>SZVJ01000012.1:2532714-5065429 GCA_029467805.1 Pleurotus eryngii var. eryngii
CGTTGCGCGATCTTGGACTATTTGTCTGCTTGGCTGTCGCCGTGACTGCTGTCGTCGAGGCTGATTCCGTTGGGCGCGTATTTATCGGATTCTGGGCGGCCGGGGTTGCTGAAGGGACTGACAAGTTCGTGATGCTGACGTCGTGCTGTATTTCTTCCGCCAGAGCTGGCGCCGTGATCCTTCCGATATCCTGAGTCGAGAGCGTCGATCTGCCGTTGTAGGTATGTAGGACCGTGCAATATATGGTGTCGAGGTCGTGCGCTTCATGCCGTGGCTTCCCGGGTGCCAAAGTACGGAGGATAGGGTCGATGGTGGCCTGCATGTTGTCGGGGAACGCGCTGAGGAACTGATGGATCGCTTCGCGTTTGCTAAGCATGCTAGTTTCCTGTAACGTTTCGCATATGTCAGTAAAGCGTCGCCGATACTTTCCTAATTGAGCCGCTGTCGTGATCTGATTCCGGTACTCGGCAATGAGTTCTTCGAGCTCAGATAGGCTGGTGAACTCGCTGGTGCGCGATCCTGGGTACTCATCGTATACCGCATTCTTGAATGCTTTCCAATCGTTCGGATGAATCTTCGCGATTCGGGACCATGTTCTATAATCGTCGTTGTCATCGAGATACCTGCGTGAATATGTCACCTTTGTTGAGTCGTCGAGATTAGCTGTAACTGCGTAGCGCTCGAACTCGTCGAAAAACCGTTCTAATGATCTGGGGTCGCCGCTGAATAACGGGGCATGGCTCTGGCCTGGGTCTGGCATATAGAAGCCGGACATGCTGAGATCGTGAGGCGCGTAAGTGCGAGAACGTAAACACTAGTTGTGATGCTGGATGGAAATGTGATCGGTCGACGTGGTGGGGTAATTCCGGGGATAACTGGGGGCGAGGATTATCTTCGCGTGGTGCTGAGTTCCGAGTGAGGACGATGATGCGACGCTTGTACGTGTTCGAATCTGAGCGGCTGGTTGGAGTCGTAGCGCGTGTCGCCGGGTCGTGATGCAAAATGAACTAAAGACGACCTAATGAAAACAAACAAAAAGCTTCAGCTTTGGGGTCCCTCGCGGTGGGCTCCAAAATTGTAGGCGCGAAGTTGTATTCGCCGTGTGAATGCGAGGACCGGGAAGGGTGTGTTTCCACCAAAAGACGAAGTAAGAAAGAACGAATGAGCGCAATCCGAACGCCACGTGACGAACGGAACGGAGACGGAACGCGAACCAGACAGTGCCGTGTGCGACTGCTGGACTCGACTTCGCAACGCAACTGAGGGGGAAATAAGCTTCTTGTTATTATAGGTAGATAGGTAGGTACTATATATACTTGTACTACATGTAACTAGACATGTGAGTAAGTAAGATAGTACCTAACAAACAATGCTTTTAATGCATACGAATCAAGCGAACTTGGGACGCTGCTTAGAGGACATTGTTCGCGTGGGCTTCATTGATACCAACAGTATCGGCTGCGTCGCATCATCAGTCGTGCTTTACATCTCCCTCGTTTTCATCATCAGCGTCGTCGCCATTCGATTCATCATGGCCGTCATGTTTCAATTGACAATGTTTGAGTATGAGTTCTTCAACTTGAATCGAATGGCGACGACGCTGATGATGAAACACCCTTCCCGGTCCTCGCATTCACACGGCGAATACAACTTCGCGCCTACAATTTTGGAGCCCACCGCGAGGGACCCCAAAGCTGAAGCTTTTTGTTTGTTTTCATTAGGTCGTCTTTAGTTCATTTTGCATCACGACCCGGCGACACGCGCTACGACTCCAACCAGCCGCTCAGATTCGAACACGTACAAGCGTCGCATCATCGTCCTCACTCGGAACTCAGCACCACGCGAAGATAATCCTCGCCCCCAGTTATCCCCGGAATTACCCCCACCACGTCGACCGATCACATTTCCATCCAGCATCACAACTAGTGTTTACGTTCTCGCACTTACGCGCCTCACGATCTCAGCATGTCCGGCTTCTATATGCCAGACCCAGGCCAGAGCCATGCCCCGTTATTCAGCGGCGACCCCAGATCATTAGAACGGTTTTTCGACGAGTTCGAGCGCTACGCAGTTACAGCTAATCTCGACGACTCAACAAAGGTGACATATTCACGCAGGTATCTCGATGACAACGACGATTATAGAACATGGTCCCGAATCGCGAAGATTCATCCGAACGATTGGAAAGCATTCAAGAATGCGGTATACGATGAGTACCCAGGATCGCGCACCAGCGAGTTCACCAGCCTATCTGAGCTCGAAGAACTCATTGCCGAGTACCGGAATCAGATCACGACAGCGGCTCAATTAGGAAAGTATCGGCGACGCTTTACTGACATATGCGAAACGTTACAGGAAACTAGCATGCTTAGCAAACGCGAAGCGATCCATCAGTTCCTCAGCGCGTTCCCCGACAACATGCAGGCCACCATCGACCCTATCCTCCGTACTTTGGCACCCGGGAAGCCACGGCATGAAGCGCACGACCTCGACACCATATATTGCACGGTCCTACATACCTACAACGGCAGATCGACGCTCTCGACTCAGGATATCGGAAGGATCACGGCGCCAGCTCTGGCGGAAGAAATACAGCACGACGTCAGCATCACGAACTTGTCAGTCCCTTCAGCAACCCCGGCCGCCCAGAATCCGATAAATACGCGCCCAACGGAATCAGCCTCGACGACAGCAGTCACGGCGACAGCCAAGCAGACAAATAGTCCAAGATCGCGCAACGAAATCGACAGCCAGGATCTAGAAACCAGGCAATGCAGTGACTATAGTATACAATCCACTGGTAGTGGACCACTAGAGCGTGGTACACCATGGTGTTCATCTGCCACTGTCAAGGTGGCGTGAGAGCTCTCCCGGCACCATCCGTTCTGCTTTAGGAAGGATTTTACACCCCGCCTCCTCCGAAAAGCGGCAGCCTGCTTCGTTTCCTCCTTGCATGGCGTGTCCATTGGTTACAAAGCTCTAAGTCTGTGGTCACTGTAGCCCACGTCAGCCCAATAGACTTAACTTAGCTTAGTGTTCCCTTCTGTAAATCCTAAGTCGCTTGCGCACACTGACACTGAATCCTAAGTCCACGCTTGCCACCTTTAAACTTCGAAGTCCCCACTAGCGCACATCTCAAGTTTTTACACCTTACTTCTCCCCAAAACATAGACTTTTTCAGACTGTCTGCACCAAGCCAAGAGTTTTTTATCTCACAAGTCTTTTTCTCTATGTATAAAAGTAACAAGATATTCGCCACGTTTATTACACAATGCACAATCTACCAGTCATAATGTAGGGCCGAATGTCAAGAAATGTCAACCTCTGCCTCCAAGGCTACGATACAAGTCTATTTACGATGGCTACGAAGTGTAGGCACACGCGACGAGTTTCGCGTAACTCGCGACGTCGGCGCTGGCATGCTCCGTGTCTTCTTACGCAACGACTCTCTCATGTTTTCCTTGGTTGTGCTGGTGCGCTTTTGCGAAGCTCTAAGGGACTGTTGGTCAGTGAGAAATGGCAGCGGTATCTTGGCTCACCTAGGGGGGGGGGCGTTGGCTGTTTCATCATGCATGCTCTGGAGAGCTTGTCGTAGGTCAGCTATGGCGGCAAGCCAAGACGAAACGGCACCGCTGGGCCCAATAGCCGTTCTCCACCAGGCGAAGAGCATCATTATAAGGAGAAGGCCATTTGGGCCGGACATCTTGAGTTCACCCCAGTCTGAGCCAGGGGGAGGGGAATAGATGGGAAGTGGGAGGAGGTCTGTTGAGGTACGCCAAGTCGGTTGAAGGAAGTTCCACCAGGCTTGCACGGCAGACTCGTATTCGACGAGCTCGGGGATTGGTGGATCCGATGTATACAAGCGTCCATAGGAGAACCACCGTGCCACCTGGGGTGGACGGTTATCCGTGCCAAATCGGGATGGCTGGGACAGCGAATAAGTTAGTGCCTGCTACGGTTAATGGATTGCGCACCTTATATCCACCAAATTTCTCTTGTCGTTCTATCGACGCCCAAAGCTCGATCGCCACCTCCCAGTCTGCTCCCGTAACTCGTCGCAAGCGAGTGAGGGCTTCCGTAAACCATGTAGGCTCTTCAGCGTATCCGGGGTGGCGCAAAAGCGAAGCTTGGGGCGAGAGATTGGCCAGAGCAGTCCTGGCGGTCGGAGCTGCTCCGACGTCGACACTGGTGTCCTTTGGTGGCGGTGGTCCCGCTGGCAATGGGGATCTCCTCGTCTGTGCTTCCCCGACAAGGATGTCCTCTGGCGGAGGAGAGTTCCTCGGCTGTGCTCCCCCAACACGAGTGTCGTCTGCTGGAGAAGAGTTTCTTGGCTGCGGCTGCGGTGTTCCGGTACGGGCGTCTTCTGGCGAAGGAGAGTTCCTTGGTGAAAGTGGCTCGTTCAAGAGCGTTGACGGGTTAGTGACTGGCAAGTCCTGCTGGGAGGGAGTTTTTTCACGATGTGACGGCGGAAGCTCCGGGAGACCTTGAAAGAGAGTCGATGAGGTATTCACACGGGTTTCGACCCGCTGAGAGGGACGTCTTTCACGACGCGATGTCGGGAGCTCTGGGAGACCTTGAAAGAGAGTCGATGAGGTGTGGACTTCTGAGTTCACAGTGTTTGTTTCGGCTATTTGGACGGGAAGGTTCTGCGTTTCGCCTGGGCGCCAAGTTAGTCAGGTGACACTCAGCGCTAGCTTAACAATTCTGCCTACCTTCCAGGTTTCGAACGAACGTTGTCCACGGCTTCATCACATTTGGCTTGAACCCGGCGTATGCATGCTCAAAGGTATTCCCATTCTTCGTCTTCCCATAGTTGTAGCTGAATCATGGTGGGTAAGCAGGCCACCCCGGGCAAGAGGTTTAAATGTTTAACACTAACCTTGCCACCTGGACTTTCCCATCCACATCTCGTCCACCCCCAAGAATAGTGAACCACCATCCCGAGTTCGCATGCAAATCCTTGGCAGCTGTGAACATGAGGAGTGGGAGACGCTTCAATTGCCTATGAGAAGGTACTGTCAGCCCCGATTCTATACCCATCCGTACTGGACACTTACTCTGCAACATTCGTAGGTGGATCCTCTACATCTCGTCGTCCAATGGTGCGTTCACAGTGTTCGCCAATGCCTCCTCAACCACTTCCTTCTGGGCATCGGTAGCCTGCGCCCATGCTTCATCGATTGCGCCGTTGTATATCTTCATTCGGCGTGACGATACCTGCTCCTTCGTCTCCCGAATGATCGTCCCATCGGCCTTTTTAGGTGCTCCTGTGCGAACACTCTCATCAACTTGCCTCTGGACTTCCGATCCTTTGTAGAATTGCGTTGCAAAGACTTCAACGGGCTTCTTCCGGCGCCTCGAGCTAGTCTTGGACGCTTGCTCCTGCATCTTCAGGAGCTTATTAAGGTACTCTCCAGATTCAACGCGGCAGTCGACGCGGTTATGGTTCCGGAACCAGTCTTTAAGCTGCTAAACGATGTCACAGGTGGTGAGTGGGCTTCTTTGACATTTATTCCTGAGACTTACGGCTTTCCGCGAGACAATATGCGCCTGGACAGTATCTCGATCTTCCTGAGGCCATAGTTCAGGGTCGATGTCCTTCAATTGCGCTGGTACTCCGTCGTCGGGGAATTCTGCGAACCATTCCCCCGAGACCTCATCCCAGAAGGCGCCGTATTTCTTCTGTGCGCTGGCCTCCCTATACCTCGCGTTTCTAGCCTCCAGGAATGTTTCCTCTTCCTTGGTAGTCCACTTTCGTCCCATCTAGATATAGATTATCGGCTGATTTCGGTGTCTTTGGTCTTTTAGGCGGTTTTTCAGGATAGGCGAGCAGTTTTGCCTTGTTACGGCCAATCGGCCTTACTAGTATCCTCCGGCAGCCAATGAAAAATTGCTGCCGCACTCATGGCCTGTGCGTGTGCGTGAGACCTAACTTTATCTGGCTAGCTCATATACCGGGCCCTCGCACCTGTTCCCCATTCCCTAGCTTCACCCTCAACTATGCACAGCAACAAAGACTCTGAAATTGCGCGTCTTGCGGACGTCGTCGCCAGCCTCGCCCAACAAATGGCAGCCCTGGCCCCCTGTAAGTCGAAGTCTTTCCCTCACGCACGTCCATTGATGAGATTCGGCAGTTGTAGCCGCCAACGTCGGTAGCAATACACAGGCCAGTGATCCGGTCCCAGTCACTTGTTAGTTCCTCACTCTCACGTCCTCCTCGATCGATCTGACTACTTATAGCTCCTGCGGCCCCGGCGGCCCCTGCGGCCCATGTTGCCCCTGCGGCCCACGTTGCCCCTGCGGCCCACGTTGCCCCTGCAGCCCCGCTGCCCCTTTGTCCCACGTTACCCCTGCTCTGTTGGCCTCGACTTCGAGTGCCGCCATCTCCCAGCAAACCCTGGTAAACCAAGGTAATTCCGCTCAATACGTACTATTAATGTACTCACGCCTCTTCAGAAATCCAAGAAGAACAAGGGACTGGTGCCCACAGACGGTGGTATGTCGTTGTCGTCGGTCTACAGGTTGGTGTTTTCCGCGGTTGGTAAGTTGAACACCCTCCACGCCGCTCCCTCGCTCATGGGACACCTAGGACCAACACAGCTCCTCTTGTTTTGGGGGTCACTGGCTCCATTTTCAATCGTGAGCCCACCCGAGAGGCCGCCATCGTTGCCTTCAACGCTGCCGCCGCTAGCGGCCAGGTCCGTATCATTGACTAGATGGAATACCGTACCTTTTTGCGCGTACTTGTTGTGCCTCGGACTTACTTGGACTTTTTAATGTACCCGTTGTGTTAATGTATATTGAATTGTCATCAACCCCCCTCTCAATTGTGAATTGTGACAAAGTTGACGAGCACGAGGCGACACGTTCATTAAGTTCAACACAAATTTGTGGGTGAAGTGCCCAACTGTTGTTGCACAAGTACGACCGGAGATTCAAGCTTTCTGACTGTGAGAATAGATTACTGACCGTGGGATTAAGCTTCAGTAGCCACTGTCACGCACTTGGGCTAAGACATACGAAAAAGGAGAGCTCGGAATCTATAGTGTTGCCTTCCTCAGCGTCTAGTACCACTCGTCAAACTCACAGCTTCATGGGCATCACCCCCGGAACTCATTGTGATATACCGGCCATGTCACCATACCATGTTCTCATTCAGTGGCAGCACACTCCCGCACCGGTCAGCTAGAACTCGCAAAGCAAGGAGCCTGCATTCATGTGCGTACAGACGTCCCGACAATGTTGGATTCTTGGGGGCACACGCTAGCTTACCTCTGGCGTAGATTCCATGCTCGTATACCTTGGCTATTCACTCCTGCGTGGTGGCAATACCTCAAACTGTATGTCGCGAACTGGCCACATCAGTCGCGAACTGGCCACATCAGTCGCGAACTGCCCACATCAGTCGCGAACTGGCCACATCAGTCGCGAACTGGCCACATCAGTCGCGAACTGCCCACGTCAGTCGCAATCCCCCGACATCCATTAAGAAGCCGCGGGCTATTCGTATAAGCTATCCACCCACTCCACTGGAGTTTTCCTTACCCACCCACATTCATGACTTCAAAGGCAAAGCGAGCTCACTCGCTAGCCACTTACTACAAACGGTGCACATATTTTTCATCACATTTATGGTCCGTCCTAACACTGCCTTTAGCAATCAGGACACATTGCGAGAGAAAGCGCGGTTACGCATGGCTAAACTACGTGCTGCCAACGCATCCAAAAGCGCGGGGGACCGTGCAGAAAGCATGGTGCATGCAAGGGCGTCCCAGGCAAAATACCGTGAACGGTGAGGTCTCTCTGGCTATGACGGTAAGCTTTCCCTGACAAGTCAAACAGCAACAGAGCAGTGCTCCGTATCAAAGAGGCTGACAGACGTGCTCGGTGAGCCAATTTTTCCCATTCACTACCCTCCTATTTGAGCCCCAGTCCAAACTAGGAGGAGAAAGGACAATGACCCAGACGATGAAGGCGACGGCACTGATGCAGACACCCCCAGTGATAGCGGCTATGCGGGCGACGAAGACGAAGACATGGACCAATCGGATTGTGTCGCCGAGGATCAAATAGAGAGTGCCAAGAAGAAGATTGCTTTGACGGCGACACGATATCGTGGAATTCCTAAGTTTCTGCTGACGCACGAGTTCCGATACGATTTACAGCGAGCTGAGGCTGCCTATGACTAGTTAGCCTGGCACCCACTCCCAAATACATGTTTCTTCACATTGCTCAAAGCGAGGACAAACTTCGACAAACGTCACGAAGCTTCACAAAATACTTGGGTTGCCTCGATGCCAGTAGCTTTCGGGATGATCCCAATCCGAAGCTGATGAAAAAAAGTAGTTCGGCTTGCAAACGGCTTTCATAAACTCGCTGGACTGGCCAGGACGTGCCCCAGCATCATGGCACCCCCCCGTCGTTCCCTTGCTGCGACTCGTATCAAACGCCCTCCTGGCTACCAGGGTCCCCAACCTGCCGAGAACCCATCGCCCAGCGAGTTCGACGTTCCCGACGAATACCCCCCAGGTCCCCATTTCTTTGTGGGTTCTGCGCCCCAGTCCTCTTTTGTCCCTCACTGACCGTCAAACCTTTCGTTCTGTAGGAAAATCGATGCTGCACGAACAGTCGATGTCGCCGCGCCATCCCTTGCAAGCTTCTGAAACGCTGTTCGTCATGCCATCGGGTTACCTATTGTGTGAGTCGTTCCCTGCTCCTGCGATCACAAATATGAACTGACTGCCACCAGAGCGTGGATTGCCAGAAAGCGGACTGGCCTGTGCATAGAATCGTTTGCGAGCCGATCCCCGCTAAGCGGTTCATTCGCAAGGCCGTGCGATTCAACTACCACTGCGGGCGTTACCTTCATGCTATCGGGCTGAAGACCCTTGGCTACGATCGCCTCCCCTCTGACACACACCAACGCCGCACCCTCTGGTCACTTATCACTACTCAGCACGTCGCTATCGTCAACATTCGTCGCCGCCAAGGAGCGAACCGTTCCAACCCGTTCCGCGACTTCGAGTTTATGGATTCCCACAAGCTAAGTGTGGAGCTCCTCGATATGGTCCGTCCAGGTTGCAAGGATCGGGCTACCGCTCTCCTCGCTCTTCGTCCATTCGAGATGACCTTCGTCGTTTGTCTCGTTCTTTACAATGCCGAACTGGAACCCCTTGGGGCCCAGTGCTTCTTGCACAAGGTCCCTGAGTTCAAGGTGAATGAATACCCACGTGTTACGATGGCCAATGGGCAGCAGATGTTGAATCGCCTCCTAACGTCAAAAGCTCGCAGCCGTACATGATAGACCTGTTTCTCTGTATATATCTAGGTACATACCTTGCTTTGTCTGTACCCCATTATCCCTAGGTGCATACCCCGCCTTGTCTGTACCTCGTTACTATCTTGAATGTCAGCTCTTGACTTTGGTGAGAAAAAAAAAGATACCCCTAGTCCCATCTCCTGACACACGTGACTGACCTAATGTTGAGTCGCGTCTGTTGATTTCACTAATAGTAACACTGATTTCCCACAGGCTGCCATGGTCAGAAAGCGTCCCCGGCTGTCGCAAACCCTTGGGTCGTTCAGCTTCTTCGTGGATGAGCCCGAAAACTGTGACGACATTTCATATACACATATCTCGTACGAAGGCGACTCAACTGGCCTGCGTCATGCGACTCACAGGATTCACCTACCTCCGTCACCTACACACACGCGAAATCGACCCGAAGCTGACGACAATGTAATATGGCACGACGAGCTCACTACAGACTCATCAGACCCATCCGAAATACTCCCCGACCCAGGCAATTTTGGTGATCTGGACGTTGCTTATATTGAAGACTTGGCCCAATTGGAATTGAGTGACCCAAAGAGACGGAATCGTACAGCTGCCGTGAGTAGGGGTGTTTCTTCATACCCAAATGTTCATTACTCATAACCACACAGGATGAGCCGTTGCTTACTTGGCTACCCTTTCGGGAGCAATACTTGCTCCAGCTCCTTAGACGCGAGGGCCGTGGGCGAGCTCTCATTAGCTGTCCAGGCTGCCTCACTAGTGCCGCTTTCTACCGCTGCACTGACTGCTATGACGAAAGTCTTTACTGCCGGACGTGCATAGTTGACTCTCACAGCAGGACACCATTTCACCGAATCGAGGTAAGCCTTCTGTCGCGTACAATATCAGTTTCTTCGCTGATCGCACCCAGCACTGGACAGAAGAACAATTCTTCACGGCAACATCACTCAAGGCGCTTGGGTTGCGCATTCAACTTGGCCACGATTTAGGGAAAACTTGCCTCAACCCATCGAAGGCCAAAGGCGACGCTTTTGTAATTCTTGACACCACCGGAATCCACGAAGTCGCCCTCGATTTCTGTGATTGTCAAACAAGGCAACCTGCAACTGTTCAGCTCCTCCAACGAGGCCTCTTTCCATCGACCGTCACCAATCCGCAGACCGCAGCCACGTTCCACGTGCTGGACACCTTCCAAATGCTCTCCATGGAGGGTCAGGTGTCCGCCTTCGAATTCTACAAAGCCATCTCGCGTATTACCGACAAAACGGACTTAAATCCTCCTCGAGACCGCTACCCCCAATTTCTTCGAATGAGTCGCCAGTGGCGGCATCTCCTCCAACTCAAACGCAGTGCCCGCGGCCATCAGCCTGATGGCGCAGAGGGTACGAAAGCCGGTGAACTCGCAGTCCTTTGCCCAGCTTGTCCCCAACCAGGAATGAACCTACCCGCAGAGATAGAAGAGCAAAGGTATGCGCGCCCGTTCATCAGCTCTACCTCCGTTGACTGGCATCACCGTTGTCAGTTGGCTACACTCCCTTTTCATTGGCATTGATGCCAACTTTCGCCTGAAGCGGAAGAATGTATCGAACGACACCCTTGATCCAGGCCTTAGTCGTGGCTGGGCGTATTTTGTCGAAGACACCGCATATCAAGCACATGTCGCAAGTGACGAAACCCCCGTCGAGAAGAGTTCTTGCGTCTCCCATAAGGCCGTCAATGATGCTGACAAGCGCCCTGCGAAAGGTCTCCTGGTGAACGGAGTAGGGACTGTGGAATGCACCAGGCATGATTTCAAACGGCCGTTGTCCGTTGGGGATTTGAGATACGGAGAAAGGTATGGAATAATTACGAACTCATTGACCACGAGCTGATAATGTCATTGACAGATATGTTAACATGGATTACATTTTTTTTTCCAGCATCAAGTCCGTCGACTCGAAAATCCCTCGAATCGTTGCTTCGTACGATATTGCCTGTCAATGGCACATCAATCTCTGGCGCCGAATGGACTCCATGCCGACACATTTGAAGTACACTGGTGGCGCAAGTTCCGTTACTACACTCGTCCCAAAATTCCATCTTCCTGCGCATATTAGCGCTTGTCAGGCCCAGTTCTCTTTCAACTATACACCCGAGGTCGGACGGACGGACGGGGAGGCACCGGAACGGGGATGGGACTATCTGAACCCAGCAGCAAACCAAACAAAAGAGATGGGACCGGGATCGCGCCGAGAACTACTGGAGGACCTGATGGGCGATAGAAATTGGAAAAAGACAGTCGCGCTAGGTAATAATAGAGTCGTCGGTGAATATGGAGGACGAGCTCAATATTATTTGTAGGAAACACCCTGCTGCGTCGCATGAAAGAGGCGGTACCAGAATGCGCCACTCACACGGAGAACCATCGAGAACTAGAGGCCCAGATGGATGTAGCTACCATTCGAGAATGGCGTGCAGTGGTGGAGGCTTGGGAAGCTGACCGATCGAAGACAAACCCATACATGATTGAAACGACGGGTTCGTCACTTTCTCTCGTTCAGACACGCCGGTGCTGACTCGTACTTTTCTTCAGCCTTGTCTCAGGACGCCATCCGCCTCCGCCTGAGTGATACTGAGGCAACCGCTCTCGCTTCCGGTACCCTCGTTATGCTTCACGATGAAGTAACACCCAGTATGTACATATCCATGGGGTTGGACCTCGAACAGCAGCAGTAGGTGCCTACCTAACCTTTCGCTGTCTGACTGCTGATGATGTTGGCAGGCAACAGCTACTATCATCACTTCGGGCACTCGGGCAACATGCAACTGACCGTCAGCGTCTCGCAGTCGTCAATCGGGCAAATTCCCTTCGGGCGAGAATTACCAACTTCCACGATATTCAGAAACTTTACTGCCCTGCTGCATTTGTATTAGTCTCCCGAGCCAATTCTGCTGGCACTTCATCCTCCAGCGTCACCGAAGACGTAGCCCGCCTCGCCCTTTGCCTGCCCTCAAGCTTTAAATCCGCTTCGGGCTGCTCAATGGACCTCCGTAATATTGAATGGCAGCTGCGATATGCGCAGGCGCATGACGCGCTCAACGACATTCGCTCGGGCCTTCACCTACGTGTGTCTGTCTTTCACTACAAAGACCGTTTCGACCGCGGCCAACGAGCACTAACACGGACGGCGGGCAACATCTCGCGGATACAGGCAAGGATAGACGAGGCGACACATCGGTATCGCACGGCATACGCCGCCCTTATGGTGTTATCGCGGTTCATTGACAAGGGTGATCAATGGCGTAGGGAGCTCGCCGAGCTGAAAGCCGAAGACATACGAGGCCTCGGAGTGGGAGAGATGGACGATAGCGAAGGACATCGAACGATCTCGTGGATCTGGAGAACAACGGGTGTTGCAAAAGTGGCAGAGACGGACAAATGTCTACACAGCTGTAAGCGGTCCCAGTAGATCTTTCTGGTTCAGTGCAGGCACTAATTTCAGTTGTAGCGCTTCGCCTCGAGTGGTGCAAGAGCCGAGCGCGAGCTCTGCGGTGGGCCGAGGAAGTTGCCCTGCTGAAGGAAGAGATGCGACGTGTGCTCGCATTCTTAACGTGGCAGGCAGCATGGTGGCAAGGGCAGGTTGGCCAGCGCGAGGTACCCGAACTCATAGCCGAGGGGTTGGACGCTTATGCACGCCGACAATCCGACATTCGACTCAGATTGGCCGCGAGCTTCGCTTCAAAGTGGGCCAGCGTACCGGCTTTCCTACGCCTTCACAATCCCCTGGATCAGGGGACCAGCCGAGATAACAGTGAAACCATCGTTCTGTAGTCATTTGTAGTCATTGCGCACGCGCGCATAATAAATTAATTTTTGTTGAACAAAAAAACTAAAATAACTAATAACTCTGTGAGGGTAGGCAGTACGAACCCCGCTGTGTTAGCACAGGGTGCTGAGTATGATGGGAAAGACTTGCTTTATATAGAACACTCACAGTGGCAATTGGCCACAGTAGTGTACCAGGATCAATGTGGATTTACCACTGTGTGGTGTACAACTGCCACTGTATCAAGTGCTAGAAACGCCTCAGCTAACGACCACCGCAACTCGGCTATTGATCATTCCAGAACCACGCGAACAGCTCGAAGCGATCCCCTTAGCCAACGCCTGCGCAACTCAGGATGAACAACTGTCACGGCCAGTACCTTTCGACGAGAACAACAGCGACTATGAAGCGACTACGGAATCAGACTATGAACTCGACGCCGACAACTTGCCACCACCAGCGCCCGTACCTCCAGACAGCGAAGACAAGAGTAGCAACGATGAAGCAGCTATACCGGCACCCCACAAACTCGACAGCGCACCGTTACTTCCACGAACCATCCCCGCGCCTCACACCACGATGGCATTAGCCCCGAAAAATGAAGCGTCAGGAATCCGACGCGAAGTATATCGACGACGCCACAGAGAAGGAATCGGTACCCAGCTTGAAGCACTCGACGTGAAGATTTCGAAAGGACATCAACGGCGACAACATCACTATTCAAGTCTATGGCAAAATCAATGTCAAATACACGCTCTACGGTATATAGGACAATGGCAAACGCTACGGACATGGCTACGTATCATCTGGGAAACGATCCTTGCCGTGCTGCAACGCTACCGATAAGTACGAGCGAGACGGCAAGGGCTCAAGATGCTTGACAAACGATCCAGTACGTCCGCGAACCTGACATGACATGGATCTGCGGATGGAATTATAGGGAACTAACGTGAGTTGACCTCTGAGTCTTCCGTTCCTCTACTCATTTCGCACACCAACTGACCCATCACCGTAGGATGGCGTCCTCAGCGGTCTGATGGCATGCCCTGGTACTCGCTATGTCGCTTGAGATATGGGCGAACGTATTCCTTCAGCACATCGCGGAAGAGTAAGTTACTCACGCCTTTGGCAACACGTACGGCACGTAGGACGCATATGACGCACGTAGGACGTATACGACGCATACGACGCATACGAAACGTACGACGCATACGATGCATACGGCGCATACGGCGCATACGAAACGTACGACACATACGACACGTACGACGCATATGACGCAATGTACGACCCATACAACGCACGTACGACCCATGCAACACGTACGACCCATATGGCACGTAAGGGGAATCACTCTTGGGGAACCATCTCTAAGGCTAGGTAGGTGCTTCGCCGAGAACTCGTACCATCGGAGACTTACTTACCTCCAGGTGTTCTTTTTCACGTCACGCTATCGACCTCGAACCGCCATGGTTAGAAACTGACAAAGCAGCTTCAGAGAGATTGCTCAACGCAAACGACAAATAGTGTGAGTCAGTTTTTTGCGGTGCCAGACTATGGAAGGTGAACCGAACAATACACGAACTCGTCAATGATAGAGTGAGCACCATACTGTCTCGATTGCCCAAACTCTCCCCCAACCTCGTTCCAGGGTTTCCTAGTTTCAGATGAGGAGATTCCAACGGACCTGGCCACATTTCACGCTACATATGCCCCTCATGGCTCCCCAGAGTGAGCAGAATCTTCATAACCATACAGAACCCTTTATGAGATGGCGTTCTCATCCCTTTGAACTAGTCACTCCCAGTTGAATTTTGTCACTAGCTCGAAGACAAATTTGAGTGTAGACATCAAGACCATGCGCAAGTGCGTAAGGCCATGTCTCTTCCAGTCCCTTCCACCATTCCATTCCACTTATCACGTTCGATACTTAGGCTCCTTGACATTCTGGAAGAAAAGAGCATCAACCGTGGTATAATCATGTTCCCTGGTAATATGAAAGTAAGTATTACCATGCATCCTACACGCATGCCAATACCACTAATGAACAGGTCATTGTCGCAATGACAGCTCAGTATGGATTGGAGGAGCTCTCTACTTGTTGTGAAACCAGCGAACGATATGCTAGCTATCGCATCTGCTTCTGGAGGCTTACTGTTGCCAATGACACTCTGTTATTCACGGCACTATTGTTATCGTATCTTTGGGCTTCAACCCAGCACTTTTCATATGTACCTTCTATTCAACTAATGTAATTACTATGAAAATCTAGCCCACCTTTGTCCCTTGACTCTCCGAGGGATCCATGACTACGATTCCTTTTCTCAATTGTACGAAAATGTGCAAGGCTCGTAGGGTGTTGTAGTGTACTTCAACTTCCCTATGCAGAAACTTCAATCCACTGTAATCGGTGCATGTGTCGACTGGGTTCTATTTCGAAACCAACTGTGCTACCGCTCTTGGATTTGAAGCAGAACGAAGCTGGTCTCAGAATGTTGAAGGGACCTGCCCCGTCTATGTCTGAGGTCATGCTGACGGAGAAATTCTCCTAGTGAAAAACGAAGACATCATTACAGCCCATGGACATACCTCATCAAACGACAGATGCTTCTCAATCTGATTGAAGCTCAACGAAAGCAATGGGACCGTGCAATGAACCGTTCCCACCATCAAGATATCTAGCTCCGTCGCGGTGAGGGACGAGTGGCAAAGTACTGAACGGAGTACTTACAGTGGGATGGACGTAGTTCTGCAAGTAGAACTTTGGCATCTGAGGTATGGCTGGTATGGCCAAGGAGTGGAGCCTCCGTCCACTCATGCATCTCATTCATCAGGATTGCTGAAGATGTCATGAAAATGACGGACGGCGGTATGTTTGGCTCACTTGCTTCTGCGGATGCAGTCGAGACAAGCGCCATGGTCTAGATGGTCATGGTCTAGATGGTCAAGTATTGGGTCTTGAGTAGTCTCACGTAGTCAGACCAATGTACAAATATTCCCAAACAAGTTGGGTCTACTGTAGGGTAGAAATATTAGTACGTGGTCTGAATCAAAAAGCCAACCTTGAACCACATTGTGGAAAAGCGTGATTTTCACATGACCTCGTATGACCAGTCCATGACTGCTAAGGCCTGCTAAATGTCAGTCATCGTGCTAACGTCTTTGCTAAACCATCTATATGCGAAGATATGCCTCTGTCCCCTCAAGATTTCTTTGCTAGCAGTACTTTTGGCCCTTTATCGTATAACAGCCTCTTTGAACAACTGAATGCATCTCGCGCTGGGCTAACATTCCCATGGACCCCGAGAAATGGAAGCTCAGTCTTAGACCACAGCAAGGACAACAAGAATATATATTACATAGAAACCAGTTTTCCCACTTCCAGTGGGAGTGATGGCAAACAAATCGACACCATCAAGAGCCTGGGAGACCCCTTCCACTTGGTAGGTATGAGGGTTGTAACCAAGCTTGCTATCCTTGAGAATCCTTTGGCACAGTGAGTGGCCAGCTTCCGAGGCCTGTTTAAACTTGTTTGCGGTCGTGGGGGACAGTTGGCGCGCGTCAGTTGACGCCAACATGGAAGTATTGGAGTGCAACGATTACTCAGTCATGGAAAAATAAATGTTAATTTTGCAATTACATAACGATAATCAACAAAAGCACATGAGCAAATGGCGTTGTTTGTCACGTGCATATCACGTTTTCCACAATGCAGTTCGACATTGGCTTTTTGATTCAGACTAGGTCTTGAGATATTGAGAGGCTCTAGGGGCATCCCTATTTCGGCTATTTGTGAGATCCTGTCCAGACTAATTTTCCATTCCAACCCCGTTTCAACACCTTCAACCGCTCACTGAGTGGTCATGAGCGGGCACATGTCAGGTGAGCCTTTGGCTTTAGTCCTTTCCACATATCTCTTCATTCGCTCCCCTTTCCTGTGGTCTTCACTATAGTATGTGGGTCTGACCTTGGATCTATGTGCTTCCTCCTTTTCATATGTGTTCGCTCCCCTTCCCTGTGGTCTTCGCTATGGTACGCAGGTCCAACCTTGGATCATTTGCCTCCTCTTCATATGTACTCCCCTTAACACCCCTATGCATTGCTTCACCACTCTCACCACCCCCACCTGGAAGGTACCCAGTGGGTACAACACTCAAGGAAAGGGAACCAAGCTGAGAGAACCTTGCATTGTGATTCAAGGCATAGATGGAAGTAGTACAGGAAGAAGGAAGTAAGTAACTATATGGTCAGGGTCCTGTATATATACGGAATGGAACATCACATGATACAGGAGACAGGGGAAACAGGGGAAGGTAAGCGGTAGGCTTACACCACCCAGGACGTACCACCAGGTCCGGGGCAGTGTTCTCCCCTTGGGCAACCTCCGACAGAGTAACCACACCCGTCGATGCGCTGGCTCTGTTCTACCACATGGTGGACTGGCAGTGTGTCGTTGATGATGTAGAAGATGTTGGCCCTGTGTAACATATGCACTGTACGTTACATATGCACTGTACATTACGTATGCACCATATGTTACATATGCACTGTACGTTACATATGCACTGTACATTACGTATGCACCATATGTTACATATACACTGTACGTTATGTATGCACCATACATATGCAAGGTGATAAAAACCCCAGGCTGTTTCAACATTGATCATACAAAGCAACAGCTTTGAATCAAGTCCTCACTCCAATGATCACCAATCATGGATGAAACAGAATTCCAATGACAGCAGTGGCTGAGTAATCAACCCCACAAGGCCATGAAAAACAAATCATTGTGCTTTGAATCAAGTACTAACAGATAGTATGCCCACACTCATGGGCCCAAGAGTTTAGTATAGGTGAGTTATTCATATGCTCAATTTAAGAAGAGACTCACCACTGAATCTCATGGCACTTCTCTAAGCTTGCAAAGTTGCATTAGACTGTTTCGATGGTCCCTCCTTCAAGTTCAACCTTGTGAACAAAATGGTAGAAGGTTTGCTCATGCCTTTGGATAACATTGATGCATGTTTGAATGGTATGCTGGGAATCATCTTGTCCAATTAGAGTCAATCATACATATTTTTGCTATACCAAAAGTCACTGAGCATGAGGAGACCACTCTCATAGTCCTCAGTGCAACCTCAGTGTTTCCATACTCAGTTCAGGGAGACAGTAGACTTCTATTCCCCATATACTGCAATCACCTATTCCCTGTATACTGCAATCACCTATTCTCCATATACTGCAATCACCTATTCCCCATATACTGCAATCACCTATTCTCCATATATTGTGATCATCTATTCCCTGTATATTGTGATCACATATTTGCCATATATTACAATCACATATTTTGTAGATGTTGCTCCCAGATACAAGTCATAATGTAGCATAGAATACATGAACTCTATCTCATACAATCTGCAATGGATATCTGACCATTGAGATGACATATTGGATACAAATTAACAAGGGGAATATGCAATAACTATGGAATCAATAGCACATACATTAGTCAATCATTTCTGAAATACTACAAAAGATATTGACCATGTAATGGACAGTCTAATAGACAATCAATATTGAATAAACAAAGACTTATATTTTCTGTATACTTACCAACACAATACCCGTACAATATCTAATCACTATGGAGTGACTATGTCATTATGTCAATAGGATATTCTCAGGCTAAGGATTAAGTTTGTTTCATGTTATGTTTGCATATTGACTGTGAGAATATTGCTTACTTACATTATCTACATATTGTCTAATGTAAACATCAATATGCATTCATTATCAAAGATAGTTCTCACGTAGCAATTGCCTATTACATGCTACATTATCCCATCCTGCACGCTGTGGTAAGACCGTAGGAGCCCGTACCGCGGTATTGGTTGGCCACAAGTCTCTGTCAACACAGATGGACGTTTCTTCAGCGATGATATCAAGATGATATCGTGCTTCGGAGCCGCGCTTTAGTACGATGGACAGGGCTCCTGATTTTCTCGACCTGTATGCACCGTATTCTTTACCCTTCAATCTCTCGAGGCTCTCATTCAAGTAACTCTGCGCCACACCCCGGCTGCTCATCGACCGTGCCCTCGCGTTCACGTCTCCCGCAAAGATACAACTGTCTACAGAGGATTGTTAACGCTACCCGATAGCGCAGACCCTGTAAAAGTGGTAGTCAAGACAGACTTTTTTGCCAACACCTTGCGGCAGATCGAGATCGAGATCGAATACGAAGCAGACATGTACGAGCTTCATCTGTGGGACCTTCAGGACAAAGCAATACCGCGCTGCTACGGTCTATTCCAGTATAAAGGAGAAGATGGCAGAATCTCTTCTTTCCTTGTACTTTGTGATTGTGGTAATTCAATCGTTGAACCTCGTAGCCTCAGCAACTTTCTCAAGTAAGTTCATTCTTCTGATTGTCCCGGATGGTGTTGGCTAAGTGTCCAGTCCCAGATCGAAAGTGCTCGACGCCGCGTATTGCATTCACTTTGCAGGTTTCACGCATGGAGATCTTTCTTAGGACAATATTCTGATAAGCAAAGATGGTTGTTCTTTCTTCATCGACTTGGAGCCACTAAGCCACATGTTTGTGAAGTGAAAGAGAAGTTGTTCATTGGTGAGGAGAGGAGAGACGTTGGCTGTGCTGAGATGATGCAGTGTGCTGCACTAGTGCGGGCTTGGGTAGATGGTGCGAACACCCTTCTCTCCCTCGTCTTATACTAATCACATTCGTTAGTGTATGTCAAGTTAGAGGGTATCTATACCTTCTACAGAATGGACCTTTGCCGCTGGAATATGGACCGTTTACTATCCTATATCACCCACCGCTATGATGACCCCAGTGTAGATTGCCCGTACGTGGAGCAGTTGGTAGAGCAAGTGGAAGCCAAATGAGAGCACTATCGCAATATTCCTCACGAAAAACGTCTCATCGTGCCTGAGTAATGTTGTCCGCTTTGCTCAACCCCAATGATGCTGTCACATGTCGTAGACATCGAGCAACTTTCGCAGATTATCTTCCCTCATGCTTAACTACCTTAGCGTTAGTTAGGCCAACTTCTGCATGGCTCGCCTACGTTGATGTTATATTGGGTGACTGCAAAACAAATTCTAGTATGATCCACGGACTTTGCCCGGTGTGGCATTAGCTGCTGGATGTACATCGCGGTAATAGTCACTGGTCTCTGACAGTGCAGTAATGACTCTGCTTATTGCACTCAATCCCGGACCACTTGTGGTCGTGACTTGAAGTTGGCCACCCTCCAAGCCTTTGGTTGAGCTAACCTGGTCAAGTACTATACGACATTTTCTGTGATAGTGTTACAATGGATTCCTTAAACAAAAATGATCACCTCCAAATGGACTACCTCCAAGCACTGCTGCACCAAGACCATTGTCAGGCATCATAAATTACGCAGAGTTGAAGACAACTGTTAACGACACCTGTTGGCCTTCGCCCACTGGGCTGAAGGTGGGTATGTGCTACAAGAAGCGTGATTACCATCAATTCCTTGCATATAATCATGTGAGGTGACAAACCTCGGGTTTAGCCCTGTTGACTCAAACCTTGCCATGGTAACATGATCCCAGTGCTGGGTGTTCAGTTCAGGAAGATCAAGATCACTGGAGGAGTAGATACCAAGTGCAAGGGCCAAAAAGGAAACAGTGGCCGGTAGTAGATCACTATTATCCGGCTTGAAGCCATTGGTTATGTAAAGGGTGTTGCTCAGGGCCTTGGGTTTGAAAAGAAAGTATGTGTGTTCATAGGATGAAAGGATGCCATATTGCACATTCCAATTGCGCATCTGCCCCCATACCTACCAGGCGATGTTAATTATGTTCGTATTTAGTAAAATCCGCACCTACTTGAAGAAGCACCAGTGTGGCCTTATCAAATTCCGTGTCTTCGTGATCTGGCCAGTGGAATTTTGCAGCTGACCCTGGTGCTGGCGAGTCTCTAGCACAAGCCAGCAATTCATGGATCGTGTCGAACCAGTCTATACTAAGAACAACATGAGTCTTGAACTCAACTGCAGCAACTGCATTGTCGACATCTCTATACAACTTGAACACAACACTGTCAGGAATTGGGGCAGAGCCTCCTACAGACGAGGTGTTGGGGAAGTCTCTTGTCGCTGTATCATCATAGAGAAGGTACTGCACGATGGCAATCGCAGGTCTAAGGATAGCACTATGGACCCAAGACTCGGTGTCATGTTCGGAGCAGATGTTGCCTGGAAGGTGGGCGCAACGACTTTCGATGGAGAGTCGAGACATGAATGGGTCGTTTTCCGACAGTTGGCGTTGAGCTTTAAGGGATTCCCGAAGCTTCGAGATTAAGTTGTCCATAATACCGGGACAAGGGACCACCTTGTGCAGTTGCTCGTCGTGTTCCACATCCAACTCTTTCCCTTTTGGCATATGAGAACTATGGCTGCTGCTGCCATCCTTGGCAAAACTACGGCTCTCGGGTACTTGAGGGAGCTTCAAAAGGAGTGCTTTGTAGACAATACTGTCTTCACTACTGGATCGTGCTACTCCAGATCTGTGAGCTACAGATCAGTAACGATGCGTAAACATGAGCTCGGGACCATACTTGACTGAGGTTTCACGCGTAGGTGATGGCTTTGATGCATTCCGTGGATATTGTATTCCCGCAGTTCGAGTTCGAGTGGGCCGGATGCGATTCGGCCTTGGAGTGGCATCTGGATCTACAGGATTTGTTTGGGGGGTCATGATGTATGAGGATGACTATGTTGAATGATAGTATAGACCAATCAATACCATCCACTGGAAAGACTGCTATCTACAGAGCGCTGCGCCATCTTTACCCATTTCCATCCGAGTCAGAGCCATCGATGGTATTGTTCCTTGTCACGTGATCGCGACAATTCCAAGTTCATTCGTCCACCCTCAACTTTCAACGTTCAACGACCATGGCCTCTCTCCAGTTAAGCCCTACCCCTTCCCCGGGCTGCAGGAGAAAGCTACCTACCACCAAGCTTGAACGGTATTTTCTTGATGATACTGATATGACACTACATTACTCGATCCACGACCTTAAACTTCTCGCCTCCCACAAGAAGACAACGGTCTACAAAGGATTCCTGACGCTACCCGGTAAAGCGGACACCGTGAGCGTAGTGGTTAAGACGGACTTCTTCGCCGAATCTCCTCGGCCAAGCGTTTTCGAACACGAAGCCGACATGTACGAGCTTCATCTATGGGACCTTCAAGACAAAGCGATACCGCGCTGTTACGGTCTATTCCAGTATGACGGAGAGGATGGCAAAGTATCCTCTTTTCTTGTCCTCGGTGACTGTGGTACTCCGATAGAAGACCCTCGTAATTTCACGAACTCATACAAGTGTGTTCATTCTTTTTAATCCTCGAGGGTGACATTTGCTAAGTGTCCGGATTCGTGTAGATCGAAAGTGATCGATGCCGTATATTTCATCCACTTTGCCGGCTTCACGCATGGAGACCTTTCTTACCACAATATCCTAAACAAAGACGGTTGCCCTTTCATCATCGACTTCGAAACAGCTAAGCCGCACGTATGTGGGATGAAAGAGAAGATATTCATAGGTGAGGAGAGGAGAGATGTTGGATGTGCTGAGATGATGCGGTGTGCTGCATTGGTGCGGGCCTGGGCAGATTGTGCGAACACCTTACTCTCCCTCGTCTAATACTAACTAGATTCGCTAGTGGATGTCAAGTTAGAGGGTGTCTATACCTTCCTGAGAATGGACCTTCGTCACGGAAACATGGACTATCTGCTATCTCACCTCACCCACTGCAATAGCGACCCCTCTGTATATCGCCCGTACGTGGAGCAGTTGATAGAGCAAGTAGAAGCCCAACGAGAGCACTATCGCAATATCCCTCGCGAAGAACGCCTCATTGTGCCCGAGTAAATGTCCATCATTTTCTGTTTCCTTTGTCCAAGTTACTACTTGGATTAGCCGCAATATTGACATCACTCCTTGTAAACGTCCAGTATTTAATGTATTTACCCTTCTTTCGATCTATTCACCTCAGTGTGGCTCGACCTTGAACCAACCGTAATGAACCAACCGAGACACTGGCTACCAAACATACAATGTTATCCAAAATCTCTGCGATACTCCGGCACGACGCATTCAAGGATAAGGATGAATGAAACAGTTCGCCATTTACATGACGACTCGTGACAAGCCGATCAACTGGGGTTTACCTTCACCAGGCTACAATGGCATCGATATGTCCTCATCACATAATCGTTACAGTCAACAAGGTTCAAATCAACTCAACCTCAGCTTGAGGAGCGACCACCATGGCTTCCCTTCAGTTGAACCCTGCCCCCTCACCTTGGGGCTACCGGAAAAAGCTACCTACTGCCAAACTAGAACGTTATTATCTCGATGATACTGATATGACACAACAGTACTCAATCAATGACCTTAAACTGCTTGCCTCGCACAAAAAGACAACCGTCTACAAAGGATCCCTGACTCTACCCGGTAAAGCGGACACCGTGAGCGTAGTGGTTAAGACGGACTTCTTTGCTGAATCTTCTCGATCGAGCGCTTTCGAGCATGAGGCCGACATGTACGAGCTTCATCTATGGGACCTTCAAGACAAAGCAATACCACGCTGTTATGGTCTATTTCAGTATGACGGAGAAGATGGCAAAGTCTCCTCTTTTCTTGTACTCGGTGACTGTGGTGCGCCAATAGAGGACCCCCGTAATTTTACAGACTCGTACAAGTTCGTTCATTCTTCTGATTCTTGTGGACAGTGGCATCGGCTGAGTGTCTGGTTTTAGATCAAAAGTAATCGATGCCGTGTATTTCATTCACTTCGCAGGTTTCACGCACGGAGACCTTTCTTACCACAATATCCTGAACAAAGACGGTTGCCCTTTCATCATCGACCTGGAGACCGCTAAGCCGCACGTATGCGAGATGAAAGAGAAGGTATTCATTGGCGAGGAGAGGAAACAGCTTGGGTGTGCTGAGATGATGCGGTGTGCTGCATTAGTCCGGGCTTGGGCAGATGGTGTGAACACCCTTCTCTCCCTCGTCTTATACTAATTGTGTTCGCTAGTGGATGTCAAGTTAGAGGGTGTCTGCACGTTCCTGAGAATGGACCTTCGCCGCGGAAACACGGAATATCTGCTGTCCCGCCTCGCCCATTGCACCGACAACACGAGCGTATATCGCCCGTACGTGGAAGAGTTGATAGAGCAAGTTGAAGCTGAACGAGAGCACTATCGCAACATCCCCCGCGAAAGGCGCCTCATTGTGCCTGAGTAATATTTCTGTTTTCCCTGTCCCTGTCGCCCGCTTTTCTCAGCCGCAGTATCGCTACAACGCTTTGCAGACGTCGAGTAATGCCCCTTTTCTTTGGATCTACTTACCTCGGCGTGGTTCCAAGTTAGTCGTAAGTCTATTCGTCAGGTCATCGACTTCCACAGACTTTCAATTGCTTTTCTACGATGGAATTGATGTTATTTCAACGAAAGAGCTTCGATGTCCTCAAGACACATCCCACAATCAACGGCGTAAACACATCTTAACCCCGAAGTCACCTGACTCTTGTTAACTCTGCCCAGCGTGACACGAGGTGCCGACGTATAAAGCGATAACAGTAACTAGTGGGAACAACACATACTCTGCCGCTACACTTTTGCTAGAGAAACCAGGGATTGATAGCATCGCGTCCGCTCCTCAATTTGACCGTCGACTCGCGTGTTATCTTCGTGCCCTTAAGGTTCCCTAGTCCTCGAATTTGAAACCGCCGGGATCAGGGACTAGTAGTTGCTATATAACACTAGATCGAGTCCACAACCTTCTTAGTCCACAGCCTTCTTTTCGCCTTCTCGTTACCTTGTATATTTCCTGCTCACCGCTCTGTCACCTGTAATGGACACCCCTGGGACGTTTAAGCTGAGCATAGGTAAGCTCAAGCACTTCGGGTGCTCCTTTCGCCTACAGCTAGCCCCTCATTTGCTCGCTCATACTGAGTGTCCATCATAAACGCAGTTGAAGAGACAATCGAAGCCCCCAGAGGCACCTCCAACTACACCATCACAGGGCAGGGGTTTGGGGCGTCTGATTTGAGTAGGATCGAGAGGCAGTTGAGGTGGAATTGGTTGGAGTTGATGCCCATGGGAGCCCTCAATCCAAGTGAGTTTCGCGACGCACGCCTGCCATTTCCTTTGCTTAGGAGACCCTTCTTCGACGTTCTACTCATTGACAAAACGCTGACACGTAGATACGCAGCTCCCGAAGGACCTTTGGAATCTCAGTGGAAAACAAGCGTCATTACTACCCCGTTAAATGGCAATCAGATGGATATCCAACTCCTCATCGGGATGGTTGACGGTGTGCATTTGAAGTTGCTGGGGGCCGAAGGCACCGTCCAGACTCAGTGATAACGAAGTTTAAGAATCTATGTAGCTTAGTATTCCACTGATCTCTGTGTGGTATCCTGTGATGGCGCATCATTGATTCCTTCACTAGACAGCGATATCACTGTTCGTCCTAGTAGGTCCATCCTTCGTTAGAACTCGTTTGTGATCCCAAATTTGTACCTGTGCCGGAATTTCCAAGTTCAATTAGGGGTCATTGCCGCTTGACAAACATCTACTTACTTATGTGTTCCACCTCTTTGCCTATGTGCTCCCACCATTGCCTCCAACTGTCAGCATCAATTTTGAGGGGAAAATCGGAGCCT
This sequence comes from Pleurotus eryngii var. eryngii, assembly GCA_029467805.1. Taxonomy (NCBI): domain Eukaryota; kingdom Fungi; phylum Basidiomycota; class Agaricomycetes; order Agaricales; family Pleurotaceae; genus Pleurotus; species Pleurotus eryngii. The sequence continues at coordinate 2,558,554 of SZVJ01000012.1, forward strand.
CTGACCCAACGCAAAGTCTCACCATGACGACCAGAGTTTGTACGGATTCAAATATTCTGCGAGCATCTAGGCCTCTGGATTCAAGGAATCGCACGTATTTCAACCTAGTTGTCGCGAATTTTGACAAGATAGATGATGCGGGCCTCTAGGCAATGCGCAAGCAGTAAGCTTCATTGACGAGCTAGTGTAGTAGTAGGGATCTCACTGGATCGTCCATCAGGAAATTGATTTAAAGGTATTAGATTTGGGAGGTTGAAGTTGCCTGGGGAACTTGAAGTAGCAGACGCGTCTTGCAAGTGCGGATGGAGGGAATGCATCCGAAGGTATATATGACAGCAGGTCCGTCCGAATGCTGGAAGATAGTGAGATTGAGAACCGAAGGCATGGTGTTCTTGATCCGCAACGACGCGTCAAAGACCGTTGCTAGTGCACGAAGACTTGGGAGTGCATCGGATGTTAGCTCAACGATGTGGCCATTGGAGCTGCTACTAGAGAGCGTGATGGACTCTAATGTTGGATGAGACGAAAAGAACCATGTCAAATCCCCCGAGCAGAGGCGGCGGTCCAAGATGAGATGGGTAAGGTGTGCGCTGGCTGGGAGTAGGAACAGTACCCCAGGACCGTGGGCTTGGCGACTTAAGCGGAGGCGTCTGACGTTGACTAGGTAAGGAATTATGTGGTCAACGTCTGGTTCGACATGTGGTCGAGCGGCGTAATATGCTCGCGGAAAATAATGTCGCGAAAGATGTGGTGAGCTGAATGCCTGCGTTCGCTTGCGCATCGCGGAGCAACGTGTTGATCGAACGACGACCGACGGCTGAGTTCAAAGAGAAGGACATGTCTTCGTAGAGCTGTCGCAAGGCCATCGAGTTGAATTGACGAGATACGAACAGGGGGTTTGATAGTCTTCAAGTCACTGACTTCGCCCACGATCGCAAATAGGATTTCGGTTGGTAGCTCCATTCCAATCTAAAGAGACAGTGAACTTCTAATAAGATTTAGAATATCGTGACATGTTTCCAGACCGAAGTCGTACTGACAATGTTGGGGTGATTGGCAGAGGCACAATACCGTAGAAGCGAGCGACGATCGATAGTGGGCATGCCTAATTAGCGCTTGATAACGCGTTACTACACTTTTGTGTGGCTGGCCGGGTGCTGTGAACATGCGAACGAAATCGAGTAAAAATGCTACGGTAGGTACCTCTGAAATATGTCAACTCAGACCTGCCATCCCCTCAAACCAAGCCACCACCGCGCCAACCTTCCTAACCATGGCGTCACTATATCCAAGTCGAAGATCGGGTCTGTATTGCATGTCTTCTGAGCTGCTAGGCATCGTACGGAAGCATATTTGTAAGCGTGACTTCAGATTCGGAGATGCAGTGAGGGCGGCTGAAGCTGAGGAAGAAGAGGAAGTCTCTTTGGATACGCTGAGATCTAGGAAAAGTAGAGAATTAAAGAAGTTGCCTCTGAACGGAGGGGGGGCATACTTTCAAGGAACACCACGTCACCACGCTTAATACCAGAAGCATCTTCCGCTCCCCAACATTCTGCTATCTCTCGCCAGGCCGTTAGCTTACAGACACTGCCTTCGTCGTCGCCTAAGATCATCTTGAGGAGGGACACCTCCTTCCCAGCATCCGGGCCCTTCTTGATGTGGACAACGTCTGGGCCTTCAATTTCTAAGACAGCAGCGAGCACGCTTGCTTTTGAGTACGCAGGGGTCTTCGAGACTTTCGCTAACGTTAGCAGAGTATGCAAGTCGAAAGTAAACGAGGGGAAGCGGATGATCGAGGAGGCATCCGAGGAATAGGCAGATATATCTTGTGTTTCTTCTTCTTGAGTAGCATACGTGTCAGCTCGCGAGAGCACCGCAGACTTCGACTTGTCAATGGTCTCTGCTCCAGGTTCATCCCCATCTTCGAGACTTTCGTCCAAGGAAATGGCGGTGGTCTGACCTATTCAAAGCCTTGTAAGTAGGAGTGCGTCTCCAAGGCTAGTAGCGCACCTTCTAGGAAAGTTCCGTCTAGAGCCCCTTCATCTCCTTCCTCGTCGTCGAAGATAATGTGCTTATAAAACTGAGAAATCCGCACGCTCGCTGCCTGCAAGGTAGCAGGGGGAAGTGGTTTGCGTGCCTGCAGGCCTTTTGCTGGCCGACGGAGATGTCGATGAGACGTTTTGCCAGCGAAAAGAAGCCGGATCCTTGGAAACATCGTCCTTGGTTGGAGCCCCTAGGAAGACTCTGAACATTGTTCAAATGGTCACATGATCGAGTATCGGGCGCGGTAACGTGATGTTGCCCGCTTTGGATGCGACAGTTCATTCTTTTCGACATCTATTCCGTCCTGTCACATAGCCCCGCCTCGACACGATGAGCCAGTTTTTAGAGCTCTACGACCCGCTGGATATTATAGGAAATGGGTCGTTTGGTATTATTAGAAAGGTCCGCAGGAAAACGGACGGTATGGTGAGTCGCATCCAGTACACCGGTGGCGAGTCTTGCGCTGACACTTAAGGAAGATATTTGCACGAAAGGAACTCAATTTTGAGCGCATGACTGAACGCGACAGGAAGCAGATTGTTGCCGAAGTGTTAGTGTTGCGACTGTTCACTCTACGGTATCCCCATTCTGATCGCATTCATTAGGAATATCTTGAAAGATCTCCATCACGACCACATTGTACGATACCATGACCGATACGTCGACAAAGAAGCGGGCATTCTTTATATTTTAATGGAATACTGTGGTGGTGGCGACCTCTCGGGCGTCATCAAGCAAGCTCAGAAACACAACCGACCAATATCAGAAGACGCTGTATGGAATTTCTTCCTACAGATACTGCTCGCGCTGCAACATTGCCACCATCCGAACGGACACTTGCGAAGTGGGAGTACCGGGTTAGAGCTAGATAACAAGGAGAGACGGCCTCAGATCCTTCACAGAGATCTTAAACCTGACAATGGTGTGTTCTCTGCCATTGCGCAGCCGACGCTGCTAATAGTATATCAGTATTTCTCGACGAAGCTAGCTCCGTCAAACTTGGCGACTTCGGGCTCTCTAAAGCTCTCGCCCAGTCTAATTTCGCAAATACCTATGTTGGGGTACGTTCCCTGTTCACTCCACAGGGAGGGGTCGTATTTTGACCGCCTTGGCCCCTCAGACTCCATATTACATGTCCCCCGAGCTCATGCAGGAGAAAGCGTATGACTCTAAGTCGGATATATGGTCCCTTGGCTGTTTAATCTACGAGCTATGCGCACTCAAGCCGCCTTTCCATGAGGCTAAGACGCATGCCGAACTTAGCATTTTGATTCGGTGAGTATCCTATCCGTGATGTCAGCATGCAGGCAATAATGCGTACACTAGCAATGGTCGCGTACCGCCTCTACCTCGTGGTTACAGCCAGACCCTGTCTAGCGTCATCAAGACCATGCTCAATCTGAACGTAAGTTCTCAAATATGTTCGCAACAGTCCAATCAAACGATGATCGATAGCCCGCCATGCGGCCCTCTGCGGCGCAACTACTTCAACACGAGCGCCTCGTACTTGCGCTGAAGATCTCTGATACCGAGAAGATGTACGCCATGGATTAGGGGGTTGCATTCAAAAGCTAACTTACCTACCTCTAGGCTACACACCGTGAAGATCCACAAATCCACTCTCACTACGAAGGAGAGGGAAATCCTCGCCCGTGAAGCTGCTGTAGCCGAGAAGGAAGCCCAGATAGCCAGCGTATTCAACCAGAAGGATGCTGAAATTATAACCTTGAAGGATATGGTGAATCAGCTTCAGCAACACCATCAAGTACAGGTCAATGTAGAGGCCCGGGTACGAGAAGCAGTGGCCAAACGAGAGGACGAACTGCGAAGCGCTGTTGCGAAGCGCGAAGAAGAGGTGGCTGCTGCGATGGTGAGAAGGGAAGAAGAGATTATGGATGCGATTCGGAAGCGGGAGGCCGAGATATCTGAGGCGTGGAAGACGAGAGAAGAGCAAATCAAGAAGGAAGTTGCTGAGGAAGTGGATGAGAGGGTAAAATGGGTTATACAGCGGACGGAAGAGTTGAGTGATGAAGAAGAGCGACTTGAAACTATACGGCTTGAGCTTGAGGAGAGAGCGAAAGTACTTGAGGCATTGAAAGGTAAGCCTAATGTTATCGACAATTATTGCTACACGATGCTTACAATTCAATAGTGGCTGCAGCCCAGAAGGAGAAGTCTCCACTAGAAGAGATCAAGAACCTCGTTTCGAGAGCTACCGAAGACAAGCGAACCGAGCACGTGCTGGATGCCCTCCAAACGCCTATTGCTCGTACTTCGAAACTTCCGCGAGATTATGCACCTTCCGCGATGAAAGGTGTTGTACTCACCACGACTGGAGAGGCACTGGCGACACCATCTCCGGCTGAGCTGGCACATCTGTTTGATTCTCCGCGACCTGGATTGGACTTTGCAAAGATATTTGATTTCCACGAGGATAAAGGTAATGAGAGCGAGGAAGAGCCGGAGATTACACCACCGCCGAGTCCGTCGAAACGAGAACGCCAACGACCACGTCTCGCTAGTAGATCTACGAGTGTGCCCACGGAGACTGCATCTTCTTCCTCCCAATTAACTGCGCCTCCAACTCGATTGCGGCGACCGTCGATCCGCTCATCACAGAGACCGGGAGCTTCTCGCAACGCCCCAACAGAGGTCAAACCTTTATCACATCCTCACCTACAACGCGAGGGGCCGGCCGCCCCCCAGATCGTTCGCTCGGTTACGATGCCGGTCACTTTGCCCAACCCACCAAAGTACGATCTGGAAGACGAGGAGAATCTCCCAAGCCCTTTCCTGAAGAAGACCGATAAAGATAAGATACCAGCTAGCGGAGTGCCCCTGAAGGGATTGAATATCAATGGTGGTATCGCATTTGCAAGTGTACCAGGGAAGGCGAGGACTGGGAAGCGAACGAGTACGGGCAATTTGCTGCGAACTGTGGCGGCCGCGAATAATGCTGTGAAGAAGGGTGTTTCACCGCCGAATACAACGAGCTCGGAGACCAGCGACCCTCGGCCGTCCGTTGCGACCGCTCGGAAAGCAGGTGAGGAGGCAAGGAAAGCTTTGTCGAGATCATAGCACGGGAACCGCTGGACATTGCTTGTACAGCTGTCACAATATGAGTCTGTTCAGTGTATTATAGCTCCCTATTTTCTATTTCATAGGCACATCATTCGAGGCAAGTTGAGCAAATTTGTCCATGTTCGGTTGAGAAACGAGCACGCCATAAGCGCCCGTTTTCGTAACACGTGCGAGTTGCCGAAATTTGAGTGTTGGTACCTCGTCTCATCTATCTTTTCGTGTACTTGGCATAGGCTGAAAAAGCCTCACACGACCTTGACCACTTTTTCTCTTTATTCGTGACTCTCGTCCTTGCCTTGTACGCCACTAATGAGCCTCCCGCACGAGCGCGATACCCAGCCTGCGAGTCCCACGACTTCAATAGACAGACGAGGCACGACGCGTTCGCCATCACCCAAAGTCGCCTTCCTATCAGCCAACTTTCCCGCACATTCTACATCACCCAGCCAAGCTAAGGTCGTGCAGAACATCACTAGACAAGTCATTCGCAGACTCTCGAGCTTACAGCACGTGGAGGTGCTAGAGATGCCGAACGAGAACGAACACGATGACGACGAACTATTGTCAGGACGGGACACGCCCAGTACAGCGTCCCCGCCGAGAGAGGGATCGCCTGGGATAGCAGAGGAGTATACCAACGGCGTGGACCACCAAACTAATGGTCGGATTGTGCAAGCACCTGCGAAGAAAATCGACTGGGAAATTCCTCGCAAAGTGTTGCATTCATCTATAGGTGCGTGGTTGATACTCTGGCATCAATTTCGTGACTGATGAACCGTAGGATTCCTCACATTATACCTCTGGACATCTCAGGGCTCTCCTAAGGCGGTCATTATCGTTCTCTGGACAGCGTTAGCTGTTATCTTGCCTGCGGACTTTATCCGCCTGAGATGGCCCGCGTTCGAGCGCACATATGAACGGCTTCTTGGCTTCCTGATGCGTGAATGCGAAAAGGTATGTCCCCCTTGGGTCATTCACCGACCTTAAATCTAAACAGCTCGCAGGATTCTGTGAATGGGGTCGTATGGTACATCCTCGGAGTAAATTTTGCTTTGACTGCCTACCCGCTCGATGTTGCAACGGTAGCCATCCTCATGTACGTCCCCTGCGACCTTTTGCTCGTTTCGTGTCTTATCCTTATCGCCTCTAGATTGTCTTGGGCCGACACAGCCGCATCTACTGTCGGTCGTATGTTCGGATCCGTCACACCACGCCTTCCTTCGCAGCTCCCATTCCTACGGCTCCCCCTCGCGCCTCGCAAATCGCTAGCAGGATTTGTCGCTGCTTGCGTCACTGGCACGCTGATTGCGATTGGGTTCTGGAAATGGATAGCGCCACTGCGGCGCGACGCACAAGACATCAGCTGGACATGGGATAACGGCGTTTCGCCCGCTCTGGTTGACCCCGCAGTAAAAGGCTGGTGCCAGGGGCTACTGGGCGATGCTTGCTCGTTGGGGAATGTAACGAGTGGGTGGGTTGGGCTCGGACTGATAGGAGTCATGGCTGGCTTGGTGAGCGGTGTTGCGGAAGCACTAGGTACGTCGCACACATCTCATAAATGATCGGGCTGACCATCCGGCTATGTTAGACTTGGGGTCGTTAGACGACAACTTGACGCTCCCCATCATCGCCGGCGGTTGTATATTCGGATCTTTGAAACTTATGTCGCTACTATCATAACATAATCTTCCTCCAACTTCAATCTATATAACTATCATGGATATTTGACCCGCATTCTCCGCAATTTTCCCGGGCGCTATTCTGCGAGACGGTCTTGAACGGCAAAAAGGTTCGTTTGACGAGAGCGAGATTCGAACTCGCGCCCCGGAGGACCAGATCCTGATTCTGGCGCCTTAGACCACTCGGCCATCTCGCCTTGAAATCCTTGCCCAGCAAAGCGCACCATCATTCCGATGCTCCATATCTAGTAAGAACCTGCCTCCCGCCCCGCCGTTTCGTACGCTTACAGCTTCCCTTTTGGACGAGACATGAGTTTCTCTAGACCTTCCTTCTTCCTGCCATCCATTTGGACACTCTTCCGAGATTTGCTGTCGACGAATACGTGTGTATACCCTCCGACAGCACCTGGGTTCTCCGCTCCTTGTTTGAACACGCCAATTTCGTAGGTGACTGAGCGCCCCCCTAGCTTGCTCACGCGCAGACCCAGATCCAGGACCTCAGGAAACGCAGCCGGAGCAAAGTACTGTCATTGAGAGTCGGTCAAGCCAAATCCATGCAACGTGATGATAATTATACCCACCTGACAGAAGGAAGATACCACGAGGCCTATTTGCGGCGAATTGGTCGGGACGAGGCCACAGTGCTCGATGAGGTACGTGTTCACGATGGAGTCGAAGAGATGGTAGTAGACGGAGTTGTTCATATGCGAGTACTGATCATTGTCGCTCCTGGAAAGTGTATCAACCAAAGATGTGGAACTACGTGTTCCTTTAAGGTTGAACTAACCATCGTGTTCGATACTCGAGAAAATATGGATAATCGGTGCGTGTTTGTTTCTTCAGCTCAGATGTAGAATCGGACATGATTGGCGTAGTGACTGTTCCACCAGGAGCCTCGGGCGGGGAGCAACACGTAGCCGCCCTGTTGAGGTCACGTGTAGTCGCTCGCGACGTTGAGCGAGTTGAAGTCCAGAGAAGTTGGGGCTCGAACAGCAATAGGGGAATGGGGGCATAATAGGAGTTTCGCTGATTGGGCCAGGCAACTCCGAGAACTTCGTTGCAAGTGCGACTGTTCTCTTTCTTCAACGTCTTGGTGGATCGAACTAGCCACCGACTTCACTGGCTGCGGTTTCCTTCATTGTTTTACCGACTTGGCCCATACCGAGTCGATCATCGCATCAGCATCATATAATGCTTTTCAACGGACACCTCGAAACCTTTTTATTGTCTCCAGCATTGCGATGTTGCTACCATCACTTCCCGCTTCTTTACTTTCCGCCTTGCTTGCATCCGCACTATATTTGCCTCACAGCCAGGGCTTTTTAGCCCAGGTCGTATGGGCTTCATAGCCAACCAACTCTCGCCTTCGACTCACTTCGAGGGTGTCCGCATTCACCCTAATTTCAATAACGGGAAATGTGTCGCTGTTATTGGGGGGACCAAAATCGAAGCAACTAAACCGAGATACTATCCCAGCTTCGACTGCAATGGCAGCGCCTCTCAGAATGGGACAATGAATGACGCAGACACGAAAGTACGGTGGGCTGGGACCAATTGACGTTTGACCGCTAGCAGAAGTGTGACTGCTTCTACCGTGTACTTGGTGCTCTCCTCACCGATGTGCAGACCTTGGGAACAGCGTGCGGGCAAGAATAACCAAGTGCAGTAACGGTGCAGTCGGTCAGGAATGGTATTATACGGCCTATATGGGCGTTAACCTCGTTTGATCTTCTTTCTTACTTTTTGTTAGGACAATGCCTTGATCTCGCCAGCGGTAACCTCCATAATTTCAACGCTGTACAAACGTACGAATGTAAACCCTCCGACATCAACCAAATTTGGAACAGCTCCTCTTGGCAATCCCCCGTTAACGAGATAGTAGATGCTCGCCCTCGCCTGCGAACCCCTTGTATTGAAATAGGATGGTCAAATTTGCATTCCATTTCCGACGTTTCACAATGCATCGCATTTATGGCACGCTGTAATCTGGGCTCTACCCGCAATCCCCCAAGTCCTGAAGAAACCCAATGAGCTGGATCCGTAGTAATGAAGAAATTCACACTAGTCTCCTCGCGCACCCGTTGCGTCACTCGTCCATACAGTGATTAGGCGGAAGAGCGGTGAAAACGGTGCCTAGACATTGCCTTGGTCGTAACCAGTGCAGTGCTCCTTTCAAACCATACTACTTTGCACATCATACACCCCTATTCATGGGTCAGCTGTACTCCGCAACCCGCCCGTCTGGTTGTTCATTAAGCGGGAATGGCCCACCTTCGCCTTTCTGTGGAGTCTTGCACAGCGACGGCTGCTCAGGCGGATCCATGTTGTCCGAATTGGCATCCGCCCGTTCAATTCTCTCTCTGGGGGTATTTCTCTGAGCGGGCACTTCCCACCGTAAAGGACACCCAGTGATACTAGGAGTGATCAAATCCTGTCTCTCACAAACGCAATATAAAATGATCACATCGTCTCCTACTTCTTTAGTTTCTTCGTATCCAACACCACAACCCAGCAGCGATTAATCGATAAATTTACGATGTTCACCAAACTCTTCGTCGTGGTTCTTGCCGCTGTGGCTATGGCCTCTGTTATCGACACGGATGCCTTGGTCGCTCGCCAGGCTCCCCCCGCCCCACCAAGCCCGGTTATTACTCAGATTCATCCGAACTTCAGAAACAATAAGTGCTTGGACGTGCGCGGAAACATCCGCGCTAACGGTACACCAGTGCAAATGCATGTCACCTTTCTATTTTTCTGCACAATTTCTACTTATCTACGCCTCGGGCCAGCTATGATTGTAACGGCACGGGTGCCCAGAAAGTGGGTAATCAATAGAAGGAGGACGAAAGTCAGGCTTGCAGGCACTAACTTTTGCCTAGATGCTGGAAGCCGTAAGTCATGTGCAATTGTAGGACCTTTTTAGTCTGATTTGCATTGATCAGAACCCGGAAATGGTGTTGGAATGAAGATCTGGAAGTGCTTCGATAACCTCCCCGCTCAAGATTGGTTTTACACCCGCGACAAACGCATTGTGCTGTTCAAGAAAGGTGCGAATGTTGAACTTTGAAACGCAAACAACGTAACCGTATCATTATCCAACAGATCTTTGCCTTGATCTTACCGACGGGAGCCTCCGCAATGGCAGGCAGACTCAAACTTGGAAGTGCTATGACTTCAATACTAATCAAATTTGGAACTTATGAAGAGGCACATAAGCCAGAATCTTGTTCATCACTCTTTATGGACTTTCTTTTACTTTCGAAACGATCCAGCTGAACAATTTCATTCATACTTTTCGTTGGAGCGCAACATTTGCGCACCATCGACTTCCCTAAATTACAAATTCATGACTCAATGTACAATCCAGCTGAACAATTTCATTCATACTTTTCGTTGAGCGCAAAATTTGCGCAACATCGACCTCGGAAGTAGTCCCATGTTTGTTCGTCACGTTTCTGGCAAACAAAGCAGTCGCTACTCAAACCCGAACTAACTACTCACTGAAACGTCTCCTATGCTCGCCAGTAAGCTACGCTCATCCAGCGTTTTACCTCCGTGACCACCATTTGGGGCCGCACTGCCCACATCTCTTTTCTTTCAAGTTTTTCATGGAGTATCATCACAATCCGGAAGCCTCTGGGAGTAGACATCGATCCTATGCACAGAGCGGTACCGCTCCTCATCGTGTACCGTCGCCGTCGCTTCGGAGAGAAGTAAAGATCTGTGCCCCCAGAGCCTCCCACTGCTGAAAACCTCCATCACACGGGTCGCCAAACGTTCAACATTGACCCTGATGTACCATATATTGAAGCTAATGCCGGCGAAATTGAGATAGCGCAGGGCCAGAGCCGCCAGAACGACACAGATGCGAACTCGAGAGGCCCAAGGGAAATGGTTGGGGGGATACTGGGTGGGGTCAAGACGGCTATGGCATCGACAAGAGAGCGCGCTCGCACGAGCAGTAGACCCACGAACCCCACTACTAAGCCTAAAAGCCCCCCGACGCATCGCAATCGGCCGCCCGAGGCTGACGCGCAACCGACAAGAGAACCTACCGCCCCGGCCATCCCCGAGAGTATCTATCACCCGTCAGGGTACGACATCTCTGCATTTCAGAGGCTTGGACCCGCAACTGTTCAATTTGTTACATCTACCGGGGTTCCCCTTGGTCCCCCACAGCCAGTACCCTCGAGACAGTACTACTTTGGCCCGAGACCAGATGATCTTCAACGTTCTGCATCCGCCGACGCCTCGGACGGTCGTGTTGCTGATGCGCACGGTGACGAGGACTCTACCATCGTCAGTCTTGACGAGAACCACACCCATACCACGCAGGATCAGTACTTCGTTCCCCCAACGATAGGAAGCCCTATTCTCGCCCAACCTCGACCCGCATCTGACTACGCTAAAATGTCCTCCCCTGCTCCTGCACCCTCATTCATGTCCTTCCATGCACACATGCAGCGCATCGGCAACTTCTTCAATGCTGTCAATAGCCTGCCATGGGTTTTCCGAAGAACGGGTAACCTTGGATTATATCCCAAAAGGTGCGAGGAAGAAGATCTTTGGTTATACCCGGAGGGATACATATGGTCCTGGGAGTAGCGAGGGCAGCAGTCGTGCGAGTAGCGATTTCAGCAATGTGTTTAAGAGACGAAAGACACTTTCGGCCCCTAGACCTTTGTTGTCGTGGTATGGTGGAACTGGAAGGACATCAGAGCGTCAGACAGTGGATTTGCTGTCGGGGTCGTCTAGTAGCCAGTCGCCTGAAATCGAACCCTTCCCGTACTCAGCACAGGCAACTAGCGCTGCCGATCAACAAGGAATACCATATAGCAACACTGCCACGCCTCTCCCAGGTGCTCCTCCATTTCCGCCTGAAACACCACAGCAACGTCAACCCCAGCAGCCCCAGCCTGATCTCGCACGCTCTGTGGGCTCCCCCGAACCTCCCATTACTGCTTACAACATTATAATCAGACTTCTATGGACGATCACGATGCATATGTGGACATGGTGGACTCGGAGGCCCGGTTGGCCAGCAATACTCAGGAAGGGAGTGCTTGGCCGCCAGCTTATCCGCACGGTTATGTGTCGTACCAGCCTCCAATGGAGGGTGGGATGCAGAATGAAGCAATTCATTATATCCCAATGATGCAGACACAGAATGTCCCCGTCTCATACAGCACGCAATCTAATGGGCGTTAAAACGACATCAAATGTTTCAAATGTGGCTCAAACTACATCTACGATTCCGCACGTCCCCCCGCGGTTTGCCCTCTTCCCTGGATAATCATATTTGCACCCAGCGAGCCTTTTGACGACTATCTCATACACACGATCATTCACGAACAATTCACGAACAATTGGATGCGCTACGTAGTGTTATTCGTTCTCATGATATACCTTAATATGTTGAAGTTGTTATTTTAGTTCATATTTCATAGATGTATATCAGCCCTTGAACGCGTTTTTCACGTTGTTCTCAAACTGTTAATACCTATGCTTCATGTGACATGACGCTGAGTCGCCGCTAAAGTGCATAATTCTTACTGCAATACCCAATAACATCATTCATACTATTAACGCTCATAATGCCAGTGTGCATTAGTTGGAAGCTCGTCCTCCGACATGCATGTCAGTGGAGGCCAACAACTTTCAGCTAGCCAGCTAGCCGTCTCCAGCACCGTCACTCCACCCCGGAATAATGGGCCGCACTTACTTCCTATGTCTAGATTGTTGCGGTATAAGCTCAACTTGGATTTGCAATTTGATTCGCTTGTCCCACATATCAGCGTCTCTTCAGCAGTCATCTTCAATCTCTGCCTCGTTCCCGGTTGTGCCGGACGCATTCCGTGTGGCGGAATTGTCGCTTCTCAGGTTCCTTGACAGTTTCTTGTTTCTCAAAGCCTGAACGGGCCGTTCACCATCATTATTCGAAGCATGTGTCCCCCTTGCAGGAGGTAACGGAAACATTTCGTAGCGCTTATATAAATTCTTTGACATGGCAAACGGGATGTCTGTTCCTTTCACCTTCCCTACTGGGTGAGTCACCTTCGACCCAACTATGAGTAGTTGGAGGTACAAAACAAGCCTTGAAGTGGTGCGTGGGTGGATGAAACGCTACCTCGCGGATTGGTTGATGCTTCTGTTTCTCAGTTCAACGCCTCGCGGATTTCTATATCGAGGGCCGTCTCCGCTTTCGAACTACGGTGAAACCGCTGGCTTTAATGAAAACAGAGCCCTACACATCGTCATTCATCGTACTAATACAACGAGGGCGAAAATGATCAATGAGGGCCTCCCCCGAACCCTCAGGTTCCGGAAATGCGTAGTGCTCCCTCCAGGTCACAGGCCAAATATCACATATGTTTGACTGGTTCACACAACCCGTTTTGCAACATGTCTAAGCTGCGAACTACATTAAACCTCCCCTTTCTATCCTCTCCACGCCATTTTATAAGTCACTCTCCAATCCTCCTCAGCCGTTTTACTCCTCAGCATATTCCACCTCACTCCCCACATGGCTGCCGACGCTAGCTCCATGGTGGAGATGGATTCACTCTTGACCTTGTCGGGCACCGATAGACATACGTTGGCAGCTTCGTCAGAAACAGCGCTCGACCACCACGGGAACGCTGTCGACAGTGGCACCATCATTGGGTTTTCTCGCTACGGCCACCCGGCTGGTCCTGTATATCTTCCTACTGATCGTAGTATGCAAATTGCTTCGTTTGATGCGTTCGACAAGGTTTGATTCGCGAATAGGAGACTTCGACCGCTCCGTTTCGACAGATCCTTGGAGCAAGTACTCTCCAACATGGGACAAATTCCACAAGCACTGGGATCAACTCGAAAGAGGCGAGCACGACCCATCAGTACCGAGACAGGAACATACCTCTGTGTTCACACTTGCCGATCCTCCGTTCGACCTCTTGGCAAACTGCAACGCAGACCTACAGCCTGGAAAAAGGCTCGACCAGGTAAATACCATTGTCGAGCTCATATTCTTATTATTGATATGCCTCTGGTCAGCCTACGACCGAGAAACCCCTCGCAACCGTTGTTTGCGCGCCAAGCCTAACAACTGAAGTCGCCCAACAATTGAAAATGTTCGCGCGCGCTACTATGCATCTATTCAATCTACTGACATTGTCTCAAGCAATGGATACGAAGTTGACCCACTTGCTCTCATGCCCTTCCGAGCCAACCCTGTCCCATTTGAATGTAAGAATAAGACGATGATTAGTAAGTCCCTTGCATGTTGGTATATTCGTATTCGTTTCTGAGTCACATCGATGGTTTAGTCCAACTTGGGTTCCCACGACACCCGCAAGGTCTCTGGCTACTACAAGGAGGAGTTAATAAGCAGCCCTCGAAAGCAGATTCGAATTATCAACGTGGGCCATGCTACGGATTTGTCTGGATCAACTAATTTCAAATCGATTCAGGGGGACATATTTTGATGGACTCATTGCTCCTCCATGTCACAGAGGTCGACGGTGTGCCGACAATCTTTTCTTTCGCTCATTCTAAAGACGTGGCAGAAAGCATGAAGTTGACATTTGAAAATGAGTACTGGAAACCTCGGTTCCAAGAACCACAGGATCGCGACATATTGCGACGCCTACCATTGCCATTCTTCTGGTATGCCGTGCGGCGCTGGGACGAGGCAGCCGAAGCGGTCGAGACTTTTATTGGAAGCTTCGTACGTTGTTGGGGAGAAACGAGCATCATAAATTCTAACATTAAAACAGGAAGCCACATTTAATACAGTGACGGCGCTACAACTCCACGTCCTGCGTGCCCACATACTCCATAGCGAAGGCCTTCTAATGAGGTTCAAGAAAGTTCTGACTGCAATTAAAGTCAAGACGAAGGACACCATCGTTATAGACGAGTGCGAGAAGCTCCTCGAGGAATGTCAGCGTTTCGAATTTCAAAGGAAAAATGAACGAAGAGCGAATAAAGCACATCATTGATATGGTATGTCCTTGAATATGTGACCTTGAATGTGAACATCGAGAACTGAACTGATTGGGAATGTAGATGTATAGTCACTCTGCTTATAGAGCAGCCGAAGCTTCAGTTCGTGATAGCAGGGATATGATGCAAGTCTCGTGAGCTCTCCTTATTGGTTAACCGCAGAAATCGAAATATGATACTTCATTCCCAGTCGCCTTACAATGCTATTTCTACCTGCATCGGTAATGGCCGTAAGTGTCCACTGCCTTTTAAATTCGTTCGACCGTTTCAAACTTTCATTGTATAGGGGATATTTGGCATAAACTCGGTTGTCTTCGACGCACAAACTAGCTTAGTCGTCTATTCATTCCTTACCATCCCTCTCACCGTGGTAGTAATCTGGGTCTTCGTGGCGATCCAGGTGGAAAACTACTTCAAGAATTTCCCTAGAGGTGCTTGGTACTATCGGGCTTTCTGGCCTTTTTATGTGTTCGGGCATAATGTTCATGCTGTTGATGGAACACCTGTTTGAGCGTAAATATTCCATTGGCTTTCCACTACTTCAGTCTAATTAATGTTGCAGACTAGTCATGACTGCTGTGGGACCTTGCGCATTCTTTTGTTTGGCTCACATGTAGTAAATGTTGGTTACTATAGCTGTTGCAGAGTGACTCTTTTGTTTGCATTTCATATATTTACTTTCTTTAGGACCGCTCTCTGTAGTTAGTTTTGTAGAATGATCCTATTATTTGCTAGGGGCTCCTAGGGGTGAACTGATTTGGCATGAACCAGTTGTCTAGGAGAGCACCTGTAAGGGCAACCTCAAGATGGCTGACAGTGCAGGCCTAGCAGAGGGAGAATCCAAAGAGAAACAGAATAAGGATTCTCCATGCTAGGAAGTGAAGTATATACTGTAGTAGCGTGGGGGGAATGAAGGATAACTGTACAGTACACCAGCTGCAAGTCCGAACGAATATCACAAGGTACAAGGGGGCATGTGATAACGAAGTGGAAGGGGAATGTACAGGAGTCGTGTGTAAGGGCAACCTCAAGATGGCCGCACAGTGCAGGCCTAGCAGAGGGAGAATCCAAAGAGATGAATAAGTCTAACTACAATACATGAGAGAGCTGCTCACCTAGCAGAGGGAGAATCCAAAGAGAACAGGATAGGGATTCTCCATGCTAGGAAGCGAAGTATATACTGTAGTAGCGTGGGAGGAATGAAGGATAACTGTACAGTACACCAGCCACAAGTCCAAATGAATATCACAAGGTACGAGGGGGCATGTGATAATGAAGTGGGAGGGGAATGTACAGGAGTCGTGCCAGCGACCTGGAGAAGTAAGAGCAAAGAGTAATGAAGTGGGGAAAGAGGATAGGGGTAGCCTGGACGAGCCCCGAAGTGTATATACTAGTCCGAGCGAGTCCGAAGCAAGTCCGAAGTGCGGGAAGACTCCAGAGTCACCAGACATGACTTGGATGCGAAAGGAGTGGACGGAAAGGAAGTGGAAAGGAAAGGGGACGAAAGGGAATGAAGGGGATGTAGGTAAGAGTCTGTGGGATGAAGGAAAGGAGAAAGGAACAAGGAGGAAGGGAGAGGGACAGGGGAATAGGAGAAAATAGGAGTGTCCCCTTACATCGTGCCAGCGACCTGGGGAAGTGGAGACAAGGAGTAACGAAGTGGGAAAGGAGGATAGAGGTAGCCCAGACGAGCCCTGAAGTGTATGTACAAGTCCGAGCAAGTCTGAAGGCACAGGAAGAGTCCGGAGTCATCGGATGAGACTCAGATGCGAAGTGAATGGGTGGAAGGGAAACAGAAAGGAAGGGGAATGAAAGGGGAATGAAGGGGATGTAGCTAAGAGTCCGTGGGATGAATGGAAAGAGAAAGGAACAAGGAGAAGGGTGTAGGGACAGGGGAATAGGAGAAAATAGGAGAAAATAGGAGTGTCCCCTTACAGCACCCAAATATCTCTTTTCCTTCATGCAAACTCACAAGCTCTCAGGGCATTTATACTCAGGTACAGAACATAGAACCTGACTTCTCTTTTATTTGCCCTGATAATGCTATTTCCCAGTGTCATTGATGGCAATACTTTTCCAGTGGCTATTATTCACTCGACTATTCTGAGCCTGTAAGAACAACCTCAAGATGGCTGACAGTGTGAGCCTAGCAGAGGAAGAATCCAAAGGTATGAATAGAGCTAACTACAATACATGAGAGACTGCCTCACCTAGCAGAGGGAGAATCCAAAGAGAACAAGATAAGGATTCTCCATGCTAGGAGGCAAAGTATGTACTGTAGAAGCATGGGAGAAAGGCAGGATAAACTGTATAGTACACCAGCCACAAGTCCATAGAATATCACAAGGTATGAGCAGGCACATGTGATAGCAAAGTGGAGGGAATATGCAAGAGTTGCACCAGTGGCCCAGGGAAGTGGGAACAGGAAGTAAGGGGGTGGTAGGAAGAAGGAATAAGTCCCCTGGACATACTCTGAAGTGTATATGTATGTCCAAAGCACATCTGGGCATGTCTAAGTGTGGCTGAGTGTATCCAGACTGCAGGAAATACATTGGATGCATCAGATGAGGCTCTGATGAATGGTAGGATGGAAAGGGAAGAAAAAAAGTAGATAAGAGTCTGTGAAATGAAAAGAAAGAGAAAGAAATGAAGAAGGAGGAAGAGACAGGGGAAAAGGAGAAAATAGGAGTGTTCCCTTACAGAGCCACCTTGCATTCTCAGGATTTGATATCAACTTTGACTCACCAACTGACTTAATCCTTTTGTATTACCCTTACTCTCATTCTCACTGCTCTGAGCATTTGTAGTGACACAAGTAGAAAAGTACTTTAGGAACTTTTCTCCTAAGGCGCTTGGTACTATTGGGATTTCTGTCTGCAAATGCATGAAGTTTATGCAGTTGACACAATAGTTGAAATGCATGTAGGTCACTTCCTAATTATTGGCACTTACCATTTATGTATTGGTGCAGATACCATATGAGAACAACCACTGGAAGCACTGGATTCAAGATGCAACAACTATGTGCCCTTTCTCCATTGTGAAGTCCTCCTGAAGACATTCTGGGACACCCTTGCTATAATTTGGCATGTGAGCCAAGACAGAATCATTGGCAATGAATTCTGGAAACTCTTGGTGGAAATTGAATGTCTTGAATGTTAAGCGAGCATCTGTCCATCAACCCTAAACGGGGAGGACGAGCATGTGCTGAGTGAAAGACTAGACAGTCTACTCACTGGTTGTGAAGCTAGTACTACTATGTAGCTACATAGTTCTCTTATGCGACCTCTTACTGACTTCTCTGGGTAGAGTAGTTGTTATTGAATACAGTCAGATACAGGCTCCTTATATACTGTATTCTACCTATGTTATAAATAGGTGCACAGTCAATACTAAGCGTATATGACTCAGTATGAGTCTGTATGACTCACGTCGTTAGTAAGAACTTTCTATGAAGTTCTACTGCAGACTGCGCTCTGACTCATGTCCTGATGGAAGCATGGTCATGTGGAGGTGCATGCGCAACACTTCCCCTTGCTAAGATGTTCCTCTGAACTTTGAAGCAGATTGTGAGGAATCAAAGAATTTGATTCCCAGCATGGACCTGAACAGTTCGAACTTCTGGTAACCCAGATTTTTGGTGAACATATCTGTAGGATTTTCTGCACCATTGACAAAGAAAAGTTTGATGTCTTTGAGCTTGACGCGATCACGGATGTAGTGATAGCGGATATCAATATGTTTAGTTTGTCTGTCAGACACAGGGTTTGAGGCAATGAAGATTGCACCCTGGTTATCAGCGTATATGGGTATACAACTGATGTCTATGCCAATCTCTTGAAAGAGATTCTTTATTCACATGATCTGACGACAGGTGTTGGAGAGAGCCATATATTCGGCTTCAGTGGATGACAGTGCAGTGGTTTTTCTGAGCATGTGATTGCCAAGAAATTATTCCACCAGCTAGTTGGACAAAGTATCTGGTCGTGGATCTAGGACTAGACCAGTCTGAATCTGTGTACGCAAGTAATCCTTCTTGGTTGTTCTCAAAGCAGAGGGAGTAATTGGGGGTCCCTGCAAGATAATACAAGATGTAGAACACTTTCTCAAGGTGGTCCTTGGAAGGGTTTGCGCTCTGCTGTGATAACTTGATCACTGCATAGGAAATGTCTTGACGAGTTCCTAGCATGATATACAACAAAGATCCTATGACCTGTTGGTACTTTGATCGAAGCGTGGGGTCCACAGGTCCCTTGTAGGGTTGCGGTTTGTATCCCATGGGAAGTGGAGTCTGGGCGGTTTTGCCATTTGAGAGATTGAATCTCCTCAGAACTTTTTGTAGGTAGGTCTCCTGATCTATGTAGATACTGGAGCCTTTCCTAAGAATTCGCATTTGAGGGAATTCTTTGGCTTCACCTAGATCGTGACATTCCCATCACTTCATAAACTTGGTTTTTTAGTTTTAAAACAAGTTCCCAGTTAGAGCCACAGAATAGTGCATCGTCCACATAAACAATTGCAATAACAATTAAGTTTTTGTGACAGTAAATGAATACTCCACTATCAGTGGATGCACATTTGAATCCAAGTTCTTCCATAGACTTGGAGAGTTCTTTCCACCAGGAAAGAGCTGCTTGTTTGAGTCCGTAAAGGGCATGCCATAGGCAGAGAACGAAGTCCTCTTTTCCCTTGACTCTAAAGCCTTCTGGCTGTTCCATATAAAGCTCCTCTTCAAGTTTCTTGTATAGGAAGGTGGTTTTTACATCTAGGCCTTCTATATGCCATTGCTCAAGCACAGATAGCATGAGCAGCATGTGGAATGTCTTGTATCAAACAACTGGTGAGAAGATTTCATTGAAATCAATTCCCTCTCGTTGTGAGAAGCCTTTGGCAACAAGCCTAGCTTTTTTATGGCCATCTGACTTAATGTCAAATACCCATCGGCATTTGATTGCCTTTCGACCCTCTGGGAGTCATGCCAGACTGAAAACCTGATGCTCATGGAGCGATTTGAGCTCCTCATGGCAAGCATCAACCCATGGTTTTTGTTGATCAGGTGGTAATCGCATGATGTCATGGTAGGTCCATTCCCAGATGTTATCAGGTTTAGGATCTGAACTGTTTGTTGTCAGGTGTGACGCAGCTCCTAACTCTGTCTCTGAATCTTCAACCACTTTTGAAAGCAGGAAATTCATCAGACTTACTCCCCCTTCCTGAGTAATGCGGATTAAGTTCACATCAGAACCAGACATATCCCAATCTTTATCAATTTTGGGATTGGAAGGTGGAAAATCCTTCCTTTCAGGGATGCTATCATCAGGTTTTTGGGTGCGAGGCAGTTAGTTACACCTGCGTGTCGAACTAGTGGGCAATTTGGAGCTACCAGGTTGATCATTCCCAACTTGTCAACACCAAGTCCTATCCCTGTTTATGTCTTTTTGTATTTCCGATAGAAGACATCGGTCTCCCAGATCATTATAGACATTGTCTGGTTTTTTCATATTTCCTCTTCAACCTGAGAGGGTTGCGTCGTGGTAGACATCTAAACTCCTCATTATCTCCTGGTCTCGGATTGAAGTCCATTCTATCCAGATCTATAGGAGGTCCCGCAGGTGAAGGGGAGCGATCTTGAGGTTGATCATCCTCATGACCGTCTTGTTCAGGGGAAGGAGAACGGGGTGACTCATTATGGTGTCTGGGATGCTCATTGTCATTGTTGGCATCAGAGTCTGGATGAGGTGGTGCTCCACTACCTCCTGTTGGTCCTATACCATGGTCTGGTTGATTGTCATCACTATTGTGATGGTCACCATGTGTAAAGTCTTTAGGCTTGTTAGCCTTTGGACACTTTGGTAATAGTTCTTCATCGAAAACTGCTTTAGTTCCATGAAAGACACTATTATTGTGGATACACATGAATTTGTACCCTTTGATGCCTTCTGTAAAGCCAATGAATATCATTAATTCGGCTTTCAGGTGTAATTTGTTATTTCTAACTGCATCAGGTAGGTGCACATATGCACCACATCTGAGAACTCGTAGATGAGTTACATCAGGAACTTTCTCAATAAAAAATTGCATGATTGGATATTCCTAACGGGATATCACCATGGTCTTGATGACCAATGCTATTGGACTAGAGCGTCTTCCACCCTCCAGTTCCGAAATGGGTCAAAACTAAATCCGTTTGACTGTGTGCCAGTAGCATTGAACAGTGTTGACTTTGACACTTGGCATCGTTGATTAGGACACCCGTCCAAAGATGTAATATGCCAGTTCAGGAAGCACACAGAGAATTTCCCAGAGTTGAAATTCCCTGATTGTGAGAAACCTTGCGAAGGCTGTGCTAAAGGCAAAATGCCTGCAGACTTGTTTCCACAATCAGAATCTAGAGCCCAGAAATCTTTTAAGAAGATCCATTCGGACCTCAAAGAATTTCCTGTGATATCATATCATAAATATCGATACTATATCTCGTTCTTAGATGATTTCTCCTCACATGGCTGGATTCGCTTATTAAAGCACAAATCTGATGCTGTAAAAGCAACTTGTGATTTTATCACCATGGTGAAAACCCAATTCGGTACTACCATTAAAATATGGATGTCCGATGCAGGAGGAGAATATAAATCTCAAGAATTCGATGAATTGCTCAAGAGTAATGGAATTCTCACTTGTCAATCAGTTGCGCATCAACCACACAACAAAATGGGCGTGCTGAGCGATTCAATCACACCATCATGGATAAAGCTGAAGCAATGCGACATCACACTTGCTTACCCAATTCCTGGTGGGAATTCTCAGTCGAGTATGTGGTACATATTTACAACTGCACACCCATACAGAGATTAAAGTGGAAAACTCCATTTGAAACTCTGTATGATGTATTGCATAACATCACAGTTACCTTCAAGTGTCACATCTGGATCCATTAAAAGGGTACCAGTGGACAGCAATCGAGTGGTTCCGAGTGCTGGCATGTAATATGCCGGATAAAGCCTTATGGTTTTAAATAGTCGCACAATATTGCCTTTAGTGCCATTGCAGAGTAGTTTGTACTTGAGTATAATCGTTCCGACTCCACTAATGAAGGCAGATGTACTGGCTGTTTTGACATGAATGTAGTCTTTCAGTTTGAAAGATACAAAGTCGACAGTCAGACTTGTCACCAGATACGTGTTGCGAACAACCTGTATCGTGTAACCACTATTCCATATTTGGTGCAGCTTCAATTTCACTCTTGGAGAAGTTGTACATGTTTTTAGTGTACAAATCATTAAATTGTCTACAGTGATCAATAGTGCAAGACAGATCTAATGTATCTAGTGAAATATTTACATGGGCGAAGGCCTTTTGGTGTCGTCTTTGTAGAAAAGCGTGCTGTAGTAAACACTTCATTAGAACTTCTTCCGAGTAGGGAAAGAGCTTATGAAGAAGATTGTACCTGTCTTCCTCTTCTTGGAACACTTTGTCCAAGAAATTGGGTTCGTGACCAGGTTCGTCCGAATTGCTGAAGATAGAATCCAGGTCCATGTCCACATCCGGTTTTTCTGGGTAAGAAGTTAAGAACCTTTGCCATTTCGGCAATGGTTCCATCTCTTCGTCTTCACCGTCAGAAGAGGTGTCTGAAATCTCGATGACAGTGGGAGTGGACTTCTCAACCATGTCAGAGTTTTCCGACAGATTGGGCAATTTGCCAGTGATCTTCTCCAATCTTCTGATATGTTGCGCACTCTGGGGAATCCCAGCCATCAAGTTGAGGAGTTGCCTCATTTTGTGGTGCATTTCATAGTCACCTCCACAGTATACAGGCTTGTGAGTGCCTTGGTATTTTTGTGGGGTGTCCTCCCTATGCCTTTGGTTGAAAAACTTTGGCTTGGGAGTTTGGTGAAGTCCGGTGAGTTTAACAGCTTTCGCTGTACTCCTGGAGATCATCACAGATGGATGGTTGTTAGCTGTAAACTCGGGTCCGTTTAGTCCAACCATTTGATGTGGTGGAGTCCCAACTTGAAATTCAAATTGGGGACCTGCCTGGTTTCGATGAACTTGTGGTTCTTTTGTTCCAATGTTGAGGCTGCAGTGCCATGATCTGATTGATCAGGCATTTAGCAGGGTCTGTGGGGAGAGGCGGAAATTGCCTCTGATCCTCCACGATAGGAAGCCTGCTCATGTTGAGCATTTGGGCGAATCCACCGCTGGGTAGGTTCGGAATTGCCATATGGGCATGTCCTTGCCCTTGACCCTTTGAACCCTTGCAAACATGCTTTTGCTTCTGTTGCTGCTGCTTGTCTTTCGACTGTGGTGTAAGGGGACACTTCTATTTTCTCCTATTCCCCTTGTTCCCCTCCCTTCCTCCTCGTTCCTTTCTCCTTTCCTTCATCCCACGGACTCTTACCTACATTCCTTTCATTCCCTTTCCTTTCCACTTCCTTTCCACCCACTCCTTTCGCATCCAAGTCACATCCAGTGACTCCAGAGTCTTCCCGCACTTCAGACTCGCTTGGACTCGCTTGGACTTGTATATACACTTCAGGGCTCATCCGGGCTACCATTACCTCCTTCCCCCACTTCATTACTCTTCACCCTTCCTTCCCCAGGTCGCTGGCATGACTCCTGTACATTCCCCTTCCACTTCATTATCACATGCCCCCTCGTACCTTGTGATATTCATTTGGACTTGTGGCTGGTGTACTGTACAGTTATCCTTCATTCCTCCCACACTACTACAGTATATACTTCGCTTCCTAGCATGGAGAATCCTTATCCAGTTCTCTTTGGATTCTCCCTCTGCTAGGTAAGCAGCTCTCTCATGTATTGTAGTTAGTCTTATTCATTATCTTTGGATTCTCCCTCTGCTAGGCCTGTGCTGTTGGCCATCTTGAGGTTGCCCTTACAGCAGAACAGGATCTTCCATCCTGGCACCAGAGCCCTATGGAAAACATCCCATGCCACTCTGGACTCGCTCCCGATGTCTCTCTGGTTTTGCGGACATTCCAGACGCTCTCCTGCTACTCCCACCCACCTCTGAGGACCCAAGGAACTCCATCCCTCGCTCCCCTGACGACTCCGAAATGACAGGCGCTTCCAACCAGATCCTGCCATCTGAGCCAGCCACTTTAGGATCAGACTCCGAGACCTTGCAGACCTTGTGGGCTCAGATGTATGAACACCAAACCCAAATCTGTTCCATCCATGATACACTCGCCTGAATCGAAGAACTCCTCCTAACACCCCATCCGACTACTCCGAAAACGACTCCGGACTCCAAGCTGAGGGGCACCGCAGCCTTCCAGCATGCCCCAGGTCGATCTGAAAACACCCTGCATTCCCGTTTGAAGCCCACCTCTCCTCCGATCTTTGACAGAAACTGCAAGAATGGTCATGCATTCTACAACACGTGCTCCATCTACTTCCAGCTCTGTCCAGACCACTTTCCGACTGAGCAGGCCAAAATCCTCTGGTGTCTCTCCTTCTTTCAGAAGGATCACGCCAAGGAATACGCGGACATGGTGCTCCGGAGTCTGAAGGATCTGTACTTCAAGTCCTGGGCCACCTTCGCAACTGAGTTCCGGACTCGCTTCCTTCCGGATCGGGAACGTGAAGCCACCATGCTAAAACTGGAGTCCACCCGGTACCACCAAGGCCATCAGACTTTCCAGGAGTACCTTGATGAGTTCTGGGACCTTGTAGACCAGTCTGGATACACTGAGGGCTCCAACATCACAATGAAGTTCCGCTGCGGATTGGACTCCATCATCCAGAGCCATGTTGCCAAGTCTGCAGACTGTCCGGACAAGGATGACTTCAAGGAATGGTACAGGGCAGCGCAGCGGGTTGCTGACAACCATGCTGCTAACCAGTCCTTCCACTTTGGTGTGCACTCTGGTAACTCCGGACACTCCAGACCCCTTGTCCGACCAGCAGCCAACTCTGGAGTCACTCGGACTCCTGCAGGTGTACTTCCCACACCTTGGACTCTGCTCCTGCCTCTGCAACCCTGTTTCCAACCTCCGCCTCCTCCGAAGGCTCTCTCACCTGGCATCCCCATGGATGTTGACCACACCCACTCCCAACCCGCCACTTTGCAGCTCTGCTACTGATGCGGCAAGCCCAGCCACATGTCCTGTGAGTGCCCACTCCAGTACAATGTCCGGTTCATGACTACTGAGGAGCAGATGTCTGCAATCGAAGATCTCTTGACTGTGGCTGATGTTGTAGAAAGTATGGGGACTCTGGAAGGAATAGACGTTGAGGGAACGGCCCTGGTTGAGGAATCAGACACGGCAGATTTTGTCTGGACCAACGAGTGATCAGTGCAACCTCATTGGTGAATAACCAATTTGCTTGTCTTAGCGTAGACGAAATAGACGATTCCAATCACTCCGATGATTCGTCCGATGTTAAGCAAATGACTCCGGTTACAATCTGCACACTCTGAAGGTTTCGCCTGCAGTGGGAATGGCGGCTACCCAGTAGCTATAAGATCTCTGCACTGCCCGGCAAGCTTTCGTTAGATATACCCGTTGAAGTGCAGAGCACAGATACACAACACCAATGCACCCTGCAGGCCCTGGTGGACTGCAGAGCCACTGGAGTTTTCATGCATCTGTGCTTTGCTAATGCCCATGGTTTCACCCGATGCAAGCTGTCTGCTCCGATCCCAGTCTTCAACGTCAATGGATCACCAAACAAAAATGGATCCATCTCCGAAGTTGTGGACCTTGTACTCCGGTTCAAGGATCACACGGAATGGATGCTTTTCACAGTTACTAACATCGGACGGCAGGACATCATCCTTGGATACACCTGGCTTTGGAAGCACAACCCTGAGATTGACTGGCAGACGAAGGAGGTGACCATGAGCCATTGTCCATCCAGATGCGACACCTGTCGCAAGGAGTTCCGCTATGACAAGCTGACCCGACACAAGGAGTCCGTGCGACTCCAGGAGTGTCATACGGGTCCGATGCCAAGGGTTGAGAAACTGCACTCAGATGATCTCCTGCAGCTTCAGGACTGCGAGGACGATGATGATGATGATGATGAGGCTACAACTCTGGACAACTCCGGACTTGAGAAGGGTGACCGTATCTTTGCAGCCATCCCCCCTTCTACTCTGGAGTACCTTCAGAGTCTTTGGGAAGAACACATCCAGGCTTCAGAGACGGTCTTGCAACACCTCGCATTGGCTTTCCAGTGCAACAAACCCCACAATCCTCAGAACAGCGCAGTCCCGGACTTCCTTCAGGAATTCGAGGACGTCTTCACCAAGAAGTCCTTTGATGAACTGCCCATGCCGCATCCGTGGGACCACACCATTGAGCTGCTGGACAGAGCGGAACTGACCTCTACCAAGTGCTACCCGCTGTCCCCTGCAGAGCAGAAATAGCTAGACGAATTTCTGGAAGAAAATCTCTGGACTGGTTGGATCTGCCCCAGCAAGTCGCCCATGGCCGCCCCAGTGTTCTTTGTCAAGAAAAAGGACAGATCTCTCCACTTGATCCAGAACTACCAGAAGCTCAACAACATGATGGTCAAGAATCGGTACCTGCTCCCACTCATCTCGGACTTGGTGGACAAACTCCGGAACGCTCGATACTTCTCCAAGCTCGACGTCCAGTGGGGTTTCAACAATGTCCGGATCAAGGAGGGTGATGAGTGGAAGGCTGCATTTCGGACTACGCGCAGACTCTTCAAACCCTTGGTGATGTTCTTCGGACTGACCAACAGCCCGTCTACCTTCCAGACCATGATGAACAACCTGTTCTGGGAACTCATTACGGAAGGTGTGGTCATTATCTATCTGGATGACATTCTGATCTACACCAAGACACATGAAGAGCATCGCCAGGTCCTCAAATGAGTCCTAGAGATCCTCCAGCAGAACAAGCTCTTCCTCTGAGCAGACAAGTGCGATTTCAAGCAGACCAAGGTGGAGTATCTTGGAGTCGTCATCTCTGAGGGTAAGATCGAGATGGACCCCGTGAAAGTCTCTGGAGTCGCGGACTGGCTGACCCCTCAGACTCGGACTGAACTCCAATCCTTCCTCAGGTTCGTCAACTTCTACTGCCACTTCATCAAGGACTACTCACATATTGCCCAGCCTCTCTTTGACCTCACTTGCACAAAGGAATGGCAGTGGAATGACTCCGCTCAGTCCGCATTTCTTCAGATTAAGGAGCTGATCACTTCGGAACCTGTTCTGGTCTTTCTGAAGGAGGATCGGCTGTACTGGGTTGAAGCGGACTCGTCGGACTACGCTACGGGTGCAGTCTTGTCGCAGCTGGGTCCGGATGATGGTAAATGGCATCCTGTCACATTCTACTCTAAAAGTCTACAGGCTGCGGAGCGGAACTACAAAATACATGACAAGGAGATGCTTTCAATCATCCAGGTGCTCGAAGAATGGCAGCACTACCTTGAAGGTGCTGAGACTCCGTTCGAGATCTGGATGGACCACAAGAACCTGGAGTACTTCATCAAAGCCCAGAAGCTCAACCGTCGTCAGGCCCGCTGGTCCCTATACCTCTCCCGCTTCGACTTCACTCTGCAGCATCGTCCAGGTCGGACTATGGGTAAACTGGATGCTCTCTTGCGACGCTCGGATCACTCAGATGGTAAGGATGACAACAAGGATGTGGTGATGCTCAAACCATCCTACTTTGCTGTCCGTGCCATGGGTGTCACTTTTGAAGGGGAGGAGAAGGATATTCTCATGGCTATCTGGACTGGAGTGCAGGATGCAAAGTTCGAAGATGCAGTGGCAAAGGCGGCAGAGGAGTTGAAGAAGGCCCAGGGCAGTCGCAAGACAGTCCGGAGTGCGGAATGGTCTCAATCGGATGGACTCCTGATGTTCCAGGGTAAGATCTATGTTCCGGACTCACCGGACTTGCGTCGGACTATTGTAGCCCAGCACCACGACACCAAGGTTGCAGGACACACCAGCAGATGGAAGACCCTAGAGCTTGTTTTGCGCAGCTACTGGTGGCCCAACATGTCCCGGTACGTTGGATCCTACACCCGCCATTGTGACCTCTGTCTCCGGACGAAAGCCCAAAGGCATCCACCCATGGGTGAACTCCATCCGCTTCCTATTCTGAATGAATGCTGGGATCGTCTGAGTGTCGACTTCATTGTTGAGCTTCCAGAGTCTGATGGATTTGATGCTGTCATGAATGTGGTCGACTCTGTAAGCAAACACACCCACTTCATTCCAACTCACACCACAGTGTCTGCCCTTGGATCCGCCAACTTGTACCTGCAGAATGTCTGGAAGCTGCACAGACTCCCTTGGTCTGTTGTGTCTGACTGGGGTCTGCAGTTTGTTGCAGAGTTCACCCGGGAAGTCTACCAGATGCTCGGAATCAAGCTGGCCGCCTCCACTGCGTATCACCCTCAGTCCGATGGACAGACGGAGCGGACTAACCAGGAACTCGAGTCCTATCTCTGGATCTTCATCGGAGAGCGTCAGGATGACTGGGCCCAACTCCTACCTATGGCGGAGTTTGCATACAACAACCAGGTCCATGCATCCACTCAGCAGTTGCCCTTCCTCCTGGATACAGGCTGTCATCCTTGTCTCGGGTTCGAACCTCAGTAGCCACTGTCTTGGATGGAGTCTGCAAATGAGTTTGTAGGCCAAATGAAGTCCATGGTTGATGAAGCTCAGTCCGCTTTGGTCAAGGCTCAGAATGACATGAAATGTTACTACGATCAGCGTCAGACTCCTGCTCTGGAGTACCAACCGGGTGACAAGGTTTGGCTGGACTTGTTGGACATCAACCTTGCCCAACCCTCCCAGAAACTCGGACACGCACGACTTGGTCCTTACAAGGTCATCTGGAAGGTTGGCAAGGCAGCATACCGACTCCAGCTCCCTCTGGGCTTATCCCATCTTCATCCTGTCTTCCCTGTGGTCAAACTCTCTTCCTTCGTTCTGGACCCCATCCCAGGTAGACGCCCTGTCACCCCCGCCACCTCCGCAGCTTGTTGATGGAGAAAAGGAACATGAGGTAGAAGAGGTCCAGAATAGCAGACAGTTTGGTTGGGTCCTGAAGTATCTGGTACACTGGCGAGGCTATGGTATCGAGCACGACTCCTGGGAGCCCGTGAGCAACCTCCAGCATGCTTCCCAGAAGGTCAAGGACTTCCATGATCATCATCCGGATGCAGTACGGTTACTCCAGACAAGTCCGATGACTCTGCCAACTCCACTACCACTCCAGATGACTCCTACAGCACTGGACCAGTCCTGGGAGCACTGGCGCAGTCGGAAGGCTCCAGGCTCTGCACAGTCGTACTTTGACATCTTCTCGCAGCAATCTGGAGTTTCGGGGTTGGTGAATTCATGGTGTGGCAAGCAAGAATCTTTGCGTTGGGTTGCTACAAACCTTGAAGGGGGGGGATGTAAGGGGACACTCCTATGTTCTCCTATTCCCCCTGTTCCCCTCCCTTCCTCCTCATTCCTTTCTCCTTTCCTTCATCCCATGGACTCTTACCTACATTCCTTTCATTTCCTTTCCTTTCCACTTCCTTTCCACCCACTCCTTTCGCATCCAAGTCACATCCAGTGACTCCAGAGTCTTCCCGCACTTCAGACTCGCTTGGACTCGCTTGGACTCGTATATACACTTCGGGGCTCATCCGGGCTACCATTACCTCCTTCCCCCACTTCATTACTCTTCACCCTTCCTTCCCCAGGTCGCTGGCATGACTCCTGTACATTCCCCTTCCACTTCATTATCACATGCCCCCTCGTACCTTGTGATATTCATTTGGACTTGTGGCTGGTGTACTGTACAGTTATCCTTCATTCCTCCCACACTACTACAGTATATACTTCGCTTCCTAGCATGGAGAATCCTTATCCGGTTCTCTTTGGATTCTTCCTCTGCTAGGTAAGCAGCTCTCTCATGTATTGTAGTTAGTCTTATTCATTATCTTTGGATTCTCCCTCTGCTAGGCCTGTGCTGTTGGCCATCTTGAGGTTGCCCTTACATGTGGCTGCTTAGAAGGTCTAGCTTCAGCATTTTCATGCTTCTGCTGTTTCTGTTGCTGGAATTGGGGCGCTTTGCCCTTTCCTTTCACAGCTAAAAGCTTGTTTGCAGTGTTGCTCTGATGCGATGAATGCTCCTTCTGAAGCTGCTTTCGTTGCCATTTGGCTTCAATGTAGCTGATGAGCTTGTTCAGGTCCAGATTTTCTAATTTCTTATTAATCTGAGCCTGAGCGACACCTTCGTATTCTTTAGGCAAGCCTGCGAGTACGATAAGGGCGAGGAGCTGGTCTGAAATGGGCTGGCTCAACTCTTTAAGTTTCGACTGAGCAGTCTGAAACTTGGCGATGTCCACGTGAGGCGCAGAATGGGAGCTGATCTTGAAATTCATGATCTGCTTCAACCATTCAAACGC
Organism: Pleurotus eryngii var. eryngii; assembly: GCA_029467805.1. Taxonomy (NCBI): domain Eukaryota; kingdom Fungi; phylum Basidiomycota; class Agaricomycetes; order Agaricales; family Pleurotaceae; genus Pleurotus; species Pleurotus eryngii. The sequence continues at coordinate 2,588,751 of SZVJ01000012.1, forward strand.
TGCAGCAGTATTAGTGCCAGTGTATGCTGCCTTGAGAGAGACTCCCATGTATTTTTGGAGTTATCTCTCATGTGGGTGTTCAGATTCAAGGCTATATACAACATGATGTAGCCTAGAGCCATACCATCCTCCTTTTTCCAATCCCAAATAATTTTTATCTCATCAGTGGTAATACCAGCTGGATTGGCAGGGGTAGGAAGCAAGTAGCTTCCGTTGACGTACATTCAAAGTCCTTTTGACTTGAGGAATGCCATCATTGGCCCTTCCCAGGCATTCCAGTTGGAACCAGTCAAGACTTTGAGGGACTGGGTGTGGTTCTCAGTTTGGTTCGACATGTTTGCAACTTGAGTTTGTTTCAGATTGGCTAGACCTGAAATTAAATCTCTGTCAGCAAACTGAACTTCGATCCATAGCGAGCAATTGAACGATGCTCAGTTAACAAAATCCCTTTCCCAAAGTTTGCCCCTTTTGGCTAGCATATTGGGGGTGTGTGAGACGCTTCAAGCTAAATCACATGCACCAAATTGGCTTTAACCCTCTCTGAGTCCATTTTCAAAACAGCTTTCAGGGGTGTGCATACCAGATGAGCTTCAAGCTATCGTCCAGGCTAGCTTATAGCCAGGGATTAGGTTATGGCTGACATAGTCACCACAGTGTGTAACGCTGCTAGCTTTTTACTAGGTGTGCATATACACATAAGTGGGCGTCTCCAGGGCCCATAACTGTAAGGGCAACCTTAAGATGGCCAACAGCACAGGCCTAGCAGAGGGAGAATCCAAAGATAATGAATAAGACTAACTACAATACATGAGAGAGCTGCTTACCTAGCAGAGGAAGAATCCAAAGAGAACTGGATAAGGATTCTCCATGCTAGGAAGCGAAGTATATACTGTAGTAGTGTGGGAGGAATGAAGGATAACTGTACAGTACACCAGCCACAAGTCCAAATGAATATCACAAGGTACGAGGGGGCATGTGATAATGAAGTGGAAGGGGAATGTACAGGAGTCATGCCAGCGACCTGGGGAAGGAAGGGTGAAGAGTAATGAAGTGGGGGAAGGAGGTAATGGTAGCCCGGATGAGCCCTGAAGTGTATATACGAGTCCAAGCGAGTCCAAGCGAGTCTGAAGTGCGGGAAGACTCTGGAGTCACTGGATGTGACTTGGATGCGAAAGGAGTGGGTGGAAAGGAAGTGGAAAGGAAAGGAAATGAAAGGAATGTAGGTAAGAGTCCATGGGATGAAGGAAAGGAGAAAGAAACGAGGAGGAAGGGAGGGGAACAGGGGGAATAGGAGAAAATAGGAGTGTCCCCTTACACTTACTGTCATGATTATCTGGGTGTTCATGGTGATGCAAGTTGAACACCACTTCCTCAATGTCACTGCAGGTGCTTGGTTCTACTGTGTATTTTTGGCTGCTTTACATGTTTAGACAAGGTGTTCGCATCACTGATTCCATGCTTGTTTGAGGATCAAAAGTACTGTATTTCTGAACTTTGACTTCCATGCCCCTTTGTATGGTTAGAGAATTTTGAATTTGACATGTGCACCTATACTGTTCTTTTATGAGAATATGTCTGACATCCCTTGTAGTAGCATCGTGTACCAGAGGGTATGTATGTCCAAATCACAACTCCATCTATGTTGAGCTTTTACTAGGGGCTAGGGGACCTCAGGGGACACAGTTGTTTGGCAAGATCAGCGCAGACCAACAACGTATGTTTTCGATCTCATCGATGTCTTCTCTCATTCAGAAGTCATTCTACCGAGCCCTTCAGGCCATGCACTCAATATCTTTCAACCTCGCGTCGATCACCCCGGAGACGCGAGTGGGCGAGCTGACTCTCACCCGTCCTGGAGGACAAACTATCACAATCCCCACCCCAGGCTTGATCACCTCAACGTCTCGAGGTGTTGTTCCGCATTTATCTCGGGATCACTGTCAGTCGACGGAAGCGATTCGATGGGCCAATATTCCATTTGAGACATTGTAAGTTGGCCGTTCATTACATCGGTGAGCCGAAAGCATTTTTACCTCTTTAGCCGTTTCATCACAGCCTAGAACAATCTCCCCCGGTTCCGACATATCAAACAGGCCCTCATCCACTGCATAAATTTTTGGGCTATGACCCGTCACGAAATCTGCTTTCTATGTCTATCAGGGACCCACACGACGGACGCGAAATGCCTCCCAACGGTCAAAACCACATCTCTGCGTACTGTGTAAGGGGAGTGCGGAAAGTGAGTTCGCAGGAAAATTTATGAAACAATCTACCCGATTCTGAGTGGCAGATCACATCCAGCGACTGGCGATCCTATGTAGAAAAATGCAAGCCGGACGTTGTTTTCGCAATGTCTGATATCCCCTTCACACCTCCGCCGTATTCCCAAAAACGAATGACGAAAAAGCCTCGAACGGTCTGCTGCATGGCTCGTTGATATCCTTCGACCCTCGGATGACGGCGTACACGAGGGAGAAGGACTTGACGCCCAACCGAATGTAATTGTCCACATGGCTGGAGGTGCAAGCATTCCCGCACGAAAGGCCTTCGCGGAAACATTGGCAGAAGCCCTGTACGCTAAAGAAGCCGAGGTACTCAAGCCCTTGAAGCATTTGAATGACGGTATACTCGGATATGTCTTCGATCTCGTACCTCTCCGTCTCTCACTGAAGACCGAGAACACGATTAGCGACGTGGTTAGTGATGACGATCTCGATCAAGGCAATACTACACGACCTATCCGAGCACAAATAACGGATTTCATTCCACTACTTAAGGCCTCGTTGGCTCCTCTTCCAGAGAGTAAATTGCGATTGGTCAACTCTACCAGCTGCCCGCATGAGGTTCTGCAATTCATACGTGATATTGGAGTAGACCTCTTTGACGCCCATTGGGCCCAAAGAGCTGCCGATATTGGTGTTGCGTTGGATTTCAAATTCCCTTTCGGCGAGGAAAGTTTGGATACCTTGCAGCAGGGGCATGGCAAACGCGATATCGGCCACAACCTGTACGACACGCGTTATGCACTTGACTTTTCGAGGTTGGCTTCGTGTTTCCTCGATGGTGCTAGTGCTACGGACCGTGCAACGGCCTGCCCGTGTGCAGCATGTTCGCCTTCAGCCCCTACCTCCCACATATCACACAGTTTATTTGACTCGTTCGCCGAAGTCGAGGGTTCCAAAATTCTTCCGCCGTATACCCGTGCCTATCTACACCACCTACTGCACACCCATGAGATGTCGTCACACACCTTGCTCGTGATGCATAACATGACCGTTCTAGATGCCTTCTTTGCCGGTATACGCTCTGTTCTTAGCCAAGACAACGGGAAGGAAAGGTTTATAACGGAGGTGGCAAGGTTCGAGAACGAGTATGATGAAAAGTTAACAGTTTTCGATCGAGCCCGCGTGCTTTGGGCAGAAGTTGAGAGAGCGAGGGGCAAAGGTCGACTGGCGAGGGAGAAAGCCAAGCAGAACGAAACGACTTTGGGCACCGCTGTGGAATTGGAGTAAATGTAACAAATCAATGTATGGATCTACGTGCTGGATATTGATTTTGACGGGCTTCCATCGGGTACTGCGCTTTTTATCTTTGACTTTTCTCTTTCGAGGGGCCGCCGCAAATCACCTCTGAACCTTCGAGAAGGTTAGCAATGAGTCTACTTGTAGAGTGGTTAGCTTACTCGGCAAGTATCCCGCCCGTTACGGCAACCATAATCAAAGTAAAAGACTACAGTACCAGCTCTAGAGATTGTAGACACGCCCTCAAGCTGTGTTCTATCCGCCTGTGCTGCACGCTGCTTCTCCATGTGTGCTTGCTGCTGAGCATGCGTCTGCGGCCGTTGCCCAGGCCGTGTATAATGACCTCCGTGTGGTTGCGGGTGAGAATGGCCAGCAGGAGAATGTTGACGCGGAGATGTCCAGCCTGGCGGCGGTGATCGATGCTGATGTGACGAATTCGGTCTTGAAGAGAACTCCCAAGCATAGTGAACCGTATTCCTTCGCTTGACCTGCCATTCTGAGTAGGTATATGCACGAGAAGGTTTCGGGGCCGTTGGTTGTGCAGCTGCAGCTGCAGCAGCGCGTGCTTGTTGCAATTTGCGATCGTATGCACGTCTGTAATGAATGCAAAGGCCCGTCATGTCCGCAAGATTGTGGTCGTTGTGAGCGGCTTACCGTTGGCGATCATCACTCAGTACGGAATATGCCTCTGATGCAGCTCGAAATACAGCTTCTGACCCGGGGCCTTTCGCGACATCTGGGTGGTGCTCCTTGCTAAGCTTCGAGTGGGACACTGTAAGCACCCTCCAATAGCCTAACGTTGAATTGGAGACAAACTCTGTAGAAGTTGGACTAATTGTCATTCTAAGCAGCGGAAGTGGGCGTTGTGAAAGGACCGAGTGTAAATACCTTGATTTGTGCTCTGCTAGCTTCCGGTGGTACCCCGAGGGTCTCGTAGTGGTTCTCCACTCTCGAGGTTATAGACAGCGTCCGTTTGGAGCAGTCGTATCTGCTGGAAAGGAACGAGAAAGTCGGGCGAGTGCATTTTGAGGTCGTAGCGAACTGCAGAAATGACATTCGCGAAGAAGAGGTCACCTTGCTTGGGCGCCTAAGCCAATGATCAACCGAGTTCAAGCTCCACGGCCATTTGCACTCGAAATGGACGGGTGCCACTCCGTCTTTCTCTAAACTCTAACCCCCTCCTTCACCAGCGTGCTGAGGAATCATCACAGCCGGCCTTGCCAACTCAAATCTCCGTTCAAGCTCAAATCTCAGCATCAATCAATAATCACCTAGCAGTGTATCGGTACAGCTCTCATGCAACTTGCATGCAACTGGGAACGAGCTTATACGCGCCACCGTGGCCTACTGAAACTGCAAGGCGTTGCGGAACCTCATCGTCGTATCTAAAAGAATACACCGATGGCCTCTCGTGCCCTCTACTAAGACGTAACCTTGGATTTATTGAATTTTAGCCCGATCTCCAAGTTAAGCCGCGATATGGACACAAACCTCGGTGTCCAGTTCACCACCTTCATAATCTTGCGCGACCTTTCATTTTATTAAGACGAGCGCTGTGCCGAAATCGAAGACATAATTAGCTATCTAGTCAATCTTAGACGCCTCTGCTTAACTGAAGAATGCGCCAGGTCCGGATTTTTTTCGCCCAGATAGCGCGCATCTTACCAATCTCATCTTGCGTCGCATCGGAGGGTTTTCCACGCTGCCATCCTACGTTGTAGTCCGTCACGCTTCATAGCGACAGTCCACTCTTCATCATCGAGTTGGTATATACCAGCCCTGCGGTTCTTTGATACTGCACAAAGTCTGGTCGCAGCGGAAAACAGACGATTATTTCGAAATTCTACGTTGGGTCAGGGATCCGCTCGTTCCTCATCAAGATTGTCACTCACCACCAGGCCTAGCAATTAAGTCTCAACGTTCTTTTATGACAGTACCTACAACGTTTACCTTGAGCCAATGGATGGTGGCCATAGTTGAACGTAGACCAAGTGTCAGCCATATTCACTGGGCCGATTGTCTGAGACCAGCAGGTCCTCCCTCTCCCTGATATCAGAAACACTCTTTCCAGCAACCCCCCCCCCCATAAATCCACCCTGAGGGTGTATAGTCGAAGGGATACCACTCTTCTTACACACATTGACTAAGATAAATGCCGGAGCCGGATATCTTGGCGCAACAACGTCTGGTGCTATTCCTCAACCTCTGATGGAATCAAATTTGGGAGGATTAGACGTGTTGGGCCTGGCGGCGCTGCCGAGCAACCCCACTAATCCAACTCAAGGCAAGGCTAATGTAGGTATCCGATGTCACACTAAGTCAGGTTAATGAATTAGTGCCCAGATGGTCGTGGACTACTGCGTCGAGTTGCACCTGGTCGTTCGTTGATTTCGGGATTGAATGGAATAGAGATAATACTCTGATAGGGGTAAGATGGGGTGAGGTCGGTTATTAGAAATAGTATGTCAAGCAACAGTACTACTCCTAAGTTGATAGGGGGTGGTGAAATTACTTGTACGTTAAGTAGCAAGTATATACAGTGGTTTAGGTCTATATATAATAAACCTATGGGATGAACTAGATAACTAATAAACTGAAGTCAGTATGCCAGAGTCCTACTCGTTTCGGATCTGGACTTGAAAGGGTTTCCCTACTCGTTTCAGGATAATCAAACTGTCAAATTAGCGTTACTGACACCTACTCGTTTTCGGTGCAGACTTAGCTGTCAGTGCGTTACTGTCACCTACTCGTTTCGGTGCAGACTTAGCAAAAGAATTAGACCTTACTTACTTTTCGGGTCTCTACAAACAGGAATGCTAGTATCCTACTCGTTTCGGATACAGCTGAACTTAAGCACTAGAATGTGGGTGATAACTAGATTGTTTTTTTTTTAAACAGAGAGACCTGCTCCCTTTTATACCTACACTGTTTGTTCCTAAGAACAATGGTATCCTAGTGAGGTAAATACAAATAAATAGTAGAACAATAGTAAAGTGTCCTAGACAATATATTCCATTGTACAGACAATGGTTGTCATTAAGGACAATGAATAGGTATAATGGAACAATGAATGTACCATTGTTCCCAATGGTTGTTAGGGAGATCATAACAATAGGCAATACATTGGAACAATAAGAATGTGAAAGAACAATGGAAACCATTATCACTGGTTTCCATGGCGAATTTAAGAAGATAAAAGAACAATGAAATCCATTGTCATTGGTTTCCATGGCAAACTTCCATGGTGGACTTCCATAATGACAATGGAAAGGTAGGGCAATAACTAAGGGGCTCCGCTCCTAGGAGTTCAGGGGTACATCCTAGTTTCTAAGGACAATGACTAATTCTCCTAGGGGCTTCGCTCCTAGGAATTCAGGGGTACATCCTAGTTCCTAATGTCTTTATACCAAACCCGTGTTCTGGTATGACATTAATCGCGGGGAACTTAGAATTTGACTGTCCTCAGTCAATCCTTCATAGCTTTTAGGAAATGAAGTCAAGCAAACGGTATATCAAGTAATAGACGTAAGTAAAAAAAGATAAAGAAAATATAATTCCATCTGAATTCATAAGCAAGGAACGGCTAATTAAGTAGAAATGAATAATGAGGAGGAAGAAAAAATTTAGTCTTTAATAAAAGATATGTACTTTGTAACGCAATGAAGAAGGCTCTACCATAATAGCAGGTATATCTAGAATCAAACTGTCCTTTTCAAGGTAACGTCTATCCTTGTCATGCAGAATGATATGGTCTCGATGGACCCATCCAGCAACGAAAAGCTTACGTTCTACCTGTACTCCCTTTTCCTCTTCTCGCAGAATAAAACGTATGATGACCTTGACGAAATATCCGTCGGATGTCTGCGTGAAGAACCCAACAACGGCTCCAAAGCCATAATAACGTGGGTCAAAAAACCAGACTCTCCATTGAGAGCTGACCATTCGTAGGACTGATAAGCAGCTGCCCTTCAAAGGGCTCGAGGATGGTTTCGATGTCGAGGGAAACAATGAAGCAAGCGGCATGGAAGATACGAATTTCGATGACGAAGGCGGAGAGTGGTTCGCTCGATTTTACACCCTTCTCCCAGTGCTTTCTGATATCGGGGGTGGGTAGCTCGTCAAGAAGAAGAACTCCTTGATCGCCTATGGTGAGAAGTTCCGTCATGGGTGTGATAACGACGTGATTGGAGTGCTTGAAAAGCTTCGTAAGAATCTTTCCAATTAGACTTGGAACGGCGGGTAAGGGAGTCGAGACTTCGTTTGGCGATTCATGAGTAGTAGGGGATGGAGCTCGCGCAAACATCGGCGCAAAGGTGACTAGATCTCCTCCGATAACTTCAGCTTCCTCAGAAGCGAGTGGAAAGTTTGGCTCTTGATTCGAGTGCGTGTCTTTCGATGAGCTGGTCGACATACTGGGATGCGAGTGATGATGTGGTTGAGGTTGTAAGGTAGGATAGTATCTGTGGACTATTCGTATTCAAGCGGTCTATTAGGGTCATGCTACCCAACCACTTTTTTAAGGGTCCTTTCCTCTTTTGGTCTGCTGCGCCTTTGATTCCTTATTGGGAATCCCTTTCCCAGATGCAGGTCTTCTTCGATGGCAAAATCATTGTTTATGGGGAGCAGCTGCGCGGGGAACTTGAATTTTAACTTGGTCATCCCTTGAGACAGTGTTAACAGGATATCCTTTCTGTAATTCTATAGTAGTATGGTGTATCTACTCTAGAATAGATCATACATCCGTTTAACAACTTGCTCCATTGTAGACTGCACCCATTCTTTTGCGACAATCTTCCAACCATTCTTTACTAGCCACATATTTACCCATAGGTAACGTTCTGCTTCAAACAGGCCAGTCTCCCGGTTTATACCAGTGGACAAGTATCTTGAAGTCTTGTCCTGCATGCCCAATGATCCGGATGACCCATCCGATCCGGGTTTCAGTCGTCAAACAAGCTTGCTCGTAAATTTGGGTTGTGGCGGATGTGATGCGGTGCTGATGTCCTTGAGGCAGCAAGGCGAAGTTGGGGTGATACATAGTTTGAACGGTAATTGAGGGCGGTTCGTGATTTCCATATCGAATGGAGGGCATATAGCTCTCAGTTATGTTGTGAGGTCGGGTTGGAGAGTAAATGGGGGGTGGATATGTGATCAGAGGATGGGTGGCTGAATTATAACCACTATTGTAAGGCGTAAGTATGATTAAAACAATAATGAGTATATGTATATGAGTTGGAAAGTATTAACCTTTCCACGACGAGTCCTTGCTCAGTGGTAGGAAGGGAAGTGATAGAGGGAGAGAGGGGCGATAAGCTTGACATAGCGATAATTAATCTCTTTAATGACGGTGGTGGTTAAGAAAGATGTTTTCTTACTCGCTTTCCATAAGCGAGTCTCCTTCAAGCCAATTCTCATGTTCAGCGTCTCCTGGGAATTCTTCTTCATCCAGGCTTCCTTGGGATTCCAAAAGAGGATCATCTCGACTAAGGTACTTAATGATTCGAAAGGCGGCATAGGCATCACTATGTACTGCTCCATCCAACTCTTTTATCACATAAGTTCCGTTATTAGTTTGGCGCACTACTTCATAGGGTCCTAGATAGCGTGGCCGTGTTTTGAACCGTGTCAAGTGATCTTCCAATCGGGTATTTCTAACCAGAACCAATTCACCTGGTTCATAGGATTCCTTTTGGATTCGGTGATGGTATCGCTTCATAAACTGGTCCCTTGAAGTGCATCTTGCTTTCCTAAGTGTTTTCAGCAGCAGCTGCTAGGTCTTTCTCTCGCTTTTCTAGCTGTCTGAGTCGTAATGCCAATAACTCCGAGCTTGACATATTTTTCCTAAATCCTGCTACTAAAAAACTTGCCTCGACATAGTCCAGGGGCAATACAGGATGTACGCCGTGCAGTAAATAATAGGGCGAATATCCAGTGACGGAGTTTACAGTGACCCGATCAGCAAATAAGGCAGCATGAAGATGCTTGTGCCAATTGATGACTTCTCCAGTTGGTGATTTCTTGCAGCTCTTGACTATGGCTTCCCGTAAAATAAAATGTCCTCTTTCTACGACTCCGTTGGCATGTTTATTATAACTTGATATACGAACTTGAGGAATTCCTAGACGTCTGACCAAGTCACTAAATGCAGCAGCTACTTCTCCTCCATTGTCTGTTACTACATGTCCTACTGCACCATAGCGACAGTAAATGTGTTGCCAAAAGAATTCCGCCAATACGTGGGAATTTGCAGCACTGATGGCTTTGGCTTCAGTTATTCCTGTAAGATCATCCTTTGCAGCAACAATGAATTTGAAACCACCTGAGTGTGGATTCATAGTCATCACGTCAATATAAACTTTTTGGAAAAGAGTAGCGGGGGCTGATATTTCGTATGGCATTTGTAGGATTTTGGTGTTCCGGGTTTGACACTCATGACATGTAGAGACATGATAATGGACATCAGGTCGAAGGTGAGGCCAATAATATCTGATTCTAATAAGATCAAATACAGCTTGTTCTCCTTTATGGCCTAAATTTTCATGGGATTCCAGTAGTATTCTCTTTCTCCGGTTTGGGTCTAGGATTACTTGCTGTGGAGGTTGGTTCACTATTCTTCTGAACATTTTTCCCTCATGAATAAAAAATTCTGAGGCCTTCCTGAGGAACCTCTTTTGGGCTTGAAGGGAGACTAGTGGTGGAAGCTCGAAAGTGCGCAAATATTGGGAAATTTCTTGTAGCCGTTCGTCCTTGTATGACACTTTTGGTTGTAAGGAGGGTAGAGTGAGAACTTTGGCGGGAGTCATAGTGAAGGTCCTATTGGCTTGGGGTCTCGTGGGAGGTAATGAAATAGTCAAGGCTATATTATCAAGCCATTCTTCATCATCTTCAACAAAGTCTTCAGATAGGGGTCTTCTCCTAGACAGGGCATCTGGGCCGCGATGTCTATCTGCAGGAACATGAACCAATTCAAAATCAAACAACAAAATACCTTGAATCCAACGATTCATGGCATTGTTTGGTTGGAGGTCCGGTTCTTTCAGCATTCCTTTTATATATTTTGCGTCCACCTCAACTATTAGCTTTTTGGCTCCGATTATGTATATTCTCCAGTGTCGTAAGGCTCGGTATAATCCATATAGTTCCAATTTGGGTTGAGAGTATCTTGATTCTCTATCTCCCATTGGCAATGATCCATATCTTGCAGGCCGTTTCTTGCCTTGATCATCTAATTGTGATAGTATGAATCCTACAGCTATATGACTAGTATCTACCGATAAGATAATCGGGTTACTAGAATTGTAGTTAATGGCTCGTAAGGCAGGTGCAGAGGTAACTCTTGATTTAAGTTCTTCAAAGGCTTGCTGTTGTCGGTCCAACCATTCGAAGTCGGTGTCTTTTCGGACTAACTCAGTAAGAGGTCTTGCCAATTTTGAGTAGTCTTTTATCCAAATTCGGACAGTTCCGCAGATTCCTAAGAATCCTCGGATCTCCTTGACATTTTCAGGAGTAGGCCATTTTAAGATTTTGGAGACTCTTTCATCGTCTGGACATCTTCCTTCTGGGGTACATTTCTGGCCCAGTATAACAACATGAGGTCGACAAATTTGGGTCTTCTTGCCTGAAAAGGTGGCTCCAGAGCACTTGACGCGGTGCATTATTCTATGTACATCTACCGCATGTTCCCATATGAAACGACGAATTCCTTTATTATCAGGAATTGTCTCTGGTCGTCCTTCTGCGTCCAAATACTGTGATTGAGGTCCTTTTATTGGTAGATCATCAATGAAGATATTGGCTATGTGTGGAATTTCATCTTGAAGAATATGGACCATGCATTTCTGAAATTCCGTGGGAGAGTTGGTATATCCAGTGGGTAAGGCAGTCAACCTTAACATTCCTAGTGGTGTCCAAAAGGCGGTCATGTCCCTTGATGCAGGGTCTACTATACGGGCGTCAAATCCCCAAAATAGATCGAATGTGGTGCAACACTGTCTTCCTGCAAAAGGTTCCACAAAATCATCTACTATAGGTAGTAATCCAGCATCACGTATTGATACTCCGTTTAGGGGTTGAAGGTCATGTACTATCCGTAGGGTCCCATTCTTCTTCAGCACACAAAACCATCGATTTCTATAGGATGATTGACAAGGCTCATAGACACCTGCGTCTATTTTGCTTTTAAGCATCTCTATAACTTTATCTTTGATTCCTGGTGGTATAGGAATGTTTTTGTATTCCCATGGTGTATGAGGAACAGTTGCCATAATATAATCTGAGAAATATTCCTTCTTAAGTGTTCCCCGATCTTGTTCTTCAAATGCTAAAGCACTTTCATTTAGTCGGAGAATATGTTTGAATAGTTTCTCTTCCTCGGGCCATAGGAAATTGTCCTTATTGACTTCTATAGAAGCAATTCTCTCCTCTGTGAGTCGTTGCGTGGGTATAAAGTCTGGTGGTTGAGTCGGTAACTCTGGGAGTGAGTCTAAGGGGTCTGTGGGGAAGGTGCGGTTGACTTTGGCATCTTCAGGGTACACTCCTGAGACAGGGTGGATTTTCTGGCCAACTCGTTTGTATGCCGTATACGCCTTGAAATTCCAGTCGTGAAACTCTCCGGGAGCTTCTACTGGCATTATTAAAGTGTCTTCCTCCCATTCTATATCCGTTAGTTGGGTGTGAATCTTCTGAATTTCGTCGTCTATGTGCTGGAGTAAATATACTCCAGATTCATGTTTATTCTTTTCCTGCATCTTTCTTCTGGTTGCCATGAGTAGTGCTGGCCAGCAGCAATTAGGTGAGTTTGTTGGTTCTAGGTAGTTGTGTACTAGTTTATCTTATGACTTGGGAAATTGAGACAACCAGTGTCTACAGCTGTATTAACCAGTAATACCGTACAGGTGAAGGCAATGAACGTCCAGCGTAAAAGGTAGTAAGATGTATGGTTAGAAGTCAGTAGGAATAAAGTTTTTCCAAGTAATAGAACGGCGGTTTCCATATCCATCGAAATAGTATTCTGGGTCCAAATATCCATGATGAAGAAGGAGATATACATCTTCTTCCAGGACAATGTTCAGCTGGCGAAGGTGCCGAAGGGAGTTGGCAATAGGTACCCGATGTCCTAAATGAAAAACCATGGCGACGAATGTGAGGAATTCGTCTTCTTCATCAGTCAGAAATGGGCTTCCTGATTCTTGAGGGTATAACTCCAGGATAGGCGATTTGGGAAGTTGGGTTGAGTGGATGCAGCATAGATTGAAACCCTGGAGAAGCACGGGGGTATCTGGCTCCAGGAATCGGAAAATAGGGCAATGGCAGTAGAAATAGTGTCGGATTGGATTATCTTGGCTAAGCGTGTCGACGATTTCACGGAAATTTCCACGCAAAAAAAAATCAGTGATATGCTGGAGTAGACGAGTGACTCGCAAACGGATGCGTCGAAGGCGTATGATAGTGGGTGTCCATGGGTTATTGCGAATAAGAATATTCTTCGATTCGAGGGGGTCGCGATAATTCGTCCTAAAAAAGGAATCTTCTGCGAAATCGTACCAAGGTATGTCATTCTTGGATGCGCCGTACTGAAATTGGGGATCGGCGTCTCCATTGAGGATGATAGATGTGTCGCTAGGAAGTGTGGTGTCGACGATACAGCATGGCCTGTCAGGAAGGGTAAAGGTCTCCCAAGCGGCGTTGACCCGCTGTGCGACTCGTCTAGACTCCTCTGGTTTCAGGTCCTCACAAAGACTTGATGGGTGGACGTATTCATACTGCGTTCGTACGCAAGCCTCTGCAACTCCTATTCCAATAGTTAAATCTCCGTCGTCAAGCCATTCACGCGCAGCAGAAGTCACAAAGTTGACATAGTGTTCAGCTTTGCAGATTAGGTTGTATTGGTGAACGTCTCCATCGTAGAGTCGCATGGTTCGGATTCGCTCAATTCGGCCGAGATCTTCATTCCATAAAGGATGATTTGCCGGTGGGTCTATACATTCAGTCGCCTCGATAGTGGTAGCGTATAACGGGGCAGTCTGGAGTCGAACGACTGTGGATTCAAAATCATTGAACCCCCAGATATCTGGCTGGTCCGTTCGTAACTCGATAAACGTTCCGCCTGGGTGCAAAGCGTTGGGCGGTAGAATCGCTGGAAAAATGGGGTGCGGATGGACGGAAGGTCTTTCTTGGGTAGTCGCGTCCGAGTCTATCATCGAGCGATCTTGTTCCGGCTCGGGGTACTGTAGCGAGGGTGCCTTGGATCCTGAATCTACCGTATCTGGCTCAACATCGCCGTTTTCGGTCTGTAAGATTGTGGCTGCAACTTCGGCAATAAGGTCAAGACCTTCGTGGCGTCCAATCTGTTGCTTTTCCACAGGTAACGATGTATCGAGAGGGCGGGGGTAGAGTGCTTCGAGTGGGGAAAGCGGAGGCTCGATTCGCATCATATAAGTCCGGGGTAAGGGTGCATGGTCAGTTTCTGCCATTGATGTAGGGCGCGTGGAGGATATATCGGGGGTGCGTGGGCTATCTCCGAATTCGACGGAGGGCGCGTAGAGGATATGTCGAAGGGTTCGCTACTATCCGATGATTTCTTTCTTTTCTTGACGTCTCTGATTTCGCCGTTCCTCATCAACTATTTCTTCATCTCTTGACTCTCCTTCTTTTCTTACTTCTACGCCTGCCATTTCATCTTCTTTATCCGTTCGGTCGTCCGCTTGTTGTGTCTCCGTAGGCCGAATAAAGCCAACATCTTTAGTCAATTCGCCTTGACTCCGGTGATTCCAGCTTCCGTTATGCGTCAGCGTTCCACGGGGAAGGGTTTCGCCTTTGTTGTACTCGCTTAGCGTTGATTTAAGCGAATACGCTGATCGGTAGCGTCGTTGGAACTCGAGGAGCCACGGGTGCTCGAAAATTGTCTGTTCGAAGGTGTATAAGTAATCGAATTGGAGGCGAATGGTATCCTCTCGTTCGTTTCCTGATATCTCTATCTCGTTGGCGCGATAGCGGATTGCGTCGATGAATCTGACGGCTTCCGAGTCGTCAATAAGGAGGGTTTTGGAATGGGTCACCACCCACCCATTCGAAACATCGGAGCGCGCACATCCTAACATACAGAGGCTTTCGCAAGGGTAACGCCTAACGATGTCAAATCGTACGGCGCATGGAACAGCCGGTAGAGGACCAGGGTAAGGAAAGTCGGCGTAATTATCTTCCTTAGGTGCGGAACTGTGTCGTAGCTCAAGCGGAGTGAGCACCCAGTCCTTCCAAGTTTCGTCGTCGAAAGGAGCGCCAGGCGATTCGCCGAGCAAACCGTAGCGTGTTGGGGAATTAATTTTAGAGAGTGGGGGCGGTGCGGAACCCGCGAGCGGTCGTTGCGACGAATCAACGGCGTTCGGCGCTACAGGGAGTTCGTTTAAGGCGGCAGGGAGGGGATATGTGGTTTCCGAATGCGTCGAATCGTTCGGGGAGCGAGAGGAGGTGCCTGGAACAATACTTAGTTGGTCAAGTATGTTGATCAACAACGCGAGAGCGCACCCATTTCGTGTGCGCGTTCTAGTGCTTCCGTTTCATACTCTAACGGAGCTTTATCGTGCTCATCGTCACCTTCATCCTCTTCCTCGTTTTCGGATTCCGTCTCGAAGTCCTCGAGGTATGGTTTCTTGATGGTCCGTTGGGCGGAGTCGATTTTTGGCGCCAGCGCTATCTTCGTGGGTAGGAAATGAGTAGGTAGTTCCAGCGACAGGTTTGCGGGTTGGGCGAGAGCCGCTAGGGCTCGTTTGCGACTTCGTCGTGTCGAACGACGGGTTGGCGGTCGTGCTGCGTGAGAGGCGACTTGAGCGCTTATCGATGTCGGATGAATGGCGCGATTTGTCGAACGCGTGACTCGTGGGGCCGGAGTTAGGTGGCTCGATCGGTTTTGCGGGGTTTGATTACTTCCAACTCCTCGAACACGTGGATCGGATTTAACGGTACGGGGCATAGTCGAATGATGGAGCGTCTGTCGGCTTAGCAACACGTGTGGGGATTTGATAGGAGTTGTTAGGGGATTGATGATAAGTCCTAGAGTCGGAATTTGGGGCTTATAAGTCCTAAGGACACAATGGATTACCCAAAAAATCGAAATCAATTGTCCCATTGCCCAAATAAGTATTTCCAGTGCTCCCATTATTGTGCAAAGTAGCATAACAATAAGAAACTGATTGTCAATTGGGGAAAGCTTGAATAAATTGAGTAATCCTTGTTTAAATCTTTCCGTGAGTGTGAGAGAACTTGTCAAGTCCTTTTGGTACACAATAACCGCCGAATCTTCTTGTTGTTTTAACTTAACAACTGTTCCCATGTCAGATTCTGTAACCATGGTTTCTGTGGGAGCTTCTGATATGGCTTCTGGAATTATTTGGGAGCCTAACAGGGTAATTTCTCCACTTGGATTTAGGAGATAGGAGACAACAGGAGCTTCTTCTTGGAATAAGGTGCTTTGAGCCATTAAATAGGCACGTCTTCCTCTACCGCCAGTGAAGAATTCATATCTTTGGTCTGAATCTTCTGGTTGGAATCCTATATAGGTTCCATCTTCCTTGTGTTCAATAGATACCTTGTTTGCAATCTGCCAGGGGATTCCTAGGAGCATATCATATCCTCCTTGGTCTCCGATATAGAAGTTTGCTCTTGTTACTATATCTCCCCAAGCAATTGGTACATTTTGAACAAAGCCACGTAATTCTCCACGCCCTCCATTTGCATCAGTCATAGTGAGCACTTCATTGGGATCATACGGTAGTGCAATCAAATCTTGGAATACTTTACGATTGATTACGTTAAGTTCTGATCCTGTGTCAATGATTGCTGATACTGCTTTTCCATTATACATCAATGGGAGTCGGAGAAGTGGTCCACGATTGTGATCAGCCATGGAGTATGAATGAACTTCTGCGGTAAGTTCGTTCACTTCAGGTGGTTTGTTATTGCGATACTTCATGAGTGAAAATAACTCCTCTGTTAATTCACGAGATGTTCCCAATAATTGTCGGACGGGTAAATTGACATGAGTGTCCAGTATGGTGTTAATAACTTGTCCCTCAGGAATCTGAGCAGATAATTCAGATTGACGGGGCACTGGTTTGAGTCTGGGTTGCAATTCTTTATTGGGCTGTCTTTTGCGGTTTGCTGGTACAGAATGTGTCTGATCTGCCATGTCAATTTCTCGATTAGGTGCTGGTGCTACAGGTGCTGGAATAATAACTCTTGGTGTGCGGTCATGGGGAATACCGTCGGGAATTTCCACTATGGGTTGTTGGCGAATTGGAGGAAGCACTGGAGGTGGTCCTAGATTATGTTGAGGATTCGAAATCACATTGGGTGGGTTATTAGGATAGTGAGGATTGGTTATAGCGCTAGGAGGGTTCCTTGTTACTGGCTTATGAGGTGTAGTTGGTGCTCTTGCTCTAGTAGTAGGTCCAGAGTATGGAACACTGCGGTCCACTGGTTTCGGAGCTTTTGAAACTTCTTCAATAGCATTTTTCCTTGCATTAGCAGTCTTGCGATTAGAATTCCTCTCTACACCAACATATACTTCTGCTGAATCCTCCAAATAATCTTCTTCTTCTGTCATATATCCTAGGTAGTCTTCTTCATCATCTTCGTATTCTCCGGCAGAGCTGAAGTAATCATCTGATTCTACTCCCACATAATGAGAGGAAGCCATAAGTAGGTTTGCCTTTGGTAAAGCATCTAAAATGCGCTTAACAGCTGCTATGATAGTCTCACCAGGCTGCCGAACAACTTTAGTTCCATTTCGGAATAAAAGAGTGCCTCCTAGGTCCCTAGTAATATGTCCTGAGTTAATCAGTTCTTGAAGTCCTTGACAGTCTCTTGCGGTATGACCATCTTTTCCACAACCAAAACAAACTCGTGATGGTCTTCTTGGTAGTTGATTATCATAAGACACTGAATTCATGGGTCGAGAGGTCGAGATTCGGTTAAGTGATCCTGGGCGTGGTAAGAATAATTCTCCCATCCTGTCCATGGTCACTGGATCAAGCTTGTAGGCTCGATAATATAAGGCACCATATTCAGGGTCTTGAATTGAGAGCTCTCCCATACGCTTGATTAATTCAGTGACTTCGTCTGCAACTGGATCTCTAATGGGCGTAGGTGCTGGAAAAGTTGAGCTAGTCTTCTTCTGTATCTTATTAGTCTTGAAGTGAACCTTGGTTGGAGCATCATCTTTATCTGAATCAGAGTCAGAGTCACTATCCTCCTTTTTCTGGGTGGATTTCTTCTTCTTCTTCTTGGACGATAGTTTCTTCTTCTTGAGATACTTGGAAATCTTGCGTAGACTAATTTCTCCATCTGAGTCCTCAGTATCATCTTCTGAGTCTGATCCATGGGAGTACCAATGCGGAGAATCTGAATCAGAGTCTGCATAGTTGTATTCAAATCTTCCACGCTCCAGAAGATATTCAACTATCTTGGTGACTTCTTCAATAGGGTATGCCTTGGTGGATGGTAGTTCTGGTTTTAGAGCCCTAATTTGAAGTTTGATTTGGTCCTTCAAGGCAGATGGTAAGCCTTTCCAGAAGTATGCAGATTCATCATCGGTCGTGATTAATTTCTGATCAACCAACCAACGTGAAATTGCCAAATACTCTCTTTGGTATTTTCGCCAGTCAGCTAATTCTGAAATCTCCTTCATCCTCCATTTCTTGGTGAGCTTGCGTAAGGCATGAAGATTATGACGAGTCTTTTGCCTATCAGCATCGTAGAGTTGTAGCATTTCTGCTTTGAGATTAGCCCAGTCTTTGTTCTTATAGTGCGGTGACACTTTAATAAGATCTCGGACTTTCTTGGAGCAATAATCCAAAAGCTTCTCGCCATACTCGGTTTCAGGTACGTTGAATGCAACACAAAGATTCTGGAATTTCTTGAGGAATTCCTGGATATCTTGTTTTGCTGAATAAAATTTGGCAGGAGCAGATTTCTCGCCGGCCCGCGGCATCATCTCTGGTGTCTTGCCATTGGTAAAGGGGTTTTGTCTTGCTGATGAAGAACCATCAGCATCATCTCCTCGAGCCATTTTATTGAGTAATGGGTGAGGAACTGGGTAAAGGTGTTGTTGTGGAGAGTATTAGATTCCAATTGAAATCCCTCGCGGTGGGCTCCAATTTTATGTCACACTAAGTCAGGTTAATGAATTAGTGCCCAGATGGTCGTGGACTACTGCGTCGAGTTGCACCTGGTCGTTCGTTGATTTCGGGATTGAATGGAATAGAGATAATACTCTGATAGGGGTAAGATGGGGTGAGGTCGGTTATTAGAAATAGTATGTCAAGCAACAGTACTACTCCTAAGTTGATAGGGGGTGGTGAAATTACTTGTACGTTAAGTAGCAAGTATATACAGTGGTTTAGGTCTATATATAATAAACCTATGGGATGAACTAGATAACTAATAAACTGAAGTCAGTATGCCAGAGTCCTACTCGTTTCGGATCTGGACTTGAAAGGGTTTCCCTACTCGTTTCAGGATAATCAAACTGTCAAATTAGCGTTACTGACACCTACTCGTTTTCGGTGCAGACTTAGCTGTCAGTGCGTTACTGTCACCTACTCGTTTCGGTGCAGACTTAGCAAAAGAATTAGACCTTACTTACTTTTCGGGTCTCTACAAACAGGAATGCTAGTATCCTACTCGTTTCGGATACAGCTGAACTTAAGCACTAGAATGTGGGTGATAACTAGATTGTTTTTTTTAAACAGAGAGACCTGCTCCCTTTTATACCTACACTGTTTGTTCCTAAGAACAATGGTATCCTAGTGAGGTAAATACAAATAAATAGTAGAACAATAGTAAAGTGTCCTAGACAATATATTCCATTGTACAGACAATGGTTGTCATTAAGGACAATGAATAGGTATAATGGAACAATGAATGTACCATTGTTCCCAATGGTTGTTAGGGAGATCATAACAATAGGCAATACATTGGAACAATAAGAATGTGAAAGAACAATGGAAACCATTATCACTGGTTTCCATGGCGAATTTAAGAAGATAAAAGAACAATGAAATCCATTGTCATTGGTTTCCATGGCAAACTTCCATGGTGGACTTCCATAATGACAATGGAAAGGTAGGGCAATAACTAAGGGGCTCCGCTCCTAGGAGTTCAGGGGTACATCCTAGTTTCTAAGGACAATGACTAATTCTCCTAGGGGCTTCGCTCCTAGGAATTCAGGGGTACATCCTAGTTCCTAATGTCTTTATACCAAACCCGTGTTCTGGTATGACACCGAATCAGATTCTGACATTTTCTTCTCCTGCAGGCACGTTTTACTGCTCAAGTCTTATGATTGATCACCAAGTACGGTTAGTTCAAATACGAGGACGAGGACGAGGGAACAGTAAGCACTTGAATTCTACGCTTGTGCAGCTTCTGCGATCACAAAATGGGTGCTATCGACTTCTTGGTGTTGTAAACCGGCATTAACAACAGTGTCTGCCTCGTCGCGCGTGCACTCAGGGCCTCTTCCATCCTTATCCTCTCCCCTTGGACCCGTCGTCAACCTAGGCTATGCAGCATTTGCTGGGAACGATACGTCTCCCGAGGGTGAAGTTCATACATCGGTGACGTTTTACGGGGGTATACCGTTTACTCAGCCTCCTGCGGGGAACCTTCGATTCAGAGCTATGAAGCGGCTGGACGAAATGATTAGGGACCCACCTCCGTGTTCGGATATCAGATGGAAGGAATTGGGGCGCATCTTGCATCCAGCAGACCGCGCAGGTGGGCATAGGATCCAAAGGTAAGCAGGTTCAACATTGGGGTTCATTCTGATTCACTCACGCGACCTGCGTATGTAGATTGCTTGACGTTGAATGTCACGGAAGCCCTCGAATGCGTCGGAGGCAAGCAGACTCCCCGTTCCCGTATACTTCCACGTGAGCCCTCTTTATTGTGGATCCTTGTGCCTTTGACTGGATGTATCTGAAGGGTGGAGCGTTTTTCGCTGAGACGAGTTTGCCGTTTTGAGAAGGTTATGACCCGTAGCTACACGAAGCTGCTACGTTCAGTCACCGTTTGGGTTCCCTTTCTACCACCGGGTGGCCCAAAACCAAGGCTTCATCGCTGTATCCATCGCATACTGCCTCAACCTCCTTGGATTCCGTGATGGGGCTGCCGTCGCTGCCGATGGGGACATGAACGCAGGGTTCCACGACCAACGCGCTGCCTTGGAGTGGGTCTAGAGGAATATACATCGGTACGTATCTATGTGTTGGTTTCTCATGTAGAATATCTTGTCTAATGCCCTGCAGCCGGTATGTAGTTTCGGAGGGGGCCCTGATGAAGTGACGATTGCTGGCGAAAGTGCTGATGGCGGCAGCGTACTTGCGCAGATGATGGCATACGGCGGTAAGCACTTCTCTCCATCAAGTATTCGCTCTGTAATCTAAGTCTTGGGGCAACTAGGGTCCGAACCGGTTCATTTCAAAACGAGGTAGTGTGCAATCGGGAGCCTTTGGATTGTATCCCACTACAGAGCAAGCAGAAGCAACATTCAGTAAGCCCGCCTTTCCTGAGTCTCCTACAGGAAAACCTTGCATTAATTTATATTTACTCATCCACAGAGAATGTTGCCTCTATCGCGGGCTGTACTGAGTCAAATGCCGGGATTATGAAGTGCCCTTGTAATGCATCAGTAGGTAAGTAGTAAACATAAAACCCCATTGTAGATCGTCTACAGCTTGTCTCTGGAGTTAACGTGCCGCCTCAGGTGCATTCGCCAGCGCCATCAACAAGGGGTCCTATCCCCCGCTGATAGAAGGTCTCGGCGGCTTTTTGCCCGGCTTACTGACCCACCTTCCCCATTCTGGGAAGTTCAAGAAGGTGTACTTCATGGGCGGGCATACAACAGATGATGTGCATGTTTTGATCGCCGCTGCACCTGAGGCGTTTCAGTCCGAGGAGGTTGGACAAGGCGTTCAAAGTTGTATCCAGCACCTGGCACGCCTGGGAGCCCATACGCGAACGAATATGAATGCGGTGCACAAATGTCCCAGGACAGTGCTCTAGGATTCTTGCACGAACCGATTTCAACATATGCCACTTTTGCGTAATCTGACCTTTGCAATCCTCTTTCACTGCGATATTCCTACTGCGCAGAAGCTGTCTGGACGAGGTGAAGACAATGTCTTCTCACAGGTCAGTTATATGCTCCCGCTTGTCTGTTCAAAGCGTGCCTATATCACTTCCTGATTTGGGTTCATATCTTCAACAGATGGAACTCCCCGCTTATGGTCTGGTGGGAGCGCAAGCCGTATCAAGGGTTCCACGGTCAGTCTGACCAAGCCTTGTTATCATATGTTAAGCTAATGCCCATCCTGCTTTCGAAATCTATCAGGTACTGTGTAAGTCGCAGATATTCGCTAACGATTTTGAGATTCCGAATGTGTTGCTAACATATGTGTGGTTCATGATAGGTGGCTGCCCCATGCCCTAGATTCTTTCAGAGTGTTTAACGAGGTATGTGATCCGATTCTGTTCATTGTGAGACTCTATTTCTCAGTCAACGTACATAGAGTGAGACCCGACTATCCAGAGAAGCGATTGGATATTGGACATCCTTTATAGTTTCAGGCAACCCCTCTACAGAGAATGAGCCTTTCTGCCTACTTGGGAACCATTCACCCCCAGGTCCGCGTCGAATTCATCATCATCAAACACTATGACCACCACTTATAGGTGAATTGTTATAGAAAGGGGGGTGAAGAGGTGATGAATACGAATACATTCATGGAGCCTCATGGAGCCAGTGCCTCAAGAGGAAATCGAGCAATGCAACTTTTGATGAGTGTAGAAGTGGCGGCGGAAACGAGGACATAATGTTTCGTTGGTAACAAACAGAAGTGAGAAGAAGGTGGGAGACATTAGGCTAAGGTTAAGAGACATAGTAACTGCCCTGAAGTTCAATATTGGTGGGCAATGTGTTGAGAATGTTCATGTTCAGGTATAGATTGAGAAGAACTTTGAGAGTTGGTTTACACAAGTTACTCACAGCATAATACCTAACAATGGCTTAGAGCCTTGGGGTTGAGGGCTGCTCAAAAGTTCATATGACACTGATCTGATTGATTAAAATGGTGTTTACAACCTGAGAAGAAAGGTCCCTTTCTGCGTTGAAGGTAATATGTGGCACCTACATAATTTATGTTACAGTTTTGTCAAGATGAAGGGCTTGTGAGGTGCTTGACCAATGTAAGCATCAGTGATGTGCAACACTGACAATGGGAAGAGAGTATGTTAGATGTGCACATGCTCATCCAGGGTTGACTTGCAGAGATTCAACTGTAATGCATCTAGGATGCAAGCAGAAGCTAAGAGTTGCATTTAGTAGAGAGAAAATAGGTTGGGTTGATGCAAAGGGTTGAGCAAAGGTATTTGGGAATAGTTTATCAGGTCGGAATATGATGCACCATGGATGTTGTGCTGTGTGCCTCAAGAAGCCTTGAGGCATTCCTTATCCCTAAATAAATCCCCTGGTCAGTGTCAGTGCCAGGGAGTAGCATCACAGCATATCAACATTCAATGTTCAACATTTGAATTTAGATTGTTGGACACTAAGTATGGTCAGATGCACCCCAGATCAGTGTCCAGAAGCCATCTGAGGCAATATCCTCAGTTTGGGAGATAATTTTGAAGTTCACACTAGGGGGGGCTGCCTTAGATATATTCTTTCAGCCTGAAAATAATAAATTTGTCAGCGTGAAGTGAAGGGGGGAAGTGACAACTCACTGGCCTCTTCTGTAAGCTCTTCTGTCAGTTCTTCTGCAAGTTCCCACCACCCCTTCCACAAGTATGCATCATCAGTGATAGGGTAGTGCCTAAGGGGGGTGAGGGAACCCCTAAACCCATGTAGGGTGATCCTGAAATTGATTGTGTTCACAATGACTAGACTTTGAACAACATCCTTTATAACAAGCATTCCAAATTTCACACATTGAGTCAATTTTAAGAATGTGGCAAAATTGGATGCAATTGGATGCTAAGTGGCAAAGAGATTACTGGTTGGCATTTAACACAGCAATACACTACTCAGTGACTATGTACTGAATGCTGGTGCATGTAAATACTTTGATAAACTTGAGATTGCAGAGAAAGGGTGCCAAATCAAGTATCACAGCAAGGTCATTCCTGGAAGGGAGAGACTGTGTGGTGATGGAAAATTCAAGAGAAGGTTGCTTGTGCCTATGCTCCCAAGACCAAGCACACCAAGATTGTGAAGAATAAGCTGCTGAAGGTCATGCAATATCCAAGTAATCAAGTAGGTGTATTGTGTTTGACAGGACTCCAGCAAACAAAAAGGATATGCAGGCATGTAAAATAGCTACAGTAGTCATGTGAACCCCTATACCCCTTGTACTGTCAAGACTGCAAAAATCTAATTGATGATAGAAGGCATAGGACTCTGGATGTGTATTGATTAATTGATTGAAGGTAAGCTCTGAAGAAGAGGGTCTTAGAAGGTTGCTCACCAATTCAATGATGTAATTGTCAACCTTGCTGTTGGGAATTGTGATGGCTTCCAGTGTGGGAACATGAAAGGAATTGTGATAAATCCTCTGAGCAATGGGTGTGATCCAGGATGAGGTGGGTAAGCTATGAGCTAGTTGGTGCAAGAGACAATACTTCATGAGTGGCACATTGTTGAGTCAAACAGGGATGTCTAACATTAACTAGATACAGGATTATGTAGTCAATGTTGGGGTGTATTTGGTCATAATTGTTGAAGCAACATGGAAAGAAATAGATTGTGAAGGCCTTCATGTACTGGATACCTGTGTTTGTTTGTATATTGTGGCACAACAGGAAGACTGGAAGTTGATCCTCTAAGTGTGTTAAGAACTGTATCGAGGGGCCTCCTGACTCGTCCGTTTAGGGGGCGCGGGAATGCGCGGGGAGCGCGGGAGCGCGGACGAGAGGAGCATATGGGACTTGGCTTCAGCTTTGATGCTGCGCCCTCCTAGCCCTGCGGTGTCCCGATTTCGGAGAGAGCAAGGTGAGAGGCAGGCTCCATGGAGGAGCCCACAGCGAAGACAAGAGTGAACCAAGTGGCAAAGAGGAACTAAGATTCAAAGTGAAGAATACATGTGTACTAGTGCTACTATAAATACTAACTAACACATGTATGTAGTGAGGCTAGTATGTAAGTACACATGTACATGAAACATGTAACAAAGTAATCCTAGTACTGCGGATCATGCATAAGCCTCGAGGGCGGAGCCCGAGGGATTCCGAAGGTCCGAGTATCCGAAAGGGGCGTAGGGGGGACCCCTAAGGGGGGTGAGGATCGGACCCTGACAAAGTGAAAAGTTATGTCTCGATAGAGAATTGGAAGGGCCATCACATTGATTCTCTTGGATACAATAGTGAGGTTCTGCAATGTCTTGCATTCCAAGAAGGCCATGATGACTTGGAGAAGCTCATTCGGTAGTTGAAACATCTAGAACTAAATAATAGTGTTCAGTAAGATCTACATGCTGCAGACAAAGGCCGTACCACTGGTATACTGAGCAACATGGCTTCCTGCTCTTGTGGTGCTAAGTAATGGTTCTAGAGAGTATGATATTCTAACTACCATTACAGAATCAAAATTGTCTCGCCGCCCATTGATGGTTCAATGTTTCTTGTGAATTCCATGGAGAAGATAACTGGAGAAGTATGTATCTTGATATTACTATTCTCTCATGGGACCAGATGAAGAATGAAGCTTTGAGGTGGTCTGGCTGCTGGCTTTACAATTGTGCTCTGAACTGAGGTAGACCCACTGGCATGCACCAACATCGTGACCCAAACCCCTGAATTGGGATGGACTCGGAGAGGATGGTTGCTTAATGAATTCATCAACAAGTGAAAGGGTGAACGTGGGCGTAGTGGTAACAAGTGGCCACTAGTTTACGCATGCCCGAACGCACCGGGCGCACCGATGGATAGGGTAGATAGAGCGTCATCTCCATCGTGCAACCGCACCGAGGAGTCCGCAATGTAACTTCGAATGGTTGTTTGATGGCTTGGATGATCATCGGAAGGGGGAGGATGGAGCGTGGAGCTTCGGCTCAGATAGTGAAACCTGGCACACCACACAGGCTGGTTGTGATTCGTTGTCGACTCGATCGGAGGTGGGATCGGAGGTGCTAGGGTTGCAACGTTGGCGAACTTTGCATCCTACCAAGTTGACGAGGCTTGGAATTACCCGGGCTCTTGGGGCTTGATTGCCTGATAATTAGGAGTGATTATTAGCGTAGGCGCCATGCGGGGACGTCCGGGTATCAATGTATCACTACAGATATCCGACTTGCTGAATCAATATATGTTGATGCGTAGACCCCAGTTTCGCTTGAGGGGAATGAATCACCGCGCTGATCATACATCATTCACGTCATTCCAGTTGGGCAGGGTATACGGTGCGCTATATACGGCACTGGTTGTGGAGGCGGGCATGGGCAATGAGCATCTTCGGCAGTATGGTATCATGAAGGAGTATTTTGGAACTATAGATATATCCGTCGTCAGGGTATTTCAACATAGGGACCTGATTCGATGCTTCCGTTTGGCAATCGGAAAAAGGGAAATTCGCGGGTGTACATGTCAGCCGTTGCGCCGCGGCCATGTAAATGAACGGTTGCGTGGTTGCGTGATAGATAGGGATAAGGGGGGCATGTGGAGGGTGTGGGAGGTAAACTGAGTACACTCCGAGAGAATGAGAGAATGAGGTGAGGCGAAGTGAACCCGTGGGAGCTGGGGAGGAATCGGTCGGGGGTTGATTAACTCGAGGAGTGATGATATCGATGGCGACACGAACACCAGGTTGGATGGAAGCATAAAGATGTTCATTACTGATCGTAACACGACGCGGTAATTTGATAACTTCGCAGATGTTGTAGATGCTACGATGATGGGATGATGCTTGCATGAAGTACAATGCAGATGCCAGGCGTAGGCAGGCGTCGGCGTGCTCGAAAGCACGAGAATTCCACCGTGAGTCGTGACGCAGACGCGGTCAGTGCAGACCGAAGAGAAGATTAGATTATTACAAGTAATGAAGGAAGGCACAGGGCTCAGGAGACCGCGTAGCCCACCAACGTAAAGGATGTCGTTAGCCTAACAAAGTTATGGACGCGCCACTGGACAGAATCTTGCAATCTCGAAGACGCAGCCGCCGCTCGTGGCGAGGCTGGCTGCTGATACTAGGGGCCCATTGAGGTCTCAGTGGAAGGCCAGTAACACGAAATATTGACCATGTTTGATCAATAGTAATGTGTCTGAGAACTCCCCTTCTTTCCGCGTCGGGAGTGATGCTTTACGTTAGACCGTCAATCATGCATACGTCGTTCCACGCTGCCAGGAAATAAATGAAACCGAGAGTGCATTTGGATCGGACGAATCCAGCCCGCGAATGGATTTGGCGAGGCACCCAGCGCTCGACCGACGCTAGACGTCGGGGATATGTGGTGTGCACGGCCATGGGTGGGAGACAGTCGATATAATTAAGGTCCTTTCGGCGTGCAGGGCTTCGCGTAGGCAACCGCCGTGTGAATAACAGATTGTGACAAAAACCTCCTAGATCTGCAGATCTATGCCCAAATCGGTCGTCGTCTTAAGAATTTTTATGTATAATTCTATATTTCCAAATTTACCCTAGAGCCTTTCCGTTCCCTTTATTCTTTCTTCCTTCCCTTCTCTCATCTCAGAGACGACCACAACGACGACGAGACGTGTCCCGACGTCGCCGTCCACGATGAGAGAATCCCGACGCCAGCACACACCCGTCCCTCTCCTCCTCTCCTCCTTCCCCGCCCCGCCTTCATTCATCCCGCCCTCTCCCAACCCTTCCATTCTCTCGACGGCCGCACACCCACCCATCGCCTCCCCTTCCTCCTCTTCACCTAATCCGCCGCCCTCTCTGCCGCCCTCCAGCCCTCTCCCGCCGCTCCCTGGAAAATCTCCTCTTTCAGATGCCGACACCCTCCTATTTCACTCGCATTCCTCTCCCCGCATTTCGCGTGCATCCATTTTATCCATATCTACCGCCTCTTCGAACAGACGATTGTCCTCAACAAGCCCAACATCGCCCTCCACGCGCTCTCTACGCAACTCCGTAGCTTCTAATAGCTCCGCCTCCGGGCGCTCAAACCCGCTCATTCTCGGCATCGTCAACTACGCCCTCCTACTCATCATCCACCTCTTCAACAGCGCCGCCTCGCACACCCTCCATCGCGTTCTCGATCTCAGAAGAAGCAGGTGTAGATGAGCTGGGCGCTATCATTGGCAGTCGCGTTGACATTGGTGAGAATTTCCGGTCGCTTTTCTTGTGCTTGCTGACACTTTTCTCTCTTGCTCTCGCCACTGACAGTCACGTCGCCCGAGTCTCACGACGTCCTACCTGACATAACCGCATTCTCACGCTCACCCCTCTCTAAGCCAAAGCCTTTGCTATCAAACTCGCTCTCTAACCCGAAAAACGCAACATCACCTCCGCCATCATCTTTCTCACTCCCTCGACCTCCTTCTTCCGCCTCAAAATCATCAAGATCATCCAAGCAGCGTAGTCGCACCCGAGACCGCTCAAATACGGCTACATCGACATCCACCACCATGTCCAATACGTCAACATCCATACCCACTTCAAACCCTTCACAGTCACTACTTTCGCTCTCATCATCGACTTCTCTTCTCTCCTCTTCCGTAACCTCGCTATTATTGGCCTCGGATAGTATTCAAGACGATGATGCGGACGATTTGGACAGCATTCTCCGGACTCATTCAGTGGGGAACGAGTCACTCGTAGAGGGAACGTATGGGGGGATCTTATTGGGAGATGGAGATGATGGAGGCGAAGATAGTGATCTAGAGTTTGTGTTGAATCACTCGAGGTTGGGGTTGGAGAGTAGGGAAGGATTTTCGGATGGAGGGGATGCGGAAGCGTTGGCGCTGCACAGATCCTTTAGAGCCAAGAGGTCAAGGAGTGGGTCTCATCGCATGAAGTTGAATTCTTCCCAAGGTACTCAAGGACAAGACCTAGATACTGTGGTGCCGCCGGTCCCGAGCATACCCATCATCCCTAATACACCGCAGACACCGCATACCCGCGCCACTCACGCACCTACGAAGTCAGGCGGTGATAGTGCTAGAGAAAGAGGTCGGAGGGAAGAGGAAGGCGGACGATCTTCCAGTCCTGAGATTGGCGAAATACTGGCAAGTACACCGAGACCCGCACGTTCGAAATCGAGGCCGAGAGTAGGTCAGTCAGGTGGTAGTAAGAGTGCACCCGGGTCAAGAAGGGGGTCGGCTGCGAATAGCGCGAGCATCTCTCGGTCTACGTCGGTTGCTTCTGCTGCCTCAATGCCCAAGTCTCTTTCGAGGTCGGCATCAAGAAGCACGACTAGTACAGCATCGGTTCTTTCAGCGTCGACGTCCAGGACTTCGAGGAGTACTGGTGGAGGTGTCCTTGATTTTGAAGCAGATGAATTTGGATTCATTGGAGGTGTTGGCGCATACATGAGTGACGGAGAAGACGAGGATGGAGCGGGCAGCGATTCGAGTTTGGATTTGCATACACCATTACCGTGCGTTTTTCACTTGTTCATGTTGGTTTTGCTGACCTGTCTACTGAATTTTTATTACGGAATGTAATACAGGCATTTGATGGTTAAGCATGGAATGCTGTCACCTAACTCAAAACTGCTACCAGCTGGGATGAGTACGTTTGTGACGAGTTTCGGCGATGCGGGAGGCTCTACTACACATCTATCTACGACAAATTCTCCCGCGAACGCATCGACATCAAAAGGGAAAGGGGGCAAAGGTGCGGGTAATGGATTATTGAAAGACGAGCGAGATACAGTCAAGAGAAGGACCAGACATAGGGACGGGAGTTTGCTGAGGGGAGGAATTGGATTGACTACGGGGTTAGGATGGAGTGATAGGTGAGTTGAGCGTTTTGTGATTGCTCGCTTGCTTTCCTTTTATATGGCTGGTGTGGCTTCTTATATGTGTCTGTGGTGCGTTGCAAGGGAGTGGGTTTGTTGCGAGTGTGATTGTACCGTTGAAGGAGTGCCTGGTTTCGCCTGTCGTTGTTGACAAGAGGAGTTGTGACAACGGGACTGCAGTTGCGATTTGTTGTTCTATCATGATTTTCTCATGTGTTGGCGTTGTGCTTTTGTGTCATCAGAGGGGATCCTTGTGTTTTCCCTTGGACTTGTTTCCGTTTCGGACTGTTTAACTTTTCCTCGGCGCTGCTTCCGAGCGCTTTGTTCCTTTTATTCTTTATTCCCTCTGCTATATGGCATGCACTCTACATGACAACTGATGCCTCGTCGACTTCTTTTGTAGTGAAGACGAGGATGCCCCGTCGCCGCTTACACGTCGGCTCTCGACGTTAAATATGTCGAGGAGTCCCTCTGCCGCGTCTATGAGATCCACGGGGTCTATGGGGTCTATGCGTTCCGTGGGCTCGATTGGTATGGGCAGGGTCCATTCAATGGGGTCTATGGGAAGCATAGGGAAAGGAGGCAAGAGGCATCCACTATCGAGGTCGTATTCGAGTCCGAATGACGGGATACTTCTGGAGAGGGACGAACATGAGCACGGAGGAGGGAATGCGGGCTATGATGAATTCGGATATCCGACAGAGAGCAAAGGTTACAATGAGTATGGGAACGAGAGTGAATACGGGCAAGATTGGGATGACGGCGACCTCAACGGGGATACGGAGGTGTATCAGAGCTTCGATTATCCGCGCAGGAGCGGGGAGAGTGCGAGTCGGATCACTGCCAGTATGAGTTTGGGCGCGAAGACACGGACTGGAAGCGGGAGTGGTACTGTTAATGGAAGTAAGGTGGGGGCGATGCGCATGAGCTCGAGCCTAAGCGGGAAGGGGAAGGGAAGGTTAGGCTTCGTGAATCGGGACAAAGGACTACCGCCTCTGCCGCCGCTCAGTCGACAAGCATCGAGCGCCAGTATAAAGAGTACGATGACGCCAGTTCCCACAAACCACACACATACGACTGCAAGCGTGGGTGGGAATAGAATCCCTAGGCCCTTGCAGTTGCCTCGGCACTCTAGTATGCGCAGCGGAAATGGTAATGGAGGCGTCGGGGGAGGTGATCGTTCCCCTGTCCCTGTTCCCTCTGTTCCTTCTTCCTCGCCTGCTGTGCTGGCCTCATACAGTGCGTTTTTCGTTTTCTTCATCTATTTGTTACTCTGCTGAACATATTGCTGTTGGTATTCTAGGTCAGCGTTCTAATGCGCTAGGCAGGAGCTTCGGGAGTGGCGTTAGTGTTGCGAGTGGTCATAATGGAACCGGTACTGGTAACGTTGGATTGAGCGCGTCGATGTCGATGTCGTCAGTGACCCTATCGACACCCGCGTCAGGAGAGAGTGCAATCGGCAAGCCGAAACCTCGGACGGGAACCGGGATGGTCTACCGAAGTAGTGTGACGAGCCGGATGAGGGTTCCTAGTGCCCCAATGCTGGGAAGGGCAGTCGGAATCGGAATCGGAGGGGCGGGACAGAAGACCGCTGTGCTCTGAGCGGCAAACGATCTACATTGGAAGGACGGTTGGGGAAGTAGCGGGGGGAGGACGAGCAGCCAGCTCCATTTTTGGTTTCCATTTTGTTCTTGTGTCTTCTTGATTCGAGTCTATCATTTAGTCCGGTTTTTCGATGTCCATCACTCTCATTGCATTTGTGTCACCTCATTCTATCCATCTCATTTTCGTTCATGTCTTTGGTTTCTTTATCACTTATCACTATTTCTTTCTCTCCGTTTGCGCTGTGGAGTCGGAATCGCGGATTTCTGAAGAAGATTTTGCATATTGAATTTTTTGGATTTGTATCATACCTTCATATCACCATACCATCTTATCGACCCTTCGAGGTCCTTAGGCACTCCATCTCCTACTCAACCCTCCCAATATTGTTCGCATCCCTGCGGTCGCGATCGAGGTCGTGCAATGTTCCGCACAGCTGCCCGCGTGCGAACGTACCACTTGGCCGTCGACCCTAGGAGGATATCCACCCATTCACAAGTCGTAGATGATGTATCACATTTACATACGTACATTTATTGATTATTACTCACTTCGCGGAGGTTTTGGAAACATTGCGCGCAGCAGTTCCATCCACTTCCATCGTCCGTCTCCGTTCGACCTCAATTGACCTTCGGAACACCCATTCCCGGTTTCCCTTGCTATAACTTAACGACACAAACTTTATTATCCTTACTTTGTGGAATCTGGATTTCGTGCATTTCTTCCTGTCTTATACCACCGTTCATTACGCCGTTACTATATTTCACCGTTGCAATTGTATTGAATACCATTCGGATTAATCTTATTAATTGAATTCTGACTCAACTTGAGTGTCTATTTTGGCGTTGGGCGATCCCGCCGTGAGTGTCGTGATCGGACGATGACAACCGATGGACGAACGGAGGAAAGGTTGAATGCAGATCGATCACATGAAGGAACGCTTCTGACCGCAATACGGTTATGGCCTCCCAATCATTTCGTTTCGTTGAATTAACATTGGATTCTTTCTGGCTTCTACTTTATGCTTCCTCTTTTTTTATCCGAATCACAAGCACGCATGGCGCTCTGCAATGGAGTTATGCTCTTGAACAGTGGGGCCATCTTCTCCTTGGGATAAATTGTAGATCAATATTCGCTGATGAGTGGCATCTGTAGATACACTCCGATATTCGCACGTTACCTATTTGCATCTGCCCCCAGACGCCCTCGGTATTATAATTTCGTGGCTAATATGGATGTAACGCTAGGAAACCTCAGCTCGACTGCAAGATCCTCCAGCGTTCTTCAGGAAGACTCAATATGGATAGATAGGAGTAGGAAAGGAGAGAAGAGGGGTAGACGTAAGTATGGACGCCTAACCCGAAGCTTCCTCAGAGCTTCCCTTGAGCTTGAACCATCATCGACGCGGAGGAGCATCTCTCTGGAGTTTCCACATTGCGTGGCGGCCACGAGATGTACTCCTCTCTTTCAGAGAAGCTCATCCTCCCCGCCGCCACCGCCTCTTCGTCTCCCTTTTCGAGAAGCTTAAGTACGTTGTATACACTACCTGCAGGAGACGATTCTTCGCCCTGCGTAGTATATCGAAACCACCCCTGGGCCTGCGATATCCGAGGCAGCATACTCCTGTGCGCACGGTAAGGACTACTCGTCCTTTTCTCGAGTTCCAAACTTTTAACTGGCTGGCGAATCATGGCGTAACACCCCGTCATCCGTACAGCCTATAGCAACGTAGGCGTGCCTTGGATCGCATCAGTCGTATTTTGGGGTAAACGGAATACACGACGAGAAACGTTTAGGTGAACCATGCATTGGTGTTTGACCAGGAGATCCGACTATTTACGCAGAACACTCGATGCTCGACGCTTGGTTGATGGATACCTGCTAGCATCCGGACTTCGCGACCTTGTGTCCTATATAGACGATTGCGAGTGGGTAGTTTGAATCCGGATGCCTTGGGGAGGCGGCGCTCCGGAGCCTGATAGAACCGCATACCCAAGGAGGTAAGGGACCAGACTTTGTGCCGTAGTTTCTTCATTTCGCTCTCGGAAGGCTGACGTGCCGAAGAAACCCCTCGCTAAATTCCACATGTTCAGCAAGACTAGAAATTAATCTAAGTTGAGTTGATGTGGCCGGTTATTCCCTCGTTTGTGATTCCATCTAGGGACTAATTAGTGGAGAGACAGATTATGTAGATGGTCAACTCGCTGCGACGGTCTGGCAACAGAAGAGACCTGAGGCCTGAGGTGCTTTTGTTCTTTATTGACACGGTGTGGCCCTTTTGCCACTTCGGTCCTAGACCCAACCCGCGATCAATCACTCACCAACGCAACCAGCGAGGGTAGCACTTATAAACATCAAACGAACATCCGGAAATGTTCAAAAGCTTGGAGCCGCCATTCGGAGTAGCACGAGTTTCCCCGTGTTCCCATCTATTCTATTCCAGCTCGATCGTATACGAGAACGTCGGCTACCCGGCCTCGCGGTATACCACACTTTTGTAAGGTTAATGTCATTTAGGACGGTTCAATAAATTGACACCTGGCTGCCCAACAATTAGAACATATCAACGTTGATCTTTGAGGGGCAATTCTGGTGTCCCTTCAACTGGCTGCGCTGGCTGAGCAGACCAAAAGTAGACCAGTTCCAGGAGCAGAAGAATGTGAACGCCACCGCCGCGCGATGCCATGGAATGCTCGAGTAGTCTATCTGTTGTTAAATAGTGAGTCAGCAGCGCTGTTATACTAATGAAGGTGATGCGATTTACGTGCCACTGTTCAGGTACCACCGCCGCTGGAAATTAGGCACTAGAGAGCTGACTGCATGGGCCGTACGGCACGAGTCTTTCAGAGGACTCTGGGAGCAGGTTATCGCGAGAGTTCCTCCCTTGTATGAAGAGGATTCCTCGCGGAATCCCTGTGCAGTGTGCACCGTGGCTTGTAGCAAGGAAAGACAAGCCTCAGATGTCCATTTTCGTGCGGATTAGGCGCCCGCTGCGAATCTACGCATGCGTAGCAACATCTTCCCAAGTCAACGATCTATCTTACTGCACAGCGAGGACTCGGATGATGAGGCCTGAGGATTCGATGGGACATCAATCAAAGATATGGTTACCGAACCTTTCCTCGATGAACTCTCTTCTCTAGCCTTGGAAGTATTTTCTTGCCCAACGACTAGCGCGAGCGAAGGTGGAAGAGCACGCGAGAAAGGACGTCGTTGATGCTAGCGAGTAGGTGAGTTACTTACTCTGGAAGCAGATCAATGAGCCCCCAAGGCCTCACTTGCAGAGACTTCTTTCCTAGCAATTACTTGACGCGACATAATGGGACGGACGAATGTATCGCAGTTATCAGAAAGGTGACATCGTATCATCAACACAGTCACCGGGTCACTCACGATATATCCCAGCGACGTTCCCCCAGTAGTTATCGTGCATGTTTAGTATCAAGGTAATAGTCGATGTACTCCCCACTGGCCAGTGAGCTTGGGGGGAGGGCGCAAATCCTTGGTGAGCAGCCGCTCTCCAACAGAAGTCTCATAGATGCCGTTCTAGAAACTGGTCTACAACCTCGAATGACTCTGTTTCTTTCCGATAACACGGCGAAAAGGGCTCATAATACAACGATATCATCAACTTCGGCAAAATTCACTCAACTCTTCGGAACGCATGCTCCTCTCCCAATACTCCACCCAATATCCCCATGTAAATTTGTGTCAGCATATGAGGAGCTCGACCAAAGTTCCTACCCTTTCTTCAGCCCACCATTATTGTCCCCCGCAAATGTTTAATCCTCTCTCATTGTGGCGAAACGCCGGATAAAATACAGCCAAGCCTTCGCTGACGTCGCCGTAACAAGGACGGATTCATTCACCAGGAAGTACGAGGTCGTATCATCGACCCCCTCCCGAAATTGCAGCGGCTCTACGCTTGCGAGTGCCTCATTCCTCAGGACACCTGACTGCCACAAGCCAATCATCCCTTGGACGGCCTCGTTATGCTCCCCACTGCTGCAACTCGTACCCTGTTGTGATACTCGACGGTGGCGGTGGCAACAGCGCTTTCTTTGTTTACACCCTATACCAAGACGAGGAGACCTCCTTGTCGCATCTAAGGTCAAGGTCAGTACCGAGTATAAAACAGGCCCTAACCGAGGAGGCACCTTCAGCAACTCATCAAAGATGAAGTCTATCCTTTCCATTGCATCCTTGGGCTACTTCCTGGGGGCAGCCTATGCGCATACTATTTTCCAGGTCCGTTCTTCACCTTCTACAAATGCTCGCGTACTCACAAAGGCATACTCGACTAATTTGACTTCGCAGAATTATGACTAAATCCATTTCAGTACCCCTGGCTAGTGACTCCTGAGCTCACCTTCCCACGCCCGACATGATTCCTGCAACACTGACAATATGACTTCGGTACGTACTCATGCCAAACATCTCAACTATCGGAAGTCCATCCCTATAGATCGATACGTTGAAGCTACCGAATGAAACTCTCTTTGCTATTGTGGACCAAGTCAATGAACCCGAGACTTTGGTAAAGCTGCTAGTCGTGTCTTGTCGATTTAATGCGATTGCCTTCCGACCACTCTACAAAGTGATATCTTTCCATTTGAGCTCACACTCTAGTTGTCGCTCGAGTTGTCGCCCGATTTCCACCTTGCGCCGCGACATACAGACGAACCCGGGTGTCCAGTTCACTACAACTTTCGCAACCTACTTTCTACGAATATGTGGTGTCCGACGTTATAGCAGACCGCCGGCAGTTGGGCACATAATACCTTACCTGGTCAATATTCGACGCCTCTGATTAACTCGTCAAGCGTCAAGCCGCCAGTCCCGGAGTGTTATCTCTACTCCCACCTAGCGCACAAGTTGCACATCTCATCTTGGACCGCCAACTCTGCTCGGAGGATTTCTCGCACCTCCTTTTGTACCATCCTACATTAGAGTCCATCACACTCCCAGGTCGGTCCGGTGACTACACCATTGGGTTAACATCTGGCACGCTCCCAAACCTTCGTTCACTAGCAGCGGTCCTCGACACATCACTACAGACTGAGAATCCTATGCCTTCGGTATTCAACCTTACAATTCTTCGGCACTATGACGGCCCTACGGTGGAACATACAGTCACGCATCTTCCCTCCGTCCGCACTTTAGCCTTCCAAGACGCCAACCTCCCTGCCTTCGCCACTTTGGCGCCTTATCTCACGAATCTAGAATACCTTCAAATTACTTTGTGCGGAGGCTATTCAGTACGCCCGTCACTGCGGTTCACTTACCCGTGAAGCTAATTTCCTCGTTGTCTAGAGCCTGAGGCATCTGTCTTGGCCGAATTCTCAACAATAATTTGAAATATATACAAGTTCTTGGATCTGATCAGCCAAGGACAGCCGTGGTTCGCAGGCTCTTTGATGCGGTGACAAATCTGGTCGTCATAGACGTGGAAGAGGACCAATGTGAGTCTCTGCGCTGGGTTAGAGGTTTCGGTGTTCCCATTGTAGTCAAGAATTTCGACGACGATGACTGTTGGAGGCATTGGTAAGACGTCGAGGATATGTGTAAGTTGATGTTTATTGGTGGTAACTGTGTCCTGACTTGGATATCACAATGGCGTAAGGCCACAGGTACAAATCCGAGATAACAAAGGGTTGTGTTCAAAGGATTTGATGATTGAAGAGCAGTGTAGCGGCTTAGAGTATTATAGCAATGGATGGACTATTGAAACACCACTCATGCACAATTCTTTTGGGGTTTTGGCTCTAAATAAGACGTCAGGGGAATCCCTGCTGCAAGCTGTTTGATATATCACTTACCTTGGATCAATCAGAAAGCAAATGCCATATGTGATCACTGGAGGATATATCCAGCAACACCTTCACGGGTGTAACCAAGGGTGTTGGCAGCATTGTCGGCCTCCCACTGGTTGGTGGTATAAAAGTGGTCGACAGAGCCAGCTTGGTACAAACGGTACAATGGAACGGAACCACAGATGTGTGCGCCGAAGACGTAGCCGGCAACGCCCTCGCGATTGTAGCCAAGGGTGTTAGCGGCATTATCAGCCTCCCATTGGTTGGTGGTGTAGAAGTGGTTCGCGTTCGATGGGTTGTATAGGCGGTAGAATGGAATGGTTGAAGATTCCTGGCGGGAGAAAACTCGACCAGCCTGGCCCTCCTGCTGATAGCCACGAGCATTTCGAACCTCTACAGCGTTGGTGGTGTAGAAGTGGTCAGTGACCGATGGGTTGAATGCTCGGTACAAAGGTGTGGCTCTGTTGCCATTGGGGCAGCCGTGAGCAGCCTAAAAGAAAACGTATACAGTCAGCACAACGAAAGAAGGTGGTAGCTGTACTAATATCCGTACATTGGAAGCTTCAGCGTCCTTGAGCTCAGCGGGTAGTGCAACGGCCTGGGCGGCGAAGAACAAGGAAGCAACGACGGCGAAGGAGAACTTCATTGTAGTGACTGGTGAATGACCCGAAGATGCTGCTGCTAGGACTTTGAAGAGAAGGGATCGCAACCTGAGGGAGTTAAGTGAGCGTGCATGCTATTATATACCTCTCGCGCTAATTATTGTCCTCCACCTGCAAGACGACACGCCTCCCGAGTTTCTCGTGGACAATTCTGATTGCTCTGCGGGCAGGAACAGTACCAGTATGGACGCTGTGTGAAGCCAGTGGATACATCCTTCTAAGAATGCATGCCCACCTTTCTAGGCCATGTTCCCGCTGACGAAAATCAAGTGCATTTGCATGTAGCACTTGCTGCCGTGCTTTTGCCGAACCGACGAATCCGCCTGGAGTCATATATTGCGTTCATTGTGAAATCGAAGTGGCCGACAGAGCATGATCAGATAAGCTAACTCAAGGTTAAAGAATCAACATCCCTCGTCGTGATTGTTCCTATAGTTCAACAACTGTCAGGCCGGTTCGACACGACAGAATTCTACCCTGACTCACTTTTCTCTCTGCGCGACCACGCGGAATAGTAATGCCGTGGTCAAGCCACAATGCGACGGGCTAGCAGCTAAATCGCCGAGATACTTGTAGTCTTCATTGTGATTTCTAGCATACTTCCATTCATATCCACGCCGTGAGTCGCTATTGCGCGACATTTAGGCGCCAAAAATATATGGACCGCGAACCATGGGGATTTATCAAGACATTTAAGAACAATTTCATTGACGGTGTAGACAAAGGTACAAGTCGACATCTCCCATATCGGGGGGGAGCGACAACGGGAGAAGTTGCGGGGGTTGTTCAGCAGGAGAAAACAGCAGGTCCTAATGAATCCTCTGTGAGCTAAGTTCGTTCCATCGGTACGTATTGCATACCTGGAATAGTGTAGTTCGTGACAGGAGGATAGTAGATGCCGATGAGGATGCCAGGGTCGGTGCCTGCGCAAGATAAGTATGCATTCCATTGGGTTCTCGAGGTAAAACGTACCGCTGTAGGCACCAGGGAAGTGAGCAATGGGGGAAGGTGTTGCATTCCCACCACCAGTGATTCGGAGTTGAGCGCATTCCATCTATTGTGATCCTACTCAGCGTCGCGGCCGGCTACGAGTAATTGTGGAACTCACGTAAAGTTGGGCACCTGTATATCAAAAGAGGGACGTTAGTATTAAAATGGCGACGAATGAAAATATTTATAATGACCTGGGTAAGAGCCCGCTCCGTGGAGGGCTGGAATCAAACGTATTAACTCTTGAACTGGGAAACTGTAATGCAACAAACATACCGATTAGTTCAACGCGGAGAAGATATTCTCCATTCGGGATACACTGAGGAATCTTGAAGGTAACGAGACCATCGTTGGCGACGAGTCTGTCTACAGCCCACTCCGTACCTGGTCCGTACCCGTCTTCGTAGATCTTGAACCAGTCCAGGCCAGTCACATCGGTTTGCAGGGCAGATGGAACTTTTGCACTGTTTTGGGCGCGGGATTAGCGATCAGTCGTCGCAAGATTGTTAGGGAATCAGACGTACAGATAGGCAATTATAGGCCCCTTATGGGAGGGGTCAATGGGGTCGGATGCATCGTTCGGGTCAGGCCCTGAGCCACCATGATGCCATTCAGCAGTAACGCTCGCACCAGCGGGGACGTCGATGATGGCCTGAGATATGGGTTGCAGGAATGGGTTAATTCCGCCGTTACAAATGACATCGTTGGAGGTAACATCCGTGATGGGCTATCGCACGTGGTTATGATTGACAGTAACTTCGCGACCCAAATGTAAGACATACTCCATTGTAAGTTGGAACTCGGATGCCGACGTTGTGGCCTTGCGCGACCCCGTTTACCCAGAGTTCCTGTTGCCTTTTCTCAGCACGTTGAGGTTTGGGACATGCGTTAAAGGACGTACCTGGAAGATCGTGTGCGCGTACGCACTACCCACGAACGCTAGTGATAACAAGGCGAGAGTGGATTTCATTTTGACAAGTTGCTTTAATTGACGGTTACCTTCTCGAGTTGCGCTCGTTTTATACTAGACATTCTAGTCAAATTTGTGCGGAGCCGCGGGGGCAACAAAATGCTATAAAGAAGTTACTGTCAGTTGAGCGTAGGCCAAGCGATAATCGCCTTATGGTTGGAGGGTTCTTCCGAGGCTGTGAGGGTGGAAGCGCTTCAACGTCGGGAGGGAAGCCATGCCGCGACAGCGGTAGGTAGATCATCGCCATCCTTTGATGCATAGGAGCGGGGTCTCTGGCTAAACTTTATCCGATATTTCAGCCAAAGAGAGCAAATAAGGTGTGTTATCCTCACGGTTTGAACCTACTCCACGTATTCTAGCACAAAATTCACGGGAGAGTGGGGCCGAAGATGTACAAGACGACGGGTACTCTAACGATGTTGACTGAATTTCTCCGAAATTGACGATATCGGGGTCTTGTGAGCCATTTGCGCCATTTTGCCGATTGTTATCAGAACCTCACTTCTAATCGTGTCTTCACCAATGTGTACAGTTGGCGACCAAGACTGCGGCGCTGTACTTCAGTAAGTATCCAGCACTACGGATCTCTGGGGCCCGTCTTCCGGTGAGGCCGAACCGACGGCCACGCCGCAGTGGCGAATGATTGGGGCCTGATGATGGGGTATTAGTGAATGCCTGCTTCTCTCTAACAACGCGCGGTGGCGCACTAGGAGCGAGAGATGAAAAGACAGCTTACTTAGCGACCGAACACATGAAGTTGAAATTGGAGACAGCTGGAAGAGAGACAATAAGACAGAATTGAAGGGTTAATCAGATGCAATGAGGGGATATTCAGAAGGGATACTACGATAGTGCCCCCGTTTGGCTTCAATGTATTCTTTCCATATACGGGTGTCCTTGCTGTGATAGGCGATGATAGCAAATAGTCCCTTTGACTTGAGATCCACGGGCCAATATAATTAGTGTAGAGCGAAGGTGAGAACAATGTTGGCACCATTTACCCAAGCCCGCACTAACGCAGCACACCGCACCATGGTAGCGCGTAGCGCATCAATCATCTCTCCTCAACTCACTAACGAACGGCTTCTCACTCTCGTGCCAGGATAGACTTCATACAGGAGGGAGTTCGATTTTGCGTATTGCATAAAAATTGCGCGAAGAAATACAGATTAGTTGACAGAAGCCACCAACACTTACTTGGGAGCTGGTGGGAGTATGAGGCGCTTTTCCGGAGGAACATTGCGATAATACTCTCGTTCTGCCTCAATCTTCTCTACTAGCTGTTCAACGAACGGGCGGAATACTTCGGTGTTCCTGTTGCGATGAATGAGAAGAGAGAGCAAGAAATCTATATTCTCCCTCCGTAGGTATGCTCTTCGAAATACGAAGAGATCCTTTACTTTGACGTCCACTAATGATAGAGTTAGTTGAGGCTGGGAGAGGAACTTGCGACTACTCGTACCATCGGCCCAAATCTCAAGTAACATACAGCATATATCGATTTCATCACACTCAATACGTCTCCTCTCCTCCCCAACGATGATTCTCTCCGTCATTTCACACTTGTGAGGTTCAGCGGTCTCCAGGTCGATGAAGAATGGTTCCCCGTCTCTATTGGTGATATTGTGCAAGGAAAGGTCGCCATGGGTATATCCCGCACAGTGGATCTCATATAGCGCATCGAGTGCCTTCAGCCTGCCCGCAAACACTGAGTAAACGTCATTCACGAGATGGAAGATGTAACCATACTTGAACGAGTTTGCCAAACTGCTAACGTCTTTGATCCGATCACCACAATCCTCAAGCACAAGGAAAGATGAGACCTTATCTCCTTCGCCTTTATGCTGGAACAGGCCATAGCAGTACGGTATCGATAGACCCTGTAGGCTAGATAGATGGAGCTCGTACATGTCGACTTCGTGTTGGAAAGCGCTTTGTCGCAGAGTTTCAGCGAAGAAGTCTGTCTTGACCACGACTTTCTCAAGCTCTGGGCTATCAGGTAGCTTTAGTGATCCCCTATAGACAGCCGTTCCCGTGTCGTCGACGAGGAGCTCAAGATTGTTGATGGAATAACTCTGCGGCGGAGAGGACTGCACATCGTAGCGTGTAAGTTCGCCCGTTGGAAGCTTCCTATCTGGGCTGTCCCAGGGAGAGGGACCAGGTCCTAACCGGAGGGAAGTCATGGGTGTATTGGTGGAAGTGAGAGGCTTCCAGTAAAGTTTCTATAATCGCACTGCCAGTCACCTGACCTAGCCTTTTTTTTTTTTTTTTTTTTTTTTTTTGAATCTGCATTTATATACCGCAACGAGTATGCTAAAGCTACTAAGACGCGGTGTGGGTTGAGTACAACGAATTAACGCTGCACCCGGTTGGTACGGGTTTGGTTGGGCAGGTTGGGGTTGGGCCATGTTTGGAGTAGTTCCCGAGGCAGGCAAGGACGGTGGGCATGATAATGGTTGGTACGGTAGTGTTGGGCATAGAGGCATAGAGAAGGAAGTTTAAAGTCGTTCCAGGACTCAGGCGTGGATACACCCACTTTAAGCTCCTTTACCAAGGGAGCACCAACAGTGGCAGTCACTGGAAAGT
This sequence comes from Pleurotus eryngii var. eryngii, assembly GCA_029467805.1. NCBI lineage: Eukaryota > Fungi > Basidiomycota > Agaricomycetes > Agaricales > Pleurotaceae > Pleurotus > Pleurotus eryngii. The sequence continues at coordinate 2,630,868 of SZVJ01000012.1, forward strand.
TTTCAGTCCTTCCAGGACTCAGAGGGCGTGAACTTCATTTAAGCTCCTTAAACAAGGAGCACCCTCTGGCAGGCGACCGTGCTGCCTTCCCTCGTCATCGTAGTGCGAGAATGGCTGTAGAAGCCCGTGCGTGGGCTGACGACGAGCCTCGAGAACTGGCAGTCAACCGTGGGAAACCACAAGATGGTGATGGTTCGAGTTCAAGACCGGCCTGTCACCTGACCTAGCCTTGAACCATAATCGATTGGCCATTGTTCGCCCACAGTCTACAGTATTGCACAGTATTGCTGTTCTGAACAATGGATGTTGATAGCAACAACCACATTCGGATTAGTAGACTATCGATAGGTAACCCACTGGTTCAGTATTTCAAGCCTGAGCCTGCATTCTAGCATCGACATTGTTGCCGTCGTTTTACTGCCCAATGCCACATCCAGCGAAGAGCACTGTGGCCGATACTACCCTGAAGTCCCGCCCGATCGTGACTCACAAGCGCACAAGGCAAACACGATCCACTACACAAAGTCAGCTAGGAATAATTACTGACAGAAACCCACCAGAAGAGGAGTAGGTTTTACTCAGATTTATCCGACGACTACGCTTGACTTACTATGTTCTTTGCAGATGCCCTGTCGAGGTTCCGTCTCGTGACTTAGATCCGCCTAACGAAGATGACAGTATTATCTTCAAGGCGCTCCTTCTGGAGCTACCAAAAGTGCGCGAATCTTATAGCTTCGCCCAGAGATTCAGCACAGCTTCTCGAGCACCAATTGAGGATGAGTTGAAATTGGACAACAGGGAGCGGCTGGAAAAGGTTGTGCCTTGTTGGGGCATAATGAGCGGGCTGATTGGGAAGCTTCGGGAGGCCCCCAAGTCTTACACTCAACCTCTGGAGACTGACCCATTCATGTCTCGGCTCACCGTTGAGAGTCGATGCGCTCACCTTCCCAGCAGCATATGTGGAGAACATGATACAGAAGACTGGGTACACAGTGCTATTCTTCGACCTGCTATTGCCGTTGTACAGTACCTCCTCTACAAGGATACAGTCAGGCGTGACTTTCCGAACATCTCATCAGTTGGCGGCCAAGCACCCATTCCTGACGGTATCGTGTTCAGGTTTTCCACGGATCGCAAGAACGCGATAATCGCAATCGAATTCAAGACACATAACGTCCTTGGCCATAGTTGGTTGCGACATATCCATGAGTTAATCGACACCAGCAAAACCTCTGCTAGGGGATCGGCAGCCAAGTTTTGTTGGCCTGACGAAGGGCTGAAGCTCGATAAACCCACAAGAGTACTTCTCCAGGTAGGATCACACATATTGCTTTTTGATGAACACATATGCAATTGTATCAATTGCATAGCTATGGGGACAGATGCGTAGTTGGAGGGTGAACTATATGATCCTCTCATCTTACGAGCACACATACTTCTTCTTCAAACTGAAGGACGAGAGCAACACACTCTACATCACTAATGACTTCAAGCCGAACAACAACGATCTCTTACCAGCAACCGTAGCCTTCATGGCGGTTGCCCTTGGCATCTACTCCATCCATGATCTCAATTTGCCCCCAGCCGATACTAAACATTGGACGCGCCGCAAGCACAGTTTGGCGCCAGGACTAGACCCGAGGTTTGCCATCTTACCATGACCATAACACATTCATGCTAAATTTACCTCTCATAGTACCTTTCCCAATCCAGTCGTCACATTGAAATTGACAGAGATTGAACGGTGTGCATAGAGCATCTATTTCCCCATTGATATATCTATTTTGTGAGATGACTATCATTCCTTGCCCTGTGTGCTGCTGATGGGTTTCAGGACATTCAGATGTATACGGAGATAAACTATGAAGAGTTGTGATGATATAGTGGCTCAAAGCAAGCATGTGTTTGATTCTCATTTCGAGTATTGGGGAAAGACTTTGGCATGTCTAAATGACCTAAATTTTAAAGTACCCAATAAATGACATTGATTGTATCCCCTGCTCAGATGCTGTCTTCGTGCAATGGAGTTTGTATAGGTTTCGCCAAGTGAGGGATCCAGACATTATCAACTATCAATGCACCACTGTTGTTTTCTATGGTGACTGAGAAGTTGGCTTTGAACATAATTAGGCATTGCAAGGAACAGGTAAGACCTGATATGGATAATAGGCAGACAGACAAAGTTGGGATGAATAGGACATCAACCAAGATGAGAGAGTGCCTTCGCCCAACATAGAGCTTGATTTTTCCAATGCCTACAGCAAATATGAATGAGCACTGACACCTTGAACACTACAAGGTGCAATGGGATACAGTTCAAAGAAATCACTCCACTCTGGGGAGATATGGGTTAATACACCACTACCAAGCCACAATGGTGTTTGGCAAAGGTCCATTTCCTGATGCACAAGTGGTGTGTTCAACCACAACTGCAATCATAGCATTTACTGAGACCTGGCACCATTGTAATGCCCACTGGCTTTTGAGCAGAGTGGTGAGAGAGGTCTGGCTATTGCAATCCAGGTGTGATGGGAAGTAGGTGCTGGTATTGTGTATGCTTTATCTGGTCTGCTGTAAGGTATCCACCTTATGATGACTCCTATTCCTCTAACTCCATACAGGATCATGTGATGAACATGTTCCCTTATATATGAGCATCATGTCTTTACTTACTTACTCTCTCCCTCTTTTGTACTCTCATACAAATCCCTCAATCCCACTGTTTGATCCATTTACCTTCTCATTCTTGAGTGTTGCTGTAAGGGCAACCTCAAGATGGCTGACAGCACGAGCCTAGCAGAGGGAGAATCCAAAGAGAACAAGATAAGGATTCTCCATGCTAGGAAGTGAAGTATATACTGTAGAAGCATGGGAGAAAGGTGAGAGAACTGTATAGTACACCCACCACAAGTCTAGAGAATAACACAAGGTACAAGGGGGCACATATGATAATGAAGTGGAGGAAGTATGCAAGAGTCGTGCTGGCAACCTGGGGAAGTGGGAATGGGAAGTAATGAAGTGGGGGAAGGAGGTGTAGGTCACCCAGACATGCCCTGAAGTGTATATATGTGTCTGAAGCATGTCCAGGCATGCCCAAGTGCAGCTGAGTGTGGCTGAGTGAATCCAGACCATGGAAATACATCAGATGCTTTGGATTTGGCTTGAATGTGTTGGATATGGCTCAGATGCATTGTAGGATGGAAAGGAAGAAAGGGAAATGTAAATAAGAGTCCATGGAATGAAAAGAAAGAGAAAGGAACAAAGAGGGAGGAAGAAAGACAAGGGAAAAGGAGAAAATAGGAGTGTCCCCTTACATCATCCCCCCTTTAAGCCTGTGGCGACCTAACACAAAGATTCCTGCCTGCTGTCCACAAACCCTGAAACTCTGGATTGCTGCGAGAAGACATCAAAATACAACTGGACAGAGCCAAGAGCTTTCTGACTGTGCCAACACTTCCAGAACTGATTGAGGGCCATTGGAGTCATCCAAAGTACTTGGAATGCATCTGTGTGGCAATTACAGAAGTTCTTGACCTTTTGGAAAGCATGCTGGAGGTTGCTCACAGGCTTCCAGAAGTCATGCTCAATGCCATAGCTGTAAGGGGACACTTCTATTTTCTCCTTTTCCCCTGTCTCTCTCTCTCCCTCTTCATTTATTTCTCTTTCTTTTCATTCCACAGACTTGTATTTACTTTCCTCTTCTTCCCTTTCCATTCTAACCATCCATCTGAGCCTTATCTGACACATCTGAGCCTTATCTGACACATCTGAGCCTTATCTGACTCATCCGACGCATTTCCCGCACCTCGGCCGCACTCCGGCTGCACATCTGATGCATCCAAGCAATATCCGACTTATCTGATGTGTTTCCCGCACCTCGGCTGCACTTCGGCTGCACTCAGCTGCACTTGCGCATGCCTGAATGTGCTTCGGATGCACATATACACTTCAGGGCACGTCAGGGTGACCCATACCTTCTTCCCACACCTCTTTACTTCCCATTTCCACTTTCCTGGATCGCTGACATGATTCTTGCATATTTCCTCCACCTTTCTATCACATGTGCTTGCTCATACCTTGTGATATTCTATGGACTTGTGGCTGGTGTACTATACAGTTCTCCCACCTTTCTCTCACGCTTCTACAGTATATACTTTGCCTCCTAGCATGGAGAATCCTTATCTTGTTCTCTTTGGATTCTCCCTCTGCTAGGTGAGCAGCCTCTCATGTACTGTAGTAGCTCTATTCATCCCTTTGGATTCTCCCTCTGCTAGGCTCGCACTGTCGGCCATCTTGAGGTTGCCCTTACAATAGCCTCACCAGTGCACCAGATACTTTAACGCTTGACTGAACCATCTACTATTCTGGACTTCTTCAACTTTGTGTCCTTCTTCTCTGTTGACAAGCTGCAGAGGTGGTGGAGCAGCAGGGCATTGACCCAAGATGGGATCTGGAATGAAAGGTGAGAGTTTGACAACAGGGAAGACAGGGTGAGGGTGGAATAAGCCTGGCAGAAGCTCAAGCCAGTATGCTGCCTTGCTGATCTTCTGGACAACCTTGTAGGGACTGAGACACACATGTCCAAGTTTCCAGAAGGGTCAGGTGAGGTTAATGTCTGACAAATCCAACCAAACCTTGTCACCCAGTTGGTGCTCTGGAGCAGAAGTCCAACATTGATCATAGTAGTGCTTCATGTCATCCTGAGCCTTGACCAATGCAGACTGAGCTTCATCAACTGCAGACTTCATCCAGTTTACAAACTCATTTGTGGACTCCATCCGAGATGGCGGCTGATGAGGTTCAAACCTGAGAGAAGGATGGCAGCCCATATCCAAGAGGAATGGTGACTGCTGAGTGGACATGTGAACCTGGTTGTTGTATGCAAACTCTGCCATAGGGAGAAGTTGAGCCCAGCCATTCTGACACTCTCTGATGAAGATCCAGAGGTAGAACTCAAGTTTCTGGTTCATCTGCTCTGTCTGTCTGTCTGACTGAGGATGGTAAGCTGTTGATGTAGCCAGCTTGATTCCGAGCATCTGGTAGACTTCTTGGATGAATTCTGCAACAAACTGTGGACCTTGATCAGACACAACAGATCAAGGGAGGCCATGTAGCTTCCAGAGGTTCTGTAGGTACAAGTTGGCAGACCCAAGGGTAGATACAGTGGTGTGACTCAGAATGGAATGGCCATGTTTGCTTACAGATTCAACTACATTCATGACCACATCAAATCCATCTGACTCTGGAAGCTCAATGATGAAGTCCACACTCAACCAGTTCCAGCATTCATCCAGAATAGGAAGTGGATGGAGTTCACCTATAGGTGGGTGCCTCTGAGCCTTCGTCCAGAGACAGAGGTCACAGTGCCAGGTTTAGGATCCAATGTAGCAGGATGTTAGGGCAACACTATACTATAAAAGTAACGCGGGCTCTACAAGTCGACGAGTGAGTAAGTTGTTTATAAAATGAGGAGAAGGGGCTTAGTCGGAGGTAGAAGGTGAGAGGCTGAAGTGAAGACACTGACTAGAGCACTAGTATTAGTGGGAATCCCAAGAGAACGAGTTAACATCTCTGGGTATGGTATTCATCTTTATATACTGTAGTCCTCATGTCTACTACACACTGTATCCTGCTGGTATTCCATGGAATGATTAGCACATCACCTTGAGGCGTGATGTCATGGACTGCGCCCATGAGGTTACGGCGAGGTTCTGACTAACGTGATTATAAATACGGGGGCTGATGTGTAAGCACAATATCGTAAGTGGTAAGCATGATGTAGTAAGCTACTATGTGTTTGTCATGTGATGCATGGGAAAAAGAAAAAGAAATAGAAAAGAAAAGTGAACTGTAACATCACCCCCCTTCTACAACCTGTCAACTCCGTTTGACGACCGCGCCTTTTCATCATGAACGCCATTGATAATAATTTGGGTGCTTCCTTTTTCACGTCGTGGCCCATCCATTGGCGTATCTTGCTAGTGCTAATCCTCCTCTTCACTGCCGCAGTGGTGGTGGGGTACGCCATTGTCCTCATCTGGTACTTCCAGTTCGTTAATTTTGGTTTTGGTGGTGTACGTTGGCTCAGTATAGATGTGTCGTGGTCTGAAGCCTACCAGATCAAAGGCTGCGACGGCAATCCTCCTGGGCGCTGCCCCACGACGAGCATGGAATGCCTTTGTCTGTTCTGGTGCGTTTTCCAAATTATCCTCCAGTTCCCATGAGTCGTGCTCGGGGGTGTAACCTTTCCATCCAATGAGATATTCTAGCTGCCCCCTCCTCAAGCAGCTGTCTAACACCTCTTCGACTTCGTACTCCCGCTCCCCTTGGATCTGCACTGGTGGTGGTGGTGGTGGTGGTGGTATTCGTTGGCCAGGGATGGTGGGGATGTTCGCCTTTTCGGTGCAATGGGTCGAGATAGTGGGGTGTATAGATAGTTTTTTGGGTAGTTTCAATGTTATTGCATTTTTTGTTGGCACCGCAATCACCTCATATGGTCCGATTTTCTTTTGTTCGAGTTTGTGCGACGGCCAGGTCATGCTTAAGTTATTGGTGAATATGAATGCTTTATCGCCTACTCGGTATTCAGGGGTTTCTCCTACTTTTCTGCCTGCATACTTCTTCATCTCCTCCCCCGCTCTTACTAATGCGGACTGTGCCTCCTCCTAGGTTTGCTTCATTTGCTCAGCGAACTTGTCAACTGCTTCTACCTTCGACTGCCTCCTTGGTTCTACTTCCATCCTCGGATGTCTGCCATAGTTTAAATAAAACAGACTCTGCTGGGAGCTCATTTGGCTTTTGTTATTTAACGAGAATTCGCAGATGGCCAGCCATTCTGCCCAGTCGTCCTGCCTGTGGTTGATAAACATTCTCAGGTAGGTTTCGATTTCTCGGTTTGCCCATTCGGTCTGCCCGTCGGTTTGCAGGTGGAAGGCAGTAGATAGTCGAGTCTGGATTCCTAATAGTTTATTTAGTTCCTGCATCACCTGTGATGTGAATTGAGGGCCTCGATCTGATATGATGGTGTTTGGTAGTCTGAAGTCCTTCCAGACGTGATCTTGGTATAATTTGGCTAGACCGAGTGAGGATAGCTCCTCCGTTGTTGGTACCAGTCGGACCATTTTGGTGAATCGGTCGACTACTGTTAGGATGGCGTCGTATCCTGACGACTTGGGTAATTTAACGATAAAATCTGTGGAGATGTCGGTCCACGGCTTGGTCAGAACAGGGTTAGGTTGGAGTTTTCCTTGCGGTTGGTGCGAGTAGAATTTACTCCTTTGGCATTGATCACAGCCTTTGACGTATTCCGCAATGAATCAGTTCATTCCTGGCCACCAATAGTTACGCAAGACCAGCTCTATTGTCTTCCACCTTCCTGGGTGTCCTGCTACTGCCGAGTCGTGATGTAGTTTTACAATTTCCCTTCTGACGTCGACGTCTTTGGGGACATACACCTTTCTGTGGTATAATACAAGGTCCTGCTCTTCTGAGGGTCTCCACTTTTCATCATTGCACAGCATGGAGAGCACTGCTCCTGAGGCATAGTTTGATGAGTCCGCTTCTATCTTCATTTCTTGGTCCGTGTCTGGTAGGACTAGGATTGGTTCTTCTGTGAATGCTTTCTTCAATCCTTTGAAAGCTTCTTCTCTCCGCTTGTCCCATACAAACTCTTCTTCCTTTTTTGTCAGCTCGTGCAATGGTTTAGCGATGGTGGCGAAGTCCTTGATGAACCGTTGATAGTAATTGCTGAATCCTAGGAATTGTTGTACATGCTGTACGTTCCTCAGAACAGGCCAGTTTTTTACTGCTTCTATTTTAGCTTCCTCCATCTGCACCTTGCCATCTTTCACCACTACTTCTAGGAATTCCACTTCTTCGACTTCGAAGGAGCATTTTTCTGGTTTTACATATAGGTCGTTGTCCTCCATGATCTTCAGCGCCCTTCGTACTACTTCCCTATGCTTTTCTACATTATTGTCTGTAAATATAAGTAAGTTGTCCAGATATATGACTACTAGTCCTTCGTCGATCAAGTCCTTAAAGAGTTTGTTCATCATGGTTTGGAAAGTGGAAGGGAAATTACTAAGTCCAAAGTACATGACCATCGGTTCAAATGCTCCCCTTGGTGTCTGGAACGCAGCTTTCCACTGGTCTCCATCCTTGATCCTTACATTATTGTATCCCCATTGAAGGTCCATCTTCGTAAATAATCTAGCTTTGGAGATCCTGTCCACCAATTGCGAAATGAGAGGTAAGGGGTACGTGTTTCGAACGGTATATTAATTTAGGTATCGGTAGTCCTGTACCAATCACTTCTTGCCATCCTTCTTCTGCACAAAGAATATGGGTGATGTTTGTGGAGATTTGGATGGTCGGATATAGCCCTTTTTCAGATTTCCATCAAGGAAGTCGTTTAGTTCTTGTTGTTCGACCAGTGATAGTGGATAGACCTTCAAGGCCTTTGGTTCGAATTCCGGGGCCAGTTCGATGGCGTGATCCCATGGTCTTTCGATTGGCATTCTTTCCAAGTCACGTTTCCTGAATACTTTCATGAATTCGTGATAGTAGTCCGGTACCATCTCTTCCTCCGTTTTCTCTTTTTTGTTTTTCAACTTCTTCTGATTATGTTCTATCATGTAGTCGTACTTCCCTATTGCCTTCAGGTGCATTTCTTCCTCCTTGCCTACTTCTACTTCTGCTTGCATGTGCGTCTTCCACATCCAGTCGATGTACATTCGGGCGACTGACTTGTGATATTGGTTGGTCAAGTCATCCAGATTTCGCAAGTATCCACTTCTCAGTCGATTCCACTGCCTTACCCCTGCCACCGAGATGTTCCTTTCACCTAGCTGGTATCTCAGTACTTCCTCTGCTTCCTCTGCACCTTCCTCGTCGCCTTCATCCATGCACACCTCCCATTCCTTCTTTGCCCATGTTCGGCATCCTTTTGGGCATCGTGACATGACTACCTCTCCTGTCTTCCAATTGATTTCTGGGTTGTGTTGTTTTAGCCATGATAATCCAAGGATTACATTGACATTTCCCAGGTTGGTGACATAGAGAGTCATCACTTCTGCATGTCCCTTATAGGTTACCCTTACATCCACCTTTTCTGTGACTCTTCCTGCATTGTTGGGTGTTCCGTCAGCATTCCTGATGATGGTGGGGTTCGATAGGGTTTTTGTTTTTATGTTGTTTTTTCTTACGTATCCCTGGTCAATAAATGAGTCCGATGCTCCACAATCCAGCATTGATTGGGGAGTGAGCATAGTCAGGGTATTCTTCGTTTTTTAAGCCAATTTCCACTGGGACATAATTTTTTTTTCTGAGAAGGTTCTTCGCAAATAAATTTCTTTCAATTTTGGTTTTTCTTGCGTCTTAGGGGTCTCATCTTTGGGTGAAGAAATAGATATTGTGTTGGTTACTACTGGTACATGATTTTCGGAAACAAAAATGGAGTCTGGCTCTGAGACGAGTATTGCAAACTTATTTTTGGAACTCAAGTCAACGCTTCCTGAGTTCCTTCGGAAAAACCCTTCTTCATCAGTTCTGTAAGGGCAACCTCAAGATGGCTGCACAGCGCAGGCCTAGCAGAGGGAGAATCCAAAGGAGATGAATAAGTCTAACTACAATACATGAGAGAGCTGCTCACCTAGCAGAGGGAGAATCCAAAGAGAACAGGATAGGGATTCTCCATGCTAGGAAGCGAAGTATATACTGTAGTAGCGTGGGAGGAATGAAGGATAACTGTACAGTACACCAGCCACAAGTCCGAACGAATATCACAAGGTACGAGGGGGCATGTGATAATGAAGTGGAAGGGGAATGAACAGGAGTCGTGCCAGTGACCTGGGGAAGTAAGAGCAAAGAGTAATGAAGTGGGGAAAGAGGATAGGGGTAGCCCGGACGAGCCCTGAAGTGTATATACTAGTCCAAGCAAGTCCAAAGCGAGTCCAAAGTGCGGGAAGACTCCGGAGTCACCGGACGTGACTCCGATGCGAAAGGAGTGGACGGAAAGGAAGTGGAAAGGAAAGGGGACAAAAGGGAATGACGGGGATGTAGGTAAGAGTCCGTGGGGTGAAGGAAAGGGGAAAGGAATGAGGAGGAAGGGAGAGGGACAGGGGAATAGGAGAAAATAGGAGTGTCCCCTTACAAGTTCCTTCCTCCAATACTCCTGTTGATCCTCATACGTCATCTGCCTGACATCCAATCTCCTCTTGCAGTCTCGGGCCATGTGCCCTAATCCTTCACACTTGTAGCAGCGAATCGGTGCCCTTTGTGACCGATCTACATCCATTGCATTTGGGTCTCTAGCTGCGATCTGCGGGGTGGGGGGTGTCGGCCTTGTCTGCTGTTGCGGCTGCTGCTGCTGTGTTGTTGTTGTTGCCCTTGTGGGGGCGGTGCCTGTTGTTGGTATGCATATGGACACCACTGGTTTTGTGTCATCGTCGTCGTGGTTGTGTTCTTGGCCACGGGTTTGGCCGGTGCTAACCTTGCATAAGCCTGCTGTTCCCTCCATTGTCTGTCCATGGCGATGGCTTCGTCCTGCCATTCTTCCAACTTTGCTGGTAGGGGCCTCCTGCCATATACCTTACCCAGCAATCCCGGGTTTAGTCCTCTCTTGAATGCTTCTGTTAGCGCTACGTCGTTGTAGCCCGTGTCATCTTTGTATGTGTTGAACTTCATGATGAAGTCCTCCGCCAAGTCCGATCCTTGTCGTAGCTGACCTAGGAACGTAATTGCCGTATCCCTGGGGTTGGGGTCTCCGAATGCTTCCTGTAGACTCCTGCAGATCCTTCAGAAGCTTGACACCTGTTCGTCATGCACCTGGGTCCTTACCCATTCTAATACCTTTGATGTCATGGTATTTTTCCAATTATCCACTTTTTTTCCTTGTACATAGGACAAAAGATATAGAACCTTGGTCGGTTCTGTCGGAAACTCGTAGGTGTTTACATAGATGTAAACCTTGATGCTCCGGATGAAACTCCAGCATTTGGACCGTTCCCCATTGAAGGGTTCAGGTCGTGCCATCTTCGGGCCATTTCTGGCTTGGGGCGGCATCAGGTTTTCGGCTACAGGTGCGAGGGGAATCGTCGGTGGGAAAGGTGGTGGAGCTGGTGCTCCATAGGGTGTGTGAGGTAGTGGGTGACTTGCCCGGGTCATGACACTGGGTGGTTGGGTTTGCGGAACCAGCGCTTGTTGGATGCGCACCTCCATTCGTGCTTCCATGTCTGTCATCATTTGCCTCATGGCAGTGAGGATGTTGTTGGTGGGCGCGGCAGATTGTTCAGTTGGGGCAGGTGTTTCGGCGCTTTGTGGGGGCCATGGATATTGAGTAGGGTTCTGAGGGGTTGGCAATACAGTATCAAGGGCTCCCGCCCAGACACCAGGTTCTGTACTAGTGTCGAGGGCTCCCGCCCAGACACTAGGTCCTGCGTTGTCCATTGACATATTTCTGCCTTGAAGAGCTGGCTGCCTCAGCCTGTTGTAGGGTTGGGTGGACGTCAGCCTGGCAGTTGAGTACGACATTATTTCCTTGAATGAAGTACCAAGCTGGTGTTTGGCGTGGGTGGTGACGGGGGTTCTCGGGTGTGACTGGGATAATGATGGTCTTGAAGAGCTGAGGAGTACTCTTCAAGATTTGAGTGGCAAGTTTCTTATTCTGGTGGTTGAGGGTGGGATCGGGAATAAGAAGGTATGGAAACACGGTATAGAAGTTGGATCGGGTTAGGTGTGTTCGGGTCGGGGGCATGCAGTGTTCCTGTCAACCAACGTTGAACTTCAAACTAGTGCGTGCTGGCACCTGAGCGGACAACTATGGCGAGGTAGGGTTCTTTGGTTGGGTATGCAATGGGCAGCAAGATGTTCTCGGCTGGTCAATGGTATGGGTTGGGTGTCATAGAGTGGGTGTGTGGGTTGGAACTTGTTCTTCTGTTAGGGCAACACTATACTATAAAAGTAACACGGGCTCTACAAGTTGACGAGTGAGTAAGTTGTTTATAAAATGAGGAGAAGGGGCTTAGTCGGAGGTAGAAGGTGAGAGGCTGAAGTGAAGACACTGACTAGAGCACTAGTATTAGTGGGAATCCCAAGAGAACGAGTTAACATCTCTGGGTATGGTATTCATCTTTATATACTGTAGTCCTCATGTCTACTACACACTGTATCCTGCTGGTATTCCATGGAATGATTAGCACATCACCTTGAGGCGTGATGTCATGGACTGCGCCCATGAGGTTACGGCGAGGTTCTAACTAACGTGATTATAAATACGGGGGCTGATGCGTAAGCACAATATCGTAAGTGGTAAGCATGATGTAGTAAGCTACTATGTGTTTGTCATGTGATGCATGGGAAAAAGAAAAAGAAATAGAAAAGAAAAGCGAACTGTAACACAGGACATGTTCGGCCACCAGTAGCTTCAGGAGACAAGTTCAAGGGTTTTCCATCTACCTGTGTGGCCAGCAACCTTGGTGTCATGGTGCTGGGATACAATTGTCTGACACAGGTCTGGTGAGTCTGGAACATAGATCTTACCCTGGAACATCAAAAGTCCATTCAATTGAGACCATTCTGCACTCCAGACTGTCTTGCAACTACCCTGTGCCTTCTTCAACTCCTCTGCTGCCTTTTGCCACTGCATCTTCAAACTTTGCATCACAAACTCCAGTTCAGATAGCTGAGAGGATATCCTTCTCCTCCCCTTCAAGAGTGACATCTGTGGCACAGACAGCAGGGTAGTGTAAGGGCAACCTCAAGATGGCCAACAGTGCAAGCCTAGCAGAGGGAGAATCTAAAGATATGATTAAAATACTACAATACATGAGAGACTGCTCACCTAGCAGAGGGAGAATCCAAAGAGAACAAGATAAGGATTCTCCATGCTAGGAGGTGAAGTATATACTGTAGAAGCATGGGAGGAAAGTGGGATAACTGTATAGTACACCAGCCACAAGTCCAGAGAATATCACAAGGTACAAGCAGGCACATGTGATAGCAAAGTGGAGGGAACATACAGGAGTCATGCCAGCGACCTGGAGAAGTGGAGACAAGGAGTAACGAAGTGGGAAAGGAGGATAGAGGTAGCCTGGACGAGCCCCAAAGTGTATGTACAAGTCTGAGCAAGTCCGAGGCATGGGAAGAGTCCAGAGTCATCGGACGAGACTCAGATGTGAAGTGAATGGGCAGAAGGGAAATGGAAAGGAAGGGGAACAAAAGGGGAACAAAGGGGATGTAGCTAAGAGTCTGTGGGATGAATGGAAAGAGAAGGGAATGAGGAGAAGGGTGTAGGGACAGGGGAATAGGAGAAAATAGGAGTGTCCCCTTACAATGGGTGTCAGCAAAGCTAGTGTTGCCACAGCTTCAACTTGGCTCCAAACTTTGCAAGCTATACTGCACCATTAATTTTGTAGATTTTTTCATGATACCTCTTGTCAAACTTAGATATAATATGATAGTTTAATATCCCAAAAGGCCATTTTATAACTCCCATTGGTTCTTGCTGTGTTGTCCTAACTTTGACTTGGCTCCAGGCTTCAAGCCATTGGCTTGACAAATGGCTTGCCTCTAATTCTGAGCTTCCTGAGGATATTTGTTCAAATTTGTTTATGGAATACAAAACTACATTTATTGATCTATAATTGGAGCCCAGAAGCTTCCAGTATCTCAAAGTATTGGATGAGATATAAGCAAGACAAAAAAAACAAGGCTTGAAGCTGCAGCAACACTAAGCAAAGCATGGATGCATGAAAACTCCAGTGGCTCCACAGTCCACCAGTGTAAGGGCAACCTCAAAATGGCTGACAGAACATGCCTAGCAGAGGGAGAATCCAAATATATGAATAGAGCTACTACAATACATGAGAGACTGCTCACATAGCAGAGGGAGAATCCAAAGAGAACAAGAGAACAAGATAAGGATTCTCCATGGTAGGAGGCAAATTATGTACTGTAGAAGCATGGGAGAAAGGTGGGATAACTGTATAGTACACCAGCCACAAGTCCATAAAATATCACAAGGTACGAGCAGGCATATGGGATAGCAAGTGGAGGGAATATGCAAGAGTCGTGCCAGTGACCTAGGGAAGTGGGAACAGGAAGTAAGGAGGTGCAGAAAGAAGGTATAGGTCACCCAGACATGCTCTGAAGTGTATATGTACATCTGAAGCATGTCTGAGCATTCTGGAGTGTCTGGAGTGCAGCTGAGTGAGTCCAGACTGTGGCAAATACTCTGGATGTGTCAGATGTGGCTCAGATGCATCAGATGCATCATGTTAGAGTGACACAATACTACTAAGAGTACATGGGCTCTACAAGTGTTCGAGTAAATAAAGTTTATAAAAGAAAAGAGAAGGGGGTTTCAGGGAGATGGAGACTGATGAAGATGCTGACTGGGCACTAGTATAGTGGTATTCCCAAGAGAACAAGTTATTGTCTTTGGGTGTTGTATTCGGTCTTATATACTACTAGTACATGTGTAATCCTCATGTCTACTACATGCTCTAACCTGTTGGCTTTCCATGGAATGGTTAGCACATCATTGTAAGGCATGATGTTATGGACTGTGCCCATGCAACTACAGTGAGGTTCTGACTAAGACTATTATAAATACAGGCTGGAGAGTGTTATTGTGATATTGTAATGGGTGTAAGCAGGATATAGTAAGCTACATACATGTCTGTCATGTGATACATAGGGGATAAAGAGAAAAGAAAAGGAAAAGCGAAAGTCATAATGAGGCTCAGATGGGTGATAGGATGGAAAGGAAAGTAAAGTAAAGTAAATAAAAGTCCATGGAATGAAAGAAAAGAGAAAGGAATGAAGAGGGAGGGAGAAAGACAGAGAAAAAGAAGAAAATAGAAGTGTTCCCTTACAGGGGGTTTGTCAGCCTATGATCAGTTTCACAGGGTTTTGCTGATGTAAGGTAATGAGTGAAACACATGTTGTTTTTTCCCTTTGCCCCATGTTTCTGTGCTGGAGTTTGCATCTGGACTTCTGACAATGTGCCTAGTCCTGTCCAAGAGTGAACTGTTTGACTGCCTATGCAGGTGGCTGCAGGACCTCCAAATATCCCTACTAATGTTCTATCTAGAAGTGCCATGTTTTTGACCAAAAGGGGTGGATGGACTATTTCCTTATTAGGAAATTAGAATGGGTGGATTATGATCCAAGCTCCCAATTAGGCAAACTGATGGGTGGATTATAAGATCTAACATTGGAGCATCAAATAAAATTGCAAAAAATAGGGGAAAATTTGTAGAGCCTCTTCTGATATAGCATACATCATATTTAACTATCATTAATGTTGGAGCTATGTTTTCTGACCATCACTCTTTACAGCAATAACCACCAACCTCTCTTTGATGTTCAGAAGTCAAAATACTGAATTATAGACAGTTGCATCAAGTTTCATCAGCCTGTCAGCTCATAAAGTGACCTTGCTTGGCATGAGTGCATAAAGGAATGCTTTAGCATGCACTAGGCTGAACTTTTGAAGGTGAAACAGAGTTGATGATCGGAATGAGTTTAGAGTGGTGGAAGGCACCTGAAGGTGCAGACACTCAGAGGAGGAACATGAGTGAAAGAACCAATGTGTATGATTCAAGGACATAGGTAATGGTGTACAGGAAAGAGGAAGTAAGTACTCTAATCATCAGGGTTTGTGCTTATAATGGAAATGGACAGGTCACATGGTTCATGGGATAGGGGATAGGAGAACAGGTAAGCTGGTGAGCTTACAAGTGGATAATGGTGCCCAAAGTTGCTTGGAGATCCAGGAAACAGTGCCAATAGATGATGTGTTGGACACCCAAGAATGCCTACTAGCCTTCTCCCCACCTTTTTTTGTAGAAAGTAATGACTGAAACCATGTTTAATGGAGGACTACAATGATGTTCATGTAGAACTCACCTTGTCCTATTATCAGTTTCTTCTTATAGAGCACAATAGCAAAGACTCTGTTAACTAGCTGAAATATATGGCTAATATTTGCAGTAGTTAGTGAGTTTTTATGAGGAAGAACTGCAAAGATCGTCTTGCAGAAGTTAATTAGCTAGTATTAAAGGTAACAGTCAGTTTCTGATATTGTTCACACAATCAACCTTCTACTTACTGCAGTTGCATGAGAACTAGCTGCACTTCTTGCATTTGTGACATTTCCTATGCTGCCCTCATCTGGTAACGCTGTGCCACCTGCCTGCTTCATCCATTGAACCTGTTGAGCCAGCCCACTGGTTTCTCCCCTGATATTGACATTTAAAATCTTGATCATACTGTATATCTTTATTGCAAGTAATTGGCAAGTGGATTGTTTGAATTTCTTCAAACTGGGAACTGAAATATCCTGAAGAGGGACCTCCTTAGGAGGGGTCAGGGGACGCTTCAGTGGCCTGCAGAAATTCATTATCTCTGTGCTCTGATGTGCTTGCCATTTGTGTACAAGTATAATGAGATTGTGGTCCGAGATGTGAGACAGAACTGGTGCGAGGTCATGCTCATCTTTGACAGCAGTGCTTGTGGAAGAATCAATTGTCGCTTGATTGAGGAGCTTGTTAACAGTGACTTGACCTACAGGTCCTAGAGCTGATATAGCAGCTAGGATAGATTTGAAAGCCTCTTGAAGCTCTGATAATGACTGTGGATCCTTGTCTGGGAGGCTTTCTCTGAGTGATGATAGTAAGTCAAGGGGATAACATTAAAGCAATAGATAACTCACATGAATGCGAGATTGTGCATATTCAATGCTGCTGCAGCCAGTCCACACTTGTTGAGGGTATTCTCAGCATCTACAGGGAGGTCTGGATGATCTGACAGAGCCACAGATATGAATGAGGTGGCTTGCAATGCCTGCTTGAGTAGTGCACAGTTGGACATATCCTCTGCTTCAGATAGTTCTCTGGTAGTGGGTTCATCCAAGACATCATCAGTGTCAATGTCAACATCTAGGACATCGGCGATGGGGGGAGGTTGCTGCATCAACAGGTCTGTGAAGTAGCCCAGTACTTCCCACATAATGTTGGCTTCAGTCCATGCAGTGCTAGCAATTTGTTGGAACATATCTTGCAGTGGAAAGGTCGACAGGATGTCTAGATCAGCATCACTACCATCGAAGTGAGTGTGCACATATCCAGCACCTCCTCGCCAAAGGTCTGATATGTTTACCTTGCACTTGCAGGCTGCCATTAAATGGACATCAAGCTTTGGGATGATCTGAAGGGTGTTAACAATTGTAAACTCAGGCAGTGTGCTATGGAGTAAGCCAGATACATGTTCGCTTGGCTCAGAGCCATGCATCCATGGTAGAAGTGGGAAGGGCAACAAGAGGTGATTACAATGGATGATGACCAGAGCAAGTAGGCTGTTCACCAGAATATCTAAGATGTCATCAGCCTCCTGTGAGATGTAGTGGCAAGCAAGGGGATATCCATTTGATATGAGGAAGGTCTTTCAGATCATCCTGAAGAAGTATGCAAGAAGAACCATATGGATTTGCTTCCTGTGGGAGATCGTGTGACTCTGATATGCATCATAGGCTTCTCCAAAGACAAAGAAAAATATGGCCAGACCAGAATGGCTGCACTCAATGGCGTGATCAAGATTCACTGCTGAAAATAGCCTCACTGCAGCACAATCATCCTGGTGGTCTAGTTTCTCAACATCCCATAGATACAGGGGGGGGTCTTGGTTATATGCCATGGATTGCACCTGCTCATAGTAGATCAGGTGGTTCCCTAGGACAAGTTGCCTCACACCAGTGAAGAGGTTGTTTCAACAGGTCTTCCTGAAGTGTTTTGAGTCCTGGATGATGGTGAGACAATGTCCCCCTATGCAAAGGAGTTTGATCCTTAGGGGCTGCCACTCTGCTGCATAGACTTGCAGCTGTATTACTCTCTGATATCAGTAAGATTGCAAGAATAAGCAGTGGTACACAGGGCAGGGGAATTACCAAGACCCACAGCTGTAGCTTAGTTGCTAGGGAGCTTGACACTTGTCATATTAGCTTGTCTAGCTGCTCTACATCAGCAACTTGTAATGGATCACCTGTTGAACCTAGGAGAAGCCATGTATTGGTTGATTTATCATAGTATGGGTGCAGTGAGTAGTGTAGCTTTGTATTGTCTACAGAGCAGGCAAGTGGAGCACTAGCTGGATAGTTGTAATCAGCAAGATACTCAATAGCATGTGCAAGTGTAGCATTGCTGATACCAATAGTCATCTTGGGCTGCAATGTGCAGATCTTGAGCATGCTTCACTCTGTTTGACCACTGATGTGAGACAAGAAGAGACACTATGCCTCCAGGCATACACATTGAATTCCATGACAGAACTGATCAAAATCAGCTGCATATCACATGTTCTGCAGCCCACAGCCATGGGACTGACAATTATGGTGTGCAAGCATCACATCCAGCAGTTGCATAAATGATGGGTTGCCATCAAACACTCCAGATAACAAGGCAAGTGTGAATTTGAGTAGGAAGTCACCTCACCCCAGAGTTGTCTGTAGGTAGTATTGTTCAACGACGAAGTCCGAAAAAGACAGGAGACAGGGGCAGGGACACTTACTTTCTTAACAAACCTGCTAAGTCCAACATTTGTAGCATACATCTTGCCTGTTACAATGTTTTGATATAGGAATGGAATATATTTCCTCCTCTTGTCTGATGCACCTGTTCATGTGAGGGTGACTTGGAATGTGTAAAGTGTGAGGACATGCAAACACTCTCTGCATGCTTGCAACACCTTCACATCGTCCCTCTGCTGGACTACTTTGAGGCAATTACAGGAGAATATTTGCTAATCATTGTGATCTAGTTCCCATTGGCAGCTATGTCGGAAAATCCTAAAAGCGCCTATCATACTTTTTAATGACCGACGTGTGACCCAGATTTGACCAGCGCTTGATCAAAATTGAATCATTATCTTATCTGTGCTGATCGAAGAACAAATCTAGATCAGACAGCGCCCAGTATGGTAAGGCTCTGATCAAGGACAATGAGCTCGATCGGGCTTGGTCGGACTCAATCGTGGGGTCTTGCCAGCTCGCCCAGCGACCTAGGAAGAGAGAGCAGAAGAACCCCGAGATAGTCCAAACTACCGGTGAGTGACTTCTAAACTTGGGAGTGTGCGTGAGTGTCCAATTAAGTCATCTTCCCAGGCCATAATCGTGTGTCATTGATGGACAGGTTGATGGATGTTCGTATTGTTCGTTCATTCCCCTCCACTCCCAAAGCATCTTCACCCAACGCTTCACCCAACGCCTGCGTCGACTGCTTCCATCCAACGCCGTTTCCCAGCCCACCCCCCTCCAGATCCTACGCAGAAAATGTCAGAACTCACCGCAGGTTCCGTTGCATGCCCCATCTGCGGGAAAGTGTACAAGCAGAAGGGGCTCAAGAAGCATCTCAATACCTGTAGTGCGAAGGAGGAACATCGCAAGAGGGATAATGATTTCCTGGCGCGTGAGAAACTGAGAGCGGCCGCAGAGATTTTGAAGAGACGGACGGGGAAAGGTGAGTATACCATTGGTATTTGATGCGAGAATTCCCTGAGCTTACAGAAACCGATTCTATAGCGTCGTCGTCACTATCCAGCGTTGCAGCACCCGAGTCCATTGCCGCCCCCATTGCGGTTACCCCGCCTACTGGATCAGACTCCCACGAATCTCTTTCACGCTCCCACTCACCCCCTTCACTTCCTCACTCGCCTCCTCCACTTCCTCACTCGCCTCCTCCACTTCCTCACTCGCCTCCTCCACTTCCTCACTCGCCCTCTTCGCTTCCTCACTCGCCCCCTCCCCTTTATATTAACACTGGGGCTGACAGTGACAGCAACGACGACGGATCGGCACCAACATCACCTGTATGTGATCCTGGTAAGTTTCATTTTGTCCATCCCGTGATAACGTTTGTACTAATCAATCCGAACTCTTTCTAGTATATCAGCAACCACAGGTCGACGACATCAAGTGCGAATATCACCCATTTAGCAAGTGTATCACCGAAGTACATCATTTCCACAAGTATGGCATGCAAGTGAAGGAACCCATCGACTACATTATCGACAACGAACCTTGGCAACCTTTTCGCACACGCCGCGATTTTGAGTTTGCATCCCTCACCATCACTCAGTCGCTAACTAAGAAAGCTGTTGATTCGCTTCTGGAGCTCACGTATGGTGCCATTGGGAAAGATCCTAGCCGTGGGGTTTTGACTCTACAATCGTACGATGAAATGATGGATATATGGAAGCTTGCTGCAAACAAAATGCCTGGGGTATGTAGTTACTAGAAATATTTGTATTACTTATGGGGAACTCAATCTATTATTGTTAAGTTCACGAAGATGCCTGTCTCTGACATATACAAGGGCGAATCTTTGACCTATGATGTTTGGAGACGCCTGGTGTGGGACTGGGTCATGAAGCTTGTTCAAGATCCACGGCTTGCCCCTCATTTCGAATGGGATGCAAAACATTTATTCAAGTATAATGGAGAGTCTTGGGTGCGTTTCTATGATGAACCAGTAAACTGGAGACCTATGGTGGGAGATTCAGGTGAGCAATTCTAGTCATTCACTGGCATTATGGGCATGATTGACTGTATGCCATTACTAGTCTACACTACCTGAGGGTGGGAAGCCCTTGCTTTTGATTGTCTATGCTGATAAAACCCACCTCTCAACATTTGGAACTGCTAAAGGTTATCCTGTTGTTGCGAGAGTGGGCAATCTGATTATTAATCTCCGTAATGGTGATGGGCCCGGTGGTGGCTTTATGATTGGGTGGTTACCAGTTGTAAGTGAAGTCATCAAAGATGTGATCCTTCTTCTCACTTTCATGTTGCAATTTGCTTCTTGCTATTCAGATGGAGGAGCCCGCATCTGAAACTCACAAACGAAAGTGGAAGAATCACAAAGCCATCGTATATCACCGTGCGATGGAGATCATTTTGCAGGATATTATCAATCACTCTCACACTGGCTTTGCCATTATATGTGGTGATGGTATCCAGCGAACCCTGTATCCATGCATACCAGTTAAATCTGCTGATTATGAGGAAGAGTATGAGTTTCTATTCCTTCTCTTTTTCCAATCTGACTGACATTGGTTGATACAGCTGTATTATGACACTTACACGGGGGACTGGGTCATACTGCCCTTGTCCTATATGCTTGGTTCCTGACACCAAACAGGCAATCCATGATGTTGCTTACCCACTTCGAACTCAAGCTACGATGAAGGCTGTGTATATGGAGGCGATGGCACTGGGCACAGTGGAAGAAAGGGAGGATTTACTCAAGAAGTACGGTTTGCGTTCCATTGAGGTAAGCACAATCATATTCACATTGACTTCTCAGTACCAACATTTAATCTTTAGAATGTCTTTTGGAAAATTGCCAACTCCAATCCTTATCGCAGTACTTCATTTGACTGCTTGCATACATTTGATGGTGGACTCTTTGATGACCATCTCTTCAAGCAGATACTCCTTCATGTTGAGGCTCTTGGCCAAGGGGCTTTAACCAAGCTTGATCATCAGTACAGTGCATATAACTAACTATTAAAGATAATAACTAATGTCCTTTTCAATAGAATGGAGATCTTTCCACGCTGGAGTGGTCTGAAGCATTTCAAGGCTATCACTACACTGTCATTTAATGATGGTGCAAAAAGTGAAGATATCTCAAAGGTGAGAAAACATATTATAACAACTTTTACATGGTAGCCACACTCACACAGATATTCTGGTAGTGCATTCTATTTGCAGCCCACAATATCCTCACTCGGCAAGCTGATCATGCTGGGTATATTCTCCTCAAGTGCATGCGGTGCTATATCAATTTACGGATGTATGCTGGCCTTCATGTGCACACTTCTGAAACAATCTCAGCTGGACGGGAAGAAGTCAAACGTCTTTCAATTCTTCTTCAGGTGGGTTATCTTCTTATCCTTCTCATTTGTATACTAGTAACTGTTTTTCAAAGGAGTATCAAGCAAAGGCAAACCCAGAGTTCCGCAAGAAATCATGGAACTTTCCAAAAAATCATCTTTATGTTCATTTGTTCAATGACATTGAACAGAAGGGTGCCACTCGCAACTATAGCACCAAGCCATCTGAGAAATCACACGGCAATCTGAAAACAGCATATCGTAGAAGAACAAATTTTAAGAATGTTGCACCACAGGTGAGCAAAACTTTGTCAGCTCCAAGTCAATCTTCATATATTAATATCACTTGTAGATCCTATTCATTGATCATCTCAGGCATGTTTCTGATTTCATATGGGATGAGATCGATGTGCTGGAGGCATCCCAAAAGCCTGTCACCGCAGCAGACAATGAAGATGAAGCTGAGAATGATGAAGATGTCACTCCACCATCTGGCCATTACAAACTTGGCTCATGTACAAAACCTATCACGCTTGGCGAGGTTGAAGAAAAATTACTCAAATGATGTCGCATTTGAGAGATTCCGTTTGCGTCTTTCTGAATTTCTCAACAGGGAACTAGATGCAGAGAAACGTCCAGGTTATCGTTATCTCTGCAATACTGGAGATCAAAATACCAAAGTGAGTTCTTAAGTTAGCTACCTTCATAATATTTGCCTGACATTCATTAAGATTAGACCAGGACAATACTTGACCATCAACTATGAGTCAATTGTTGACTGGCGGGAAGACACCAACTTACTCCGTTGCAATCCAATGTTTCAAGGAGCACCACAATATGACCATGTCATCATCAAGACTGGGAGCCCAACAACACTTGGAACAGACATCATTGCCCGGCTCTTGATGATGTTTACCATCACGGTGAATGACATCACATATGACATTGCACTTGTTCACCCCTCTTGATCGAGCACTAGGCAATCGCCAGCAAAAAGATACTGATTTACAACTGCTTCACCTCAGAGCACGGCCTAGGAAATCAGCAGAGTTTCTCTTTTTGAGCTCCATTATACGGGGTGCATTAGTAATTCCTGACTTCAGTCAGCAAGGAGATTTCTTCCTTGTGGATACAGTTGATGGTGACATGTTTCTTAGATACTGTTTGTATAGATAAGGCTGTTGCAGTTAATTATCTACTAAATTGCCCTCCACATTACCTTCAAACTATATTATTGCTTAGTTGATGGCTAGTACTCCAAATGGACATTAGTAGCAGTCAAAATCAATAGTAGCAGTCAACACAAATGATTCATGGGACAATTTGAATTTAGTGCTGCCAACCATATACAGGCAACAGCTGTATACAGGTTGGATACTTACAGTTATGGAATATATACATGTACAGCCTTGACAGAGTGCTAAAATCTCTAATACGGTTATGGTACCATACACAAATGGCTGTAAATACAGTAACAAAACAGGTTGTTGCAAGCTAAAAGAGTAGATACATCAGGACATGTATTATTCATATTAGAGACACTTACTTCACCGTTCGATATGATTCCCATTGAATCGGAATTGGAATTGTCAGCAGAAGGATTACTGACAAAGTCAGAATCCAAAGTGTTGGTATCAACCTTCATAGTGTCAGAATGAGTCGTGGCAGAAGCAGCTGTCAATGCTGGCGCCGCTTTCTTCGATTGCTTCTAAATGAGGGGTTTCCAATCTTGCGGGGGATCATCCTGCGATCTGCCTGTTTGCGTTCACCTGAGTGGTTCGGAGTGTTTGAAGGTATTCGCGCAACTTACCAGTGAGCGCCTACAATCTGAGTTGGTGATGGCGGTGAATACTTTTCAATGTAGAGCATGAAACCCTGCAGATGAACACAACCAAAAGAATTATTAGAAATATTCACATGCCAGCGTCAACACTCATGCCGTGTGTTTGTTACACTTTCCATTGGTGTCCGTCCATAAACCACCAAGGTTGCTGTTGCCATTTGACTCGCAGCAGTTCGTTCTTCCGACACGTAAACATCGCCCATGCAAACGTGCTCTTGCTTAGTTTTACTCAGGCGGTCCGTTACCCTAGGTAGAATGTCCAGTTCGGCTGCGTAGGTGGTCATTTGCGCATCCTGTGGGGTTTGGGTATAAGGGTTCGGGCACATAGTTACCATGGTAGGTGAGGAAGGGGTGTTGGGGCTATAGGCACCACTTAATTATCGTGCTGACTTGTGTATCATCACGTAAAGAATTGGCAGTGTCGTTGGCAATAAAGCCTGGCATGCTTGACGCACGCATCTAGTAGAAGCTTAAGGCCAGCTCTTTTGGACCTAGACTGGCAAGGTAGG
Organism: Pleurotus eryngii var. eryngii; assembly: GCA_029467805.1. Taxonomy (NCBI): domain Eukaryota; kingdom Fungi; phylum Basidiomycota; class Agaricomycetes; order Agaricales; family Pleurotaceae; genus Pleurotus; species Pleurotus eryngii. The sequence goes on from SZVJ01000012.1 coordinate 2,655,111, forward strand.
AAAGGGACCAATAACAACTTGTGAGTAATCCCGCAGTGAATTTGACGAAGCTTACAATGATTCGAGCTAAATCTAGTAGCAACTCATTGTGATATTGAGTTGAGGAAACTGCGTGTTGCATCAGGTGGCACAGCACCATGTTCAATAGCATCCGAGCATCCATTTTTCGAGACGGTTGATGACAACGCCACCGTACATGTGTTGATCGTGGCGGTCACCGTGGCCGTATCATGATGGCTGTTGAACCTGCTACGTAGCCGTTATAGTAAAGATCCTATCATTATAAAGGTGAGTTATTCCATCGTGTACTAATTGTTGACATCGCACTTACCAGTCATCAAATCCCTTGCGTTATGCAGACCCATTATCCTGGAGGCTCGTTCAATGACTCAGATCCCTCTTCTGACATTGATGGGTCGCCTGCCAGTGATGTTGACCTCAGCCTTCCTGGGCCTGAGGCAAGTCCAGCGACGCTCCGTAAGGTATGTAGCTACGCCCCAATATGTTAGTGACAGGAAGCTTGCTAACGGTTAACTCACATTTAGAGATTAGAGGCAATGCAGCTGCAGTTGGCAGCCCTTGTGGTAGACAAGGACAACACTGCTCGTGAGAACGCAAGTCTAATCGCAGAGAATATGGATAAACGTGGTCGCGCAAAGTCGAACGTGTCATCCACGATTCCCGACACCGCTAACGTGAAGGAACTGGGCAAAAAGCTTGCCATCATGCGCGAAGCTTGGTCAGACCCCAGTTCCTTCCTAAAACTGCGACCCGATCTTGATCCCAACTCCGAGGAGCGGTATACGACCTTTGAGAGCTACAAACTCGGTATCACCTCCGCCATCTACGATTTCTTACCTGAGAAGTACCACACATTTCTACAGTCTCGAAGCGACTGGTGCAACTTAGTGAGATTTTATCACATTTGATGGTATTATTTAGTACTCATTTAGCATGTGGGATAGCTTCGTAAGAAACAGGGAGAGGGCCGCGCAGACGCTCTCAAGTATCTCAAGCAGGCGGCCCCACAGATTTTCAAGAACTACCCAATCCCGGCGAGTGATTGGACCTCATCCACCACACGCTCTAACTCTACAGCCATCCAATCGCTACTCAAGTTCCCAGGTGATGCACACTACCCTGAAGTCCCCCCCCTCGTCTACCCAGACCTTCGTGCACGCTCTAGAACAGTTTTTTGCAATCCAATTCTTGGCCGTGTACGTCCCCGTAACGCAACTGTAACGTCGACGATGACAATCGAGATTAATACTTCCCTACAGATCTTGCGTGTTATCCTCTTCAGCTCAGCGTCACTCGACAAACCTACTGTTCATACGTCGACACTCGGGAAATTGTGGGGTATCAGTGAACTCACAGCAGGTTCTCTGGCATTTGCAGTGATAGCAGTAAGTTTGCTATTTTGTGTTGATTTGAAATAACTAACTAATAGATGGCTTGCAGGCCATTCACATATTATTACCAGACAGTTCCCTGAACGAGACCGGCCTCGTCAGCCTGATTCCCTATCGCAAATACTACTACAAGCTCAAGAGTACGCTTGTTCTTCACGCTGACTCACCACCCATACGCAAGGCCTTCCGAATCCATCAAGCTATTGTATTTGAGGGAATCACCCACCACAGCACCAAATCGGAGGCGGCAGACGGAGCCCCAGAATCACAGCACAGCGTTAACTCCCTCCGCAAGGCGCTCCGCGATATCGACAGTTCTGACGACAACGATAGCGTCAACGAAAGGACTGGTGGAGTACCTGGTCCATCTGCAGGCTCAAGACCCATTGAGTATGAAATATTTGACCTTAGCAACATCGCGCATAGCGATAGCGACACACCGGCAGAGCGAACTGTTGACAATACTCGTGCTGCGCCTGCCGTCAACAATACGGATCTCGCTACACCTGCCGTTCACAATTCGCTTGTGGCACCTGCTGTGCAAGATATCGCAGCATCCACAAATGGCACGAGGGGTGGAAAGAAGAAGGGGCGCGTGGGGTGGTTGAGGACGAGGACGCGGTGCCGGAGCCCAGGCTGAGGCAGAACCTGTTGTAGCCCAGCCCCGCCGTGTGAGTGGTCGTATGCGCGCATCGTAGGCTACCCATTTTGTATCCCCTCCACTGTGAAATGCTTCCCCCACCGCTGATATGCAATTTTATTTTCATTCATATGCTTCTGTAATGTGATGCCCTGTCTTTCATATTTATGCGAGATACAAATATAATAACAGTAGTATAGACTAGCGGTAACTCTCCTGATCGTTGACACGGCTTACCTGGGCAGGTCCTTGGTTCAATTCCAGCTGTGACCAGCTTCCGGTCAGCGGTGGGAATGTTGACCGGAACGGCGTCTAGATGATCAATTATCTAGCCGCTGATCACTTTCTTTTGCTTGACCCATTTTCCCGACTTGATCAGGCTTATCAGGCTTTCCATATCCGGTCATATTATGATCATATCTTATCACTCATCTTTGACCTGATCAGCCTCAGCCCGTTTACTGTCTGATCAGAGGCCAGTAACTTGATCAACCCCGATTCAATAAAAAGTCCGATGATAAGATTATGGTCAAATAAATCCCCTGTGATTACATGATATCCCCTGATCGAATTGGATCAGGCACTTTGGATTTCTCCAACATAGCCCTGTGGTGGAGGTCCACCTCCTCCTTCTGTTGCCTGGATAGGAAGCAAAATGTCTGACTGAAATATTGAAGAGCAAGGGATGCTTGACTCTTGCCTCCAGCATAACAAACCTTGGTATGAGACATGTATGGTGGAATACACTTGTCATGCCCTTCTGTGAGTCCAGAGCAAGAATGCTCAATGAAATCTTTGGGCTTTGGCTTTGGGGCTAATGAATGGTCAAGGCTGAATTTCATCATGCCAGTGATGGACTGGACATGTAGCTTGCTACCCTTAGATTTGCACCATGTGTTGCTTGAATCAAGTTGTATTGTAGGGTTCTGACTGTGTGATGATTTTTGCACATGAAGAGCAGTGCATGAGGCAAACCTTTCTGGGATTGTCTGGATACACTTCAACATGCAGATTGAGTTCCTGTAACTTCTCGATGTAGTTGTTCCAGTGTTTGTTATTCTTCACAAGTGTTCCACTTGCTGCTACTGCATTATTCTTTTCTTTCAAAAGTGTTGATTTCAATTTATTCCACTTGTTACCCTTAGATACCACTAGGTCTGGTTCATCATCTGCTGAAGGTATAGGAGTATCCTCTTCAAGCAAGGTGGGAGAAGCCCACAGGCTAAACACTTAGAGAAGGATGTGAAGTGAAAGGACCAAATGTGAAGGTGGTATTCATGAAGATGGGGGGAGGGATACAAGCAGGAAGTAAGTATGTTCAGTCAGGGATGCAGGTATATATATGGATCAACACATGATCAGGGGCTCATTAGGGGAGACATCATAAGTGTAGGCTTACACTTGCCCTCATCCTGAAGACTTGTCCACAGGGGCACAGTGGCGCAAGGTGGAACATGTCGTGGGGTGTGTGTTGATGGCTGAAGACATGGAGGGGGTTTTGTGGGAGGCAAGCCAATCGTCCAAGGCAGCCAGGTTCTCAACATCTGCATGAGGCAACCAGCAGTCTTCTTCAGCACCATAACCCTTGTACCTCACCAAGTATTCGCAACCACTCCAACCATGCTTCTCATCTATAATCTTCTCAACAAACCATTCTTCATTGCCCTCGTCTGTCTGGATAGCATCGGGTCATTCAAGTTCATGGAAGGGGAAGAGGTCTGCATTGTTAGAAGTGAAGGTACAGAGCTGCGAGGCATGGAATGTGAGGAAGACACCAGAGGAGTTTGGCATCAACAGTGTGTACGTCAAACATTCAGGAAAGGTGCAGGTGACCTTGTATGGTCCATTGAACCATGGCATGAACTTGGCGACACAGCCGTCACGAGCATGTGTGTATTCGCGTCAGTGGTTGGAGGTTGACAGGTACACCATGTCACCGACTTTGTAGGGGGTTTCCTGATGACAAGAGGAGTTAGTGTTGATCAACTGTGATATTTTAGCAGTGAGCAATGAGTCCTTAGCCTCAGTGATGTAAGAGTCTATTCTTTGCATGAGTTCAGTGACATCTGTGTTGGTGTGATTGACTCTATCTTCAAGTGCAGGTACTGTCCAAGATAAGCATCCAAGGTGGAGTTGAAAGGAAGAGAACCCGGTTGAAGTGTTGACTGTGTTCATGTAGCAAAAGCGAATGTGAGGTAGCACTTTCACCCAGCCCTTCTGGTTTTGGTCCATGAAGTACCGTAGGGCCTGGATGACGGTTTTATTTGTGTGTTTGCTCGATCCATTGGTTTGCGGGTGGAAGGCACTAGAAAGCTTGAGTTTGACACCAGTTAGCTTATGCAGAGCAGACCAGAACTGAGAGACAAAAAGCTTATCTCAGTCAGAGATAATCTCTTTCAGTAGCCTGTTCTCGCAGTACCAGTTATCGAAGAAAAGCACAGCTGCACACTCAGCAGAAAGGTCAGTGCTGCACAGGATGAGGCGGATATCAGATCCAAGGCAGTCTGTAATGGTCAGAAGGTAATTAAAGCCCTCATCCTTGGGCAGTGGGCCAATGAAGTCGAGAGTGGCAGCTTCAAATCGACCATCAGGAACATTGAGAGAGTGGAGGGGGCCTGTGGGTTTCTGGGTAGGTGACTTGTTACAACAACATTCAATGCATCCAGGGATGTACAACTCCTTGAGATCCCAACACATATTTGGCCAATAGAAGGATTCCCACAGCACGGCATATGATTTGGCCATGCCAAAATGCCCAAGGGTGTCATGGACAAGCTGGAAAAGGGATTCTCATACATCATGATGCAAGGCATGATGACGCGCTCTAAGACATAAAGTAGGCTGTTTCATTTGCTAACACCAGCCATACCTACCCCTTTCTCGAGCAGTTGGAGGCACCACAGGTCCTTCAGATAGCCATCTTTGATCTTGGCAAGAAAAGACATGTCTGTAAATATTGACAGGACTGGGGCAATGATCAGGAATGAGCTATGTCTGGCAGTAGATGTTAGGGCAGCAGCGATGAGGGTGGGTCTGGTAGGCACATCAATGGGGGTGGGGAACTCCTGTGAGAGGGTGTCTGCCACTGAGTTGTCTTCACCCTTGATGTATCTAATCATAAAGTTGTAGTCTGCGAGAAAGATCTGCCAACATAGCTGTTTCTTATTGAGGTCACATTGCTTGCTGAAGTACTCCAGCATCTTATGGTCTGTGAAAACTTCAAATTTAGAACCTAAGAGGTCAGTGCACCATTTATGCAATGCATGTACTATTGCTAGCATTTCCTTGTTGTGGGTGGCATAATTCTTCTCTGAGGCATTCAATTGCTTGGATTTGTACACGACCAGACAGCTCATCTCCCAGGTAGGCCCGAAACTTAAGACAGCGCCTGTCCCAAAGTTGCTAGCATCCGTCGTGACGAATATGCAGTTGCTGCCTGGGTTTTCGTGATCTATGACAGTCAGACATTCTTGTAATAAGACCAAGGACTTAATAGCTTCAAACGCCCGTTGATGAGTAGGTAGCCAGTTCACCAGCTCTTTCCCAATTGCCTTATTTGTCAGGGGCATGCATAGAGCTGTATGATCTGTGAGCTTTGGGAGGAAGATGGCCAGGTAGTGTACCAAGCCTAGAAATTGCCTGACATCAGTCACAGTTCTGGGTGTGGGCCACTCAGCTATTTTAAAAGCTTTTGTAGTATCAGCCTCAATGCCATCCCAGGAAATGTGATGTCCTAAGAAGTCAATAGATGTGCAGAAAATGGAAGTCTTTTTGATGTTACAAAACAGAGTGGCATCTTGCAGAGCGAGCAGCACTGATTCCATGTTCCTGATGTGTTTGGATAATGACAAAGACCAGATTATGATGTCGTCTAGATAGACATGGCATATCTTCCTGATCAAGTGCCTCAAGGCAGCCACCATCTGTCATTGGTGAGTCACAGGTGCATTTCGACAACTCTGGGGCATAACGAGCCATTTGTAAAGTCCAAATGGTGTATGAATGGTGGCGTATTTGATGTGGTCTGGGTGCACTTTCATCTGAAAGAAAGCATTCGTCATGTCTAGTTTACCTCAGATTTTACCTTTGCTGCAATCAGCAAGGATTTCAGATACCAAGGATAATGGAAAGCGATCTGGAATGGTATTGTCGTTAAGCTTCCTATAGTCACTGACCCAACACAGCAGCACGTTTGGATCACTCTTGGGTACGAGGAACGTGGGTGAGGCAAACTCTGAGTCCAACAGTTGAAGTTTTCTGGAGGCGAGGAAGTTGTCAAGTAGGATCTTCCAAGCCTTGTGCTCCTTGCAGGGGAAAGAGTATCCTCTTTGGTTGATAACCTTCATCACGTCTTTGAGCTGAAACTTATGGAAAACTTGGTCAGGTAATTGATGTATGGGAGGTAAATCCTCAAAGAGGTCACCAAATTTCTTTTTCATTTCTAAGTCCATGCAATGTAACTGGTCCTGGAAGGTGGCCAATGTGCTCATGTCTTCCAGTCTCTCCTTGATTGCCACGACTGTAAGGGCAACCTCAAGATGGCTGACAGCACAGGCCTAGCAGAGGGAGAATCCAAAGATATGAATAAGTCTAACTACAATACATGAGAGAGCTGCTCACCTAGCAGAGGGAGAATCCAAAGAGAACAGGATAGGGATTCTCCATGCTAGGAAGTGAAGTATATACTGTAGTAGCGTGGGAGGAATGAAGGATAACTGTACAGTACACCAGCCACAAGTCCGAACGAATATCACAAGGTATGAGGGGGCATGTGATAATAAAGTGGAAGGGGAATGTACAGGAGTCGTGCCAGTGGCCTGGGGAAGTAAGAGTGAAGAGAAACGGAGTGGGGGAAGAGGGTAGGGGTAGCCCAGACGAGCCCCGAAGTGTATAGACAAGTCCGAGCGAGTCTGAAGCGAGTCTGAAGTGCGGGAAGACTCTGGAGTCACCGGACGTGACTTGGATGCGAAAGGAGTGGGCAGAAAGGAAGTGGAAAGGAAAGGGGATGAAAGGGATGTATGTAAGAGTCCGTGGGATGAAGGAAAAGAGAAAGGAACGAGGAGGAAGGGAGAGGGACAGGGGAATAGGAGAAAATAGGAGTGTCCCCTTACAATGACCATGGCTGTGCCATGAGTGGGTTGGGATGGCTGCATCTTCGCCCTATCAGACAAGGTGTTGAGGAACTCATTGCTATGGAAGAGCTGGCCATGTGCCACTTCAGCCTTTTGGCAAGCCGCCCTCACATCGCTAGCTCAGGTGTGCTTCATTTTCCAGGGAGCAGGGGGTGCTGAGGCAATGGTGGCGCCAGCGAAGAGGTCATAAGATTTAACATTGTTCATTTTTGTAATACAAGTGCCTGCAGAATGATTGATAACAAGTCCATTTGCAGAAAGGAAAGGTAGTCTGAGAATGATGTCTGTAACAAGGGAGGGGGAAATGAATGCACAGAGAGGCTTTGATAAGAAGACATTGTCCAGGGAGCGTGGTTGGATATTAATGTAGTGAGAAAGTGAAATATCCTTTCCAGTACCTGAAAAAGCTGCGCTACACTTGAAAGGTGAATTGGTGAGTTGGCGTTCGAGCTTGAGAGCGTCAGCAATATCGCCTCTAATAAAAACTACACCAGATCTGTTGTTAACAAGACTGTTGATGGTATCAAGAGAATTAGGGCAAGGGTTTGGGACAAGGGAGAAATGCCAGAAAAGATTGTGGCATGAGAAGGAGGTGTACTCATCATCAGACCAATTGCCAGAATCAATCCAGCTAGATTGTTCAACATCTGGCATCACTATGGTGGCAATGTTATTGATGGGCAGTAGGTTCTTGCTGTCAACATCAGAGATTGTGGCCATGACAGGGCTGATGTTGTTGTTGTTGAGGACCACAGCAACAGAGGTTGATCCAGACTGGGAGTTGTAGTTTGCAGGATGGGAAGGGACATCCTTTGGCATCAAGGTCTTGTATTTGCTTCTCTCGATGGAGGGGGCGGTACATTGAATGCCTAGGTGACCAGCCCAAAACTTACGACATTTGAAACATCCCCTGTTGTCTGAGAGCAAAGCACGTTCTTCTGGTAGGAGCTTCAGGATGGGAATGAAAGCATTGGGGGCAGATCCAGTGGTGCAGGGGGTGTTGCAAGCAGCAAATGGCGTGTGCGTAGCTTGAGGGAAATGACCAGCAGCAGAGCAGATGTTAATCTTTGCTAAGGTTTTCTCAATCTCCTCCATACACTGATGTCAACATTCGTCAATACACTTCACTTTGTCAAGCCATTCATGGAGTGAGGCAGCACCATTGACATTCTCACAGTTACATTCCCTTGTGAGGTTGCAATCCATGTTAGTGTAAGGGGACACTCCTATTTTCTCCTTTTCCCTCTTCATTCCTTTCTCTTTCTTTTCATTCCACAGACTCTTATTTACTTTCCTCTTCTTCCCTTTCCATCCTACCATCCATCCAAGCCTTATCCAACACATCTGAGCAACATCTGACTCATCTGATGCATTTCCCGTGCCTCAGCCGCACTTTGGCCGCACATCTGATGTGTTTCCTGCACCTCAGCCGCACTTTGGCCACACTTGTGCATGCCCAGATGCGCTTTGGATGCATGTATACACTTTGGAGCGTGTCCAGGTGACCCATACCTTCTTCCCACACCTCTTTACTTCCCATTCCCACTTCCCTGGGTCACTGGCATGACTCTTGCATATTCCCTCCACCTTGCTATCACATGTGCCTGCTCATACCTTGTGATATTCTATGTACTTGTGGCTGGTGTACTATACAGTTGTCCCACCTTTCTCCTTACAGTATATACTTTGCCTCCTAGCATGGAGAATCATTATCTTGTTCTCTTTGGATTCTCCCTCTGCTAGGTGAGCAGCCTCTCATGTACTGTAGTAGCTCTATTCATCCCTTTGGATTCTCCCTCTGCTAGGCTTGCACTGTCAGCCATCTTGAGGTTGCCCTTACAGTTAGCTTTGAGGGTGTTGCGAAGGAATTCGTCATTGAAGGAGTCAGTGCCTGCCAGGAGGTTGTTTCTACCCATCAGGTTGAGCAAGAAGTCGATGAAAGGGCAGGTCCCCTGCTGTATACGCAGGACATCCATCTGCATGGTGTGTTCCCAGTCGGTAGTGTAAGGGTGGAACCCTTTCGTTCTGTGTATTCCGGCTGCCCCTATCTCCTATTGACTCCTCTCCGACTCCTCGGACTCGCTCGCACATGACTCGGACGTTACGGACCCACATCGGACACACGTGATAACGGATCAAACACTTCGGACCGACTCTTCGTATCTCTTTTGTTTCGTACTCTAATTTTCTAATTTTCTTATCCCCATTATTCGTTCTTAGTGCCTTGTCGTCTCGGACCTTTCATACATTTGATTATCACTTAGCTACAAATACTCCTGTACTCGTAGTTAGTAAAATCAGCTTGCTTTCCCCCCCACATCGAGTCAGAGTCAGAATCTAAGAAGTCCGAAGCTTTCCCCTCATCCGTTGTCAGAGTTCGCCGTTGTCTGAGTCCGAGTCCGATCCGAAGCCAGTTTCTCCTGCCATCCTTATCATTCTCCTGCCATCCTCGTCGTACTATCCGAAGCCAAGTCATCAGTTCCATGTATGAGTGCATCCGAAGCTACCCGAAGCATCCGAAGTTCCTATCCTTCTGTTATCACTCTCGGACTCATCGTTCTCACACTAGTTCACTCGGGTGTCACACGGACTTGTCCTGCCGGAGGCGGACCCTCGCATTCTTATTAGACCCATCTACAGGTCTACACGTATATTCACTACTACAGTAGGCAGGAATAGGGTGCGCATGTGTTCCTTGTAAAAGTCCCAACTCATCTCTTTGAGAAGGGGGGAGTTATCCAAGAGCCATCATACTGTGTGGATGCTGAACATTCCCCATGCGACAGAGATGACACAATGCTCCACAGCCATGGATTTATGGCAGAAGAATTGTTCTGGGCAATTGAACCAGTGGGGTTGGTCTGCTCAATTTTCACCTTTACTAGTAAGGTCTTGGAAGGGTGTAGTGTAAGGGCAACCTCAATATGGCTGACAGCGCAAGCCTAGCAGAGGGAGAATCCAAAGGGATGAATAGAGCTACTACAGTACATGAGAGGCTGCTCACCTAGCAGAGGGAGAATCCAAAGAGAACAAGATAAGGATTCTCCATGCTAGGAGGCAAAGTATATACTGTAGAAGTGTGAGAGAAAGGTGGGAGAACTGTATAGTACACCAGCCACAAGTCCATAGAATATCACAAGGTATGAGCAGGCACATGTGATAGAAAGGTGGGGGAAATATGCAAGAATCGTGTCAGCGATCCAGGAAAGTGGAAATGGGAAGTAAAGAGGTATGGGAAGAAGGTATGGGTCACCCTGACATGCCCTGAAGTGTATACGTGCATCCGAAGCACATCCAGGCATGCGCAAGTGCAGCTGAGTGTGGCCGAAGTGCGGCCGAGGCACGGGAAACACATCAGATGAGTCGGATATTGCTTGGATGCATCAGATGTGCGGCCGGAGTGTGGCCGAGGTGCGGGAAATGTGTCGGATGAGTCAGATAAGGCTTGGATGGATGGTAGAATGGAAAGGGAAGAAGAGGAAAGTAAATACAAGTCCGTGGAATGAAAAGAAAGAAAAATAAATGAAGAGGGAGGGAGAGAGACAGGGGAAAAGGAGAAAATAGGAGTGTCCCCTTACATCACCCCCCTTTCAAGCCTGCAGCGACCCAATGTGAAGATTCCTGCCTGCTGCGCCATGAATTCACCAACCCTGAAACTCCGGATTGCTGCAAGAAGATATCAAAATATGACTGGACAGAGCCAGGGGCTTTCCGACTGCACCAACGCTCCCAGGACTGATCAAGGGCTGTTGGAGTCATCCAAAGTACTCGGATCGCATCTGGGTGGCGATTGTGGAAGTCCCTGGCCTTCTGGGCAGCATGCCGGAGGTTGCTCGCAGGCTTCCAGGAGTCATGCTCAATGCCATAGCCTCGCCAGCGCATCAGATACTTTAACACTCAGCCGAACCATCTGCTATTCCAGACTTCTTCAACTTCATGTTCCTCTTCTCCATCAACAAGCACCATGCCCGCAATTGGATACCCTTATAATACTAAGGGCAAAAGTATTCTAAAAGTATTCTAAATACCTTTATCATACTTTGTCCTAAATTATTGATGAAAGTATCATGAAAGTATTAAAGAAATTGCCTTTTTTGGCGATTTTCTTCAATACTTTGTATATACTTTTACCATATTTGGTAACAAAGGATGTTGAAAGTATTTAGAATACTCTTGTCATACTTGGACCATTTGTATGATAAAGGTATCTGATCTTGCACATTGTGAAGCTGTGGTGGTGGTGGAGCAGCTGGGTGTCGACCCAGGATGGGATCCAGAATGAAGGGTGAGAGTTTGACAACAGGGAAGACAGGGTGAAGGCAGGATAAGCCTGGCGGGAGCTCGAGTCAGTACACTGCCTTGCCAACCTTCCGGATGATCTTGTAGGGGCCAAGACGTGCATGTCTGAGTTTCTGGGAAGGTCAGGCGAGGTTAATGTCTGATGAATCCAGCCAAACCTTGTCACCTGGTTGGTACTCTGGAGCGGGAGTCCAACGTTGATCGTAGTAGCACTTCATGTCATCCTGAGCCTTGACCAATGCAGACTGAGCTTTGTCAACCGCAGACTTCATCTGGTCTACAAACTCGTTTGCAGACTCCATCTGAGATGGTGGCTGATGAGGTTCGAACCCAAGGCGAGGGTGGTGGCCCGTATCCAGGAGGAATGGCAACTGCTGAGTGGATGCATGGACCCAGTTGTTGTATGTGAACTCTGCCATAGGGAGAAGCCAAGCCCAGTCATTCTGACATTTGCCAACAAAGATCCAGAGATAGGACTCAAGTTCCTGGTTTGTCCGCTCTGTCTGTCTGTCTGACTGAGGATGGTAAGCTGTTGATGTAGCCAGCTTGATCCTGAGCATCCGGTAAACTTCTCGGGTGAACTCTGCGACGAATTGTGAACCTCGATCAGACACAACAGACTGAGGAAGGCCATGTAGCTTCCAGATGTTCTGTAGGTACAAGTTGGCAGACCCGAGGGCAGATACAGTGGTGTGAGTTGGGATGAAATGGGCGCGTTTACTCACAGAGTCAACCACATTCATGACTGCATCAAATCCGTCCGACTCTGGAAGCTCGACAATGAAGTCCACGCTCAACCGGTTCCAGCATTCATCTGGAATAGGAAGCAGATGGAGTTCACCCATTGGTGGATGCCTCTGAGCCTTTGTCCAGAGACAGAGGTCACAATGGCGGGTGTAGGATCCGACATAGTGGGACATGTTTGGCCACCAGTAGCTGTGGGAGACAAGTTCCAGAGTTTTCCATCTACCTGCGTGGCCGGTGACCTTGGTGTCATGGTGCTGGGCTACAATCTTCCGACGCAGGTCCAGTGAGTCTGGAACGTAGATCTTACCCCGGTGTCACACTAAGTCAGGTTAATGAATTAGTGCCCAGATGGTCGTGGACTACTGCGTCGAGTTGCACCTGGTCGTTCGTTGATTTTGGGATTGAATGGAATAGAGATAATACTCTGATAGGGGTAAGATGGGGTGAGGTCGGTTATTAGAAATAGTATGTCAAGCAACAGTACTACTCCTAAGTTGATAGGGGTGTGGTGAAATTACTTGTATGTTAAGTAGCAAGTATATACAGTGGTTTAGGTCTATATAATAAACCTATGGGATGAACTAGATAACTAATAAACTGAAGTCAGTATGCCAGAGTCCTACTTGTTTCGGATCTGGACTTGAAAGGGTTTCCCTACTCGTTTCAGGATAATCAAACTGTCAAATTAGTGTTACTGACACCTACTTGTTTTCGGTGCAGACTTAGCTGTCAGTGCGTTACTGTCACCTACTCGTTTTGGTGCAGACTTAGCAAAAGAATTAGACCTTACTTACTTTTCGGGTCTCTACAAACAGGAATGCTAGTATCCTACTCGTTTCAGATACAGCTGAACTTAAGCACTAGAATGTGGGTGATAACTAGATTGTTATTTCAAACAGAGAGACCTGCTCCCTTTTATACCTACACTGTTTGTTCCTAAGAACAATGGTATCCTAGTGAGGTAAATACAAATAAATAGTAGAACAATAGTAAAGTGTCCTAGACAATATATTCCATTGTACAGACAATGGTTGTCATTAAGGACAATGGATAGGTATAATGGAACAATGAATGTACCATTGGGAACAATGGTTGTTAGGGAGATCATAACAATAGGCAATACATTGGAACAATAAGAATGTGAAAGAACAATGGAAACCATTATCACTGGTTTCCATGGCGAATTTAAGAAGATAAAAGAACAATGAAATCCATTGTCATTGGTTTCCATGGCGAACTTCCATGGTGGACTTCCATAATGACAATGGAAAGGTAGGACAATAACTAAGGGGCTCCGCTCCTAGGAGTTCAGGGGTACATCCTAGTTCCTAATGTCTTTATACCAAACCCGTGTTCTGGTATGACACCGGAACATCAGAAGTCCATCCGATTGAGACCATTCTGCACTCCGGACTGTCTTGCGGCTGCCCTGCACCTTCTTCAACTCCTCTGCCGCCTTTGCCACTGCATCTTCAAACTTCGTGTTACAAACTCTGGTCCGGATAGCCATGAGGATATCCTTCTCCTCCCCTTCAAGAGTGACGCCCGTGGCACAGACGGCAAAGTAGGCTGGTTTGAGCAAGACCACATCCTTGTTGTCGTCCTTACCATCCAAGTGGTCTGAGCAGCGCGAGAGAGCATCTGGCTTACCCATAGTCCAACTCAGACAATGTTGGAGAGTGAAGTCGAAGCGGGAGAGGTAGAGGGACCAGCGGGCTTGACGGCAGTTGAGTTTCTGAGCTTTGATGAAGTACTCGAGATTCTTGTGGTCCGTCCAGATCTCAAATGGAGTTTCGGTGCCTTCGAGGTAGTGCCACCACTCTTCAAGTGCCTGGATGATCAAAAGCATCTCCTTGTCGTGTATCTCGTAGTTCTGCTCTGCAGCCTGTAGACTTTTAGAGTAGAATGCGACAGGATGCCATTTACCATCATCCAGATCAAGCTGCGACAAGACTGCACCTGTTGCATAGTCCGACAAGTCCACTTCGACCCAATATGGCCTATCTTTCTTCAGAAACACTAGAACAGGTTCGGAAGTGATCAGCTCTTTGATCCGAAGAAATGCGGACTGAGCAGAGTCATTCCACTGCCATTCCTTCACACAAGTGAGATCAAAGAGCAGCTGGGCGATATGCGAGTAGTCCTTGATGAAGCGGTGGTAGAAATTGACGAACCCAAGGAAGGATTGAAGCTCAGTCCAAGTCTGAGGCATCAGCCAGTCTGCAACACCAGATACCTTCACAGGGTCCATCTCAATCTTACCCTCAGAAATGACAACTCCGAGATATTCCACCTTTGTCTGCTCGAAATCGCACTTGTCTGCTCAAAGGAAGAGCTTGTTCTTTTGGAGGATCTCTAGAACTCGCTTGAGGACCCAGCAGTGCTCCTCGCGTGTCTTGGTGTAGATCAGGATGTCGTCCAAATAGATAATAACCACACCTTCCGTAATGAGCTCCCGAAATAGGTCATTCATCATGGTCTGGAAAGTAGAAGGGCTATTTGTCAGTCCAAAGAACATCATCAAGGGTTCAAAGAGTCCTCGGGTCGTCCGAAATGCAGCCTTCCACTCATCACCCTCCTTAATCCAGACATTGTTGAAACCCCATTGGACATTGAGCTTGGAGAAGTAGCAAGTGTTTCACAGCTTGTCCACCAAGTCTGAGATGAGCAGAAGCGGATACCAATTTTTTACTGTCATGTTGTTGAGCTTCTAGTAGTCCTGAACCAAGTGGAGCGATCCATCCTTCTTCTTGACAAAGAACACTGGGGCAGCCATGGGTGACTTGCTCAGGTGGATTTGTCCAGTCCAGAGGTTCTCTTCCAAAAACTTGTCAAGCTGTTTCTGCTCTGCAGGGGACAGCGGATAACACTTGGTAGAAGTTGGTTCAGCTCCACTTAGCAGTTCAATGGCATGGTCCCATGGACGCGGCATGGGCAGTTCATCAAAGGACTCCTTGGCGAAGACGTCCTCAAACTCGTGAAGGAAATCTGGGACTGCACTGTTCTGAGGATCGTGGGGTTTGTTGCCCTGGAAAGCCAATGCGAGATGCTGTGAGACTGTTTCCGAAGCTCGGATGTGTTCTTCCTGAAGACTGCAAAGATACTCCGGAGACGGCGGAGGGATGGCCGCAAAGATGTGGTCGCCTTCCTCGAGATCCTCACCGGCTGAAGTGTCATCCTCATCATCTTCATCGCACTCCAGAAGTTGTGGGTGATCATCCGAGTGGAGTTCCTCAACTGTCGGCATCAGGCCTGTATGACACTCCTGGAGTCGCACAGACTCTTTGCGTCAGGCCAGCTTGTCATGGCAGAACTCCTTGCGACAGGTGTCACATCTGGATGGGCAGCGACTCATGGTGACCTCTTTGGTTTGCCAGTCAATTTCCGGGTTGTGCTTCCGAAGCCAGGTGTATCTGAGGATGACGTCCTGTCGGCCGATGTTAGTGACTGCGAAAAGCATCCGCTCAGTGTAATCCTTGAACTGGAGTACAAGGTCTACAACTTCAGAGATGGATCTGTTCTCGTTTGGTGATCTGTCGACATTGAAGACCGGAATTGGAGCAGACAGCTTACATCAGGTGAAACCATAAGTGTCAGCGAAGCACGGATGCATGAAAACTCCAGTGGCTCCACAGTCCACCAGGGCTTGCAGAGTGCATTGGTGTTGTGTATCTGTGCTTAGCACTTCAACAGATATATCTAGTGAAGGCCTGCCGGGCAGAGCGGAAATATTATAGCTACTGGGTAGCCGCCATTCCCACTGTGGGCGAAACCTTCGGATTGTGCGGATTGTAACCAGATTGGATGTCTTAGCGTCGGATGAATCATTGGATGGTTCGGGTTCATCATCATGTATTGTGTCTACACTAAGACAAGCAAATCAGTTGTTTACCAACAAGGCCACATAGGTCACTCGTTGGTCCAGGTAAAATCTGCTGTGTCCAATTCCTCAGCTGCGGCTGTCCCCCCTGCGCCTATCCCTTCCGAAGCCCCAGCACTTTCTACAACATTGGCCACGGTCAAGAGATCTTCGATAGCAGACATCCGCTCTTCGGCCATCATGAACCAGACATCAAACCGGAGTGGGCACTCACGGGACATGTATCCGGGTTTGCCGCATCAGTAACAGAGCTGCGAAGTGGCAGGCTGGGAGCAGGTATGATCGACATCCATAGGGACACTGGGTGAGAAAGCCTTTGGTGGAGGCAGAGGCTGGAAGCGGGGTTGCAAAGGCAGAAAGTGAGTCCTAGGCGCAGGAAGTATACCCGCAGGCAGCTGAGCAGATCCGGAAGTGACAGATGGTCAGCCAAGCGACACGGATGTGCCAGAGTTGACACCGAAGTGGAAGGAGTGATTGGCAGCACGGTTGTCAGCAACCTGTTGCGCCGCCTTGTACCATTCTTCGAAATCATCCTCACCAGGACAGTCTGTGGACTCAGCGACTCGGCTCTGGATGATAGAGTCCAACCCGCGACGGAACTTCATTGTGATGTTGGAGCCTTCAGTGTATCCAGATTGGTCTATGAGGTCCTGGAACTCGTTGAGGTACTTCTGGAAAGTCCGACAGCCTTGGTGGTATCGGGTGGTCTCTAGCTTGAGCATGGCAGCTTCGCGTTCCTGATCTGGAAGGAAGCGCGTCCGGAATTCAGTTGCGAAGGTGGCCCAGGACTCGAAGTACGGATCCTTCTTGCTCCGAAGCACCATGTCCGCATACTCTTTAGCTTGATCCTTCTGAAAGAAGGAGAGACACCAGAGGATTTTAGCTTGCTCTGTGGGAAAGTGATCCAGGCAGAGCTGGAAGTAGATGAAGCACGCATTGTAGAATGCGCGACCATCTTTGCAGTTTCTGTTGAAGATCGGGGGAGATGCAGGCTTCAATCTGGAATGTGGGGTGGTGTCGGATCGACCTGGGGCATGCTGAGAGGCTGCGGTGCCATGCAGGCCGAAATCCAGAGTCGTTTTGGGGGTAGAGGGATGGGGTGTTATGAGAAGTTGTTTGATGTGGGCGAGTGTGTCATGGATAGTGCTGATTTGATTTTGGTGTTCATATGTCTGAGCCCACAAGGTCTGCAACATCTCGGAGTCCGTTACCAGCTGCTCGGATGGCGGGATCTGCATAGATGCACCCATCATGTCGGAGTTGGCAGGAGAGAGTGGAGGTGCTTTGCTTGCATCGTCAGAGGTGGGTGGGAGTAGCAGGAGAGCGTCTGGAATGTCTGCAAAACCAGAAAGACGTCGGAAGTGAGTCCGGAGGGGCGCAGGACGTTTTACATAGGGCTCTGGTGCCAGGATGGGAGATCTTGTTCTGCTGTAAGGGCAACCTCAAGATGGCCAACAGCGCAAGCCTAGCAGAGGAAGAATCCAAAGGGATGAATAGAGCTACTACAGTACATGAGAGGCTGCTCACCTAGTAGAGGGAGAATCCAAAGAGAACAAGATAAGGATTCTCCATGCTAGGAGGCAAAGTATATACTGTAGAAGCGTGAGAGAAAGGTGGGAGAACTGTATAGTACACCAGCCACAAGTCCATAGAATATCACAAGGTATGAGCAAGCACATGTGATAGAAAGGTGGAGGAAAATATGCAAGAATCGTGTCAGCGATCCAGGAAAGTGGAAATGGGAAGTAAAGAGGTGTGTGGGAAGAAGGTATGGGTCACCCTGACATGCCCTGAAGTGTATATGTGCATCCGAAGCACATTCAGGCATGCGCAAGTGCAGCTGAGTGCAGCCGAAGTGCAGCTGAGTGTGGCCGAAGTGCGGCCGAGGCACGGGAAACGCATCAGATAAGTCGGATATTGCTCGGATGCATCAGATGTGTGGCCGGAGTGCGGCCAAGGTGCGGGAAATGCGTCGGATGAGTCGGATAAGGCTCAGATGTGTCAGATAAGGCTCAGATGTGTCGGATAAGGCTCGGATGGATGGTAGGATGGAAAGGGAAGAAGAGGAAAGTAAATACAAGTCCGTGGAATGAAAAGAAAGAGAAATAAATGAAGAGGGAGGGAGAGAGACAGAGGAAAAGGAGAAAATAGGAGTGTCCCCTTATATGTAGCAAATGGAAAAGGTGGCAGGTGAGCAGATAAGCAGGTCATTCCATGTATATGTGTAAAGTATTTACTTTACCTACCCCTTTTCCCCAGACTCCTAGATGTGATCATGTGATGATCATGTTTCTCTTATATATACACCTAGCGCAATGTACTTACTGACTCTCTCTTCTTCCTGTACTCCCACTTTCAATCCCACCATTTGATCCTTTCACTCATCTCGTCCCCCTTCCTTGAGTGTTGCATCTTGGATGCCTTCCAATATGCACGTTATTAACAGGGGGTGCAGGTATATGCACCTCAACATCGAAAGGGTCATGGATATGATGGGGGAAGGAGCAGGGCAATGTGAGCAATGATTGGGGTGTGAGGGGGGAAGTCAAGTTAATACAGGGGAGGTTCTAAGCAGGAACAGAGCGGATTCTAAGGTGATTTGACTGGGAGACAGGGGCAAGGATCAGACAGGGTTTTGGCTGGAAACTGGTAGTGGGGGGGCTTGGAAGAGAAACACACCTAGATGTGTTAGACGATCTACTTCTCGTGGGAAGCGAAACTAGTATCAAGGATTGGGAACAGGGAGGCAGGGCTGGGGCAGGTGAGAGCGAGAAGCTCGCAGACATAACAGAACACAATACTTGGTTGTTTTCAAAAAAAAAGTGAGAGAAGCCTGCAGGCTAAACACTCAGAGAAGGACATGAAGTGAAAGGACCAAATGTGAAGATGGTATTTGTGAAGATGGGGGAGGGATACAAGCAGGAAGTAAGTACGTTCAGTCAGGGACACAGGTTTATATATGGATCAACATGTGATCAGGGGCTCATTAGGGGAGACGTCATAAGTGTAGGCTTACACAAGGCAGGTGTAATAGCAAAGGTAGGAGCCATGCTTGCATTCAGGTTTAATGTGCTTCCTTGATGAGGGCATTTGATAACAGGGCAAGGAGGGCTGATAGGAGTGGGGGCTATATTCAACTTGCTGCTTGCATGTCGCCATTTAATGGAAGAAGCTTCAATGGGAGGTGAGGTAACAGGGGAGGAGATCATTGGTACAGGTGTTTCCTCAGACAACAATGGAGGGATCAATGGCACATCAACAGACTAAGATTGTTGTAAGTATACATATTGAGACAAAGTCAGTGCCTTACCTGTTTGTTGACACAAAAACTCCATGCACATCAGGAATTGCTCAATGTGATGCTGCTCCCTAGTAGCCCCTGTCCAGAGAAGGTTCCCAAGAATGTGATGCTTCAGTGCATTCATGGTGACTATTCCACAGAAGTAACTGTCTGTTTGTGAGGCACAGGGGAATCTACTTTCAACTAAGACGATGTGCTGTGGCAAGTATCACTTGCTCCATAGTTTAATCCCCCTCTCCAGCATCAGGGGTACCTTCTTGTGAAGCCCATCACCCCATTTTGCCTGGACACAACCACCAGAGATGGTGATCATGACAAACCCCCAGTGGTTCTCAGGCCAGTATGCCACAGTAGTGATGTAGAAATCCTGCTGAGATGTTGCCACAAAATTCCCAATGGTTGAGAGCACTGGGTTCTCCAGAAGCTGATCGAGTGAGACTGTGTCCTCAGATGCAAGATAGGCAAGGCACTGTGTAAACAATATAGTAGGGAACAGGGTGATCTTCTTCCCACTTTGATGGCCTACTTCTTCTTCATACCTAGCACAAAAAACACAGTAGCATGACATCCATATGTGACGAGGAGAGAAGCAAGGTCAAAAGAAGCTCTGCCATCTGTGAAACATATACAGTGTGTCCTAGCTTGGGAATTAGACCACCCCAGGAGGCAGATTGAATGATTGAATTGACATGAGCAGCAAGAGACTTGTTCTTGTGAGAAGGGGTGCTGCCTACCCACCTCAGAGTTGACTTCCATGTGGCCTTGGCTTTGACGATACTGAGTAGCTCATACCAAAAGCCCAGTGCCTTGAATGGTAGATATATGTTTGGTGGACCCCAGTATTTAATTGATACATGGCCATCAAGCATCGCTTGGCCAGCAGCAGCATGTAGTTTTGTCAAGAAGGTGCAAGAGGGCAAGGTGTGGTCAGGGGAAGTGAGATAACTAGGCAACATGTTTGTGACAATGCTTGAGAATGACTTCTGGGCATTTTTAAAAAAGAGAGAGGACATTGAAGCTGGTAACAGGGTGGTAAGAAGTTCAGCAACAGTTATATGAGAAGACAGAAGCAAAGAACAGGATATGTCAGACAGGGAAGTCCTAGACTCAAGCTTTCAAGAGATGGCTTCTGGGACATTGCTATGTTCCTTGCCAATGCCAATCCAGAGCTTCAAATCAAACCACTTTGGATGATGAGGTGAGGTCAACATAGTCTGCCATTGCATTGTTAATTCACTCAAGAAACAGTCCAATTTATATGAATCAATACCTACCTGCTATCTTATCTGTCCACCTGGAGAGATAGATAGCATTCCATGGACAGGCTATTCAAACAGAATTGCTTAAGTCGCTTAGGGGGGTCCAGGGGTTGACCAGGGTGGTCAGGGATTGATCGCAGAGTCTCAATACTATGATCAATGTAGAAACATTGTCTTGGTGGTGTAAGGACACTTGTACAATTCACTGTTAATTCACTACATGCCATTTGCTGCTGCTGCTGTTATCTTAGTTGCCTCTCGCTGCTAAATATGCCATGATAATTTTACTTAGTTATCAGTTGTTGGGTGGATTGAGATCCGACCTCACGCACGTGGCTCAAAAATGGGCAGACTTTTGTATCAAACATATATTTTTTGTGCCCGCAAATGGGTGGACTATTTGGGGGCTTGATCTAACATTATTACCATATAAGGTAAGTAGATGGGTGGACTCGGATAGGAGATATTCGGAGGTCCTGTGGCTGCAACCCCGAAGTCATATGACTCACATCCAAATAGGAGAAAACAGTCAACTTGGTCCAAGCAAGGTAATTTGATACCGCCAAGGGCGGTCACTAGTAGAGTATATGTATTGTGTTTGACGGGACCCCAGCAAACGCATGAGGAAAGAAGATACACAGCACGCGGAAACTACCTACGTTGTCACGGGCCCCTTTAAACCCCCTGTACCGCCCAGATCGCCCAAATCCAACAGACAATATGGGTGGAAGAGCTGCTGAAGACTTGGGGGTTGGCATCCGGTGGTTTATACGAACGACTCTAGTACCAGCTCCTCAAGACCTCATAGGCTGCTAGGGCATTAGTGAAGCCCTGCGCGGTCACACGATTCACCCTTTCAATCCTCTTTATTCCACTCAGGGGGATTGGCCTTTTCGTGAATCCAGTACGAAGGCATTCAATCAGGATTCAAAATTCAGTATCGAAATGTTATAAACATCAAGCGCAGGCAGATAATTGCAGAATCAGATTGCTAATCAATATTCAATATCCAAGAAGCAGATACACAATATGCGGTAAACAGTAAGTCAATAGTAAGTAGTAAGTATCAGACAGATGAGCAAAACATTCAAACATAGCGTGCATAATTATGGGTGCGTAGATGTAGGGAAGTAAATGACCATATATTAATCTTCATCCGACGCGTCGGAGGCGTCGGAGTCGCCTGAATCGTCCGTGTCGTCACTGGCGGGCTTCTCGACTTTGACTGCGTCGTCATCCACGGAAGAGCCAGGCGAGGAAACCGAAGATGAAGTAGAGGGCGGACAAGCAGACAAGGACGTCGATAAAGCATAAGGGTTCGACGGGCTCTTGCTGGTTGGTGCCGGTGACCGTGCCTCCAGCAAAGCTACAAATTAGTCGTCTCGATGCCGTCCACCAGAGACTACAGCAAACTCACCTGTCTGCGCAACGGACTTGTCTGCGCTCACGCCAAGGATATCCTCCTGTATAAGGCCGCGGAGCAGAGTCTTGGTACTCTCCGCCTCGACACCCCACGCGACGTCCGTGAGCCGCCTCTCGCGAATGTGCACGAGCTTCGTGAACGTCTCCAGCCCCAGCAACCTCGCGTCCTCGAGTCCGACCGACGCCTCCTGTTGGCAGAGGGCCAGCAGAGCGGGGAGGAGGTCCGGGGAGGTGCCCATGGCGCAGTGCTGGTAGAGGTTGACGCGCTCGGCGGGGGGCATGGACATGGTGCTCAAGTGCTTTGCGGCGCGCTGCTTGAGAGGCTCGATGCCCCACATATGCGCCTGCTTCATGATGGATACCCACTGCTCGACAGTCCGTGTTTCTTCTTCAATTCCGAGATTCCTGGGAAGCGGTGGTGAGTGTTTTGAGATATGTTTTTGAGAGATACAGGGTACATACTGCGGGTAGAGAACACCCAAGAGGCATTCGAAGTCCTTCAAGTTGACGCCTTTGAGGATGAGTGGAGCGCTGTAGGTGCGAAACGCTAACCCGAGCTCGACGAATTTCTGCTTCGAGTGGAGCGTCAAGATCGACTGGTGGAGGTTGAATAGCACCTCGTCAACCTGTGAGACGAGTTGTCAGGTTATTCAGTCTTTGTGAAAGCAAGATGTAAACATACTTGAATAGCAACCGACCCGTCCGCGAAGTAGTAAGAGTCGTGCTTTCTTACGGGTGGCGCGGGTGGCATGGTTGGGACTTTGGTGAGTACGGCTGGGGTGCTGCTGACGGAAGGAGAAGGGGCGGTCATGGTGATCCTGGGCGTAGTGAGGATATTAAATTTGAACGGTTGCGTAGCCGGGCTCGTGCTCTGGTTCTGGTTATGGTTCGCGTTCGTTGTCGCGCTCGGTGCACTTGCCCTCGTAGTCGCGGCGGGAGTCTTAGTAGCACCACTGGTAAGAGGCACTGGCATAGTATTCTTTCCAGTCTGGTTCCAAGTAAATGTGGTGTCAGACGCGGGATTTGAAGAAGTTCGGCGGGGCTGGGCTGCCGTTCGCGGTGGCTGGTTTGGTTGGCGTTGCTTTGGGTGTTCCTGCGAAGGTAGACATGGGAGTTGTTTGAAAAGTAAAGACTTGAGAGTTCCCTTTTGAACGTTTTCGCATCGAGCGAGTAGACCCTCAAGGACAAAGGGCCTTTAAATCTAAAAAGGACACGCGCTGCGCCACCAATAATAAATTTGAAGATCATGTGATCGCGTAGAGGGTCCATCGATTCCGAAATCTTCACTTCTTGAAGTTCTTCGTGAATCTCAACGCCTTTATTGAGGATCACAAGAATTTCTACTTCACGACACCCTTTGTTGCTACGACTGGACCCATTCATTCTTCACAAAGAACCTGGCACATCTGCTCAACGCGCCAGCACCTGCCATGATGAAGACTTCGCAAATTTCAAGGCAAACCGCCAAATCGTTGCCTTTTGCAAGCCTCAGACGCGCCACCATCGAAAGCGACGTTTCACGAAGGGGTCGCACGAACATGTCTTGCGCACTGCGCACGTTAGTTACGTAACAGGGGGCAACGTTTCGAAGGCATCTCCAGCGTTACTTGCAAAATGAACCATCTGCCCCACTCCTTGGTTGCACTGCGTACACGCGGCCAATAACCACCTTGAAACCATCCGAATATCTGGTCCAGCCCACAGGCATTTAATCCCAGGCTCTAGGACCTTCTCAGCCATCTACGCCCGCACCGCAAGTCTACTGCTACGATGCCTCCTAAGTTTCGGTCATCGAGTTTGGACGTCCCTGCGTGGAAGGACGACTCTTCAGCCAAGTCCTTCGAAAGCAGCACCGGAACCATAACGCCTGCACTGAGCTCGACGTCCAAATGGGCGCCACAGACTCTCCGCAAAGCCAGCCTCGAGTCGCACCATTCCAACGACTATGAGCAGGAAAGCGTTCGCTCGTCCACTTCCTCGCACACCTACGTACCAAGCGTGTCGGTCTCGCGCAGCGACTCGCACGTCGGGAAATACAAGTACAGCAGCACGACAGCTCTTGATGATGCCTTCGTGGCAGGTGCGTCTCCGATTTGCGCCTCTCTGCTTTAAGGTGTTTCATTAACGGTTTACCCCAGTAGACGATGACGTTCCGACTCGACTCGAGCTCAGTGCGGCTCTCGGGGCAGACATCATACCCCTCACCACGGAGATCACCTCCCTGCCTTGCGCTGGTATCCGCATCGCTCATGGGCGCCTAACAGGCCTCATGGCGTGGCGCTTCGCTGTCCAGCTCCCAGACAGACCAGGACCGACAATAACACCCACCCACCCCGCATTCATACCGCACAAACCCGCGATAGTCACCAATTTCATACTCGATACGGGCTGCCTACGGTCTTTAGTTCCGCCTGAAACGTTGTACGCTTTGGGGTATTCGGGTAAGGTCTTCCCTGGCACTGAAGTCGGGTTACTCGTTCAAGGAGTGCCCGTTACCTGTAAGGTTGCGCCTAACGGCCACGCTGGCCGATTGTCGGTACAGTTCATGGTCGCAGCGTCGTTGGCGCTCTATTTCGACGAACGATTGATGGCTCCTGTGCTATATTGTACGTATTTGCGTCTGCTCTGGGGCGTCCCCCGGTTTGATTGACTAATTCTTTTATAGACTCTGCGCACGATAACCACGCCCCCTCACCCGACCATGTCCCGACGACGGTCCCCTCCCCTCCGAGTCCACCCTTCACCCTCAAGCAACTCATTATGAGTTTGGTTCACTTCGGACACCGCCCCAATTAAGCTCGGCCTCTGACAGGCTGTTATATCTATTTCTGGTCTGTTCCAGCATCGTATCGCGTCTCTATTTATTCGCCATTGTTTTATTTGCATCAAGCAGTTTTATTCCCTCATAGAAGGATACAAAGTTCGATAGGTATAGAGAAGTGGCTAATAGTAAACATGTATATGATAGAGGACGGATAATCAAACGATTCGGGGTATCATCGAACACTAGAAGAAAGAAGATACAGATAAAGACAAACGACAACGAACAGAAAGAACGAAGGAAATGAAAAGCAAAGAAGAAACAAACAAAGAGATAGGCGGCGGCGGCATATTGTGTACTAGTTCTCGTCATCATAGCGGCAGTTGTTCAGAAGGATCGAAAAGTCTACCCAGCCATTATTTCAGTTATTCAGTCACTTCGCTGGGGATTCAATGAATGAACCCGTCCTCGAAGGAGAGACGCTTCTTCATGTGCCTGCGCCTCATCTTCTGCACGGGAGGCTGCTCGACGAGGGATTCCTCGGCCGGCGCCGCGGTTGGCTTGGGGACGGCATCGGGTTCAGTGGATTCGGTGGGCAAGGGAGTCTCCTCTAGCGCGGCGGATTCGGCGGGAGTGGCCTCCGGGACAGCGATGGTTGTGACAGGTTCGGGGACGGTTTCGCTGGTGGGGGCATCGCTTTCAGTAGGCTCTCCTTCGACTAGAGCGTCACCTTCGGTGGCAGTACTGGGTTTGTCGAGGGCGGGGGGGCGCCGAGGCCGGCTGAACGGAATGAAGAGGTGGTAGAGGCTTTGGCGGCTGCACCAGTGGAAGGACCGTCGATATCAGGGCAGTTCTGCGATTCCTGGCCGATGAAATAGTTGTTGCGAAGCGTGAAGATGATGTCAGGCCTGTAGATACATACACCAAATAAGTGGAAGAACAAAGCCAATGGGGTTTCAGCATCGACGTACCATTCTTCGGGATAGTCAGGCTCGTCGTTCTCTAGGTCGAATTCGTCAAGGAGGTCACTGATGTGTTCGACGTCCTGACAAGTAAAAATGATTAGTGAACGAAGAAGGTGGCGTGGAATAAGGAGAGACTTACCCAGACGATGAGAACGCTTTTGTCGCTGTTTTTGCTGAACGTGTTGATGAGATCAGGTACACAAGTGGGCAAGGTCGTATTGGATTCGATCGTAGAACTATACAAACCCCGATATCAGTATTCACACTCAACTCTGGTGGAAGGTGTTTCGAGCCTACCATTGGGTGTTCACAGTCAGCTTGAGAGCAGTAGCGAGCGGATTCGCTGTCGCGATGGAAGTATGACAATCAGTGGTGTTGACATCTGGCGTGCAGGCAATGATCAAGCCGATATTATACGCTGAGGATTTGCCGAAGACTTTAGGAAGACACTCGTCAGCGCGTTTCTGGCCAACGGGGGTTAGGCCCGCGAAGCCGAGCGAGGTTTCTTCGGCGTTGCGGATGAGGTAGACGGAGTTGTGAGCCGCGTCAACTGCCGGGAGAAGGGCGACGAGGGATAAGAGGCCTATGAATGGCAGATAGCGGAAGAGGGGCCGGGCACGAAGGGATGTCATTTGATTTGGGATGATTAGGTAGGTTTGAGGGATGTAGGTTAGAGTATACGGCGATAAGGGAGGGAAGGAAGTTAAGGATACAGAAAGGCAACCTGTAAGGAGTGTGGGTACCGAAAGAGTGTGAGGGTTGAGACTAGTGTCGCACAGAAGAGGAAGAGGAGACAGGAAGATGCTGTGATGCTCTGGTTTATTCCTGAGGAGATGGGCTGGTATTTATGCATAACGCGTAGCTTTCAGAAGGACAGCCAAGATAATCCGCGTAGATGACAATGCTTCGGATCTGCTTTGGCTGTTGGGACCAAGTTCGAATGATGATTGACGAGTTGATTTCCGTCCACCGCTCGCTAACGGTTCGAAAAGACATCGACAAGCTAATGCCAACGAAGGGGTGTACCTGGAATCCGGCGGTTCCTTCTGGTCAAGTATCGCTCGGCCTGACCCTGGGAAATAGTAGAAATCCAGTGCAAGGATTGTAGAATGACCTGAGAAGGCCAGCGGGCCGATTTTCAAACCCACGGTGGTGGGATATCGGGTAAAGTCCAGTACTTCTGGTGACGTCGGATGCCTTCGATGTTTTGTTCCCAAGAACCCGGCATCGCGTCGAGGTGAGCGGAAACGGGATTAGAACGGAGCCTAGCTCGACTTCTGAGCCAGATGCTTTGAAGAATCGCAATTCATGCAGCGATGTGAGACCGGCGGGACATAGAGCGCGTTTTGAAGGCTATATAGAGTATCAGATAATGGGGTGCCCATCCAGCGTTATTCATATGGCCGGTGTGCACGATTTGGCCTCGTGCATTCGTCCTGTAGCGTGCCGCCGCCATGTGTCGTTGATTTGCATGGTCCCGCAGCTGCACGGAGGTTTTAACCAAAGACTGGAAGTGGGATGATCATCTAAGACGTACAGGGTCACGTGTTAGAACATCGTGTTCTCCTTGAGGAGGCGACTGATAAGTAATTGGCTTGCTGGCGGACGGTCAGTCGCCTGTTCTTCCTCAACCAGAATGAGGAATCTTACCTCCGCCATCGCCGTTCTGCTCTCTGCGGTAACCGTGCTCGCAAGGTACATTCAATTTTCACTATTCACATTTGTCTAGCTGAGCTCAAGTGGCGTCCAACCAACAGAGCACCGCTGCACAGACGGGCGACCATCCCTCCTCCCCTCGAAGATTTGGGTTCGGACGAACTGTCTTTGCCTGAGGCGAAGTACATCATGACCCCACTTCCGACTTTACTCGCCTACTCAGGCGTTTCCTTCTTCGCCCTCTACCTGCTCGTAATTCTTCGCCGGAGATGTAAAATACGGGTAACTGGCCGCCGGCTCACCTTTGGGCGTGCAAACACGCGTATGGGCGCACTCGAGCTTGACGGCTCTGAAGTTGAACTTCTTCCAACAGTGGCCGAGCCCGGCGTGCGGGAGGTGCGCTTGCCGTTACAGACTGTCCTGGATGACGGCCGCTCCGAAGAGGTTAGCGACGATATTACGGGGGAGCTGGTGAAGCCGGCAGACGCCCCGTCAATGCCGTTGATACCTCTCTCCACTTTGGGTCAACTACCGCCTCCTTCTCCGTTCTCTCCTCCCTCTTCGCCCTTGCCTGCCTATGCTCATCCTTCCCCTATGCATCCTTCCCCGCCTTATTCTCTTCACGACAAGGACCCCAGTGTCCCCTTATGCCTCTCCTCCTTCTCGTTCAGTTGGACTTCCTCTTTCCCTTCCATTGATTCCAAGCACCCCGATACGTCAGTCACGTTTAGGTTCTCCACGACCGTCTGTCTCAAAATCCCGTTCATCTCCAGGGTTCAACAGCGCGAGGTTTGCCACGTACCCTCAACGCAGCAAATCTTCGCCACCGCTTCCCCGACGGACCAAACTCGGACACGAGAAATCCTACTCCCATTCAAGTTCGAGCGATGGTGCAGAGGTGATCAGTCTCCAACCCATCCACCGCGTCGTTTCGCCGTCCCCGCATTCTGACAAACCGACCCACGGATTCACCCTGTTGTCTCCTCCGCACGTCGCGCTTAGTCGCAGTAAATCAACCGGGAGTGACCTCATTGACCTCACGACGCCATCAATTACGCCAAATGCGTCGATGGGCTCATTGGTCCGGGTGGCTCGAGTGGAAACGGAATCAGCGACGACTATGGATACCAAAGACGTGGTCAAGGATGTCCCATCGGTGGTACCCTCTGTCGTGAACAAGGACAATGTCCTTACCCCATCTGGGGAAGTGCCGGTCAAGGAGGAGGATGATCGTCGCAGCGAAGTTGACCTTGTCGACCTTCGTTTCCGCGCCTCGCCATCTGCTCCTGAGGCCATCGCTCTCTCCCTCTCCGGCTCCTCTACCTCCCCTACCACCGTCGCCGAAGCACCTCGACCAGCATCCTTAGTCGTGGATGATGCTCCAGTATCCGCCTCTCAATCCACCGGTTCCATGTCCACTGACTCGTCGTCTTCGTCATCACCGTCGTCGCCCTCTATGGAGTTGTTTGTTGCACATTCGGCCCATTCAACGCCTGGAACGACGCCGATGCGACCTGAATTCATGTTCGCCGGGCAGGTCCATGCTGAAGCAACTCACGAGCAGACGATTGGATGGGAGGGAAAGCCTGAGAAGGAGACGAAGGCCGTCAGTGGATGGACACCTGAATTACCGTCCTTCAGCTCTGGAGCAAGCGTCGACTGGTACGACCATTCTGATGTCTGGGGTTCGCCTTCGCCGGCGCCACCATTGCCACCAGTGTTCACGCGCGAAGGAGAACATCAGGGAGCGGATGAAATAGAGCTGATGGCTTTTGAGGAAGACAGTGCACCCGAGACGAAAGTCGGAGGTACGAGTGCGGGCGAGGATACGGTTGTTGGTGAAGACTTGATTAGCTTCGAGGACGAGACGGAGGAAAAAGGCATGTCGACGCATGTGGTAGAGGTTGCGGCGATGGGAGAGGTGGTTGAGAATGTTGCGGAGGGAGAGGTGGTTGTGCTCCAGGACACTGAGGTCTCGATCCCAGAGACGCTCGGTATTTCGGCCGTGCTCACTAATCTGCCGGCCAACGAGCATGAAGATGCTAAGAAGGAGAATGGCGAGGTCGATAAGACTCTTTTTGCCCAAGCGCATGACGATAATAATGACAACGCTCACGACTTTTACGACAACAAACACGACGAATCTACATTCAACACTTCGAATTTACTTCAGGCAGACGTACAAGAGGAATTGGCCAACGAGGACGAAGATGTCTTTGCTGCAAGGAAGATGGAAGAAGGCGACGTTGATTTCGTGAACGAAGACGAACATCCCGACCCGACCTTCTTCCCCTTCCACTCGACGTACCTCTTCCAATGTCCCCGGCAGGCAGGTTTTACCTCGAACTCGTCAGATCAGCGTCTGCCGCTGGAAGAGAGGAATCTGCCATGTCTTCGACTATCAATTCCCCACAACTTCTACCAGCATTGGTCATTTCAGCGCCGACACCAAGTAGACCAAGGACGTCGAATAGCGGGCTGTGTATGACCGATGCTGAGAAGCCCGCCAGGGACGACGTGAAGGCGCCCAGTCCATCACCTTCACCCACTCAGTCTCGCCTGCCTACTCCCTTACAAACGCCTACCCCACCGAGCTCCCCTCCGCCCCTCGTCTCGCCTGCAAGGCGAACTCCCCTTGCTGGGCTTCCTGTGGTCACGAAACCTGAGGTAGTAGAAGTGAAGATCCCCGAGGCGAGTGAAGGCGAGGTTCGGGACAAGGAGAACAAGTTACCTGCCTGGTCTGTTCGAGCAGCTGATGCTCCTCCGCTCGGTCTTTCCAGCGGTAATTTCACCTTGAAAGAGAAGCGTTCGTTTAATTCCAGGCCCAAACTCAGCCCCGTCGAAGCCCAAGCCCGGCCATTGGGTAGCGCTCCTCAGTCAGCAGAGGGCCTCGACGACGAACCCACGACATATCCTTCCGTCCCCAGTCCTCCGGAGACACAAGACATCAAACGACCCGAAGCCGCGAGCCCGGTACTAGGTGAAAAGCCAATAGCTCCCGAACCCATCCAATTGAGACGGTCCCTTCCTGGCTCATTCGACGACAGCCATGAGGCTTCTACTTCGCAACCTTCATCTACCTCTGAGTCCCCTGAATCAGTGGCAATACCTCCCCCCAAACCCGCTGAGGTTGCGCGTCCTCGTCAGCCACGACCCATCCGCTCAGCCATTGATATTGCATTGGCTATGCAGCTCCGGCCAGGCATTGGCATCGGCGCGGATCCAGCGTGGATGGTGCGCTTCTTGATGTCTATGTTCGGCTGGCTCGCTGTATTAATTAGCGGAAGCGGTGAAATGGACGCTCTACTGGTTGGGCGGCGGTGAGTTACGTGGCTGATCGTATGCATCTGGCCTTCTATTCTTGTTTACTCGATACTTGGATTCTACATTTACCTCCGAGATTCGTTATCTTATTCTCCATTATTATCGTCATTGTCACAATTTCCGGACCTCTGCATGCAATCATCCACCCATTGATACTCCTCATATCATCACCATCGCTCTGGAATACATATGTATATCATACACTTTTTGCTATCCTTTATGCGTCTCGTCATTGGATGGATTCTGATATCTGAGTCTAAGTTCACCCGATCATACCTCATTGCGCAAAAATGCTCATGATCCTCGGAACTATTCTCCCAAGTAACAAACCCTGACCAAATGTTTGGTTTGATCAGAAATAAGTAAGTATTCTCATGCCCATGCGGCGAGTAACGGGATCGTGGCTCGTAAACCAGCACAACGTATCCATATCCTGAGGACGAGACCAGTGAAGAAGAGGACTGAATATGATTTCTGGTGGTAGAGGGTGATATAGGTGAAATGCGCAGAGCGTGGCTAGGCCCTCCTGGTCTCGGCGTCCCTACGAACTTCGTATGGTAAATAAATCGTATATATTTGTACAAATACTCAACAGTTCTGATAAACTCACCACAATCTTCGACAGCTTGATGCATATGCTCCCACCGATCCCTCTGGGTGTCTGGCTCGGTTATAGGAATAGCGGTCTTCGAGCCTCTGCACAGACGCCAAGCACCCTTCGTTGAGCTCCAATCGACGATGACTAGGTGCTTCATGGAATCAAAGAGGGTCTGAGCAAAGGGGGGTATATCGTATTTCGAGAAGCCAAATCGTATGTATTTCAACTTGATATTTGTGGTTCTGGAAATACGATACTAAGGTCATTGGCTTGAGAGGACGACTAAAACGAAGGCGCCGTTATGAGTACCGGATAGTTGGGGTAACACGAGTGCAGCCATACCGAGGGGGCATTCCAGATTGATATATATTCAAGGTTGAGGAAACAAGAGAGCAACAATGCCATGGTGTCCATGCCCACAAACTGCAAAGCAAGGAAGCGAATGGAAGCAAATGCTCCAGAAAGATGGCGCATCGCGAACTCGAGCTCGACGAATCTAGATTGAATGCGATCGGAAGTGATGACCAGACTGACCAGCGAAGTCAGATCATCGAAAAGTAGCGAGTCCTCCACAGATAGTGCAAGGGAGCGAAGGTTCGGCAGCTCTTTGGACGATAACTTGTTGACAACTTGAGTTTCGGCGTCTTTGGGGTAGAATTCCGGTATTGAGATGTCCTCCAATGTGGGAAGGAGTGTAATATGTTGCAAGAAAACTTGCCCTATAACGGCCACAGGCCAAATAGAGGTCCGTGAGGCGCGCCGTAGATGGGAGTAGTCGGAGGATCGCAGGATCGACGGCATCAGTAGGTATGAAATCTACAATGAGACTGCGAAGATTGGGAGGATGTGGGAGGATTCGAGAAATCAGGAGATGAGCCCGACCGATAGTATCTTCTTGAGGAGAAAAGCATTTATACTCGAACACCAGGGCGGTGGTGAACCGCACGCCTGGATTCGTTTCGATGTCTCTGCATAAGCTTTCGGCTGAGGCTAGTTGTTTGTGAAGTAGATGCTATACATCAAGAACGATATCTTTCATATAAAGGGGGTAGAGCGAGAACGTTGAAGCGACGAGAAACAAGAATGAGGCGCAGCAATGTCGGTCGATCGTTGGCCAAACCTTCAATATTGCCAGTAGGATTTCAGTTGGTATGTGCATACTGGATCGCTGGCGTCTAACTTGCCAGCCTTTAAAATCAAAAATTCAATGATCATACACACTTTATGCTTATTGGATGGATTATATGCTGAACATTGCGCAACACAGTACTCATACGACTCGCCATTCTCGTAAAGCTCCGTGAACTATTCTCCCAAGTTCCACGCTCTGATTAGATATTTGGGTTAATTAGAAGCAAGTGTTCTCATGCACACGCGGCCAGTCGCAGTACCGTGGGTGACCCTTGGCTATTTTCAACGGGCGCAATGCCTTCTCGAGGGATTAATTCGTTATCAGGTGGGGCATGTGCGAGAAACCGCCTCATAGAAGGGGCTACGCAGGACACGGCTCGCTAGGTTTAAAGAGTCGAGATTGCATGCATATTCTGGTCCATCGATATACGATGTTGGTTGGATTGCTCTTCACCTTGGCCATCACGGGCCAATGCCTTTGCATTCCGAGCATACCTTCCTTCTCGTTTGCGACGCGAGCTAAACCTATCGCTTTTCCGGATTTGTATGAAGCCTCTGTCCCGGAATTGCAAGCAGGTCTTAATGCAGGTCACTTTACCAGTGTTGATCTCGTAAAGGTGCGTCGCTATCTAGCATCTGAAGAGTCATTTAATTACCAACAATCCGCAGGCTTACTTCGCCCGAATTGAGGAAGTAAATTTGAAAGGACCTGCACTGAGAGCCGTCTTAGAGCTGAACCCTTCCGCTTTGGCACAAGCGGCGTCTCTCGATCGTGAACGGAAGCTCAACGGAGCCCGCAGCGCTCTGCATGGCATCCCGATTCTCTTGAAGGACAATATTGCCACTATTGCTTCAGAGGGTATGTTAATAATCACGCTTGAATAAATACAGACCTAGTGCTCACTAAGACCACCAGGAATGAACACAACTGCTGGGTCGTTCAGCCTATTGGGATCTGTTGTCCCAGAAGACGCCGGCGTGGTAAAACGACTCCGCAAGGCTGGAGCCATCATTCTCGGTGTGTCTTCTTGGGATTGAACATGTATGTCAGTTTACCGTGATTCCGTGTTTTTAGGCAAGGCAAACTTGTCAGAATTTGCCCACTTCCGAGCCGGTCGCCTGCCATCGGGGTGGTCGGGACGTGGTGGACAAAATACCAATGCATATTTCCCCAATGCTGATCCTTGTGGATCATCTTCTGGATCAGGAGTGGCAACATCTATTGGGCTTACTGCTGTTAGTCTCGGCACTGAGACAGATGGAAGTATAACCTGTCCTTCGAGCAACAACAACCTCGCAGGAATTAAGCCCACCGTAGGCTTGACGTCTCGAGCAGGAGGTGCGCGCTTCCTGTACTACTCACTCAAGACATAGATTGAGCATGGATCCATGATATCGTCACTAGTTATACCCATTTCGGCACATCAAGACACTGTCGGCCCTATGACGCGTTCTCTGACAGATGCAGCCATCGTCTTGTCTGTGATCGCAGGCAAAGACGCCAACGACAACTTTACCTTGGCCCAACCTTCGCGCGTCCCTGAGTACACGAAAGCACTGAACAAGAACGCGCTAAGAGGGAAGCGTATTGGCGTCCCTCGACGCGTATTCACAGACGATAGCATCACTGGGACCGACCCATCTGTCAACGTGGCTTTCAATCGTGCTTTAGATATCATTCGCAGCCTTGGAGCGACCGTGGTGGATCCTGCAGATTTGCCTTCCGCCGATGAAATTGTCGTCTCTAATAATGAGACTCTTGTACTTGATGTTGACTTCAAGGTAGCCTAACTCGACTATATCTTGCGGTATATAACCATTGATGATATAGGTCCAACTAAACGACTGGTACGAGTCTCTCAAGAAAAATCCATCTGGAGTACGAAGTCTAGCGGATTTGATCAAGTTCAATGATGACCATCCCGAGTTGGAGGAACCACCTCAACTTGAAGATCAGTCAGAGTACGTTCTGTAGTAAATATACTCTTCTAATGTTGATACCTGGCGATATAGGCTCATCAGCTCGGAAGCTACCAATGGATTTGATGACGCTTTCTTCAAGGCATTGGCGTTTCGATCAAGAATTGGGGAAAACGCGAGGGATAGATGCAGCCTTGAAAGCACATCGCCTCGACGCGTTAGTACTTCCGTCTACTGGTTTCACAACAGTCCCCGCCGGTAAGCGCGCCATATTTGAATCGTAATGACTCTCCCACTTTACTTCCGTGAATTAGCAATTGCGGGGTACCCGATTATCACTGGTAAGATGTCCCTCTACTAGCTCGTCGAATATACGGAGACTGACTGTACTGACTGAAGTTCCACTCGGGTTTTATCCCGACAACGTAACTATTGGCTCCGCGGGCCCCACGACGTTCTATCCCGCACCAGGGGTACCATTCGGGTTATCATTTCTGGGAACCGCCTTTACAGAGTTTGACTTGATTGGGTTTGGGTTTGCTTACGAGCAGAGGACGAGGACGCGATTGGAAAGGAAGGCATTCACAGCAGCTATTCCAAAGGCACAGTTGAAGGATGTTATTTAGGGCTAAGTCGACTACGCAGCTGTTTCTTAACTGGATCCTGCGCCCAATCCGTGCGAGTCCGTTCACCTAAGGGGTAGTGACAGGGGTTGCATCTTATGATATGGAGGCGTTCCAGTTCTTGAGTGTTCTTGAAGAATACTACTTCGATTCTAAGAACGGTCTTACCCATTTCTTCAAGGTGTCTGCTGGTGTCTGGTATTTTAACTCAGGTGTGGGAAAGTTTGTCGCGATAACGTGATCCAGCGCGCCGTCCAGATGTGGCAATTCAAAGTTGAACTCTGCGTTGAACGCACACCTCACCGCATACACACCGGTTTCTTGGATCCAGCGGACTGCGAACATGACATTGGACAGTAGTGGCTTCAGCGATGTCGGCCGCTATGGCACTGTATACCTCATGAAGAAGCAAGACCCCGCCACCCCCGTTACTGCATTTCCTCTGGACGACGAGGAGGAGACGACGTTCGGACGCGATCAGTCATGCAGCATAAGACTCTACTACCCGCAAGTTAGCCCTATCCATGGTAAGATCTACTTCGAAGACCGCAAGGTAAGCGGCTGCACTGTTCAAATGAGGGAACGGGCAACTGATGGCCTTCAGGCATTTTTGGTAGTTCTGGGGGCCAGCGGTCTGTTTGTGGACGGGTGCAAGGTCTTGCCAACGGCAGCGGGGACTTCCTCGCAGCATTCCCCACGGACAATTCCCCTCACGAACAATACCGAGATAGAGATACAGAGCAAACGGTTCAAGTTCACATACCCTCCGAAAGAACTACGGGCTGCACTACTCGCCACGCCAGCTAGTACGTAAAGTCGGTCTATCCTGTAACGGCTGATAATGATCGTTGTGATAGAAACTACCCACACCCCCAACCGCAGGCGAGCCCTCCGTCTGTCCATGATCCAGAGCGCCCAAGTTTTCACTCCGAGACCAAGCCCTGATCCTAGAGAGAACCTTCGCATCCTTCAGAGCCCTTTACGACCGTTCAGCTCTCCCAAGAAGCCAAGCCCCCTGCAAACACCTAGCGACTATGAAGAGGGGGAGGAAGAGATTGTTCTAGTAGATGGCAATCATCCACGGGTCGTCGAAGACGAGAAGGACCTTATCATCCTGGAAGATGTTGAGGTCGAGATCAATGATGTTGAGCAGCCGCAAACAAGGGACGTGACCATGCTCGCTCCACCGCCTCAGCCTAGAAACCCCCCACCGCAAACCCCCCAACGAAGGGGACGTCCCTCTTTACATAAAGCGGTCCTCATTCGCTCTGCTCAACGGGCCATCATGAAGGCAGAGATTGAAAGAGAGGAGGAGGAAGAGATACAAGAGGTCGAGGAGTTTGCCACCCAACGCACAGCGGTAGTGAAGAGAGTTCAAGTGAAGAGGAGGACGAAGATGAAGTAGAAGAGGAGATGGAGCCACAAGGCATGACCCCTACATGGAGGAAGGGACTTGATGCGGTCCAGAGGACCCTCTGGCCTTTTGGTAGGGAGCCAGAAACGGGGGACTTGGTGGAGGTGAGCTCAATGGGACTATTTTCTGTCGTCTTACTTATGCTGGTTAAGGACCACGATGAACCTCAAATAGACGAAGCGAAGCAATCGGAGACTGATAATCAACCACCTCGTGCATATGGCAACTTTATGACCCCTCAAGTGCCCCGCAGGGCTGGTGATGCTGGTCGATTGTCCATGGGAGGCGAAGCTCGACGAGTGCTAGTCGAACAGAAATGGCGAGTAAAGGATATTGAAGTTCCACCTCCCGTCCAGGAAATCAAAGAAGAAGATCGCACACTCGATGTGGGGCTGAGCACTCCTCTGGGCAATCGAGGTCGCGGTCGAGACAGATTATCAGAACAAGAACGCAAGGTAAGAATCGAGATTTCTTGTTTACCACGACGCTTGCTCACGGGAATGATGTAGGCGATACAAGAGCGACGGCGTTCTGCCCTGCGCACGCCCGACCCCTTCTTCGGCGGTCAAACACCTGGCATCCGTCATTTCCCTGGTTTCCCGGCATCCCCAACCAAACCCACCTTTAATCCCTCTCCGACCAAACTATACTCCCCGATGAAGACCATCCCTGAGCCTAAGGAAGAGGAAGACGAGGAAGGAGAAGACCTTGATACCCGCTCATTGTTGGATAAAATGAAGGAAACTGTTGCAGAGATGAAGAGACGACGAAGCATGGCACCCGTTGGCCTCGCACCTGGGACACCTGACAGGAAGACTCCGACAATGGGTATGACTCCAGGAAGGCGGGCACTACCTACCGGCGGAGACCGTCGTTTCTCATTGCTTGCCCCCGCCGCTCGCGAGGAGATATTCGGGAATGAGGAAGAGGAAGAAGCTATGGGACCGACCGAGGATCCAAGTGACGAAGAAATGGTTGACGATGACAAGGAGAACGCGACTACGGAGCCAGGCCCTTTCACCAGTGGTACTCTAGTGAATCCGCTACATTTAGCCCCGAAGACGCCTAAGATGGATGGACTACGCCGTATGTTTGCCGCACCTAAGCCTGTCCCACCAACGCCATCCTTTGTTGGTGTAAGGGATATGTTCAAAACAACAGAAGCGCCAAGGGTTGCGACGCCTACGTATGAAGGTATTGGGGAGCTGATACGAACACCAGTATATGAGGAACCACCCACAATCGTGGACTTGGTGGCTACCGACGAAACTAGCAACCTAGAGGGAACCCTCGCAAGGAAAACAACCAGATGAGGAGCCTGTGATCGAAGATGATTCCCCGGAAGTCGAGGGGAAAACCCAAAGCAGCACCCAAGGCCAAGCTAGTCAAACCGACCAGAATATCCAAGCGATCGACGCGAAACGTAACATCTAAGGATACACCATCGCTTGCTGATGATGAAGCAACTCCGGGCTCGCATGACGGAGGCAAGGGCGATGACCAGAGTGAGGCGGAGGAAGACGACACCGACCGTCTTCGACATAGCAAACGACTGCCTAGGTCTCGAAAAGTAGATGAACCTCGCCAGGTAGATTCCCTTCCCCAGGGTTGGAGACGTTTAATTAATGCCCATATTTTAGGTTCCAGCAGCTCCAGCTAAACCCGCAAGGACGCGACAGCATTCTGGAGATAAGAGCGAGGTAAGCCACAAACGTTATCGGATCAATGTTCGCGACTCATTCCCTCTAGGGCTCGAGCTCGGGACTCAAGCCGCGCTCACAATCTAAGGTAGCGGCCACCAAGGCAGCAATCAATGAAGTAGTTCAACCAATTGTGCAGCCTCGTCGTAAAGCCACCACTATGGGCGCGGAAGAGCCTTCATCCTCTGAAGTGAATGATAGTGCGCCCAAGCGTCGGGCACGGAAACCCACGTCGAAAGTCGATGAGCCCAAGGAGCCTACAGTAGAAGAACATCCTCCAAGCTCGCTGCCCAAAGCTACACGCAAGGGAAGATCCGCATCTAACACTGATACTGACCCGCCGCCGACGGCTAACGAAGCGGAGAGCGCTATTGTACCGAAACGGAGGGCTCCGCCTCGAACACGAGCGAAGGATGTTATCAAGGAAGAAGACACCGAGGATAGTGATTTGGCCAAAGTTGTGGAACCACTTCCGAAACGTCGCGTGGGCCGACCAGTGGCAGCCAGCAAGTTAACCTCGAAGGCAGGAACATCGTCACAGAAGGCTACCCCTAATGCGTCCGCCGGGACAGGCAAGGAAAACACGCCTGGTACAGGTGACGATGAGGAAGACGTACCAGAGAAACCTGTCAAGCCCAAGGTCTCAAGAACGAAGAAAGTTGTCAAGGACGAAGCGGTTGAGGAAGCGCCGAAACGTACGAGAATTACGAGAGCGAGGACGAAGACATGATCAAATTATTTCGTATTGTTTTCCGCGTAGTGTATGATCAATGTTGTGAAATTGTATATCTACATCAATGAATTCGTTCACGACGATTCATGAGGTGCTACGAGATTTATATTCATGATTACATGGCGCTGGCGAGGCCTTTAGCACCTTGGTTGAAGTGTTGTGTAGTTCATGTTCAGTGAATGAAAGGATAGGGCAGACCAATGTAAGCACCATTTTCTGGCCTTGCATCGGCCAGCCTGATAGGGTGGCTGGTGGTTTAGGAGGAGGTAAGATGATTAGCTCTATTATGGTCGATGAGACAGAGAGAGGGTTCTTGGCCTCCATATTTTTTTTTCGGACGCAAGCTTGCATATTAGCGACGTGAAACAAGGTGAAACATGACCAAAGCCATCAGAATTCAGGCATTCATAGATGCTGAGGGATCGGCGTGGAATGTG
Source organism: Pleurotus eryngii var. eryngii (assembly GCA_029467805.1). Classification (NCBI taxonomy): domain Eukaryota; kingdom Fungi; phylum Basidiomycota; class Agaricomycetes; order Agaricales; family Pleurotaceae; genus Pleurotus; species Pleurotus eryngii. The sequence goes on from SZVJ01000012.1 coordinate 2,694,465, forward strand.
TAGTCATATAGACACCTGTACGGAAGGTATCTACAAACATCAAGAACACACGGATGCACTTTTGACCAGTTTCATAGTTCTGGAACTGTTGAACTGCCGCATTTATGAATGGGGATCACTGGGACAATATGAAGGCTTAGAAACACAGCCAGAATCTCCAGACATGATAGAGCGTCGTCCAGATGAGTATTAGTAACAGCGGAAAGCCCGAATCAGGATCATGCAGCGCATCTCGACAAGAAATGAAATCGAAATTAGTACGACATAGAGAATATGAATAATATGGATCCGCGGGACGCGCCGGCGGTAGCTCGCTTCGAAGTGCTAGGGCAGGTGTTTGTTGTATACTCATAGACTGATGATGAGTGTTAGAGTACATTGGATTAAATGTTATTATGTAGTACTACCAGGGTATCTACGTGCATTGTCGTCCAAGCGGTACTGTAAGTGTTTACCCCCTAATTTGGCTACTCGGGAAAAGTCCACCCCTTCTGTAAGCATGATAGCATCAAGTTCCTTCACTCGTGACAACGCAACAAAAGTAAGTCCGCAAGAAAATTCTTTCTTCCCGAGACCGAGCCGGATTTGCGGAAGTGTGAGGCCTTGCGACTTGTGGACCGTAACCGCCCATGCCAAATGAAGAGGTAACTGAGTGCGTGAACATTTCTTGCCTTGTATCTCGAAGGAGGTTTTCAGTGGAGTTACCGGCACGATGGGAACACCATTCGGAAATCCAGGGCGGGGTCCAGTATGCCAGAGGGTCGGTCCAGTAAATCCAGGGCAAGAAACAAGTGCCGCAAGCGGGAGGTCAGAGCAAGAAGAGCCTGGTGCCCAGATGATATCTTCAATAGTCCCAGTAGTAGCGTTCACTAGCCCTAGTACAGGATGATAGATGAGAAATCCAAGGACATGAAAGGGAGCGAATTTGATGAACCATGTGCCTGCCATATGTTCCTTGATATCATTACCTTGGTGCCTTGTGAAAGTACAATCAAAGGTTCCAGTCCACCAGCTTCGTCAGAAGGAGCTTTAGTAGCTAGACAACCACCGTCGTGTTGAGCCAGGATTCGTGCACAGGGTTTGTTGAGTGCAATCAATTCAGCAACATTCAGATCTTGAACATCGTCCCGAGTAGTATAGAGGCAGACAGCATCCTTGAAGCTTTGCCTTGTCACCAGATCAAGACTCTCGGAGGTGCGGCTGTTGAGTAATTCCCAGTCAGCCTGAGTCAGACCACCAAGCGAGGCACGTTTGAGAAGAGCGCGGAAACGTTGCTGGATTTCTGAGTCGCCTTGCTGCCGGTGAATCACCTGCAGTCTGAAACTTTGAGTAAACATCCGGTAGAGAGTCTGACCATCCCGACTGAGAGCTCCGTTGATTGAATCGGTGTTCGATGGAGGAGAGTAGAGAGGAGAGTCGCCAACTGGTGGTAATTGGGCGAAATCTCCGACTAAAGCAATATTAAGACCCCCGAATGCTGTTGTCAAGTTAGCTTGCAATTGACGAAGGCGAGAATCAACCTGGGCCAGCGCTCGGAGTCCGACCATGGACTTTTCATCGATTATTACAAAGTGTGTGCCTTTCCATTGAACCTGGAGAGTAGCCAACCGGGAGCCAGCAAGCGGGGAAAATCCTTGAAGTGGAAGGCACAGCGCAGAATGCATTGTTCTGCCATGGATATTTAGAGCGGCTACACCAGAGGGAGCAAGAACTCGAATTGGATCTGGTTGGTTGTGCTGTCGAGCCATTGCACGTAGTTTCTGACAAATCGCTCTGATAAGATAGGTTTTTCCGCAGCCGGCGGTACCATCAATGTTCAATAAAGCTTGACTGATCGTTTCACCAGTGAGGATACTGGTGTAAGAGTTCACATAGGCATTGAAGATCGTTTGTTGCTCGTCTTCCAATGTTGAAATATCAATTGGGGCTTCGTTGTTGACATCATCGTCATCTTCAATTGGTGCCTCGCGCTTCTGCTCGTCGATCCAAGTCGAAATCAAGTTGATGTCGTTCCATCTTTGTTGAGAAGCATCTTGATCCCATCCATCGTCGATCGGCCGTCTTCCAAGATCAGAAACATCATATTGAGGGATCCGGACATTTGGGAATTGTCGTGCCCACACTTGCCAGTCTTCTTCGGTCATGTCGACAATATCGGGATTTGGAATGTCTTCGTCATCCTCCTCTTCATCGGACTCGTGGTTTTCTTCTTCCCAGCAACGAAGTGGGTCAATTGAATGAACATGGGCTTGAAACTCGACACTCAGCAAATAACTCGGCCCACGTTCTCTCTTCTCCATCGGAAATCTGCAGATCATCCAAGGACCGGAAAGGGGATGTAAAGTAATCTTAGTTCGACAATAATCCTCATACCGATCGTCTTCTGGATTTGGTGAATAATGAGGGTAGGCCCCGAACAATGACACGTGTTGTCCTCTTGCGACGACGCCATTTGGATTTGCGCCACGCATATTGCTGGCAGACCTCATGGAGAGATAATGACTCCATAGGTTCTGGGCGTTCCATATATCTACTCAAGAAGTGAGTCATGATTAACTGTCAGCATTTGTGTACAACTTACCGCTGGATGAAAGATTTTCCAGTGACTACTCGTTCATCGGGAGCGTCCAGTAGATCTTCTGCGGGATCCTCAGCCTCGGTTTCGCCAAGCTCTCGCATACTGCCATCCGAACCAATGTACAACGTCTCGAAGGTAGATGAGGATCGAACTAAGGGGATACTTAGTAGAAGGTGTGCTGTCTCTTGCGCAGAGTAAGTTCGCTCTCCCAGCATTTTGTTAAGCATCTTCTGGCAGGCTGACTGAGCTGTTACATCGGGATCTAATCCATTGACAACCCCGGATAAGAGTTCCTGAAAGTCTGGAGCTTGCTGCTCTGCTTTGGATGCGTACTTGGCTATATAGCTGGGAGAAGTAGGTGAGAAACATGATCCCACACAAAACAGTAAATGGATATACTGACTTGATGGCGGCATCTTTACTCAGGAAGGTTTGATGTCGATATTCGCGCGCCATGCCAACATCATTGTAGGATTGTAGAGATTTAACAAGGGATCATTGCGCACTGGCTCGAATCGAGGACGATTTTTCGAGTCCAAGCCAACATCCGCATTGTTTCGACATGGTATCGGAAAGTCGAACCGACAAAAGACTTGAGGATCGGGGAGCCCGGGCACCTTTCGCTGCACCTGACAGTATCCTGGCATGCACTTCGTATGTCGCTCCACCCAATTGAGGAGGTTTGACAAATCTTCCTTCGTATTCGATGCTTCTTCACGTGGGATATTTGAGGGATGTGGCCCAATCAAGGGTGAGTTTTCATCGTTGCGAGGGAAGGGATTGGAAGCGGATATGAACTGGCTCCAGTACGTTGTGAATGCCTTGATTCTGTCCTCTTGTTCTCGCGGAATGGGTGTGTCTCCCCCCGCCAAAACCTTCCAATCTATCTCATCTACATTTGGCGCATCCTTGAGCCACAAAAAGCCGTGAACATGCCCGCTTCCGCGCTCCTGCCATTCATAACGGTACCAAAAGTGTTGAACACCAAGGAGGGGGATAAGGAAGTGTTTCATGAATAACTGGAGTCTTTTATCCAGGTACGCAGCGGCAATGTGTGGGTTATTGTTCAGAGCCAATCTACGTTGACGACGTGCAGCTTGTTGATCGCCCGGTGGCACAGGAAACTCCTCAGGCATGTGCTGGTGAAGATCTGGCCATTGAAGGTCGGCGGCACTCAATGTGAAGAACACGCTGGGACTACCCAATACACTGATTTGATCCATTAATTCGCGGCGTCGAGCTAGCCAGAACGCTCTGGTGCCACGGAGTTTGGCCCCGTATCGCAGCATTTTGTTGACAAGCTGCTGATCTCCTTCGTTTAACAGCTCCCGGATATCGGAAGCCTTAAGTTGAGCAGCATCGTGCTGTTGTTTCACGAAGACCCTTGCTTGGGTCCTTGCCCGGTGACGTTGCAAACGTGTTGAAAGCGAACCAGGGAAAGCGTCGATGGCGCGAGAAACGGCCACCCCGAAAGCGAAGGAGATGGGAATAATACTCTCCCAGATCAACCTTACAAAGACGTGGGGAGTAGAAGTCACCCTTGCCATCTGGGAACAAGGTGGGGAATGCTAGGGTTATATAGCCCGGTGTGGATTCATCAATTGGAGTTGGATTCATGTCAGGCGCGTTGATCTAAGGAGCAACAGGTGAGTGACTCGGAACTAAAGTTAATTACCGAACCAACTCACAATGTTCTGACTATATCGAGGCCCAGTAGGATCAAGGACAGCATTGGCAGCATTCCTTACTGCGTCAACCTCGATTTCGAGCATATTTCCAAGGTTGAGAACACCACCTACACCGACATCACCTGCAGCAATGCCATTTTTCATCGTCATCCTCAGCTCCAGCCGCGGCATCAGGACCAACGCGATCAACTGGGTTCTGTCGACCGTCTCGGCAGGTGGGAATACGATGGACGACAGAACCGTTTATAGGCAGTTTGTTTAGAGCATCGTGGTCAATCTGCAAGTCGGCGTACCCTGGGTCGTGCGCTATCTTGTATTCAAGTGCAGCCAGGACCTTTTCGTGGCGAACCACGAAATCGACGTGTTGCGAGAGGTCGAGATCCTCTCGACGGATGATGACCAAGTCGATCTCTTCAGGCAATCGTGGTAGTTTGGCGGCAACGTGCGTAATATCTTGTGGGAAGTTGATAATGTGGTCTTGGTAGCAAAGTTGACGGCCTTTCGTATACCTGACTTGCATATAGGTCTTCACTCGTGCAATCAACATCTCCTCCATGTCGGTAAGACCCTTTAGGCAAGACGGGATTTCGTGGGCTAAAGGTGTTTAGACAGGAAGAGGGCATGAAACGCCAAAGGTAACACACCAGGATGAACGAAGTTCTCGCGAGACCACTTCTTCACGGGATCACCTTTGTCGGCAACACAGGATGAACAAATGCCATCGGCGACATTCAAATCGAAGCCCTCTTGGCAACAGATGTCGCACGACTCATACTTGAGCGCAGCAAGCTTCTCGTTGAGTGATTTCAACACTCCTCTTCACGAACCGACAACACATGATCGGTGGGTTGATCTATATTCATTAGATCGGAACCGTCACCGAAAACAGCGTCAAACTCGTCGTCCTCTGCTGTTTCAATTCCCTCGATGTCGTCGCTCCCCAGTAGATCATCAACTTCTTCTTCTTCTTGATTGCGTGCGGCGAGATCGCGTTCGCGAAGTTCACGAGCATGTATGCGCCGGCGGGCTAGACAATCTAAGCAGCTTGCGTTGATGACACCATTATCGCCCGTGCACTCCTGTAAAGAAACCTGATGGCGGCCTGCAGCACACCAGCGCATCCCTAATAGCGCGAAATCAAAATCAAACTTAATCAAGGACAAAAGCCAGCAGTGAACAAGCTAAGACTGACCGATGGAATCAGCATGGAGCCGACGGCGCATTGCGCGCTCGGCATCCGCACGTCGACAGGTATCACAAGTTTTGAATAGGTTGTCATGCGAGAGGGTTGTAGAGCGACGGAAGTGACGCCGTTTCTTAATCTTGCGACAGCGAGAGCAATGTTCCCTCTTACGGCAGGAAGCGCAGCGCTCGTGGATCGTGCCATCATGCCGTATAAAGGACGAACGAGGGAGACGGGTGCAACAAAGCAAACAGGGCTTGAGGAGAGGGGGAACGCGAATTGTAAGCCGCTGATGTTGTTGCCGTTGCGCGCATTCTGCAGCACGTTCTGACGCCAGACCAGAGCAATACATACATACACCCGCGAGTCGAATCCCAGTAACGAGGAATACGGGGGACGACATGAGCACAGTCCATGCATATGGCACTCAAGAGGAGATGCTCGGGGATGGGGGGAACGGGGGGCATGATGGAGAGAAGGGAATAATCATAGGCGTAGCAACACTACGCAGAACACGAGCAGTAATACCGACGCGACACATACCACAGGACTAGTAACAGAACCCCCATCCAACGAAACGGAGTCCTCCTCCAATCAATTTCGGCGAAAGCACCTCCATTTCGACATGAAACGGAAGCCACAACGAAGGCGCACCCGAAAGACGCGTGAAAATCAACGCGCAAAGACAAAAAATGAGGAAAAAATGGGCCAATATAGGACGCGACGGAGACCAGACGCTGCGCGTCTCTGTTTGTCCTTATTTGTCCGGGCCTGGGACCCCTTTAGAGAAAGTATGCGAGCTACGCTCGCAATAAATGACACTGCCTTCCGAACCTCCAGCAGGCGCCAGCTGCGTTCGCGCCATGCCGCTATAGACGTCCAGGAGGAATCCACTGAGAGTTTCGGGTAGATATAGCATTTTCCTCCAGAATCTTGCGATGTTTTCTTGTTCACAGAGTTGGTCAACGTCGAGAAAGGAAGTAGCAGCATGAGAGCACACTGGAGGATGAGAGCGTGAAAGTAAATTCCTGCCTAATTGGGGGCAGAGCGTCCACATCTGGTACAGATCATGTGACTCATCAGGGGGTTCAGGAGGAAGGGGAGCTGCCTTCCTCCCCGTACCTCCCATGGCCTCTTGTACTTCTTTGCCGCTGCATCACCATCGTCTCACAAAAGACTCTAGAGGAGCCAACTGCGTTCGCGCCATGCCGCTAGACACCAGACCAGGATGAAGATTGGATGAAGAGTTGAAGGAGGAGCCCACTGAGAGCTTCGGGTGAAGATGGCATTTTCCCTCAGAATGTCGCAGTATTTTCGTGCCCACCAGGTTGGTTAACGTCGAGAAAGGAAGCAGCATGACTGTAGGATGAGGAGGCTCTGGGGGCGTGGGAGTAACGCCTAATTGGGTGTAGAGCGTCCACATCTGGTATCAGTCATGTGACTAATATCAGGGGCTCTTAGGAGGAAGGGGCAATTGCCTTCCTCCTCGTACCTCCCGTGGCCTCTTGTACTTCTTTGACGCTGCTTAACCTAACGGGCACTTAGCACAGGGGTAGCGCGTTCGCTTCGCACTGCCATTTCGTCACTGTGTTATGCGAGAGGTCGTGGGTTCAAATCCCACAGTGTCCATTTTGCTGTATTTGCATTGTGACTGTGGACGGCGCCGCAAATATATTTTGCGTTAGTTATTAGACCCGTATCGCGGACTATCTTCGACATTTCCACAGATTCCAGTAAAATTTGTTGGGATGATGGCGGGCCTGCAAGTGTGCCATCGGAACTTCAACATTGTGCGTTGTATCTGATACTACGTCAACCTTGGTTGATACTTGAGATATTCTCTTGGTGATGAGTCGTGGTCTAATTGATCCTGTTCCACTGCACTTGATCTTCTAGTTTGGTTCTTATACCAGGCCCGGTTGTTTGCTCGATGTACAACTCACTGCCACGCCCTCCTAGTCCCCTCTCTCTTCTAGGTCACCCAACCATCACCACTAATGGATAACTGTAGCACAAATCAATGGATATCGAAATACATGGAGCAGGAACGTGTACAAGCGTGAGGCTGGTTTTCGTTTACCTCAATATTCCATTCGCTCAAAGTTCGCACTCTTGTGGTGCCATCGTCGACCTGTAGTTTTAGAGCCACTCGTACGCCCAAATCCTTCCCTTACATCGACTGGGGCCCGTGATCGCTCGTCCGGCTCTTCGGGACCTTCTTCGAGGTCCTCCTGTTCGGTATACTGATTATGCAAATACGTTTGTACCTCCAAACTTGAACGGAATGCCACTTCGAAAGCCACCCATTTTACCAATAATATCTTAGATGGCTACCACAAGTCCTTCCCTAGCGACATGATGCTGCTAAATATTGCCCTCCATCGTTGATCCTGCCCACTCACCGGAGGTTTCGGATGTTCAACAAGGCGCTCAAGGAGTCCATCTTCAAGAAGACGCGGCGGACTCTTTCGAATATCTTGAGGTTCACGCTCGAGACGGGTCTCCTTACGACAGCTGTGATTGCAGTTCAGATCGTGTTCATGGTACGAGTGGTAAATCCAACAGGGGAAGAACAATCGGGGCTCAGGTGGCGATATATCCTGCGAGTCATCACATTAATGCAGGACTGACTTAACACTTATATGATGTACAACTCATAATACAGATTTTATCCAACAGGCGTAGTGTGAGCGCTGTGCGTGTCGGTTGCGGACGGGTTCCTATGACGTTGATAGGTACTCGTCTTGGCTGCTCGCATCGGCATCGCTCAACGCACGGTCCACGTTTTCGGATGACGGTTCCCAGGTTCTCAGTACATATCAGCGCTTCGATCTGCCCATCCAGCACCCGGTACTGCACGTCCCAGAAACGGTACACTTGGATACGTCGAACCAGCCATTAGTGGTCCATGAGATCTAGGGCACCATCATTAGACAAGATTTGCGAGGGCCAGTAACGTAAACGGGAGTGAGCGTCGCTAGCGTGTAGGATGACAGAGACACAACCCATGCAGCTAGGAATAGAAAATGTTGATCTACCGGGCTTGAGCTTGAGCTTGAGTGCCTGAGCAGCTGTGGTCAATTAGTGGCCGAATGCAGACTCTCCTCGGGGTCGGGGGCCGACACACCTTGCCGGGTAACATATGGTGCCGCAGCGAGGCGGTTGAGAGATGGGAGGAGGGTTTGCTTGGAGGAGCAGCCGACTAGTGGGTGAACTGCCAAACTACCTAACTATATTGCTAACCAAGTTACAAACGGAGCGGTTCATCGACAAAGTGAATGCATGGACGTGATTTCCGATCCGCTCTTCAAGACACATGGACTAGCATGCAGCATCGAGGATTCGAAAGCAAAATGTCAATGTTCACCGTTGGGCAACTCACCCGAATTTGACTCCGCGAACGTATAACGTCGAACGACCTTTTTCGCCATGGTTTCAGTGGCCAATCCCCGTTATTGCCACTACACCCTAGCTCTCTTGGAAGGCCAGCCGGACTCATGCACTGCTGACATAATTCAATGTGCGCCGTGAATGCATCGTAATCGCATTGAATGGCTATAAAATATTCAGCACTGGGGTAACGGATGTGATCACAATGTATTCCCGGGGGATATAGGACTATGTCAGCAGTGTCAGAGAGTGAAATCAAGGGAAACCCGTGTCTGGCGCAGCGCAGAGACGGCGTCATGAACCACATTTTGGGACCTGCCTCTCCCCACCGAACTGTCTCTGCCGAGAACGAGTTGGCAGCTCGGAACAACCCAAACAGATCGCGTCTGGCCAAAGGGTGAGTGGGGCATGCGTGCAAGCAAGATGTAAGAGTGGTCAAGTGGAAGGACTAACTGCCCGTCGACGCGGAATTGGAGGTACCGGGTACGCGAGTTCCGACATGGTCATTTTTTTACTCCAGGATCTACATCATCATGACCTTTGTTCAACCCTCTTATTGCCCCCCTATGCCTTTGTTTTTGCTCCTCCAAGTGACATGATCAGTAGCACCTACTAATATTCAACTCCAGTCCTGGTCTCATCCTGGCGTTAATGCGTGCTCAAATACTCCCAGTGCAGAATCCCTCCCAAAAACAATACCCTTCTTGGCACAAGGCGCAATGGATCCACTGTCGATTATTGCGGCTTCCGCGCCGTTCGTAGACATTGTGAGGCGCTTCAAAGATTCTGTGGATAAGGTGAGCACACATTGAGAGTGCGGGCTTGTTGTCGCTTAGGGCAGTACTGATGGGTATGCACAAGGTTGGACAAACACGACAAAAGCTACACCAGCTCCTTGAGAATCTTGTGGAGGAGCTTGCAGGGCTGCAGAAGTTGTGTCAAGGTGGGCTGGGCCGCCTTAACCACGCCGATCCGGATTCGACTCATTCTTTGCAGAAGTTACACTCGTTTTTCCAAACTCCAATTCTCCTCTGAGCCTGTATTAATGATATTGTCCGTGCGGTGAATTAATGGATACCCTGGAATACTGCCTGAAACTCGCGGAACGGCGCCCAGGCAACAAGGGCCTTTCTTCCGTGAGGTACCATTTCATCACTTGGGTCAAGAATGCCGGAATGGAAGCTCATATACTTCGCCTTCAAGACCACTGAGCCGCTTCAACTGCTCAAACAGTGACATGCTGACCGGGCGCAAGGTGTACAAGTGATGCTTCCATCTGTCTCTGTACCAAGACTCACAGCAATGAGACCGATAGAGGTTGCGACTCCCGATCCAGATGACGACCCGCACGGATCTGCGTTGGGAAAATATGTGTTGGTGTTTTGTCCGCCACGTCCAGACCACCCAGCTAGAAGTTTGCCCCGGAAAGTGGGAACATTCTGATAAACTTACCTTCCCTACACAGGCAGTCCTCAACTGACATGCACACTTGAAATCCAAGGGGGCTCACCATGAATGATTGCTCCAGCCTTCCGAAGTCGCTTGACAACGTCGGCATCTTCTAGGACCACAGATCCCAGTAGGCTGAACGACCCAGCAGTTGTATTCATCCCTGGTGGTCTCAGTGAGCACCAAATGTATACTCGTACAATTTTGACTGTTAGCATACCCTCCGAAGCCACAGCGGCGATATTGTCCTTCAGAATAATAGGTATGTCATGGAGAGCACTCCCGGGCCCGTTGAGTTTTCCGTTCGCGGTCAAGAGATGCTGCTTGTTCCAAGGCGGACGGGTTCAGCTCTAAGACGGCTCTTAACGCAGGTCCTTTCAAGTCTCGACACGAGCAAAGGAAGCCTGCGAACGATTTGATATTAGTAAACTCGAACATCTCTTTGAAGGATGGTCACGCATTTTTACTAGATCGATGCTAGTGAAGTGACCAGCGTCGAAGCCTGCCTGCAATTCTGGAACTGATGCTTCGTACAAATCCGGAAGACTGACGGGTTTGACTCGGGCCACAAATTGGGAGGGAAACATGCTTGAAATGCAGAGACATTGGCCCGCGGTGGCCAAAACCACGAACAATCTGACCAACATGGCCTGTGTATAGAGGGAATAGAGTACGCGAGCGATGTCGATTCCTTAAATTCGAAACATAGCATGGGTGCTGCGCGGCTCTTCATATGAGGCATTCTCTCGCACACCGCACATGCGTAACACTGATAGCGAATTAGCCCATCGAGGAGTCGCTTGTGCCGGTTGAAAATAGCTCAGCGTCTGGCTCCATGGGCATCAAAACATTGGCAGTTGTGTCTAATTCACCTAGTTATTCAGTCAGAGCGTATAACTAGGGAGAGTAATTCACTGACCACCCAAGCATAAACGCAATTATGGGCGGCAAAGCAATCAGGCCATACCCCTGTGCAGCATTCGTAGAACAAATAACGGCAAACAACTATCGAACAGGAGCCGAGTCGAAGAGGATTCGAGAGCTCAATTTGAGCTTGAACGAGTGCTACCACAACTTCCGCGTGGGCACACCATGCCCCTCACACAACAGAAATCCATCTTGGGTTTCGTATCCCAGCGACGTGGCACCATATTTCTGATATGCGTCTTCATCGCCTTCATGCAGGCAGGCCTCTTTTCTGGACACTGGTCACACAAGCACCTCGACGCGTATCCGGACCAGATTGTCGAGGAGTCCTATTGGGGCTCTCAGGCTGCAAAATTCCTTCGTCTATCGGAGTCGACTAAGAAAGTCGTGAGGGAGCATCCCATTCCCAAGTTGATGGACCAGGCAGAGGCGAGATTCAGAGAGAAGGTCGACAGGCAGAGTAAAACCCTCCAGGCAGCCGTTAAGGAGTACAAGAGGAGGTACGAGCGAAACCCGCCCAAAGGTTTCGACGAATGGTGGCAATTTGCGAAGGCAAACAACGCGACATTTGTGGATGAATACGACGGTCTGGTGTCCGACTTGGCACCATTCTGGTCATTATCAGGGACTGAACTACGACGGCGGACTGAACAAGTGAGTTTCCTCGCTTTATTGTCTGAAGATTGGGCTGTTGTGACCTTGGAGCAGGTAGGCCAACTTCCGTCCATCAATTTGGTGCGGCTCGAGAAAGGAAAAACCACTATCATCAAGAATGATGACTTCAAGGATTCCGAGGCCATGGCCAGAGCACATGGGTTTCGCAGGATGCTAGAACGCTTCCAGGATAAGGTGTGTGATTCTACTCCTCCGTCCAACAATCTAGTAAAACACTATACAAAGCTACCGGACATGAATTTTCCAATAAATGCGAAGGCAGAAGGCCGCGTTCTCGTACCATGGGAGCACCAGAAATACCCGAATCTCACCAAACAAGACTCGTCTGGTAATTACTTCTTCAAATCGGTTTCAACTCTCACAACAACGCATTGTAGGCGGCGTTGAAGATATGCTGGGAGGGCCATTTCCCGCCGACTGGAGAGGCAACGGCAACGTCTGGGAAGCATGGCGGCGTACCTGTCCTCCGTCCTCCCCAGCCCGACGCTTATTCGCCTCCGTGCGCAATACTTTCACCAAGAAGGTACCGAATTACCTTGCAGCAAACCACACATCTCCGGGCAACGATTTCAGTTTCGTTCCTGCGACTGCGTCGCGATTCGATTTCTGCGAGAAGCCGCACGCACATTACACTCAGGGGCATTTCTTCTCGGATTGGCGCACCATTCCTGTGCTTTACCCCGTCTTCAGTCCAGCCAAGACCTCGGGATACCTCGACATCAGGATACCGAGTCACTACTACTATGGGAGCACGAAGCGATACACGTACGGATGGGATCCCGTCAATATGGTGTTGAAAGAGGTTGACGACATGGAGAAACCCTGGGAGGCTAAAATCGACAAGATATTTTGGCGCGGCGCCAGTACTGGTGGGGGAAGTCATCCTCCTGGGTTCTCGCACCAATACCAGAGACATCGGTTAGTTCACTTACACTGACAATGCCCCCCATTTACCCATTTTACTCCATAGGTTTTTGCGTATGACGTCCGATACATCCGACACAAATCGTACAATTACCTTCGAGGACCCTCCGGGCTCGAAGAACTTCGCCTCCACCGTCGCCTCCATCGCGAAGCTGAACGAAGAGATCATGGACGTCGCCTTCGTCAAGATCACCGATGCCCTGAATTACCCGGGGGGACTCCCGGCCATGGAGCAACACTATCGGATAGCGGATTCGGTGCCCCTGGGCAGGCATTGGGCGTATAAGTACCTTATTGATATGGATGGGATGGGGTATAGCGGCCGGTTCATGGCGTTCCTTGCGAGCGACAGCGCGCCGCTCAAGGCGACGATATACGAGGAATACTACTCGGATTGGATCGAGCCTTGGTGAGTGCACGCATACCATGTGCCCATACACGCGATGTTTGGTTTTTTCCTGATCTCTGTGATGTGAGTCAGGGTGCACTTCATCCCATTGTCGAACACCTACCGAGAGATCTATAACATCTACGCGTATTTTTCTGGTCCCACGAACTCCACGATACAAGCTGTCAATGGGACGCAGGCGCAGGAGGATTCCGACTCCGAGTTCCCTCTATCACCAGAACCAGAATCGAGACTTTCGGTTGAAGGTAACAGGAGGCTGCGCAGGATTGCGAGAGCCGGCAAGCAATGGAAGAAGACAATCGGGAGGACGGTTGATATGGAAGGTGGGTTTCCTTGCTTGACTCGCTTGACATTCAAACTCACCCTATGCTGTAGTTTATGTGTATCGCCTATGCCTGGAGTGGGCTCGATTAGTCGCGGATGATCGTGACTCCATGGACTTTTATCTGTAATCGTTGCTTGTTGTCGTTTTTATTTCCTCTAGACTTATCGCAGGCATGTATCATTATTGGCATCAACATTGAACAAATAGCATTTCATGACATAATTAGGGAGCGTATTCAAATCAGCAGTCTTGCGGGGAAAGTTGGCCAGGATCAAACACGTTGCAACGGCATGTCTTTGTTTATCTTAGCTGCTGCGTATTGTCGGTGCACCTCCGCATGGGATCCATCATGCAATGTTACCCTTTCATAAAGGTGCATCGTTACGCCACTGACCCTTTAAACTCCATCTTCCCGACATCGAGCGACGACTAGTTACTCTCTCCAACCCCAAATCTCGCCACCATGATTAATAGCATGCCCACGCCCCGCTTATTACCTTCTCCATCACTCTCCACTGCCAACCTCCCGTACAACCGAAACCCCAACGATTTCCAGATCGAGAGAAGCCCCAGACCCGTTGCGGCGTCGAAGCGAACCTCGGTGTATGGCGGCAATCCTTTCCTCGAAGACGATTACCTATTCAGGGAAACGGTGTCGAGGTTCCTTATAGTGAAGGATCGGCCCACGACGGTGTCAGGCCGTATACCGCTCGATCCATCGCATCTTGTGCTGTTCTTCCGGTCGAAGGTACGTACGAGCCAGCAATCACCATTATGTTGTTGCGCTGTTCCTGACTAATGGATGCACAGAGCGGCATCACGCATTCGCTGGACTTCCCGATCGACGTGGACTACAATACCCCGCCTGCGCTCGATGTGTTGATCGCTGCCTGCAGACCGCATCCTTCATCAAATGTGGACGGTCTCGATCGCGAATCGCTGTACTATCCGTCCAATCTCCCCCTCACGACCTCCCTCGAAATCGCAAACCACCCCATCCTCGAGGCGATTCGCAATACGCTGTTCCCCGCCCTGCCGACAGGGCATTACCTCACCGTCTCGCGCGATCAGTTGGAGGTCGTCGCGGTCGGCGGGCGCATGGATCCCCAGCCGCAGGAATTGAGGAATGATGGGCGGTCGGCGACGATCATTGTCACTCTCCCGGTAAGGTTTCGAGGTGGTGCGTTGATTGTGCATGATCCTGAAGGCGGGTCGGAGAAGTATGATGGATGTGGAGGCAAGAGCGGGGACATTGAATGGACTGCCTTTGTCGCGGACTGTGATTATGAGGTAGAGACGGTCACAAAGGGGTGTCGGATAACACTGAGCTATGGAGTGTATCTCAAGACCTTCGGGCCGTCTGGGCTGAATCCTGATCCTCTGATCAATCCAAGCGACAATTTCCTCGATCTCTTGTCGCCTATCTTCAACCTTGCCCGTGGACGCAAGATTGCATTTTACATCATGAATGACTATGAAGTCAACCCTTCGGAAGTCCTGGCTGAGGCTTTGGTACCAGAGGTAAACCACGTCGCCTTGCTTTCTGTGGCGAGAAGTAGCTAATTTCGTTGCAGCTGAAGGGCGGCGATTCGGTGCTTTACCATGCGATGAAGTATTACAGTCTGGTGCCGGAGCTACACTGGACCGCGGGAGGGTATATATGGCCTATCGACAAGACCGTCGAGCTTTCGAATGAGGAGTATATATCCTTGAACACGTCCGCGCACGGAAGGAAAGCTATGGGCGTGGTAAATGGCGGCCATAGAAATAGCCCTGCCATGCGTGGCGCTTTCAGCATGTACGGAGACCAAGACACCGACGGAGGCGAAACGCTGAGGATGCGGGTCGAGGATAGCGGTGGGATTCCTTTGGCGGATGCAAATATTGTCGTCTGCACGAATTGGGATCCTAATGCGCCTCCGGCGATTGGCAAGGCTCGGGTGCCGTTTGTCTCTGGAGGCGAACTTGAGAGGCTGGTTGTTAACGTCTTAATGGTCGTGTATGTGGCTTGATCGTCCGTGTTTTCTTTGGTAGTTTTCTTTTGGAGATTTGTGTTGTACGCTTTTTTTACATTACCCCACGGCATCTGTTTCTTCCACTTGCATTTGTATTTTGATCAGGTTCTCCAGTTTATCACATGCTTTCCTCGATCTGATTCCTTCACCTCATCTTTCATCATCGCATTTGTACTGTCTTCAGCTGTATCTCACGATCTTTCACGAACCTGTCAATACATAAAGCTTTAGCCCCAAGCTTGGGCAGGGGGGTCGGTCGCATGCCTACTAGTGTGCGAAGTCTTCGAGCCACACCATGTGAAGACATAGTTGATGGAATTCGTTCCAGCACCCCCGGAAGCTTCTCCATGGCGTATGGGCAGAAGAACCCTCATGACCGGACCACGGTGTCAGACTTAAATAAACACGGTAGTCTAAGCTTCGACGCTCCCAGCCTTACCTTCTATTCCAATTCCCCCGCCGATGTCTCTGCCATTCGACGAGAAGCGGTTATCCTCTTCCGAGAGACTCTACGCTGTCTCCGAAAAGGACCTAGAAACAACGGGTGCTCGAGAGGCCGTAATAGGTGATCTAGATAATGGAGAGATCAACGAGATGGCTGTAGTTGCTGAGGGAGAAGAGCGAACAACGTGGTTCGTTTGGATTTTGGTGGCATCTTCTGCTATCTCGGGACTGCTCTTCGGTATGCATTGTCGCCGAAATCGACTCGATCGAGAACGTACTGAGCAGGTGGTTTAGGCTACGATACGGGGGTTATATCCGGCGCATTGGTTACCATCGGCTCTGATTTAGGACCTGCAGAGTTGTCGAATGGCCAGAAAGTAAGAATATCTCTCGGGTTCTCTCCCTAGCCCAGAAGCGTACTGATGGTTATGGCCAATGTAGGAATTGATCACGTCTTCTACCACGCTTGGTGCCCTGCTTGGTGGCCTCGTCGCTGGTATACTCTCTGACTGGACGGGGCGGAGGCCAGTGCTGGGCATCGCAGACATTATTTTCATAGGTGGCGCCATCGCCCAAGCCGTTTGTCATGATGTTTGGAGTATGGTAGGAACGACCAAATTTTGTCTAAACTTTTGTTTGATCCGCCCTAGATCGGTGGCAGGTTTCTCATTGGCATAGGTAAGGTGTGTTGTCTGGATGATATCTTACAGGAGCTAACCGTCGGGTCATCTAGGTGTCGGTCTGGCAGCGTGCATAGCACCTTTATATATTCAGGAGCTTTCCCCGACGAGACTCAGAGGGCGAATGGTTGTCCTGAATGTAGTCATGATCACTCTGGGTCAGGTCATCGCATATGGTATTGGTGCCGGATTCGCTAATGTGCAAAGCGGATGGCGATACATGATCGGACTGGGAGCAGTGCCAGCAGGAATCCAAATATTCCTGTTGCTCTCTATGCCAGAGAGTCGTGAGTATCACCGCTCTCGATATGAGTTTCAATAATAGATGACATCTTTTGAATAGCGAGGATCCTTATACGAAAGGGGAACCTAAGCGCGGCGCATGCTGTAATGACCAGGGTTTATGCTCACGCAAATGAGAAGGATGTAGATCTAAAAGTTCGCGAACTTAGCATTCCCCCTAGTCCATTGACCTGATGCTATTTACTAGGTCAAAGTCCTTCAGGCAGCAGTTCAACAAAGCATCAAAATTACCAACTCAACAACATTATTCCAACGTTGCAGATCGATGTTTAGTAACCCGGTCAATCGTCGCGCCCTCAGTATGTCCTTCCCCGTGAAATGAATTGTGTGCCACGCTGAAAGGTGATTCATCAGTTGTGGGATGCGGAATGCAAGCCTTTCAGCAATTGTGTGGATTCAATACATTGATGTACTATTCTGCAACACTGTTCAAAGATATCGGGTTCGACCAGCCGACGGCTGTGGGACTCATAGTCTCTGGAACGAATTTCATCTTCACTCTTTTCGCGCTCAAGTGGATCGACAAAATCGGCAGACGGAATATAATGATCTGGACGGCTCCCGGTATGATATTTGGCCTGACGTTCGCCAGCATTTGCTTCCATTGTGAGTACCAAAGATCGATATTAATATTTCCTCTTCGTCGGACGCAACTCATGATCGCTGTCGCACGCTCAGTCTTGACGAGGAATACTGGTGGTAACCTTAACGAGAATGCGGAGTACTCAAACGTCTGGTCGGGCTTGGTCTTGTTCTCGATGATCTTCTTTGTTGCATCGTATGCCACAGGATTGGGGAACGTACCTTGGCAGCAAGGCGAATTATTCAATCTCGAGGGTAATGTCTTCCTCCCATTCTGTGTGTTCGACACGTCCTGACATCATTGGAAAAAGTGCGTGGTATCGGCACCTCCTTGGCAACAGCGACAACTGGGGCGCCAACCTCCTCATTGGATCAACGTACCTTTCACTGATGGCTAAGATTACGCCTTCTGGTGCATTTGGATTCTACGCTGGGATGTGCTTATCGGGCTGGGTATTCTGCTTGTTCTGTTTCCCTGAGACGGCAGGTCTCAGCCTCGAAGAAGTGGGTATGGTGTTCAAGGATGGGTTTGGCATCAAAGAAAGCCAGAGACTGAGGAAGGTCAAGCAAGCAATGAAGAACGAAGCGATCAGCGCAGAAAATAAGAGGAATGAAGCAGTGGTAACGAATAATCAATAGGAGGCGGTCAACTGGAAAAGTGCTTGATTATTGCTTGTCACGACGTCGTTATATACCTATGGTCGCTTTGTAGCTGTCCAAAAGGATGTTTCATATACATAGCCTAGCATCCCTTCAGAGTTGCTGCTGCAGTATGTTTGTAGGAATGGTGCGTTCGTTCTGAATGAACGTTATGTTTGAGCTTCGTGTATACGAAAGGAAGATTATTCGTTACCGATATGTCGAAGCCAATCTCTCGGCACAGGCTCTTCACTTCTTCCAGGTCAAGCTCAATGGACGGGTCGTTGGTATTGTTGTTTTCGAAATGCCAGAGAAGGGGACCTGGACGTTACTTTAGTATGACCGCCACTACATGTCGTGACACACCTACCTAGATTAATCCACACTCCGCCTGGAGCGAGGATTTGGTGGATAATCCGTAGGTAGTTGACCACATTTTTGGCCTGATTGAAAGGTCAGATTAATATTTGAACGATAGGGAAAGGCCGCTTTTACTGTGTCGATGAAAAAGCATGTCACGACGGCATCCCAATGACCGGCCGACGGAGTACCATCATCTGGCCGTTCTGTTTCACCATATATTTCCTCAAAGTCACCTGTGCGAAGGATCATCCATCATCATACTAGTCAAGTACGTTTACACATACCAGCCACTAAAGAAAAGTTGGCACCAGAGGGGAGGTCGGAAGGCAGGACATCGGGATGCGGATCGATCGAAGCATAGCTTGCCGGTTGGGTACGTTGGAAAATGAGTGGATGTAGGGATAGATAATGTACTTTTCGATCTGATCGGTTCTTGTGAATGAAGGTTGGGTAAACGAGAATCAGCCGGAGGAGACTCGAATCTACCTGTTTAATATATGGAAGGACGGTAGTAACATATAGTGGGAGAATTCGTTGGCCTGACAGGCGAACCCTAGTGGAGAGATATTGATATTCACTTTATACATGCGAGGATGCACAGATGCAGACATACCAAGTTTTGCGACGTCGTATGCAAGACGTGCGAGACCACATCCTGGGACCAGAACTCTAAACTTTCCTCTGATTCGTCGCGGCGCACCTCAGACTAAGTTGTTCGGAAGGGTGAAGAGACACACCTTTCGGCTGGAGGTATATCGGAGAAATGGTTCAACAAGGCATCTTTCATTGGCGCATAGGCCTGCTCCCGCTCTTCTTTCCCCTACACGTGAGTATTCCAACTGATCAATTGGAGGAAACGGTGGCGGCATGTATGCTGTACCTCGGCACTCCAGTCTCGCACAAACTGCTTGATGGTGCTGCGTAGTTTATCCATGTCGAAATCCGAGGAAGCTGCCGTCCCAGAACGGGACGAAGGGCCTCCGTGCGAGAGAGAATGGCTGCCGTGATCATGCGAGTGTTCATGGTCATGGGAGTGCCCGTGCTGTCCTGGTTGAAAGCGTCGGTATTGTTTTCTAACAAAATATCAGATTAAGTACCAGAAGGACCGTCGTGTGGTTGCCCCTCAACCACATCACTTGGGTGTTTTTCCTCTTCAGAACTTGCAGAGTCCACGTTATGCCCAAAATTGCTGGATCCGACACAATGAGATCGAGGAAATCAGCGTTTGCCTTGATAGCCTTGTCCACTTCATCTAGTTTGCTTTTATATCCCACTCTTCCAATGAGTTCTCGATCTGCGCGGGTAATCGTGAAGAGGTCTTTCCGACGCCTATTATTCGCGGCGAGCTTTCAGAATCTGGTAGGTATAGAAGGTCTGGGTGGAGGATCCGGGGAACTGACCGAGTATCGTAGGTAATTTCGAAACGTTGCGATGACCCGAGAGAAGTGAAGTTCCTCCTCCTCAACATCCTGTGCAGTTGGCGACTTCGACATGGTAATGTTTGCGTAAACGTGAGTTCAGGGAATGATAGATGTAGTATTTGGCTTCAGATGCAAGTTCCCCTGTCGATCAACTTCATCGAGTTGCGGCAGGCGCTACCCTTGAGCGCTTCTTTCTCTTCAACCTCCACAAGTTACATCAAAATGGTACGCGTTCTCGGGGTTGCTCTTGTTGCATGCTAACGGACATCATCGCAGGCGCGAAATGAAGAAAAGGCACAGTCCATGCTATATCGTTTCCGGGAAGCTCAAGCGGCAGAGCTTGGGCTAGGCACCCGTGGAGATCGTCGCCCACGAATGGCAAGTGCTTGCAAGAGTTTGAGGGAGTGTGAACGCTGGAGAGGGGAGATCCTGCGAGAAATAAGTCGCAAAGTCTCAAAGATCCAAGATTGTCAGTCCCCTTGCTCTTGTCACGTTCCCCGAGCCCAACTTATATCACTGTGTTTTAGCTGGGTTAACCGACTACGAGGTACGCGACTTGAACGACGAGATCAACAAGCTATTACGGGAGAAGAGACATTGGGAGAACCAGATAGTAGCTCTAGGGGGTGCAAATTATCGGCGGAATGTTGCTATGCTTGATGACGACGGGAAGGAAGTGCCGGGGACGAAAGGTTACAAGTACGTTACTCCCACTAACTTTGTTGCATTGATACGAACGATTCGATATAGGTACTTTGGTCGTGCCAAGGATTTGCCTGGTGTTCGTGAACTATTCCAAAGCAGGAAAACAGGAGGAAGAGGAAGAGAACCAAGCCTACGCGTTCTACAAGAAATTCATGAACCAAGGGCCCTCGTACTACGGCGACACGGACGAAAACGACGGGGAAATACTTAAGTACGAGGCGAATGCAGAGAACGAAGGTGTGTGTTAGACCACCGGTGCTCGGGACTTAAACCAACTTGAATATTGTGCAGAATGGGAAGAAGCATACTCGAATCTTCGTGAAGCCTTGGGAATACCTACCGATGGACCTATACCTAAATTCCAGCGAGAAGAGGCTAATGGCCGGCCTCCACCTCCGATAGACGGAAACTCGAATACAGGAAATAAACGCAAAGCATCGGAGGACGATGATGTTGACATGGATGCCAAACGGACAAAAGCCGACTCCCAGCCAGACGGGCGGGTAGCTCAGGCGACCCCGAACGAACCTGCTCGCATTCACGCCCAAATGGCTGCTTCCTATATATCGTTTATAGACGCAGACATACTGCTGCCCCCCAAAATGCCGACACGAGACGAAATGGAGAAGGTGCTGCTAGAGCTTAGGAAGAAAGCACTGGTAGAGGAGTATTTTGGTGAAGAGTCATGATTGTCTTGCAGATTGCTATGTATCTGGGCACTCGTTCTGTATTTTAGCACATGTTGCGGTACCGTGGGTACGTCTTCGCTATTCTAAATGGGTTCAATCACTTGAACTTGTTTCTTATCATGGCGGTGTCGGCGAGAAACCGCGTAGAAGAAGAGGCCACCAACGATGCGGCAAACAAGCATTGTGGATGTATATTGTACACCACCGTGTTGGTTGGACTGCTCTCCATATTGGTCATAACCGGGCAACACCTATACGTTCCAAGCATACCTTCTTTCATGTTTGCGACCACAACTAAATCCGATGGAGTTGCCCTTCCGGATCTATACGAAGCATCTATCGCAGAATTACAAGCAGGTCTCCACGCAGGTCATTTCACTAGTGTAGATCTCGTGAAAGTGCGTCGTTATACCTGCTCACGCAGCATCGTATAAATATATCGGCTGAGACCAAATCGACCTTCACAGGCTTACTTTGCTCGAATCGAGGAAGTCAATTTGAAGGGACCTATGCTGAGAGTTATTTTGGAACTGAATCCCTCAGCTTTAGAAAGCAAGCAGCGGCTCTTGACCACGAACGGATGTCCGAAGGTGCACGCAGCCCTCTCCATGGTATTCCGATTCTCTTGAAGGATAACATTGCCACTCTCTCTTTCGGAAGGTCTGCATTCTCCGCCTACACCAACAATTCTAGGACGTGTGCTCACTTAAACCATCAGGGATGAATACCACGGCTGGATCGTTCAGCTTACTTGGGTCCATTGTCCCAGACGACGCTAGTGTTGTAAAGCGACTCCGAAAGGCTGGAGCAATAATTCTCGGTAAGCTAATTCTTGACGCAGATCCGTTATGATCGACTATCATACCGTACTGTAGGGAAGGGAAAATATGGATGAGTTTGCCCACTTCCGAGGTGACAACCTACCCTCGGGGTGGTCAGGACGGGGTGGTCAGAATACCAATGCGTATTTTCCGAATGGTGATCCATGTGGATCATCCTCTGGACCGGGAGTGGCGACATCTATTGGGCTTGCGACCGTGAGTCTCGGTACGGAGACGGACGGAAGTATAGTATGTCCTTCAAGCAACAACAACATCGTTGGGATAAAGCCCACAGTCGGCTTAACATCCCGAGCAGGAGGTGCTTGTACCGTTTTTCATCCTATCGTAGAGATATCCGTAACACCGTACCCAGTCGTACCTATTTCGGCCCATCAAGACACCGTAGGACCTATGGCGCGTTCTCTTACGGATGCGGCTATCGTCTTGTCCGTAATAGCAGGCAAGGACGACAACGACAACTATACATTGGCTCAACCATCCCGTATTCCCGACTACACGGAAGCGTTAGATCTGAACGCGTTGAGGGGGAAGCGTATCGGTGTCCCCCAGAGAGCATTCTCCAATGATACCGATATCGACGAGGCAGTCAATGTGGCTTTCAATCGTGCTCTGGATATCATTCGCAGCCTTGGGGCGACCGTGATAGACCCCGCTGACTTGCCCTCCGCTGACGAGATTTCACTTTCCACCAACGAGACCGTTGTGACGGATGTAGACTTCAAGGTATGTAGACTGGCTAGACTAGATTGTGTTGCCTGCATGTGTATACTCAACGTCTGCTACAGATCCAGATCAACGCCTGGTTTGACTCGCTCAAGACAAACCCCTCAGGTGTACGAAGCCTTGCCGATTTGATCAAGTTCAACGACGATCACCCCGAATTGGAGAAACCGCCGCAACTTGAGGAACAAAATATGTACGTTGATTCGGCCTCCAACTCACATATCTAACACCAGGAACTGCAGGCTTATCCGCTCGGAAGCTACAAGCGGATTCGATGATGCCTTCTATGAGGCATTGGCATTTGACGAAGAATTGGGTAAAACGCGGGGCATAGACGCCACCTTGACAGCACACCAACTCGATGCATTGGTGCTGCCATCTGTGCGTTTCACGATCACAAGTCCAGCAGGTGAGCAAGCGATATAATATATATATGGGATCTTGGCCCTTCTTACTGCTTTATATCAGCCATCGCGGGGTATCCCATCGTTACAGGTATGTTTGTACTGTGTACGCGACATATCGGGCGACTGATCTCTCCTACGAAGTGCCACTGGATTTCTATCCTGACAATGTTGCCATCGGTTCTGCTGGGCCTACAACGTTCTATCCTGCCCCTGGTATACCCTTCGGGCTATCATTTTTTTGGCACTGCATTCACGGAGTTTGATCTGATTGGATTCGGATTCGCTTTTGAGCAGAGGACGAAGACACGGTCGAAGAGGAAGGCATTTGCAGCCGCTATTCCGAAGATGCAATTAAAGGATGTTATGAGTCAAGGCTGACAACCCTTTTTACCAGTGCCTAGTACGGCTGGTATGGTCTTCTTGATGTAGGTTTCACGGGGTTCTACCGCGGTATGCGGGAATTCACCGAATTATTCAATACCATCCGGATCAATTGATGAATGATGAAGCACCTATACATACCACACGCTTCCATGACATGGCATGGAGTTGCTATCAATTGTTATAGAAACATGTCGCGGTCCACGAAGCGGTACCAGTTTAGATTATTCCCAATCGATGAACTTGACATCACTATCACTTTGCCCCTAGTGACTACGAGGTGCAAACAGACATTCACAAGTATTTCGGTCTGACTATGCATTCGGAGCGAGTTCATCCGGCTCTGTTCTCTCAAGCATCACAACCAATCCAAAGTTAATTTTCAGGAAACGCATTTGACGAATTTACCCAAACCCACTCAGCCCGAAACCACCAATGTCAACTACTTCCATAGAGACGCTGATCTGGAGGCGGCAGTCACTGCCCCTGCGCTAAATTCTCTGCTTTATATTCTCTTATTCGCGCTACAAGATGTCCCTCCGAGTCCAGCCCAGTATCGCCTGGCGCAATGGATCCACTGTCAATAACTGCATCAGTCTTCTCGTTCATAGACATTGCAAAGCGCATCAAAGATTCTATGGAGAAGGTGAGAAGGGAGACCCACTCACTTAGTACCAGTCGACGCTAATCTCGACGCACCAAGGTCACGCAAAATCGCCAAATCCTCAACGAACTCTTGGACGATGTTGTGGAGGAGCTCACGCAGCTATATAGGCTATGTCAAGACCAGCAGCGCCGCCTGAACCACCTCGATCCCGAATCAACACGTTCCTTGGAAAAGCTACATTCGTCAGTCTGACTTTTAACGACTCTGTATGAGTTCATATCTGTTCATACTCGGAACGATCGTCCATGTTACAGCGATTTAGTACATGTTCTGGACCGCTGCCTCAAACTCACAAAGCGGCGAACAACCAACCGTGGCCTTTCTTCCGTAAAGTACTATGTGGTCGCCTGGATAAAAAACGCCGAGATTGAGGGACATATACTGCGCCTCCGGGACCGGGTCTCCTCTGTCAACCGACGCTTGAACGTACGTCTCGTCAAGCTGTACATCGTATCCATGCCGAGTGACTTTTTCAGATCATTTCAGCTCTGCGAGTTGAGCGAGCGGAACGCGAACTTCTCGTTGCCAGCTCTGAGCACCGTGCAATTTTGAACCGGTTGGAAGGCTCAGTGTCTCAGCTTCTTATCAACTCACATACATCGGGTACATACCCTGCCTCGGTACGCCACTCATTTGTCTGCTGAAAACTCGTTCCTCATCAAACTATACTACAGCTTCTTGATCACGTCCGTCCTGACGGCGTTGAGTACCAGTACCTTCATCTGCAGGTCCAGAGAGCGGCTGACCTCCTTAGGCGTATATCGGCTACCTATATATTCACAACTGAGGAACTACGCGGCCCCCAGTCCTTTGAATACAGGCTCATACCTCACGAGCACTCGCGGGCGAACCTCATGCGCTCAACCACAATCCAGGTCCTCCAGACGCTACAATCCCTGGAACGCGAACCATCCAACCTCGCGCTTTGGGAGGGTGCCCAGTATCTTATCAATCTTGGTATCTACCTGAATGATTTAGACCTAGAGGAAGATGCAGCGGCTATCTTCATGGGAATCACGACCATCTACCAGACGCTTATGCAGAGCAACCCCCGTACCTACCTGCCTTATGTTGCTTGGGGACTTGGGTATCTCGCTGGCATTTACTTTGGGACCCCGGAAGGACTGGAATTTGCCAAGCAGGCAGTGGATATATGTGGGGGAGTGGCCGCTACGCTGCAGGACGGATCCTCATTAGCCCGGAGTCTGAGCATCTACGCCCTCCACCTCTCCGAGAACGATGATTTCGACAGCGCGGTCACATTCGCGAAGGAAGCCCTTGCTATTCAGCGCAAGGTTTCGACTCCGCGGCAAGACCCAGGCTGCTTGTCAGTTACTTGGGAGGCCTCCGGAGAAGAGCCTGTTGTTCTTTCTTCCGCACGAACGATCTTTAGAACATACGATGCAGCGATCAACGATGCAGTATGTTTGCGAATCTACGCAGATAGTCTCATCCACGCTGGCCGATGGTCCGAAGCCCTGATCGTCACTACGGAAGTCGTCAATTGCCTGGATGCTTTGGCGAAATGTAGTCCTCTGATCCAAGATCTCAATATCTGGCTCGGGGAAATGCACGAAGATCACCAGTATATCATTGCGAACATATGTTCTCCTGATCATCCTCTCGTAGCCACAATCTCTGAGGTTGATGACTTGGATGATTCCGGTCACGAAGATGATTTTGGAGAAGATACTTCCAGTAAGTCTGCGTTACTCGTGCGGACGTAGGGTCTCATTTGGGCACACAATCCCTAAGCTGGTCCGTAGTACCATATCTCATATTAATGGAGAGTATACCCGCCCTAGATTTATACCTTAGTACGATAATCATTACGCACTTTATACATTACCGCACGAATACGAATCGGGAGGCTAGTTGGTTTGGCGAGAGACACCTCGTGCTTCGTAGTTTGACAAACCCATTTAAATGTGGATAAGTGTGACATTTCTATTTGGGTATCTTCTGTGAGAGGGCTTGCAGCGTCTACGTCGTCGAGTTGAAGTTAAACGGCGCTATTGAAAGATCCCATCGCGTAGTAGGAGGGACTACCGCTCCCCCTGGTGTGGGGCAAGCATAAGCTCACCTGCTGTGTATGAAGGGCATAGATCCACTGGATATCTTCTTTACTGCATCCCCAATCGCAAATGGCCGTCTCTGATCACTTTCAAGGCCAGAATGAGAGTGTAACGAGGGTCTGATGATTCGAAAATATTCAAATATTTCGAATATGGAGAGGGACCAAGTAGGCGCCCAACGTCGGAGTAGATGCCTTCCTGCCTTCGTGGAAGGCGTGCATGAATGATCGATGGAGGGTATAAATATGGATCCGCGGGGCGTGCCGGCGGTACGCTCGCTTCGAAGTGCTAGGGCACGGGTGTTTATGCATTAAAGATCAAACAATATATTTGTGGGCTACATACTTACACGGAAAGAGACACACCTTTTTACGCATGCCCGAAGACAATAAGTTACTACACTGGTTGTTCAGAGCGCGGCGCCGGTGTCGTAACGGCTTGAGCCACCTCCAGCGCTTTCTGGCCCAAAAGCCAGCCAAAAGCTCCATATTTTTTTGAGAAACCTTCAGTACTTGATGCAAAGAGCAAGTTCTGAATGTCAAAATACACAAAAAAAGGTGGTGGAAACCAGAAACTCACCAAAAAGACAGGAAGAGTCACCTAATCTTGCCCGATTGCTGTTTGGTCTTGCTTGTACATGCAAGGTGCCCACTTTAGAGAATGCATGCAAGCATAGCTTGCAATAACATAGAAAATATAAGTCTATTATGGGTTCTTCCAAGTTTGCCTTGGGCAACTTACCAAATAAATGATGGGGGTATCTATGCCGATGTCAGTACTGCACATGCAAGTGACCTAGCATTCTGCCTCCCCAAGTAAAGGACATATTCTGAACAAACCCATTTGCAAATACAATACACCTTGAAATGCTAAAAAAAAAGACAAAAGACTTATAAATGATAAGTAACAAGCTCCGTCTGCCTAACGCAGATCCACGATCTCGAGGGAGGTATCCTTCATCTGAACGTGCCCCTTATCCGCGTCCTGCAGGATACACATGTGTTAGCTTCAGCATCAAAGCAATAAAGCAATGGGGCAATGAAGTACACCAAGAAAGCCGCAGGTGTGAACTCACTGTGTATATCGGAAGATCAGGGTGGGGGTGGAATGCCTCCTTCGTCGTGCATTCGAGGATAGTCTTCAGGCCTGGCGGGTCCGTCAGGCGGAATATACCAAAGCTACCATTGTGTGTGAGTCCCTGAAAATATAGGAGACAATCTAGGGGCACAGGGGCAAAACATACTTCGGATTCGACTTCGGGGCACAAAACCACAGCAAAGGATTCTGGAAGCATGCGTTGAAAGCCGGAGTGAGTGTGTAGATCCACGGAAGACATGAAACCTTGAATAGAAAGAATTAGTTCGAAACGGCCAATGTCAATGGACGAGGGATCCTACATGACTGCGATGGGTGGGTATGAATCTTCAGAGCTAATGGTTAAAATGTGGATAACTTTCGATGGTTGTCGCCACTCACCCATCCCAGTGTTATCAGACTTCGTTCTTCCGTGAACTGCAGAACCAACTCCTCTTCGTCCATCGAGCAAGTATCGCTCGTCGAGTGTTGCTTCGGGACAAGCAGCGTCGTGACCACGTACTTGTGCCCTTTGTCCTTCCCCAATAGCAGCCCGCACGTCTCCCTATTCATCTCAGTGTTCACTTTCGCGATGGCTAGGAATCTCGGGAGGCATTCCCGCGGAAGGTTGACGGTCTTCAGCTCTGCAGTCTCGCTCTTCGAGTTAGCGAGCACGATGCGGTCGTCGGCGCGAGATGGTGGCGAGGCTGGTGTTGGGGCTTCGGGGGTGGGGGCGCGTGTGGAGGCGCTGGGGGTGGATAAGGTGAGCGTTGGGAATAAGACTGCGGTGGGGGGTATGAATATGGAGGTTGAGTCGATGCCGATGGTACAGGCAGCATATCAGAGGAGTACAGCGAACGCCCATTGTAGTGCGCAGCGTTGGGCGTAGTATCCGGTTCGAAGAGAAGCGCAGACGGTGCTACATGCGAGCCCGAAGTAGGTGGTATGAACATCGAATGGAGAGAGGGTACATAACCCTGCGTCTTCTGGTGTTGCGACATGAGCTGGGGATACAGTATCCGTTGACCTTCGGATGGTGGAGGGGATGTCGTGGTAATCGGAGGAGGGTACGACGGGCTGAGCGTGAGGTAAGTAACAAAGAAGCAATGAACACACGTGTCGACTGCGCGAGTGCAAAGGAAACACGCACCTTCGAGCAGGCGGTCTTGTGGGCGTCCTGTGCGTGTCATAATGCCGTTGTTTACCTCTACTACGCCAATCATGATTCCGCGCCAGAGATTCCGAATCAGTCGAGTCCCCCTCGTACTTCGTAGGACTTTCCAGAGGCATGATCGTGGGCCCATCGGATGCCGTAAATTGGTCCGGGAAGGAAGGCATTCGTGAACCTGAGGCACTCGGAGCGTGTAAAGTGCCGGGTGCGGAGGACACGGATGGGTACTGTATCTTTGCCGGGGTAGAGAAGGTGCTGGTTGATGCAGGGGCTGGCATAGCCGCAGACGGCGTCGTCGAAGGGTAGTAGATACTTGGCGTTGTCGCTAAAACCGACGGTGCCGAAGCCGCTGCGGATAATGGGGCAGGAGAATGGCCAGCCAGGTCCTGTCGGGCAGCACGAGCGGCGCTCTCTGCTTCAAATTGACGTTGAGCTATACCCACTTGCTGCTCCCTCCGTCTCTCCTCAGCATGTCTTCGAGCGATTTCCTCTCGACGCCGACGCATTTCCTCTTTGTTGCTGCTGATGTTTTATCCTCTGAGCTGATATTGAGTTGTGAGTTCATCTTATTGTAGTCAAATGTGGCATCAGGTGGGGGTTGTTGACGAGGCGGGGGAGGTTGCGCTGTAGGAGGCTGCGAAAAGGTGTAATCGGGACCATTCGACCTGGGGGGCTCAGCACGCCGAGGCTGAGGGGTCTCTGCCCTCTGTTGGGGCTGAAGTTGAGGTTGGGGCTGCGTTTCGCGTTGTCGCCTCCATTCTCCGGTCTCTCGGGTGGGGCGTTGGGTCTCAGCCTCAGCATGCTGATGTTGACTGGATTGATCCTGTGAGGGATCCCAGTCGGGGTGCGCCCTCGTCCACTTCTCAAATCTCTCAACGAGAGTTGGCTTCAGATCGCTCAGACTATCCAGGATGTCTTGGCCATTCTGCACAACGACTGAGCATCAGCGTGGGTCATCAAATAGATTGATTGAGTCGAGAATTAAGATGATGATGATTCATTCTAACAACGGAATATGACGGAAATGTACAGACCAGTCCAAGATTATGTCTCTGAGCACTTGACAAGAGTTCGTGATAATCTCGATGCGAGGGTAGCTTCTCAAGGACAAGTGTCGCGGCACGAGCGTGCTGAACGAAGGCGTTCTCAAGGTCTCCCTTCTGCATTGCCTCCCTGCCGTCACGACGACATTTCTCCGCAACACGGAGATAGTATTTGAGTTCTCGACCTTCCTCCCAAGGGTTATCGAGAGCACGTTCAGCTAATTCAGCGATGGACGCAGGGCGTGGCGAGGAGCCTCCATTGGGACGATGAGATGAAGAACGGGGCTGGTGCGTGGACGAGCTCATTGTGATGGAAAATGCACAGTCGCTGTTGTCGTCGCTAAGGGAGAAGAATGCTGCGCGGCCTCAGACTTATGTAGAGGAGACTGTTGCTCACTCGCGGCCATAACCTAAATCGAGCGCTATTCATTATCTTCACGTGAGACACTGCATCCAGTGCATGCCTGCAGGCGCCCAGGAGGGCTGGACTCAGAATGATGGCACCTTCCCGCTCATGACCATTGACCATGGAGAGCCCATCTGAATCACCTTCGCAACCCGTGGACAAGGGCAAGGCGCGGGCCGTCGCTATCACGGAACAGACCCCACTGCTTGGCCGGGCTTCCTCATCGACTTCGACCACCATATTCCATGGCCCATCGACACTAACGACGCCTCGCCGTGCCCTATGGCATAGGATGCTGAAGGTGTTTCTGGTCTCATTTTTATTTTGTCTCTTGGCTTTCACCCTCCTTGCGTTTCTTCTCTATTCGTACGCAGCTCAGGCCAAGGCCACGCCGATCCAAGAAGTACTGAACTCATCCCTAATCTTTCACGGCCCCAACCATGTAGACGTCCTACACATTACAGACGCGGGCAAAATCTACCTTCTCGTCGAAGGCAAGATTGGTGTTGATGCCGGTTCGATTCTCAAAGTCCACAGACACCCCGACACGGATGGCCTTTGGTCCAAGGTTCGCAAGTCTGTAGGACGTTGGGGAATTCGAAGATTGGATCGCGTATCTCTTCAACTTCAACCAATTGCCATTTCTCCGTACTACGACACACTAGTTACGCTTGGGCATGTGGAGGTACAGCCATTCGAAGTCCCCTTGCCGCAAACCCTCCTTTGGACAAGTCTTGGCTAGAGGACATCTCCCTCGCCGTAGCCGTAGTTCCAGCCCAGAATGTGTCTGATCTGACGACCTTTGTGAAGGATGCTTGGAGCTCGGGCAAAATTTGACATACGGGCAGACATAGATGAGGTAAACGTAAGAGGTGGGGCGCTCGGTGATGGGGGTTGGAGAGGGCTCTTTCAGCGTTCTATATCTCATCCTCGTGTGGATGTTCAAGTACCCAGTGGGTGCCCCCTTTATAATCCATAACACACAGCTTATCATTCCCCAAGTACCACCATTGCCTGGCCTTCCACAACCAGGGAAACATTTCCACTGCCATCCTTCTCTCAACTTGTTACACTATTGTCATTCAATATAACGACTGCTCGGCAAGAGCTTTCTTTGAAAGCTCGAGCTACAGCAATAGACCCATTTCCTGAAACGATTAGCCTGACGACACCCCCATTGCCTTTCATCATCTCACTTCCAACCCCGGATTCACTCATACCCATTGCCTCTGTCGAAACTTGCCCCTTCGATTTAACCCATCCCAACATCACTCTAGACATCGAAGGCCATGTCCTTCCCCTCACTACGGGCAGTTCATCAGTTCTGTCTGCTTTCCTGTCACGGTATCTATCTGGCGAAGCTAATCCAATAACCATCTCCACGCCCATCTATCATGGAATGACAGTAGACGCCGAGTTCCCGGCACCAAATCCTCGACCAAGCATCCTACGTAATGTTACCATACACGACATGCGGATAAAAGCTTACGGGACGACATTTCTTGCGAGTGGGACAGTCAACGCCCGGGTCGTATTACCAAAGGGCATGAACCTTGATCTGGACATATTCCATGTTCTCCCTGACGTCTTGGTTTTTGATGGAGAAGTACCAGACGAAGACGACGTGAAGGCTGCGCCTCCATCCCCTGAACTTCCAGATCCTCTGCCCGAGAAAGCATTTGGCCACATTCGGCCCGAAGATTGGCTGGACTCGGTCAGCGAATCCGTACCGTCAGAAGGCGATGTTGGATCATCTTTCTCGGTTGTAGCAAATATAGTCGAAGTACCTTTAAAAGTTTTGCCCGGCCGCCAGAGGGAATTCAGCAACTTCGTCAGCAAGGTGATTACTCCCGTCTCTGATGTTCGAACGGGGTGTTGATGTCATTTTAGGTTCTATTTAAGACGAACGGTGCTATTGCCGGGATCATGGGTCTGGCGTCTGTCGCTGTGCATGTGCCTGGCCTTCCTATGGACGGCGAGGCAGGAGCTATGGAACTCAGTGGTTTACCATTCCAAGGGAGCGTGCGGGTACGCAGGAACGGCTTTTAGTATTGTTTCATTTTATTTTTTCGGACTCGGGACTACGTGCTCATGAGGTGCTTTTCAACGTGTAACAATAGATGTATCCAATTGCTTAGATCATTCCATTGCCTAGCTGTGTGGGACCCGATGACCACCTCGACTTGCCCTGATGACTCTGCATATCCATCGGATTTCCCATCGAATCCAGCCCAAGCCAAATCATCAATTAGGTGTCTGTCTGCCTGTGTCAGTTGTCTCCCACATCTATGAAAAGGGGTCGCACGTTGTCAGTGATCGCGGTGTTTTCGATGGAAAGGCCATATGGTCCTCACGACGTTCATTCTTCCATCACGGCTCTATATATGGATCGTGTATTCAAGAACCCGAGATCATTACGTTATGCACTCGAAATGATGTGCATAGTCGAGTTGATGGAGCTTCTCTCCATCTTTTCTCGTATAAAAGCTGACCGTAGGATGCTGCGCAGGGACTCCAACGCCCAACGCCACTGCGTGCGCAACCACAGAAGATGGCGATTCTCCGAGGCGTAGCTACAGCGTTTGGCACTACTGCCATTCATCGCGGCTCAGGCTCCCCAAGTTCAATTAGGAAACACTGCGATTATCGGTCGCAGCATACCAGAGTTCGGTCAAGAATTATTCGGAGGTATGTGGTGGCTTGCTCGCGCAATAGACTGGGAATAACGCGAGTTGTCGTTGTAGGAATTCCCTTCGCAGAACCTCCAGTTGGCCAGCTGAGGTTAAGTAACCCGGTGCTCAAAACGCGCTTGGGTACTCCTACATTTGATGCAAGCAATTTTGGACCTGCTTGTTTGCAATCTGTCAGCTGGCTTTCTGCTGCTGTTCTACTAGTATGGACTGACTAATGGCCGTATCGTAATAAGGCTTCCGTGCCCTTGATGTCTGAGGACTGCCTAAGGATAAACGTGCTACGCCCAGCCGGAATTCCGACCGGTGTTGTGCTTCCCGTAATGGCGTGGGTTTATGGTGGTGGATTCGATTGTGAGTAAAGGAACAAGATATGCGCAGCCGTGGGCTTGGGGCTGACAATACCAAACAGTTGGTGATTCCTCAATTTACAACGCAAGCGCTATTGTGGCCCAAAGTGTAATACGCGTACGTACCGGTGGTATATACTCTCCGTCTAGCTGAAACTAGACGCTGAACTCTCTCATTCAGGGACCCCTGTCGTATTTGTTAGCTTAAATTATCGGCTTGGCCCACTCGGATTCCCCCAGGGGGTAGAAGCTCAAAAGCGTGGTGCGTTGAACCTTGGACTAAAAGACCAACTTGCCGCGCTTGAATGGGTTCAAGCCAACATTAGGTTGTTTGGTTCGTATATGTCTACTACTCCATTGGCTCTTTGACTCAGATCTCACGTAGGTGGTGACAAGTCCAAGGTGTTCACACATGTCGAGAATCTTCTGATGGAAACTAACAACAGGTGTAGGTCACAATATTTGGACAAAGTGCAGGATCAATTTCCTTGTCGATTCTCTTCCTGAATTCGAACATCAAGCGCTTGGCCAGAGCAGCTGTGAGTTCATTCCCAAGCTAGTCTCCGTGTATGCTAATCTCCACTAGATCTTCGAGTCAGGCTTCACTGCTACGAGTCTGAACTTCCCGGCGTCTCATCGAGAACAGAGCTGGGCGAACTTCGTAAAGGATGTCCCCCAATGCGCATCTACTGCAGGATCCAAGGACACCTTCAGCTGTCTACGCTCTGACTCTATAGATGAAGCCACCTTGTTGAAGGCCGGCTCTCTTGCAGATGACCAGTCCGGCGAATTGTTTGCTTGGGACCCGACTATCGATGGCCCGGGCGGTATCCTCCCAGACATTCCGTCCAAACTGCTCGCCCGGGGCCAATTTGCCCGCTTGCCATTCATCGCAGGGACAGTTCTTGACGAGGGTACGCTCACCTTAGGCCGTATTCTCAGCTCAACTCTGATGATTTGTAGGTACGACCTTCACACCAAAGTTCATCACCACAGAAGATCAGATTAGACAAAGTATCATCGCAAACTTCACTCCATCTCCGTTTGGACCAGCGGTGCTCACCAAGAGTGCAGAAACAATACTGCAATTGTATCCTGATGTTCCTGCATTAGGTTCACCCTTTGGAACGGGAAATGAAACGTTTGGCTTGAGCAGTCAGTACAAACGAGCGGCAGCGATATGTTCGTATCAAATCATCCGCTTCCTACGTGGTTGTACTAACTTGAAATGACCGATATCTCTTAGTCGGTGATGTCTCCTTCCAATCTCAAAGACGTTTTTGGATCCAGACTCTAAGCAAAGCCGGCCTCAAAACGTTTGGATATCTTTTCGCCGATCCACAATCCAGTGATCCTGTAAACGGAGGTCAGCATTAACCCTATGTGTAGAGCACTGATAAGCTCAACCCGGCCACGTATTTCTCAGTCCCGCATGCGTCAGAAATCCCCTACGTCTACGGAGCACTAGGCATCCTTGGTGGTACTGTTACACCTCAAGCTTTGGCACTAAGTAGAATAATGGTTGACTATTGGGTATCCTTCGCAACGAGCTTGGATCCCAATGACGGCAAAGGCCTTCCGCGTGAGTACAACGCAAATCTCTACTTCTTCTGAGTCCTCGCTCACTCAGGGACGCAGGGCCCCTATGGACTCAGTATACTCCAAGCAATCAGGTAAATATTTTACCACCTTTGAACCTAAATCCCATTCACATTGTGATGATAAGGCCATCATGCTACTCAACAGCACTGGTACAACGATGATCCCAGACGACTACCGCAAGAAACAGATCGATTTCATCAACTCCAATCCCGCCGTGTGGCATCACAGGCGTTCGTTCTCAACTTAAAAACAATGTATGATCCTGTGTTTCGCCGGGTTGTCTATAATGAAATGGCACGAAGCCGAGTCCCGATATCTCTATCAGTTTTTCTAATTACATAAGACTGAATTGCATGCTGCCGCGTAGAACGGCAAGTCTTTTGGCGCCTTTAGTTCATCGTGATATCATAGGATTTACCCAGGGGACCTCTTCAATCGAGTTCTTATTCCCATAATTCCTTCATCTTATCTCTGTTCTACGCATGCTCAATACTTAATTTTAGACTCAACGCCTGAGATATCCCTTCCCACGTTGATCAGATCTTAGAATACGCGCTCTTCGACGAGCACGGTGGTCTTCGCAGTTATCCTCGCCATATGGACTTCCACTCGCCCGGGTTGCTATAAATTGAGCCGGTACAATCCCGTAGGTGATACTATTCTCCCTTGCTGTTGCAGAGCGCTTCACGAAATGGGGTCTATCAATTTCTCCCATTTCTTGTTGACATTCTTCTTGTGCAGTTTGGTATCTGCAAACCCGATAATCAGCACTTCGGCTTCCCACTCTGTCTTCACTTCCAGGCAGCAACAGGATGTACAACTTCGATTCATCAAGGACTCAGGCGTCTGCGAAACTACACCAGGCGTCGGGCAGATGTCAGGATATATCGATGTCGGTAAGAATATGTCCATGGTAAGTCTATACTGGGCCGGCGGCCTTGAATTAAAACTGACATATGCCGTCAATACCTACAGTGGTTTTGGTTCTTTGAAGCTCGCGAATCACCGGAGACCGCACCTTTCACTTTATGGTACAGTGTTTTGTCGTAAAACATATATCGGGAGATTCATTTCACACAATAGGTTGAACGGAGGACCAGGATGCTCGTCTATGATCGGATTATTCCAAGGCAAGCCCAACAATTGGCGGGACATCTATAACGTCTGATCGTCTAATTTCGACCAGAGAACGGACCATGCAATGTCAACGCAGATAGGACAACTACAACCCTCAACCCTTTCAGGTATGTCACGGCATAGATATCGATTTGCTCAATCTCACCTCCGTATTTGTCCCTCAGCTGGAATAACCTCAGTAACAGTAAGCATTCGGACACCCATTGTGGCCGCCTTCCTGTCTAATTTTCGCTTCATAGTGATATATATTGATCAACCCATTGGTACCGGATTTTCACATGGAGTGGATACCGTCAACAGCACACTGTCAGCTGCACCGCCAGTCTGGACTGCGTTTCAGATACTCTTTGAAAGCGGGGAGTTTCTCTAAGTTCAAGAAGAGGGAGTAAGCTTATATGCTTTTCTTATGTCAACGTACGCCAAACTCACCTGGAGTTAACAGGCTCATTATTGCCACAGAGAGTTATGGCGGACATTATGGTCCTGCTTTCGTAACTTTCTTCAACGAGCAAAACGCGAAGATACAGAGTGGGCAAATACAAGGCGAAGAAATTAACGTCAGCGCTCTTATGATCAACAAGTAACAGGCTTCCTTACAAGTGAAAATTTTGTCTTAGCTGATTTATTCCGTAGTGGCTGGTACGATCCTCTGATTCAAAACCAAGCTTACGTCGACTTCGCAACCAATGCCCCTGGTTATGGGCAACTCCAGAGTGATAGGGTGATTGCTAGGCTGAACGATGCCTTCTTCCGTCCTGGCGGTTGCAAGGATCAGGAAGAGGCTTGCTTCGCTGCTGGTGACGGTCCTACATCTGATAGAATATGTCGCACCGCGGACGCATTTTGTGTGAATGCTGGATTCATCGTGGTAGCTCAGTTCCGTATATTAAATCATGATCTTTCTAGGTCGATAATGTCTTTGTCCCAGCAGTGGGCAACCGGGATTCTGACGACTTACGACAGACAGCCCCTGCTTCCTTCCCCCCAAGTTTCTATGTCAACTTCCTCAGGTTACCACAAACCGTGGCTAAAATAGGTGCTGAAGCTACGTATTCCGAGTGCCCAGACGCGCCGTTCGAGCTATTCGACAGAACGGGAGATGTGGGATACAATGCATTTTGCCATTCCCCTAATTAATATATCCCCTATCTAGGATGCAAGGACTTTGCTACCACAGCTGGCAGCCCTTGCTGATTCGGGGCTAAAGATTCTCATATGGGTACGCACCCTTTAGCATCGGAGGACTTGTTTCTTACCGAACCAGGCTGGAGATGCAGACATCAAGTAAAAGACATTTCTTCTCTGCAGGAAAATGGCTCATTGCGTGTAGTTGCAATTGGCTTGGCGGGCATGCATCGGTACTCGCTATGGATTGGTTTGGGAAGGAGCGCCTGAACAACACTCCATTCACGAACATGACGATTAATGGCGAAGCCGTGGCGGCAATTCAGAACGTAGACAATTTCTCGTTTGCGTGAGTGCCACTTCTAAAGCTGATTACGAACCACACTGAGCTGTCATTAGGCGAGTCTTCCAAGCAGGCCATGAAGTGGTTAGTACACTCAGTTCAACATCTTTGAACGACGTAAAGACTCCTGTGTCCGTAGCCCGCGTTTCAACCAGCAGCGTCCCTCGAAATATTCAAACAAATGATCAATTTGGAGCAACTACACTCGGTATAAGATACAGCTCTAACATACATAACCGATTCACATCTCCTGTATACCGTTCCGTGCTATCCAACACAAATGACCACAGCCTGCTGCACAAGGATGAGCAAAACCTCCAGCCTTGTCTACATTCCCGTCTGCCATTGACTCCGGCGTCGGTGATGGCTGAGGCGTTCCCCGGGCATTGGTAGGCTTTGGCCTACCTCTCGCGTCTGCTGCGTATACCACATCGTGTCGAAGGTGGTTGATCTGATCCATCGGGCGTTCGGAATAGAATTTACGATAGCAAGCTTGATGCCCGCCGTGACAACATATAGAGCACTGGAAGAACAGCGAGCGGACAGGTAGCCGACTATAGAATTTCGCAAATCAGAACTACAGAACTCGTGAGGTAGGCAGGCTTACCATATAGCACAGGCAACGCAGGCGGATTTGCAGTTCTTACAATATGCAAACCCTC
This sequence comes from Pleurotus eryngii var. eryngii, assembly GCA_029467805.1. NCBI lineage: Eukaryota > Fungi > Basidiomycota > Agaricomycetes > Agaricales > Pleurotaceae > Pleurotus > Pleurotus eryngii. The sequence goes on from SZVJ01000012.1 coordinate 2,732,552, forward strand.
CTTTGACCAACTCCCCAAAGGACGGAGCGCCAGCAGCGACAACCAAGGGCTTGCGACATCTACCACAGAAAGTATAAATGGTGGTTTCGAGCTATTTCGAGAATAAATAGTGAGCAAGAATCGATAAGCGAGGAACATACCTTTGAGTGGTTGCGTATCTCTTCTGCTTCTACGACCTTCCGTATATACGCACACGAAGAGAACAAACTTAATCTAGATAAAAGGTCTGACTAGATGATAGGAGAATGAAACACAGAGATATGGGCTGGATGCCCACCTAAATAAGCGTCAACGAAACGGATGACGCGCTTCGGCCTGATTCCAAGTTCTTTGGGTGCAATGAGAGCCATCATGGCGCACATTTGCACGTCCCCCTAGAACAAGGATTAGCATCTTCCGGAGTCATCTGTAGAAAGAATATCATACTTGATCAGCAAATGTCTCTACGGCTTGTCTAAGGGCCTCCCATGCGATATCGCGATATCTCTGCTCGTCTGCAGCAACCAAGTCAGGCCCGCGATCCGTCCACTGTTCAGGATCGTAAGGTTCCTCTATTGGTAGTATTGACTCCACATAAGACGCTGCAGCAGCCCTCTGCTCAAGTGCACCAGTATCCAATGCGATCTGCACTGCAGGAGCCAACTCGCGGAAGGAAACCTCTCCCACAGTCACTGTCCGTATGCTACTATGGGAATTCTGCTTGAGGAGGGTATGAGAAAGGATCGGCGCAGCAAGCGAGGCAACAGTAGAACTTCGACTCCGGCTCTTCATTCGCCCCAATACTCTTCTCAATCTGGGCGTTGAAGTAACCCGACGAGGTGAATCTGAACTTTCCGATTCCGTATCAGTAGATCTAGGTGATGGCGAGCCTTCTTCAGAGAAGTCCGCATCGTCTTCGTCTTCAGTCCAACGCTGCCGACTCGCGATTTGTGAAAGGGGACTTGGGTGAACGGGGACTCTTGAGGTACTGATGGCGGGTGACTTCAAGGGAGGTAGAGGTGTAGGTTCCTCTTCGCTAGACAATGGGCCGTCATGGAGGTCTTCGCACTCAGATTCGGAGTCGGAGTCGTCCAGAGCACCATCCCCGACGTGTCTCATACTGTTGCTACTAGGACTGGACATGTTGGCACCGTTGGTCGACATAGATTGTCGTCGAAGCAGGGAGCTTTGTCGCACCCCCAGGCCAGAGGAACTTCGCCTCTTGGAAAATGACTGGTTTTTTGGCGTAATGGGAGGCAGGGCATTGGGAAGAAGATGAGGAGAGGATGCGTTCGAAGATGTTGGTGTCACTCGTCGTGAAGTCGACGTAGAGTTACTTCGCCCAATGGCAGAGGTCGAATGATCTTTACTAGGGGTAGAAGGTCGATTCGGGCTGACTTTCGAAGAACCTGTCTCCGGTCTGTGGAAGCGATCTATCGGTGACGATGCAGAATAAAGACTGAGGGCCGCTGGCGCGGAGGCCGACTGGGATAGATGATGGGAGCTGCCGTCGTCCTTTGACAGACCACTTGGTCGACTTTGGTCTACCAAATCAATTAATGACAGGCCTAGCAACATCCACGTCTGAGCAGCGACTTCTTTGTTAGCTTGAAACGCGACCTGGCGAAAGCAGTCAGCGTTTACGTTGGTGGAGTTCGCTTGAAATCCTACGTTGGCGTTGATATCACAGAGGACCCTTCGTTCATGCCCGTCCAAGACGTAGCCTCGGGCCAAGGCGGCGAAGGCATCGACATCCTCCATTAGAGACGCATCAGCAAAAACGCCTGTAGACTGCGATTTTGGAGCGTATGCTGAGTTACCGAGGGCTTTAATATGCACCCTCCGTTCCTCCGCTAACGCCAATTTCTTGGGAGAACTAGCAGTTGTGTTAGCCCATTCACTAGGACAGGCGAAATCGACAAACATGTCATCGTATGGAACTTCTCGGGGAGGCTTCGCGTCGGAGACGAGAGCCAGCACACCAGAGGGTGCCCAGGATACTGCTACACGAGGAATGGAGTCGAGTGGTTTCGTGCAGTTGCGCAAGTCTAGCTGCGCAAAAGTTCCCGACGAATGTTGCGCCCATATTGCATGCGAGTCGCCGAATGCGATGTCTGTGACTCCGCCTTCGCTGGCCGACCCATTGACAGACCACTTCGCGATCCAGCCGCGGCGAACATCCCATATCTCGATGGGGTCGCCTGCGTACTGTTTGGTCCGTATGGAGGCTCTGTCTCTGCCGTCAGGGGACGACGTTCCACTACCTACGTATCCTAGTTTATATAAGTGCTAGATAGTGCACATGTGCACTCACCGGCGTCTGGAGCTGCCATGTCTGGGTTGGAACCTGACCCAAATTCGGCGTTGGAGACAACGGCGACTTCACAGGGATATGACGGCCGCCACATCACTCGGCGAACGGGAAAGGATGGATGGAGAGTGTAGGTGGGTTTGTGCTGAAGATGGCTTGTCGAAGAAAGATCCCATACCTTGGAGAGAATGAAGGGGAGGGGCTACTGGGCCTTGGAGTTTTACGCACCTTTACACAGTGATCCAAACCACCACTCACGATCCACCCCAGCCCACCACCCGACATGTCAGTAGAAGAATGATTGCTGGAGGTGCTACACCAATCGAGGGACGTCACCGCGGCGGAATGAGCTACCAAAAGACGATCTAGTTGACCACGTTGGCCCATCTTCAAGTCCCATCTTCATGAAACGTCAATGAAGTACAAACCGACTGTGCTGTATTCACCTGTAGATGGACCCATTATCCAAGCCAGCTATAGCTTGGTATGGGTGCGACTCGAAAGGAGAGAATGCCAGCGTTCTGACTGAGGTTGGATGGCGCACGGAGGAGGCCGGTTTAGTTAGGTCGCGAATATCCTTTAACATATGAGGCTAATTGTGCGTTCGAGAGTATGACACCTTACCCACAACTTAACAGTCCCATCAGCAGAGCCCGTGATGCAATAGTAGGAAAAGCGGGAAACAGCCAGTTTATGGATGGAGCGAGTATGCTCTTTCGATCTGCGTTCTATCGCTGGTATGTGGCATTAAGGGATTTCGATGCATCTGTTTGAATTCCGTGCACGTACAGTATTTGCCGGAGCTAGATCTGCTAGCATCCCACATGAAAAACTCGCCATTCCGGGCGCTGGTGAATATTTTGTTTCCGTACGCTAGTCCGGGAATCCGTATTATGGGCGCGGGGTATACATGCAAACAACTCACATCCGAAACCCCATGAAACATCGGTACTCGCACTTGTTAGCCCACCACTGTCCCAGAAGTTCCTTGAAGCTTCTATGCGGTGTCCACCTTGCCCACCGCGTCCGGAATTAGACTTGTGTTCTGCCGCCTGGTTTGATGGACTCAAGAGAGATACTACCCTCAAGGCTAGATAAATGGTCAGCCTAAATTGTCACCCGGAAACTATATAGATGCTGAGCTTACAGTCCATACCAGCCACCGCGCAGTGTGTCCCATCTTCGTTCCGCGCTATAGCTCCACCACCACTGGAAGACACTCGAGGTAGACGTACGGTTCGAATTGGTCCTTGGTACCCATGAGTCCTGGCGTCTGAGTAGAAGTCAACGACCGGCAGCGTTGTCGTGAGGATGCTGAGCTTTCTGCCGCGTTGGACAGAATTTGTGGTTCCAGCACTCATCGCATCGCGTAGAGAAATATCCGAGAGACCATGCCACTTCAGGCCACTTCATTCCCACGATCTAAGAACATCCCAAGTTTCAGCTGTTCAGCTTCACTAGTCACTCCTCAGGGGTATTTGTTCAGAGCCAGTAGAATTCAAATTAATGTGAACATCTCCAATTTATCAAGTAGTCGACCATAAAAATGAGGACCAATATAATTTCTGATTGCGGTGAGCCAACCGAGCAGTTAACCATTCAATGCCTTTAAACAAGCAAGTTTTGTGAAGACATCATACAATTTGGATGAGAAATGGATAAGCTACGCGCGTAATAAGTTTGGACCTTGGATGTGCGCTTTTTTTACACAACTAGGCGGAGTACCAACTATTATGAGAACCCCTTTGCTCCTGTCTCTTCCATCACATCACATGACCGTGTCGCGAAGACAGACGGAACGCAGCACTGAGCAAAGCCATAACGGTATCGATGCACCCTTCTGCAGAAAATCATACCCCAGGCGTATGGTCGTCCTCTTACGCCCACAATTGGTCTGCAGAAGCGACTGGCGGTCCTCTACGCGTTCACGGCAGGCATTTTGTCGACGGGTTCGGCAGAGTCTGCAATGTACGGGGCGTGAACGTCTCTGGGAACTGCAAAGCGTGAGTTTTGTGCAACATCGACCACTGATTTCGATTGAAACGAACTACTCCTTCAGCCCTGTGAATCATGACCACGATACTTTCCCCCACAAACACGACGAAGTCACCTTCGTTGGCAGACCATTTCCGTTGGAGGAAGCACACGAGCATTTCAGTCGTTTGCGGCGGTGGGGCTTAACATTCAGTGAGCTTCCCGCCTCCACAGGGAACTTATCCTGCTAACCACCCGTCTAGTCCGTTTCCTGGTGACGTGGGAGGCAGTAGAACATGCAGGCCCGTACGTACATATATCTCTTCGTAGTGTCTCTGCTAACCTGAACTGCAGGGGTATATATGACCTGGAATATCTTGACTATTTGGAACGACTTCTCTCACTTCTACCCCAGTATGGCATATTGGCATACATATCCGTGCATCAGGACGTGTGGTCTCGGTACTCTGGAGGTTCGGGCGCCCCTGGGTGGACCCTTGACGCTGTGGGTTTTGATTTACACAAATTGGAGGAGTCAGGCGCCGCTTGGTTGCTAGGTGTGAAGGGAGGTGGGCATGTTGAAGCTGAGCGTGGTCTTTGGCCATGTGGTTATCAGAAACTGGCGGCTGCGACTATGGCGTAGGTCTCTGCCTTTTATATTTTGAAGTTAAATATCTCATCCCCGATAAAGTACTTGCTTCTGGGCAGGAGATACTTTCGTCCCGAAAGTGCGGATAAAGAACCAACATGGAGAAGAGGTTTCCGTTCAAACCTTCCTACAAGACGCGTTTCTGAACATGTACGAAGTAGTGGTGAAGAAAGTGGGCCACCTGGAGGGTGTTGCTGGCTTCCAAGTGCGTATTTCCTCGTCATTTATCTGCTCAAGTCTCACATATATATATACCTCGTAGATGATGAACGAACCGCACCGAGGATACATCGAGCTTCCCTCTCTTCATGGTTTCGACTACAACACAGATCTCCACTTATCTTACGTTCGTGAGTGAAGGTCAACCTACGTATGTAAGTAAATCCTCTGACCCTTCGTAGCATCGGCATTCCAATCGTTCATGCTGGGCTCTGGGTACCCCACGAGCGTAGCGCACTGGACACGGTCCTTCCCAATGCCAACCCGACGCACATCCCACAGTGTACTCAATCCCGCTGGCCATAAAGCGTGGCGGAAAGACGGCCCCACAGACGGTCGCTGCATTTGGGAAATGCACGGTGTCTGGGGTTACGACGTCAACAAGAAGACCGGCGTTGTCCTCCGGGAAAACTACTTCACAAAGCATCCTATGAATGACAAGAAGGTAGAGGCGCTCTTCGCTTGTCACAAATGACCTTGATACGATGTACGGAGACAGATTGACTGGTACACCGATTATTATTTCCCGCTCCTTGATAAGTGGTCGAAACGCGTGAGGGCATTGTCTCATCCCCACAAACTGGTGTTCGCCGAGCCGATACCCAACGAGGTTTGTCGTCGTACTTCTCTTTCCTAAGACAGACTATAACATGTATCATCTAGTTTTGTACTCCGTTGTGGACTGCCGAGCATCGACCGGAGAATATGGTCTTTGCACCTCATTGGTAACTGACTTCTAGATACCTTCATTCTCCCACTGACGCAAATACACAGGTATGACCTTAATGCATTGTTCTCAAAGGCTTTCGGTGACTTTACGGTCAACGTTCAAGGCCTATCAAGGGTGTGTTATCATTATCTTCAGAATATATCCAACGTCTTACACTATTCCTCAGGGCATGTTTCCCTTGAAGGCGTTCTATTGGGGGCAGAAAGGAGCTCGGGCCAACTACTTTCTCCAAATCAGAAATATCGTCGAGGCTGGATATAAAGCATTGGGGGAGACGCCTGTACTAATGGGCGAGTGCGGCGTGCCAATGGATATGAAGTAGGTTGATCGTTTTCGTGAAATGGTGTATTGATCTTACTTGCAATGCTCTAGTCACAAAGAAGCATTCAAAACGGATGACTGGACGTGGCAAGGCCGTATGATGGATGCGATGATTACAGGGCTTGAGCGATCCCTCATCGGCTTCACGTAAGGCTAACTACTCTGACTTCCGCCTGTGCTGACATGGGTTACAGTCTATGGAACTATAATCCTGACAACGACGACAAACGCGGTGACGACTGGAACGGCGAAAACTTTTCCTGGTTCAGTCGTCACCGCGCCCTGCCATCATCTATGCTTTCCTACGAGCAGGATTCTGCTTCGTTGGATAATGGTGGCCGTATACTCGACTCTGTCGTCCGGCCATACCCAGCGAAGACATGTGGCATCCCTGTTCGTTTCGAATACGAAATGCTAACTGGGGAGTTCACATACGAGTGGGTCGTTCCAAGTCAAGGGAAGGCGACGGAGGAGAGCGGCGTTCCATCGAATAAACTTTCTTCCACTTCCAGCCCCCCATTACACGGTCACCCTCACATCACCGCCTACGAAACGGAGGTGTTCGTCCCGTCATCAATTACCCACGGCAGAAAGATGCTTATCCAAGGTGTCGAAGCTCCGAACAGCTACACATACGATGAGTCCAGACAAACCTTGTTCATCGTGACAAAGGATCAGACACCCGGTAAGAGGTATCGGATCCATGTTTCCTTAGACCCTCCCCTCCGTCCCGCCTTTGACTTGAACGACATTTGGACGGACTATGGTTCTCGAATAATATTTGTGATGGTTGTTTTACTTGGAATCCTTTTCTACCGGTTCTAGATATTGATACCAAGTTAGTCTATTGGATTTCTCGAATGCGAAGCTCCTCACCCGGAACCTTCCCCATGTCATACGGAATCAAATTGACGGTTGGTTCAACAGTATTCACCTGTAGTAATAGTTGGCCATCGGAAGTCCATACGTTCCCTTCCAATTCGCAGCGTCACCCTCCCATCCATTGCAATCTGAGTACTATTGCAATTTCCTTGATAAAAGCATGTCTGTGTTTTTCATTATAACTCGTACACACTTGCCTCCGTCTTGTACGTCCATGACCTCCCTTCAGCTAAACGCTGGCCCTTCGCCTTGGGGCAGCCCATATTGGAAAAGGCTTCCAACTGAAGAGCTTGCTCGCTACGATCTGCAAGCCCCGACAGAGAAATATTTTATCGACAATCTCGAGCTACTCGTAGACGATATGGAAACGGCTCGCTGTAAGGGATCGCTAAAGCTACCCGATAGCCCAGATCTCGTCAAAGTCGTAGTCAAAACAGACTTCTTTGCCAAAGCTTTGCGGACGAGTGCTTACGTCCATGAAGCCGATATGTATGAGCTCCATCTGTCTAGCCTACAAGGCCTATCGATACCGTACTGTTACGGCCTATTCCAGCATAAGGACAAGGATGATAAAGTCTCATCTTTCCTTGTACTAGAGGATTGTGGCGATCTGATTGATGATGTGAGCAGTTTACCAAACTCGTTCAAGTATAGTTACCTCCTCGTTCTTGTCGGAGGCGCCTACTGAGTATTTGCGGGCAGGCTGAAAGCACTCGACGCGCTATATGAAATTCACTGCGCGGGGTACATCCATGGCGATCTTTCCTTAAATAATATTACCATCAAAGACGGCCAACCTTTCTTCATCGACCTGGAGACTGCTGAGCCTCACATATGTGAAATGAAGGAGAGGATCGTCGTTGGGGAGGAGAGGAGGAATATTGAGTGTGATGAAATCGACCTGTGCTGCATGATGCTGGAGATTTGGGCGGATTGTACGAAATTCATCCACTCCCGTCGTTGACACTCAACTCACCGCCATGTCTTCTCCAGCCAAAGTCAAAGTGGAGGGCCTATTGGTCTTTCAGAGAGCGCACCTTCGGAGAGAGAACATAGACTTCTTACTCTCTCTTCTCATCCATCGTAATAGGGACACCGAGGTTTTTCGCCCGCAGGTTGAACAGTTAGTAGAGAAGATGGAGGCCGAACGGGAGTACTATCGCAATATACGATCACAACGGCGTTTCATAGAACCCGTGGCCCCCGAGTGACATTTTGTAGCTTCTATCAGCTAATCTGTATTTTTCGTGCAATTTCACGCAAACATCGAGCGCCCTCTTGTGTGAGCTCTATGGCCGCATGGGAGAGGTCATTCATCGGCGAGGAGAGGAGGGTGTTAAATGCACTGAGGCGATGTGGTCTGCTGCCATTGTTCCTCCCTTCGTCTTACAACTGATTGCATTTTCAGTGGTCGTCGAGTTAAAGGGTCTCAACACCTTCCTGACATTTTCTATCTCTACACCCATCGCAACAAGATGCCAGAGATTCCCATCTATACGTGGAAAAGTTAGTAGAACAGCCCGAAGCCGAACGGGCACTGTCGCAGTATCTTCGTGAGAGACGTCTCATTGTGACGAATGAGCCCTTTAGCCCCTCCTTATCTGTCCCAGCTGTGTTCATGCCAACGACGTCCCCAACTTTACATGTCAGGCTGCTACATAGATGTAAGTTGTCTATGATTCTCTCTGTCCGAATTGTTTTCAAGTTTGCCTAACTTGCACACATTGGTGTTCGCTGAGCCACGTCTGTTCTGTTTTCTGTTTTTCCTTAGACACTGGCTGGCCGTTGTATCTCCTTGTACTCCGGTAGGCTCTTTGCGTCCCATTGGCAAGTGCCCCTTCTCCTACTGATGCAAATGCGCAGGTATAACCTCAATGCATCGCTTTCAAGGGCTCTCGCCGACTTTACGGTCCGAATACGCTGATCGTTTACGCGAACGAACAGTAGACTAATCATGCTCGCAATGCTCTAGCCACGAAGAAGCCTTTCGAAACGGGTGGCTAGACCTAGCAAGGCCGTATGGTGGATGCAATGATCACAGGACTTGAGCCATTCCTCAGTGGTTTCACGTAGGGCCCACTGCTCTAACTCGTGCTAACCTGGGCTAACAATCCTGGCAACAACGACAAACGAAGTGACGACTGGAACGGCGAAAACTCCTCCTGGTTCAGCCCACGAGCAAGATTCTACTTCGTTGGGCAACATTGGCCGCATACTCGACTCTGTCGTCCGGCCATACACAGCGAAGACATGTGGCATCCAAGTTCGTTTCGAATACGTTTTGCTAACTCGGGAGTTCACATATGAATTTCGTTCCGAGTCAAGGAAAGGCAACGGAGCAGAGCGGCGTTTCATTGAAAATATTTCCATCCACTCCCAGCCCCACATTACACGGTCACCCTCGCATTACCGATCCAATGTGTGGAAGCACCGAATGGCTACACATACGATGTGTCCAGACAAACCTTGTCCGTCGTGACGAAGGTTCAGGCACCCGGTAAGAGGTATCGAATCCATGTTTCCTTTGGCCCGCCCCTCCGTCCTGCCTTTGACGACATCTGGACGGACTATGTTCTCAAATTTCATTTGTGCTGGTTATTTTGCTTGGAATCTTTTTCTACTGGCTCTGAATACGTTTGAGTTACGGGACGTCTTGCATATGAGGAACTATATCCATCCGTACATACCCCTGTCGTGCTGAATCAAATGGAACGGTTGGACAAACTGGATCCAGGTCCGGGTAGCATATGCATAAATTACCGTAGATAATCTACAAGCGAGTCTGATCCTGGCGATTTCCCCGCAACACCACCGCCAGCCTGAAAGTCAACGACGATGTTCTCCGTCTTGCTGAGATCGATCTCTCGCAGACCAGCGACTAAACGCCTTTCACGTCTGTGGTCTTCCTTCTCAGCAAACGCGTCTTCCCTTCGAATCGATGCGCACAACGCTTCCTTTCCTTATGTCTGGCTTCGCGACTCCTGTCAATCCTCTGATTGTGTGCATCCTTCCACAAGTCAGAAGCTTCATCGCTCTTCGGATGTCCCACTCGACATCAAGCCCATCCCTGATGGCGTGCGATTGACGCCTGATGGTGGCGTCCGGATTCAATGGACAGACGGGCACGAGTCTTTCTACGATTCGGCGTTCCTTACCCGCCATTCTTCGGAAGGAAGGCTTGGGGAATTCCACAGAGACATCTCGCCCACGTCTTGGGATGCTTCGACTATTTCGGCGATCCCTGAGCTCTTTACCGAATACGCCGCATTGCGAACAGAAAAAGGGCACCTTGATGCGATCACTCAGTTGACGCGCTACGGGCTTCTGTTCGTTCGGGGCGTTCCCCACGAAGAAACGGCGCACGAAACCTGTGAGTTGAGGGCGTTGGCGGATTTCTTTGGACCGATTCGGGAGACGTTCTATGGCGGGACTTGGGACGTCAAGAATGTAACGAACAGTAAGAACATTGCGTACACCAATCTCTTCCTTGGTTTGCATATGGATTTGCTGTGGGTTTAGGGCACGTATATGTGACCGATGTCTAACTACGGCCATTTCTAGGTATATGCAGCACCCACCCCGGTACCAGATACTACACTGCCTTCGAAACCGCGTCAAAGGCGGGGAATCTCTCTTTGTGGATGCTCTGCACACGGCCAATATCATGAGGACTAGCCATCCAGCTGCTTTTAAGACTTTAGCGTCCACCCCCGTCTCCTTTCACTACATCAACGATGGTCATCACCTTCACTACGAGCATCCCACCATCGAGCTTGGTGGTCTTCCTACTGCCTCTTTAGACGAGCGCCCTGTCAGCCATATAAATTACTCCCCGCCGTTCCAAGCGCCTCTTCCCCTACACTCAACACCGCCAGAATTCTACCCCGCTCTGAAGCAGTTCGCTAACCTACTCGACGATCCACAGTACGAATACAGGTATTTGCTGAAGGAAGGTGACGCGGTGTTATTCGATAACAGAAGGGTGCTCCATGCGAGAATGTCGTTTGAAGATATCGAAGGCAAGGAAGGACAGACGAACCGATGGCTAAAGGGCTGCTATCTCGAAGCCGACGCTATGCTGGACCAGGCTCGCGTTTTACGCTCAAAGCTGGGGCGGCAAAAGTAAACTTTACTTGCAATGTAACGCAGCCCTCCAACAAATCACGAAGAAAAAACTCCAACAGATCATAAATAATACAAGAGCCTCATCCTAGATACCGCCCGCTCAGTTACAATTTGCTCTTCTCCGACTTCTTGACATAGGCAATGCTGTTTCCGAGCGAGATTTTGCCAGAAGTCAAATTCTTCACTTGGAAAGCGACCTCCGTCGTGCCGTTTGGTCCGGGGCCAACTTCCCAGATCTCAGTCTCCAGAGCGTCTCCAGGCCTGACCGGGGAGGTGAAGCGACCACCGTACAAGGTAACAGACTTCGGGTCGCCGCCGCCAACTGTGTTGATGATCGCGCGTACTCCGAAGCCATAGGTCGACAGACCGTGAAGGATCACGCCACCGAAGCCTCCAGCCTGGCCAATTTTGGGGTCTAAATGGGAAGATATGTGATAAGCGTGCAAGCGAAAGTATTATCGAATATCAGACAAACCAATATGGAGAGGGTTGTAATCTCCACTGAGACGGAAGATGATTGCTTGCTCTGGCGTGGTTTGGTCCTTGAAAGTCCAGTCAGGCTTGCGGTCTTTGGGAATGGGCTTTTCTTGAGGGGGACCAGCGATTATCTTCTTGAAGTTCGTTCCATTCGCTTTAGCTCCCAAGTTGAAGGACGAGCCCTGTAAACATGGTTAATAACCGTCGATCGAAATATATAGAGTGATTGGACGAACATAGAGCTTAGCGTATGGTGTGCCGTTACCGTCGACCAGGGTTTGCTCCGCGAGGAGGATAATGCCGCTTTCTAATATGGAGTCAGTAGCGTACAAATCAATGTCAAGTCAGAAAACACGCACTGTTTTCGGTGACCCCTGTGTACCTGCCCTTCAACATCCAGCCCGGACCACTGACCAATGGCAACGGCTTCAATAATTCGATGTGCTGCGTTCCGTGGACCTGAACAAACGACCCATTAGTGACGGGTACCACATAACCTAACGCGTTGACCATACGATGCGGTTTGGATCAAGAGGAGGCAACCCAGGAAGGGGCTTCGCGCCTTCCACCCTCTCAGCGAAGAGGTTGAGTTTCTTGCGAGTCTCCCTTCAGGTTCAGGACGACAGGGTAGGTGGGAAGCATGGTGAAGTTCTTGTCTATGCCCAACCGGTCAGTGCAAAGCCCGAAACCACCAGTTCCTCAGAGGCATACCGAGCTCTGGAGTACGGTGGGATCAGTAAGTCTGGGTTCAGAGGTGAGTCGCAAAGCTCACCATATACAATGCTGAATTCATCCTTCTTCGCGCCGACACCAGCGGCGTAGGTCAACAAGTCGCGCTTGTTCCAACTGACCTGCGTTTACGGGTATGTAAACTGTATGTCAACCGACACGCTTCAACGTACTGGCTTATCTTCGGTGGCGTGGCCAACAACTTTTGAGAGATCGTAAGACATTGTGAATGAAATGAATAGAGGAGGGGTAGAGCTTCGGTGTTGGTCAATAAGTCTTATAAACGGCGGAGTCCGGCAACATCTTTACCGGGAAGTCGTTAATCATGCACGGTCGGGTAAGAGACCGGTGCCTTGTGGAGTAAGTTGTAAGGCGCCAAGCTCGTATTTCCCTCCTCGATTGCGAATTGCGCAAAACTTAGGCATGTCGATTCTTACGACTGAACTTCGACGTACAATGTGCTCTCGCTGTATTGCTCAGGCGCTCACACGATTTAAATATAAGATGTTTGATAGAATTCTCATTCCGTGGGGTTAAATAAATGATAGGATATCGGTCAGACAACATATGCAAAGTAACTGCAGAAATAAAGCATGATACATCCACGACCAGCGGAATCGCCATAGCTTAGGGCTCAGCGAAGATCAAGGCCGTAGCCTTTTCTGACCTAGGTTCGATAGAACATTTGAAGGGGATAGGGTGACTAACGGGCGGTCGTAAATCGAAAAAGGAGTGGGAAGTATATGCCTTAGCCGGCTTACCTGATGGTGCCTGTTGTTTGGTCGACTACGGGCGTAACAACTTTGCCGTCTTCAACGACTTTGCTTATTTTTAGCGTGGCTAGTGTCATAGCGGTGGCAATGAAGACAGAGGCATCAGCCAAAACGCGACCTGGACGGGGTCGTTAGATTAGGATGGTAAAAAGTAAGAGTAAACTCATGCTACTCACCAGGACAAATCCGTCGTCCGAAGCCAAAGCATGCATCACGAGGGTCGCGCTCTGGAGCATCGCCCAAGAAGCGCTCCGGCCTGAATTCCGATGGGTTCGAGTATACCGTAGGATCGTGCATCATTTTCCTGTTTGTTGGGTATGTCATGAGGTAGCGAACCGGAGATTACGGCAGGTGGATATTTACCAAATGTTTGTGAGAAAGAGTGTCCCTTTCGGGATGAAGTAACCCTTGTAGAATTGATCCTCGGTTGTCCGGTGGGGGACGGCTGAAGAACAGTATCAGCCAATAAGTCAAGCAGCAGACATAAGGGAGACCTACACGTAGGAGCAACAGAGTGCCATCGAAGAGCCTCCAAGGCGACGGCGTTCATGTATGGGAGGTTAGGTCTGTCTTGGAAGGTGGGCAGTCTGTTGGGACCGACAACGGCATCGAGCTCGGCCTGAGCCTTCTTCTGTACCTCGGGGTACAGGGTCATCGCTAGGAAGAACGCGTAATTCGATGCAACGGTCTATACATGGACGGGAATTATTTAGTTCATGCGATATTCAGGTGGTGGCGAACAGAAGTCTCACCGTATCGGCTCCACCTACGAGTAACGTTAGAAATAGACACCAAGGACAATCATTCATAGATACATACCTGTGTATAGAGATGCTGCAGACCATTTGATGTCATTCTCCTCCTCGGGTGTGACGGGTTCTTCCAGAAGCGCCGACACAAATGACTTCTCTGCCGTACCAGAAGCCTAATACATGATCAGAACGACGTTCCTCGAGGAAAAGCGCCGAAATGAACATACCATTTGTTCCTTAACAAATCGGAAAGGATAACTGACCGTCTCATCCAAGGTCTTAGCCCATTCTTTAGCCGTTTGCTTGAATCCGGTGCCGGGGAACCAATCCGGCAGATATGCAACTAAAAAGACTAGTTCAGCCACAAATATGGAAACATTTGGGGATAGGTGGCATACGAGGTGGGACGAGGTTTACCAAGAAACCGCCCGGCGCCGTAGAGTATGAGAATTGCTCCGTGGCTTCGTCGGCCAATGTGACAAAGGGGTCCGTGCCCTCCATAACAGTATAACCGTGCGAGATTTGCAAGATGATAGCACCAGCCATTCTAAAAGGAACATGAGCAACAAGAGCGAACTGTGACATAGTTCTGTGGGTCGTACTTGCGAACGTGAGCGCCTAAGTCCTCTGGACTCTTCAAGAGTCTACGCAAGAATTTCTGCGTCTCATGCTCTTCCGTGGGCTCAAATTGTTTCATCATCGCTGGGGTACCAATAACCTGGTGGAACTTCTTGCGGAAAGAGCGGAACCGGGCGCCGTACGGAATAAGTACAAGAGTGTTCTTCCACCCAACAAGTTCGCCACCCATAGGGACGACAGGTCGGTCAGAGTTGATCGCGCTGCGTTCGTCCAAGAGCTCTGCCGCGACATTGATGTTGTTAAGAATAATGAACGGCTGTCCGAAAATCTTGATAGTCACGAGATCCCCTGTATCGCCAACGACAGTAAGGAACAAGCCAGACGCGTGCATAATAAAGATCGACGAACCCCACATCTCGCCCCACTTTGCGAAGGTCAGCCACTCCTTCTCTTTGGGCATGTCCAAGACGTTACCAAGCAGGGGAAGGCCCTTCGGACCGGGAGGCAAAGGACCCAAACTCTTCCTTGTTGCAATCTTATAGATGCAGAAGAGGCCGACGCCGGCCAGAGCAGCGTCCAAGGTCGCGATGGGAGTTAACATGGCGCAAAACGAAGAAAAGGCGAAAAGTTGAATTACCAATACCATAGCCTCCAATACGGTATATGTAGCTCCCAGCAACAGATTATGTCAGGGTGCATGCGCACACTCCCGGTCAGGCCCCAATTTCTGTGCTACTCTACTGAGATTAGTTCTTTTCTTGGCTGAGAATATGTCCGTAGAACCGCGGGATTGACATACTGCCAGATTTACCCATGTTCTAGGACTAAAAATGTTCTGTCGGCCAAGACGGCAAATGAACGGCCTGGTACACTTGGCTTGGCGAAAATTCCGATCAGATGATTATGTAACCGCCAGGGCCCAGTGTCGCCCGCTACGTTGACCCACTGTGCCTTGAGCTTGAAGTTATTGCCGCACTGGAGTAGCTCTGGACCAGGCTCCTAGAACCAGCCCGACTCGTATCGCGAGTTGCAACGTTGAGCTCTTCAATGCTATATATGATGAGGTCCCGTGAGAAATATACAAGCAAGGACAAAGTCACTCGCGATAGAGTGGCAGCTACACTTGATCAACCATATTTTTACTTATTTATTCTAATTTGAATATCTGTTTCGGAATAGCTTGAGGTCTTGTGACTTGGTTAGGAGGTGGTTTAGGGGGAGGAACTGTACTGGTACTGCAGCTGTTGAGATTTAGCCTGATATGTTAATTCTGGTGTTTATAAGCAAACAGCAATGACACACACAATATTCATTGCCAGGTCTCTCACTCTACTTGCACAATCATGGTTGAGCAATGGGTTGTCTTCATCAGCACTGCTATCATAATTGTTGTCAACACTTTGTGGTAGTTAGGTAGGTTTATATACTCAGTACTCAATACTCAAGCACCCAGATACTCACCAGTTTCTTCATCATCCACCCATGCAACTAGTTTCAGTTAACTTGTTCCCCTTCATATCCAATATTCCTGATTTCAGAGTGTTCCAAAGGCTGTGAGGTTGGTCATATTCTCTGCTAGTGCCCACTGTGATCCCAACAATCCAACTGACCTCCAGGCTTTGCAATGTCAACCCTTTTCTAGGCTACAAAACATGATCTCAACAGTTTGACAAGTTGCTGCCTTCATGTCCATCAGCTGCCACTGCCTCCTTTTGCACAAGTGAGTCATGGTGCAAACCCATCATTGCTGTGTCACACTTTCAGAAATGTGGTGAATCAATAATGCATGCAAAATTGCTTTGACAGCTTCATAGTCATGGGATCTGTCATCTCTCAACAACCTCTGGAGATAGGCAATGCAATATAAGTGTCTGTCATCTCTCCATCAAGTTCAGTAATGCATAGAGGTATTTTCAAGGCTGTTAGCCCTGCTGTGGATGCACCAACATCTCATTCTTTTATTTTTCAGACTCCAACCCTCAGACCATGGATATACAATGTAGTATTAGTATCTTGGTTGTATTTTGGTGCCAAAATCTTGTACTGCAAGTCCAGTACAGTTCCTCCCCTAAACTACCTCCTAACCAAGTCACAGGACCTCAAGCTTATATCCCGAAACAGATATTCAAATTAGAATAAATAAGTAAAAATATGGTTGATCAAGTGTAGCTGCCACTCTATCGCGAGTTAGCTTGACTTTGTCCTTGCTTGTATATTTCTCACGGGACCTCATCATATATAGCATTGAAGAGCTCAACGTTGCAACTCGCGATACGAGTCGGGCTGGTTCTAGGAGTCTGGCTCTGGACCAGTTTTGGGGGGAAAGTTTGGTTGTGATTTCTTTGCCCTGATTGCACCGAATCTAATTCCGAAAAAAAATGCTAGCACAGGGTGCGATATACGTGGTGCACTATATTGTATCAGAAACCTTGAGAAACTCAACCCTTTACACGACTTGGAAACACCCTGCCGTAAGAGAGCAACCCTGCTATCGGTTGATCCGTTTTCGGGGCCTTCCCAACCTTGCAATGATCGAGACCATTTCAAGGTCGATATTGAGGAGCGTATAATCTACATAAGGCAGATACCACATAAAACGACTTACTGAACCGGCCTACAATGCGCCACTTCGAACATGCCTTTCTTGACGGCCTCTAGGGCGGCCGTCAGATGAGGCGGGATTCCAAGTTCTACCCTGTGCAAGGTGTGGGGCCTTCGAATCAACCTTGCCACCACGCACATTTGACCCTGCAGATTTCTTCTTCCTCGATCTCGTCACATTTCTCTGCCGTAATGCTAAGGATACAGCTGGGGTACGATCCCTTAAATAAGATGTCGATCAGTAATTCCCTGTTCCCCAAGTGACCCTTGGATGCGTTTCCCAGCGTAACATTTAACCGTGAAAAATCTCCACACCGAAAATTCTATAAACCAGCTAGCCTTCAAGGTTGCAACGTCGCTCTCTTTTCACCCCCTCGAAGTCCTAGTTAACTTCAAGATGTCAGCCATTGCAATTGACAACACGCAAGTCCCCAGTCCTAGCCCCTAGTCTCCAATCATTCGTCTAATGCTTCCCTATCAGAATGGGAGCTGCCTTAATCGGCTGCATCTTGGCTGCAGCGTACGTACTAGTTGTTATCAGGCTGCTGATACCGGACTTATGACATAACTCTAGTTTATACGGTGGTACGTCATTTGAGATGACAATGATAGTCCTGGTACTCACCAACATCTGCAGTCTCGACCGTCCAAACCTTCTTCTACTTCACTCATTATTCGCGGGTACGCTTGTTATTTCAGATCTCATACCCCCAAATAGTGTCGCTAACCTCCGCACTTGCAGGATCCTTGGTTCACACAGCAAATCGTTCGTCTCATTCAAGTGGACACAATTGTGCCGTAGTTTAATCGACGTACCTGTAGGTCCTTGCCGTATGGGTGTTTGATACTTTCCATCAGGCACTGATCACACACACGGGTAATACAGCATTTTCATTGAGGAATATGGCTAGCTAATGATGTTCAATGTTCAGTGTATCATTATGTGATAACAAACTACTTTAATCCTATGGTCCTGGCGAATATGATCTGGCAAGTCTCCTCTCTAAGCGGTCTCTAGTAACACGTACTGATTAGACTGCTCGTAGGAGTATCCTGGTATGTTGCCAGTCGGTTTTAGTTTCATTGACACACGCATTGATGTATTCTCGCAGCTCGAAGTATTGGTCAACGTAAGTGCTCATCCTCCGATATTATTTACCTGGCTAATCTACGCGTCACGTAGGGTTTCATTGGACTTATCGTGCAAAGGTAATTCATTCGCAATTGCATATCGCATATCGCATATCGAAAGAGACCTGATCTCTTCCCTAGCTATCTGATGCACCGCATCTGGCGCTGTAAGTAAAGCTTGTTGCGTTCACACCTCCCGGGCTTGACATTTCGTCGTTCCTAGTGAATGGAAAGAAGATTTGGCCGCTCATTCTCATCGTGGGTACCTATTTGTCTCCAAATGAACCGTCGTTGACACGTTGCTTTATATTTTCAGGGGCCCTTCATCATTGGAGAATTCAGTAAGTTGCCCACCCAACCGCCTTATCCGCGTGACGGGCTCACCAACGCCATCATTACGATAGTATGCTCCCTAGGTACGAGAAACGTGTTACATCCCCAGTTGCTTCAGAACGGTCCCACTGACTTTATGGCGGCCCAGTCTTCACTATCTTGTCGTAAGTGTCTTGATTTCATTGACCCCCGGTGACACGTCTAATCTCTCCCCTAGTCTCCAAATGACAACGTTCGCCGAGTTGACCTCGCTCAAGGTTTGTCTCTACGCTGGCGTTCGTCACTGAAACCTCACGGCTCCTTAGGGACTCTCAATGTCCGTCAACATTCTCGCGGCGGCCGGTGACCTCCTGATCTCGATATGCTTGGTCCTCATGCTCCACAAAAGTCGAACTGGCTTCAAAAAGCGAGTTGTTGTATAGTTCACTCTTTCACCGGAATGCAATACTAATAATACTTGCATTGCAGAACCAATACTATCATTAGTCGATTGGTAGGAAATCCTAACGATCCGGCGGTATTTTTGTTGATGTTTTCTTTCTGCGCATAGATCATCTTCACTATTAACACTGGACTTCTCACGACGTTGTGTGCTATTGCCTCCCTCATCTCAGTGAGTTCCCTGCGTACTTGCAATTTTCAAGGGGCTTACGATTTGAATTTTATCCGTTGTCCAGATACTGGTGTGGGACACCACCCTCATCTACGTCACATTCTATTTCTGCATCGGCAGATGTAAGTGCCCTCCCACCCCGCGCGTTTCCATTGTCGGGTATACTAAGCGATTGTTTAGTCTACGCCAACACCCTTTTGGCCACGCTGAACGCAAGATCCATCATCCGCAGCGTTGGCGCAGACACAGACACAAATAGCGTGCCCCTGTCGGGTCGTCATGCATCGAGCTCGCTCAGCAAGGTATGGCTAATCGACTTCTTGATAGTCGCCGCGTTCTTAAATGATCCTTTCTAGGTTGGGCCCAAGCCGACAAACATCTCCATCCAGATCGACACTGCCCATGAATACATGCGGGATGATGATAGCACTGTAAGTGGTAAAATTGTCCCATCCCCTCTCGTGGTTCCTTACGCAGGCCAGACGATGAAGACGAAGTTACCCTCTGCTGAGGCTATGTAGGCACATCGTTGCGTTCGTCCACACCCTCCATTCTTTCATCTAGACCATCGTTTATAGACCATTGCTTCCGGGGCTGTCGCCCCTTGTTATCACACTGCTACTCATAAATTAAAAAATAGCTCGCACCTGGCTTTATCTATCTTCTATCTGCATTTATAAAGTACATAAAAAGCTAGCTCCCCAACGCGGGTGCGGCTAGGAGCGCTATGGAACCACCGCAATCTGCATGGGTTTCGGAAATTGACATTGATGTACGAGTATTACGATCTTCTTCCAATGATGATACTTGCTTTGATCTTGATCCGTTGCAGTCTATCAGGCGAGGCCGTGGCCGAATATATTTGATGATACCGCGTCGAACGGCAGACAAAGTCGTCCGCTGGTCTGGAATCGCCCCACCATGGCGACCAGGAGAACGGGATTCAGCTGGACCGACATCGTTACGAAGCTTGCTTGAAGCGAGGCGAATGAATTCGGATTGGTAGTAGAATTCGGGGTGATGGTCACTGGAGGTTAAGGTTGAAGAGCATGGAAGACCGATCTTGATCGTCGCAGTGGATGATCTACGCTGAGGCGGCGGCGGACGTCGAACTGGCAGAGGGGATACGGGAAAGAAGTTACCCGTCCAATCGCTACCAAATGGGGCGTCATAGTTAGTACGAAGAGCAGAATGCAGGACATACAATCCGCGGAAGAATGGATGAGACTTCATGCCGTGAATGTCAGGACGTTCGCTAGGTACCTTGCTGAGCACCTATCGAAGTAAATCAGACACAACGAAGACTTCTTGACCGTTCATTGGACATGCTCACCCCCGAGATGAAGTCCGCGGCGGTGGGCTGTTCACACTCTCCTTCGTGAAACACAAGAGGCTCGTGGACAATCCGTGACGCCAGCACCCGTAAATCGAGGTCGTACCACGGCAGCTAAGATTGTGTCGATATCAGTCACGTTACTCTCCGATGCATTCTCAGATCTAGTAGAACTCACTCGACCTGTCATCATCTCAAAGGCCGTTATGCCCATGGACCAGTAGTCGACCTCGAACCCATACTTGTACCCACAAACGCGCTCTGGCGCAGAATACGCGGGGCTTCCACAAAATGTCCGAGTTACGCAGCAATTGTCCGCCGTTACCCGTTGATCTTCTGACAACCAATAGGGCCTGGTATCAAACGATTCGGGGCCGTTTGAGTCGAAGACCCTGGCCAAGCCGAAATCACCGATGACCAGATGCCAGCGGTCATCAATGTACACGTTGGCGGGTTTCAGATCGCGGTGGATGATTCCTTTCTTGTGGAGTGCTTCTAGTCCCCAAACCTGCTCATCAGTCACTAAATGGTAAAGGGAGGAGTATTATAAGACGCACGATGTCGGCTAGCCACGGTTTTAGCGGTGGCAATGGAACCCTGCTGCAATCATCTAGAAATGCTTCCAAGTCGCCGTTGGCGTAAAGGCTCTGTGAATTTGTGAAACCATATTTGAACAAACGGAGACGGTAAATTTGGTATTCCGCACCGTAACGATGTAGAAATTTCCAGCGTCGTGAAAGCTCGCTTCCATCTGTAGGACCCTAGGGAGTCCGATGAGGCGTTTCAGCGCAGCTTGTTCGTTCAGCACAGCTTGGAGGACACTGGGCTCCATATCCTTCTTCGATATGATCTTTACCGCGACATTGCTCCCGTGAACGCGTCCAAGTCGAGCTGCATACACTGAACCACTTGCACCATGCCCCAGAGATCGTACCAGGTCCAGCACCGTGAACTGCCAAGATCGGGAGGGGCCCACGCCGTGAAGCCGAAGTGGAAGTGGTACGGTTTCTGATGGCTCTACCCGGTCTGAATCGTGCCTGAGGCCATCGAGCGCACGCGCGTCCTCCCGCCAGGGTTCTCTAATCTGCGGAGGTTTGTCAAACAAACTCTAAACCTGAATACCCTGCGAGCACTTACGGGGCGCGACCTTGGGAAAGAAACGGGACGAGGTGCCTTGCGAAAAGATATCAGTATGTTGGGGTCGGGGGGGTTGGGAACCATACCTCATGCCATGCGGCCACCGCTCTCAGCTTGTTTATGGAATTCTTCAGATGCAGGACACGCAGCGGGCCTGGGCTAGGCTGATCCTTGGACATTCCGGTATAGAGGTGAGCCTTCAATGCGACATCGAAGCCGAGCGGGGCAGCGTCGTTGAGGTCGCATCTGGCTTTTATGAAGGACGCGATAGTGTGTGTTCGTCATTCGGGCTGGAATTCGGACACACGTTCAAGTCGGAATCCGAGGTGCCCTGCTCGCGCGATCAAAAGCTTACTCTACGGCTTTGCACACCAACACCGATGGTTCCGATCGAATCTTGCGGAGACAGGCGCGGAGCAAAGGATAAATTTTGAGTGCGGCTCCAGGCGCTCGAGGTCAGTCTCTGATATTGGTGCTGAAACGACATTGCAAGGAAATCTATACAAATGATATTAGCTCACTTCCTCTTGTCCTCCACAATCATCCTGAAAACATTTTCTTGTACGCTGCCTTCTCCTTATCCCGCTTCTCCTTCTTCCGTTGCCTAACCTTGGCCAGTTCATTCGCAATGGCTTGGTCATCTGGCACAACCTTGTTCGCTTCTACTAGGTCATTTTCAGCCAACTCGTCTTCCTTCAGTATGCCCCGCGCGAGCGCACGGCGGTATAAAGCTTTGGCTAGTGCGTGCACAAGCGTGATCAGCTTCCGCACATAGGTGATACAAGCGCGATTGCACGCGTACCTTTGTCTGGGTCACTCAATTTCAATTCGTCTAACGCCCGGGATGTGTTGGTGATGGCGACTTCAGCGTTGTAAGACGAGGTCGGTTGGAGACGAACAGCGGCTAGTGCAGAGTTCAGAAGCAACGGTGCAAGCAGCGCGTTAAAAGCTTCTTGGCGTTCTGCCGGTGTAGAATCCACTATGCTGATGTGGTGGTCGATGTATCGGATAGACTCTATATGCCATGGGTTAGTGCAGTTCAAGGTCACGTAAAGAAGGATCAGTACTTTGGTATTTGTTAAGGGCTTCGTTGGTGTTGCCGGACTTGAACAACACGTTGCCCAATTCTCTGACCTTTTTGGCGATGTCCAGGACGAGGTCTGCATTGCTCAGGTCGTGGTCATCGTCGGCGGGGAAGTCTTCGTATGGGTCGCCATCAGTCAACGTCTCCGCTGCCAGAGAAGGATCATCTGGTGAGAGGACACCACATGCTGTGATGACGATAGGGGCTATTGGCGCGTCTCCCTGCGACGTCGGGTTGTTCTCAATTTGTCGGACTACGCGGCGAAGATACCACATTAGAACTCTTGTAAATTCAGCATGGGTTGCCCGAAGCTTACCGATTGATTTCCCCTTGATCACCTCGCCAAAGACGACGTGTTTGCCATCCAAATGCGGTGTCTGGCTGACGGTAATGAAGAATTGGGACCCATTGGTATTGGGTCCTGCATTGGCCTGAATGCATAATCAATGGCCCACTCGATGCCTGACAAGGGCACCGAACGCACCATGGACAACAAGAAGGGCTTCGTGTGGTTCACGACGAATGCTTCGTCTTCAAACTTCTCTCCATAGATCGATTCGCCACCAGTTCCTGTTGAGCATCAGCCATCAGCTGGCAGCCGTGCATCTTCAAGATCGCTACATACCATTTCCAGCGGTGAAATCACCCCCCTGGCACATAAAGCTATACACCCCATCTGTCAGAATCGCGTCCAACGAAGTAGAACTATGACACACCCTTTGATGACACGATGGAACGCAGAGCCCTGGAAGGACAGTGGCTTGCCCGACTGCCCAATCCCCTTCTCGCCAGTGCATAACGCGCGGAAATTCTCTGCAGTCTTCGGTACAAGATCACTATACAAAGAGAACACGACTCTTCCAATCGGCCTACCACCGATGGAGATGTCGAAGAAAGTAATCGGTCGCTGAGAGGTCGACGCTTCGGCTTCAGACATTATGGGTGTTGAATTTGCGATTGAACCTGGATCACGATGTCGTTGCTGTCCACTGCAGCGAGGCGCCGCAATTTAAGACGGCTTCGAAGGCGCCGTGAAACGTCTGGAAATCGCTAGAATTGTCTCCGGAACATTTGATGGCTTCATCGTGATTAGCGATGATCTCTATACAGGGGCCACATCACATGGGTTCAAGGTACGGACAACGGGCGAACAGCTCTTCATTGACAATACGATATAAGGTGTACAATTTAGTGCTACAAAGTACATTGCGTA
Source organism: Pleurotus eryngii var. eryngii (assembly GCA_029467805.1). Taxonomy (NCBI): domain Eukaryota; kingdom Fungi; phylum Basidiomycota; class Agaricomycetes; order Agaricales; family Pleurotaceae; genus Pleurotus; species Pleurotus eryngii. The sequence goes on from SZVJ01000012.1 coordinate 2,756,497, forward strand.
CGGCTATTGCGATTAATGCGATGATGATGTGTTTAATGCTTGTTTCAAACGGACTGTACAAGTCGTCAGATGGGATGAACAAGCTCGAAGAAAAGCAACACACTGGAGAGATGGGAGAGGCGTGGCCCTTTGGTGGCGACGACGCAACAGCAGCGGAAGTGCGCGCGATGGCAGCAAGATCAATGCCTTATTGTTCGTGTAAGTAAGTTAGTGTGTGGCGTCGAAGAAGCGAGAAGTACCTTCGGCCTTCAGAGCACCCTTCCTGAACTCTTTAGCTTGCTGAAGCTCTTTCTCAGTCGGGCCGCTCAGGCTTCGAACCGCAGCTGGTTTTTTGGCTGTGGCGACTGACAATCAGTGGTGACACTTGATGGGACAGGGGCAGTAACTTACCCTCAGCTTTGGGAAGATCGTCACCGAGTTCTTGCTCTTCGTCGGCAAGGGCAGCGTCCTCGAGCTCGCGCTCATCGGCGTATGAACCCCAGTTGTGGGTTCCGGCTCCGTTCTTGGGCATGGACTTGTTGAGACCAGACTTGGACTCGGAGCGGTCCCTGATCACGGCACGAGGGTTCGTTGCGCGTTCAGTACGGGTCATGGTGGGCGATGAGGTGAGGGATACGGTATCGATGTGGTTGTTTTCAGAGAAGTCGTGGGGTAAATTGGATGGATTATCACTGCTGCGTCGCTCCCTTTATAAGGCCATGGGGTCCGAACCTTAAGCTAGCCCCACGCCTCGCGTGACCTTTCAATTAGATCGAATCTAGAGCATTCCAGTTGCTGCGTCCGCCGACTCTCGTCCCGCCGATGTTCTCGGTTTTGTGTTTCTGTGGTCCCCTGTGTGTCCAACGTAGTACTAAGGCGCGGTGCGATGTCAGGCAACGATCTGCGATGCCCAAATATGGATCCGGGGAGTCGTGGAAAAGGATTGGATAATCGAATGCGGGGTATGGTGGGAAACTACGATCATCACAATGCCTCCTACCCGGTCCGCGCTCATTGGCAGACCGCCCACTGCACAGCGCACCATGTCCGAGATTTTAAACGAAGTCAGGGCGCTGCTTCTTCCCGCGGACGATGCACAAGTTGTTCTAGATGTCCTCGTTGCTGATGAAGAGAAGCCTGGCAATCCAGGAAGCAGCGATCAACCACACCTTCTTGCACTTGTATCGCACATCAGCAGTGGGTCTTCTCAGGCCGGAGGACACGAGGAGGGCAGGTGCGATTAGTTCTATCTATTGGCAGACATACGGCTAGAATTCTTTCCCTAGCATTTTCTTGCTCAGACGGTCACCTTCGGAACGATTCGAGATCCAGCGTGTCTTCCCTATATTCCGCGATTTATCCCTCAATCTCGCTCAGAGCAGGCGTGCAACCCTCGACCTCAGCGCGACTGCGAAGCCTGTTTCAAATCAGCCGAGAACAGGTGTGTGAGTGTGCTCATCTATACGTATAGATAAACTAACCACCCGGACAGGGTTTGTACTCACATTGCGGCCAGGCTCACAAATCTCACCCCTTGTGCTCACTGCCTTCGACACGCATAATCTGCGATTTCTTTTGTCTGAATGCAAACGTTTGCAGGAATTGGCTTGTAAGCAAGAGTAATATATGCAATTAACCTGGATATCAATCATGCCCTCTCGCTTGGTCAGTGACGTATTCCACGGACCAGGGTACTGCATACCCATGGCTTCTGCCGTATACACTCCGTAAAAATACCCAACCGATCAGTGCGCGTCGCTACCCTCGTATACAATTGATAGATACTGACTACTTTCAAGTGTCCCAAATGCCGATGGATTTACGTGTCCTCAACAAACCCTTACACGAGCAGCTATCTCCTGCAAGTGCAGGTCTCTCCGGCGATGATGCAGCTGATATGTCGCTTATCCGCGACCACTGGGTACGCAAACAAGCGCGGGACGCTTGTCACAAGGGGACCTACCAGTTGACGTGAGTACATGTCGCCATTGGTGTGGCAGTGATGTAATAATCACTTGAACAGATTGCGCGTTGGGACCTTCAATGTCAACGGTAAACCGCCTTTGGAAGACCTTGCCGCGTGGACTCGTGGCCCAGAACCTTTTGCTTCGAAACCACCCCCGCTCGAAAAACCTATCTCCACTCTCAATAGGCCTTTCAGAGCGCCTGCCTTCCGACCTCCCCACAGCTTTGTCGTCTAATGCATCCAGCCCTGACCGGGACCCCGACATATTTGTCTTTGGTTTCCAAGAACTAGATCTTTCGACAGAAGCGCTATTGTATTCCACTAGTACGATCAAAGAGGATTCTTGGGCTGCTGCTATTTTCGCTTCGCTTGGAAACAAAGCATCGCAGTACACAAAGGTCACCATTCTGCTTGCAGCGTATGTGACGTCATTTGAATGGATTCTACGCGCGTTATTAGCTTGCTTCAAAGCAATTAGTTGGCATGTTGATTATCATCGTTGTCAAAGCGGATCTGAAGCCCTGTTTCTCGGATGTTCGGCTATCGGCGACGGGAGCAGGCATCATGGGTGTATTGGTTCTCACACATCTTCTTTGCCCTCTTTCAAAGTCAAACTGAATAGGCCAATTGACATAGGGCAACAAAGGAGGCACCGCTGTTCGCTTCGCGTTCACTCCGTCAGCACAAGACGATGGATCATCTCGGGACTTTAGACCCACGATACTGACCTTTGTCAATACGCATCTTGCGGCCTTTGACGAAATGGTGGACAAACGAAACATGGACTTCCACGACCTGTCCAAGCGTCTAGGGTTCTCCTCCTATGCCCCTGTGGATGCCGTTAACCTCCCTCAGACGAGTATTTATGAAAGCGATGTCTTAATATGGATGGTGAGTGCGACGCCACTTTCGGAAATAGCCACTTCCTCACCTGTCCTGGGCTGCAGGGAGGTAAGGGTATCAATACGCTCGGCGTCCGGCTTCGGTTCAATTCCCATGTCCGTAGACTTGAATTATCGGATAGACCTACCGGATGGAGAAGTTCGGTCCATACTAAGGACTTGGCCTGAAGATACGAGATATAGAACGCTACTAAAATATGATCAGGTCACATCACTTATCTAATCCTCAAGTTGAGGCTCGCTAATACTAGGCATTGATTCAGCTTAGAAATGCCATCGCTGGACGAAGGGCCTTCGAATTGTTCAAAGAATTTACAATTAACCATCATCCGTAAATGCATCAACTCGCCATAATCGATCTACTACTGACTTATTATGCAGATCATACCGGTATGGCTCAGGCATGACAGATGAGCTTGGGTATGACCTGAAGTCAGTTGAAATGTTCAATGGCTTTGTTTTGACCTCGAATGCTAATCTCGTACAGACGAAGACCGGCCTGGACAGATCGTATCTTGCATCTCGCCTCGCCCTCTGTGCGTGTTAAGCAACTCAACTACCAAGTTCATCCGACAGTCACCTTATCAGACCATCGGCCTGTGTCGGCGGAATTCATAGTACCCGTGAGTCATTCTCCGATCCGGTATGCGACCTTTAGCAAGAACCTTCCCGTAGATTGACGTACTGCCTGAGAGCGAGTATCATGAGTCAGTACGGCGTTTTGCTTCGCCAAGTTGCCCCTACTTCACCGCAAGAGGAAGCGAGGCCTATTATCTCCATCGAAGACGCATCCATCCATTTTGGCCAAATACGGTAAATCCATTACCATAAACGTGGTGCCAACGCCTAATCGCGCCAGTTACAAGCAATTGGTGTCCCGCACCATTCGCGTCAAAAACACAGGCAAGGTACGTGTAAAGCATGTTCATGGATGTGGTTATTATAACGAAATCCAGGTGCCATGCTGCTGGCGATTCATCCCGATTGCGCCAAATGAAGCCATCAGTGAGCACTCACTGCCTTCGACTGCCGAAGCTGTTTTTGACTTCATTAATGTATGGTTATGCACCTGCGCAGGTCCTGAGTGGTTGCGGATTCTCCCGTTGAACGTGGGGCTTAATCACCGCTCTGCCGCATGCTACTCCCACTAACTGCGCTTGAAGGGCCTTCTTCTGCCCTCAGAAGTCGCCTCGATAACTTTGGAGATTAACATTGAGACTAAGGAGGCTGCGACGCTCAATCTAAGGCCAAATGTTCTTGGTGCAGCATTGATCCTGCATACTGCGTTTGGAAAGGATCATTTCATATCTGTTGGAGCAGAGTATCGTGAGTGTGCTAATACCGGATATCTTACAACCGATTAACTCAAGCTTAGAATACTCATGCTTTGCCAATGACTTGAACCGCTTAACGCACTTGTCTGGTCCAGTGCGTTCCCTCAGGTCCCAAGATGAGCTACTACCCGAGAATCGCGGCGTAAATGCGCCCAGAGAAATAATGCGCCTTGTGAATTGGCTCATGGAAAGTGGGGACATTGTACGCATTTTCAGAGTTGCGGACACGTTTTGAAGTCTAATTCCTCGATCTAGAGTGAACTTCTGGACTCGTCTTCTGATCCACAGGTTGTGGCACAACTGCGAGAGGTTAGACATCCCGGACATGCAATCAACTATTGCTGAATCCGACGTATAGCATCTGGATACTGGTACCGACTTTCCGCATCCTGTTGGAGATGTAGATCCAGCAATATCGCGAGCATTCTGGGACACCCTATGGGAATTGATTATGTCCCTTACAGAGCCGATCGTGCCGTTCTCTCTACAAGCTCGATGCACGCAAATGACGAGTCGTGATGAGGCATTCGAGGTACCTTAGCAATCAGCTTTATCCGTCGGGAGTTAATCTGAACGCGTTGCTCTTAGTTTCTCAGCGAGTTAACCCCCACTGCGGTAAACGTGTGGATATCAGTTACTGCGTTCTTGCAATTTTTGTGCCAACCTGACTCGTATGAAACTGCCCGTCGTGTTGGTGCGTTACAGTCCTGAATGCAATATTAATATTACTGATACAAATGATGAACGAAACATCTCTAGCTACTACGTGCTTCCCTGCTTTAACTCCCAGATGATCCAAATCCGCAATCGACACCGATTTCCCCGTTGGCGAAAGTAAACTTCATACTGTACTTTATAACTTAGCGGGTCTTAATACACGAAGTATTGAGCTATGTGTGTCGCTGGGCGATTATAGAGGTCTCAAGGCTGGGTGCTGATCGTTAAACCTTTTGAGTGCCTTTGCGGTGTACCACCAGGAAGCGTGCTATGATCATCAGGAGCTGCCCAACGGTCATGACCGCCTACAGAGGTAAGGGGTAAGGACTGTACACCCCGGGAAAATGATGTAAGTGACTTACGCCTCCGAAGACAACGGGGCGCCACCAGATATAATCACTTGTCAGCAGAGCACCTGCGATGGGACTCCCTGCACACCAAGCGATATTTTTGTGGATCTCGATCTCGATCAATTGGCTAGCTCACCTACAAGGCCACCAAATCCTATGCAAGTCGTGTAAGACACCGCAAAGGTTAAAAATAACAACCAATTACCCATTAGCGTGAAACAAAGGCCCATCCGGGCACCGATTTCGTTGAAGTCGCGAGCAAGGGATGCTGAACATGACGGGACATGCAGGTGAGCGCGTGTGCATCGTTTAGTGGCAACTCTAAGACGCACCAAGCAAAGGGGGCATCAACGTGACCACTGCAGCGATCGCAAATTAATTAAGCACGCGTTTCAGAAGCCCATAGATTGACGTGCTACTTACCTGATCCAGAGAACAGTCCGAAGAAAATGGCGAAACAGACTACACCGGCGACTGTCTTGACGACCATGAAGCAGAACATCAAGGCAATTATCCCGAAGGTGTTTGATGACCATGAGGTTGATGACGCCAAAACGCTCGACGAAGAACCCCCGGGATGAGACGACCCACGACGCTCGCTCCATTCATGATTGATATCTGCCAAGCATGGTTTGGCTGCCGCGCACATAGAGAGCTGATCAGCCACTCACCGAGTAGAAGGCGAATGTACGATTCATTCCGCCCCTTAACTACTTTCAACTGGAGGAAGAAAATGGGAATGAACATGCCCATCATGCACAAGAACCCTCTACGACACGTTAGTGGTATAGAGACAACGGAGTCGTGACAAACTCACGAGAACACGACGAAGACATAAGGGATGTCTCGAATGAATGCTTTGGCATGGATGCTTGCCGCTTTCTTCGGAGGCAATCGAGGCTTCATGAGCACATTCGCCAAGAGGAGGAGTCCAAGGTTCATGCCAGCACTGGCGCGAACACCATTGTGGAAGCCAAATGAACCGTGAAACAGTCTGTTCAGCATGATCGGGTGGATAACGGCCCCTGCCGATGCCTGAAGAGGTTCTTGTAAACATATGGAATTGGAATTGTGAGCTCATTCTCACCCCAGCAGAGACTATACCCATCGTCAAAGCGCGTTTACGGTGGAAATAATGGGATGGAATGCCTAAACCTGTTGGATGTGAGATATCTCCCTGACCAGAAGCTTAGAAGTACATACTAGGGATATACATAACACCGCATGCTACTCCTCCAAGGAGACCATGGGTAAGAAAGACCTGATTATATCCAAACGCGAGTAGTTAGTACTGCCGAAGCGCTGCATTCGTTGAGTCATACCTGATAATACTGATCCTGATGCGATAGAGACAACATGAAGACTGCGTTGTTTTAGTAGAAGCTTTGAGCGGATTTGGGAACACAAACAGGCAAACCCATGCAATATGGTGCCTCCGAGCACTAAGTGAGGCTAGACTAGCATTAGGGATGCTGGTATCGTGGAAACGGGCAATACTTACAAATACCCAGCATCAAAGGCTCTACCCCGTGAATAGCCCCCCATTGACATGATCAACATAACCTGAATGCTGCCGATCATCTGGGCACGGTGAGTACATACAAAGTGGGTCGAAGGTACGGAAAGGCTTACCCTATCTCACTTGATGAATATGCAGTCAGATACTCTCGTACATAGAAGTCTACACCATGTTTGGGATGCTTCCGGAGTAGAGACTAATCTATATCTAACTATTATGGCTATTAATTACTTCGTTAGGACTAATGGAAGGCAGCCACATACCCTTGATACACTCCGAAAGAGCTGATGTACCTGCAAGACGGTTCATCTCTTGTGGAATACTTCCAAGATAGGGCTTACCCGAACGTGCAGAACTGCACGAGGATACTGTGTGCGTAGATAGATTCAGCGCCGCCGTGGAAAGATCACGAATGGTACTTACGCGCCCAATACGGACAACCAAGCTTGGAGTCCGCCTTCAGGAAACTCTTGATGAGATGATGGAAGAACCGTCTCTTTTTACAGAGATTTCCTGCTTTTCTTTATCGTCCAATGAGTGCAGGGTCGGCGTGTCTCCTTCTCCTTCTCTATAATCGAGCAGTGACGCCGCCATTTCTTCTGCTTGTCTTGGGCTGGGCTACCGAGGTTAGCAATGAGTATAGCGAGGAGTATTGACGGGGAAGGATCTGGTGATAAGTCGCCGAGTTCTGTTGTATTGTAGGCATATACGGTGCCCGAAGCCGATGAAGGGTCTTGTATATTTGTCAGTTCAGAAACCTCCCATATTTTGCCAGATATAGCAGGTACAAGTGAAAGGCACCTTGATCAGGACACCCGAAGGTTGCCAAGTACGCCGGCAGAAGGAACCAGCCGGTGTTCTACACTTTCACGCGGGATACGAGGGGTACAGCGGGGAGGCTCGTGCATTTGAATTCGAACTTAAGCGATCGCGCAGTTCATGAAAAGTCGAAGTTTATGAAGATATTTTGGCGTGCTATTGCGCAAGATTGGACTGAAACTGGGAAAAAACTTCAGGAATGAGAACGAGGTATGATCTCGAACATTAGACGTCTGCGGGCTCCGTTGCTGTTCGAAAAACCAGGAAACCTTGTAGCCGAGACTGGCATCAAGGCCGCCTGCCTCAAGCTCATCTGCCTAGCGATGAGGGGGGTCAGTAGGCAATCAGTAGGTGCATAGAGCGTAATATGAGGATAATTCGCGGGTCCGTCTGATATTATGCAATTACTGTTACATCAGGCCTCAACTCAAGGTGCATTCCGCTTCTAGAAGCCCAGGGCCGAGTCTTATTCCTACACGTAAAGCGAGTAAGTTACGCAACATGAGGCAACACGAGGCGAACAGTCATTTCTTCAGTATTCATGGGCGCTTACACGGCGCTTGCCGGAACCCTCCTCGTTCAACATTGGCTCCGTCGTGGCCTCACGAGTCACAACTGAGGCTGCGGGACTCGGCTTCTTGGTAGCTGGCGAGTAGCACCTGCGGGGCATATAGAATTCCTTGCACCGGATGAGCATGCCGAGAAGCCACACCCCGCTCCGATTCTCATGGTGAAGCGTATGGCTTGCTTTGTAGCCAATGAGGCTGCCGATCGACGTGCCGGACTTCCCCTCGATGCACCTTCCGGTTAAGTACGCCGCAGTAAATGATTGAAGCTTGGAGTGGACAGTCTGTGAACTTACCTGATGCACGTTGCTCCCTTGTGTTTCCCTTTGGTATAAGGACGCGTGATCGTTATCGTGCAATGTTTGGCTGGCTCTCGCTGACTTTGTATCCCAGACCCCCCCTTCTGGGTTCCAAAGCCGGCAAATTCGCAACCTCTACCATCGATTACTCATCATGAGGTATTGGGCAGGCAGGTCGGAATCATAATTCGAGGAGTGCCCCTGCACCCAAGAGACTCATACTATTCATCGGCGTGTATAGCGTATCTCATTGGCCATGAAATTGCGGCCCAGTTTCATTCAAAAGGCTCTGACTCTGACATCACGGCTTTGCAGCGGCAAGCAAGATCTTGATCTGTGCTGCCGACGGCGCCGGCGGCTTGGAGGAGCTAAAAGCGGTATCGTATCGCCAGGGACCCCACCATTGGGTACCTGGTCTAATATTTTAGGGGTCACGAGTTTTTAATAGAAAAACCGCCAGCCAGATCATGACTTTATGGTCGTGTTGCCATCCTACTACTACAAAGCCTCTTCGCCATCCCACCAAGAAGTTGCCTATCCGACTATCTTCACATCTTCCACACGACAAAAGCGCTCCCGGGGTCATCATGACCGAATCTTTAGACTTAGAGAAGCATGTCTCCACAAAATACTCTGAACCAGAAACGGAGGAGTCTTCGCTGTCGGTTGAGTTCCCAGAGGGTGGTTTGCAAGGGTGGTTGACTTTGCTCGGAGTGTAGGTGTTCTCTACTTGACTTACGACGGGGGCCGATTAATTCATGCCAATACAGATGGATCATACAATTCGTAACGTTCGGGTGAGTGCCCTGTAGCTGTTTTCAAGTTCGCGTTCTTTGATCTCATGCATATGTCTCAGATATACGAACGCCTACGGCGTATACAACGGTAACTACTTTGTCCTCCCTCAAGCTATCAAAGGCAAGTGCTAACGGCACCATTGATAGACTTCTATGTTCGAGAGTATCTGAGTCCAAAATACGCGTCTTCAGAAATCAGGTGCGTATCCTGCTGTGCCTCCTGGTTATCATCTTCACCAATGATTTCAGTTGGATTGGGAGCGTCCAGCTCCTTCTGGTCCTATCAAGCGGACTTGTTTTCCGGAAGGGCCTTTGATAGCGGTTATTTGTAGGTTATTTATAGATATGCCATTGTTATCCTCTCTAATTTGGCATCAGCTACCCGCTCATGTACGGGGGCTCCGCATTATTCGTGTTCTGCCTATTCATGCTTTCCATCACGAAACCGGAGCAATATTACCAGTCTGTACCTCTTTGATGCCCTCTCCACCACACATTGATATGTGAACTCACTTAGGTATTTTTATGTCAAGGACTCGGACTCGGACTTGCCATTGGGATTACCTATGTCCCATGCCTCGGCGTTCTCTCCCACTACTTCCGCCGCCGTAGGGCTCTTGTATTAGGCATTGCTTCTTCTGGGGTAAAGACAATCTTCTGTGCATCGTTCTTCACGTTACTTACTCACGTTTGCAGTCTGCGGTTGGCGGAATCATTCACCCGATCATGCTGAACAAGTTATTCTACGGCGCCGCTGGCTTTCATCAAGGCGTCAGAGCCAGCGCTGCCCTCAACCTCGGGCTTCTAGCCTTTGCATGTCTCCTCATGAGGACACGGCTGCCCCCTAAGCAGTCTAGGGGTCCAAGTGTGGTTCAACAGTTTTGGAACTTCATCCGCGACCCCCTGCCTATGTCGTCATGGTATTTCGGGTGAGTAGCCTAAGGTACACATTCATTAGACCGTGGAGTAACCTTTTATAACTTGGCCTCGTCGTTGTCAAGGACTGTGGTTGACATATTGGAATCTTTTTCCCGATTTTCTTCGTCCAACTCAAGGCTGTCGTAAACGGCTTAGATCCCAATGTTGCTTTCCACACGGTGAGATCTGCGTTGTTTCCGTCACCTTTTTGGCTTATCACGAATTACTTCCTGGATATAGTTAGCAATCCTCAATGCTGCGAGCACCGTAGGACGAATCGTTCCCAACTTCGTCGTGGGTCGCTTCGGTGTATTCAATGTTGTCATCGCCATGTGTCGCCGCTTGCGCCATCCTCAATTTTCTGTGCACTGGCGGTAAACGACGCCGCAGGGACATCATCTTTGCCATCATGTTCGGCTTCTTCTCCGGTGCATGTGAGTCGATGCCGTTTACCCCTCCCACAAAGCACTAACCCCAAACTTAGACATTGGACTCCTTGCTCCAATGATTAGCTCGTTAGCCCGAAACGATGCGGAAATTGGCGCGCGGATGGGGATCTGCTTTACATTTACCGGTACGCTCTTGGCATGCTTTCTCATACTAGCGGTCATACTCAGGCTATGATATGACATACAGGGATGGGCGGTCTTGTTGGTTATGTAAAATCTCCGCACTACGGGAGGTCACAACCATAGCTCATCACAACGATTTGTCATGTAGGAACACCGATCGCGGAGCCCTTCTCACGTCCCATTATATTTGGTGGCGCCCTATTCTCTTCGCCGGGGTAGACATTTGCATTTGCAGTGGTGATAGTCTGAACTGATCTGCTGATTGTTTCAGCTGACCGTCACTTGTGGCTGTCTTTGTTTCTATTCTTCTGCACGACTTGGCTTCTGCTCGTGAGGGCAAAACGTGCCCAAAGCTCATAATATGAACATAACGTCATTATTCTTGCGGATCCACAACATTGATATGTGATTCTTGAATCAACGGCTCTCATACGACATATCAGGTCTGGGGCCTTGGGACGCGTCGTCCTGAAATAGAATTCATAAGTCCCGTAGTAGAAAGTATTTGCATTGCCCTCTCGACCAGATAGATAATATTCACGATGTTGTACACGATATTTATACCTACGAGCATAATGCCTATCTCTCATATTCCAATGTAGAGCATCGTAAGCCACGACATACAGAGCCCCCTGATCCCTATTTCTCAGACTCCTATCCCAAGCCTCGTGATCAAGCGACCTCAGGAGCTTGTTTGCGTTAGTGTGACTCTTTTCTTCGTTTCGACCACGATGGTGAGCCATTCATCTCTGCCTCGACCCTGTATCCATTGCTCAACGTCCTCAGGCATCCCTTCATTTCTGCTCTGAAGTAACAATCTACTTTATCCCCAAGGCAGACGCGGGTCGCAGCTTGTTGACTTATTCATGTCGCATCTGCGCTTATGAAGAAGATGCAGAGAACAAGTGTGTCTATAGAAACGATTTGTTGACGGTCACCAAGTACGTTGCCGCCCTTTGCTGCTGAAATCTACTGTACCCGAACGATGGTGGCAGGGAACAAGTTGGTGTAACAACAGACTTGGGATCGGACACCACCCTTGTAAGCATTTGCCTTACCTTCCATGAGACGGACGTTTGACGATCTCATATATGCAGGCTCATTCCAATATTCGATGTCGGGCCTGTGGAAATGAAGAGTACGTTTCTGTGGCAGCGCCATTGAACGATTATTGATATCTTCCACTGTGTTTGCAGTGCTGTGTTTTTACCAGGATCAGTCGAAGCGAAGGAAACTCGCATGATTCTGTTCTTCGTGTGCACGAAATGGCGACCACAGCTTCATCGATCCGAGACTAGCCAGCAGAGAGGCCAATAGTGGAGAGGCGACTGGTGAGACATGTAATTGACGTAGGCTGTTAAATCATGCTCCTTGGTTCAACATTCAACTCTAGCAGGCTTCTACCATGATATACACTCGCACTTGGATCGTAGAGGTCATGTGGTATATTGCTACGCTGTGCGTGTTCTATGGCGCTCGGTTATATATCTTCTCGCACCAGTCGAGGACTTTTGTCCCCCGTCCTCTCTACGAGCCCTTTATAATCTAAATTCTGCCCAGGGATAAACAATCCAGTATGCGCAGCAACCTCGTCATTCACCCCCTCAATCAACACCCTCTCCCAATTGCTATCGCCTCCAAGGAGCTTGCCTAGTCCAGTAGGCATACGATAAAATGTTTCCCTGGTTTGGGTTTCTTCTCCTTCTTCTTGCTGTCCTTTTTCTTCATGTCAGGCGGCGTGTGCACTACGCCAGTTTCCAGCAACACTGCATCGTTCTCAGCAACGTCATCCTCACTGTCCGATAGCCTGGGGGTCTTGGGTCGAGTTTTGGGGTCCAATAGTTTACCCAGAGGCCCCCTTTCCAGTCCACCAAATTTGCATACCGCTCTCGAAGGCCCGGTGGATCAAACAGCAGATTCCGAATTGGAAGCGCTCGACGATCCATCGTTTTGCCAGCTTCAATGGTTCATCTCTCGATGTTTGCGAACCCAACGAACGATAGGATCATCTGAGCGCGCGGAAACGTTAGTCGAGAGCACGGTCTAGAAGCCCAGGGGCGAAGAACGGGACGACTGCGCTATGCTCGAATGTGACGGGGATAGAGATGTCGTACTGACTGCCATCTAATGATCAGCGAGCCTCATCGGCGAACAAAGTGGATCACACACCATCAAGCTTCCGTTTGAAGCCCTCCCAGTCGTCCGTGACCTTCTCGTCTACCATGTTCACTTTGTCCATGTTGTTCATCTCCACCTCTGACGCTTTCTCGTCATCCTTATCACCAGGCAGTAGAGAAGAAATGCCACTAATTATAACGTGGGGATGCATGCCTAGGTATGGGCAATCGAAGGCGATCATGCCCATAATGCGGCGGGGCTTTGCGCCGGATGTTCCCCTAGGTTATTCGAAGGATGGGTCGCCGCTTCCGCGGCCAAAAGCCCACCCATTGAATGCCCTAACAGGATGACGGGACCAGGGGCTGAGTGGAGAGCATAGCCGTATTGCGATTGCGTTAGCTCATATTAATACGGCAAAAATGGAAGCTGTAGATACCATTCAAAAAGTTCTTCGTCGCATGGGAGATGGGCTTGATGCTTTTGTACGTAGGGTATATACTGCTGATGATCTTGATTTCAATGGGCGGGAACGCGGCAGCAACGTGCTCTTGCAAATGTGTTGGAAAGGACTACTCGGTTCAGGCGAGTCAGAATGACACGCCATTCAAGTCTGCGATGCGGCGCTCGCCTGAAAGGTTGTATCGTTCCTATGTGTTGAAATGTCTTCAGTTAGAGCACGTCGTGACGAACGATGTTCGTACTCACCTTGAATCCATGGATGTAGACCAAATGCCCGTCGTCAAGCTCATTTCACTGACTCGCGGTGTGGGAGTACTAGGCAGAGCTGCGGAAACCCTAACTTCCCCTTCTGATCATTAGAAATGGCGCATCATTCACGCTTCGATGATTGGCCATAGCCCTTGCCTTTTGATTTTGAAGACGAAGGGTGGGCCATCCCTTCAGTGGCTGGCAGGACTAGCAATTCCGTCTTGCTCTCGACCATCAATCACGATTTCGCGCGAGGCCACGGCACGATCACGACGGAGCCATTAACGAGGCCGTCCAAACTAGATCTACACTTCATCGTTCCAACCACCCGGAACAGGATCTCTTCGACGGGGAACAGCTCTTCAGCCTGCTTTGGTACTACCCGATCGTCGCAGATAGCACGACGGTTCACTTGACGATCACATATATCGTACCCATTGAAGATAACTCTCCAGGGCGGATACATCGACTCAACCCAGCGTGGAGATCGAGTTCCTTGTCCCGAACTTAAACTCCTCGCGAGTCGTGGTACTCGGCTTCAATCATGCCACGCTGGCCAGTCCTTGAAGATGGCTTCGTTGCTCCAGCCTTTCATCTTCGGAGGGGATTGCAACTACGATCATTGCTTCTATGTCTCGACTGGCATCAAGATCACTCATGCTCGATATGATACATCGCGTTTTTGTACAATGGCTCCCATGTCTCCCTCTACATGTTCTCCCGGGGTTTTCGTCCTTGTGGTTCGAATTGCTCAGTGCCTTCTGCCACAGCCTTCTCCAGGAGGTGGCGTCCTTCAATATACCCTAATCCGGTGGTTCACGCTTGACATACCTTGACATGCCCTTCTATATCCCCATGATCCTGGCCATGCAGTTGTAAAGTGACGGCTCGACGATGATAGGTTGCAGGTCCTTGCGTTCCCGGGTAGCTACGATTGGACGCTGCTAAGCAGACTTTCGTACACACTTGGATGGGCCATCGCTTACCCACAGGACGTCGTAGTGGAAGCCCCATTGGATACACGAATCGCGAATGGACCATAATAACTACAGCATCTTTTATCAAGAACATCATCTTCTTGTTCCTGGCTACTTATCATGCCGTTTGTACGGTTCCCCACTTCGGCGGGGATGGAAACTGTACGATATATATACCTTCAAGCACCCTCAACCGTTTGGACAGGTGTAGGTCAGTGCTTTGATAGACCGGCTTTTTTGATGGGCTTTGATGAGCCCACGCACGTCAGGTTTCGTTACATCTATTCTATTCTATCTGTTCTTCTGACTGCCGGGCAGCCTGGAACAGTCACAATCTGGTGTTCCGTAAGGGATCAACACATGGCGACTGCTCATCTCTGACCGTCGTATCGACTCGCCTCCATCAACTCGGATGTCGAATTTTGAACCAGATGTGGAGGTTCTCTAATATCAAGTCGCTGCCGTTATAGCTGTTCTGCACGTGGGCCACAATCGCCAATACAATTACGTTCCTCAACAAGGCCATTCCTTTAGGCCGAGTCATGCGCTGTGCTCTCCACCACTCTGCCTGAGGAACCCCGCATTCCAGTTTCCCCGTTCAGTCTGAGGAACGCTGGGTTAGATTGCTCTTCCGGGATGGGAATAATATGGAATCAGAATGTTGGACTTGCTATGGGAGTGTCAAGTTTCAAACCTGAGGGCGTTTTAGTTATTAGTCTAATTAAGGTGACTTTACGACACGAGTCTTGCCAGCACAGTCACGGTCTGGAGTCTCGAACGCTTATTTATGGCGCTGGTGAGTCTGCATATTAATGATCCTAGTTAATCGTCTGATTGGTGGACTTATGATTCCGTTTCGTGGCAGCTGTGGGAAATTGCCGTTCAGGAAAGCGAAGAAGCAGTAGTGTCGATAATGACTTTGCCTAGCAATTTGCAAACTTCCACATCTCAGTTAGTATGTCAATAATTATTCTGCCATACAATCTTTGACAAGATAATGCCAGGGTATACAACATTTTAACTATGAGCTGCCGTAGATCGAAATACCTCCAGAGCGCGCGGAGCGCCCTAACGATAGACTCCGTTGCCGCGCTACTCTGGACCAAAAATTTTCCAATAAAATCATATCGTACGTATTCCCAAAATGCATTTATGCCGTAATTAGATTCCTTGCTTCCATTTCCAGATCGCCGAGGCGCTAGATCGGTTTAAAAGGCAGGGTGTCCAATGTGTCCTTCCTCAGGTTTTCGTCTCTGCCGTTTACCTATATTCATCGTTCGTCTTCAGACCTTGCGGCCGCACACTCTCGACGCTCTCAACATGAAGTTCACATCCGTCATTGCCATCGTCGCCACTGCTGCTACCTTTGTTGGTGCAGTCCCCTTCGAGACCAACGCTGAGCGCCTTGCCCGTGGCCTTCCTCCTCTCCCCCCCGCCCGCCGTGCCTCTGGTGTTGAAGGTATGTTACCTCACTATGGGGCCGGAGTCTATCTAATGTTTGGGTCTCAGCTGCCAAACCTAAGCCATCACCTACGCCAGGGTGTAGCACTGGGGAGGGTAAAGTGCTGCAACGACCTCAAGAAGAAGGAAGACGCTGCCGTCGGCCTTCTACTTGGCCTGCTTGGAATCGTCCTTGGGCCTGTGTTGGCTTGATTGGTCTTCATTGCAGTGACCCCATCCTCGGCACTCGGCGGACCCAAATGGTAGAGATCCCGTGCTATAATTGCTAAACGAATGATTCTCTGAGCCTCTCTTTCAGTTCTTCCCAGACCGTCTGCTGCACCAACAATAAATTTAACGGTCTTATTAACATCGGCTGCAGCCCCAGTAAGTTTTTGTAAACTCCGTTTCCGCAATGCTTCGTCAGGGCTGACGTTCGTGTAGTCAACATCGGCTTGTGAACAATTCGATACTACCCCGACCGCACGCACTCTCCGCGACGAAGGCTGATAGAGACTTATTTATCTCGAGGCCCAGCTCTACTCCAGCTCAACTGAACGTTGGGCTGAACGTTGGGCCGAGAATTCTTTTCGTTGTTATATACTGGCATACACACTAGTCGTAGTGTGTACGATACGCTCTTTACTCAAAAATTTTGATAATTCTCCGAATATTGGTTGTATCCAGCGCGCGTTTCTTTGATTGGCATGCCCGTGGTTGTCGGTGCAATATACAAAAAACATTTGTTAGTCAGAGCTTCTTGAATCTACGTGTGTGACATCGCCGCTAACGGCGCTTGCCATCTGTCACAAATGTAATCATACGTTTGTTCGGTTGAAACGGATGGTGATTGGTAGCATATATGTACGTACGACATGAGTTGATTGGCCCGATATGACGTCTGCGGCAAGAAACCAATTGAATACGTGGGGATTGAACGCACTAATCGAGATGGCATGTACTTAGCTGGAGTTGAAAACACTTTGTTTCTCACAGGAACCACTAATTCCAGGCTTCGTCGAGGTTATGTTATCTATCCTTTCTAGGAAGTAAGTCACGTTCATGCCGGGTTCGGGCCTTTGCAACAGCAGTTCCTGGACACCCCAGCGAGCAGGCTGATGACCACCAGTGATTGACAAAGAATGACTCAAGTGGTTAGTAAGAATATTTCAGCATGCGCATGCCGCGTAGCTCTTCTTTCTTCTTTCTAACGTTAACGCTTTGTCAAGGGTAGAGGTAGAGTAATCCGCCGGGTTGCGTGGGGCTACCAAGACTCTAATAGATTGTACACATGAGGCCTGGATGTGCCGTATCCCTAGGACGTTATGTACGTTACGAGTACACCTCTCCAGATGAATCAGAGAGGTGGGATTCCTGGTACCGAATGGAGTGTCGACTTGACTTCTGGAATCTGTAATTATGGAAATAGGGGGAAGCCGTGATCGTGATAATGTTTGCTTACCGCGTGGTAACTTCAAATGCAGCAACTAGCAAGCCACCACGGCGATCTCCGAGCATTGACTGCGCTAGTCCCCTATTCCCAAAGGCTAGTAAAAGTCAAGAATTTCAGTGTGTCCTCAAGATGGTCAGAGGTGAGCTCGGTGCTGCTTGAGTTCATGACGTCCTGCTGAATGTTTGCTAGTCTATAAGCCAGGAAAGGTGATTTCAACAGCTAGGTTAATGTCGCTCGCGTATTGAAAGGTGTTCTGGTGATTAGGTGCAATCGTTCTCCAAGGGCGCCAGGCGGGAAAGAAGGTCGTGGTCATTAAACAGTTAGATGAGGGAACTAAGGAGCGACCGTACCCCCACGCCATCGTCGCCGGTGTGGAACGCTACCCGCACGAAAAGTAACAAGACGTATGGGCCAGAAAAAGGTTGCGCGCCGCAGCAAGGTCAAGCCATTTGTGAAGGTGCGTAATGTGTCCACTGAACGGCGCAAGTAATTGACGTGTCTTTATAGGTAGTCAACTACTCGCATTTGTTCCCACACGATACGCTTTGGAGCTCCGAGGGATTGAAAGGGGTGTTTGTTTTCATCGGAGACTTTCAAGGAGCCAACACAACGAGAGGAGGCGAAGAAGACCGTCAAGAAGCTCCTGGAGGACGCGATATGTCAGTGGCAAGAACAAGTGGTTTTTTTCCAACCACTCAGAGTAAGCAATCCAAATGATTTTCCATCGGACGCAACTGATGGACTACCTGTAGTTCTGAGTATTCATGTCCTTCATCTCTCGTTATTGCACAAAAATATTGTATGACATACATGGCCATGATATGCAGTGATATATCCATTCATTTTACGTACATCGGAGGTCTGGCAAAACGTCAGTGTCATAGCACAACCAAACGGCTTCATCCGCAAATCGTCGTAGCGTCGCTTGTCTTGTCTTATTGAGCGGTCGAGTAAGACCGTTTTAATATAATTATGCAATAATCTTGATCCAGTGGCATATCGATGTGTCGTGTTGTTTATTTGGTAGTCGCCCTCGATGTAAATAAGAATGATCGGCACGCTCCCAGCGCCGCGTCCGTCTCGCGTTCTGGTTTCTGATTCTAAATCTCTTTTGAATGTGGAGGATTGAATATTGAAGATTTGTGAGTAGCGAGTCTTGTAATCTTCGAATCTACGCTGAGTCGCCCGGCTTCTCTTTATCCACCAAATCGACACGCCAGTCCGACACCATGGTTTGGAGCATTTGGGAACACAGCGAACAGTGCAGCACCTGCGGCGGGAACCTCACTCTTCGGTGCTACACCCAATGCTCAGCCTCAGCAGCCTCAGCAGCAAACAGGTTCGCTGTTTGGGAATCCTCAGAATCAGCCACAGCCGTCACTATTCGGTGCCACCATACGGGAAACGCTCCCAATCTGTTTGTGACACTCAAGCACAGCCAGGTGGCGGACTCTTCGGTCAAAACAACGCGCAGACACAGAATCAAGGGTCGGGCGGAGGCAGCTTGTTTGGGGGCCAGCAGGCTCAGCAGCAGCAACCCGGGACGAATTTGTTTGGTAGTACCAACACAAACCAGCCTCAACAACAGCAGGGACAATCTTTTCGGTGCCCCAGGTCACAGACGCAACCAGCGGCCCCTGGTGGAGTATTCGGGAGCAAGCCTGGTGGATCTCTTTTTCGGTCAAGGAGGCCTCAGCATCAATACGAATACGAGCCAAGGTAATAATACGAACAGCAACTCATTATTTGGCTCCGTCGGACAGTCAACACAGCAGCAGCAGCAGCAGCAACAACAACCCGCTGCTAACAATATCTTCGGCCAGCCACAACAACAAGGGGGACAAACGTCATTCGGGTCGAATCTTGGTCAATCTACTATTGGCAATCCAACGAATTCGCTTTTCGGGGGGTAACAACTTGGGTTCCAGCACGCTCGGGAACCTAGGACAGTCAAACCTTGGCGCGAGCAGCCTCCTCTCCCGAGCACCATCATCTACACCGCAAAACCAACCCGATTCAGCTCAGGCCCAATTTGCGAAGCTAGCCGCGCAAATCGAGGCCATTGCGAATGCGTGGAACTCGTCTTCACCAGAGTGCCGATTCCGAGTGAGTGGCAGTATATCTTCTATGATTTCGATCAACCCTTAGTCTGTAACTATCAGCACTACTTCTACAATTTCGTGGATCCAAACCAGGTCAGCCTGTATGGTAGGCCGCCGAACACAGCAAACGAAGCCCTTTGGCAGCAAGCAGTCCGCGAAAATCCCGACCCCTCTTGGTAACGAAGTTCCACGATCTGCTATTCTTTTTTGTTCACATGGTCTTAGTCATGTACCCGTCCTCGCCGTTGGTTTCGATGACTTGCGCCAACGTGTTGAAGCTCAGGCTCAGAAAGCTTCTGAGCAACAGGAGCAGCTGAAGGTGAATTTTTGAGCGACGTTACCTTAACTGCCTTACCTTAGCTAACCTCTGGCACAGAAACTCAAAACTAGTCTTAGCAACTTAACGCAACGTCATTCGCTGTCAAATTCTTCCCGCCTGTTACGCGCGGCGTCCTCTCAAACACAAATAATGCATCGACTTCTTACACTTATACAAACATCTTCATCTATTAATTCCAAGTCTACGTTCGTCAGCTATACGGCCTGAGGAGGAGGGGCTGAGGGGTAAGCTAGAAGAAATTGAAGAGGAACTGAAACGAGGCAGAGGTAAAGGGAAAATCAATGAACTTTGGGGCCTTAGTCGGAGCGATCAACGCCGCAAAAGAACGGGCAACTGGTGGCGGTTCCAATGGTTCGGGAGAATGGGTAGTTGTGGATGAAGAGGGGCTATCCCAAATCGCCGGCGTACGTTTTGTTTCCTTTCGTGCACGAGGGCAGCGTGGTTCGTGAAGATTCTAACGCTCGGTTTCCCCAGGTGTTGTCGGAGCAACAGGCGGGTTTGATTCATCTGACAAAAATATTACAGAAGGCGATCAAGGATCTGAACGTAATCATGGGGCGAGGGAGTAGCGCGGCCGATGAGGTTTATGAAGTAGATAGGGATGAGTTATGGAGCTCGACGAGTACACTGCGAGCTAGCGCATTACGATAACTTCCCCAGTATGTACCTCTACGGCTTTTTGATCCACTAGACACGACCTCATACTACTCCATAGGATATGTAGACTGCAGTGATATCAAGACCGTTCCAACTAAATATACCAGCCTCGTGTCGCCGATTTTCGTGCCGTTGCGGATGCTGTTGTGCCTATTCATGGAGTTGCGTATTAGTCTTCTCATGCCTCCATCTGATAGTGGTCTCAGCGAATTTGACAAAACATCGGCTGTCCATGCATGCATTCCAAGGTAGATAGCTCCACCATCAGAGATAAGGATACCGCTCAGTACTGTCCCACATCTAGCTAAAGAAAAGGCGTACCATCGCCACTCCGATTTCTCTGTGGGCGCGGCTTTGCTATGTACTGATGGTCAAGTCATCACTGGCTGTAGTGTCGACAACGCGGCTTATGGTTAGCCAAACCGAGTTTAGCCTCTAAAAATTCACCCATTGTGTAGGTGTATCAACTTGTGCTGAGCAAGTCGCCATCGTCAAAGCAGTGGTAAGCATTTGCATATCCCAACTTGCCATCAACTGATCTTGTTCAGAGCGAGGGGAGAAGATCATTCGCTGGTCTTGCAATCGTCTCGTGCGTTGCACCCATTGTGTCGCTGATGCCTGTGTTTTTATCTGACGTGTATATCCAAGCGATCTCTTTGTCCCAATCACACCCTGTGGAGCGTGCCGCCAAGTGCTTGCCGAGTTTTGTGACCCCAGGATGCCAGTCCTCCTTCTCGCAAACCATTCGCTCAACCCGGATAACAAGTCTCGCGGGATGAAGGAAGTTACAATTGATTACCTTCTTCCCTTTGACACGGACCACGCACAAGCTTGGGAACGTAGACGAATCCCGGATGTCCCGAACGATCTCTATTCGCTGTAAGAGGGCATTGTGTCGCACCGTAAGTATAGCATTCATCCCTTCTGACCGTGTCATTTGACACAGCTCACAAACTATACGATCGAACTGCGATGCGGTGGACACCCTACCAAGACATTTCCTTCCTCCAGAATCAATGAGCCCTTGCCCGTGAGCCGGTATGCTTTGCGGACGCCCGATGGCATTGTGAGGCAGTTTGTCAAATCAGGATAATCAGTCGTGATTATCTTCACTTCCGACCAGATACGCCTACTATTGGGTGTAGTGTGCTTTGCTTCGCTTAGAACCGAATGTATATATTCAAATTCTTCCCCGAAGCACCATTATTCTTAATCTTCACTACTCGTATTCTTAATCGTGACTGCAATACTCCCTTTCGTGATAGGCTGTACGTAATAGGCTCGATAATGCCACGCGCGCTCCCCCCTTTCATATTGCTCTGTGCCAGTGAAACCAAGCCTACGACTCTCTTGCATCCCGCCATTCCCACCATTCCGGCCTATTTGACATATTATCCATTAAAGTCGCGCAAGAACCCCCCCAAGGTCGCGTAAAAATGCGCTTTCGCACTCTCGAAATTCGTTGGCACGATAGCAAACCCATTTCAACTTGTGACTTTCAGCCTGTTTCACACAAAAAAGCGCGTCCAGGACCGAAACAGGAGCGTAATTATGCGGGACAATCATATCGTCTTGTTACTGGTGGTGAAGATAACCATGTTATGGTACGGAAGTTGCTACCAGACGCGACCTTCGCTTACCCTTGCAAACATTCAGGTTTGGATGGTACATCCAAATATAAGGCCAACTTGCATACCCGATAGCGAGATTGTTCCAAGACCGCCGCGGATTGAATACCTATCGACTTTAAGCAGACATTCAGCTGCTGTGAATGTTGTGCGGTTCTCGCCGAATGGTGCGTGGACTCTACGAGTGCAGGCCAATTGGTGACTAACCCCCGCTTCAAACACGGACAGGCGAACTAATTGCTTCTGCTGGAGATGGTATGTGATACCTGCGTGCTTTCTGAAGAATTTGGCTCATTCTTCATGCAGACGGTATGATCATTATTTGGGCGCCTTCAGCGCATCCAGCAGCGAGCACCTATGGGAGCGATCTCAGCCCCGAAGAGCTTCAACTCGAGAAAGAGCATTGGAAACCACGTATTACGTTCAGGTTGGAAATTACCTCTTCCTAGTAACTGGCGTCTTGCTCAGTGTTACAAAAGGTGTACTACCATGCAAGTCTACGATCTAGCTTGGAGCCCTTCAGGCGAATATATACTGGCAGGGAGCACTGACAACGCCGCTCGCGTTTTTGCGGCTGCTGATGGTGAATATGACCGACCTCCATTCATGCGAGGTTATTAACACGATTTTAGGCAAATGTGTGCACGAAATTGCTGAACATAGTCACTATGTGCAAGGTGTCGCTTGGGATCCTCTCAACGAGTATATAGCTACTCAGAGCAGTGACCGCTCAATGCATATCTATCGGATCTCCACCAAACAGGGAGTTTTCGAGGCTCATGCTGTCGGTCGCAATACACGACTACCACACCAACGCCACAGCAGAACTCCAAGTTCCCATGGTCACAGTAGCAGCAGACCTCGTATGTTCAGACGGGAGTCTACCGCTAGTGACGCCGAATCGGTTGCCAGCGAATACCTGAAGGATGACGTCCCAATGGCTTCTAGCTCGAGCCAATATTCTAAGGATGCGACCCCGTTGACTCCGGCGACGTCCGTTGCGAGCATGCCGTCTACTTCCATGTTCCCACCTCCCCCTATCGATAAACCATCTTCTCGAAGATCGTCATTTAGTAGCACGAATGCTCCTGGCTCCCCATCGACATTCGGTAGATATGGACGCTCCCCCATCGCCGATGCCGGCTCTTCCTGCCATTCGCACGTTGCCCTCAGCAGCGGCATGGTCACAAGTGAAACTATATGGCGACGAAAGCTTCACGAATTTCTTTCGTCGTCTCACGTTCAGCCCGGACGGTGGTCTACTTCTGACACCTGCAGGCCAGTTTGAAGACCCTTCTGTCACACCAGGATCTTCGAAGGGGGCTAACGGTGACGAACACGGCACTCCTTCTAGAGGCCGTAGAAGTCGACAATCCACGAGCACCGCCGACCTACCGCCCGCTGGTTCATCCCCGTCCTCCGTCTACATTTACAACCGCGCCAATTTTGCTCGCCCACCAATTGCTCAACTTCCAGGCCATAAAAAGGCTAGCGTCGCAGTCAAATTCAATCCCATTCTTTTCGATCTTCGCCAAGGAGTTGCTGGTGAACCCGCCGCAGAGGTAAAATCTGGCGTGTTGGAGAAAGGCCAAGATGGCGTCCTGGATATCGACATCGGGGCCATGTCCACGGAGTCAGTTCAGCAGCAGCAGCAGCAACAACAGCAGCAACAACAACAACAACAAAGGATGATGACTCCAAGCTTAACACCTCAAAGGACGCCTTCAGCGCCTTCACACACTCAGTTGCATCCTTCCATCGTAGCACCCGCACCATTGCTTGCAGGAGCTGACTCGAATTTCCTTCTTGCTTCGCCTGCAATCTCGCCCGTTGATCTCCGACCACCGACACCCGCCGCATCAAAACCTTCTACTCCAATCCGTGCTCAGACCCCATCCCATACCCCTTCCAATGTAGCCACCAGTGCCGTGTTCGCTCTGCCCTATCGAATGCTCTTTGCTGTCGCCACCATGGATTCCGTAGCTATCTATGATACCCAGCAAGCTGGGCCGATATGTTTATTGACGAAGCTGCATTACGATGAATTCACGGACTTATCTTGGTATGTTCAGAAGTGTCCCTTTTCATTCCTGTGGCGATTCGCTGATTGCGTTCTACCAGGTCACCTGATGGGCAATGTCTTATTCTTTCTTCACGCGATGGCTATTGTACACTGGTCATTTTCGACGAGATCCTCCAAGCGCATCACACGCAGCAAGCAACCCTTCAAGTCCAATCCATTGCGCATCATAATGCCGTCCCCCTCATCACGTCCAGCAACTCTTCCCACACAACGCATTCCGTCGCTGGTACACCGATGGCTACGCCGTCATCAACACATACAAGTCTCCCCCATGTTGTTACTCCTACAATACCTGCTAAGAGGAATGAGCCCCCATTGACACCTGCCAGCATTGACGGGGATCTTCCAACATCTTCAGCGCTATTCCAACTTGCTTCTTCGAGTAAAACAAGTGAACCCGAAGGCGGAGCCGAGAAGCGAGACGAAGAGCAGGATAAAATTCAAGGCCCTCCAAAGAAGAAACGCAGAGTTGCCCTCACGAGGGTGGGCGATCTCGACTAACTTTCGCTACCATTCTATGCTACTTATGCGTCTCTTTTTGTACAATTATCAATGCCTTAATCTTCTCAATGAACCTCTCTCTCGTCTTCGATCAAGTCGTATATTACACGCTGTTTATACTTACGGCTCTTTTCCGTTGTCTCGTTTCGAAGTATCATTAAGCTGGCTGTTACTTTGCCTTGCAGTAATGGCGCGGATACATTAAATTGTTCCAACCATTTATATAGCAAATGCTGGATAGCCGTAAAATGATCTATATTCCATCGAAGTATGCCATCTAGCGACGAGAGTATGGAATAATATCTCAAAGAGCACTCGCACCTGAGAAGCCATGTAAGAATGTGAGGGGCTAGAACGCGAAATGACCAACCAGTGATAATGTCGACAAGTTCGTTTGTGATAGCAGCTTGTCGTCCCCGATTGTACTGCATTTGAAGACTGCCAATCATATCTGAAGCATTCTTCGAAGCACTGTCCATGGCGTTACGACTGCGGAGAGTTAAGAGGGATTCGTTGTATGAGACACTGGGACTAAACATACCGAGCACTTTGTTCGCAAGCATGACCTTCCGTGAGTGCGGCGTAGACGGCGTTGGCTAAAGAGAATTCAGCGAGGTCACCAGTGAAGTCGTCTTCCATCTCGTAAGCTTTGAATCCATCTGGAGAAGATAAATATTAAATATACAGAAGGGTCATCTAATGAAACATCCTACCGCTCTCCTTAAGGGCTTCGGCGCCCTTAACTTCCATGATGGCGGCTTCGTACGAAAGTGCAGACACGAATTTATTGTAGACAAGGACGACGGAGTCGTATTTCACGCCGCTTTTGATTATGAGATCTGCAACACCCGCGGCATCGGCAAAGGTGGGGATATCGCGACCGATTTGGTTGAAGGTCAGGACGAGGTTCTGGGGCAGGGCACGAATAAGTTGCATCTTCGACTTGTCGCCAATAACCATGACCGGGGAGTCACCCTCAATGGTAACGGAGGAACCTTCGGCAGTAGCAAAAGGAGAGTCCGTGGCATTGCTGATAGCACGGCGCGTCGCTTTCGAGACGGAAGAATGGATACCACCGCAGAGACCTTTGTCGGAGGAGACAACGATGAATAGTCTTCGTGCTGAAGACTTGTCGTCGGTCGCGACCTTGAAAACCTCTGGTTGTACAGTTCAGGAAGGGGACATAGAGCGAGGCAGTTCGAACTCACCTGAATTAGCAAGTCCGTACTGCTTGCCAGCCTGCATAGCCCTCTGTGCCTTCGCTAGCTTCGTCGAGGCAATCATTTTCATTGACTATAATCCCAGGCATGAGCCGTATTCCGTTAAATATTGGATTCATAGTAGACCTTGGTAATTTTCTCGATGTTCCTGACGGACTTGAGCCGTAACTCAATTTCACGGAGGGTGGCCATATTACGCGCGCCAGCCGCGGCCGCGCCCAGCGTCGGCTGGACAGCAATGCGAGCGAGAGAGCTTCTGAGGAGCATGGAGGTTTGGGAAGAGAAACTTTGGTAACAGTCGGGCACTGACGGCGATTGGGCTACGAAAGGTCACAAAGTCCCACGATCACACGGAGTTTCAACTGACAGGGATCATTTCAGCTTTAGAGCCATAATCAATAGCTTGAATCATCTCGCTCGCACAAAATGGCATCGGAGGAACCACTATTTGACCCGTCGCTCAAGAAGCGCAAGAAGAAAGCCGTAGCCTTCACAGAGGATCCGTTGGGCGCCGATGCCGATCCCACTGCACCTGCACCTGAGACAATTGAGTCGACCACGACGAACGGCGATTGTCGTTGATTTGGGACCAACGACAGCCCATGAACAGATGAAGCTCAACGGAGAGGATGTGGCAGGAGGGGAACCACCAGTCGATGACGACTTCAAGGCAATGTTCGGTGACTTGAAGAAGAAGAAAAAGAAGAAGGAAATTCCAATGGATCTGGATCTTGTAGGCTCTTGCGCTGACAGTTTATTGAGGTGGACACTGAACGAGATGTCTAGGGCACCGAATCTGGTACAAGCGCTCCCGCGCCTGCTCCGGCAGCAGCAGCAACGGAAGACCTGGACTTCTCTGATATCAAGAAGAAGAAGAAGAAATCCACCAAGACCAAATATGACTTGGAGGCTTTCGAAAAGGAGCTGAATGACTCGAAGGCTAAGACGGCTGAAGAAGAGGAAGAGGATGTAGATGCTGCTGCTAATCCCAACCTCGATCACGTCGACGAGGCCGAGTTGGGGGAGAATCCCTTCGCTCAGGCGGACGCCCCGGTGGGAGTCGATGCTGGGAACGAGGCATGGCTGAAGAGCGACCGAGATTACACTTATCCTGAGGCAAGCGGTCTGCATTCTTCATGACTCCCGATCTAACATCTAGAAAGCTCTTAACCCGTTTCTATGCCTCTCTGCATGCTGCCAATCCCTCGCTTCTCTCTGCGTCATCACAAAAACGATATACCATCGCGCCTCCGTCAATCCATCGTGAGGGTAACAAGAAATCCATCTTCGCTAATATTTCTGACATTTGCAAACGGATGCATCGACAAGTAGGTTGCCTTGGTCCTCGCACAGCGCAAATTCTGAGATGATCTATTCTAGCCGGAACATGTCATTCAGTTCCTGTTCGCTGAAATGGGTACTACGGGTAGTGTCGATGGTGCAGGTCGCCTCGTAATCAAGGGACGATTCCAACAGAAACAAGTGGAGAACGTCCTTCGAAGATATATTGGTACGATTGATGTCTCTTTAACTGATATGCATTCGCTCACTTGCCAAAAAGTGGAATATGTTACGTGCAAGACATGCAAATCACCGGACACGCTGCTTACAAAGGAGAATCGTATCTTCTTCATGTCCTGCGAATCTTGCGGCAGTAGGCGTAGTGTCAATCCCATCAAGAGCGGTTTCCAAGCACAAGTGGGCAAGAGAAGCAAGAACAAAACCGGGTAGATACGTCTGGATGTGTACTTGTAGTATATGTATCACGCATCATCTTGGATTGTACCGATGGCAATATAGTAGCGCACTGCATAAATCGTGGACAACCATTTACTTCTTGCTTTTACAACTTCGCGAGATATTACTGATTTTCTACATCGCCCGAGTTCGCAGGTGTTAGTGTTGGTATTTCTGGATCATCTTCTGGAGGAGGCGAATCATTTAGCTGAAAATCTGACTGATGCTCTGCCGCAATATTGACTTCGTCGGTGATGGGTGTATAGTACGTCTCCCGGAGGTTTAGGACCAGGCGCGAGCCGAGAACACAAGCGGCGCAAGAAACAGCGGCCTCTGGTAACTGTACAAGCTCAGGCTAAACGGACCCGTCAAGTTGTACTGGTCATTGTGCATATAAGATACTCCTATGGGCAAAATACCACACAAGATCGCGTTCGTAATATACAAGGAAGCTGCTCTGTGATCATGAGATCATTTAGGATACGGAAGAACGGTCCGTTAAAAATGGCTCACATTAAGATACTATCTCGTAGTAGGACGGTCCAGATTGCAGTCCCGCCCTTATCCTGGTTCGAGGACAGTCCCTTCGTGAACGTCTTGTGCTTCCCAGCTACCCAGAGTACGAATATGGCGAGGACCGATTCGAACACTGCGGAAGGGATCCAGATGGCCCAGAGGGAGTTGCTATTGGAAGGTGTGCAGATACTCATGTTTGGAGCTTGGAAGACAATTGGGAGGGCCGAATGATAAGTATTAGGGTTAACTCCGCTCTCAGCATAATGTCGTTAAGGTACGTACATAATATATGAGAATCCAAGAATTACGGACATGGAGATTGCCTGGATGACGAAGGCCACCCCCAATATGCATGGTATTGGAATCTTGAACGGCAACGGATAGGGTTTACACATTGCAAGTACGCGCAGCTGCATAATTCCTCAAGACCCCAACTATCAATGTAGTCCAGTGATGGGGTCAAATTAGAGGTTACCTTGCATTGCCCAAATCGCAATGAATCCAGCAATAGCTTGACACCACGCCCAAGCCCAACCTAAATGACAAAGTGTTTATGAGACGCTATCGCGAGGGAAAGAAACACGTACACCTAGGTAAACCAAAGCAATACAGAAACACAATTGAGATTTATGTTATTGCTCACAAAGATTACTTACAGCTGCCAGAAGTATTAGGGAGCAGCACGGACGGAGACGCAGACTTCAAACCTCTGCCAATCTTGGATTAGACAGAAACACTATGCATGGTTGGCATGGACTTTCAGTGAGATAGGTTGCTAGCAAGTACCTAATGCATTTCCTCTGTATTTTCGCGCACTGTGAGGTGGCACGTGTTGTGTCATGACTAAGAGAGAGACGTAAAAGCGGGATGGCGCCTCCGACATATATGTTCTGCGTTATTTAGGAGAGGCGGATACTCAAGAAATGAGAGAGACTCACCAGGAGATACAATGTCTTCACGTGCGAATACCGCTCCTTCTACTTGTTGACTATCAGTACTTCAGCTTCAGTCTTCAAAAAGCGGCACTCAAGGACAGCATGTCACCCAAACGAGCTCGAACTATGTTGTACATCATTACCAAACATTCACAGTAGATCGGCAGCGATGACGGTACCTCCTGATCAAATGTTATTACTATCCAAATGCGCGAGTTATTCCTGTCAAGGTACGGCCTATCGGCCACAGTTAGGACGCACTATGTTTGTATATTATGACAATAGCGGTTGCGACTATATACAGTCTACGGATCATCGTCCTCGATGTCGCGGCCCAAATGTGGGGCGCTTACGTTGAAATGATTGCAGTGTCTTGGTTTCATGAATCTGCTTGAACGACTGGTCGAGGGGATTATATATGACTTATGCATACCAACGGAACGGCTCAGTCGAACGAATTTCGTGTGGATGGCCGTCCTGCCGCATTAGGCAAGGAAATTAGCGGGCGGAGACTGGCCTGAGGCCTTCACTTTCACCCCATCGGCGCTCCCGAAAGCATAGCCATCTCACTCGCCAATATACGGTGATGAAACGATCCAGAATAAGCTCGTCAATTGAGCAAGGCTGTGACCATGGGGAATTGGCCAGATATTCAACGAGGTGGTCCGAAACGCTCCGCCCCGACATTCAAGGAGTTGGAGCGTGCAACGGCGCCAGGACGCCACCGCATGCCCATCATTCTTTCAAGTCCAACATTTGGGGAACCTGCCCAGTGGTGGCGAATGGTGGCACAGAAATGAGAGGGAGTAAATCGCCTTCAATGCAATCTAAGCGGAGATAGGCAACCGTCTGAATAAACCTATGTGGACGTGAGATCGTTAACGGAGTAAATGCGGCGACAAGGGGATCCATACCTCCGGAGTGTACTGGGTGGATCTACAATCCTAGAAATTCCATCCTAGAACGGGTCTCTTCCATAAGGACACGCGAAACTAATAGTACACAATTCAGCAGTATACAAGATGTCCTCTCCTTCTAAGCTAGCATTATTAAACATTCGGATACAGACCGGCTTCCTTTCTGATCTTCGTCATTGCTGGACTGAATTATTAAGCAAGGAGGACGACGGGAGGGAGCGTAACAGCTCACCCGCAATGATAGCACTGCCGACACCACTCCCATCTTCTGCGTGATGGGTGACGATATTACTGACAAATGGTACTCAATTAATTACGGCCGCAGTCGCACAATATGCAAAGACGTACCGGCCCTTTTCCCCAAATATATCCTGTAGGCCTTCATGGATGCGATCAGCGAATCCAGGGTATTTCTTGACTCTTTGTCAGCGAAATATGTTGAACAGCTGTTAGAATGACTTACATTGTACAGGGACCCATCAGCGCCAACGGAGCAACCTTCATCAAGATAGCCCATCTTGCTGACAATCGCGGCGATTCCACACGCACTCAAGCGCGCGGCACGGCGCCCAATCAACTTCGCCAGCGCTCGGAAGAATTGTCGCTCAGCCAAAGTGGTCTCGAGGGCGAAAAAGTGATTGAATATGCCGATGATCATGAGAAGTTCATCGGTTGGATCGCTGAGAATGTCAAATTTAATATCAATATATCCGATCCTAGGCGCTGTTACGGGTACCTTTCCATGAGGGACAAGAAGGCAGT
This sequence comes from Pleurotus eryngii var. eryngii, assembly GCA_029467805.1. NCBI lineage: Eukaryota > Fungi > Basidiomycota > Agaricomycetes > Agaricales > Pleurotaceae > Pleurotus > Pleurotus eryngii. The sequence goes on from SZVJ01000012.1 coordinate 2,787,329, forward strand.
ATCAATCACATATGGCTTCTCAATCTTGTAGGTGTTTTGGCCAAGGAAAAGAACGCCCTCGTCGACGAGCTCACAAATGACCAGGCGCAGGATCTCGCCCAAGTAACGGCCGGAAATGAGTTTCTGGCGAGAACCATTAGATTTGGTGTACATGAGTGGGAAAACTCACACTGTCTGACCTCGAAACTCTGTTCCGCGGGCTTGTTCGAGGATTCGTCTACAGTGATATCATATTTTGTCCTGGGCAAATGTTCGTGGACGAAGGAGTCGAAGGCACCCTACTTGTGTGTCAATAGTCGGAACGACGATAACGCCTCTGCAACTAACCCATTCGCAGTTGATCGCCATGTCGACGTCGTCAGTGATTCCCATAGACTTGATTTTGTCGCTATCGCGTACGTGCTCCATATAAGCGGCATTGCAACCAGTTCCGAAAATGCAGGCGATCTTCGTGCGAGGATTAACGTAGTGGGAGGCGATCAAGGTACCAGTGGTGTCGTTAATCAAGGCCGTTAACTTGACCGGCAATTGCTATGCGAAGAGTAAGCGGTCCGATCTCTGGAATTGGGGGGAGATGTTCTACATATTTCTCTATGGATTCGTTGAACATCGCTGCAACGTCTCTACCTTCAGTATTAGGCGAACCAAAGCCCTTGGTCCAGCGTATAAGGACGCCTTGATCAATTCGCTCCTGGCTATGGCGCATACGTTTTAGCATCAATTTATTTAGAATGAAATAAGATACTGACGTGCATGGATACGAGAACTGAGAACCCCATAGGTCAAGTAAACCGTTTCCCTTCGATTAGATGACACCTACCGTGAAGCCAAGTGGAAGGATTTCCCCGGGTGTGAGGACGCCGTCAGGCTCGCTCGAATTTGTATCGATGAAGGTTCTGAGGCATTCGGCGCAGAAATCAAAGAGCTTTTGCCCATCGTCTTGTTTCTGTTCTTCGGTGAGACGATACTTGGATTGAGTGATCTCGAATTTGCCATCTCCTTGGAGAGTCACTAGGCAAACACGTAGATTTGTTCCACCTAAGGTACAATCGAGTAAGATTCACCGTGCTCATTGTTTCCTCAGGAAGGCAGCGCACCAAGGTCGACTGCGATGTAGTCTCCAGTCTCTTTACCAGTGGGCCAGCCGAATACAAATGTCGGAATCATCGGCTGGATAATTTAAGCATTAGACCAATCAAACGACATCACAGTATGTATTCTTTCTTCGGCCACGGTACAGAGTGCACAAGAGAGTCCGTGTTGGGCTCCCGTTATCCCCACTCGTGGACGATAATAATAAACATACGCACAACAACTTGGCTTGGCTTTTCCAGCCCAAGTTCCAAGGCCTCCTTGAACGCTTCAACAATCATCCGCATCCGCTGGGGAGTTAATGTGAAGCTGTCGAAGTTCCGTCTCGGGGTGGCTGATGACGACCGATCCATGTTCACTCACAGGGCTTCGTACTTTCTGAGATGATCGGCCATGGTTCTGTGGGTTCACCTAGCATATTAGCTCAGAAATCGCCAAATTACGGGCCACCGGCGCACTTCTTCGTGGCATGAGGCAGATCTTCCTCATCGTGAGTCCTAGTGTGGATGGCGAGTGTCTGGCCAGAGGCCAGGGTGATGCTCCCACTTCCTCGACGAGACAAAGGCATGGCTAGTGATCTCTATTGTAATCGGGCCTAGTTGTGGGGGGAGATGGTGGGGAAGGGGAAGGAGATTGAGGGCGGTCGTAAGGCTTCATTGACCCGAAATTAGTCACGCTCCACCATCCACCGTGTGAATCTCATACCTTTCTCTCCTTCCACCACCTCCGACCATGATTGGGCTCAAGAGTACTCTTAACGTGCGTTTCCACGTGTCGCGGTTGAGAGCCAATGCACTGACAGCATTTCTAGTGTATTGACAACTCGGGGGCCCTCCTTGTTGAATGCGTCAACGTCTTGAAGCGAAAAGTCAACAACGGCTGGGGCACCGTGGGCGATGAAATTGTTTGCGTCGTCAAAAGAGCTCGCCCCATAAATGCCGCAACCCAGGCATCAGTAACTGCGGTCAAAGTTCGCAGAGGGGACGTACGGCGAGCTGTCATCGTTAGGACACGAAAAGCAGTGCGTCGTCCAGACGGGAGACTCATCAGGTTCGATGACAACGCGGCTGTACTCCTCAACAACAAACGGGAAATGTTGGGCACTCGCATCGGTGGGATGGTCAATGCTGACCTAAGAATGAAGGGATGGGGCAAAATAGTTAGTCTGGCACCTAAGGTGAGTCCCCCCCCCCCAGATGACCGCCTTGCTGACAACCGCTCAAGGTCCTGTAGCTCCGGGAGATATATCCCCGGTTTCTGTTTCTTTGGGCTAGACCTAATCATTCACATACTATCATACTTTTTGGCGCACATAGACCTTCATTTCCACTCTCCACTCGGGCTGTGTGCGGTGTGCTTGCTTAGGAAAGAGGACTCCGAGATCTACGCTACCGAAGATATCATCTTCATAATTGAGATCACTCAGCTCGAAAGGGATCCATGTGTTGTACCTGTCTCGACGCGTGTGAGGCACGCGCCTAATTGTCCATGGCAGTGATGTGATATTATTATAGCAATCTCCTACCTATAGGCGCCTCCATAGGAGTATATATAGCCGAAGAAACGACATAGCAAGGCAGACTTGCAGTTATTTAACCCACTTCACAAATTGCTGTTGCGCTAGAAACCAAGACCAGCCCCAGAGCAAATGAAAGCAGACACTGCTCGATTGGCGGGTAGTTCAGCCAGGGGTCGTGGAACTTACACGCCTGTCGCTTGTAACTTCTGTCGCATCAGGTATGGGGGCTTCATTCATTGGTCAAGTCGCCATTTACTAACTTTTGTTCCAGGAAAATTAAATGTAACGGCGAAAGACCTACCTGTGGTTCCTGCTCATCTTCCGGACATGATGTACGTTGGTCGAGTTTCATCCCGCGCCATGACTCACACCCGTTCCCGCGTAACAGTGCTCTTGGGGGGCGGAGGGTGCCAAAAAGCCCAGTGCTATACAATACGTAGAGTCGCTGAAAAAGCGTATTAGAGCACTCGAAACCTACGCCCGTGAGCTCAAGTCCAAGGTGGACAATTGCCATTGCGAGCAGCGTGGTGTAAATGACGTCGAACCCTCCGAGTCAATCCTCCAAGCGCGCCCTGATATCTACCTGACGGGGGATCTGGACTTGGACAGCGATAGTCCGGAACCCGGATCTGATACTGATAACGAACTGTTGTATCCCACAAGCAATCTTGTAGTGAGTAACCACTTCGGGATGTCGTTTCCGTCAGGGTCCTCAATGTTACATACAGCTTGAGGATCGTGATCTGTTATTTCATGGCACGACGTCCATATTCCGTCACTCGACGCCCCAGAGAATCTCTCGCTTCCCAGAGATCATCGAAAACCACAAGCAGTGCTATGTCCTGATGGTGGAGGGCGGTGACCAGTCACATTATAATCCGAACTTCGACTGGTCTCGTTACCTACCTACCGCTGTCCCGCTTGACAGGCGGGAACACGATAGGTAAGTGTTCCAATCACCCTCCGCGTGGTCTTTACTAAAATTGTTTCATCAGAATCCTCGACTGCCTCTTCAAATTCTTCACCTCCTGGTGTCTGCGCATCGTACCAGCCCTCTTCTTGAGGGATATGTGGCGTGCTCTCAGCGTCCCAGTCTCACAAACACCACCGAAGACCTCGCATTATTCCCCGATGCTCCACAATGCCCTCATCGCTTTGGCCTCGGCCTTCTCTGATGATCCCCGCGTCAGGGACCTGAAGGCTCGTCGATACTTCGCAAGCGAGGCAAAGTCATACATTGACGCGGAATGCCAAATGCCCAACATCTGTGTCGTTCACGCGCTCTCCATCCTAGCTAGCTTTCACTCTGCCCAAGGCGAGCAGACGCTAGGTTACACCTATTTCGGTGAGCGCAGCCGCTGCATCCTGTCTGTTACTCGTGCTCATGATACCTCGAAGGGATGAGTGCCAGAATCAGCCAGGCTCGTTAGTCGCTCGTGCTCTTTCCTTCGTTTTGGAGTTTATTGACTTGCTTGGGTAGTTGGTTTGGGAGTAGACTGCTCTACCTGGGTCGAAGCAGGCATTATCAGCCGCGACGACAGGCTTGACCGAAATTGGGGATACTGGACAACTTTCAGCCAGGTATAATTTCAGCCGTCGCCTTTCCTCGTAAACACAGCTGAACCTACTACTAGGATGTTTGCTGGTCGCTCTACGTTGGCCGCGATTTCTGCGTCCCTTGTCCCACTAACCGCGAAAATATACCAGTCCCTTACGTTGAGACCGACTTGGACGAGCTCCCGTGGCACCACGCCCCTTCGAACATAGCCCCGCAAGCTGGATACCTATCAAAATCGTTTGCCGCGTCTTGCGAACTGTTACTGATAGCGCGCCCGATAATGGATGTCGTGTTCGTAGTTCCGCGCTTATCATATCAGTTTGATAGTCCTGACCCTTTCCTCTCCAGGAACTCCCTAGGTCACACTGGCAAGCACCGTACCGTCAGATATGAACTCGTCAGCGAGATCGAGTAAGCGCCAGTTGCACATGCCACTATCTTAGCCAAGTTGATGCTGACGAATTTGCACAGCGTCAAGCTGAACGCATGGAAGGATGCTTTGGCCCAGGAGCTTGATATCACTCAGTCAAATAGAGGAACTGCCACCCCTCACAAGATCATGCTTCATCTTGCGCACTGGTGGCTATTCATCTTATTACACCGTCCCTTTTACCGTCGACCACGGCCTATCCATAGCTCGGAAGCAGAGATTGACCATGTCAAGGTGCTTTCCCTCACCATCCCTGCTTTTAGATCACCGTTGGCTGATCCCCAAGAAGCTGTGCAACAGGGCTGCAGAACACTGCATGGAATTGCTGAGTACATGGAGGTCACTCTACGGCCTCCGTTATGCTCCCATCACTCTTGTCCAAGTTATCTTCTCCGCAGGCACGGTGTACCTTCTCTCTGCTGTGCAAGCTACGTCTGGCGTCAGAGTTGCTCCTGTCTCTTTGAAACACTCACTGGAACACGCTGAACTTTGTATGCAATACCTCTCAGAGTGTGGCCGATCTTGGGAATGCGCGAACAAGATTGGGGAGATCCTTCGTAGCCTCCTGATGAAGCAGCTGGAACCCCGCCTCCAGCGCCGCAATATCTCGGTAAACACCTCATTCACTGAGGGTAACGGGTCGACGATGCCCCGCCGTAGTCCTTCCAAGCGCGCTAGGCGAGAGTCAAAGCCTGCCCGCTCGAGGTCTACAGGTTCACCACAGCAACGCCGGAGCTCCTCTCGCCGGACTCCCACACAAACCTCACCCTCGTCATCTAAGTTCCAAGAATCCCCAACTGCCATCAAAGAGACGCTATCTCCTGAGACATCGCCATCCATGAGTTCATTCCCAGTCGAGCCCACTCCGAGTAGCCAGGCATCATTCGTCACGTTCGAGTGGCCGTACCCTGCCCCCGTGGGAGTCCACCAGCCATCGGCAGCACCTCCCGCGCCTCCAGAAGACGAAGACGAGTCCATGAGCTATTCTATGAGTAGCTCCGGATTCCTGGGTATGCCAGGCGGAGAGCGGCTCTCCGAACAACCCTTCATTTCCTTCGAAGTCGACGAAAACAGTCTATTTGACGGACTGTACGGCCCTAGCTGGATAGTGCCCCCGGACCTACCGCCTCTCGATCTCACAGAGGCAGATTTCCTGGCTTTACAGCAACTCTTTGAGCCCGCCGTTCCCCCACCCCACAATAACAGTGTCTAGATCGACCAGTGCGGACCAGATGCATCTTGATTCTGACTCCTATTTATGACTACGATCTCAGCTCTCGTATCTATGTCAAATCTATGCCGCTTACCTTCTGCTCATTTACCTGAATCTGGATGTAAATGGACACTAGCTTGTTGCTGCAGGTTCGGCTGGCTCCGATGAATGCAATCCCTTCGTCGACCCTAGGCTATTTCGTACGCATTTCTCTTGAATTATCTGCACAATGAGGCGTGAGGCGATAGGCGCACGTAGGGCGCGCATGTTCCGGATGTACAGGAGATGAATCGGCGATGTGTCGCCTTGTGTCGCCACCAGCGGCAATGTCGATACAAACGTGCGAGATCCAGGCATCTTGATATCAGATTGAATTTGAAGTTCAAGTAGGGCAAGACAAGGCGCGGACAATGTTTTGGGAGCGATAACAGATAAACAGATTATATCCGGGTATTTTAGAGAAAGAAGTAGAAAGATAAATCCTAATCGTAGACGAAGTCCTAATGAGAAAGTTCGTTGATAGATACATTGTGAATCCATATACTTTCCTTGATTTGTTGAAAGGTGCTGCGGGCTGACATAAGCGATCAACCGGTAGCAAACCTCAGGTGACGTGTTATGTATGAATAGCTAACCACCGTGAAAACGAATTTGGGAAGTCGGGAGGGGGGCAGATAACCGTAACGAGGTGTGTTCGCATCCCCTTCACATGCAAGCATTTGCCAGCCATAATTTTGATATGATCATCCTCTCCGGAGGGGATCAGACAATGTACCGATATTGGGCGTCCCGTCTGGTAATGAACTAGTATAGGAAGCCGCCGCATTGCCGGGAGCGATCCATCATCCGATTGCTATGGAGCCCAAGTACCCACCATCCGCTTGCTTGGATGGAAAGGGGCACTTTGCCGGCGTTTGGCCGAGGGTCTGGCGACGCTTGTGGACATAGGAGCATCGGACTGCAGGCAGCGGAAGGACGAAGCGCTGTCGAGGGTCAGCGGGTTTGGCCTCGGGGTGAGACGTGTAGTGGTACGACACAGATAGCGTAGCATGGGTTGCGCGCAAAGGGGGCAGTGGATGGTGGACATGAATCGCTTCAGGAAGCGTTGGGTGTTTGAGTCTATGAGGATGTTGGTTTATTGTTTGTTGCATGTGCAGGATGTTGCGAGAGGGAGGTGTGTAGCGTGGGCGTGGATGAAACCGTGAACGTGACGTAGACCATAGTTGGGGGAATGACTAGATCAGGTGCATGATCATTGAACCGAAACTGCATGGATAGGGAGACAAGAAGTAATACAGCCGAAGCCGCTGCATTTGCGGGAACGAAAGCGAGGGGAGAACGTAAAAAAAAGGCCGTCGGAACGTCGGCGAAAATGTGGAAAAGCAATAGCCAATAATGATACTTCCGAGTCCACGGAAGGATAAATTTATGAATAAGTAATCGATGAGCGGTCTATAGCCCGTGGACTCTGTCGAGTAATTCGATGCGAACCAAGGACATGTCTAAATGGGACATAAACACCGAAAACGAATAAAATGCCTGTCCCATTGGAAAAATGAAGAAAGCGCAGTGGATAAGTGAAAACAACAAAAGGCTTATCGCCTCCCAAAATAATGCAATGCTGGACAGGGGATCGAGGGTGTCTGGTCAAACCATGGATGTTGGCATCTCTCGTTGCGAGGAGACTGAGTCGGCGGCCTCTGAATGTGATGCAGATGCAGCGTCGTGATGTAACTCCCGTTCGTCTGATGATGGTCTGATGTCCTTCCGTCTAGAAGATGGCAATAGCGGTGTACGGCGAGGCGAGCCCGCAGTTGGACGACGATAAGTCTGTGGGGTAAGGGCGTGAGGCCGGCATCAACAATGTCAGATGAAGATACCGACATGGCGTGACATGATCATCTTCGCCATGGACACTGGCTTCACCGACTGATAAACTGCAGGCACTAGAAACAATAGTAGGATTACTACTTTGGGCAATGACAGGTGAAATGAAGAAGCATACGTGGAGTCTCGAAAGCGTTCTGGGTTCTCCGCGAGGCTGCAGACCCGGTCTGATCACGCAGGTTCTTTCCATGCTGCTTGAACCAGTTCTTCGCTAGCTTTGGCTGGATGAGGTGCGCAGGTTGGCTGTGGGCGGCCGTGGGAGAGTTTTCCGTTGGCATCGCAGCAAACAACTTGGAGTTGAGCACCCCGGCGCCCGAGCCCAACACTGGCGGCGTCCAACCCAGTTTGTGGGTCGAATTGAGTGCGATGGGGAAGCTCTCGAGTTCGAGTCCAAAACCAAAACCACTAGACCACCTCCACGACTTGAAACCCTTGGCGCTAGGTTCCCTGCTCTGCTTTTCTGAGCGTGAGGAAGCCTTCTCGTTATCTCGAGGCGAGACCTGCAGCGACGACTTGAATGAGAGTCGAAGCCAGTGGGGTATGCTGGAGACCACTCGGAAAAGGGCGAGGAGGACGAGGGACGCAGCGACGACAAGGAGCTGGGCGTTGATGCCGACGTGGATGTTCTCCAGAGACCTGGTCGAGGGGAAGGAGGGGATGCGCATGGAGGGAGGAAGAAAAGGGAATGGCAGAGAAATACAGGGATGGAGGAATGTGTACTGGGCGCCGTCCTCTTGCAATTACAACGGACCACTGCTGAAACTCCCTCGTCGTTATATTGCTTCGGAGTTGGCCGAAAACGTCATCCCACCATTCGATTAGGTAAGCGCACCTTGCACTATCCGCGACGTCAATCAATTATTATAATGTACGCTAATATTATTAGGGCCACTGCATACTGAGTGTCCTCAGTGGTTATTGAGGACAGTACAAGAGAGAAATGAAATAATTAATAAGAAACACGTTTCAGGTTCTAATGGCTTGATCACCTCAACCAGTAAGACTCCCAAACAGAACGCCGCCGATGCTTACCCGAAAATAGAGGAGCACCTTACAGGTCTCTACTGAGTGGAAACCATCTCGGTAACGGCGGATATTCCGAGAGGAACATTCAATTGAGGCACCGCCGATGGGGCATAACACAAAGGGGCTTCCGCGACAAGCACTCCGCAATCCGTCAACGGTCAGAGGGACAGATAACACGGTGAACGGAAGCAGATGTTATATATAGTCGTTTCAAACGAAAGAGCCTGTGCATGGGGTATAGAAGGGTGATTTCCGCAAATTTTATAACTCAAAGCTAAATTCCAACTCAAAGCTCCTGTCTGTAAATAAATAGGAACTTTGCATATGTTTGCCATTGACACCGACACGTGAGTCGAACTCTAATGGAACGCGTCGCGACTTCTTCAAGTTCTTGACTTCGACGCCACCTTTAACTCATACTTCGACTCATTTGTCGCGAAAAGCGACTACGCTATAACACTCGAAGGAAATCTTACAACTCAAGTACCTTTGAATCATTATGGCTGATTCAGACCACGAAGGGTCACCACCGCCGAACACGCCGGCCATACAGAATGCTTGTAGGTGCTTTAGCTTTGCCAGAATTGAACCCTACCTCAAATAATTGGGCTTGGTATAAATGGGTGGCTTTTACATTGGCAGACGCCGAAGATACGATACGAATCATGCTCGCGACGGATACACATATAGGTTACGCCGAACGGGACCCAGTGCGAGGGCAGGATTCCATAAACTCATTCAAAGAAGTATTGCAGCTAGCAGTAAAGCACGAGGTACGTGGCAATGATTCCCCATTACATACTCATTTTGGAACACATGCATCTACAAGGTCGACTTTATTCTTCTAGCCGGCGACCTCTTTCATGACAACAAACCATCCCGAGAATGCTTGTACCGAGTCATGGCGCTCATAAGAGAATACACACTTGGGGAGAAGCCGGTGCAGATAGAACTCCTGAGCGACCCAGATGAAGGCAAGGCCGCCGAATGCTCGTACGCACCCTGACGGTTCTGCTAATAATCCTGTTTATAATACTCTTTACTTGAATGACATGAAATAGTTTCCCGGCAATCAACTACGAGGATCCCAACTTCAACGTTGCTATCCCCGTGTTCTCCATCCACGGCAACCACGACGATCCACAAGGTGCCGGCTCAGTGGGTCTTCTCCGAGTTCTGCGGCGACAGGCCACTGACACGGTTAACGCCAGGAAGGCGCGTTATGCGCACTTGACATGCTATCAGTCTCCGGTCTGGTGAACTATATGGGCAAAATCGATCTGCCACTTGCATCTGCCAAGCCATCGGGTGCGTTCGCTTGCACCGCTAGCTTGAGAGAACTTACGATGGACTAATGGTGCTTGGTGCTCGGATATGGCTTACAGGCGAGCGGGAGAAAGAGCAGAGCACTCAGCACGGGATAGCAGTGCGACCAGTGCTGCTTCGGAAAGGTAAAACGCGGCTGGGGATGTACGGAATCGGCAACGTGAAGGATGCGCGAATGCACTTCGAGCTGCGAAGCAACAGAGTCCGGATGTTCATGCCTCAGGATAAGGAGGAGTGGTTCAATCTCATGTTACTCCATCAGAACAGGTGCCTTTTCAATAAAATAACATGTTGGGAACTAATATGTGTTGGTTGGTCGGCAGAGTCAAACACGGGCCTCAAGAATACGTGCCAGAAGGCATGTTTGACGATAATATTGACTTGGTAGTGTGGGGTCATGAACATGATTGTCGGATTGTCCCCGAACCGGTAGCGGGCAAGAACTACTACATTACCCAACCAGGATCAACCGTCGCTACATCGCTTGCTGATGGAGAAGCCACGCAAAAGTAACCCCTCCTTTTCCATTCAATCCTTCATCAATGCTTCCTTGTTGACTTGAATACCCGTGTAGGCATGTAGCTTTGCTGCAGATTCAAGGGAAGGAATTCCAGCTGACACCCATACCATTGCGGAGTGTCCGTCCCTTCGTCATAGAAGAAGTGACGTTACTCGATGTTGCAGAGGAAGAGGGGTTCGACGTCGACGATCAGATGGCCATTACTAAGTATCTCAAGAGAAAGGTAGGGTTGCTCGTCTTTGAGGGCAAGCAAGGCGGTTAAACTCCCAGTGAGTAGGTCAACGAACTCATCGTGCAAGCCAACACACAATGGGAGCAAAGGAATGCTCAGGCTATCGAAGAAGGCGAGGAAGAACTCCCAAGGATGTTGCCCTTGATTCGTTTGAAGGTAAGTATCCCATGATTCACTACACCATCTAACGTTTGCACTGACGATTCGTCCAAACTACTAGGTTGACACCACTGGCGTAACCGAGATGTCCAACCCCATCCGCTTCGGCCAGGAATTCGCGGGGCAGATCGCAAACCCCCGCGACGTCCTCGTCTTCCACCGCGCCCGCGCACGAAGAGCCAACGGCAAAGGCAAGGTCGTCATCGACAACCCCGAACTCAGCATCGACGACCCCAACTTGACGATGTCGGAGAAGCTCGCCAAGGTGCGGGTGGGTACGCTGGTGAAGGAGTATCTGGGCGCGCAGGAGCTGCAGGTGTTGGGCGAAGTTGGGATGGGGGATGCTATTCAGATGTTTGTGGAGAAGGATGATTCGCATGCTATTCAGTCGTGAGTGACACGTTGACTTTTGGATGCGGCAAGAATAACGGGGATATTTTTATTTCAGCCATGTAAGTCGAGCGCTGAAGGCCCTGTTGAAGGACGTCCAGACCAATGGCACTGAAATTGATGAAGACGACGTCGAGGAGCTGGTGAGTAACTCAACATGCTTCGCTGTAAAGAAAATTTAGCTCACCTGGGGAGTAGCTTACGAAGGCGAAAGAGCAACAAGACAAGGCCTACGAAGAAAGCCGCAAGAATATGCCAGCTAAAAAGGTGCCAGTGCTTGCTCTTCACTTGTTTCTTTGCATTGCAGCTAAAGGGCCCTCATGCATCCAGGGCAAAGGCAAAGCGGCTCAGGACGATGACGACGCTCACTCTGAAGATTCGATGATGATGGACGTAGATTTTGGAACCGGTGGTGCAGGATCAGACTTTGACCAGCTATCTGACCCACCGCCTCCGCCCAAGAAGACGAGTGCCAGGTCAAGAGCTGCGGCAACGAAGGCACCAGCAAAGAAAGCACCAGCAAAGAAAGCTCCTGCGAAGGGTAGGGGTAAGAAGGTGGTTGAACCTGTGAGTGTGTCTTCATGGCAGTCGTTGTCCTCCCTCCAATATCAAGCAATGAAATCAGGATTCGGATGAAGACGAGATTATTCCCATTGACGATGTATCTGATGACGACGAGGAAGACGACCCACCGCCGAAAGCTCCCGCTAAACGTACAAACCGCGTAGCGGTCCTGAGGTCAACTTCTTGTGTCGCTTGCCATTCGGTAGGAGACTGACAATTTTCTTTCGCAGCCAAACTACAACAGCTAAAAAGACGCCTGCTAAGAGGAAAGCACCAGCAGCGTCGCAATCGAAACAATCGACACTTGCTTTTGCACCTGCAGGCAGATCAAGTACGCGAGCTGCAGCTTCTCGGGCCCGGGGGAAGATGGTGGTATGTTTTCATGACTTTCACAACGGCGGAGCGTATCTAACTTTTCCCAGGTTTGACGAGGATAGTGAATGATTCTGGACCGATATTTAGTACTTTATTTTCATTTAGTACGATGTTACTGAGGCATTTAGCATGAGTTTCCGTTTCCAATTCGAGGGGATCCTCTAATTCTTTTCGCTGCACAGTGGAAGCTTTAGCGCCTTACCCCTATTAAACTGGCCGATCAAACGGCAGACGGTGCGTTCGAATGCCATCCGCTACCACGGTATATCCTCAAGCTAATGGAGACAATGGGGTCGAAGAAGGCCAACGGCAGAATTTCGAAAGCATGTGTATCAGCTGTGCTTCTGCCCGTTTGAAGAAATCAAGAGAAGTACCGCGGTGTTCTTTTGTAGTGGTAGATGCTTGCTTATCAGTGCAAAGGATAGCTTTCGTTACGGAACCTGGGTTCCTTGACGGCCGTCATCCTGTTAGCATTGCGGCCTAGAGGCTGATGATGCGCTAGTCAACAGCACAGCATGTGCAGGTGTCCTTAAGGATGATGGCCAGTGATCCCTCCTTGCCTTCCTCATGCACCCTTTGTGTTTTTCTCTACGCTGAAAATAGCACGATGTCTTGGCGTGGAGATCCCGGGAGAACAATTGCGGTGATTTTGGGATTTGACTATGCACTGGCGCTGCACGTAAAACAAATTGGAGGTCCTCCACACGGAAGTATTCCCAGCTTATTCAGAGGTAGTCTCAATATCGAATATGAATTGTCGATGCTAACATTCACTTTTCGTAGCTCGATCGATGGATTTTGCCAGAGGCCTGCAAGGCCGGACTTGTACACCACACTGCACTGATCTTCATTGTTTAAGGACAGTTACCGATCGAGTCATCAAGGCTATAGAAGCCTAACAGCTCCGAGTCAATTATCTCGCGTGCTTTCAAAAAAAATGGTACAGGTTTCGTATGCATAATGGTGCATGCACCATCCCAAATACCGTCCCAACTTCGATGACCGGGAACAAATGGCCAGGCGCAGACGAAGAATTTTGTGGTTCAAGCTCTATAGTAAGCTATCGCTACGAAATCCACATGCGATCGAGGGCAAATTGCCTCAGCCAAGCCAAAGACCATATGGAATCACATAATCTGCCTCCGAAGAAGCATTGAGGTGCTGTGAGGAAGCACTCGCTATGACTGATGGTAAACGCCTTGCAAGTTGCGCAACCGGTTCACAGAATAGTGTTATCGACTTGACCATCTAGGTATTTAACTGCGATGCAGACTGCCGGTGAACTGCAACCCAGAACCCCTCGTTTCGACAATGACCCGTTTTCTGGCCTTCTCTCTCGTATTTGCAGCTGCCATCTCTTCAGCATGGACGAAGGAGATTCGTAACCCTCCTCGCCTTCAGGACTATGAGAGTGGTGCTGTCCATAATGGTATCATGGACATGAAGCATCGCCTTTGGAGCGCAAAAGAAGCGGCAGGCGCTTTCAACTCGGCGCGTTACAACAAGATCGAGGACTTCACTCCTTGTGTCAACGGTAAGTAACTACGGATGATTATCAAGTTTCATTAACTAACTTACTTCAATAGGCACGGCCGGTGAATTCCGTTGCAACAACATAGATCTTTACAGTTTCTACTCGCATGCTGATCTTGGTAGCCAAACTGGACAAGGCAGCAGTTCATGGGGTTGGGTCCATGAAGGCCGCGAATACATAATCATTGCGCAGGCTGACGGTGCGGCCATCGCAGAGGTCACTGCCGATGGAAAACTCGACTATCTTGGTCGGCTTCCCAAGACTCCTGAAGCTGCAGCTGCCATTTGGAGAGGTAGTTCTAGTCGACATAGTTACTTGATAGCATTCTAACTCTCAGCTTAGAGCTTCGCGTTCTCGACCACTGGCTCATCGTTGGATCTGAGGCCGTAAACCACCACGTACAGATCTTCGACTTGCGCAAGATCCTTGAGATCACCCCCGAAGAAAAGCCCAAGACATTCGACCCACGCACTGATCTCACCGGTCTGTTCGAGGGGCTTCCCGTTGGACGCACCCATAACATCGTCATCAACTGGGATCGTGGATACGTTGTGTCCGTCGGTTCTCAACCACGAAACAGTGAATTTGCCGCAGGTCTTGTCTTCATCGACATTTCCGATCCCTCTAGACCTGCCTTGGCTGGTTTCCAGGCCGATGATGGCTATGTCCACGAGTATGTTATTTGATCGCCTAATTGGAATAACACTAAGCGCCTATCTTAGCGCTCAATGCCTCATCTACCGCGGTCCCGATACGAGATATGTTGGCCAAGATGTGTGCTACGGCTATAATGAAGATACTCTCACCATCTACAGTCAGTGTTTCGCCCGGATCTACCAACTCTCTTGATGTTTACCCAATCTCTGCAGACGTGACGGACACGGCCAACGCTTCAATCATCTCACGTACCGGTTACGAAGGCGCCTCATACACTCACCAGGGGTAACAATTCATCAGTCTAGGCGTCTCTCAGCGTGCTGAAAGACGTCTGCAGTTGGGTCTTAGACCCAGAATGGCAACAATATCTAATTCTCGACGATGAGCTCGATGAGGTCAATGGCGCGGGCGCTGCTGCGGATGGGAACGCCGTCACTTACATCTGGGACGTTTCTGATCTCGAGAATCCCAGGCAAACTGGTCTTTTCAAGACCCCCGGAGTCACCATCGACCATAACCAATACATAGCCAACGGAAAGGTCTATCAGTCTAACTATGGCGCTGGCCTGCGCATTGTTGACATTTCTTCTATCCCCACTGATCCTACTGGTGGAAGCGTTAAGGAGGTTGGCTTCTTTGACATCTACCCAGAAGATGATGCACGAGCTGGAGGAGGGGCACTCTCTTTCGTCGGTAGCTGGTCCAGCTATGGCCTATTCCCAAGCGGGAACATCATCATCAACACCATTGAGCGAGGAGCTGTGAGTCATTCACATACGCAATCATGACACCAATTCACTGACTTGTCGGCAGTACGTAGTTAGGATCGCTGAGGAATAAATATAGCACGCCGCGCCTCCTGAAGAGTTGTTTACTTCCAGCAACTGTAATACTGCCTGTACATCACGATTCATACATTCTTTGAATCACTTTGTACCACTCAATAATGCTCGACATCCAAAATTGACACCTCGACTGAGTGCTTGTGCCCTTGATACTCCCCTAAGGCCTGAGTGGTGCTTGGGCGCCAAACGCTGGTTACTTCTTCGTTATGACCAGCAACGACCCGCGACGCAAAGTTCATCATCAGCAATCTTATTAGACAGGCTCATCAATCATGTCAGGACATCTGTACAGAGACCTTGCGGGGACCCGTACGCTTCCGACTCATCCAGGTCCAGGGACGATGCGGATGCCGTTGGTCTGATACTCCTCAAGTTTGTTGCTACTTCGGCCGAGAACAGACTGAGTGCTAACAGAAATCCACAAGGGCATGCGCAGCTGGCGTCACAGGACACATAGGACATCTGCATTCTGCTTGAGGACTCCCATCTACGGATCACGTATCCCAATGCATCGTCTTCTATTGATCCTCGGTTGGAATATAATTGACCTAGCGTGGGACGAAGCCTTATGGCTCGACGATGATGGCATCCTGTGCCATGGGGAACCCTTCCTAGGTCGCTATGTTTTTTCCACGTCGTGATCTGTTTGTGTTCCGAATTGAGATACGACCTGCGGTAGTTCGCTCACGAGATCATCACTAGGTTGGAGAAGACAGCGCATAAATAGCTGTTGGACCAATGTCCATACTTTTTAGTCGCTTCTGTGTCTACCATTGAAGTATTTAAGCCATGAGGATCCGACATAATATTCATCAGCGCTCGACCCTCGGAAGTACTTGGTTTATTTCCACAGACTGGTCAAGCCATGTTCCCTCGCTTCTCGTTGCTCCTCGCCCTGTCTGTCCTAGTCACTGCGGCGCCGGTGGAACACAGCACGCCTGACAAACGTGCTGTGAGCACGCTCTCATCCAGCGAGTTGGCTTCGTTTGCGCCATATACCCAATTTGCTAGGGCGGCGTATTGCTCGACAAGCAAGCTCCAGGGATGGAAGTGCGGGGGTTAGGCGGTGTCACTATCTTCCACCACGCTTGCCTAATGTATCGATTGTCTTGCTAAACAGATGCTTGCAATGCTCTCCCAGGTTTCCAGCCAACCTTGATCGGTGGTGATGGAAACGCCATACAGATATGTGAGTTTTTTGTTCTAATTTATTGGGCATTGGCTTGTCTCTTAAAATACGCCATCAAGTTTTTGTCGGATTTTGGCCGGCACAAAATTCCGTCGTGGTGGCGCACGAGGGAACTGATCCGACTAAATTGTAAGTCTACCGTCGAGACCTGTCGATCAATGTAATAGCTGATTCACTCAGTGTCTCTGTATTGACCGATCTCAATATCTTGACGGATCCTCTTGATACGGCCCTCTTCCCCGGCGTTCTGTCAAATGTCTTAGTACACGATGGTTTCCGCAACGCACACGCCCTCACTGCGACAAAGATTCTTGCCGAAGTCAAGAAATTATTGGCCGCGAATAATTCTAAGAAAGTCACTCTCGTATGTCGGCTTTCTCCCCGCACTTCACTCTCAAAGGTCAATGACTGACACTTGATCTAGGTGGGCCATTCGTTAGGAGGCGCCCTAGCTGAGCTAGATGCCTTGTACATGACTTTGAATCTCCCCTCCGACGTCGCAATCAAGGCGATGACATTCGGAACACCCAGAGTCGGAAACACTGCATTCGCGGAGCTGATAGACTCGAAAGTCCCAGACTTCAAGCGTATCAACAACAAAAAAGGTAACCACGAGAGATTGATTCCATGACCTGGCACTTACATCAGGCATCATCTGTTAGACCCAATACCAACCGTTCCTGGACGCTTTTTGGGCTTCGCACAACCGGAAGGCGAAGTTCACATCCTTGGCCCAGGAAACGCTGTTTCATGCTCGGGTACGTTTTTCTTGCTTAAGTTCAATTGGCGAAATTAACTTCGATTCTAGGCAACGATGATGCCACCGATGCGCAGTGCCAAATTCAAACCGTCCCAAATGTCTTCGAGGGAAATATCCTAGACCACCTGGGCCCATATGAGGGGATCAGTATTGGCACAATCTTTTGTACATGAAAAGAAAGAATACGATCCCTGCGCACGTAGTAATATACCCCATCTTACCAGCTGCACGCCGTTTGAATAAGGTTCCTTTGCCAAGAATATAAGTAATACAAGAGCAACCGCGAGTAAATGTATGAATGCATCCATAGTCCATGAGTTAGTCCATAGAATATTGCGCTATATACGTACAAAATAATGATTTCGCGTAAGTATGTGTGGGGTGCGATAAAATTCCAATTGCAAGAAAATATTGTGAAACGTGATGGCGGTGGAGATATCAGGAAAATAGTGAAGCATCCAGGTCGTGCGAGAAATCAAGAACAACAATCTTTTGATCGTGCGAAGTGCTGTAATGATGACAGGGGATGAGTAGCTGTGGAGGAGACGGATTCCAAGCATGCTGTGGCTTACCTGACGATCCTCGAAATATCGAATTTGACGTCAAATATGTGGCTGGAGTGAATCGTGCGGAATTCCCTGACCATTTTACCTGAAGAAAGGACGCCTTGAATACATTTATCCGCCAAAATACACAGAAACACATACCAGTACCGACTTCCCACACCCTCACGGTCCTATCGTAGCTGGCGCTCACCAGCCGACCGTTGCGAGGATCAAAGGACAAAGCACGAACAAGCAGTTCATGTCCCGCTAGAGTCCTCAGGCATTCACCAGTGGATGCACGCCATACCTTGATCTTGCAGTCGTTGGAACCAGAAAACGATGTAGTCATCCTTGGAACGATGGTCAGGCGAGGGAAACTGCCGAATGATGGCAGCCATGCCTACCTTGAACTCGATACACGCAAGCCCTCTATCGTGGCCTTCGAATGTCCGCACGCGTTCTCCGCTTTGAAGGTCCCAAAGGATCATCTTGCCGTCCCCGCTAGCGCTGACCTGAGATTGAAAATTGAGGTAATCAATGATAAACTTGATAAAATAAGGGCTGCGCATACCACACGCTCTCCTTGCAGTCCCACGGCGTTGACAGGTCCCTCATGCCCACTCAGCGTCTGGTAGTGCTCCAAGGTAGAGCGTTTCCAGACTTTGATCATCGCGTCCTTAGAGCTAAGGAAGGGTCAGCCCCTCCATGCTTCCTCCATTATTCAAGAAACAACCCACCAGCTCACAATCCAATCATTGTTGATCCTGATATCAAGAACACCGCCAGTGTGCCCCTTCAACGTTGCTTTTACCTCTGCCTTTACCTGGGCGTTCTCATCGTTAGGCGCACCTGAGGCTGAGCGGACATAAATGCTTCCATGCATCAGCTCCTCTGCGGCTTCGTCGACGACACCTCGCCCTCCGTAGCCGCCAACATCAGGGCTGGGAAAATAAGACCCGAATTTGTCGGGGGGTGGACGGACAAACAGATCCCATACACAGACAGAGCAGTCGCTGCTCCCACTGACCATGAAGCCGTGCTGCCAACCATCCTTGTATTCTACGGTCGATCTCGTACCTGCGTTGTCTTGGTTTCCGCATACTTCCGCACCTAGGTCAAACTTCAAGCAGAGAACACTGCCGGAGTGTCCAGAGATTGTTCCCAAGAGCTTCCCTGTCTTCACGCACCAAACCTTGATAGTGCGGTCACGAGACCCCGTGACAATGCGATGCGCATCAAACTCAAGGCAATATACACTAAGACGATTGAGGTTAGCAAGTCACAGAAACGAACAAGCTTCCGTAACTCACGAGTCGGTGTGCCCGCTGAGGTTCATCACTTTGGGTTTGTGATTTGGGGTTTCAATGGGACTGGAGCCGTTATGTTGACTCGACGTACGTTGATTGCCTTCCCACCGTCGGTCCAATTCCCAACGGTCCTGGAAGAGTTTCCGCCAGCGTAGCAGGAGAGGTGCTGCAGCAGGGGAAACCGTGTTCATCCTGGAGAAAGTGGATAGACACGGCGAAGGAGGAAATCTCTTCAACCGCTCGCCGTCCACGCGCAAGGCATCGAGAACGCTTCTCACGCGAGGATCACCGGGATGACATGGGCTACGAATACTCTGAGCAACGGTAGGTGCGCGGCTGAGATCGATGCTCCATCCATTCCCCGACATACTTTCGAAGAGGGATCGCCATACAGCATTGTCATTGGCAAGCCGATTCCAAGTGTGGGAGACCTGAGTGCAGGCAAGGATACTCTGCAGGTTGCCGTACGAAGAATCGTTGCCCTCGTTACCGGCACCCCTACTTGTCGATGTAAACGTCGATGGCGGTAATGAAGATGGTGTGTGGGCTAGAAGAGTT
Source organism: Pleurotus eryngii var. eryngii (assembly GCA_029467805.1). Classification (NCBI taxonomy): domain Eukaryota; kingdom Fungi; phylum Basidiomycota; class Agaricomycetes; order Agaricales; family Pleurotaceae; genus Pleurotus; species Pleurotus eryngii. Next base: position 2,807,015 of record SZVJ01000012.1, read on the forward strand.
AAGATATAGATGGCCAGCTCCGTTGGTAAGAGGGCGAGGATATCTAGGTTAGGTCAGTCAAGCTCTGGAGAATGGTCAGTTCTGGTACATACCAACGCCAGTGACTGCTCTTGAATCTACGTAACATGCCTCGTCAACTAGTTCCCCCTCTTCTCCGTCAAGCGGCGGGAGGCTTGCATAGTCTACGCAATCGACATTCGTATCAATATGGTAATAAGACGAGTATCCCGACGCGCTGTCCGACGAGAGTGTCTTGTGACAAGCAAGAAGTCTGGCTTTGCCCTTGCTTAGCGTCTCCTTGCCCTTGCTCAGCGTATAAGGCGCTGAGGGTTTGGGAGAGACACCCGAAGGAGAAGGGCCAGGAGAAGGGGTGTATCTCATGGTTGAGAATGTAGACTGATTGGCGCGCGAGGAGGTAAATATGCTTCCGGATGATGTATGGGGAAACCTAGGTCTGGTGGTCCCGTATGGATACACAGACGGTGACGGTGAGCGTGCAGGACTGAGAGCGTCCCGAATTCGGGGAAATATAGAGCGAAGTGAACCTTGATTCTGAGGGGGCGGTGGCGCCTCTGGCCTCCCCGTTAACCCCATCCCTACAAAGGCACTGCCCAGACTGGGACTCGAATAGAAAGGCCACGGCGATCTTCTACTTTGGCCATAATGATAGGTGTATGCGTATGGGTAGCGGCTATTCTGATATTGTGGCAAGAAACCGTTCTGATGAGAATTGGGTCCATCCGGGTTAACGTGAGCATATTCGTCAGGCGATATGATTGAGAAGTCAGTGGGAGTCGGAGACGATGGTCTGGTTATCGTGTCGACTGTCGGTACCGCAAAGAGTTCGCCGTCGATGACTTCGAGCTCATCGTCTGCCATTGCTGGGAACGGGAGGAAGGAACGGGCGATTGGCGACCCGGGCTCATGTGGGGGCCGGGTGGTTGAGGCGAGGAACGAAGGCAGCACGCGGCTTGGGCGTTGTCCTTGGGTGAGCGTCGGTGCCGGTCTTGAGGGTGTCGCTGGCGACGAGGTCGATGCCATGAACGTCGTCGTCGAGGACCAGCTCAGCGAGAACAACAGCGGGGAGAACAAGGTCAACAACGTGTCATGTGACCATCATGCCAACTTTGTACTGCCATTAATTTGGCTCATAACTTTATAGTACAGCCATGTGAATCGAAGGGAGAACCGAAAGGAACCTAAAGACTAATTCTGATCCTCTACCAGACTCTTCGCAGACTTCAAATCGGCCTCTACCATCTCCGCCACCAAAGAATCAAAGTCGACCTTTCGTTTCCAGCCAAGAACTCGTTCGGCTTTCGCTGGATTGCCGAGCAGCAGGCTATGAGAGATCACGTTCAGAGTAAAGGTGGAACTTAAGGTTGAGGAGACGTACTCGACTTCTGCCGGTCGGAAGTATCGAGGGTCCACCCGCACGACAACTTTGCCCGTAGCGACATTGGTCGCGGTTTCTTCCACCCCAGAACCCTCCCACCTAAATTCGAATTCAGTGTCCTACGCCTCGGGAGTTGTCCAGCTTGCGACTCACTTGAGTAGTATGCCCAGTGCATTGAACGATTTGTTTACGAATTCTTTTACAGGATGAGTTTCCCCAGTCGCTAAAACATAATCTGATGCAGATGGCTGCTGCAACATCAACCACATCCCCTCGACGTAGTCACGCGCTGTAGCACGATAAGAGACGACAAGTTAGGTCGGCAACATGATAAAATTGGGAGATCGCGTACCGTGTCCCCAATCTCGTTGAGCATCCAAGTTTCCCAGATACAGGCAGCTTTGCTTTCCCAAGGAGATATCAGCCGCAGCCCTTGTAATCTTCCGTGTGACGAAAGTCCGCCCTCGTCTCGGGCTCTCGTGGTTGAACAGTATCCCATTGCATGCGAACATCCCGTACGCCTCCCGATAATTGACCACTATCCAATATGCGTACAACTTGGCGCACCCATAGGGACTACGAGGATAGAAGGGCGTCGTCTCGCTTTGCGGCGTCTCCACTACCTTGCCGTACAGCTCTGATGTTGACGCCTGGTAGAACCGTACGTGATTTTGCAGCCCGCAAGTCCTAACGGCATCTAGTAGCCGCAGAGTCCCTAGCCCGTCCACATCGCCAGTGTATTCGGCCATCTCGAAGGACACCTTAACATGGGATTGCGCTCCCAGGTTGTAGATTTCAGTAGGCTGGACGGAGGCTATGATGTACACGAGATTCGTGCTATCGGAGAGATCGCCGTAATGCAACTTGAATTTATTTGGGCCTTGAGGAAATAGATGTTATAATCGAGGGAGGCAAAGATGGTACGGACATACGTTCATGCTGGTCCTCGTAGAGATGGTGCAGACGACCGGTGTTGAAGCTGGACGAGCGACGAATGATCCCGTGCACTTGGTACCCCTTGTCAAGCAGCAGCTCGGTCCTATCCACGACAACGGAGTTAGGTTCCCCAGCGCAGGAGATGATGAGAAACGGCAAGCAGAGTCATCGGGCGAGACGACATACAGATATGAGCCATCCTGTCCCGTTATCCCTATCCAAAACCCCGTTTAACCATGGCTTCCAAGCTCCTATGAGCTCAAAACGGAACGATCCTCTACTGACCTGAGATAAGAGCGACTTTGCGTTTCTGATACTCCTCCGGAGTGGGTAGATTGAGCTTCGTAATGGCTGGGATTTGGGCGGCGTCTTGGGCAGACATTGGGTTGTGGTAGGAGGTCAAATCGTTACAATTTTGAATTATGATACTGGGTGTTGGGGTATATATCCAATTGGTCATATGCGTGCCCACAAGGTGCGATCGATGTACCCGAATGATCACAAACTGCGCAGGCGGTGGTATTCGTATCCAAGAATTATAGTACAACACTCGTTCAATTCTACGCGTTCTAAACGTTCCCCGTCCTAGCGTCATTATAATTGTCCAAGAACCACTTAACGGAGGCCTTGAGTGCTGGAGAAACCTGGGATCAGCACATGGTGTCGACATAAACGCCACATTCACCCACCTTGGTCAAATGGAGTGAATTCAAACCCGCCCATAAGTTCCAACAGCTTCTTGTTTGAGGCTGGTTTACGGAACTGCCCATCAGCACGAGTTGTGTCGAACTTGATTGACGTCAAGAATTAGCAGCCACATACACACGACGTTGAGTGATACTCACGGCATATTCGCCCTTGAAATCGACGGCCTTTACGATGGCATCGGCAACGTCCTTGATACTTACTTCCTCATCTTCGCCGACTATGATTGACTAATCAGCGCATGTATCGCGAAACCAAAGGACATCCTAAATTGACCTGAGAGAATTACGGGCTCGACATCATCATACTCTCGTAGCTGCCATATGAATAGTTTGGCAAGGTCGTACGAATAGATGAACTGTCGAAGTGGCTTCCCAGTCCCGGCAACTATGAATGGGGTGTTGTTCTCTAATAACGAATTAGTTAGCGCCTTGGACCATTGATATGCGTACACACTCTTGGCAAGGTAGCACTTGTGGATGAGTGCCGGGATGACATGGGCACCCTCAAGATCGCTGGCCATAGCGTCAGCTCGTTGTAATTAAACGAATAGTTGAGTATTCACAAGTTATCGTGGGGACCGAACACGTTCGTCGGTATAGCCGAAGTAAAGTTGCACCCAAACTCCTCCTTGTATGCGCTGGTAGTACGCGCTATCAGGTATGCTAGGAAAATCAAGTAAATGTATATCCTTACTGATTCTGCACATCCACTAGTCTCTTGGCGTGTGCATAGCCGAAGTTACTTGAATGCGGGGGTCCGAGATGGATTTTTGTTTCATCAAGAGGATATTCGACTTTATCTGGGAACACGCAGGTCGACAAGCAAGAGATGACCTTCTGGGTCTGGCGTTCACACGCGGTATGCAGGACGTTATCGTTCATAAGGACATTGTCTCTCAGGAATGTGAGCTTCAAGGCCTTGGTCAGTTACGTCTATGTGAGAGTTACGCACGCACCTTGTACTTCATGTTCTTGAAAAGGCCGCCGACTGAACGATAATCACAACCATTTCAGTTCGAGATACAACGAACGGGCATTTGATCGTACCCATCGCAGCGAGATGGATGACATGGGTGGGTTTGTACTTGTCAAAAAGCTTGCGAGTTTGGTCAGGGTCTCTGTCCTAACCGATGAACCACGCGTAGGGCTACCAAACGAATGCACCAACCTCAAATCCGCCTCTGATGAGGTTGCAAAGATCCATGTCTCGTTGGGTCGCTTTCCGAACCTCGACCCCACTGGTTCGGTATTGATAATGTGCTCGATGCCTTTTCCAACGAGACCGCTACCTCCGGTAACGAGGACCACCGCAGCGCTAGTGTCGGCCATGATAGTGGTTGGGAAAGAGGTGGTTTCCTGGTTGGGAACGCGATCTGCCGACGCGTTATGTCACGCGCATCGGGCTTGTCACGATTCACAAGGCCGAGCTTCGTCTGCTTTCAATATTCAATATTTAATTCCATTTGGAGGCAAGAATGGGCGAGATGATTTCGTAGTTCACGTAAGACAATGTGCCGACCCACACGACAGCATCAAATAAGGGCACGAAGAAAAGGCGAGCAATATGGATAACTCACACTGGATGCGAAAGCGAACGATAAGATTGTACAACAAGGCCGGCGATCTACATACAGTACATTTCTATTCCAAGCATATTCCTGTGCTATTGCCTTTTCGCGTTCATAACTTGCCCATCAAGCTTTCCTTCCCTGCGGGGGCTGATGGCTAATTTCGATGCACCGGGGGGTTGATGACTGCATCGGGATGGGCCACCCGGACCACCCCAAGATCATCGACTTCCCACATACGGGTCGTCCTGTCGTCTGGGCACAAGACAAACATTTGTTGGTTTATGGGGTTCCACGAAGCAGAATTGACGCTCCCCCAAGTACTTTGAGCAGCACCCTGTATCACACTGCCGTACATAGACATTCCTGTCTGCGGTCAAGAAGAGGTACAGTAAGGATCAGCACTGCGGAGGGGAGCCAACACTGACCTTCACTGCCGCTGGCAGCGAAACTACCACCAATGTCTCCGAAGCAACTCCGGATAACAAACCGGCCTTGACGATGACCAGTAGGAAATGGAATTGAGTAGTGTCGTTTTAAGGCTCTAACGTTTGGAAAGTGATTAATGCGTACCGACTGTGAGATCTTGAAGTCGTGAGTTCACCTTCCAAAGAAAATGATAAGTTGGTGGAGGGATTATGCAACGAGGGGGAGGGGGACCGATAACACACGCCTTGGCTCACTTCGCCACAAAATTAGGAATAGCCACGCGGTTGTCTATCTTCTTTGAGCTTGGTTGGGGTTGTATTCAAAGGCACCTTGCTTGGTCCAAAAATCTTGGTTCACGGGTATCCCAATGACTGTGCAGCGCGACATAATCCATGCCAATCGCCACCAAATGAGTGAGGATTCGGAGTGACGGCGAGGTCCCTAGCGCCGGTTTCCTTCTCGATCCTGTAGAGTCCATTTATACGTTCAAGACAACCCAACGGATGTGCACCCATTGAACGACCTCACGGTCCAAAGCACCTGAAATAAATCCTGAATCGCCCGGCAGCCATACAAGTGCGGTATGTATATCGGAATGCGGGGTATCTCCCACATACAAACCCCCACAAAAATCAGTATTGCTGCCTGGGACCGTTATGAACTGTGTTACCGCCGCGTTCCAAAGTCTGATCATTCGGTATGCACCAGAGACCAAGCGCGACATCCAAAGGGATCCCGATATTCCTTTAAGACAAGGTGTGGGCTGCAGTCCCAAGTGCGATGCGGGGAAACAGGCTGCCGAAGCAAAGAGGGCCGAGTTCCTCGCAGGTCCGAGCGATCAGGATTTCATACCCAACCGTCATAACCCCACTCCAAATTCCACAACTCATCCTCCTGCGATCGCAAGATCGCTGTTGTTGTCCTTGGAAAGGGCACTTGTCATACTCGTACGTAGTTCATGGCCGCTGCGGTGATAATCGGTTGCATTATCAATGAGCGATGGTACCAAGCCGACGTTGGGAGACCAGCGCACATCATGGATTCATGATGGCGCTCGTGAAGCAGCAGCTATTCGGCGAGTCTGTTTGGCTCAAGCGCCCGAACCATACAACTGCGACGCGATCAAGGCTGGGCGGCCCTGTAACCCCTGTCGATTATCTTATCGCACGGTTTCTCGAGCTAATGTCCTGGCGCCCTCGGCCACTGCAGCTCTCGTCCCTTCATCGTCGGATCCCCACCCAAAGGTCCTACAAGTCGCGGTATTCGTGGCAATTGTATCTACATTCCTTACCGGCTACGACAAGAAGCTTCCATCAAATGGATTACAGGCGCATCGTCACGCAGGTATACGAGCTGGCGGAGTCGAGCACCGATCCTCTGGGCCCGTTAGTAAGAGAGGCGCTGCAGGTGATTGATGAGGGCATAGAACAGCATGGGTGAGTTCATTGATGCCGCCGAATGCGATGGGGTGCCCGTAACTTGTGTTGTTGAAGACTGGGAAACATCGCAATCAGCTTCAATGGTGGCAAGGACTGTGAGTACGGCTAATACGTGTCCAACGTAGCTTCTGATCCGAAATTTGAAGGCACTGTTCTACTGCACCTCTACACAGGTGCACTGATCCGAAGATTACCGTCCTCAGAGGCCCCCAAACCCATACCGTCAATATACATTTCCGTCCCATCGCCGTTTCCAGTTCTAGAGGACTTCATAGTGAAAGCCGCCAAAGCGTACAACCTCGACCTCTTCCACTGTCACCCCACATTGACGGATTCTGAGCCAGTAGAGTCCGTCGTCACACCACACGCAAATGGCACGATCTCGAAGACGGACTACGTCAGTGCCGCTGTACCTCCGCCGAAGGAGATGGGGAAGGCGCGCGGCGGTGGGGGGATGAAGAAGGCACTCGAGATATACAAGCAAAAGTTCCCCCATATCACTGGTATTTTGATCGGGACGCGGCGGTCAGATCCGCATGGAGGTGAGTAGTATGCCTGCGTCGCTCTACCTATATATGAATGTGAATGCAGCTAGGCTCTCGCATCGGAATATGACGGACCCAGACTGGCCCCAATTCGAACGCATCAATCCGATAATAAATTGGGGCTACTCTGATGTGTGGGATTTCCTGCGTAGATTAGAGATTCCGTATTGCCAGTTGTATGATCAAGGGTACGTGTTTTCTATCCGAATATGGGCTCCCTAGTGCTCATTTTGTTACAGATATACTTCGCTGGGTTCGACATACAATACTTTCCCCAATCCCGCCCTTTTGATGCAGCCGACATGTTCTACTACGCCAGAATCGAGACCGGACGTACTACCGAACAGTACCTCTGACGTGGATGAAGCAACGGACTTGCTTCCACCCACATTAGTCGACGCCTATGGCTTAGAGGGCTCGAACGTAAAACCAGCAGGCCTTCCAGACGGAGATGCGATAACCCCAAGATATAGACCTGCGTTTGAATTAGTCGACGAACATCTTGAAAGGGCAGGTCGAGGCATTGTGGACCCGAATATTCATATTGTATCTGCGAAGAACGCAGCATAACCAAATGAATTAGACCAATATACTTTCGATGTGCCCTCGATGGCAACACTTTATGTTCTTTATGACGACCCTTCGTCCACTCTCCAAACTTCAAACCCACATTCGCCACCAATGCCTATAACGCCATTGGCCCAATCCAGGCCGAGGATTTTGCGGCTCCCATCTCTGCCTTTGTTTTCCCAAGCCTTGAAACTAGAAATAGCCGCTTTTGTGCTTCGCAGGTCCCAAATGCGAACGACGCCATCATAGCTGCCGGTTGCGATTTGTTGTGACGAACTTGAGCTTGAGGAGAGCGCAATACATGATGGGGTGGCGGGATGCACTAGAGTTCCTACGGTAGATGAAAGTGACGCGCCATCTGCTGTCAAATCGTAGATAGTCACGGTTCTATCTGCTGAGGCAGCGAGTGCGGTATTGCCGTTTTGTAGTACCGCGAGATCGAGGAACGGTTTCTCAGATGCGATCTGTAATGTGTCAATAACAAATGCCACATATTTACATTGGGCACTTACTATCGTATTCGTACAAATACCTATTTCAGTATCCCAAGTGCGCACAGTCGAGTCAAACCCACAACTTAGCGCATCCTTATCACCCGTGAAAATGGCTTTGGATACTCGCGCTGTGTGTGATTTCAGTACTGCGACGGGTGCCTTTCGTTTGGGCCGGTCGGATTCGTCGACTTTGCGCTTCTTGCTTTTGCGTTCCGTCTGCACTTGATCAGCGGCTACTTCGTCTGACGAAGGGATGGATGTGTCCCACACGCCAATAAGTGCGTCCCAGGAGGCGGTAATAAGATGCTTTCCAGACGGTGACGACGCAATCGACGAGACGGGGGATGTATGTAGGTGAAGGGTGGCGAGCGGTTGGACGGCAGCAGAGTCGATGCGCGAAATTTGGGCCGTTAGATCTTGCGACGAAGTGGCAATGAGTGTCGAATCTGAGGGGAACACACAAACTGAGGTTATTGGCGCGGAGTGAAGCTGGCGGTTGGCGACCATGTTTTGCGAGTAGTCGAAGGTGCGGATGTACCCATCGTAGGATGCCGTGACAAAGTGCCTACCGGCTCCCTGTCAGTCAATTGAAATCGTTGGGATTCAATGCGATGGTGCGCCCTGGACTACTCACCCTTGAAGGCCACATGAGACCGACGACACCCAATCTTCATGGGGTATGTCCGACATCCACTGCGGCGGCATAACCGACTGGATGTACTCGATTTCCAGTGTTTCTTCCTGCTTGCCGTCAGTCGATCTTTTTGTACGTTGTAAACGCGACGCGTACCTCCAACAAGCCATGTTCGGCGCACCATTCCCCTAGGCTTGTACGCAGAACTTCTCCGCGAACCAGGAAATCAAAGGGGATCGGTTTGGGAAGCGATAAAGCCTTATTGATGAGCTGAGAGAGCTGGTATCGTTTCCAGTTCGCTGGTATCATGAATTTTTGGGATGGCAGGGGATATGGGGTCTGTGTCGACAGCACCACTGGGTGCGAGACCCTGCTAGAGTCATTGGAACTCGACGCCATGGATTGAAAGTGGAAGTTATTTGCTGATCAGAAGCTGTCCGGGATTGAAGTTTGAAAATACCTGCTCTTCTAGATTTGGATTTCAGTAGCGTTGCCCTAGATGGTAACATATTCCCACACCGCTACGCGTCGCAATTGTTTGGTTTGGAGCGCTCGAGCCAAACAGTTTCAGCCTCGCTTGCGCCGACTACGGTCTGCAACACCGCCGCCATCCTTCTTCACTTCTTCTTTCGCTTCAAGACTTACGGGACGATTAGACTCATAGAAAGCCCTCTTCCACTCCACTAATCCCTGATTATTGCTCTACTCTGAACTAATTACCCGTAATGCCTCATCAAAATGAACCCAAATCCTCTAGATTACTGGTGGTATGTGTTTTATAAATTCTAGCGGGCAACGCGCTCACAGAAGCCATAGACCGGCGTCGTCTCCTTTTACTTAGTCGCTGCTCTTGCTGTACGGTAGATCGCTTGTTTCGTTGGCATTTACAGTATTCTCACCTTGCTTGGAACATGGTGTAGATGGTCGTGGCGTACGTGTCTTCCCCTTCTCTTTGGATAAGATATTGACTGCTCGCTACTAGAAATAAGAAGGTCCTGAACGAGACAACGACGCCGTTATTCTTCCTGTTTTGTCAGCTGTTCATAGCGGTCATCCTTTTCCTCGCCTCAGACGCCCTTCGACTTCTACCTGACCGCCTAACATTCGACATTAATACCTGCAAAGGCCTTGTTCCTATGGTATCCCTTAATGTCGTGGGACTTAGGTATTTTCTTGCCCCTTTGAAATTTGCTGCGCCGAATTTATCCCGTTAAAGTCTTAGCAACTATACCCTCGCCCATGTCGATGCTTCGTTCTACCAGGTTGCCCGGGGTCTCGTCCTCCCGTTCACGGTGGTTGCCACACTCTTTTTCCTGCACTCCACACCCTCCGTTCGAATCATCCTCGCATGCTCTTTGGTCACGGCCGGATTCTTTGTCGGAGTATTCCTTGATGGCGTAAGACCCTCAATGGTTGGAGTCGCATTCGGTGTTGCTTCTTCTCTGATCACTGCAATCCACTCGGTGGTTATCAAGAAAAGTCTTGCTGTAGTGAACGGGAGCGCGCTCATGCTCTCGTGGTACACCAACCTACTCAGCGCCATCGTCCTCGTTCCGGTATTGATTCTGGTTGGCGAGGTGCCAGGCATAATGAAACTGCTTGTCGGGGAGTTCACCGGGGTAGACGGTACCACCAGTCCATTGAAAATCTTCCTATGGGGTTCCCTTATTACCGTATGCTTCTTGAACTTCTCACATGCATGGGTTGCTGAATTACTGCGGACAGGGTTGTTTGGGATTCCTGATGTCCATCGCCAGTCTTTTATCTATCAAGGTCACATCCCCCATCACGCACATGATCTCATCCGCAGTACGGGGCGTCGCTGCTTCGATGCTGGGCAAATGGTACTTTGGCGACATCATAACAACGTGAGTCAGAATTTTGGAACACGTGCCACGTCGCTGACGCCTATCCAGCGGGCGGGCTTCTTCGATAGGTATCATCCTTCTTGGTTCCGCATATTACACTTGGGTGAAGCACCAAGAGTCTCAAAAACCGGTGTCAAGGGTTCTGAGGCTCCTCAAGCCCCGTCACGCGACGGGCGAGGGTCCTACGAACGTGTTAAAATGGATGAGCTAGATCTTGAGGCGGCGAAGAAGGAAACGAAACCGGAGTAGAAGAGAGTAGAAGTGGCCGGTCTACTACCCTTAGACGTCAGACGACTTTTACTTCTCCCTGTCCGCAATTAACTTATTTGGGATACTCGTGATGAGCGTGGAATATATAGGACCTCCTGACTACATTCTCCCAGAGCTGTTCATAACAACCAGGATCCACTCACTGTTCATAGGTATGAAGGCAGCTAGATACTACGGTCCTGGCGATATTCGCATTGAAGACATCCCCGAGCCACAAGCGAAGCTGGGGCAAATCAAAATAAAGGTCAATTGCTATGAGTGCTAGTGAATGGTAACACACTCAGATTTCGTCTCGTTTGGTCGTTAGATAGCTTGGTTCGTGAATCAGCCTTTTGCATCCAGAAGGGCCTCCTGACGCCAGTTTGATAGGAACGGCATTTGCGGAACCGATCTTCATGCCTACTTGCAACCTTTGGCGACAACCCCAACATTCACTAAACCTGATTATCTGAGTGGGGAAACGCTGCCAGTCACCCTCGGCCACGAGTACGTGTATTCAATTTCCACTCAATAGTACCGTCGGAACCGAAGTCTGACTCAACTAGATTCTCTGGCACTATCGTCGAAATAGGCGAAGGCGTCGACTCCAAGTTTGCTATTGGACAAAATGTCTGTGTGTGGGTACTCACGCTCTCTGTCACGACAGACAGTCTTTGATAGCATCCAATCTTAGGGAACCCATAATGTCGTGCATGAGCAAGGAGAATTGCCGAGCATGTCGCAATGGCTCGAGGAATATATGCCCTCACCTCAGTTTCATTGTGCGTTCCTCGGCACAACATCTCGACTAATCAGACCAAGCCACCTTTTAGGGCCTCAGTGGGTTTGGTGGAGGCCTCGCAGAATACATATGCTCGGATGCATTGGTTGTCCACATCCTCCCGGATAATATGCCCCGTCAGTCACGACCATCTTATGAATGCATGCCGCACTGACAGCAATTGGTTGATGCGTAGTTGAGATTGGTGCCACCATTGAACCGCTTGCTGTAGCTTACCACGCTGTTAAGAGGTCAGGTTACAAGAAAGGTGATACGGCTTTGATATCTGGCGCTGGTCCCGTGCGTCTGTTCTATTCCTAGCAACATTCTTCCTTTCGACAACTGACGTCGAACAGATTGGACTATTCCTACTGAAGGTTCTTAGGTATGTCTTGTCTCCACCGACGCTCGATAATCCTAATTTCTGACGTACATGTTAGGTCCATTGACCCAACATCGACAATCGTCGTCTCCGAACCTGCTGCCATTCGTCGCCAATTCGCACTCAAGCATGGAGCGACCATCGCTCACAACCCCTTGGAGAAGGATATCGTCTCGGTCGTTCTTGAGGCCACGGGTGGCGAAGGCGTTGAAAAGGCTTTCGATGCCGCGGGCATCCAGCCGAGTATCGACGCATGCTTGGGATCTTTGAGAAGCAGAGGCACCATTGTCCTCGTTGCCCTGTGGGAGCACCCAGCCAAGATAGATCCCATGACCATACTTCTCAAGGAACTCTTTCTCACTGGTGGGCTTTATCGCCTTCCGCAAGGTCGTTCAGCTGACCAACAGGAACAGGCGTCGTATGCTACGATAGAGAGCACCCGGAGCTTCTGAAGGAAGTTGCCGCTGGGAAATTCCCTAATATTGAGGACCTGATAACTCGCAAGATTGCGCTAGCTGATTTGGTTGAGCAGGGTATGGAAGTATTGGTAAAAGAAAAGGACACACAAGGTTCGTTGAGTCTTGGTGTCTTGGTGTGGCCTGCTAGCCCCTACCTGACGTCCTCATCTCCAGTGAAGATTTTGGTCCATCCCTAAGTTATCTCGGTTCGTGCACGGTACACCATCAGATGACGGCTTGTATCATCAGTCCCCTCTACCGCGCTTTCGCGAAAGAATCATCATTTCGGTTGTCCCATTCAGTACTTTTTTCACTTCGTATCCTGCTCCTCAGAAAAAGGCTTTATTAAGTGCATCTTGAATTAGTAATCGTGCCTCAACTCTGAGTCAAGCCTCAACTCTGAGCCTCATGAAGGCCGCCAGGTATTACGCCCCAGGTGATATTCGTATCGAGGATATCCCTGTCCCTTCATTAAAGGATGGCCAAGTGAAGATTAGGGTACGCATCGAGCTTCGTTAGTTGTGTGTAGTGCTCATTCGGGTACTTAGATTGCCTGGTCAGTCCGCATCTGCCGATGCACCTACGGGACACAAGACGAGTGCTGATGCAAACCCGTAAGGAACGGAATTTGTGGCAGCGACATACATGCCTATCTTGCAGGTTTGCCAAAGTTTCCGACCCTGACCACACCAGGACCATTGAGCGGGGAAACGCTCCCCGTCACCCTTGGACACGAGTAAGTACCTTTCTCCATCATCTGTCTGAGGATCTGAGGATGCCCGAAGGTTCTCCGGGACTATTGTGGAATTGGGAGCCGGCACGGATGGTAGGTTTGCTGTAGGGCAAAATGTCTGCGTGTAAGGGCTTTCCGTGACATTGCCCTGCGATGGCTTTACTTCTTCTATAGAGAGCCCGTTATGTCGTGTCGAAGGGAGGGTTCATGTTGGCCTTGTCATGAGGGCTTCCATAATCTATGCCCCCTCGTCAACTCCATTGTGAGCTCTCTCTGTCAACTACTCTGACTACAGTTGATAGTATGATTGCCTAGGGAATTGGGGGTTGGGGTGGCGGCTTGTCGGAGATTGTATGTGTAGACCAAGATACAGTTCATATCTTACCCGAAGGGATATCTCGTGAGTGGTGCTCTGAATAACCTTACTTATTTCTCATGAAAGGGTAGTTGAAGTTGGTGCCTGCTTGGAACCACTAGCCGTGGCATGGCACGCTGTGAAGAGGTCGGGATATAAGGCGGGGGATACAGCGTTGATTCTTGGTGCTGGACCCGTTCGTACCCCTTTCTTTGCAGTCGTGTTCATCAATCACCAACATGCTCTTAGATCGGCCTCTTCCTTTTGAAGGTCCTGAGGTCAGCCCGTCCTCCTATATCTGCCCCTAGCCCCTTTATGATATAAAGCAGGGCCATAGACCCCAACTCGATCATCGTTGTCTCTGAACCTGCTGCCTTGAGACTGGAGGTCGCATCACAGCACGGCGCTACCATTACTGCAAATCCTCTCGAAAGTGACATACCCTCGATAATCACGAAGGCGACGAACGGGAAGGGCATTGACCATGCGTTCGACGCGGCTGGTGTCCAGAGTGGCATTGATCTCACTTTGAAATGTGTGCGCCCGAGAGGCTCAGTGATGCTTGTCGCTCTTTGGGAAACTTCACCCAAGATAGACCTGAATTCAGTGCTCCGTAGAGAGATCAACATCACAGGTAGGTTGGATAGATCAGTATCTGTCGTCGCATCTGACAGCGGAAACAAGGGTCTATCTGCTACGACCGCGTCCATGAAGAAGTCCTTGAAGCCCTCAAAGATGGTAGAATATCGGACATTAATAGTTTGATAACTAGTCGTATAGCTTTAGACAACGTGGTGGAGCAGGGAATCAAGGCATTGATTCAGGAAAAGGATAAACAAGGTAAGAATAAACATTTCACTTCCATACTGTTGCTATACTGCTGCTAAAGACATGTCTACGCAGTTAAGATATTGGTACATCCTTGATAGAACTCAAAGATGGCATCCCTGGGCGCCCATAAGGCTTCACAACGTCTACTACTTACTCATGCGATGGTGTATGCAGCAGCCTTGATATGGAGCACAAATTTCAGCAGCTAGATACTTAGTCCACTTAGGGCCGCTGGCTCACTGGGGGGAGTCGGAGTCCCTAAACTTGAGCGTGTCTCAGACGGGTCAGCTACAGTACTCTGGAGAAACTGACCAAAAGATAAATCAGTCAGTGGTGACAGTATTGTGTTCCTGGAGGACGATATCGATTCAGGCTACTATGGATGCAACTCAAAATGTAATATGCCAACAGCATCGAGGCATCGATTGGGACACTGTTCGGGTTCGTGGCCCCTGATTCTCATGACGCCTTGAAATTCACTGACATTTCTCTCAGGAGGTGAGACTTTGGGCGACTCTTTGTGAATCAACCTGGTGGTAATCATCACGCGACTTGCCCTTGGCGAACACCAGTAAGCCACTTTCTCGCTGTCTTTAGCATGACTACGGAAGGTATGGTGACTATGTCTGGTCGTATGTCAACCGGTGCCCGCTCCACCTCTTTGACACGGGAAGGAAACGAGATATCTCCCGCTCTGAGCTCAAAGATGATATGACCTTGATATTACCTCCCTCATGAAGTGGATTAAGATTCCTTTGACCTGCAGCAAAGTTATGGACATCATATCATATTTCCCGCTTCCCGATTACGGACCTGGTACTACGCTAGCGGGAAGGAAAGATGAAATCCGGCCCTATGTAGTTTCGGCGATGGCGAAGAACCCAGTAATCGAAGGCGATGAGGCCTACTTTATATCGACCCTCAACGACGAGCTCCAAGCCTACGACTCAATGCCACGGGACCACATGGCCCAGCACATGCATTGGCCTCCAAGGATTCCTGTACACCCCATTCTTCTATCGGCATGCGATTTAATCAATGCGAAGCGCAAACAGCAAACGTCAATACCCAGCCATCTAGTGCCCGAGCAATTCGCGCTGCTTGGCCAGTACGCCATCTTGTCGCACCGTTGGTGTCCAGATGGGCAGGAATTGTCTTTCACTGACGTTACCAACTTCTCCGCCCCAAATGTGCAAGCAAAGGAGGGATTCTAGAAATTAACTGGGTTTGCGGAGGTTGTCCAATCCCACTTTAGATGCCGTTATCTTTGGGTGGATAGGGCGTGCATTTGTGAATCCGACCGGGCTGCGTCAATTTCCCTCATGTTCGGTTGGTATCGTTGCGCCTATGTTTGTGCGATTTACTTGTCTACTTCTCCGACTGTCTAAGAGGATCTGTGGTCTACTAGAGGATGGACCCTTCAAGAGGTTATCACAGCAAATAGAATTAATTATATGCTTCACGAAGGACTAGCGCCCCGTAGGTGGAGAGACAGACAAGTTCCACGCCTGCCGAGGGAACGACGCCAAGAATTCCTCGGTGATCAGGGAATATGGATTGACATACGTACATACCAGAGGTACATCAAATCTTCGATCTATTGCAAGCAATGCGCACACGAGAGACCACGATCCCTGAGGATATGGTCTACTCTCTCCTCTCCGCTCTCGACATCCTGTCGAATACGGTGAAGGCTTTGATCGGGCGTTTTACCCCCTTCAAGTTGAATATCAAATATCTCACCCATACCAATGACCATCACTTGCTCTCATGGCGAGGCGGCACGCCCTCACCATATAACTCGATGCTTGCCGTCAGCTTCATGGTGGACATACCCTGTTGGTGGAGGAACTTTGAGGACATGTACCCCCCAGTACCTCTGATTGACCCCACCATTTCCTTCGGTTCAGAAGGTATTATGTGAATCATGGCCAGCCTGTAGTACATCTCCGTCCCAGCCGCAACTTTTCGCTTTGCTAGGAGGAAATGGTAGTCGAGGAACATACGTTGGCGTCATGCTGCCACGATGCAGGAATCTTCCCGGATATGCATACCGGAGAATAGGACCAGGAGAGTGCGAAGAATCCGTCATACAGGTGAAGAAGGCTCCTGAGTGGGTTTTAATCAAGTAGACGAAGAGCCCAGCATTATAATATTATGCTTCGGAGAGCGTACTCTGGTCAAGCAAGGGACGAAGCACTAATTGGGGGAAAGGGCAAAAAAGGTAAGATAAACGAATGATTTGACAAATGAATAGACGAACTTGGTACATCCGACTTGACACAAAGTCGTCTCAAGCTCAAGCCCGGATGTCCTTTATTAAGTCGGACGCTCGCTCGGCTACCATGTATATAGGGACTTGGGGGTGGGCCGCAGGTATAACAGGCTAAATAAGCCGTACATGATCAGCAACTACGACTTCAACCATTCCGAACTGAGGGCTCACAAAGATGGACGCATCGACAACGCGAAGGCCCCTAACTCCTTTAACACGTAAATCGGGGTTCACGACACCAAATGGCGCATCAACGGCAGACATTGCCGCAGTGCCCACAGCGTGGCACGTCATCGATCTCCTTGTCCGAATTTGCCTGTGCGAGGTCGCCAGCGGGCCCAGTAACCCTACCCGACCACGCCGCGGCCCCGACAAATCGTTTAGCCATTTTGATCACAGAACGCATCATGGAAACGTCGAATTCGGAGGTAAAAAATGCCGGGGTTGATGAGTAGCTGATTGAATGGATTCATGGAATTCAGCCGCAACCATCTTCCTGAAGAAAATCATTAGGGGCCCCTATAAATTGTTAGAGACAGCGTACCGCTGGTTGGTGTGACTACCGCAAGTCCAATACTGAGGAAGTCACCCATGGGCAACGGTACCCGCATTCCATTCTACGAGGTCATTTTGCGTCAAGAATGAATATTCAGCAGCGTCAATTCGCGTACCATGAACATCATCTCGACGATCACTCACTTGAGAGAATATAGACGAATCATTAGGCAAGCGAAACCACCCCAGATGAGTCACAGTAGGATCTCCCAGGATCCAAGAGTGCGTGTGGTTCCACTGCTTGAAGGCCTTTGCGAAGAGCGTCGCATTGCGGAACAAGTCCTCGTCGGTTGACTTTGTTGCGTTGACTGGCCGGGAGCTGAAGAGTCCTGGATGATTTGACATGTTCTTCCCGACACTTGGGAGGTGACGGGTGGCCCTTATGCCAAGTGCGTGAAGTTCATTTGTGTCGCCGATGCCAGAGAACATGAGGAGTTGGGGCGTTCCGAGTACTCCCGCTGAAAGGATGATCTCTTTGAAGGCAGTGACACTGACTACTGGTCCATCTAAATGGTTTTTTTTAGCTTTCAACATGTGCCCCAATAGATGAAATTATTCCAGAAACTCACCGCACGATTGTGACGTAAATTCAACCGTATCAAACGTCTTGTGCTTACCCTTCCGAACGCGGGTGACGCGCGCATTAACTAGTACATGTAGACTCTTCCTCTTCACATATTTCGGGGCCAAATACGAAGTCGCCGACGAACTGCGTACTCCGCTCTTAATCGTCGCCTGCAACCAGCCCACACCAAGCGGGTTGCCCGAATTATAATCCAAATTGAAAGGGAACTCCCCTGGGAGCTCTTTGGTGGTCTGGATAACGCAGTCGTTATATGAGTGGGGGAAGCCGCTAAGGCTGACGGCGTTTATGCCAGTGAAGCTGTGGAAACGGGGGTCGAATTGTGTTTGGGTGTTATGGTTGTCGGTAGGCTCGATCCAGAGTTCGTTCTACAGAATTGGATTTTTGTTATATTAGGCACAGGATGTAAGACGCATAAAAAGTCACCACTTATGTACCTTTCGAATGAATGATTGGACATTGTTCCACGACCACCCCTGGTCGCCTGACCTTCGCGAACTTGTCGAAATCATCCGCAGGCCCTCTGGTGCAGAACATTGCGTCTAAAGGTCCCATGAACACTCAAGACAGACAGAATGGTTCACCCAACTTACGGACATAGCATACTTACTAAGCGAACTTGTCCCTCCAAGCATGAAGCCTCTGATATAGCCCATGGATGTCCCGTTCAGCCTTTCTTGCGGGACGGTGATGTAGTTCCAGTTGTATGGGCCGGGGGAGAAGAGATTGCAGTGGAATCCTGGGACTTGGGAGTCCCAGCACACCCACATTGCTATACAAAGTGGGGCGATAATGGATCAGTGGGGTAAGAATGAAAGGGAGTCAAGTAGGAGAGAGTGCAATAACCCACAAGGGCCCTGCCTCTAGCACCAGAACGGAGAAGCGGGGATCTTCCGTCAGACGATTCGCGACAACGCTTCCTGCCGTGCCACCTACGCGACAAGGAACATTACAGTATTAATATATTGGATGTTGATAAGACAAAAAGCTTGAAGCGTACCTCCAACGACGACAAAATCAAATCGCCGACCCGCGAGCTCTGAAACACTTTCGTACATTGCGGCACGAGCGGGTGTAGGAAGGAAAGCGAGTAGACAAAGGCATATACCTAGGCTGATAGTAATGGTAAATGTCAGCATCGAGACCGTGGGGTATCATCATCATCCAAACTTCCACCATTCTCCCTTCTAATAGCAGAGTAACTTGGCTGGGAACGAGGAACTTGACCTAGAAGTGGGACAAAGGCACGCACGGCGTACGTTGTTGAAACGTAGGTGAACACGGGTTAGAACTCGACTCCTCAAATAAATGCTGTCCGCGTGCTAGATTGAGCGGAAGACTTGGCTTGTCGTAATTTGTGAACCCGGAGCGACAAACTTTGAATCCCGGACGGAATGCACGACCATTTGAGCTTTTGCTTGTGTGTTGAGGGCTGGTATTTCTGGTTCTCGTGTATAGTTCAGACTTTCATCCCCATAATACTTTTGTTTCCACGCATTATGCTCGAATGTCGAAGGTTACTGGGGCACTGGGACAGGGAGTGAGCGTGGATTCCAGGAATATTTTGGAGATACGTCGGCGCTGTATCTGGGGACAGTTGATCATGGGTACCCCCTGAACTCTGTCAGGGGGGAGCATCAGTTCGCTGAGCACGTACGCCTGAATGTGGTGTGTACCTCTCTGACTCTCTCTTCATCGACTTCGAGAAGTAATGCTTTCTGGCATTTCGGTTGGATAGTACACCAGGGGCAGCTCTCTATTGTGCATTATTGAGCAGTATACATTGATAGTATTTTATACAAGCCATCTAGCATCACAACACGTGTAAATTTTACTACAAGCCTTGAATCTGGAACGACGTACTGTCTCATTTATTGCTTCATTTTCTTCTCAGGCGGGCATATCATCAAGGATGCATCCGTCTTCTTCTAGGCCCGTAGCGGCGCCGGGACGCAGGGGATCCCATGACTGTGTCTTCCACTTGTAGGTGTGACTCTGATGATAATGGTATGTGCCCGGTGGAAGGCACTGATACTGACGTGGACGCCAACGGCTGTTGGTGTTGCATTGCATTCACCGGTGCCCAAGCAGCGGCCATCGGCAGAATGAAGAGGAAACAAGTCCGCATTTGTACACCTGGTATATTCACAAATCACTAGTCAACAACCGCACTCTTTGGATCTCAACGCCGACTCACCAGAAGTAGTGTTGGTAGGGGATGGTCAGGAAGATTAGAACATTCCGCAGACATCACCGGGTTTTTATAGTGCCAAGCACGCAGCGCCTCAAGTATTTGGGGTAATGATTTCGCCGCAAGGCTTCAGGGCTTTTTTGGCCGTCGAGGTCATTGCAGAAGTGCAGGACAAAGATAGAGCATGCCGCAGGCGTGGCGGCCGCTGGTGAGCCCCTTCGAGAGTGTTTCCCACAGTCAGTGAAATCGCAGAGTATTTCGCACAATCACAAATTTTCTCCTGATTCTCTTGATCATGACGAAACACAGCAAGAACAATACCGCGTCCTCGATATTCTCGTACGCAGAGTACAAGAAACTCGATTATGGGACCAAGAAAGTATGTAGAATTTCCATTTATCGTACCATCGCTGTAATTTCATACTAGCAACGTCTAGGGAATGAGTCCATGCGAAGGTTCGACGCCTGTGCACTCTGCCTCAATCGCGCTCGGGAGCCGTTAGCCTGCTATGAAGGACATCTCTTCTGCAAGGAATGCGTATATACAGATCTGCGTAAGGTCCTTGCTGGCGTAGCTGTGTTGCGCTTACCGCTAGGATCTAGTCACGCAAAAGAAGGACATAAAACGGCAGAAAGAACGTCTTGAAAGCCTCAAGAAGGAAGCAGAGGCTGAGCGCCAACGAGCAAAGGAGGCCGCGAGAGAGCGTGTCCTTCTGGAGTTTGAAAAGGGACAGCTTGGCTTAGCTGCTACGTCTACAACTGGCACGACTTCAGGTGTCAATAGCGAAGGTGATTAACTCGGCCATATTCAAAATCCAACTGATACTGATCTTTGTTAGGCAGAGGGACAAAGAGGAAGTTTGATTTTGATGTTTCCAAGGTGGAATCTTTAGCACGAGAAGGAGAAGAGTTGGCTTTGCTACAAATCGAAAAGGAGCAAGCTGAGGCGTTGCGGAACAAACTTCCGGATTTCTGGTTGCCGTCACTGACGCCAACATATACTTCTTCTGGCCCCCCACGGTCCCTTCAAGATGTGAAACTCCAAACCACTTGCAGGGGAGGCAATCCATCACATTCTCTCTCGTATGTCCTACCCTTGCCCTCTTCTCACTTTGCACTGAGCCAGCTTGGACAAAGATTAAAGCAATTGGTGCCAGTAAAGTTCTCGTATCATACGCCTTCCGCTTCTGTCGGTTCGCCCGTGGGTAACGGCGAATTGTCATCTCAGAAGGAAGAACGCGACCCCATGTGCCCATCATGTAAGAAGCGGTTTTCCAACAGCGTTCTCATGTTCCGTGGGTGAAATGTCTCTGATTCCAACGTCTCGCGCTAACCTGCATACCTAGTAACCAAGACTTGCTCGCACGTCACCTGTAGAACTTGCACGGATACACTCGTTCGTCCCGCTCAGCAATGCATTGTTTGCGATACCCAGCTAAAGGACGGTGACATAATTGAGCTGAAGCGCGAAGGTATTTATCCCACTGGCCTTTTAACCCCTACCTGTTTCATATTTCTTCAACTTCAGGCACTGGTTTCGCTGGTGGGGGGCTCGCTGAATCGTCCAGAGCTGGGATCGCTTTTCAAGGCTAGCGTGTATCATTTACGTTGCTACGGTTCGCGCTTTCGATCTTGTTCTTGTTTATTTAGCCGCTGTCCACACTAGCGATGGTATTGTAGTATTACTCCCATGGCAGCTTCGCAACTGCTCTGCGGGAATCTTCTGCTTAATTAACGGACGGCCCGGCGCCGCCGTCAACGATTCATAAGAGCTCTGATGGACGTCTTTCTCTGGCACACTGTAATGTTCGGTAGCTTGTTGCAAGTTTGGGCTGGCGCGAACGCTGTCCTGACCTCTAATTCAACTTACTTCCAGCCCAACTCTACGGGTATCCGCCTTCAAAACGGGTTTGAACGTGTCTTTATTCAAGTGAGTTAGATGCTCTACACTACGGCATAGGTTGTATCTGACGTTTTCGGAGCCATTTGGGAACCATGGCATGCGCGTTCGTGCTAGTCTCATGAAAGACCCTACGGGTCAAGAACTATCGGCTCTGCTCGACCCTCCCCTTGAAGGGCCCGGTGGGGGCCAGGGTCTTTCTCATGACATCGAACTCCCTTTTCAAGGTAATGCGACCATTCGAAACGGTGACCTTATAACAGAGGTCTCCAATGGCTTCATATCATTCTTCCGTGCCGAGTCCAACGGAAGCCGTACACTCTTAACTGCGGAATATACGGATACAAAGGCCCTTCAGCCAAGATACTATATCCAGCATTTTCGAGCATCCAGCTTCGAGGCG
Source organism: Pleurotus eryngii var. eryngii (assembly GCA_029467805.1). NCBI lineage: Eukaryota > Fungi > Basidiomycota > Agaricomycetes > Agaricales > Pleurotaceae > Pleurotus > Pleurotus eryngii. The sequence continues at coordinate 2,829,297 of SZVJ01000012.1, forward strand.
CAGTTTTCATTCACCTCTACCCCAGAGGAGCAGATTTATGGCGCCGGGCAGCAAGCTTGCTGTGATGATAACTCAGTCAATAAAAAAGGGCAGGTCGTGGATCTCATTAATTACAACTCGCACGTTACTTTGCCCGTTTATATGACAAACAAAGTAAGTTTCACCTCTGTTCGTACGCAGGCAACACGACCCCACTCTAATATAGGGTTACCTACACTTCTTCAACATGCCCAGTCAAGGCCGAATGGGTAAGGCAGGATCGCTTCATTTGACATGCTCTAATCATTGAAACAGAGTTCAGTCCGCTGCGGACTCGCTTCGTTGCGAGTGAAGCGAGCGTCGTCGATTACTACATGTAAATTGCGTTGTATGGATCACGGATGTTTCGCTTACTTCTTGATTAATTTCCAGTACAACAGCTACGCCAGGTGATTATGACGCTTTACAACAGCAATTCACCGGTGTCACGGGTACGTGACCCTTAACCTACCATATTTTGCGAGTTAAATTAATGAAGGAATGTTAGGACGCCAGCCTACGCCTCCGGACTTCCTTTTGGGATACCAACAATCTAAAACTTCGTTACTTCAATGAGAGCCAAGTTTTAGATGTAGCACAACGGTTTCATGACGAGCAGGTCAACGTCTCTTTGATTGTGGTCGACTTCTTTGCCTGGAAGTTTCAAGGAGACTGGTGCAGAAACCTCTCTATTCGTAGCTTTCAGGGATTCTCAGATACGTTTGCAGGTCGTTCAATCCGGAATTCTTCCCCGATCCTGAAGGGATGGCGGCCAAAGTCAAGGAGCTGACCGGCGCTGAGATGATGGTGTCACTTTGGCCAAGTGTAGAAGATTTATCGGAGAATTATCTCACCCTCCAGCATAACGGTCTTCTAGCGATTACTAGAGATGGTCCAGGCGTACAAGATTCCTTTGCAGGGGTGTACACTCGCCTTGTAGACTCAACGAACCCCGCCGCTCGGGAGTTCCTTTGTAAGCGCCCGACGATATATACCAGATGACTGATCTTCATACCAGGGTGTACAGGGAGGCGGCTCAACGATAGTTACTTTTCAAAAGGGATTCACAATTTTTGGATCGACCAAGCGGATGGTTGGTAGCATGTCACAAACATTCTGATGATCTCGCTCACGCCTAAATATACATCTAGGCGGCACTCTTGGTGAACCGTTTGAGAACAGTAAGCTGCCCACGTTCGACTTCTCCGCGTGTATTTACTTGGCTTCCAGACGGACAAACAATCAGATCGTTGCCTTTCGCCCGCTCATTCGCCCAGTACTTTATCGGAACGCAAGAGGGGGCTGGCAAGATGTATCCTTGGTTGCATCAGCAAGCTATCGATGAAGGGTTCCGAAACATTACTACCCGCCGATCATGGCGTGACATCCTGCGAGTTCATGTCCCTAACGCGAAGTACCTTCGTAGGCGGGCAAAGGTTCTGTTCTTATCTTTGGAGTGGGGATACGGCGAGCCGGTTCGACGTTCTACTGCAGCAAATTACCGTCGGTACTTCTGTTGCCGCCTCAGGGATATCAGCTTGGACGCTGGATATAGGTGGCTTTTCTGGTTTGAATGTTGACACCGACTCGGTACGTTCCTACTACATCAAATTCCCCCCTCAATCACCCATGTTTGTATAGGGGACCGTGAGCTGTTTGTTCGGTGGCTATCCATGGGCGTCTTCCTTCCATTCGTGAGCGTCTCTTTCTTTCAATGAATTACCTAGATATGAATCAAACTTTCCGTAGATGCGGGTCCATGGGCACGTTCAGGCTTTCCTCACGCCGAATATGTTTCACTGATGCCTCGTGTACAGAACGAGAAGCTGTAGCTTGCCTGCAGGTGACTCGCAACCATTTGCTAACCCTTGTCCCAATGAACCTTGGTCTTACGGCGATGCAAACCTTGTTATAATCAAGAAGGTATGATGATGTCGGTTAGTGAAACTTCTGGCGCCGTGTTGAACACTTTCGGCTGTAGTACATAGCACTCAGGTACCAGCTGATCCCCTATGTGAAACGGCTGTTCAGAATGCTACAAGCGACGGGGGAGAAGCATCATGCGACCGCTCTATTATGATTTCTCGCTTTCAGACCCTTTTGTCTCTGAGGCTACGGCAACCAATGACCCCCCCTCGTCGTTCATCAATTCATGTTCGGTGCGTGCAGATCTAATGATTTTTATATATCCTCAATCAACTCTTACGCCACGCTATCGCAAGGTCCTCGCCTCCTCGTTGCACCGGTAGGTGCACCCAACACGCTGGTTAAGGAAGTTTACCTCCCACGTCTACCTGATGCTACTGCCAGACAACACGTTTCTTGGAAGCATTGGTGAGTGGCGTCAGTGGCGTAGGGACGTTAAGTTGATTAGGCGTTGTCAGGTGGACCGACAAAGACTTTGGGCGAGGCGGTGCGGCTGTTAATGTCAGTGCTCCCCTTGACGAAATCCCTGTCTTCTATCTTGGAAGCAAGGATGAGATTCTGCGCGGTGATGTATAGTCCCTTCGACGAATAGTCGCTATTAAAACCATCATGGTCGGTCCAACGGCTTCCGACTACATCGTATATTCTCAAGGACACGAAACATATCGAGAATCCCAATTCTTTTTTTGTCTTTGATCCGATTAGAAACCTTGTACCTAGAAGGGTTCAAGACATCGCGAGCGACAATCACCAGCGTTGCAGTTCAGCGTCTCCGCAGTTGATGAGAGAGCACGATGGAATTTCTTCTTCCACAAACGCCGACGAAATTGTCACGGCGAGGGAAACGAACAAGCCGCGCGCTCCCTTTTGAGGATGAGTATAAAAGACCGATACCCACGTTTCCACCGCCGTCGCCAACTTGACAACAACCCCCTCTATACACTTCACATCGAATGCTTGCGATATATTTCGCAGAAGGGGTAGGTTTAGCGCAGTTGGTCAAGTCTGTGTTTTACCCCAACGGCATAGCTCCCAACATGGGCGGGACGCAGCCACCAACACCATCAAACCCGCAGCAAAGCGCGACGTCGCCTGCCCCCCTCTCGGACACGACAAGTCCCCCACATCAGGGACAAGTCAACAACGCCAATCACGTCGATGGGACATTCAACAACGCGGCCGAACCCCAGAACCCCAACAACGGCGGCACCCACAACGGCAGCACTCACGGAGATCATTTTGCAGGACCCATCCATGGGGGTAACGTCGGTGGCCGCGGCAACAACAACGCTGTATACAACAGCAGCGCCATATACAACGATGCAGCTGGCGGTCCACCCGACGTGATATAAACCCCAGTCCGTGTTACGAATACGGTTCATCTTCTTTACCGTAGTTGCTCATTCGCGTTGTAGGGCCATCGACTCAGCTGCAACAGCTGCAGGCCAAAATAGACGATTTGAACTCAAAAATTGAGCAGATAATGGATGAAATGGGCTTGAACAAAGAGCAGAAGCTGCAAAGGATGGTAGATGAACTAGGGGCAACATATCGAAGTTTGCAGCGGGAAGCCGCCAGAGCCCAACCGCCAACCGATAGCGAACGCGAAGTTCCAGCTAATTCGTGTGCATAATGTTGTGTGTTGATTTGTAAATTCTTTGTTACTACTTACTTTGTGTTGTAATTGTTATCCTCGCCTTATATCGTTGTTCTTGATTCTGATCCTGCGTATGTCTCAAATACCACGCTCAATTTTTACGTTCCAGTCTACTACCATCGATACATCTGACCCGTCAAAAGGCTGTAGATTGTCCTTTGTATCGAGCGGATGTCATTCAAGCCTCTGGGAATAATGTGACAGCGACCGAAAATACTAACCACTCATGGCCACGCTCTAGTTTCTTCCATGGACGCGGAGGAGCCAAGGTCCAACGGTGACTTGCTCTGCAGTCATCATGCACCACGCACAACTGCCTTCCTGGAGTCGAAGGCGCCCAAAATACAGATGCCTCGTCTGCGCCAATCATCGGCGATAATAGTATGGACCCACAAAATACAACGTTCATATCATCTTGATCCTCGGTTAGGACCCATTATTTCTCTATCATCCAGTCTCAGGGACACAGACATCGCAAACAACCACAATGGTGGTAAAGAAACGCCGCTTAGCGGAACGAAATCAGAACTTCGACTTTCACAACTCAACCCACTGCCGTGCTAGGAAGATGCTTAGGTGACACCTAACACACTGGTGGCGGAGAACATGGCATAATTCCTCAAGATCGAGCATATTGTTGAAATAAGCTGCCGAGGGTCGCGTCGAATATGATATAACAAATAGATAGTATTGTGTTTGACTGGGAATCCAGTAAACAATATTTCATCTTAGCGCTGAGTAGAGCTCGGTGAATAACTTTTTTCAAGTTATTAGCAAGTTACTAACTAAGGTGCATCAGCTTAGGTTACAAACACGTAGTTATTAACGAGTTATTAACGAGTTATTAGCAAAAGTTCTAAGGGGGCCAAGTTAGCCCAATTTAAAGGTCCATTCTGGGGCAGCGTCAACATCAATGGTCTCAGTGACCGGGGCGGTCACTTTAGCAGTCGTTGCTGTTGATGCCCTTTCTGACAGCACGTCTCGGAGTGCTGGAACACCCAAGTTGACCAAATCTCCAGCATCCAGCTCGTCGTCGCGCATGCACTGAAGCATGAATGCATCCGGGACGTCGTTATCATCCTCATCCTCGTTGCTGGTGTCTTCGTCTTCCGATTCCGACGCTTCCTCGTCGGCATCCGAGCTACTGCTTGATGCAGCAGCATCTTTGAAATTTCATTGCTAATAACTATGTTAATAACATGCAAAAATCCTCGAAAGTTATAACCGGCATGTTAATAACTCAGTAGTTATTCACCGAGCTCTAGCGCTGAGGGTACCACTTTGGACTAGCCAGTGAATAACCTAGCAGGAGGAATATTTAGACTCCGTCACTCCGCACCCCAGGCAGAGCCGCATTAAAAGAGCGTGGGATTATCTATGAAAGAGCGTTAGTCGTGACTCAATCTGTGACAGTCGCGTCTTCCTTCTCACCTCCATCCTCCTGCTCCCAGTACGACGACACCGATACGCCCCTTGGTATACCCCGCCACCCTTGGATAAGCCCCTGCGATAGACTTTGTACCGTAAACGAGCGCTATAAAAAATTTCATTACGCGTTATCGCCGTGCCTACACGGTTTTGAGGCGTCATTTCGGAGGAAGTGGTTCGTTCAAGCCATTCAAGGGATAGTCTAGCTCCAGCTAAGTGACCACGACTCTTTCTACCCCTCCATACTCGCCCTCCTCACCCAGAAACACGTGCACCTACCGGGTCCATACCATCCACTGTAAGTCACCGGCTTAGACCTTATCGCGCTAAGGTGAGTCAGTCAACAATCGACGCTGATCTCCGCTTCCTAGACTTGGAACTCCATGCTTCCTGTATTCCTCATACACATTAATTGCGTAGTTAGTTTGTATCCGTACGTAGTGCTCATTGAAGTTAATATTTTTCTCTGTATAGATCTTCATCATGAAGTCTCTAATCGAGCTCAATATCGAGTTACAGTAATATGTAGGAAGTACAACTGGAATATCTTATCTTATCCCCTCGATCGCGAGAGTTTCGTGACTGAAATTGAAATTGAACCGTGTAGCTCCTGCCTACCCTACACATTCCATGCTCGAAACAAATTGCTCCGCAGCTTCGAATCACGATCAGGGCCTGTATTCTTCCAAGATTGGGTCCAAAAACTACCTTCGAGGTTCTCGTGCAATTTGCCTCGTCGACTACGCGTGCAACGCGCATGGCAATGTGGGACATAAAATGGGGAAGGCAGGCACGTACCACCAGTCGATCAAACCAGTCAATCAATGGCACGGCTTGTCGACGTTCATGGCTACACAACGATGCCGTATCAATAGATCAACTCACTCATGGCTTCCGTGTGTAGTACAGGGTTGGCAAACGCCACCTTTTCGCTTGCTGAATATAAGGCGAGATACCATCATACCCTCTTATTCTCTGTTAACAGCTAACATTGCTTTGTATAAAGGGCGTCGCATAGGCATCGCTCCTGTCATCCAACTCGAACAATAAGTCGTCGTTCTGAATAGTTTTGATGATGCCGTTACTGACAGTAACGGAGTGCTACCTTCGAACAATGTATCATCACTATGATGCCGTGACTGGCAGTCCCTTCAAACTGGCAGTTAACAGCAATCCAAGACTTTGTAGGCGCCAAATCGGTAGTAAGGTGGACCCACAACATTTACGTACTTTTATAGAGCAAGAATACATTCCAGTTCCAGCACAGGCGCCAGCGAAGTTGATCAGGACGGCGAGGGGGGTTGACAGGCTGTGCGTGCTATCCCACACCGGACACACACATAAAACGTTGATAACGTCTCCCCTCACGACATCACCAACTCGCCAACCCCCAGAGATACGCTTGACATAAATCGTTTCAGTATGATGCCTACTGCCTCGCCAGTATCACCAAATAATCCATTCCGGCCCAGTAAGGCGAGTCTAGCTAGGAAGGTTCTCGTCTCACCCAATTATCTCTATAGATGCTGCCGACAGGACTGACGGTCAATCGATCTCGCGAGACCTAGTTCCCCCAATCATCACACTTACAACCAACAGCACTGCAGCTAATGCCGTCTCGTCCTGCAGCGCTGCATGCAAACACCAACCCATCTTCCCGTGTAACGTCGCCTGCTCCAGTGCTGCAACACATGCCGAACTCCTGTCCTCCGCCAGGAGAAACACACAATTACAACAATAGCGAGGGGGTGTTCAATCAAGTTAATGGAAACCAGCACTTTGACTATAGCACGGCACACAATGGACATATATATGAAGGAGATACCTTTGCGGCACCTATTCACGGAGGTAATATCGGGGGTCGCAACAACCAAAATGCCATATACAACGGTTCAGCGGCTTTTGACCCATCTAAACGATTCAGAGGCAACTCTAGTACGTGCTAAGTGCTAACCATCCGCCCGATCATAGTGCTAACCTTAGGACAAGACATGCGCGGCCTCGAGGCCAAGGCGGATTATCTTCAATCAGAAATTGACCGCGTAATGGACGAATTGGGCTTGAACGAGGAGCAGAAGTTAGAAAGGAAAATATTAGACTTGCAACTAACATTTCGCGCTTTGCAACGGGAGATTGCGGTCTCAACGTCCTGAGTCCGCCCCGTCGCATGATGTTGGCTATGTGCAGTGGGCTAGCTAACTCGTTTTCTTAGTCTCGTATTGCTGCGTAAATCGCTTAGCTTCATGCTTTGTACTGTAGTTGGGATCATTGTATTCATCTTCCTCTGGTTTTGTGTTATGCTGAGCGCCTGATCGGACAACTACTATGGCCACGACCACAACGAACGACCGCACCCTCCACGTTCACTCGTCATTTCGTATCTCGGACATGGATCTTGGACGGAACCCTCATGGGTCATGCAAAATCTGGTATACAACCAGTAATATGCATTGAGGTATCGATGTGATGTCTGCCAAGCACTACCCTAGTCCTCGTCTCCGGAGTCTGTTGAACATTGGCAAGGTCATATGCTGCACACTGACAGCCTGTGCTCGGTTACTGCGCTTGTTTTCTACCCCGGCACGCAGGCTACGATATAATTATATGGTGAGACTCATCGCCAGATTCTCGCTGCGTACCATTCGAGGACCCCTATTTCATTCACGAAGGGCTGCCACTTTCAGAGCATTCAACACGCTGAAGGTGGTACGAAGCCATGACAAGAGGGCGATGTTCAATGATCTCAATTAGTTGACTCAGGCTCGTGAAGCCGGCAACTGTTTCTTGGGTCGGAACAAAGTGTCGTGAGGTGCAATTGACCTTCAAGTTGTTTCAACTTTGAGGCGAATACAAAGGTATGAAGGCTCATCGCAGAGTCCTTAGTATAAAGATCTCTACCGTCGCTCCTAGCAAATGGCTGAAAGTGGCCGAATACTCACTGTTATTTCCCGCGCCATCATGTCTCCTCCCAACCTTTTCAAACGTGCGTTTACGATTGAGTAAGTATTGCTAAATTCTGACCATATGCAGGGTTCGCCGGTAAACGACAAAGCTCGAAACCTCAAACTCCCTCGCCACCCGCACAAGTCGTAGAGCCCGTCCCTCCTCCACAAATACAAGAGCCACAGGCAGCGACGCAGCCAAGCCCCCCGCTCCAGCATCCAGAAGCAGCGGAGCCCCCTCCTTCTCCACCAACTCCCCAGCAGGATGTCGTTGCTGTAAATCAGCACGAAACAGCCAACAACAACAATTCCGAGGGGACATTCAATCATGTGAATGGAAACCAGAACTACGATACTAGTACAGCCTATCAGGGTGACGTATACGAAGGGGACTACTTTGCATCGTCTATTCAAGGTGGCAATGTCGGGGGGCGTGGCAACACGAACGCAATCTACAATGGTGGGAGCTCGTTTGATCTACCTCGGCGAGGTAGCGGTACTGCCAGTGCGTGCTATGCATTAAACTCATTTCGCTCATGGTACTCACTGTAGGGTCAGAGATGCGAGGCCTCGAGGCCAAAGCAGAGTACTTCCAATCGGAAATCGATCGGCTGATGGACGAAATGGGCCTGAGCGAGGAGCAGAAGCTGGAACGCAAAATAACGGAGCTACAAATAACATATCGAACTCTGCAGCGGGAAGCTGCTTCACCTCGATCGGGCCTAGGGCGAGATGACTATTAGTGCTCCTCGAGGGTCCGCAGGATGCTACGGCTTTGGCTAGCCTTGGCTCCGTTTCTGCTATCTACATAATATTACACTTTATCTATTCTTTAATATTTATGTCTTGGAATTTGGAATTGTTAACGTGCTGAACGGCCCTAAGAATGTTGATTTGCTCTCGAGAATACGAATGAGGACCTAGGAGTCACCCCTGTTGACGGGGTGACTGTGGGAAGCTCTCTTCTAAGTCTCCCTTTCCTCTGTCTCTTCTGACCGACGCTCATCTTCTCAACGGGGAGGTTGGTCTGCGGCCTAGTTTTGACCATCTGGTGTCGTGCATCTGGCCACGCTTGGCCACCGCCATGCTTTATCAACTGGACAAGACTCGCGACGCATCTCCCTGACCTAAATATCCCCTACTCAGCCCTTTCCTCAGGCATGTACCACCACGGTAGTGACCAGAATGAACCTTTCGTTATTTGGTCGACAGCTTGGGACACGTTACACCGGTTTAATTCTGGCCACCGCCCCATCCAGGACTCGCCATCGCCGCCACCGTTGATTGGCGATGACATTACCTCGGACGAAGGAACGGAGGCTGACTGGGTTTCGGACACTGCGCTTGACAATGGTCAATATGTTATTTACGAAACTTGCGGGGTGGCAATCCACGACGAGGCGTGTCCTGACGTTACTGCTTCTACTGGGGATGTCTTTCCTTACATATCCCAAGGCGGCTTGAATGATAAATCACGGCCTGTTGACGAACTCTCGTTTCAAGCACTACTGGACCAGGACCGTGTTCTACGGGACTTAACTTGGCTGGCTACTACTCGCTTGGACGAATTTGAAAGGCCTCTGACTCACATGATCAACCGCTGGCTCGCGTTACCCCCGAAGATACTCGCGAAAGTTCTGTTCTACCACGCAACTCGACATCCGTCTTATGCTACTCCTCTCACCTCCCTGATTCTATTGATCTGTAAATATGGCGCGGCGCGGCATGGAGTAACCTATGCGCGAGACGTGAGAGCTGCTGTTGAAATTATCACCGTTGAGGCAGTGGAAGATTATTGGCGGAACGGGAACAGAGTGTGTCTTGTTTTATTCTTGTTTCCCCTTTCGACTTAGTTGACTGTAACTTCTCGCAGCTCACCACATCCGTTGTCGGCTTCTACATGGGTCACCATCTGCAGCGATACTCGGTTAACATCTCTGCGTTTTTGGGAGCGGTTCTCGGTGGTGGCATCGTGCCCATGCAGCTCTTGTTCCCCGTGATACACAACATTCTTCCCAGCCAACCCAGGTCCTCCATGGCAGCAAATGATGCAGAACGCGCAGAGGCCATCTATACGCTGTTATCCTACGTGGGCAGTAGGCTTTGCGTCAAGGAGAAGAAGAGCGGCTGCGGCAACGAACAAATCTTGGAAACCCGCAAGTCGTTAAAGCGCGTGTCAGCATATTTACTTCAAGAACTAGGCCACTCTGCTCGGAGTCTGTCTCCGGCCTCCGACCACCTGAAAGAAAAGACTCGTAGTCGGTATTTTGCAAGTCTTTCTGCTGTTTTCATCATTCTTGGTATTTCTAATCGGTGTCGCAGGATATTCTTTGCATTCTTCGCGACGCTCACTCCCGAGATCCATTGGTCACTTTCTCTCGCCTGAAGGAAGTCCGTTATTTTGGTTCAGACTTCTCAGCGACAGTTATAAATCGGACTTGAAATCCATGGGCGCGAAACCCCTCTCACTCTAGGCTTGGTCTATTTCCCTTTGTTGTGCGCGTTTTCCCTTATTTTCTGCTGTCTTATTTATGTAGAGAGCATGATCATTTGTAGTCGTTCCGACATATAATTCTAATTGTTTTACTTGCTCTAGTCTATGGTCACGACATGTCTTACTCATCAAGGACGATCATGCACATGTCTCCCAGTGGTCATTTTGCTTTTCTCAGAGTTAGGTTATGGCACACCTACCCCTAGAACTATTCCCAGTGATCTTTGAGAATATCCTAAAACCAAGCCAACTAGCAACCTGTTGTCTCATCAGCAAGGCCGCTTCATCGTTCGCGATTCCGTTACTATATGATCGCATATTGATCTATGCATGGCACAAAGGAGCGAAAATAAAGGTGAGCCATTTGATCTACATGGTTTATAAATCATTGTTGATGGGGAACAAAATAGGTGGTTCAGGTGTTCAACACCCTCGCGAAACGCCGGAATCTGGCTCGCTATGTCCATTCGCTAGGTCTGCACAGGGCTGCCTTCTAATTCTCCCTCGAGGGTCCCTAATTATCGGTTCACCAGAACTACGAGATTTCCCAAAGGGACCCGAGATCGACGTATACGGTGTAGCCGTATTTCTTCGTGCCTTGGACAACTGCATCAACCTTCAACGGTGCATCTGGACCCGGGATGGATCGTTGAACAACGAAATCCTCCAGAGTCTGTCCGCCCTCCCGCAGCTTCAGTCTCTGACGATCAACGGTCATAGCGCGCGATTTTACGATGCTAGGTGCTTACTGAACATACGTGGTTTACGCGACATATGCGTGATCATGCCGAGCGCGGAGGTGGTGCGGGTTCTTGTGGAATGGGCGGAACTCAACGCGAGCACTCTTCGAGGTCTGGAGATTATATGCAAGGTGAGTCCCGTTGATTTTGTAAAGCAGCGATGAATGAGCTTACCCTCAATCATTCAGACCTCGCCCCTAATCACCAATGAGCACCTTGGCTTCATTGCTTGTAGCTGCATCAACTTGGAAAGGTTGCGTTTGGTCGGTTGCTCTAAGGTCTCGCACGATGGGGTGTCAAGCTTTCTGCATTCCAACCGTATCCCCATGGTCGAACTTGCTTTGGAGGGGCTTTCTTCCAGTTTTCGTATGTCGTCTCTCCCACACGGTGTCCGCGAGGTATTCACATACACGTTTCCTAGAAATGGGTAGACCTTAGCCTCAAACCCCACAATAACTTGACTCGCATGCGATCGATAACGTTGTCAATCGGCGGAGAAGCTGAGTCCGACTTCTCCCAATGGGTAAACGCAGTCGCTCCACTACTGCGTTCCGCTCCGCTCGAGGAAATACAGATTTATTCCACTGGCCCGCGGCCTGGGGACCCAACCGACAACGAGCTTTGGTCGCGGCTGATTACTGCCCATGCCGCGCGTCTCACACGTTTCTCCGTGCACAGGATGCTTCTCTTGCCGATAACCATCGAGGATATCTGCACGAGATGTAGTCAGCTTGAACAGTTGTTTATAGCAGTACCGTATGCCATCTTCGTTCGTCGATTGTCCGATGCCCCTTGCGATTGCTCGAGGCTTACTATACTCCTAGGATTCTCTTGGGCCTCTCTTGGCCTCCGCTAGAAATTTAAGAACGTTACACCTGAACTTCCCCCAGACCTTTGGTGATCCACCGCTTGTGCCCCCAGATAAGGCTGCAGCTTTGGTGCGTCAGTGCAGTAGCACCTTGACGCAGCTGGGCTGCAACACTAAAGTATGGCAGGTAAGATCCAGGTTTCGTATACCATATGTGCGTATATCTGACTGAGTGCGTACAATTTAGGTTGTTAGACATATACGCACGGACGGTCAAGGCAATTCGTACATTGAACGCTCTCTGGGTAGATACGAGAAGCCGGATATACCGGAACAATTTCTTGTTGTACATACATAATGAAAGAGCACTAACTCAAAATGGGGTCGATAGAGGGAATGCCATTGGACTACGGACTTCTTCGCGTTTTGCTGTGCCACATAATAGTTCAACGAGAGTGAACGCAAAGGGGAATGCCGTTCCTAGTAGGATTAATACCAACTATCAGTCTCTCCGTCCTGTAAGTGGATCGATGAGAGATAGATTTACTGACCTGGCCCACGGCTAACATATGCGATCAAACCATTTGCATTAAGCTTTACATCTTCCACCCATGACGTTCGGTAAGACGCACCTCGTCACCAACTTCCCGGAAATCACGACGGAATCCTCAGAGTAGTCGAAATCTGAGCAATATAGACCACAATCAGCTTCGTCTCCGAAGCCTTAGCGTCAACACCTACTCTTCTCAAGCTGCGTCCTCACCGATGGATGAGAGGTTAGTCGTTGCTTCGGGAGCTTCGAAGTCAACGCTGCCAGACTACCTGTAGATCCCTCAATTTGTCGCCACTCACAGACGTGCTACGGGATTGAGTACCTGCACAGATCATACCCACGAATTTGTCGTGGTCGAGGTAGTCTCTGACAAGTTCTTGTACCACTGACGATTGGGAAAGCGTTTCGGCTCCTTTGGCTCCCCCTGGGATCACCAGCAGGTCGAAATGATCCTAAATTCAAGGCAATAACCGGCGATTAGGTTGATGTTGACCGCAGGCCCGAGTTCACCCTGGATGAGTTATGCAACACGTACAGGTCCGCATTTGCGTCTCTCTAGGTACGTATCTGGCTGAATATTGATACCTCGGGAACCTTTGCAGAAGGGAGGGCTGACAGTGTGGGGCTCAGAACCATCGGTATCGGGTGCGGGGACAAAGGCAGAAGTGCAGGAGATTCCAGCGCGGACGAAAGTATCATAGGGGATCGTGCTGCGTTGGTTGCATTGGTGAATGTGAAAGGCATACTTCTCAGTGAAGGACGTACAATTCCATCTCCTCGGTCCCATCTGCCATCAAGATCAGTGCCGAAGGCATTTTGGTTCTGCTTAAGGAGGAGGTTAACGGTCAACTGATTGCTGCCTCTTGTCGTGAATCTCAGGGGCCCCTGAATGACTTACTAGAATTCATCGTGAAAGCACTAGATACATCTGGGTGTAATACGGTCCTCGCACGTAAATGGATAGCACAAAAATAATGGAAGAACGTGGCAGAGCACTAGCTGATTATCCCCTAAGCGAAATGCCGACGCCAATCAAGAAGCCGACGCCGACGCCCAAGACTCCCACTACACCCACAATCCACCTGCGGCTGCGAAGAGTAGATAAAAATAGCTTGGACTTGCTTTTCTTGCGGCGGGAATAGGACGTGACCGCGGTGTCTAACTTTGCTTCATCTACCGGAGGTGGATCTGAGGCGGTAGGAGGGGCCTTGTTTGCAGGTGAGGTCCAAGGAACTACGCGAATTATGCTGTTGCTGATTCTTCTGCTGAACGGCCCAAGAAGGGAGAGAGAGAACCACAATACCGAAGAAAGGTGGAGGGGATCGAAATTCCGAGCGGTGAATGAGTGACTGCGAGCTGAGTAGGAAAATGGCCGAGCGGTGTGCTGTGCTGAAGCGTCAGGCTCATATTGCTGCTGAGGCAAGGAGCTGGACGGCGCCGCGAGCCGCCTACGTGCAACTTGAATAGAAAGATCGCTCTCCCAAAACGACTTGCGATCTTCAAAAGTCGTCTCTTCAAGCTTCCTCTTTGCCGATTTTCCGGACTGGTGCCCTTTGACTGTGCTGACCAAGTCCCTTCCTTGACTCGGCGATGTGGATGACGAAGGGTTATTGTTGTTCGAGGATGGCGTAATGAGTCTGCGTGATACAGGCACACCGAAGTGCCCCACTATTCGGTCTATTTCGTACCAACGAAGGAAGCGCTCGGCAGCCTCTCTTCGAAGTGATGGGAGCGTGTTGGAGCGAAGGATGGTACCAGCTGAAGGTAATGCGGGGAAAAGACATGGGTATGAGTAGGATCACGCCTCTTCGTAAGGGTAGATTGCGATACGGATGGATACAACATGGTAGCAGCAGCCGTAGACGGCAGCTTGATCACTGGCACATACGATGAGAGAGACTCAGTGATGATGTGCTCAGCTACAGCAACCCTTGGATCGAAAGCTGTGTAGAACATGTTAAATAATCCCATAACGGGAAAACCACGAGGTGACTATACCTTGTCGTTCCCTTTGTCTAGGGAACGAAAGTGCACTCCTCTCGTCTCCATGGTAAAGATCGTAGAGAAGTACAAGGCCAACACAGAGGGGCGAGCCAGATGCAGCGAGGAGATTGTGAACGAGTGACGAAGTATAGGGAGGCAGAGAGGGCGAAAGCACGTCGGTTAGCTCGCGGAAGGGGTAGGCAAGGAATGATTGGAGTTCAGTAAGAGTGTTGGTGAGTGTCGAACGTATCTGGATAATTGTTAGAGGTGGGGCAATTCATGCATTAAAAGTGAAGCGTACGAGTTGCTCTGAGCTTTCATATTCTGAATGGTAGGATAAAGAATACGGATGTGGGAGTCGAATAGTAACTTCGATGATCTCAATATTACGCGATGGTTCGTATTTCTCCAGACCATATGCGTCTTGGTGTTCAATCCAGTCCGTCGAAGCTCTCAGGATACGCCACGAGGCAGGATCAGAATTCAATGGTTCATCACTTCGGGACTGCTGTGGGTGGAAGGGTTCCCAGCCGCCAACGTCCACGATGTCCTCGTTGTTCTCCACCAACAAGCGGCCTATGTCCGGCTCGGGGTCTGCGCTATGACCAAGCAAGTCATTATTGGTGTCTGACAGCTTCATCACAAGAACCCTAACATCTCCCAGCGATTGCCCATAGGCCGTTGGGCGACGTAGAGCCGCTGGAAGGCTCAAAGAAGGAATGATTAAGTGTCGTGTGGATTGGCTCTGAGGGTCCGTATCTGAATGATGGTCCTGTTGAGGTCTCGTGTGTACTGCATGGCTCTGAACGTGAGGAAGTGAATCAAGAGAGTGGGGTTCTGACGGCAGAGGCGGTGTTGCTGCGGCAGAGCTAAAGAAGAATGACGAGGAGACGGATGGGAGTGAGGAGACGGACCCCGGGTCAGTGAGCGACGGACTATCAGGCGGCGAGGGCGGATCGTCCAAAACAGGCGAAGGCGGGCGGTGTGGATGCCGCGTCAGGGTTGGCGAAGGAGTGCGCTCGTGCTCGTTGCTGAGGTCGGCGGTGGAGGGGATGATGAACACGGTGGACGATGAGGACGCTGGGTTCGATAATGAGTCCTCCATGTCGTGGTTCGAGTACAAGTGTCGAAATCCCGCGATTGTGCTTCTGGTGGCGTATCGCATCCTTTATCTGATTAGATTACGACCCTTTGTTTGTTCGTGCTATTGCGGGCGACTCGCAGTGTTCATAGTCCCGACAGCTATGCTCTTTCCTTGCTTACAACATGTCTGATTTCGACAACGACTTCCCAGCCGATGGGGATGACTCCATGATGGATGAAGCAGGGGGTTCCTACGAGGCCACACCAGGTCACCCGCCAAAAGCCCGACGCGCAGATTATGATGACGAGGAGGAAGAGGAGGAGGAAGAAGAAGAGGAGGAGGAGGAGGAGGAAGTGTCTGGTCGTGGAAGGAAGCGTGCAAAGGTGCTTGAAACTGTCCCGAATCTTCCCGAAGTTGTTCTCATTCATGAATAGCATCGTCACAAGCGGTCCTTCGCCAATGAATTCCTCGACATTGAAGCCGAGGTCACGGACGAAGAGGAAGAAGACGAGGAAGATGATGACTTCGGCGGTCCTGGTAAAGTTTCCCCCACATTGGCCTTCCGTGCACTACCTCATATTCGCGCGCAGATGGTTTCATTGAGGCTCCTCAGGAAGGAGATGAAGATGACTTGCAGCACCGCTCGCGCAATGCTCTGCTAGACAGGAAACGAGATCAAGACTTCGACGACGGCGACTTTGGAAAGGATTGCCGAGGACCTGAGCAAGCGGTATTCTAACAACCGAGCCATCCGATACTCAGGCGATATGAATGACATTCCTCAACGGCTATTGATGCCTTCGGTGAACGATGCTAACTTGTGGCAAGTCCGAGTCAAGGTGTGTGACTCACTCCCGTCGTTAGCATATTCTCGGCTTAATGTCTGCACAGCCTGGCAAGGAGCGGGACATAGTGTTGTCGCTTCTACGCAAATCTATCGACTTGGAATATACCGCCAACCCACTAAACATTCTCTCAGCATTCCAACGCGATTCATTACCCGGCATGATCTATGTCGAAGCACGTAGTGCGCAGCAGGTCAACAAAGCTTGCACCGGTCTGGTCGGTGTTTATCCCAGTAGAGGAATACACCTCGTCCCCATAGAAGAAATGGCCAGCTTGCTTCAAATAAAAAAGCAGGACTTGACTGTGACGCCAGGAAGCTGGGTACGAATCAAACGGGGCAAATACCAGGGTGATTTGGCCCAGGTGATGGATATCACCGAAAATGGAGAGGATGTTGGTTTGAAGTTCATACCGCGCATCGACCTCAACCCCCGAGATGAAAGCAGCCTTGATGGTCGCAAACGCAAAAAGCCTGGCATTGTCGGCGCTCCTAATATGCGGCCTCCTCAGCGTTTCTTCAATTACGAAGAGGTTATCAAGGTCTACACCCGCAAAGCCGTTGCCAAGCGTAACCAGGTCTATGTGTTTCAAAACGAGACGTATAAGGATGGCTTCTTGGAGAAAGATTTCAAGCTGAGCGCACTCAGTTTGGATGATGTCAATCCTACTCTAGACGAGATCACTCGATTCACAAGGGGTCAAGATGGAACGGAGAACGAGAGCAACGTCGACTTGTCCATCATTGCTGAAGCTTCGCGGAAGGCAGCTATTGCTGTGCTGCAAACCAGGTGATCATGTCGAAGTGTTCGAAGGTGAACAGGCTGGTATGCACGGTGTTGTCGAGGAAGTTTCGCAAGATGTCGTAACGATATCCGCCGTTGGTGTCGACATTGATGGTCAACGGATTGATCTCCCTGCTCGTAGCGTCCGGAAACGGTTCAAACCTGGTGACCACGTCAAGGTCATGACGGGAAAAAATGCGGACGAAACAGGTTTGGTTGTTTCGGTCACAGAGAACGTTGTCACTTTCTTGTCCGATTTGTCTCTGCAAGAGGTTCGTTTCTCCTCCTCCTTGAAAGAGTACCTATTGCCGTAATCAACAGTCCCTTAGGTATCGGTATTTTCTAAAGATCTTCGAGAGGCTGCCGAGGTTGGTTCAGGCACGAATATTGTTGGTGATTACGAGCTACACGACTTGGTACAACTAGAGTGAGCTTATCTATTCCCGGCCTTCTTATTTCAGGTCTGACGCTTTACGTAGTCAGCAAACAGTCGGTGTCATTTTCAAGACTGAAAGAGATTCTTTCCGCGTTGTGGATCAAAACGGTCAAGTTCGCTTGGTCCAACCACATCAAATTTCCATGCGCCGTGATTCTGGCCGTTCGTTTGCAATTGACTCGCAAGGTCACGAACTGCGTATAAACGACAACGTCAAGGAAGTCGACGGAGAGGTATGATTAATTTCTGCAGTATGTTTTGTCTCGCAGCTAAAAGGCGATTAGGGCCGCAAAGGACGCGTTCTGCACATTCACCAATCTCAATTCGCTTTCTTGCATAATCGAGAAATCAACGAAAATGGAGGTGTATTCGTAGCTCGGTGTCGTTCTTTAGCTTCTGTTGCGCCGAAGGGGAATTTGATCAAGCCGGGTACCGATCTCTCAAAAATGAACCCCGCAATGGCCGTGCCTGCTGGTGGTATGGTGGGCTCCGGAAGTATGGGTCGCGGGCCTCGAGATCGTTCCGTCGGTTCGTTGGTGGTCGTAGTCAAGGGTGTATACAAGGGCTACGCGGGGACCATCAAAGGCACCAACGGAAACATTGCCCGCGTCGAGCTCCAAACGGGCAATAAAGTCATTACCATTGACAAGGAGAAGTTGAAGCGTCGAAAGTGAGCATACAGTTTGCATTGCTAATTTTTCTGACCGTACGTGCAGTCCGGACGGTTCACTTGTTGACCTGGATGAGAGGCGACCGCCACAAAATGGCTTTGGTGGTGGGGGCGGAGGAGGAGGAGGCGGTGGCTATGGCAGGATGGCTCCGCCGTCTTCGACATCTCGGACGCCGAATCCCTACGCATCTGGTGGTGGTAGGACACCTGCTTGGGGTTACTTCATCAGGTCGCACACCTAATCCCTATGCATCTGGTGATGGAAAAACACCTGCATGGAATGCTTCATCTCGCACGCCCAACCCCTACGCAGACGGAGGGAAGACTCCAGCATGGAATGCATCCTCGCGAACGCCCAATCCATACGCCCAGGACGGCGGGCGTACCCCGGCTTGGAATGCCAATAGCGGTAGAACGCCAAATCCATATGCATCTGCCTCTGGTTCCGGCAGCACCCACGGTAGCTCGGGTGGATGGGATACTGGTGGCTGGGGTAGTAATGGTGGCGCTTCTCCTGTTCGAACGAATTGGGATTCTGGCGATTGGGGGGTAAGCAACAATGTTCTGCCGTTATGATTGTAAACTGACTTCCGTGCAGTCTACTCCAATGGGCGCACCGACACCGGCAGCAGCACCCACTCCTGGCCCTGGACATGGTTATGGTGGATCAGCCCCAACACCGATAGCTGGATATAGCGGCGCAAACCCCCATGTCGGCGCCAACACCGTTCGCCTACAATGCTATGACGAACCTAACATCGGCACCTACTCCTGCTCCGTCTGGTATGCACGATGATGTTGATATTGGTATGTGGTTCCCTCTATCTATGATTCGCGTCAGCTGATTTCCTCGTGCCTTTAGGTGAAGAATGGCTGCTCGAGATACCGGACCAATACCAGACAAGAGTCAACGTGAAGGTCAAGGGCACGACGATGGGCGACCGATTCTACGACGGTTCACTCGAGGACCTCGAGGGCATTGTTACTCAGGTCATGCGTTCCTCCGACTTAACACAAACGGCGTCCGTTCACTTCAAGTCAAGACCGAGTGGCATTCCTTCCATTGTTAACATCCCCGTCAAATATCTGACGCCGGTACATCCAACTCGCGTTTCAGAACACGTATACTGCTTCGATGGGCCACAGAAAGGGAAAGTTGTTGTCGTTCGTGCTGCTCCAGAGAATACGACGACAGTGGTATCATCCGTCGACCTCATTGGAGGCTTCTTCGAAATCGATACTGATATGCTTGTCGTATTGACCCCCGTCGACGATTCATAGTCCCCCATGTACTGTCTTACCCCCTGGCTATCTATCTCTCATTATGCTGAACTCATTTTGCTTTCGAAATTTGTTCCATCGCGTTTAAGCTTCCAGACATACTTAATCATTACGGCTGGCCGTAGCCAGTGGACCGATCTATCAATGGGGTTTTCAAACTTCTGTGCGTGCTCAGAGTAAAAGTCCAATTAAAATCGCCATCAGTTCGCTGCATGTGTTTTTCGATCTCTAGGTCTCTACCAAATCGTAACCTAGCTGATCATACAGAATTCCTCCCCAGACTCGGTGAATTCCGTCCCCCATCCATCTTCGCATCTTCGCGAACGTAACAATTAGATGTTCCGCCGGTCATACGCCCGACACTTTGCGTATCAGATAATTAGTTGATGATGGTCAAGTCCCGGTCCCGATGTCCCCTTCCCCGTGCCGCCTCAGAAGAAAGCAGGGGTAATATCATCCAGCTCTCAGATGATCCCTTATAAAAATAGCCATCATAGCCAACAAATGATACTGACACTCGCCTCTATCCCAGAATGCTAGGTTCCCACTGGATCAACTACTTTACCATAAGATTGTGTTTTGGGGCCGCAATCGTCATTCGCTACCCTTGTATGAGAGCTACCCATGCAAAGCCTTGGCGCGTGCCTGGCGTTCTATGGAGCACATGGAGGTATTCCTTCGTGGAACCAATCTATGTTTACAGAGCTTCCTTCCAGCTCATCGTTTCGGCGAAATCAACCTACATGACAGCCAAACTTTGGGAGACGATTTCTTCCGCGGCATCGCATAGTGCTACCCCCAACCCCAACCTTAAGTCTGCTCGCGTTGCTACCTACTGTCCTCGGGGCCATATACGAAAGCGCTTCGAAGCTACCAAGCCATAATTTTATTTTCATCGTAGTTGGAGGTAAGCGTAACTCCTCATAGTGACGTGGCTCTAACTTTCCTGGTAATCTGTAGGAATATAGGTGCACTGAACTCTGATGTGCCGAGCTTGGAGACCATTACCTAACCCGCATAACTGGACCTTCAGTGCTGTACCGCAAGCAGGCTTAAATGGCCACACAGTGAACTACATTAGGGCAATGTACTACGCCAGAAGTCCTGCAGACGACTTCGATAAATACGCGAATCTTACGGGCGATAAAGGCTGGTCATAAAATAGCCTTCAGACATATATCCAAAAGGTTGAGCTTTCAATGACTTTCCTACCTTGTATTACTTGACATGACGAACGGTGGCTCGAGCCCACGGACCCTCTGACACCCAAAGACCGGTTCGACTCGCGCTTTCACCGTTCCACTGGAATGAACTTCGTCAGCCTGAACAAATTCATCCATACCACGGACAGCTGCATGATTCAAACTACGAAAGACTTTCCCGAGGATTTCCCATTCGACTTGGACTATAATTCGGGTAATCCTCTCGGTGTCGGATGGCTGCAGGCTACGATTGGGCACGGGGTGCGAAGTAGCTCAGCGACTTCTTATCTAGCTCTAGGGTATACGGCGAGGAAGATTTTGCATGTCCTTGTGCATGCTCATGTCACCCGGATTCGCGAGGAGACTAGTAGGTCCAAGAGATTTAGTACCGTTGAATTTATGTCACAGTCAGGTGGTGCGTACTTGAACACGACGCGCCCGTGCGGGGTACGTATGGTTTCTTTCGCGTTTAAGTATATATGCAAAATCTGTAATCAAGTCAATGATTACGACCAACTTGAAATTTTGTTTAAGCCAAATGCCGATTAAGCCTTCGTATGTCGCCCAATAAAGAAGACAGGCAGACGACATCAAGCTCACGAAGAGGATTGAACCGTGGGACTCCTAACTCCTATGCGCCCCTTGGGGTGCACAACGCTCGTTTCTCCTCCTCGTTCTGCCTTATTTCAAGCAATGTCTGACCAGAGTGCAACTTTGGCTACAAATCAGCTCCTAGAGCTTCTGCTACAATTGAAGGTTAGCTAGCTCATGTTTAACTGGGTTTTCCTTATACTTTTCTCATCATAGAAAGCAGGCCCAGCGGCCGCTCGCCAAATTTTGAATTCACAACCTCAAATCGCATATGCCTTAATAACGTTGATGGTTAGCATGAACGCGGTCGACTTTGGTGTCTTCCATGTGAGTCTTTGCGGTTCTCCCAGGACGGACAGAGACTTGATTTGCACTTAGAAAACGCTAGCAGAGTTCACGCCTCCGTCTGGCTCCAATTCAACTTCGACTGCAGCAGCAGCTCCAGTACGTGCTGGGGGGGAACCACAAGCCCAAGCTGGATCTTCTGGGCCTCCCGCTATACCAGCCCACCTTCAATCTTCTACATATGGCAAAGCACCGGTCGCGCAAGCTTCATATCCGCCACCACATTCTTCGACTCCTCCCGTGAACACGTATTCGTCAGGCTACAGAGGAAATGGAACGCCTCCTACGGCAGGGCCTGGCTTTGGTGCCAACCAGTATTCTTCGTATCCACCAGTGGCGCCAGGATCGGGGGATGGGAGTGCTCGCGGTGGATACAGTCAACGTAGCGGACCACCGCCAGGGTATGGTCAGCCCCCTTCAGCGGGCTATTATCAACCTTCGCCAACATCTTATCCCCCGCCTTCGGCGTCCTCCTACCCACCACCTGTTCCTGGCATCGCTTCGTCACCCTCGCAAGCACCACCGACCGCGCCAGGGAACGTTCCTGGATTAGAAATGATTCTAGCCAATATTTCGGACGACCAAAAGGCTATGATTATGCGTGTTGTGCAAATGACACCAGAACAGATCAGGGCGCTGCCTGTTCAGGAGCGAGCAGGTTTCAATCAACTGGTGAGTTGTCCTCTTAATCCCTTACTTCATGAGCTCATTTGATCTCTGCAGAGAACTACCCTAGGCCTACCCACTGGGTAACGGGTCAGTTGTCGACAAGGGCCATGGATAACCGATTGTACCAGTCACAGGAGATGTTCTGGTTTCGCCTACTGGTCTCACTTGTCTTATGGTGCGTGCCTAGCTTTACGAACATGATGTGTCGCGTCTCTTCGTCTATATGTACCTACCGGACGGTGTGGAATACATGTTCCTTTCTTCCCGCCATCCTCACAAAAGTTACACTGTGTTACAAGTGCTTTTGGGTCGATCGTTGTGTGCGCGAGCGCCGACAAGCTATGCCGAATCCGGGACGGTCCGATTGAAAGCGCTCAAGAAGCCCCGTCATTGTCTGACCAAGCTTCAATGGTGTCGGTAATGCACCAGCGCTACCATGTAGCAATGGAATCGGTCGTCGAAAGGAATGTGTATCGCCTAACCAGTTCATAAGGCGGTTTAGTTCAGCAGTGGCGGTCTTCTAGAGACAGAAGTCGCCCGTGTTCCGATCCATTGAAGACCTCGGGCAGTCTGACAACCATTGGGGAAGCATCTGCTGGCGTGTTCGCACTCCACAAAGGCCTGCTTGATTCGGCAAGTGAGGAATTCCGTCCACACTTTCTACGGCCACACTTACCTCACTTCGCGGCAATCATTGTTGTGGCGACCCTTAACAGTCAGCGTAAGCGTCTGGATGCGTCAGCTCTGTCGTATAAACATGCTGACTATTGCTCAGTTTGTACTCGTGAACAGAGCTTCGCAGACAGCACGCCAGGGTGCAAGAATACTGCCACCCCGCATAGCAATAATATCATCAGCACCCGTCCTTTGAGGAAGAATATCACGACTCCTTGCGACAAATGCGCGGTCTGTGCTACCATCGTCGGAGCTTCGTAAGTCCCTCTAATACGGTCTCTCTCAGATAACGCGCTAAAGGAATCGATAGCGGTGACGCACATACGTTCTATGTCAACTGTGTCCGTATCGGCGCTGACGGGAGCTTTAAACAGGGCCAGGCCTTGTTCGTGGCATTACAGCCTTCTTGGAATCTCTCGTGATCGCTGGTCAGAATATCATCGCCAATAGTCCAGCAGGCATTATGGCCACAAAGCTAATCCACTACACGGATGGTACAAGTGCAACCTTCATTACCGACGAGTCGTGGAGAA
This sequence comes from Pleurotus eryngii var. eryngii, assembly GCA_029467805.1. Lineage (NCBI taxonomy): Eukaryota > Fungi > Basidiomycota > Agaricomycetes > Agaricales > Pleurotaceae > Pleurotus > Pleurotus eryngii. Next base: position 2,852,960 of record SZVJ01000012.1, read on the forward strand.
CCCTCAAAGCCGCCCCCCTACGAATTCCCAACTCGCATCGACGGACGATAGCAGCTGGGCCTTCGCTGCTATGCAAGGCATTTTTCAGAATTCAGTTTGGGGACAGCCCACCCTACCGCCTGTCCTTCCCCTCAGTGGCTCGAAGTGGATATGGACCTCCAACACTGCGAACACCGGCGCTGCCGTTTCATCTCGTGCTTTCAGAAAGACTATGCGCTAAAGTCGCGGTATGCGCGACTGTACTTATTTTTGCGTAAGTTTCTGCACGATTTCACTCCCTTTTCACTCAGCCCGAACCTTTAGTGATGATCATTATACATTAAATGCCAACGGAGCCTCGGTTGGATCATGATCTTTCGCCGGTAGAGCTGCTATCGCCTATACCATTCCCAATCTCCTACCCACTTTGAACACCTTTGCTATCAACGCCACAAACGATGTTGGCTCCGCAGGTCTCACTGCCACAATTCTCGTCACATACCAGGATGGCTCAAATGAAACGGTCGCCACGGATGGCAGCTGGAAGGCCACTCTGACGATCCCGAAAGGGTTTGAGTCCCCTCATTCGACGACTCTGATTGGCCGAATGCCAACGTTGCCGGTGCTTATGGAATTGCGCCCTGGGGCACTGGGCTGGCTATCCCCAACGCGTAGACGCTGAGATCGCAGGTGTTCTATGTTGTGTGAAGTATAGTACCATCGAGATGGACGTTGCAGATAAAAACAAATTACCATGTCCAATGCTTGCTTTCAGAATACACATTGGATTGCATACGGCAGGGGAGTTAACGACCGTGATTTTCTCTTTTGCCCAGGACAAGCCTTGTTTTGCAATCCATGAGCGTACCAACTTCTTTGAACCCTACACTAGGATCGAAAACGACAACAGATTGTCAATCAGAAGTCACGTGACCTTTGCCAATCTCCGGTAGACGCCCGTGTCAACCTGCTTGCCCATTGAACTTATCCCTCATTCGAATGTCTGCCCTCATTGGACCTATTTCCGGAGCGCTTGTCGCAGGAGGGGTATGCGGCTACGTTCCGTGCAATCTCTTGATTCCTCATTTTATCTTCAATAGGTATACTACGGTATCTCCAATCTCATCCATACCAGGTGTGTGCTCCCATCGCTGGCACACAACGGAACTCACCAACTCTCCTTCCACTCCTAGAACTGAGCAACAGCGCAAGGAGTTCGTGTCTTCCTACAGATACCTACTCTTGGTCCATTCACTGACTATGGCTGGTCAACAGACTATATACGCTATCAGTTCGTTTAACCGAAACGCCTACATTTGTGAACGCACCCCCGTCCGCTGCATCAAGGATCGAGCATAGACCATTCGCATCTCTGATAAAGGGGAAATGGAACGATGAGATAGACAATCTGGTCGCTGGCTTGCGTTCGTTGGATGAACGCGCCATTTCCTATGGCAAGAAGCTCTTATACAACTCCACCACCCCGCCCAAATCGTCTTGAACCCTCCGCTCCTCCCTCTCCCTCAGTTTACAGTCGAATATAAGCGGGGTTAATGTCTACATCCATCCTTGGTATACATAGAACACGATATATATCCAAATGGCCACCTTAATCAACGAAATAAATTATCGACGATCGCATCAATACTGTCTTTGACTTTGACCGTATCCGGTGGGCTGATTTGCGTACGATTGATATTGCCCTGGTTGTTGTTGGGGTGGCGGAGGCGCGGGCTGACCCCATTGATATGACATTGGTGCTGGTGGAGGAGGAGGCATGGACTGAGGCGTATACTGACTTTGCTGGGCCTGCTGATAATTTTGTGTGTACGCAGACTGTGTGGGCTGAAGCGGAGGTGGATACTGCGATTGTTGTTGCTGGTATTGCTGTTGCTGAGATGGAGGAGGGGGCGGAGGGGGAGCGCTAGCAGCAAAGCGATCAAACATATCCAGTGCTGCATACGGGTCACTCTGAGGCGGCGGCGGTGGCCTGAAGGAGTTGTGCGAAGGTGGCGGCGGCGGCGGCGGCAAAGAGAAATGGCGTTGAGGTTGTTGATCGGGATGAGACAGAGGTTGAGGCTGGTTATACTGAGGCTGTGGAGGTGCATACCCTTGGGACGTCGGTGGAGAGAAACGATGCTGCGATGGAGGTGGAGGGGAGGTATGCTGCTGATATTGATGCTGTACTGGAGGAGTAGGGGGACCGCGACCCAAATTCATCGACGCGAAGGAAGAGCTGAGATCAGATCGTGACGGTGGGGGTGGTACCGGGGGTCTTGGAGCAAACAGGTGGAGGGGGGGCTGATGCTGACAGCTTCTTCTCGGTCTCCAATTGAGCGCTCAAGGAGTTCCGCTCAGAAACGCGACTGGCGATGAACGACTTCGTATTCCGGCTCAGAGAAGCGCTCAAATCTGTGAGCTCGGTGTAGAATTGTAGCCCTTTCCTATAGTCATCTATGAGCGGGGTTCTCAGGCCACAAGGAAACTCCACGTACGCTAAACCATCTCGGATTTCCATATAGACGTCCCTTGCTCGGGAGAACCTACGCACAGTATCTTTCTTCCTCTTCTCCCGCTCATCCCATTTCTTAGCCCCAGGACCTCTTCCCGCCGAATCCTTCAATGTCTTCCAGAGCTGAGCAACTTCTTGGAGTGCTGCTTGTTGGTGGACAACGGTAGCACCCAGACGCTGTTGGTATGGCCTGAACTTCTCTAACTCGTTGGCAAATAATGCCGGCTCCACGCCAGAGTTACGGCGATTAAGCAAGAGCAAATGAGATACGTCGTCTGATTGAATCTAACCAGAAAGGGTCGTAAATACCTGGTCATTGAGATGATCGAAGGCGCACTTGCCTTGTCTTTGAGATCCTTCAAGACCTCAGCCCGCTCCTTTGAGATTTTGGTGAGCCTGTTCAGCCTCTCATCGATCTCGGTGACAAATTGGCCAATCTTAGCTCTCTCTGTCGCTTCATCGGCCTCCGTGTTGACATCCAGATCTAACAAGCTCTCCATGGGCTTGTTTCCCCGTTCTGTGCTCGCTCGAAAGACGTCTTCTATGTCGTCCGACAGTAGCAAGTGGATGTCATTTCGGACCGAGTCCCATAAAGCGGTAACTTGTTGATCGGACGCAGACGCGGCCTCCAAAGCGCTGAAATGAGATTTGAGGTCTTGCCTGATGGACTTCGTGAGACTGGTGGAGGGTGCCTGCGTCCATTCGTGGCCATACTTCACCCGCATCATCTCGCAATCTCTATTCTCTACATCGAGGTCCCCGCTGATTGTCTCCAGCACTTGCCTGACAGCGTCTTTCTTCCTCTGAAGCTCGGCCATCAGACCCTCCACGCCTTCTCGGTCCTCCACAATCGATATATCCTCTTTGAACCGCCTGACGTCCATGGGGATATCCTCGCCGCCGCCCAGTTCGCCTTCTGCCATTGCGCGAAATCTGACTATCCCGTCCTTTACAGCAAGAGCATCGAGTGCACTACGTACTTCTCCCTCTGCCGTCTCCGCGTTCTCCACTTCACCTCGCACGAGTTTCGCCTTTTCTTCCGAGTACACACTGGCGCTTTCATGGACGCTGAGCGGTATCAAGCGAACGAAGAGATCGGGCCCAATGACTTTCTGGACTTCGGGCGAGCCGTATACATCTTGTATTGAAATTGGCGTCGCCACCGAGAGTTTGTCTATAACTGGAAGCGCTTCCGCAGACGGAAGAATAGCATTGTAGATTAGGTCATTTTCGCGGGTGGCTTCGGCTTTCTTTTCTGAGCATATAGTGAGATGAGCTTTCGTTCGCTCTTGGATGGAAGAACCAGCGTCTGCAGGGAGATTTGGAGACATGTTGGTGACGAAGACAGACCCAAACGTTGCTGCGGTTCTGGAGGCTTCTTTGGCGAGGGACTCTGACTGAGTGAAGCGAACGAGAGCATCACCATGTTTTCCGGCAGCACTGTCTGCCAATCCGCGATGATATTGCGCAAGGGAAGAGAAGTATTTAGACTTGATCTACGGTGGAATGAGTTACACTTGCAGATCAGGTTACTAGAGTACGTACCTGCAAGAGTGTAACCCAATTTCGGTCAAATATACCTTTCCCCATGAATTCCTTCACATCCTCCGTAAGAATCGTGTACAGAGCAGCAGCTTGGGCACCAATCTTGGCGACGAGTGCGGATGCCTTCTTCTCGTCGGTGCATTTCTCGATGAAGACTTCCGTGGCCTGAGCTATGATGATATTTATCAAGAACCTCACTACATCTCGGCTCAGATCTGTTGAAGGAGCATGCAGGAAGTTTTCGTTGATATACGTGAGCATTCCGGCACAGGTCCGAAAGTAGTAGAAGGCACGCTTCAAGCCCTCCGGGTCCGATCTGTTCTGTGAGGCGGCGATTGCAGAGTGCGTGCTGGCGATCTGGAATAGAATAGATGCTTTCTCATATGCTATCGACGTTTGGGTAATGAGCTTGTTGGTGAACGCATCGTGCCACGGAAAGCTGACGCGTATCTCTGAGAAGCGCAGCTCGAGCAGTTCCAGCTGGCCGAAGTATTTGTAAAGTAGATCGCGAGCTATTGTGACGGTGAATTCGCTTGAGAGATCCAAGCTATCACCCAGACGAGTAGGGAGCTCACCGGTCATGTCGCTTCCAGCACCTCTGACAGCATCTTGTCTACACCTCTGAAGCGATGCGCACTCTGCAGCGTAGTTATCAGGGCTCTCCCCGTACGATTGGGCGACCAGGTTCCGGATGGGTGTTGTCCAATCGACCTCCTCGGTGGTCTTCTTGGGTATCGAAATCATTGGAGATTGGTGCGCCATGGCCAGATTTCGTGATTTCTGGTGGTTGAGAATCAACCTTCAACGTGAGCCGTGATGGAATCCAGCGTCAAAGGGAACTGCGGCCACTGCAGCGGCACTGCTGGGAATTTCTCAGCGAATACAGCTGCCTTTTTTGGAACTGATATTTCAACAACATGCGTCAATAATCTTGAACCAAACCGCGACCATGTCAACTTCAAAGCCATCGTCGAGCGAAGATATTATCGGACAAAAGGTGAGTCGAGAACACTCTGTGCTCCGATGGTGAAGCTGACCAGTTGCAGTATGACCGTTGCAGTGCGTTTCTACTCTATCTTTGGCCGAACACGGACTAAATATCATCTCAGTCGCGGATTTACTGGTGAAGGCGTGCGTGGTCCCGACAGCGTGTCTATTACCTACGGACTGACCTTCTGGTATAGCGGCGTGGGCTTCGGTGCTGGCGTTGTCGCCTCAGTCATTCTTTTCCGCAGTCCGTAAACTTCCGTGGCTCTCCACATGCAACCTGGCATTGAATAATGAACCTGCAGGACGAACATGGCCAATTGCTCTGTCCACCGGCTTCGGCGCAGGTGCCGCGTACGCCGACTGCGACCGATCATTCAACCCCGCTAGAATACCAGGCACGCGCATCATTTCTCAAACCGAGCTGGAGAAGACAGCAGCACCCTCTTCGTCGTGAAAGGAGGCAGTATGATGGTATCCGGGGCAAATTCATAAAGATTCCGGAGCAGAGGCTTAGTTGTCACTTAGAATAAGCTTCGGTGAGCCTTTGCCCACCAGTGCGTTTTGTATTTTTCGTGATATAGACCTCATCCTCTGCCTTCATTTCTCGTTATCCTCCTGTTTCCTCGTCTTGGAAGTGCCGTCGACGCGTTGTATTGTCTCCGCCTCTTTGGCGATGGTACGTTGAGACTTTCCTTCAACCAAACGCTGGTATAAAACCACTGCAAGTCGTCAAGTTTGTGTTGAAAATGTAGAATGTGCGTTCATACGCACCCGACGTAGCTACCATTATTGGTACGGTTACAAGAATGGTTCTCCATCGTCGTGCTTGTGGAGAGAGCTTCGCCATGGCGTCAAGCAAGTACTGTTCTGGCCTTATGGGCGCCTGTCATCATGGGAAATCTCGGAATTAGGGTGTGTGTAGGTGCGTGTGTACCACGCACTCCAGCAACGATGTCGGTTTCAAGCGATCGATTGCTAACTCTATTAGACTTAGTGAACATATGCGATAATGTCCACATCCGTCGACCATCGCCTACGCCACATGAATTCGATGCAGAGCTACTCATCCCCCTATGTCTCTCAGCGACCCCTAGTAGCCCAGTTATTGGCCTCCTGCGCCCTATCCTCATCGATCAATTAATAAAGGAAAACCAAACCTCAGCTCAACTAAACAAGCCTCCTCTCTGGGATATACGCATCGATACCAAAGACCTGTCGAAGCCCTTCGTTCATCGCACAGACGGCGGTACAGGCGCTTTAACTCCCAGCGTAAGCCTCCAGCCATGGTTAGACACACATGCGAAGCGGACGGCTGCGATCAAAGAACTCTGCGAACGGTGGCGCGACACTGGGGTCTTTCCGGAAGTCTGTGGTCCAAAGAAATGGCGATCCGAGTTGTACCCTGTCTACAAGGATCCATTTGGCCTTCACGACCACCCATCTCGCATCCCGTCCGACGAGGAGGTCGAAAAGTCCAATTTCGCATTTGAAATGGAGAGAGCAGCGTGCGCGTTGTTTGGAGTTGTCACCTACGGCGTACACTTGACCATCTACGATGTTGTTCGCGAGGAAGGTAAAGCAGAAACCCTCCGTCTTTGGGTTCCGACAAGGGCCAAGACCAAGCAAACGTATCTTCTTTTGCACACACTCCGTGTGATTGTTGTAACACTTGGTTTACTAGTTGGCCAGGATATCTCGATAACACCGTGGCAGGGGGGATCCCCAGCGGAATTGGCGTCTTTGAGTCTCTTGTCAAGGAGTCGATGGAAGAAGCAAGCCTTGAAGAAGACCTTGTCCGGCAGCATGCTCGCGCTGTCGGATCTATCAGTTACTTCTTCAGGTGAGTCTTTATTATTTCTCTGATGAAATAATGAGTCATTGGTTTATTGTAGAACGGATCAAGGCTGGCTACAACCGGAAATAGAGTAAGAAAACGCAAGGTTGACTCACTGAACTGAGAGTTCTTACAATTCGTCAATATAGGTATCTGTTTGACATTCGCATTCCGGACGGCGTAGACCATGCACCCTTCGTCCCAAAGCCTCTTGATGGGGAAGTGGAATGCTTCGAAGTAAGTAGTAGTCTGCCTGATCTGCTATCTCCGGTGTTGTGAGCTGACGTCTCTCCCAGTTCCTGGACCAAGAAGAGGTCATGAAGAGATTAAAGGCAGGCCTGTTCAAGGCCAACTGCGGTATGGGTTCGTGTGTATTCGTTCGATAGGTGATGACCTTGTCTAATGACTCAATAGCTATCATCGACCTGCTGATTCGTCTAGGATATGTGACTCCTGACAACGAGACGGATTTCATGAAAATCCAGACTCGTCTCCACGGCAGGTTTGATTACGAACGATGGTAAAACCGATATCGCCATAGAGCATAACTAGAAACGTTCAATGTTACTTGTGCAATTGAATATCATCACTGATCTCCCATGATCAATGTGTGGAAATTAGGGAAAACTAATTCTTCTTCGACGGTTTTCCGAATCACGTCTTGGATGAACCGCTCAACTCTGGTTACATTCTTCAGAACATGTTTATCCGCTTGGCCGATCTCGCTTTCTATATAAATTGAGGGAAGAAGCCGCTGGCCAATAGGTAAAGGTTTCGAAGGACGAGGGGGTGTTCCTAGTGAAAGGGTTTCGTCTTCGTTATCCGGCGAAGGTTGCGAGTTATATGAGTTGGTGCGTTCTACGGAGTCCCGCCCCGGACGATCGCACGCGGGCCCGTAGGGATCAAGTTCGTCAAGGATGCAGACGTGGACTCGCCGCCGCTCCCCCTCATACGCAACTGCCAATTCACCGTTGAATATCAACCCCGTTATCGACAGCTTGATGGGCAGCGACATGAACATCGGCGAAGGATAATTGATTAGCAAAGACGTGGTAAGTGTTATTCGAAGGTTGGACTGCCAGTTGACATGGAAGTGGAGTTGTAGGTTAGGGTGGGCGTTCTCGACCTTTGGAACCTTTGAGGGGTCATCGGGGGGGTATGCCGAGGGAGTTCGAGTTTGATCGGGAACGCTCAGTGTTGGCTTGATGGGAAGGGATATTCGGAGACGAGCCGCTCGGTGTTCTGAACGGGGTGAATGGCGTTGCTGGTGTAGGACTGCGAAACATAGGTGTTCCTGCACCGTGCCAGGGATGCCCAAAGGGTAAAGGCATTCCCATGTAAGGCATGCTAGGTACAGAGGCGGACATCTGCCCATCATAGGCAGCCCGAACGTGCGGCGGGAGAAGGTGTTGCTGAAATGAGTACGACCGGGACATTTCTTCTCTACCCGCTGCCCGTCGCGACACCCACTCAAACCCTTCTTCGTCCTCCATCGGAGGCCCTTCTGTGACCTTTACAGGGCCATTTCTACCGAATCCAGAGCTATCGTCCTCGTCGTCTTCATCGTCTTCCAAGAAATCTCGGTAGATGTCCCGGAGGTCGATGAGCTCAATGTCCGGAGCAGCGGAGCCAAAGTCAAATGAAGTGACCTCTACGGGCCCAATAAAAGACGGCCTTGTGGTATTTTCAAGCTGTTTATTGATTGCTTGGACGAGAAACGAGGAAAGCGAAGCGTTGAGATTTGACCATTCTAGTTCAATGGACATGCCGTGATAATAAGCGCCCATTAATCAGTTGCAATGAGGCATCCCTTCTTCGTCCCTTCTTCTCTGTTGTTCGCTTCCAGGCTTTGACATAAGAATCCACGATTATTGGCCATGGCTTTCACCTTGTCCCTTCTCTTCCCCCCTCACTCGTCTCAGCTTCAATGGGTGCTATCGAGAAGGTCTTCACCACTGGCTTCGTGCTGAGTTGGGACGTAGTCCTCACCCTTCTCAACGCGATACTACCCAAGCGTAAAATTGGGCATGTCACTCCTGCTGGGGAGGCAGGTGCTGGTGGGAAATGGCCAGAATATATTGCCCCGAAAGATACCGACAGCAGGTGTGCATGTCCTGCATTGAATGCCATGGCCAATCATGGTTCGTCCATATCATGGTGATCGATCCGAATAAAGTGCCCATTTTTTTTCTGTAGGTATTCTACCAAGAGATGGGCGCAATATAACGTTCAAAGAAATGAACCGTGTCATCCGAGCGACTTACAACTTCGCGCCATCGTTCTGTTTCTTTGTGCCGAATTACAGTGCAAACATGTTAAATAAGAATTACCGCAAGGATACATTTGACTTGGAGGAAATAAGCTTGCATAACGGCATCGAACATGACGCATCCATGACCCGTACGTCGGATAGTTTTGCCTTACCCCGTGCAATACTTACAGTTACATTTCGCAGGCGAGGATGTTCATCATCAACCGGACCAAGGAAAACCTCACCTTCCTTTCGTTGAGGAGCTTCTCTCCAGAGCCACAGGCAAGGACGCCGAAGGCAACGCGGTCCTGACAATCCCGGACGTCGCACACTACATGGCCAAACGCAGAGTAGATGCCCCGAAAGCCAACCCCGAATTCACCACCACCAAGTTCCACGAAACCTTCGGTGCTTCAAAGTAAGCTCTTCTTGCCTTCTGTTGGCGTTTATATCCGTTCATCTGACCATCGGTCTATTAACACAGTTCGTCTACCCTTCTCACGATTTATGGAGGTCGAGTGGATGATTTGAGGCCAATTTTGGTTGAGGAACGTATACCCGATGGATGGGAGTCCCGAATCAGAGCACCATTCGGGTTGACGATGATCAACTTCAACGTAGGAACGGTGAACAAAGTGGAGAAGGAATCTCAGAAGGAACAAAAAGTTTACGCTGCGTCGCTGGATGATTCATCCATCCACAAATCTCCAGAGGCGACAACATGAACGTTTCTCCTCCCCATTGTGTGGAGGCGTGCGCGCGAACCTGAAGGGAATCTTTCGAAAGATGGATCTATCGTAGTGCTATCAAATATGACCGTTAACAAGCACTTCTTGTAAACATTTCATGATTGCTTTTGGGCGTCTACAACCCTAATTGGATCCCCTCTGCAATTCATCACATGAGTAAGTACGTCACATGTAGTGAAGCTGGTTTCAAGAATTGTGGCCACCAGCTGGCTTAAACGAGCCATCAACGGGAAACGTTCGCTCTACAGTGTAATGTGCTCATCCCATCCCGTTCCAAAGAGAACTGCCCAGCTCGAATTAGCTGGCTCTTCAGGAAGCCCCTGAGGGAGGACACGCCGTCACCTGATGGGAATCAATTGCGCGTTCTTGTGCACCATCCTCGGAAGAGGTAAAAAGTATCCGGGATTTTCCTACAAGCTATTGAACGCTGAAGTCCCCGCCATTGAGGCATGCGTAAAGTACATACAGATCAATCTCGCCTGCTTAATCATTAGCGGCAATATGGCCTATGCATAGTTAGTTATCGGAGAGCCAGGTCTCCGCTCGCACTCGCAGATGCGGTCGGCGGCGGTGGATATTTGAAATATCAAGAGGCTGAGTCTCCCCTTTCCCCATCTGTTATTATCGCTCGAGCCCTGGATGCCTGATTCTGGGAATTTAAATTATCCTTGAGAGTCGGACCTTGTCCCCACCACTCCCTTCTACAGCTCGTCTGTTGCTTTGTACGGATGGACAGGAAGAGAGCGAACACCGGCTCTTCTTCACTGACGGAGCGTGACTCCTTGCTTGCGACTGACTCAAACTCTTCCGGGTCCACTGAGAGGACGTCTTTCTATGCCGCAACGTCCTCAAGGTCATGTCATTCACCAGTGGATGCGGATTCGGACACGTCTGTGGAGGAGATAGAGTGCGTACAGTCCGTCCCTCGTCCCTACCGCCTTATCTGTGACATTCACTTACCGTATATGGCGTCGCAATAGTGAGACTCAGGATTGTCGATCACCTACGTTGTTGGAGAATTCCTCCAGCGTTGCCAGAGATCATCTGGCTTCTGAGCGCACATTTTTAGCATACGTCAGGACAAGTCTGGCCGTCGTGTCAGCTGGTGTAGGTACGTTACACGGGTGCTTCCCCGTACCGAATAGCCCATCAGGCGAGAACTAACTCAATGCTACCTAGCATTGTCTCAAATGCTCATCATGCAATTGAATCAACATCCCCATCAACGTATAGGTGTCTTCGCAAGCCTTCTTAGTGCTGCGTGCGTATCACTCGGACTTGCTATTCTGTTTACTGGTATGGTATATGCCGCCGTACACCGTACCTGTCACTCACCGTACCGTCTCGGGCAGGACGGTCAAGGTACTTCGTTGTCCAATCAGCCCTCATCGACGGAAAATTCCCGGTCTCGCGACTGGGTGCCTCACTTATCGCACTGGCACTGGCGCTCCTCGTTATATTGACCTTCATCGTGATATTCGTATACCAAAATGATATGTTGTCGTGACCTTTAATGTCTCAGAGCAACTGCTGCGTCGTGGATAATTGGTAGTGGTAGGTGAACTCGGCGAAGTTAGACTACGAAGTGATGATTCGTGTCCCAAACTCCTCGAGTTTGTGTGGGGAGTCTTTCCCTGGGCATCCCATAAACATAAGGGATGGCGGAATGTTGAGGCGATGCGCCAGTGTTGCCACGCTAACCGGGCTGAACGGGGCGTAAACAATTACCTGACGCGAACAGTGAGGACTCCATTTCGTTTTGTATTGATGCGTACTAACCAAGTCGACTGTGATCTGTGGGAATGCCTCGTCTAGAACTGTATATGAAAGAGACTAAGCGGGCTTAGCGAGTTTCGTTTAGTAGGACACGCACTCTTTGCGTTAGCTTCTAATTCCGAAGGCATACCCTTCTCGTTATCAGTGAAATGAATTATCTTGACACACGATGTAACTTCATTCCTATACGCGTAAATCAACATCCTGGAAAGGATATGGATCTGTGGTCCCTGCTCAGATATGTAGGCATGTCACGATATAGACAAGGTTCACCTCATCGCCCTTAACCAAGATACACACTGGCTGGCGCTTCATGGTCGCAATGATGTTGATTATTCGGGCGCCCCAGCCCTTTGTGAACTTCCATGCATGGAGCCTAGTATGGTGGTCATAGATCCAGAAGGCGAAGCGAAGTATTCGCGCCTTATTCTGGGTGATCAAGAAAATGAGAAAGACACCAATGAAATAGGGAGCAAAGTATCTGACAGGGGGTGAGTAAGGGGTTGAGTTGATCAGGTGGCAGACGCACCCAGCTGTAGTGGGATCGATGGCTATATTACCTGCGATCAATACTGTGGAAACCGACATCGTCGCAAAGACCAATAACAAAGGTGTATGGGGTGCTCGGGGTAGACGTCCGCGGTGGAACTTGAGCAATAACAAGCAGAAAGGGAATGTGGCCATGGTACACAAGAAGGTGAACGAGAACCTGCCAATACACGTGAGCAAGTTTGGTAGCAGGTGACACAAGGACTAACATTTTCGAGAGGAGAGAAAGATCAGCCGCAGCACTGGCATATAGAAGTGCACACAAGCTGGTGCAGGTGAAGATGGAAATATATGGCGAAGACGTGATGCGCATAGTCCGTAAATAGAATTGAGGCAGGATACGATCGTGCGCTAGTTGCTCGAAGAGCTGACAGGAGCTCACAAATCCTAGTGGAGAATGTGAGTCACGGGGGGCCAGAAATATAGAATCGCTAACCCGCGAGTACGCCTCCACAAAGAACAATCATAGCATCAACGACAATCCAGATTCTTAGCCATGGGCCGCCCACCTTATGGAAAAATAAGCGAAGTTGCGAAGAAAGTGTAGAGAGAGAGAGACGGACCTTGTCAGCAAGGAGACTCAATATATTGGCTCCCGATGTAATATCTGGGAGACGGATAATAGCGAGGACGGAGGTTGTTAGTATCACGTTGAATAGGATAGCGGGGTAATGCAGGTTCCGTAGCACAAGAGGGAAAACGTTAGCCTTCATCTTGGCGACGTACGAAGGGGTGGCTAGATTAGCATAAACTTGAGAAATGCTGTTCTTCGAGCGGAGAAGTTAAGCGAACTTTCGAAACCAGTCAAGCCCAATACGCCCAAGCAGACTCCGTTGAAAATCTGGTGGGCCACACCGCTCGATGACGATGCTTTACCAGCATTCCAGTTATCTCTGAGCATCTCATTGCCAGTCTGAGCCCAGTGAACCGCTGCGGCGATCATAAGAACAATCATAGTCAAAATCTAAGATCGCGCATGATGTCAGAACCGTATTTCAGAGCGCAAAGAAATGAAACGTCTACGTGGAAAAATAGCATAGCGAGGGCTAGGCGCGCACTCTCCCTGACTCCGGTTAGGTTGAGAAAGGTGAATAAAACGAGGATGAATGCTGCCCCAACCCATGTTGGAAATGGTAGTGCAACTTCTCCCGATAGGTAAGACGTCGCCGTAGCTGCAGACACGACTGCTGTCGAAAGGAAGTCCAAGACTAGTATACTTGCGCAAATTAAAGCCGCCGTCTTGTTGGCTACATTATTACTATTGGGGAGGACATGAGTTAGGTCGTGCGCATTTAGGGATGACATACAAATAGGTGTATGGTGCGCCATTTATGGGCAACGCAGATGCAAGCTCTTCCATAATTGGTCTCCAGAGAAACATGGACAGACATGCCACGAATAGGGAAATGGGGGCGCTAATGGGGAAATCCGTCAGCTAGAAGGCCACACACAACGCAAAGACTTACTATACGCTCGAAATACCAACGACGACGGGTAGTGCATAAAAGACACTGCCAAGGACAGCATTGCCAGCAATAGCGCTGGCAGTGAATTGACCAAGAATTCGGGCTCTCCGAACGGCCTGTAATCTGGCCTTACCACGAACCAGATCCTCTGGAGAAAGAGATAGGTTGTCGAGGGTGCCCCAGCCGGCGAACTCGAAGATATTAGAGAGGTTGACAAATATTGAGGGCAACGAGCTTGACTTGACCCCTTTCCCATCCTTTGGCCGCGACCTTTGTCGCCGCAGTATGGTATCCCATTGATGTGGCGCGAAATGAGGTGATACTTGAAGCGACTCAGCAGGAGATTCTTGTTCCAAAAAATATTATTATTTACTCTCAAGTTGAGTAGCGTCCAACACAAGGGTCAAATCGAGCTCACTATTCGGCGCTTGATGTACCGCATTAGACGCGACAGCAGGGGTGCACATGGTGGCGAGAGAGAGAGAGAGAGGCGCTTATACGCTGTGCCTAAGACAAAGATCTCGCGTGTGGCAAGGCACTTCTGGTATCATTCCCTTCAGGACGATTTTGGGACGATTTTGACAAAGTAAGTCGCGTTATTTATGCTTATTTATGTCTGATGATCAGATCACGAATAAGTCACGATGGCGCTGCCACCCCAAAGCTGACATAAGCAATTGCATTACCTTTGCTGTCTGGCTGGCATCGCAGCAGCGACACTCATGGCGTACGTGTCAGTCGAATCAGATGAGGTGCGCGGGTTCATTGTCCAAGAGGAAGCTCTACTAACTTTCTGAATTTGCTCAGAGAATGGAAGAAGGCCCGGATGGCCTTGAATTCAAATGTACGTGTCCCTATATGTGACCCGGCCTTTGCTAGATTGACATGAACCGGAATCATAGCATTCTTGGGTGCAGATCCGGCAGCGCTCAACCCCAATGCAGGCAGGTCCCCCGGCGTAGGCAGCGCCGACAGAGGTATGTTGAGGACGACTTCCTGGCCGTAGCTCAATCGCCTGCAGGTTACCTCCAGGACCAACCCAAAGGAAGTTCTGGTTTCTGGCAAATTGAATACTACCAACCATACTTTGATGTGGATACAAAAACTGTGAGTGGTATTTTGCCTTTGGTTGTATCGGGTTCACTTTGTTATCTTCTAGGTTATCAAGCGATGTTACTCAACGCTCATACCCTCCAATTCTGCCTACTCTACACTGCTCAACCCCTCGCCTGATCTTTACGGCCCTTTCTGGACCCTCACCACTCTCATATTCACACTATTCCTCAGTTCATCCCTTGCCGCGTCCATCGCGTCATATATGTCAGAAGGGGAGTACGACTACAACTTCCAGCTCTTGTCAATCTCCGTCTCTCTGGTTTATGCGTATGGCCTTGGAGTCCCGGTAGCTTTGTGGGTGGCGCTTCGTTACCTGGGTGTGGGTGAATGGAGTGTGGTAGAAGCGGTCTCCATCTGGGGTTATGGCCAGTTCGTTTGGATACCCGTATCTGTGAGTACTCCTGACATAGCGCATTTGCTGACACTGAACCTCTCTACAACAGCTACTCTGCGTCATACCCGTCCCCCTTCTCCGTTGGTCTCTTGTCGGCGTCGCTTTCGGGCTCTCAGGCTATTTCCTTGTGGTCAACGTCTATCCAATATTGACCATGGTTAGTTTCGTGCCGTTTCGGAATGGCAATTTACTGACTCAATCCACAGGCTGAGGCCAAAGCTACTCGGCTTCTTATTGTCGTAGTTGCAGTCCTTCACGCTGCACTGTCTCTGACATTCAAAGTGCTTTTCTTCAGCTACTACGTGGCAGACGCTATCGGTCCGGATATCCCACTACCAGGCTCAGAAGCTCCTGCGGACAACTCTACGATGTCTACCATCGTCGAGCGAATGTTCTCCTAGTACTGCTTACCTTACGCGTACTTCCTGAGTAATTATGAGACTGTAAATTAAATGAGACTGCAAAAAGCCCCTTTAGCGCCCATCTCAACTTGATGTCACTTGCCTTGAACATACACTCTCAACAATTCCGGTTGATTGCTACTGCCGTCGCTGCTTCTCTTGTCACCGCTGGAGCGCTAGCTGCGTACAACTCTGTGTCAAGGAGAGAGCGGAGGCGCAACCTGAGCGAAGAAGTCTTCCGCTCCGTTTCAAATGAGGCCTCCGTCCACACCCTGCCGGACCACCCAATATACGAGGAGGACGCGTCAATAAGGGAGCCTCCACACGAGATATCGCTGAGCTCCAATGTTCGCTACGACGAGGACCTCATTCGCGAGCAGCTAGCTCGCAATTATGCGTTCTTTGGTGAAGAAGGGATGGCCAAAATTAGAGGCGGATCGGTCGTGGTCGTCGGCTGCGGAGGTGTGGGCAGCTGGGCTGCGATGATGCTCGTTCGCTCGTACGTTTGCGAGTGTAGTTTTTCGGTAACACTCTCATGTTGTACCGCTTGCAGTGGTATTTCCAAGATCCGGCTTGTAGACTTTGACCAGGTCACCCTGTCATCTTTGAACAGACATGCATCGGCGACATTAAACGATGTCGGTACTCCGAAAGTGAAATGTTTGGAGCGCAACCTTAAGCAGATTGCTAAATGGATAGACGTAGACTGTCGAGCAGAAATTTGGCGTAAGGAGGAAGGTGGTGATTTACTAGAAGGAGTCGATTGGGTGATAGGTGTGTATGGGTACTTCGTATATGCTTTCTTTCGTGTATTGAAACGTACTAGATGCTATCGACAACATCTCGACAAAAGTAGATCTACTAAAATATTGCCACGACCATAATCTGAAGGTAATACTCGAAGTTAATCAATAAGGCAGGCTTTTCTAATAAACTGAGGCTTACTAGGTGTTTTCCTCAATGGGAGCAAGTGCTAAAAGCGACCCGACCCGTATCCAGATCAGCGATATATCACACACGATATACGACCCCCTGGCACGCTCTGTTCGCCGCCGTTTGCGATTACTGGGTGTTACTTCGGGCATCCCGGTAGTCTACTCAACAGAAGTACCAGGCGACGTCAAATTACTCCCTCTTCCTGAGGAAGAGTTTCAGAAGGGTCCTGTGAAGGAGCTGGGTTTCTTTGACGACTTCCGTGTTCGGATTCTCCCTGTCATAGGTTTGCTTCACCTCCTACGGATAAAGAGTCCATGATCCCGATATTGCTCTGTTCTGCCTAGGCCCGCTACCATCTATCTTCGGCCTCAACATTGCTACCTATATCCTTTGCGGACTAGCTGGCAAGCCCATCCTTAATCCGCTACCTATCAAAAATCGCAAGAAGCTCTACGAGCGTCTTCTGCGCGACTTGTTGCACCGGGAGTCCAAACTGACCGGCGAAATCATCAAGTGAGTGCCTATGGTTCTCTTCGCATCATCTGTCGCTCAACCCGCTCTCAGCAAACTCCCGATTGACGAAGACGACGTTGGGATGA
Organism: Pleurotus eryngii var. eryngii; assembly: GCA_029467805.1. Lineage (NCBI taxonomy): Eukaryota > Fungi > Basidiomycota > Agaricomycetes > Agaricales > Pleurotaceae > Pleurotus > Pleurotus eryngii. The sequence continues at coordinate 2,870,057 of SZVJ01000012.1, forward strand.
TCTTTGAGGACGTCTACCTCGGTCGCTCGGTTGTCCCGCCCCACTTGGTGCCTTCTAGGCCAGCGCTCGCTCGGTGGATTCTCACACAACCACTAACACCGGAGAATTGCGTTGTAATGGAATACGCTGATGCGGAGAAGCACATCAAGGAATGCTCCAAATCGACGATACACCCAAGGGACATTTGGGGCGAAGATGTCAATGCGCTTGTGGAGCGACGTTCGGAGGAGGTGTCTAGGCAGCGTGCCTGGGTTGTATCGTATTGATAAATGAACGATACCCCACCAGCGGCGTACACTGTCTTCTCTTCGCTTGAATTCTTCTGCAAGCATTCGCACATTAACCCGATCTTTTGCCAGCGAATTAATCGCGCATTAGCTGCCAAGAGTCTTTGCACGTTGGTGAAAAGATGCCTACGTTGTGGAAGCAGATTCCGCTAATGAGATGCGAATGGGCTGAGGCCTCTTAGCAAGAACGGACTCTTAGCAGCGCCCGAGGTCGCCTTGTAGTCCACTACAAAGGTATATTCTTCTCGGGCTCATTTGAGAGAAGAAGGTTGGGACCTAGGTATTTTGACCGTTCTCGGCTTGCACACTTGGGAAGCGCAACAGAAATTGTTGCACTTCCAGCTGGCTCGGGCGGGCTACTTGGGCACGTGGCTTTACTTCCACGAAGGAAGCTGAAGGAAGATGGCTTCGAATCTCCCTGGAGTTAATTCAAATCAAATGCAGCATCTCTGACTGACTGATCAACACGGAGCTTGACATTTGGCGGATTTACGAAGACCATCCGATGACCTTCTTGTCTCCTGCCAAGGTGACCACGTCCGGCCGTTCAACCGAGCGTCAGAGTTGCTCGACCATCTCGTCGAATCAAAATCATTGGTTTACTAATCTTATTAATGCTACGTACAGTTGGTACTAGTTCATACAATGGATTACAGCTACAAGGAGTAGGGTATATATGCAGAGTACATACAGGTAAGAAATATGAAACAATCATGTAAGATGTGCAAGGGCCCGCCGATGCGGCGAAAGAACGCATAATGTGATGAATGATCCAATAAGAAAGCATGTCAGAGCATATGATGCCGTCTCCAAGGCAGAAGGCCCGCCTCCTCTTGTCCGCTTGTTTGTTTCTTCAGCAGATTCGTCGTGGGGTACGGCTGATACTGGCGAGACAACCGTCCAATCATCTACGTTTGTTTCGCCTATCGGCTCTGCCGATGGTGATGGTACTAGTTCTTCCGCAACTTCTGCTACTGCGGGCTCAGACTCTGGGCACGAGTGCGTGCATGAGCTTTCTTCCGGCTCGGAATCGGACTCATGCTCTGAAGCAGACTCGGGGTCTTCGCCTATCAGTTCCAGAGCCATGGAGGTGGTTGCTGAGAGGTCTTCTGACAATTTGCGATGGTGGTTGTGGATGACCTCATCGTCATCGCAAGCGATGGTATCCGAGTCCGATAGAACCGATTCCTCCAACGTATGCTGAGAGGAAGTGATTGAAGATGAGCTCAGCCTGCGCGAGCGTTGAGAGTCCATGTCCGATGCGGTATGGTAACTCTTCTCGTGTTTCAATATGTTAGCGGCTCTGAGGACGTCATGCAGGCTGGTTGGCGTTTTGTTGTATATCGCAGATGGGGGCGGTCTTGGTGTAGCCAAGTCGTCGATACCAGCAGAGATAGGGATTTGGATTGCTATCTTGTCGATTATTGGTCGGATAGTATCGGTCGCCTCTTCTGACTCCAAAACGCTTGGTACGTTTGTCGAATCAGACTCTCGAAATTTCGCATTACGAGGTGTAGTCGTGATGGAGATAGTCTCTTGGCCGGCGGAAGTTTTCGGAGACATCTCGAGCGTGGTCGGTTGCATTCCCTTAGGGATTTCTTCGAGGGTCCAAGACTCGAGAGTGTTATCGGGGGTACCAGATTTCAGGCTATCTCGCACTTGCTCGGCGAGAACGACCGTAATCGCTTGCACGACATCAGAAATTTCGGCGTAATGGTCACGAGACCACCATTGCCCTGGCCATTGCGATATGACCAGAGCTAACTTCGTCAATACGCGGACTGACTCGGAGAAGTCCACCAGGATTGTCCCATGGAACCAGGGAGATACGAAGGCAGCTGCGAGACGAACTGAACCAGCAGTTGTATCGCGCAGCCTGGTTTCGAATGGCAATTTCTGGAAACGAGTAGACATTTCTCGGCAGAACTGTCGATAGCTGAGTTTGCGGTTCGTGTAATTCCAAGCGACTCTGTCTAGGGGAGTGGTAAATGGAGCTGTGTATACAGGGGTGTTCTCTGGATGGAGGAAGTAGGAGGGGAGTTTCTCCAGTATGTCGAAAAGAGGCACGGAATTATAGACGGCGGTTGTAGGGATAGAGCCGTATACAAGGACCATCTGTGACTCTTGGCAGTATTGCTGCCACTTCCTATGTTTGACATGCCGCCTAAGAATATGTTAGCAATGAAATGCACTCTAAAGGAGAACAACGACTTACTCGGCTGGTCGTGCAGATGCGAGTATCTCCGCAGCTGTGAATGCATGATGGGCTACGTCCTCTGCGTTAATGATCGCAATATGAACGTCGTGCTTTACGTTGGTGTGATACCGTCGCAAGCCTTCCCAGATTGCCCAGACGAAACTAAATGAAGTAGAAATGAAAGGCGACGAGGATCGGGTCGTCCAATCCAAGTGCCTTATCACTTCCGCGTAAGCCGGCAATAGGCTCTTCGTGGGTGAATCAACAGGGGACAAGTTTTTTGGGCTCTCTGTGTACGCTTCGTTGTATTTGGGGGCGAGGAAGTATGGATCGGTGTCGTCTGCGAAGGGGGATCGTTCTTTCGGCGTATATACCCGGAATAGGAATGGATTCTTCTTGAATAGACGGCTAAACTCAGTCGTATCGGAGAAGCCGTACTGCGGTAGGGACGTCGAGCTGGGGGTTAGAAGGTTCAGAGCATCGGTTGAATCCATGATATGCCGAGGTTGCTTAGGTTCCGCTCAGCTGCGCTCGCCATATATACGCCATCCATATCGATACCTCGTGGCAGCCGTATGTTCTGGGTCATCTCAACGTTGCGGAAACGTTGTGTTTCCAATTCAGAAATCTTGCCTGGCGTGAGTTTCGCGCTGTCTGTGGCGATGCGAAACGCATGTCAACCATCAAAGCACCCCAACATGCAAAATTCATGACCGGATATTATGGAGGAATTTATCGTGTATGGTGTGCAGCTTTTTCGATTCCCGCCACGGCCTGGGTGATTTACAACCTTTGGTCGCCGATCATGTCTCCACACCGGGTGTATCGAGTGCCCTACGCGGTCAGGCGTGAATGTATGTGCATGTAAGTTCGGGGGACATGCCCGACCTTCAAAGGGTATCCATTCCCTGGTGTTGAGCTCAGTACTACAGAGCCGCGACTATGTAGTGATTGAATGGCAGGAAGGGGTCACGTGTGGCGTACCAGCAAATTCTGCCACTGAATTCTTTGACCAGTACATCCATCATCGACGCTATGGTTTCAGCTGATAACCTCAATCTCGACGTTCTGGGGCTCATATTTGCCTTCATCAACTCAAAATATGATCAAGCGTCGATTGCTCTGGTCAGCCGGTCATTCTTGGCTGCAGTGACACCAAGGCTCTATGCGGTTGCTTTACTATACGTTTCATGAGGCAAAGCGGTATCCTACGGTGAGCTACGCGATTGAATGTCATAGGAAGAACTGCACCGAAAGCGTCGGCAGCTAATGACCCCATTTGCCACCATAATTTCGCATCCTCATCTCGGGGTTCATGTACGACACGTCGGTATGTCAAATGAATTCCATAATCAATCATCAAGACTGGAACACTGATGGACCTTATTAATAGAGATTCGATGCATACCTGCCCGAAAGTCTCAGGTGCATCCCGATTTCATGAATGAATGCACCACCGCACTCTCGAAATGTGCCAATCTCAACACATTTATGTGTCACTCAGCCGCGACACCCCTTTTCATCCGGTGCTTTCAGGATAAACCAAGCCTGAGTAACCTTCGAATTAACGGATATATGCCAACGCAAGCGGCCCAGAAACTTGTACAAGTCCGTGGTCTGACAAAGCTGGCTATTGACCACGGATCGTGGAATTTATTGGACATACTACCTTCATGGGCGTCGAATTTGAAGCAAACTTTATCCTCTCTCACTCTGAGCGTGAGTTTTGTCGAGCCGCTAAAGGACTGCTTACAATTTATCTCAGAATTGCACCGAGGTCAACGACACCGTTTTGCGTCCCATCCTTGCCGATCTTCCTGCATTGACGGAGCTTAACATCATCAGTTGCTCTCGATTTGACCACAATCACGTTTTACGCCTTCTTCATCTTACGCCTAGTCTCGAGCATCTGGGATTCACATTGACGGTCCGTAAATAACATTTTGTATTTAATCTCACTCATCTAGACCCTCTGCAACGTAGGATAACCCGTGCACTACAGACTTCCTTCCGTTCACGCTACGCCGTCTTAGGCATCTAGCGTTTGACACGAAGTGTTCGACGATGGCGTCGCCATTATCCTCTCTCGTCACGATCGTTATGGGGCATATTAATTCGGCTTCTCCTGCGCTCACATCCTTTTCTGCAAAACTCTCAGATCGCCTTGCAGCTAACGAATTCATCGAAGCACTAGTTAACGAACACGGTTTAACCCTGAGGACGCTGGTCTTCGTCGGTAGTCCAGTAAGCATCGACTCAATAGCACTCATGTGTAAAAGCTGTCACCATCTGGAGAGGCTGGATATTTCTGTCCCAATTAGAGACCTCGTGCGTTCGATTTTTCATCCGTTTACTTTTGCCGTTGCCGAACCCCAGCTTTTGAAATACGAAGATTACGTTCACGAACGCCCTCGCACGGTCATCTAGCCTAACCACCCTCGTGGACTTGGGCGATATATCGCATTCAGTGCACAGCAACCAGATGTCACTTACCACCGACAGTGCCTACCATTTGATGGGAAATGTCCGGCGGTTGAAGAAGATTGTCAGTGGCGGTAGAACATGGACGGTAAGCCCACCCCATGCAGTTCTTTTGTATTTGTATAACAACAACACGTTCTTTCCCCTTACCTCAGGGTAAACGAGGGCAAGACAACGAACTTGCGGTGACCTTAGATCGTCGACGAGCATACAGGCCTGAGAAATATTGGTTTCAACCTCGCGATTAGATCCGTCTCGGGTGCTAAGCGTTTCAAGATGCAAATATAATAATTACATTGTGTTTGACTTCTCCCATTACCCCGGAAACACATCCGACTTTTCCACCGTCGTCAGTTGACCATCAGCATGCTCATGATACTACACTTCGTACAATAGCCCTACATCGAAGAAGAAAGCAGTCCCGAAGCCCCCTTAGCAAATGTGGGATATTTGTTCGGAGCGCTCAGTGCCTTCTCTGCTTCTCCCCAGAATTTTTAGCCACGGCGATACAACCAAAGAGGCCAGCCAGCCCAGCCATGACTGATTTATACGAAATTTGCTTCTATAAATACAACAGGTAAGCGACGAACCCAAGCGAAGGGAGGAAGTACAAACCTGTCCAGATCTGGGCCCATGATGCGCATGCCGATGTATGCGGGCAGGCCCTTCGAAAAGTTGCACCATTGGCTTGTCGGCAGGCGACATAGTGACGGAAGGCGTTGACATTGAATATGGCCGGGCGGAACTCGACCGCCTTGCGCGGGAAGCGTGCTCAAGAGCTGGATGCCGGGGTCGAGCGGGGCCGTCAAAAATAATTGGGGGTGGTAGGGATGATGGTAGCGGCATGGGATCGTAAAATGGGTAGTCAAGCGACATTGTACTGCTTGAATACTTTTGAGGGGATGTCGAGCCACTTGGAGAAGCGTTGCTGTATAGCTTGGACTCCCCCAAACGGTATGGTGCGTCAAAAACGTCGAAGATTGGCGGCAATGTCGCCTCTTCGATCGACTCGAGAGGCATTGCGGAAGTATGAGCTTGAGCCCTTCCGGGGACGACGGGACGGTGCTCTTTAAGAGAGCCTCGACCAGCTCTAGCCAGGTATGTCAAACTTTGGCGGTGCATGACGGGGAGATAAGTTTGAAGCACTGAGGATACCAAGGAATACAAAAAAAGGGGGGGCTTATAAGTCGTCCAGCCATTTGTTTGATACCCCGCAATGTAAGATTGATTGACCCGGAGGACACAGTTTCGCGAAGAATTTTTTGAGACGACTCACACGACAATGATCGGCTGCGAATTGCGTTGAACGTCAACTTGGGTTGATGTGGCTTGCTACGGGCAGAGAAAAAGAACCATGCCCGACGAAGCGAGGGACGCGAAAACCTCGCATAGAAATCAAATCAAATGAGAATCATTGCGCACAAGCCCCTGCGTCCGAAGCTAATTAGGAAGTAACATCTTGTCCCCTGTTAAAGTTAGGGTCAGCGATCGACGTTGCGGAGATGAAGCACTTCTGAAGCGCTGACAAGGCCCACACACTGACTACTTCGTCTTCCCAGGTACTTCAGCGACGCGGGGAGGTTATTGGCAAAGACTGTGGCCTAATCATGTGTGCTCGTTGAGTAAACTAGCATTCTGCGCACGCAATTCCAGAGATCCTACGCTGAGAGTCTGAAGTGTTTCTAATTGTTAGTTTCCGCTCAAACGCCACGAACTAGAATCGCTCACTCCCATGGACGTAATCCAACACTTCGCCTTGTCGTGATTCCATGCATTCGATGACAACGAGGGAATAAAGATGCTGTATAGCCGAGTGCCCGCATAGAGCCTGGTCACGAATAGCAAGATAGCGTCGATTGCCGAAAACTTTTGCCCGAAAGCGTGGGTGTCGAGAACATAACTTCACTGCGACGGCGCCACGAGGTTGGCGTAGGAAGCAACCAATTGACTACTTGCGGAGCGAGATAGCTGAGGAGCTTACGACAAGTAACAGTATGGGGCTGACCAGGAGTCTTGGCTGGCTCGAAGGAAGAACGTGGGCAAACATTTGCCAAGGGCAGTCAATGAGCTGAAATCGATGAAAGGAAGCAGAGACTCAACATCAACCGGCCCGTCACAATGTGCGTAGGCACATTATGCGCTCTTGCCGGGCGGATGAAAGGGCCTTGGCCACCTACAGAATCTACCAAAATCGGCAGAAAGGTAGCCACTACGAGTGGTAGATGAAGCTATCGCCGTACTTCAACGTTAGGCGACCGAATGAGTTGATACCGGAGAAATGAGTGACGTTCCTTGGCGTTCAAGTCATTTCGCAAGGCAATCGCAAACACCAACAAGTGTAGGCTTGCGTTATGGATTCTCTAACAACTCGAGAATCACAACCCGATCCGTGGCTCAGTGAATACTTTTAGACGGCCAGTTGCAGCCGTTCCGAGTAAGGATGTCGGGGAATCTAATCATAGACAAGGATGGCATATGAGGGGACGTAAAAAGAGTGGATACACCCGATAGGCGCTGCTATATGGCTGTTGAGAGCCGACGGACGCGACTGAAGGTGACGAAGAACTAGGGGGTCGGAGGCCAGTTTTGCGGCTTGTACGGGCATCGTGCCTAGCACCTTCAATGACTACGGTACGGGTGAGGAGTTTCTATACCACGAACCAAAAGGTAACCGTCTCAAAGGGTAACCGTCTTGCGATGCGGCGGTGTGGTGGGTTATATATGGGCCCGACCTCTGGAGTACTATCAAATGGGCGGCACGGTGTATTACTTAGCGCACAATGGAACTTACTGCATCGTGTGTCACAGCCGATCTACCGCGGTGCAACAGATTCATTTGATGAACGGGTAGAACTTCCCAAAGTTGGTGTCGACTTGCGGGCCGTAGCCTTAAAGTACAATATATTCCCTTCGCGCCATCCCAGGCTTAAGATTGGAGAGCCATTAGGATTGTTAGGAGTTAGACCACCGTGGCACCAGGTCAACTTGGTCCCAAAAGCACGCTACTCTGACTGTGACAATACAGGAGTTAGATATGTAATAATGTGGTTTAGAAAAGCACTCAGCTTGGATCGGAAGGGGAGAGAGAAACAATACGAACTTCCATCCAAGAATTTGTTCAAATCAAGTTCAAATACTAGTGGGGGGTTCCGGAAGGCCTTCCGTAGCGCTAGCGGAAGGCCGTGGCTTGATTGTTGATTTCACCAAAATTGCTTTGAATTTGTAAACAAATCCACAGAACACCGGACGCTCGGAGAATGAGAAGCGAGCAACAGGCACTAGCGGATGGAGCAGAAGAAAAAATACCCTGATATTAATGTCCACTGTCCACCGTCCGCCGGCATTCACTCTTCGGCACGTTTCGGCATTCCTCAAATGTCAGCCGCTGCCCTCTATGAGCACCGATCTTGTGTGTGCTAGGCAGAGCGAGGTAATTATAAGGCGTGGTGTGGAATTTAAGAAGCCTGGCTTTAATATAAAGAATTTGAACTATTACCACACGCAGCATACTCATTTTGAGTACTTTACCAGCTGCAGTGGCTACGACCTCCGAATATGTCAGAAAAATAGATTCAGCATCAATTGCACATCAAGCGCCCATAGATATCCATGCATTCCTAACAGTTGACAATGCTTTTGACTCTTTTGGATAGACACGCACTGGCAGTGCGTACTTGAACTTGCGCTGTGGAAGGTGCTCACTCAGCGGAAGACGAAGCATTTGGAAGTCCGATCAACAGAGCGGACCAAGTGAACCAGGTGGGCTGGACATTTCCAATTGACGGTGGTCCTCAGATGGAGCCACTGTCCGGCGCTTAACGTGAAGCAAGGCGTCTGAGACCTGATTATTGACACTCTGCAAGCTGCAACATTGATCTATTTGGTTTTCTAGATCCCGTTAGGTAGAGAGAGCTCTGAAAAGCATTGGTAACTATTTTAAATTTCATAACCTGTTACCCTCTTCTAATCAGGAGTGTACAATACTAGTATAGAGTGCTTGTACAAATGCTGCAGCCTGCCAGATGTTCATGCCTGGCGTCTCAGTGCTAGTGGTAACTACGACGGGCTTGGCGTCCAAATTTCGCAGCGATAACAATGGAAGAAGAGGCTTAAATTACCTGAACTTTCGAATCCCCAATGTTCCTGGCCCGAAAGAGATCACTGTTTTCGGTATGGGTGTGTGAAGAGAGCTAGACTTTCTATTGGCTAATCCGTCATTTAGAGAATTCGTACCTACGCCGCAATGGCACCTCGCCGCCGTTCAACCTCAAGGTCCAAAATATAAATGCGTTACTTCCGAGCCCCCCTGTCACCCTACCGATCTTTAGCCATTCGTTTAGGACGACATTTGAATTGAATGTGGTTCAGCACTGCATAGTCCTTGGCGGTCCTGCAAGCATGGATCAAAGGAATCTTCGCTCAGAACGCCATGGACGCCAAGGCACTGAAGCTCTGAAGCATTGACATGGCCTAATTACATCGCTAGGTTAAATCCTCGCGTATGATATGAACATCGAATGGGCTAACAAGGTATCTATAAAACCTTAATCTCCTGCCGACGCAGCGTGATCGCCTTCCCGCCCTCCTGTCATGCCGTTCAACCTATTCATACTTTACGGATCAGCACTCTTCCGCGACAATTGGCTTTGGCGATATCCGAGATTCACCGTCCATGTTCAGCGCTCAGCGCTCCCAGCGTCTGGCAGCCTTTTTACCTTACGCCGCCGCCGCTCCAAAGCTCCCCATGAGGCACGCCTCGCGCCCCCGTAAGTAGCTTCACGGGCGAGACGAAACACTGTGGAGTTGATTGTTATCAGTTGCAAGCACCCAAGTGGTATCCGCAGTAATGTCCTTGTCCTAAAGGACGAATGTTCACGACGACAACGCACTCATCCCGGATTGTATGAACTACCTCGAAGATGTTTGCTGTTGTGTCCGATTGTTCAAATTTATCTCCGTCGTAGTAGGATCATATGCCGGATGACCGGGAAACCCTCACTAGTCGTGAAAGAGAGAAAAGCGGCAAAATTTTGGAATCTGAGATACTTTGGACACTGAGGCACAGCAACTTGTTGATTGCGCCTGCAAGCAAAATATTTCAGGTGTTGTCTGACCAAAAGTGTTGGTCATCTTATTGAACGCCGTCTGAGGTCGAGTCCTACTAAGCGTAGCTTATCACTGCCCATTGTCACTCTACAACAAATACGGCCCATGATGTTATCGTTACGTCTTTCGGAGGGATCAGCGGTTCATTATCCCTGACTTTCTTCGGCCCCATAAGCATTGCTCTTGTGTTTGGGCGTGAATGACCAAGACGCTGGGGCAGGTCCAAGGAACATTTCAGATAACTTGACCCAGTCTCTGCTATCGGGGCTAGCCAGCAATGTTTCTGCGAACACAGTTAGTCAGGGTGCAATGAACAAAAAAGAAGGATGCAAACCGAGCTCATTTCGACCACGAAACGGGGGAGCCCGATCGTTGATGCGCCCCGGTAATGCTTCCAGCAAACCGATCGGTATGTAACGGTATTGGAAAGACAGCGCTTCGCACAGATACCGACGGGTGGTGTTAATACCTGCAGTATCGGACCCAAAATGGCTGATGCGCACAACGATAAGTAGCTGGACACACACAGTACAACATTACTCACCTGATACCGAATTCAGCATACTACATTCCGAAGATTAGTTGGTATGTCTGAAACTAGGCCCCGTGCATCCTCACCTTCTTAATGAGGTCTAATCGCTCTCGTGCACTGATATCCCACTCCCTATGTTCTTTGATTTCCGTAAATATCCACGGTTTTATCAAAGCACCTCGACCTATCATCACGCCATCCACTCCACTGTTCTCAACTACAGACCAGTACCCCTCAGAGGAGAAGCAATCTCCCCCTCCGAATATAGGAACTGCTGGACCTGACAAGCGAAGTCAATTACAGTATTACAGCTCATCATCAGCTTCGAACACACAATTTTCTTCCTCTTCTTTTCCGCGAACAGCTGCCACGCATTGTTTGATGTATTCCCAGTCTGCCAATTTGGTGTACCGTTGTTGCCTAGTCCGACCGTGCAGCTGAGAAACGTCAGGAGATGTCGAAGTGAATGCGGTAAAAGCTTACCGATATACATCCGACATTCCATTCCGTACTCAAACGAGGCATTAGTTTATGAGCTGTGTTGCGACCATCTTTAACCCCTGTTCTGAGTTTGACGGTAACTGGTATCTCTCCCAACGCCCTGTTCATCCCGACGATTATCTTGCCTAGTTTGCCAGGTGTATCTAGGACTGGCCCATAGTTAATGGGTTTTGAGGCGGCATGATTACTAGATAAGGATAGTGACGCACGCGCTGAACCGCTGCCAGTCTGAAAGACTAGATCAATGGGGCAACCACAGTTGATGTCAACAAAGTCGACATTTCCAGCACACTCCTTGGCTACGGTCTCCGCCGTTGGGACCAATGCGGCGGCCTTGTTACCAGCCAATTGGACGCCGAATATGGACTCAGACGGATGTCTGCGAATTAGCGACCATTCTTCTTTGGACCCAGCCAGGAACGAATTAGCAAGACCCACTATCCAGAACTGCGTAAGCACGACTAGCGGGCACCAAATAAACGGCGCATCATTCTCACTTTCACCACATGTTATGTCGGCGCCATATGCTACACAAAGGCGACGGAACGGCTAGGGGTTTGCAATGACAGTCTAGCGATATATGTCATAGTTCCGTAGGTGCACATACCAAATTCCCAACGGTGGTAAGTGGCGCCAAGTCTTGGAATGTAAAAAAGCGGTCGTCAATACGGCGCGATGCTGATTCGAGCCCTCCAACATACACGTTTTTCCGGACCAATGAAGCCGTTTCTTCTCGTTGAAGCGCATTGGAACATCAGGTGTATCAACTTGAGTCACCGTTGCCGTTCCTCCCGTTCTCTCCGCGATCGTCTCTATTGCTGTGGACGGCAAATCATCACCTACATTCTCCGTTGTTGCGGCGGCGGCTGCATGACTCATGGTGCCCTTCCCTTTTTCTTCGGCCGTCTGGATCTCCTTGAGGTATGCACTCGATATAGGAAAGTTATACTAAAAGCGCCAGTGCTCAATCAACGCGCTGTCAGAGGAGCCACGATTAATCGTTTACGAGCCGTACCTTTTTTGTTCGGAGGTTCTTGAGTGCTTCAGGCGACATGAAATTTAGTTCCGTGGCAGAGATCGCTGCATGCGCCCTTTTCTCTGTATCGCTTATCATCTCTAGCGCTCCATTGCTCTTACGGACATGTCCTCCAAGGAACCGACATTTGAGCGCGAATCTATCTGTCTTGAGTAGACAATACGACAGTATTATATATTGCCCGTACCTGCACTCTCCCATCTCAGCAAAAACGGGGCATATGGTGCCCATGTCCAACGAGGGGAACTCCGCATCGGCCACAAAATCTTGTGGCGGGATGAACGGTGGTATTTCGAGTGATTGGGTAGTATCCGGTATCCGTATATCACGAGGCTTAGCGGCAAGATATGCTGGAATGTCATGGGTGAACCGACATCTGTTCGGTCAATTTGATTGACTTCACTCCTGATCCTTGGTTCAGAGTAGGCAAGACACTTACTCGTCACCGAATTCACAAATTTGCCCTGCAGCGACTTTCCAGCAAACTTCAACTTCATCTCTTATTTTTCCAAAACGTCTCCCCTTATTTGCGCCTCGCTGTGCTTTCTTTTCAGCCTTGCTACGCTTCTTACGAGATGGGCCAACGCTACTACGTTCGTCTTCTCCTGCGCCCGCGCGATCCCGAACGTGGCTCGACGTGCCTTCAGCTGCATCATCGACCGGTACGTCGGTACTTTGACCGCTGTTCACTTGCAACAGGAATCTATAGACGGAGTCATATGTCAGCGAGAGCCTGAGCGCAGCACTCGGCGCGGACGAAATGCGCAAGCGACCCACTCAGGCTTGACAGGCGCTGTTCCGAGTGGATAGATTGAAGTCATTGATGCTGATGATACGAGATCCAGAATCCAGATGGATTCATGAGGAGGGTGGCGGCCTGAGCTAGAATTGAATCTGAAACGGGGTGGCTAGTCGGAGAAGCTTTCAGTGGGATGATCATCATGGGACTGACGCGACCGCCAAAAACAAAAAGGCGCCATGTGATTGCCCAGACCCACGCGGCAGCTTACTCCTAGGTTCGTAGGGCGACCAAGTAACATCACGGCAAGATAGTTGAATAGATATCAAAATTACGACAAGGGTCATGTTGTACAATTAATCGATATATACACAAATTACTACACCGTAAATTCAAGAGTTCTGTACACACAAATCGTTTAGCGTGATTTCTTTACGCTGTATTTTTCCGCGGGCTTCATGACAGCACGCCCAGTTTTGTCACGGTAGAAAAGAATGTCCCCTGCGGCGATGCACGTTAGTTGCAGTTGTACTTCGCTTCAGTTACGCATCTAGTGCTTACCTTCGTCTTCAACAAATTGGCATCGGTTGTAACTTTCCCAAAGGGCTTTGAAAACAGGCTTGTCCGAATAGTGATAGTGGTCGCCAATGAAATCTTTCAGATAAGCAGTGGCTTCAGGCCCATTGTCTACAAATCAATCAGCTCATCACTTTTATTTGCTGATCAAGGTACCTACAAAATGGCATCTTGGGGAAGAACTATACATCAATCACATCAAAAATTAGTTGTGGGCGAAAAGAAAAGAAGGCAGATACACCATCACACTCACATGATGGATAACATGGAAGTGAGCGACATCGTGGAGGAAGAATCGTCCCTGCCACCCCAGGAAGTTACGATCAACAGTTGCGGCTGCACCTCGCTGGAAGTTCCATTCCTTGTTCCGGTAGTGGGGAAGATCTGGTGCCGTATGGTGAAGGTATGTGATCATGATGACTTAGAAACGTAGGGGTCAGCTTCTCGTGAAACAAGAGCGGTTTTGATGGCCACAGCAACTCACACCAATGGGAAACCAAAAGCCAAGGGATGCCGTAGAACTTGAGAACGTTGGCCGATCCGAAAGTAGAACTCGCCCAAGTGACGGCCCACACCATTGCGGCAATGCCTAAGTTAGACAAAATGACTGCGTTGCGCTGTTCCTTCGTAAATAGAACTGAATTTGCTGGTCGTCAAGGTTAAGCCACGTATTCGTTGCTATTCAATACATCAACGGGAGAACTTACGATCAAAATGATTGGTTCCTTTCGGATAAGTCTTCTGCCCAGACACATTGAAAACTAAGACTTCGTCAGCATGTCATCTCGTGTATATCTTGAGTGACACTCACGCAAATAGGCAGGGAAGGCAAGGACTTGTTGGCGAATGAGCATGAAGAGCGTATAGATCGGCGTGTCGCCAAAGTAATCTTCGTAGTCGATGTGGCCACTGTCTTCAGGAGGAATTCCGAGATCAGAACGTGTCTTGGGGACATACACCTCGTCGCGCTCCATAGAAGCGTGGTTACTGTGATGTCTATGGTGCGAAATCTTCCAGCTGAAGTATGGCGTCCAGAGGGTCGAGTGGGTCACCTATGGATGGAACTGTTGAGAACAAGGATCCTTATCGAGTGCTGTGAGTCTTACGAAGCCAATAACATCGTTGATGATTTTGTGTTCCGAAAAGGCACTGTGACCACACTGGAAATCATGACATCAGCTGGTAGTCTTGCTCATCGCCTTGGAGGCACTAACCTCATGACCGATAACCCAGATACCAGTGAATATCAGTCCCTGGAACCACCAACTGTACGGCTATACGTGAGTGGTGTTCATCATAGTAATGAGGGGGAAGCCTACTAGACGAGCCAGGCAGACCAGCGAGCTATCTCGGCGCCAAAAGGGGTAAGAAGCTGCCCCACGGCGACGCCTTTGAAGTACGGATCAATGTACGAGGCCAGGGACCAAGCAATGGCGGCCATGAGCAGATCCCTGGTAAAGTAGAGCAACCCTCTGGTGGTATCGCGGGCGAAGAGATGCGAGGGGATGGCAGCGCGTATTTCCTTTAACGACCTGCAGATGCTTAATGTAAGTTTGGGGTGTATGAGCTCGTAAAGAAGTAGCTGGGGCTCACCAGGGCATCGGAGTAAAAGCGGGGAGGGCATCCTCTCCGTAAATTGTCGACTTGGGCGAGGGGGCCTGTGTAGTAGTGATAGTGCTGGTACGCATGGTAGATCAGCAAGCGCAGGCTATTTCAACCCGGTTCCATCAGCCCCAGTATTTAAGTCTCCCACCACGGTATGTCGTGACGCATAGAGGCAAGTTAGGGCTATGCATCAAGCTGAAAGGAGATTGACGATTCCCTCCGACCTCAGAGTATGAAATCAGAGATTCAAGGCCGATTCCCCAATGCGATGTCACATTCAAGGTTTCCATCTGAGGAATGGCGCTGAGACCCTGGACACCCCTATGTACACCCGATACAGCAACCAACTCCCAGTGAAGCTTCAAGCTCGCCTTTCCCGTATTCACCCTTCTTTTAGACTACTACTCCCCGAATGGGTGCCTTGTCTCCGTTTCCCGGAATTCGATTATTGTGCGGCAGAAGCCTCCCAGATCGCTTCTTACACGAAGAATCCACGACTTCTCCAATTCTGAACGATTATGTCCAGCTCGTTTATCCCGTGTCCGACTACTGACGATCTCTCCATCCTCGACCCAGATTTGCGCGGCATCATAGCTCTACTGCCAAAAACTAATGAAACCGCAGAATTATCGGAGGTCGTCGTGCAGTTCATGCGCTCAATCCCCCCAAGGCCACATGAAGATCTGAACACCGTAAAAAAGGATATCTTAGTATCCTTGGAGGATGCTACCCCAGATCAACCACCCACCTCGCTGAGAGTATACATACCCAGGAACGCCAGCCCACATGATCGCTTACCAGTCTTGCTGTGGTCTGTGAGTCCACGTCTGTCATCGCTTGACTTCTCGCTGAACAGCCAGGCTCCCAGCATCATGGTGGTTTCTTTTCAATGGGCCCGCTCCGATTAGACCCTTTCTGCAGTTCTATTGCCGTTGCTGCCAACGTCGTCGTTGTGGCTCCTGCGTACCGGCAAACGCCCAAGAACCCATTCCCTGCCCGTGAGTACTGCACGTCCCCCTGAATCAGATATTTCATTGTCAATCACTGAACCTCACAGCTTTCAATGACGCCTACCAGGTGCTTCGATGGTTGACCGAATCGTCTGAGGTAGGCCAATATCTCATCGATCCCACTCGGGTGGCTGTTGGAGGCACTTCCGCTGGCGCCACAATCACTGTTGGCATGTTCCTTCGATACCGAGACGAAGGGAGAGACATCTCAAGGATTCGCCTTCTTGTCCTCGAGGATGGAAGTTACGTCAACAAGTCAGCATCCTATTCGACTTATCACAACCCTATCAATAAACTCTGGAATGCCAACGTCACCCGGTATATGTGGGAGATGTATTTACCACGAGGCATAGAAGGATTAGACGAACGGACTCTCGGGTACGCTGTGCCCGCTCTCGCGAAAGACTTATCGGGTCTTCCGCCCACAATGGTCCTTTGCGCTCAATGGGATGACTTGACCAACGATGCCATCGCATTTGCGCATCGTTTGTTAGAGTCGGGTGTTTCAACGGAAATCCATGTATGTTTTGCCTACTCTGTTTCACCTATTGAGCTAATCGGGGTCCGTCGGACATCCAGAACTATCGGGGCACTTTTCATGTTGCAGATAAATTAGTCCACGACGCCAAGACCAGCATAAAAAAGCGACAGGATATAGTGGATGCACTGCAATCCTTACTTTGATATTTACCAACACACTTAAGCTCCTTGCTATGCGTATCTCGGCTCTCTAGCTCGGAGAGGCATCGTATCGAGTGATTAACGTTGACCGCATGCGAATTGTGTCTGTACTGTTTCTTCAACTGTACTCTTCTTTGAAAATTTCTCGATTAACTGACATGCGTGCAGTGAACTGTGAAGGGACCAATGTAAAAAGCATGCTGTTGCCGTCGTGAAGCTTGGGAATGTGCACGATGAATTACGGTACCATCAGATGGCAACTGCACGTACCATCACGGGTGCCGTACTGATAGGAATAAGCACACCCTTCCTTTACCCCGGTTGATCAACCGTCAGAAATTTGTTCTCTAATGCGCAGATGCGGACCATCTGTAAGTGACATTCAATCTTTGAGACACGAACTTATTGTGAATTAGGGTGTTCCGGGTCCCCCCGCAATCAATTTTGATCTCTGCCGATCCGTTTGCCAATAAAGTCCACTTTTCCCAATCAATGCTGGAGGTGTGTGCACAAAAATATCAGTATCAACATGGGAAGCAATCCGACTCAAGCGGTTTGCTTCCGGCAAAGCCGTGAACCATCAGCCATCACCGGCACCCTCAGCTTCGGTTCTTCAAATAAGTATGAGGACCTACGATCGCGCTGCATAGCGCAACCATCGCCCACTTCTTGCACCCCTCCCCTCAGACATGCTGAACATCTTCCAGGACTCCTCCGAGTACAACAAACGCAAGGAGACTCCATTCGTACCCTCAAAGGTATGGTGAATTCGCTGCCTTCGAAGAGAGTGGGATACTCATCTGCTGTTGCGTGGAATTAGGTTACTTTAGCGGAGATCCGTGCCTCGGTACCAAAGCACTTGTACAACAAGTCCACAATTAAATCGCTCCTCTATGTCGCCAGAGATATATCATGCGGCTTGATAGCCTACAAGCTAGCACTTCTCATTCGGCCCTTTAGCCAGTCTCTGCTGCTGAAGGGACTGGACTCGACCATCGTTCATCTCATCAAATTTGCTCTGTGGGCTACATACTGGCATTGGCAAGGGGTCATTTTCGCTGGCTTGTGGTGCCTGGGTATGCTTTTGCTTTCACCGTTTCTCGCCCGTGTGCTGACTCTGACTTCTTTGTATGTAGGCCACGAAGCGGGGCACGGCACCATGTCACCTTATGGCTGGGTGAACCATGCGATCGGGTACTCGCTTCATACAGTACGGCGCTCTCCGACTACTGTTCTAGTTTAAACTGATTGGTATGACAGTTCCTCCTGGTCCCTTACTATGCTTGGAGGTCCACGCACCACGCACACCACGTGGGTATCGCTGTTCTGCTCCTCGAATGAGCACTAATACGACCACAATCCAGAAAGCAACCAGTTCTGTCGAGCGTGACGAGAACTACGTCCCGAGGACGCGAACGGATTACGGCCTACCGCCAGCGCACAAGGCGCAGGCCCGAGATTACCAAGAAATATTTGAAGAGACAACCGATCTACACCCTCTTACGCATATTGGTTATGCAAGCTCTGGGCTGGCAGTTTTACTTGTTTACTAACGCCATGGGTTCTCCGAGCTACCCCAAAGGAACAAATGTGGGTTACTGCCTCGTTTTGCTCGACGCGCAGCATGTTAACGTTGCTATAGCACTTCCTTCCGTCATCGCCACTTTTCAAGCCGCATGAGCGAAACGATATCATTGCGTCTAACATTGGCCTCGCTACGATGTCTACGGTTCTGTGGATCTACACCAGCAACCTCGGACTATCTACATTCGTAAAAATATATTTCGTTCCGTATTTAGTGAGTCGATCCTCTTCTCCGCCAACGCCGTCGCTAATCCATGTCTCTGTAGCTTGCCAACCACTGTACGTCCGCGCTCCGGAGAGCTTTGTCAACCCCGCTGACCCGTTCACAGGGATAGTCATGTTGACGTACCTGCATCACTCAGACCCGACCATCCCTCATTTCAGAAATGAAGAATGGTCCTTCCTCCGCGGCGCCCTTGCGACAGTTGACCGGCCGCTTCTAGGTTGGGCGGGACGTTTCTTCTTGCACAACGTCAGCCACGATCACATCGGTCACCACCTCTTTTCTATGATTCCCTTTTGTATGTCTTCGCATTATCGATCTCGATATTCCCTGGTGGCTGATAGGCTAATAGACAACCAACCTCAAGTCACGGAGCATATTAAGCGAGTCTTGAAAGAAGACTATAATTACGATTCTACGGTATGTCTCATGTCGCGCTTTAGATCAGATGTTTGCTGAACCCTTCGGTACAGAACACCTTCCGCGCACTGTACAGGACGTTCACACAGTGCTGCTTTATTGAAGATGATGGTGATATCGTGTTCTATAAGAATAAAGACGGCGAGTCGGCACGGGTACTTGCTAAATCCATGGCCAAGTAAACGGGGTAGATCTTTCTCGGACTTTTCGTTACGATCATTGCATTAATACTTGTAACTCATGTTGTGTATAATCAGCCTATCCTATGCCTCCGTATAAAAGCATCCTTCTTCCGTTATATATGGCAAGTCAGCAAGTGTGCTGCTGGCGGCGACGTCGAAGGCACATTGGTGCAACAGCTCGTCATTATAGGTGCATGGGAGCGATCGTCTAGCTCCTTGGGAATGCCCTACCCAGAAAATTAAGTGAAAACTTCTTCATCAATCAAGACCAAGACAAGGCCAGGTATGGGCCATCTTCCCCATCTACTGAGATGCGGACGCAGCATGACTTTGCATTGACCGGCTACACGGCGGAAGAAACTATCTAGTCACCACGCCCATATTTTTCCTTTTCCGCATAGGGAACGAGCATATTGGGTCCGTGGAATTTATGGATTTCCTGACCCGCCTCAAATATCCGAAGGAGCTGTGCTTGACATCGTGGACCGCGGTTGACACTCATTCTGCCACAAAGGCCCCAGACAAGGGCTCCGGAACCGCCGAACTTCGAATAATCGTTTCGAATTACACACCTCGCTGGAACGATTTCCGATATCAAGCGAATGGCCAGACTTGACCAGACCCAGTTACCGCCGTTCGCAACGTGTTCTCCAACGCATGTTGCTGTTGCAGGGATATCGCGTGCGTGGGGTAACTGTGGATTCTGATGATACCCAAAAGTCAAGCATCAGTAACGGGGTGGCACAGCGAGTACACGCCTTATCGTAAATACACAAACAATGTCCTTGATATATCATCGCACCTACAGACACAACGTGCATGGATTGATACTATCTTGCTATTTTCGGCGAAAGTAGCATACAAGTAGTCTAACTTTTTCTACCATACTATGTCCTGAATTATCAAATAAAGTATTGTTACATCAGATTTGATACTTGAGACAGAAGTATTTGTGACTTATCTTAAGGGTATTAATCTGCACTAACAAGCATACAGTTTAAATATTTAATTACCTACTTTCTCACACATTATCAGACAAGTATGAAACCAAAAACCTTTGATACTTTTCCATAGAAAGTATTGATCAAGTAGCATTGCTAATGAGATGCAAGAGATCCTAGTACACCCTAATTACTACTTGCACAATACTTATTTGTGAAAGTAGGAATCAAGTATGAAATATTAAATACTTGCAATGGGGTGGAAGTATTAAAAAACTATGAAACCTGTATCAATCAGTATTAGTTTAATCTAACTCCTACATTCATTTAATCTATCCTCCCCACTTGCAGTGTGCAATTCTCCCATATGGGCAATTATCTTGCATGTGCAATCTCACTGTATGTGCAATTCTCCTGCACGTGCAATCTTACTGTACATACAATCTCACTGTACGTGCAATTCTCCTGCACGTGCAATCTCACTGTACGTACAATTCTCCTGCACGTGCAATCTTACTGTACGTACAATTCTCCTGCATGTGCAATCTCACTGTACATATAATTCTCCTGCACGTGCAATCTCACTGTACATATAATTCTCCTGCACGTGCAATCTCACTGCACATGCAATCTCACTGTACATACAATTCTCCTGCACATGCAATCTCACTGCACGTACAGGAGAATTGCATGTGCAGGAGAATTGCACATACAGGAGAATTGCATGTGCAGGAGAATTGCATGTACAGTGAGATTGCATGTGCGGGAGAGTGAGATTGCATGTACGGAAGAATTGTATGTACAGTAAGATTGCACGTGCAGGAGAATTGCATGTACAGTGAGATTGCACGTGCAGTGAGATTGCATGTGCAGGAGAATTGTATGTACAGTGAGATTGCATGTACAGTGAGATTGCACGTGCAGGAGAATTGTACGTACAGTGAGATTGCATGTACAGTGAGATTGCACGTGCAGTGAGATTGCACATACGGGAGAATTGTACATACAGTGAGATTGCACGTACAGTAGAATTGCATGTACAGTGAGATTGCACATGCAGGAGAATTGTACATACAGTGAGATTGCACATACAGTGAGATTGCATGTACAGGAGAATTGTATGTACAGTAAGATTGCATGTGCAGTGAGATTTCACGTGCAGGAGAATTGCACATACAGTAGAATTGCATGTACAGTGAGATTGCACATGCAGGAGAATTGCATGTACAGTGAGATTGCACATGCAGGAGAATTGCATGTACAGTGAGATTGCATGTACAGTGAGATTGCACGTGCAGGAGAATTGTACGTACAGTGAGATTGCATGTACAGTGAGATTGCACGTGCAGTGAGATTGCACATACGGGAGAATTGTACATACAGTGAGATTGCACGTACAGTAGAATTGCATGTACAGTGAGATTGCACATGCAGGAGAATTGTACATACAGTGAGATTGCACATACAGTGAGATTGCATGTACAGGAGAATTGTATGTACAGTAAGATTGCATGTGCAGTGAGATTTCACGTGCAGGAGAATTGCACATACAGTAGAATTGCATGTACAGTGAGATTGCACATGCAGGAGAATTGCATGTACAGTGAGATTGCACATGCAGGAGAATTGCATGTACAGTGAGATTGCACATGCAGGAGAATTGCATGTACAGTGAGATTGCACGTACAGTGAGATTGCATGTACAGGAGAATTGTATGTACAGTAAGATTGCACGTGCAGTGAGATTGCACGTGCAGTGAGATTGCACATGCAGGAGAATTGCACGTACAGTGAGATTGCACATGCAGGAGAATTATATGTACAGTGAGATTGCACGTGCAGGAGAATTGTACGTACAGTGAGATTGCATGTACGGAAGAATTGCACATACAGTGAGATTGCACATGCAGTGAGATTGCACATGCAGGAGAATTGTACATACAGTGAGATTGCACGTACAGTAGAATTGCATGTACAGTGAGATTGCACGTGCAGGAGAATTGCACGTACAGTGAGATTGCATGTGCAGAAGAATTGCAAATGCAGGAGAATTGCATGTACAGTGACATTGCATGTACGGAAGAATTGTATGTACAGTAAGATTGCATGTGCAGTGAGATTGCACGTGCAGTGAGATTGCACGTGCAGTGAGATTGCACGTGCAGTGAGATTGCACGTGCAGTGAGATTGCACGTGCAGTGAGATTGCACGTGCAGTGAGATTGCACGTGCAGTGAGATTGCACGTGCAGTGAGATTGCACGTGCAGTGAGATTGCACGTGCAGTGAGATTGCACGTGCAGTGAGATTGCACGTGCAGTGAGATTGCACGTGCAGTGAGATTGCACGTGCAGTGAGATTGCACGTGCAGTGAGATTGCACGTGCAGTGAGATTGCACGTGCAGTGAGATTGCACGTGCAGTGAGATTGCACGTGCAGTGAGATTGCACGTGCAGTGAGATTGCACGTGCAGTGAGATTGCACGTGCAGTGAGATTGCACGTGCAGTGAGATTGCACGTGCAGTGAGATTGCACGTGCAGTGAGATTGCACGTGCAGGAGAATTGCACGTACAGTGAGATTGCACATGCAGGAGAATTATATGTACAGTGAGATTGCACGTGCAGGAGAATTGTACGTACAGTGAGATTGCATGTACGGAAGAATTGCACATACAGTGAGATTGCACATGCAGTGAGATTGCACATGCAGGAGAATTGTACATACAGTGAGATTGCACGTGCAGGAGAATTGCACGTACAGTGAGATTGCACGTGCAGGAGAATTGCATGTACAGTGAGATTGCATGTGCAGAAGAATTGCAAATGCAGGAGAATTGCATGTACAGTGACATTGCATGTACGGAAGAATTGTATGTACAGTAAGATTGCACATGCAGTGAGATTGCACGTACAGTAGAATTGCATGTACAGTGAGATTGCACGTGCAGGAGAATTGCATGTACAGTGAGATTGCATGTACAGGAGAATTGTACATACAGTGAGATTGCACATATGGGAGAATTGCACATATGGGAGAATTGCACACTGCAAGTGGGGAGGATAGATTAAATGAATGTAGGAGTTAGATTAAACTAATACTGATTGATACAGGTTTCATAGTTTTTTAATACTTCCACCCTGTTGCAAGTATTTAATATTTCATACTTGATTCCTACTTTCACAAACAAGTATTGTGCAAGTAGTAATTAGGGTGTACTAGGATCTCTTGCATCTCATTAGCAATGCTACTTGATCAATACTTTCTACAGAAAAGTATCAAAGATTTTTGGTTTCATACTTGTCTGATAATGTGTGAGAAAGTAGGTAATTAAATATTTAAACTGTATGCTTGTTAGTGCAGATTAATACCCTTAAGATAAGTCACAAATACTTCTGTCTCAAGTATCAAATCTGATGTAACAATACTTTATTTGATAATTCAGGACATAGTATGGTAGAAAAAGTTAGACTACTTGTATGCTACTTTCGCCGAAAATAGCAAGATAGTATCAATCCATGCACGTTGTGAGATCGGTGGGTATTTAATCACAAATATAACGAACTATTAACACACGGAGGGAATGCTGCTCGTGCCAGTGATCTAACGGTACTTACTCAAGAGGCCATAGTACTGGATTTTAATGAAGCTAGGGTAGCACATCCTGATTAAACCAGGCCGTTCTTTCAATTGATGACACCCCTCGCCACCCGGACGCCACCAGAGGATCAACAGGGTCCTACGACTTACGTTCGGGACGAGGAAACTTTGCGAACCAAGAGCTTTGCTTTCCGTAAACTTGTCTAACCCTGCACCAAAAGGGGTGAAGGTCCAGAGGATGGCCAGGATTCTAGCGATGATGGAACCGATAAGCTGGGGAAGATCCCAGGATGTATAAGATACAGAAATCTAGATATTTGGGGTTAATAGTTTACTACCTAAGTCGAATCCAGTCAAGGTTGTAGCGCATTAAGTCAATTGGAGGGGTATCAGAGAGATAGAAGGAATCCCGATGCATGGTGATGAAGCGTGAGGCACGAAATCTAGGACTTGACCAGCTCGACGGCTCGCTCTATGATTTCATCTACTGTCCACCTCTCTGACGGTCTGATGCCAAGCTTGAGGTCGAGGACGTCCCCGATCTCGTCGCAGGCCCTCAAAACGACATCGATATCTTCCTTGGTGTGGGACGCGCTCACGCAGAACCTGACGCGACTGGTGACGAGATCCGTGGCAGGGTACGCAACGACGACAACAACGATAGGTGTTTTGTCGGTTCTTCATCAGGGTATGGAAGAGGTTCATCTTGCCAGGGTGGAATAGAAGCAGGGGGACAATCGGGGACGATGGGTCTCCATACGTAATGAAGCCCAGCTTGATGAGACCGAACGCCAGGTAACGCGAGTTAAAGGCGAGGCGGCGTAACCGTGTTTCACCTTCCTGTCCAGACGCGAGTGCAGGAGGTAAGTTAATCCAGGAAGGCAACATCGCGGGAGCAACGGGGCCTGGATGCTGGAAGGCCTCGCCGTCAGCGGAATATAGCGTGCGTGTCGGGTGCGACAGGGACGACGGCGATCCAATCCCCATGATGCTGGCCATACTTGCAATGACCTGCGTTAACACCGGAGGTGTCATGGCTTCAGCATACGGTCCCGAATGTCCGTGGAGGCGCAGTCTGTCGATCAAGTTCTTATTTCCCGCAATGTACCCGCCGGCAGCTCCAAACGACTTCGTGAACGTCCCCATCAAGATGTCGATGTCACGGGGATCGACATTAAAATAGTCGTGAACACCGCGGCCATGGGGACCAAGCGCGCCCGATAGAATGAGCTTCATCAATGAAAACATAGAACTGGAATGTTAAATTGAGCGAGTGTATAACCGATACTTATGAACAGATGAACCTTGTATTTCTTCTTGAGCGCTAAGATAGCGGGAAGATTTAGCAGTGTGCCTTCCATACTGTATAGGCCCTCGACAATCAATAAGATTTTCTTCCATGGCCTGTGGGTCTTGGGCTGTCCTTGACTAATGGATTCCCGGAGTAAGGATTCTAAACTCTTCATGTCGTTATGCTTGAACATCCGGACACTGGCACCGCTGAGACGGACTCCGAATCGTATGGATGCGTGATTGAGTTCATCGCTGATAACGAGGCAGCCCTTGTCCACGAGTGCCGGGATAAACGTAGAGTTGGTAGCAAAGCCCATGGAGCTAATCAGAGCATCCTCCATGCCAACAAAACGGGCGACAAGGGCCTCCGTCATAACGTGCAGATCACAAGAGCCTCCCTCCATACGAGCACCGAGAGTAGATACTCCATATTGTCTGATGGACTCTTCTACGGCGTCCGCGCAGCCACCTCGTCCCTGTGCAAAACCAAGGTAATTGTATGACGAAATATTGAGGGCACGGGTTCGGCCGCCTGTGAGGATATAGGATTGTCCGAAATCTGGAGAGAAACGGTCCAAGCAGACAATGGTTCGGCCCGCTACCCCCTGTTACTGGTTGCGCGAAACATTCAGCAAGCCGTTGTTTCAGTCTGCGGGTGTAAAACGAGTCGAAATCCGAGGTGAGTGGTGCTAAACCCTGTTCCTAGTCAGAAAATAAATGCGCGAAGAATATGAACAAGCCTCACATTATGCGGCATTAGGTGTTTGTAAGCTCCAGGGTAAATGCGTTTGCCGATGAAGTCGCGGACGTGTCCAACGCAAATCAAGATGAGATAGCTGATATAGGTGGTGAGAAGGATGTAGTAGGGTGGATCTTTCTCAACGACTTCTAGCGCGGCGCCAGGAATGTGCTGCGAAACATATCGGAAATCCTCGTTGGAGCAATGTCCGAATTCAGTATGAACCGTGGTGAAAACCTGTTCAGACGTGGGTGCGCGTGAAGGAAAAAGGAGACCGTCGCGATTGTCATCGTCTAATTCGTTTAGGACCGTATCTTCTGATGATTCGGTAATAGAGGATGACAAGGAAAGAGCGGGAGTCGACGTAGGCGACTTGGACAGACCCCTTGCTCGAGCATCGGCCTCTGACAAAGCCGACAGGTACGAAGCGGCCGAGGTCATCGGTGCCAACGACGGCGACGACTTTTTCTTGAATATCGAGCGCGAAGGCGAGGACCTGAAGGCCATAGGCGAGGGTTCTGTGATGGCCGCTGGAGACATGGTGCCCACAAGAAAGCGTGTCGTCTGGCGATGTCGCTCGTGAAGGTCTGCTGAACGTGCTGAGGAGACAGCAAAGGGTCGTGGTCGTCGTCCGCAGCAAATCGTTCAACCGAAGTCAAAATTATAAGACGACCAGACCCTTGATTTTCAGGGCGCTAAAGCTTTTTCCCTCGGCCCGACGTCTTATTGGACATACAGTACTTCGCTGACGAGTTGCTAATAAGATTGCGCGAACTACCGATTTACTTGAAAGAGTGGAAATTGTAGAGTCTACTGCGAGCTAGGTCATTGAGGCGCGATTGCCCGGACCAACTCAAGAGGTAAATTGGAAATGCCTCCAAGCGGCAGAAATTTATAGATATTCACATTCAATCGTCAGCCTGAGGAACAGGTTTACTATCGCCTATAAGCCGTCCAAAGCCTCGAGGTACTGGTGACCCGTCGGCATCCATCATTGTGAGACCAGCATCAGCAGGGCCTCGCGGATTCCTCGTGACAGAGGTACGAGGTGGAGTGGATGACTGAGTTGGGTCTGTGCGGCGTACGCCATCCCTGAGGGGAGCACTCTGGAGCGATGAAAGGCTTGCATTCCTACTCCCCTCGGATTCTTGTCCCTGCTCGTTGGTGCCAAATATACGCTCACGAGCGGCGTTGTATTTCGCCTCGCGTTGCTGCACGGTTTCCCGTGCTCCGATTAGCGATGGAGAGGTCGAGGCAGGGGGTATCGCAGAGGGTCGCTTGAGTATGCGCAGCTGCGGTTGAAATGCAGATGCGGGAGGTGCAACGATCGTAGAAGACGATTTGACGAGGACTTCAGGCATGGGGGCCTTCGTATTTCTGCGAATTCAGTGCTTCCATGTTCGTCACCGACACAAAGACCGCTGAACTGACGGCTCACGCCTCGTGCCATATCTTCTTGTTCAGCTCAGGATCAGGAAGGGCATCCTCCTCGTCATCGTCGTCGTCCCAGTCATCTGGGACGACCTGACGCTGTGGCGGCTTGCTTGGCCTGGCGACTACAAGACCTGTCTATGTAAAGGTCAGAATTTGCCAACATTCGGAGAACAGTGACTCACATTTGGTGGTTCTTGATCCCAAGGGTCGTCCGTTGGCATTCGAGAGATATTGGCGAGACTCTGAAAAGCAATTTCGATATCCACGGGCGCTTCTGACTTACTAACTTATCAGGTTATTCAACTCCAGAGATCAGATTGGCGATACACTCACAATGCCTGCACCCACTGAATTCCTGCAATTTGTCGACCAGAATGCCGATGCATTCATCCAGAGGCTTTCAGATGCCGTCGCGATTCCAAGGTTCGTCCAATCGTAACGTTCATTGCGAAGCCCTCGGTGGTGGTAGCAGGGTTTAAACGTTTACCCCTAACCGCGGCTGTTACTCGACCCAAAGCATATCACGATGGATCGAGCTAATGCGTCGTATTCTATAGTATCAGTGGCGATGCGTCTCATCGAAAGGATGTCTTCAAGATGGCTGACTGGCTTAACGACCAGCTAGAGGCAGTCGGCGTCGAGACTCAGCTCGTGGATCTCGGAAAGCATATCATGGACGATGAGGAACTCCAGCTCCCTCCTGCAATTCTCGGGAGGATCGGTAACGACCCGAAGAAGAAGACTGTCCTTCTGTACGGTCATTTCGACGTTCAACCCGTGCGTACCCTGCCTTGAATTCTTGGTCGTGTGTGTTGTATTTACTGAACATTACACATGCAGGCGAACAAATCGGATGGATGGGACACTGACCCATTCACGTTGGTTGTACACCCTACCAATGGCCAACTAATCGGTCGTGGATCATCCGATGACAAAGGTCCTATCCTTGGTTGGCTCAACGTCCTCCAATATCATTTCCAGACCGGCAAGGAGCTTCCAGTCAACCTCAAGATGTGTTTCGAGGGAATGGAGGAAAGCGGAAGCGAGGGGCTCGACGATCTGGTTAAGAGAGAAGGATCTGGAAACGGGGTTGGTTTGATGGCGTTGATTGTGTTTGCATCGTAAGAATTCCAAGGCTACTGTTGTATTCACCACCACTGACATCACCTTCGTTGTCAGTCAGATAACTACTGGCTGAACACGCGAACCCCCGCACTGACATATGGCCTACGCGGACTCACATACTTCAAGCTCACCGTCTCTGGCCCAAGCCGGGATCTCCACTCAGGTGTATTCGGCAGGACTGTCCACGAGCCTATGACCGACCTCATCCACCTCATGGGCCAACTCGTCAGCTCCACTGGAAAGATCCTCATCCCTGGCGTGGACGAGATGGTTCCACCTCCCACAGAGGAGGAGAAAGCCATCTACTCCGGCCTTGATTATTCGATCCAGGATATCCAGGACGCGGCCGGCGCTGCTATTGCACTTTCTGATGACAAAGTGAATGTGTTGATGGGTCGCATGCGTTACCCGTCTTTGTCTCTTCATGGTATTGAAGGCGCATTCTCTGGTGTTGGTGCAAAGACAGTCATCCCGGCCAAGGTCTCTGGGAAGTTCAGTATCAGGTATGTACCTTCCAGATCACCAATTAAATACTGCGTTCAAGCGACCACTGTGCGATAGATTGGTCCCCCCTCAAACCCCTGATGCCGTGAACCCTCTGGTCATCGCATACCTCCAATCTGAGTTTGCCAAGCTGAACAGCAAGAACAAGCTTCATATCGAAGATCTACACGGTGGCAAGCCATGGGTCGCCGATCACAAGCACTGGAATTTTGAAGCCGCCAAGCGCGCTACGGAAGTGAGGACAAGCCCCATTCATCAATTGCCCCGTTCATCATAGGTCAACTGACTGATGTTGTTCACAGGCCGTGTACAAACAATCTCCTGATCTCACTCGTGAAGGTGGTTCCATCCCAGTTACACTGACGTTTGCAGAGACACTGGGAGTAAACGTGCTGCTCCTTCCTATGGGCAGGGGCGATGACGGTGCTCAGTAAGTGCAATCACGGTCCTCTACCTACGCGTCACTTCATCATGATTTCCCCACTAGCTCAACAAACGAGAAGCTGGATCGATCTAATTTCATCGAAGGGGTCAGTTTCCGCCAACACCAGGTGTACTTCCCCACTAACCACTGTCTAGACCAAGCTGCTGGGCACGTACCTATATGAGCTGGCTACCGTATAATCAGCTTCCCATTGCAACAAATACAGAAAAGGAGAACAAGCATGTTGTATTCATCGTTGATCAAGATATGCCTGCACAATGGAATTTGAAGTTGGGTATACAATACGTTCCATTGCGAATCCGAGCCCGTTGTCTAGTACAGTCTTAACGAAAATATTAAGAGTCAGGAAGGTTTGTTGTATTCTATTGTACGTTTTATTGTCACTGTCCATCCATGCCGTCTGATACCCACCTATACACATACCAAGACACCGCAATACCAGCATTTATGCGGCACCCCGGCCAATGGTTGTGACCTATTCGTGCCTTAATGGTGAAAGCTGTACGAAACCACATGAAGACGTACATGGAATCCAATCTTCCTCAACTTCTCGGCGTCAAGGAGTAGTCGACCGTCGAATACGAAGGCTGGTTTGTCCATGGTTGCGTAAATATCTTCCCACTTAATCTCCTTGAACTCTTTCCATTCAGTAGCAATGACAACGGCTTCAGCCTTAGACGCAGCCTCCACAGGAGAGGCGCAGATAGTGACCTGCTTCTTGACTGGGAAGAATTCAGTAAGTGATAGGAGTAGAGATAGGGGATATTCCAACTCACTCGCTTCAATGGATGTTCCGGGGATGGCCTCAGCGAGATCTAGCCAGATTTGCTCATGCTCAACTTTGGGGTCGTAGATTTGAACGAGAGCCTTTTCAGCGACGAAATCCTTGATAAGGGTAATGGCAGCGGACTCGCGGGTGTCGCCGGTGTCAGCCTTGAAGGCAAATCCGAGGACGGCAATGCGCTATTACAATGGCACTGAGAAACGAATGAAACAAGGAGAGCGCATAGCGTACCTTTCCGGTGATGGTCTTGAATAGAGTATCTACGACGGTCTTGGCGAAGCGACGCTTCTGATACTCATTCATATCTACAACTTGTCGCCAGTACGCGGCCACCTCGGGAAGGTGCAAGCTCTCGCTGAGGTACACAAGGTTTAGGATGTCCTTTTGAAAACAGGAACCTCCGAAGCCAACGCTGGCCTTCAAGAATTTGGGGCCAATGCGGGAATCGAAACCGATCGCGTTAGCTACCTCGTCAATGTTGGCACCAGTGGCTTCGCAGATGGCCGAAAGCGCGTTGATGGAAGAGATTCGTGCGCGAGCATGGCGTTGGCGGCCAATTTGGACAATTCGGACGACCAAAGGCCGACAGTCAGGATACGTTCCTTACTATCGCCACGTCAAAACGAGGGTACTGAGCACGAGAAGGTCAGACACTTACGGAACCCAGTTGGCGTATACATCAGCCAACGCGGTGCAAGCATCGATACCCTCCGGTGTTTGGAGTGACCCGATCAGCACACGGTCGGGTTTCAATAGATCGTTGATCGCAGTTCCCTCTGCAAGGAATTCTGGGTTGGATAGAATATCGAAGTGACAGTTGGGCTTTGAGTTTGCCTCCAAGATGGTGCGCATAGACTCGGCCGTTCTGCAAGGCACAGTAGATTTCTCGACGACGATCTTAGAGGATGTCGCGACAGAAGCGATGCGACGCGTAGCAAGTTCGACGTAGCTGGTTTCACAATTGTCAGTTAGATGAAAAAGCGCATATATGCGCGTCACATACTTGAGATCTGCTGCGAAACCAGCACCAACGCCGCTCTTCTTCGTAGGCGTGTTGACGCTGACGAAAATGAGATCGGCTTCGTTGATCGCTTTGTCGACATCAGTGGAGAAGAAGAGGTTCCGTTCGCGAGCTTTTCTAACGACGTCCTCCAAGCCAGGCTCATAGATGGGGAGCTTGAAATCCTTGCTATTCCAAGCATCGATCCTGGCTTGATTCAAATCTACAATGGTGACTTGGATATCGGGACAGTTGAGTGCGATTACAGCGCAAGTTGGTCCACCTAAAGAGTGTTTCCGGTCATGAGAAAGCGCGATTCCGAAATATCTCGGTACGCACCAACATAGCCAGCACCGACTGCAGAGATAATGAGATTTCCAGCTTATTGGCACAAGGCGGGACGGGAAACTCACTGCAGCAGATCTTCTGAACCTTGACTGGGGCCATTTGATATGGTGGTGGCGAGGAGGGAGAGAAAGGGACGATACGAGAGTGCTGCAGAACGGAGAGGGTAATTATAGTAAATCAATAGTGTGGGAATCATTGTCATTTCGGCATGTCGCGCAGCGCGATTAGGACGCGACGGCTATCTTTTTCCTTCTGGTCCCTTTCCGACACAACGTCGATGTTGGGAGGCAACCGGCCTCCGATTGACGCCTTTCAGCAGTACCTAGGACTAATACCAGGTACTTGACTTCATTTTCGAGTCCAAGGACGGGCATTTCCTGTCAGCGAGGCAATATTACGAGACCGCTTTGCAGGCAGGCAGAGGCTTACGAAAAGATGACGGCAGAAACCGCATGTCGACATTTTCTATTTGCCTCATGTCGAGAAACATACAGTCGTGGACAAGACTCTGGCCAACCATTGGCTCTGAGTTAGACTTCGGGAACGATGCTGAACGATGCAATAGATTGTCGATCACGTGACAAGTTCATTAACGCGTTCGGCGCGATCAGTGGCACTTTCTTCATCTTGTTCCGGTACCCCCACGACCAACGCCTATAAATCTCAAGAAACGTCAAAAATGGAGAAAATGTACGCATGATCTTGAGTTATCTGATAAGTTCGCTGAGAATCGCGTCTCAGACGTCGCAAAATGCTCGAAGACTCGAGGCTCTATCCTGAATTGGCACCTCGCCAACCACGCGAAGTCATCGTGCGTTTTCTCTCACAAGCTTCTGTTTCTTTTGAAATGAAGTGAGAGTTAGTCTGTCTCATCCTCTGCTACATCTTCCACGGATGGTGGACGTTCTCAAGCAAGGACTCCCCAAGTTAACATCTCGGACTCAGAATCAGAGTCAGGATCGGAGTCTGGTGATGACGACGACGACGCTGCGCCTAGGTAACATATCTCATTGTCCTCAATGTGCTATGCTTCTCTAATGATACCGCTCGCGTTCAAGCCGACCACCCGCGACCAAGACGAACACAGTAAATCAAGCGACCATCCCCCTGAAGAAGCCAGTAATCCCTTATTTCCCCACTACAGACGCGTCAAGACCAAATCTCCCAGGCACCTACATTCCAGCTGCAGGGATTCCTATACGTATACCAAGTACCGGAGCTTCGCCTTTCGCGGCGGCATCGACGTCAAATGATGCCGAACCAGGGGAGTTGATTGATTTACCGCAGCCAACATATGTCGGCGACTTCATGGCCAATACTGACACAGAGAAAGCTCTGAAAGAGCTGATGTCGGGAAGTATGAATGATGAAGAGGCTGACATCGACATGGCAGAGGCCGTAGTGAAAGGCTTCAAGGAGAACATCCGTCTGCTACCTCACCAGGTGATTGGGAAGAAGTGGATGAAAGAGCGTGAAGATGTAACGCAGACACGCTACGGCGGTATTCTTGCTGACGATATGGGGTACGACGAGTTCAAGCCTACTACTCGATCGTTATTAACTTCCACTTGCCTAGTCTGGGTAAGACAATCCAAGCGCTTGCTCGGATCGCTGAAGGGCGCCCTCGCAAGTCTGATAAAGCCGATGGCTGGGACGCCTGCACACTGTAAGTTTCATTGCGAGGGATTTACGTGGATACTCCTCATCCCTGGATTGTGACTAGTGTTGTTTGTCCGTTGGCTTTGGTGGGACAATGGGCCGACGAAATAAAAAAGATGTGCACCCAGCTCGAAGTTCTGCAGCATCACGGACCCAGCCGACCGACAGGTGAATCCCCATGACACTCAGCTCCATAGTCCACGACTAATGTAACATTGGCAGACCCGAATGTGCTTCGCCGTCATCATATTGTCGTCACTACGTATGATGTTGTCAAGTCGGAGTACGCCGTCTACCGACCAGACGTAAAAGACGAATCGAAGAGCAAGGCAAAGAAGAAGAAGGCTGCAACGAGCGACAGCGACGATGACGTACCAGTGGTCAAGAAGGCTGCAAAGAAAGGTCCCAAACGCGACGCTATATTCCGTATCAAATGGTGGCGCGTTATATTGGGTAAAGTCTATCGCTCAGTGTTTCTCTACTCCACTAACCCAGAATTCTGCAGATGAGGCGCATAACATCAAGAACCACATCACGAAGGGCGCGGTTGCTTGCTGCGACCTTGATGCAAAGTTCAGATGGTGTCTCACCGGCACTCCGATGTAAATTTATGTGCTCGATTCTTAACTTGGCTTAACACTTTGTTCTCAGGCAAAACGGCGTCATGGAAATCTACTCGCTGCTCAAATTTCTCCGGATCAAACCCTTGAACAATATCTACACCTTCAAAGAACAGATTGACAAACCCGTCAGAACAGGTCAACGAGCGGGACTTGCGATGAAACGGCTACAGGTCGTCCTCAAGGCCATCATGCTTCGCCGGACAAAGACCGACACCCTCAACGGGAAGAAGCTCATCGAGCTCCCTGCCCGAGTTGTTGAAATCGTTAATTGCAAGTTCAACTCGTCTGAGCGCAACTTCTACCACGCTTTGGAAAACCGAATCGAGGCGATGCTCGAGAAATTGATGGCTCAGGACCATGCCAACTATACATCCGTGTTGTTGTTGCTCTTGCGCCTTCGTCAAGGTGAGTGCTGTGGTTTGCACCTAGTGAACAGAGACTGATAATGGCTTATTAGCTTGTAACCATCCTGGGTTGGTTGCAAAGGACTATAAAGAGGATCTGTCAGCTGTAGACTCCACGGCGGCAAAGAACGCCGATGACAAGGCGGACGATGCTGACGAGCTCGCAAACGCTTTCGAGTCCCTTGGCGTAACGAAGAAATGCAAAGTTTGCCAGGAGGAGTAAGTCTTCGTGGATCAGTCAATCATACGAAGATGCTAAGTTCTCCTCGCTTAGATTGAACAGCACGAATGTCGACAAGAGACTAGATGATCATTGTGAAGCTTGCGGAGACCTTGCATACGAGGCACGGCTGAAGAGCAGTGAACGACCTGATTCGGCTAAGATCAGGATGATCCTAAAGTTACTACAAGATGTCGACGATCGCTCGGCCGGGGAAGAGAAGACCATCATCTTCTCCCAGTTCACGAGCATGCTGGATCTTATCCAACCCTTCTTGAGGGAGAAGGGGGTGAAGTTCGTCCGATGTAAGTTGCAAGTGTTGCTAACTGGTCGATCGATCGATACCACACATCGATACTCAATAAATCGAACAGATGATGGCTCCATGTCTCGTCCCGAACGCGAAGAAAGCCTTGACGCCATCAAGAAGAAATCTAATGTCCGTTGCATTTTGATCTCATTCAAGGCGGGTAGCACAGGTACATCGTTTCACCGTGAGATCTTACCTGCATTCTTAACATAAAATTTCAAGGTTTGAATTTGACTTGCTGTAACAACGTTATCCTAGTTGATCCCTGGTGGAATCCTGCACTTGAGGTCCGTATATGACTATCCATCCGCATCGTATCGCTCCAATTTCTATATCATTTGAGCAGGATCAGGCCTTCGATCGCGCTCACAGATACGGACAGACCCGCGATGTCAACATTTACAAGCTCATGATCGCAGAAACCGTTGAGGACAGGATCTTAGAGGTGTGTTTTCCATCATTTCTTGTTAAGTTTACTTCTTACCCCCGTGCACAGCTTCAAACGAAGAAGCGGGCTCTTGCGCAGGCAGCGTTGAGCGGTGACAAGCTCAAGAACATGCGCCTTGGCATGGACGACCTTCTCGCTCTATTCCGACCAGGTGGCCGCGATGACGACGACGACGAGGAAGACTTCTAGATATGATTTACATGATGTTATCTCCCATGCTTTTGTGTAACGTGTACATATATAATGTAGTACTCGAGTCTCCCCGGAGGATGATCGATGAAGCTTGAAGGCCTGACCTATGGATTGATAATACTAGCGTTCACAAAGCAATGATCCTTCTCGGAATACCATCAGCCTACGGGGTTGTCATCTGGATCATGCAACCCTAGCCCCCTTTCCCGAACCTTCCTAGCCATGCGATGCAACAACAATGGGTGTCTTTGCGCCAAATCTTTGAAAAGCGGCCTTCCACCAAGTTGTATAACCTTGAGTGATGAACCTTCAACATATATAGTTTCAAGTATCTGGCCCAAATAGAAGTATTGATCTTGGTTGGTGGATGTGTGGTGAAGGGACGAAAGGCGTAGATGAATGACGGAGGGGGGCACTGTCAACGGGGGTGAGATGTACAGTGCGTACCAACTTCGGCAAGAGAGTCGCAGATAGATGAGGTTCGGAAAGAAAGGCGACAGATGTAGCGAAACGCTAAATTCGGGATTAAACTTGTGCATGTCCAACGTGAGTGTGGTGAGGTTGTTGCCGACTTGCGGGACGTGAAGGTTTAAATGGCGAGAGGGCAAAAGCTGGACACGCGGCGTTGTGATCAACTCATGGATGTCATTAACCACGGACGTAGAGGGGGACTCGGGATCCATGAATTCTGCCATAGGAATAGAGATGACGGATAAGTGATGAGGTTTGTAAAAGATATCCGGTCTTGTGTGATCGCACCGAACATCACATCGTAACGCAGACAGGGAGTTCATCTTCGCTAAAAAGTCATACCAACTTTCTAGAGAGACCTCCCGATCTGGTTGATTTGTCGTTAAGTTAAGACAGCGCAATGCTTTCCCGTGGAATGTTCTCAAAACATGTAAGAAAGGTGGTGAGACGAATCGGCTTGGTTGGTCTGGGAGAGGAACCAGAAGGTGGAGGGCAACAAGTCCGCCAGAGAAGCAAGAGATGAGATCGAGTATTTCAGATGTGACATCGACATTTGGGGTGTATGGCGGCTGCAGCGTGACGACGAGCCGTCGAACCCAGAATCCGAGAGGTTGCCTTCGCGTAGGGGTAATCCCTGCTGTAAATTCTTGACTCCCAATCAGATGATTTGGGTCTACTGACATGGAGTCTCCGAGTGACTTGCGCAAGGAAGCACGAAGCTTCACCAACTGTCGAGCCTTCGCAATGAAGATTGTCTCATATAGGCACGGGGTGGCTAGATCATTCCAGAGTTTGGACACGCGTACGATCTTTCTGGCGGTGACCTATGCGACAATCATAAATCACTGCAAAATCGAAGGAAGGGGTAGTAACCCTCACCAAGACTTTGCGATATAATTTTGAAGAGTATTGGACCTGGAATGTGCCACGTACAAGCTCGAGGTCGAAGTCCTCGGACAAACTAGTAGCACAACGAAGAATCCGTATCCATAGTTCGATTGGGAGCTCGGGCCAAACAATCTTTGGCTTTGAAAATGCGTCAGTGGCAGACATAAATCCGATAGCAGCAGGTGGACTGAGTTCTGAATCGGTCAGTAAGTAGTTGATTTCCCACCAGGAGCTGGTCCAGGCTCCTAGAACCAGCACGCGTCGTATCGCGAGTTGAGCTCCGCAGTCTTTTATCCGACTCCCGTGAGAAAAGCTACAAACAAAGGCAAATACAACTTAAGAGCTCGAACTCGCGATAGAGCGGCTGGCAAGACTGTCGTAGACGCCCATCTGACCCTTAGCTTGGCTCACTTATCGTACTCCTTAGCTACTCTTATCACTCGTGTTTTTTCTTGTTTATTCGAGTCCGTTTATCCGTTTTGGGTTATAAGCCATAAGTCTCGTGACTCAAGTTAAGCTGTTAGCTTAGTACCTAGGGGCAGGCTAAGGGGGCCCTAGTACAGGAGCCATCGGGCACGCAGTTGCAGCAGCTGTCCGCAGCCATATCTAATCTGACGCGCAGCCTAGAAAATAAAATATAAGGGAGATTCAAGTTGATTTTGTGAGCACATTCCAAGGCAAGATGGCTCACTGGTACACTCCAACGATCATCGAGATGCTCCTACAACTTGACAGCGAAGATATCGGACAACTCGTTGTTGCATATCTACAGCAGTTGCCAAACGATGGGACACGCATACATGAGGTTGTGGAGGAAATAATGCGTGCATTGATGGTTCATTCAGCTTCCGAAGGACCTGCACGACAATGGGCCTGCGACACGGCATCGACGGTGTATGCTAGTCAGATCTTAGCATTGTCGAAGAAGAGTTCAGACCTACATTTCGGCGCATCATCAGCAAGAGCAGATCAACTCAATGACTTCAACCTCGACAGACTGGCAATTCAATTCCAAACAGGTGCCCCAGACTTATGGAGGTGCTACGAACGCCTGCTAGCAGCCGATCCTGCCACAAATAGCCTACGTGAGCAGCGGCAATACCAAAGAATGGAAACGAAAGCTGCGGCTCGCAAGGTCATGATGGCACAATTTCGTTCAAGGGAGGGTCGCGAAAGCGATGGCCATGATGGTGATATCGACGAGCTTTCCGAGAGTGATGATGAAGAAGATCCTATGCTGAGCGATTGCGCAAGCAAAGCGAGGGAGTCAACAATGACCATAGTGAGTAGAACATCCAATGAGTGATTCGGAATGCTTAACATGATCTTCAGCGCAAGGTCATCCTGACTAGCATCATGTTGCAAAGTACTAATCAGTATTGCAATGCTCTGCAATCCATGATGGGGATTTTCTTACATTCATGCAACACTTGCGAGGATATCATTGAGGTCCTCGCACGAATCGGCATTTCGATATCGACTACATCCATTAACGACGCTGTCACAAGCCTGTCAAAGGAGTCCAGTACTGCCCTGCGGAGACTAGGAAAGACATTAACGACCTCGTTCGCATATGACAACGTGGATATAGAATTGAAACACACTGTTCCAAGTCTGGAGAAGCCTCATGAGACGTTGGTTCATCTCACATCGGGCACATTGATTCCCCTTGGCTTCATCGAAGACGAAATTAAGGATTGTCGAGGTAAATTTCCTATTCTTCCATAATACTGTGCACGCCGGGCTCATCAGTATTTCAGGGTTTATTATAATAACTTTGTATTCTCCTGATTCAATGGCCTATACATTCAATCAGCCGAATAATTGTCTGTCCTCACAGGTTCTACACACCTTGAACGTCTCGGGGCTCGCGTTTTCCGCTGTCACCGAAATAGCTGTCAAGCCAACGGCGTTCAGCTGATTGCTATTCTGCTGACCGAGGAGATTCAGTGGCGTCACGATAAAGATAACTTTATTCAGCCCATCTTCCATCGCCATGACAAGTGGTGCAAAGAAGGACATTGTTTTGCCAGATCCCGTTGCTGCCACACCCACGACATCATATCCCTCGTATACCGCTTTCGCCATTTCGATCTGGAACCAACAAGCCCGCTTGTGGAAATATTTATTGAGTACGTCACGGATCCGTTCATGGGTCCAGTTACTCGACGACATGACCTCAAGGCATTTGGGCGGAAATAATATAGTTAATAAAAAGCAGAAATGTCAAGTAACCCAAAACGGATAAACGGACTCGAATAAACAAGAAAAAACACGAGTGATAAGAGTAGCTAAGGAGTACGATAAGTGAGCCAAGCTAAGGGTCAGATGGGCGTCTACGACAGTCTTGCCAGCCGCTCTATCGCGAGTTCGAGCTCTTAAGTTGTATTTGCCTTTGTTTGTAGCTTTTCTCACGGGAGTCGGATAAAAGACTGCGGAGCTCAACTCGCGATACGACGCGTGCTGGTTCTAGGAGCCTGGAGCTGGTCATGAATCGCAATTTATCTTTCTAACCTCAGCCTTCACTGCTGGTTCAGAAGAAAATTTGTTACTATATCTCGATAATCAATTCACGCTTAGGCTGTGCAATTTGGTACTGTAAGTATGTTACACCAGTAATGATCAGGGAAGCATGTTCTGAAATGAGCGCGCGTTACTTCGAAAGATCCATGGCAGACTCTGTCTTTGTACCGGACTGAGCAGTCACCGTAGATTGAGCACCTTTGTCCTCGCTACTCGGAATGAGAGTACTGAGTGCTGAGTCGGCATTTGCGAGCGTGGTGAGCTTGAGGGACTCTATAAGATGTGTATTGTTCGCCCGAATTTCGTCCTGCAGCAGATCTCAGGATGAGCGTCCAACGGGATCTTACGAAGTATCGAACCTCTAGGTGAGAAGGCCATCTCACTGTTGACAAGTCCTCAGGCAAAGAGCGGCTGTAAAAGAGAAGGTACGGTCCAGCACCTAGATGCAGACCAGTGGTATCGGTGAGCACAGCATCATCGGCGACCTTGGATTCGTGAGTACGCAGAGTGCGATTGGGACTGTGCAAGAAAGTACCTTCGTCACTTCCGTATCAACCATCTTCCACCATCCACCGTCGTGGTATACATACAGATACGTTTGTTTACGCCCCGGAATGCCTGTGTGGATGCAAACTGCCCGTAAATCATACTGGATAGGGTATGAGTTTCGAAATATGCCATTAGATATCCAACTTTACCTTGTGGTGCTGAAGTTCTGGACAATCAAAGAGTTTTGATTCTTCTTCCTTCAACTTCGCTACTTCAGCGTCTATACCTACGAAGTAAAATTAGACACGCTTTCGTTGAAGGAAATAAAAAGCCCACCTTCTGCTTCTTTTTCGATTGTTGACAGAATTGCCTGCAATTGGGCCAATGTGCACGCCAGTTTCTCCTTGCGCTCTGGGTCACCCCTGGCGTCAGCAAGGTGTTCATAATAGTACATCGAATCTCGCAGGGCCTGTAGGCCATCTGTATCCTATTAACGAATGAGCAAGGGTGCAAGACACATCATACGAAACCCACACTTGATCTCGTGATGGTCTGCTTTCGTGTTGCAAGCTCTTGTAATCTATCACGAATCTGCTGCTGTTGCACGCGCTTTTCGTTAGTGAGCTTCAGGTTCTCCCCTAGGAATTGATCCATATAGATGGACTTGGGATATGTGAATGGCTCTTGTACCGAAGATGACGAGAAGTTTCCCTGTTTAAGACCGAACACAACAACTTGGGAGGGCTCCACAATGATATCGTGCTTTGATTCGCCATCAACGTACTCCGACAGATCTGTTGTAAGTCGGCTCATAAGTGTATTAGGGATGGGTCGGGAGCAGTTGACATCGACGGAAACGACGGAAGTTTCTCCAAAAGCCCGACCCACACCGCTTGGTGCAGCAGGGGATAGAACAATCGAGCCGTGTCTAAAGTTGAACAGGCGCTGCCTGCATAAACGTATTGAGCAGAGACCACCAAGGGACGAACAACACAAACGTTTTTCGGTCGCCGTTCTCATCGAGCAGCTTGACGTAATCGTCGATGAAGGTCGCAGCCTTCTTTAGGAAATCTATAGTCAGAACAATTAGAACTAAAATGGACATGTCAAGGAGAAATATGACCCGAAGAAAGTTCCCCAGGCGAATCGCTAGGTCCGTTGAAAGGCTTTGCCTCGAAACCACAAAGGATATCATTGCCCAAAAGCGCCCCTAGAGCACCAAGGTCCATATGTGCGTACAACTCAATCAATGACAAGATGGTATGATCTACAGAAGCACAATTAGCCGTTGTAAAATGCCGGTATTTGGATGAAGCCGACCTGCTTCACTTTGGACGTCGAAAAGGACATGGCTTAGCTTCGCGAGAGTTATGCGAACTTGGGGCACAAAAAACAAAGCTTGTAGAACCTATACCGATGCCTTAATACATTACCATGGTTGACTTGACACAGATGCATTACCAGCGCAGCGTAGGCCAGAGTGGGGGATTCCGTACGCAGAACCACCGGCCTTCGAGACACAGTTAAACGAGGCATATGGTTAGTGATGATAAAACAAACCGATTACCCTCCCTAATCGTATCCTCGAGTGGAGGCGTGTCATCTTCGTTTACGCCTGCAAAATCTTTGAAGCTGGCTTCGATGGCACGACTGAGGGACTGGTCGTCTTGCGACATCGCAGAATGTGTTGGTTCCTACACATGCCCTCTATCAATGATACAACGGCACATATATTGTCAAGTGGTGGAGGTACATTCGACCGCACCATGGCCCAAGCAGGGTCCGGAGGGGCAGATTTCTGGTCGCGCTCAACTCGAGTATTCTGTTCATTGCTATGGGTCTCCATCGAGAGATTCAACGCACGCGAGAGTTC
This sequence comes from Pleurotus eryngii var. eryngii, assembly GCA_029467805.1. Lineage (NCBI taxonomy): Eukaryota > Fungi > Basidiomycota > Agaricomycetes > Agaricales > Pleurotaceae > Pleurotus > Pleurotus eryngii. The sequence continues at coordinate 2,911,527 of SZVJ01000012.1, forward strand.
ATCGTCTTCGCCTTCGCCAGTAAGGTCAATGACCGACGGTTGCACCGGTGTTCCAGGACGCCCTGCCGTGCGACTCCGAGGCCGTTCGTCGGTTCGTATTGCGTTCAAGGAGCCTGTCCTCCTTATAACTGCAGTTTCTTCAAGCATCCCCTTGGCAGTCCCCTCGAGCAGAGCATCGGCGGCTTTCTGAACGTCGCCGTTGCATTTCCGAAGCAAGCGACGAGCCAGATCGAAATCAATATCACCGCCCATCATGGCAGACAGAAGCTCGACACTCTCGTTCTCCATTGATGAATAGGTTTGGTCGCTGTTACTGGCCCCGGATGGGTTGTAGGCCGTTAATAATATTGTTTCGGTAGTGAGATGAGGTTTCCGTTCGGTAAAACCTTAGACGCGGTGCAGTGCTGATCCAAGCCGTAAATATGCCAGAATCCCCAGAGCCTTCGTCGTGGTGAGCGCGCAGACGCGGTAGATTGGGGAATTGCGACTTGATCTGAGTTTAATGATACATTTACCAGTGAGCTTCCCACGGAGCTCGACCATGTTTCATTTTACCACCATCCTCCGTCAAGCTCTCGACGAGCTCTGTTGAGCCTATATGACTAGGACTTGAATATGAATTTGTAGCACTACTCGCTTGCAGAAACATACCTCGACATGGCTGAATTTCCAGCAATCATTGCCAGGTACTCCATTCTTCACTCGGACGGGCAATGGACTTACAGCGGCTTAGGAAGGCAAAGAGCCTTCAACAAGCACTCAAAGATATCTTAAAGAACAGCGACCCTTGGGACAAGGACGTCGAGTTCCAGCGCAAGGAGTGAGCACCCGTTTTCTCGTCGTACTGCGCAGTCGTTCTGATATCGCGCGCAAGCCTACGGAAGAAATACCTGTGCCTGCTCCTCGTTCACCCTTATGCTAAAGAGTCCAAGGACGCAGAGGCGCATCTGTGGATGCAAACCTCGTATAATTTCATATCCGTCTACAAGCAAAGGCTGGCCACACTCGATCGTGCTATCCAGGCGGCTAAACAGCAGCAACAGCAGCAGCAACCCAGGACCGGGGGATCAGCGCCCGTGGTCGAGCACAGAAAGCTCACGCAACGTTTCCGGCAGTTTCTAGCAGAGGAAGAAAAGTTCTGGACGCAGTTAATCGTTCGGCATCGACGGGAATTCGATTTGGTCCAAGTGCAGCCGCATTTGGTCGCCCTTGGTATCGAGGAACTCCCTGCTGCTGAAGTGCAACAAGAAGACGCAGCGCCGGAGGCTGGGCATAGACCCTCTCTGTTCCCCCCAGACGACGGACCGCATCCGCCGTCATCGAACGCGGAACGAAACAGCAGGCTTGTGATCGTCAGCAAGGCGCTGATATGCCTGGGGGACATTGCTCGTTATCGGGAGCTGTACAACGACAATCGCAACAAAGCAGGCGCGAGACGCGGACGAGGCGGCGGACCCGAACCGTCGCAGCGCCCTCGCAACTACGACAAAGCTCAGCAGTGCTACGAGAAAGCCCAGATTCTGACGCCTGATATAGGAAATGCATCGCATCAGCTAGCCATCCTCTCGGCATACCAGAAAGACATATTCACATCCCTCACACATTACTATCGAGCCCTGTGCGTGCGCTACCCCTTCGAAGCCGCATCGGAGAACTTTGGCACGGTGCTCCGTCGAGCCTACGAACAGTGGCGGCGAAGCAAGCGCGAAAGGGAGAAGAAGCACACTCGTCAAGGCTCTAGTGGTGTCCTACCCAAAGTACGAGTCGACAACTTCAAAGAGAACATCGTATTACTGCACGCACTATGGCGGTTGGAGCCTCAGAGGTCAGTTCTCTTAACTCTCGTTGATATCCACCGTTCAATGTATTGTAAGGATGGACGCAGAAGTCCCAAATTACTCACAGCATGTTGCGGATGAATTCACGTCTCTTGTTGCCGAAAGGATTCTACCACCCGACATGATCTCGAAAGTCATCGTTATGTCTGAAGGTGCCCTCTGGAAACACCGGATGGTCCGCGATCCCTCCGGCAGCAAACAAAGGGCCCCCTCGACATCCGCTTCTACAATAACAGAACACCGCATCTTCCTTCATATACTGGCTGTACACCGCATCCTCCTCGACGTAGGCGTGATAGAGCTCGCAGAGCCGATGCAAACCGACGCCAGCGAAGGCGATTTAGCCCAGCGAATCACCGCCGTTTTCAGGCGCACCTTGCCTGCGCTTAGGATCGCAGGGAAGTGGCTGAAGGCCAACTACAAGTACGTGATCCAAAACACCGAAAACGAGCGAGCAGAGGATGGCGGGACGACCGAGATCCAAGCATTTTGGAATGCCTACGCTCAGTTCTTTTCCGCGCTGAGTCGTGCTTTCCCGATGGAACGCCTACCGGCTATCAGCGCCCTCCTCGAGGAAGATATGGACATGAAGGGCTTTTTACCCCTTCGAAAAACCATGGGCGAATTACCCTCCTCACACAGGGCGGATCCCAATAAAAGTTCCCCGACTGGGAATCAAACGGAGGAACAAGTCCATCCTAACGTCGAGCAACTCATGCGCATCCATGACCTGCTCAAGGATGCTAACGCAGTGGTCGCAATGGAGGTAACGGTGCCTTCATTCTTGCTATGATCATCTTGCTCATGCTGCCTGAAGAGATGCCCAATTGCGCTCTTTGATTCTGGCTTCGTGTTGAAGGGCCTTGAATCAGCGCAACCACCGAAGCCGGAGCCTGCGAAGGTGACACTGGCCTTGACCCCACACTTGCAGACAATGGAACAGATCCGAGACGAGCGCCTCGCATCGGACAATGTCAAGCGCGACGACGACGTGATGACTGAAGCGACTTCGCGGACGGAGGATGACCCCGTTGGCGACGCCTTCCGCACAGCGCTTGATCAGGACAGCGATGTCGACGGTGCGGACGATATCGTTGATGATGACGATGAGCAGATCGTCTGGGACCCCAGGTGGGATTTTCTATTTCTTCGCTGCAGTCTTTTGATTAACGACCAGAAGACTGTCCCCCACCTCCGCAGGATTCCCCTCTCCTCCGGTCCAGCAGAGTCCAATGACTCCCGTGAAAGCCCCGATCAGCCCTATCGGACCCCCCATGACGCCTACTCATCGACCTACAATCTCTGCCCAACTGAACTCCCCTCCTCAGGCTTTGAGGACTGCTCAGGACTTGCTGAACAGCTTCAATATATCCCCCCGCGGAAGGAGCAACAGCCAACAGGCAACTGTATCGCAACCACTCTTGTTTGGCTCGGGATCGTTGACAAATCCTGGGCATTCTATCTGGTCCCCCTCGATGGACGACCACGTCATGAACTCGGCTAGTCAAAACAGCGTGGTTTATCAGTCGGCTCCTCAACAATACCACCACGCATCCTCATTATCGCAGCAAACCTGGCTATCGTCTCAGCCTATGTCGAGCCAGCATTCTCAGTATAATCTTCCAGGCGCCCTGCCACCCAACGGATTCGTACCGCATCTGCCGCCAATGGCTCAGAATCATCAAAGACTTCCGTCTACTACTACTGTTCCCATCGGACACGAGCTATATTCTACCGCTCCTTCGACTCTCAATCACGCATACACAAATACCATAGCAAACTCGCTTGCAAGCTCGCAGCATTCGTCGCAGCAGTACCCCGTCAACATCACCTACCGACCCGTAGAAGGTGCGCTGTACGAGACACCCCATGCCGCCGGCCAGCCTTCCGTTGGAGGCCTTAACAATTTCCATGCCCGACATACGTCACTGGTAAATGACCCAAGGCTGGGTGAGTTGCACGGAGCCTCTAGACCACTCCCTCAGCCATGGGGACATATCAGCTAGTCGCTAGGCTATTGGACCAGCCACGGTTACTCCGCTCAAACAAACAAGTGCTCTCTTGGGTTGGCTTTGTCTGCGTGACATCGAGGATGCATCGATCAAGTAGAGGTTACAACATACAACACATCCCTCGGCCGCAAGTCCGCCGCCGTTCGGGATCGAAATTGAGGGACATGGGTCGCTCTCATACCCGAACATGACCTGGAGAGCACGTTGGTGTCTTTCTATTGGGTCCCAGCGTTTCTGTCGATTGTTTCTTGTTGTACGTAGCTATAGCCCAGTGTTTCAAATAGGATAATTGAACGTGGCTCCTGTCGAACAAACTTATACCTCGGTGCTCGCTTCCTTCTCCCATGGTTTCAATTTTGCGGGAGTTTTGGATTCGGAAGGGGGTGCCTCCTGGTATCGATAGCATCAAGGCTTGTCAGCGCGGGCGTCGATGAGACCACGTACATTCAATGTATCGGGGATGATTCTGTTGTTCGGAATCTCATCGACTCTGCCCGATTGGATTAGTTCCTGCAGCTCTGCAAATGACAGGACGCGAGGCTCGTTAGAATCCGATTCGGGGGTGACTAGAGGCTTCACGGCATGGGCCTGCTCGTAATTGCGGATGGCGTCTACGGTAATATTATTGCTTGTCTTTCTGGATCATTGTTAGGCAATCAATCGGACAATGCAAGCAATCGCGAGCCAACCGGTTGAAGTAGAATATCTGCGCCAGCCGAACGACGTCGGCCTTCTCCTCGTCCGTCCTCCCGACCAGCGCCCCGCCAGCCATCAAGCTATTCAGGCCTTGCTTCGGTCAACCCATATGGTTATTGAGTTTGGGGGATACAATGGATTATGGTATACCATGTACCTGATATTCTTCATCGGTGCCAAAAGGGTATGTGCTGTACGCCGCAACTGCTGCAGCGAGCTCGGGGGCTGGGTTATTATCGATCTCTACGTCTGCCATTAAAGATTTCTTGCGAGATGGTGGATCGATGCCAATTAGGATTCGGATCCTCAGGGCCACGTCGAAGGCTTCGGCACCTGTGGCACCACTGTGGCAGGCAGACGCCGATTGCAACTTCGTGACTGCAACCATCATAATATTCAACCAAGCAGATGTCCAACCCAAACAAGTTTGCGACTGAGCGGAATCAGCGGGCTGTCCTGGAGCTCGCAGCGAAGCCGGGAAACGGTGCGGTGATAATGCACGGCGTATAGAGAATAATGTGGTTGATGAGCGGCGAACAGATGTCTGTGCAGACTGCAAGGCGAGGAACCCTCGATGGGCGTCGCATAACCTTGGGATATTCATCTGGTGCGCCTGAACCCTCTGCAGACGATTTTCCATTCAAGTTGTGGGGAAACAGCGTGAATTGCGCGAGCATACACCGCAAGATCGGAACCCATATCTCCAAAGTGTGCGCATTGGATGATACACTATAGCCACCCGCTTGCTTGCTCATCCTACGAACAGGAAGAGTATAACGCTGGACGAATGGACGAAAGACCAAGTCGAGGTATGCCACCACCGTCTTGTATTGTTCACATTTACGTGAATTGACCACGCCTTGTAGTTCATGAGACAGAATGGGAATCTCAAATCCAATGCTTATTATAATCCAAACGAGTCGAGAAATCCCCCGCCTACACGCATGATGGAGAATGAGAGGGACAGCGAGCTCGAGCTCTTTATTCGATGTGTGCATGCTCGTTCTCCATCAGATCTGTGACTGACCTCTGCGGTTTAGCCAAGTACGAGCATAAACGCTTTATCGATAGATCCGCGCTGGTAGCAGCAAAGCTGGGACCATCACGCCCCGCTCCAGTACCAGCTTCGCAGTCCTCTCGGGCTGTCTCGTCTCCCATTGTTGCTGGAACGCCAACGTTGTCATCTCAATCGGCGTTAGGCATAAATCGTCCTTCCACTTCAGCTTTGCCAGAGACATCCTCCATCGCTGCACGACAACCCGCGACGCGTTCAGCGTCTCATCCACTCCCTCCATCAACGGTTCCTCTGAACCAACAATATATGAAGCCGATGCCGCCATTGCCCAGCGAAGCAAGACCGCAACACCCGCAGGCTCCGCAGCCCCCGTCGGACAATCCAGTATGGAATGATCTGATATCGCTCAGCCAGCCGACCGTCTCCGCCTCGCTCCCTTTACAAATGCAGTCTACTCCCACTCAGATGCCACAGTTCAACACTCAACCAAATCAGTCGCTCCAACCGACACTCTCTTTGAATACTGGGTTTTCTCCGAATTTACAACCGTCACAGTTCCGGGGGGGTCCATCCCCGCTCGCGATGAACTCGGTTTCCAGTTTCCCGACTGGGATGGGAATGAACAACAACACACAGTACGGCACACATCAATTCGGTCAACAACTCCACCAGCAACAGCCAGGGATGGGATATCTAAACCAACCCCAAGCAGCACCATATCAAACTGCGACGAGCACTGGTATGATGTCGATGGGCCATTCTTACCCTCAGCAACAGCAACAACAATTCCTGCAACCGCAGCCGACGTCCGCGATGCCTATGCAATCACAAGGTATGCTGTCCAGTTCCCCCCAGCCCAGGATGCAGAATATGCAAAACCCGATGTCGCTCAGTCCGCAACCGATGCAACAGCCGATGCAACAGCAAGGGTACCCCTCTGAAAATTCGTATGGGGGGAATAGTCCGATGGGTACGATGAGGATGCAGTCATCTCCAAGTCCCTTCTTCCAGCAACAGCCGCAACTGCAACAACAACCGCAACAACCTTCTTTCAGGACATTCCAGCAGCAGCAGCAGCAACAACAACAACAACGACAACAACAATTCGGGGCGTTCCAGCAGCAGCAACCGCAACAACAACCTGGGTTCGCCGCGCCCATTCAAACTAATCAATTTACCGGGTGGATGCAGGCCCCTGTACCAGGCCAACAGCAACAGCAACGATGGGGGATGTAGACTGACATGATGCCTCGAAGTTCATATCTGGACAGTTGTCGTTCAACTTCCAAACTTCTACATTAATATACATACTAGGACCGTTACCTCGCTTTCTTGTTGTGCATCTTGGATACTCTACACCAACCTCCTATACACACAACCATTACTCTAAATAAAGAAGTCCATATGCATTTGGAATATTGGGATAATTGGATTTTCACGCTTTACACATCGTTTTGACCGTGGCATTATTTTTCTGAATGTTATCGAGGATATTGACTAATTCCTTCGCTACTCGTTCCTGCATGTAGACAACCAACTGACATGATTGCAACTACGTCGTGGTTAACATGATGGTCCGTGAATTTGTGTCCGTTGTTCTTTTCGTACTAGTCCGTTGCAAACAGTGTCTGTGAGCGATCCATCCACTAAAGACTCGAGAAATCAGCTCGAACGTCGATGGTCAGATGAAGTGAGTCAACATACCTTAGAAATGGCACTTCGAGCTGCTAACTTTCTTCGCCGAGACCAGCGCCGTGCCCAACGGTACAGCCCGCCCCCCAGTCAAGTCATTCATTGCCTTCTTCGAAATAACATAACTATCCGCATCCCTTGCTTGGTCAACCGCAGTGATATAAATCGCCTTCCCCCTGTATTTGAGCTCCCAGCACGAGCCGCACAGGGGGGAGTTCCAGCTGGCACCAGGGACGGCGCCGACGTGCGGGAAGGAGGGGACTTTGCCGAAGGAAGGGAAGCGGGAGGCGAGGCCATTGGCACCGTCGGAGCAGGAGACGGAGGACATGGAGCCGCTTGGGCTGCCGTAGGTGTCGTCCCAGCGAACGGTCGCGCTGAGGGAGAGCGGGAGGGCGATGAGTGACGTGATGAGAGTAGCGAACTTCATGGTGGTGTAGGAAGGATGAGGATGGAAGCTGGGATGATGAGGCGGGGTGAGCTGGACGCTGGGCTGGATTTGGAGAGCCTAATGAGTGCCTGCGTTGGACGATAGGAATTTATAGTCGGGCCAAGTTGCAGAGGGAGCAAGTACATTCACGATGACCATGACACGGGACGTCGTGCCATATGGTGCAAACGGCGTGTTCAGCCCACAAACAAGAGGACATCCATGCACGAAGTGGGTACAAGTCCGTATCTTTCAACTGCTTGTTGAGGTCGCGGGGAATATGGAGGCCTCCAGGAATCATCACTGACGGTGGACGGTGGACAAACGCCGTCGAACGGTGTGGAAGAGGGAAGCAAGGCATCTCTTGTTGAATCACATTGAAGCAAATGACCCAGTTAGAAACGTGATTGTCCTATTGAGTCCAGCTAGCGGGGATTAGAGGCGACAAAGGCGTGTCGCCCTCGGCGCGATCACCACCCATGATTCGCTCCGTCCGCGCTTCACAGACAATGAGTCGTCTCATAAGCACCAAGTATTTACTTCGCTTCGGCTCTGCATCGGTCAGCTGGGCGACCGCCTGCTCGACGTCGGACCGGCGCAGCCTTCGACCCCAGATGCTCTCCAGATACGTGTCGACGAGACGTACAGATCGCAACATCGGCCCCATTGCGCTGTTATTCACGCAGTCTCGCGACCGCCAGGGGGCTGAGGAAGGTCGCCTGCCCGAGGTGCACAGTTTGGAGAGGGGGGATTGTGGGGAAGATATCCTCGTACTGGTGGTCAGAGGGTAGAGGGGACGCGGTGTTTGAGCTCGGGAATGCGACGTTGGTCAGGTGAAGGTGTTGGAGATCTTTCCAAGTTGACATCGCCTGGAAGAGCAACAGCGTGACTCTAGGAACGAGAGTAACCAATAATTGCAATCCAACAAACCTACTGATAGACAGCGCTGAGTAGAACTGCTCCAAATCTTCTGATGCTGAATTGAATGTAAACTGTAGCTTCCTTGATATATGTTAAGAGATAGTGGTTCGCCACGCCCCCAGCGAGTTCTATGGTCATACTCTGCGGCTGGCATGCCAAAGGTCCGCTCCCCGTTGCAAACTGCCGTAGCTGCCGTATTGTTCGAAATCGGAGGTTGCGATGTTGGATGAACCGCGAAATATGGAAGAAGTTGGAATTGACGACGAGGATATCGGTCACTGAAGAGTGTTATAACAAAACGTACTCCAGTATGTCAGAGACCAATTCTGCGGGCAAACGGAGGAGGGGGTCCATACTTCTGTAGAACTGATCATGGCACGATGCCAACGAGGTCTTGACCAAGTCCGTTCGGGTGACTGATTGGGTCAGGGGGAACAGGAGTGCAACTTCGAGTATCTCTTCTGCGGTGGCCCCACTCTAAGTTAGCAAACTGAACACGCTTTCAAGCCTCCGTACGTTTGACCGATATATGCATGCGTCCGCGATTAAGGAGGTAAGAGAGAGCACGACTCTTGCGAGGCGAAGTCTATCTGCCGTCGTCAGGAAAGCTCGATATAATGTCTGGGTGCGAAGGAAATACTGATGGTTCTAGTTTCAGACTATGTATATATACAGAATGTGTGTTCAAGCGTGAAGTACACAGCGCCGCAGAAGATGAGAAGTGGAAGTGATGACCACATTTACTCCTTGGCTATTCTGACCACGTACTATTGAGAAGTTACGAATTAGTGAATCACTTTCAAATGGTGTAGGGGGGAGTAACTTACAGCGCCTCGCTCAATGGTGTTGATGATGATATTCCCACTTGGGAACAGGCCATAGCTCGACCAGCTGCCGACGAAAGAGAGGGCTCCACCGCCAGCTCGGGCATCATCTTCTGGGTAGATATCGAAGAACCCGACTTCCTTGACGCTTCCGCCTGTGGGGTCGGTGGGGATGGACGAGATGTCGACGATGCGCAGGCCGGCACCATAGTTGGATTGGTAGACCTTGCCGTTGGAGATGTATTGGTTATGGTCGATGGTGACGCCGGGAGTCTTGAAGAGGCCGGTTTGCTTGGGATGCTCAAGATCGGAGACGTCCCAGATGTAGGTGACGGCGTTCCCGTCTGCGGCGGCGCCGGCACCGTTGACCTCATCGTATTCATCGTCGAGGATAAGGTATTGTTGCCATTCGGGGTCCAGAACCCAACTACGAGTTAATGTCAGTACGCTGAGCCGTGATTGAGATTGGTAGATAGTTACCCCTGGTGAGTGTAGGAGGCGCCTTCGTAACCGGTACGTGAGATGATTGTTGCGTTAGCCTTGTCCGTTACGTCTGTGGAGAGTGAGTAAACGCAAAAATTAGGGCCAACCTAGATACTGACTGTAGATGGTGAGAGTATCCTCGTTGTAGCCGTAGCAAATATCTTGACCGACGTATTTCGTATCGGGGCCGCGGTAGATGAGGCACTGAGCACTGAAAGGATGCCCTCGGTCGTTTGTTTTGAATCAGATAGATAAACAACATACTCGTGAACGTAGCCATCTTCGCCCTGGTAGCCGGCCAACGTAGGCTTTGAGGGGTCGGAGATGTCAATGAAGACGAGGCCACTAGCAAACTCGTTGGTTCTTGGTGCAGAGCCGACGGAAACAATGTATCCACGATCCCAGTTGATGACGATGTTATGGGTGCGTCCGACGGGAAGCCCCTTGAACAGACCGGTAAGCTCAGTGCGAGGGTCGAAGGTCTTGGGCTTCTGCTCGGGCGTGATTTCGAGGATCTTGCGTAAGTCGAAGATCTGGATATGGTGGTTCACGGCCTCGGAGCCGACGATGAGCCAGTGGTCCAGAACGCGAAGCTCTGCACCAGGGGGTCATAGCCTCATAAAATGGCGGCAAGGTGTATGGACGAACCTCTCCAAATGGCAGTGGCAGCCTCAGGTGTCTTGGGAAGGCGGCCAAGGTAGTCGAGCTTGCCGTCGGCTGTAACTTCTGCGATGGCGGCACCGTCAGCCTGTGCGATGATGATGTATTCGCGGCCTTCATGGACCCATCCCCAGGAGCTACTACCCTGGCCGGTCTTGCTACCAAGATCGGCGTGTGAGTAGAAACTGTAGAGATCGATGTTGCTGCAACGGAATTCATTGGCCGTGCCTATTGGAGTAAGTCAGGACATGTTAAGGTTAAGTGACCTCTTGGCGGCTACTGACCGTTGACGCAAGGCGTGAAGTCCTCGATCTTGCTGTAACGCGCCGAGTTGAAGACACCAGCGGCTTCCTTCGCATTCCAAAGCTGGTGCTTCATGTCCATGATCTCTTGATGGACGGCACCGCTCTCATAGGCCTGGAGGCGAGGAGGGTTGCGAATCTCCTTCGCAACCGCCGAGGAAAGGACGGCTGCGAACACGAGCGAGAAGGCCAGGAGACGCGCCATTGTTGATACAAGGGATTCTGGGTTCGAGCAAACCGCTACTTAGCATCGCACTTAAAACACCTCGATGGGCGGTCGATAACACGATTCCTGGAGCCGGTTGGGCGACTGCGAAGCGTCTACTATCAGTCAGAGCGAGTGCTCTCCTCGCGCTCCCAGATGCTTCTACGGAGGCAGATTATGTGACCCCATGTGGACTTGGGCTTGGCTGAAGCAGTTTGCCCTCGATCGCATGTGGTTTTCGAGACGATAGCTTAGTATAGAGCTCGAACCACAGAGTGCTTCGACTTCGCCTGATCACCCATAGCGAGGTTGATGTTACTCGGATGGTGCATGCGTCATTTGGTGTCCGAAAACCTGCATCGCTTTTCTGAAAGCATGCGCAGGATTTGACTGCCTTAATGGCGTATTTGGTATTGTCGCTGGACGATAGAGATCAGCCCACTACGTGCTAGGTTCATCAAGTCTAGGCCCAGAAAGTTCCTGCGAAATTCATCGATCGAGCTGTAGAAAAAGAAGAGTTAACGTCTAGTTACTGATGGAAATTTGACTACCTTCGAAAAAGCTGGAAACGCTTCCACCAGAGCCAATGCGTGGAAGTCCTCCGAGCTGTAACGGCATTTACTTTCAGCGCATCACTGCAACCGCTCTCACATATTCGCATACAAAAACAGTGACCCCGCGACGAGATAACGTGCGATTTCCAAAAGTCGAGGAAGGGAAAGAGGGATCGGTGGCTTTCGTCCCCAGGGACAACGGCACATGCTAGTTATCGACTCGCGCACAACCCAGGTTCTATGCCGCAATGCTAAGGAGATGACCATTGAGGTTCCGTGACGAAAGAAATCTTCTGTGCTGATAAGCAAGTGTCCGCCACTCCAGAGGAACACCGCAGTACTTCTTTTGACTTCTTCATGTGTGCAGAACCACCGTTAAATCCACAAGCTTCCGAAATTCTGCCACTGTGCTTCCTCAACCCCATTGGCTCCCATGACTCGAGGCTACACTATGGCAGCCACGCGGTACTCGAGTGGTACTCACCATTGCTAGTTCTTTTTCCGGGCCCTTCAGAAATTATGCCTAGACGGAACCACGTGGAAATATTAAAGGTGCCATTCCGACCTGCATAAAGCTACTGACACGAGGGTATAGATTAGTCTACGGGGACTTCGCGGCGTTGAACGAGTTCGAGACCACGAAAAGCGGGAAATACGAGGCGATGAGGGCCATTATACACATCCTACGCACGAGAACAAATTCATCAAGCTGGCTGTTTAAAGTACGTACAATGCTGCTCACATTAAATTCATCAAAGCATTCCCACTGCCCTCCTTGGTCCTCAGAGGGTGTTGGTTGATGTATGCGTTGAAGGCAAGCAAGATGGCCGGCCAGGCAAGGTATCTATTCCGCAATCAAGCCAAATTCTAGGTATTCTTCTGAAACGGCGTACCGGTTTCTGGTGACCATGATCAGACCCGCTAGAAACATGCCGGATACGCTCAGAGGGTCTGAAGAACGCGACAGTCAGTCCAATGAAGCACACTACATTAGAAGACGAACCTGAGCCATCCCTATTCCATGTCTTTGGGAACGACATCTTGACCTCCAAAGAAGAGTCCCGGGGATCATTTTTGCTGGCCATGATAGTTGGACGACGAGAGGATTTCAGTCGCCGTAACGGAACTGCCAATTATGACAACGAACTTTCGCGTCCAGAAACGGAGATATACTCCCACGGTCGCTACTACGCCTATGACTGATCGCACGGTGGCTCATGCGCATTCCATTCCTCGCTCACTCTCTGGGAACGAAGCCAGAAGGCTTGATCTTCTTCCCCGGCATATGAAGTGCCTCATTGATGTCCGAAGGGATATACTGGAATTCCACATGTTCAGCGGCTAAAATTGACTGGTCAGCGCCAATCGGCAACAGTAGATACTTGGCGAACGTTGGGCGCATGTCGTATCTCACTCTCTCCCCTTCCCCACATCTCGGGATGAAGAACATCCCCAATCGCGTACCCGCACCGTCGCACAGGCACGCAGCACCGTCGGGACCTTGGCCATGGATGGATTTAGGGACTCCAATACTTCCAGACCAGCTCAAATCTGAACGTCCTCCAGTTCCCCCTCCGTGCGACCACGTTGATTGCGAAGGAAAGTGCTGGGTAAATTACCCTGCCTCTCGTTTCCCGAATTGGATGGAGAACCAAGTTAGAAGGGCGAAGATTGCCGACGCAATCAAGTCGTATGACAGAAGCAAGGATTGTGTTCTGTATATAGTAGATACTGATACATATGGGTTATTCCATGGGCGTAATGAAGTTACAGTCACGGAGGAGAAGAAGGAAGACTTTTGGAATATATGGTTGCGTTCTAAGGTATGGTATCCAGACGCGTCGTGACCATTTAGATTGCTAACTTAAATGTAGCGCGAAGAGGGTGTCAGGACACGTTGTCTCTTCGTGGAGAATATGACAGGGCCAGTTCTACAGATGCTTGGTGCAAGGTATTTGCCTCTTCCTCCTAGAGCACTTTTTTTGTTGAATGACGCCTGGTAGATATAACATAGAACCATTCTTTTTCTCTTCGTCAATCAATTGGATTCCCGCTCGATATCAGGAAGAAGTGCGACCCAAGCGGGGAGATCGTGAGTCTTGTACATCTAGTGTTTTCGCGCCATAGTTGATCAACACTTTTAGACATCACTATTTCGCTCACATTTCTAACCACTGCACCAAACCCTTTAAAGAATCATAGAACTCGACGGCAAGGAACAGGCCGCTCGATTGACCCAACCTTTTACGACTCTGTTACGGCGACACCCAAAACATCGAGGACCTCCCTTGACTCCGCACCATTCAACGGTAAGAATTCATCTATACACCGTCTATAGAGGTGATCATTGTGTAACTTGCGGCCCCAGAAGAAGAACAGGTGATCGACACCCAAGCACCCCTTGCTGTGCGCACTAGTAAGCTACAACTCGATGGAATGTCCCCTGGCTTTGCTAATGTCATACTAGTCGATGGGGAGCATCGCATTCTGCTGCTGGATCTCCTTGCTGTGCACTTCGTCCGGGACGCTGAATCCTCAACTATAATCTCTTATCATCCAAATCTTGAACAAACTGAGGAAGGTCTTCCTCCGTTCTTTATCGATCGCCATGGCACCACGCGTCAGGCTCGTTCTTACCCTCCCTCACAAGTCAATCTTCCGAGTGCTCCCCTACGCTATACAGGGTTGGTGAGGTAGGCACCGGAGCTCGTCACCTATCCAGACGTATACGATTGGCCGGGCAGTCCGTATACTGGCAGAACTTATTTTCCAAGTCGCCGGATCCGACATTCGTCCTTGTCACATACCTTTGGCACGCTCTTTACGCATGGGATGAAGCCCTTGAAACACTTTATCAATATGTCTGCTATCTGGTAAGTAGCAGATGCAAAGTACATCGAACTACCCGTTGCTGACGACAATACAGGAAACTCAGGTGATCAATACTTCAGACATGGGTATGACCAGAGAGTTGCACATAATCCGTGCACATCACTTGCATTACTCGTCGCTCTTGAAGGATTTTGCTAAGACGGTGCACTTCGTCAGCACTACATCCAACCCTGCGATGGATGCGGAGTCCGTTACAGACGAAGAACGCGAGAATTCAAAGCAATGGCTCAAGACTGAGTGTGACAATCTTATGTCTCAGATTGAACGGCTTCAAAAAGGCCGGAAGATGCAGGACCAGCGACTCAAGAATGTCATGAACCTTGTGAGTCGCCACTTCGCCGGCGGGTCTTATTGAGCACGACGTTCTCCTTTCAGGTTTTCAGTTCGGTCAACATAGCCGATAGTAGACGCATGCAGAGCCTTACGCAAGCTGCCGTGAAGGACAGCGCTGCGATGAAACAGATTGCATATCTCACTATGATCTTCCTCCCTGCGTCATTCCTGGCAGTGAGTATTCTTCACACGATACGTGACGCAGTTTGACGTTGCCCCTCCTGTAGACGGTTTTCGGGATGAATGTTCACGAGGTCACAGATGGGGGACGCGAGACAGTTCCCCACTACGTCGCAGGAGCCTTGGTGCTTACTTTCGCGACAATTTGGATCATCATGGCGTTCCAGAGTGATCTTAGCGACGACGAGCGTGCCACTACTGTCATGCATCGGCTGGCATGGCCCTACTTTTGGGCGAAGAAGACCATCAAGGGCATGCGGAAGAGGCGAGCGGACTCTGCGATTAGTCGCAATGATACCCATCCCATGAGTTACGAGGATTGACATTT
This sequence comes from Pleurotus eryngii var. eryngii, assembly GCA_029467805.1. Lineage (NCBI taxonomy): Eukaryota > Fungi > Basidiomycota > Agaricomycetes > Agaricales > Pleurotaceae > Pleurotus > Pleurotus eryngii. Next base: position 2,926,889 of record SZVJ01000012.1, read on the forward strand.
CTTGGATGCGATGTTTTGATTATCGGCCATGTGAAGTATAGTTGGACTGGACGGTCAGTTATCCTAGCCAACATATCTGACAACAGGAGTATCTAGGTGGAGGTCTCTTTTCAATCAAAAATGCGTGCATCGCACTATTACCCTTGGAAGTTTATCCAGGGTCCGTTCATGCCATATGCCCTCAACTGCGGTCCTTTAAGTCTATATCACTGGGAAATAAAGGCGTGACGGAGGACTGATGAACTATCCTTTGTTCTTCCCATCCATGAGGCTTTGTCTCCAGGCTCTGCTAGCGACTTGTATCGCCCATGCCATCCAAATTCCCCTCAGACCGCCCCCCGAGTCCGCTAAATCATCGAAATTCGAGCACAAGGCATGGGACTTGAACAAGATTCCGGACCCTGACTCTACCGGACACCTGATCTTTGACACGGTGGCTTCGCTGTTGCAGCATTGGCCCAACACTCGATACAGAAATGGTGTGGTATCATATCTGAGGTTGATATTGGGTTGATTATCGATCATGCGTAGGCCATAACATTGTCCCGGGGCTTGTCCCACCGGGAACGCTGCTTTATCATGGAAGACGCGATAACGTCATCCCCTCCGTTCCGGATTGGGTGGCCACCGATCCCGAGCACTCGTTACTGTTCTGTCGTGAAGACTGTTGGCATTTGACGCTCGTCACAGCGCGTCCGCTCAAAGTCTTGTACTTCGATGGTAGTAGCGCTGCCAAAATGAAGGGTGGACCCATGGATAGCCAAGACATCGTTGCTTGGGGAGAAATCAAACCGGATTGGACATTTAGCGAGCGCCGAAGAATAGAAGATCTCTGTGAATGGGGCAAGATGCTTGATTTAGATGGGTTCGTTAGGTGCGTTCTACACGGAGATTTCATTTGGAAACAACGCTGATAGAGGGCAATGAAGAATGGAAATGGATTTGTACGATTGTCCCATGACTTCCGGCCAAAATGCTGATATCGGTGTTAGTGAAATCATGCTCTGTAACTTCTCTGCCGGAGTCGAAGTCGCTTCGTTCCTCAATCTCACCAGCAAGATGGCAGGCAAGGATCGTCCGCGTCTCGATACACTCTCCGTCGAAGTCATCATAGCAGGGTCGTGGCATAACTTCTACCCTGGAGAAACGCGCATCGTGTTGGATCTTTCGCGTCTTGTGTCTTTCTACGACACCTCCTTATCACCTTCCCTCGTGCGCAAGCGGCGAGGGCAGGAACGATGGCAGCATCGCTTGGAAGGCATGGCGGAAGCTGACATTCAATATATCATGCAGAGATTAACAAACATTCTTGGCGGGAGTGCGCCATCTCCATCTGCCAACCGGATAGACTGGGCTACTTTGATAAAGGTCGTCGTCACTCGCTTCTCCGACAGATTAGACCTAGTGCGCCGCGTTTTGAATACTACCGACTCCCAAATCGAAGTTGGACTCGGGGATAGCAAACTATCGGAACGGGCGAAACAAGCGCAGAGGCACTTCAGCACAATGCTGGGTCCTTACACCCTTGCTTCAGCTACACCTTCTAATGCCTCTGATGTGTCCTGGGCATCCCCGGTGTACAAGGAATGTTCGGTGGCTCACACGTCTTACATCGCTCGGCAACAGCATGGATTCACACACTCGGAACGCTTATTGTTGGCTGCAATTGAGGATACTAGTGGCGAAATATGTCGCGTTATCACGAAGATGTGGGCGAAAGGTGTCCTTGCTGGTTTGGATGGCCAGCTAGAGTATCTTCCGCTGGGTAACGTTGACCTTTCGTCCCTTGTAGCGGAGTGGACCGTCTCGGTAACCACTCTGATGGAATGGTTAGATTGGAGCCTATGGGTTCGATGCAATCCTGCTTGTAGCTTTGATGTGAGGTTTCCCCGCTAGCCTTGTTAACTACTTGACTGACGACGAGCTTTCAGGAACTCTGCTATCTTCCAACCTGGCCTTTCTTTCGCAGCTCGCGCAGGCGCCCTCTACCTGGGCCAGGTCCTGAAATCTATCAATCCGATCGCCGTACGGCATACGCAGATGAAGAGCACAATAATTTTGAAGAAGACTGGGAGGTACCCAAACCGAAATGCGTTAGAAGACTCGAACCTTACACGTCGCTTTAATGATTCGTAGGATATTGAATTATCACAATGCATAGACTAAAGGCTATGAGGCAGAAAAGGCTATGAAGTTGGCTATACTATCTTTCTACTGTACTGGGTCAATTTACGTTGAGAACATCACAACGTGCAATTTCCCACACTCATGTTTATTCTCCCGCGCTCACTTGCTTGACTAAACTCCATCCTGTTGCTGGATACGGCCAAACAACTTCATCACTTACTTCAATGTCCTCTCAAGCCCAAGGCAGTGGGGCTCCGCCAATGCCTCCAGTGCCCTCCTCGCCTCCATCGTCGGGTGTGAGACGACATCACACGATCTCTGCTTCGTCTAGATCGGCTAGGCAGGGCGCAAGAGAAATCATCTCGGAGGAAACCGACCAACAGCACTGGGACGAGGATGAGGTCGTCGATCAGGACTGGGTTGTGCAGGGTGTATTGGGAGCTGTCGGTGAGAAGACAAGCCTTCACAGGCAGAGTTCATTACCCGCGCGCTACCCTAGAAGTAAGTGTTTTGCCCGCTGGCCGTTGAACCTCACTGATCAGGAGATTCATTCACTGAACTATGCTGGATACTTTCAATTTCTCGCTAATAACTATGCTTGAATGCCCATCGATCCACGATGGTTTGGATATCATATTCTTAATCTAGCCTACCAAACTCGAGGCTCGAGGACCGGGACGTCGACCCCGAAACCTATGAATAGTCTCACTGCTATTGCAGGTCACGAGGGTGATGAGGAAGATTGGGAGAGGGATATGCGAGGACTCAGTGTGAACGACGAGGAGGTAAGCATGCACAGCAATCCATTTATGCCAATTCTCTGCCATATCTTCTCTACGACCAACATCTCATAAGTTGACCATACACACAGGCTCCTGAGGTACTGCCACACCAGCAGACTATGGATCCATCCAATCCGTCTCCCTTGTCGCCACATTTTGGGGCTATACCATCTCCTCCCCCGGCTGGAGCTGCTGGCGTTCGTCGACACGTCTCTCTCACGTATGGTGCAGGCGCAGGTGGTCCAAGGAAAATTGCATCGCAACTGAAGCGCTCTGGAACTCTTCAGGCACCCCATCCCCATGGGATCACCCCAACTCCCCCGGGTTCACAACTGTCAGGGCATAATACTCCCAGTCCACCCAACGCTGAGGAAGAAGAATATGGGTTCGACCCCTACGAGTACGTTGACGAATACGCATCCTCTGGAGGCTACGAGGGCGACTACCCGCAAGGACAATATGCGAACCCCGCTAGTCCCATTGGACGCTCATCACCTTGGAACAATACTAATACTGCTCAAAGTAACGACTGGCGAGGCGTCTCCACTGGTGGGAGTGTTGATGACGTTCAGCGTGCCCTCTCGACCTTAGAGCTGAGCTCTCAAGGATACACGAACAACAACAGTAACGGTGCATCTTATCAAGGCGGACAGGCTGCACAACCTCCTCGTTTTAACAATGCCCAACAGCAAGCTTCCGTCCCCCGCAATGGTGCCGATGGCAATAACAACAATACCCCTCGTAACAATGGTGGGAAGCTGCAACTTGTGACCGACTTTGATGGTCGCAAAACCCCGCAAGGCCAGCAACCTGGCAACTCAGGTCCAGCCAGCGCTTCTGCCTATGTTCCTAATTTCGGTGCGGGCATCAATCAGCAGTACACGGGTGGGAGCAATAGAGGCGGTGATGAACGGCAGGTGGGAGGCGATCGTGGACTCAGTGGTCGGTCCTCGAATCCGAACCTTGGATATGGGTATCAGCAAGGGCAGCAAGGCAACGGAAAGAATGGTAATGGAGTCCCCAATGTCCCGCCTATTCCCCAGCAGTACTTGCAGCAACAGCAACAGCAACAACGAGCGTATGGCAACAATCAAGGGGTTCCAGCCGCTGGTCCCGTTAACGTAGGCGGGATGGGCCCAGGCTTTATAAGTTCTCCCATCGATGTTCCGAGTCTTATCGCCAGCAAGGGCTACAACCCACCTAATTTCGATATTAAACCCCAATTTGTAGGTGCTCATTTTTTTAGCTGTGGAATATCTCCCCAACCAACACCTCTTGGTAGGCGAGATACTTTGTGATCAAATCATACACGGAAGACGACGTTCACAAATCCTTGAAATATGAAATCTGGAGCTCAACCGACCCAGGCAACAAGCGATTAGACAAAGCGTTCAAAGAATGCGCGGGCCGTGGACCAATCTATCTCTTCTTCAGTGTGAATGCTAGGTTAGTCCAGTGATAGCTTGCGGTTAAATATTCATTAACTTTCGATTTAGTGGACATTTCTGTGGCATGGCAGAGATGCTAACTCCCGTAAGTACCTTTGATTCGGGCCGAACGCCGCAATGACCTTCTGGACGCGTTCAGGTGGATTACACGAGGAGTAGCACTGTCTGGGCGTCGGACAAATGGAAAGGTGTTTTCAAAGTTCGATGGATATTCGTCCGAGACATCCCCAACGTGAACCTTCGCCACATCAAGTTGAAGTATGCACTCTTCTCTGCGTATGACGGCCTATCGACTGACGATGATGTTTTAGCAATACGCAAGAGCGTAAGCCGGTGACGAACTCCCGAGACACGCAGGAACTCCTCCCTGAGGCTGGCCAAGAGATGCTGAGGATCTTCCACAGCCATCCCGCTCGCACATCTCTTCTACAGGATTTCGCATTTTACGAGGTACGTAGCCATCTTTCACTGTTTTTCTATTTTGTCACCGTGTTATATAGCTTCAAGCTTTGCAAAAGATGCAACCGCCGCCCAACCCAACTGCATCCCCTAACCCCGGACATATGTCTCCACCCTTGCAGTCTGTCTCGCCGCCGCCTCAACAACAGTATGCAATGCAAAATTCAAATCAATTAGCCTTTCAAATGCCGCAAATGACCCCAATGATGCAAATGCAAATGAATATGGGCATGAACATGGGTATGGCTGGTTCTGGTTTCGGAATGCCCCAGACACAAGCCATGCACCAAAGCGTCATGCGTCACCCGAGTCCTGGTCCCAGTGGCGGTGCTGGTGCTAACTTCATGCCCCTCAGTGGCTTCCAATAGAGAACTAAGAACATATTAAAAATATGCCCTGTGTTTGTTCCATTTACAGTGTCTGTTCGTCGAGATGCTTAGTTGATCCCGATACCTCTCACATGTTAGTATATGTATTCCCTCCATCTGATTTACTCATAATCACATATCTCTTTCGCGCTCCGTATCTTTGTACCCCCACCGCGCAATCTACAGTCTTCGATAGCTTGCTTTCATATTCATTTCCTTATATCAGGTACACATTCGATGTACAAGGGGACATTGCACGGACTTGGACTCTTGTTCGACCAAATTGTAATTGTTCGCGTACCCTCAAGAATCAAATATATTCATAGTTTCTCCGTCCGCTCGTTCGATGAGAAGTGAATGCAACGCTGGGCAACACGATGTGAAACAGGCCGATACTATACGGGAACCCACCCCCTACAGCCCTCTGTACCGCAATGACATTTTCTGGCTCCAGGCGGCATTTTATCCTTGCCCTTCTTCGCACGATCGCCTTCGCTTGGATCGTAGTCGAAGGTCAATTCGGTAAGGTTAGGGATATCCCGCAAAGCAGCAAACGCAAGGTACGGGTTGCCGAACTTGGTCATGAACGATGATCAGCTTGCTCCCGGCAGGTGCAGCCAGTCTCACCTCTGGGATAGTGTCATAGACAACGCTGTAAACGACCATGTTTGGGCTGCAAGAATGACTACTCGACGCATCAGCAGGAATTCAACAGGAATACGCGAAAGGTCTAACTTTATGAATCGAGTCCAGTTGCCTTCATATTACCTATTTAGTGAACAGAGAGGCAGTAAAGCTTAATTGGCTGACCGTGTTGCCGAGAGTCAACAGTGAACTGGCGATCAGAGTCTGAGGCATTTCCGTCAGGGTCTTCGTATCCATCCAAGTCGAAGCAGTATCCGCGATGCTTTAGCGGCATCTCCTCTGCTTGCTTCCGAGTGCTGAAAACGCGTAGAAATATTGGATCATAGTTAGGCAGAAGAAGGCCTACATCAGTTGACTAGACGCCACCGGGACGGCATAAGTTCGCGAACTTACGCTCGAATAAAACTCACCCGCTATAAACACCCACTACCTGACCTCGCTTGATGTTGCTCTGTGAGCGTACTCCCCAGCCAGCTAACGACGTCTTGAATACTTCAATGACAAATTTTCTTGGTCGTTGAGCAACCCTGTTAACACAATCGGGGTTGCATTCGCATTTCTGGAGGGTATCTATGTCAGGGGTTCACTAAGTTGTCAAGCACATGGACAATACCTTGTTACATTCAATGACCTCTATTCCGGATGCGACCTGAAAGTTGAACAGCCCCTGGAGGACATCAGCGCCACAAGCAGAAGGAGACAATCGTAAAGCATACATCGGGTGTGTAGGCGAAGATCTTATCATTTCTGTTGTGAAGTCTCGACGGTGCTTGGCAATCGCAGGCACTGGCTCCTTCATGATCGCACTCATAACAGTCGCAGCCCACCATTACGGCATCGAGATCGATTTCTTCGACATCTTTATGGCTAAATGCAAATATGGTTAAATGGAATAACATCTATTCAGGTGTCCTACATACTATATGTAGCCCTGTTCAACATATCGAAAGTTGGGAGGCAAGGGTGGCCCATCTTCATCGTCAATGATGTTGACGATAGCGATTGGTGCAGCATGAGATGTATCTGCTATAGCCGTCCACTCCTTTTCCAATTTGAGTCGCCTACGGAAGTCTGAGAGGAAAGTAAATCCCGAGGTGGGTGTGACTTACCTTTCCTGTGAAGCAGGCTGCTTTGACGGACCGGCTTTCGAGCTCGCGGTGCTACTCCTGGCTTGAGATGTTGATGTCTGAGATGTTGATGTCCTGGCTTGTGAGGCCTGCAATCGAGACTGTCGGGGTTGCTGAGTGATCGGGTGTACCTTTTTACTAAGAAGTCCATGCATATGTTCCACGAGCTTGTTTGGAGCCTGACTCGGCTCCATGCGGCGAATAGCAAGTTTCTGTTGGTACCCTTGAGAACGTAGATCCGTCTCCATGAGATGGCCATCCAAGGTCGTCGGGACCTTGATCGCAAGAGACGAAGGCGAGTCTTTGAGTATCTTTTGAATTCGGGTGGCTTGCTCCTGCTTCCAGGCCTTAATGGCTCTCACTGGGATCGGATCCTTCTGCCCAGGCCAGGTGACGTTGGTGCCGTCGCTCCTGTGCCAATTGAGCCACCTAACCTACAGATGGAGCAGTAAGTGTAGTACAAGGGACCAAGGACCAGATCACCGCACCTCGTATCTGACCCACGAAGTGCATTGCAAATATTAGCCCCTGCAGCGCCAAGGCGGATCAGAATAGTATCGCGCACCTTGACGTCTTGCCATCCTCATCAAGCTCCTCGCCAACAATCTCGAACTCCCATTCCTTGTCCGTGTCATCCCAGACTTCTGTAGGACTTTCCGAGCGACGCCAGAGCTCTTTCCTCGAACCAGACATGATGGGAGTAAGGAAGCAAGTTTGGCAATACATGATCGAGCAGCTTAAATACATCATGTGATCGTGACTGCGCCACTCTCAACTTCACTTCATGGGCTTCTTCGGTCGAATACATGGGCCAGAATTCACAAGACTTTTTCTTGCATGCACACCACCGGGGGGATGGCCTAAAACAATTAGTAACTACTATTTCTTCTCTCTCTTCGCTGGCCTGAGCTCGCTTTGCAGCCGTTGCGAACTCCGGAGGACCGGACTCTTCCTGTTTGCTATTCCTGCTGCATGAACTCATGCAAGCCACGGTCGGAGCAATGTCGCTTCCGAAGAAGGTGGTCTCGCTAACGGTTGATCATGGATTGCAAGCCGAGTCTGCATTGATGGCAGAGCAAGCCGCCAGTGTGGCTTCCAAACTAGGTGTTGAGCACCATACTGTAAAGATTCCCTGGGGTGAGACTCCGTTTCCACCGTTACCAGCTGGAGACAACGCGTTCGAATCTATTGCACGGTTGGCCCGCTTTCGTGTGCTCTTCGAGGCAATGAAGAAGACCGGGGCTCCGGTTCTGGCACTGGGACACCATGCCGATGATCAAGTTGAGACATCCTTAATCAGAATTGCGAAGGGGACGACGGAAATGGGTGCTGGCGGGATGAGGAAATGTCGGAGGTGGGGAATGGGACTGGGGAAAGAAGGGGACCTCGGTTGGACTGGGTACGAAGGCATGAGCCGCTGGATGGTACGACCACTGCTTTCCGTCAGAAAGGTGTGTATTTTATCAGTCCCAAATGTTTCTCCACTAACAATTTCAGGAAAAAATCCTAACGACATGTAAAGAGGCTGAAATATCTTACGTGCAAGATAAAACCAACTTCCAGCCGGAAATAACCATACGCAACGCCATTCGACATATAATCAACAATGATGTTGTGGGTAAGTTTTACCAAGTAAAATAACCCGTGCCATTGATTTTACTGCGCGTAGACAAGAGTGCGTTTTCCAAAACGCTACCAGAGCACATACGAGAGGGGATGGAGAACATGCAGGCCCGTGCTGAATCATTAGAGGGGGCCTCCTTCGACCTCTCAGCTGGATCAGAGCAACTAAGGGCTACAGTGCTTTCACTTAGCCGTCGCGTTGACGATATTGACGAAGAAGGTAAATGATAGACCTTTAAATGATCAATCCCTTCTAAAATACTCTACGTTAGTCAATGCTCATCTCAAAGCGATTCGAGTCTCTGGTCCTCCTGGTACATTTGTAATGTCGCATCCAACTGCAGCCAAAATTCAAAACGAGACAATCCGCGCGCGGATAATCCAGCGCATATTGCGCTACGTTTCCTTCCACCCATGGGGCTCTCTGCGTGCGGATGGCAACCGTCGCGGCAGCAGCCTTAGTCGAATTGTCGCGAATGTCTGGGACCCGCAGCCGCAACGCCAGGCAAATTTCATCGCTGGAGGAGGGGTGATGTGGATCCCGGCGGTCTTCAAGCACAACAAGTTGCAGTTCATCGACTTTGGCAAGCAGGAAAATGTATCGGCCAGTGGGTCACTAGTGTGGGTAGCTACAAGGGCGCCGCCGCTAGGGGCGAACAAGTTGAAAGCCATGAACATGGATAACCCTTTGAACATGGACGTGACCGCTGCTCTACTGGCTGCTGTGGCCCAGTACAAACACAATGCAAGTACCCCAAAGACAGTCGAATTCCTTTATGACTGTCGCTTCGTCGTCACATTCGATATCAGCAAGATCCCGAACAGCATCCTCAGATACCTGGAGGAGCTGGACGGCCGGTTATTCATCATTACTCAGACCAGGTGGTACTGGCCACGGGTGGTTCTGAAACCAAGTGAAGGAGGTCAGGTAGTTTTGGAATCGGAAATGCCAAAGGTCGAAATCGGCACCATACAACAATGGCGTTGGGAGGACCGCAGTGGGGTAGTCAAATCGAAATGGATAGAATCACGATGGATACGGCCTCTCGACGCCATATAATCAACGTTCTCCAGCATTGTATAATACATCATTATCTCAAGAATACCGTAACTACAATCGAGGTTTCTGATCTCCCGAGGAGCGCAAGAACGTTTCGAAGACATCACGCCATACTTTGATATCGAAATATTCATACCAGTTGTGACCGAACTCGAGGCTGGGCAGTTGGCCGGGCTCTGATCCTACTTGCACGGTCTGCGCCCAAGGCATCAGGCGATGGATTTCTTCGCCGCAGTAGTACGGGACAACGCGATCCGCTGAGCCGTGAATTATCAAGATTCTTGTATTTCGCAGCTTGCTGTGTAGTCCGGAGAAATCGAATCTATTCGTCTGCGCAAAGGTCATCAGTCGCCGGGGCGAAGTAATTGACAATGACTCAAATGCACCGCTCGAGCTTGTTTAACTGTGGAACACGATGGTTCATGGGCGCCTTCAATACTTGAGCCACGAAATGACGAGGTTGATGCTCACCTATCGTTTTATATGGTCTACAAATTGACGGGCCCAGGGTTGGTATAATGGTCTCGGCATTAAAACTACGGGGCGGAAGGCTTACCTCTTAATCAACATCTGGCTTAGCCACCACTCCTGACGGGCCTGCGTGGATGTATCAGAAAGCCATTTCGGGTCGAACATAAGTTCCATCTGGGGCTTGATAAACTCTCTGAGCATCTCCGGCGTAACTTCTCTGCCCGTGGGCAGCGGATTTAGTCGAACGCCATAATTTTTATCCTTCAACACAGAAGTCAACGTTGCCGTCAGGAAGACGTGCGTAATTTTGAAGGGTAGTGGCTTAGGATTGTTGGCGATGTAGGGCAGGAAGAGTAACTGCAGCGTAATAATGCCTGAGTGCACAGTTAGTCGACATCGTGCGTTGAACCAATGAAACTGACCGCCCATAGAATAACCGCATATCGAAATGGAATCCCACTGCAAAGACTCCACAAGGAAGCACAAGTCGCGCGCCATTGACTCGATGGTGATATTGTCATCCTTGGCCTCGGTTGAATAAGTGGAGTCCCCAATCCCCCGGTGATCAAATATGAGGACTGATAACCAAATATCAGTTTCATGGTGAAAGGCTAGGCACATGAGATCAGACGCGCCTGGACGTGATTTAGCAAGCTCGTCAGATAGCCTTTCGAAGTCACCGCGCGTCGAAGAGATCCCGCCTACCAGAACGATTGGTTGCCTAGAGCTAGAGCTAGAGCCAAGGTGCTGAGCGCCCAGAATCTGGTAGGCAAGCTTCGCGCCATCCTCAAGCAAAACAACCGAATGACCGCTCATAGTCACTGTTCAACGTTCATATTCGGTTCAAGGAGGAAGTATGTTCAAAGATCGGCTACACGATATAGCCGGTATCCGATGTCACTACTTCGAGCGTTTAGCGAAACTCTAGTAGTTCGGTAACAAAGCGGAAGTTATAGAGTGAATGGCTGATGGCTAAAGTACGGATTCAATATGCGCCCCTTGCGATAACTGCATCTATGATGGCAATCAACATGGGCGGTGACTTGGACGGACGATTCTTACAAATGTGATGTAGGGCCAAGCTTGAAAGCCACACAAGAAGTCCGAGTCGCCGGCATCTTGCTCTTGGGATGTGATCTCGAATTTGGATCAATGATACATGGCGTATAGTGGATGATCAGACGTCTGAGGGCTCTTCTTCGTATTCATCTTCATCGTCTGCCATCTCGTCTTCGTCTGTGTCCTCCTCCTCATCTCCATCCATATCTTCCATGGAAGCATCAAGATCTTGACCAGAGTCGTTGTCGCCGTCGTCTTCGCCCACGGAGGCGGCGCCTCCCCCCTCTTCGCTACTGGATTCATCGGATTCGTCGTCCGCCTATTGTAGTGGGTTAGCAGCGCGAAAGGAGGTGGCAGTAACCAAGAGATATCACATCATTTCGCTCTTCTTGCTGCGTGACTGTTCGCCCTATGGGAATTAAGAAATTGAAACCACGGTTGCGAACAAGTAAATTCTGGGGCCACGTTTATTACGCATTAACAGTCGTCGTCGCAGAGTACCTTAGACTGACCATGTCTTCTAGCTCATTCTCCTCGTCACTGAGCTCATCCATTTCTTTCTCCAAGTTGCGTCGACGACTAACATTATCTGGGGTCGTTGTTTTTTGATAAGGTACAGGATGTGGCTGGGGCGGTGTAGGGAGAAGCAATGGAAATATAGGATCTCGGGGTAAAACAGTAGGTCTACCAACCGACATGACGGACGGCGTCGCGCTCAAAGGGCCACCGTTGCCAATCACGTTTGGGCGTCGTGTGATTATCGTGTGAACCATTGCCATATTAAGTAAACATGGTGCGAACGGCATGGCATGGCGCCACGAGCGTCGACCATGCAGCATTGCACAGATTGCTCACTGCCTGTTGCCGGATCCCTGAAGCCTGCGCAGTCATCCTGGGAAGACTCGCCAAGTCTGAGTGACACTGTGAGAGTCTCATCATCATTTCGGGGGAAGCACTCACATCATCCGACTTTCTAAGACTACTATTCTTAGAGGCAGACGGCTCCAATGAGCAAAAAAGCCGCGACGGCCCAACAATTCACGCGAATTCCTATTGGTCAGATGCGCTAAATTACTCAGAACCGTCAAACTGGGTATAACTGGCATCACCGCATCGCTAGCATGGAACCGTTGATGGAATGCATGTCATAATAACTCACTTCCTGTCGCACGGTTTCGGTGCTGTTTCAGATAGAAATAAGTAGTGCCATAAATCTCGTTTGTTTTCCCAGTTCTTCTCTTCATCCACCCCCACCTTCCCAAAAGTTTTAACGACCATGCGTTTCGCCTCACTCGCCATTGCCTTCTCGGCTACTGCTCTGGTAGCATCTCAGAACGTCGTGCGTACTTACTCCCCTTATGCGCCTTGACCCCGTTTCTAATCGGTCCATAGGTAGTTCAAGTTGGATCTGTCGCGACTGCCGATGGTGGCATTTTCCAGTTCATTCCCAACGACATTACTGCCGCCAACGGCACAACTGTCACGTTCAGATTCACCGGAGCGTAAGTAATTGCTTCTGAACCGCGTATGTAAGCGCGTGCTGACACGGGTTTATGCGCGTCAGACCGGGAAACCACACTGTTACCCAGTCGAGCTTTGCCGACCCATGCAATCCCCTGGCTGGAGGCTTCGATTCAGGCTTTGTCTTCATCCCACCGGCCAACACCACTCAGACGCCAGAATGGACTTTGACCATCACCAATGACTCGAGGCGTGAGTACTTTTTATATTCTGTCAGTCAGCTATGGTAGCAACTGATAACTATGGGCCGATAGCGATTTGGTTCTACTGCAAGCAGTTGCTCCCTGCCCCTCATTGTAGCGCCGGCATGGTTGGCGCTATTAATGCCCCGTCCTCAGGAAACACGCTAGCGAACTTTGTTTCGGCTGCTAGGGCATTCTCAGGCTCCCCTGGAGTGCGTGTTTATTCTCCCTCAGTATTCTAACGCCGGCTCAAATCGAACGACTTATAGCAAGGTCAAGGTGGCCTGTCTGGTGTAGGTGCCACTGCGTCGGCCGCCCCCAGCCCCATCGCAGGTGGTGCTTCATTGGCTGGAGCCCCCACATCTGGCGCGCCCGCACCTGCTTCGTCTGGCTCACCTACAGGCTCGGGTACCAACACTTCGCCTTCCCCGACTGGAACTGGAAACAGTGCAAGTGCATTAGGAGCAAGCTCCTGGCTGCTTGGCCTTGGAGCCGTTATGGGCGTTATCGTGGCCTAAGAAAGGACTGCTTCACTTTAAAAAGAACTCAATGCCTTCTCTTCCTCATGTTGGGTCTTAGTATAGCTCATTGTATACACGCTTCGGACGCGCGAAAGGAAGCATTGTTTCGAAATACTTGTGAAACTTGCTTTGAGCGGCGTACCGGGTGTCCTAGTAATCAAGGTGTACCCAAGTCAGGTTTCGCCTCACAATATGTAGAGCCCGCAAACGGGAACACCCTAGATCACACGCAGCAAACAGACGTGATCTGATCTGTATTTTTTGATAGTGAACCTCGATAAGTACGTGATGGTATGTTGAGGCGTGTCGAAAATTTCCTCAACTCTCACGCAACATGAGTTGACGTGTTAATTTAGTGAGGGAATTCGAAGGCGTTGCTAACAATAAATTACGCATGTTTACAAGCGATATCCTTGGAGACGATAGCTGAATAATGTAGGTCAGTTGAGTATTCCGTCCGCTTGGGATTGTCCTCTGTTATGTGTTCGAGGGTTTCGCGACTTGGAGGCCAGGGGTCTAACCCATAGCTTTATGTGGCCATTTTTGGTGGATGTGAGGAGTGCCTGTGGGACAAATGTGATGGCTGCGAGTAAATCACCCTCCAGATGCTTGACCTAGGGAATGGTGTGTGAACGACGATCAGATGCGGGGCATGATTATTGACGTACGAGGACGGGTTGTACAACGGCAATTTCATTTCGTGATGGTGCCATGTGGTATCTTTGGGGGGAGTTCTCATCAGCAGGAGAGCCGAGTGAAGGCAAATGAAGTGCCGAGCGGTCGCGTCGGAAGGCCAAGGATATTGTGGAAGACATTGAGACGCGCTGGTGATGCGCCTAATTCGCAACAATTGCATACATTAGTTGATCCAGAAAGTTAGAATCATTGACGAACCTGAAACTTTGGTCGATGCAAAGCACCACTAGAAAAGTCCCACTAAAAAGAGGCATCTATCAGTATTATAATCTAGCTAAATGAAAATAACATACTAGTATCAGTTTGTTATCTTCACCCACGCTTCCGAATCGATATGTGCGTCCATCGCATCTCAAGTCGTCGAATGCCACGGCTGAAACGAAGGATGAATGACCCTGGCATCGAGCAATGACTCGCTGTTCCCAAGGAGAGAAGATGGTGATCAGGTCATCTTGTCCGCCTGTCTGCAGGATCAGATGAGTTTACAGATTGCGATAGATGGATCACGAAAAATACCAGAATAAACCGATTATCAGGAGACCACGCCACGCATGTCAGAGCACCGAAGTAAGACGCGTAACAATCTAGCAGCCTAAAGATGCGCTCAATTGGCTGCCCTGTACTGACTTCTGATTTAGATAGAAACTCACTGCTCCCCAAGAGCATCTATCACTCGGAGGCACCCATCATCAGAGATGGCTGCCACATACTTGTTGTCGGAAGAAAAGACAAAGTCTAGGTACCAAGTTCAGTCATCAATCACCTGGAACAGAGAGTGTACCTACTGACAACACTTTTGTTGGACACGCGCCAATGGCTTACAGGATTCTTCGCCGTCCTATCTTTGTCGTTCTTGCCTGAGCCGATTCCTGCCGAGGGATGCCAAGGGGGCATCGTGACGAATATCTCATTTAGAGGATTCCATGGCTTTAGTGCATCGCCGTTAGCGTCGGTGGATGCTTGGGCGTGATTTCTGGGCTTGATAGACCCGTCATCACGTTCCTTGTCGTAGATAATGATTGTTCCATCTGCGTGCGCAACTAGGAATAGAGTAGGGGAGTTAGGGACCCATCTCACAGCTGTGCACGGCGAACTTGTGATACAGCCCTACCGCGTCAGTTATTTACAGCTTCAATCACATCGTTGGAATATGCTTACCTGTTTGTTTAAGCGACAATAGCGTGATGATATGGGGTCTAAAATGCCGTACATCAGCATCTGTGACGAGGGCTGCGTGGTGTATATACCAAACCAGACTAAATCCCCTGTGTTAAACCCAATAATCACATCCAGCCTCTCTGACGAGGCAGTTGAGTTGTTCACGTCGTGGCACGTAGGGTAAGCCGAAAACGTTATTCGAGCCAAAGGATCCTGATACCAGTCATTGGGAACGCCCCAGTCCTGAAGAAGGCACGCACCTTGGCCTTTGAGCCAGCCTCTATCCAGACGAACCCCTTCACTATATTGTAGAAAATAAAGGTGCAATCCCCCTGCTTTGCTTGAAGAGTCCGCGATAAACCCTCTACGCTCTGAATTCTTGTAATAAAGGTTGACGACGTTGTTCTGATGTTATGCTTCGGCCTTGTAATTCTTCCTCTTCTACCCGCAACTTGAGGCGAGAACAAAGTTGCTGCAGGTGGCTCAACGGGCGTAGTGGGACTTGCAGGGATATGTTCCTGCGCCGAACCGTTCGGCAGGTCCTCCTCAGGTGTTTCGCTGCTGGACAGGCTAAGTCCATCGTCCTTTTCCTTCACGACCTTGAGGTTATTACTATCCTTCTTCGCATCCCGGTTCCCTCCTAACAGCTGCGCTAATCCAGGGGGCCCGCCACCCTGCTTCGCGGCGGGGAATCGTACAACAATGGTTGATAACCGCGTCGGATATGATGGGGGATTTGAGTTGGAATGCACGATTGGAATTTTATGCTCCTCAGTCACCGAGTATACGCCTTCTGGCGCCACGAAGGTCGAGTCGTTCTCCATTGTTGTCGGCGACGCACTCGAAGGGTCGGTGCTAGTGATTGCCAACTAAGGACCGCATCCATACAGGGCGCCTATTTCCAAGAACACCGACAGATCTCATGAAGACCCGGCGATCCCATAATAAATTTCTGGAGACCCGGATCTTAGCCACTCCCACTCTTTCATGCTGACCGCCAACATCAAACGTTCTGCACGAACGGCCAGAAAGGCCATTTCTCATACTGTATGTACAGTTTCTCATTGAACAGTAGTAGTAGCTAAGGAACTCCACAGGTTCGCTGCAACTCGTCTGCTGTGGAACCACCGCCGGCTGGAGGACATCTACCTTCCGTATCGAACTCGCAGTTATTACGGAGTACTAGAGACGCGGCTTTGCGCTCACCAGGAATTCGTTGGGCCGATGAAGACGACTCGGGTCCCGCAAATATCGTCGGAGGACGAGAGACGCGAAAGATGAACACATACCAGGCCGTACGCGATGCTATGAGGTACAGTGATGCCCTTCGCACGGCGTTTTCGAAGATGTCCTGAGCAGCTATAGCATCGCACTAATGAAGGACGACACCGCCGTCGTATTCGGTGAAGATGTCGCATTCGGTGGTGTGTTCAGATGCACCATGGTACGTCAGTTCATAAATATAGAGCCCTAAATAAAGCTTATATCCCGCAGGGACTAGCAGAGGAATTTGGTAAATACACTCCCTCGTCGCGTAGATACATCATTCATATCATATCAGGCCGAGAACGCGTCTTCAACACGCCCTTGACCGAGCAGGGAATTGCTGGCTTCGGCGTTGGCATGGCTTTGATGGGGTAATGTTTTTTTCGACATTCAACCTACTTTTTTTTGCTAACGACAAGCTTCAAGCCATACCGCCATCGCAGAAATACAGTTTTCGGACTACATTTTCCCCGCGTTCGATCAAATAGTTAACGAAGCTGCCAAAGTTCGTTACCGTTCAGGGGGCTCCTACGACGTCGGAGGGCTTACCATCCGCACGCCTACCATGTCAGTAGTACGTATACCTGTTCAACCCGTTCCTTGCGTCGAGATGCTGACCCCCGTCAGGGACATGGTGGACTTTACCATTCTCAATCTCCCGAAGCGTTCTTCATGGGTGCAGCGGGATTGAAGGTTTGCTGCCATACACCATCATAATACGGGCCAACAAGCTTATCATTATCTTAGGTTGTGATACCCAGGTCTCCCATACAGGCTAAAGGCCTTCTACTTGGGGCCATCAGGGACCCTAATCCAGTAATATTCCTAGAACCCAAGATCTTATACCGTTCAGCTGGTGAGCTTGCGAGATTTCCCACCGACCAGCTACCCCTCTAACTACCCGCCTCTATAGTCGAGCAAGTACCAATAGACGACTTTTCTTTACCTCTTGGGTCCGCAGAGACACTGGTTCCAGGGAACGACTGCACACTCCTTACATGGGGTACTCCAGTCTACCACTGCGAAACAGCTTTGCACTTGCTTGCATCTCCCCCTCCATCCTTGGAAAAGCACATCCCCACGTCTCTGCGCTCTGCCTCCGTCGAATTAATTGACCTCCGTTCGATCCTCCCATGGGATGTGCAAACAGTAGAAGAAAGCGTGAAACGAACTGGAAGATTGGTGATCGTGCATGAAGCAGGTATGACGGCTGGTGCGGGCGCGGAGATCAGCGCGGAGATACAGAAAAGGTGTTTCCTGAAGCTGAATGCGCCAGTTTCGAGAGTTACGGGATGGGAGTGAGTCGGGGAATTGTCTTCTGCTCATCACCAGGCTAACGAGACCTTCCTAGCTTACCTGTCGGCCTCCAGTTTGAGAAGTTCATTATTCCAGACGCTTTACGCATCGTAGATGCTCTTGTCAAGACATTATCCTACTAGCAGGAATTTAGGGTCAGGTACATTACATCCACGTAGTGGTCCAATCAACGCGATCATACAAATACATATATACGAGGGAGCGATACTAGCCCGACCAAGAAGCGGAGGTCAAATCATCGCTTGGATACCCTGACCTTCCACCGCTGCAGGTTACCGTTTTCCAATAACCCGGCCTCCCAAGCCAGCATGAAACGTTCTTCGAGATATGCGCGTATATTGTATCTTCGCACGTATGCCTTCCTGGTCTTGGAGTCCTCCGCTAACTGTTTCTCCTCGTGTATCAGAGACAACCTGGTTTCCAGAGATACGTCTTGAACGTAGTCGACGTGCAGGCCCGGAGCGTGGTTCGCCAGTAGTCCGGTTACCTTGGCTAGATTTAGAAGAAGAGGCGTTGAGGTATACGCTCGTCTAGGAGGATCACTGTCGTGCGTATATCTTTCCTTGGAGAGAATGGGTCTTGCGAAAGTTTGTTGCCTCATAAAAAAGGATACCGCACATATGGTGTATTCGGGCCCGAGGAATGCCAGATCCGGGGCTATGGACGAGAAGTAGATTGAAGCCCGTGTTCCATGCTGGAGCGTATTGTCCATGAGTCGAAAAATCTTCGAAATTTCAGAGAAGGGAGCGATATCGAGGCTGACGGCGCATTCGGTGCGATTACCTCTGTCTAATCCCGCCAAAACTAGTTAAGCACTACTATACTTATATAAGGGCAGTCGAACTCACGTTCAAGGATGTCCTCGGGCTGGCAACGTCCATGTATGCGTTTGAGTGCTAGTTGACATAGGTATATGCTGCAAATCGCTTACCTTCAAACCACCGTATTGTGACTTAGCTAACCAGGTTACAAGACTTGGCAGACGTGTGCTCTCGACCTCCAGAAGAATATGCCAATCGTATACCTTAAGTGTATTCGAGAGGAAGTCGTCCATATCAGCAGGCGTCCTAAGTTCCATTCGTCCAGCGATTAAATCTTGTACAAGCTGGAACAGCGGCAGCTTGATGGTCTTGAGCTCCCTGGTACTCGCAGGGTCTGCCTCCTGGAGTCGCCTTGGATCCTTCGATCGACATGGGGACTTCTCTGTCGTGACAGATATCAGAGACGCGCCGTAGGCTGAGGGCCAGGTCCCTGATGTGGGTACAACCACATTTTGAAGCGCGTGGAGCGCGTCTCGTGTGTCCGTACGTTCTTTTGCTGTCGTCGCTTCGTCTTCGTCCTCAAGGTTGAAGCTGAAGTTGAATCCCAATATGATGGCAACGAAGGCGATAGCCGTGAAGCAGTGATTCGGGAAGCGATAAATCCACGTCGAGACGGCCATCGGCATTGAGCAAACGAGGCCGCCAATGGTTTTCCATATCAGATCGTCGAGATCGATGTTCATGCTGAGAATTAGGCTTGAAAACTAACCTATATATCCCTGCGCGGACCTGTAATCAGTAAAGTGGACAGGCCCCTATTGTATGTCTGGCAGAGGTTCCTTTATGGCCGCCTGGCGAAATGGCATCGCGTCTGACTACGAATCAGGAGATTGCAGGTTCGACCCCTGCGGTGGTCATTTTGTCCCTAAATTTTTTCTCCCGTTGCGCATTCGCAACTTCGAGTCAGTTGGCTTGACAAAGAGTCAGACAAGCCCTCACGGTACTTCTATCTTAGCCTACCCTGATGTCTGATTGCTGGATTTCACGGTATATGTCACACAAAAGTGAGGTGAGTGGGTTCGGGAGCGCCGCATTCCTCAGGGAAGCAGAAGACATTACTGACGGTGGCGGTCGGATACTGATAAGATTCAAAAAGCGACACCAGCAGGATTTGAACCTGCGCTGGGAAACCCAAACAGATACTACTTGATTCGAATCTGTCGCCTTAACCACTCGGCCATAGTGCCTTGACATTATTGAACCGTGGTTATCATCCCTGGCTTGCGGACGAGGGCAAGATTCAAGAACATAAAATTTCCGAAGTCACCACAAACAATGAGTGCACCAAAAAACTATTTGTAAGGTATTCCTGTAATACAATTTATTAATGGGATTTGCAATGAGCTTCCTAGACATCGGACATACCATTTTGTAACTGTGATTCCGCAGCATGAGCGTAGTCGCAAACGACGAAAGGCATAAACTCACCCTCTGGAATTCGTCGTATGCTGTGCTTCGTATATTCTCGTGCGCGTTCCGTACCACGCTCAACATCCATTCTGCAGCTTGTCTCTCGTTGTATTGGAGGACAAACCTTTCGCGCAACCGCTTGATGGTCCCTTCTCCCTTAAAGGAAGGAAGCCCAGTATCAAGCATCAGGCGAACTGTGCCGATTATTTGCTCAGCGTGTGGCCGTAGTGCAAGGAAGGCTTTGATTGTGAGCTGTTGGAAGAGTTGATACCCTTGTGAGTACCGCCCTCCCATAAGGATTACCATCTCATGGTTGAGCTTGAATGAGTGTGGTTCAAATTTTACACCCTGTCACAACGGTAAAACCGGATAAAACATGGGAAGTGAGAAAGCAAACTTACTCCTGGACGTATAATCCCAAAAGCACGAAATAAGAACTTTTAGCAGCACGATTAGATATCACTCATCTATATCGAAAAGGAAGCCGAAGTCTGCGTCCAACCACGTTGACAATGCAGTTGCTGGCTGTGTAGGGAATGTGAACTTACCGACGTGAACTATATGACCTTCTCCGTCAATCATGATGTTGCCGTTATGTCTATCCTTTATCTGAAGGACGTAGCAAGCAACGGAATACGCTGCCATCGACTGTATGAATTTAAGCCGCGCTTGTTGGAACGCTACAGTATCCTGGCCGCCGTATTTGGCTATGAAGAAGTCAAGCAAGTCGTTGACCTTGGCGCGTCCCATCTCGTCGCGCGAAGTAGCGTTTGGAACGACGTCAATGACACCACACTATAATATACAAGAATGAATGAAAGAATGCCCAGGGCTAACAATGTGAAGACATACACCAGGAGCAGTGGCAGTGACACGATAGGGGAATAGATAAAGTGTCAGCCCTATGCTGGTATAGATGTTCTTGAACATCGCAATGACTTGCAACGCCAGCATATCTTGACGGCAGTCATCGCCAACCTTGAAGATAGCTTGCTGCCAAACCTCGCACGTCGTGCGTGTCTCAACACCGCCGTCGCCGTCTAGCACTGAGTCCGGATCTAAGTCAATTGTAATTCGTTCCTTCTGCACTTTGAAGGTGGCCATGAATGGAGCCTGGATCGGCGTGTGTTAGGGAAGTATAGCGTGGATGTACGTGCAGCCTACCTTCGCATGACTCTGAAGCGGCCGGCCTGACTTCTTGTCGATGTCCACTACCTTGCCGTCTGGATTACTCGGCAAATAGACACCGACTTCGACGTTGATCTTGGCCATCTCTTCGTCTATCTTTGCCTAGAACAAAGCGATGGTGAGTACGAGAGATTGCTGCGAGAGTATGTTTTCACCTTCTTCTCTGGCTTTGTCTTCTTGATGAAGGGCTTGAGTTTGCCAGAGATAGAAGTGACCTCGTGGAAGAACGTGAACTCTTTGTCGTAGAATTCTCGAGCATCTCCAGAGAGGGACTTAACGACCAGTGCAGTCATGGTGTCCAAAGCTGGCTTCAGCGAATCTTCCTATAAATCGGATGGGTAAAACGGTAGACCACAAGTTCACTAGACTACGAACAATCTCTGCGGAATCGTCCTTATAGCAGTTGGCGTTCATGTTCCATATGATTTGGTGGCAGAAGAGTTGTGAGACCTTGGCGGTTTCGAATATGAAGCGGGCCACGTAACCTATAGCTAGATAAGATTTAGGTTCATTACGCTAAAGAACCAGCGCACCAAGATCGTCATAGCGTAAGGCTTGTACGACTTGGGGGACGAAGAAGAAAGTAAGGTCGACTGGATGCTGTTCCAACACGCGGTGTGCATATTGGAGGAGACATGGCTCGTTGTTGTACCGCTTCTCGAACAAGGCGTTGGCAATGATCGGTGGGACTGGTGCCCACAATAAGAGGTGCTGCTGCGAAGTCGTGGATTTATACACGAAAATAAAATATGAAAATACCTTGAAGTCCCTTTGGATCCCGACGTCCAAGCGCTCGCCGACAAGGAAGAGAAGTGCTTCTGGTGTATCGAGAACGTCCAACGGGCTGGATCGAATCATCTTCACGACTTCTTGACGAACAAGGGGAGATTTAAACCGGTCTGGTAAGTGGACTATAAGGGCCGGGTCTATCTGCCACATCGTGCGAATCATGTTAGGCCATTGCTAGACAAAGAGGGTCAATGTTACTTCGAGTCGCAATTTAAGATTTATACCTCTGCTAAACTTCGTTCCGGGGTTGACATAGGATCCGTGCCACGCTTTGGGTCATTGGCGGGATTGACCCATACTGCGAGGCGGAATATCTCGTTTTCAACGAGCGTCCGTAATGGCATGTTTATGTCCTTCAAGCGCGCCGAGAAGCCTAAATTTGTGTGAACATAGTGCTCCCACAGAAGCATTTGGGGAATTTACGGCGAGGACTTGGCATGGCTTGGGCTACGGACAGGCTCGAGATTGAGGTGTTTCCACGAACAGAGTCCGCATGAAGACACGACAAGAATTCTGTAAGGATCTTCATGTCGGAGTCCACTTGCACTCGATTAGCACCATATGTCCATCTATAAAGAACTTAGTGAAGCGAGTGCACGAACGTGATGGCCACGCACTGGGAACGGACAGCGAACCACGAGTATGCTGTATTGTACAGGCTCTCGCGAAGGGCGCTCTCGCAGTACAGGTCCAAGTGGGAGTTCCTCAGCGTCTCAAAGCCGAAAAGCAGGAAAGAAAATCTAGGGTCCCTGGCTAGCGCATGTGTACTGTTGAAGTAAAGAGTTAGTCGATCAACGCAGTGGTACTAACTTAATGAGTTACCTCATATATTTGCATGCCCGAGCAGACCGAAGAACCAGCGTTTGAAAGATATACATGACAGATGGTCTACGATACTTCGCAGCCTGTAATCGGCTGAAGAGCATCTTCAAAACCATGTGATGAGGTGCTAGTAGGCGAATCGCATGGGACATGCTACGGTCGATGACGTCCTTGTCGGTGGGGCTATAGTCTATAGAATGGTAGAAAGGGTCATCGTAACTGGAGGCTATGGGTGAGTGCGGGATACTTGATGAGGTTGGACTTTGATACGAACTTTATGGATCGGGAAAAGATGCCCTTTTCAACCCGAATGGAGTTCGTCCATGCTGAAAGCAATTCCATCATGACGGTTACCTCTAACTCAGGTTTTTCGACGATCACCCAAGACCAGACTTCTATGCCGGATGTGATAGCGGATGGGGTAGAGATCTCGAACGGTAGCGCAACTAAATAATGGAGGAGATCGTGTTCGCACTGTTACATTCCGTGTGTTTAGTAAACCCTGGGAAAGAGATTAAATCAGTTGACCCGAACCTTCTGTAGGGAGATCAAGGTCGCAGCACAACGGAACAGCAAGCGCTTGAGATCTTGCACAGTTAGCGAGCTCTTCTTGCTACGTATCTCGCCCAGAGTGTTGGCCATCTTGGATTTCAGTGCCTGTATCTCGGACGATGGAGCGGACTGAGGAGGCAGCTTCTCAAGCTTGTCGGTACCTGTGATGCGTGAGTTAAGTGGGAGACTTCCAGAAATATCCCTTTACCTTTTCGACTTGCTAATCGGATGCCGGCTGCTTCTCCTGCGAAATACCCCTTACTAGCTATCTGACTTGCGAGGGCCTTAGAACGATCGGTCTTCAGCTTGACGTAGTTCGACAACGATGCTACACAGACGCGTCAAAATATATTTGATAAATCAAGACACGGAACATACCTAGTTGCCGTTGAATGGGTCCAATCGCCTTCCCAAACTTCTCGGCCATCGTAGCGCCAAGTTCAGCTGTATCAGTGCCAGAGGGTTGACCTACTGCAAGATATTTCTATTCCAGTGTATCAGGCTTCCTGTAGACGAAATATTCTGGTATGCAACACACCTGAAGTGTGGATTGCAATTCAATAGGTGCTCGGGCTAATGCGAAGTCGAACCAAGTAGTGGCATTACGGTGCAAATGGGCTAGGATGTCGTTTCGCACTTGATAATCGTCACTCAGCTGTAAAGTGATGCCGCTTCGATCTGAGTGGTATTCGAAGACCGGGTTGAACTATCAACGACATTAAAGACAGTCCACATAAGTTGCGTAGGACCAACCTCGTCCACAAATTCATTCTCGCACGCTCGACGTAACAAAGTCAAGACTTCGAGGATGGCAAAGACTAAAGGTGGATCACACATCAGGGAGGGAAACGCCGTTATAAGCCTATTGAGGTATTTGGATGCGACGTCGCGGGCCTTCGCGACGCGGTGGGTGCTGAAAATCAGGAGTGTTTGGAGTTCGGCGGAGAGGCAAGGTGGAAGAACTTGTTCTGAGGCCAAGCGACTCAGCTCCGAGATACTTTCACGGATCACCTTTTGTCAGAGTAAATATCATGCATTAGGGGTGATGTCGAGTTAAGCACCTTTTCAGCAATGGACTCCATACAGCCACTCAGCCCAGCGTTACTATTGAGGCTGTCGTTGACAAAGTAGGTGGCGAGGGATGACGTCAGTCCAACGGAGGAACGCATGTATTGAATGTCATGCATGGCCAGTAGGAAGATAATTTGTCCAGAGGAAAGATAACGGACGTCACTTGATCGCAGAGATATGTGTTTCGTGAGTGAAGATCGATGCTTAGATACGACCTCCAAGAATAAGATGAGACGATATAGCATTGTAAGCAGCAAGCAAAAACTACTCACTGTATTTACGTAGTCTTGCCGCAACACAGAATTATACTCCAAGTCACTGGCAGCTGCATCGCTCGACTCTTCGAGCACAACGTTTGGCGTCTTCGCCGCAATTCGAGACAGTGTAGTCTTCTGCCAGTCCATGGCAGTGACATCGCGTTCTAGCCAGGTCAAGCTAAACAGTACGCATAAGAACCACATATTGCGGAACAAAGAAACGAGGCTAGGTGAAGCATCTAAGTGCGGCTCGAAATCATCGTGGGCCAGAAGCGCATTAATGGGGAGGAGCAGGGACGCCAGTTGTTCAATCATATCCTCTGTCTACACCAAAGACTGAATAAAGAAAAAGGAAAACTGTAGTCGGGGGCGCGTACCTTAATATGTGGATTAGAGGTCACAAGGTTCTGAATTGCAACACCCTTGTCCGCAAACAATGCCAGTAGTTCGGTAAGGTATGTTTCGTAGAGTTGAGGTCGACGATATAACTCGTTTGCAAGGCGGGTTTGAGCGGCGAGGACCTATTCCCCCGCTTAAGTCTAAACTCAGGGCGATATGGTAAACGCATAACTACCATATTGTTGGAGAACCTAGGATCGTCCGGGTTGGCAGATCTATTGATCGAGGACAAGGCACGAATAATGTCAAGAAAGGAGCTTTCAGGGGCTGCGAGTGCTAGGTCGACTAAGTTGTATGCGATGGCGGCTTCGACTGTGGGTTCCGCGGAGCGAATGCGTTGCAGCAACATAGATACGGTCAGGCGGGTTACCTGCACCATATTTCGGTACGGCATCTTAGAGGATAGCTGACAGACGCACCTCCTCGATATCAAATTCAAGGGCAAGCCGAGTGACGACGGAGATGGTGCTTATCCCTACCAGTCGCTTCTCATCCTCGGTCAAGGTACTGAGGCCGACTTCAGCAGAATGTGCGTTGGACTCTTGCAGAGCTTGAAGAGATGGATTCAGTACATGCGACGAGGTCGAACTTCCCGCCAGGTCTTTGCTCGTGGCAGCAATATAGTTCAACAGCGAATACATCGTCGACATGATAATGTCATCGCCTGGCGCGAGCTGACCAGAAGGTGAGCTCATTTAGTACGATGGTGGCAAACAAATGCCAACCTTGATGCAAAGGGCCATGCATTTGGCAGCCGCAGCTAATGGTGGAGGAGCACGCGTCTCGGAAGCGAACTTGAATTCGAAGATCGCCAGAGGTGAAGTCACGAATCTTCGCAATTGGCTTGCCATCCGAGGTGCTATTTCCGGGAAACTACATACAAGAATTGAGTAAGAAGTAGTGTATCCTGTCAATGCAAATATACTTCTGAACCGCAACAGTAGTGGCCTTCAAGGCGGCCTCTTGGACGAGATTGTCAGATATCGGAGACTCTGCACTCAATAGTAGGAGTAATCGGGAGAGTAGTTTGTCGTCGAACTCTTGAAGAGCCACGGAACAGATCGTCGCTAGTTTCTGCATACCGTCAGCGTCCCCGAAGAATTACAACACAATGTGTACGCCTACAATACTCTCCGACATGGTCTCCCAGGCATACGTATCTATTGAAGGCTCCGCCTCCATCTCTTCTATCTGGACAAGTAAATCTGCGAAACACTGCATTGCATACGCGATGGTCGCTCTCAGGGCTTCAGTCGCATCCGCTTGCGCAACGTCAATCTGGAGAGCCGCGTTGTGCATGAGGGTAGACCAGGCCCTGTTAGCGGCTGCAGCCTCTGACACCTTCTTATAGTCAGTAGTGCGAGGAGGGGCGAGGGCCTGAGCTAAAATAGTCCATTGCATCTCGATGACACAACAGACAACGAAGAATCCGCTTAGGGGACGTCCGTTAGATATATATCGAGAAATGAAGGTCTGGACGAATTGTAGCTCGTCGGAGTGGGCGTCCTCATCCCGCAGAAGGCCTGTGGGTATATGGTTCAACTTATCGACAATGGAGGGCCCGCGGAGCTCATTCAGACACTTGGTGATTTGTTGCCATTGGGAAAGGGACCAAGGGAAAGGCGCGGAACTGATAGCACGGTATAGACCGTGTAAAGCAGGGGCGAGGTGAGTAAGGATGTCGACGGCTGAAGGAGTAGATTATGAGCTATCATAGCTCCAAGGACGATATTTGCATGACTTACGGTTCGAAGATTCGATGCCACGAGCAATCCCGGCGAGGAAGTTACATATCGCAGTGGTCACCTCCTCGCGATAGTTAGGGTACGAATTGGAGAGTGTCAGCAAGGAAGAAACTATGGCGTAGACTAGTTGGTCTGGCAGCGCCCAATCTATAAGCATGAGTGTTAGCAGTGTGCGGCCAACAATAGAGATGCGAGTATACCATCCCAAGAGAGGCATTTGTCGAAGTCAATGAACGGGACGTCCCCCAGGATGTCAACGAGAGCAGGAGTGAGGGTTCCAATATTCTTGCGCGTGTATTCATCGGGAAAGTTCGCCACAAGTTCTCCGAATGCGATGTTGCAGTGAACCCGCGACGCCGGCTACCAACAATCGTAGTTCCTGAGCAAGTATTGCTGGTAACATCCAGCTTGAGCTCACCATGTAGACCCGCGTCGACTCCTGCTGTAACTTAGGGCCACCTTCAGCTCCTGCTTCTCTATCCTGCCTGGTGGCCCGAGTTCGAACTTTGGACGCAATCAAGTGTTGCGCATGGTTGATGTCTTCATCGGACTTTTGGTCAATTGACGCGATGTCGGAAAGAATGCGTTGATGTATCTTAAGTTCCAAACTGTAATTCTCGTTAGTAGCTGTCGAAATCGTGGACGAGCAGTTTTACTCACAAATCCATTACTTCGACGTTTGCAGTACAGTCAATGACGCTGAAGGAGCTTAGGCGCCCAACACGTCTTGTTTCGGTCTCCTCCTCGTGCCAAACATCGCGCTCGAAACCTATCCCCCTCCACAAATACCACTCGGTTTGCAGACAATGGTAGGTCACTCCACTTCTTCAGGGACCAAATATGAGGTAAATTAGGTTCGCTCGGCCGCAAAATCTATCTCGGGGGCGCCAAGGCGCCCTACCAATGCTCCAGCAAAGGGCGAAGATGCAACCCAGGCGCGTCAACGAGGGGGGAAGGAAGCTGCTGATGGGGATGACCAGCAGAACAGGTACGTGTTGTCCTTCATATTGTTCACAATGGGGACGTGGTCTACGAAATAGAAGCCTAGACGGCCTCTTGGACGCATTAAGTAAGAACCAGTACCGTCATCTCTTTGGACGCGTGATATCCATCCTGCATGTAGAATCGAACGCGAAGAAAAACAACGGCAAATCAAGTGGATTCACCAAGGAAAAGCAGGAAATCTTCACGCAAGGTCGAGCCAATGCTACAGAAGCGTCTCGGAAGGGGATTAAGCACTTGTATGCATCTTCGTGTTTGGGTACGTGCACAGAGGAAATGATGCTAGATTAGGGACGCAGCGAAACAGTATTTGGAGGAACTCAGAAATCAGGAAATTGATCTCGATAAGAAGATCGAAGACATGAAGCTGATGTGGGAAGCGAATGGTGTAAGTGGGTTCGCCTTGTCTAACTGCGGTATTGAAGACAGGACGCCGGGCAGTCCAACCTGAAAGCGGTCCTGCAAGTACATCCAGCTCTAATCGAAGATCTCTTTCCAAGAAGGAAAGCGGAAACAAGCGCCGCGGCAGACCGAAGTAAGGAGCGCTGTCTTGCTTCTCAAGTGCAACCTAATATCATCGAACGAGTAGTAGACGAACATAGAGTTGAACGTGGAGGATCGCTGAAGACGTTCTTGAAGCATGCGAACGCACATCTATCAAGAGGGAGGGAACATGAAAAGGTACTTCTCTCCTACAATCTACATTGCGTATCACTAACACGGCCCAACGAATTTGTAGATAGCAACTGACGCTCGGGCACTAATTAAGAATTACAAGGCCTTGTTGACAGGTTGAAAAGGTTTCGAACGGCCAAAATGCGTTTGTATGGTTCAGAGCGGACTTGCTGTCGACTTGATGTGTAAAATAAAGATAAAGTGCGTTCTATTAGATCTCTTAGATCTACTATGCCGTGTTCAGTTACAACATGCATAAGATATCAATGCAGCCGTACATATGTAGACTTACAAGTTCTGACTGTGATCTTGAGGAACGTGCTGATGATTCGGGGTGTAGGTTGAGGTACTCGCTCATGAATACCCGTAATACTAAATTCCAGCGACGCATCGTTGGAAGGTCCAAAGCTGACGCATCATCCTAGTCAAAAGTTAGCAACAGAAAACGCAGGGTGACTGGAGTAGTACACTTACGGCGAGCGTATGCCATACCGAGGGGAACGGTTCAGATATTATATGCAGCACACTAACCCCTCTGTGGAGGAAAGGAACATGATCATCTCCCATATACCCAAAATTCGACTCGTGGCCGGTCCTTGCGCGGAAATAACTCCTCCACTTGCCTGGCGCCATAGCCTGCTCATTGGCGTATGCGAAGGCGCCACTTTCTCCAAGTCGACGTTCTGCACCTGCCATGGCGTCGAAGAGCCAAGCGGTATCGATGAAATACGAACGGATGCGGGGAGACGGTGCACCAAGGAGGTCCAGTAAGATCAGGTGCTCGATGGTAGAAAGCTCGGTAACGGCTGGGCCATACAATCTTCTCTTCTGTCCCGGAGCAATGTACGTGTTCTCCCACTTTGCTGCAAGATGACTGCATCTTCCTTCGATATTAGGCCTTCAGGGGAAATGCAAGGTACTCACCGAGCGCCGTATATGGAATCTGTATTCGTCCATTCCTTAAATGCCTCTTCCCCATCGAAGAAGATTAGCTGCAAAGTAGTGTCTGAGATATCATCGTCGTCTTCAAGCCCAGCGCGCTCTTTACGCTTATTGAGCAATGGGTCCAGTGTTTCCGCGAGGTCGAGTATCATTGCGCATGGCGCAGCAGAGTCTGTAGCACCTAAGAACTGTTATCATTTAATGAGGCCACGCAAGGCCCAGGTGGTATCACGTACGTTGTGAGAAGCGAAGTACTTGCTGTCGAAATGCGCAGAGAGGACGACACGTCGCGGAGCGGTTGGGTCCTTCGTTGCTAT
This sequence comes from Pleurotus eryngii var. eryngii, assembly GCA_029467805.1. Classification (NCBI taxonomy): domain Eukaryota; kingdom Fungi; phylum Basidiomycota; class Agaricomycetes; order Agaricales; family Pleurotaceae; genus Pleurotus; species Pleurotus eryngii. The sequence goes on from SZVJ01000012.1 coordinate 2,956,709, forward strand.
TATGTTAGTGAATCTCTTCTTCCCCAGTGGTGTTGTATCCGTGAAAGAATCCTCCTCGATGTGCCAACTCAAAGCCTTCATCTTCGACACGATATACTCTCTGACCAGAGTGTTATTCGCCGTGTCAGCTAGGCCCACTCATTAGTCCTTGTATACACGTCCACTAACGACACGACACGTACCGACGCGAGGGATGAGGATTTTGGAGAGATGCGAATTCGGGTCATTTGGATTGAGTTGCTTCAAAGGGTCCGGGGATGAAACCAACGCCTGGATTTCCGCTGGCGGTAATTGTGTGAGAGACCGCCGCTCCAGACGGGCTTGCAGAGTGGGCTGCGGTGCCAGAAGCAAGCAGAGCAAGCATAAAGTCAGCGTGAGTGTCGAGAATGGCGGCGACCAGCAACCTCTTGTGCGGCGGGTGCCTCCCATTGTCAAGATGCGTGGCGGACGATGCCAGCGAAAGGTACAGTTATTTTAGCGCCCACGATCACTTCTATACGACGTGCCTGTCCCGACAAATGGCCATCTTCGGACTCTGGGTAATGCTCTCATTCTTCCTAGATGATGCTCGGTGATGAACTCGCGTGAGGTAGGTAATCAATAAAGCTGGTGGTCTTGTCTACCAGCGCAACTTCTCGGGTGAGCAACACACTAGTTCTACGCGTCGTGCATCAAGCACTAACGCGATGTCTAGATGGATTAGCGCAATTGACTTCAAATGAGAACCTCGTCTTGGCCGGGACGCTGCACGGTATTCATGCCATTACACGAAACTTGTCGCCCACGGGCACCAGCTCTGGAGCACATGTTATTGAGGGCGAAAGCTTCAAAATGACGATTTTATTGACCCCTACTGGTCGGTGGGCTGTCTCCCGTGCGACGGCATATACTGAGATGCCGCTATTTAGCAACGAAGTTCGTTTTGCTCACATCCCTGGCGGAGACAACGGCGGATTCTATGCTGCAGAAAGTCTACGAAGCATATTCGGACGCTGTCATGAAGAACCCCTTCCATACGCCAGAGATGCCGATTCGAAGCGAAGGGTTTGATAGACGCATAACTTCCCTCATCGGTTCATGATATTGTTGTGCGCTACGTTCACCCCAGTTTCCCTTCGTTTTACACTGATCCCGAAATTTATATCGAGATGATATTTGTATGTATTCCCTTAATTTTCTTATTCTTAAACACACGAAGCTGTTCCGAACGCCAGTGCCTCGAACTCTGATCTGAAAGGAGATCACGCGCGATCGGCGCATTCTCAGGAAATGAATTCTCGTAACTGCCGCACGACTCTGTTCCTTCCCACCACCACCACCATCATGCAGGCTCAGTGCACCAACACTACCACACAGGCTATTACATCCGTCCAGAGCCTGGCTGCTGTCCAAACGCTCCTTCGCGCTGGATTGGGGTGCATTGCCTACGTTCGGTAGGTTGTCTCCGTCAACATATACGTTCTGTGCGCATATATCTATCACTATCCAGCAATTTGTTGCCAGCGGACAATTTCAGCCCGAGTCACTTCACATCCGAGGATGACTCAGTATCTACCGAGCTATCAGAGCGCTCCACTCCGGGAAGTGGAAGAAGTTCAAGCATCCGGCAAAACATCAACGGATTCAAAATTATGGTGCGCGGGGATCATTTTGCGACTTACCTGTCACACTTAAATCTGTCGTAGACCATGAGCCGTGGATATACTGATGAAGCAGATAAGATACTCAACTACCTGGTGAGTCTCCTGGTCGGCGCGGTCGGCATCCTCATAGCTGTTGTGACTGCCAGGAACAGGGCATATTCGATGCCGTCGAGAAGCAGTACCTCCGCAGCTTCATCTTCGGAATTTACCTCGTAAGTAGCCTATCGATACCCTGGGGCAAGATGTTCATCTTCCGGTCACAGGATAGCAAAGACCCCAATAAGTGAAAAGCGCGTATATGTACCCTTTTCCTATCTAACACCTCCCCGTAGCATTGTGGAAGCCTACACGTTCAATTTTCAGGTGCGTGTTTGGTTTAACCATCATTTCGTGACTTACGAGGATGTATTAGTATCACAAGATACCCGGAATGAACATAGCCATCCCTGTGATGACCCTCGACGAGGGCGTCAAGAACATGTCACTGAATGGCCGCGACCCGGTAGTAGACGCAGTGAAAGGAGGTAAGCCACCCACTTTGCGTGACGTAAAGCGCAGTGTCAAAGTCAGCGGCCTTCCTCAAGTCCGCGACTCAGTACTAATGCCGGAACGAGCAGAGACTTTTGAAAGCGCTGATTCATTCTACAAACAATATGGAGGCGCTCCCTAGTGCGTTTGTTGACTTTTGATCCAATACAACGTGGAGGACTAAACATAGGGCAGAACGACGCTTTGCAACGTTCAAAGTATTCTATACTGAGTCTACCCCTCCTGAGTACGAACCGCCCAATTTCCGCCCTGGAGACCAGAAAAAGGATAAATGGTACTTCATGACCCATGACATGGATGAAATGCCTGAGAAGTGGAGTTTAGGATCGGTGGAAACAGGACATCATAGGTATATCACCTCATCAAGTTGGCAGATGACCTGGCTGCTGATGTCGGGCTGCTTTCATAGCGTGGATGTCAACGTAAGATCTGTCGTCAGCTACTTACCATCCTCCACGGAGAACGATGATTCTACGTTTACTGGGACCATCTCGGTCGATAAGAACGCTAACAAGCTCACACCTGTACAAGAAGCCAATGTTCGGGTCGTCGAAACAGAAAATCAACTAAAAGATGCAGAACAACGAAACATCGCCTGGGCTGTGGATGGTGTGGTGGTAGGAGATGAGGATGCTGAAGGGGATGAAGATCCTGAATACGAGCTCGGCCCTGAAGGCCAATACGTTCGAACCGCACCGAAAGGGCCTCTCGTTCCCAACGAGAATGTCCCAGTTGGTATGAGAAGTATAGACGGTGAGATAATTCCGCTTGCGCGGCCCCATCATGCGGACGGGGGTTCCATGGATATCGACGAGGCACACTTCGGCGGTATTTCAGAGGAAGTACCGACTCATGTCGCGCAATTGGTCCGTATAAATCACAATCACTTCTTTAATTATATCAAGCTTATTGCTAGAAGCACCCTGAAAACCAGCTTACGCCCGGCCAAGCCGACCTTCTAGAACAGACCCAGCCTCTTCAGGATCCTGCTCTTCTATTCACACCAAGTGTGAATCGTCAGACCTCGTCGACGTGTATTCCGTCGCCATCCTCATCACCAATGTCAGACAATCTGGATTACGAGACCACGCCTACTCCGTCTGGAAGGAAGCTCCCCACCTCTTCTATTCGTGAAGACGCCGATCTGGGTGGGGAAACCCAAGTCTTGGATGATGTTGCCTTTGGGATTGAGAATGACGGCGATACTGAGATGCTAGGCAATATATTTCTCGGTAAAGGGATTTCATAACACTCAACTACGCCATATAGATATGGAAACTCAAGTGCTTGACCCCATCCAATCATATGAGGACGACCCCCAAACTGAAAATATCGGTGCTACGCCGAAGGGAAGCGGCACTAAACCTGATAGGGACAATGGTTTGCATTGCGAATGCCAGATAGACGTGTGTACGTCAACAGACGAAGGCCACCATATGCTCAGCCTGTATACAGATCGAAAATACCGACCAATGCTACTGCGAGGGTGGTTGTGGTAACTGGTATCATTGCTGGTGCGTGTTTGTAATATTTGGCCTTCACTTGATTGACTCTCCTCGAGGTGTATGGGGTACGCATACCTCTTCCTTACCAAGGATCTCATTATCTAGAACCCCAAAATCATAGTTATCACTCGGCTAAAGACCAGAGAATGCCCAAGAAATTCGTATGCTTCGATTGCCGCCTTCGTGGCGACCCGAACTGGGAGCTAATTCAAGTCGACCTATATCCACGGATGATATCTAATTTCCGAGAATTAGCGATATTCAGGTTATGGTGTTCCATCCCTAGATCTCGCTTTTCACTAATCGGGAAGAATTTATTAGGAGAGCAATAAAATTTGCTGAAACGATAAACCCAGAAACAGAAAGTGATTTCATCAAGGCAATGCGTAGGTCGTACTGAAATAGTATACTACTCTCGTACTGAGTAACTCCAAAGAATGCGGCACTATGGAAGGCCACCGACTGTTTAAGCGACTCAAAGACGAAGGTCGCTCATGACACCTACATGTGCAATTGCGACTGACATGTTCCGCAGATATCATGACACAGAAGATTACTACCGTGGATGAATTGGGCCTCGTAGAGACAACTACCCGGAGTTTGCGAAGCGGTAAGGGCAAAGCGGCAGGCAAACAGAACAAGCGAAAGCCCATTCAGAAGCCACGATTCGCCTTTAATCGCGCTTTCCTAACGACAAAAGAATATGCTTACTACTTCAGCCCGGATTCTAAAGTTGAGCGGGAACTATTGAATATTCCGCAATTGGTTTGATGATGGATACCTAATCTTGGAACTGCTGCTGAGGCTCCTTTTCTTAGGTGCAGGACGGACGGGTTTCGGCGAGAGCTAGGCTCAACACTCCCCTTGGAACGAATGAGACTCTGGACGCTGGATCCCAAACGCAGGAAGCACCTCCTCTGACAATTAACACTGGCGCCGGCGACCTAAAGCGAAACCATGCCGGACAGCAGAACGGACGACCTTCCAAGAAAGTCAAGATCTCTCTGGCAACTGGCGTGGACCTCGCGGAATAAGAACGGACTCGGAACTTTCCTCCCAAGGCATCATGGATTACTCTCTTACGTCCTTTGTACCACTTGTGAACTGCACAATGAATTGAATGATACTTGATGAAGGAGATCCGCAGCCAGCACGCGCATGGGGGGTTATAAGTTCAGCCTTGTCTCCCATGGGTGCTTCTCCCGCGAAGGTTGGATTTAGGGAGGGACAAAAAACGTCCACATACTCGAGTTTCGCGGCGCCTGCCCTAAAGTTGTCCGTAAAAGTGCGACGGCAGTTAAGTGTAGCGCCCATCCCCTCATGGCTTTTTACCATCGTCGAAGACACTCTGAGAGTCGGCGGACGTAGCTGGGAGGACCTCGCAGGAGATGAAGTAATGGTGCAAGGCATAGACTACACCTCCGTATCTCCCTTTCGTCGATATCCACGATGCTGGGGCTCGTTAGAGTGGTGCACATTTTTCCCAGTACCTAGACACTCGTTTCTATAGCCACATAATAGAACAACCCTCTTTCAGCCTCAACCCACATGGTCTTTTAAAGGCTTCCCCATCGATCTCGAGGGACCCTTCAAAGTCGTGAACCTTCTGGACATTTGCCATTTGCTGCCACTGAACTTCTACTTTCCAACTCCGGGGTTTCCCAGTGCGTCTGCGCATTTACTTCCGCTCCTCCAAGATCGCTGTGCCCGCTGGCCAGGAGGAAGCAAGCATGCCGTATAAGTTGTCTGCAACGCTCGCGGCGCACTCCGCTGATGTGCGTATCTCCTATTGCTATGTTGCTGACCAGACAACGTTCATCTGTGCCGTCTCTAGGTTCGCGCGGTCGCTTCACCATCGAACGATCTTGTGCTGTCGGCCTCACGAGATTCGACAGCGATCTCCTGGCAAAGATCCACAGACGAACCTACCTTTGTACCGGCCAACATCCTTCGAGCGGGCTCGCGCTACATCAATTCAATCGCGTATATACCTCCAACAGCGGATACCCCAAAGGGTGGGATCTGTAGGCGCCTGTAATACGATAGTGGATGGAACTGACACCGGGATCAACAGGTTACGTTGTGACGGGTGGACAGGACACAGTCGTAAACGTCTTTCGGCTAGACAACCCAGGAGACGATCCGGACTTCTCGTTGCTTGGACATACGGAGAATGTGTGTGCGCTGGACACGACTGCTAGTGGGGTCATAATCTCTGGGTCATGGGACAGGTGAGTGCTTGATGATCCGGGGATTTGATATCAGCGTGTTGATGACCACAGGACTGCCAAGGTTTGGTCTAATTTCGCTTTCACCTACGATTTGAAAGGCCACCAGCAATCGGTGTGGGCCGTACTTGCAATCGACGAGCAACAATTCTTGACAGGTCAGTGGTGATGGTTCTGTTACTGGGCCCGCTAGTGCCGAGTCTAACACAATATGCAGGTTCTGCCGATAAAACCATCAAGATATGGAAAGAGCATAAATGCATGCAGACATATCAAGGCCATCGGGATGCAGTACGAGGCTTGGTTCTCATACCAGACATCGGCTTTGCTTCCTGCTCAAACGACAGGTAATTCTGCACGCTTCCCTTTCACGTAGCTCTAACCGCATCGTTTTCAGTGAAATACGTGTTTGGACCCTCGCAGGCGATGTAGTATACACTCTGTCCGGGCATACATCCTTTGTATATAGCCTTTCCGTCCTACCCAACGGTGACATCGTCTCCGGTGGAGAGGATCGATCGGTTCGGGTTTGGAGGGGTGCGTCTGTTACGCTTCCCTCTTTAGCCTCCGCTACCGTTTGCTCATCTGTATGCGCATAGATGGTGAGTGCTCGCAGACCATCGTCCACCCGGCTATATCCGTCTGGGCCGTCTCCTCGATGCCCAACGGTGATATCGTCAGTGGCTGCAGCGACGGCGTGGTTCGCGTGTTTAGTGCCTCGGAGGAGCGATGGGCGTCCGCGGAGGATCTGAGCGAGTACGAGCAGAGGGTTGCTAGTACGGCTTTGCCTGTTCAAACAGGTTGGAGATGTGAAGAAGAGCGATCTCCTTGGGTTGGAAGCTCTTGACGTACCTGGTATGTCATCCTTTCAGACATGTCTTAGCTCTAGTTTATTCTGATTGCCACGAAGGCAAGAAGTCTGGAGAAGTCAAGATGGTGAAGAACGGAGAGTTGGTGGAAGCACATCAAGTATGTCTTTGGTCGACACTTACCAAATAACGTAACTCTTATTTTGACCGTAGTGGGATAGCGCTTCAAGTACATGGCAGAAGATCGGAGATGTCGTGGATGCAGTAGGACAAGGTCGCAAGCAGCTCTACCAAGGCAAGGAGTACGACTACGTCTTCGATGTCGACATTCAAGACGGCGTCCCACCCCTCAAGCTACCGTATAACGTAACAGGTAGGCATCTTTCCAAACTTTCATCTACTGAGCCCAACATTAACTCTACCAGAAAACCCGTACTCCAGCGCGCAGCGTTTCCTCCTCGCCGCCAACGAGCTCCCTCTGACCTACCTCGATGAGGTCGTGCGGTTCATCGAGCGGAATACAGCGGGAGTGAACATTGGGACGAGCGGCTCAGAGTATGTGGACCCGTATACAGGTGGGGGTTTCGGCGAACTTTGCTGGGTAAGGGTAAAACTAAGCTTTGTGTTCTAGGTGCCTCAAGGTACCAGAGTTCGGTCCCTTCTGCGCCACAGGCCGATACATCTATGTACGTCGATCCATATACTGGGGCCTCAAGGTATACTGGCACCCCGGCGTCCGCCCCTCCATCCACTCCTACCACCAACTACATGGACCCATTCACTGGAGCCTCAAGGTATAGTGGTGCGTCTGCGCCTGCGCCAGTGGTCCCCGCAGCACCTGCAATTCTGCCAGTAGTAAGCATGATATGTTCCGATAGGATTTACTTCTTGCTCAACCCTTCGCACAGCCGAAAGCCATTACGTTCAAGCAAGCGAATGTGGCAGCTATGCAAAACAAGGTACAGCAATTTGACGACGATCTAAAAAACGAAATAGTACGTGCATGGCTTACGCAGACTGACGCCTACTGAAGGTTCTCCGTCACCGCCAATAGTCTACCTCTTCGTTGGCTATGTATCCAGAGGAGGCCACTGCATTAGAAGAAATCTTCTCTCATCTCACACCCTTACTCTCGACGCCTCCTAAGCGTCCAGCCGCCCCTTTGTCGGAGAGGCATGTGGACGCAATCATACAGATCCTAGGGCGCTGGCCTATTTCCCAGAGATTCCCTGGTTCGTCCTTTTTTAAGATGGTTCCTGCGCATCTAATAGATTACTACCTCCAGTCATCGATCTCAGCCGCCTTCTCGCCGGCTTTTGTCCCAGCGTGTTCTCGGCCCCCGCAGTGCGAGAACGGTTCTTAGAGGCGCTTTTCGAAGCATCGGATTGGTCCTCCTCGTGGTCCACACCACTGCCCAAACCTAGGGAGACCAACATCCTTCTGTTATTGAGGACCCTCGCCAATTCATTTCAAGAAGGAACACGCCTTGACGAGGGAACGTGGCCTACGAAGGTATGGTCACATTGGTCTATTTCTACACACACTAACCTATTTCTTTTCACTTGCGGCTCACAGGTCTTTGAAGCATTGTCTCAGGCACCCTACACTACTCTAAACAAAACTCATAGAGTGGTATTGGCGACCATCCTATTCAAGTGATTAGGGCCCCTCTTTCCCACTAATCATGAATTCTCACCGCCTATGTAGCGTCTCGTGCCTTGCCCTCTCTGCACCTTCCTATGCATCTATTCACTCTGAACACATCTCGTTAATTCTTCGGGTATTCCCCGCTCTATTCACCGTCCTGTCTTCGCGCTAATCATGCGCTGTTTGGTTCAAGATACTGGAGACCGAAAAGTCAGACTCTGAAGCTGTGTATCGTGCCCTTGTCGCTCTAGGAAATATGGTGCGCGCAGCGGCCACATGGATCGGTCATCCGTCATTGCTCATGCTTATTTTCAGGCTCACGCGTGCAAGGCCCATGGGGCCCCGTTTGCCGCGGCCCAGGCTGGGGAAATTAAGCAGTGCTTGCAAGTTTTACCTGGTTCTTTCCCCGAGGACCGCATTCGTAACATAACACGGGAAATAGGTTCTTTGCTGTGAATTACACTATGTCTGCCATATACTTAGAGAGGAACCGTTCGATCATTCCTACTCGGCTAACTGCGCCACTTTCATACGTCTAGCTCCGTACGCATAGGTTCGGGAACGACGGAAATTTGAATACCAACGTCGGCACCCCCCCCTAAGTCAAGATGTTAAGAGCTCGGATACAACATTGAGTGTTGGTTAGGACCTGTTAGGCTTCTGCTTTTGGTTAGAGTCTTGGTTAGTGTTAGGGATTCAAGTTCGTTTAGACTTCGAGTTTGGGTCTATTGAGTTCTTTTACGTGAGTACTTGGAGTACTTATTTCATTTTAAGCGGCGCTCAAGCTACTCCTTCCCGATTAGGTTTTATCTACATCTTATCGCTGGGCCACTGCCAGTAAGGCAAGTGAAGGAGCAATCACCGCATTATCTCAGCTGATGCATGAGTAGGAATGATCGAAGTATGACTCGCCATATAGATGAGGGTTCGGCCGTGGGGATGATATGGGTACAAGGGTGCATACGCCTTGTCGACATGAGAATGTAAGGGTGATGGTTCCAAACGTTCAGTGGTTATCGGATATTAGACTTTCCTCGGCGCGAATTAGGCAGTTGGGGTCCTTGTGTGATGCGTGACATTATTATTTCGCTCTATTCTGGTAGGTGTGCATCATGAATCATGGAGGTTCGTTAATCTTTGTACGCCAGACTCGAGTGCTACTCCAAGAGATGGGGCACCAAGAAGTTATAATAAAGATCTCGTCAAACCAGTGGCCGCTAAAACACAGCGGATCAACGGTTGATATTATGAATTGGGAATATATGGGGGATTGTCGATGTCGACCCCGAGCTAACTCCTAGGCAGGTGACAAGCCGGAGCGTGATTATCTTGGGTCGTAGTTTTGACGAGTAGAATCGACGAAGAGAACAGGTGCGACGCGGCAGTGGAAAAATGCATCAGCTTGAATGCTCGCACCAACATACCGATAAACATTGATCCATTGATACCCGTGTACTTATGGCTATTGATGATCTACAAACAACGTGCAAGAGTTAGTCAATGACTTATGTGTGCTACTATTAGACTGACAAGGTCAGCGAGTTGTAAACCACAACGGTTTATGCATATGACTCGTACGATTTAAGGATTCGACTCATGGTCGAGGATATCTGCCTGGGTCGTCTCGAGATAGTATCATCAGTACCCTTGGTTATAAATGATAGCGTATGTCTGCGAATAGCAAAGCTTTGGCAGAGAATGCACCGATACTGACGTCCAACAACGGTAATATAGTTTCGTGGGCGCGGGGGTGGGATCGTACATATAACAATCATTCTACTCCGTGTCGCAAGACTCGCAGTCACCAGCAAGATCCCCACTGTGGGACATACCCCGGGCTTGGGGTCATTGGCTGATGGGTATTATCGAGTTGATGTGACAGTGACTGCGAGAGAAAGAGTGCTAGGACCCCTCAAGACCGCGATCGGAAGCTATCAATTACCAAAACGGACCTGATCCCAGTAGTAAGCTGTAGCGCGTAGCGCCTGCACAGTGTATAAGATGGTTGCTGCTCGCGTCCACATCGTACGCCATGGCGAGACCCAGGAGAACCACTCCGGCATCATCCAAGGCCAGCTCGACACCGAACTGAACGACTCTGGGCGGCGGCAGGCTAATCTGGTGGCACGTGCCCTGCAGCAGATCCCCTTCGATTTTGCGCACACCAGTGATCTGAAGCGGGCAGTAGATGTGAGAGGCGATAGATTAAATCTGATTCACGGCATTGATATTGACGATAGACGGCAGAGTGTATTCTGAGGCATCACCCCGATGTCGTATTGAATAAAGCTGTAGAGCTGAGGGAAAAGGTGAGTGATCCCCGTAGTACGGGACCGGGACCGGGCCCGGTGCGAGACGTGGGGCCTGATGAATTTTTTTCGACGACAGTACATGGGGCTCGCGCAAGGCCTCAACATTGTAGAACGGGGGCAGTTGCCGTCTGCAGAGTACAACCAATCGATGGAGCCAAGCCAGGAATTTATAGGTCGGATGATGGCTTGGTGGAAAAGGGAGATTGTTGGGGGCATCGGGGCACTGCCTCCCCGATCAGCTCCGTACAACATCCTGGTTGTCTCGCACGGCGGCCTCATTGGAACCCCGGTTCAGAACCTGCTCCGGAGCGGTGAGGTGCAGCGTGGCGACGGAGTTGGTATGTGGAAGCTGCTGAACACGGCAGTGACCACCATCGAGTTTCCCGACGCTTGCGAGCCAATCCTGGTGAAATACGGCGATGTTTCTCACCTTCTCGCGCGATCCGTGGAAGTAGTGCAAGACAATGCGGATGTAAACGAAACCTGAAGCCCCCTGAATAGACGATCACGTGAAAAAACACTGCCCCAGGCGGCAGTCTTACCCTTAAAGAAAGCTCAACAGCTTTGGAATAAAAATTGTCCTTTTGCATTATTTACCACTTCTAAGCTAATCATTCTGCCTTTCCTTTCACCTCATCAACCATCATGTCCCCTTCCGACAGAACCCCTCTCCTCCCCAATGGCGGTGGCGAGAACGGCCGCAATGGCGATGCCTCCGCGAGATCAGTATCTCAGCGCTTGTCTATACTCATCAAAGCCGAAGGCGAACCTAGCTGGACTCATTCGTTTATATGGTTCCTGTTTGACAGCTGGTTCAACGTACTCCTTGTATTTGTGCCCCTTAGCATAATATCCCACCATCTTGGCTGGGATGCTGGTCTCCGGTTTCTATTCAGCTTCATCGCTATTATTCCCCTGGCAAAGGTATCGGTCATATATCCCTTCCTGGTCGGAATGGAAATTAACCAACCGTTGCGTCTATAGTTATTAGGTGATGCGACTGAACAGGTGTCTGCGAAGCTCGGTCAGACGCTCGCCGGTCTCCTGAACGCATCTTTCGGCAATGCTGTTGAGATTATCGTCGGCGTTGCCGCCCTGCTTCAGGATGAACTCCGAATCGTCCAGACATCCGTAGGTTGCGTCGGCTTATCCATGCGCACGTGTTTAACAATGGCGAGCCCAGATGCTTGGTTCTATCCTCTCCAATATCTTGCTTGTTCTGGGCTGCTCCTTTTTGGCTGGTAGGTTGGCCCCTCTACCGACGGAACTAGGCTAACATTGCACAGCGGGGCTCAATTTCTCTGAGAGCTCTTTCCAGGCTACTGCCGCTCAAACGTATGTTCTCGTATAATTGTGCCGTCCATTTCTGACAATGTCTCACTAGTTCGGCTTCGGTGAGCTTCGTACATTTTCGATGCCAATGATAGTACACGTGCTAACTGAAGTCTGAAGTTGATGACATTGGCTTGCATTAGTTCGTTGTGTTCACCGTCACCCCTAGCTGCCAGCTAAGCCCCGCTTTTAGCTTTGGTTATTCCTGCGGCTTTCCACAGCACTAGAGGTACGTGATTCATCCAATTGTTGCAAGCAGGCAGCTTATCAAATGGACAGAAAACGGTGCCGATAATGACATGCACGAGCTCTTAGTTATCTCTCGTGGTACATCAATCATCCTCCTCGGCATCTACGTCGCATATCTGTATTTCCAGGTAAGCAACCAAAGATTTGTAGATCCCATACCTTAAACGGTTTTGAGTACAGCTCAAATCACATTCCGACCTATTTACCGCGGTGCCTCAATGTGACTCAAATGGTGACGTTATTGAAGAGGAGGTGGAGGAGCCACACATGAGCACCATCGCAGCTGGTATCGCGTAAGTGATGCAACACTTTTCACTGGACTCAATTGAACGGTTTATAGATTGATGGGCGTTACTGTTGTTACAGCTTTCTGCGCTGACTACTGTTGGCTGTCTCCCTCTGCGATTTTGATACGGCCTAATCCCTCTCCTTAGTGGTTGCATCAATTGAGGAGACTGCAGAAAGGTATCACATCCCAAAGATCTTCATTGGTGTCATTTTGTTGCCCCTTGTTGTGAGCTCCCTCCTGCCTTCTTCATCTTGACGCTATGTGAACAAAAATGCAGGGCAACGCAGCAGAGCATGTCACCGCCGTTTGGATGGCCAATAAAGGCAAAATGGAAATCGCCATTACCATCGCCGTTGGTAGCTCTATCGTAAGCATCGGAAGGAATTACTTCCACGAGCGTCTGCTCATTGTGGTTGCCTCGTTAGCAAATCGCCGTCTTCGTTGTCCCGCTCTTGGTTATTGTCGGATGGATGTAAGTGACCGCTTTGGGCGGCGAGACGCATCCAACTGACTCCGTTCCAGCACTGGTCACGACCTCAGCCTATTCTTCGCCAATTTCGAGGTACGACCACGCGAACAGGACTTTACTTCGCGTTTCTGACAGTTCATTAGACGATTACGCTTTTCGCTTCAGTTCTTCTCGTCAACCTGTTGCTGCAGTAAGTTTCCGACTCGCTTTTCGTATTTTGTTTTCTCATTTTTATAGGGATGGAAAATCGAACTATATGGAGGGTCTCATGTATGTCTATCCACGTGTCATTTTGATGCGACTCCCCATCTCACTGGTCTGTACACAGGCTCGTCGGATTGTACATCGTCATCGCCCTCGCTTGTATGTACATTCCTTAGATCCTCTGCCCTTACTAATTGCTTGTCCACAGTCTGGGTATCATAAAACATTCGCATCTCGCGCGACCATTGCCAAACCCATGCCTTCCGTCACCCGTGCCTTCCCTCTCTACTCTGCGTTACCTCATCCGTTCCCCTACGTTTCTTCAACACTATACCTCCGCTCGTTACCCACCCACATCTATCACTCCTGGCGTGGGCTGCGATCCTCTGTGTCCGCGTTTCATTTATCTAAAACCTATATTGGAGGCATGTCTGGCTTGTATACACGGCCCATGTTATTATTATTGTCGCAGGATAGATGGTATGTTTCCCGGAATTCATCTCAGAAAATCGATAGACCACGTTTCTGGAGACATGACGTTTGGCTGCTTCGTGAGTTCTGAGTAGGCGTAATCCAGGCGTGCATTCAGGGTAGTTCTCGGGCAGTGATGTGATGGTTTGGCCAAATATAAGCGCGTTGTCCGACGGCAGTTTGTCAGTCACGCGATTGGTGAAGCCGACTGGTTTTCTTGGACGATTGGTAAATGACCATGACGTGTGGAACTGGTCGGTGGGAAGAAGAGGCGGTGCCATAGGGTGTCTGCAATTGCTGTTATACAACCACCGCCCAAACCCTCCAACATGAGCTGCCCCGACTGCAAGAAGGGAGACGTACTTCCAGGTGAACCGACAGGGTCAATCAGCACTGCGGGTGCATACTACGCGCCAGGGCCTTCTCCCCATGCTAAAAGGGCCGTTCTGCTACTCACCGATGTGTTCGGACTACCCCTCAAGAATAGCAAACTCATCGCAGATGCATTGGCGAAACGTCTGGAGTGCGATGTATGGGTGCCTGACCTCTTTGCCGGTAAATACCTGCCAATTGCTCAATGCTGACCGCTCAATGTAACGATGTCCTTCCACTGGTCGCCAGGCAAGCCAATCCTAGGTGTAAACCAGCTCGACATGCCTAATCGCCCTGGCGTCAAGATAGGCTTCTTTCGCTGGGTCCGCTTCTTCTTCTCCATGTTGCCAAGCATCCCTGCCTTTATCCAAAGCCGGGCGTCAGTCGTTGATCAACGGGTGAAGTCTGTGCGTTCCTCCATTATTCTTGGCCCGTCAGATCTGCGGCTTAGTCACCTTTACAACCTAGTTCATCCAAGCGGTACAAGCAGATAAGAAGTACGAGAAGCTTGGCGCTGTGGGGTGGGTAGTTGGCGACGTCGCTTCTGTACACTGACATAGGCTGATCGTGCATCCTAGGTACTGCTTCGGGGGCGTTGTTGCCGTTCGCTTCGGTGCTACAGACCTTTTGGATAGCATAGTAGTAGCGCACCCTGGTCCAGTCAACTTAGAGCAGATTCGAGCTATCAAGGTGCGCCGCTTGATTGAGTTATCGGCACCCACTAACGCATCTTGCCTGCACCCGCAGATCCCTGCTGCTTGGGTGTGTGCAGAAGGTTAACCTTTGCTGCTGTAAGCTACCTTCCGTTTGCTTAATCTCCCTTAGAGGACTTCAGCTTTGACGACAAACTGCGTGAAGAAGCTGAGGCTGTTTTCGCTGGAAGAGAAGGAGAAAACAACTGGGTCGACTATGAGTTTACATTGTATCCAGGCAAGTCAGTTTACTTCGATCTGCCTCCAATCGGTTGCTCATGTTAACAGGCACTGTCCATGGCTTCGGAGCTCGCCCTAACCTTGACGTTCCCGAAATTAAGGAAGCATTCGAGAAATCGCAAGATCAGATAGTCAATTGGTTCAATAAGACCATTCCTGCTTCGTAATTCATGTTACTCGCGTATGCGTATTTATTGTACCATAGCCTCTACTCCTTTGTAATCGTGACACCAATACATCCTCCATCCCTTCGAACGCAGCGTGGCTTACATCCGTTTCGAAGTGTCCATAATGAGGACGATACATCATGCCGTGTGGGAAGCACCAGGATCCAGACTCACTATCATCAGTAATGTACGAAATTAATAGATTCATGAACACGAGTTATTTCTAAATTGGTATATATACTCTGGAGTGGATGGCAACTACTCAGCATGGATATATCGGTAGAGGTTAACGTTGACCGCAACACTCAGAAACGGTTAGGAAACGAGACTGTCGCCTTGCAATTCTTCGAACTTTCGGCGAGCCATGCGAATGTTGAGCTTCAGCGCTGCAGTTTCTACACGAAGCACCGATGAGTTAGCTACCACGCCCAGCACCAAGAAGTCAAGTAGCACACCTATCGTCGGATTATGTACGATGACCAAAACGTATGCATTCTTCGTCATTTCGTCCAGAACGGCCGTAAAATCAGGCAATTCCAATTCCAGCGAGTGGAACTCTTCTCGTACTCGGGAACACGAATGTTTGAACGCCTTGACTAGTTCCGAGGTGCGTTCGTATCGTGTGGCGTTGAGATCGTGAGGATCGGAGTCAGTAGATGTGTTGGGGCCGGTGGAGGTTGCGATGACAAGAAAGGTGGTTCGTTCAAAGAGGATGACTTCTGTTGCGCCGCAGGCACGTGAAAAGATATTTAGATGCTTAGAGAGTAAAGCTGCATTGGGGATGAGGGTGTGGACGATGCTCGACCAGGCCTACCGCGAAGGGTTAGTATGAAGTTAGACTGGAGTAGTAATGAACATGCCTTATATAAACTTTCGTCATAGATACTTGTTCCGAAGATGGTGACAGTAGCATCAGCACTTGCCGTGATCAGCTCCTTCTGCTTTTTCGTAAATACAGCATTCCTGTCTCGGACCAAGTCCATTTTGTGGACCAACAGGAAGACCGATGCTTCGGGACTGTACGTCCTCAATCCGTCAAGGCAGTCGTGGTAGTACTCCAAGTCCTTGTTCATCTCCCGCGTCTCTGCATCAAAGACGTATATCATGACGCCGACGTGTTTGAAGATGGTAGAGCGCTGGGTGGTGAGGTACGAGTCCATGAAAGCATCTTGGCCACCACAATCCCAGAGATTGAGGATAAGGTCGCCTAAGAACCTGACGTGGTTTTGCTCTACGTCGATCGTGGCACCAAGGCGCGCCGTCAACGACGCGGGATTGTTGGAGCTAGAAAGAACGATAATAAATTCAAGCAAAGTTGCTTTAAAAGAACGGCTAGCGGACCCACAAGATGAGGGACCGCATGGAGGTCTTGCCACTGCCGGAAGCCCCCATGAGGAGGACCTGCGAACGGACTCGTGGTCTGTCACTTTCCTAGGAGCATCGAGCACATTTGCAAACCTTCTTCTTCATGGCTGCGGCCTTGAAATCGCGAGGAGAGAAGCAATGGTGGTGGTGTTGATTCAACCAAGGTATGTAAGAGCCTGAGCGTCACGCGACCGCTCTTCAGCGACCAACACTTCCGAATTCGGTCTGGATCGGGATGTGATACTACTTCAATGTGATGATGTGATGATACACTTTCTAAGTACACTAGGCTACTCGTTCGTTTATATCTCTTTACTTCCCCACAATAATTTAGAATTTCCCCTCGTTCCAGCGTCTGATCTGCGAGGCCATCTCGACTGCAGCTAGTCCCCAATCCTCGCCATGGTTATGCCCTTTATCTTCGCCTCGACCTAACCCAGCCCTCTCCAAAGCTTGGTCGTCGGTAAGTGCAGTCAAGACGCCGAATATGACGGGGACGCCGGTGTCGAGCTGGACTTTCATGAGTGCATGGGATACAGTCTCGCAGATGTATTCGAAATGCATGGTAGCGCCTTTGATGAGCACGCCGATCGCGATGACAGCGTCGAATGGACCGTTCGGCATGGAGACCGTCTTCGTGGGCGCCGGAGTCCCGGAGCGGGACGCGACTTTAGGCGAGTCCGTTCCAAAGTTCAATCCACCAAGCAGATCGGCGGCGGTGGAACCAGCTTGGAAGTGAGAACCAGATATCACTCTAACCAGGCTGATGATGAGTATGCGCGCAGAGAAGTGACCGAACCCACTTCGAGCAGGCCAGAGGGAGTTCGTAGCTCCCTGGAACAGCCTGCACTACGATGTTGCTCTCCTTCACGCCGCGTTCCTTGAGCTTCGCAATGGCGCCTGCTATGAGCGCGTCTATCACGGTTCTGTTCCAGCGGGCGTGCACAATGGCGACACGCAGATTTGACCCATCGTACAGCGTTTCTGGTGCGCCGAGGCCTTTGATGGTGCTCATGGTCGAAGTTGCGGTGATAGATTGGACGGTGGAAACTTGCTCAACCTTGATAATAATGGATGAAGCAGTGTAAGCCTTGTACCAGAACTGTTCACTGTTCTTTCCCACCGGAATGCTATCACGAAGGAATTCAGAATCTTGTGCCCGTCACTGGTGTTCTACAAGCGGTAATCACGGACTGCTTGAATAACATGGGCATGGTTCTGTGGGAATAAATCCTCGATCGCTAATATCAAGCGCCCGACCACTATTATTTTGTGCTCAAGACTGGCTATTATCTCAAAGACGTTACAGAGATCTTGAGAATGGGCGACACGAATCTAGTCGGTGAGCGACCACAGATAATGCGAGAGCTGAAGCTGATGGGTCTTAAACAGCGACATACACCCTCATCCATTCATTCCTCACGAAACGGTCCCATGTCAAAGCTGCTGCTGCTCTAAAAAAAAGCCGTCAAAGATGTGGTTATGTTGAAAGACGAAATAGAAATAGAAGGCCCCCAGCTAGACGAAATTATTAACGAATGGAAGAAGGCTCAGGCGGAGGACAAGCAGGATGAGTCCTCGTGAGTACACTGAGATGAACGCATAACACGTCTTTTCTAACCTCTGGATTCCTTGGGGTAGTGATAGTGATAGTGACTTTGATACCAGTTCAGATTGTATGTCAATTGCTACCTTTCTATGCCTACTGTTTGCTGATTGCATAGATTACAGCCACTTCATCTGAGTCCAGTGCGCCAAAATCACCCAAAAGTACAGCACAGAAACCCCGGAAAGCCTCCGCAATAAGGAGCCCGCCCTCATCATCATCTTCTTCGGATTCATCTGACAGCGATGCCGAACAAAAGCCCAAGCCCTCCAAATCAAAATGCAAGACGGTGGCGGCGAAATCAAAATCAAAGGAGTCTAGTGGTTTGTTGAACATTCTTCTTCCATTCCTTCATTTGTTTACAACCTCTCGCATAGACAGTCCTTCCTCTTCTGATTCAGACTCAGACGCGTCGGCTGCAACGGTCCAGCAAAAGGTACAAAAGGCAACCGCCCCGAAGCCAGTAAAATCAACAAAATCCTCAGATTCGAGTTCCTCAGATTCAAGCTCGTCATCAGATTCTGGTTCCGAATCAGGTTGGCCCAGCAATTCACCTTCGTTTTGAACAATATCATTTACAGCTCATCGTAGACGACGAGTCTAGTGACGCCGAATCAACAACCAAAAAGCCCATCACCAAAGCCCCCAAGAAAACGAAATCACCTGACCGCGACCCAAGTCTAACACTGACATCAGACTCGAAAGCTGGGAAAGGAGGATCTTCGTTGTCAAGTTCGGATGAAAGCTCGAGTTCGGACGATAGCTCAGATGAGGAGATGGCACCTCCCGCCGCAAAGGCGCCTGTGACGAGCAAAGCGAGCGAGACTCCAGCGAAAGCGGACTCCTCGTCGGATTCTTCGTCCTCTTCATCAAGCGAATCATCAAGCGAATCATCAGACTCGGAAGACGATGTTCCCCCTCCCGAAGTATCCAAAGTGCGTGTGGTGGTCTGGACTAGGCTGGGTTCTGATCCCATTTACTTCGTAGAGCAAGGCCGCTGCGGCTCTCCCAGAACCGCAGCCTGCTGCCGACCCAGAATACACCCAAGTAACAAAGAAACGGCGCACGTCAGAAAGCGGTGCCGCAGTCACTACAGCTACGACCGTCTCCTTACCAGAGGAATCATCGACAAATGACCAACAGCAACAACAATCCAAACGAATTCAAGGCGGGAAGCAACCTCGCAAGCCAAATATGCCATTCCGCAAGATCGATCCTGCGAAGTACGAAAGTGCCGAATTGATAGATAATCGTTATGTGGCCAAGGTTCGTTCGTTTCTCTCTCCCTCGGTTGGTTGATGTTCGACCGAAATGCTGATCGATTTTATAGGCGGGCTCATCGAACGATTATGGTGCTAAGGCGCACGCCGATTTGATCGTCACCCGGGGCTCGTCTTTCCGTAAAGAGAAGAACAAGAAGAAGCGAGGAAGCTATAGAGGTGGTGAGATTACGGTACGTTACCCCCTCCCCCGTCATTACGTCTCGCTTATGATGATTGAACGATTAGATGGAGAGTCATAGCATCAAATTTACGTAGCTGCGATATTTTGTCATCTTTAGAGTTGTAATCTACATTCGTTTAATGCTTGGTGCGGGTATTGCTTTCTGTCCTTGACCTCCATGAGGTGTGTACACTTGAGCTTGTAGCACCACTGCGTCCAAGTGACCGGTGCTGACGAGTTTATGTGCTCACACTCTAATCAAAGAAACTTTGCTCCAATGCGACTCTAATCCTGATGGCCGTTCATCTAGAATGTTTCAACCTTCTTATGTCAATGGCGAAAATAACGACAGCAAGTCCAATTACACCCTGTCACCAACCTGCAGCTCACGACGTGATCGCTTTGCAATTTCCAGCCAAAGCACGCCTCTCCGATCTTTAACATCACGTCCTTGGCGCCGTCACCTTGGTGAATTACCCTTTGTATGTGCGCCCCCCGAGGGAGATCCATCCCAGAAGGTGTTGATTCGCTCCTCGGCATCGCTTTCGGCCTTCAAACGTTATGTATTTTGGGCGAGGACAATACCCTATACTGTGTCCGTACGGAACTAAACACGCAGAACAACGTCCTCTTCATCTTGACTTTATCCGTTAGTGGAACACAGAATTTGCCATGCTATGCAAGTGTGTTGATGATCATTTGTTTTGCTCTTCTCACTTGGAGGGTCTTCTTGTCACACGTCGGTAAAAATTCCTGCCCTGTAGTGTGATTTGTGATGCTGAGCGAATACAAGGGACCGTAATTCGGGTAAGACGCAAGCTCTGGACTTCACCCGTGCTTGCCAATAAACACCGAAAAATGCTTGGTATCTACTCGACAGCGAATCTGAGGTTGCTGAAGAGTCGTGAATTATCGTCCGCACAATCGCGCCTCATGGGAACGGTCGTCTGCAGGAGAGGAAAGGGAGCAGTGTACCGGCGGCTGCACGGGGGCAAGGGTGAATTTCCCTCGCACGTGGTCCCTCGCACGTCGGAGGCTCGGAGCAGCGGCAACCCTGAGTACTTATTGGATTATTTGTACGAGCTTGGTTGGTATATTAACAATTTCCGAGTAAATTTCCCACTAGTGGCCTTTCGCCCAGCTCTTTCACTTGACCTCGCCTCATCAGCGTGCTCGACACTTACACTCTTTTAAACTAGAACCACCACCATCTCTCATCCCACAAATGTTCTTCACAAAGTCGCTCGTTGCCCTCCTCGCTGCCGGCTCGTCTGCCTTGGGTATGTCCGATATTCAAGTCATCTTTTTATTGCGGCGGCTGATCGTAGCGCACGACAGCTATCACCATCACCTCTCCCTCCCAGTCCGCTTACTGGTGCGCGGTTTCCCCTTCTCCCATCTTCTCTCATTTCTAACGGTGGTCGCGCAGGGTTCAGAACACCTCCAATGTCATCGCTTGGACCTTTAACAGCGGTGATACCAACTCCATTGAGTGCGTGAACTCGGGTAAACGATCAATTGAGCACGGCTAATATTTGTGTTTAGCATCACCGTCACCAACTCGAACAACTCCTTCCTCAACGGCATCTTCTCTGTGCGTGACAGGCTTTAGGGTCTCGTCGAAGGTTGATTCTCACGCGCGTGTTTTTTGTCTTGTAGATTGCGCGCGGTGTTGACTTGACCAATGGCTCTTTCACTGTCACCAATGTTACCCTCGTCGCCGCTTCTGGTAGGCGTTTAACGCGTTTCAAGCAATATCACTGCTAATCCTCAATTTTCTAGGCTATGTTGTAAACTTCGTTAACGGCACTAACCAGTCGCAGATCTTTGCCAGCTCTGGTGAATTTGACGTTCGCACTTCGGGAAGTAGGTATTAGGTCTCACCTATCTAAGCGTTCCGACCGCGTACTGATTCACCCATTAAGCCAACCCCGCTAGCGTCTCTATCCCTGCTCCATCCCCTACCGCCACGACACCCACGTCTGGCTCTGCTTCCGGCACTGCTGCCTCCGCTAGCGGCACTGGTACTCCTGCGCCCTCCCCGGAGGCCAACGCTGCCGCCCCTCTCATCGCCGACGGTGTTGTCCCCATTGCGCTCAGCGCAGCCATGGCGCTGTTCGGTGGCATTGTTGCCATGTAAAAAACCAGCGCGCTCCGTGCGTCTCGAACATTCCGTTTCCATATGTGTTCATCACCGGTATTGTTGTACTGCACACGTTCTTGGTCGATCTGTAGATGCCAATTTTTTATACAACGAATAGTAACATTCATCTTTTGTTTATAGCGTAATTGTTGGTTGTTCTTGCTCGTGTCTCCCGTTTTGTTCTTGTCGATACTCCAATCCATGATGACCTTGTTGTAATATCCATGGAGGAGACATGGCAGAGCAAACAATATACTTTGCTTTGAAGTTTGAAGTCCTTTTGGATGCGAATTTGATCATTCATCAAGGTGGTTTGGATGACTCGGGAAGAGATTGGTCATTCCTTGCATCCCAGTTCATACCATCCCGCTACCCACACTTGTTGCCTGCCAGACGACCACACACGTGCATCTACATCGGTAAGCTATGTGAAGCATTCAATGTACATTGTGTAGGTGAGGTGCGGCCGTGAGTGCTGTTGTTCTTATCTTCAAGGACATCCTTCCTTCCCTACTGCAGATTGAGGCTAGCTTCAATTCCAATGGTCCAAAAAATATGATTATAGCTCAGCTTGCCTAGGCCCTCAGGGGTAACTGTGTTGGCATAGACTTCCTGTTGACCTCTGAAGCTTAATGTCCGACGGCGAAATAGCCAAAAACGGGCTCGCAAGAGCCGAACCGATAAAAATTGGATGGGAGCGTGAAGGGCTGACTAATACAAGTATGATAAAAGGGAGCGGAGGGTGGGCGAAGAAGAATCCGAGGGAAGTAGAGTACAATAGCAGAGTATAGAATACTGGCTGCAACGCAAAGATGAGCGAGGCTCTAGGATAGGTGCGAATCAATACATACCAATGGCAAGATGAGCGGGGCTGATCTCGCGCATTGGATTGAAGTCCGCTTAAGTATCTGATACGTCCCACACCCGGCATCAGCTACTGCTGTAGCACCGGGATAGGGCAGGCTCAAACGGACAACAAAGGGTGTGATTGCGGAAGCGAGGAGGCGAAAGGATGTCATTGTGGAAGCAGGGAGGCGGAAGAATGTCATTGCGGAAGCGGGGAGGCGGAAGGATGTGTCATCCTGTTGCCCAGAGGCCTTTGGAACTGCGCGCTAAGCTTGCAGTCACATCGACCTCTGAAGCTTAATGTCCGACGGCGAAATAGCCAAAAACGGGCTCACAAGAGCCGAACCGATAAAAATTGGATGGGAGCGTGAAGGGCTAAGGGCTGAATAATGGTGAGTGGGGGGGTGGCAGAGGTGAGAAAGATGATGAGGATGAAGCACGCGAGTCAGACAGAGATGGGAGTGGAGGGGTGTTTATAAAGATCGATGGGATAGTTGTAATTCTGCTCGGATCGTAGGGTTCTCCCGGATGTAGATCTTCCATGCCTCTGAGCTCCAACGGCCAAGAGCCTGTATGACATCTTCCGAGAGCCCCAATGAGGCATAGTAAGTTGCACCACCCGCACGAGCCGAATGACCTCCGTAATCACTGTTGACAACATGGTGCAGGTTCGAGATGAACCAACGCCGTGAGGGGAAAGACCCATCCTCTCGAAGAAAGAGCGCAGGTCGTGCGTGATGGATTGAGTCCCTGACGAGGATGTATTCTTGGAGCAACATGACGGGGCAGGCATCAACACCATTGAAGCGAGTGAACAGGATGTCGGAACCTCGATAGAAAGGATCGGCCTTATGGTAAGGGAGGCGATAGGCCACCCGGCTGTTGCTTGAAATGAAAGAAGAACGCCGAATGATTTTCCGCCAGTCGAAGAGTTTTTTATCATCGTTGATGACAAGTTCTCCGGAACGATGGCATGCGAAGAAGCAGGCAGTGAGCATGGTTACAAAGAGTAGGTCATCGTACAATTTGGAATTTCGAGCGATTTTCAAAAACACCGAGAGATGGTGCACTCGGAGGGGTAATTTACGGTTGACATTGTTCGCGCGAGTTTTCATCGAGCCTCTAATGGCGGCTTGCACGAGTGGGTGAGCACGGTTTGAGTCAAATGCCGGGAAAAGGTGCATTAAGAAGTATCGAGCGCCTGATAAGTATTTTGGTGCAGAGGAAATATAGAGAGAGGAGTAGGCGATGTAACGAGCGAGTGTTTGAGGAGTGGGATCGAGAGGAAGAGAGTGCATGATACAGAAAGAAATGTAGTCCCGAACGCCTGTTAGATAACCTTTCTTCGTACTCTTCTCCACTGCACTGGTCTGGAGCAGGGCCACTCTCTCATCTAGGTCCTCCAAGTGAACAGGTCTTCTCGTTGAAACTCTATGGTGGGATGAAGAGAGTGCATTCAGAAGAGCGAACTCCATGTGCTAGGAAGAAGATGACGGGGAGGATGAAAGGAGTGAAGTTTATCTGAGGGAAATTTGCTGTGATAAACATCGAACATAAAACGGGACAGGAGGTCAGCTCGGATGTTGTCCGACCCAGCAATGTGCTTGACTCTAAGATCGATCCCAGTGGCGATAATGATTTCGGCAGCAGCACGCAAAGGAGCATTATGCATCGCATTTGAAGGAGAGAGGGAGCTGAATACGCTGACAGCGTCTAAGCTATCTGACCAGATGAGCAATCTGCGCGGGGGGTGAAGCATGCCAGAAGCATGGTAGAGTGCCGAAAGAATGCCTATTTCTTCAAGGAAGAAGATGTCGACAGGACCAGCGTTTGATGGATCTACAAGGTTTCGCTGCTCAGTAATCTTGTATGTGAAGCCATGGCCAGCAAAGACGAATGAGATCCCATCATGGAGGGTAGCGTCGGTCCACATGACAATGTCTGCAGATTCATCTTCCCAAAGTAAGCTGTTGACGAAGCGGATTCCTACAGCTTTGGGGATGATATCACGTAGCCAAGAAAGCTCCCCTCGTAATTGACTGTTGATGGGGATTAGAGCTTGAGCGGCAGTTTTCCCACTTGTCTTCTTGTAGAGTTCGAACGTTGTGGGCTTTCCCCAAGGGAGAACATTAAGTAGCCAATTGATATGTCCTGCAAGATGCTGATAATCCCGAAGGGATGGGCGACGTCTAGGTGCTGCGAGAAATGTGTTGATCTTTGCAACAAGGTCGACGATCGATGATTGATGAAGAGAAATTGAGCCTTGCGCTATATCCACCCAAAAACCAATGATTTTGAGGGAGGAACCATGCTCTTGTTTGCGGTCCTCGAAAGGGCATTTGATTGCTTCCCAAAAGAGTAACAGCTGCACCTGCTTTGCGGGACGAAGCTTGCCATGAAATAGAACAATGTTAGGGCAACACTACACTACAAGAGTGACGCGGGCTCTACAAGGCGGCGAGTAAGTAAAGTTGTAAATGAGGAAGAGAAGGGGACTTGTTGATAGAGAGAAGAGGACGTTGAAGATGCTGACTTAGGCACTATGTAAGTGGAATCCCAAGAGAACGAGTTATCGTCTCTGGGTATGCTATTCGTTCTTATATACTACAGTCCACATGTCTACTACACGTTGTAACCTACAGGTATTCCATGGAACGCTTACTACATTACCATGAGGTATGAGGTCATGGACTGCGCCCATGAGGTTACGGCGAGGTTCTGACTAACGCGCTTATAAATACAGGGCCCGATACGTAAGCGTGATATTGTAAAGGATAAGCATGGTGTGGTAAGCCACTACGTGTTCGTCACGTGATGCATGGGAAAGAAAAAGGAAAAGAAAAAGAAAAAGGAAAAGGAAAAGAAAAAGGAAAAGGAAAGCAGACTGTAACAAACAAGGTTTTCGGCGAAATCCCAGCCAAAGAAATCATCCATATAAACGTGGAGGCCAGCAATATCAAGCTTCTTGATGGCAAGCCAACAGATTAAACTGGAGACAGCACACCAGATCCTCGGAGAAGCTCGACTGCCAATGACAAGCCGTCGGACAATATGGTACTTGTTGTCTATTTTCACGATCTGGCGTAACTGCCAAATTGGATGAGCAGGAAGGTTGAGAAAGGCTGAAGCGACGTCGCTCTTGAATAGAATAAGTTTTTGATGCGGGTGATCTTCTCGGGCGTTATACAGGCATTGGCCAAAGGGACACATGTCATCATAGGAAACTTTGGCCTCTTCCCGTGGAATGCCGTTGTTAAGCCCAGAAGCGGATTGGTCAATAACCAACCTTCCTTTTCCATGTTGCCAGACGACGAATAGAGGTGAGACTATCATCCCTTCTTCTAATGTGTCAAACGCTTCCGACCATCGACCTAAAGCCACTTCTTTGTCATGAGAGTTCCTAATCACTTCAAGATCTTGTTCGCTGGTAGTGTAGTTCTCGATTACCGGATTTTCTAGTTTCCAGTCACCTTCATCTAATGGCCAGAAGCCTTCACGAAGGCCTTTAATCACTGATTGAATGAAAGGCTGGTTTGGATGATCAAAAAGCTGTTTTCCTAGCTTGTTGATGTCAAACGGAGTATCAACTCGGATACGATCTTCAGCAAGAAGGACTGCTTGAGTGATTTCTGGGTTGTTAAGAAGATGGCCTGGAGGCGAAGGAAGAGGCGGAGCAATCTCAGTGTAAGAAGCAGAAGGAGATATATTTGTTGGTTTATTTGAAGACCAGGTAAATCGGCGGTAACGATGTGGATCTAAAGGCTCTCCTTTTCGCTTCTCAATTTCGAAACGTCTAGGACCTGCTTGGGCCTCCATGACTCGGGTCCTGACCTCCTCCAGCTCGCTGACGACTTGCTCGGAGGGTAGTGAAACACTCGTCGACGTCCCGGGCTCTGTGCTTGTCCCCGCACTCAGAGCAAACACCATGCCTACGCTTATTCGGGCACGGATCCGAACAATTGCCGAAATTCCAGTTGAGGCATACAGATGAAGAGCGCTTCTGAGGTTGAGGAGACGATGGAGCGTTAAAACCCAATGGTCTCTTGTTCCTTGCTGCAATCGGGGAACCTCGAAAGATTTGAACATAAAGGGGCATGTCCATTTTCGACCGATCATCAAGGTGGAAAGGCGACCTTGCGTAGCGTTCCTGAACTTCTGCATCGAGCCGAATGGTAATGAGAGGAGAAGGGATGGCGTGGAAAAGATCCGAGATAAAACGATGGTATGAGATGAGTTCATCTTTTCGGTGAGGGTAGACCAGAATGACGGCCGCTTCCCAAGCACCAAATACACGAATCCAATCCGCTTCGTCGCTGAGGGGCCGACGAACATTGACATTATCTTTCTTAATGATAGCGTACCCGCTGACGAATTCTTTGGCCTCATCACGGTGATCGTAACCTGGAAGAATGGATGCATATAGCTTCTCAAAGTTAACATATTTGTCTTGAATAATGTCGCGCCAAATAGATCGAGCAATCGGTTCATGCATGCGCTGTCGTTGGAGAAGGTCAATGATTGAATCGATCGCTTTTTCAGTGGCATATGCTTCACGGAGTTTCCAAGTAGCTTCGAGGTGAGAATCCAATAAATCGGTAGCCAATTTTGCAAGATGAGGAGCGGCATCGAGGACTGAGGAAGGGATCGTTCTATTCTGCGAAGATGACGAGGGAACACCAATAAGGTCTGCCAATTGATTAGCATATCCCGAGAGAAGGTTCGCATGAACCGGCGCTGTGAGAGAGGATGCGGAGATGA
Source organism: Pleurotus eryngii var. eryngii (assembly GCA_029467805.1). Lineage (NCBI taxonomy): Eukaryota > Fungi > Basidiomycota > Agaricomycetes > Agaricales > Pleurotaceae > Pleurotus > Pleurotus eryngii. Next base: position 2,984,048 of record SZVJ01000012.1, read on the forward strand.
CTTTTGCTCTGAGGAGATTCCAGCTGAGTGCATCGACGGCTTCCTGGGCGCGCTGTTGGTCAAGAATGTGCGCAGCGGCATCTGTTTCATCTCTTGCTCGTTTAAACGCAGCAGCTTCTTCATTAGACAGATCGGCCGGGGTATCTTCTCGAAGGTTTCTGAGAGCTGCGAGAGATTGCTGGGCTTGTTGAACGAAGTCGCTAGCTTCGGCGGGGGTAGCACTCGCAGCGGCAAGCTTGTCGACAAGCTCAATGATACTGAATTTCCCTTCGACGCATGCGAGGACGATATCTTCGAAAGCTTTTGCCCTAGCTGCAACAGCATCTTCTGGGAGGATTGATGGAGTAAGAGGGCGGCTGCCTGCATCGGACATTGAGAGGAATGAGATTTTAGATGTATATTAATTCGAAGAAGAATCCGAGGGAAGTAGAGTACAATAGCAGAGTATAGAATACTGGCTGCAACGCAAAGATGAGCGAGGCTCTAGGATAGGTGCGAATCAATACATACCAATGGCAAGATGAGCGGGGCTGATCTCGCGCATTGGATTGAAGTCCGCTTAAGTATCTGATACGTCCCACACCCAGCATCAGCTACTGCTGTAGCACCGGGATAGGGCAGGCTCAAATGGACAACAAAGGGTGTGATTGCGGAAGCGAGGAGGCGAAAGGATGTCATTGCGGAAGCAGGGAGGCGGAAGAATGTCATTGCGGAAGCGGGGAGGCGGAAGGATGTGTCATCCTGTTGCCCAGAGGCCTTTGGAACTGCGCGCTAAGCTTGCAGTCACATCGAACCTACCTTCATACAACAATTGGTTATTGTTATGGCTTGGCCTTTTCTTTTCCCCTATGTATCACATGACAGACACATAGTAGCTTATGATATAGTAGCCTGGGACCCAGTGTAGGCATCTAGTAGGGAGCCTCCAAATCATGTCAGAATTTTGAAGTGTGATGCTTGCCAGCTGAGGGAATCAGGGCTCAATACCCCTTAAGGATATGACTACCATTTTGAGACTCCCCCCCAATAAACAAAGGTAGTTGCTTTTGCCCTTGTTGCACTGCGCAGTGAACAGCATGTGCAAATGGTTAGTAAATTCCTTAGGGGAGAGTGTGACTCTGGAGTTGGAGTAATCTTGGATTTGTGGCTAAGAAGTCCATCAGCAATCCCAGCAGAAGAAGTAGAAGAGAAGGGGAAACTTTACTCAACAACCACTGAGTATCATGAACTCAAATCAGCTTGACCTGCAATCACAACACTTGCTGTACACCTTGTTTACAAGCAATTTGATAAAGAACTGCACCATGTCGTTAAAAAGAAAAGTGGGCTTCACACCTTTTCAACAAACAGAAGCCCTGTACTGCTTGATGATTATGGCTTAAAGACCTTTCTCAGTGCTGTCAACACATTCAAAAAGGTTCAGCCACTTACATGGGACATCATTTTGCACCTTGCTACACCAACACCTCATCAGAAGGCTGGTCAGGAAGTGATAGTAAGACAGATTGAGTGCCCCCCTGATGGAGGAGTACCCAAGGGGTACAACACTCAGAAAGGGGAACCAAAGATAAGAGGACCAAAACATGTTATTCGTGAGTGTAGATGGATGTTTACAAGAAAGAGGAAGTAAGTATCTATGATGTCAGGATTGTGTATAAATAGTGAAAGAGGAATCACATGATTTGGAGTCAGGGGTCTAGGGGCAGGTAAGCATCAAGCTTACACTTGACCTCCCTCTGAAGGAACAGCTACCCACATCCTCAAAGCAGATGAACATGTTGAGATGCGCTCAGGAGCAGAGGAAGACAACGATGAGGAGGGGTGTTTCAGGAGCCATCTGTCAAGTGCCTCAAGGTCCTCGACTTTGGAACAGGGGAGCCAATGATCTTCTTCAGTGCTGTAGCCACAGTATTGCACCAAATACTTTGAACCTCGAGCACCTTTCTTCTTGTCTATAATGTCCTCGACAAACCACTCTTCATCCCCAGAATCCGTCTTGACACCAGCTGGTTGCTCAAGTTCATGTGAAGGGAAAAGGTCAGGGTTGTTCAAGATAAAACAATGAAGTTGGAATGAGTGGAACATGGGGAAGACACTTGAATTTGGCATGTCCAACATATAAGTTGAGCAATCTGGATAAGCCTTGAGAACCTTGTAAGGGCTGTCGAAATGAGGCATGAACTTTGCAACTTGCTTGTCTCCAGCTTGAGTGTACTCCCAATGACGATTGGTGGTGGATAGGTATACAGAGTCACCAACAGTATAAACAACCTCCTGTGAATGGGAATTATTAGCGTAAATACCCTGAGAGATTTTTGCGGCTAAGAGAGAGTCCTTAGCCTCAAGTGTGTAGTTTTTGATAGTGCATATGATCTCTTAAGTACTAGAGTTGGGCTTGTCTGACTTCAGAACCATTGGGGGCACCAGGCAAGGTGAGCATCCAAGACACAATTGAAAAGGTGAGAGGCTGCTAGACATGTTCGTTGTATTCATGTAACAAAACCTAACATGTGGCAATGCCTTCACCCAACCCTTCTGGTTGCGATCGACAAAGTAATGCAGTGCTTGGATTACTGTTTTGTTTGTTTGTTTGCTGGCTCCGTCTGTTTGGGGGTGAAAGGTGGAAGACATCTTTAACTTCACGCCAGTTAGTTTATGAAGTGAAGACCAAAATTGGGAAATAAAAAGCTTATTGCGGTCTGACATGATCTCCAAGGGCAGCCCATTTTTGCAAAACCAATGGTCGAAGAACAGGATGGCGGCACAATCAGCCAAAAGGTCTGTGTTACAGGGGATCAGGTGAATGTCTGCGCCCAAGTGATCAGTGATGGTCAACAAGTAATTATAACCCTTGTCTTCAGGCAGGGGACCAATGAAATCCAAGGCGACACAGTTGAATCATGTGTCGGGTATGTGCAGTGAGTGCAAGGGGCCCATGGGCTTGGTCATGGGCAATTTGTTACATTGGCAATCCACACAGCTGGGGATGTACACCTCCTCCAAGTTCCTGCACATGTTAGGCCAATAAAAGGAATCACAGAGGGCAGAATAAGACTTAGCAGAACCGAAATGTCCCAGGGCGTCATGAGCCAGGGCAAACAAATGTTCCCACACTGAGACGACATGGGGAACCACCAAGCGACCGGCAACCACCGTGTTTGGCAACACCAGCCATGCCAATACCCTTCGACAACAGCTTTTGGCACCAGGGTCGACCTCATAACCGCCTTTAATCAACAATAGGAACTTCTCGTTGTTGGAGATCGACAAAATTGGGGCAACAATGGATGCTGTCAGGAATACAGCACAAGCAAGGGTGGCCACGGCCACGATTGGGGCAACCACAGCATCTGAGTCTGTTGAGAATTTGTATGATAGTGTGTTGGCCACTGTATTATCTTCTCCCTTTACGTATTTGATAGTGAAATTGAAGTCGGCTAGGAATGTTTGCCATTGTAATTGTTTCTTGTTGAGATCCTGCTGTTTGTTGAAGAATTCCAATGTATGATGGTCTGTATGAACCTTGAATTCTGCACCAAGAAGGTCAGTGCGGAACTTATGGAGGGCATACACTATAGCAAGTAGCTCCTTGTCATGTGTAGCGTAATTGCATTCTGCAGGGTTGAGCTGCTTCGAATTGTAAGCAACTGGCCTGCTGGTTGCCCAAGTGGGTCCAAATGACAGAACTGCACTGGTTCCAACATCACTTGCATCTGTGGTGACATAAATCTTGTTCTCACCCAGATCATCATGATCAATAACCGTCAAGCACTCCCATGAAGTAACAAGCACCTTGATACCATCAAATGCAATCTGGTGGACAGGTAGCCAACATATAGGCTCTTTACCAGGCACCTTGTTTGTAAGGGGCATAAGCACTGAAGTAAAGTCTGCCAATCTTGGCAGGAATGCCAACAAGTAGCGTACAAGCCCTAGGAACTGTTGAACGTCAGTCACTGTCTTAGGTACTGGCCACTCAGCTATCTTCAATGCCTTTATGGCATCGGCCTCAATACCGTTCTGTGAAATTCAGTGGCCCAAGAAGTCGATAGTTGTGCAGAACAATGAAGTCTTCTTGATTGAGCAGTAAAGTGTGGCCTCCCTAAGCGCATCGAGTACAGCCCTAACATTACGAATGTGTTTAGCAAGTGAAGAAGACCAAATGATAATGTCATCGAGATATACATGGCAAAGCTTGCCAATGAGGTGACGCAGCACGGTGACCATCCATCGCTGGTGGGTCAACACCACTGGCAGTAATATTACACCCTAATATATGGACAAGTCCAATAATTCTGCAGACAGTGGGACTGGACGTTTCCCAAGGGACCTTTGACCCTCCCTGCGGATATATCCACCCTCTCGAATATACCTCTTTATGTACTTGATACCTCCATATATGGCTTGTTTCATGGATTTCCACGCATTTAAAGCATTAAATGACTCCAAGATGTCCGATCACTATACATGCCCAAAAGTGGGGTGTCAGCACTTCTCAATGTGCCCAAATACACAGAAGATGCTCTGAACCTTGTTTTCTCTCCGTTTCAGAAGCAAAACATATCACTGTTTTCGCTGCTCCCTGTTGTTAGCCATCACTCTCGTCATCATTGTTAGCACGACACTCTGTGGCTGCTGGCCCTCCCTCATCTGTTCTTGGTGCGGATCACTTCTGAACCTTGTTTTTTTCTCTGTTTCCGTTCTTCAATACTTCAAAAGTCAAATGTATATGTCATAAAAGCAAAACATATCACATGAACTTCTATTTTCATCCCCTGCGCCCACTGCTCCCTGTCATTAGCCATCACTCTTGTCGTCATCGTCATCATCATCATCATCATCGTCATCATTGCTCCCCATCGCTAGCCATCACTCTTATCACTGTTGTCATCATCGTCAGCATGATGCTCTGCAGCTCCTGGCCCTTCCTCATCTGTTCTTGGTGTGGTGGCCGTGGATACTGATATCTCAGTGGTGTGAGCGGCGTTCATGGCAGCTAAAGCCCAATCTTTTTGATGTGCCCACAAAGAAGAGCCCTGGTGGAGTGGCTGTGACCATAACATGGTGAAATGGTTCCAGAGCTTGTCAAATATGCCAGCCTGTCTCAAAGCGTAGGCGTGTGCCCCTTCAGCTTGTGCAGGGGTTTGGCCAAGATTTTCTTCTCCTAGCTTCTACCAGCTGTCAGCCTTCCACTGTAGGGATACGCAGACTTATCGCATTTCTTCCTTCAACAGGGCAACCTTCTCTTTCCAACATAGCATTCATGCCCTTCATCTGCTTGGCTGACCGAGCATGTCTGTTGCTCCCAATACGATCTGCTGTGTCGTTGATATCAAAAGCGACAGGTGGTACTAGATCACTGGACTTGAGTGTCCTAAGTGTTTTCGTCCAGTTGCCAGGCCCACGGAGGGCATATAATGCATTGTGGGCATCTTTGTAGTGCTGAGCGTTGAGGTCAATTTTGTTGTCCAGGGCCTCCAATGAGGATCATGCTTGTGTATTCTTTCTCTGGCCACTGATATTCTGCTGTTTGAAAGTGATGAGGTGACTCTTCGCTCACTGCAGGGCACAGATCTTCTCCAACACATCATGGCATTGTGCTTCCCGTAGACACTCCTCCTTCTCCGCCAGCCCCTCTATACAGACACTCTTCTGATCTTTGGTTGCAACTGACAATGGGAGCCATAGACAGACACTTTCAGCCTCCACTGATTCCATCCCCAATGCTTCACTGGTCAAGATGTTGTTGATGCCTGGCATGAGGCTCAGTTGTATGCGACAGAGGGTGTGGATATGTTTTTCGTACAGCAATGTGGCATTCTTCCATTTGTGAGGCCTTCAGAGGTGTCAAATCGGCATTTCGTAGGTCATGTAGGATCTTTCTCCTACAATAAATAAGTCAGTACATCAGGTGAGAGGAGTGAAGGTTTACTTACTGGGCATCCTCAATTGACAGTGCCTCTGTCATGAAACCTGTTGCTGTCCACCATTAACATGCCGAGTCCTTTTTGTGTGAATGTCACTCTTCACTTTCAAGCAGTTCCTGTCGCACTTGATGTTGAGTGGCATCTATTGTTGGGGTCAGCTAGCTTCCATGACAATAGGGTGTGAGACTTACAGTTGACTTGCAGAACATATATATAAGGATTTGCTGTGGTATGATCCTGCTCCCATTTCTCAATCATGGCCTTCCAACTCTGAATTGTCCCTGGACCATCAACAGAGTCTGACAGCTCAGCAAACAGCTTGGATTGGCAAAGACTTTCTGCCGCCACGAGGCATAATTTGCACCGTAAAGTATGCCCTGATCAGGTGTAAGGCTTGCTCTTGTTTAAGAGAGCGATAGCGCTCACCAAAGTTAGTTGTCTTCTGCCAATTATGGTGACCAAAGTGATCGTCCAAGGTGTTGTGGTGTGAGCCAGGTCCCATCTCCTTGGTGCTACTTGCAACTGGATTAATGGCGGCCCAATCTCTCTCTATCCCTTCACTGTCAGTGCGCCCCACACCTGGTTTGAGGTTCATGGAGTGCAGTAGCTGACACTCAATTTTGTGAGCTGGGCAATGGCATTTAGGAATACCCCAGTCGATCTGGACCTTCAGGGAGAGTTGCATTTTCAATGGGAGCTCAGCCATGCGTGACTGAAAGTTGACTTTGTACTGGCATGCTATATTGTAAACGATGAATAATCAAGTGATTGAGGGTCTGTTCAATGCAGACAGCAGGATGAAGTCCATATTGCAGTATCTATTGATACCATCAAATTTGAACGACACATTTGACAAAATTTGTTACTTACTTTTCACCTTTCTGCAAGTTCCTGACACCACCAGGACGTACCAACTCGTGCCAGGCACAGACACACATTCCAACACCAGTAAAATGCAGACTGGTTGAGAATTTTGAGTCTGCAAATACTAGAGCCTTGAAACCACTACATGTGCTTAACTACATCTGAGGTTAGTCAAAAGACTTCACATTGAGTGATATGTATTCTCACCTCCTTCTGGATGCCAAACTTCTGCAGGTGAGCGTTATAGGGCTCTTGATTGACAAAGTAGGCCTTTCTGGTATTGAGACCTGGATCGACACCTTCACTGGACTTTAAACAGTTTTTCAGGCAGAAATTGGCATCAAGAGAGACAAGGAGGGCGTAAAGAAACCTAAACCGGCTGGCGCTTAGTGGTTATGTGTCATTGTTTGCATTAGAGGCTTACGCTTTGTCTGGATCAGCACTCTCCAAATTGTCTGGCAAGTTGAAGTCGGGTTGAGGGCACGCAAAACATTGTATAGCCAGTTCCCCTGTGCTTGTCTCAGCGATGCCACCCACTACATTACCACAACCACTCCGCTTTGACATTTTCACACTGCGATACTGGTGAACCATCCTCACGAAGGCTCGGTATCTTGTCTTTGGCGTGTATTAGTATGGCATTCCCTTGGACACTGTTTGACAACACTCACATTTTGGAACATCAATATCCAGGTTGTCCATCATATGCTCAAGGGACCTATAATATGCCCATAGCATCATCTTGCTTCTGAGCGTCAATATGTGGAAGGCATTCAAAACTTTGATGCTGGCACTTGTTTCAGGGTAGTCCACAGTGGCTGGATACAACCTAGCACACATGTTAAGGACCGTATCACGGAGCCTCCTGACTCGTCCGTTAAGGGGGCGCGGGAATGCGCGGGGAGCGCGGACGCGCGGACGAGAGGAGCGTACGGGACTTGGCTTCAGCTTTGATGCTGCGCCCTCCTAGCCTTGCGGTGTCCCGATTTCGGAGAGGGCGTGGGGAGAGGCGGGCTCTGCGGAGGAGCCCGCAGCGAAGACAAGAGTTGAGCAAGTGTCGAAAAGGAACTAAGATTCAAAGTGTAGAATACATGTTGTACTAGTGCTACTATAAATACTAACTAACACATGTATGTAGTGAGGCTAGTATGTAAGTACACATGTTCATGAAACATGTAACAGAGTAATCATAGTACTGCGCACCATGCATTAGCCTCAAGGGCGGAGCCCGAGGTATTCCGAAGGTCCGAGTATCTGAAAGGGGCGTAAGGGGGGACCCCTAAGGGGGTGAGGATCAGACTCTGACAACACAACAGTTGAACTTGGTGAGGAGCCCTTCAGTTATAGTTACAGAAGTTCACATTGACAATATGTATGCCATTCATATGTATAACTGTGAACTTCTTGGCGCCTGCTTCTGGATTGACACACTCCATATTTGTATGCCCTAGCTGAATTCGAAGGCCTAGGTCCTTCAGCGCAACTCTCTCAAAGTGAGTACTGGTCCATTTCTAGAACCAGATGTCAGACCAAAGGACCCTGGGCTTAGCTGAGGACTCACCTTAATGCGATGCAAAGGAACATGACCATGCCACTCCAGGCAACAAGTTGCACATTCCATGAACCCACCAAAGCAATCATCACATTGGTAGATTGGCTCGTTGACAGATTCCCTTCCCTTGTCTTCACAAGATGGGCACTTGGCAAGGTCTGCTGCATCCCCCCGGCCCTCCTGTCGAATTTCTTCAGCAAGAAATTCCTCTTGGTATGGCATCCATGCTTGGAATGGCTCATTCTAGATTGAGGGTAAGTGAATTTGACATTCCTAGTCTTACTTAGAAGTACACACCGATTTGAAGTAACACTTTGCCTTGACCACATCTGGGTCGGCCTCTGGGTACTCAGCAGCAGCTGAATTCAGTGTCTGCACATCTGCTGTGTCAAAGGAAGCACTAGGCTGCCAACCGGTGACCACATTTTTTTTTTTTCCACTTCTTCCTAGGCAATGGAGGAGTTTCCACAATGCGCCGTCGATTTTCAGAAATACGAGCAACCCATGAGTAGCTCTGGAGAACCACCTGTAGGCCTTCATCATCTAGGTAGCTATGGATGTCTAGCTTTCGTTTGTGACCCATTGTTTTTTGCTGGCAAGGGAGGTAGAGAGTGAGGCAGCCAAAGAAGCATGAGGTGGGACACCCATCAAACTTTCCCAGGTCAGACCAGAGCAAGCGATGTATGAGACTTCATCAGTGACCGTAGAATTGTCAACAGTACAACACACAATATATATGTATGGAATCTAAGTAATTGTATAGAGTGGACACACAAGTGGCCTCTAGTTTGAGTGGTGTTTGTCCTTCCCAGCTGGGGCTTTAAATGTTCAAAGACACCAATTAAAGTAATGTTTAATGGCCTATGAGTTTTTAATGACCTGGTGTTGTGGGGCAAAAAAGGACTCACCTTTTTCCAACAGTCCTCTATCCATTTCCTTTCTGCTCAATCCATGATGTTGGCTGCAATGGGGAATTCCATGAAGTATGAAATCCAGAACTGTTCATACCAGTCCTCTTGCTCCCCATCCGCCATGGCAGACTTCAGCTCATGGGACTTGCTAAGCAGGTATTTCTTCTCTTCCATGCTGAGTGTCACCTGTAAGGGCAACCTCAAGATGGCCGACAGCGCGAGCCTAGCAGAGGGAGAATCCAAAGAGAACAAGATAAGGATTCTCCATGCTAGGAGGCAAAGTATATACTGTAGAAGCATGAGAGAATGGTGGGAGAACTGTATAGTACACCTGCCACAAGTCTGGAGAATATCACAAGGTATGAGCAGGCACATGTGATAGAAAGGTGAAGGGAATATGCAAGAATCGTGCCGGCGATCCAGGAAAGTGGAAATGGGAAGTAAAGAGGCATGGGAAGAAGGTATGGGTCATCCGGACGTGCCCTGAAGTGTATACATGCATCCGAAGCGTGTCCGGGCATGCGCAAGTGCAGCTGAGTGTGGCCAAAGTGCAGCCGAGGCACAGGAAAACACATTGGATGAGTTGGATATTGCTTGGATGCATCAGATGTGCGGCCGAAGTGCGGGAAATGCACCGGGTGAGTCGGATATCGCTTGGATGTGTCAGATAAGGCTCGGATGAATGGTAGAATGGAAAGGGAAGAAGAGGAAAGTAAATACAAGTCCATGGAATGAAAAGAAAGAGAAATAAATGAAGAGGAAGGGAGAGAGACAGGGGAAAAGGAGAAAATAGAAGTGTCCCCTTACATCACCCCCCTTTCAAGCCTGCGGCGACCCAACGCGAAGATTCCTGCCTGCTGCACCATGAATTCACCAACTCCGAAACTCTGGATTGCTGCGAGAAGATATCAAAATATGATTGGACAGAGCCAGGGGCTTTCCAACTGCGCCAATGCTCCCAGGACTGATCGAGGGCCGTCGGGGTCATCTGAAGTACTCGGATCGCATCCGGGTGGCAATCGTGGAAGTCCCTGACCTTCTGGACAGCATGCCAGAGGTTGCTCGCAGGCTCCCAGGAGTCATGCTCAATGCCATAGCCTCGCCAGCACACCAGATACTTTAACACTCGGCTGAACCGTCTGCTATTCCAGACTTCTTCAACTTCGTGTTCCTCTTCTCCATCAACGAGCTGCAGTGGTGGTGGAGCAGCTGGGCATCGACCCGGGATGGAATCCGGAATGAAGGGTGAGAGTTTGACAACAGGGAAGACAGGGTGAAGGCGGGATAAGCCTGGCAGGAGCTCAAGTCGGTACGCAGCCTTGCCAACCTTCTGGATGATCTTGTAGGGACCAAGACGTGTGTGTCCGAGTTTCTGGAAAGGTTGGGCGAGGTTAATGTCTGACGAATCCAGCCAAACCTTGTCACCCGGTTGGTACTCTGGAGCAGGAGTCCGACATTGATCATAGTAGCGCTTCATGTCATCCTGAGCCTTGACCAGTGCAGACTGAGCTTCGTCAACCGCAGACTTCATCTGGTCTACAAACTCGTTTGCAGACTCCATCCGAGATGGTGGCTGATGAGGTTCGAACCCGAGGCGAGGGTGGCGGCCCGTATTCAAGAGGAATGGTGACTGCTGAGTGGATGCATGAACCCGGTTGTTGTATGCAAACTCCACCATAGGTAGGAGTCGAGCCCAGTCATCCTGACGCTCTCCGACGAAGATCCGGAGATAGGATTCGAGTTCCTGGTTAGTCTGCTCCGTCTGTCCATCTGACTGAGGGTGGTAAGCTGTGGATGCAGCCAGCTTGATCCCAAGCATCCGGTAAACTTCTCAGGTGAACTCTGCAACAAATTGTGGACCTCGATCAGACACGACAGACTGAGGAAGGCTGTGTAGCTTCCAGACATTCTGTAGGTACAAGTTGGCAGACCTGAGGGCAGATACGGTGGTGTGAGTTGGGATGAAATGGGCGCATTTACTCACGGAGTCAACCACGTTCATGACTGCATCAAATCCGTCTGACTCTGGGAGCTCAACAATGAAGTCCACGCTCAACCAGTCCTAGCATTCATCCGGAATAGGAAGTGGATGGAGTTCACCCATTGGCGGATGCCTCTGAGCCTTCATTTAGAGACAGAGGTCACAATGGCAGGTGTAGGATCTGACGTAGCAGGACATGTTTGGCCACCAGTAGCTGTGGGAGACAAGTTCCAGAGTTTTCCATCTACCTGCGTGGCTGGTGACCTTGGTGTCATGGTGCTGGGCTACAATCTTCCGACACAGGTCCAGTGAGTCCGGAACATAGATCTTACCCCGGAACATCAGGAGTCTGTCCGATTGAGACCATTCTGCACTCCGGACTGTCTTGCGGCTGCCCTGCACCTTCTCCAACTCCTCTGCCGCCTTTGCCACTGCATCTTCAAACTTCGTGTTATGAACTCTGGTCCGGATAGCCATGAGGATATCCTTCTCCTCCCCTTCAAGAGTGACACCTGTGGCACGGACGGCAAAGTAGGCTGGTTTGAGCAAGACCACATCCTTGTTGTTGTCCTTACCATCCGAGTGGTCTGAGTGGCGCGAGAGAGCATCCAGCTTACCCATAGTCTGACCTGGACGATGCAGGAGAGTGAAGTCGAAGCGGGAGAGGTACAGGGACCAGCAGGCTTGACGGTGGTTGAGTTTCTGGGCCTTGATGAAGTACTCCAGGCTCTTGTGGTCCATCCAGATCTTGAACGGAGTCTCCGCGCCTTCAAGGTAGTGCCGCCATTCTTCGAGCGCCCAGATGATTGAAAGCATCTCCTTGTTGTGTATTTTGTAGTTCCGCTCTGCAGCCTGTAGACTTTTAGAGTAGAATGCGACAGGATGCCATTTACCATCATCTGGATCCAGCTGTGACAAGACCGCACCTGTTGCATAGTCTGATGAGTCCACTTCGACCCGATATGGCCTATCTTCCTTCAGAAACACTAGAACAGGTTCGGAAGTGATCAGCTCTTTGATCCGAAGAAATGTGGACTGAGCGGAGTCATTCCACTGCCATTCCTTCACACAAGTGAGATCAAAGAGTGGCCGGGCAATATGCGAGTAGTCCTTGATGAAGCGGCGGTAGAAATTGACGAACCCAAGGAAGGATTGAAGCTCAGTCCGAGTCTGAGGCGTCGGCCAGTCCACAACACCAGATACCTTCACAGGGTCCATCTCGATCTTACCCTCAGAAATGACAACTCCGAGATATTCCACCTTTGTCTGCTCGAAATCGCACTTGTCTGCTCGAAGGAAGAGCTTGTTGTTTTGGAGGATCTCTAGAACTCGCTTGAGGACCTGGCAGTGCTCCTCACGTGTCTTGGTGTAGATCAGGATGTCGTCCAAATAGATAATAACCACACCTTCCATAATGAGCTCCCGAAATAGGTCGTTCATCATGGTCTGGAAAGTAGAAGGGCTATTTGTCAGTCCAAAGAACATCACCAAGGGTTCGAAGAGTCCTCGGGTTGTCCAAAATGCAACCTTCCACTTGTCACCCTCCTTAATCCGGACATTGTTGAAACCCCATCAGACACTGAGCTTGGAGAAGTAGCGAGTGTTTCGCAGCTTGTCCACCAAGTCTGAGATGAGCGGAAGCGGTTACCGATTTTTTACTGTCATGTTGTTGAGCTTCCAGTAGTCCTGAACCAAGCGGAGTGATCCATCCTTCTTCTTGACAAAGAACACTGGGGCAGCCATGGGTGACTTGCTTGGGTGGATTCGGCCAGTCCGGAGGTTCTCTTCCAAAAACTCATCAAGCTGTTTCTGCTCTGCGGGGGACAGCAGATAACACTTGGTAGAAGTTGGTTTGGCTCCACTCAGCAGTTCAATGGCATGGTCCCACGGACATGGCATGGGCACTGTTAGGGCGACACTATACACTATAAAATGTACGCGGGCTCTACAAGGCGGCGAGTAAGTAAAGTTGTAATTGAGAAAGGTGAGGGCTTAGTCGGATGAAGGAGAAGAGAGGCGAGAGTTGAAGACGCTGACTTAGGCACTATGTAAGTGGGTATCCCAAGAGAACGAGTTATCGTCTCTGGGTATGCTATTCGTTCTTATATACTACAGTCCGCATGTCTACTACATGCTGTAACCTACAGGTATTCCATGGAACGCTTACTATATTACCATGAGGTATGAGGTCATGGACTGCGCCCATGAGGTTACGGCAAGGTTCTGACTAACGCGCTTATAAATACAGGGCCCGATACGTAAGCGTGATATTGTAAAGGATAAGCATGGTGTGGTAAGCCACTACGTGTTCGTCACGTGATGCATGGGAAAAGAAAAGGAAAAGGAAAAGAAAATGAGAAGAGAAGGCAGACCGTAACATCACCCCCCCCCTCTACGATCTGTCAACTCCGTTTGACGACTATCTTCTTTCACCATGAGCTCTGTTGATAACAATCTGGGTGCTTTCTTCTCGTCATGGCCCATCCATCAGCGCGTCTTGCTTGTTCTGCTCCTCCTTTTCGCTGCTGCGGTGGTGGTGGGGTATGCCGTCGTTCTTGTCTGGTACTTCTGGTTCGTATATTTTGGTTCGAGTGGTATACGTTGGCTCAGTGTAGACATGCCTTGGTCTGAAGCCTACCAGATCGAAGGCCGCAACGGCGATCCTCCTGGGCGCTGCCCCGCGACGAGCGTGGAATGCCCTTGTCAGTGCTGGTGCGTTTTTCAAATTTTTCTCCGGTTCCCATGAGTTGTGTTCGACGGTATATCCTTTCCACCTGACCAAATATTCCAGGCGCCCCCTCCTCAAGCGGCTGTCTAGTACCTCCTCGACCTCGTACTCCCGTTCTCCTTGAATTTGCACCGGCGGTGGTGGTGGCGTCTGCTGTCCAGGGATGGTAGGAGGGTTCGCCTTTTCTGTGCGATGGGTCGAGATGGTGGGGTGTATGGACAATTTTTTTGGTAGTTTCAATGTTATTGCGTTTTTTGTTGGTACTGCGATCACCTCGTATGGACCAATTTTCTTTTGCTCGAGTTTGCGCGACGGCCTGGTCGTGCTTAAATTATCGGTGAAAATAAACGCCTTATCCCCTACTCGGTAATCAGGCATTTCCCCTACTTTTCGGTCCGCGTACTTCTTCATCTCTTCTCCTGCTCTCACTAACGCGGATCGTGCCTCTTCCCAGGTTTGTCTCATTCGCTCGGCGAATTTGTCAACCGCTTCTATCTTCGTCTGCCTCCTCGGTTCTACTCCCATCCTCGGGTGTTTTCCATAATTCAGGTAGAACGGGCTCTGCCGGGAGCTCGTTTGGTTTTTATTGTTTAATGAGAATTCGCAGATGGCCAGCCATTCTGCCCAATCGTCCTGCCTGTGGTTGATAAACATCCTTAGGTAGGTCTCAATCTCTCGGTTTGCTCGTTCGGTTTGCCCGTCAGTTTGCGGGTGGAAGGCGGTCGATAATCGAGTTTGGATTCCCAGTAGTTTGTTTAATTCCTGCATCACCTGTGATGCGAATTGAGGGCCTCGGTCCGAAATGATGGTGTTAGGTAGTCCGAAGTCCTTCCAGACGTGATCTCGGTATAGCTTGGCAAGGCCGAGTGAGGACAGTTCCTCCGTCGTTGGTACTAGTTGGACCATTTTCGTGAATCGGTCGACCACTGTTAGAATAGCGTCGTAGCCTGACGACTTGGGTAGCTTGACGATGAAATCTACGGAAATGTCGGTCCACGGCTCAGATGGGATGGGGTTGGGTTGGAGCTTTCCCTGTGGTTGGTGCGAGTAGGATTTGCTCTGTTGACATTGGTCACATCCTTTAACGTATTCCGCAATGAACTTGTTCATTCCTGGCCACCAATAGTTACGTGAGACTAGCTCGATCATTTTCCACCTTCCTGGGTGTCCTGCTACTGTCGAGTCGTGATGTAATTTTACAATTTCCCTTCTGACGTCGACGTCTTTGGGGACATACACCTTTCCGTGGTATAATACAAGATCCTGCTCTTGTGACCACTCTGCTTCTCTCAGCACCTTGGTCGGCGACCTCTTTAGTTCCTCGACTGCCTTCACTACTGATTCGTCGTAGTTTTTTGTTTTTCTAATTTTTGACAGGATTGGCGATTCTGCCCCGTCGATTAGGACATGCTCTTGTTGCATGGCCTTGATTCGAAAGTATTCAGGTTTTAAAAGCACCATCGTATTGTCGTCCTCCCCCCTGTCTAAATCCGGTCATCTCGACAGGACGTCTGCTTTCATATTTGAAGCGCCTGGCTTGTGTTTTAGAATAAAATTGAATCTTGATAGATATAGTGCCCAGCGCGCCTGGCGTCTGTTGAGTTTCTTAGTTGTCATGAAATATTCCAGATTCTTATGATCCGTCCAGATAGTAAATTGGCGGGTGTTTCCTTCAAGGTAGTGTCGCCATGCCTCTAGGGCTCGAATAATGGCTAGCATTTCTTTGTCATGAATATCATAGTTTCGTTCCGTTTCTGAGAACCCTTTTGAAAGGAATGCGCAGGGTCTCCATTTTTCATCGTTGCACAACATGGAGAGCACTGCTCCTGAGGCATAGTTGGACAAATCTGCTTCTATTTTCATTTCCCGGTCCGTGTCTGGTAGGACTAGGATTGGTTCCTCTGTGAACGCCTTCTTCAATCCTTCGAAAGCTTCTTCTCTCCGCTTGTCCCACACGAATTCCTCTTCCTTTTTGGTAAGCTCGTGCAACGGTTTAGCGACGGTGGCGAAGTCCTTGATGAACCGTCGGTAATAGTTGCTGAACCCTAGGAACTGCTGTACGTGTTGTACGTTCTTCGGGACGGGCCAGTTTTTTACTGCTTCTATTTTTGCTTCCTCCATCTGGACCTTCCCATCCTTCACCACTACTCCAAGGAACTCTACTTCTTCGACCTCAAAGGAACACTTCTCCGGTTTTACATACAGGTCGTTGTCCTCCATGATCTTCAGCGCTCTTTGTACTACTTTTCTGTGTTTTTCCACATCATTGTCCGTAAATATGAGTAAATCGTCTAGATATATGACTACTAGTCCTTCGTCAATCAGGTCTTTAAATAGTTCATTCATCATGGTTTGGAACGTGGAAGGGGAATTACTAAGTCCAAAGTACATAACCATAGGTTCGAATGCTCCCCTTGGCGTCTGGAATGCGGCCTTCCATTGGTCTCCATCCTTGATTCGTACATTGTTGTACCCCCATCGGAGGTCCATTTTCGTAAATAATCTTGCCTTGGAGATCCTGTCTACCAACTGTGATATGAGGGGTAAGGGATACGCGTTTCGAACGGTATGCTTGTTTAGGTATTGGTAATCCTGCACCAATCGCTTCTTTCCGTCCTTCTTTTGCACGAAGAAGACGGGTGACGTTTGTGGGGATTTTGATGGCCGGATGTAGCCTTTCTTCAGGTTTCCATCAAGGAAGTCGTTCAGTTCTTGCTGCTCGACCGGTGACAAAGGGTAGACTTTCAAGGCTTTGGGTTCGAACTCCGGGGCTAGCTCGATGGCATGGTCCCATGGCCTCTTGATTGGCATCCTTTCCGAGTTGCGTTTCCTGAACACCTTCATGAATTCGTGATAGTAATCTGGGACCATCTCTTCCTCCGTTTTTTCTTTCTTGCTTCTTAGCTCCTCCTGGTTGTGCTCTATCACATAGTCGTACTTCCCCATCGCTCTAAGATGCATCTCCTCCTCTTTGCCTACTTCTACTTCTAGCTGCGTGCGCGTCTTCCACATTCGGTCGATGTACATTCGGGCGACTGACTCGTGGTATTGGTTGGTCAGGTCGTCCAAGCTTCGCAGGTATCCATTTCTCAGGCGGTTCCATTGTCTTACTCCTGCTACCGAGATGTTTCTTTCGCCCAACTGGTACCTCATCACTTCCTCTGCTTCTTCAGCACCTTCTTCGTCTCCTTCGTCCATGCACACCTCCCACTCCTTCTTTGCCCAGGTTCGACATCCTCTCGGGCATCGCGACATGACTACTTCTCCTGTTTTCCAATTGATCTCTGGGTTGTGTCGTTTTAGCCATGATAGTCCAAGGATTACATCGACGTTTCCCAGGTTGGTAACATAGAATGTCATTACTTCCGCATGTCCTTTATAGGTTACTCTTGCATCCACCTTTTCCATGACTCTTCCTGCGTTGTTGGGCGTTCCGTCAGCATTCCTGATGATGGCGGGGTTTGATAGGGTTTTTGTTTTTATATTGTTTTTCTTTATGTATCCCTGATCGATGAACGAATCCGATGCTCCGCAATCCAGCATTGATTCCGGGGAAAGCATGGTTAGGGTGTCGTGTGTTTTCAGGTTGATTTCTACTGGGACATAATTTTTGTCTGAGAACGTTCTTCGCAAATAGATTTCTTTTGTTTTTGTTTTTTCTTGCGTCTTAGGGGTCTCGTCTGTTGGTGAAGTAATAGATATATTGTCGGTTGCTACTGGTACATGTTTTTCGGAAACAAAAATGGAGTCCGGCTCCGAGACGAGTACTGCGAACTTATTCTTGGAGCTCAGGTCGACGCTTCCTGAGTTCCTTCGGAAAAACCCTTTTTGGTCAGTTCTTCCCTCCAATATTCCTGCTGATCCTCGTAGGTCATCTGTCTTACGTCTAGTCTTCTCTTACAATCCTGGGCCATGTGCCCTAACCCTCCACACTTGTAGCAACGAATCGGTGCCCTTTGCGACCGATCGACATCCATCGTGTTCGGATCTTTAGCCGTGATCTGTGGGGCGGGGGGTGTTGGCCTTGCCTGCTGCTGCGACTGCTGCTGCTGCTGTTGTTGCCCTTGCGGGGGCGGAGCCTGTCGCTGGTATTGGTTGGCGTATGGTCGCCACTGGTTTGTCGTCGTCGTCGTCGTCGTATTTTTGGCCGTGGGTTTGGCTGGTGCTGACCTCGCGTAGGCCTGCTGCTCTCTCCACTGCCTATCCATGGCGATGGCTTCTTCCTGCCATTCTCCCAATCTCGCCAGCAGGGGCCTCCTACCGTACACCTTTCCTAGTAGTCCCGGATTTAGCCCTCTTTTAAAGGCTTCTGTTAGTGCTACGTCGTTGTAGCCTGTATCGTCTTTGTAAGCGTTGAACTTCATAATGAAGTCTTCTGCGCTGTCTGCTCCCTGGTGTAGGTGGTTCAGGGTTGAGATCGCTGTGTCTCTCGGGTTGGGGTCACCAAATGCTTCTTGCAGACTCCTGCAGATTCTTCAGAAGCTCGATACCTGTTCGTCGTGCTCTTGGGTCCTCACCCATTCCAATACCTTCCTTGTCATGGTATCTTTCCAGTTATCGACTTTCTTCCCCTGAACATAGGATAAAAGAAAGAGAACTTTGGTCGGTTCCGTTGGAAACTCGTAGGCGTTGACGTATATATAGACCTCGATGCTCCGGATGAAGCTTCGGCATTTAGATCGCTCTCTGTCGAATGGTTCTGGTCGTGCCATTTTCGGGCCATTTCTGGCTTGGGGCATCATCGGATTTTCAGCGACGGGTGCAAGGGGAATGGTAGGTGGGAAGGGTGGTGGAGCTGGTGCTCCGTATGGTGTGTGGGGTAATGGGCGACTGGCCCGGGTTATGGCACTGGGTGGTTGGCTCTGCGGGACCAGCGCTTGTTGGATGCACGCCTCCATCCTTGCTTCCATATCCGCCATCATTTGCCTCATGGCAGCGAGGATGTTGTTAGTGTCGGTGGGGGCGGCGGATTGTTCAGTCGGGGCAGGGGTTTCGGCGCCTTGCGGCGGCCATTGGTATAACATGGGATTTTGCGGTGCAGGTGACGCGGTGTCAAGGGCTCCCGCCCAGACACCAGTTTCCGTGTTAGCGTCGAGGGCTCCCGCCCAAGCGCTAGGTCCTGCGTTGTCTGTTGACGAATTTCTCCCTTGAAGCGCGGGCCGCCTCAGCCTGTCGTAGGGTTGGGCGGAGGTTGGCCTGGCAGTCGAGTACGACATTGTTGCCGCGGATAAAGTAACGTGCTGGGGTTTGGTGTGGTTGGTGGCGGGGGTTTTCAGGCGTGACTGGGATAATGATGGTCTCGAAAAGCTGAGGGGTGCTCTTCAAGATTTGGGTGGCGAGTTTCTTATTCCGTCGGTTGAGGGTAGGGTCGGGAATAAGAAAGTACGGGAATACGGTGTAGAAGTTTGAGCGGGTAAGATGAGTACAGGTCGGGGGCATACGGGGTTAACCTGTCAATCAACACTGAACTTCACACTAGTACACGCCGGTACTTGAGCGGACAATGTTAACGAGGAAGGGATTCTTCGGCAAAGGATTACACTGATAATCGATGATTATGAGTGAGCACGACAGTCGATGACTGTGGTGATGGATTTATGATTGGCAAACGGAATGATGGATGTAGTGAGGGGTAAGTGTCGTAGAGCGGGCGTGTGGGTTGGAACTCATTCTTCTGTTAGGGCGACACTATACACTATAAAATGTACGCGGGCTCTACAAGGCGGCGAGTAAGTAAAGTTGTAATTGAGAAAGGTGAGGGCTTAGTTGGATGAAGGAGAAGAGAGGCGAGAGTTGAAGACGCTGACTTAGGCACTATGTAAGTGGGTATCCCAAGAGAACGAGTTATCGTCTCTGGGTATGCTATTCGTTCTTATATACTACAGTCCGCATGTCTACTACATGCTGTAACCTACAGGTATTCCATGGAACGCTTACTACATTACCATGAGGTATGAGGTCATGGACTGCGCCCATGAGGTTACGGTGAGGTTCTGACTAACGCGCTTATAAATACAGGGCCCGATACGTAAGCGTGATATTGTAAAGGATAAGCATGGTGTGGTAAGCCACTACGTGTTCGTCACGTGATGCATGGGAAAAGAAAAGGAAAAGGAAAAGAAAATGAGAAGAGAAGGCAGACCATAACAGGCAGTTCATCAAAGGACTCCTTGGCAAAGACATCCTCAAACTCATGAAGGAAATCTGGAACTGCACTGTTCTAAGGATTGTGGGGTTTGTTGCGCTGGAAAGCCAATGTGAGATGCTGCGAGACTGTTTCTGAAGCTCAGATGTGTTCTTCCTGAAGACTGCAAAGATACTCCGGAGACGGCAGAGGGATGGCTGCAAAGATGCGGTCACCTTCCTCAAGATCCTCATCAGCTAAAGTGTCATCCTCATCATCTTTTTAGCACTCCAGAAGTTGCAGGTGATCATCTGAGTGGAGTTCCTCAACTGTTGGCATCGGGCCTGTATGACACTTCTGGAGTCGCACAGACTCTTTGCGTCAGGCCAGCTTGTCATGGTGGAATTCCTTGCGACAGGTGTCACATCCGGATGGGCAGCGACTCATGGTGACCTCTTTGGTTTGCCAGTCAATTTCCAGGTTGTGCTTCCGAAGCCAGGTGTATCCGAGGATGATGTCCTGTCGGCTGATGTTAGTGACTGCGAAAAGCATCCACTCGGTGTGATCCTTGAACCAGAGTACAAGGTCTACAACTTCAGAGATGGATCCGTTCTCATTTGGTGATCCGTCGACATTGAAGACCGGAATTGGAGCGGACAGCTTACGTTGGGTGAAACCATGAGTGTTGGCGAAGCATGGATGCATGAAAACTCCAGTGGCTCCACAGTCCACCAGGGCTTGCAGAGTGCATCGGTGTTGCGTATCTGTGCTTAGCACTTCAACAGATATATCTAGCGAAGGCCTGCCAGGCAGAGTGGAAATCTTATAGCTACTGGGTAGCCACTGTTCCCACTGTGGGCGAAACCTTCGGATTGTGCGGATTGTAACCAGGTCGGGTGTCTTAGCGTCGGATGAATCATCAGATGGTTTGGGTTCATCATTGTGTATTGTGTCTACACTAAGACAAGCAAATCGGTTGTTTACCAACGAGGCTGCACAGGTCACTCATTGGTCCAGGTAAAATCTACTGTATCTGATTCCTTGGCAGTGGCTGTTCCCTCTGCATCTATTCCTTCTGAAGTCCCAGCACTTTCTACGACATCAGCTGCAGTCAAGAGATCTTCGATAGTGGATGTCTGCTCTTCGGCTGTCATGAACCGGACGTCAAACCGCAGTGGGCACTCATGGGACATGTGTCCGGGCTTGCCGCATCAGTAACAGAGCTGCGAAGTGGCAGGCTGGGAGCGGGTATGATCGACATCCATAGGGACACCAGGTGAGAGAGCCTTTGGTGGAGGCAGAGGCTGGAAGCGGGGTTGCGAAGGCGGGAAGTGAGTCTGAGGCACGGGAAGTATACCTGCAGGTGGCTGAGTGGATCCGGAAGTGACGGATGGTTGGCTGAGCGACCCGGATGTGCCGGAGTTGACGCCGAAGTGGAAGGAGTGATTGGCAGCACAGTTGTCGGCAACCTGTTGCGCCGCCTTGTACCATTCTTCGAAATCATCCTTGCCAGGACAGTCTGTGGACTCAGCGACTTGGCTCTGGATGATAGAGTCCAACCTGCAATGGAACTTCATTGTGATGTTGGAGCCTTCAGTGTATCCAGATTGGTCTATGAGGTCCTGGAACTCGTCGAGGTACTCCTGGAAAGTCCGACAGCCTTGGTGGTATCGGGTGGTCTCTAGCTTGAGCATGGCGGCTTCACATTCCCAATCTGGAAGGAAGCGCGTCTGGAATTCGGTTGTGAAGGCAGCCCAGGACTCGAAGTATGGATCCTTCTTGCTCCGAAGCACCATGTCTGCATACTCTTTAGCTTGATCCTTCTGAAAGAAGGAGAGACACCAGAGGATTTTAGCTTGCTCCATGGGAAAGTGATCCAGGCAGAGCTGGAAGTAGATGGAGCATGCATTGTAGAACGCACGACCATCTTTGCAGTTTCTTTTGAAGATTGGGGGAGATGCAGGCTTCAATCGGGAATGTGGGGCGGTGTCAGATCGACCTGGGGCGTGCTGAGAGGCTGCAGTGCCCTGCAGGCTGAAATCCGGAGTCATTTTGGGAGTAGAAGGACAGGGTGTTACAAGGAGTTGTTCGATGCAGGCGAGTGTGTCATGGATAGTGCTGATTTGATTTTGGTGTTCATATGTCTGAGCCCACAAGGTCTGCAACGTCTCAGAGTCTGTTACCGGCTGCTTGGATGGCGGGATCTGCATAGATGTGCCCGTCATGTCGGAGTCGGCAGGAGAGAGTGGAGGTGCTTTGCTTGCGTCGTCAGAGGTGGGTGGGAGTAGCAGGAGAGTGTCTGGAATGTCTGCAAAACCAGAAAGACGTCGGAAGCGAGTCTGGAGGGGTGCAGGATGTTTTCCATAGGGCTCTGGTGCCAGGATGGGAGATCTTGTTCTGCTGTAAGGGCAACCTCAAGATGGCTGACAGCACAAGCCTAGCAGAGGGAGAATCCAAAGAGATGAATAGAGCTACTACAGTACATGTGTAAGGGGACACTCCTATTTTCTCCTATTCCCCTGTCCCTCTCCCTTCCTCCTCGTTCCTTTCTCTTTTCCTCCATCCCACAGACTCTTACATACATCCCTTTCATCCCCTTTCCTTTCCACTTCCTTTCTGCCCACTCCTTTCGCATCCGAGTCACGTCTGCTGACTCCGGAGTCTTCCCACACTTCGGACTTGCTTCGGACTCGCTCGGACTTGTCTATACACTTCGGGGCTCGTCTGGGCTACCCCTACCCTCTTCCCCCACTCCATTTCTCTTCACTCTTACTTCCCCAGGCTGCTGGCACGACTCCTGTACATTCCCCTTCCACTTCATTATCACATGCCCCCTCGTACCTTGTGATATTCGTTTGGACTTGTGGCTGGTGTACTGTACAGTTATCCTTCATTCCTCCCACGCTACTACAGTATATACTTCGCTTCCTAGCATGGAGAATCCCTATCCTGTTCTCTTTGGATTCTCCCTCTGCTAGGCCTGCACTGTGCGGCCATCTTGAGGTTGCCCTTACATCCACCAGTGTTTGGCATAGGCTTCAGCAGGCATCATAATGTTGGGGGCACGCTGGCACCCCCTACCAACCCACCAGTTGATCTCACTTAGGCGACCCCGAGCAGGTAAACTGTATCAACTGTCTGCATAACCATTGGCTGCCTCCAATTCAATGTACGTAGCAAGCATATCTGCAAAGTTGTCTCCAAGATGGTACTTGTGCATTTTGTCATACTGCTTCATAAACCACTCCGCAGCGTCATCAGGGGTCGGATGGTTAGGATCACTGTTGCTGCTACTGTCGTCATTGTCCTTGTCCTAACTGCTCGTCCCATCCTCGTCCCTGTTGTCATGCTGGCGATTGCTGTCATTGCTGCCATTGCTGTTGTTCTTGCCACTGCTAGACTCATCCATGTGCTGGCCATTGCTATTGTCCCTGCCACTGGTCTCATTCTTGTTCTCATTCACATCCCCCATTCCCATTCATGTTTACATTCCTGTTCTCATTCCCATCCACATCCCCGTTCTCATCCCCGTTCTCATTCTCATTCTTGTTCTTGTTCTCATCCCCATTCCCATCCCTATTTCCGTCCCCATCCCTGTGGACCCTAGCTCTGTCAGCAACTCCATCCTTCTGCACTGCTGAGGAATCGGGGGTGGTAGCACGTGTTACCAGGAAAGGACCAGCATCTGCTGGCAAAGATGCTTTCGAGGGGGCAACCTTGTTTGAGGGGGTAATCTTGTTTGTCATAGTCATGTGCTTCTTTGCTCAGTGGGGGGGTACTCGAACCTTAGGCCTTTGCTTCTTCTTGGGACAAGCGGGACTGGAACTGAGGTTGTCGTAATCGGCCTCAGTGCTGGAGTCCGATTCAGAGCCAGAGGTCTCGGTTTCGCTATCAAAGTTCTGGCAACGGTGCTTCTTTGATGTCGATTTGCCTTTGTGCTTGCACTTTTTTGAGGAGTGCTGGTGAGGTCGGCTCTTGCCTTTACGTGGACAGTCATCATTGTCTGAGATGTCATAGTCCTTGCTGTGCTTGCTGGGCCTAAGGGAGGAGACTTCAGGGTCTTCTTCGCTGTGCCATTTGGGTGAGGCCGCACTGTCAGCAATGGTATCGGGAAGTGCAGCCGCAAGGCATTCTTCCAGAGCTAAAGACAGTCACATGAGCATTGAGGCCCAGACTATCATGAGGAATAAACTCACTGAAGCATAGTTCCATAAATTTGAGGAACAGGTCGGTGGCCTTCCTGTAGTTGGCCTTCTGCGAGTGAGGCCACGTTCGAGGGATGGCAGCCTTATCTTTACCATAGTGCAAGCTGTTGACAAACATGAGCATGATGTTATTAGCAGTGATTAAAAAAACTATACCTGACAGCATTCACTTGACCACCTTTGTTCCCCTGAGGTCCACCCAAGAATATACTAATATTAAGACCTAGTAGCTTCAACAAGGGTTGTAAAAAAGAGTCGAGGAATGAGGGTGCACATTCAAAGGCCCTGCAGCAAACTGAGATGAGAAATAAACATACAGCGGAACGGACTTACGAATGCCTCTCAGTAGGAGTCAGCTCAACGTCATTGGATAGCAAGTCCTCCATGGCTTGCTTCGATTGCTTGTGTCTTTCACATGCTAAGTTGTTCCAGTACTCCTGTTCTTCAGGTTTCTTAAGGTCGAACCAGTCCAACAACCATTTTGCGCATTCCTTGGCAATGTCCCCCTGGGGGCAGTTGGTCTTGTCTATATGCTCTTGAAAGAGATGCCGCAACATATCCCACTCATCGCTCATCCAGAGCTGCCAACCAGGAAGCAACCACTTCGCCTTCAATAAGGTCCCAGTGAGGTGTGCCAGTAAGATGGCATAGGGATCATTTTCCATGATTGCCTTGCCAAGCCCAATGCTGGGGCTCACCTTTGTGGCATGGTAATCAAGCCAGTTGTGGATAGACTTGATTGGAAACATTCAGCCTCATAGAAATCCACGAGACGGCTCTTACACACCTTGGCCATTTTGTCAATGACCTTCCCTTGCAGAATTTTTTCCTCTGCCATCAACTTCTCTGAATTTTGTATTTTGGGGTTAGGGGTAGTCAAGTCTGGCTCTGTGTGGATGGGAATGTGCCAGTGGTATTGCTCGAAATACCCATTGACTATGCCATCAAGGGCTTGTTTCCTCTTTTTGGACACTAACCCTTCCTTGTACATGTGTATCGATTGATTGAGGTAGGCCAATTGGGAGCCAATGGCCCAGCCACGTGAGAGCTTCAGTGGCTGCGTACTGTTTGCTGTGAGTCCTCACAACAAACATAAGAGGCCTGATTCACTTATACAACATTACCTGTAAGGGGACACTCCTATTTTCTCCTATTCCCCTGTCCCTGTCCCCTTCCTCCTCGTTCCTTTCTCCTTTCCTTCATCCCACGGACTCTTACCTACATCCCCTTCATTCCCTTTCGTCCCCTTTTCCTTTCCATCCACTCCTTTCGCATCCGAGTCACGTCCGGTGACTCCGAAGTCTTCCCGCGCTTCGGACTCGCTCGGACTCGTATATACACTTCGGGGCTCGTCCGGGCTACCCCTATCCTCTTTCCCCACTTCATTACTCTTTGCTCTTACTCCCCCAGGTCGCTGGCACGACTCCTGTACATTCCCCTTCCACTTCATTATCACATGCCCCCTTGTACCTTGTGATATTCGTTCGGACTTGTGGCTGGTGTACTGTACAGTTATCCTTCATTCCTCCCACGCTACTACAGTATATACTTCGCTTCCTAGCATGGAGAATCCCTATCCTGTTCTCTTTGGATTCTCCCTCTGCTAGGTGAGCAGCTCTCTCATGTATTGTAGTTAGACTTATTCATACTTTGGATTCTCCCTCTGCTAGGCCTGCGCTGTGCGGCCATCTTGAGGTTGCCCTTACAGCAGAACAGGATCTCCCATCCTGGCACCAGAGCCCTACGGAAAACGTCCTGCGCCGCTCCGGACTCGTTCCCGACGTCTCTCCGGTTTTGCGGACATTCCGGACGCTCTCCTGCTACTCCCACCCACCTCTGAGGACACAAGGAACTCCATCCCTCGCTCCCCTGACGACTCCGAAATGACGGGCGGTTCTAGCCAGATCCCGCCATCCGAGCCAGCCGACTCAGGACCGGACTCCGAGACTTTGCAGACCTTGTGGGCTCAGACGTACGAACACCAAACCCAAATCCGTTCCATCCATGATACACTTGCCCGAATCGAAGAACTCCTCCTAACACCCCGTCCGACTACTCCGAAAACGACTCCGGACTCCGAGCTGAGGGGCACCGAAGCCTCCCAGCACGCCCCGGGTCGATCCGAAAACACTCAGCGTTCCCGTCTGAAGCCTGCCTCTCCCCCAATCTTCGACGGAAACCGCAAGGATGGCCGTGCATTCTACAATGCGTGCTCCATCTACTTCCAGCTCTGTCCGGACCACTTTCCGAACGAGCAGGCCAAAATCCTCTGGTGTCTCTCCTTCTTTCAGAAGGATCGTGCCAAGGAGTACGCGGACATGGTGCTCCGGAGTCCGAAGGATCCGTACTTCGAGTCCTGGGCCGCCTTCGCAACCGAGTTCCGGACTTGCTTCCTTCCGGATCGGGAACGCGAAGCCGCCATGCTAAAGCTGGAGTCCACCCGGTACCACCAAGGCCGTCGGACCTTCCAAGAGTACCTCGATGAGTTCCGGGATCTCGTAGACCAATCCGGATACACCGAGGGCTCCAACATCACGATGAAGTTCCGCCGCGGATTGGACTCCATCATCCAGAGCCGCGTTGCCGAGTCCGCAGACTGTCCGGACGAAGATGACTTCGAGGAATGGTACAGAGCAGCGCAGCGGGTTGCTGACAATCGTGCTGCTAACCAGTCCTTCCACTTTGGCATGCACTCCGGTAACTCCGGACACTCCGGACCCCTCGTCCGACCAGCAGCCAATTCCGGAGTCGCTCGGACTCCTGCGGGTGTACTTCCCGTGCCTCGGACTCTGCTCCCACCTCTGCAATCGCGTTTCCAACCCCCGCCTCCTCCGAAGGCTCTCTCACCGGGCGTCCCTATGGACGTCGACCACACCCGCTCCCGACCTGCCACTTCACAGCTCTGTTACCGATGCGGCAAGCCCGGCCACATGTCCCGCGAGTGCCCACTCCGGTACGATGTCCGGTTCATGACCACCGAGGAGCGGATGTCCGCCATTGAAGATCTCTTGACCGCGGCCGATGTTGTAGAAAGTGCGGAAACTTCGGAAGGAATAGATGGTGAGGGAACGGCCCCGGTTGAGGAATCGGGCACGGCGGATTTTGTCCGGACCAACGAGTGATCAGTGCGACCTCGTTGGTAAATAACCGATTTGCTTGTCTTAGCGTAGATGAAATACGAGATGATGACTCCGATCAATCCGATGATTCGTCCAACGTTAAGCAAGCGACTCCGATTACAATCTGCACACTCCGAAGGTTTCGCCCGCAGTGGGAACGGCGGCTACCCAGTAGCTATAAGATCTCCGCGCTGCCCGGCAAGCTTTCCTTAGATATACCCGTTGAAGTGCAGAGCACGGATACACAACACAGATGCACCCTTCAGGCCCTGGTGGACTGCGGGGCCACCGGAGTCTTCATGCATCCGCGCTTCGCTGATGCCCATGGTTTCACCCGACGCAAGCTGTCCGCTCCGATTCCGGTCTTCAATGTCGACGGATCACCAAACGAAAACGGATCCATCTCTGAAGTCGTGGACCTTGTACTCCGGTTCAAGGATCACACAGAACGGATGCTTTTCGCAGTCACTAACATCGGACGGCAGGACATCATCCTCGGATACACCTGGCTTCGGAAGCACAACCCCGAGATCGACTGGCAGACGAAGGATGTGACCATGAGCCGTTGTCCGTCCGGATGCGACACCTGTCGCAAGGAGTTCCGCCATGACAAGCTGGCCCGACGCAAGGAGTCCGTGCGACTCCGGGAGTGTCGTACGGGTCCGATGCCAAGGGTTGAGGAACTGCACTCTGATGATCTCCCACAGCTTCAGGACTGCGAGGACGACGACGATGATGACGAGACTACAACTCCGGACGACTCCGGACTTGAGAAGGGTGACCGTATCTTTGCAGCCATTCCTCCTCCGACTCCGAAGTACCTTCGGAGTCTTCAGGAAGAACACATCCGGGCTTCGGAGACGGTCTCGCAGCGCCTCGCATTGGCTTTCCAGCGCAACAAACCCCACGATCATCGGAACAGCGCAGTCCCGGACTTCCTTCAGGAATTCGAGGACGTCTTCGCAAAGGAGTCCTTTGATGAACTGCCCATGCCGCGTCCGTGGGACCACGCCATTGAGCTACTGGACGGAGCGGAACCGACCTCTACCAAGTGCTACCCGCTGTCCCCTGCGGAGCAGAAACAGCTGGATGAATTTCTGGAAGAAAATCTTCGGACTGGTCGGATCCGCCCCAGCAAGTCACCTATGGCCGCCCCAGTGTTCTTTGTCAAGAAAAAGGACGGATCGCTCCGCTTGGTCCAGGACTACCGCAAGCTCAACAACATGACGGTCAAGAATCGGTACCCGCTCCCACTCATCTCGGACTTGGTGGACAAACTCCGGAACGCTCGATACTTCTCCAAGCTCGACGTCCGATGGGGTTTCAACAACGTCCGGATCAAGGAGGGTGACGAGTGGAAGGCTGCATTTCGGACTACGCGCGGACTCTTCGAACCCTTGGTGATGTTCTTCGGACTGACCAACAGCCCATCTACCTTCCAGACCATGATGAACGACCTCTTCCGGGAGCTCATTACGGAAGGTGTGGTCATTATCTATCTGGATGACATTCTGATCTACACCAAGACACGCGAAGAGCATCGCCAGGTTCTCAAGCGAGTCCTAGAGATCCTCCAGCGGAACAAGCTCTTCCTCCGAGCAGACAAGTGCGATTTCGAACAGACCAAGGTGGAGTATCTCGGAGTCATCATCTCCGAGGGTAAGATCGAGATGGACCCCGTAAAGGTTTCCGGAGTCGCGGACTGGCCGACCCCTCGGACTCGGACTGAACTCCAATCCTTCCTCGGCTTCGTCAACTTCTACCGCCGCTTCATCAAGGACTACTCGCATATCGCTCAGCCTCTCTTCGACCTCACCTGCACAAAAGAATGGCAATGGAACGACTCCGCTCAATCCGCATTTCTTCGGATCAAGGAGCTGATCACTTCGGAACCTGTTCTGGTCTTTCCGAAGGAGGATCGGCCGTACCGGGTTGAAGCGGACTCGTCGGACTACGCTACGGGTGCAGTCTTGTCGCAGCTGGATCCGGATGATGGTAAATGGCATCCTGTCGCATTCTACTCTAAAAGTCTACAGGCTGCAGAGCGGAACTACGAAATACACGACAAGGAGATGCTTTCAATCATCCGGGCACTCGAAGAATGGCGGCACTACCTTGAAGGCGTGGAGACTCCATTCGAGATCTGGACGGACCACAAGAACCTGGAGTACTTCATCAAGGCCCAGAAACTCAACCGTCGCCAGGCCCGCTGGTCCCTATACCTCTCCCGCTTCGACTTCACTCTCCTGCATCGTCCGGGTCGGACTATGGGTAAACCGGATGCTCTCTCGCGTCGCTCGGATCACTCGGACGGTAAGGACGACAACAAGGATGTGGTTTTACTTAAGCCGTCCTACTTTGCCGTCCGTGCCACGGGTGTCACTCTTGAAGGGGAGGAGAAGGATATCCTCACGGCTATCTGGACTGGAGTGCGAGATGCGAAGTTCGAAGACGCAGTGGCAAAGGCAGCAGAGGAGTTGAAGAAGGCCCAGGGCAGTCGCAAGACAGTCCGGAGTGCGGAATGGTCTCAATCGGACGGACTCCTGATGTTCCGGGGTAAGATCTATGTTCCGGACTCACCGGACTTGCGTCGGACTATTGTAGCCCAGCACCATGACACCAAGGTTGCAGGACACGCCGGCAGATGGAAGACCCTTGAGCTCATTTCGCGCAGCTACTGGTGGCCAAACATGTCCCGGTACGTCGGATCCTACACCCGCCATTGCGACCTCTGTCTCCGGACGAAGGCCCAGAGGCATCCGCCCATGGGTGAACTCCATCCGCTTCCTATTCCGGATGAACGCTGGGATCGTCTGAGTGTCGACTTCATTGTCGAGCTTCCGGAGTCCGATGGATTTGACGCTGTCATGAATGTGGTCGACTCCGTAAGCAAACGCGCCCACTTCATTCCGACTCACACCACAGTGTCCGCCCTCGGATCCGCGAACTGTACCTGCAGAACGTCTGGAAGCTGCACGGACTCCCTCGGTCCGTAGTGTCCGACCGGGGTCCGCAATTCGTCGCAGAGTTCACCCGAGAAGTCTACAGGATGCTCGGAATCAAGCTGGCTGCCTCCACTGCATATCACCCTCAGTCCGACGGACAGACAGAGCGGACTAACCAGGAACTCGAGTCTTATCTCCGGATCTTCGTCGGAGAGCGTCAGGATGACTGGGCCCGACTTCTACCTATCGCAGAGTTCGCGTACAACAACCGGGTCCATGCGTCCACTCAGCAGTCGCCCTTCCTCCTAGATACCGGCCGTCACCCTCGTCTCGGGTTCGAACCTCATCAGCCGCCGTCTCGGATGGAGTCCGCAAACGAGTTTGTAGACCGGATGAAGTCCGCAGTTGATGAAGCTCAGTCCGCATTGGTCAAAGCTCAGGACGACATGAAGCGCTACTACGATCAGCGTCGGACTCCTGCTCCGGAGTACCAACCGGGTGACAAGGTTTGGCTGGACTCATCGGACATCAACCTTGCGCGACCTTCCCGGAAACTCGGACACGCACGACTTGGTCCTTACAAGGTCGTCCGGAAGGTTGGCAAGGCAGCATACCGACTCCAGCTCCCTCCGGGCCTATCCCGTCTCCATCCCGTCTTCCCCGTGGTCAAACTCTCTCCCTTCGTTCCAGACCCCATTCCGGGTAGACGCCCTGTCACTCCGCCACCTCCGCAGCTCGTTGATGGAGAAGAGGAACACGAGGTAGAAGAGGTCCGGAATAGCAGACGTTTTGGTCGGGTCCTGAAGTATCTGGTGCGCTGGCGAGGCTATGGTATCGAGCACGACTCCTGGGAGCCCGCGAGCAACCTCCAGCATGCTGCCCAGAAGGTCAAGGACTTCCATGATCGTCATCCGGACGCAGTACGCTTACTCCGCACGAGTCCAATGACTCCAACGACTCCTCTACCACTCCGGATGACTCCTACAGCACTGGACCAGTTCTGGGAGCGCTGGCGCAGTCGGAAGGCTCCGGGCTCTGCGCAATCGTACTTCGACATCTTCTCGCAGCAATCCGGAGTTTCGGGTCTAGTGAATTCATGGCGTGGCAGGCAGGAATCTTCGCGTCGGGTCGCCGCAACCTTAAAGGGGGGGTGATGTAAGGGGACACTCCTATTTTCTCCTATTCCCCTGTCCCTGTCCCCTTCCTCCTCGTTCCTTTCTCCTTTCCTTCATCCCACGGACTCTTACCTACATCCCCTTCATTCCCTTTCGTCCCCTTTTCCTTTCCATCCACTCCTTTCGCATCCGAGTCATGTCCGGTGACTCCGAAGTCTTCCCGCGCTTCGGACTCGCTCGGACTCGTATATACACTTCGGGGCTCGTCCGGGCTACCCCTATCCTCTTTCCCCACTTCATTACTCTTTGCTCTTACTCCCCCAGGTCGCTGGCACGACTCCTGTACATTCCCCTTCCACTTCATTATCACATGCCCCCTTGTACCTTGTGATATTCGTTCGGACTTGTGGCTGGTGTACTGTACAGTTAT
This sequence comes from Pleurotus eryngii var. eryngii, assembly GCA_029467805.1. Taxonomy (NCBI): domain Eukaryota; kingdom Fungi; phylum Basidiomycota; class Agaricomycetes; order Agaricales; family Pleurotaceae; genus Pleurotus; species Pleurotus eryngii. Next base: position 3,015,949 of record SZVJ01000012.1, read on the forward strand.
CCTTCATTCCTCCCACGCTACTACAGTATATACTTCGCTTCCTAGCATGGAGAATCCCTATCCTGTTCTCTTTGGATTCTCCCTCTGCTAGGTGAGCAGCTCTCTCATGTATTGTAGTTAGACTTATTCATACTTTGGATTCTCCCTCTGCTAGGCCTGCGCTGTGCGGGCCATCTTGAGGTTGCCCTTACACCCCCCTGGTCCAAGTAAATGGAGACGAGAGATACAGAACAGAGTGTCATGGGCTTAGGGGAGTGAGCCATTGTTTTTTGACTTGCCTAAGAAAGCTACTGTTCTGGGGGATTACGTCCAGGCAGCAGAGTATTGTGAACTTTGCGTGAAATAATGTCTTTGTTTTTGGTCTTCATAAATGAATAAACTTAATGGTAACAGGAGTGTTTTCTGACTTCGCATTTCAGACTTAGTAAAAAAAGCCACTTTGAGTGACAGCAACTCAGTCTTCGCGAAAAGAGTTTCAGACTTCATGGAAAAAAAAAACCACTTCGCAACAATAACTGGGTCTTAGTGGTTGATTTTGAACATTAAGTGCTTCGAGTGTCGCTTTGGAATACTTGTTCAAGCCATATGCCATATGTAGATATTTTATGACAACAGAAGAAATGGCATATATTATAAAATATGTTTCTGATATGTTTTGAACAAAGAAGGTGGAAATGATGGAAGTGATGACATCTAGCTGAATATAAAATATGTTTCTGGTATGTTTTGATCAATGAATATGTAGGTATGATATAACGGAATAAGAAAACAGAAGCAAAATGATGAACAGAGTAACAAAGAAGGTGGGAATGATAGGAGTGATGTCATCTAGCCAAAATGGGAAGCTGATCTGAGAATGATCTGACCAAAATGGAACAGCACTGTAAATATACCAAGGGCACCCATAATATAATAAGTGTGTATAGTAAAAAAGAATATAAGGCCCAGCACCTATCTATGGCCAGATTTATCCATATGAAGTTAGGCGCCCACTGGGAAAGATCCATCGCTACTGTCAACAGATTGCCTGGACATTTCCAACCACCTACAGCCAAATTTTACCACCTGGGTTGTAGAAATGTATGAGAACCAGTGTTTGTATATGCATAAGTAGTTGTACAAGTTAGAGTTACAGAATATGATGTGATCAGGTGATCTCGTGACTTAGGGGACAGAAGTAAGTATGGCTGTACTTACACGCGCCATGGATAGTGTGAATTTGTGTTTGGTGTTTGTATGTCTGAGCCTGCAAGGCCTGCAACATCTTGGCGTCTGTTAACAGCTGCTTGGATGGCAGGATATGCATAGAGGTGCCCATCATGTCAGAGCCAGCAGGGGAGAGTAGGGGTGCTTTGCTTGTGTCTTCAAAGGTTGGTGGGAGTAGCAGAAGAGTGTCCAAATGTTCACAAAACAAGAAAGACATTGGATGCGAGTCCAGATCAGTGCAGGACATTTTCTGTATGGCTCTGGTGCCAGAATGGGAGATCCTGTTCTGCTGTAAGGGCAATCTCAAGATGGCTGACAGCACAAGCCTAGCAGAGGGAGAATCCAAAGATAACAGGATAAGGATTCTCCATGCTAGAAAGTGAAGTATGTACTGTGTCAGCATGGGAGAAAGGTGGGATAACCATATAGTACACCAGCCACAAGTCCAGAGAATATCACAAGGTACAAGAAGGTGCATGTGATAATGAAGTGGAGGGAATATGTAGGAGTCATACCAGCAACTGGGGAAGTGAGAATGGGAAGTAATGAAGTGGGGGAAGAGGATATGGGTCATCCAGACAAGCCCTGAAGTGTATATGTGTGCTCAAGCATGTCTGAGCAAGTCCAGAGCATGGGAAATACATCAGATGCATTGGATGTGGCTCAGATGTGCAGGGAATGGTTGGACAAGAGGTGGGATGAAAAGGGAACAAAGGAAATGTAAATAAGAGTCCATGGAATGAAGGGAAGGAGAAAGGAACAAGGATGGGGGAAAGAGACAGGGGGATAGGGGGAAAATAGAAGTATCCCCTTACAGTGCCAACCAGATGCAGTCTGAAGATGAAGAGCTAGGCAGAGCAAGGTTATGGGAAGAGATTGTGCCATCACCAGTCATGTTGTGCTAGTTGGCTGGGAAAGGTAGCTGTGGATGGAATTGCCTTGGTACACCAAGGACAACATCACTATGAATTAAACTTCTTGTTATTATGAGGTACCGTACTGTCAAGAGAGACTGGGGGCAGTTTGATTGCAAAGCACAGAGTTATGCTATTCTTTGAAAAAGGTCAGTACCTAAGGTGATGAATCATGATAACTCGAATCATAAACTCTTCACCCCATCTTCTTCTGTAACGCCCCCTAGTCTGTTGGCAATTACTCCTCGTTACCTGACAACCCCTCCTCCATTAAAAGCTTGAAGATATCGTGGACAAGGGCATGGTGGTTCTGGATGGTGAATTTGTGAGAGTGGCTGAAATCGCGTGCAGCAAACCTCGCAGAGACTTGTGCATCAAGGACTAGATCTTGAAGGGTATCGACTTCATCTGATCCTGCGTTGCTGAAACTTCCACCATCACAGTGGGCTACAAGCTCGATGCTGCGGATGCTGATGTAGTCTTCTGATTTCGGATCAAGATGTTCCAGCATTTGTCGAATTCTAGGAATAGCGTCCTGGTTGTCGTCGATCCACTGAGATGTTTGCGTGTAACTATCCACTTCAGACCGCATGTCCACACTCTGGGACAACTGCTGACGATTGTCGGCAAATAATTTCTCCTCATCTAGCTCGTCGAGGAGTATCAATTGACCAAGGGGAGAGTGGTGTTTTGACCGTGTCGCAACATGTGCTTCCACAGCCTGTCGTGCATCCACAAAGCGAGACCAGGTTTCACCAGAATGAGCCTTGTCAATAGCGTCTTTCGAGCGACCCATTTCACTCTCGAGGCTTTCCTTTTCCCTGTCAAGCTGATTGCGTTGCTGGTCACGTTCATCTCTCAGAGCGGAAAGCTCGTCCCGCGCCTGTGCCAATGTGTTGTCCTCTGGACTGCTTTGTTGCACCTCCGACGACGATTGGTCCGTTAGGGCTGTATGAGAGGATTGGAACAAAGCAAGTCTGGCAGTTAATCGACGCTTCTCATCAGCAGCGCGACGGAGAATAGCTAGAAATTTCTCAAAAAAGACTCTGGCGATATACGAACAATCTTACCTGCATTCCATGGCAACGATGATTGGTCTTCGACTATTCCATACGTGGCGTCCACAACGCCGAGCTGAGCCTCTGTCGAAGATATCTGTGACTCTAGCCTCTGAATGTCACCAGGAACATCGCCTTCACGGCGTCGAGCTGCAGACTCTTGCTCGTAGCTGGCAGCCTGGATGGGGGGGCTAAGTCAAAACACAAGCGGCAAAAATCAAGTGTACCTGAACCTTCCTCTCTGCCTGTGCTTGTACATGGTCATAGTGTTCTTCATGGAGATCAATTTTGCGAAGAGTATGGGCATGTTTGCGCTCCAATTCTCTATGACCGGCATTAAGTTTCATAATATGGTTGTGATGCTCCTCGGCCGCTGCTGATTGATTGAAGGCCAACTCCTCCAAACGACGCTGGTACTGTTTGAATTCGGCTTCAAGTAAGGCAATTTTCTCCACTAGCGCCGAGTGGTTACTTTCGCAAGTAGACAGTTGCTGCGCAATGATTTCCTCGGAGGGGGCTGGAGGAGGCTCCGAAACCATCACATCATATGCAACACGGTGGATATGCTCCTTGACTTTCGTGGTGATGTGGGCGAGTAGCTCGGCTGTAAACGATGCAGAGAAGTGCACTGGTTCCCCGGGCCGCATCATAATGGGTATTTGCCAGTCATCTGGCATCGAGTTTCCCGCAACAGATATAGGAAGAATGTATGAGACGAAAACAGGGAAATGTAGCGTAGTTTCCAAGTCTGTGGATCCTTCTGGACTATCTTCGTCGGCAGATGCAACTGCATATGCGGCGGAGTATGATGAAGTCGGACCAATCGAGACATGGCCACTAATCCACCACCAAGCCACTTTAACCCGTCCAGCTGCATAAAGGTATTTCTGGCTCAGCGTCCACGTGACATCAAGCTTCGCATCCTGGATGTACAGTGGCCCGAACCAGAAGTTTTCGACGCTTGCTTGACACTTGAATCCGGAGGTATTGACAGTGATACTAGCGGAAGCCGAGACACTAAAGATACGAAGTTTTAGGCATGCAGAGAACCCCGCTTCGTATGTTTTCCTCCGAAGCGTGCACCGGTAGGAGATGCGTAGAGGCTGAAGTGTTTTGCATACTACCGTACCATCGGGCAGCATCGGAAGACGCGTGTTGATGATGCTCGATGTCAGGCGAAGTAAGTCATTGACATCGAGATCGTTCACTTCGACAAGAAGTAGGAGGTCTGTTTTCCGGTACAGTCAGCATGGCCAAGGAACTTGCAAATAAATGGGAACCTTACTGGTGGGATCATCACCGAACACGAGCGTAATTACGTCAGGAGCTGCATTCCCAATTTTGAATTTACCATGGATGCCCAATGTGTTCGGACCAGTGACGGGGAAGGTTGCATACTTTAGCGCTATCATGAGCGCAACTTCTTGAATAGTGAGTTGGGGGCACAACCCGAGGGGATTGGTCCAATCCATCTTTGCGCTGAGGGTAGCCGAGGCATCAAGCAGGCCCCAAGACGAGGATCAGGTCGAACTCTAGAGAGGACCCTCCTTTAGGGTTATAGATGATGCCTGCGGATACTGACAACGTCCGCTGTTTGACGTTCAGCAGTATTTGAATGGGGAGAGTTTTGATATCGTGACCAAAATCGACGATTTCGGAGGTCGGAAGAGAGATACCCAAGGCGAAATCAGGAAGGCTAGCAGAAAGGAGGATCCCGGGACATTCTCCCTTCAAAACCCCTTTGATAGCGTTGACGTCGCCCACTTCGGCACAAATAGTGACGCCTAGACTATGTGAACATAAAAGAAATCAGATTGAAGACATACGCACCTTTCTGAACTTTATATTGCGCCGGTTTCAAAGGACCGAGTTCGATGTCGTTAGAGGAAGCTACTAGCATGGACAATGCTGTAAGACCGATGTCGGAAAGCACATCAGGGCAAGATTCTTTGAGAAGAGACCCAAAAGTCCACTTGTCCATGCCTGAAACGGCGCCAAGAAGGACGTATTGAGAAGATCCACCCTTGTCCTTATAGAAATACGCGGAGACTTCAAATTGAAGGGGTGTCGCAACCGAAGCTGACGACCAGCTGGTCTTGCCGTTAATCCAGAAATATGATTTCTGATTACCAGTTCCGAGCGACAATGCAATCTGGGCTTCGTCGATGTCGATCCCTGAGGCAACATTAACCTTCCCAGAATAGCAAGCACGTAGTTCAACTCCATCACGAGCTAGTTTAACGGAGGCTTCTTCGATTTTGTATTTCTTGTCTATTTCGATGTTGCCGAAAGTCGCCTTGACACCAGTCGAGGTGGACAACGAGAGTGAGAAGTCTCCAAAAGTGACTTCTACATCGGGCTGTTTCAGATCGCCGCCAAAGATGTACCGGTAAACTTGGGCCAGGTTCTCTAGTGAAAAGTCGGCCAACCAAGCAGTAAGTTCGCATTGTCCCGAACTCGCGCACGTCCCAGAGACACCAACCACGGTAGAGTCTAGGTCAAACTCGGCCGATATTCCAATGTCGAAGGCCTTTGGTCGTATTGTCTTCCCAAGTTGGAAGTTGATGTGGGCAGACACATTATTAAGCTAGATGAAGGATTAGCTGCGATTGGCGACCGTTCGTACTTGGGAGTGACCTTAAGGTTGCTGATACCCAGAGCATCATACCACTGTCCCCCTTGTAATTGTCCGCGAATGGACACCGTGCCACCTCCCTCCACAAGGGAGAAATCGAAAATTGAAGGCCGCTTCGACCCTGGCAGTGTGATGGACATTTCGCCGAATAGTTCCATCCTGTATCGCAAGGCATTTGGTTCAGACGGACTCAGGAATGTTCGGATGGCATGGAGTTTGACACCAATTTTGATCAGTTTCAGGTTCGTACCGAGGTCCACATTGGATAGATCAAGCGCCCCGACGAGTGTGAATGAAGGTGATTCGAGGGCCGTCTCCCAGGTCTGTTCCGGGCCGCACATAAGGAAGGCAGCTAGCTGAACCTTGACGCTACTTGTGCCGAGCAGGTCACGAAGAACATCCTGGATACCGTTTGTGCTCCTCCCCAAGTCCACCTCGCATTCGAAGCTCCATCCAATGTTCTTCGTCTTATCGATGAGGCAATTCTGATGGATGAACTTGTAGTTTACGAACGGAATGAGATCGAAGGGCCCGTTGACGAGTTTAGGGAAGATTTGGGATAGTGCTGAGAGAGATACTTTGGCCTCTTCATACAGCGGCTGCGAACCATCAGCGGGAGGGTTCACTCCTTGGGGGAGTGACCCTTGGAACTTGTAAATATCGATGGGAAGCGTGCCGATGCTGAATAGTGTTGACTTTCGGTCAAACACAATCTGTCCCTCGAGGGGGCCGGAGCCACCCGACGACATGTCCACCCAGCTCAACAAGGGTAGGGTGTTGTCGACGTAGTCTACGCGAATAAGCGGATCGCTGATGCCTGATGGAACAACATGTGCTGCGTTCACTTCATTGGGTCAGCAATACGATTGGTGACGATTATAATGCATTACCTACCCAGATTTGAAACAGAAACAGTGCCAAACTCTTTCGCGAGAATTCGCTTCAACACCTCATTATCTAGGCGACCCATAAGAGAAAGAGGGATATAACGACTGAACGTATCAAATTGCAAACCACAATTGAGGAATGACTAAACTTCTGATTAGCTATGCACTTTGAGATGGAAAGATCTTGCGCACATTTCCGTTGGCATCTTCAATTGTGAGGGTATAATCCAGAAATGGAATAGCCCACACGTAGGGCTTTTTCTGTGTCACTTGGTTTGACAAACTGTGTATTGCGAAGATCGGTAGTCCCGGCAACATATTCCTGGAGCCATCGACTACCAGTAGTACTGTCCTGAGGGATCGTAGTCAAGTAAAGCTTCATACCAGTGTTGTTGCTCTTCTTAAACCAGTCGAAAAGAGCCAGGACAGCGTTTTCTGCTTGTATCATATGCGTATTACACTCAGAGGTTCCGAAGCAGAAGTTGGCTTCAGTTTGCAAAATGGGGCCACCAGCAGTAAAACAAATGCGATGAAGCCACTATATCAAATAAGCGTGAGTTCAAGGTGCATCGCGAATGAAGAGGAACTAACTTCGGCGAGGTTGTCAGGCCAAAAACTTTGGGCTGGTACGTTCCCAAACAGAAGTTTGGCTTTCTACAGGGGATTGCCATCAATTTCGGAAATAATCTTGCTAGTTACAGAACTGACATCGTTTGCAGATCCATGCATGACGCTCTCTTGGCTTCTTACTCCTGGCTGTGACCGCTGGGCAGACGCATAACGACGGTGGAAAAGGACGTTTGGTTGGGTGGCACGGTCGCTTTCATGAGCTCTTTTATCTGGCTGACCACCTTTACGAAGGGCCTGATCGAATTTAAGAGCGTCGGCGCGCGTCGGCCATGGTCTAATAGGCCAACAATCCCGGTCCGCGCCCTTGTATTTGCTGTTGATCATGCGCTTGTACTCGCCTGGAGTTGCATACATATCTGGTGTGAAATGAGAGAGAACTACGCACACAGCTGGACAAGGGACTTACCATAAAAGTATAGGAAATTATGCCCAATCATCTTCCAAGTTTGATCGACCGCGTTAGCGATAGACACATTGAACATGGCGGCAGTTGTTTTATTGTTGACTTGCTTAAGGGCATCGACAATGAGTTGTTTGTATTGTTGAGCGTCGATATTCGTCAACCAGGCCGGTGGTGTCGATGGTACGATGAACACAATGTACTTCTGATTTGGGTCCATTTCTGGTTTGAAGAATCGACTGACGGGATAGGTACCAGCCCTGTGATGTAGATCAGAATTTATGAACATTGGAGATAGAATAAACCACGTACAACAGTACGGGGTCTGCTTCGGCAGCGTAACGAACGATTTGGGCCCAATCATTCGACCCGTTGGTTATGTCTCCACTGGTCGACAAGCTAGGCAAGTCAGAGATACCTAATCGCTGGTGCGCGACCAGCAATTCGTCGTGGTCTTGGTCTCCTTGCCAAGCGTCAAAGTCTACCTCCCAAAGGGTCTTCGACTCCGCCTGAGAGAGAGAGACTTCGGCCTCCTCCTCAGTCTCGGCGTTACCCCCGGTTCGGGCAAATACGTCAGAAGCGAGCATGAAGAAGTCGCCCTTGTCGACAGTAGCAGGAACGTAGAACATAGGTTTAGAAGCATCCGGCTTCATCGTGGTGGAGTCAAGTGGGTGATAGACAGGAACATCTGGGATTTTCTCGAGGACTAGTTTTTCCATCTTGCCGATACCAGACATTGACTGGCACGGAGCCAGCGTGGACGAAATCGGTGTGATCCATGAGGGAAGACGTCCGGAAAGTGAGCTATGCGTACGTGCGTGAGGATGAGATTATTGTTTCGCAAGCAGATAGACCTATCGAACTACAGAGACGTGCTTATAAGCGCGTTGGGCGAGGAAGATTATCGATAAGGATTCGGCCTACACCCCATTTGCAACCCCCAATAATTGACAGAATCAGGGCTTTGTTCGCGTCCGAACGCAAATCTAACTTGAAACGGATCCACGGGTGAGCATTCTACGCCGGCCGTTTCCAGGCTCCGAATGAGTATTGAACATACTGGGAACTCGCGTCCAGGCCTAGAGGTCATCGTGACATCCATTGGTAGATATTATGGTGTCAGAGCCCGGTGACTTCCACCGGATGTTGACAGTTGTGGGAGGGTTAACAAGGAACGTGCATGGACAAGCATAAGACGACCAGCATTCCAGGTGTCGCGTCGCTCGAGCAAATTACCGATGAAACGACTGGTCGGCGTAAACGACACGGCCTGAGGTCCCTAGTTCAACTGCTGGACTCACGCCTACCTCCGATGGCATTTCTTCTGGCGAAATGATTATTTGTCAGTCAGCAAGTACCATCTAGATGAACATTTCAGCAAATTGTGGTACATTCAGATTGCAAGATAATACCCTCACCATAGTGGATATGCCTGGTTATAAGAACCGGAACAAAACAATTCTTCCCATCTTCCTTCACATCTACATGCGGCAGTCATAACTCCATCCAGTGCATGGGATAGTTGCTGCAAAAGACTTACTAGGCAAATAATCAGCATCCGTGAGTCAAGGAGTCCAGATATTAGGCCCTGAGCTGGTCGGCGCTGGTCAACTATGAACGGACATTGGCGCTCGCCGGGACCGGTGGGAACATGCATTATCCATGGAAGAGAAGCGGCAGAACAAGGTTGGAATCTCTTTAAATATGGACGACAAAATATAAATACATACAACCCTAAGATAATAAAGATAGTAGTGATTCGAAGAGCGAATGCAGATAGAGTAGTTACATAGACGATCAAGGCGAGAGCCGACGTTTCTTCCTTGGAGAATCTGGAAGTTCTACGCAATCGAAGACCACTCTCTCGCGCGGTGAGTCTGGTGATATGGGAGTTGATATTGGTAGGCGAAGGGAGGAGTGTACTGGAAGTTCATCGTCCTCTTCGTCTTCATCCCATCCATCTACTTTGTTGTCGGCGGTAAGTGGTCCCACTCTGGCATCCGAATCAATCACGATTGAGATATCCTTATCGGTTGCTTGCTTGCAAGAGGAAGCAGCGACGCTGTTGCTCTTTGAACTTGACACTCGTTCCCCACTATGCGGTACGGTCTTGGGTGTAGCTTTGCTCTTGCCTTTCCCAGTGGGTGGTTTCCCAGACTCGAAGATACGGCAAAGTTCCACCCCGACCCCGACATTTAGCAGAGCATCCATCCAAAGCTAGACGGAAGGCACTGTTAATTGGAGTAGATTCAGAGGCTTGAGGATATCAATGTACCTTCTGATTCTCTCGTTCAGTGTCACCCGGCCCTTTAACCTCGACAAATTTGCATTCCTTCTTTGTTGGATTCCACACGATCAGATCTGGGACGCCGCTACTCCGTCCGTTGTAATCCTCGCAGAAAAGGCGGCATATCCCTGCCAAAGCTGTCCCGCCGAGACACTATTGTCTCATCGATAAATAGCCACGAGAGGACGACTAATGTAGTCACTAACCTCAGCAATTTCAATGAGATCGGAGCACTCGCAGAGGTCCCAGCTCATGCCTACACACCACGTCTTCTTCTCTCGATGCATCTTGTCATGCTTCTCAATGATATCTTTCGCCCATCCTCCGCGAATTTCCTTTAATCGAACATCTACAATGTCCTTCCGAGCGTAGTAGAATATCTCATCGCGTAGGTCGAGAGGCTCCGTCTGGTAGGGCGTCTCGAACGCGCCCGGTACATCCCAGAATATGATGTCCCAGAACAGCAGGGCGAAGAGTGTGGTCAGAATGCCCGTCTCGGAATGAAAGCTAAAGGATTCTGTGAACATGGGGTAACGAAGGAGGGAGTTGAGGAACAAACCCTTTGAAGCCTTGCCGCTCGTAATACTGTAAAGCACGAGTCTCTACATTGACTTCGTCGCCGCCTCTGCCTACCCACACAGACTTGCCTATCCACTTCGCGACTGGATGCTACAAAGAAGGTTCAGTGCTGAACTTCACAGCCTGATAAGATGCCAGCTACCTTAGTCTTCGAGGGAGAGGTCTGAGAACACGAAGGAGACGGTGTTATGAGAGCGGCGAGTCCTCTCGACCGCGCTGACTGGGGCGTGTCCATAAGGGTCATTTGATGATATGTCCGCTTGGCAGGCGTCGCGGGAATCACGGAGTTCTCCTTGTCTTTGTCTTCGGTGTGGGGAATGTGCTGCCCGTTGGCGTCGAATAGGAATTTGTTGCCATTGCGGGTCCTGACGCGGAGGGCTTCAAGTTCGACGACCTTGGGTTTGCTCAGCTGCCCTTCGCATTTACTTCGCTCGGCTTCGGGTATGTGCAGCTGCTTCTCGAGTCGCTCAAGTCTGCGGAAAAGGGACGGCCTATATACTAGCACGTTCCCTGAATCAGGCATGATGATGTTGCGTTACCGAGCGAACACACCTAGAACTGTATCTTCGTCGTTCAGGGCTTCTACAACTCCTTCTCTGGTCCGCGACAGTCCGTCCTCTTTGGCTATATCGTCGAAAATATCCCACATATAGCGTGATATCAGTATGGCTCGACGTTCATACCATTTCGCTCGTTTACCCCTCAACCAGACCTTCTGCTTCAGAAGTTCCTCTATTATACGGTACTCGAGTTTGTAGTCTTTGAGCGGCCCGAAGCTTTCGGTGGCCTTTGACACCATCCGAGTGTAGACATATCCTGTACAGGTAATTAGCTACATATAGCGAGTTCCGAGAGCAGTCATACCGGATTCAAACCTCTCTAAGCCGATACGCGAGGGTTCAACATCATCCTTGGGTTCAACTAGGGCCTTCGCGTTGCGTAGCGTCAGAAGAACTCTCCACTTCGGGTAGATTTCCTGTACAAACAGCTCCTTGACTTGTTTCCCTCGCGCCTGTCTCGGAGAATCTTCAGGTATTTCCTCGTAATCGCCATCTACCTCATCGTCTAGTTTCTTACGTGATGACGAAGCCACCAGACTCTTTGCAGAACCCTTTATAGGACTCTTTGCTGAGGTCTTTGCTGGGGTCGCTAAAGCTTTCGCGGGGTTTGGAGTAGCGGGTGGGGGCTTGTCGGTGCTCGGAGATGACGAGAGCGGAACCTGTTGGTCGATTAGCGACTCGATGCATTCATGTATTTGCAGGGCCTTGTAGTAATCAAGGAAATCGTCCCTGCTGGCCCAGACGCCCGTGGTACGTTTGAAGGCGTATCGAGTGTATGTCCGCTTCTTGAATGCAGTCAAGAGTGCGGGAAGGGCAATGGACTTCGGTAATTCGGTGCTAGCGCGAGGAATAAGGCTTCTAGTCGACCACAAAATGGAAGGATCCCCACCTCCTAAACGCGATTATATTTATTCGCATTAGCAGATCGAATATGTCGGGATTTAAGCGGACACATTTAGCTGCGGGCAATAGTGTCAGCTCGATTGTAATGAAGCTTGGACAGAAATCTGATGTACTCAGTTGCTTGAGAGCCAGGCCTCGTAATACTAGTTCTTGGGAGGACGGCTTAATCGGTTTAAAGGGGAGTTTATTCTGTCGTAACGGCGGTGGTTGGGGGTGTTTTCGATCTAATTATAAATCCTAGGGTACTCTGCCGTAGATTTGAGCTGTTAGTCGGCTTCTTGACAGGAGATGTTTCGAAGGGGATTGTAGACTGTTTCGAAGAGCGATTTATCAAAAGAGCTATAATCTCAGCTTTCTGGAAATCTATCTCAGCATAGTTCATGCACATGTTTATGAAAGATACTGCATACCGTCAGCTTTCCAACCTTTACCTTCATTTCCTTTGCTACCGCCTTGAGCTGCTCAACCTTTAAGCAGTTAAGCAACTCCAATAATGTCATGACTTTCTCATTTTGACAGAAGTAGGAGTAATCGTGGCTAGGGGTGTTCGGCGGAGACGACGAAGGCGTAGTCGTTGTCGAGGACGGTTCCGAGGACGAAGCTGGCGCAAAATCTTCATCAGAATCCAGCGTGAGGTCAATGCGGTCGGGCTCGGGCTCCTGTTTGATATCAGGTTCAGCATCCATTTCAACCTCAGGAGAGGATGTATCGAAGGAGGTTTTGGTGTAGGTGAGTTCGTCTATCGCTTCAACGAGACCTTCCCCAACTTCCTTCTTCAGATTCTGGAGTTTCGGCACTGAATACCACTGGCCAGGCTTGCGCAGAGCGAGTCGTGCAAGCAAGAAGCGCGAGTTATCTACGTATCGATCAGTGCCTCATCGACGCACACAGAGCGATGTAATGCCTACAGGATATATGACTGAATTTACCAATGACATCCCATTCCTCCTCAGAAAGGAGGCAATACTCGTACTCATTGACGATATTTATCATTTCTGGATGATATGATGTTCGAGGGTTACGTTTATTTCGCTGGAACAGACATACCCTCAAAAATTCGAAGATATACTGACGGCCTCCTTTCCTCCTGGTTCTCCGACCGGCATTTGTCATCAATTTCATCCAACACTGCTTCTATGCGCTCAAGGTTAACTTCGTCGAGAGGATCATTCTCCTGGATATCCTCTTCTACGTCCATGTTGAGTCAACGGAGCCTTTGGCGAATCGCCTTGTATTAGTGGGCTCAGGGTTGGTAGGCAGGAGGCAAAGAGGGCTTCAGATTCAGGCGCGTCGCCTCGCGGTTGGTCACAAGTGACTTTCTTTGCTCCTGGCGCTTATTGATGTGACCATTTCCTGCGTCGGTCACAGAAGTCACACATCAAAATTTCGCCTCTCTTCATCGAATCGACTCATGGACCCTACCGCTGTATGTGGAGTGATCGACGAGGTTTCTCGCAGTATCGCTTCTGTTCGGGATTGCATCAAGGACTTGCGTGAAAAGTATGTTGGTGGTCTGTGAGCTTCAACCGAAATTATATTCATTATTTCCAAGGCAGAATGGTACGGACCTTGATACGAAGGACGGTATATCACTGCTCACATTGAAGAACCACGTCATGGCGTCATATCTTCAATCCTTGCTATTGGTCTCCTCACGCCGTGCCTTGGGACATTCGCTCGTGGACAGGCAACCTTCATCTCAGCCATTCAGCGATCCTGAACGCTCTGCCAGAGGATCCAATGCTGGGGATCTTGTTGACTCAATGATCGAGAACCGAGTTGTTTCTAGAGAAGATCAAAGTGCTAGAAACCAGAATGAGATATCAACTTGACAAGCTAGTCAAGCTTGCGGAACGGTCTCCTGACGCTGCCGAAAGTGCTGCTGACGGTCAGTATACATATGCCCGACCTGATCGACAACGAACTTACGACCAACTATCATATAGATCCTTTGGCATTCCGACCCAACCCCCAGAACCTCGTGCAAGTTGACGGGGGCGGTACTGGGGATGACCGCCGTAAGGACCGTGATCATTCAGAGGACGAAGATGTCTATCGCCCACCTCGTCTTGCACCTACGCCTTACATTGAGACCGCCAAAGATAAAAGGGCTAAGCGTCTACCTGCGCCAAGTGCACTCACGTCTCTCCTCGACATCGATCCCTCTCGGCCGCACATGGAGACCACATCTGGCCTGGGGACTACGCCTTCACTCACCTCCGCTCGTGCTCGCGAACTCAATCGCATCACCGAGTATGAAGAAGAGAATTTCACTCGTCTAATGATGAAAAAGAAAGACCACATACGCCGGCTTCGTGACGAGGAAGACATCGCTTTGGGTGGAAGTGCTAGTGTTGGTGGAAGTTCGGGCAAAACGCGTCGGCGTGGCGGTGGATTCGAAGATGAGTTCAACGACGTGCTGAAGAATGTGGGCAAATCTAGAGGAGTGTTTGACAGGGACGGCTACGAGGAACTGAGGGAGAGAGGCAAGAAGGGCGATATTTTGGAACGGAGTCGCTCGAAACCGAAGTCACGAAGCTCGGGGAGAGACGAGGTCGGAGAAGAGACTGGAGATGCTGGGCGTAAGCGGAAAACGCAGTAGGTTCGAGGCTGATATGAAGTCAACGAAGAAAAAGCTCGTCAGATCCCGCAAGTAGCTGGATATATATATATTATATTATACATATAGTAATTGTACGCCCAACGAAGAGCGCAGAACGATTGGGATTGACTCGGCGATGGAATGAAGATGGTGCAGGAGAGGTGCTCTGTCAGATCCGTTCTTCCATGTTGTGGCAAGAATATTTTACTTGCTGACTCACTGGAACTTGAATTTCGAAATCTAAATGTTGTAATTGTCAGGTCACGTTACTACCGCGTCGACTTTGGTTGCTGTTGTTTGGTTTGAAGTCGAACCATTGACCCCTGAGTGTGGCGATCTGCACTTACTCCCAATTCTGATCTCGACATGCTCGCAGTCACTACAGCCGGCGCGCTCCTCATCGCCGAACCACATTCTCTCAAACGAGACAACCCGTTACCCCCCTCTCGTTGACCTTTCTATTTCTCCAAATTCATGTGCATGGGCCAATGGCTCAACTGTATACCTTTCTTCGGACGAAGCGATACATCGGTACGACCGCGTGGCAGGATCCCTGGATCATGTTATGTCCTTGGCTGAGCCGAATTCGCGAGTGCTGGTGAAGGATGGTTCCGGCCTCATTGTCAGCGACGGAAGGAAGGTTCATATTGTGGATGTGAGGGGAACGACTACACAGACACTCGAGTCACATACTTCGGTCATTTCTTCGATATCTTTGTCCACCGATGCCTCACTTCTGGCGAGCGCTACATCGGCCGTTGTCCATGTCTATAACTTGGCTACAGGTTCCAATTCAGTACTAAGGGGACTGGCTCTGGCAGGCCAGAGTATTGGGGCATGCGCGTTCCACTCACATTCACGGACGAGGCTTCTCCTCGGAATCGGACGGCAATTCGTGGTCTTCGACACCACCCGCCCATCTAGCCCAGTGAAAACGATCCCGTTAGACACCTCTAGTTCCGGAGATATCAACGCGGTCAGTTCAAGTCCTTTCAGCAAATCATTGGTAGCTGTATCAACAACCGACGGCTACCTCGGTCTTATAGACCTTGAGAAAGAGAAAGGGTGCGTCGTATCATTTGCCAGTTCGTTGTCCATGAAATGACCTAGCGTAGATTATTCCGTACCCTCAATCTCGGTGTGGCAGTCCCCTCCATGTCTTTTTCTCAAGATGGAGCATCGGTATACCTCGGCACTTGCGATGGGCGACTACTCATGGTTGATTTACGCGCTTTGGAAAAGCCACCCAAAGAAATAATGGTTAATCCAGACGGCAAGCCCATCACGGCCATTGCAATACAGGTACGAAGACTGAACTTACGTTTGCGACACAATATATTGATTACTTTCCTAGAGTAAATCTCAAGCTCAGGAATCCCTCAAGAAGGATAAAGTAGCCAGCACGAGCAAGGTAACCACTTCGTCAAGAGGTGCTGTATCCCACAAAACTACTCCGAAGTCACCCTCGAAACCACTGTCATCGAAGAAGTCGAAAACTCCTGCAATGCCGGACGCGGGCGCAAAGGTACGCAGTCAGCCTGAAGAAGCGAAAGGTCTAAATGATAGTCAGATATCTGGTAAGTGGTGGTGATGTAAGATCCTTTAGGGTGCAATCAGGCTTACAACGACATCAGTACAACTGGAAAATCTGTCTGCATTCAGAGCGCCCACCAAATCAAAGGTTTCTACCGCGAAGCCTGATTCACCTAAAGTGTCAAAAGCAAAGACACCTACTTCCTTAGCCTCTCCGAGCCGAACTACAGCCAGTGCTAGACCCGCGAAAGTATCTTCCCCGAGTAAACTCAGCAAGGACGGGCCCCGGAAGCCCAGGACGATGCCAACGGGTTCTCGTGCCCGATTACCAGCAGAAAATATCCCATCTAGCTCATCCCAACTGAGCGTCCCTTCAGAACACGATTCTCGTCCGAGGTCGAGGCAAAGCGCAATCTCCTCAGCCAGCCGAACGGTGTCTTCCACCTCTACCATGGGGCCGTCCACCGGCTCACGCGTTTCCAGCATAGCTTCAGCCCGTTCCGCATCGTCTTTATCGTCTCGAACCACATCTTCGGCGACTTCGAGCAAGCAGACCAGAAGGTCAGCCAAACCAGCACGCGAATGACTAGCCGGACGCCCTCACCGGATCTGCCAGGTGTAACTGCTGATCCCGCCACACCAATTCCAGCAGTGCGAAAGAGGGCTGCGCTCGGCGTGCTAGGACTGGGTACACCTGAAGTCAACCGGTGGATTGAGGCAGGGAATGATGGAGGCGAAGCCGAGGCACGGAAAGATAAGGGGAAGGGGAAGGCTGTTGGGTTCCAAGAAACTGTTGATGCATTCGAAGGCAGAGACGAGGACGAGGATGACAAAGAGAATGAGCGCAGTCTCGTTGTATCACCACTTCGCCGGGGCAAGCCTGCACAACACGATTGGGCAGCCGCGTCTCCCACAAGATTTGCTATGCCATCGTCTCCAGGTGTGCCCACAACCGGGCCTGCTTACGAGCTTTTAAGAACTATCGTCAAAGATGTGATGTGCGACTTCCAGCAGGAGTCGCGGAACGAGATGGTAGGGCTTCATCTCGACATGCTTCGTATGGGACGGAACTGGAAAAAAGACATGAAGGAGATGATGGAGTATATGGGCAGCTTGAAGGCGCTTCAGGAGGAAAACCTTAGACTCAGAGAAGAGAACGAACGTTTAAGAAGGAATTACTAAGACCCGTTCTTCGCAGTAGGCTGTGATGTACATCCTTTTGTAAAGGTGTAGTGGCTACGTACCAGTGTCCTCGTATATTTACGACAAGCGGAGAGCATGCAGTCGACCCATGGATTTACAGGACTACCTACGCCTTACCATCAAGAGTGCCAGGTCCCGCAGTTCCCTTTGAATTGGTTGCTTTTGTCAACCTCTTATCTTTGTGAGGCCGATGTACTTGAGATATGCCTCAATAACACACGAACCATTACCCTGCGAGAATTCGCTGTAATACGTCCCCGTGGCGTCTCTCTCGTCCAAAGCAGATATCAGCACAAAATACGGCAACGCTCCCGCAAGGGCGCTCGTAAACGCTGCGGCGAGCATCAAAGACGTCAGTAATATAACAACACGTGGCGTAGGCAAGTAGAACTGGGCAATGATGATGTGCGCAGGCGACTTGATGAATAAGACAAGTACCAGGATAATCGAGCAGCCTACCCCTGTAATCAGGACTGGGTCATCTAAGAACGGGAGGGGGTTCCAGGGGCTCACTTATATTTACCCATATTACGCTTCTCAAACCAAGAGTCGCCATCTTCGAGTCATTATACAACCGCGTGGTCTTTGCAGAAACGCGCTTGTATAGTTTGGCTGAGGGTATAAAGGCGAAGAGTGGAATATTGACCAACAACAGGATGATGGTGTACGGCCCCCTTGGTTGGTATAATGAGACCAAGGACCAAAGGTGAAGGCCATGTAAGAACACAACGAGGGCAGTGGCATTGATTCGGAGGACTATCATCGATAAAGAGGGATAACAAGATTCAAGGCAAGCAGTTTACATACCATTGGAGCCAACAGGCGAGAGCCGTGCCCGAATTCTATGTTTGTAACCTCTGATGGAGTCGCTGAATGAGGAGGCAGGCTTCAGGCTTCTTCTGAACGAGCATGTTCACGTATATAGAACATAATAATCATACAAGAGCTAGAGCGGTGGAATAAACATCTATCGTTCACTCTTCATCGGCGCCCTCGACTTCGCGCTTTCCAGCTTTAATTTTGGGAGCTGGGCGTCCTGCGGGCTTCGCTGGTCGTTGGGCCGGTCTGTTGTGCGGGCTGGGTGGAGGCGTAGGGTAGTTACTGGCCATGCATTGCGACACGCATTGATTCCAAGCAGCTCCCTGGAATCCAGCTAGCGTACAAGCAACCTCACACTCTTGTTGCTGAAGGAATTAATCAATAAGGACACAGGGCGAAAGGAGCCAATTTGCTTACTGTAGGGCGTTTGGTAGGGCCACGAGCCTCGAGTTCATCGACATCCCGCTTTCCAGCTTTGACTTTGGGGGCTTTGCCTTTCGGAGCTGGTCGTGCCGCCGGCTTCGCTTGCTGTGCCGGTTTGTTGTGAGGGCTAGGTGGCGGCGTGGGGTAGTTGCTGGCCATGCACTGCGAGACACACTGGTTCCAAGCTGCTCCCTGGAATCCGGCTAGCGTACAGGCGACTTCACATTCTTGTTGCTATATCCTAGATTAGATGATCACCCGAACGAAATGGAGCCAACTCACTGTAGGACGCTTAGTGGGTCCGCGTGCTTCGAGTTCGTCAAAATCCCGTTTTCCGGCCTTCACCTTTGGAGCAGGTCGCCCCGCAGGTCGCCCCACTGGCCTCGCTGGTTTTGCTGGCCTGTTGTGGGGACTAGGCGGCGGCGAAGGATAGTTGCTAGCTATGCACTGTGATACACATTGGTTCCAGGCTGCACCTTGGTGTCCAGCTAGCGTGCAGGCGACTTCGCATTCTTGTTGCTACGTCCTAGTTTAGGGCGATGTCTCAACGAAAGGGAAACGGCTTACCGTGGGGCGCTTCGTAGGACCGCGGGCTTCGAGTTCATCGAAATCCCGCTTTCCGGCCTTGATCTTCGGCGCAGGTCGCCCCGCTGGCCTTGCGGGCCTCGCAGGCTGTGCAGGTCTGTTGTGTGGGCTAGGTGGTGGCGTAGGGTAGTTACCCGCCATGCACTGCGAGACACATTGGTTCCAAGCAGCTCCCTGGAGTCCGGCTAGAGTACAGGCAACTTCACATTCTTGTTGCTGAAAGGGACGTTCAATAATGAAATACATCGTGAAGAGCTGTTTTGCCTACGGTTGGACGCTTGGTGGGGCCACGAGCCTCGAGTTCATCGACATCCCGTTTTCCGGCCTTCACCTTTGGAGCAGGTCGCCCCGCCGGCTTCGCTGGTCTTGCGGGTTGTGCCGGCCTGTTGTGTGGGCTAGGTGGTGGCGTAGGGTAGTTGCTAGCCATGCACTGAGATACACATTGATTCCAGGCTGCTCCTTCGTGCCCAGCCAGTACACTGCAAGCAGCCTCGCATTCTTGTTGCTAAAACTCTACTATTAATGGCCATGCGCGGCGGAAGGAACAAAACCGTCTACCGTGAGACGCTTTGTGGGTCCGCGGACTTCGAGGTCGTTGTCGTGTCCGTGCTCCCTGAGACAATGTCGTCAGCCGACGGTATACTTCGGCGATATTACATTGGGCCATACAAGGGGAACGCAGCGATGACTGCAGCTTGGGCCAAAAAGGCGAGAGCAGCAAACTTGAAGATAACTTTCATCGTCAAAGAAGGAAGGGGTGGGATGAAGGGGGAAGAGTCCTGCTCTGGGAGGTGATGGAGGTGGAGACGTATTGAGAAGTGACCAGCACTGCTGAGGAAACTCTAGCAATGAACTTCGAGCTTTTATACACTTTCATGAGAGCCTGCGCCATCGGATTTCTACTAGTGGAGTATGTAATCGCCTCCATGAAGGAGGTAGCTGATATCGCCGTTGATGCGGGCGCTTTGTTGAAACAACAAGTCCTCCACGGCAAGCGGGTGCAAAGTGGGTGTAACTTGAAACTTTGTGAACCAGGTTTCTGTGGCGAAGATCACTCAGCAACATTGATAACCCTGAGGGAGAGTGGGAGAAGTTTGCAGATACCTATGCGCCATTCATGTATCGTGGTGCTCGCTGTTATGTTTCGCATCCAGATTCCGTGGAACAATTTCTAGGGCAATGATAGCCCGAGATCCGCAGCTCTTCGGTAGAATATTGAAGAAAGTTCATTGACAAATATGCATCAGAGCCTACTATAGGTGATCATAAGATGCTACGGCTTCGGTCCCCAGTTTCTTTTGAAACTACTACTGGTTAATGGGACTCGTAACGCTCTGACTGATTGGAACACGCCTCATCGACACCATTACGATAGCCACTAGCGAGTCGTTGGTTGAGAGCATGCAATGAAGTCGGATCTCGGTGGTATATTGGTTGCCCCTCTACATTGCTGAACTTCCGGTATATCACTCCGTCTCTGGCTTGCCGTCGAAGTCAAAGTCTGAGGTTGGGAATTTTGGTTTACATTGATGGTTGAAACGTTGAGTCCACCGACCATCGGGGGAGTAGATTATCCTCAAATGAATGAGCACAGCGATCTAACTATTAGATGTAAATAAAACAAAGGCAATACTGATACAGGCATACAACACAGCGGTGAATAAAGACAATCAATCTTTCTCAGCATTCTCCAACTGCCGCCGTTTGCGCGAGTTTCCCCTGAAGAAGCAATGTCAGTAAACGTACAATGCCTGGATAATCGGACGATAGAGTACTCACACTTCGGTATCAAGTCCCCGTTTCTTACCACTCTTCGCCTCGTCCAAAAATTGGTCCAAACCGAAGACGTCACCTGTGTCTTTCTCGAACTGTACAGGACCTTCCCGGACCTCTTGATCGTTGGCGCCCTCGAAGCCAACCTTCGCCCGCCCGAGTCCAAAGCGATCATTGTCGAGAGCCTTCCCAATCCCTTCATCGGTTCCTCCACCGAAGGACTCCTCGTTTCCCTCTTCTATATTGCCTCTCGCTTTGTAGATTGCAGCGGCAGCGGTAGAGCCATGGAACAGCGGCTTGTCGTAAAGATTATAGGACTCCTCGTCCGCAAAGTTGCCAGACAGCGATTCCTGGTTGAACAACCGCGAGTCCAGCATTGACTCCTTCGACGTCGTGGGCTTCGCCAAGCCCAAAGCAATCTTCTCTGAGATGTCTCGGTTTTGTTGACGTGCGAGCATCTTCGCGCGTTGCTCTGTTCCCATGTTGTTCATCCTCATTTCGCGCTCGCGCTCTCTCCTCTTCTCTTGCCTCATCTGGTCGCGAATCTGCCTTGCATCGTCATCCTCTGCATCGTCATCCGAGCCTGCCTCCGAACCGCTGCCGCTACCACTGTCACTTCCGTAATCAGCAAGTTTAGACGTCATTGCAGCCCGACTGGCGGCAGTAGGTTTGGGTGCAATGCCACCCCTCTCCTCTCGCGCTCGCTGAGCAAGAAGACGAAGGTTCTCCTCTTTCGCCTCCTTCTCCTTCTGAGCGACCTTCTGCTGCATCAAAGCACGCTGACGGACTTCTTCACGAGCGTGACGATCAGCAATGTAAAGAGCCTCAGAGAATTTAGCGAAGTTATCGTTGATATGGACCTAGAAGGGGAAATCATAAGCTGACTTCTTGTAATGAAGTCTGAGACTCACATCTTGCAGCCCTCGTCCATCTGCAGCAAGTCGCTTATCAAGAGGGATAGTGAAACCTTTGTTGTTCTTCCAATTGGATATACACGGCGGGATCATCCATTCTTTCTGCTCTACAGCGGTCGCTTTGCGAGGAGGGCTACGAAGGACAGGCGGTGGGGGACTGGGTGGACCTCTCGGAATTTTCTTATGCTTGAACCTCGGTGGCTCTAGAGGATCCTCCACAATTTCCGACATTTTGATGATGCGCTGGTTGAGACCTTGGGACCTATTTTGTTGCCCGGGGGTATACCGAATGAAGGATGTCTTCCCCTGCCCGTCCGGGATATTCTTGGGCTGAGCGGCCTTTATTTTACCATTCACCAGTTTCTCGAGTGCCGCGCGTGTTTTGTCAGCAGTAGCTTGGACTTCATCCTCCGAAGGTCGTTCCATGTTGCGAGCCTCATCGTCGAGGTCCTTTCGGTGTTGTAGAGGCACGAGATCCTTGAACTGAGACTGTACAATCTTCCCTGCCCTCTGGCCCTGGTGTGCTATGGCATCGTACCGAACATTGCCTTCGCTATCCACTTGCAACGCTAGTGTGTTCCCTGAAGAAGCCTGACCGACACTACATTAAAGCAGATAAGCTAGAGGCAATACCCGACTACTCACCTTCTTCTTGCCCATTTCTAATGGATACTGCGCGACATGACATTCGGGGAAGGACCCACCATCCCCTAGGTAGAATGGATCAATTGGCCCGAACGGATCGAGTTACTCAAGACATACCAAAGTCATCCTGCGATGCTGGCTTCCATCCCGCTCTCTGGCCGTATGAAGGAACCACTCCCCGCGATATGATTGAGAGTGACGGAGCAGCCGCCTGTGGTTGCTGAACAATCTCGTCTTCCTCGTCGTCAGAGACGGTGGGGGCATGTACGGGGTTGGGCAAGAGACTATTAGTATCAGCTTAGCTTTCAAAAATTGAAATCACTGCAATGAACGAAGAAACGTACGCTGCCAAAGTAGCCATTTCGTGGATTAGTGGTTAGTAGAGGAAAAGGTGGGCGCCAATTCTCGTCACCGATTATTTGTCTTGCACAGACATGCCAAACAATCTCGATCAATAGGGGTCGCAAAGAGCGGTCACCCACACCGAATGGCGCAACTGCATTGATGATCTGCTGACTGATTTAGCGATCAAACGTATAAGGTGACTGGACATGGGTAGACGTATCCGTTCAATACTTTCGGACTATACACCAACATGCCCGCGCTGAAAGGATGGCATCGAGGGGAACGGGCTATTCAAGAGAAGCTTGGATATCGAGCAGCGATGGCGATGGCCTTTGCGGCCATCGACGGGGATATGCCTGAACAACATCGGGAGTTCTATGTAACCAAACTACCCTTCGTACCCGTCACAACCCTTGATGGACTCGGTCGACCATGGGGATCTATTCTTGCTGGCGCGAACGGGGAGCCTGGATTCATTCAAAGCCCTTCAGACGTAAAGCTGGTGCTGGATACTCGAGTATGGGAAGGGGATCCTTTGCTGCAGAATTCGGATTTGTTTGGGAAGAAGGACAAGATGCTGGTTGCCGGTATTGGCGTGGAGTTCTCCACCAGACGCCGGAACAAGTTTGCTGGCTGGATATCAAAATTGGAGAAGAAGGGACAACAGATTCAGCTGCAACTCGATGTAAACGAGGCCATTGGGTACGTTGCAAGTCCCAGAATCCAGTCACATTTTAAACCTAACAATGCAATTCGTCGCAGAAATTGTCCAAAGTATATCAATGTACGCGATCTGGTTCCCCACCCTCAAGCTTCCCCAAAGATCATACATCGCGAACTAAGACTTTCTCCCTCCGGCCGGCTCCCCGACGAAACCATCAATTTATCCTTGACGCTGACACGGTGTTCATTGGCACGTCTTACGTTGCTCCTAAGGAAGATGAATCGAGTTATCCCTCGCATGTTGGAATGAACCAGCGTGGAGGGCGACGAGGATATATTCGCGTAAAGCCTTCCGATGGACGAACTGTCGTTCTCCCAGACTATTCTGGTGAGTTTACCCATGACAATCCTGTACATGGCTGGAACTTCATTGTCATCCCAGGTAATAGACTGATGACCTCGCTGGGAAACATAGAGGTCACCCCGCTAGCGTCCTTGACGTTTGTATCCTTTACTAGGGGCGATATTCTGTATCTCACCGGTGAGGCGCAAACGCTAGTAGGACCGGCTGCACACAAAGTTATGCCCCTCCACAATGCCCTCACCACCGTTAGAACCACCGGTTACATCTTCGTAGCAGACGCTCTCCCCGTGAGGCAGCGCCTCGGTACAACCGTTGTACCAAGTCCTTACAGTCCACCGGTTCGCCTCCTCGCTGAAGAAGCATCTTCAACATCTTACTTTCAAGGCAACGAGAAAGACGTTACGGCCACATTGCAAAGCATCAAGATCCTTAGCCCCTCGTTAGCCACATTCACCTTCACGACCTCCGAAGACATACACTTCAAAGCAGGTCAGGCTGCTATACTGGATTTCACGCCGTTCATAGGGGAGGAAGAGTACCATCACATGGCCTCTGGCAAGCCATCTTCCGTCAACGACGATCGCATTCGAACGTGGACGATATCCAGCCCGTCTCTAGATTCTCCGGCTCGCGCTTTCGAACTGACTATGAGAGAGAAGCCAGGCGGGGCAGTGACGGGAGCTCTCTTTTCGGTCGCTCGAAAACTGGCGGATTACAGGCCGGAACTTTTGACCGATCTATCTCCCCTTGCGATCGGGGTGAAGCTCCTTGGTATTACTGGTGACTTTACATCCCCAGAGGAACCCCGGCGCTCCTTATTGTGGATCGCTGGCGGGATTGGTATCACGCCGTTCCTTAGTATGCTCGCTTCTACGAAGCCTACGAGCGCTCCGAGCAGCATAACCTTCGTCATCTCCACTCGCGAGCCGGATGTACTTCTCCGCCTCGTCTCCTCCACCCTAGGAGCAAACAATAGTCACATCCGTATAACCATCCATATATTCAGTACTGTGTCTGCGACCGAGTCACTGGACATGCCTAGTGTCACCATATACACCATTCCGGGCGCGTTGGAAGCAGTTTATTCAGCCGCATTGGACCTGCCCTTATTGACCAGATTATCTATATGTGTGGGCCACCGTCTTTCGAAACCGATATTCTGGCGACGCTGGTTGATGTTGGGGTCGATGCTAAGACGGTTCGTCGGGAGAACTTTGGCTACTGATCTCCAGCGAATATCACCTTAATATGTACATATTCTATCAAAGCAAAGTATTTTTCCAGCACTCCGACTGTAAATGCTTGCTTGAATATATAGCTGAACCTAGCTGAACCGTGGCGGAGGTGTGGCTAGCGCTCTATTCCGTTGCTCAGGGGTGAATTTTGCGTTTTCGTCCAGGCTCATCGTCCGCCACGGCAAGTAATTCATGTCCACTCCAGATGTCGACCCGCAGCCGTCCTTGAAGTCTGGGTCCTCTTCCTCTGGAATCCGCACGGTCCTACGGTACACGGGGATACCACCATCATGGCTTGACAAACGACCTAAGCTTCCATCTCGCAATTGGCTCATCTTCTACACAGTCACTTCTTCAATAGCTGGGCTATATATCTACGACCGCCAGCAATGCAAACGCATACGGAAAGAATATGTCGAGAGAGTGCAGTACCTTGCGGAGGAGCCAATCAACCCCGTGGACTTGGCTCGTAAAGTCACTGTGTATGGGGCCAAATGGCCTGGGGACGAGGATTACGACGTGGGTATCAAATACTTCAGAAGATTTGTCAAGGTATGTCTTCTACCATTTCGTTTATGTCCGATACTAAGGTTCTTCCTGTAAGCCCATTCTCGTCGCTGCAGCAGTGGACTACGAGATGATTACCGGTAAACGACACGGGGAAATCGCGAACCGCGTAGCTGACGGAATAAAAGCGCGTCGAAGGGTGGATGCTGGGTTGGACTCGCAGCCAGAGTACAATATGGCCATACCAACACTAAAATCACCGGAGGTGCAACGCCAACTGGAACTAGAGGGCGGTATAGTTCTTATTGGTCGCCCGACTTTCAAAGAGTTCATGGCAGGCGTGACGAGGGGCTGGACAGAGGGTTTACAGAAAGTTGATCAAGAGGAGGAGCTTGCACATTTACTAGAGAACGACGGTCGGTTCGACGAACCCGAGATTGATGAAGACAACGTACCAGTGACTGATTCGGCGTCTCCGACATCCATTGTGCCTCCTAAATCTGCAATTTTCTCTCCTCTGCAGTTGCAGCAGCGAGCACCTGTCCCAAAATCAGAAACATCTTCCAGTATACCCGATGCATTGAATGCGCCGCCAATTACAATACCTCAGCTTCCTCCTCTCCTCCTCGTACCCTTCATCGACTACATTGGCATCGCCCAAGTTCCGCTCATGATCTGGGACTTCTTCAACCAAAGGCGCTATGTCAAGTCCGGTGCCGAGGCAGCTTACCGCCTCGTCAAGCAAGTCACACGACCTATAGATGTCCCCGACGCGGTTGTTCAACCTCTCTTTGCCGATATAACAAAGGAAGACGAGGGCATCTCACACGGAGACCTTGACTTTGACAAGAAGGTGGAGTCTTACTACAAGTCCTCTACCTCGTCCATTCCGAGCGACATCAAGAAAGCCCGCAAGAAATACTACGATGCTTTGCCGGCTAAACTCGCTGTCGCCCGTGCCCTTGCCAGAAACGAGCGTGAGCTTACCAAAGAAGAGGTTGACAATCCCCCTCCCACCGAAGTCGAACTACGTGCAGAACGGTTGAAGAAAGAGCTTAGGTGGCAGAAGGATTTGGCTGGTTGGGACATCGTAAAACCAGCGTCAAAGGTAGCCTGGGACGAACGGTTGAGAGATGCTCTCAGAGTGTTCATCGACCCTCCCGTTGATGAAGTTGACATTGGCGTATCTACCTCATAGATCTATTATTTATCTACTACCATATAGTATAATGTACCCTCCCCCCCTTATAGCACACATTTTGGCCAAAATCAGTCGGCTCGCATCAGCTGGGAGGTTAAGCATTCGTAGGTAGAATAGCATCGATTGGATCAACTTTTTAATTACAAGGCATCGCTAGTACTACCTAGTTGGGGGCGTCAACGATGTCTACTGCGCCGCTGTGCAGCCATTCCGCCAGTTCAGCCAAGTCGTCCGTATCTTCTGGTATTTCGCTGGCATAATAAGGGTCTTGTTCAACACGTTGATTGGGTCGTCCGTAAGGTTGAACGGAGGGTGAGTGGTTCGTCTTCCGAAGGATGTCCAGAGGAGGATCAAGTTCGGCATCGTTTTCAGCGGAAGTATCGAGGGGCGAAGGTAAGATGTCCACAGATGTCCAGTCCAATGTCAGGTCATCGTCTTGTACATATCCATATTTCAAAGAGTCGTCGAGAGTGTCCTGATTGTAGCACATGTCTTCGTCTTCGTCTTGAGATGTAGCGAGGAACAGACTCTTCGATTTACTGATGTATCTCTAGAAATGCGATACTCATATACCTACCTGAGTCGGAGCGATATTATTAATACTTACCCCACGGCTTGGGCCTTTTCGCCGGACAAGAGGGCTGGCAATACTCGGTGATAACCTGGGCCGTTTCCTAGGTGGAGTATCTTGCGTAGCGCGCTGAGAAGCCTGGCTATAACGGTTGACCTTAGCTGGGGATAAAGCCATGATGAGTGCGTCCATGTCTTCGTTGGAATAATCAGAGGAGGCATCCTGGGTTGGTCTGATCGACTTTAGAAGTTCATGCGTTTCGGGAAGATCGTCTTCGTCCATAAGTTCAGCCTCTACCGGGTCCACGTATCCGTCGTTATCCTGCTTGATGTCCGTAAATTCAATGTCCAGTTTCGGAGGCGCCAGCTTCGGTTTAATAGGAACGGAAGACGAAGGCCTGTCAGTGAGTTTGATTCTTTTGTCCTTCTGTAGCCCCAGATTACTAGCAACATTAGTCCGTTTGTGGAGAGAGTCCAAGTCATCAAGAACGCGATTGCGAGGCTCGTCCTTCGGCTTGGGCGGAGGCACCTTCCTTTCGGAGGAGACCACCTTGCTAAAAGTGGATACCCCTGAGTTTTTCTTGGAAGTAGACGACGGGGTTTTCCTTGGCGATTGTTCGGGGGCTTTGCGCTTCTTCAGATTTGGAGGTTCATCCATTCCCTCACGGCAGCTATGCAAGTGTTACGGTTTTGTGCATTAAATGATAAAAGACATACCAGAGGTGGCGACACTTGAATTTGTCCTTGCAAGTATGGTTGCACCTGGAATGAAGCGGGAGTGGTTGTATAAACAATGAAGTGCGATTCACTCACTGAAACTTGCCGTTCGGCATCTTAGGTGGTGTATCCGGAGCCTTCGGAGGCGATGGATTTGGTTGTTGGCCTTTTGATTGTCAGAGTCAACAATAAATAACGCTGACATCTAAAAGGCCGAGACGTACCTGAAGTCCTGTCCCTAGTGAGGTCTTTGACAACCACAGGCCTAAGGTCCTCTTTCTCGTCATCATCGATGGCCATGTTCCAAAAGTCCGGGTCATCGTCAAGCCCCACTAGGTCTTGCTCCTACGCGGCTTAGCGCCACGAAAACGAACGAAGGCAGAGATGACCTACGACAGCTGTAAGAGGCCGGGTATTTACGGTTGGGAACTCTTGGACGGGGATATTTGGTTTGTATGATTCAATGATCCCCACGCCAGCCAAAGACTCCTGGTGGAACTTTAAGCGGGGCGTAAGCAAAGTGGCTAGGTGTGCATACCGATGCAATGTAAACAAGAATGGATTGACTTGGTTTGTCGAGTTGGGCAGTGACTTCGAATGTTTTGCTCTCATTCAGTAAACTAGTCCTGGAAGATGTCAGCAACGGAAGGGTGCCTGTGAACCAACGTACGGAATGCGTCGGTAGTCAATAAACTCCATGTCCGAAGTCACTGTGAGGATGGATGTCATACTTGCACCACTGGTCTTGTGCCTCCCAGACTTGGGTTTTATCCACTCGGCTTTGAGACCGCATTCAATAAGCATGCGAACCTTCTCCGTGTTGGTTGATCTGTACTTCGGTGATATCAATGGTGCATACCTCGACTTGGCTTTCGCCTCCATACATAGACGTCCCGATCTCCTTCAGCTTTATGAAATACTGAGGAAATGACTTCAGCGAGTTCATCAGATCTAACCCAAACGGAGGTCTTCGATTGAGGAGCTACATTCGAGGGCTTAGGAGGGCCTTTCCCACGTTGACTGGCCAAAACCACGTACCGTTTCGATTCGCAAGGTGTCCTGCACGCGGAGGGAGTCAATTGAGACGACGCCGTGCTCTGCAAGGACCTAATGTTGTGTATCGGTCAGCGTCCCCCAACTTCTATGTCGCAGGTCCAGTACCTTTAGCCTGGCGCAATACATTTATCAGCCAACAACTCTTAGAAAGTGCATTGCACGCACGATTTCTCTCCTATCTGTTCAATTTGACGCAACACAACGGGGCGATCCTCCCATGCTTTGGCGGTCAAGCACCGCAGTCTACGTTTCAATTAAGAAGAGCGAGATGAAGTGATGCAATCGCATACACTTCCAGACCACACTTGACCTGTGACCCAAGCTTTTTGACGATGGCAACCTCGACTAAGGCTGCATGTTCAGAGTATGAAGAGTCAGTTGTCTTTGAGATATCAACACCTAAACCGACCTCTAGCGATTCGAGAGATGTGCCTAAAGATCCCCAACGCTTCTAGGTTAGGCTGACTATCCGCGCTCTTGTATTCCGGGGAGTTCAGGGATATTCCGCCTAAGATTGCTTGCAAGAGTAAGAAGACCTTGTCAGCAGGCTTGTCTAGTCTTTTGATTGAAAACCTGATGTCATTGTGTGTTCGCAGTTTATTGAGCGGCTGGTAGGCGGACGTGTGAGTACTGTTCGTCGAATGGAGACTGACCCACCGTCTTCTCGGACGCCCGCAGTTTTACGTCAGAGAATCTGCGAGCGCTACCATGAGCTCGGAAGCGATCTACAGGATGGTTTTAAATTACTCTTCTGCAGCCGACAACGCCTCGAGCTGAAAGTAGAGTCAGATTATCATCGGAAAAGTTTTACTGCAATATTACTATTTCTCTCAGAGTGGTTTTGTTAGGCAAAGCCAGGATTAAGGCCATCTAAGAATGAGGTTAGCGTTCGTAAGTATATGAAGTTGATGCAAGTGCACATGCCGTAGTTTGACGAATGTAGAACTATCATCGGTAAGAATATGGATGCAATCAGGTGTTCGAATGATGTTACCTTGCTCATGATGTCGCCAAATTCAGTCGAGGCTAGCCCACCTGCTCTCCCCTCGATTGCGTCGTAGTCAACAAGTTGAGTTTCTTGAAGCTTATTTATACTTTGCATAACCATCTCGGCAACGCGTTCCTCCCAAGTCTGGTTGTCCTCCTTTCCCAATGCATAGAACTTGGGGTTCTGCTGTATTCGTTGGAACAGGAATGACCCGCGAAGCCATGTATTCGCGGAAGTCAGATCGGTGATAGTCCCCAAAGCCACCTCCGAGTTCAGATGCTCAGAAAGGTTAGCATGCAAGCCACTTTCGAGGATGGTCTTCCCTTGAACCAAGTTGCGATATTTCTCCTCCAGCTCGGTCTCGCACATGATGATTGCTATACCGTCCTTATCTAGATCACCATCAGTAGAAAGTCCAAGCAAGATGGCGTAGAGATCTACCGAATTGGGGGCGGCCCTGGCGCATATAAATGAGCGTCAAACGAAGAGCTGTCGTTCATGAGAGAAGACCTTACCGCTCGTCCTAGCATCTGCATGATATCCAAGTCGCTGTATTCTACTGTCACGCTGTTATGAAAGGTTTTGACACCTTTAATCACGACCATATGTGCCGCTGTCCAAGTTAAGGTTGAGAACATGAGCATTTGTAGCAGGCAAAAGCACATACGCAAATTAACTCCAACGGCTAACGTCTACGAGTTGCATTAGGTTAGGGGTTAGGGTCATAGGAATAGGGATGCGCTCACGGAGGTCGCGACCACCAGACGAAGGGTCTTCTTAAGATACAAACCCTCTATAGCCCGTCGATCGTCAAGATTCAAGCCTGCATGATGAACGCCAATCCCGATGGAAGCAAGTTCTAAAGTGCATAGTGTGAATTTAATATTCAGTAACGTTGAACCGGGACGCGCCTGCCAGCCGTTGGTCATGGAAAGTGTGATTGATTCTATTCATTGTCAGAAAGCGAAGGTGATCATATATGCGGTTTGCTCGCCTTCCTGGACGCCTCCAGGGCACATACTGCTTCTTAGTCTCTGCGGCCGTATATTCTTTATAGAGTTGTTGTCCTGTCGCAAGGACCCCTGAAACATCATTCAGAATTCGGACGGATCAACAGCGTGACTTGAAATACCACTCCGCGTCGAACAGAAGACCAAGATAGGTTTATCGACGGCGTGCTTTTGAATCAAGGAGAATAAACGGAAGTCGAGTATCTTATTAAATGAAAATTCGTTCTGGCCTTGCCCGCGCCGTATACCGTATATGTGGCGAGTAAGTTTGCACGGTCTAAACTCTTCTCCAAACTACGAAACAGGATTCAGTATTGGCACGATTTGGGTGTTCAAACCTTACTTCGAAGCACAGAGAAGGGCCGTCGCGCCGAGAATTGCCGATCCAACTCGCGATGTCTCTGATATTTGGCACGGTGGCAGAGACAAGCAGGAAGCGAACTTCTGTCCCGTTCCGTTTCATGCGTGAAACGACTACCTCGAGGGTACTGCCTCGTGGTTCGTTGAGAATATGAACCTATATGCACTTTGTTGAAGACACACAGCGATGGTACAACGACGAACTGACCTCGTCGACTAGGAATAATTGGACGGTGGAAAGGGTCTGACCATGTCCCTTCCTAAAGTTACGATCAGTTTATGGAGGGTATCAGTGGGAATAAAACGGGACATACCAGTTTCTCGTCAGACTGTCCCATTTTTCTGGCTGACCCCCAATGAGCACAAGCACGAACAAAAAAGAAAACTACTACCGTCGTAATGCTTGAAAATATGAGTAAGTATGTTAGACGACGGGTATATAAGGACGTACATTATAGCCGCGTTCCTAGCATCGCCCCATACACCTTTCCCAAACTGAACGGTATCACCCGTCAACTCACAGCCTAACAAAGATCAGTACTTGTCCTTGCTCGCGTCATCGCAGTACGCTCACATTTGATACCCAAGGGGTCGAATTTAGTTGACCAATCCCTGAAGCGTTCCGAGCAGAGGGCCTGGAATACGGTGTGAGAGGGGTAGATACATGTAGAGATGAATGTACTAACTTTAGTGGGAGACATGTAAACGCATTTGGCCATCGGATTTGTTTCCCTCGCTCTGGTTAACATACGGATTATAGCCAGCTCAAATATGACAGTCTTTCCGCTACCAGTGGGAGCTATTAAAGGGGTCCTAAGTGGCGCCCACGTAGAGGCGTACGTAGTACGCACCACTGAGGACCTGTAGTAGACATCTAAGTATATTATTTTCAAGAGGGAAGACGGGGACGTACTACATTGTCGTTTTCGTTGACGACCTATTCGACATGGATAGGCGTCAGGTTCGGTCGAGGTCAGTGATGAGTTACGATAACGATAGAAATACATACGTGATCAAAGCAAGACGATTGTACGGCATTGAAGACACCAAATTTGAACAAGGAACGGTACATATCGGCTATGTCAAGCGCATATATGATGCAGAATTCACCTGCGACAAATCTGTGCTTACGGAGTGTGGACACAGGCACCAATCGAGTGCTATTGCCTTGCGGAGGAGGATAGTCGGGTTCTTGGTCAGGGTTACCCTTGGGGTACGAAGAGGATGGACCAGGGTAACGATCTTCATCGTATTGCGTATATTCAGCTGTGACATTTCGTGCGCCATGTGCGAAGTTTATGGGCTGGGAGTAGCTAGCAGGAGGTCGCGTTGGTTGCACTGCCGAACTATGTGCATATTCATAATTCGCCAGCGGTAAATGCTCCGGGTAGTCGAACGACGGCTCTTCATCATATATGGAGGGTACTATTTGTCGTCCTGGATCGGAGTACCCATACTGACTTCTTCGTTGTGCGTTTCCTGGCCTGCGCCGCTCTGGGGGCGTTGGGGACGACGTGTAGACTAAATTGCACTTCAGCGAGCGTCATTAGCTGGGCCATATGCAAAGCTGGCTCACTTTCGGAATCCTCGTAATACTCAGCTCCTCCGATTTCTAACTGAGAGCTATTGACGCCACAAAAAGGCAAGTAATTGCTGATCGGACTTTCTGGGTTGTCGTATTGCGTTGGATACATTTCTCGGGAACGAGACGGTGGAGAGAGGGAGAGCGCTACCCGTGCACTGAAAGCGCTGATTCACGTGATAACTGTCACGGTACGTGATGGATGTGACTGAACGCGTTTGATCCCATGTGCCACCACAACTTGCAACTGTCCACCAACTCACCAACATCCACAATAATGGCGACTGCGGCAGCTCAGAAGGAAGCTCAGGTGAAACTCGAAGAGTACATTGAGAAGTATGTATGTAGCTTGCTCTTTGCGAGGGATGGTGCCTAACTTGATCCTTAGGATACACTACTCTGATCGATATTCGGACGATATGTATGAATATCGACATGTCATTCTCCCCAAGCCGCTGCTCAAGATGATCCCGAAACAATATTTCAGCCCAGAAGATGCTGGCACGCTGCGCTTGTTGACCGAACAAGAATGGAGGGGCATAGGGATAACCCAGAGTCTGGGATGGGAACACTACGAGGTACACGGTGAGTAGTTTGTAGCAGACCGTGTACCTTTCGATTACTAGCGCTATTCTCTTCCTATATACAGCGCCTGAACCTCACGTTCTCCTATTCCGGCGCCGGAAGGATTACATTCCTCCGCAGCACATCGCAGGCAAAGCAGTCAGACGCAAATGAAGCGCGCCCTCGGCTTGTCTCCGTACTATCATCGCTCAATTCACAAGGGTTCTTCTCCTGGGTCTCAGCATCTCGACTTGTGACCTTTATCTCATCGGTCGGATTTCTACTTCATATGCCTAACTTGTTGTCATTTTATATCGCGCTTTCCAATCCTGTCCTCTCCATACACATCGCTGTCGTTATCAATTCAATCGGGCATGACGTGATACTGTCGCCTCTTGAGCTGTGTCTTTGGGTCGTAATCGCCACTCATCATGGAGGCTCCATCCACTCTTTTCCCCAGCTCCTTGTGTAGTTTCCATAGTCCCTCGATGAAGCTCGTTCAGCAATAGGATCGTAAGCTTTAGGGTTAGGGTCATGTTGTTCAACGTTCCAAGAACAAATGACAAATTCAGCTCATCGCGCGATCAAACCACTGAGCGCGACTCCCTGCACCGTTGCTGAAGAATACGTGTTTCCTGCAACAAGACGAATCGTCCGAAAACAAACTATCCACCAAAATAATCTTCCTAAATAGAAGCGCCTCTATGTCTGAACACAGGGGTTTTAGGGACCAGCACAACAGCTGCAGTGCACACGATACGACAGAATTGCGCCTTTAGACGCCGCACGATAATATACCCAACTTCGCGTCAGCTGTCGAAGCTGCCGAGGTGAGAACCCTCACAGCAGAGTTTAATCTCTTTCTTATCGACTGACTGCGAGGGTTCTGCTTGCTCTGTTATAGGACTATTGTTCTCAGGTCGGATGTTCCGTTGTCTTGTGGCACGAACCCTCATCTTCAACCGTCTAAACAGTGGATCCTCCTCCCGACGCGGATTATTGCTGCTGCGCTCGACAATGGCTACCTCCGCTTTTCAACCCGACTGGACGCCGTCACAGCCGTCGAGTTTGACACCGCCATACTCGGTATTCACAAAGCCCATAGAGAAATCGGAGCAGGACAATAGAGAATACAGGCTCATCCAACTGGCGAATGGCTTACAGGCGACGGTGGTGCGTGACCCCAACGCTGACAAGGCCGCCGCGAGTCTCGATGTTGCAGTGGGGCACTTGTACGACCCAGTGAGTGGCATATCCGACGTGTTGTGTAGTCAAATTGATCTGCTTCTCAGGATGACATGCCTGGCCTTGCGCATTTTTGCGAGCACTTGCTGTTCATGGTAGCTTCAAATTTATCATGCCTCATCAAATACTGACTTCCGACGCAGGGAACGGAACAATTTCCCCGCGAGAACGAGTACTCAGAGGTACGAACACCCTAGATTATCATCTATCAACTAACAGCCTTTCAGTTCCTTGCCAAAAACAATGGCGGGTCTAACGCCTACACTTCCACCTCGAACACCAATTATTACTTCAGTGTTGCTACCCCCGCTCTGGCTCCCGCGCTCGCACGCTTCGCCGCCTTTTTCCATTGTCCTCTATTTTCGCCTTCTTGCACCTCTCGCGAACTCAATGCCGTGGATTCCGAGCACAAGAAGAATCATCAATCCGATATGTGGCGTATCTTCCAGCTCAATAAACATCTGAGCCGACCGGGGCATGTCTGGATCAAGTTCGGGAGCGGGAACAAGGAAAGTTTATCGAAGGCTGGTCACGAGCTCAAGAACAGGGGTCGACTGGTCAATGGATATGCAAATGGACACGCAAATGGGAATGCGACTGGGAATGTAAACGGAAACGCAACAAAGTTGGAATCCGCAACATCAAGTCTTGCGCCCTCTCCCAACCCATCCCGCATCCCGTCTCCGGCACCCTCTGCTGTCTCTTCTGGAAGCGAATCGGAGGCTGACGGCGGTGCCGTTGGACGTGAGACTAGGCGAAGGTTAATCGAGTGGTGGTCGAAAGAATACTGCGCCAGCCGAATGCGTCTGTGTGTCATTGGCAGTGGTAAGCCATATTCACATTCGCTCGCGCGCTTAATGTCCATGTCATACTTTCTTAGAATCTCTGGATGAACTGTCGGAATTGGTTTCGAAGCTATTTTCGCCCATACCGAATCGCGGTCGCGAGGCTCTTCCAATGATCACTGAACATCCCTTTGGACCAAATGAGATGGGGGTATGTCGCGATCCTTTTGCTGCGCTCGCATGCTAAACTCATTTTGGTATGATAGACTCAAGTTTCGGTGCAAACGATCATGTCTTTCCACGCTGTGGAGATCTCGTTTCCTCTGGAATACCAACCCCCCTTCTGGCGCCACAAACCTGCCAATTTCTTGAGTCACTTCGTAGGTCACGAAGGACCTGGTTCCTTGTTTTCGTACTTGAAGAACAAGGGATGGGTGACTTCTCTCAGCAGCGGGCCTCAGAATCTCGCTCGGGGTTTCGCCATGTTCAAAGTCACGATCCATCTTACCGACGAAGGCTTCAGTGAGTTTCTCTGTCCCAGGTCCTCCCCCGCCTCTTGACGATTGCCGCGCTTGTAGAACAAAATCGCGACGTTACCCTAGCCACATTCAAGTATCTGTCTCTGCTACGCTCCTCCGAATTTCCCGCTTGGCATCAACGCGAGGTCGCCACCATCTCCCGTACCCGCTTCCGCTTTGCAGAGAAAAGACGACCGGACGATTACACGGTATGGGTGTCCGAGCACATGGCCTGGCCGGTCCCTCGTGAGTTGATCCTAGCTGGACCACAACTCACGTGGGAATGGGACGAAGGCGAGGATGGCGGGGAGAAGAAAATGAGGGAAACGTTGGATGGGCTTAGGGTGACTCGAGGGCGGGCGGTGTTGATGGCAAAGGGTTCGGAGCACGAGAAAACTGAGACCTGGAGCCAATTGGGAGAAGGAGCCTTGGTATGGAACCGAGTATAAAGTTGAGAGGTTCGACGAGGAGTTCGTGCGCGAGGTGCGCCTACACGCCCCCTGACACGAGAGTTACTGATTCAGAGGCCGAGAACAGGCTGAAGCAGCAAACGACATTCCTGACCTCCGTCTTCCTGGCCCCAACGAGTTTATACCCACTGATCTTGACGTAGATAAGCGCGACGTTTCAGAGGTAGATCCCAACTCGATTCTTCTCATGATCGTTCATTATTGCTAACGATGTGCTCCTAGCCAGCCAAACGACCCCATCTTGTCCGCAAAACGGCATTATCTTCCTTGTGGCATAAGAAGGACGACAAGTTCTGGGTACCCAAAGCACACGTGGTCGTTGATCTTAGAAGGTACTGTCTTGCGTAGTCATCTCATGCAGAAAACTTAACTCAGTCCTTTTCTAGTCCAATTTCCAATGCTACGGCAAAGGCAGCCGTGCTGACGAAGTAAGCAAATTAGACCGTACAGGGTAGCCTCCTTGCTGATTTACCACGCTCAAGGTTATACTCTGATTTGGTGACAGACGCGCTGTCTGAGTACTCATACGACGCGGACTTGGCTGGGCTTCAGTACAACTGCATCTCGCACACTGGCGGCTTGTATGTAGCGCTGAACGGCTACAACGACAAGATGCCGATCCTGGTTCACCACGTTCTGGAGAAGATCAAGACTCTTGCGATAAATCCCGAACGGTTTGCCGTTATGAGAGAACAGGTATAGTTTTGTTCTTGTATCTTAGTTGTATGAGATCACTGAGTGGTTTTCTTTTCAGGCAAAGAAGAACTGGGAGAATTTCTTCCTTGGGCAATCTTACCAGTTATCTGAATATTATGCTCGGTATTTACTCACCGAACAGCAGTGGACCCACCAAGAGAAGCTTGCCGTCTTGCCTTGTGAGTGTCTTTAAGGCTTTGTGTATAACCATCTCACCTAGGTGATGCAGCGGTCACCATCAAGGATCTTCAACGACATATTGCTGCACTATTGATCGATGTTCATGCCCAAATACTGATTGCTGGTAACTTGTACAAAGATGTGCGACCTCCCTTTTCGTGCGAGAATCCTATTGATCTTCATTCTGACATTCAGGAGGCAATGAAGATCGCTGAGACGGTAGAGACTAGCCTACAACCAACGTCGGCGCCCCAGTCAGCCCTCATCGGACATTCCCTTGTGGTACCTCCTGGTACGGTATATTCCTTCCGCCTACAGAATTACAGTTGACGCCCAACGTTCCACAGCCTCCAACTACACCTGGGTCTCCACAATCCCCAACCCTAACCAAGCTAATTCCGCCCTAACTTATTATCTCAACTTTGGGCCTATAACAGATCAACGTCTCCGGGTGGCGTCGGCGTTGCTTGCCCAGATTTTGCATGAGCCTGCGTTTAATGTCCTCAGAACGAAAGAGCAGCTTGGGTATATCGTTTTCTGTTCGCAATGGCTCTTGACTGGATCCGCGCAAAAGGGCCTGCGTATCACCGTACAAAGTGAGAAGTTGCCCGGATACCTAGAGGATCGAGTAGAGGCGTTTTTGGACGGCATGAAAGCTGTGATCGAGGAGATGCCGGAAGATCAATTTGAAGAGCAGAAGCAAGGGTTGGAAAGAAAATGGCTTGAAGCAGATAAGAACTTGAGCGAGGAGACGTCGCGCTACTTGACGCAAATACAGACCGGACACCTTGATTTCTTGAGGAGTACGTTCGTCATTTTCTTCCGGTTCGATTTCTTTTTGATATCGGTGTCTTCATTCTTTAGACGAAGCCGATGCGAAGTTACTTCAAGAAGTCACAAAGAAGGATGTCTTGACACTGTTCCTCACTCATGTGCACCCTTCGTCACCCTCTCGAGCAAAACTTTCCGTGCACATGCGATCGCAGAAGCCGAGGCCACCCAAAATTAGTCATGCTGCTGCTCAGGCGTTCGAAGTCCTGGCCCAAAGTACGGGCGTATTACCAGAGGATGCTCAGTCCTGGAAAGA
The DNA here is from genome assembly GCA_029467805.1 of Pleurotus eryngii var. eryngii. NCBI lineage: Eukaryota > Fungi > Basidiomycota > Agaricomycetes > Agaricales > Pleurotaceae > Pleurotus > Pleurotus eryngii. The sequence continues at coordinate 3,054,648 of SZVJ01000012.1, forward strand.
CACGCTGGGTAAAGAGGACGCTCCTATATCATCGGCGGACTTTACGAACCACTGGGTGGAGGTGTTTGGGAAAATAAGTGCTCCCCTATCGCAAGAGAAGATCCAGGAATTCGTCACTCAGATGCAGGCCCTGGCAAAGAAATACCCGGTCGAGGGAGAAGACGAGGATCAACCGAGGCCAGGTGTTATATACTTCGAGGATGCTTCCTCCTTCAAGAGTTCCTTGCAAGTGGCTCCGGACCCTGGACCAATGGTGCAGTGGGATGATCTACCTACACCGAAGTTTTGACATAGGAGTGATTTAATTTGTACGCTATTTACTAGTATATAAACCAACACGTCTTTCTACTCTTTGTTATCGGAAGCAAGGATCTGCTGGACGCGCTTGAGCTTATCCTCATTACCTTGGCCTGGCACGAGTTCTTTGTCGACACGAGTGCCGATGCGAATGTCTGTAGCAACGCGAGGTGCTCCCTTCACATGAACAGCTGCATGGCAATCTCTTATCGCTTGCATAACCTGTGACCAAGGTCCCTCTATGCCTATAAATTGGAGGGCAAAGGATGGTACGGACTTGCAGGCTCACCGAGATTAGTTCCGTACCCGCTGCACATTCATTCAGGCCTTCAGCTCGGGATGAGATAATTGGAGTTAGTTCAACGTACTGCATCTGTGACGAAGTTAGTTCTAGTAGCGTTGAATTAACTCACGAAGTACCTGAAAGTTCAGACCCGATTTCTCGAGCACGCGGTGACATTCGGCAATGTATTCTGCAACCTAAAGGATGGTACCGTTGAATACGGCCAATGAGATTGACTTGACATTCAAGCGCGCACTGATGGCTCGCCAGTTCCTATTGGAATCAAGCAGAAATCTATTGGCAATGTCAGCGATATCACAAATGAAGCAGCCTCCGCCCTTTCCTGCAACCGCGTAGAGTTCGCTTGGGCTCTCAACCGATTGGGAAGTCATGGTGGACAATCAAGAGACGTTGGCTTACATAAGCCCATATCCCTTGAACTACTGCATTCATCATCTCCTCTTGGCCAGTTCCTCTGCCACATCTCACTTTCGTTCATTGGAGTTGCTGAAGTTCTGTAAATAATGTAAGGGAACTCGCTTACATAGTGCACTCTATTCTCACCGGGAGTATAGCGTTTGCCCATTGTTCCTCTTCGTGGACCTCCAATATGGCCTCGACCGTGCAGTCGAGGATTTCTGAATTCGAGTCGATGCGATATACAAAATACTCGCCTCCGAGTTTGCTGGAGACCCCGCTGTCCCCTACGGCTTCGTCATTTAAAACGATGGCGCCGCAAGAGTCGCCCTCAGTATCGCTCGGGTCACCCTCCAGGTCTTCCTCAGGTATGGACCGCAAACCGTCGTTGGTAGACTTGAGGGACTGGGTTGTGGACGATGGGCCATCAGTGGAGCTGGATGACAATTCAGGTGGAAAAACGAAGGGAAATTTATACACTCCAACACCCACTCAGAAGGGATTTGGGAATGGGTTGAACCGTTCCAACAGTGCGCCACTCATAAATCTAGATTCTCCCCCGAAGCTCAAAGCCACACGTAATAACAATAAGCAAACCCCAGAGTCTAAGCCGCCGCCACCATTACCTCCTCGCAAACCTTCATTCGTGTCCTTGAAGGACGCCGCCTCTTCGTCTTCCAAGCGGTCTGATTCTCTCACCGTGGAACTGCCTCATACTTATCCTCCGAAATTGAGCCTTACGACCAACACGTCCTCATTAAGCAATGGTAGCGCTAGTAGTGGATCACTTCGCACTGGACTGGGTCACGCTCCCGCATCCTCCATATCATCATTCCATTCGGTCTCTCTCTCATCCGATGGTGGTACAGATTATGATCCTAGTACCCCAGGGTCCATATCATCAGCACACATTGCAAATTATCCAGTGGAACGAGCCGAATTCCACTCTACTGCCCACGGCGGCGATACGAACAGCCGACCAGTAACATTGATCAACGGTAGAGAAGCCGACGCGGTTAGTCTGGACGAATCCTTTGAGAATGTTTCCTCGTCTTCCATCGGTAGCCCTGCGACGAATGCCATAATCACCATGGACTGGGAAAGAGCGTTGTCGAAGAACAAGTTTCCGTATACGCCGCGCACTCCTGTACCACCAAAGCTTCCTCAACGGCCCGCTTCGTCGACGAGCAAGTCTTCTGGGTCCAAAGCATCACCATCTATGCCCTACCATTCTTCATCGGCGCCTATGTCACCGAAGATCCAACCCATGAGTTCTGCATCATCTTCACACAGCTTCGACTCAGTATCTTCCTCTTTCACTGTGATCCCCAGCGCGGTCAGGCGCAAACCACCGCCACCACCTCCATCTTCGTATCCCTCTCCTCCAGTGTCACAACCCTCATCTCCACCTTTCCTTCCCACTCGCCCGGCATCCTCGCGAATCTCACTCACTTCGAATTCGGCTTCAGACCGCTCTTCCATCTTCAGTGTCAGCACTAATACATCCCGCAGTAGTTTCGTTGTCATGCAATCTGCAGAGTCTCAGCCTGGAAACAAACTACATCTGCCCCTATTCAATGGACAGACATCGAGCTCGAAGGTTCAAGCTGCTGTATTACGTCCAACTCCCGTCCCCGCAGCTGCCCGTCAGAGATACGAAGCCGTCTTCAAATTGAATCTTGAACAGGTTAAAAGGGCCGAAAGGGATGCCCGGCGAGCGGGCAAGCGTAAAGGCAGTAAGCCTTTAGCAACCAATCCCGAGATGGCTAGGCGGTCCAGGCAGGCAGCTGGCTGGCGAGGTTTGAGCGTTGATCTCATCACAGGGATTGTTGACGAGCCCACGGATGAAGAGGATGACAAGCCTCTGTCGGCCGTTCAAGCGCGAAAGCTTAAACAGGAGCGTATTTCTGAGGTCGAGGACGACGAATGGGAAGATCTTGCTAGGTCGGACGGGGAAGATCGACTGGAGGGATACGTGGTGCGTCTTATATGGAGTAAGTCGCGGTTAGATCGTGATCGTTTAAGGGGGGTATGGTGAGTGGGATGGCACAATGGCTGATATCTTGTTGCTGACGCCAATGTATCAGGTTGGAATGCGATCCGACTGGCTCAGGCTCTCTGACTCAAGACGCGTTCATTCGCGGGATGTGGCGCATTGATGAAGAATTGCGGCGTGCACGTATACGCTCGTCTACATCTTCTGCTGCATCTTCGTCATCCTGGAAGGAGAGAAAGGGCTACGACGGGTCGGGGGACATGTTGGGCAACGACGTCGCAAGGAGGATACCATCTTCTTTGGCTTCGAAACCAAAAACTATTCTACGATAATTATTACTCATGCTTTTAAGTCTTTCGTTACAATGACACGACCGCCATTTCTCGTTCAAACAATTGAGATCGCCTTCCTAAGTTATTCAAGAGTGAATACAGGTATGTACATATATATAATGGTAGATGCTCGCTATATAACTGGGCTGCCCTCTCTGTCTTTCTGGAGTTGCGTCTTGACGATCGCTTGTCCAAGTGCATTTCCCAATGCCAAAGCCAGTGGAAGGGGAACCGCGTTACCGATCTGCCGATGTTGCTGTAGACGGCCATTAGATTCAGGCAAAAGGACCCATGATTAATAGACTCACATCGTTCACAATTTTGGAAGTCGTATTGTTCATCGATTGCATCTGGTAGTAGTCGGGAAACCCTTGGACGCGGGCACATTCGCGAACGGTCAGAATGCGCTTTTGCTGGGCAACGTTTAGGATGAAATCGCGGGCTGGATGACAACCACTTACCGAAGGATGTAATGGGTACGTGTCTTTGATGTTCGGGCTCATTTGGGTCATCGCGGTGCGAAAGTGACCATTACCGTCCAAACGCCCAAAGAAGGCTATGGACAACATCGTTAGCGTGTTGGCGCTCCCAATTTTGTGCCGGCCTACCATGGTATTGCTTGGTCCGTGTGTCGTTCAATTTCAGTTCGGGGGGTAGACCTTTAGCTAGTAAGTCACTTGTAAGAGGGCTAAATAATTCTCGTACTATGATGATCCGCCAGCGGCTTCAACGGGATATTTACTGTTCTGAGGGGGTATCAGTTGGCTCCCCATTAAAACATTATGATTGACACGAACCTTTCCACCAATATACTCGTGAATATGGCCGTATAATGGAGCGAGACTTTGTCGAGGTGCACGCCCGCCACTGCAGTCACTGCCCTGGGTAGGCGAACCCATTTCTGAAAGCGGTTCATCGGAAGGTAAGGGTATTCGACGGGGTCAACATAGCCTGCCCATGAGGGCTGTCCCTTGACTGCCGAAAACGAGGGGATCATCAGAACGGAAATCCGATGCTTGGCTTCTTGACGGTCTTCAGCAGATTCAGTGATGGCATTGTGAGGATTCTTCCTGTGAAGGCATCACAAAATGTTCAACACAGAGCTAGTTCTCTGGGCTCTCACCAGTCGAATGGAGGCTATGTATCACAGTGAATCGTTAGTTACAAAAAACTGAAACAATACGCACCAAGTCACCAATTGCATCGTTAACAGTGATTGCGCGCATAGGAGCGAATGAGTGGCAAATGTCAGGGTCTTTGGACCTTGTTGCGGGACGTAGCGGGCAGCCGATTGGTTGCTTGTAGAATTTCGCTGGCTTGGGGTAGCAATGAGTCGGCACAGGGAAATCTGGAATGATAATACCACGGCGAGCTCCCCAGAAAATTACCCGCTGACGTCCTTGAGGGGCACCATACTGCCCAGCCTCAAGAACCTTGTGTCTGACTTGGTAGCTATAAGAAGGTCAAGGTCAGGATCATACACAGTTATCCTAACCTGGCTTACCCAAGCGCTATCAACGTCCTCTGAACAAACTTCACCACCCCCATTACAATGCCCCCCAGCAACTTGCCACTCTCACCTTGCTCAGCAAGCAGCGGAAAAGACAACAGCCCCGGCACATTTTCGAGAAGGAAGTATGAGGGCTGATAATGCTCAACCCAGCTCAACATGTTGCAGACAAGCGTTGAGCGAATGTCATCCGCCCGCTATGTGATCTGTTAGTGATGGCAGAAATAATAAAGAGATGAAATCCACCCTGCTATGATTAATGCCTGAAAATGCCTGACAAGGAGCACCTAGTATCTCTGTGAGCTTCAATCATTGTGAATTGAGAAGAGGTACATACCACCGAAGATGAACTCTACCTCTCCGCGCTTGGGAAGGGAGGTACAAAGACCACCAATCTCGGATGGCAGATACTCCGGATTTTCGCCGCTATCCCTTCCGATGATGTACTTGAGCAGAAGGTTGACATCTTGACAGTATACTTGAGTGCTTGGATGATTGAAGCTATCCAAAAATGTGAGCATTTACGATGGGATTGAAGTCAAACCCACCCACCTGTATGTGGAAGCTGCCGCAGGAGAGAACTCAACTGCATACTTCGTCTCCACCCAACCTGACATGTCCATGCCGGTGCCCAGTCCGCCGGCACCTATCACATATCAGAAATGAAAGCTAAGTGGCGAAGAAGCTGAACATACCAGCGAAAAGCTCCAATCCACAAAGTGCTTGGTTTCGGAGACGGACAAGGCCAGCTTTACTTATTTCATCCATTCGGTCATTGACGCACACCATGCAGCTATGACTTGAGTTTGGTGGCACAGGTAGCAGGGTTTGGCCGTTGCTGTCGGAACTAAAATAGAAATGGTCGTCATGCTTTACCCACTTTTCGATCTCATCCCGGTCTGTGATATATTGAACGAAGCAAGTACCATCAATTTCATGAGGATGGAACGTCTTCATGACTTGACTTCGAACTAGGCATCTCTATATATCATTATTAGTCAAGGAAATGATATGATTCAAACTAAGAAACTGTACTTCGTCTTTCACAAGTCCAGATAGTGGCTCCATGTCCCCACCATCGGCATCAACCCAGCTAACTTCGTCAAACCGCTGAAACATGCGCACTACAACCTTTGGCTCAGCTGGAATCCCTTTGATGCTGACAATCTGGCCAATTCGAAGGAGGGATGTGTGAGACCTCGGGACGATATAGACGTAATCGTGGACATGGCAGCGCAGCCCGAGATAGCTGTAGCCTCCCGGTATGCGCCTAATCTCCTTCAAGATATCCTGCTGGCGCTTGATTGCACAAGAGTAACAACCCTTGTGCGGCAATAGACCTTCGAGGGCAGCCTCGACGTCCGTCAGTCGAGGCAAGTCAGTGAAGTCCGTCGCTTCTTCGTCCCAAATAAGCCTAGACGAATGTCATCAGTTTAGCCCACTATTGAATGTCACCATACTCACCCGCAATAAAACGAGGTGCTGTCAGGCTCGTCGTAGACCTCAGGAACCTCCTCCTCCTCAGGAACGATCATCTTGACTGTGCATCTCTTGAAGATGCTGCTGAGGGGATTGTTGTCGCATTCGTTGATCATGAACAGTGATTGCGAATGTGCTGTCTCTTGAAGCATAGTTTTACACCCATGGACGAACCATTGGCCGTGAAACCATTTGTCACCCTCAGGGTCTTCGAAGAAGTAGCAGAGTCGACAAAACCTAGCAAGAAAAAACTCCAGCGTCAGCACGTATTCTACGTAAATGCAGTTCGGCGGCGCGAACCAGTAGGAACTTCCGTAGATATTGGTTGATTGCGCAGCATCACTTTCGTGGTTGTTCGCCCGTACTCGATTCTTGTCTGAGCCTGGGTTGACTATCACCGTCTCGCCGATCTATACAAATTAGACTCTTCATACGACATTTAAACAGCAAAGAGCGCACCGTATATTCGACACCGTCGAGGATGGCACTTTCGAAGTATGTCGTCCCGTCTTCCTTGTGGACGATGTTTCCCCACTCTATACTCTCGGGATCGAACTTGTGGGTTGGCGTCTCCGATGCGAAAGTAACGTTCTTCTGGTGGTCGTCCTCGTTCGAATCGAGCTCCCCGGCGACAACGAGCTGGTGACCGTTGTACACGTTCCTTGCAATACGACCAACAATGGGGGTGACGACGGTTTGATTCCGGTGCTTCAGTACCTCCAATTCTTTGTTCGAGTGTTTTTTTGGTGTCCAGGCCCTTCCCTTTGAATTTCGGTTTAAGATCAACGCTGTTGTCTTCATCCTCGCAAGGAATCGTCGAGAAGGATACCGAGGATTCCTCATCGCTTGAAAGGTCACCTTCGAGGAGCTCGCGAACCAGCGGGATCCCCTTCCATTTCCGCGAGTCCTTCCGAGGCAAGGAGCTAATGACAGACTCCAGCACGTTGCTGCAGTAGGCCAGCTGAAAGAGGAAGAGTTAGCAAGCATTAGTATGTCAAATTGCCACCCACAAAAGACTCTGACTGTAAATCAGATACTTGCAATGGCCCTCCGAAAGCCATCGCATAGGGCCAGGGTTCGATCTCGCGCAGCAGTATTCCAAAGTCCTTTCGGGTGTATGTCCAATCTGACAGACACTGCTTGAGGATGAGGTGAAGTATTTCATGATTTCTGAAGAAATCCGTGTAAAGGGGGAGGTATGTCGGGGACGGCTCCTCGAGGATGTACCAGGCGAACTGGGTACGAATATACAGCTGCCTATTAAGGAGAGTTGGCACGATGAAATAACAGAGCAACAAGAAATGAACGAACCTATTGAAAGCACGATTCTTGTAATCATGGAAACTGAACTCCAGTATCGACGACAATCGTACCATAGGCCCAACTGTAGTAATAGCGGCGGCACAAGATTCGTCATCGTCCTCGTCGCTGTCGGGTTCTATGTATGCTCGAACATTGCCAGAGGCCCGAAAGATGCCCTCTGGGAAGGGTTCGACAAGTAAAGGGTCGGGGACCACAAGATCCCCCGGATGTGATCCTTCGTATATGCAGAAATTGGTGAGGACGCGTATTGGAATATCGTCGTCGCTTCCCGAGTCGTACTCGTCCGGGGGAGTCTCTCCCTCTATCCGGAGAGCATCGTCCTCGTCTACACCTGTGCCCTTTGTGCAGTTACTCAGACACAGCTTATTTGCAGATAGGGAATTCGTACCTTGGAAGTGTCTTCTCTGGTCAGGCGCGGGGTTCTCGTATGGCGTGAGCCAGACGCCTCAAACTCGGAAACTGTGGGGGACGCTCGCAGGGCATTGTATTTCTACGTAGCCCGTTCTAGTCAGGTCTTGTAAACTAGTTAGATTACCCACCTCCGAGGGAGTACTATCTGTCACTGGGTCGAGTCGGGCACGCTTTGCGCTTCGTTCGTCTTCATCGCCGTCTGAGGTCGAAGTATTTGGCGAAAAGAGCACACGCCGTCTGCGCACTCTTGAAAGGGTGCCCGAAGTCTGGTCCTGGAATTAGCTCGGGGCAAGATTCACAAGGCAAAAACTTGTATTTGCCTTGACTTGTCGCGGTATATCCGCATCGTCGTCGGTAGCCGGAATTGTTTCCTCGAACGCTTCGAAGGCATTGGGTTGGATGAACGACTCAGAGGCGGTGGGGGACACTCGCAGAATTTGCTTCATGATTGTCTGAAGATTTCGTTATATAGAAATGCGTGATATGCATGTGGATGTCCTACCTTCTCAGGGAATGCAACGATCGTCACCTCCGAGCTGAGCCGGGTCCTCTTCGATTCCGTTCCTGCATCTGACTCGTCGGGAGAACTAAGGACGCGTTTGTACGATTTACGCCGGGGGGAATCAGAAAGAACCATTCGCTAAGGATACGGGCAGGCTCCGCAGTCAGCGCTGCAGCAATTATACGGGTATATGAGCGGTGAGGGGAGAGCTAGAGATTAAGGAGTGTTTGTAGTCACGCGGCGCTGGCGCAACACGCGAATATTCCAACTCCGTTGTATCTCATCCACCACCACCGCGTCGCGTCGAGATGTCCCTACCAACAGTCCCCATAAACGTCGATTATGAGGAGGAGAAGGGTGCGCTTATCATTGATGAGGGCAACGTTACGCCGCTGATGCCTTGCAGCCACAATACAGACTTTCCTTTCAAAGTTCACAATCGAGGAAGATGTAACGCGTCGCATTGCAACTTTGGACATCGGAGACATTCAGGATGGGCTCGTTAGCCAGGACAAGACTCCGAAATACGTTCACCAACTGGTATGTAGTCAGTGGACCGTGTTCGACGCGTCTTTTCTCATGCGTCCTCGTGGCAGCAACAAATCGCGAACCGTGATCTGCAAATGTTGGTTATCGATTTGGAGGATCTACATAAGGTCAGCCAACATGGTTGGGTCCTTTCCAAACGCTAATACCCTACTCAGTTTGAGGGAACCGTTGCCCGACTTGTATCCCGGATACGACAAAACACCCGTCGTTATGTTAGCCTCTTCTGCGAGGTTGTCGACAAACTACTACCGCCTCCGACAAAGGATATAAGCGAACAGGATGAAGTCATAGATGTTATTCTCCATCAGCGCAGAGAGCGGAATGAGCAGACACCAGAGGGGTTTCCAGATCATCTCCTACGACGCTAGTGCGTGCCACAGTTATTGTCCTCAATGTTCTCAGCCTGACTCAGAAGTAGCAACTTATACTTTAAGCCTTTGGATTCTGAAATTCCGCTAGCGGTTCGGGAAATTCGCAGCGCCCAGCTTGGCAAGCTCATAACGGTTCGAGGAATTGTAACAAGAGTATCCGAAGTCAAACCACTTTTGCTCGTCAATGCCTACACATGCGACGTCTGTGGCTCGGAGACCTTTCAAGACATCTCCAACAAAACATTCAATCCGATAGTCGACTGCCAAAATGAAGCAGAATGCAAGAAAAATGGTATCCACGGGTCCTTGCATATGCAAACTCGGGCGTGTCGATTCAGCCCTTTCCAGGAGGTCAAAATCCAAGAGATGGTGCGCGTTGTCGTATTTTCGTGTAGAGACTCTGGTCTGACCGTTTACAATAGGCCGATCAAGTACCCGTCGGCCACATCCCCCGTTCTATGACTATCCATGTTAATGGAAATCTCACGAGATTAGTGAATCCTGGTGACGTTGTACACTTGAGTGGAATTTTCCTGCCTACTCCATATACAGGATTCCAAGCCATCCGTGCTGGTCTTCTAACTGATACATACCTCGAAACTCACTACATTTACCAACTCAAGAAGCAGTACAGTGACATGGAAATGACGCCCGAGATTCATCAAAGTATCCTGGAGTTAAGGCAGGATCCGGCCCTTTACCACAAACTCTCTCAGAGCATCGCACCTGAAATCTACGGACACGAAGACGTGAAGAAAGCGTTGCTTCTTTTACTCGTTGGAGGGGTGTCGAAACAAACTGGGGATGGTATGAAGATCAGAGGAGATATTAATGTTTGTCTCATGGGAGACCCCGGAGTTGCCAAGTCCCAATTGCTGAAGTTTATCTCTAAAATCGCTCCCCGAGGAGTTTACACCACCGGAAAGGGTTCCTCTGGCGTCGGTCTTACAGCAGCGGTCATGCGAGATCCCGTAACCGACGAGATGGTTCTTGAGGGCGGAGCCCTGGTCCTTGCTGATAACGGCATTTGCTGCATCGATGAGTTCGATAAAATGGAGGAGACCGATCGCACGGCCATTCACGAAGTAATGGAACAACAAACGATCTCCATATCGAAGGCTGGTATATCGACGACGCTTAATGCTCGCACTTCCATTCTTGCTGCTGCTAATCCACTCTACGGACGGTACAACACCAAAGTATCGCCGAACGAAAACATCAATCTCCCCGCTGCTCTGCTCTCTCGTTTCGACTTGCTGTTCTTGATCCTCGATAAGCCATCGAGGGAGGACGATGAACGACTGGCGCAGCACGTCACCTATGTCCACATGCATAGTCGGCATCCACAACTCGATATCGAACCCGTTGAGCCTCACACAATGAGGTAATTCATTTCTTCTCTACAACGCAACGCAACCTGTCTGACACCTTGTTCAATAGACATTACATTGCCATTGCTCGCACGAAGCGCCCAACTGTACCTCCTCATGTGTCAAGTTACATCGTCGACTCCTACGTTCGTCTTAGGAAGATATCCAAGGATGATGAAAAAGCGCACACATATACCTCTGCCAGAACGCTTCTCGGCGTCTTGCGTCTCGCCCAGGCCCTCGCTCGCCTCCGTTTCGCCGATGCAGTCGAGGTCGAAGATGTTGACGAGGCCTTGCGATTGATGGAATGCAGTAAGGAGAGTCTTCAAGAAGACAATGAAAAGGAGTTCGAACCAGACAAGTCGGCCACTAGTCAGATCTTCCGACTCATCAAAGAAATGGCGGGCGTTGGACGAGCAAGCACACGTAAATCGAAACGCAGAAAGACAAAGCGACTGGGTAAGGGACCTGGAGGACAACGAGACATGGACATTGATTCCGATGAGAGCAATGAATGTGATGAAGAGTTGTCCATGGTCGATATTCGTGCTCGTGTCATCAAGGCGGGCTACACAGAGGTTCAACTTATGCAGACCATTACCAATGTGAGTTCAACATTCTCTGGCATGATCATCGTCTCAGTATTTCCTCTGCAGTACGAAGCAATGGATATCTGGATGCGGGTGGCGAATGGCGCCAAATTACGCTTCATTGATGACGACTCATAGTACACTACTCTGTTCATGGATCTTGGGTTAGATTGTCCCGCAAATCTGTTCTGCTTTGTTGTATTTCTTACTAGTATATCATGTATTGTGCTTCTCCATACTTCGCAAGCATCACCTGCTGCGGACATAAGCCTTCACAGGAAGTGGAGACCAGTGGCACAGTGTATGGTATTACAAGAAGTGGAGAGGTTCAAAGCTGGCGTACGCGTATGGCTTTACATCGGCATAAATACGGCGCATACGTGAAAGCAGACATAAGTACAGGTGGTAACATAGGGTATGGAATGCTTTTGATATATGCAGAAGGTTGATACATGATGGGCATTTGTCCGCTGTCCAAGCACAATGTAAAATGTTGAATGGATACTATACACCGCTAGCGGATTTTCATTCCCTCTTACTCATCGAAAACGCGCCCTCCCATGCAGGAACTCCTGCGTCCTTCTCCGCACCTACATTCCTCCCATTCCCCACAAAATTCTTGCCTCCAACGACATAACCGTAGAAAAACGTATCAGTGAAGGCGCCGTCCCTGGACACCCGCAGAATGCCGACCAGACCGTCCCAAGGGCGTACGCGCCCACGGAAGACAAAGGGGTGCCAGGCTATGGCGTGAGGCAGGTCGGAGGATCCGTGGATGAGGACGTCGCGGACACCGTGACATGGGGGAGCGATAAGGGGGTCGTCTTCTTGAATGACTTCGTCGACGTCTTCGTCATCCTCAGAATCGACGTCCTTCCAATCCTCTCCATCCTCGTCACCATCGACATCCATTTCAAGTACAGAGTCTTGTGCACGATTTAGGCCAACGCTCTCGAATATGCGCTCGACCTCATCGTTGCCTAAACGTTGTGCAATGGCCTTTTCATTCTCCTCGGCTAGCGCCCGCCTCCTCGTCTGCATCCTGACCTCTCGCTTCAAAACACTTCGCACAGCGTTCGGTATCGTGTGAATTAGACTCCGTGGTATGACACTTCTCGTATAGCGAAGGCACGACGTTGCGCATCTGGTACTGAGATGGCATTGGCGCTACAAAATCCGAGCAAGGGGATCTGACACGGATGACATCCTACGAAACAGCACGAAACACAATAGAACCGAACGGTCACAAAAAATCGCTGAGAGGAGAGGAGATACGGGACTACGTACATTGTCGACGGCAAAATCTGTACCGTGAGGAAACCATGCGTTGCCCATGCCTTCGTCAATCCTGTTGACCTTTTTTGCGCAGCGAGCAATACCTCCAGGTTCAGCGGCCTCCTGATACAGTGCCTTAAGACGATCCTCAAGGGGCTGCTGCATCGTTGATCTCGTCCGGTCCTTCCGACGTCTACTGCCTTCAAGCCAGTGATACTCCCCTAAGCGCATAATCAGGGGCAGGGCCGAGGTGACTTCAGCGAGGTAGTCGGGTTGACCCTCGACTCTGGCAATGGGATCCGCAGGAAGACGAGGAGATGTTAAGAGCGAGCGTAATCTGTGCTCGGAGGGGATCTTTGAGGTTGTTCAATCAATGACTCAGCTGGAATACAAATAAATGGGTCGACTCACAAGCATGCGGCCTTGCCATAATCCATCTAGCATGCCGGGAGTGTACACGTCGCCACCTCTTCTAGCATTGTCAAGAAAGACATTATAGCAGTATCTTGAACGGTAGTAATCATTGTCCCACCACCTCGATGGAGGAGCGGTGAGTGCTAAGCATGAGGATTAGTGAATGTAGATATAACTCGAGCGAGAGCCTACCGTCTAGACCATCCCAACCGGCGTACCAACTTGTCCGTATCGGAAGTTCGGTGCTCTGGTGTGCGTTCAAGTCTACGATATCTTCTTTTGTCGGGCCGATAGGCATTCGTCCGTCCCACACCACACTATTTTCACCGATAACACGTCCATTCTCCCGCTGCTCCCTGTCCCACGCTTCTCGTGCTCGTCGAATTGCCTCCGCCCGCGTTGCAGGTAGGTGCGGCGGTACCCCAAACCCAACTCTCCGCCGCGAGAAGTAGAGCAGCTTGGCTGCGATTGAGGGTGGAGGGGCGGAGAATATGCAACGAGTGCCGAAGTAGGAGACATCGAGATAATTCCCCCGGGTGTATGGAAGATTTACAATTGCCTGAGAAGTCGGAGTGGGGAGAACGGCCGGTCCGTATATTGGATAGTGGCCATGAGCTGTGGTGACGGAGTGTGGGAGGTTGTACCGCTGCCGACCTTGACTATGTTGGTCGAGAGGTAGGGTATAGTGGGAGGGTGGGGCGTGCGCTGATGAATACTGTGGACAACGGGTCAGCGACGGAACGACGTAAAGATATGGAAATGATCGACGACGACAATGGTGATCGGGAATCGGGATGTTACGCACCCTAAACGGAACCATTACCCATGGCAGTACCATGCTAACAAGTTCCTCCTTATCCTCCAAGCTTTCTTTGCTCAGTCTCTCTTCAGTAGTCATCATCCATAGCAACCACAATGCGCAAGAATTCTCCAAGCTCTCAACTGGCCAGCCTTTATCCAACAATTCCCCTTTGTACAAGTATTTCTTCAAGTACGCTTGGAGGAGTGAGTAAAGGCCAGCATGCTCTAGCTGCGAAATATTTTTGCCGTCGTTGGAGAGGAACATGACGTAGGCTTGGAGGAAGGTCTCCCCGATGTCCCAGGGGTAGGAAGTGAGGAGGGTAAAGGGGGCATGGTCGCCAGGCTCGTGCTCGTCTTCATTTACGTCCCTCTCCGAGATCGAACGCACAGTTCGACTCCATACCTCGAATTGATCAGCCCGCATCCCCGTGTCCGCCTCGAAGTTCCTCCTACCCACGCTACCCACGTCAAAGCATACTCCAAAGGCCTTTCCTTTGAAATGCTTTGAGTCCAGCAGTTGGCGAAGGGATTGACATGTCAGACGTAACGAGTTGAGAGCACGAGGCGGGTGGAATGGCTGCGAGTCGAGGAGGTGGAGGGCAATACGTGCAACGAGTTCTGCAGGGAGACGGAGTAGCATCTAATGCGTGAGCTGAATACGGGGGGGGACCTGGGCGTGTTCCTTGGCTAGTGTGCTGAAACGCGGCGCTCGAGGGATGCAGTATGCAGCGGGTGAGGAGAGGGGGGATTCAAGGCATCGTATCGAGGTACCCGTCACATATTTACATTCGCCTACATCGCGTTTCCCACTCTGTCGTAATTCAGTAAAAAGGACTCTGATCGGACATTTCATCTCTTTCGCCTTTACGAGAACCTCTGAGTTCGCCGTGATTCCAAAGTTTGGCCACCAAATACTGTGGTCAAAGAGGGGCCCCCCTGGACGAGTAAGGGGGGTTTGAACTCTTGCACCATGGGTCCACAGGCCATAGCCTCGAAATCCCAATCGATAAATTCAATGATCAAAAGCACAGCTATTCAAACAGAAAGAGCACAGGGAAGATCGAAAGACACGTACCAGGATGAACTATTCATACGACCACCTCTTAACGGGATCCCTTTTGTCGCATCGCAGGATAAACAATTCCCGTCCGCGACGATCACAATAACCCCCTCTCCGTAAGCTTCATATTTGACAGCGGCAAGCTTCTCGCCGAGTGTTTTGGGCCAATGCATTAGCCGTCAGTTGATCCGTCAAGGTCCTAGCTTCGCGATTGTGGCGGGCATATAGGCGGCGGCAGGCGAGACAATCTAACCAAATCGCGTTGAAAACACTATAGCCTCCTGGGTAGAAGCCCGATGGCGGCCTGGCGCATATATCAGCGGCGCATGCCTAATATTGGAAAGTCCTAGTCAGGGACCATTGCAGTCAAATTGCAGTCTAACCAAAGAAACCAACCCGCTAGCCTGCCGCCCAGCAATATACCTGAACCCCCTGCCCTAAAACCTGGAGAGAATCCTTTCGTTTAGCATGGATCGAGAGGCAAGATTGGACGCGTCGAACGACGCGAAGAGAAGAAAATACGGAGACGTGACGGGAACTTAGTGTGGGTTTGTCCTTGTTTGTCCTTGCCTTCAGATAATGTGCCAGTGCAGTGCAAGCCGAGTGCGAGTTACACTCGTAATTATAGTTCTAATGGCACACATTATAGAGCGCGGCTGCGGGGCATGGACTTCAGGGAATAGAAATGATGCGATAATGTAATCCGAAAGATAGCGAGAGAACTATAATAACATATAAATCTGATTATCGTGTTTGTGATGCATGTTCCCAACTTCCGTCGCCGCTACCACTCGGGCTTGACGGTACGTTTTCGGTGGGCTGGCGTTCTGGTTCTCTGGGTGTCCGCCCACTATCAGGCTCGTCCCTGTATTTTGGTGTTGGCCCCGCGGTCGATGGATCGTCGTCATCTAAGAATCCTGAGTGGAATCCAATGCCGCCAGTTGAGCGGCCAGGTCCACGCAATTGCGTGTGTTCGTCAGCTTCTTCATCATCTGACACCTCTCCGAATGCGTCATAAAGCTCTCTTGTACGAGGCGCACCTGTGGCACCGTCTCTCAACGAGCTCATCGCCACGTTATCACCGCCGGGGAGGGAAGTGTACGTAGCGAGTTTCCTCAGTGCAACTCTACGTCGCCAGAAGAAGATGAGGGTAGCGATACCAAAGACCGCCACGGCACCAACGGCACCAAACAGCCATTTCTGGCTCGAAACAAGGTTCGACATATCCGAGAACCACCCCTCATCTGGGGTTGGTGTGCTTGTGGGCTTGGCCGTTTCGGAGGGATTCGCAGCATCCGCTTGACCAGGGAACGCAGGACGGCTGTTCTCGCCTTCGGCATCGCCGTGATCAGGCGGCAGATGAGCGGTGGGCTTCGTGTGGGTCTTGGTTGACGTAGGATGCACGATGACTGTCGGCGCATTGAGGTCGAGAGACGGAGGAAGGAGATTGTCATCTGGCTGAATCTCGAACTTCGAAGTCTTGTCAGGATCGATAGCTGATCCCCAGAACATCATGCTCCAACCATGGAATGTACCATTCTCCTTGGGTGTCTTCTGGTCTGAAACTTTGATAGTCCAATCGCCGACAGGATCCTCGCCCCTGTTTTGTTTCAGCAATATATTCATGCTGATACCGGCGAAAGGAAGGCTCACCAGTGCTTGATGGACATGAAAGTCCATCCAGGGAAACCAGTGTCCGCCATGTCTCCGTAACGCGCGCCGGCCAAAACACTCTTGACACCCTTCGGGCTGATGACTTCCACCTCCACATCACCTCGCTTCGAGTGCGAGATCCAGACCTTCACATTGATGTGCTCGAGTTTGTCGAAGTTATGGCTATCCAACTGATCTCTTGTAACCTTGATCGAGCTCTTGACTCCACTCGAACCAATGGGCTCTCCACCAGAGAATTTCTCGTCCTTGGTCATCTTCCCATCGTTGATCTGAACAGCATCGGGCGAGAACCACACTTGAGGTTTGACTAGCTGCCAATCCTTCGCCGCGGTGATGTAACGGTATGCATCAAGTACGCCGTACCCATATTTATAACTATACAGTTGACCGCTGTGGGTGGGTTCCCAGTCCGGATCCTCGGGGTTGATGATGCCAGCGGTTTCAACGCAAAGGTATTGGATATCTCGCCACGTAAGGTCAGGACTGTATAAGTTTCAAATCAGCATCAATCACGAAACGTCTCGTAACATAAAGTGAACGCACCGAGCTTCAAGCGCCAGGGCGAAGACGCCAACCGCGTTGGGTGCAGCAGCCGACGTGCCACCATGACTGGTCGCACACGCGTTGTTCTCGCCCATATCGGTGGTCACCTAAACAGACAGTCAATTTCAATTTGGGCCAGATATGGATAACAAAATATACGAACAATGTGTTTCCCGCTTCCCGAGCTATACGCCACGATCATATTGGCGGCACAAGGTTCCGAATAGTACGGATGCAGGCCCTTGTAGTCGACAGCAGAAACGGTGACGGAATAGATGCTGTTAGTATACCCATCAAAATTACATTGATCGCCGTGGGCCGCGCCATTGCCGCTTGCAAAGACGAAGATAGATCCTTTGCCACCACGACCGTTGTTGATTCCGTTAACAACAGCTTTCTGAATTAGATAGCCTGG
Source organism: Pleurotus eryngii var. eryngii (assembly GCA_029467805.1). NCBI lineage: Eukaryota > Fungi > Basidiomycota > Agaricomycetes > Agaricales > Pleurotaceae > Pleurotus > Pleurotus eryngii. The sequence goes on from SZVJ01000012.1 coordinate 3,072,260, forward strand.
ACCTTCCATGGATCGCCCATTGTCGGGCGGGCCCCAACTGCAACTGTATATTGATGTGTTCTGATAGCCATAATTAAGGGCGGCAGCCTCGTCTACGTCGGAAATAGGTCCAGAGAGGATTCGGAGGCCAGCGACCTTCGACTGGTATGCTATACCGATACCGCAGACATCGTTCTTTATGGCAGCAATTTGGCCAGCGCAACGTGTACCGTGGTGATCATCAAACATTTTCGGTGTGGGAAGGTCAGTGTGGTCATTAAAGTCGTAAGAGCCAGCAGCATCCTACTAAGCGGTCATTCCAAGGATTCGAAGGGAGGAGGGAGGCAAGAGCCAAGGACATACGAAGTTATCTGTTAGATCCTTATTGCGGTAGTCCAGTCCATCGTCCACCAGAGCAGAGATGACACCTTTACCCGTGTAACCCATATCCCAAGCGCCTGTAACATTCATCATGTGAACGGGGTATTCATCGTTGACTAGATGCCACTGGGCAGTGAATAGCGGATCCTTGATAGAATACCGTTCGGCGACGGCCTTGGAACTCGCTGACGTGTTATCTGGCGGACGTATTGGTGGTGGTGCCCGCTTCACACGTCTACGAAGCTCTTGTCTGGCAAGGAACTTCACAGAAGCAACGATACTCCGTGCATGGTGGGCCTCTTCGTCTGAGCGGGCTGAGAGAGGTGAAGTCGACCGAGCCTTCAGGGTCTCGAATGCGCCGAGTACGTGGTCGGTAACTTCTGCTCGTGAAACAAGCTCACTTCGAGATTTCGGTGCTCGGACAAGCCAGTGATCCTCCAGTTCCCCCGCCCGTTCCACAACCTCTACACCCAATGAGCGCGCAACATCGTCCAGCGGTGCACCTGAAGGAGCTCGTGGGTTATGCTCAATAACATAATACTTGTGTGTGTCATAGAAGCGTTTCGCAGGCGTCGTAGCAAAGACAAAAGACGGATTCTGTTGGGAAAAGAAGGCGAGGAGCAGCGTCCATGGCAGGAGCATGGTGAGCCCGACCGAGAAGATGAGAGAATGAGAAAGAGTGTGTTCTAGGGCGCAACAACTCTGAGCGAGCAAGGAGAAGGAAGTTTTGCTTAGGTAAGCGAATCTGGGGAGGCCCTGCCACCGTGTGCGCAAAACGGCCTACATGTCTCATGCTTTATGTACGCTGATAGCGCAGCCAACGGTCATGTCGACCATCAAACCAGTGCACAAGTCGCGTTTCTACTTGCCAACAGTTACACTTTCGAGATGGGACTTGTGACCCACGCTGGCCGCCGTTTCAAGACATGAGTCGCGTTTGAGTTCGTTATCAGGTGAAGTGCGCCTCTGGAAATCATTGCTTGGAGCCAAGTCGCGGAATTCTGACCTGTTGCTTCTCATACAGAAATCACTCTATTTAGTTTGCACGTAATACCGTGTATCCGTCGAATCTACGCGTCTTGAAGGTTTTGCTTTTCGCTCGTTTTGGGTGATTCAGGGCCCTCTTCAGGGATGTAGATACGAGACCTCGGTCCCCTTCAAGGCTTTCGATGAGGTACAGAGGCAAACTCAGCCTATCAGCGGTGGCCCAGTAATCCAAACGCAGGGAATTATCAGTGTGCCGATTTATCCTACGTGCCAGTCAGTAGTTGCTATGCCGTTACGAAGCCTCTTTTAATTCGCTTTCTTTGACTTCCAGAAGTGCTCGAGCACGGAAAATACTGTCGCGCGCAAGTGAATCAAGGCCCTTTTCTCGAAAACTATGTCCCACCGCAAGCAATTCTTACTCCTGGCTAGACGTATCGATACATGGCATCACGTCACGAGCGGGCGCTAACGAGCGAGCACAACCTTCCCCCTGTTCTTGATCATTTAATACAGGAACCATGACTGTCGATTCGGCGTGGGCATCGAAGGCGAGTACCTGAACTTGCTATAAAGCCCCTTAGTACTAACGCTCCTGTTCGTCTCCACAGCCCGTTGGTGTCAGCCAACCCGACGGAGGACGTGTTTGCCAGCCACCGGCTCTTTCGTTACATTTAAGACTGACTTATCGTCAGTAAACCTCCACTCTTTTTTCCTTCTACCACCATGCACTCTCTTATGTTTTCAACCTGTTTTCTGCTTCTTTCAACCGTTGCTGCTCGACTTTCTATCAACAAGCCTCGCGCCCCAGCCAATATTCAACAGTCTTACGTGATATCGAACGGGAATTCGACAATATTCACTGGAGATGATCCTGCAGAATTGGTGAAGCGAGATGGCACGAAATATGTCTTCATGCATCATGTACGCCTTTCGTCTGTCTCCTGCTTCGCAAGTTGACTTAGCCATTCCACCCCTCCACCCCTATTCCGTGTAGATTGTTGGCAGTAAGCCTAGCTTTGTGCTCAATAGTGACCTTTGACTCATTCTATCTATTCCTTCAGATACGTACGCGAACTCTACCGTTTAGCTTGGAAACCATTCTAACACTACTTCAGATTCCCGTACACGCAAGCCGACTGGGCGGATGACATTCGCCAAATACAGGCGAAAGGAATGTAAGCACTACCGTTCAAATTTACAAATACACGCCCACTCAAGTTATACCTCAGCGATGCTATTGCCCTCAACATTGGCTCTTCGGATTGGCAAAGAGGTCAAATCGCCAGTGCTTACGCCGCCGCCGTTGGATCCCCGCTCAAACTCTTCATTTCGTTCGACTTCACTGAGATGCCTTGTGACGTAGCCGATGTCGTTTCGCGCACCAACCAGTGGGCCAACCATCCCAACCAGTTCAAGGTGAACGGCAAGACTATGATTTCGAGTTTCTCCGGGGATTGTTTCGGCAATAGCGGCTGGCAGGCTATAAAGGATCAGACCAGTGGTTATTTGATGCCATTCATACCGAATCTGGAAGGCAAATTCTCGTCTTGGCCCAGTTTGGATTCGTGGCTTTGGTGAGTCGTCGTTTCCCTTTGGCGTTCGAGGATCAGGAGGCTGACATTCATTAGTTGGGGTTGCGCCTGGCCTCAGGGAGATTATACCAAGAACGTACGTTGCTTCGGCATTTCTTTTTTCGCGTCGCTAATCAATGGAATAGACTGAAGATGATAACTATTGTGAATATCCCGTCACCGGTTCGTTTTAAAGCGTTTGAACTTACACGTTTGTTTAGATATAAGTCAACTGGGTACGCGTTACTCAGCGACGATCAGTCCTTGGTTCTAGTGAGTCTTGCACTTCTTCATGATTCTCCAAGTGCTAACATCCTGTTCAGTACCCATTACAACTACAAGAACATAGTCTATAACTCAGATAACTGGCTCCTCGTAACCCGTTGGGAACAGCTTATGTCGTTTCGCAATACCATCACATTCGCCGAATTAGTCAGCTGGTGGGTTCCTCTCTTTTCGACTCCAACGGTAGATTAATCTGCTCCTCTACGCTCATAGGAATGATTACGGCGAATCTCACCAGTAAGTTGACTACATAGGCTTGATATTCAATATCTAACTTTAGTAAACTCCTCGCCTAGTATGGGTCCAGTTAAAGGGGCCATGCCATCGGGGACGAATTGGGTGAATGGACTTCCCCACACCGCTTGGTTCGACATGTCACAGTATTATATTACCGCCTTCCAGACTGGCTCATACCCTGCTATCACGGTGAGACCTTCCATGATGTTTTCATACAATGTTTGACTGAAACCATCCTCGCGTTTTCCAGAAAGACGTCATTTATTTTTGGGCTCGTACTCATCCAGTTGCCGCAACTGCCAGCTCCGATTCGCTTGGCAAGCCCTCAGGTTGGAACTGGGTACAGGTATGGCCTTTTTCTATTTCTCGACGCTTCGTACTTACCTTTTCTATGCCTTCGTATAGGATACACTCTGGGCCGTCGTCTTTACCACGTCGCCTGGTAGCGTCACCCTTACGTCCGGAACGAACACACAAACTTTTTCGGTCAACGCAGGCGTTAACAAGCTCAAGCTTCCTTTATCGCCGGGGAAGATTACCGTCTCGATGACGAAGAATGGGCAGGTTACCATCAACTACTCCCCGGCCGGTTACACTTTCATAACAAATCCCGGTACCTGTGCGTTCTCAGTCTACACCTTCTATGTATCATTGCTGACTTCTACCAATCTTATTAAGACAATTACAACGCATACGTTGACTCTGCATGTACGTTGCTTCTTTGGTTTCATATTTAGGGTTGAGCTTGATATCATTACTAGCGGCTGTTGTTACCCCGCCTTCCTCTACTTCATCATCCACCACGCCCACGTCCTCGTCAGGAAGCGCTGCACCAACAAGCACGAGCCTTTTTTACGCTCCCCTTGGTTGTTATGTTGATCCTGGCGACGCGCGTGTACTCAACGGAGGCATGACAAGTTCCTCTTCGCAAACCGTCGCAGGGTGCGCTTCGTCATGCGCTGCTCAAGGCTTTGCTTATTTCGGCACGGAGTATGGCAGCGAGTGCTGGTGCATTTTTTCTCTCTAGCTCATGAGAAATACGCTTAAATTTGTGTAGGTGTGGCTCCGCCATTCGTGCAGGAGCTTCTACAGCACCGAGTTCCGACTGTTCGACCCCCTGCTCCGGCAAATGTACGTGCAAAACGGATTTATTTATCTCAAACTCGCCGCTGACCTTGTTTTATCTTCGAAGCGAGCGATATATGTGGCAATGGAAATAGGCTGTCTCTTTACGAATTCGGAGCACCGATATCTTCGTCTGCGATGTCTTCCGCTACGCCAACATCATCTAGCACTGCGCCAACCTACACCAGTGTATCGTATTCATCCCTCGGTTGCTACAATGACCCGGCCGATGCGCGAGTACTGAACGGCGGAATGACAAGTTCCTCTTCGCAAACCACTGCCAGTTGCGCCGCATCATGTGCCGCCCAAGGCTCAAGTTACTTCGGCACGGAGTATGGGAACGAGTGCTGGTACGCATTAGCAAGATCTTATTCAGGACAACGTACTTATGATCTGGTAGGTGTGGTTCGTCTATCCGCACAGGAGCCACTGCAGCGGCGAGCGGCGACTGTTCAATGCCTTGTTCAGGGAAAGGTATGTTAAACGGCTCATACTTTCCGCACCTAACATGAATCATTTCACCAGCCAGTGATACATGTGGCAGCAGCTATAGATTGTCTCTGTATAGGCTGGGGTCGTCGACATCTTCCACCACCGCACCTACGTCATCTCTTACGCCCACAAGTTCTGCGATAACTTCTTCCGCCATCTCTACGTCCTCGAGACCATCTAGCTCCGCTACTCCGACTTCCTCGGCCAGCCCGACTCCCTCGTTCGCATATGCTGGCTGCTTCGTTGACTCGAGTAATGCGAGGATTCTTAATGGCGGCTCAACAACATCTTCTACCCTGTCTGTGAACAGCTGCATATCATCTTGTTCGGCCCGCGGGTTCGTCTACGCTGGAACGGAGTATGGCAAAGAGTGCTGGTAAGCAGCTTCTGTATCCTATGGGTGTCCGTTGCTCATGGATATTCTCAGGTGTGGCAGCGATCTTGCCTCCGGAGCTACTCGTGCTGCTGAAAGCGATTGCAAGATGACGTGTTCAGGGCAGGGTATGTTTACTTCCACCTCCCCTCGATCGATCTTCTAACCCCGCCATTAGCTTCCGACATCTGTGGAGGATCTAACCGGATATCCCTTTATCGCCTTTCATCCGGGACAAGTTCGTCGTCTCCTTCAAGCTCCGTAGCTGCGTCGTCAACCTTGCGGACTTCAACGTCGTCACCAAGCTCCACTGCCACTTCCGCCTCAAGTACACCCGGCGCTACGTGGACCTATGTCGGATGTGTCGAGGAGGGTACTACTGGGAGCCGCCGCGCCCTCACTGGGCCAAGCCACACCAGGTCAGATATGACACCTGCACTGTGTCAATCTCTTTGCACCGGCTACGACTACTCAGGGACTGAACATGGGTACGTCCTTCTCCTTCTACGCGAAAAGAAAACCACACCAATGCTCTCACTAGATCGCAATGTGAGCCTACCCGTGGACTACGATTAATATATAAGCAACTAACCTTTTTACAAGGTTTCTGTGGTAACTCGTTGAACAACAATGGTGCGACAGGCACTACTATCAGCTCGACATCATGCAACACCCCGTGTTCCGGTGACAGCACGCAGAAATGCGGCGGATCTTGGACATTGTCTCTCTTTGCTCGTCGTTCAACTACTCAGCGTAGGAGGCGACATGGCGCCTCCTGGAGAAGGAAGATATTCAACCAAACCAATTAAGTCAGTGACATAGATCGTACAAGCCTTTCGTTCATACATATAATCTTCATCTACACACGCGGATCTATACCTGAATTTATGCAATGATTTTGATCGCCCTCTTCGATCGAGGAAGTTAGTCTGATGAACTCCTGTCCCATCGTGGCAGTTGTACATGCTTCTGTAGTTTACTGCAGCAAGATCTTACGGTCGTCGAGAGCACGCAATACTGACATGAACAAGGAGGAGACACTAGAACTCGAAGAATTCTTCGACAAGCAAATCCACGCTCAGCCCGCCGAGACATGCCTCTTGCGCGAACAACGCAATGCAGCCTGTAGTCGGACCAAAGGGCTTCCTCCAGAGATATTGTTGAAAATATTTGGCATCCTGAACGTTACCTACAATCTAAAGAAAGTACTTTATCTGCGTCTGTCGTGCTTGGCGCCACATCGCGTTGAACGAGCCGACACTGTGGTAGATAACCTTGGGAAGCTGCACATAAGATGACCCCATACCAAGTATACTACGACGGCGATCGAGCCTCTGTGTCGGTTCCTTGAAGTCTGCTACCATGGAAGCAATCTACGTTACTTCAAAGGGTCGATTTCAATTCGCAATTCTATGTCGGATCCTCCGACTCTGAGGCCATCTTGTGCTTCGATAATTTTCGTCCGGCAACCGCTCTCGCCAATACGCTTCCCCACTGTATACTGCCAAGCAAATTTGCGACGCGTTCACAATACCATGGCTTGAACGCGCTCGCGCTCACAGATTATGGTTCTAATGAAGAGGTTAGCATTACCGTAAGAGGTATGGCACCGCTCTCTACCAGTCGCTTTGAATCGTACGGCACTCTCACTCCTTATAAACTTAGCCATCCCTTCAGCGCCTTCACTTGAAAGGAGTCAGTTTCGACCCCTTTCTATTGGATCTAAGCCATTATCAACCTCCCCCCGGGTCCGAACTCACGTTCCCTTATAAATTACCAGACCAGAGTCGAAGTTGTCCTGCCAGTGAAGGATTGCGACTTCTCCACAACAGAGATTGAATCTCTGCAAGGAGTAGACATCGTCACTACTTTATAAGGGCAATACCCCAGATTCACGATGTACAATTACGAGGGCTTACTAGTAGTTCTTCAGTTCTTCATACAAGTACAGATAATATGAGCTGAGAGAAGCAACACGGGACGTTTATCCGACAAGTTGAATCATAAGTTTCTGGTAATCCCCGCTCGTCTCGCCCTTAATACGAGCAGCCAGACTCTTTTTGTATTTTGCCTGGTAGGACGCTTTGATGGCTTCCATGCGCTGTCTGTCCCAATGCGCCCGAATGATTCTAGTAGGAGGTAAATCATCGGCCATCGTGCACTTTGCAGGTAACCGCAAAAGGGAAGGACGCACCTCCACACCAATCTTTCATCTTTCGTTCCGAGACCAGCCATGGAGCGTTCCAACAATTTGGCATCGCGCCATACTCCACGTCCGTCACGCTTCGCGCCCTCGGCGATATACAGCAGAGCATCCTTCATATGTCCGGAGCTGTTTCGAAATCATTGTGATGTAAGTAATGACATCTGGAAGACTTGGGACGACGCGCACAATTCCTTCTTGATGGCGCGGGTCAGCGTCATTTTATATTTGGCATGGTATGCTGCAGAACTGTGATTTACTGATCAAAGGGGAAGGACGATGCCGGGGAGGTAAACAACTTACATAGCAGCCAGGTGTGGGCCCGAACGATTCACCATGATCTCGCAGAACACCATCTACATTCAACAATTAGAATGAATGGATGGGGAACCAACGCTCGAGTACAAACTTCGTTTGTTCCTTTACGTCCTACGCCTGCGTTATGCAATTGATCAATATCGACGGCAATTTGTTGGGGATTAACTGGAACGTTGTCCGGGACGCGGCTGGCATTCATGGCCATAACAAACACTATGTTCCTTCTCAGCTATGCGGACAGGGCGATAGAGAACACTGCGCGTACAATTCTTAGTTTTCATGGATAGGTCGTTTGAAACGTCTTGTTCTGCGTTGCGACCGTAATGATCACGATATGCGCTTTTGAGCATATTCATCTCATCGTTCGTGCGAGACAAAAGAATCTCGTTCAGCAGATCTTCGTGGGTCCTTTGAATTGTGACGGTTAAATAAATGTTTTTGACGGAAGAGTCTTGGCATACCCTACGCCTGCGATAGCCCTATGCAGGAGCTCAACGTCCCACCCAAGTGGACCAAGGATGATCCCTCGTAAACCCATACTGAATAAAGGAGTGAGTTTCAACACACCGATTGCACGAAGGGACTCACCCAAACCAACCGCCTGTTTCCTTTTCAATTAATTGCCCAAGATCACGGCCTTTCGCCGCTTTATATTGAGTACCTAGCGTCGCAACTTGCAATGCATTAAGCGGGGCTAGCGTACGAATTACTGGGACAAATTAAGATCATTATTAATGAGTGTGAGGGGGCATCGGCCAGCTTACACTGAGACTCGTCGGTTCCAAAGCCTTTGGTTGCTTTGTGAATGGCTTCAACGTCTCCTCGAGCATCGTAGCCGGGCACTGGAGGATCGGTAGAGTACTTGTTCATGGCTGATAGGGGGATAGGGGTGCCAAGATATTGAGGCATGGGCAAGTAACCGCCTGGAGGAGCATATCCATATGGCTGCTGAAGACGAGCGTAAGCTCGGGGCTGATGGCGGCAGCCCGAATTCACTCACTTGAACTAGGGGCGGACCAGGAGGTGGACCCGGAGAAGGAGCATATCCCTAAATAGTAACCATCAGCAAAATGGCTGTTCGACGCGCCGATTTACTCACATAAGGTCCCGGACCGGGTGCAGGCGGTGGGGGGAAATATGATGCCTGCTGTACAGTTATAAGATTCATGAGAAAGAGAAGATGAAAGTCCGTACGTGTCCTGAAGGTGGTCCCGGAGGAGGAGGTCCTTGGGGAGGATAGTAACCAGGGCCATTTGACGACGGTCCCGCTCCACTCTGAGGGCGATTTCCTGGGATTGGTGGTGCACCAGGGGGCGGGGCCTGATATTCATGGTCGGATTTCAAGTTATTGAGCAATCCTAGGGGAGCAAACTTACATATTGCTGTGTTGGAGGCATTCCAGGCATCTACACGGTTGGGCAATCAGTAAACTGCCGATAGGCCGTGGCTATTTGTGGAGACTCACGAATCCGCCTGACGCGCTAAGTTGTGGTTGAGCATATCCTGGCTGTAATAAAGGAGTTCGAGATCATTACAACTAGGCAGGCTGATAGACTTACATATGATGGATTCTGCCCAGGCTGCTGGTACGGCGGTTGATTGTAACTGTAATTGTAAGACATGGCGGAGAAGGAGAGAAGGGTCGGGGAGAAAGTCTGGCTTAATTAAACTTATATACGACGGATACTACGCAATAGGAGCTCCCTGATCTAGCACAGCTTTGCGCTAAAAGCGATGAAGTGGCGGTGGGCATTGGTCAGTATAGGCGCCTGAACGCGTAGGTCCTTGGACAGGCTAGGGAAGCCAAGCACATCAGGATTACTTGGAATGGTTCTTAATTATGGGTCTCATTCATTTTGGGTAATATTACAATGAGACCAATTTATATTACCCGCGATGCATTGATTAATACAATCATCGTTGACTGTATCATTTTAGCTAGTGGTAAGATCAATGTCGGTACATTATGAAGGCCAGCCATGTACTCACCAAGTTATCTCTTAAACCTTGTAAACTGACAAGGCCCAAGGCCCGCCGCAGAACTCATCGCTCTTGCCGCCACACTTACGGTTGCAGTGCTTGGCGTCGATGACCTCGCCTGTAGCTCCGTGGTTCAAGAGTGAATTTCCGCAATAACCTACGAATGAGACGGTGATCATGGTAAGTAAACCAAACGGTGTGAGTGTATGCGTTACCCACATTCGTATCTAAATGGAACACCTTAGTTAGGGACGACATGAGCTAGCAAAGTGCACACCTGAATTCAGTGCCAGCGAATTTATATCCGTTGCAAAGAGATTGGCAGAGTTTTCCGGTCATATCCTTGCGTTTGAAGTTCGGTCCAGCGAGAGCACGGCGATTGCCAACACGGCCTTCAGCAACGCACCCGACGTAGTGGTGCTTGTGGAAAGGAGAGGCCTGGGTCTCATCTTGGGTGACGGTGACGACAGCCGGGGCCTCCTTGTCCTTGTGGTGGCTAGCCTCGGCCCAAGGTCCTTTCGTGTAACCGTCGTGATGATGATGATGATGATGATGATGCTTGTGCTGATCGTGCTTATGGCCGTGATGTTTCTTGCCAGGGTGCCAATACTCATCTTCGTGGTCGTCATCCCCGTAGCCTTCATGATACTCCCAGTGGTCAAATCCTTGACCATCCCATCCAGCATCGTGGCGGAATGTCTCGTATTCGTCGTCGTCATCGTCCGCGGGCTCTGGAGTTGCAGATGGGGCTGCTGAAGTGGTGGTACCCTTGGGAATGCTAGCCTTGACCCGAGGAGTTGCCTTGACCTTGGGAGCTGCCTTAGCTTTCGGGGTCGCCTTGGGTTTGGGTGCCGCCTTAGACTTGGGAGCCGTCTTCACATTGACAGTAGTCGACGCAGCGTTGGGGGCGGAGTAAGAGAGTACTGGAACATCGTCAGCCCCATTGTCGGACGTAGTAGCAGGCGCAGACGTGTAGGAGAGCACCGGCACATCATCAGCATTGGGGTTGACGGTAGTGGAAGGCTTGGCCGTAGTGGAGGGAGCAGGGGGGGTGTAGGAAAGGACTGGTACATCATCTGCGTCAGAAGCTGTGGTGGAGGTCTTGACGCTGGTGCTCGTGGGAGCCGGAGGCGTGTAGGAAAGGACTGGTACGTCATCTGCATCGGAGCTGACCGTGGCGGAAGCCTTGACGCTGGTGGCAGGAGGTGTGTAGGAAAGGACTGGAACATCGTCTGCATCAGAATTGGTAGGCTTGGTCGTGGTGGAAGGCGCCGGAGGCGTGTAGGAAAGGACCGGCACATCATCTACATCGGTGTTGGCAGTGGTCGAGGGCTTGGCCGTGTAAGAGAGGACTGGCACGTCGTCCGCATCAGTGCTGACGGTGGGCGTAGGCTTGGCCGTGTACGAAAGGACCGGCACGTCATCGGCGTCTGAGCTGGCGGTCTTGGAAGGGACAGCGGTGTAAGAGAGGACTGGTACATCGTCTGCGCCGGAGTTAGACGGCGTTGCAGACACCGAGGCGGGGTACGAGAGCACCGGGACATCATCTGCATCGGAGGCGGTAGTTGGTGTCGCTGTGGTGGAAGCACTGAACGACAGGACTGGGACATCATCCGCATCAGGAGAGGCGCTGGTCGCGCTAGATGCTGCAGATGACGAAGCCGGCGCGGCGGAAGATGCAACGGGTGCTGCCGAAATCGTTTCAACGTTCGTCACAGTGAGATATTTCACTTTCTTGGCGGCGCCAGACACTGCCGACGAGGTCACGACAGATTTGGGAGTAACCAACGTGGGAGCAGGGGACACCGCAACTGAAGGTGCAACTGAAGCAACCGCTACCGACGAAGGGATGGCGGAGGACACTGCAGCTGACGACGGCACGGCCGAAGAAGGTGCCACTGAGGCCACCACAACCGACGACGGCGCAGCGGAGGACACTGCTACCGAAGAAGGTGCAACTGACGACGCCACAACTGAGGGGGGCACAGCCAATGATGGTGCTACAGAGGAGACTGTAGCTGACGAGAGCGCAGCCGACGATGGAGTAGCCGAGGACGGAGCAGCGGCCAAGACAGGTGCAGGTGCAGGTGCCTGGATCAAATTGGTTAAGAATCAATAGATGAAAAAGAAGCACACTACCTTTGGTTCATCATCCTCGGGAAGATCCAAGGCGTAAAGGGAGATTGTTTTGTGTCCTCCGCATTTGCCATGACCATGGCCTTCGGCTCCTGCGCACTTTACGTGGCATTTTCTTTCATCGATGAGGGCGCCGGTAGCACCATTGACAAACTTGTTGCCACAAATACCTATGCGAGAGTCATTTAGCTGGTTGGGCTTATTGGAGAACTGGAAGCAACTTACAAGTATCCCTAAGAGACTCGTTCATCAATATTCGGGTGTATCATTGGAATTGACTGAGAACTCACCCTCCTTTGATCCCAGCATACTCAAATGCTTTGCAAGAAGCAATGCACTTCTTGATAGTCAACTTGGCGTACTTTTTCGCGAATCCATCGAGAGCATGGAGACCGGGGGCGGCGACGTCTTGAATGCAGCCGACGTAAGATTTATCCTAGAAAAGGAACTCAGTATATGCGCGAAGGAACGTGGATAGACGCACATGAGACACTGGGATAGTGGCGGAAGCGGTGGACGTCGCTAGCGCGCTGGAGGTTGATGCAGCAGTGCCAGTAACTTTACTAGGGCTTCCTGTAACAACGGGCGGAGCTGTGATTGCGGCACTATCTCCAGTAACGCTCGCTGCTTGTGGGGAAGGTGTGATCAAGCTGGTTGTACAGTCGGTAGTCGAGGCAGATACTACCACTGCGCTTGTCGCACCTCCATCCATGCCATCGAGCCTCGCCGCCGCGACGAGGGCTAAAGTGAGCAAGGAAACTGTGATTCTTCGCATCGGGTGTCTGCGCCGGATCAGAAAGCTAGAGCGGAAACAAATGTTGCGGGACTCACCAGATGACGAAGATACTACAGGACAGAGTAGAGAACGAGAGGTTCAGTACACTGCTGATCGTTGACTGCATGAAGGGACCACTTTTATAATAGTTTTCTGGCTTGACGTGCGTCTTGACGATGTGGCTGCCAAACTTTAGGCTAAGTTGGTACGAGTGCGTACCACCAGCCACTAATTCTTACACTCAGCATGTCGAATTCTGACCATCACTAGTCTTGGCAGTCGTTCTAACGATTCCAAGTCCTTAGGTAGCACCATTGGGTCACCCATAGGCCGTTCCTAGCACGACATACAAAGCTGGGTGCACTTGTGCTTTGGAATATCAGCGAGAGATCACCTAGCCGAGTGCAGAAGACTCACCAAGCTATCACTGGAATCTGGCGAGTAGAGAATTCCCTCAACTTGGCCACCATGGGGCAACCAAGTCGCAGCAGCTGGGTAGTTTGGATGGAGATGTATGACAGCCGGATTGGCTCTCTCCCAGCGGTCCTCAGGAACCGGCTGCGCTACTGCGGTACACTGGCCTCACCAACGATTGACTGGGATGGATTGGGTGCATAGCGGTTGGCAGAATCCGCCGTCAAGTGTTGTCTAGTATGTGAACGAGATGCGTAAAAATTCCTGTGTCTGAAGGTAGTATGCTCGTGTCATCGATGAACTGCAGTGACCAACCTAAACATTAGGCGCCAACCAGCGCGACGATGAAATTCTGCTATGTACTACATGGTAACAAGATGTGATATAAAGATACAAGACGTGCACTATTACGTGCACTGGTTAACATCTATGAGATAGTATACAGATGTTGAACTATCGTTCAAGGGTAGTTCCCTTGAAGTCACCTTCCAATAAAAATATGGCGTGTCGATGACCAAACGTGTTCCCTTGGTCCATGAATCGTGGACCGGGAGAAGGTTCCCAATATACGGGGCCAAGCGATCAACAACACTCTTCACTGCAGACGCGTCTTCGTGTAGATCAGCAAGCTTAACTTGACTCAGAAGCGGCGACTGTTTAAGTTTTGGTTTTAGCCAACAAAAATGACTAGGGTTCCATTCATTACCTCGTGCGTTACAACAACATCCAAGGTACCTCCCTCTTCATCTTGTAAGCGCAAGAAAACCCGATAATGGAACTGAACGAATTCGTGGTCCATATCGACACATTCCAAACATGCTTTCTGTGATTTAGGGATGCTCCAACGAGGTCAGCCCGGAGTTATTCCCAGTGATGGAACGGACTTACTTTATGCGACAATTAGAGCAGTACAATAGCACGAAATCCTCCACGTCAGATGGCCAGAAGTCAATGACGCGACCTAGGACATGAAAGTCACTTGAACCAGCCTTTCCCTTCTCTATCGACACATAAGGTTCCCGTCTGCTTGACGTGAGAGTGGGAGGGGAAAGCGGCGTTGGCACATTCGTAGTTAGCGGTAGCTTGGTGACATTGGTAGAAGATTGGCCACTCCAAGTATCCTTGCGTCTGCGCATACGTTAGAGCATGAAGTTGCTAGACTGATTCACTCACGTCAAAAGACTTTTCATGTCATCAGACTCAGACTCCCGTTGTAGCTTCATGATTAACCTCTGGTCACCCCCTAAATAGCCCCTTATACCGTTGGCTGCATGGCTACTCTTGACTCTGACATTACGGAGTTGGCAGAACGAACCGGCCTCCAGACGTTTGCCCGTGGAAGCCTGACCATCACTCAGTTGCACTTTGAGCACCTGGCCTTCCAAATTGCTTGCCCACGCCTCCAGGGGGTGGGTCGACGTCAGCATGGGGTTTAAGGTGTAGTCGGTGACATATATGAAGGCATTGGCACCGTGCGTGCCGGAGTCAACGTACAAAACCTGATGAAGAGCAATTTGACTTTGAGTCGCAGTGAATAATATAAATGTGACTCACTTCGACTGTGCATGTAAATCGTTGGCCGTCTTGTATATCTTGAACAAGCTGATGTGGATACGCATGAGTCCCATCGGTCGAGGAACCGTTCTGTTGCCATGCCTTCTTACGCCTGTGTCGGATTTTGCATCAATACATAGTCAAAACATCCGAGGAGAACTCACTCTAAAAGGGCTTTCAAGTGCATATCGTCCGCCCCTTCCCCCATGTGAGATATCTTCGGCTCTACTATCTTTGCCTCGAGATACCCTGCATTGTTCTCTTTCGCCCGGACATTCTTCATAGAGTAGTATTGCCCTTGCTCCATAGTAGGGCCCATCGGTGCAGCATTATCCCACATTTCGATTTTCAAGATGCTATCCATCAAATCCGACGGAGCCCAATCGGCTTGTACAGGATACATGGCCGGGTTCGCAGTGTAGTCGGTGACAAACAAACTGTAAACCCCAGAGGCGCCATCGTTGAGCATGCCGTATAAGACCTGCAATGAGTGAGTCCCCCCTCTTTGGTAGATAGTTCCTTGGAGACTTACCTCTACCGTACAGTCGAAGTAACCCGAAGGAGGGGCGTCGGGATGGGCATCAGAAATCAGGCGATGGACTCGGGACCATCGTTGGCTATGTTGCTGGTAGATTTCTCCGCCGTAGTTCCCAATGACGGTGACCTCTTTCTGCGCTTCCTCTCTTGATTTAACAACCTCTTCCCACCAATGTGATAATCCCTTGCAATACGCAATTTCTGCGGCCGTCGGGTTGCGGAATGGAGTAAACGTAAGACCGAAGCCGCCATCAGCACCTTCTGACAACGGAACGACAGATGTGTTGAAGTGGCCGTGGTGAGTCGTCTGTGAAGCTGGACTATATATTGTCCATTTCAAGCGATTATTGAAGCCTGTGCCTCGCATAGAACCGTTCCATTCCGACGTCTTATGAATGATATCAGGATGGCGTCACGTACGAACTTCGGGGGCTCACCTTCAATCCGTACAAGATTAAAATGTCGCCCCGCTGAGCAGCGGCCGGAAGCCACTCCTTGTAGCGTCTTGTGAAGCATGTAATTATGAATCCTTCAGAAGGGGCCAGATCGTACGAGATCGCCGAGTAGCACGTCGGGTCGACAATGGAGATAGTGCATGTGAAGTCTACATGATCTTGATGAGTGGGTCGGAATCAAAAGCTGTGACTGTCGCACCTCCTTTGCGAGATTTCTCCGCTGGGGTGCACCTCACAACGACGCCGACAACATTGCAGAACATTCCCACTTGCTTCAAATCGGCAAGCGGAGAAAATTTGTCGCCCTGAATTATGTTAGTTTCGAATACTTGGAAGAAATACATTGGAGGTGCACAAACAACATCATTCGTAAATCCAACACGCAGTTTTGGAGGTTTGGTACTAGCACTTTCCACGGTAGGAGTAGCGGGAGTACTCAGCCCAGGTTCTTCAGGGTGTTGACTGTCATTGGTCGCCCGAATGTCAACGTCACCGGGTTCTTCAGGGCGTATACTACCGTTGGTGGCTGGAGTGTCATCACTCGTGGGGGGATTAGGTATGGGTTGTTCAGCACGCGTCCCACCAGCTGTTTCCTTAGCCGAGACGCCGTTCGGATGTTTCTGCGCCAGTCTTTCGACTTTCTTTTGTCGTTTCGACATTTTAACAGCCCTTGGAGGTCTTTCACGAGCAGAAGACCCTTGTGCAGGCGGAGAGGGAGCACGTTTTCCTTTCTGTGGCTTGTGGGTATCTTGAGCGTCGTCTGATCGGCCAACCATTGCCTTCGATGGCGGGGAGTGTCGTCCTATTGGTGAGTGTTCATTCGAAGGTGTTAGCGATATTATAGGGATATCGACCCGTTTACGGTGAACAATGGTTTTGAATTCAGGCTTCGAGATAACTTCGTTAGCATCGTCGACGGGGCTAGGACTTTTAAACCAGTCAGGCTCTTCGGCCTTAACTACAGATAGTTATGGTGTTAGAAATATGGGAGCAAGTTAAAGCAGTCCCATCACATACGCTTCCAAGTATCAACCACACGTTCCTCATCTCCCCAACGAACAGTCTTGATGAACTTTATCACTGCCCCTTCTGCGTATCGAAGTGATATAGGGAATGTAGTCGGGCTCGTAGATGGTTTCTTCTTCTGTACTTCCGCCCCACGCAACGATAGCAGTACTTCATCCGTTGAGTCGAAGTGCAGGTGCTCCCTGCTGAAGTACTCGGCACATTGTCCAGAGAAAGTCACTTCGAACCCAACTTGCTTAGACTCGACCACCACTCTGACTTGTATTCTCAGTTGACCGTTGACTGTGGGCCAGATCATGAACACTTTCGCGCGTATAAAGCCAGTCCCATCGGTGTCAGAGCGATACAGGTCCTGGACACTACACTCGAGGGCCTCATCAAAAGTGTCTGCCGATATTCGTGTTTTTTTGGCTATTCTCGTGTCTTCGTAGGGTGCGGCGCGTTTCATGTAAGCAGTGTGGTGGTAAGATGCAAAGGCGGCATATTTTCGACAGAATTGTACCACCGCGTCCCAATCACATCTGAGATCACGTGAGGGTCACATCTTGAAATCGGGTCCTCGTTATCTTATCATCTTATCAGCAAGTCAATGTCTGTACCACTTCGTTCGTTATTTCACAGAGTGCTACACAGCGCGTCCAAGGCACACGACCTTCCGACGGGAGACGATGCGACTCAAGTACTTTTCGTTTTGTTGTTGCTTCGATGTCTCTACTAATTCGTTTGAACAGAATATCGTTCAGTCGTGTCTGAGTGATTTGAAGTTACTTCAATCAAGGATCACTGGCCTGGGGCTATTCAGTCCGAATGAAACAATAGAGGATATCTCGACGCGAGATCTCGTTTATCTTCTAGTGCCATACATCTATGCTCAAGTCATAGAACGTATCCGAACTACAGAGCGCGAAGACCGCCTTGCGTCCTTGGCTCAGGCTCAGGTGTGTTTGGCTAGTGAGTTCTATGTTGTTCATATAACCGCTCATTCCATGAACGTCACCACAGCGCCCTCTGCGAAGTTTCTTGGAAAGTCTCAATGATTACCATATCATCTCCGAAGAAGATCGGGAGTTGTACAAGCAGAAGGCATCTACCGTTAGGGATCCAGCGACACGAAGGGAGCTCAAAATCAAACAATACAAAAACGAGAAACAGCTGAAGCAGAAAATAGAGGCAATAGCAATCCGAAGAAATCAAGCTTCTCCCCTGAAATCTTCGCCATCCGAGTTCGACTTAATCATGGCACTGCTTCCACCCGAAGTAGAAAACGACGACGAGCAAGATGACGAAGACGAGGCAACCTCTGATGCTGCCCGTGACGCCATTCTCCTACTGCTCCGACTTGCGTATACACACGCCAATTCACAGTTTGAAAGCATGGACCAGGAATTGGATCTCTTACGATCTGCGCCTCCCGAGCCCCCAACACAAACCTCCGACGATCCACGGAGGGATAAGAGGAAAGAACTAGACGATATGTGGCGCTTAGACGCTCCCAGAGTTAGTGGTGGGCCTGATGGGAAGGGACCCCTACTGGACCCAAGTGGAAAGGTACGTCGGCCTGAACCTACTGATGGTGATTCTCAACATTGTGTTTAGCCCCTCCGCCCATTCACCATTCTGCCTGCTGGCACGTCCACACGAGCGCGGCTTCAAGCTCAAGTCTTCGGCCCTGACCACCGACTTCCCTCTATGTCGATTGACGAGTATCTGCAAATCGAGCAAGAACGTGGTAATATCATTACTGGTGGCGGGTGAGTGCACATCCCCACCTGGAATTTCTCCATGTTTGCTAAGTTACGCAGTCCTGCCTCCGAAATCGAGCCTACGTCTTCAGAGCAGCTAGCGTTGGATGCGGAGGAAGACGGAACATTGCTGGGCGAAGCGAATGCTGAGAAGAAACGGCAGAAAGATGAGAACTGGGCAGTTTTCACAGACGAAAATCCCAAAGGCGCAGGGAACACCATGAATAGAGGTTGAGGGCGATGGCTCCATTGAACTCAATCTCGCGGTTGGATCAATTGGTTTAAATGTGAGATAAGGCTTGATCCGAAGACTTGCCAAACGGTAGATATGAATTTCGCCTAACGCTGTACGAGCTTCGGTAGCTGTAGGGTAATTAAGTGTCGTCTCTCTAATCGTTGATGCCAAACCTTATAAGATTTGATTCGCTTGGGTTAGCCGCTGCTATGAGTCCAATGAAGAAGAATCTAAATTGACGAAACACGTAGAACATGGGAAATGCATAATGTAGCCGTAGAATGTAGTCGATGGACTGGGTGACATGCGGAGTTGATGTAGTAGGCGAACTTGGATCAGCAGTTGCATTGTGATGCTTCTGGTACCTCCGCCTGCGCAGGGGTTGTGACATCGATCTCTGATATAGTCAAGCCTCCAATTTATAACCAGGTAATTCCATATCCGCAAACACGTACTTTGCGCCGCGTCCCCTTGATTATCCTTCTCCATTCCAGGCAGTGACATCGCTATCTTCTTGAATAAGCTCTTCACGTTGTGGCCAGCCTTAGCCGATGTCTCCATGAACATTATGTTGAGTTGCGTCGACTTTTCGGTTGCTTCCTCCAGTGTGACTTGCCTAGTATACCGGATGAGATATGTCGACTGGTATGAAGGCAATAGAGGGCGTACCGCTTGTCTGAAAGGTCAGCTTTATTTCCGACCAAGACAATAATCACGTCGTTCCCTCTTTCCGATCTTACATCGTCTATCCATTTAGACGTCGACAAGAATGATTGGCGGTCTATTGAGGCACATAGAAGGTGAGCCTAGTCTGCTGCGAGGACGGTCATAATACTCACTCGTTATATCAAATACAACAATCGCCACAGACGAATCACGAATGTAAGAAGGTATCAACGAGCGGAAACGTTCCTAAGAGCCTCGTATGTTAGCACATAACATAGCGTCTATAATAACCACTCTCACCTGTCCAGCAGTATCCCACAGTTGTAACCGTACAGTCCGGTCATCCAAATACATCGTCTTGCTCAGAAAGTCAATCCCAATCGTAGCTTGATACGTGTTGTCAAAGGTATCGTACATAAACCTTGCAGCAATACGTTCAGTATCGTCTTCACTAAGCCACCATTACAACGAACGTACCGAGTGATTAAACTGGTCTTGCCGACGCTCTGGTCGCCCAAGAGCACAATCTTGGTCCGCTTCGGCGGCGACGAAGAGAAGTCGGCTGAGGGGGTTGCAGGCGAGTCCATTTTTTGTCAAGAGCCTTTACAATGTGGTTTCTGACGAGAGAGCCGTGACAGAGCACAGCGAAACACGAGATTAAGCAGCAGTGATGCAGGGTTCGGGTGCGCGACAAGCATTGGGCGCTAAAGCGCTGCATGTGGGAAAAACTTGAATATTCAACACCACCGAACCCACGCGCCTGAATTACTCGGGGCTCTACAGATTCGTTGTGGAATTCTCATCTCTGTACTGACCAGATAAACTTCACGAAAATGAAGCTTTCAGAGAAGATCGCGTCCTATGCATCCTCAAAGCCGTTCTATACCTTTGAGTTCTTCCCTCCAAGAACGGACCTAGTTCGCAATCATCATATATTCATTAGATCAAGGAGAGGCTGACTCGTCGATACAATAGGGATTCGAGAATTTGGTTCCTCGTATAACTCGAATGGCCGGTCTGAATCCCCTCGCCGTCAGTGTTACTTGGGGCGCAGGAGGATCGACCAGAGATAGGAGTCTCGAGCTGGCTGGAATAGTCCAGCGGGAACACTGCGTCGATACCATTCTCCATCTGACATGTACGAATATGGAGAAGGGACTGGTAGACGAAGCTTTGAGGGTTTGTGATCATTGCCGTTCGATCGCGAGCAGATATGAATACCCTCACAGGCAGCCAAAGACCGGGGGATCCAAAATATCCTTGCCCTGCGCGGCGGTCAGTGCATGTGCAGCAGGGTGGAAGCACATTATAATTAGCATCTAGACCCACCCAGAGGAGAAGAAGATTGGATCACTACAGACGACAGGTTCACCAACGGCAAAAATCTAGTATCTTACATACGCTCGACACCCGAATTTACCTCTGACTTTGCCATCGGCGTAGCCGGTGAGTATGTCATGTTTGAACCCGTGCAACGGCTCATATAGCCACTACATAGCATACCCGGACGGGCACCCAGAATCCAGCCTCACTGAAGAGGAGGAAATTGCTAACCTCAAGGGCAAAGTCGACGCAGGAGCTGATTTTATTATCACCCAACTCTTCTACGACGTAGACGGATTCCTACGATGGCTTCAGAAAATTAGAGATGCTGGTCGGCCTCTTCCTAAAAGCTATTCAACAGCTGATTCTGATGTTTCATGTGCAAGGAATCACCGTTCCCGTCATTCCTGGAATAATGCCGATCCAAACCTACGCTTCCTTCCAGAGATTAATTAAACTCTGCGGAAGTAGGGTACCGCCCAGTATAATGGCAGAACTAGAGCCTATCTCCGTATGTGCTATCATCGTCTCGATGTCGGGCATTTCTTCATTGTTCCCTCTAGAATGACGACCAGAAGGTCAAGAACTACGGCGTGTCCCTGGCTGTCAGCATGCTTCGCAAGCTCTCGGCCTCCGGCATCAAAGGGTTTCACTTCTGTACCTTGAACCTCGAGAAGAGCATTCAACGGGTTCTGGAAACGTTGAAATGGACCGGACCCTCTACCTTGGAACAGAACAAGCTCATAGTCGTGAGTTTAAATGCTACGGATAATCACTTACTCGCTTAAATCCCTTCTAGGAAGCATCCGACACAGAAACGAATCAGGTTCAGGATTCAGAATTGACTGTCAGCCCACATAATGCGACGGGCTCCGCTAAAATGCATTTAATGAATCTACCTGAAGTCGAAGGTGAGGCTGGCAAAGGGGAGCTCAACAACGCAGCCACATGGGACGACTTCCCCAACGGCCGGTTCGGCGACTTCAAGAGTCCAGCCTACGGTGATCAAGGTCCTTGGGGAGGCCTCTTGATCTCGGTAAATATCGTTGCATTCGAAATGACTGTAGATAACTCACGCTGGTGGTAGCGTAATGAAGCATTGATTCAATGGGGTCGTCCGAAGAGTGTACAGGACCTGACGAAGTTCTTCGTGGATCACTTGCACGGGCGCAGAGCTTCAACTCCTTTCTCCCGTGGGCCGCTTATCCCGGAATCGCAGATGATTCTACTTCAACTCGAACGATTGAATGAGAGAGAGTGGTGGACTGTCGGTTCTCAGCCTGCTGTGGATGGTATAGACTCGGGCGACCCCATAATCGGCTGGGGGCCGCGTAGTGGCTACGTCTTCCAAAAGGGCTTCGTAGAATTCTTTTGCGAGACCAAAGACGTGGACGAACTTGAAAAGCGATTGGATATGCACGGAAAAGGATGGGTGCACTTGATTGCTAGCAACTATAAGGTTCTTAAACAAATTCTCGCGCTTTTCAGCCGTGTTAGGTTAAATCAAGTGAATAGGGAGAAATTAGAACCAACATACCCGAAGGTGCACGAAATGCGGTGACGTGGGGTGTGTTCCCTGGGCAAGAGATCGTCCAATCTACCATCATAGAACAGGCCTCGTTCTTGAACTGGAAGGTTGGACGCTTCACAACGTCACTCAGCCGTTGACTGAATTTACGCAACAGGAGGAAGCATTCGCAATCTGGTCAGAATGGTCGTCATTTTACCGTCCGGGGTCAGAGGAGCGAAAGCTCCTTGAAAATATCAGGGATACTCGATGGCTCGTAAGCATCGTCCATCACAATTACAAAAAGGCGGACGCGCTCTGGCAATTCCTATTTGATGGTCAGTGAAGAGAGAAGGGTATCAACACTCCATCGATACTTATTAAAACACGATTGTGGAACGGAATCGACAAAGATGATAATCCTAGGTAATTCGAATGAGAAAGTCTCCCTGAGACATAATTCCATGGACATATATAACATTACCAACCACCGCCACCACTGCTAATGGAAGGACTAGTTGGTATACTCTGTGGAGGAACAGCACTCTTTGGCGGTTCCTTCGGGACGTCATCTTCTTTGCGGTACTCGACCTTCTCAACGCGGACTTCGCCTTCAATCAATTGATACACGTAGGTTACAACCACAGGCCCTTGGATATCCATAAGAGCGAAGGAAGGTATAGGATCCCTGTGAGCGATCGTAAGCAGGTGTATGGATAGTAGAGCAAATATAATTACGCAGTGTGAAGGCCTGTCCATGCACCAGTTGCTGAGCCTGGATTGACGAAGAATTTCCCGTCATATTCAATGGCCTGGAAACTATAAACGTAGTCATGAGATGCGAGCTAAAGCGTCACCAGGTTCACGTACGTATGGGTGTGGCCGGATATCAGAACATCGACGTCCATCTGCCGTGCAATGGCGCTCAGTGAGTCCAGGTCGCCCGTAGGAATACACTGGTGCCCATGAATGACACCAATCTTGATGGGCGGGTGCACCACTGTCACGGATAGAGGAAAAGTCGGTGTCTACGCCACAAATTCGCGAGCATCAGCAACACCGCGGGGGCCAGTATTTACAGAGCGCAGCCATACATTATATTGACCAAGCCAGATCAACACCCACCTCGTCGTAGTCGCCCTTCACGACGTGCACATCCGCAGCCACGGTCTTGAGGTATTCAAGAGTCTCCTTGTCGCAGACGTTGCCCGTACATAGAATCTGTTGAATCTTTCCTGGAACCAGAAGCTTCCTGAATTTCACGGGCAAGTCATGGGTTCGGTGAGGAATGTGTAGGTCGCCAATGACCAGAACGAGGACCATTATGAAAGAGCAATTGATGCGACTGGACTGAGACTGTCGTTTCAAGGCTCTGGGACACGTGATGAGTCAATACCCCTGGACTTTGGGTGACTGCAACTCAGAACCGTACCACAACGTCCCACTCATGGATTTATCTAGCTCGATATTGATTTTTGCTTTTGATGCAGAGCATGTCGCTTCAAGATGCCAAAGAACGGTGCCCAGTTCGCGTGATGCTCCCTTTGAGCTGACTCACCCCGGGCCCTTGGCAGATTCCCTCGTATATCCCCCCCCGGTTTGTGTGAGCTCGTCCTCGAGGGCACAGTGACATCGGTATTCCTGACCTCTGCAATTTGTTAACGCTCTTTTCGGTGGATCGTAGGTCTGATGTACCTCACTTCGGCAAGGACGTGCGCCCTTCTCGTTTGACGATAAATGTCTTCAAGCTCGCTCGTGATTTGTTCCATACAGAGGATTGTATCGATCAACTCCCGTTTCCCAACAATATCCGTGAGCTTACCATTGAGCTCAACGCTTATCCCCATTGGCAACAACTTCGTTATCCCACCCTCGAAGATCTCAAAAACCTATGTTATGTCATACAACCCCTCCACCACGACGGCGGATTGAAGCAATTGAAGCTTGATATCCTCACGGAAAGCTGGCCGTGCCCTGCTGATACGACGAAGGAAATTTCCAAGGTGCAAGAGGCATTCGCCCCTTTGTTAAAAAGGGGCGGGTTTGCCTTGGATATTTGTGTTGGGCCGAGCTAGAGAGGGGAGGAGAGGCAGTTGAACCATTTGAACATGTCGCATGCGGCACAGCGTGACTAGTGAGCAAGTTGGATTGATCGTATTCGATGTACATTGTATGTGGGGGTCTCCAGTCGAGGAGTCTGGCGGGTGCTTCTGCCTCACTCAGTGTGTCCTGAATTTTGGCACCCTTGGTTCTCTCTGTCGTGGGTAGGGAGGTTATTGCCATCGTTTGACACTTCGCAACATATTCGTTTAAATAAAGTAGCGCCCAAGCCTTTGACTTGAGCACTGCTGCGAAACTATATCAGGACGCAGCATACACACCACGCGTGAAGCAGCTCCCCGTTGAGCTGATACATCATGTCGTCGAACTCCTCGCCGAGCCCGACCGGGACAGACGCATACCCCGCGCTTGGACGACTTGTTCCCGGGTATGTCGAACGTGAAACCGCATTTGTCGACATCACATCTTCCGGTCTATCCTTGTGCACACCAGGCGAGATGGGGCGGTGGCCTCTAGGCTCGACTTCCTCCATTTTACAGCCCCCCATCTTGCTGAGCACATCCTCGACCTCCATCTGATCTTCCACGACGCCGACCTCGCAAAGGTTCCAGGATGGCTTCCGGACTGTTTCAAGCGATTCAAGAATCTGCGCAAATTGCACATCAGCTGCTACGCTTCCTCGCCCCCTCCATTCTCTGCGCTGCAAACGCTTGGGATCACCTCGCTGCTTGCTGCTGGCCGTATCCAATCTTTTGAGATGGAATCCTATGATCTCATTGAAGACGATTCGGGGTTGCTTCCTATTTTTTTCGCTGTGCTCGGCTACCCTTGAAGAGGTTAAGCTTCGTCTCTGCGTCGACCGACCCGGCGTAGATCATGCGACATTCCCACATTGGAAACCTGAATCAGGAGATCAATCGACCGTTCGTTTGGACGCACTTCGCAAGCTCGACTTAGAGGAAGACGTCCCTCGGCTTCATGAAACAAATTGCATCGAATGCACAAACCTCGAATCCTTTACGATTACGCATAATAACCATGGTCCATGGGTAATTCCTTCGTGGATCCCCACTAATTTGCCTGAGCTCGTGCTTAAAGGTACAGTAAATCTAGTCCACTCGTATATTCCGCTGTTCGTTCACTATTTTCCCAGTCAGTGAGAAACTTGTTGTACCCCAATTCGTCTCCTCCGTTCACCCCTCTCGTCTGACTATCGAGATTTACAAATTAGACCGTGGATCATACCGCCCGGTCCTAGCTCGGATAAAGGATTGCATCGATCATCTCCCACCTCCAAACGACCTCCATCAGCTGACCATCCGGACCAAGGCATATTGCTTTCACCCCATCAAGGTGTTTGATTATCCCGCCCGCGAAGACCACCAAGAACTATACAGCGTTATAGAACCCCTCCACAGGCACGGCGTGTTAGAGCGCGTCAAGCTCGAGTTCGCCACCGAAATTTGGCTTTTCAAGCCGATTCCTGCTGATAGGACGAGGGAGATCACCACAATGCAAGAGGTATTTGCTCCGTTGTTGGAAGGCGGTCGTTTCGCCGTGAATACTGAGCACTGGGAGTAAGCGGACACCGCAGTTGCTTTGCCACTTCGATAACTCCATACAAAGGTACTACGTTATATCGTACCAATAGATGTCCATATCATTAGAGGTGCCGTTGAGACTACATAATGTACCTACGGACAAAATTGTCCATCCAAAGTACTACCCCTAGAGTATTCAGGGAACTTGATTCATTTACGTATACAGTCGTGTTCTTCAGCTATTCTTCCCTTCACTGTCTTTCGCCTTTTTCCTGATGTTGACATAGTGGTCGTCGTTTTCTCCGGCTGGAAGGGCCTCAATATTGCCGTGTATAACACCAGCCCCCTCTGGCATAGCTTGTTTACGCTGCTCTCGGAGTAAGTCGAGGTCGTGCGACACAAGGCCATGTCCTCCGACGGGGCCATAGAACGAAGTGCCAGCGAGCGAGCCGATGATGCTGCACATGTGTCAATGAGTATTCGCGGAATTTATGATCAATAAACAATGTGCCCACCAGGTTCCGACGAGGATGGACAGGTAGAATCGATATTGCGAATACCATTTGGGCGCTGATGCGTAGCGTGAGTGGGCTATCTCTACAAATAACATCGCTACTTACCCCAACCCAGTTGAGTGGCCTTTGAATCCGCCCACCATAAAGAGGTAAACCCGACCCATTGGACGATAAGTGCGGTGACAGGTTGAAACGCCAACGTGGGCCATGCGAATAGAATTGGCGCAGCCCCAAGAGCCAAACGACTATATCCTTTATGCCCTCCGTACCCCGCAAACTCCATGCCCCATGCAGCGCACCTGAATGGGGAACATAAATCATTTATACACCACAATCAGAATATATGCGCGTTTACCAAGGAATGAAAGCATGACGGCCCCATACGTGACCTGGAGGTTGAGTGCTTGGTCCAATATCGTGATCGCGATGCCTGGGTCAATATTCGTGACAACTCCGGTGGCCGCCAAACCTGCTTGCTTGGCAGTCCAAACTGTCGCCGCAGCCGTTCCAACATAAGGCAGCGCCCCCTGTCCGCACATGTTAGTAAGACAGGAGTATTCCTCATTCTCAACCTACCGGCGAGACCAAAGACCAGGTAGGGCTTTGGAACAGACGAAGCTACCGCATTTGTGATTCCAAGCTACGCTCCCATGTCATCAACCTTTTTGTCTTCTAATTTGAATTTTATACGCACGAATGTCTCTTTCCTAGGTGCAACAGTGTCGCTGGTCATATTGGCTGAAGCAATGACTTTCGCGAGGTCTGCAGCAGAGTTCCCTACTTCTTCTTTGATGTTAAGGGCTGCTTGCCCCATTGTCTGACTCGCTGGACGACCTGAGACTGAGCTCGCGACATTTCGCCGCGCCAGCATCGTTGGGCAGACTACGGGCCTCGCAATTGAGAGCGGTCCGTTGCGCAAGGCGACTGAGCGGGAGATTGAAGGGATTCTGGAGATGATCATGGTCCTGGTTCAAGTTGTCTGCGCTGTGGATCTCGTGGATTCGGATTTACGAACCCCAAGGCCCTCCTCGACGTCATACTGACGGGCGCTTCAGCTAAGCGCCAGCGTCTCCTGAGACCGACAGGGGAACGCTGGACTTAGGATTAATTCCAAATACGCTTCCGCTCATTTTGATGTCCATGTACGTTATACGGCAATATTCTTATTCTAGGCAACAGGGAATATGGAAGACTTGAGACCCAGGCCCTATCAACGACCGGCGGAGCAAAATACTGCGAACCACGGACTATCCTCAATTTCAAAACCAGTTCTCTTGTAAAGCACCCGCCGTGTTCACATATCCATATGCACCTGTACCTGTAACGCGATTTGGCCTTGTATGTCAGAATCTCCTTTTGCCATAGACTCCTCTTTGCTTTACAAAAAGACCATCCGTTCTTCAAAGAACATTCGAGTTAATTACCTCCGTCGGCAACTATTTTTGTATGTCTTGGTTTAGACAGACAATAATAGCAGCACGAAAGGCCTTCCTATCTCCTCGCACCTGCATGAATCAATCAACACGTTATACTGCAGGACGAACAGAAACAGGATGAATATCACCGCTAATCAAACCATGGGTCGCGGTTAGCACTGAAGGAACCCGGAGAAACCTCCGCCATCATTCGCCCCTTATTTTCGAGCAGCAAGGCGATATCCTGGAACACTCGCCGTTAATTATCCTCGCGGGAGAGGGCAGAGAGGAATCCAGCCCTTGCTCAACCCCGAGCAGTTAGAGTACGTTATGTGGATCAGCGTCCCATGCCAATTGGCATTATTATTCGTTAACTCGCGGACTGCGTAATGGGATGGTCGTAACCGCGTGGTATATTCATTTTGGGCAGCGTAGCTTGTACATACAGGTGATACATTCTCTAACACAGGTTGCATCTATAAAATGGGTGTCGAAAGGGATACAACAGTAAGCGAATATATCGATATAATTCAGTAACAAAGGTTGTCAAACATATAATACGTGTGAAGGTCGAAGTCGTTTCATATAATCATATAGAATAGCGTGGCAGCATGCCGTAAGGTCGTAAGACAGGTATGGAGCACCACGACGGCATCGCAAGGGGGCCCACTACGTATGTCGAGTGGCGAGGGACTGCGTGTTTCTGAGGTCATTTCGTGGCCTCGCCGGCGCATGGTTTTACCCCGTTTTTCAAGGGTAACAATTGGACAAGCCTCGTCT
Source organism: Pleurotus eryngii var. eryngii (assembly GCA_029467805.1). Taxonomy (NCBI): domain Eukaryota; kingdom Fungi; phylum Basidiomycota; class Agaricomycetes; order Agaricales; family Pleurotaceae; genus Pleurotus; species Pleurotus eryngii. The sequence continues at coordinate 3,100,873 of SZVJ01000012.1, forward strand.
TCTTCACTTCGGCACCATTGGTGCCAAAATAACGGTGTGTCTTGAAGCTCCAGTGCAAAGAGCTAAGTAATGATGGTCACACAAAAAGAACACAAGTGTGTCAGCACTCATAACAAACATGGAGTACATGAGGCAAATTACGTACCCAGTGATCCAGTCCTGGAGGCCTTGCACGTATTCTTGGACCATTCTATCGGTCTCTGGTCCCCACGAGGGAATCACTTGGCGGTTGGCACAGAAGTTGTTGATCGTCTGGCAACAAAGTTCACCGACATAGTCGACGGCACTTTGCAACGTGTGGCCGTGGTATTTCATCAAGATAACAACCACGTTGTGCGTATCACCTCGAGCCTGTTCCACGTTATATGAAAAGATGTCCTGCCGTGAGAATAGGGAGTCAGATACGAAGCGAGAGAAGGGAGGCGCAACGCGCAACTCACGTTCGACCAAGTAACGAGGTCGTTGGTTCCTTGATTAAGTGCCTTGATAACAGGATGATTGACAACTTCTTCTGGCAGCTCAAAGTCCATCGCGTATTCAATGAGGTCGAAGACGGGCTTGCAACCACTGGTGTCGCGGCGAACATCAATGTACGATTCGAGATCTGGAATTTCCCCTGCGTCACGCGCACGAGCTTGCACATTGACGGCCTCGAAGAAAAGCTGGAGGCTCTCCTTGAAGCGGGCTTGCACGCCCAGACCTGCGCCTGGGATGCAACGGGACCAGTAGCTTAAACAGATGATAAGACGCAGCGAAGTTGAGAGGCCGCAGATAGACTTACTCTCTAGCAATCTTCCCAGCGTCGAGCTCTTCAGCAGGCTGCTCCTTCCCAGTGGAACGAGTGGGTCTGTACTCTTCGGGATGCCACAAGGCGTTCATGACAGAATTAGCGAGGACGTCGGTTTCGCGAGTCATCATGCCGTCGCTGATGTTGTCGAGGTGGAAAAGGTAGTTCATGAAGTCGCTGACAACTCGGAGGCGGTCGGGCGAGCAGCTGGGGTAGCAGTATGCGGTGAGTTCTCCAGCTTGGAGGCCCCAGAGGGCCTTCCTGGCCTTGGGAGAGAGGTCTGGGCATAGTCTGTCGAGCCATGTTACGGACTCGAGGGCAACAGCATCCCCTTGAGGGTGGTAGGTAAGAGCGAACTTGCAGTGGGAGACAAGATCCGGGAGTATGAAGGAGGAAGGTGCTCGTGAAGGCTCTTGGATGAAGGAAGCGACTGGGGCCATGGTAGAGCGATGAAAGAGTCGGGCAATTCAAAGGGTAATGTGATAGACAGGGAGAAAGTGATGAAAGCTGGGCCGAAAGAACCCTAAGCTGTACGCTCTGTTACAAAGCAGTTGGATCCAAGGGGGTGTGATAGGCATACGAGTCCGTTAGCCCGGTCATTTTATAGTGGGAATTCAGCGATCTTTGGTGAAGCAAGGGGTAGGGGTAAGGCAGAAAACATATTGGTATCCCCGGTAGGTCGGTGCGAAGACAATGTAGGTGCCACGAGAAAATGTCCTGTTCTCTCATTCCTTTCGGTCGGGAGGAATGGGGCAACAATCAAAAGGGCAACACGGCCGTCATTGGTTCACCTCATGTCCTGTAGACCACTTCGTAAGACGGAACAAGTGAAAAGTCGCAGACCTACGCCGACGATCGATTTCCCTGAAGAAAGCAGTGGAGCAAGATCACTTCCCAACAAATACAACAATTGCGCAGGATAATTTCGGGAAATGGCGTAGTATTGACAATTTACCTCGCGATTTCAGGTTAGGCACTTGGCTTGGGGTTTCGCCGGCGAGCTGGGAGCAAAATCTAGTTCCGAGCTAATCTCTGTGGGTGCTTGATTTATCGCGATCATGATCTAGAGTATAAGAAAGGTCAGCTCCAAGCTATAGCTACATCATCACTGTGGACCGACGGCATTGTCTTACCGGGAGAAAAGGTTCCATGGGAGGGGCGACAGGGTCACTGTATGTGCAGAATCATATTCAACGATAACTTCGACCACATGATGTTCATTTGTACACCTCCATCCTGTTTGAATATGAAGTTTGAATGTCGGAATATTGAGAAGAACAAAGGATGGAAATCACGTACAGCGACTATGCCCGAAATATATTCCGGCTGGTGACAAGGATTATGCCTGTAGAGCAGGGCCAGAACGTCAAGGCAGTTAAAGACCCCATTGCACACGACAAATCACGAGTCATGACCCAATGTATGCGCGCCACCTTTGGGCGACATGAATCGCCCATAAATATTTCAATTTAAGCAGAACAAAAGGAAAATACGGGCCGTAGTAGGCTCTTTTGTATTTTCATCGGGCATAAGCCAAGGGAAACACAGCATTCCACGGACAGCCGATGAGGACAGCGGGGCGCCCAGCCAATGGGAGGAACTGGGATAGCTGGGATAGATAGAAAATTCAGAAGGGTATAGGGCTCGTTGGTATCTGCTTCCGTGCGAGAGCAAAGGCAATTTCTTCCGTCCAAAGCTAAAGGCGCGCTCATGCGAAGAGGATATAGCTTCTAGTCGCAAGACCCACACCGATAGATTGCGTCGAGCGAGTTGAAGGCCTCCAGATAGTATAGCTGAGAAATCCCTTCCAAAAGACTTTGTAGGAACCCGGTGGTCTCGTTCGTTCGGCGCAACCTTATTTACTCCGGCCGGTGGGAAGGCACGTAGTTCAATATTAAGTGTTAGCAGTAGACCTCTTATCGAGCAAGTGGAGTATCGAACGGTTGTTTCTATGGCCTGAATGATACCCCCGCAACGAACACCTTCAGCTTGGTCCGGAAATATGAATTCGAGCACCATTTGTAGCTTCTGCAAGGTCCCCCTTCCGTCGCATTTTTTATTCTCGGCTGAGACAACTTCCGCTTTCAACGTTGTACCGTGCTCGGGGGGTTACAAAATTACGCGGACGTCTTAGGCAAAAAGTTCTGATGGTTCTACACCGAATAGTAGCTGTCAAGCACAGTTGCAAACGCGGCGTTCCAGGAGAACCAGATATGAGAGAAGCATGCGGCAGGCATGAGGTGATCCGTGATGGTTTTGCTGGAGTCGAGCTTGAATGAGTTCGAGGATACCTGTCACCAGGTAATTTCATCTCCGGATTTGATCGCGCACACTGGTAATGATAATGGACCACAAGGGGCGACATTGAGCATGGAGGTCGTCTGTGGCGAAGAGGCGAATCGATGCCCTGATCCGGTAGAGAAACGGCGAAGGCCCTGGAACATTCTCGCGAAGCGAGCTTGACCAAATAAATAATTTTCCCCTTTGACTGTCATCAGCAACACGAAATGGCTCTTCCACCGTCAACTGCGAACTGGCACTGGAAAAACAAAAACGTTACGCGATGGGCACGAGAGTGGTTTGAGCAGGAGCTGGTGACGATCTCTGTCAAAGGGGACTCCGACGGCGAGGTCGCCCGCGTCTCGCGCGTCACGGAGGTCGATGGCGACGTCGAGCTCGGGCAGAGGAAGTCCAAGTGCGTCGTTTCTGCAGAGCCTGCCCATTCACCAAATTGACGTGACCCACCAGGCTGATCACAATTTATGATTGCAAGATCACTTTAGATTGGTCGGGCCAGGCCAGCGATGGCACCGAAGTCGAGGGCAAGCTGACTGTTCCTGAAGTTTCTCATGAGAATACGCTCGACCGCTCGACCGACTATGTGGTGAGTACGCTCAGAGAAATTTTTGGGAAAGCAACGCTGTTAACGCATTGTACAGTACGACTGGTCTCTGGTCACTTCTGCCTCTCCAGCCGTCCTGGCCCTGTACGAAGTCATTAAGAAGCGGTTGCCTGAAGCCTTGGAAGCGAAGTTTGCTGAGTTCCCTCAGGTCCTCATCAACACACATGGCAGGGACTTGACCGTCAGTGCAGATCCTAGTCGCACAGGGACACCAGCGCCTTCGGGTTCAGCAACGCCTGCGGCGGCGACGTCAGCCAATGCACCGCCTGTACCCAATCCCAAGCCCGCGAAGAAGGAGAACGTGAAACACCGCTACTGTCAGCGTCAACGCGAACCTCGTCGCGTCTGCCGACGATCTGTTCAGTCTTCTAACTGACCCAGGAAGGTTGCCAGCTTGGACGCACGCCGCGGCCCAGGTATGCGGTCCCATTTTGCGACGATTTGCGTTGCTGACGCGGAGGCTGTAGTCGTCGCCAACAGTAGGCGGAGAATACTCGCTGTTCGGCGGAGGTGTCAGTGGAAAGTACATCTCACTCGCACCCGGAAAAGAGATTGTTCAGTCGTGGTCCCTCAAAAGTCCGACTTGGCCATCGGGTTCGTCGCGACTATTGTCAAGTCCGTTGGCCGCATGTATCAGGGTTCATCACTTTCCACAGGTCACAGCGCGACATTGACGACAACGTTGGAGCAAGGAAGTGATTCTACGAAGATTACTCTCTCGCTTGCTGGCGTCCCCACTGGATCGGAGGAGGAGATAACTAGGAATCTAGAAGGATACTAGTGCGTTCTCCACCTAAATTGCACGGTGGTAGTGGCTAATATCTGTTTTCAGTATCCATGGTTTCAAGTCAATCGGGTATGTCCAGATATTTCCCTACACTCTTTCTTCCCAGCCCAAGAAATCGGCGCTTGCCTCGAAGCCACACCCTTCATATGTCCCAGCTGCTATTATCGCGACATTGGTTCTTGTAGCTGCTTTCTCCATTCCTTTTTTCTTCACGCCTCCATCTAAGTAATCTTCATGAATATACCCACTGAACGGCACTTGCTGTTTTTCTCGACAGGTTGGGAACCGAGCTCTAGTTCTGCCGACCAAGCATTGCGATGGACTGGGAAACGGTAGACTAATCGTACAACTCAAAGAAGGTGATCTAAATGTTGTAATCCATGTAGTACTATGCAAAATTAAAACATAGAAGGTTGATGGTGAAAAACTGCTAGCCGACGGAATTGGGGCACGTGATGTGAATTTTATTTTTATTTTTATGAACGTCTGCATTTATATACCGCAACGAGTATGCTAAAGCTACCAAGACGCGTGTGGGTTGAGTACAACGAATTAATGCTGCACCTGGTTGTTACAAGTAGGGTTGGGCAAGTTAGGGTTGGGCCATGTTTGGAGTAGTTCCTGGTGTTAAGCAGGGATGTTTAGCAGGATAGTGGTTGGTCAAGTAGTGTTGAACCATAGGCCATAGCCATAGCAAGGCATAGAGAGGGAAGTTTAGAGTCATTCCAGGACTCAGGGGGTGTGGATACACCCGCTTTAAGCTCCTTTACCAAGGGAGCACCGACACCGGGAAGTTTATAGTCCATCCAGGACTCAGAAGGCGTGAACCTGCCTTCCCTCGTCGTCGTAGTAGTAGTGCAAGAGTGGCTTTGGAAACCTGTACGTGGCTAACGACGAGCCTCGAGAACTGGAGTCAACCCCTGAGATGGTGATGGTTCGAGTTCAAGAGCGGCCTGGCACGTGATGTGAATTCACGCGTCGCGCTGCGGAATCCTTCGGTGCTACCCGCGGATCCACAATACACTGGAATAGGGGAACGTTTGGGGTCTGGATATGACCCCATGGAAACAACGGTTAGTACCTATCATATTCTCAGCGCAAGGACGCACGCGCCCAGTGTTAGAACAAACAGAGTTAATGTCACCGCTTGAAGGATTAGGTCCAAAACCAGGGAACAGCGGCGAGAACTTCTTCTGGAAAGTACACGCGACCACTTCACTTTCCCGCCGTCGTTCAGGCACTGCGACGGACAATTAGAATTACCACAAGAATTACCTATGTCATACTTCAGCGTTTACGAAAGACATGGAGCCCGGTGCCCACGAGGCCGTCGTTCGTTGCTTCTGTGCATGTGTACTTCCAAGTTACAGCTATTTTCAGTGAGCTTGACAGTTGGAGAAAAACAGACGCTCAAAAATAAAAATTCCTCATATATAGTAATAGCCCTTTCCTTTGTTGTGATGTATTGTAGCATTAGTCTAGATATAATACTAAATTAATATAGCACTTGCTACTCCAAGAAAATCTCTTGGTGCTAGCGGAAAGGGTGATCTAGTCACCAGTGTACCAGTGCATGGAGGCCCCTCAAATTCAGCAGTTGTTTGATGGTTTTACTGATAGAAGCTCTTAAATTTAGAAACATGATTTATATAGTATATACACGCATACAGAACGAGAAATCTCTCAAGACCACTAGGTTATGAATTTCGATTTCTGAGCACATATTTTCCCGCGACTGTCAAGCTCACTGAAAATAGCTGTAAATCAGAATGTTCGATTTCAAAAGTTATACATGTAGAAATACGCCGCAATAACAAAGTACGTACCACCCACAGGTATGGTCTCCGGTCTCCGGTCTCTGGCACCTAGTATTCCTTCGCAACAGTTATTAACGGCGAAAGGGCATGATGCAAACCACTCGGGCGATTATCGATGAGATCCAAACTAGCGAGGGAAACGACGGTCAACCTAGATAGCTTCTAGGGGAGGCCATTACCCACACAATCCTCCGCACCGAAACATAGAGTACACCACGCTTCGTGGCTTGCCAAGTACGAGACTGGAGTCTGTGTCATGCTTCGAATACGTTTCCCACAAGACCAGTTCGTTAAGTTTTACTCTTGAACGTCTTGTATTCACGGAGACGTCTGACAAGACGAAACAACCCCTGCGAGCGTCGAAGCAGCTTTCTCCATACGAGAAGCCGCGTTGCGGCCGTGGTGCATTTCCATCAATTTGTCATTGGGACACCTTGATTAAATTTGGGGAAAGACATGTGTAGAAGGAATATACATACCGACAGAGGCAGAGAGGAAACTGGCAGCCTCGTGGGCTCCACGGATCGCGTACGCACAGGTACTTTGTGGATCCGGCGGCGGCGCCGACGGTACGCTCGTTTCCAAATTCCAAGATGAGTTGATTATTTGCGGAAAAGCACCACTGCTTGAAAATAGTTGGCGAACAGTGTGTCCCTTCGTCGCAGAGGTATGACGAACGAATCAGCGCGTAAATCAAAACTTTCGCCTTTGTCCCAAGCTTCATGCATACTTGGTAACAACACGTTCTTGTTAAGGCGTGCATCGGCGCACTGTCGATTGCCAGATCAATAGGCCAACAAGTCAACACCGTCGCCGCCACTATGTTGTAGGGACCTGCTAGCTATGCGTCATGAAGGCCAAGGTCGATGGTAACATTTCGGTGTTGTTGAGCGTGCAGACGATGTCGCGCCTGACAATATCTACCGCGCGGATATTTCCCTCGACCGAGTAGCTTGGCGAGAAATATCATATAGCCATGGGTGAGAAACCCAATTCGTCACAGCAGGGCCTGAGGTGATTCTGGATGCAAGGGGCACATGTTGTGCCCCATAGGCTATGAGCGTAGTTTCCGTGTGCAGCTCGCAAAAATAACTGCTCTCAGTGCTGCAAACCTTGAAGAACGTTTCGGTAGGTACCAGAAACCGTAGTTCTTGGAGATACGTACATTGTTGTTGTGGTGTATCTCTAGCTTTTGACTTGAACTTTTCCCTGATTTAACTTGGAAAGTACCATGTGCATGCAGAAGGGAAGATACGGAGGCCGAGCGGCCCCGTGGATTCCACGTTTCGCAGATGCGCACAAACACGCAGGAGCTTATTCTCGTGGTGTTTTGTTTTTGGTGTCCTGAGTCGACGACGGCTGGAAATGAGTGAAGTGAGGTGAAGAGGTCGCCGTCTCGAAATTGATTTCGAAAGTGGAGACACACTAGTACTGACCGTGAGAAAAAGCATCAAATTTGGTTCGCGAGTCTAAAGTCGCCCCAACTTCTTCAGCCTTCCTCCAACGTTGCTCTCTTTCTTCCCCATCCCAACCACTAGTCTTCAAAATGGCCGCCGCAGCTGTAGCTCTCCCTCCCGTTGAAGAAATTCGCGCCGACTCTTATGTCGGTTTCGACACCATCACGCAGCAAATTGAGCACAAGCTGCTGAAGCGAGGTTTCCAGTTCAATATCATTGTCGTTGGTACGTGTCTTTTTTTCTACCCCAAAACAAGGTCCTTTGTCGCGTATGAGTCTGATAATGACTGTTTCGCAGGCCAGACTGGTCTTGGAAAGTCTACGCTCATAACACCATTTTCGCGTCGCATTTGATGGACTCCAAGGGACGTTTTTTGCAGCAGACGAACCAGTGAGGCAGACAACGGAGATTCAGGCCGTATCTCATGGTGAGTGCCTTTGTGCTCGTATGCCGCAGTAGAAGTGAAAGGAGCCGTAACTAGTTATTGCCGAAAATGGTGTCAAGTTGCGCCTGAACATCGTTGACACACCTGGCTACGGGGACCAGATCAACAACGAGGGCTGGTACGCAGGCTCCTTTTATTCGTTCCCTTTTGGAATGCAACCTTACCATACGCTTTGGCTCCTGCAGCTGGGATCCTATTATCAAATATATCAAGGACCAGCACAGTGCTTACCTCCGGAAAGAGCTGACAGCTATGCGTGACCGTTACATCCAGGACACTCGTATTCACTGCTGTCTGTATTTCATCAACCCCACCGGCCACTCGCTACGACCAATTGACGTCATCGTGATGAAGAAGCTTAGCGAGGTCGTCAATGTCGTCCCGGTCATTGCCAAGGCGGATAGCTTGACTATCGAGGAGCGTGACCGTTTCAAAGCTATGGTTGGTATAGATCTCTTTGTGCGACCGGTTTGTTCAGGGAAGCTGATGTATATCATGTAGATTCGCGAGGAGATGGTGCACCACAGCATTCGCCTATACCCATTCGACACCGAGGACACTGATGAGGAGGAAGTGCAACTCAACGAGACTATTCGTGTAAGTGAAACATTTGTGGCGTGTTAATGTGTCCTTATTTGTGCCAAAGGAAATCATCCCCTTCGCTGTGGTTGGTTCGGAGAGTAACGTAATCATCGATGGAAAGGCTGTCCGGGGGTCGCAAGAACCGCTGGGGCGTCGTAAACGTCGAGGATGCTACGCACTGCGAGTTTGTGCACCCTGCGAAACTTCCTCACTAGGTTTTGTGTCAACCTCTTTGCCAACCCTGAGTTATATTGACAATCATTTGCGCGCGTAGGTCGCACTTGCAAGACCTTATTGAAACCACCGCCCAAATCCACTACGAGGCTTTCCGGTCAAAGCAACTGTTGGCCCTGAAGGAAGGTGTAAACCAGCGCCCAGCTGGCGATCGCTAGGTAGTAGTCCCGCAGCTTACTCGGATGGACTCTTTTTCGTTTCTTGTTGCGAAAACTATACCCTTGCCTGCGTACTGCAGCACCCGAACGCTCGCTGGTTTCTGGATGAGATGCTTTTTTTTTCCTTGATATTTGTCACTCGTTTTGTTTCCGTATTAGTGAGCAATTATTATGTGTTTTGAATGACCGTGGAAAACGGGCCACTGGCGGCGTCGAGTCGTCATTAAGCGATGGTCATACAGTTGAGTCAGCATATGCGGCTCGGTGGATAACAACTGTGACTGAGAAATCAGCCGTTGATCACTCCTTGCCAGACGCCATTACCATGTCCGCTTGATTCCTCTGCTTCTCACTCCCAACAGCATTGGACCCCAGCTCGTCGTCGCCAACATCGAGCTCGCTGTTTGTTTCCGCACTACTGCACTAATGGCCGCAGGCAAATCAAGGCTAGGAGCGTGGTACGCTAGGCTGGCTGCCTTCAACGTGGAGACTCTCTTCGTTCGGAAGCGGCCCCCAGGTCCGCCAAGGACCGTCTTCGTCAACGAGCACCTCCCCAACGACTATTACGACCACAAAGGCCGTGTTAAGCCAGAACACATCTACGTTACGAACCAAGTCATTACTTCCAAGTACACGATCATCACATTCTTCCCAGAAACCTGCTGGAGCAATTTAGGAGAGTGGCCAATGTGTACGTGCATTTCATTAGTCTCTAGACTACCGCCTGACGTCGCCTGGTTCGTAGCTTCTTCCTTGCGATCGCTATTCTACAGTTCTTCAACAAATTCTCCACAATTTCCCCCGGTCTCGTCATTCTGCCGCTGCTTATCGTTATTGCTATCACCGCCTTGAAGGATGGCTATGAGGACGTCAAGCGCCATCAGTCTGATAAGCGGGTTAACCAGTCAAAGGTGCGCGCTCTACGCGGCGGCGAGTGGGTCAACCAGAATACTATGTCCGCCAAGTCCAAAACCTTTGTTCGCGGTGTGGTCCCGAATGGTGGCTTGAAGGTACCGCGATCTGTGACTCTTTTGGGCGGCAAAAACAAGGGGTCATTGGACGCCCCCGCCCCTGCACAGCCCGAGCCTCTTCATGATGTTGAGTTTGATGAACTACATCACCCATCTAATGGTGACCATCACCACCATTTACACCTAGGCATACTGGGAACAGAAGAACCGAAACAACCGCACTGGAAGAAGACGATGTGGGAGGACGTTCGAGTCGGAGATTACGTCAAAATCATGAACAATGAACCTATCCCAGCCGACGTTCTGATATGTAGTACGTCCGAAGACGAGAATGTCGCTTTCGTGGAGACGAAGAACTTGGACGGCGAGACAAATCTGAAGTCCCGCAACGCGATTTCGGCCCTCACTCGCCTGCGCACGGCCGCGGAGTGTGCCAACAAGCTGAACTCTTTCAGGATTGACTGTGATAGGCCAGAAGTGAACATGTACAGGATGACCGCTGCGGTCAAACTGGAAAACGAACTGCATGCCGTCGACATGCAGAATGTCCTTCTGCGTGGTACTGTTCTTCGCAATACTGGGTGGGTTATAGGCATTGTCTTGTTCACCGGTCTTGACAGCAAGATCGTCCTCAATTCTGGCGGAACTCCCAGTAAACGGAGTAAGGTAGAACGGCAAATGAATCCTCAAGTGTAGGTGCTCTCTAGCAAGGATAACCTCGTACTCATAGTTTATGATACAGTTTCCTTAACTTGCTCCTCTTGGCTTTGATGGCTATAGCCTGCGCTATCGTAGACTCGATCTTGGAACATTACTATTATCGACGTGATGCGCCGTGGATGTATGGCGCCGATAGGCCTGATGATAACCCCTCAATCAATGGTCTGGTTACGTGGGCCTTTGCTTTGATCACGTACGTGCGAAGCTGTGATGCTATATGATGTCTAATTAACTGCTTTTCCGCAGTTTCCAAAACATCATTCCCATTTCGCTATATATATCGATCGAGTTTGTCCGAACTATTCAAGCCGCGTTTATCTATTTCGACAAACAAATCTGGTATGAGAAGACGGACCAAGCGACATTGGCCCGTAGTTGGAATCTTGCAGACGACCTCGGACAAATCCAGTACATCTTCTCCGATAAAACAGGAACGTTGACTCAGGTTCGTGGAATATTATCCAACTCTCACCTTTTACCTCATGTCTCGTCTCTAGAACTCCATGGTCTTCCGAATGTGTTCTATTGGTGGCAAAGCATACAGGGGTGATTCTCGCCTAACAGAGAAGGATGAGGAAGACGATATTGTTCTGGAAAAGGATATTCCGAAGGTCCGCAGCAAGACCGATATCCGTCTATCAGCTGCCCAAGAATCAACATCATCTGCTTCCGCGCAAGAATCTGGAAACTTTGGCACACCTAATCCGCAGTCTGCTCCAGGTGTCAAGCTGGCGGAGGGGGTATTGTTACATTTCAGTGATGCTACCCTCTCACAGGATCTGGAAGAGTCGCTGCATGCTGCGCCAGGGTCAGAGAACTCGTTACACGCTCGTGCCCTCAATGGCTTTTTCAATGTTCTAGCTCTGTGCCACTCTGTGCTTACCACGGTCGACCCAGGAACAGGAGCCATAGAGTACAAAGCACAATCTCCGGACGAGGCAGCGCTTGTACAGGCAGCCGCTGATGTTGGATATATATTCCGAGGCCGCGACAAGGAGATTCTCAGCCTCCAGACTCCATTTTCAGACGAACTGGACCGTTACGAGCTCCTCAACATCTTGGAGTTCACGAGTTATCGAAAGCGTATGAGTGTCGTGCTGCGCAAACTGGACGACGAAGACGGCCGCATTTTCTTATTGAGCAAGGGTGCCGATAACGTTATCTTCGAACGGCTAAAGGCAGGATCGGACGAACTCAAAGCAGAAACAGAGCGACACCTAGACGAGTTTGCTAGCGAAGGCTTGCGCACGCTTACCCTCGCGTATAAAGTTGTCAATGGTACGTATTGTCTACTTTCCACCTGTTATGTCTGACTCTGATTGTCCGTAGCGGACGAATACGAAGCTTGGGCAGAGCGATATCATACAGCATCCGTATCTTTGGAGGACCGAGAGGAGAAGATTGAGCGAATATCGGACGAACTTGAACAAGATCTCCGTTTGCTGGGTGCCACGGCCATTGAAGATCGTCTTCAGGATGGCGTCCCTGAAGCCATCGCTGACCTCAAGAGAGCTGGTATCAAGATCTGGGTTGCTACTGGAGACAAGCTCGAGACCGCTATCGGTGAGTTAACATATTGCCTATTCGCTTGCCTAGACTGACGTTGTGGTAGCCATTGGACATAGCACGAACCTGATTGGCAAGGACTCTAACATTATCATCATTCGGGGTGGCCATCGCCCCGTTATAGAACAAATGATTGGTGCTATTGAACAGTTTTTCCCTGAGAGCGGCCTTTTGGACGACGAAGGTGTGGTTACAGACGTCCCTCCGCGAACGTCGACCTCTTCTACTGGCGAACGCTCCCAACAACATCACCCTCTTGCTCGAGTCAACACTGGTGTATCTTCCATTGTCGGCCATGATAATGGTGAACGGCCCGGAGGTTTTTGTCCTTGTAATTGATGGTCCTGCCTTGACCGAGGTACGTCAAATCAATGGGTGTTTTGTGCTGTTAATAGTATTCCTCCTAGGCCTTCTCAGACGAACCCCACAAGAAGCTGCTCCTGCGTCTTGGAATTCAATGTGAAGGTGTCATATGCTGTCGTGTTTCCCCGTTACAGAAGGCCTTGGTTGTCAAGTTGGTCAAGGATGGCATAGGTGCTATGACTTTGGCCATAGGCGATGGTGCCAACGATGTCAGCATGATTCAGGTGAGTTGTCTGACCGAATGAAATTCATGACACTGAATGTGTATCCGAAGGCTGCTGATGTTGGGGTTGGTATTTCCGGCGAAGAGGGTCTCCAGGCCGTCAACTCTTCCGATTACGCTATTGCTCAATTCCGCTTCTTGAAGAGGTTGTTGCTTGTTCACGGACATTGGTCTTATGCTCGTAATGGCAACATGTACGTCGAAACCTTTCATCTTCTTGGTTCGCCAAGTGACGTGCATATGTATCTGTAGGATCCTCAATTTCTTCTACAAGAATATTGTATGTATAGGGGTATTATGGTGGTTCCAAATTTATGACTCCTGGAGCTCAAACTAGTAAGCCTTCGTTTCTTCACCATTTAGCAGTGATTGACAAAAAAAATATACTAGTGTCATGGAATATACCTACCTCTTGTTCTGGAATTCCTTCTGGACCATCGCACCAGTCATCGCTATTGGTCTATTCGACAGATTGGCAGATGACCGAGAGTTGATGGCATTCCCCGAGTTATATCGCTTTGGGCGAGAGGGAACATGGTTTGGCTTCAAATCCTTCTGCATCTTCATGCTCGACGGTATTTACCAGGTATATAATTCTCTCATTCATTTTCATGACACTCGGCACTCATTCATGCATTGACAGTCGACGATTATATTCTTCTTAATCCTTTACGCCTACATGTCCCCAACCTCTAGAACAGATGGGTATGACAGCTATCTTTACGAATTTTCTACCGTATGTAGAAATGCTACAATGAACACAACTCCCAACTAATCTTTTCGTTTGCAGACGATGGTCTTCGCCGCGGTGTTTACTGCCAATTGTTTCAACGGCTTGAACACAAATGTCTGGACGGGCTGGGTCTTTTTCGCCGTTCTCCTTGGTGTCGTTCTTCTTTGGGCTTACACAGTAGGTCGCCCTCCCACTCATCAACCTATCCTGCTCACATGTTATTAGGCAATATATTCTCTCATTTCCCCCGGATGGTTTTCAACCCCAGTTTTCGGCAACGACGAATTCCTTTTCCCGTCTGCCTACTTTTGGTTGTGCCTCCCCCTTACGATCTTCCTTTCCCTTCTTCCCCGATACATTTACAAGGCCTATATGTTCGGCTACGCTCCGAGCGACATCGACATCCTACGTTATATCCGCAAGCATCATCCTCATATCGATCTCGCTACCCAAGGTCGTATGCCGTCAGGCCTCCATCATATGAAGCGTCCAGCGTCCGTTGTGTCAAGACGAACATCAAGAACAGAAAGCGTCATGTCAATACCGATGGAACATATCCGACCGTCTATGGATGCTCGCAGCGCAAGCAGAACGGACATGGCGACTGGCATTACCTCCGTACACAGGGGCTTCGACTTCGCCACTGAAGAGAACGGAGTCGCGATGAGAAGGATGCAAAGTAATTTGTCGGAGAGAAGAACGAGTAGCCGACAATTGGTTAGCGCGCGTGGTGGACAAAGACACCACACAAGAAGAGAGACGCTGTCGCATGTATTCTCCATACGACGCGGACCCTTCAAGCGCAAGCCTCCGTCGCCGAAAAAGACAGAGTAAGGTGGACGGTTGCATGATTTTATTCGTTCTTGATTAGATCTACTTTATCTTCGTTCGTGCTTTCTCAAAGTCATGACTTGGCATCTATTGAAATATCTGTTGTATTGGTTTGTCGCCATTGTATCACAAACAAAGTATTAACCCCCCCCCCCCCCCCCCCCCCCCCCCAAGCACTACCTTTCACTTCTTGTCATCGATATGCCATATTATTACAGTATGTGGACTCAATTTACCTTAGGTGTAGCTCATATAAGTTGAACACTACACAATCAAAATAATACCGATTTCACTCGAGGAAAGGATCTCCAAGTTCTGGTTCATTTTTTATCAGCAAGAGATCTACACTATTGATTGTGTAACCACGTACGATTGCGAAGGAGGTCAACGACATGTTGATCGACCAAATCATCTTTCTCCCGTTTGGGGCCTTCTGCCCAGTTAGGGCCTCCACCGCTGCCATACTTTCTGGGATCGTCTCGCCTGCGAGATTTGGGATCTCTGGACGAGGCGTTTCCAAACGATCCACCCGCAGGGAGGCGCCTCTTTGATGAAGCACCAGCTGGCCCAGGGTTGCTCGATCCCCCTACGAAGTTGCTCAACAGCTGACCGACGCCAGCGGCGAACGAGCCAGACGATTGGGATTCTGGCACTTGGAAGTTTATCTCTTCGGGCGGTGGCGAGCCTGAGGACGGGGTAGAAGTCGAGGGCGAGGCTGGTTCTGGCGGTGAGTTCATGATGGTGGTTCTGAAGCAACTGCGAGATCTCGGCGCTAATTGTGCCGCGCAATGAAATTACCTATACGGGTGGAGGAGAGGTTGTATACAGGAAACTTGCATATTACTTTACTACACGCTACGAGTTTGGCGATGACGACGAGCTCTTGTCCACCGGCGGTGGTTCTGTCAGCGGATTCTCCTCTCTGGCCTGCTGCAAGAGCGTGTCCAGTCCCTTGTCCTTCACGGCTTTCTACACGCGTTTGTCAGCAGCAAACCCCCACAGGAGCTTCGGAAACGGCGCACCTGCACGCAGAGCCTATAGCTCTCCCATATTTTGCCGCACTTCTCCTCGTACTCCGCAGCCTTTTGCTTCGAGTAGGTTTCGCGCTGTTGGGCGTCGGCAGAGACATTCACGGCGGGCTCGAGGTAGCCTTCGAACCAGGCGTTGAAGCACGAGTCGTATTTGTGCTTTAGAGGCGTGCATTCGTCAGAGAGACTGTGGGCCATTGCGCTTCGTGGGTTGGGCGGTCCGCGTCAGATTCGGGGTCGTTTTGGCGTATCCGTTGTGTTAGGTAATGCCGTGCACCGAATGAGGCTGGCGCCAGCCTGGGAATCTGTGAGCATCCTTGCCAAAGTTCCACCAGTGAGACGTTGATTGTCACTTGCCACAAACCTGCACTGCGTACGGTAGCGCTCTGTTTTCTGCTGTGGTGAAACCTCGCAAACTTGAAGTTTTCTGAATCCAGAAATTTCTAGACATCAAACTTGTCTAATAGTACGCTGGCAGCTCCGGACGACAGCTCGCACTCGGCCACAACTCATCAGGAATCACGGTGCTCACCAGGTATGAACCGGCTCCCCCTTGAGCTGATTCACTATATCGTTGAATCCCTCGCGGAGCGAAATGACTACAGACACGTACCACACGCTTTGGCGCACCTTATTCCCTTGTATGTCGAACGTGGAACCGTATATGTCGACCTCACATCTTCCGGACCATCTTTCAGACTGGCGGCGAGTCGATGACCTCTCACCTCACCTTCCTTCATTTTACTGCTCCCCATATTGCCGAATACATTCTCCACCTTCATCTCTCTTTCGATGAAGATGATGTTACATCGGCTCAGAGTGGCTCTCAGACTGTTTCAAGCGATTGAAGAACCTCCACTATTTGCGCATCGAATGTTTTGCTGCTCCGCTCCCCGCACTGCAAACTCTAGGGATCGTGCCCCCCGCTTGCTATCAGCCGTATCAAACGGTTTGAACACGAACGCTATGACGCCGTTGAAGAAGACTCAGGATTACTTCCCATTCTCGCCTCATGCTCAACTACCCTTGAGGAGCTTTCGCTTGAAATTTACCAAGGGACACCGGATTGGGGATCTGTGTCAAGGGATCGATTGTCCATTTATTTGGAAGCCCTCCGCAAGCTCTCCCTCTTCGAAGAATCGCCCCAGCTCCACCGAAGCAGGTACATCGAATGCCCAAACATCCGATCACTGACGATTTGGTGTCCTAACGACAGCCCTTGTGTGGTCCCCCCATGGATCCCCTCTTCTTTGTCCGAGCTCGTGCTGGAAGGTATGTTGATTGTAGTTCACTCGTTTCGGTTATTCATCCCTCTTCTTCTACATTAAGCCAGAAATCTAGTGTACCCCGCTTCGACAACTCAATGCGTCCGTCTTATCCAACGATCTCATTCGACAAAAGAATCTGAGAACCATACCATCTAGCCATGGCTTGGATAAAGGATTTCATCGATCCTCTCGTTTGCCAACCACTGACATCTGGATCGAACTCATATTCTTATAGTGGCGAGTA
This sequence comes from Pleurotus eryngii var. eryngii, assembly GCA_029467805.1. Lineage (NCBI taxonomy): Eukaryota > Fungi > Basidiomycota > Agaricomycetes > Agaricales > Pleurotaceae > Pleurotus > Pleurotus eryngii. Next base: position 3,117,989 of record SZVJ01000012.1, read on the forward strand.
TCCCCCCTTCGGAGACTATGAAGACCTATATCACATTAGTGACTAGAACCTCTCCACAAGTGCGGCTCTTTGAAACGTGTCGAACCTGACCTCATACCTCAACTGCTTGACGTCGAGTTGAACTGTGGTAGTGAATCGGAGGTTGTCGAGGTGCAAGAGGCGTTCGCTCCGTTGTTGGAAGGGGGTCAGTTGGTGGTTGATATTCGCGAAAGCACTACGATGGAGAGGACACTTGTGGACGACCATTGGATTATATCCGTTTGTTGCGTTCTTGCTTGGACTCGCTGGCAGCTAAGGAGATGGCTAGGAAGGGCTTGTGCAAGGCTTAGTCGTTCAAAATTTACGGAGCAGTCTTCTGTCACCATGATCTATGATGTGTGGTAATTAGGTATTTTATCGATATCAAAACATTACGCCCAGTGGGGGGAAGTTCAAGTGAAGGTAACCCTCCGAGCAAATTTTGGCCACGAACGTGGAAGTATGTCGTTGCCAAGAGCCTAAGCCCAAGCATCATCGGCGCGCCTCCTCTATTTGCACCAGCGTCAAAGGTAAAACTAATGACGGCATCGGAGAACCGGCGAAGGTCCCAAAGGGACCTTCTAGCAGCAAACTGCGGACTTGAACCGTTTCAGCTGCATTCTTCACTATGCTGCCTCGTTGGCGACCGACGTCGACGAAGGAGCTCGCCCCGCCTGCTCTGCGACGACCTAGGAGACTCGTGCTCTCCATCCTCATCGCCATCGTCCTCTTCTGGGTGTTTGTTCAACCGAATGGCCTTTTCTTCTATCGACGTGAGTTGTTTCCGAAAGACAAACGAGCAGGGTCGCCCCCGAGGTTCAAGGAGCAATGGCAATGGCAAGAAAACCTGCCCCAGCATAACATGAGTCTACCGTACCCCGAGGGCAAAACAGGGAGATACATAAAATTCTCAAATCAAATAACGAGGCTGGGATGGAATAACGCGTTGAACGAAATGTGAGTCGTGTTTTTATGCGAAACGGGGATCTATTCAATGGCCATGTAGACTAATGAACGCACATCTTGCATACGCGTCGGAGCGCGCGTATGTGTTCCAAGATTATGTCTGGAAACCCGAATATTATCCCTGGGCCATCCCGTTCATGACCTTCGATCGCTTCCGCCGCTGGCCGCGCACGCCTCTCAGCGCGCTGATCGCCGGTCCTACAGCGGGCGGGCCCTGGAACGCCGACTCATCCCACATGCCTCGGTCCGTCACCGAGAAGTACTTCGATAAAGTATGTCCGCCGTCGGAGCGCCGGCTCATCAACACGAAGGACGTCAAACCCGCCATCAACGAAGCCTCCGGGATCGTGATCTTCGAGACCTGGCAACGCCTCCTCCTGAACGCCCCGGAGCAGTGCATCGAGATCGAGGCGGCGCCTTGGCCCGCGGAGTCGTACCCCCAGACGTTCGACCTATACCTTTGGGGCAGCGAGCGTATACTGTCGCTGTGGGACTCATTCTCTAAATCCCCGACATCGCGCTTGCTCGCAACCTCGCCGCTCGTTAATTCCGCCGTCGCCAGGAACGAGCATCTGTTCGGGGGCGGTGACTCGTATGACCAGATGATGGCCATGCACGTACGGCGTGGCGACTTCAAGGGCGCGTGTCTGGAGTTGGCGCGGTGGAATTCGACGTTTTACAGCTGGAACCTCTTGCCGTTCCTACCTGACAAGTTCACCCCTCCTCCGGGCGGATCGTGGGGCTCCAACACCCCCGAGAACACCGCTGTATACCTCGAGCGGTGTCTTCCGTCGTCAGAGGCCATTGTAGAGAAAGCACGTAAGGCTCGTGAAGCCCTTGTCAGGCACTCGACGCAGACACACGGCGTGCAGCTGGATGTAATGTACCTGCTGACGAACGAAGAAGGGGGGTGGCTCGACGCGATGAAACATCTGTTGAAGAACGACGGGTGGAGGACGGTCGTGACGAGCCGCGACCTCGCGCTCAACGATGAGCAGGCGGTCGTCGGGATGGCGGTCGATATGGATATCGCGAGGCGGGCCGCGGTGTTCATTGGGAATGGGGTAAGTGGATTTAAATGTATAATTTGTGGTGGTTGCTGACATGCTGTCGGAATGTAGTGGTCTTCCTTTACGAGCAATATCGTCCACCGGCGGCTGGTGGATGGGAAGGAGCCCATCAGCATCCGGTTCTGGTGACGCGGTCCCCGCTATGAACGAACGCCGTCGTTACTTGTTGTTGGATAGGACATATATGTCAAGCCTGGCCCACACATGGAATGTCGCCCAGCAAAGTTGGTGTGTCTGTGTTCAAAAATAATTCCTGTATAATGTATACTGAGCAATACATGCCATAATGCAAATCGCTGCGATTGTGACGATGCTCACTACTTGATTTCACGTACAGGTGTAAAGAACAACTCAGCACCTGGTCGAGGGACGAGATGGCTCCGCCGCCATCGTAGAGGTGGTCGCAGAGTCAAGACGATCGATAATCGACATTATTCCTTTCTAACTCTCCAAACAGATTTTTGGCGTCGGCGACATGCCACGACGACAGAATACACTCGCTCCCGAAAAGGTACAAGATCAAACGGCTCAGGTCACGCTTCCGCTAGCAGCCAGGGCGCCGCCGCATCCAAAACCAAACACCTCGCTTACCACTTGCTTGTTGTTCATCAGGCGATGAGCAGACTTTGGCGAGAATATGTTGTTCTGTGCGGTGGAACATCTCGCCCGTCAGGTGACGAGCCGAGATCAGGTCATAGTCGGGATGGCGGTCGACATGGATATTGGTCTTGGACTGTCGATCGTTGCGCTCTTCATTATGAACGAAATTGCTCACCGCGGATGGGAATCGGTCTCCATGATTAGAATATGTAACTACTGGCAGTACATGTCAAGGCCGCACAGCATCCTGCGAATTCATGTAGATAAGCTACTTACACCGAGCCAATGCACGCCATCTGTATGAATGAGTGTGAAGAGACTCGGGCACGGGTTGCCAGAGATCATTTTGGTTGCCAGGCTGTGGATTATACATATGGACTTGGCCTGGGAGGCGAGGTTACCGCTTGATTTCTCCTTTCCTCCCATTCGACGTTCTGTTTGTGCGCCATTATACCCACTGGTTGGCGTCGCTCCATTATTCTGCCCTTTATTGTGCTCCAGAGCGCCGAGCTTCCTTCTCTTCTCCTTCTCTTCTCCTTCTCCACTTTTATTCACGTTCGTTACGACCATCCCTTCTTAATGTCTCCCAGACCATTTGGACGCCTTCCTGCTGGACAGGCTCGCCACATCGACCATGCAAGGCGTCAGATTGTTAGCGGCTCGCTCACTGGGCCCATAACAATCACTGTCGTTAGGCCCATATCTTCGACTTCTAGCACACCTTCGACTTCTAGTGCGCCGGGAACTGTCACCGTGACGACGACGACTACGCGCTCGTCATCGAGTGTCGTGTCAACGACCACCTCTTCTTCCTCGTCCCCGCCTACCCGATCCCTGGAGACTTCCTCTGTCTCTTCTACCACGAGTTCACTTCCTTCGGGCTTCCCCATAGCCATGGAAGGCGACACCGGCAAAGGCGTAGAAGGTTCGAGCAACGGTGGGGATTCGAGTCCCCAGCGAGGTGGTCTACCGGCCGGTGCCATTGCAGGAATCGTCATCACTGTCCTCGTCCTTGCTGCGCTCACCGTGTTCCTGGTACGAAAACGGGTGGCAGCCAACCGCCAGAGTCGGTCACGCAGCTGGAAGGACAACTTGTTCTCCAAGGGGATCAGCAGCGAGAAGTACAATGCAGGGGGCGCAGGCTATGGACGGGAAGAGGGTGTTGGGGGAACTATCACTCCGTATGCGTTCACTCCACAACCGCAGACGCAACATAAATCCACCCCGAGCAAGTCAATCCCTCGAGTCCCCGTCCCAGCCATGCCAACAACGTCTTACAACAATCCCCCTACTGCAGGGGTCGTCCCTACGCATACCGACGAATGGCCGCGATCCCCTCCAGTGGTCAACGGGCGAACGGTCGTGTCAACATTCATCCCATCACTTCCTGATGAAATGTCTATATCAATGGGTGAAACGGTGCGGGTTCTAGCGGAGTACGATGATGGGTGGGCGTTGTGCATGAACGGACGAGGTGAACAGGGCATGGTCCCTCTTGAGTGTCTGGGACAAGACAACAGCACACGACAGGCCTATGTCGCTCGAGATCCAAGTGTGGCGTGGCGTGCCAGCAGCTTGACGGGGTGGGGGTCGGTCCGACGGATGTAACATTGGTGTAGTGTTCTTTACCACAATCTCCCTACATAGCAGGGCCTGCGCGTTCCCGGCAACGTTCAGCGCACCCGCGTCCATTCACTCACTGTAGCTATCACTCGATGCGATACTTCCCCCCTTGTTAGCGCGCTGAATTCTAGTTTCGTGAGCCGCTTCTACTTTTACCGGTCTAGATGTAGGACTGCCCATTAATTATGTACTTTGTCGTATGTACCTTTTTGTAGTGTACATTTTACGATACGAGTCGAGACAGTCTATGTCTAAGTGCAATTTGTGTGGTAGCGTTACGGGATCTTCTACGGCAATGCACTGCCCCTGACGATTCACATCAGTGTCGGCGTTGGTGATTGGGCTGCCCCTGACCACCGTACATCTCCACGAGGAACTCGTATAATGGCAGACTCTCTTTGACAGAAGACTCCCAATTCCACAGCAGGGCCACCGACAAATCCGACACACCGACGACGGACGATGAGCAACGCCAGCAGCGCCCACGAAGAGCTCACCGCCACCGCCAGTGGTAGTTCAAGCTCTAGCGACAGCGGCCACCCGACTCCAATGAAGCCCGCGTCTGTGAACTTCATGGAGAGCTTCATGGCGTCTATAGGCTCAGAACGTGAATGTGAAGGTGCGTTATCTCTAGCTGCGCTCCAAGGCCACTAGTTCATACAGCACCTTAATGTCACAGAATTCGCTTTCCAGCTTTTGGCGTCGTTGCCAAGGTCGCATCTGGCGACCATACGCCGCCGAATAGCCCCCCTGCTTCAATTCGACCTCGTTGGCGTATGTCCTTTCCTTGTACCTGGCACAGTCATCTAAGCTCAAACGCGTGTTGTTTTTAGGCTTTGCCCATAGAGCTGGCGCTGCAGGTGTTTTCACATCTCACGGCACAGACGCTCTGGACATGTGCGCTGGTCAATCGCCGGTGGCGGACACTCGCGGATGACCCTGCGCTGTGGAAGGCGTTGTGCGACGAGCGGGGATGGGTTTGGAAGGACTCGGCGAACGCGAATGGCTTTGAGGCGAATCGGACGCTGCAGGTAGGCTCGGAGCCTTGGGATGATTCCGACGACGAGGGCATGGGAGCCTCCGACGAAGAGGACGACGAGGAAGGCGAAGCTACCACTACGTCTGTGCTAAGCGAAGTCGAAAAGGCGAAGATCATGTTAACGCAAATGCATGCCGAGCTGGACTCTGGCTTCGCGAGTATGTCGACGGCGGGTAGTTCGTCATTTCTGGGGAACTTGTCCTTCACTTCGTCATCGACGGCGTCCGGTTCTGGTTCTAATTCTAACAACGCGACTCATTCGTCTACCAGGCCGACTATCTTTCATCCGGCCGGTATGTTTCCAGCTTATAACCCGGAACCTTCGATCAGCGAACCAAACTACAAGCTACTCTATCAGACCCATATACGGTTATATAATCGCTTCGTTTCCTCCTCGTATAGACTGAGAATCCTACCCAAACGCGGACGCGAACGGTTCTCCAAGGCGCACACCAACACCATATATTGTCTTCAACTGTATACCTACCCATCGGGCAAACAAGTTTTATTCACGGGATCTCGGGACCGCACCGTTAGGGAATGGAATTTGCAGACGGAGATGGTGGAGAGGGTTATTAGTGGGGTGCATGAGAGCTCGGTTCTCAGTATATGCGTTCACAATGGTTTTCTGGCGAGCGCGGGCAGTGACAGGCGGGTCGCGGTGTGGGACTTGACCAGAGACAGATTGGTCAAGGTCATCTGTGACCACGATGACAGCGTTCTGTGTGCACGCTTCGATGACGAGAGACTTGTCTCGTGTTCAAAAGGTGGCGTTTCCTTACCTCTAACGGCACCGAGGAGCTCACACCCGCATAATAGATCGGACGGTGAGAACGTATACGTTCCCGGATCTTATTCCACAATTTGTCCTTGGAGCGCACCGCGCCGCAGTCAACGCGGTGTCAATCTCTAAGTCGCTCATTGTCTCCGCCTCTGGAGATCGATCGATTCGCCTTTGGGATGCAAAGACGGGCGCGCTTCTCCGAACCTTCGAAAACCACCATAGTCGAGGGTGAATATCTCTACCCCATCGCCTATAGAAGTGACTCACTTTGCTGCATAGAATTGCTTCCATCGACTTCAAGCCCCCCTTTGTATTGTCTGGTTCCTCTGACAAACACCTTCGTTTCTTCGATGTGACGTCTTCGAAAGGATGGTCAACCTCCCCAGAACTTCACTATGAGGGAAACACGGCCGCCGACGCCGCCCCACCCTTGCCACTTCCGACACCCGATTCCAATTGGATCAACCTAATGATGTGCCAGGCGTGCGGATGCTTGAATTCAGTGGACACCTTGGAAGGAGGTACCTGTGACGCCGTTGGTCTAGGCGCCTCCGCAGTCCGAGCCGGGCCTGCCACTGCATCTTCGGCCAACAGCTGCGCCCCTCATAGGGATCTGGTGAGAAGTGTCGCCCTCGGCGAGCATTTCGTACTAAGCGGCAGCTACGACCTGAGCATCAAGGTACGTCGTCTATCACTGGATGTTGTGCTTATCTCGGTGCTGCATGGGGTGCTCCGTCGGTTGACTGCGTCGATATTTAGGTGTGGGACCGCAACACGGGTGCACTTGTTGCTAATCTTAAAGGAGGTCATACGGGCAGGATATTCTGTATTGGCTTTGATTGTGCCAAGGTGAGCATATACGTCCCACAGAAGGCAAAACCATCCTCGAACCTTTCTTGGAGGGTATTGTCTTCGGCTGTTCTCATAACTAATTTTTATTTGTGTTCTTATCGCCGTAGATTGTCTCGTGTGGGGAAGACCAGGTGCGTAGTTCCGTTCGTGTGCCTTGGCCCACTGTTTTGCTCATCAATCCTTGTCCATGTCTCTGGGTCTATTCACTATCTCTAGAGAATCTGTATCTGGGACTTCTCTCACGGCATAGATACATCTTTCATTCAGCTACAATGAATTGCGTTATTGGATCACGGAAACCCATCCCACGGCACGGAAACCTCTTCACCTCATTCATGTCTACCACCATTTATGACACTTTCACGGAATTCTTCTCGACCAGAGTAACGTCTCCATCACATGTTGTCTTATCATAACGGCATTTGTCTACATCAGCTTGATTCACATAGTGTGCGTTCATCACGGTAGCAAGAATACTGATCGAGTCAAGAAGATAAACCAAGAAATGTTCCATCTCAGTGCAGTGGGACCTCGTGTGAGTGATCGAGGTGCAGGTATGACGAAACGGCGTTCGTGAACCTGTGGAGCGTCAAGAACATTATTAAATGGACGGAGAAATCGACTATTCCGAGTCGGAATCCGACATCAGCATATCTTCTTCGCCATCACTCTCGTGAGCATCGATTGACGGAGGGAGTTGAAGGGGAGGTTGGGACGGTGGAAGAGGGGGCGGCGTATTGGAAGGTGGCAATGGTGGCGTATGCTCGGGAGGTGGCGGTGGCAAAGGCGGGGGAGTGGATGATGGAGGTGGTGGGAGATCAGAGTCGTTCCATGACTTGGGGTTATGTCCTATCTCATACCACATAACATCCCGTATGTATTCCATTTCCTGGGAGCCGAGGTCAAGAGAGTCTTGTGCGAAGGCTAGTTGTACTGCTGGAAGAGCGTTGCCATTGTAGATGGGAAGCAGCTCGGACGCGAAGTGGGTGGTTGGATATTTCGCCCATCTCTTGAACGGTAATTGCTGAGATGGAGATCTGGCTCCCTCTCTGGAACTTGATGTCTGCATAGTGCTAGAAGAGTCTGAACATTCATATTCGTCGGCAGGGAGTTCCTCGTCTTTCGATGGTGATGTTCCGTTCGAGCCAGGAGTACAGTGGTGGGATTCCAACCCCATATCCGGGATGAAGAGGCGTAAATACACTTGCTCCGGCTCTTCGTCCTCTCCGTATATCTGGAAGGGCTCGTCGTGGTGATCATTGTCTGACGGCTCGGGATGATCATCACCAAGCATGATTCTCCTCCGCATTTCCTCCTGTGGATCCAGTGGAGCAGCCCAACCTGGAGGGTACCCCCAAATGGCCATGTTCGCCAACCACTCCTGCGCGGATGACTCGACGTCTTGGAGTGCATCGGGTCCCAGCGCTTCGACGAGAAGCTCCCCACGTATCTCGCCAGGAGTGAACGAGCTGACCCATTCGAGCCGCTGCTGCCTCCAGCCCTCGACTTCGTGGATACGTTTGTAGTCGATTAAAACTTGGGTTGACTGACCCTTGGTGAAGTTGTATAAATCACGAGAAAGGGCGATTAGTTCGTGGTTTCGAGGCTTTGGGCAGTTGTAGACTGCATGCGATTCCACGCCGCAGTTAAAGCACACACGTTTGGTACCGTTAGAGGCTGCTGCTTCGTCATCTTCTACTTCCTGCTCGGAACCGAGAGCGCTTTGGAGATGGTTGCGGTCGTAGACACCGTACGGCTGGAATTGTCCAAGATACGTGCCCCATGGAGTGAGGTCTGTGAAGTGAGGAAGAATGCTGAGATGAGAGCCTGAACTCGAATATGTGCCCCCCGTTGCTTGGATTGTTGAACTGCTCGCCATCTTCGAGCCTCAGCCTCGTGGCTTTGTAAGTTAGGCTTAGAGAGTAATAGACATTTTTCTGGTTCTACTAGTGCTAAGCGAGCGCAAGGACAGTAACGAAGCCAGGTCGAGTCAGTAATAGTTAAAGGTTGGTTTGGCCGCCGTTCAACAAGCGCCACACGAAGAAACAACCGTCAACACGAACTGGGAAGTAGACGTCAAGGAAGCATTGAATTTCAACGACGGTCATGTAGTTGGAGGCAGTAAGATAATGTTATCGACGTAGATCCACTCGAGGGGAGGCTGGCCCCATGAGCCTATAGGAATGAAAACTGATTCGTCTCTCATTCACTTCCACCTTCGTTGTCCCACTTCACAAACGCGGCCTCTACATCACTCGCGTCCCACCGCCCTTTAACTATTTCTTTCCCTTCTAGATGTAGCACTGGAATCCAGTAGACATACTTCTTCATCCACTTTTCCTGGCCAGCATCCCGAATATTGATCACCTCCAGCTGGAACTGGCGCTGAAAAAAGTGAGCAGTCCCGATCAGCGTTTCGGTTTTGGCAGCGTGATTGGATCATCACTGACTTGTTTCCGTACTTTCTCCAATTCTGCTTTCGCGATGTCGCAGAGTGAGCAATTTGGCCCAGAGAACAAGGTCAAACGTGGAATCGCCTTGGCCACATGTGGGAACCGACGGTTCATGAGTAAAAAGGAATCAAAAAATGGACCCTGCGGTTGCCCTGCTGACGGTGCTCTGCAACTTGGTCATTGTCAACACGGAAGTATTTTCACGTGACCTCCACAACTTTCAACTCGGGGCCCAATGACTCTGCACTGACGATGCCGCCAGGAGATCCATTTTGGCGTGTAAAGTGTGCGTGCAGCCTCTGGAGTCCTTTTGAACTACAATATCTGACCTCAGATTCATGAAATACAGCACAGCCCTGCCCATTCTACCAACAAGGCAAATGTTTCTTCCAAGAAAAACTGCAATTTCCTACACGATGTCCAGACGAATGGGAACCGTACCGCTGTGGCCGACGCGGTAGATGCTACTTTGAGACGACGACGGAGCCCGCCTCCAGCCCCCACTGTCCAGATTCACTCACCGACGCTTTCGGTGCGCTCTTCGCGTCGTTCGCCTCGGATGTCGGGGCTTCTGTTGGCATTGAAGGATGTGATTGGAGATGTGGAAGATGATGATGAGGTCGATGGTGCCGATCAAATTCCCGGCGCTACAGAATATCTCTCGCAGCCGCAGCCCGACACGTCGAACGCCTCCATTACTCTAGTTCATATACCCCCTGCCAAAATCAAATCGACATCCCCGGACCAATCACCCATTTCTGCAGAACAGAGCATTGACTACACTTCATTCCGTGCAACACCCGACCTTCTTTCCCCCGTCGGTTCGGAAGTCTCCAACCTTCCATCAGTGCCATTTCCGCTCCGTATCCCATCCCGGACTTTCCGTCGTGACGACTCTATCGACTCTGGATATGCCGACAGCTGGCATAGCCCACGCCCCCTTGTGCGCTCCCCTCCGCGAAGCCCAGCGCTGTCTTCCACATTTGATATCCTTGTCTCTCCATTCGGTACCCCATCGGCACGAGTTAGAGGGAGCACGCCTGCTCCAGTGTCTCCGCTTACACTCAATTTTGATGAAAGCGCATCTGCTCCTCCCTCACCGAATTCTGATGACGTTGACTCGGTCGTTGGGTCTCCCCCGAGGATCATGAATGACGATGATGAAGAAGATGGGGATTTCATGAACGATGACTCGTTAACAAGTCGACCGATTGCAATCCAGTTAGGAGGGCCAGATAGCTTATCGCCTCCATCTACTCTTGTGGATGTCGATGGTGACTTCATTTCGCAAGAAATAGACGAGCGCGGTTCGCCTGAGCTTGATCCATTATCAGCTGCGGAGCGGTCTTGGGATCTTTCTGAGAATAATGCGACGGCCATTTTCAGCCCAATAACTTCTCCCATAAATGAAGAAGCTCTGAATATTCCGCAGTCACTCAACGTCCAGAACCCCACCGAGTGGCTAAATGCAGGCTCAACGAGTTTTAATCAAGACGACATCGCTCTTAATTCATCCCCATTGCTTATTCCTGTTCCCGACGCGATCTCCGAGCACCGAGAGACATCCCCTCTTACTCCGGATTTGATACCACCTCACTCTGCCGTTTCTTCTGAGTCATCTTCAGCATCTGAGTGTGTCACTGCCGACTTCCTCGACGATGAGGACCAGACAGGGACCTCGATCTTCAGTCCTACTGCACGTCTAGCGTATATGACATCGCCCGATCCTGCTATAGGTTTGGCTAGTGGTAGCATGGATGACACCCTTTACTCGTTGTATGATGTTTATACTGCAGACTCTCCCAAGGCGTCCCCAGCACCTAGCCTCCCTTCGCCCTTATCTGACTCGGAAGGTTCCATATTCAACAGCTACACTGATATGGAACCTGTTGCGCTCGTTGGATCACCTGCATCCACAATCTCGCGGAAGTCGCGTAGTACCGATAAGACCCCAACGAAGGCGACATTCGGCCTTCAGAGAGAACGCGTCTTCACGCCGCCTATTCCCCCCTCACCCATTACTCGAGGCCGATCGGGAACAGTCGTACTCTCCCCAACCATCGCACAAACCGAAACACCGCCGATGACTTCTCCACCTTCACCTACAGAATCCCTAGGAGAGCCCATTTTTGCTTCTCCTTCGCCGTTCCATCCCTTTGTCAGGCAGTCGATGGATAGTGTAATAACTCCTGATTACGTCGCTTCCAGGCGTGCCTCTCTCCGGTCAACTGAATCTCAGAGTCAGTCTCCCCGAGAGTCAATCAGAGGGACAGCCTCTCCTCTTATGGAGCCAGATTCCTTCTTTGCGTCTCCAGTCCAGGTCGAGGAGCGGTCCCACGAACCCTTTATTAGTCCACGCAGCTCTAGGGGATCAATAGAACACCTTGATGCCACGGAAGGTGCAACAGTGTCTTGGACAGCTGACCAACGTTCCGCTGAAGCAAGCACTGACGTCTTCGCTCAAGGCCGAGCGAACGCGTCGACTTCTCGAAAGAATTCAGTCAGCTCAGGTTATTCCGGAGGCAGCAACCCCTCTTCTCCACGCCGCGAGTCATTGTCGGTAACAAACGCGGCCGAATCGTCGACCGCTGGCCGGAACCGCCGCTCCTTCTTAAAACCGCTTAGATTAGTGAGTGTATTTTGCGCCGTTAGCGTGTGTGCTTCGCTAAAGTGAGGCTTGACCACAGTCTACCATATCCAATCTATCATCGTCAATATCTCGTTCGTCGTATATAGCATCTGCTTCCTCTGTTACGCCGTCGTCTCCCTCCATGCATACGCTCTCTTCTGCTCCCCCCATTTATCGTACGTTCCGAGTTTGCGTCAAATATCGTTACTGACTTGTTTAATAGGCGCATCTAAACGTTCATCTGTCGTTTCTGCATCTGCATCTGCATCTGTATCATCGTTTTCCCGGAATTCATTGGTAGATTCCATATTGTACACATACTTCGCTCTGACAGTCTCTTTTTCAGATCTCAACCAAGCGCATATCATATATACCCTCCAGTACCGTCAATACCATCAGTGCTCAGCAACATGACGACTATAACGACACAACATCTCCCATGGAACGCGATGACAACCGTCGCTCATCGACTCACGACCTAAATTACCGTCGACAATCTATTCTCAGTTCTCATTCTCGTACTAATGGCAAGACGTGGTCCACCCAGTCAAAATACCTCGCCTCACACATTCGCTCAAGTTCCATTTTCTCTGAACCGACGGGTCTGTATGACCTAGATGAAGACCAAACCATCACTGAAGATGGCGTCCTTGAATATCAAGATAGTCAGGACGAGCAGATATGCAGACCCCTCCAACAGCCTAATACCGCCCCGCCCACCCGTCCGCCCTCTACTATGGATTCACCGCATGCCATTGGAACACCATCTCCCAATCTTATCTTTGCCATTGCAAGTGATGACGTTGACCAAGTCCGTCAAGCGCTCACCCACGGAGACACCAATCCAAACGAACGCTTAGGCCCACAATCAGCCCTTGCATTTACGGTGACAAATGATGCTCTGGAGAATAAGTTGTCGATTGTGAAGACCCTCCTCGCCCATGGCGCCGACCCGAGGGGGCTGGAACAAGAGGTCCAAAAGACCGGCAGTAGACGGGGTTCAAAGGATGAGTCTTACGAATCGAGCGCATCAACTACTATTTCTGCCGACACCAGTGGTTTGGAGCAACTAGACCCTGCTACGAGGTGAGCTCGCGCTTCGGAACGCGAAGGAAAAGACCGGCTCTAACCAAAATTGATCAGATATTACATTAAGAGGGCTGGCGCTGCACACACTCGACAGACATCTGCACTGATTTATCGCTCGTTCTTTCGTCCACTGACGAAAGTTCGATACGAAATGGTTGGCCAAGACAGAGCGCTCGAACAGTTGTTTAAGGTACTAAGTGTACACTCAAAGCAATTGTCCGTAGCCCCCATCGTAGTTCTCTTGTGTGGTATGCTCGTGTGTTTCCGCCTAAGTGCCGCGCTCATAACATGCTGGACAGGACCCAGTGGACACGGGAAGTCACTTTTGGCGCGTAGGTGTAAGTGGCATGTCAATTTAAGTCAGTGACTGTTCACTGAAGTCATTTTCAGTTGGTTCGTTGCTTGACGTCCCGACACACACGGTGAATATGACCACTGTGCGATCAACGCTTGATCTATGGCGATCCTATTCATTGAGTCCGTATGAGGTATGTCACTTTGTAGGTTTCTGCTACGGGCGGTAATGAAGTGTTCGCCATCAGGAACCTTCCGACTCAACTCTTGCCGAATTCCTGGTGGAGAACGAAGGGAAACGTTGTGTTGTTGTCCTCGACGTACGTCTCACTAGTTTTGTCCCTTCTTCTCATTTACGCATTGCACTGCAGGAGATCGAAAAGACGGAGGATCCCAAAACATTACATTCGTTGCTTATGCCTTGGGAACTCGGTGGGTTTCAGACTGCACTTTGCCGCCGGAATAAGCTAATGCGTTTCGCAGGACGTTGTTCCTTTGAAGCTGGGAGTCGGCATGTTGATGTCCGGAATGTCATTTGGCTTGGGACTTCAAACGTCGGACAAGAGCTTGTCTTCGACCATCATGCCGCACGTGCGGAACCGGAGACGTTGATGTCTCGTGAGGAGTACGTTCAGCTAATGGCTTTACTGCGTCCTCGCGTATCAGAGCAGCTCGGGGTACGAAACGTCTATTTAGGTATATCATCCACCGCTGACTTCGGGCGCTGACATAGACATCAATCCTTTCTCGAGTGACCACGGTCTTGCCCTTCGTAACATTTACGATGGATGAAAAGATGGCCATTGCCTCTGAGGCACTCCACACTCTTGCTGGTGATCTACTGAAAACCATCTCTGATGATTCACTGAACATGATAATCAGAGAGGGGGTGGGGAGGTATATACCATCAGAGGGAGCCCGATCTTTGCATAGGGCTGTGTCAGAAATGTTGCTAGATGCAATATGATGTGTTTTACTATTTCCGTCCCGGAAGTGCGGATTCGTTCTTCCTTCGCGTAATGCCCCACTCTTCCTCCTTTCTGACCCTCGCGACGACTCAGCGTTTCGTCTTGAATCTGTTTGCCGCCCAGCACGCCTCCTACGATTGGGTGTTTATGGTGTCACATGGTCGTGCTGATGGAGTCTCACAAGTTCTCTCACAAGCTCTCTCACACCGGTCCTTTCTATGATTGTTCCTAACACATCGGTATTCCTTCGGTGAGTTTCAATCTTGATGTCTTGACGCTGATTACCCCTTATGAGTTTACGATAGATATCGAGTCTGCTTCCGCGCACATATTCGCATTCAAACGTTTGCGTCAGATGTATCAGTGATGCGCGTTATATTCGCCTTGCTTCCTTTAAATGGGGGACGTGGGCATTCGGTGTCTTCGACTTTTCGCTCCTTGCGATTTCGTGCATCCCCCTCGAAAAACTCGTGACGGTAGTACTTGGTGTAGAATGAGTCCGGTCGTCCTTTACCACTCCAGACGCGAGACTCGTTCCCCTCTCCTCGCCCGAGAGGAGAGCACTGTCAGTATGCCTACTTCGCAGGTACCCGTAATCGTGGGCGCAACGGTTGCAGTTATTGTTGTACTTGTTACTATCATAGTGGGTAAGTCGAAAACGCGTCCGCTATTGCTCTAATTTACTAAAACAGCTTTAGGTATCCTCCTTGCGTGGAGGTATAGCGCTCGTAACCGCGAAAAGCGAGAGGCCGCCGAGAAAACGACTTCACGCGAAGTGAAGGAGGATGTCTTCGCTGTTCATCCTCCTAATCCCATATTAAGGCCGTACGTTCCCCCTGCTGAATCGGGAGTGACATGGGTGCCTCAACTACGGGCCGACAACACCAAGGCCCTCCCCTCCCCCTCCCTCGAAGCCGTGAAGGTGAAAGAGAAAGACTTAGCCGAGCAAATCTCTAACGCAGTCCGCGAGGCGAAATCCCCCCCTCCATCCTACTCTACTGCCAACCTTACGGAACTCAAGGCGATGATGAAACAACTCAATTCCTTGCAATCTTCTCCCGAGTCGTCTCCTGAGTCTTCTCCAGACCATACACCCGAGCCCTCCCCACAGCCGCTTCGAAGTAGATTCTCAGTCGCCTCACCAGCAGAGGAATCGGTTGAAATCCATCTGCCCAACAAGCCGAAGCGCCGTACGGCCGCCTCTTTACCTCCCACCCCCGCGACACCATTCCTTACCGTCGCCTTCTCCGTCGAGAAACCAGAGACATCCGTTTCCACATTCCCTCCTACCCCCTCTCCACGATCGGAATCTTTCCAAAATATCGATATTCCTTCCAGGCATTCAGTTGCGCTGAAAGGAAAGAACCGCCAAATGGTGGTCGCCCATACGTTCGAGCCCGAACGGGACGATGAACTCGGAATCGAGATCGGCGAAACGCTGACCCTCGTTCAAGAATTCCAAGACGGATGGTGTCTTGTCCAGCGCCAGGGACAAGATGCTCCCAAGGGCGTCGTTCCAAGGTTCTGCATCCAAGACCAAAACCGGCCTACACTTCTTCGGGTCCCAGAATAAGTGCAATCTACCGTCGCTCCATTATTCTACAAGCCTGGTCTAATTTTCGTCCTAAAGACATTGCCCGTCAACTACCCTCATTCGTTTGGCTCAAGCCACATTATTTATTGTAGCTAGCTATCATTATTTGCTTTCGTTCCCAACAAATGTCCATTACCATCACCAGCTTCTACATGCTGGCCATATTACCGCCCAGTATATATCCTTAGGTAGTTGATCCTACCGTTGCTACACTGTACTTTCTCCCAGATACCAATCAAAACAGTGAATCCCTGAGACTATTTGAAAGTGCATCTATTAAAATATGCTATTGAGAACTGGTATTGTGGTAATTAGATAGGCCAGAAGATTAGTTCTCAGGTAAAACATGTTTCCGCCTGTATTTGCCTTGATCCCGTAGCCACTAGATTAATCCATAAGTCAAAGAACGTACAAGAATAGTGACGAGTTAGAAATTACCTGTCGATATTGGTGTAACGACCCAATTTTTTCTCCTGCAATGACCGTGTGTCAATTGCGGGACATATAAGCCAGGAGAGGTCAAGAAATACCATAGTAGTCGGGAATGGGATTTGTCGGACTCTGCAGTGTGGGGTCCACTCGCTTTTTGGCAATATGTTGGAGAAATTCGCGCTCACGCGCATCAATCAACGCGATTGAATTCCTGTTCGAGAATCTCCAGATAGCCGACCCAATAGTAGGCCCTATCAGAGCGCCAGCACCTACGTACAGAACGTCCATAAATCCATCAAAGCAAAATATTCAGAGAAGCAACTCACCCACACATCCCACCGTGCAGAAGCCGTAGAACATGAATGGGTCAACTCCCTATCACACACACACACACACAGTCACCCCTCAGTCCATAGAGGTTGACTATCACTGGCGTACCATTATCAACTTCGTAGGGTCTGTCTCGAGGTTCCCGAAGTATGCCACACCACCGAGAAAGCCTAGTACCGAAGCAGGGATTGTAGTGACCTATATTCGCATCATTATGAGCTCCCCGTCGACAACAGAAGCAATGGCCACGTACAGTTTGCCATTTCCTCCGGCTACCTCTAAGCTTAAGAAATTCTTGCCAGTTTGGCTGATCCGTGGGGGAAGTAGTAGAATTGAAACGAGTGGCTCTTGCGGGTCCAGTTTTGAAGGCAAGTCGTAGACCGCTTGCTCGGTGTAGTAGGTTTCGTTCTAGTAATTTAACGGACATGACTGAATGGAGAGACTGGCAAACAACGGCGCATTGTTTTGACGCACCGATTCCTGAGCGCCTCTGCACAGTGGAGCCCCTGACCAGTGACTGACTCCTTCAACGGCAACGGGATCACTCGCTGGGCAAGTCCTGTTCGAGTCCCAGAGATGTCTTGTACGACCTGCTCGACCTGTGCGGTGTGCAGCGCCTCTACGGCCGCTCGTGCACCGACTGCGGCGACTCCGTTCTCAACCTGGAATCTCATTCCGGCGGGCACCTTTCGCCTTACGCTTCATCTTGACCAACATTTGGACGGAATATGCGACCACACCCACGAGGAGGATGGCTGGCACATTATGTCCTCGCGAACGATGTCTTGCTTCGGTTCAAGGTCTAGCTTTCTCCTTGAATTGGAATTCCTCATCCAGAAGCATTTTGTAGTCGTCACCTACCAACTAGAACCTGAGTTCGAGGTGATGGCAAGAGTATATCTCGTGCCCTATGACTTGTCCAACGTGAAAGGTAGCCTCAGGAAACGACCTACGACCGTGCTCAACCCAGCCAGACGTTACCTCAAAGCTCTCATACCAATGCTTTCTTTAAATCCAATGCACTGGAATTCCGAGTGCACGGATGAGGCTATGAAACCTTTCCATGAACCCCCGGTATGGTGCCCTTAAACACGTCGGAGTCATTGCTGAGGCGTGTTCAAGTTTAGATTCAGTGTACTCTCGCCCAAATATACAGCAACCTCCCATCACCCAATCCGCAGCTCATCGGGCCATCGACGGGAACTATTCCCAAGTTATTAGATTTCAGCTTTGACATAGAAAAAAACACTGGGGCTTCGAAGCCGTTTATACCAGTATCAGCGGCAAAACCGTCGCGCAATTAATTCAACGAGAGTGTGGCAAGGCCTCCATCCCCGATCCCCTATATGTTCCCATAAAAAGCGTAACAGGTGCCACATTCTTCTTCCAACCTGGTACGTATGAAGTACTTCAAGAGCGTCCGATGGTAGTGCCAACCACCGGGGGCATTCTGTGCGAGGAGCTAGGTAGGTGGATATACACATTATTTGCAAACCAACGGTTCATTAATTAGATAAAGGAACCGGAAAAACGATTATGATTCTGGCGTTGATTCTCGCTACTCGTCGCGAACTCAGTACACCTGAAGAATCCATAACCGATGTTCGCCCCGTCCTGACGTCCACGGCACTGAGGTACTTTCCATCGGCCCCGTATGACCAAATAAGGCAACGATTCGGTGGAGGTCGACGCGCACTTAACGACGATGATCCTGCAACACGAGTCCCTTCCCTTGTCGAGCTCCTTATCCATGTCAGCCGTACGAGTCCGCAACCAGCAACACGCTACGGCGAGGCTTTGGAATCGGCCGGCTTGAATAAAACTCATTCGCGCCACCGTGCCATTTTACCACCATTATCTAGGCGATCCGACCACATACGAACGTGCACGACGGGACCAGAGTCGCCCAGCGCCACGCACCATCTATCTAACGAGTGCGACGTTGGTCGTAGTCCCTTCCAATTTAATTGGTCAATGGTACAGAGAAATTCACAAAACACTGTCAAGTTGAGTTACGTGTTTTGCAATTGCGCACAAATTACACATTCCCACCCGTGAAGTCTCTCGCGTCTGACTACGACGTAAGCTTTCCTTATACGCGCATAATTCTTTTATCTAACTTTCGCGGCATTAAAATAGATTGTGTTAATGACATATGAGCGTGGGGACATCCTATCATTGACAAGCTTCTGAATACTGACCGTGACCACTGTAGGTTTCACTGCCGAAGAAAGATACAAGAACGTCAACAAATTGCACACCTCGCGGACTTGCATATGTGGAATTTTCCCCCACACACAGGCTCGCATACCGGATTGTCGCTGCGAAGATCTCCCAGTGTCCCCTCTGTTGCAGATACGCTGGAAGCGTCTGGTCATTGACGAAGGCCACGTTTCGTCAAGTCTGAACACCCTACTTACTTACACCCTTCGTCAAGCTTCTCAGTATACAGTCAAAATGGATCGTAACAGGAACGCCAACGACAAATCTATTGGGCCTCAGCTTTGGCTCATCGCCTATCAAAGAGCAGAATGACGACACGGACGACGAATGGAGGCCATCAAATATTCAAGCAATGGTCAGGCCTGCCGAGGGCTCAATGTGTTGGACCAAAAACAGATCGGCTGGATTTGCAGAAGTTTGGTGCTATGTTAACGCACTTCATCGGCACCCAGCAGTTCCTATCCAACACGAACCTCTACAAAGCTTGTGTCATAGACGCGCTTATGGATTCAGACGGTCCTCGCCCCACTGCAATCCAAGTCATAAACCAACTGATGGCATCGTTCATGGTGCGGCATAGGTGATTATTCATGCCACCCCAACCGAAAGATACTATTAACGCCGAGCTCATAAGGATATCAGACATCGAAACTGAAATTACTCTCCCCCCGCTACGAACTGATAATATTCTGCTAGACCTCGAGCCAATCGCTGCTAAGTCATATAATGCCATGCAGGCCTCCATTGTTGTCAATGCTATCGATTCCCAGCGTACGGACCAGGTACTCCTCCGACGATATTCGTTAGTCACATCTGGACTGACACTCTGTAATAGGATTATCTCTTCCACCCCAGGGTGAGTGACCCCGTACTTCGTTGCGTAATTGTCCACACGGCTGCTATAGAACGCTGCGTCGCTCCAGCTCGCAGTAGCGAATTTGTCACAGTAAGACGCGTGAATTCTTGGGGTTTCATCATCTAAACTAACACGTACTAAAGAATCATGTTCTGGGGTACCTCAGAAGATCGCTACAACGTTTTCGAGCTTTCTCAAAACGCCGAGCAGCAGGAACAACGAGCGATCGAACGAGGTAGCAGTCCACAAGATATACAACTGCTCCGCGAAGCCCTGTCCCACGTGTAATATTCTCGCTTTCCTTCACTGGACTTGAACTGAAGCATATGAGTAGTAAGGCTGCCGTAGTCGACCAGACATGGATTGCCTCGCAAGCGCATCCCGAAATTCCCTTCCAAGTTTTGGATATGCCGCATGATATATTTGACGCATGGACGGTCATTCGACCCACTTCTGAAGATCAACCAAGGGCGAGGCTCATGCATCCATTGCATCTGACGAAGCTGAAACAAGCCCTCCTTTCGCGACCACTTGCACCTACAGATTGGCTCGTTGAGATGGGCCATCAGCTACATGACACCGAAATACGTGACACTGAAAAGAGCAAGAAGCCACCAGGAAACGGCATTCCCAATCGATCACTGCAAACAGCAGCGCCACCTATACTACTTAGACAATCATCTCTATCGAGAACCAGTATAGGTTGCTCAGCGTCGAGTAAACTCAACTACGTCATTAATGAGGTTGATTTTCTTCTACTGTTGTTGTCGTTCCTGCTCAAAGATACATTTGTTGGATAGGTCCTGCAGTACAGCCCGACGGAGAAGTTTCTGATATTCTCGCAGTCTCCTCTAACACTGGCACACGTCAAGGATGCGCTGGATCTAGTTCACGTTCCATACGTTCAATTCACAACTCAGGTCAATGTTCGTACCCGAGAGGAGCAAGTCGTCACGTTTGAAACATCTGAAACGCATCGGGTGTTTTTGATGGAACTACGACATGGTGCTCGAGGACTGTGAGTCTTTACATTGATAGCTTATTTGCTGCCGGCATCTGAACATAGCTTAGGAACTTGATATCAGCCTCTCGCGTCATATTCTGTGAGCCCGTGTGGCAGGCTGATATTGAGAGTCAGGCTATAAAGGTAGAACCCTGGATGTCTATAATTCCTTCGTCTACTTATTCTACTGCTTAGCGTGTTCATCGTATCGGTCAGACGAAGCCCGTCCATGGTATGCCCCTATCCTTACTATTGCCTGTTCCCTATCTCCTATTCCCCTGTCACTAACCCTCGATTTCCCAGTAAAAACGCTTGTAATCCGCGACTCTGCTGAAGAGTATATGATTAACAGGCGGGATAAGCTAAAACGCCAGACGAGCAAAATCCCAAAGATGCTTGAAGAGCAGGGTATGCGATACTTCATCATGGTTTGCCTTTTTTTCCGTATAGCTCCCAGGAGACTAATGGCGGAGGATCTGTAGCACCCCAAGTTCATCAGCACGCCACCCAGCCTTCTAACGAGTATCACCTTCCCATTCTTGAAGTTCACGGACGAGTTATGATGTCCCCGTTGATTCTGTCACCGACAACGCCCCTTCTACCAGTGCGGAAGCAAATAGAACACCACTGGACACCCCACCCGAGAAAAAGGCGAAGGCTCAAATTTGCAGTTTGAAAGATGTATCATTCAACTTATCATGTCGTATCTGCGCGTCTATCTGTTGTATTTAAAAATGGAATTACGAGGTATGCTACAGTGGGATGACAAGTTAGAGTCCGACATATAAACTAATGGGCTACAAATATAAGGTGGGGGATTTGGGAGTCGAATACAGAGTTGGGACCATGATCATGATCGTGATAAATTATCTTCAGAGAGCGGTTGGGCTCGATCTGAAGGTTGGGGCAGCGTGGTTATTTACAGGCGTAGTTGGCCTCGAATCTTCGTAAGAGAGCGCCGGGCTTTGAGGCTGAGATGGCGAGGCGAAGCTCGAAGTCGATGAACGGATGCTGATGCGCTTAGCGTGCATCTGCGGCGAAGCTTGTGGGGTCGGGTTTGAAGCTGGAGGAGGTGGTGGCGCGTAACGGGGGAGTGATTCGACAGGGCGTTGGAGGATGAATCCACGCAGACCAGCAGCTTTTTCGCCCTGTCTCCCGAATCCCAAGGTAGCTTTGTCGCTCAAGATTGGGGATGCGTATTCCGGGTATGGTACATATCGTGCCTTCTCGTCTTCGGGGTGTCCGTTATGCAAGGCAGGCGCGAATTGGGGAGGAAGGGCGTTGACGAAGACTGGGCTCGTTGATCCTGTGGCCGTGGGCAAAACACCTTTGCCCTCGTTCCTCCACGCAACGATAGAACGCTTGCCCTTTGCGGATTCACGGAAGATCAGCCCGAGAAGGATGTTCAGGCATCCCACGGAAAAGAGAAGCATAGCAGCTCCGAGGGTGAAGTCATCAACGTGGTGGGAAAGGATTTGGGCACCAATCAGACATTGGAAGATACCAAGGGCACCCAATCCGAAGTTGCTGCCAAGTACAGGGAAGAAGCGGTCGAAGAATTTCATAGGCCAGCTGAGTTCGGAGACTGGTGGGTTGCAATTTGTCAGGATCCGGTGGAAGAGCCGATGCATATGCCAGAGGGAACTCACGGAGGAGGACGATAACCTGGAAGATGATGAGCAGAGATGAGACGACTGCCCAGAAGACACCAGCAGCTTGGTTTGGGACCGTGCTACCTCTATTTCGGTTTGGTAGATATTTAGTGGATGTCGTTTGTGTTTGGGAAAATGAGCTCACTCTATGTAATCACAGTCGAGCATATGGACTGCATTAGGGTCTGTCGAGTTCATGCTGAAATCCCCATTCTGTTTGGCCGCCTCAAAAGCATTGACTGCCTTGATATTGGTAACCATAACAAAGACCGTGCTTGAGAACACAAGCAGCAGGGAGATAACGCTAATGGCTCGGATGGTATTCAGGCCGAAGAAGAGGTCTGCACTCCACATGAGCATGCAAACATACGCGGGAATGCGAAGCACACTTACAAGAGCGTGGAGGAAGCATTGCCTTGCGAGGTCTCTTTGATCGTTAAAAAGGGTAGTAGCGAAGAAAGTTCACGAGTCGTTTGATAAGATGGGGTCCGTCTAGATGATATGTGTTGGAAATGAGCGATAGAAGTGCCGGCACCAGATGCTTAGTCGTAAAGGAGGAAGGAAAGGAGGGAACCGGGCCCACAGAGCAGAGGCTCTGAATTAGTTGGTCTAGGGAACGGAAAGGAAGGTAAGTAAGGACAAAGCACAGGAAGTGGGTGGCCTTTAAATAAAAGCGAGGCTTTTGTGCTTGTATTCACGGCACGTCTGACTCGGATTATTTGTACACCAGCACGCAGTAAATTTGGCTTCGGTAGCTACCATTGTTGTCGATTATGCGGCGATTCGAGTTTCGAGGCAGACAGACAATGAGCAAAGAACAATGACCGACGCGAACCACGTTGTCCTTTTCGGGATAACACGATCACGTGACTCTCGAAAGACAATAACCATTTTATTTTCCTCATCACCAAGCTTCCCCGCAGGGATACCAGCGGCCGTTACAAAGAACAGCCATGGGCGGTGCGCCTCGAAACACCTTGCGATGACACCGAGCGGCATGTTCTGCTAATTCTGATTCTGAAAATCGCATTGGATCACTTGTGTAGTACTAGTAGTGAAGCATTTAATAAATGGAGAGAACTCGCAAGAGACAACAGACCAAGTCCGATCGCCGAATTAGAGACGGCAGCTACGAAAATAAGGAGGTTGTTGTGAATGTGAACGCGGGGCAAATTAACCAATGAGCTAAATACATAAAAGACTCGGAGGAGAGAACTGGACTGTCAAAATGTTGTAGATATGGCAATGCTGAGTTCATAATAGTCGTTAACAGACGACAGACGATGGAGGGGCAAATGTGCTAGCAGTATCCGGGAGGTTAGCCCATTTTTTATTTGCTTGACACCGGAACCAGAGCACGAAAAGATAGAAGATTACTACTCTTCATATGCAGGTGGAGGGTTCGAAGGCTCTTGTCGGGGCTGGGCTTTGGGAGGCGGAGCGGAGGACGAGGACGAGGACGCAGCCTGATTGCTCGAGCTGGGACCCGCTGCAGAACTACTTCTACCGGCAACCGCAAGTCGTCCGCCATCGGTCGCAACCCTAACTTCCCTCGACGGCGGATCCAAAATCACCATCCCCTTGGTATTCGTTCTGGTCACACCTTGCGCAAGGGGAGTATCAATGGACGTCGATGCATATGGGTCGAACTCGGCAACGTTAGCATGACTAGATGGCCCGGCCCTATTATTAGACATTAAAGAGTCGTTCGACAAGCCACGTCGGTGTTCCTTGTCCGGTGAATAGATGGAAGATGCTGCGCTCGCAGGTGTAGCATTTACGAGCTGCAATCTTCGTGGAGGGTCATTCACGCTGATAGGCGAACCACTTCTGCGCGGCTCGTCCGCGGCCATAGCAGCGACACCCCCAGCGGCGGCAGCAGGTCCCATGAAAGAGCCAGTACCAGTGATATTCACGTTGTTACCCCAATTAGCGAAGGTGGTGGGCGGCGATGTTATGCTGCTACTGTGACTATGTGAATGGATTGACGGCGGACGGGTGCCAAATTCGTTTGTCATTCGGCCTTGTTGCTGGCCTGCGGTGAAGAGAGGTTGCATAGAGCCCGCGCTTGATGGACGAGATGACAATGCCGTCATATTGGTCGCAGTGTTCTGCGCCGAGTGTCCAGCAGATGTCGTGAAAGACGGCGACAGGCTCAGCGGGGCGGGGATCCCTGTAGATGATGGCCGACGGTTATGTACAGACCCTCCGATAACAGGCCCAAACGGAGGGGAATTAGGAGGAGAATGCAGTTGCGGCGATATAACATGCCCGACAAGACCATATTGATATGGTTTTGGCTCATTGTCGACATCCAGGGAGAAACGATTACCAGAGGCTCGAGTAGTCTCTTGCAAAGTTTCCTCTTCCTTGTCGAAGATGTCGTCCCATCGGCTTCTTCTCTTCCTAAATGCGAAGTGAGTACAATGAAAGCGATTTATAAATAAAACAAATTACGCACATGATAAACCATACTATAGCCACAATTCCAATCAAGCCAAAGAAACCTCCTACTGTACCCCCAATGATGGGTCCAAGATTAGCCGAGTTGTCGTCACTGTTATTATCTTGCTGCTGGGATTGACCCGGCATAGTAGTGGGCACGACAATGGAAGTAGGCGGTAAAGTAGACACCACTGTCAACAAAGTCGTTGTAACCACACCATTTGGCAGGGTACTCTCGGATTGGGAAGTAAATGTCTCAGGTGGTGGCGTCGAGATGGATATTGAAGTCGGTGGTGTTGGTGGTGCTGTAGTCGGCGGTTGAGGTGTTGGAGGGTCTGAAACGGGTCGCGAAGTGCACGAAGTCCCGAAAAGGGTAGAGAATGATGTCGATGTAAAAGGAACATCGATGGTGAATGGAACCTGAGTTGTAACTTCGCCACCTGCGAGACAAGTTCAGCGCGTCCTCCAACGATTCAGAAGAATCTGACTCACCGGGGATGACGGCGGTAGAAGTGACTGTTCTTGTCACCAAGCATGTCGGACCAGGAGCAGAAGAGTTAGAAGCCGTGGCGGTGAGCGCGCAAGTTGTGAAGAAAGTCGTCGAGGTCGAGTCGGGCAGCGTCGTGACCGACGGCGAGTTCGATACAGACTGAGAGGTCAAAGTAACCAGGTGGGTCTCTGTAGCGCTCGGGGTCGTAACGCACGACATCCTGGATGTCTAGAGCCGTGTTCTTGGACTCGAGCTGCGGTTGTTGAGAAAAGGGAGAAAAACACAGAGAAAAGGGCTGCTGTGCGCGCGTGTGGATGAAGACGAGAGGAAGAAAGAAAGAGAGAAGGTGAAGAAGGACTCAAACGATGAAGGGAGTCGAAGTGAATGGGAGTTGAAAGGACCGAGACACTGCTGACATAATCCAATGTCTGCCCGGAATACATTGTGATCGCATTGAGTGCCTATAAAATATATAACAGCAATGTGACTTCCAGACAAATGTGATTATGTTTCATTATATTTCCCTGTTGTAATCAATATGTTGGACAAGATTACTTTGAATCTATCTTCTTTGTGTGATCTCAAAAGCATCAGTGATCCCAGTGTGAATTCATTGAAAATATAAGTCAAATGTGTTCAATATTTCTATCTGCTGTGTTCAAAATGTAATCAAGATTTTTATTCACTAGTATACACCATTAAATAATGAATGTGATTTCAATGTATTCTACATGTGAGACAAATGTCCTTTGTCTTTGATGCACAGTCATATACTGATCCCATTGAGATTACATAGGAAATATATGTCCTGAGAAAATGTTGAAGACAAAGCAAGGAAAATCAAAATGTAATCACAATTTACCAGCGGTGCTTTGTGAGTTTACATTGTAACTTATCTTTTCAATGTAATCACAATGTGTTGTTGGTCATTCATAGTAGTCATTTGGTAATCACAAATCAATTAAATTTACTATTTAAACATAGTTTAGATCCAAAATCTAATCGTGTGAAACATGGTGGATTTGTTTAAAATGTGTTCTTGATATATCTACAAGGAGTATGCAATTAACTCTTGCTTTGTGCTCGATATATCAAGGGAGCATATCCTTGGAACTAATAATATGTAATATCCAGCACTTACAGTGATTAAAGCTGGATTATCTTCAAAATGTGAGCACACTTTGTTCTCAGACTAATCCTTCTTTGTTCACCATGATT
The DNA here is from genome assembly GCA_029467805.1 of Pleurotus eryngii var. eryngii. Classification (NCBI taxonomy): domain Eukaryota; kingdom Fungi; phylum Basidiomycota; class Agaricomycetes; order Agaricales; family Pleurotaceae; genus Pleurotus; species Pleurotus eryngii. The sequence goes on from SZVJ01000012.1 coordinate 3,144,617, forward strand.
TCACACAATTGCTCACTCTCACATTGATTGGTTCTTTAAAATGTGTGCTGAATTTCTTCCATGTTTCATCCAGTTGTCCTCGGCAGAGGAAATTTAAAATAAAACACTCTAATTACATTCTGAGATTATCGTAGATAAACTGCTCAATTATTTCTGACTTAACAAGCCTTACACTGCTGACATAGTTCTATATTCCCCAGGAATACATTGTGATCACATCCGTTACCCCAGTGCTGAATATTTTATAGCCATTCAATGCGATTACAATGCATTGACAGTGCACATTGGATTATGTCAGCAGTGTTAGCTAACATTCTTGCACCAAACTCAGACTAAAGTGATGTCCGGATATAGATAGTGTTATAGTCAGATAAAGACTAACAGACATTCTTGACATTCAGAATATTGTAAAATAAAAATGTGATAAAGGCATCTATGAATGTCGAGCCCATGCCGAGCCCACACACATTCTCCAAAGTGTTATGTTGTTAAGGACCGTATCACGGGGCCTCCTGACTTGTCCGTTTAGGGGGCGCGGGAATGCGCGGGAAGCGCGGGAGCGCGGATGCGCGGACGAGAGGAGCGTACGGGACTCGGCTTCAGCTTTGATGCTGCGCCCTCCTAGCCCTGCGGTGTTCCGATTTCGGAGAGAGCAAGATGAGGAGAGGCAGGCTCCGCGGAGGAGCCCGCAGCGAAGACAAGAGTTTAACAAGTGGCAAAGAAGGAACTAAGATTCAAAGTGTAGAATACATGTTGTACTAGTGCTACTATAAATACTAACTAACACATGTATGTAGTGAGGCTAGTATGTAAGTACACATGTTCATGAAACATGTAACAGAGTAATCATAGTACTGCGCACCATGCATTAGCCTCGAGGGCGGAGCCCGAGGTATTCCGAAGGTCCGAGTATCCGAAAGGGGCGTAAGGGGGGACCCCTAAGGGGGTGAGGATCGGACTCTGACATATGTCGGACATAGGATTGCAGACATTAGTGGCTAATGTCAGTCTGCATGCCATGCAAGAAAGGATTGCAGACATTGATCTGCAGAAACATGTGCAGCAACTCCGGATACACCATCTCTGCATCTGAGATCTACTTCTGTATCTTTGCCCATGCTGCTGAGGATTGACGCAATGTGATCATACACATCATTTAACATGATTTGGTGGGTGGAATGAGGGAATGAAGGCCAACGCCAGTTGTGTCTTCAACTGTGCATTGATGATGATGAATAAACGGTACCCCATTTGCTCACTCTGCATTTCTACTCATGCGCTTGTTTACGCCCCTTCATTCCCAGGGGTGGGGGAGAGCCATCATAGTGAGGTTGGGGTTGGGGTGAGAGTAGTTTCTGTGTTTGTCTTTGTCTTTGTCTTTGTCTTTGTCTTCATCTTTGTCTTTGTCTCTAATGAAAGGGAAAGCAAAGGGAAGATAACAAGAGGAAAGAAAAGGGAATGAAGCGAAAGGAAGAGAAAGGAGAAGCATGCACAACTGACACATGACACATGACACATGACACCACTGCTCCTCCCCCTTCTCCTCTCTTTCTCCCTGTGCTGATGCTGACAAGCACAGTGCGCACCCAATGAGGTTGTAATCGACCTAGATACACATGAAAGCACATCAGCAAAGGAACCCCAGATGAAAGGGAAAGTGCAGAATGAGAAGCGTGGGATAGGAACACAACATATCCAAGGACACCAAACAACACATTTGAGGGTGCTGTCGAAGATACTCAGAGAGCACATCAGGGACTCATTGTGCTGTCCTTCTATTGAGAAAGGCGGAAAAGGAAGGGGAAAGGTTAGTACACAATGGTCTGCAGACAGCATATGATGACCACGATTGCAGTAGGTACCAGGAGACGCAGGGAAGGTGTCAGACGATGCCAAATGAGAAGATTGTAGACAGCAAGGGTTGTGGAGATGAAGAGGGTGGAGGGTGGGAAGAGAGGCAGCTCAAATCAACCGACGTGTGCATGTGTGTGTGCACACATGAGGGAGGGAGATACGGAGGTCGGTAGAGTCTTGTGGGTTTCAGGGCTGGGGGTGCGCTGTGGGCGGAGGGTGAATCTTAGTGATCATGACTAGTTGCACAACAAAGTCAAACAAAAGTCAGTGTGTACTCACCTGTAGTAGTAGAACCGAGTCTGTGTCTGCTCTGTCAGACTGATCATCATGCAAGATGGGGATGATCATGGAATCTGGAGCTTTTTCTTCAATATCACGTGACTTTGCATGAGAACCAAAAAAAAAAGGAGCACAGGGAAGCTGTCGAACATTCGCATGAGCAAGTGGACACACAGAAGACATGCAGACACACCAGAGAGGGCATGTCCCCCTGCTCAATGCTGAATACCAAACGTTGACAGCGAGCCTAATGGCGAGCAGTGTGTTAGCAATACAGTGAAGGACATCAACATTGGGCGCAACATGGACAACCACATGAATGGGGTTGGAGACAGAAGTGATGGGAAGGAGCCAGCTCAAGGAGGACACATGTACCGAGTACACAGGTCGACACATCCTACATGGCGTCGTCATCCAACTCAAACAGGGATCCAATGTGAGCAACAAGCAGCAGCTGGCGCAACAACAAGAGAGAGAGTCTGAGGGTGGATGTTCAGTAAGTGCAGGCTCGTGCATTCACACAGGACATGTTGCTCACTGTGCAAGTCATTTCGTTTCTGTAGGGGCGCGCATTGATTCCACACCCATCCAATGATGATGGACATGATCGTGGATGAGCGTTGAGGCAGCCTTCAATATTCCTGGATGGTTCAGCATTGAGTATGACTGCAAACTTACCACAGTGAGGCTGCAGCGGTGGGAGAGGTACCAGCGTGCTGGGGTGAATGGAGGAATGGAACAAAGGGATGTAACAAGGAGAGAAGGGAGGTAAAAGAGGAAAGGGAACAAAGAGTGAAGGAATGAAGGAATGAGGTGATGATCAAACTCTGTGGTGATGAGTACATAAATTATCACAGACATGTCGATACAAAGATGCCATTTCACAGAGCACTAGGCCACTAGCCAATGTTCCATTCCATTGCTGATGTATGATACCTGTGACACTTGGACAAAGTGCACCTTTTTTTTTGTTTTTTGGTTCCAGCAGAAAGTCATGTGATGTATCTGGTTCCTCCTCTCACTGTCAGCAGAACTCATAGACTTAACTGCCTCAATGGCATCATGAGTGTTATGGCCATACGGCATCATCTCCATCACTATGTCTCTTGAAGTCTATATCTATATTTATGTCTGCAATCTGACATCCAGATGTTGTGGACTGAGGCATCAGTCTGAGTGAGGTTAGCTAAGTCAGAGATATTAGAGCACGATAATCTCAGGATGTAATTAGAGTGTTTTATTTTAAATTTCCTCTGCCGAGGACAACTGGATGAAACATGGAAGAAATTCAGCACACATTTTAAAGAACCAATCAATGTGAGAGTGAGCAATTGTGTGAAATCATGGTGAACAAAGAAGGATTAGTCTGAGAACAAAGTGTGCTCACATTTTGAAGATAATCCAGCTTTAATCACTGTAAGTGCTGGATATTACATATTATTAGTTCCAAGGATATGCTCCCTTGATATATCGAGCACAAAGCAAGAGTTAATTGCATACTCCTTGTAGATATATCAAGAACACATTTTAAACAAATCCACCATGTTTCACACGATTAGATTTTGGATCTAAACTATGTTTAAATAGTAAATTTAATTGATTTGTGATTACCAAATGACTACTATGAATGACCAACAACACATTGTGATTACATTGAAAAGATAAGTTACAATGTAAACTCACAAAGCACCGCTGGTAAATTGTGATTACATTTTGATTTTCCTTGCTTTGTCTTCAACATTTTCTCAGGACATATATTTCCTATGTAATCTCAATGGGATCAGTATATGACTGTGCATCAAAGACAAAGGACATTTGTCTCACATGTAGAATACATTGAAATCACATTCATTATTTAATGGTGTATACTAGTGAATAAAAATCTTGATTACATTTTGAACACAGCAGATAGAAATATTGAACACATTTGACTTATATTTTCAATGAATTCACACTGGGATCACTGATGCTTTTGAGATCACACAAAGAAGATAGATTCAAAGTAATCTTGTCCAACATATTGATTACAACAGGGAAATATAATGAAACATAATCACATTTGTCTGGAAGTCACATTGCTGTTATATATTTTATAGGCACTCAATGCGATCACAATGTATTCCGGGCAGACATTGGATTATGTCAGCAGTGAGAGGAGAACCTGGGCAGTGCAGGCTTGGGCAGGCCGCACCAGTCTTGTTCTAGCCTATGTTTTGTCACGTGACCATCCAGGATCGTCGCTTTGAACGCAAGTCCGAGATGCAAAGATAACAGAATCTCATTTAGGTGTATTCATTAATGTACATTTGCGGTCCCATCAGCTCTATGTAGATGTAAGGAAGGGCAGTTCCATAAAGTAAATTTGTCGAGGGAATGAATGATACGATGCGATGATAATGATAATAAGTACTGGGAAGGATGCCAAGCGAAGGCGGAGGCAGCGAGCAAACCAAGGTAAGTTAATGTATAAAGAACGGTGTCCAAGGAGAGAAGATCGCCATCGGTTTTGAATGCAGGGTCACAGCGAAGAATCGAAGCTGGCTTTCCGAGAAACTGGATGGGGAGGCAGTCGAATGTCGACAACGCTTCCGGAGGATTGCTTCCTATCCCTAAGACCCTTTGCAGAAGCTGAAGACTGCTTGCGAGTTCGCTGGGCCTCATTGGTCGTCGCCTCGTTGAGTTCTGGTGCTACTGGAAGAGGATCTCCATCAGCAGTGACCTTCCCACCCTCACTTTCGCCCTCACTACCTCCAACTGCGTCCCCCCGTTTGTTAGCGACTTTCCTCCATAGGGACTTGCTAGCTCCCTTCACCATCCTTCCAAGAGTGATCAACGGATCCTCAGGCAGTTCATCTTCTTCGTCACCCATGGCGTTCCTCCGCCGCGACGGACGATGGCGACCACGGTATCTTTCTTCCACATGCGCATCTTCGTCAGACCATGCAGGGGTTGAGGGCTGCTGCTGCTGCTGATCGGTGCTGTTGTTCGCCATGTCTCGATAGGAATAATCGTTGCCCTCCGCAGCGGCTCTTCGCCGCCGCATGATGTCAGATCGTGCTGAGACACCGAGAGGATGGTGGTATTTCTTCTTGCGCTTTGAAAGATCCGGCAGCGGTGCAAACTTCACGCTAAGCGTGGCTGTTGGAGGTGTGCCGGCCGACGAGGAGGATGAGGATGAGGTCGAGGCATGGGGGAAACTGAGGATGCTCGTCGACGGTGACGAGGCTAGCGGTGAGTCTGTCGATGAAGTCGACGAGGGGCGGGGAATGCGAACGACTAGCGAACGGCTGGGGCTCTCCGGTGCTTCGATAGACATCTCGTAGACTGAAACCAACCTATTGTTTGGGACTACAAGAAGGACTGGAGGTTTCGCCTTGCAACTCCGTCAGCCAACACTTCCACCCAACCCTCAAATGCAAAAGCTCACAGAATGTGACCTTCGCGAAGGAAATGCAGATGAAGGGAGTTACCAAGCAGCGTCGGCCTGATAAAAAAACTTGTGTGCTAATTATGATATACACCAGGCACCAATACAGGAATTAAAGGCGGTGCCGGAGTCTTGGCAGAGCCTTCAGCCCAGCGGTTGCCGAATCCTGGAGTTAGTGGACGACCAAGACAACTTTTTGTCATGCAGCACTGCTGCTCACGTCTCCGGGTTCGACGTTGAAAAGAAAAGACGTCGGTGAGTATTAGACCTGGATCAAGTAAATACACCATCACTCTATAAAAATTTCCGAACATGGAGATAATCTAGGACGGCCGTGGGCCCGAGATCTTTGACAGTCGATGTGACAGGCTGCCTGTGCTGCATATCACACGTCGCAGTCTGGCCTTTGGCAACGCATGATAATTATAAGCTACAACCAAAGCCAAGACTCAAAAGGTAGCTCGAATAGCATCGTCTAGAGTCTAGGCGAGCATAGTCACGTGCACGCTTCAAACAACATCGACATCGGCAGCGAAAGCCTCCGAACCCCATACCAGTGACACGGAATTGATGCTTGGTATCATCCCTGCGTAGCATAGTAATCGGCAGCCAAACTGACCGGCGGTTGATGCATCTAAGCTGATCGTTTGATGGTACGCACGTCAGGCCGAAGATGTGAGAGAAATCCACTATTCGACCTTGAGTTGTATCACAGTAAAGTGAAAGGCTGTAACCTAAACGAAGAAACATTTGAATGCATGGCGGGGCGGGGGAAGGGGGAGTGGATCACTGCAAGAACAACGGGCAGGATTAAGCATTAAGGGAACGGGTTCGAAGTATAAAAAGGAAATATTGGCAGCGAAGCTGCGTGCAAGTAAACCACGGGGGGAAGTAAAGTCCCTAAAATATCGACAGATAGAAAGAGAAATAAAATACTTAAATGTATTGGTGGGGCGGGGAAATGGGTAAAGTGGGTTGGTTTGCATGAGTACTCTATAATCGTGACGGCAAAGGGACTATAACTAAGTGTGCGTGGAGGGTATCGGAGGCTTGCTGGTGAATGTGAAGTGCGAAGGGAGGAGGAGCGGAAGGTGTAATGTTCAAAAGATCGTAAATTGTCATATTGCTTCAAAATTGCAAGGTAGAAAAGTAGCATGGGCACATAATGAAGCTGGAACGAGATCGTCACAATGTCGTGGGCGTACCAAAAACGCTGTGGTCGGGTCTCCATGGACCTGACGCACGAACACATGGGTTCATAAAACACTGGCTTACGCGTCAGAGCCTAGGGGACTGGGTGGCAACGGGGACGGTGCCCGAGAGGGAGGTCTCGAGTTGTATGGAGACCCATACGGTGCCTCCATATATCTTGGCGTTTCCAGCATCCCGTTCGACATCTCCATCTCTGGATGCCCATTTCCAGTCATCTGTCCTCCCATACCCAATCCTAACCCTAAAGCACTAGCCATGGCACGCGGGCTGGCAAACGGAGAACTCTTCTTGCGCGAAATGCCCGGAAGCTCGCCCAAGATGGGATCCTTAATGTCTAAAGGAGACCCCGGGAACGGAGATGGTACATTGCTGCCTCTGAGGCTTGCGGATGAAACCACACGTGTCAAACCCTTCGTGATGTTGCTGGCGCTGACACTGATGGACTTTGAGTCGTCGCCGGGCTGGTTGTACATCCAAGTCGCGATGAGCACGGTGGACGAGCCGATTACGAAGCCGGGAGAGATGCTGAAGTCGAATAACGCGACGGAAGCGAGGAACGAGAGGACGATGGAGAGGGACGTGGCGAAGCCTTTGAGGATATTGTCCGAGTACTTGATGACAATAGCCGTAACAAGGCCGCCGAAAACCTGAACAGAGACGGTAGCCCATGCCCAGGGTCCAAAGTGCTTGAACAGTTCCTGAAGGAACGACGTTTGTATCTCGTGCGGTGAACCAGGAACGTGCAAGTGGGAATAGTTCGAATAGAAGATGGGGAGGAGGGCAGGAATGAGAGAGAATAACGACAACTGTACGTTGCGTACCCAAAGGTCGGCCTTTGACCCCTTCAAAACCATTTCGAAGTAGACACCAGCAAGGCCAGATGTGAAGCATGCGGCAGTGACAGCGGCGAAACCTTTTAAAGGGTTCATAATATGAATGTGTAATGGCGCCGAGTCGTGCGCGCTCCCGACGTGGTTCGGTTTTGAAGGTCCTGTTGCCGTTTGGAGCTGAACGATGCCTACGCCCATGGCCAGAAAGAAAAGCGATAACCATTTTGTCGGGCCAAGTCGCTTCCGAAGGAGTGCGACCGAGAACGCGGCTGTAGTAAGGATTTTCATTTGGTAGGTGACCTGGAAGGTGGCGACCGGGAGATTGCTAATGGCGACGAACTGCAAGGAGTTCTGAATGACGTACAAAATCGCTGGAATGGACAGTTTCCAGCAATCTGGACTGAAGACCTCGCTGCAAACATGGAAGAAAGGGTAAAGAATTTGGGGAATCAACTGCGAGGACCGTTGTCGTGAAGGGTTAGGTGTTCCGAACGAGGCTGGCGTTGCGGGATAAGAATACGAGGGATTAGAGTATACGCGCCAGAGGGCGATTACGAAGGATATTGAGCCTTTCAGTACTTCATTCAGGAGAACCGCCGCGGCCGGAGAGTAGGAGCGCGACGGGGGAGTCGAGACTCGGGAGTAGTGCATTACAATTGACAATGCAGCGTTTTGAACCGCCAGCGTCACCAAACTAGAGGCAATAAAACACGTCCGCTCAGTTGGTATTTCCTTTCAACATTATTTGAATTCAACTCACGAGACATATTTTAGAGGCATGCCAAAAATTGTGGGGCCACTAGGCGACTCTTGCAAGATTGGACTTGAAGGAGACATGCCTTTGAGCGAAGAGGAGTAGGTAGGAGGGGAAGGAGGCAAAAGAGGTGTCGGTCTTGGCGAAGGCGTATGGGTCTGGCTCACAGTCGGCACACTGCCCGACGACGAGCCTTGGCGGACTGTTGGGTACGGGCGGTGATACATGGTTGACGTTGTCGGCTAAGATAAAGAAAGACCAGTCCATCGAAGATGAGCAAAAACCGCGCAATGTGATAAATTGCCGTGTACCTGAGTAAGGAAAAGCTGCGGCAACGACGAAGGATGCGGCGGCGTTGCAGGCGAGCTCCCGGTGGACGTCGAGGATGATGAGGGAAGAGAGAAGGGCGAGGGCAGCGACGAGGGCCGAGGTGGTTTGGTTCTGCCAGAACCGTGTTTTGATTAGACTCTAAATGGCTTACGCGATTGGGCCGCATTCCGTTAGCGCCCAATACATTCCCACGTGGAAATGCCTGATATTCTGATGCACGTCCATGCAACGTCTTCGCAACGCAGCCCTGCAGCTGAAATTGAGAGGTTCATGGACGTTAGAAGAAAAGAGTGACAAGGAGTTACATCACATATCCGCTATATAATACAGTGTTTTCTCAGTGTAACTACTGGGCTACTTGAGCCTGAATGGCTTCATATGGCAGAAATGATCTGGCAGAAGAAACGAGCGTCAGAAGGTGATTCAATTCCAGCGAGACAGAAAAGAAGAACGATAATAGTCTCAGGCTCGCCTTTATCTCCACATCCGCACCCTTCCGAATATGCAGCCACTGAAGAGTGGAGCATGCTTGTCAACGAAGCGACAAGATCTCCTTGTAGAAGGAGACGGGGTACGTGCTTTTACCAGGTTTATCTTCATTGACACCAGCACAGAAAATGTAGGGGGGAAAATCAATAAATTGGGACTCACAACTACTAACATGCAACATGTACATAAAGATGTAGCACACTCCAGGTGATCCAGCGTCCTAGTCCCTCAACCAGCGGGAGAAACGATCAGCTTAGATTGTTTTTGAATGTCCCTGAGGTCCATCTACGACGCTTGTCTGGACCATCCATCCTTCGAGTAAACGACGATGCGTAACGGAGGGATAGTAATTTGAACGTCGAGGTTTGTAAAGAAAATTTACTTCCAGCGCTAAGCCTCGGTTATATAGCGCGTTGCGGCAATGTCCGAAGCGGCACCCTAATTGGCGAGCGGGGAATTCAGCAATGTGCCGTGTTGGTGCCTTCATCTGTTTTTTCGTCACGTCTGTTGGGCTCATGTCCATAGCGTCGACTTCAACCTCAAAAGTCCTGCGTCCAGGCCCTGCGCCATCTGCATTCACCACTCTTCTTCACAAGTCTAAATTCGCCTCGTACGACCCGTTCATCAAGCAGGTCTATTCTGCACCACCTGCGTCGGCGCATCGCGGGGACTATGGTCTGAAACGGCCCATTCCGCTGCGAAGAAAGAATGCCTTCATTACGGTAAAATCAGTCGACTCGCGTGCTCAGCAAACGGAGTGGAACCATGGAGAGAGCCAGGCGCGTTTTATCAGGCGTTGGGAGGAGCTTGGAGTACTTCCGAAGGCACGGGCCGGAGGGGACAAGGGATGGGAGAGGACGTTGGGCCCAGAGGCGACGGAATGGCTTGTCGACTCCGAACATTGTGACTGGCAGGAAGTCAAGCAGCAGCCTGGCAATTCTTTGCGAAATCTTCTCGGCTCCACCATGCCCGCTTCACTGCTCGATGGTAGAGGCTACACCAAGAAGCTTGAAGCCAATAAGAAGGAATCCGACGCAAGAGAAGGTGGACATCTCGTTCCGAACCTCGACAGCATGAATCCGGCCGAATTCAAGCGGTTCTTAAACAAGTGCCGGGAGTTACGACCGAAGTTCATCGAGTATCTTGCTTCAGTCACCGAACTGAAGGGTAAAAGCCTATATGATATCTCCCAGAACACTGCGGCAGATCATCATAGACAGTTCTTGCAGCGACACACGCGCGAGCTTTTCGGCTACTCAAATTCCGACGAGTCCCAGCAACCCCCCTCGCGGCTCCCCCGATCTCTCCCCGACTCGTGTTTTATCGAACAGAAACCTCATCCTACGGGTGCTCTTCTTTACTCGCACCCATCCAGGATGACCAACTACTTCACGTCGCCTTCTCAACCCGGTCTCGTGGTTCAAGAGCTTTATGTTAACAAGCGCAAGGCCCAGGGCAACGACTCGCTCTTAACGCCTGTCACGAGTGCTGGCGCTATGTATGGCCGCGGTTCTGTGAATACGAAAGAAAACGCTTACTTCGCCAGCTTTGCTGGAATGACTGCCATCCTGAAGCGCAAGAACGCTGCTGGCAAGAAGCCCCTCCTCAACATTAACAGCGAAGAGGGCGTAAACATCATCAAGCCCACTGCACCGAAGCTCAGCGAAGATGTTCCACTTCCCCTCGGATACGAACAAGAAAAAGACATGGAAGAAGAGGATGAAGCCGACGATCTCGAGATGCAATATGCATCCGAAGTCGATCCAGAAGATTCGAAGTACGAAGCACGCATGCGCATCATCGACCACCCCACCCTCAACATTGCACCCAAGGTTGTTGGCTACTCCCCCGAGGGTCTGAAGGGTGCCAACCTTTCAGTTGAGGTGATTGTGGACGGCGAAGTTTCAGATATGGATTCCCATGGAACGGACTTTACCAGGGAGAACCCATTCCAGCCTGGCTCGAGGGAATACATTACTGGCGGTCTATATGATGGTCTGGACGCCGAGCCGCCAAGAAACACGTCGATGGGCACCGTTTCCTCTGAGCATGGCATACAGCAAAAGTCGATCAGACGGTGCCATGTCAGAGTTGCTCAGACAGTCGAACAGCATGACGGCAAAACGGGGCGCGAAAGCTGCCTCTGGAGCAGAACCCAACCTGATTGACACTTTGAGGGGTATCACCAATACGAGTTCTGATGACGGGTACAGGATTCCTACCGAGGACGGCGACGAGTGGGAGGGTTAGATATATTGCAGACTTGATTTATTCCGTAGACGACATATATTAATCCCATGCACTCCTCACACTGCATCGTGGCGTTCAGAAGCGCGTTCTTCGCGGGTCATGAGTCCAAGACAGGTTCACATGTTCCCATTCGATCTTAACATCCCCCTTGCCCTTTCACACTGACGACCTTGTGGTTCAACGATCTCCTTCCCTAGCCTTCATCACGACACTCACGCAGGATTCTCAACGTCGGATCACGCTCATTCATGTCGCCCCGGCGAGCTGCGAAAGCCGCCAGCGCAAACATCGCGAAGCAGCTGGACTCATCCGATTCAGACGATGAAGAGTATTACGGTGCACGCGTACCCACTGGGAAGAAACGACGGTTTTCATCTGCCAGCAGCCGTTTCCGGGCTAAGGCACATATAGCGGCGGCGGCGGGGAGCTCACCACGAACCCCTCGACCACTGTCTGCGAAAGGCGTAACGCCTCGACCTAGAAAGCGACCGTTGACATCTTCGGCCTCGGATATTGAAGACTTGACGCGTGAACCGTTAGCACAACCTTTCCCAGTATTCGAGGAGAGCCCGGCACGTAAAAAGCAGAAATTGCCACTGACGGACACGGAGGATCACCACTCGAGACCTCTTTCTGTTCGGAACGCGGAAGATATGGACGAGGAGTTGCCTGACCCTACCTCTGCGTTTAGCCGCATGAATTATTCAGCTGGAACGACATATTCAACTGAGGGTACCACGCCAGAAACACTACTAGAAGGCTCCGTCGACACAGGTACGCTATTACCCCGTGGAGTGAGTGATAGCTCTTACAGATACCCTCTAGAGGACGCCTACGAAGAACAATTCTGGGAGCCTCCAGAAGCAGACCCTTGTATAAAGATTCCCGGAGAGCCTATCCTCGCGCAGACAAAAAAGGGAGACGTGTATTGGCCTGCTAAAGTGCTCGACTACATACCGCCTCGCAAACGTAATGAGAAGGATGGCAAATATCGCGTCCTTTTCCTTGATAACGCAGAGCGTTGTATTCACCGAGCACGTTTCTACATCGCGGAAGACGATAAATTCGGCACTTGCAAGGTATGTCAAACCTGCTGTATTATCTATCGATGTTTAATGATAACTCGTCAAACTAGCTTGGGCAGTTCACTAGTCAATTTAATGAGGTTGAAGCGGACGAAGACTATGTAGCCAGTCCTATTCATCCAACAGGCCATCGACCGCCAAGCCCCGTACCAACCGACCCTCCGCCTTCGGATTCAGAGTTTTATCAACTCTCGATCCATGAGCAACTTTCGTATACAAAGCCGATCCTCCAGGCGATTCTTATGGGGACATATGCCCCTGCTGCTGAACGCCACAACAGCTTCATCGCTGGCGGGAACGCGCGTGACATAGTTATGCAGAACGCCGCGATGCGGGGCGACATGGATCCGAAGGATGTCTCCGAACTCCAGAATCGACTGATGGAGTGGTGCTTAAGGGATGAGAGATATGCGAGAAGAATGGAAGACGACGCAATCGTTCTAACCGAACCGCTTCAATCGGACCAAGACGCGCTAGAGCTAGCACCTGCCCAGGAGACACTTCCTTCAGATGTACGTGCATATCTTACGCCAATGAACCGTTTGGCTAATTCATACTGGCAAAGACGTCCATTGCGGTTGATCGGGAGGCCTCGCCCGCCGTCACGCTAACATCCACGGGCCCAACAGAACCTCCTTCCTCACAGCTTAGCGTTGTTTCGACAATTGAAACGCTGCATATTGAGGTATGACCGCGCGCCTCCTTCGCGTTTGCACCACTAACAACCCCTACAGGATCCTGGAAAGTCACTTCTAGACGTAGTAACTCATACAGACCCTCCTCGCCAACGTGGTTGCCCGCAATATGAAGCCTTATCTGCGCGTGAAAAGATTGATGTATGCCTTGATTCCATATTGGACTCAGATTGTTGCATTACTGCACGCTCTACTATAACTCTAATGACTCTATTTTAGTATTGCCTCAACGTTCTCCTACCCGAATCCATCATTCAGATATTTCTCTGGAAATCCGGAGATCGCAAGTCCATTTCCCTCCAGTCTCCTGAAGAGGAGGCAGCACTCCATACCGTAGGCGAAGAAATGCGCGCAAAGCGGGATTGGGTGTTCGACGTGATGCGCCTGCGGGATATGCACGAACACTGGCAAGGAGTCAAACGGAAGAGGCCCGTCCCCGAAAAAGACCCGGCTGTAGAAGGGACTGGCACTAGGACCAGGCTGAGGACGAGGAAGAGCATACCATAACCCATATCATGTTGCATAACGGAATAATTACCCCGCGCATCTACCATGGACTCCCAATGCCACCAATGCACAGACATAATCCATCGTTTTCGGCAGATGACTGACACGCCTGATCATTCATCTCGGAAGGAGGAAGTTGTGGAATGGAAACCATCGTTGAGTCTGCTTGATGCGAACGAAGCCTGTCGAGGGACCAGTGATGACAAATTCATTTCCGACGTATTTCTTGAGCGTGACGAGACGCCATTGTTCATTAGACTCAAGTTGTAGAGACTTTGAGACTCTTCCAATCCGTTGGGTGAAGGTGAGGGTGCTCTGGATATGGATGAGCGTGGACTGGAGGGCGTTTCGACGCCAGTGCTTATACGGGCGAGGTGGTCGGGAACGGATCGCGACCTGCTAGGGGATGGCCGAGAAGGGGAAGCTATTGGGGTACGAGGACGACTGCTCCTCAACGCGGAGGGAACCACACGCTGGAAAGGGTACAACCATTTTGACGGTCCTGTTATTCGAGACGGTGGCGGGTCGTTTAATACAATCGTCGACTTGCCCTCCTCCATTGAATTCGATTGCGAATCCTTTTTGGAAAAGCCGCGCAGGAAACGCAGGAATGTCGTGCGCGCCTGCCTTCGAAGACGATAAGAGAGAAGAACCAAGACACAGACTAACGTTGTATAAATCAGGAATAGTAACGGCGAGAAACCGAGTGAGGTCCGATGTAACGATTCCGGTAGGTGTTGAGACAGTCGATCCTCTAGTGCCTCGAAACGCCAAAAAGGAGGTCGAATCGGGGTGATAGGCGAGTCCGCAATATTGGGAATATCATCAATGGGATCGACTAGCGGTTTTGCGGTGGTACCAAGTGGTGGAACCTCTTTGCTTGCTTCGAGAACCATTTTGCCCAGCGTCCAGCTAATAGCTATGTCACCTATAGATTCAGCGGACTGGAAACTTGGTCGTCCGAGACCTTTCTTCTCTGCCTCTATTGCTACTTCCTCGCCGTGCGTTGTACCATTTCCGCCAGGATCGACAATACGAGGCATGCCTATACCTTCATGCAGGACATTGGCTACCCAAGCAGCTTTGAAACACTGCATCTCCAGCCGCGACAGCTCCACCTCCGGTCCCCATTGACCCACACCGACTATTTGCCCATCCTTTTGAGCAACCTCACCGTCGCCACCTAATCGATCTTGCGCCCGAGAATGTTCATGTTCTCTTACGATACCCGCCCAATCTCTTGAGCAGAATTTTGACGCAGCTCGTTCGTACTGCACGAAGTCGTAGGGACCACCAAGACCGAAGACGTGTTCTGAAGAGTACCAGTACTCGGAGACGCCAATGAATTTGGATACGGAGAAGTCGATCGGGGGAACGTGGATGCCGTTCATAAGGCAAGGTGTGTCTGGACAAGGCGCTTGTTTGTTAAGGAGCGAAGACGTGCTCTTCATGCATTGCTCGAAGGAACCAGTACCGAGCATTTTGTGCTGCTTCCGAGTGTGAGAAGTTGACATCCCCTGGTGTATTGGCTCCTCTATTAGCTGCAAATCCTTCGGTAGACAAGGGTCTGGAATAGTATCGCCCCTCGCTTGATCGTTCTTCGCCTCGTAGTCATTAATTGCTTTTCCAACGTAGCGCTCCCTAGCCTGGTTTGTACCATAACCCAACCATGTCGTGACGAAGACTTTATGATGAATTTCTTGGCCGCTCAGTAGACGCAGGCGAACGTCAATGAGGTTCCTCGCATCTCCATGGTGTTCCTTGCTGGGCTCAAACGCTATTTGCGTCGATGCACCTCCCATATCCAAGAAGCCGTATGTCGTCTTATCCGCGCTTGAACCCGTAAACCCGTCCATAAGGTAGTTAACCGCTATCCAGCCAAATAGTCCCTCTTCTTCACCAGTGATAATTCGGACGCTCGTTCCACATGGTCCAGCCTCAGATTGTTCTTCAATGCGAAAGTCCGAATGATGTCGTAAGAAATGACATGCATGAAGTAGAAGTGTTGCTTGTTTTCTCGGGGGAAAGCAAGCGCATCCCAGCGGTTGCCAGCAGAAACAAAGGAGTTCCCCGGTGCAAAGATGGCGGAATGGTCTCGCGCGCATGGTTCAAGAGAGGTGCTAAGTGCAGCGCAACGGTCTCAGGATCGTCTGCATGGGACGATATTCCTGTGAAGGCAGTTTGTTGATGCGCCGTAGTCAATTAAAGTGCAATTAGGACATACCTGGCTGTATCCTGCTCACCCACCCTTCGCCATCCTTCGTCCCTTTATCGACCTTGGGCAAAGAGTTCGGTATCCTGTTCCCCTTTTCAGATTGTACCAAGCGAGGGTCCTTCCAACTATAGATCTGTAGTCGGGAGCCAGACGAACCAGCGTCAACAACTATGCCAAAGCGGCGACCAGCAAGCCATGGGTCAACCACATTTCCTGGAGGCATAATTTAGGGATTTGGACAACTTCCAGGCCGTTGAACGTTGAACTGACAGCCTTGGCGGAAAATCACACGTGTACAAATGATCGGGATTGGGCGCCTAAATAATGCACAACTCTACAACAGTGATTTGCTCATATACGGTCCATCGAGTTCATATCCAAGCTTGCGATAATAGTCTCTGGTACCAACGCCTACAGCCGGCGTGAGACTTAGTTTTAGTCCCGATTAACAGACATCTTACCTGATATCACTGCTAATTTTATGCTACCGTGTTCTTCTCTGGCTATTCGCTCTGCTTCTTCCATTAACAACGTACCAAAGCCTTGATGTTGGAACTTCGTTGGGTCCCTTCCATGAACCGGTTATAGCTGTTCCATACACGTGCAGTTCTCTGACGATGCTGCATCCTCCGAGCGCATCATCGCTCCGGACGAGCTCCGGACGGAACGTACCTTCCTTTGAACATTTTCTGAGCCGCAAAAGACCCACGAGAATGTCCTTCTCTGGATCTTCGTACGAAAGGAAGGTCTCCCACCCACCATTGGCGGTATAATCTCGTCGAAGAAGCTCAATTGACTCTGGCCGAACCTTATGGTGTATCTCGTGGATCTACAACAAGATCAATCGGGAACAAAGATAATGGCAGGAGAGTGCACATACTCCCACTTCACGGAACCGTACATCACGACATTCTGCGCCGAAGTCTTTCATGCGGTTGAGAGCGAGTTCGCGAAGGTTACCAGAGTTGTCACAACCACTGGACACAAGAGGCAATGGGATATCTCTGTAAGATGCCGTGAGATCTCAGCGATGTCAATGAAGATGCCGCGCGTACGTACCTCTGCACGCGATACACACGGGTCCAAGGAGGGACGAGAGCCAGTATCCTAGCTACGACATCGACAAGAACATTAGGCGTGTAATTCTTGTATTTCCCGGTCTTCCAAAGCTCGTACAACCCCGTTCCTCGAATAACCAACGTCGGATAGATTTTTAAACCGTCGCTTCTGAATGCCGGGCTCTCGAAGTACTCCTTAAATTGCTCGAGGTCGCGTTCCAGCCCGACGTTAGGGAGATCGGGCATCATGTGTGCAACTACCTTGAAACCGGCGTCCTTGGCAAGATGGAACGACTCAGACACGGCACGGACGGTGTGTCCACGATTGGTATCTCGAGCTACGTCTTCGTAGACGGACTGCACGCCAATCTCCAAACGAGTACAACCGTAGCGAAGCATTTGACTGGAGGGAAAATGTCAGTGTGAAAGGAGTGCAACAAGAACATAAATACCTAACCTTAAATGAGGTCGTAGACAGTAATCTGGTCGAGTTTCTATAGTTATACCGATGGCCTTTGATTTAGATTGTTCCGAGTATCTGCAACAAGACGTTAGGGTAAACAAAGACCGATCATGCCGAGAATATCGACCTCACGGCCTCGTCGACATCAGTTCCAGTGAATCCAGATAAAGCGTTATGCAATTGCGCCACGAATTTCCCTCGATAGTCTTCCGGCATGCTCATAAATGTCCCTCCCATAATGATGAACTCGACCTACGGGGGAGGATTCGCGTCACTTCTGGTGATTAAACAACGTAGATAGAGATCTACCTTATCCACGCTGTGACCCAGACTCTTCAATTGCTCGACTCGGCCTCGCGTCTGTTCGTAAGGGTCATAACGAGCGCGGATCGCCCTCATGCTTGTAGGTTCGTATCCCGTGTAGCTTTGGGTGCTGTAATCAAAGTCGGAATCTGGGCCACCTGGGCAGTACCTGCGTAAGATAGTGAGTTTTCTATCACAGCAAGAGAATATAGGATCATACACGCAGATGTTCCCCGTCATAGCAATATGTGGACATCGATGCGGTTTGCACATAACTGCAACGACAGCGATCTACTTCCGGTCAGTTTTTACGTTGTCTCCTCAATGATGCTATCACACTCACACCACTCGCCGTCCGTATCGGTCTAGCTCTGAGCCTTGGAAGTAGAGCTTTCTTGTATTCATCTGGAATGGCGCTGATGATGTCCACCAATCTTGGTACACCGCCATACGAATACTTTTTACTGATCTTCAGACGGATTTCGTTCAACGAGATACTCTGGTTATCATCGTGGGCCTTGATGAGCTCGGCCGCGATTCCAGACGTAACACGAAGGAGAGTTTCGGCCTGTGATGGCCCTATCTTTCCGGGAATGTCAGATCAGCAAGGAGACAGTGTTCAGTTCACAGACCCTCAGTCTTTGTTCGTTGTACCATCGAGCGTCGCCGAGCAATTAACGTACGTCGGAGTCGGGATTCAAGTTTTCTTTCAGCAGCACAATATTACCGCATCTGGTTGTCATTCACAGGGGCAGATCATCAGCGATTCGAATATTCAACATGCTACCTAAATACAGCCATCGAAGGTTACCTTAGACCTCTTAGAACTGAAAAACTGGCCGCAAAAACTGCCGACGTTCATATATCATAGTCTCCAGGACCCAGAGTACCTGAAGATTAGCGCAGAAACCCAAAGCGACGGTGTTTGCGAAGCTTTCGATTATCATGTACAATGCACCTGCATTGCTATTGGGGTGTAATTAGATACAGCAGGGCCTTGGATACGTCCCCGCCGTTTTCCACGAGAGCCCTCTCCGCTTGGACACGGGTGATCCCTAATTCGTGAACCTGGTAGACAATTTGAGAACTCGCATCAAACAATGACATATGTGCAACGCACGATGAGATCGATATCCTCTCTTTTAATTTGAGGCGCGTTTGAATCTTTAGCTGGTTTTGTGGGAGGCTTTTCCAAGATACCACCTGGCCGGAAGGCTTCCTCCATCTTCCCTTTGGAGTATGCGAAGCCATCTGCGTACTGCCAACACAAAATGCACGTCAAGTGTGTGAATATTCATATGTGACGCTGAAACCTCACATTCATGATGACCTCTGGCTCTGGTCGGCCATTGCGAGACATAGTTGTGGCGGTGGTACGGTCACTGTCACAGCCAGTATTGCTGCACTGCTCGTGGGAAAGTCAAGGTGGGCAGCGACCCTGCGTGCCACGATCGGTAACTGAATTTGAACACAACTCTTGAATCAACCACCATGGACTCTTTCGACAACTTTCAGTATGATTCTAATTCATCGTATGGTGGAATGGGTATCGTGGATGATACTTCCTCGATATATACCGTCAATACCAGGGACGACTCGTCTCTCGACTTGACAACCTTGTCTCTTTCCGAACATGACGGCGCCGAACACGTCAGCAAGCACAGAGTCAATGGCAGCGATACTGCCACACGACTAGATGAAGACTTCGACTCTGTCTTGGACGACTTGAAGGAAGAGGACTCTGTCGAACTACCCCCGCATGCTTGCAGGTGAGTCATGCACTGCTACTGCTTTGCGCCACTTTATTAACCAGAGTGACTTGCAGCTACTGCGGCATCCATTCGCCAGCATCTGTTGTGAAGTGCCTCATCTGCTCGAAGTGGTTCTGCAACTCCCGCGGGAATACATCAGCTTCCCATATCGTCAATCACCTTGTTCGCGCGAAACACAAAGAAGTCATTCTCCACGCCGAGAGTCCTTTGGGGGAAACGATCCCCGAGTGCTACAATTGTGGTAGCAAGAACGTGTTTATGCTGGGATTCATCCCCGCCAAGAGCGACACAGTCGTGGTCTTGCTCTGTCGGTACGCATATATGCACTTCTCTGGGCTTGTTCCGAGTATGCTGATCTTATTGCTTTATCAGCCAACCTTGTGCTGCCATCTCTAAGGATATCTCGTGGAACGCAGCCCTTTGGGCTCCTCTTATTGACGATAGATCCTTCCTTTCATGGCTTGTCAAACCACCCAGCGAAACCGAACAGCTCCGCTCTCGCCAAATTTCGTTTTCTCAGATCAATCGTCTTGAAGATCTCTGGCGCGAGAATGCGAACGCTACGTTGGAGGATCTCGACAAACCAGGAGTCGATGATGAACCACAACACATCGAGATACGGTACGAAGATGCATATCAATACCAGAACATCTTTGGACCACTCGTCAAGATTGAGGCGGACTACGACAAGCGTCTTAAAGAGAGTCAAACCCAAACGGATGTTATTGTCCGCTGGGACTTGGGTTTGAATCAGAAGCGAGTTGCTTGGTTTGTTTTGCCGAAGTTGGAGAGTGGAGAAGTTAGGCTTGCTGTTGGGGACGAGTTAAGATTGAGATATGTGGGCGAATTGCATAAACCTTGGGAAGGTGTTGGCCATGTTGTCAAGATCCCAAATAGTATGTGCTACCACTACGTCCAGTACCATCCCCACCTAACTCTGTTTTCTTCTAGACATTTCGGATGAAATTGGTTTGGAACTACGCCGGGCGGACGGCGTACCCTCTGAATGCACCCATAATTTCGCAGTCGACTTCGTGTGGAAATCGACCAGTTTTGATCGCATGCAGTTGGCGATGAAGACATTCGCTGTGGATGAGAAGAGCGTCAGTGGCTACATTGTGCGTATTAACTAATAAGTCATAAGTCGCAGACCACCATTCATCAACTGTTCCTTTATAGTATCACAAACTGTTAGGCCATGAGGTTGAACCTCAAACTTTAAGGACGCAGATGCCCAAGCGCTTTTCTGCTCCTGGCCTTCCTGAGCTGAACCACTCTCAAATGTATGCTGTAAAGAGTGTTCTGCAGAAACCCCTCAGCCTTATCCAAGGCCCTCCTGGAACCGGAAAGACGGTTACGTCTGCGTCAATCGTCTACCACCTCGCCAAAATGAACCCAGGTCAAGTTCTCGTTTGCGCCCCATCCAATGTCGCGGTCGATCAACTTACAGAGAAAATCCACGCCACCGGTTTGAAAGTCGTTCGCTTGACTGCAAAGTCGCGAGAGGCTCTTGATTCTAGTGTCGCATTCTTGACCTTACATCAACAAGTGGCCAACAACACAACGCACGTTGAATTACAGAAGTTGATTCAATTGAAGAACGAGCAAGGGGAATTGAGTAGTGGGGATGAAAGGAAGTACAAGACATTAATCAGAATTTGCGAGAAGGAAATCTTGAGCAAGGCGGACGTGATATGTTGCACTTGCGTCGGTTCTGGTGATCCCCGACTTAGCAAATTGAAGTTCCGGACTGTCCTCATTGACGAAGCTACTCAAGCAGCCGAACCAGGTAAGCTAGCACTAAATACTACTGGTACATACATATATTGACCTTGCTCTTCAGAATGTATGATTCCCCTGGTTCTCGGATGTAAGCAAGTGGTATTAGTTGGTGATCATCAGGTATGCCCTTTCCTCACGTCGTTCGTGGTGATGATAACCCTTTCACAGCAACTTGGGCCAGTCATTATGAACAAGAAAGCCGCTCGCGCCGGACTAACTCAATCGCTCTTCGAGCGCCTTGTTCTCCTCAACAACCGCCCCATTCGTCTCCAAGTCCAATATCGCATGCACCCATGCCTATCCGAATTCCCTTCCAATATGTTCTATGAGGGCACTCTTCAGAATGGTGTGACTGCTCCCGAGCGCCTCAGGAAAAACGTAGATTTCCCCTGGCCTATCCCTGACACCCCTATGTTCTTCTACCAAAACCTTGGTCAGGAGGAAATATCAAGCAGCGGTACATCGTTCCTGAACAGGTATGCGTCATTAATTTAATTTGGCATAAGCGCTCATGATTATCCCTAGGACCGAAGCCTCTAATGTGGAGAAGATTGTCACCAAGTTTTTCAAGTCTGGTGTTGTACCGAATCAAATTGGTGTCGTCACGCCGTATGAGGGACAACGTTCTTACATCGTCAATTACATGCAATTCAACGGCGCGCTCAAAAAGGATCTATACAAGGAGATCGAGGTTGCAAGTGTGGATGCTTTCCAAGGGCGTGAAAAGGACTATATTATCCTAAGTTGTGTCAGGAGCAATGAACACCAAGGAATCGGTTTCTTGAATGATCCCCGACGACTGAACGTGGCTCTTACTCGTGCAAAATACGGCGTCGTTATTCTCGGCAATCCCAAGGTTTTAAGCAAGGTAAAGTTAATCCTTCAGTATACAAAGCAAAGCGCTGACGGGTATTAGCACCCCCTTTGGCATTACCTTCTAACCCACTACAAGGAGAAGAACTGTTTGGTCGAGGGGCCGTTGAACAACTTGCAACCTAGCATGATCCAGTTCAGTAAACCTCGTGGATCTCTTGCCAAGTCCATGGATCAATTCCGCCGACATGAAACAAATGCTCGGGACTACCTAACGACCCCCAGTTTAAGCATGATGGACGGTATGCTCCATGATATTTATCTCCCATCCAATTATATTGACTTCTCTCGTATCCATTGAATGTAGGTGGACGGTCCGGTACTCCCAGTCGGTTCGACGCGAGTTTCTATCGCACACACGACGCTCTCAGCTACATCCCCTCCGATGTTCAATCATTGCGCTCTCAAGCTACTTACTCCTCCGGCGTCCCGATGTTTGCTGCTACGGGTTACTTAAATGCCAATATTCCTCGCGGCGTCAACGGCGCAAAACGCAGCGCGTACGGGAGCTACGCTAGCTCGATTATTTCTCAAGATGCTGGGCCAAACACAGACACTGGCAGCGTCGTTGGTAGTGCCGTGAGTGTTTCGGACCGTTTGGGCCCCAGCGTGACCTACAATCAAAGCGACCGCCTCCGTCGACGAACCTCATTCTCTTCAGTTGCTGGCGCTTCCGATATGGGAAGCCTGTCGCAATACGACTACAAGAGTCAAGATGGAACGGCCGACATAGACGACATGAGGTCGCAGTACAACGGCACACAGTCGGGCGTGACCGTCTTCTAGACATCGGGTACCCAAGTGCAGACCTGCAACGTGCTCTCCTGATAGCCTGAGAAGGTCGACCGCCCCACGCCGCCACTTGTGCCATGTCTGCCATCCAACGGTTTGCTAACTGCCCCAGGTAGCCTCGAGTTCATTTCGCGCCACCTGCACCGTACCCAGTTTGATGCAGCTCGATTTGCAATGGGCATCGGCCAACACAGACTATTGGTGCTTCCGTACACTCACGATGGGCAGTCGCAGCTGTACTCCACGTTGACTCCCTGGTATATTCGGCCAGGTGTTGGTCAACCTGCCATGGGTTTCCCTGCGCTATTTTCCCTGTGCCAAACACGTACTGATGTATACGTAGCATTGTACATGTATGTTCTATTCCTTATTCCCATGCACATTTATGATTCGAGAACTTCCTAATGGGACGTCAACCCTTTCGATCTTTATTCCTTAAGGCTTCAGCAAGGGTTATTCCTACATCGCGGTATTTTTTAATGTTCATCAAGTTTGTACCGTAAACCTAGGCGAGCCTCTTTGCTAGAACCCGTATTGCACCATCTGCTCAGGAATCAAATTGACGAAAGAAGTTCCGCCACCATCCGCCCTTGCAGCACCTTCGAATTCAATCATTCCTACCTAGGCCATTGTTCTCATGTGCTACGGGAGCCAGCGTAACGTTCCTGTTTCCTCTTCCAGCGGTTCACCAGCGGCGTTGAGGTGAGATTCCGCAGATACGGAACGCCTGGGATCCGACGAACGGAGAGATGCCCGAAGGTTCACTATATCAATTCGGGTGTTTTCACTGAATTGCGACATTCCAAGTGAAACTTACATTTGCAGGCTATCGCTCATCCAACCTATTCTTTTGCATGTTACGATTGGACCGTTGTGTAAGAATGACTCATCCCGTATCAGCGAGCACATTGCTTACTTGCATCTTTTAACCATTTTGTCACAGAAGATAGATATATCCCCATCGTCATGGTACCAATGTATAGGTCTCTCGTGGATACAAGGAGTCACGGAGATACTGGGCACACAATAATCTCTGATGGGGGTGGATGGAATTTCGTACTCCTAACGCATTGTTCATAGATCTCTTTACAGAATGATGGATCGCACGATGCATTCGCATCTTGGAGTCCGTACGAATTCTTTCGAGTCGAGTGTTAATCACCGCTGGTCTGGGTATTAGGAGGGATCATGAATAGCTCGATTTCCCCATCAACAATTAAGCCGAACATGCCGCATTCCGTCTTCACGTTAGCGATCTGCAATGAGAACGAGCTCGGTGTTCTTCATGATATATTGGATAGCGCTTCTGTTCATTCCTTGAACACGGCTCTCACTGAACATCTTTGTGCCAGGTTCATGACACACGTCATGTCTCGCAGACGCGAATCGACGAATTTCAAGGTGGTGTCCGAATATACCATGTCATGTCCATATGTATCCGCAGGGCATGTGAACTATCCCATGTTTAAAGCGGTAACTTCAGACCACGTCGTCTCACATGTACACGAATTCGTCGACTATCGAAAGGAAGAAACGAATGGAGGGAGTAACTCAGAATTGATGATCTAAGTGTGGATAGACTCAGAGTCTTGCAGATGGTCGCCTTCGCGATAAGATGGATGTACATGTGGGTTCATGTGTCTGTCTGCAAGACGAGGTGAGTATAGTTCCCAACGGCTTCACACCTAATACATGATGTGGGAGATCTGCCAACGTAAGTCTTCTTGAATTTCCGCGCGAACGCGCCGTAATGGGTCACTGCTTCCTCAACCAATAATGGCGGTCGCTCTTTCCAGTGTCACAAGCTCAGCATGGTATCCGATTGGAGATTGGCACAGGGAAGTACAACAGCATTGGCGTGTCCTAAATTTCGAGCAGCCCAATTCGTAGGGAAAATACAAACTATGCGAAGAAAAAAAATAAGTCGATGTAAGTAGGGATTGGTCAAGATGTAGCAAGATACGACGGGTACAATGTACAGGCATTCGGTACTAGTAGCAGTAAAACGCATGAGTAATATGAATATGTTGATGGTATTCGTAAGTCAGAGATAGAGAGTGAGACCTGGAAAAGATGCTGCAAACCTCGTCTGCATTTTTTGGCCAACTCATAGCAAAAAGAATAACGAAATAATTCCGAGGAAGGATTGGAAAGACGTCAGAGAGAGTCGGAGATATGGCGGTGGTTATAGCCACTTCCTCTGGTTATGTTACGGTTGTGGTTCCCTGGGAGTGACTGGTCTACCTCGTCCGGATCCACCTGTAGAATGTCTGCGAACAAGGCGCTTTCCTCCCCCACCCCGGGTCGATATTTTTGACGAGTCGCTAGTCAATTTTTCTTTATTGAAACCAAACAATCGCTTGAAGAAAGGTCTTTTCGGTGACGGCGGGGACTTGGTTGTCGATGTCGCGGTATATATCGAGGGTTCAGGGGCCTAATGTAATGGTAAATATAAATTAACACGAGATTCATCTCTTTCATCGATGGTATACGGACGTACTATAATATGAACCTTTTGTCTACCGCTCGGCAGCACGTAGTAGGTACTTCCCGAGTCATTGGACACAAAGGAAGAGACAGATGATCTGCGACCATGATGCCCATGGTGTGGATCATCAGCTAGTGTTGCCGATCGTGATCGATCGTGTCTTGGGCGACTCATACCGCCGCGACGGACGTCCTCTTCGTGAACGGAAGTTAGATGCGATGAAGACATGGCGGAAGGATATGGGGTCGGGTACTGGGGAATGGAGTGGCTGTAGACAACGCCGCCCGGCCCTCGCGGAGGAGGATGCGAAAGGATGGCGGGAGGTGCGTAACGAGACTTTGAATGATGGGAAGGTGCGTAGATTATTGCGGGCGGATGACCGTGTTGTTTAATCGGCTGCCGCCTGTTGGTTACCTTATCCGTGTACGGGTGCCAAGCAGACGAGCCAGGGATATGTTGTGGATCAAATGTTACTTGGGGTTGAGGTGCGGGGAGTGGAAGAGGAGCGGATTCTGGGGGAGTATGAATTGGGGGAGGTAGAGCTAATGGGAGACGTGGCTTGCTGCGATGCATGGCACCTGGCGGCGGCGGCGGCGGCGGCGGTTGTATTGATGGACGCGATGAAGGAGAGTATGCATTTCTGGGAAGAGACTGAGATCTGGTCTGCGACGTCGGAGGTGGCGCTTGGCCTGTGCGAGAAGGCAAGATGCGTATCTCCTCCGGTCCACTTGGCGGGCTATAGTCGGGGTACGGCCGACGTGCGCCCGCAGCCTGGGGCAGAGTGTGTGCCCTCGACACTGGTCCACTTGCGCTGGCGTCAGGATCATGCGGGATCGGAACATCGGGCCTCCCATCAGGAAAACGTAAGACCATCTGCGGTGGCAAAGAATGTGAGCTGTCCGCCTCTGACGGCGGCGACGAGGGCAGCAGGCCGTCTATGACCGAGGGCGCGACCGACGGTGAATTGAATCGAGTTTTCGTCGGGGAATGGGCGTTGACCCATCTCGCGGTGCGCTCACGAGAACTCATATACTCCCGGTACGCCTGCGGAGAGGTTGTGTATTCTGTCATTGAGTCCTGGTCCAGTGCTCAGTCCCTGCCCTGAAGGTAAGCAACGTCGAAGCAAAAGAAGAGCAAAGGGAAAGGAAAACGCACTGAAAAGAACGTTGGCGAACTTTATAGGTGAGAAAAGATTAAGAACTACAGACAAGTACCGAGGCTGGATTCAACCTATCATTAGAGTACAAGGAACTAAATTATCAGCGTCAGAAACGGCCGAATCAACAAAACGTGTTCACCTCGAGGCGTTTCCTCAGGAGCTCATGAATCTTCTCAATGAGGTCGTGGTAGCACGAAGCAAAGAGAGTTCAATTATCACAGGTGCTCTATATCGACTACCAAAAGGCTACCATCGACACAAGGATTGCCGATAATCCTGCCACGCACACCCCGGTTTGCCTGCTGGCGTTACTCTGCGTCGCAGGGGCGGGGGAACCACTTGATGTCGGAGAGACACTGTCGCTGCCCGATGAGCCTCCAGGTCTGCTGCTACCAGCGGCTGGCGTAGAAGTTGGCGCGTTTGCGGCTAGCGTCGTTCCAACTTGAACAAGGAACGGATCCTGGGTCAGCGTCGCCGTCGCCGTCTCTCCATCAGCCTCGGCAGAGCACACGGCCTGATCGCCGCTCAGGCTGCAGTCGTAGGCCACAGTAATGGGCGACCCACTATCGCCAGTAAAGACCATCGTGTACCCGACGTTCGAGGGGCCAGCAACATAAGTGACTGATGGGTTCCCATGGAGAAATCGAAATCAAAAAGACAATTACTCGAGTGACGTAAATCTTACTCGTTGCTGAGGGGGGGATCCCTATGTCTGCGGGATCCGTGGCCTGTCCTGCCTGCAAAGCCCACGTTGTACGCCCTTCCCCATCAACTCCTATAGCATCCGCACTCAGAGGCTGGGGATCAAATCCTGGGATGAACAGTGATGTCTGGGCTTGTTGCGCAGCGACTGTCACAGAAAGGAGAAAACAGTCAGCTCAGAAGTCGCGTCTGTGAAAAAAAAGAGGAAATGAAAGCAACGTGCACTTCATTTGTGCACAAAATGCTGATGGGGACGCACCCTTTATGAAAGCCCCTGAGAGGATGAGGACTCTGGCTAATTCCAAGAAGCTTGCTCTGGCCATCGTGAACAATCAAAAGACAGAAATAACGAAAGGATTTGTGAAAGAGAGTGGAGGTTGTTATAGTTGGCAAAAAAGTTCAAAGTCGCGAATTGCATTCATCACCGTCTTTTTATCGCATAAAAGCCCTGAATGATTCCAGGGGAGGCCGACGGGCGCGTGATGCGAAACTACATTTGGTGACTCAGAGCGACGTCTCAGAGCGACATAGGAACGCCCTCACACATACTGGAGAAGGCCTGGAAGAAGCCTCAAGGCGTTGATGTTGAGCTGGCACGGCACAAAATATGTGTAACTTTGCGATGTTAATCCATCCCCGTATGGCTATTCTAGAAGATACAGACTACAGTCATAGTGCATAATACTTGTTGTGAGTTATCATATCGAATAAAGTGAAACTGTTAACCCACAAAACTTAGTAATACTGATAATAATCAATCCGAAGAGAAAGGGTTGAAATATTACAAGGGATATCCT
Organism: Pleurotus eryngii var. eryngii; assembly: GCA_029467805.1. Taxonomy (NCBI): domain Eukaryota; kingdom Fungi; phylum Basidiomycota; class Agaricomycetes; order Agaricales; family Pleurotaceae; genus Pleurotus; species Pleurotus eryngii. The sequence goes on from SZVJ01000012.1 coordinate 3,172,733, forward strand.
GAGATCAAGACGATTCCGTTTTAGGCGAGTTACTCGTTATTTCTACAGCGACGGAAGGCGTGTTGAAGGCGGCATTGATGGTATTTTGGTTAAGCTCGCTCATGGCATGCCCTCGCGAGGGGGTGTTGGCCCCAGACTGCACCGGCGTTATCCCAAGTCGAGGAGTGATCATCCCACTGCCGTGTGCGCCAAACACGAAGCCTCCGCTCAGAGCCTCCATCGTACCTGCATAACCTTCAAAACAAAGTCATCATCCGACATGAACCGAACGCAACAAAAGCGCATACCTGGTACAAGGACACTGTCCCAAAATCCAGTTGTGAGGAAGTTGTCCATGGTGAGAGCACCAAGGGCATCTTCCGGTGGGTTGGCAGCCATCGTGGGTGGGAACGTCGATATATCGGCGACGGGGCCCATCTCACTATCGAACTGGAATTCGGCCAAATCGAAATTCAGCCCTTGCGTGCTGAAGTGGCCACCTGTTTGGATTGGCGGGTTGAAGTCCGCAGTGGTTGGACGATGAGACGACGACGGCCGCGATGCCTCTGGCTGTTTGTTATCGGTGGACGATGAATCTTGCGGAGCATCCGCAGAAGCGTTGTTCGTGTCTATCCTCGCTGAGATAAGTGCGCGGAGGAAACCGCTGTAAAGCGCCGGTGTGTGCGTAGGACTCGTCGCCGTATTCTCGAACAGGTCAGCGATATCGTTCACCAACTTCAGCGTCTTCTGTTCGTCATCCAAGAATGCTTGGAACTCTGGGCGAATGAGCTACGATGGAAGATGAATCAATTAAGCGGATATGTCGCCCAGCGAATAGACTACCAACCTTGAGAAGAGTAAGAACGGCGTATGAAGTCAAAACACAGTGTGAGTCGGGAGCGTGGGTGACGAAACCGCAAGGTCCAAGGTGATCACGGACAATGGTTGCGCAGGCAGCGGCAGATGAATGGCATCGGGCGAAGAAATGACTCATATCCACATGGTTACGCTCAAGCGCATGTTGAAGGCCGAAAGTATTCAAAACCAACATCACATAATGGAAGTAAAACTGCGAAATAAGATCGTGGTACTGTGTCATCCGCGGAGGAAATCCTATTCGTATGTCAGCATAAAAATCACGACTTGATTGCCGAACGTTGCGTACGAGCGTTGCTCTCCTGCCTCATGGTGGACCACTCAGCACTCCAATTAATTATCTGAGATTCCATGGTTTTGATGACGAGCATGTAATCCATATCGACTTGAAGCCCCGAAGCTGTATTCGTGCCTGAATATAGAACGTCGAGGCATCGTGAAAGGATCTTTTGAAGGTCCTAGATGAAAGATGTTATGATCCAAGCCTTGATTAGCTCTTGTGAAAGCCACTGACGACATATCCCGCAAGGCCTGTGTCCGCTGGTATTGACATGGGTGAACGACACCACAGCTTCGCGTTGCGAATGATATGACTGTCTCACGTGTTAGTTATCGCCATTCTGCTTAGAATAGCGACTGTCACATACTCTTCCTTAATTGAATGAGGTTTCCCCATCTGCGCGCTGAAACTGCGGTCCAAGCAGAAGCACATTAACCACGTCCGTTCACGGTTGTGGACTTCGATGTCTCGTGCTCTGCCCTCTTCTGTGTCCTCACTCGTGACCGCAGTCTTGCGGTGCAGGTTCAAATCAGTTGCCATTCTGAAGAAGGAAGGCCGAGTCAGCTAACGCAGCAGTCCGAGAAGTCAGTGAAATTAAAGTACCTTATGGCCATACCAAGCAGGAGCCACGTTTTGTCTTGTTCATATCGTTCGACGGCTCCACAGCCCCAGAGGACCAGTAGAATGTACGCCTGAACAATTTCGACCGACTTGTAACCACTTGCGGGAACGCTGAAGGACAGCTTCTTTGCTAGCTCTGATAACTTCGTATGAAGCTCTGGCTTTTGAGTGTAGAATTTGCTGGCGACAGTACATACTACATCAAGGACGGATCAGTAATGATGTGCAAAGAAAAGGGTCTGCGGACGAACTCGTAGTCAACAAGAATGGAGAACGCGAGCACACAAGTGACGGTGTGTGGAAATTACGATCCAAGATATTTGCGAACATCTGGGGGATCAATCAGCCTGAGAACGAAAGGCATTGACCCCGAGTGCACTAACATTCATGTTATCGAAGTAACTGGATACAACGAACGTAAAAATCAGTGAATCTTAACATGACGGCCATTGTGGAAGACGAACATATTGAACAAGGCAACGACTTCTTCTGTGGTGGTAAAGCTGAGCATTTCAGGTTGAACCTGGCGCTCGATGTATAATCGCCGCAAGGGGAGAATGGTCATGGGTCCTGGGATAATGATATTGGTGACATTGGGCGGTGGTTGCATATGGCTCACGTACCAGGTCTGAAGTAGTTGGCGCTTGCAACACCAAGCGACTGAGGGCCATCCTTGGACGAAGGACGAGCTGCGAGTGCAGCCGAGTTGCTGACGGTGGCTCTGCGGTTGGCGAGACTTGCTTCGGCCAGCAAGCCCAAGGGGTTGAGAGCGTTGTCCGGCAGTGAATGAAGTTTAGGTGAACCAGGCCGTTGCCCATTGGGAAAGGGTGAGGTAGGGGGTGTTGGTGTTGAGCCTAATAAGGCTTGCGTCGTCGCTGTTTGAGCGCTGGGGGAGGGTGATCGTGAAATCATTCCCGACGCTATCGTAGGATTTCCAATAGACCGTAGGACTGTGTCCAAGGTCTTCTCCATCTTCCTCAACGATCGAGTCAATAATTCATGCTTCCTACTTGGCAAGAAACGCTATGAGTACTGGCTAAAGCGGCAGAAGAAGTAAATTCATACTTCGATGATCGTTTTCCTCGATTTGATTCCTCAAAAATACATTCATGGTTACCAGATTGACAGCGTTTGCAGGGAGGACCTTGCTCGGCGCCCACGCATTTCATCTTGAGGCGACGGCAAACAGTACATGCGCTGATAGTGATATTATGTCAAGGTGAAAGCGTTGAGAGAGAAGCGGCACCAACCGTGATCCTCTTGTGGGTTTTGCCTTTAATTCTTCCTTCTCAATCATTGGACTGCGGGCCACGTCCGAATCATCATCCTTCCTAACTTTCTTACGACTGTCATTACTCGCGGCAGCAGAAGCTGGGCGCTTGCCGTTCCCGTTAGACGAGAAAGACGTATGCTCAATTGGTGGTGTACCAATGGTGTCCGATCCATTTGATGAGGGCGAAGAATAGTTAGGCGGTAAGGAGAGGTGGTGAGGAACATGTTGGGCTTGTTGTTGGTATGAGTAGTAGGGGGGATAGAGGGCTAGTGCCGGGTCAATCGGGATGGATGGTGACGGAGGGGGCTGCATGGAGCGGGACATGGATGATTCCTGCGGCGACATCGGGTAATCCTGGTGATGGGGGATAGAAATTTGGTCAGGATACGATGAGTGGAAGTGGTGATGAGCAGGGGGCAGGTAGTAGGAGGTGTAGCCAAAGGGAGACGACGGCATTGTAACGGCCAATGAAGAAGTGGAGAAAGGAGAAGCGTGCTGATCTATTGTACTTTAAGGGCGTATATAGGGGGCCCAGCTACGATATTAAAAAGTACGAAAGCGCGAAACTCACGTGTGAGAGCCTCGGGGTAGGATGAGTAGTTGTGCGCGTGGCGCCTGATAGGACAGGTTGTGAATGTCAAACCAAGTAGGGATTGGCTGGCAAAGCGAGAGAAAGAAGCGTTGCACCCGCTGGGAGCAGACAGCCTGTTTGAATTCCACGTTCGGGTGAGTCTGTACACGGTCTCACAGAGAAAGAACTCCGGACAGTAAGTGAATCTGGACGTGCAGATCTAGCTCCTAAGTCCCAAATATCAGAAATCCCGTCAGTGAGATATCGACCTGAAATCAAAATGGCACTCACTGGAACTGCGAGAACGTCGAGGAGGAGACTAAGCAGATGTTTAGGCGCCCACTCTTCCCCCCCGTTCAGTATTCCCCGGATCACGTGTGGGGCAGCTTACCAAAACTCACCCCTGCCGAGCCCCTGGTACGCCCTTGGCCAATCAGTAGTGCTCCTCCTCCACTTCCCAGCCCATACGACCGGAAATTCTCCAAACGTCTAATCCTGCCCATGCCTGCTTTCAGTCTGATTCCTCGACGACCCGAATTAGCGAGCGATCAGGCACTGGCACCGTCCTAGACTTGTTTTCAACCCAAAACCTCGTGTCTGGTCCACTCCATCCATGGCGCCGGGCGCCCCCACATGAAATAGGCCACTATCATGACGACGTTAATAATCGTACGGTGTATTCCCACGAGACGCCACGCCAGTAGCTTGGGTCGTACTTAGAAATAAATAACCCATTATCTCTACTGCTGGTCCTGTAGCATCCCCGATCTCTCAAAGTACCTCGATCATTTTACGGCCGCTCTTTTCTTGTTTAGGTCATCGTTATCTTCCGTAACTGGGTATCTAGTAAGAATGCCCCCCCCCCCCCCCCCCCCCCCCCCCCCACCGTCGGATCCCCGCCATTGCAGTTTGAAGATCTGAAGGTCTTGATGTATTTTCGGTGCCAACAACTGATTTATGGTCCGAGCGGCGTCTCCTGCAGCAATCTGCCATCTACGGTGATTCCTCGACTCCATCCCTTACGACATATCCTCGGTGAGCTACCGCCAGACTGATTTGATTTATTGGTACCCACAATGTCAATTTACTGCCCAATCGCTGGTCGTCTTCGGCCCGCTAACACCAATCCTCAACCTCACCCTTAATATAAAGAACCTTCTCAGTTTATTGCCACCGCGTCCACACGCACTTGTGAAAACTTGAGCAATGCAATTCTCTGCCTAATGTTCATCCGCCAACAATTGATGGCACATGGCCGTTTCGGGCCCCGGGAGAATTTTGTACTTCCAAATGCAGAGTTAGTGTGTGAACCAACATACATCGTTATGCCGCATAATTGCTTTATCTGTTTTGACATGATCAAGGTTCTATTTCTAATAATATTATTGAAATTGAAATATCATTCGTCGGAACATGCTGGAAACAAACGTCGCAACCTGACCTTTGTAGAACTCCCCAGAGGTTATCCTTTGAGAATCCATATCCGTGCGATGTTCTCGTTATATAGATCGGCCTCATGAGCGTTACTCATTGTCAGCTTTTATATCCACCTCGTCGAGGGAAAACAAGACATGAGCCTGAGTGGGCCTCATGTCGCTGGAGTGAGCTACCCGTTGTGCCGCTCCACCTGATGGGCTCAGATATTCGTCCGCTACGCGGCCCCAATGAAAGTATCCGTAAATACATAGGTGCCTGTAAATATCCTCCCCACCAAAAAATGCCATTTAGTGTGTTCACAATTTGCAGAAGTGCTCCTGTAGCCGTGGCTCGTGTTAATTGCAGCTGTGTCTCTTGGGCCTCTGTGAACAGGCCTAGAGTGCTGGAAGCATTGTACCGATGCCTTACGCCATGCGCGGTGCATCAGTGGGCCCGGGAAGCTTCTGCATGTTTCTGGAAACATGGAATCGTAACAGCTAAGTGGGGCTGAGCTAGCTATGGTCCGTACTGAGAGATACTCTTACTGGCTCTTGTCCCAACTACCTCCAGCCATTTTCACCGTTTAATCGAGTGCGATGGTGATATGACAGTGCGGGTATCGAGTAAGTCGATCAGAAGACAATAAACCTCCGTGCAGATGGAGACCGTCCTCCTCACGCTTTGCTGCACTCCGTGAGGTCGCACCGTAGGCGGACCACACGGAAGCAGTCGACACGTAACCGTTCTCGACGCGACCGCGCTCTTAAGATACTTCCAATGAGGAGGGACTTCGAATTTGAACCTCAGCGAGCCTTGATAAGCCCGTGCTGCCAGTGGGGAAATGGTTTCCACGAGCTTCTTCCCTGATTGGATAGTGGAGTGGCTTTCTCCCTCCTCCTCCTCCCCCACCTCTTCCAGTCACAATTTCTTCGCTTAAGCCATCGCTTGTATCAACGCCGCAGCCCCTTGGCAACGTCACAGTCCGAGTTTTGACATTGACGCTTGGGTCGGCCAGTGCGCACATATGACATCTAGTCGATGTGCCTGTCGGGGGCTCGCGTAATGCTGACGGGGCGTTTCAACATTGTCAAGGCACCACGAGCCTAATTACATATGTGACCGAGGCCGATGAGCGACATGATGTGTTTGCAGCTTGTCTGTTCTCAAGTGGGGATTTGTCACGAAGTTGGAATTCTCACACTGCAATCCTAGCATGCGTGAGGAGCCTTGACAACTCCGTTGCGAAAATCTGCTTATCTTATTGCTTCCTGACATCGATGACTTGTCAGAGTTGTCCAGAGTTGTCACTTCGCTGACTACTTACTTACCTCCAGCCACGGCTTACGTTGCTCGACAGTAATGTCGTTTGCGCGATCTTCTGGTCCCACCAAATGTCTACGACTTTGATATGATGCATACGTGATGTATCATATTAGAAACCTCTGATCTTTCTGTCTGAAGGAGGATGTCGAAGATTGCTGAGTGACGTCGACGTTTCATCAAATCCGCAGCTCCGTGGTTTTGAGTGGGCATTCCAACGATATTCCTTCTTTGTCGTATCGCAGGTAAGATATATCCTTCGCTGGTTCTCTCCTTTCCATCGGTACCACTCACTTTCGGAGTATAGACTACATTCCTTCAAGCTTCTATCGGACGCAGGGCACATGTGGGTATACGCCCTGGCTCGTCCGCTTTTGTCACCGTCAGCGGCAAGCTATGTTTAGCCCTTCCTATTTCATAAAAAGCTTATTTTCTCCAGGATCTGAAGATGATTTGAAGACTATCATCAACAAATACGTGAAGCTCCGCCAACGTAATCGGTGTGTAAAATCTATCGCCTACTTACCTTCACTTTGATATCGATTTGACGAAATATTTTGTCCTCGGGACTCCTATCACGGCCGATTGTATAATATGTCCCACCTCGGATCGTTTGGCACTGTCCAGTGGGAGACCTCGTTGTTTGCTCTCACGCATGATGCATATGTGCAGAACCCCTTCGATATTTTGATGCCTGCTTGTTTACAGGAACTCCGCACTTGGGTGTGAACACCATGTGGGGGCAACGAATTACCGTAGAATTTCGCAATTTCGCAAGTGAATGGCTTGCTTCGAAGTTGAATAACGACATTCTGATGGCTGTTCGTCCCATAACATCGTTGTTCGAAAGGCCCCAGGGACAGGGCGATACTATCGGATTCTCGCTCCATTGTGGAACAAACTCTTTTTTTCAGTTCTCAGCCAAAGGACAATGTAGCTAGTAATCTCGAGTCGTTGTAGCTGATGGCTCCCCACGATTCTCCAGCGAGCACGAGCCGGAACTGTCGCTGCGGGTTCTGATCTTAATTAATATACCTACTTATGGCCTTGAGAGCCATACAGCTTGATTGCCCTAGGTTTGCGATCATAGGTTTTGGTTTCCTAAAACAGCCGCCGACCATGATGCACGTACATGATAAGGTGAAGGTCCTTCCTCATTCCTTTGTATGGTTCCTTACACGCATGTGAATTTGAAACTTAACTCGAGGTGTGTTCCATAAATTACTGTTTCTCACTCAGCGTAATCACCATGTGCACCCCAGAATTCCAGTAGACCACGCTTCCGAGGTTAGTCTGGGATAAGCAATGGTGTCTGGACGACTTGGTTACGATGTGGGTCAACGTATTTGGGGCCGAGGGTAAGGCATGATAAGGATTTTAGACTCGCCTTTCGACTTTTCCTTTGCAGAATGCCTTCAAGCTCCGCACTTTCGTACTTGGGATAGTGAAGATCCATCACATATCGGCCCCATCGCCGTTACCGCAATGTCCCGAGCGCATGAGCTGCAGAGGCCTGGACGTGCCGTTGGGTTCGTAGTTGTACAGCTTTGCCAAATTCCAGATCTTCGGCTGGCTGAAATGTTTGGGGAACTTGGCTGGCTGCTAACATGGTAGATCTAAAAAAGCATTCTCTGTTTAATTCTACAATTATAATATCGGCCTCATGGTATATTATGAGATGAGACTTGACCTTCCATATAACAGAGACGTGTTACAGGAGACATTCGCAGGGATTGTAGAGAGCCGACGATTGTAGCATGCCGAGCTGCACAAGGAACCGAGACGGCCAGGGGACATCGCCAGGGACCATGAACAACCGACAAATATAGCATGCCGAGGTGTCTGCCCATGCCACTATTGTCATATTTGCCAATGGCCAAGTGTAGACTCGACAAACCCTTTGGGAATATCTTGAAGCGCCACGGCGTAACCAATCTCATCGACTTGAACGTGCGTAGTACGGTATTATACCGCTGAAATACCTATTGCTGCATCAGCGATGTGAATTGGCGAGGAGAGAGGGGAGTACAATAAGCGGGTATCGATGACCGCCCCGAAGTGTTTGCCGTAGAAACGCAATGTGCAAAGAAAGGATTTCCATATTGTGGTGGTAGTGAGAACAGTGATGAAACCGGCATAGGTTGACTTATCTTCGAGCTTGCGAGTGGACATGCCGGTGGCGAAGACGACACCTATGGGTCATTTGATTGAAGAACCAGTTCTCGCCAGGTTCCTATAGGAGCAATGGTTTCGGCAGTGTGGTTTGTAGAGCACAGGAACGAATCTCCGAAAGTAAACAGCCCGAGTCGGCTTTCGCGTGGATATATCAGGGATGGAAGCGATATCCTTAGGCCGAGTGGCGATCTTCTGGATTCGTACGTCGATTTCGCAAGGGCTCGCCGTATAATCAGGGGAGTCTGGACCCTATGCCCCGCAGAAGCGCCAAGTTGTATCAGTGGGGAGACTTACTTCCAGGTTCATTGATTCGGGAGCACGTGCTTCCTCTCTCAGATATACTGGAACTCGCTAACAGCAGATTGATCTGAGCAGCCGATGGCCTAGGACAGCTTGCCTAGAGGGATGGCAGATCTCACCCAACATACCAGTAGAATTTCAAGGAATACAAACCTTGGGAACGCGTGAGCCAAAAATTATCCAATTCGACGAAGTAACTACTCAACGGTGAGAGTTACGGCATTGTATAATGCAAATATTAGTATCGCAACTTGGCAACTTCCGCTCTTCCGATACCGGCGGGCGTTCAAAGTCCAGGTGTGTACTGGCGCAACTTCAGCTTGGTGAGGGGAGTAGCCAGAAGGGGCGTAAACGTATGAGGAGCCCGCTGGAACTCGGTACCGATAAGATACGGCTAAGATGGCGATTTGGATCTACCAAGCGGCCGAAGCCAAGCATCATAGGGTCCGAATTCTCCGCGAGTTGATGTTCAGGACCGCCGGGATGTGCAATTGCCTTGTAGGTTCATACAGTAAAGATGAAAGCACGGGGACGTCCACTAATGGAAGCCTGGGAAGCGCCAAATAAGCGCTGCATAGGCCCCAAGAAACGCAACTCGGAGAGATGTTTGATGGAGTCGTGCCACGCCAACGGTATCGTGCAATATGATTGCAGCGTATCTAAACAGACAACCACCGGGTTACTGGGATTAGGGTTTGCCAGCTGAGGGTTGTCAGCGATCGGCGAGCTGTTGTCGGAGATCCGTCTTGGGAGCACAAGCCAAGCGATGTTGCTAACGCTACATGGAGCCAATGGGCAGAGAAGACTTGCTCAACTAGGGAGGAAGTAGATGTCCAGGAGCCAAGTCCCCGAGGTTAATGGGGAGTGAAGAATCGATCGGTGGGTATGGCCTTGTCGAAGATACTAAACTGGGGTAGAACCGATTCTTATCGTGATCGAAGCTGTACGCCCAAAATAATAATGTGCACGGCGAAGGCAACTAAAGTGTCTGTGGAGCTACCATTCGCCGTGCCGTGTTCATTAAGTCTGGATAATTAGCGTTATGGCTATAAAATCGGCGTCGACTGAGGATTGATGGGTGTGTACCGGTTCAGAAACTGCTTCTCATACATACCCGGTGATCCAACTCTCATGTCCCCAGTAGATCTAGCGGCGTAAAGTCCGACAAGAGGATGGTATTTTTAAAGCAATGAAGCTGAGTATATCTGTGGACGTGCCGCGGCGTGCTTGGCATGGGTGTTGCGTTAGCACAGTCGACTCCGGAGGACTTGCGGGTAGTAACGTGCGATCACCAGAACGTCGGGAGCATGCCCACGGTGGTACAGGCACTTCCTTGGTATCGGTTTGCCATCAAAAATTTGTCGGCCGAGGAGGATACCTACGCATCATTTAGGTTGCGCAACAAGTCAACAGCACCGATCCTTGAGTACCGGGAGACGTGAAGCCCTGAGGCCTTTAGGCCCCGTTTTGGCCGGGCCTTCAGGCTACTACCGAAGTGAAAGCGCAGCACCAAGGTGAGAGAAAGAGCTCTTTGTGTTCTATGCATAGAATGCCTGTAGTACGCTACAGAAAGATAGTTGACGCGAAGTGCGGCTGCTGCAAAGTTCAGGAAGGGCCAATTCTGGATTGTGCGCCAGTATAAAGGCGTGCCGGCTTCGGCATTGATGTGGGGTTACAATATTCAATCTCCGTACCACTGGCGAGGCGCTGCTTCGGGCTCAAGATTGAGCTCGACCATAGACACTCTCTTCACGACATCCGCCATGAACCCCAATCAACGACCACAGCTCGTTCTGCAGCCATCAGTGAGCACGACGAGGTACCCAGCTTTTCATTGAAGTACATGCGACGCGCTGACCGGCTGTCTTCTTCCAGGGTGGTGACGACGACGACAACCACTACAACCTATGCACCCATAACCTTACCTCCGCTTCCACCGCCATCATCGCCCAAAGATCCCAAGAATTACCCCCTTCTTCATACTACGTTACCGCGGTCACTACGTCGATTTCCGTTGGTATTCCCAGGTGGCGCCCATGCCACATTTCGTGATGCTGCAGAGGGGGATGAAGAGATGCAGGAAGAAGAGGAAACGGTTGGTGGTAGTGGCTGGAGGATGCTCCGGCATGATGAAGATCAGGAGAATGTTAAAACCGTAAACCTTACAGAAGCAGTCGAACGGTACGGGAAGAAACGTTCACATGGCAGTGATAATATGATGGAAGGAGTCGAAACCACTTCCGAATTCGAAATAGGCAACCCCGCTCCTCCTCGAAAGAAAGCAAGAGCTTCGGGCCTGGCGCCTATATCCACAGTGAATGCTGCTGCGCCACCATCACCTTTGCCCTCGCCCCATGGGTCCCCTACTCCCGAAAGCATTTGGCCATCAGCTCCCCCTAGTGGGGCATCCTCACCTCTCCCCCAGGCTCCCCTACAACCCGACTTGTCCCTTACTACTCTACTTACATTACCCTCCCTACTTGCGCATTTCACGAACTTACCCCCCTGCCCTCCAATCACATCTACTGCTTACTTTGCTCCGCCATTCACCACTCCCTGTCCTGCGAACGTTACATTCAGTGTTAACACCAACTCTCGCGCGCGATTTCCTTACCCTTCTCCCACCCGAGCTTGTCTCTCAAATCCTCAGCCATCTTCCTTTCTCCACACTGGCCCGTGCATCCCGCGTCTCTAAGGCTTGGAGAGCTATAATTGATTCTGATCCTGTGTTGTGGCGGGACCTTCTCCACAGTACGAAGACCTGGTTTGGCAGAGATTCAGAGCAAGCATTTGCGAACGCCGTGTTAGCGCGACGTGCACGCGAACATCCTTCGTCAACACTTCACGATCCACTTCCCCTTCCTCATCCTTACAAAATACTTTTCAAATCGCGTCACCTCACACGAACCCATTGGATAAACAATAAGGAACCGAAGCATCTGTCTTTTCCCGCTCATGGCTCATCCGTTGTTACATGCCTCCTTTTTTCGCACGGCCGAATCATCTCCGCCTCCGATGATCATTCCATCCATGTCTACTCCCCAGTTACTGGCGAACTTCTGCGCTCTTTAAAAGGTCACGAAGGAGGCGTATGGGCTCTAGCAGCTAATAAAGACATCCTCGTCAGTGGTTCCACTGACCGAACCGTCCGGATATGGGACCTCTCTACTGGTCGATGTTCTCATGTCTTCAGTGGTCATACCAGTACAGTGCGCTGCTTAGCGATTGTCAAGCCTGAAATCATAGATGTAGAGCTGGATGGTCGAATAATGACCCGGCAGAAGTGGCCGAAGAGGCCGTTAGTAGTCACTGGAAGTCGAGATCATTCACTCCGAGTGTGGACGCTTCCTCGACCAGACGAACCGGAATACCAAGGCTTCGGCGCCGAAGATACTGACGCTGACCCTGGCGAGGTATGTATTTTGACATCACTACTGTTATCTTGGCTAATCTTTGAATGGCAGGATGCGGACGAGAACCCTTACCATAGATTACATCTCGAAGGCCACACGCTTGCCGTTAGAGCCCTCGCTGCCCGTGGGCGCACACTGGTCTCCGGTAGCTACGACTGCACCGTACGTATTTGGGATATTATCACTGGGACTTGCAAGTGGGTGCTAGAGGGGCACACACAAAAGGTACCCGGGGTTACTCAGCATGTTTTTCTGTATCTATCTAACTTCCTTCAGTATACAGCGTGGTACTAGATCCCAGCCGTAATCAGGCTTGTTCAGGATCCATGGACGGCACCGTACGCATCTGGAACTTAGACAACGGAAATTGCCAACACACCCTGATCGGGCACACGTCACTTGTCGGCCTTCTAGGGCTCTCTCCTTCCTACCTCGTCTCCGCTGCCGCCGATTCGACACTACGTATATGGGATCCAGATTCCGGCGAACTGCGGCACACGTTAGCTGCTCATACTGGTGCCATTACTTGCTTCCAACATGATGAATTTAAAGTTTTAAGCGGGTCGGATGGTACATTGAAAATGTGGGACATTCGCGATGGCACAGTAGTTCGTGACCTCCTTACAGGGATAACCGGAGTTTGGCAGGTTGTCTTTGAGGGTCGGTGGTGTGTCGCAGCTAGTAACCGCAGCGACTCTACTGTCTTGGACGTGTGGGACTTTGGAGATGACGAAGACAAGGACTGGATTGGGGAGCCCCCTGGTGGTATCTACGACGAAGACTGGCTTAGTGAGGACGAGGACGATGAACTCGGCCCGCACTTTGTGAAGGAGTTTCTGGACGATCCGGAGGTAACCGACACCGAAGCCATGGACCAAGACATGATTGCATCGGAACTGGATAGTTCGACCGTTGACCCACAGCCTGCGCGCAATCCAGAACGAAACACCCCCGAGCGTTCGGACATGGATGAAGATATTCCAATCGCGCCTCCGAGTGCTGCTGTAGGCATCCCAAGTTGGGCTGCAAATTCTCAAAGCACTCCTCATCGGCCTGGCCAAAGCAGTCATTCAACAGCAGGCGGGCCTAACCCGCTCCGTCCATTCCGAAGGATTGGCGGTCCCAACGACACACAAGGACCGTCAGAGCTTCCTGATAACAGCGAGACCCCAACTCGGCCCCGAGTACGGACTTACGGTGTTCGTCGGCGTTGATATGTGTATCTTAATGGTCTCTCTACGTTCTCTACCATACCTCATGACCACTTGTGTTACATACATTAGGACGATTCCTGGCTACCCTCACTTCTCTATCTATTCACTCTAAATGGGTCTGTAGCTCTCTTCCTTGCAATGTTCTATACGACGCAACTGTTGTTCTAATATACTAATTCGGAATTCTGGAAATCTCTACCAACCTTCGCGAAGGCCCTTGAGACAAGACTCGATCATCTAAGTTGTTGGATTCAAACGTCGGTGTGGAGCCCCACTGTCTTAGCTGGCTGTGCATATGGTCGGTGGTAGGTCGGGTACGCCATGTCCTGTCACATACCAGCGGTACGACCGCCACAATCCAACTTATCTGCTCACCATTACGGTAACGGGGACGAGTTAATTGAATCCAAGCGGCGCCCGGGTTGCAGTTGATTGGATTGGGGATCCATTAACAAGTATCGAGCAACGAAAGCCCCTTGAGAGTTTATACACAAACGCGGCGATCAAGGTTCATCTGACATGACCCATGACTCGAAGAAGTGCTTCCGCATTCGCTGGACAAGTTCGCACAATGAGAAATGCATGGCGGGAAACAGAAGGTGGTCGAATAAGCACGCACAGTGCTTAGTTCGGTGGTTAAGATTTGAATGCTCGGTGTCTTTAGATGCATCGGTAGCAAAAAGCCCTGTGAGAACATTAAGACTACTGTATAGTAGCAGCAAGAACAAGGTAGAACACCCCCAGGCTCGCATCGAAGGAAATCGATTTTAGAAAGATGGTAACTTGTGCTATCACTAGCAGTGTCAGACGACTCTGCGAATCGTAATTTCCTCTCGGGGCCTATGATAAGGAAAATTAGCATCGCATGAGTATATTCAAGGAAGAACTGTACTGGCCTGTCTTGGGCATCAACAGCTACTGCGCCCAGTCGTTGAACGACCCGCATCCCAGATGCGACACGACCAAATATGGTGTGTTTGCCGTCCAGATATGGTGTCGGAGCAAGTGTAATAAAGAATTGGGAGCCTTTATCAATGAATAGGTTCGGGGTCAATGATTGAAGGATACTGGATCCGCTTAAACCTACCATTAGTATTTGGGCCAGAATTGGCCATTGCTAAGATGCCTGCGCCAGTAAATCTCAGTTCTGGGGTAATCTCATCTTCGCTAAGAGGTGATAGTTAGCAGCAATCGAGGGGCATATCAATCTGGCGCCTACAATTTTTGGCCGTATATACTGGTACCGCCCCTGCCCGTGCCAGTAGGATCGCCTCCTTGTACCATGAAGTCCTACATTATACATCTCAGACGACACCAAGTAACCCGTCAGTAAGGGGTTACTCGCGGATATGATGCGATGGAACACGGTGCCGTTGTAGTAGCCCCGCTTGGCAAGCTCTGCAAAATTCTTGCAAGTCTACAGTAGTGGAGCGGTTCGTGAGTCGGTTAATTGGTGGTACTGGTCGGAAGCAACCTTTGGAGCATGATCCCAGTACAACTCGAGCACTATTTTCCCCATATTCGTTTCTAGGGCAACTGTCTTCATTTTGAGTGATCTTCAAATTCTGTAGGTTGTGCAGGACGTTCAACAGGGACTTCGACCTAAAGTGATACGGTCAAGAAACACTCGCGTCAACAACCAACAATAAAGACAGGCGCCTAACTATAGAACCTCATGCGTGTAGTCATCCAACGAGTTGCGTCTGCTTCTGTGTCTGGCAAGCTCTTCCTTCAATTATATTTACCCTAGCTAACGCATTAACCTAGTGAATAATGAAGTGGTTTCCAGCATTTCTCGCGGGTTAATGGTCCTTGTAGGAATAGGCCGAGGTCTTTTGCGTCGCCGTGTTCAACACAGTGGCCCGCTCGTACACTCATGAACGCATTGAATAGATGACACTGCAGAAGATGTAGCCTACATTGCGAAGAAAATGTAAGTCAGCCATTTCTCCAGTCTTGTAAGCTACCAGGATATCTGATCCCCGCCGCAGCTTAACTCTGCGTTTTATTCGAGGCCACAGATGACACCACAAAAATGTGGAAGTCCAATGTGTCGGATATTGATGGGGACATTCTTTGCGTGTCCCAATTTACCCTTATGGCCAACACCTCCAAAGGGAACAAACCAGACTTCCACCTTGCCATGGTCGGTACCTGCTGCCCTTACTTCGTGCGGTCTGGGGCGGATAAATAAGTTCCGCTTTCTTAGTCGACTGAGCAATCGAAGGAAATGTATGGTACCCTCCTTCTCAAGCTAAGTGACATGTACAAGGCTGAGAAAATCAAAGGTACTCGCGTGTCCTCATCCATTCTCATTTGGTAACTAATAATATAGATGGGAGGTTTGGGGCTATGATGGATGTAACGCTGACCAACGAAGTATGCTCTACTCTATCTCTTCATCTACCGTCTGATTCGTCCCCGCAGGGTCCTGTCACGATGACGATTGACTCGAGAAAGGATACTACGACCTAGGCTTCGCTACTTTAACCAGCACTGCGAGTTGCCTCGGAAACTCTCATAGCTATTAAGCGGAAAATAAATCATCCTTTGGTCGAGCACACGAAGTCACCATCGTCTACCACTTTGCTCCAACAACCATTGCTTCTGACGCACACAGTATTGCGCGCCGCTCGCTCAATCACCGACGTCTGACTCAGAGCCTAACAATGACAGGGTTTATTACCAAGCTGAGGAAACATTCCTCATCGGGCTCAATACAGGTGTATCATATGAGCAGATGTCGGGGCGAAAACCTTTTACCCTCAGGATGAAACTTATATTTATTTCTAGACGGCGACCACGGACAAATCAAGGGAAGCGAAGCTTGCGGTCCCTCGTTAACACACACCGACAATGGTGGCGGAGGAGTTCGTGTTCCTACCCCTTCTTCCTCTGAGTCCGTTCTGAGTTTTGTTTAGAAATCTACTCAAGCTAATCAATTGATCCTACCTCTCCATTGGTTTGGGTCTAAGTCGTGTACGAGCATGTACCCGACTTCCGCGCCCCCAAACCAGGGTGCTGATTCGTAGGCATCCTATACATGGTAGAAGGTTTACGAGGATTAGATCTGTATGCTCGCAAACGCGTTTGCAATACACACACTGCTATTGGATGCTTCGACAACCGTCATCTTCCACTTCGAAATAAGTCATATGGCCATAGACAGGAAGCCACAAGGCAAAGAGTGAGAAAACTCCACGTAGTGGGAGTGAAGTCACGCGATTCACCGACAATCGTGCACAACTGGCCTACAGGTAAGTCTACTTCGACTTTACTTCCTAGTTGAAATTACCTTCTTCGGAAATAGACTCAAATTAATTACGTGTAATATTTCTGCATTACTGTTACCGTCGCCTCCATACATGCAAGGACAGTATAGACTGCAACCAGGGTATTCTTGTTACAACATGCCACTAACGAGGTGAACGAGTGCCTTCGTCCCCCCACCTGACCGCTCTCGCACCTCCCCGCCATTCCCCAGTGAACTGATGCAACCGAGATATCTCCTTGTGGAGTTCTTGACGAAGGTCGAGCCCTGGGGTCTGCTCCCCCACTTGTGGCGCAGACACGCCAGCGACTGCGGTGTTACGTTCTTCCGGTGACGTTTGCACAAATTCCGAGGCGCTCGATGGAAGTGCCATTATGAAGGATAGTTCCGTGTCCAGCTGAGATGAGCGCGAGTTGAGGTTCGTTGAGCCAAACAAAGTCAGCACGGGAGGAGCATCGGGGGTTGGCGATAACCAAATTCCTGCAGCAAGACATTAGGCTTGCATGAATTGGAAAGCAGCGTCACGTTGGGGGAGTACCTTTTGCGTGATATGTCCAGCCATCCCTATACCACTCCTTCAAGTGAACGCCGTGGCCGTAGTTGCCTTTCTGTGTCCATGTCCTCCCTGCGGATTTGACAGCCTGCATGAAGCCTTGTTCTAAATATGTATAACCCTCCGGAATGCGACCGGATATCCCATTGGAACCGTAGAAGCCATTTGCCTGCAGGAGAGAAGTATTTTATGAAGTCAGCATGGAGGCAGAGAAGACAGAGACTAGGGAGTAAATGTACGTTACCTTTGGACTAGCACATATGATTCGACAATCTATGCCACGGCTAGACAACACAAGGCCTTGATATCGTTTGCTCAGCCCGAAGTAACCACTTGTCAAATCCATCAATGGGCGTTGCCGTACATTATCATCATCATCAAAGCCTGATTCTGTATCTGGGGTCGAGTAGGAAGCTACATGTCGGAAAAGCAGAGCTAGCGACTCTTCTTCTTCGCGAATACCAAACTGCCCCGCTTGAATGATTGGGAATAACAACACTTTCTCCTCGGAGCTGCTACTGGGATGTGGTGAATTCCTTCGTGATATGGAGAGTTCCTTTTGACGCGCTTGGAAAGATGTGAAAGAGTCTGCGGCTTTTCTTTGTATTTCGTGAGGATGAGTTGAGTCACCTAGCCAATCAAGAGTGTAATCTTCGTGCCGATAGGAGTATTTAGAGGATCGGACGTGTGTTGCAGGTGATAATTGGAAAGAAATAGTTGATACTATCCTCAAAAAGGAAAAGCAGTAATCCGCTAGCTGAGATTCACCGTCGAAGTGGATGTAGCGGTCCTGTCGATCCGTGAAATATGAGTCGTTCAAATTTGCCCTAAACAAAAACAGAATAATGCTTCACTTATCAATTCTTCGCCTGAATATTTGACACATACCCACTTATCATGACCTCATCGTCCGCGCCATATATTTTGGCGTGCCACGTTCCCCAGCCTTCATTGAAACGTGGGGGCACCACTTTAGCAAGAACACCGCGAAGACTCGGACTTCGGAAGAGGGAGACGGAGACCCGCGATGGAAACTTCTCGAGCAAAGGTAGCAGTAGATGTGCGGTAGACAACTTTCCGGGTCGGGTAGAGCGATTCAAGTCGAGCTGGAGAAAGACTTTGAGGTCGGGGGAACGAGTCAAAGCCTCTTCCAGTGCACCAATCTATTCATTTCATAAATTCGACGTACCCCCCAGCAAATAATAGGGCACCTCACAAGTTGTGACTCCCCAGAGCCAATATAGAGCGACGAGATGAAAATGCGTGACTTAGCGCGTTGAATCATGGCCTAGACACGGTTTACGCGTCGATACACCACTAAGATTAGACAGGGAACTCACCAGTAGTGTCTCATAGAAGCTTGACGGTCGAGACAAAATCCGAATTTTACGGGGCGATACAGCTAAGCAAGGCTGTTCACGTTGAAGGGCAGAGACGAAGCCATTTATAAGAGGATGACAAGAATGCGCCCTTCTAAAATTCGTGGTCGCACAAGCCGTGGACCGAAATGCGAAGCGAGTCGACCTTCGACTTAACGGTCGCAGACCAGAGAACATGAAAAGGAGTGATGTCGGGAAGCGGATGGTGACTGTGGGAATTTCGTTCATCAATACGAGTAACAGAATGATCAAGCTTTCGTTTCACCTTGCTCGTTTCTTTCCGTACATCGCTTCTTATATCTCCCCATGGCATTCTCATAGAAAGTCATGATAGATGGAGATTTCTTGTACCACTTCCCCCAAGACCCGAATTCACGATACAATGCTATCTACCGGGGCACGACACCAGAGTTTGCACTGAAAGTACTATCAACTGCGCATGGACACTCATTGGAACCAACTTTGAGGCTGTATGGTGCGCTGAATGCGGAAGGTTAGGGGCATGGAGCTCATAGCGAGCGCTCAGCGCTCATCAGTGATCTCAATGATCGACAATAGTGGGAAGCACTGATTCCACTATAAATGAGGCGACGAAGATGCAGTTTCTCATTTATCCGCCCCAACCCCGACCTCCTCAATGGACGACTCACTAGGAGCTCTGGAGCTCAGTGTCATTGTATCGGTCTTTCTGCTTGGTGTGGTCACAGTCCAGACCAAAAATTACTTCACGCGGTTTCCCAATGATCGACTTTCGCTCAAGATAGCGGTATGTGCCCAGTCTATGGATGAAATTGTAACACAGCACTGAGAAAGTTTATGTAGGTCGCAATACTGTGGTAAGGGTTTGATTTCAAACAGCCGAAGCGTGTGTCATAATTCTGGTTCAAGGGTTTTGGAAATTCTGCATGCAGCTTGCGTTGTCTCCTTCCTCTACACAACAACTATCGTCAACCAAAGTAAATTCAACGGCGCTCCCCCAGTATCCATTACATTAGCCCTCGTATGTCATGCAGTTAGCAATAATTTTCTGCAGGTACATCCTTCTTACCCAACGCAAAGTTTTTCCTGGATCACTTATATCATATTATAGGCGCTGCTCACGCGCAGGCTATATATCGTTACGGAGGGAAGGCCGCTAATGCCAATCCTTCTGTGGGCCCTGACTGGTGTATCGCTCTGTGGGTTCCTGGTGTCACTGGGATTGCTCCTTAGCCAACACTTGTTTGGTTGGGCGGTTGCTACGGCATGCTTCTTGTCGTTGAATGCGATCATCTACTTCTTAATCTCGGCCTCTCTTTACTTCTCTCTTCATACGGCTCGCAAGGAGAAAACTTCGAGGTAAGGCCCTCTTATCATGCATGTCCCTAACTGAATGCCTTGCAAAGTACAAAGAAGCTGCTTCGGAGACTTATGATCTGGACCCTAGGTATGCGGGTCCTCTATATCTAATCAGGTCCATCTCTGATTCTCTTCAGTCAATGGATTCATCTTTACGTATGTCATATCATTTACAAGCTGTTATCTGTGTCTGAGTGAAGTGCAGCTTTGCCGGCATCGCGTCAGTTGTTTTAGTAAGTATATTATATCTATTGTTGTTTTGGTTCATTGAACGGGGTTTTTAGTTTTTGGTCCGCCTTGACAGTGGTGCGCGCCCTTCGCCTTTCCCGTCAAGTATCTTTACTGAGGAATACTCCCAGTCCTATGGGTTGGCGTACTTTCCGTCAGCCAACAATGTCAGCCCTCACTAAAAATCAAAATACCAATTACCTGACCCCTTTGCCTGTAGTCTTCTCTGTTTCATTCTTAGCATCGTAAGTCTAGCTTCGTGTTTTTCTAGCCTTCTGATCAACCAGCTCAATACACAATACACGATACAGCCTCAATGCTAGGAAAAGTTTACGGAATATCGCGAACACCCAATACAGATGATACGGGGATCAAGCCGATCTCAGTGATTAACGTGCGGCCTTCCCGACTTCTGTAAATCAGTCGATGCTGATCTAGGCTTTTCAGTTCGCGCGAGCCACAAGGTCGTCGTCAGGTAATATCCCATGTTGTTCTACCAGAGAAGTGAGCTGATCCGTTGTTGCTAGACTCTGAATTGAGCTCGAAACGTAGTTAACTACCACTTCAATGGCGATTAGGCACTTCTGTGAGAGCCACATTCACTATTGATCTCTTGGCCAAATACTGACAGCTAACATAAGCTAGTAGTATATGGCCGTCATTATTCTTTCTACACAATTATGACACACCTGGATGCTTCCACGACAATACGCGCGAAGATGCCAAATTCTTCTTAAGTTCCCTATTGCCGTGTGGTCGGAATGGACGTCGGTGCTACTGACCGATTGATCCCATCACACAAGACCATGTGCCCCTGGAAGTTGCTTTGCTATAAAGCTGCAGAATTCCTGACATCACCTCAAACCGCTCCCGCAACATGTTGCCCTTGTCTCTAGTTGTCTTGGGCTGTTCTATTCCCTGCCTTGCAGCCATCACACAGGGATCTTTCAGCGTGTTTATCCTATAATGTGGCCGGGCTACCTGGTGAGAACCTCGCCGTTTGTCTACGGTTGATTCGCTAACTCGTCACAGAGCCGCTCTCCTCCGGCAGCCCTTCTACTAACACACCATTGATATCGCCGCGCTTAAGACAATTCGATGTTGTCCAAGTACAAGAGGATTTCAATTATCACGCAGCCCTTTACGCGTCAGACAACCATCCCTTCCGAACATCGACCTCAGGCCCAGCCTTGTTCGGCTCTGGGCTTAATACGCTTTCAAGCTTCCCATTCATCGACCTTCAGCGGATTAAATGGAAAGACTGCTTCATCAACGAAGCCGACTGCTTGACCCCGAAAGGATTCACCTTCATGCGGGTCAAAGCAGCGGACGGCGCATGGGTAGACACTTATAACCTCCACACTGATGCAGGGTCACAGACTGGTGACATCAATGCCCGTAAATCCAATTTGGCACAGTTGGCTGCCTTCGCGCAGACTTGGTCCGTGAACATGCCAATTGTTATATACGGCGATATCAATAGTCGATACACCCGAGACAACGAAGCGCTACACAGTCTACTTGATGGATTGAATGTGCAGGATGTATGGATACAGGTCGTCCGCAATGGAGTAGAACCTCTTCCCGGGTCTCCGGCGAACGCCTGCCCTTCGACATTCCCTTCCGGCACCCCCCAATCCCAGATGATCGCGTGCGAGACTGTAGACAAGATATTCATTCGCTCCAGCGCAGCCGTCACCCTAACCTCGAATACGATTACCAACGAGAACGACGCGTTCTTGGATAGTGCTGGTGGTCCTCTGAGTGACCACTTCCCCCTCTCCAGCGTCATCAACTGGCAGCTTTCATCAGCCATACGTCTTGCTGATTCCATCGGGGGTGCCAACAACGATCCGTTTAACGACCTCTCTCTAGCCGCCCTTGGTAATGTTCCACGCATAACGTCCATCACGCTTCGAGGTGGTAACAGACTCGACTCTGTTTCGGTGACAGTCCAATATACAAATGGCACAACGGCCACCGCGACACATGGTGGTCAGGGTGGATTGCCTTCTACCCTCGCGCTGCAATCGAACGAGTTCATAACGCAGGCGCAGATTTGTAGTGGCTCTCATCTCTCGTCTACAAGCGTATTCTTCCTCCAGGTTACGACTAATGAGGGACATACACTGTCCGCGGGAAAATCTACTAGCGACTGTCAAAACAGTCACTGTTCCGACCGACGTAGGAGAAGCGGGCAAGGCTTGGGGCCTCGTAGGGTTCTGGGGTAGGTCGGGCAGCGAGGTTGAACGTCTGGGTGCTATTTGGGGCGCATCCTATTGAACTTGCCTACATTCGAATTTGTGGCTGCTCGATATGTTGGATATCGAAACAAATTACAATATTATACATGTTGAGCGTTTTCCTTTTAGTACTTAGGGATATATATGAGGGGTACGTAAAAGAGTGAAAGCGAAAACCGAACGTCAGTGGAATATATATATGCTGACGTTCGCCTCCAAATGAGGCCCAGGATAAAGGGATGAACAGAGAACGGAGACGGTAAACGTGTAGATGCTATGGAACTAAATAACAATGTGGTCGCTGATGAGTATACTGTAAGACATGCCCGTGGAATGAATGGTTAGTGCTAGGTGAGTAATCGTGGACGATGTTATGCAAGCGAGTCGAGTCGATCATGTAACATGACGTTTTTGTGCCTCATAGGGAGACTATTATCTCAACGATGGATGGAGGATCTGCTCGTGTAGAGCTTTGCCTGCCGGAACCTAGCACGTAATAATATCAGTGTCTGCATCAAACAAATAACGGGAGACTCACCATCGGGAACACATGTTCATCCTTTTCCACCAAACATTCCATGAGCACCGGTTTTGAGCCGTCGTACTCCAGGAACTCTTTCATCTTAGCAGGGAGCTCATCAACAGTTGTACACCTGATGGCGTGCACGCCCATAGCTTGCGCCAGGAGGATGAAGTTCGGGTTCGTCATGCGTGTGTGTGAGTAACGAGAGTCGTAGAATAGATCTGGAGCCAGGAAGAGTCAGATCACCAATTCACCCAGACATCCAGTGACAATGTACTGACCTTGCCATTGGAGCACCATGCCCTGGAATTCGTTGTTGAAGACGAGAACCTTGACACCAATGTTAAATTGCGAGGCAGTAGCAAGTTCCATCGCGGTCATGCTAAATGACGCATCACCGTCGATGTCTATCACCATTTTATTGGGCGCAGCAACCTTGGCTCCAATAGCCGAGGGTAGACCAAAGCCCATAGTCTATACATGGAGGATTAGGATCGTTTCAAGGGGGTACACTGGATAGTGAAACTTACACCAAGACCACCTGAAGTCACCAACGATTGCGGGTATCTCCATCTGAAATGCTGGGCCGCCCACATCTGATGCTGCCCAACACCAGTCGTAATGATAACATTCTCCTTCTGATCAGCTACCTGTCTGTCCAACTCTTCGACGATTTCTTGCGGCTTCATTGGATCCCCAGCGGCGGCGTTGCTCGGGATGTAGGTGAATGGGTACTTCTTTTTCCATGTCTTGATGTCATCGAACCATTCAGACCGCGGCGAGTGCTTGATGAGGGGTACGAGGGACGCGAGGTTGGTAACGACGTCACCGAGGATAGGGATAGAAGCATCGACGACCTTGTTGATGTTCTTGGGTTGGATCTCGAAGTGTATGATTCCGCCGCGGCCTTGGAGAGCGGCTGCACGGGCAGCGGGGGCGAACGTGTCGACTTTGCCAGTCACGCGATCGTCGAACCGGCCACCAAGAGCAATGATGACATCCGCTTGTTGCATAGCTATATTGGCGTAGGCACTCCCGTGCATACCCAGCATATGTAGACTCCGCTCGTCGGTCTCGTCGAAGCAACCCAGACCTTGGAGGGTGGTGGTTACAGGGATATTGCCGTTCTCGACCAGTTGGGCGAGGAGCTTGGGCCCCATGGGCGACGAAAGGATGCCATTTCCGGCGTAGATGATGGGCCGCTGCGCTTGGTTGATCAGTTCAGCGGCTTGTCGGATCAGATTCACGTCTGTTGGTGGCTCGATCATCTGTAGCGGATTCTGAGGGAGGCTGAGATTTGAGCCTGGCGTGGTGGCCTTGTAGGGCAGCGGCGTACGGAGAATGCTTGCGGTAACATCCTTGGGTAGATCGACCAAAACGGGGCCTGGTCTGCCTGAGGTGGCAATTTTGAAAGCTTCGTTGATTCTTCGGGGCAGTTCTGATATGTCCTTCACCATTACATTCCATTTCGTACAGCTTCGCGAAATGCCGACGATGTCTGCTTCTTGGAACGCGTCCGAGCCGATTGCCGATGTAGCGACCTGGCCTGTGAAGACGACCAGTGGTACACCGTCGCTAAGTGCGTCTTGCATTGGCGTAACTACATTGGTCGCACCCGGGCCAGAGGTAACAAGGATTACTCCGGGCTTGCCAGAGACGCGAGCATACCCCTCAGCCATGTGTCCCGCCCCCTGTTCGTGTCTCGGAAGAATGAAATCGAAGTAAGGAGAGTTGTGGATGGCATCAAACACCGGGAGAATTGCTCCCCCAGGATATCCGAATATATGCTTGACATTGTGTCGAAGCATCATCTCATGGAAGATCTGACCACCAGAGAGCCCTACAAATGTGTGGTCTAGCGGTACGGCGGGCACTGGGCCTGGGCCTGACATGGGGAGATTTAGGTGGTTCCTCGTAGGCACTTGCTGGAACCCTGGTGCTGGTGCTGGCCGACTTGTGTGCATGTCAAGATGATGACCAAGTCCATATGATGCTGGCGCACTCACACTACTGGAGCAGGGGCAGCCTTTTTCACCGTTGAACGACTGATGTTTCGGGCATGCTCTCTGACCCTCGACTTGGCCTCAATCATCGAGCTGCCTGCAGGAGCAACAGTAGACCTGGATCGTACAAACGCGACAGGTGCCTGCGTTGCTGGTGAACGCATTTTTGTAGTTGCAAAGGACATAGTGGGCAACTATGATTTTTGGGTCGTCGTGGTGGCAGTCGACGAGGGGGAGGTGATGGAAAGATCAAGCGACGAAGAGAGAAGGTGGACTTATGAACTTATAGCACCCATGACTCGAATCTTCAATTTCCGATCGTCGGCCCGAACAGAGCCGGTGTACTATTTCCCCTTTTCACGTGCCGCAGTGACCCCGGACTCGAAGACGCGGCGATCTCTGGCACGGAGACAACTCTAGGATGTGCTAGAGTTAGACATACGAGAAGAGTTGCATTATTTAGCCGTGGCAGTTTAATATTTAATCGTCAAGCTACGGTGCTACAGTATTGGTCGGGTGTAACTTTGGCCAATTCCTAGTTGTCCCACCACGCGGCCTCGAGGGCGGTAGTGCCCCAACTCGGTACCAGCTAAAGGGAGTCGGGCACAAGTGAGGAGCTATGCTATCCAAGGTGAATACACTTTCTGGGCGTCACACGACTCCAATTGTTTCAATTTGATCTGTCAAGATATCATGATTCATTGGTATGCAATACAGCGGGTGTTGCCTACTCAATTCCAACTCCAACACCCCCTCTGAGGTAACATATTTACAGACAGATAACCTCGCAACGTCCGATCCAACCCCCTCTTCCGACGCCATCAACCCTTGGCCTTCAATGCCGCCCAAACCGCCAGCTCCAGAGTCCGGAATATATGGCATCCCGGCATGGAAGACGGCATTCGCTTGGCTTGTCGACCCTTGTTGGGAGAAGCCCCACCACCTCGCAACAGCGGCTGAGGCGAGGTCGAAGATAACTATGGCACGGATGCACGGAAGACCCGTCGAGCAATTCCTCCCTGTGCACGCGAAACGCTGGGCAGCGTGCGGGATAGACACTAAACACCGCTATCGATTCATGGCGAAAAGGTGCTAATCTGAGACGATTAAACAACCGTCGTGATAAAAGTACACATTGACTGAATGTAGACCTGTACAAAGTGATTCTTAGCACAAAACGAAACACATTGAGGGGAGATCGTCTACCAGAAAGTGAGTCGAGAAAGAGTACACGGGACATGGTATCTTAGCGCGGATCCCAGTAATAGCGTTGCGGCGGTTTTTGTGAAGGATGACATGATGCTCGACTCGAGCGATTTGATCTCGGGGCAGCAGGTTCGGGCTGTGGGGGTGGCGTTGTCAGCAAAATCGCACCAGGAAATGAGGGTACGCACTCTAGGTAATGAAGCCGCCGAGTTGTTTGCAAAGCTGGATTGCCTTCTGTTGTTACGATTCCCCGCAGAGGTATTGAGCCCCTTCTCTGCCTGCTCGCGCCTGCCCCTCTCTAGGTCGTACTGCTCCTGGCGCTTCCGTCTTTGCTTCCTGCGTACATGAAAGATAAGCGTCGATACGACAGCTATGAGTAGCACCACTGTTTGAACAATAAGTTTATGACCCTAAATCGTGCAGTACGGCGAAACACACCAAAGACAACGATAACTGCTATTTCCCAGGACGTTCCTAGATGTCCGTTGTGAGGGCCGCTAAGGATTATGGGATGAGCTGGCTAATGCGAAAGTAGGAAAGGCTTTACTCACAAATCTCTTCCTTCTTCATCTTGCGGCATAGTTTACAAGCTAACAAAGAGGAGAGCGGCCTAGCGGGATAGTGAGGGACTAGCAACGTGCATCAAGACGGCAGTCTCTGGCTCGGCTTTATAAGAGGAGTTGATTTGGCTGGGCAGCCTTGGAGGACATGCCGATGCCAAGTCCAAGGACGAGAAAAGGATTCGCCAAGAACTGAACCTGACACAAACATAAGACAGCTGCTCCCATTCTGCGCTGACGAAATTCCAGTGATCAAGCCCGCTAAGAATGCTTGACATCCAGCTGCCTTGGCTCACCGTTCCCCAGTGCGACGCTGTAAGTGTCCTGCAATTCTGGCTGCTGCACAGCAAACTTACTGATTCCGTGCTATTTCCATACCTCCTGTGCCCTTTTCCTTTTAGGCTAACCCCGGTATCACACGGAAGCACGCACCATGTCTTCCTTGACTTCCTTTATTTTCCGACAAGGCAAGCAGGTCAGTCACCCAGCGCTCGATGTCTGCCTATCAGCTCACCTCAAAGTAGATAGTGGCTATCGGCAGGAACTATGCGGAACACGCCAAGGAACTCAATAATAAAGTTCCAAAGGAGCCATTCTTCTTCTTGAAGCCGACTTCGAGCTACGTCTTTAATGGCGGCAATGTCGAGATCCCAGACGGCATTGTTGCCCACCATGAGGGTAGGTCAACTTGGCCGTGTTTCCGAAATCTGGCCATGGCTTTCACTCGAGTTTCGAGTGGCAACAATTCCTGATCCTTCCTTGGATTAGTTGAACTTGGAGTCGTCATTGGCAGGACTGGCAGGGACGTTTCCCAAGCAGATGCCGAGTCTCTCATCGCTGGCTACGGTACGTGTCTGCCATCACCACCGACTTCCAAGTTCCCAGTCCTTCTCTCCGTCGTCCCCTCCTTTGTTGCCAATGTCGCAACCCGGAAATTCCATTGTGGAGTGGCGCTTAAGCGTAGCCTGAGATCTGTTTGGTTGCTGATGAGTATTCCTGTGCCAAGCCTTGGCGGTAGATATGACTGCAAGGAACCTCCAAGACCAAGTCAAGAAACGCGGCCTGCCTTGGTCCGCTGCTAAAGGCTTCGATACTTTCACTCCGATAGGGTGTGTATACGGATCCTTTGTGCTCGTAGTAAAGTCGCCAACTCATGGCCTTGGAATAGTGAATTTATCGCCAAGTCGGCAATTCAAGACCCCCACAACCTCAATCTGGCACTCAAGGTATGCAGTCAAGCAAGCTTGTGGTGTGCTCATGTTAATGCTACAGCAACTCTCAAGATTAACGGTGTTGTGAAGCAAGATGGAAACACATCCGATATGATTTTCCAAATTCCGCAATTGATCGAACACATCACCTCCATCATGACCTTGGCGGTCAGTACCACCTCTATTTCGAGCTCTTGAATACAGCTTCTAACTTGAGTGTTTTACAGCCCGGCGATCTCATTCTTACTGGTACGCCTTCTGGCGTTGGCCCCGTGGCTGCTGGTGATCAAATTGAATGCACGATGTCGGATCCTGCGAGCGGCAAAATTCTATCCACCCTCAATCTGCTTGCCACCAACCGCAAGGGTGGGTATAAGTTCACACCAGAGTGATTGCCTAGACCTATCACCTGGCGGTTGCCAGTTCGTTTCTCCATCGATGAGCCCGTAAATTGGATTACATAGAAGTCTCTACAGTCTTTCGCCATACAAGTTAAAATGAGCACATGGCCTACTACACTAGATAACACAATGAGGGAAGCCTGTATTGTCATCGAGTCGAAGGTTTCGAAGGCGTTGATTGTCGTGTCTCAGCCTCTGTGGTATCTTCTGCGTCTTGGCTCCGCGGTGAATGGGCGGAACCCGCATCCTCAGACCCCTCGGAGATACTCGAATCACTCGCGAAAGTCCAGCTACCCCCCAGTGGGCGTAAGTTCACCGCTGTTGCTCTGGAATTCGCCAAATTCGCCAAATCCTTCGAATGTCGAGTCCTCTATCTCATCTGAGAAGGAAGAAGTAAAGGTGAATGGATCAGATCCACTTATTGATGATGACTCTGAGAAGGGTCCGAAGCCATCCTGTTAAGTAAGTTAATTATCAGCGCAAGATCCCCATTGCTAGATACATACATCATCGTCGACCGAGCTGAATGGGTCATCGGAAGAATTGTGGGGGTTGAAGACGTCCTAAAAATAGCTCGATAGTATTAGAATAGGTGGCATGTGCAAATATTGTATCACCAACGTCAAAACCGCTAAGCGGTCTGCGTTCGGAGCTCTGATGCCTTGCGGTCACTGGAGGATTACCAAGAGAGAAGTCTGAACGGGTCAGCCACCCGCCATCTTCATCGTCGTCGTCTGACTCCGATGACCCGTAATTACTTGCGGAGTGGAGGTCAAAACCGGCAAACTAGAAATACATTATCTCCATTTATATCGCGTGCTAAAATATGCCCTCGTACCTGTGATGACCTGTCATCATCATTGCCATCGGGAGGCCCGAAATCGGCGCTACTCTCTCGCGTTAGTCGCGAACCACCTGCGCGCCGGAATTCACCCTGTGTTTCTTGGCTTGAGGCGTTACCGTTCGTTTCGAGGGCGGGCGCCGTGGTCGCAGAAGCGTCGGCTTCATCGACCTTCCACTGGGCGCTGCCCCTGTTCATCCCCGCAGTGACAACGGGCTTCCCGCCACCCAGTAAACGGGTATCATTCATCTTAGCTTCGTTATATCGCCCCGTGACGTAGTCGTCCCATGTCTGAGGCGCGTACTCGACAATGGTGAGCTGTAGTTCTGGAGGGAAACGTTCCAAGGCAGTGATAACATCAGCCGCTATTAATGTGAGGTGGCCCATATATCCGAGCCGCACTCCCTTAGGTTTAGAGCTATGATTGTGGGGGTTAGCCGAGGAGGTTGAAATGCACTATCACTCGCACCACTCTAGATCATTTCGCTTCTGCCCTTCAACTATCCGATGCATTAGCCGAGCATCCCTAAACAGTGAAACCGCGAGCTCGCGATTGAGTCCTCGATCAACGTTCCCCGTTAATATCTGGTGGACTAGGTCGTAGACAGCGCTATGTAAGAAGTTATTCCACGGGAAATCAAAGAACAAGTCCTAGGTGTGTTATGTTAATGGAATGACCCGCGACGAACGTATAACTACATGACTTACTAGAAGCGTTGTTAATATTCCAATATCGAGATAGCGACGCTTCAGCTGCTCTCCGACAGGAACGGGGGTGAATGTCGTACTGTCCATCATGGTGGTTCGTCTTGAACTTCGGCGGGAAAACCATGCGAACGTGGGGCGATGGTGGGAGAATCTGAAGTCTCTGAATTTGAGCCGAAAGAAGCTGCTCGGGAAAGTGCAGCCCCCTGAGCAGCTATCTCAGCTGGGGGAGGGAGTGAAGCGGCATTTGGGGAGGAAGGAACAATCATCGGTGGCGGTTCGAGGACTAGCTCGTTTGATGTTGGAGATTGTACAGATAGCGGCTCGTCGTACATGGCGATGTCTTCCATCGCGTCGTCATCCGAGCTACCGGGTTCATCGTCACTCATATCTTCATCAGAGTCTATAGATGATGGGGAATGTGATCCCGAAGTCACCGGGAGTTCTAGCGCTGGCTCTATCTCATCGTTGGCCTGGTCCATGACGTCGGGGTCGCGTTCGTCGCTACTATTGGCAGCAATAACTTTGGAAAGCTCTTCCAGACCGGAAAGTCCACCTTGGAGTCGCCCTTCGTTGTCGTAAAGATAGTCAAACTGGGGTGATCGGTTGAGAAGTGACATATTTGAACAATGCAGGAGCTCAGCGAAGAGTTCGCATATGCGATACCGCTCAAATGTCAAGGGTGTGAGTTTGCCAGCAGTGGTATGCACTTCCTTCGTCTACAGGCCGCCAATTAGCCCTCGAGGATCCATGCTAAGTAAAACGACACGTCACTTACTAAGGATCGCGGCTTGCGAAGGAATTCTTGAAGCTTGCCTAGCTGCTCACCAAGAATATCCAACACCGGGCCCAGGTGGACGACTCCCATGCGGTCAACCATCTCCTTCATGGCTTGTTCAAGGGTCATCCGACTATCGTCACCGGGAGCGTCCATCTGTTGTTGAACCTGGATCAGCCTGTTTCGGAGAGTATGAAACAAGAACGGCTCGAAGTAATCTGAGTTATTCTTGCGAATTAGCTCGATGACGATGGAGATGGAATTGACGACCGAGGATGTAGACGTTTGTAGGTTCGGTGTTTTAGGCGGCGTGGACGTGATGGACGCAGTGTCGCTCTCGTCAGCACCATTGTCGGCAACCTCCTCGTCTGGCCCGAAGTCATGGAGCATATACCCGACTAATTTTGTGATGCTATCCTTGTGAGCTAGCTCCCGAGCAAATTTATTTGAAGCGGGTCCATTTTGGAGGCCTTCAGTGAGACCTGCGCCGGGTGACGGAGTCGCCATGGATATGATTCCTTTTATGAGCTCTGCGACCACTGTATGCACATCACTCGAATGGGCGGGAGACAGTAGCTCAATTAATCGACCCATGAGGTACTCCGAGGAAAGCCACTGAACGCGGCACATAAGAGGAGCACTCCCAAAAGGCACATTTCAAACAAAAACATACTTCTAGGACTCCGGTGCAGCGCTCATCTAGTTGGATGATTCGGACGAGGAGGTCGACGAATGAAGGTGTCTCGACATGCCGCAATATTCGCTCCACCACTGAGGGTTGTGATTTAATGAATGCCAGCATCTAGATGATAACATTTATATGGATTGTGGCAGAGTGCTCTGGACTTACCTCCGTCGGCTTTTTATTGAGGAACACAGCGTTCACCTTGGCAAAGTGAGATGCCGTTGCTACTTGTGTCTTCATATCCTCTGGCGATCTGTCCAGGACCGTCTCCCAGAATGGCACGAGTAGTTGGTCTTGATGACCGACACAGGTCTCCACTATTGACCATATCTCGCTGCAAAGCACTTCTGTCGCAACATATGGGTATCTGGCCCTACGTCAATATGCGGAAAACGCTGAGATGCGGTAAGATGTCGAAATCTCACTTGAAACGTCCCTTCTCTTCCCCTCGATCTGCCCAGTCACATAGCCGAGTAGCTTCTGTAGCACGTCGACTCGTTGAAAATAATCGATAAGCCTGGTGTTCTGGGCCTTGCATTCTTGCAGGAGTTCGTCTTCGTCTAGGATGGCCTCGAGGGAAACTTCCTCCTTATCCAGGAGGCTGTCTATTGAGGATGCATTGTTGAACCCAAATCTAGGCAGAAAGTAGTGGAGATTCAGGAATCTCGATTGTGAAGAGAACAGGTGTATTCAGGGTACCTCCAGAACATGAGAGTTGGCGTACAATTGGGGGGTCAGAGAATGAATGGGGTATTAGCGAGATGAGAAGTGTAACTAAGGTATGTTCGTGAGGGGCGTGTGCCATAGCCGACGCGTCTGAGACGCTCTTCCATATCTGGCTCATGCTTAGATAGCAGAAATAACTGATCGACTACTACGATAATATATACATAAATCCTCAAAAGCATTGCAAAAAGTATCCTCTCGGGTATCATTAAAAACTGATATCACGTTGTGAATGGGTTTGCGAAAGCGCTTGGAGAGACTCACCCTAATTTGGTACGAACCACTGGCCTTGGTCAAGTAGCGCACCCATTTGATGCTGTGGTAGTTACTCTTTTCGAAGACCTTGAGGAACCTGACAATCAAGCCCGACGCGGTAAACATCAACACTTGGAAATCGACATCTATTGGCGGTCGCGCCCAGACTTGTCGATGGGTCGTACTCGTCAATTCAGCCGTGGCGGAGAGAGTGCATTCTTGACCACCTTGGATGCGTGGAACCCTAGAAACCCTTAGAGCGGCGGGAACAAAATTAATGGACTGACGTACTTCCAGACAACCACGTTCTCTCCTGGTACATATTTAGCCTTGCCAGATCCAACCTTGCAATCAACTGCAGTCGTGTTCAGGGGCGTTGGTATTCGCAGAACCACGTTGGTAGCTGATAGCTTGTTATTGAAGTTGGTCTTGATCGTGACAGCGTACGACACCTGCGTGGTGCCTATTTCCGTGACGGTAGGGATGATTCTTAGGGGAAGCTTTATATTGGAGGTCGATCGATATCTGTATTGTGCCTGTAAGTGCTAGCTCACGATAAATGAAAGTGCACATACCTCATGAGCTCGAACTCGCCATCCGGAGGAATAAAGCTGATCGTGCGCGTGGCATCAAATTCGTCCAGACGTACGCATTGGTGGAATCTACAGTCGTCCAATTCGACGGCGTCACTTACGCCACGTTCATTCTTGTCGATTACAAGCTTGTCATTGAGGCCAAACTTGCATTCTGGAGTCCCGGAAAGGTATGCTCGCATTTGGATATGCCCATCAACATCAGCGCGAAGTACAGTCCCTGTGCGTAGAGAATGTCAACACGCAGATAGAGACGACATTTCAGCCTCACCTTTGGCACTCATGCTCAGATTGACCGTCTCAATGACATCCACAAACGCTTCGTTCTTCTTGTACTTGACATCACCACGCCGCCAGCTCGTGGCACCTGTTGCTTGGCTAGTGATTTTCGAGGACTCTTCCTACGATCCAGTTATTCGTGTGCATTGACACGATGGAGCAGACACGTACTGGTGCAATAGCTGCCGATGTGATGCTCTCCGTGGTGATATACGTCTTGAGAGTGTCGATTTCGCTGTTCTGGGGGTATCC
This sequence comes from Pleurotus eryngii var. eryngii, assembly GCA_029467805.1. Classification (NCBI taxonomy): domain Eukaryota; kingdom Fungi; phylum Basidiomycota; class Agaricomycetes; order Agaricales; family Pleurotaceae; genus Pleurotus; species Pleurotus eryngii. The sequence goes on from SZVJ01000012.1 coordinate 3,206,201, forward strand.
AAAATCAATGGTCTCTGCCCCGTGTCGTTAGGCAGAGATAAACGAGCTGCGGGGAAACCGGCGTACCATCAATAAGTTCATATATCAGCACAAAATTGTTCTTTATTGACTCTTCGTCGATTTTGCCGAAATACGATTTGCAGATATTTATGAACCGATAGCAATACTCGAAGATTAAGGCGGCATTGGCGTTATTCCTGTGCCGCATGCATTAGACGAGCGGAGGTGGAGGTGTATAGAACGCACTTTGTCACGGCCACGACGTAGAGATTGTTGATTCTGACATGGAAGAAGCTCGTAGAGCCGAGGGTTATGATGGGGGACCGTACGTCGCTGTTGGATATGACTTGTATCCGAAACACGTCCGCTATTGATCGCCTGATGGAGGTCAACGCAACGTACAATCCCGGCGCTCTGATATACTCACTTGAAGTCTGTCCGATAAAGTCTAGAGATCAAAACCTAGAATCCTGCGTTTAAGTCACTGCGTGCCGTTTCCTACCTAACGACCCACCTCGCCCTTTTGACTGAATATGAAAAAGGCCTACATCTGAGACTTAGCAGAAGTCGCTGACCGGAGTATATCATACGCACGGAAATCATCTAACTGGCACAAAGGTAGCCTCTCGGTGCCAACGGTGCTTGATGAAGATAGTCGCAGTGGTACTGAGAAGCAAGTCTTGCGGCTATTTTTAGATCCATGAGACCCGATCAAATTCCCCTGACTTCCACCTTCAACCACACCCAAGGTAAGCACACATGTTTTGAGTGCGTGTAATGCCTCTGAATGATTTGTCAAAATTGAGGTGTCCTGCCGAACAATCCGGACGTAAGTGGCGGGAACGGAACTGTCTCCTCCAAGATCTCGCCGCTCGCGGCGGTCCTCAGGCTTTCACTGGACTCAACGTTAGGGATCTGTGGTCCTCCCCGAATGCAGGGTCTTTGGGAGGAATTACGTTGCTTGTAGTGTTATTCCCCATATAATAATGCTGTGTCTGTTCAGAGTACCAGGCCTCGACGGAGGCTCGGCTGGCTTCCCTTATGCACGCAGCGACTCGGTGAGTTGTAGTACTGCTTGTCTTGGAGATTTTATCATTGATACGTGGTCGCTTTTCCGTAGTTGTACAAGGCTGCGCCGGCCTTATCACTGATACAAATCTCCACTATGATCAGCGTAAATACAGTCAGTCTTTATAAACCGTCCTCGAGCCCTCTCTTGAGATCGTCACTACCAACACATCCACCCAAATGACCGTTACAGAATTTGCCAAATTCAAAGTCCTCCCCCCATTCACCTGCTCCTCACCAGAAATCCTTGGATTCCTCGCGGACGTTAGCAAAAAACAACATGCCTTCTCAGGATATCCGCTGAGATTCTACCAAGACGTCAACTCGCCTGACGTAGTGTACCTTGTCTCTGGATGGGACTCAGTGGAGGATCATGGGAAATGGTCTGCGACCGACGCGAGTAGGAAGGTGATAGAGAGGTGTATGATGGAGAAGTTAGTGGCCATTGAGGGACTGGCTCACTTGGAAGTGGAATTCCCCAGTCTTCCAGGTGAATGGAAAGGCATCGCCCACGTCGTCGTGGAAAAGGAGGGTAATATGGTGGCTGACGCGAATGGTGAGCATTTTATCGTATGCACTGGCAGCGACTCTTTGACTAACGGGTTTCTAGTGGAGGAATCTTTCAAAAATGCCACGCATCAAACATATGTAGCAAGGGATCAAACGTCTCCTTGTGGTGAAGTACTTCAGCTTGCTGTGTTGGAGGACAACGTGACAGGTTTGGAGGGGAAGTGGGATGGTGTCGCGAACTTCTTGGCCGTGAATTGAGCCTGGGCTGAACTCTGAACGTGAAATCTATATACTTTGTATTTACAAAAACTATCTCCTATGTGGTCTATACCTCACACACTCTATCAACATAAATACTGTCTCGAAGACAGTAGGAGTGCAAACCACAGAAATTGGATGGTAGACCCTGGGTCCTCCTTAATTCCGACACAGAATAGGAGGAGTCTAGCAGTCACGTGCCATGAATTTGAGCATCCACAGTTTAATACGCGAGTCGTGTTCCCGTATTTCCTTTACCTAACGCCGAAGATACTCTACGAGCCACTCACTACGCCAAAATGTCGGCAGTCGAACCTATTGCAAAAGAAAGCCGCAGGGAGCGTCGCCTCAGACGCCAAAGGGAGCAGGAGGCATCCGCACCTGCACCTGACACGCAGTCCAAGTCCAATAGTAATATCAACAAGCACGGTCCAACTAAACCTCCCATGACAGGCCCGCATTCCCATTCCACCAGCAAACCGCCCTCCAAAAGCTCCTCAGCCAAACGTAGATCCAAGTCCACGTCGAGGTACGCTTCGCCTTCGTCGAGTTCTGGATCCCCGAGTGTCCTGCTGCTCTCGTCCACCGCGGATTTCAAGGGACTTGAGTCGACCTCTGAGATTGAAGAAGGCGAAATGGACCAACCGAAAGCGGGTCCGAGTCGACTCGGACAGTTTGTAACCCCTCCAGCCGCAAGCAAGAATAATACGCATGCCTCTGCTAAACATGGGTTCGACAGTCAAATCGACTTTATCCCGTTCGACACTGAGGAATCCTCAGCCTCGCTGACGCGTAATGGGAAAGACACAAGTTCTTCAAAGGGGAAGTCGGGCCCGGATGTTAGAGCGGACGAAAGGAGGGGCGATACATCAGGGAAAGGGAAGGCGCGAGATGTGGAGCCTCCAACACGCGAATGGGATAGAGGGAAGCCGCCGTTGAATGATGATAGAGATAGAGATAGGGATAGGCATGCTAGAAGGAGGGATCGGGATGCTGATCGGCACGCAGATAGATGCGGTCAGAAGCGCGAGCATGATAGAATCGACGAAAACGGAGACACGCGGCGGGACGAAACAAGAAGGACTACGCACTACACCGAGTCACTCGAGGCGCCATGGACGAAAGATGTAGATTGGGATGCATGTAACAATGTGGCCGAAATGTACGCCCATTATTATCTTCATCCCGTTCGAGACGTTGATATTGATTGATTGATTGCGTAGGATGCATGGCGAGGTAGAGGCTTTCGTCAAGTGGGCCTCCCCTACTCACGAAGAAGACGAGATGCGTGCTTTGGTAGTCTCCCAAATAACTAAGGCGGTGACCTCGGCATATCACGATGCACAAGTCCACCCATTTGGTAGCTTCGCGACGAAGCTCTATCTTCCCCTAGGGTACGTTCGCACATACCTCTTAGTTCGTTTAGTAACTAAATGTGTTTCAGGGATATCGATTTAGTGATCCTTTCACCAAGCCTTCAGCAGGGATACAAAGACTACGTTCTCAGAGACCTGGCCCATGTCATTAAACGCGCTCGCATCGCCGACCAAGCAACAATCATCTCTCGAGCGCGAGTCCCCATCATCAAATTCACCTCGATCCATGGTTCCTTCCACGTCGATGTCAGTATCGGGCAAGTCGGCGGCCTCAAATCCGTGGAAATAGTCAACAACTTCCTCAACACCATGTCCCTACATTCATCTGGCATGGCCCTGCGCGCGCTCGTCCTCATCGCAAAAGCCTTCCTTTCGCAACGGAATATGAATGAAGTCTTCACCGGTGGGCTGGGATCTTACAGCATTGTCTGTTTGGCGATCAGTTTCTTGCAAATGCATCCAAAAATCAGGAGAGGGGAGATTGATCCCGATAAAAATTTGGGGGTATTGGTGGTTGAATTTTTTGAGCTGTACGGATGCTACTTCTACTATGAGGAGGTCGGGATTAGCGTGAGGGAGGGGGGGTCGTATTATAGTAAGATGCGGCGGGGTTGGCTGGATTACTACAATAAGGGGCTGTTGTCGATTGAAGACCCAGTGGATCCCAGTGAGTTTTATTCGTTCTGCGTTACCAAAGTCATCGATATTGACACGTCTTCCAGCGAACGATATCTCCAAAGGGTCCTTTTCCTTTCAAAAGTGAAAACGACTATGGCAGGTGCTTTTGGTATCTTGACCACCAAACTATATGATCGTGCCGCATTAATTCGAACGAGACGAGAGGGGAGCAGGCTTTCGCTGCTAGATTTGCTTCATCCGGAAGATTTGAGTATCCTTTCGAGCATTCTAAAGATCACGAAAGAGGTAGGCACACTGTCCGGCTCTTGTCTCCGAGCATCACTTAGTCGATACGTGTTTAGACCATCAACCACCGGCGATTGGTGGAGGAAGAGTACAATAACCGAGCTCTGCATGATCTCCTGGGTGTGAAACCCCGACCCGTGGTCGTTGATGCCGCTGTTGAAGAGCCGAAATCTAGCAAGACAAAACCATATTCTACGAAGCCCGCTGACCGCCGTCGAACGAAGGAATCTCAGAGTGTTGCCTCGGCTTGGGGGGAGGACGACGATGAGATTGTGATCCTTGGCACTAGCAATAGTTCCGGCCAATCACCATCGAAAGCCAAGGCTATTGTTGAGGACGAAGAGTCAGACGGAGGGCGTTATGGCATAGGCCAGCCTCCTCACAAACGACGGAAGACCGGTGCGGATCGGGATAACCGCACTGTCTATGTGGTCGACGATGACGAAGGGGACAGTCTTGCTGAGGAGGAAGCACATTATATCAGCGATAGTTCCAGTGTTCAAGAGGTGGTGTCTAAGAAGCCAGTGTCGAAGGGTGACAAGGATAGGAACAGGTCTTTTTGGTTATCGAAGGCAGTTGAATCTAACCTAGGCGATTACTCGGAGTAATTGCCACTACATACTATTTTGTTTCCTTTTTGGTTTTGTAATTGGGATACATAGATTATACTTATCTCCTGCAGCTATCCAGCTGCCTCTGCTCGACGCTCGTCAGTGTATATAGGTCCTTGTTGGTCCCATATTTAGCGTTATAGGCGCGGGAAAGTGATCGATTGGCCACGCTGCTGCCTCGGTCCGGAACCGCATTGTCTTGTCTTCTCGCAATTTTCGCAGGCCTTTCACGCAATGAGGTCATTATCCTCGCCCCACCTGGTACTGGCGCTGCTGCCCGGCTCACGTTTCTTGTCCACTAACCATCATGTCCGTATCAGCGGAGAGCGCAGCGAGCGCGACTACAAATAAGTTCGTTACTGCCCTCGTCACCAATTTGGGCCTGCTCGCCGTTGAGGTCGGTGCATTCGTGGTTCTGAAACAAAGGTTCGGGAGAATATACCAAGCGAGAACTTTTCTCCCGCCGGTCGAGTACGTTGCACGCGTCGTCGAACTTGGATTGCGAGTTCATGGTGTGACTTCGCTAGCAAACGATCGCAGAAGCTGCCAAGCGGGCCATGGCGCTGGGTACCAGCCATCTTGCACTCGCCCTTGGAAGATATTGTGAGTAACCACCTTTGAAACCAGATTGAATGGTTGAAGTTCTCTACCCAGATACACAAGAACGGGCTCGATGCGTACGTCTACATTATCTAAATTGAATGCCTCGACTGACGATGTTCACGAATAGATACATGTTTCTCCGATATATCCGACTACTCATCATCATATTTCTCATATTTACCTTACTTACATTTCCTATTATCATACCCCTCGACGCAATCGGATTGGACACGGGGAGGACTGGGCTAGATAGGATAACATGGTCGAAGTAAGCAGTCATCTTGCACTCAGACCAAGATTTCTGACTGACATCATATTAGCCTGGCCGACTCAAACGAGCAGATTCGCTTTGTTGGCCATATAATACTTGCGTATCTCCTCACAGGTATGCCTTTCCGGTGTATTCCTCGTCCAAACAAACTCACTGCTTTACCTATAGGCATAGTCGTGCTCATGATTCGTCGGGAGATGAATCATTTCGTACACATGCGCCATCAATTCCTTCTCAGCGAATCCCATTCTAGGCTGCCGCAAGCACGAACCGTCCTCATTACCGCCGTTCCGGATGAGTTGGGAGACGAGCATGCCTTGCGAACGTTTGCTAGCTTCACACCTGGTGGTGTTGATCGCGTGTGGTTATACCGAGATACGAAGGTGAGCATCGTTCCCCGATCTGCCCTGCTTCAGCTCTCTCGAACTGCCGTTTCAAGGCTCTAAACAAGATCTTTGAAGAGCGCCGGAAACTTTGCTCGAAACTCGAGAAAGCCATATCGAAGCTTCTGCGCAAGGCTACAGAAACGTGGCGAATCCGGGAGAGAGTCCATAACAAAGGCGTGAAGTTGCGAAAGAAGCAGCAAAAGAAGATGAAAGATGTGGAGAAGGATCATAACCTTCTGCCTCATGAGTTGGAACGACCACCTGCCTCGCTCGAGTTACTAGACGAATTAGTCCCTCGTGGGGAGAGGCCGAGGCATAAAGTTGGCCTCTTGGGATTGATTGGACAGAAAGTGGATACCGTCGACTGGTGTTAAGGTATGTTAGGTACTGCTCGTGCATCGGTAGGGTTGCTAACGAAGAAAAATACTCCTTTCATTGTCTGCACTCCGTTTGCACGTCATCAGGAGGAAATACATAGGCTGAACACCGAAATCGCAGAAGCCAGAAGCCACGTAGTGAACGGAAAGTTCTTGGGAAGTGCGTTTATCAGGTGTCGTTTACAAATGGGTGCCCACGTATTAGCTCAATGCGTGAGCTTCCACGAGGTGGGCCTCCATTCCGCCCCGCTGTTAACCTTGTTCTTAATCATGTTTCATCCAGCCAAATACCATGTACAACAAATGGATGGAGGGTAAGCCTATCATACCGACTTCTCCCTGCACTGTGAGCTAAGGCTGCATGTGAAGCCCACCCAAAGGACATCGTATGGCGGAACCTGGACGATGGCGCCCTCGAGATGAAATGGAGATATGTTACCTCTTGGGTGGCGACTGTCGGGTTGCTCATCGCCCTGTCTTTTCCTGTGGCCTTTGTGGGGACGTTGAGTAACGTGGATAATCTCTGCGAGAGAGTACGGTGAGTTGCCTCCTTTCATATCGGGGATGGGGCTTTACTGACTAGTATTGACCTGCGACAGCTGGTTATCATGGGTCTGTCGCGGTGAGTACAGGCCTTACGTTTCTTTTGGATGATGGGCTAAAATTTGCTTAGCACCGAAGCCGCTTCCTGGCCTGATTCAAGGTGTTCTTCCACCAATCCTGTTGGCTATTCTGTTTGCGTTGTTGCCATTCATACTTCGAGGTTCGTCGATTTACAGTGTTATTATGCACCGATATTCATGGTATGTCTTCAGCGCTTGCCTGGTATGAATGCATACCACGGTACTCGCTGATGAGCGTCAGTGTGTACAAGAGATTCTTCTTGTTCTTGGTCATGTAGGTGCATCAAGTCCGATTATGCCGTATTATACTCATTGAGTGCAAATAGCGACGGTTTTCTTGATCGTGACCATAACATCGGGTATCACAGAAGGTATGTATATCTATCCTCTCTTGATTCGCATGTTTACTCATTTGAGTGTGGAATAGCCATCGAAGATGTACGTCTCAATTTCTTCGGGCATAAACCCGCAGAGCTGAATGGGTGTCCTCTGTAGATCCTGGAACAACCCACTCAGACAGTGTCCAAGCTTGCTCAGGAGTTGCCAGGGGCCTCTGTATTCTTTTTGACATATATGAGTGCGTCAATCCTCTAGATTGTGGAGATTACCATTTCTAATCTAAACCCCTGATACTTAGTCACGCAAGGCTTAGCTGGGGCTGGCGGCGCGTTGATTCAGCTAATTCCCCTGATTCTGCACTACATTCAGAAGTGGTTCTTGGGACGTACACCGAGACAAGCATACAGAGTGAATTATCTCATGCCTGCCGTGAGTTCCTATCGTTCTCCGCTCATTTACCCCACGACGCTAATTATGGACATGATGATAGGCAGATTTGGAGACTATCCTTCCCCGGTTGTCTCTACTTGCCACAATTGGTTTCGCGTATAGCATCATTGCACCGCTTATTAGCTTGCTTGCACTCGTTTGTAAGTCTTTTGCTTCATCTAGATAGTCGAAAGTGGGCTGACCGTTTATGCTTGTGATACAGCGTTCATCATGTTCTTCATAGCATGGAAGTTTTGTAAGTAATGACCGCTAGGTTACGCTGAACGTCGCTAATGTATCGGCAGTGTTCACCCAAGTCTTCGACCAGCCAGACGAATCGGAAACTGGCGGGATGTACTTTCCCATGGCCATGTCCAACCTCTGTACGTGTTCTTAATCGCGCGGCATTTCGTTTATGCACCAAAATTTTACGACCCCATTTCGACATCTAGTCATCGGTTTATATATCAAACAAATTACCCTTGCCTGCCTCTTCTTCTTGAAAATATCCGTGTCCAAAAAGACATCCTTGGCTGGAGGCATTCTGATGATTATTCTGTTCGTATTCACTTTGATGTCCCAGCTGTTCATAAAGAATAGCTTTGACCGTGCGTTTCCCTCGTTGCTCGTCTGGCCACGTCTTTGCTTATCGTTTTCATAGCTATCTCGCAATATCTGCCCATGTCGCTCGCGACAAAGAAGATCGAAAAGCGATACAATGAAGCGAGGGAGACACAGTTGGGCATGGTAACGAGAGAGTTGGAGGAGATAGACTTGTTCAGCCGAGATCGTAAGCCGTTCTCCAAGTGTTCTCTCCCAGCGTCGTAGAGTGTTGACCGTCCGGAAAATAGGCATTCGAAGTGTTCGCAAGACCATCAAAGGCCTCCCTAAGAAGGTTGATGTTACGATAGATGTGCTTAGGGGCAAGCACGACCAAGATACGGCGCCTGGTATACCCAATGATGCAGAGAAGCGCGACCAGGAGAAAGATACCGCAGAGGTCGATATCAAGGAGGCTGATATGACGGACATGGCTGATATGGCGAACGAGAGGACCTCAGACGATTCTACCTTCGCTGCGCACGCGACAGGCACTTCGCAGAGGCATCAGTGTATGCCAATGATACATCGAACGACCTCCAGCGCCGGCAGCGCCTCGATCAAGTCTACAATATCAGGGAAAAGCGAGTACTCTCAGAAATCCGATCCCAAGCGCAGGAGCTCCATTCCAGTCTTTAAGCCGGCGCCGGCGCCGATGCAGCTCTCCATAACTGAGAACGACGCTAGCGAGGACGACGAAGATCTAGTCGACCAGTTGAACGATAACGCTTTTGACCATCCCTCGAGCTATGTCGAACAACGCTGGATATGGATACCCAAAGATGAATTGGGGTTGAGCGAGCTGATAGTGGCCGATTTGAAGGCAGCTGAAGTCCAGGCCAGCGATTCGGGCTCGACAATGGATAAAAGGGGCGTCGTGGAGGTTACGAGGGGCCCACCCGAGGAAGATGATTAACGCGGCCATGGTTGATGATCTCATATATTTTTTTTTTCTCTTTGGTTTGCTCTTGGGATACACGCAATGGCATTTGATCGGGCTATGGTGCCTTTAAGCGCTCGCCGAATTAGTGTTTACGATCGAGCGCGTATTAGATCACCGTCATACCTCCCTTTCGTCCGACCACCTCGACGTCGGAGAGCAACGCATCCTCTGCACCAATGCCTGTTGAAGTCAAGAACAAAGTATGCCTGATGTGAGCTCAGCCGTTGTGCCATACATGTGCATTGGTTGCTTAATCTCTCAGTGTCCATGATGGCTGGGGTGTTGCAACGACCCCCGGATTGAAGGGGAATGCCATCGAAGCTGGTACAACGACAAATATGGACACTATTGGCAAGGAGCACAGCTACAGGCGACTTGCTGCTCATGGTACGGCTGTGGGCCTCAGCGATGGCTTAATGGGCAATTCAGAGGTCGGGTGGGTGGTATCTTGATACCGGCTGCGCTTATCTTGACGCGTCGTAATTACCAGGCATTTGAACATCGGTGCAGGACGGATTGTCTGGCAAGATATCGTCCGCATCGATGTCGCGATCAAGAAGCGCCAGTTTTCACAAGAATGAGAACATTGTCAAGAGCATGGAGCGCGCCAAAGCAGGCAACGGCAGACTGCACCTACTCGGGCTGGTAATTCTTCTAGTTTGCTGTATTATATTCTGCAACTTATACGCTACTTCTAAGGTATCCGACGGCGGTGTGCACTCACACATTAGGCACCTGTTCGCCCTCCTTGAAACTGCCAAGGAAGTCGGCGTTCCGAAGACATTTGTCCACTTTCTCGGAGACGGAAGGGATACTGCGCCCCGCTCTGCCGTCGGTTATGGGCAGGAGTTGCTCGATTTTATGAAGAAGGAAGAATACGGCGAACTCGCGACTATTATTGGTCGGTATTATGCAATGGACCGTGACAAGCGCTGGGAGCGAGTCAAGATCGCTATTGATGGTCTTGTCAAGGGCGAGGGACAGAAGGTTGATGGTCCCGATGCTGCGATCAAGGCCATCAAAAGCAACTACGAAGCGGACGTCACCGACGAATTCCTCAAGCCCATCATCGTGAACGGCGATGAAGGTCGAATTAAAGGTAAGGCCGCGTTTCGTTCATATCATGGTCAATTAAGCACGATCGTCGTAGATGGAGACACGCTCTTCTTCTTCAATTATCGTTCCGACCGCATGCGGGAGATCGCCTCTGTCTTCGGCCTCCCGGACAAACCAATGGAAGTTGACATTCCAAAAGATCTTGTAAGTCCGATCGCGGATGAAACGCGAGCCCAATCTAACTTACTATCAGTCTATTACGACTATGTCCCGTTACAACGCCGAATTCCCGTTCCCCGTCGCCTTCCCCCCACAACCTATGACCAACGTGTTGGCCGAATGGTTAGCTAAGGAAGGCGTGAAGCAAGCCCATATCGCGGGTAAATCTCGACTACCCTTCTGATTAATCACAACTTACATTCTGTCAGAAACGGAGAAGTACGCGCACATCACCTTCTTCTTCAATGGTGGAGTGGAGAAGCAATTTGAGAATGAGGAACGACACATGATACCCTCCCCGAAGGTTGCGACATACGATAAGGAACCTCAAATGAGCGTTCAGGGTGTCGCAGACAAGGTTGCCGAGGTCGTTCGTAAAGCAGAACACGAATTCATCATGTGCAATTTCGCTCCTCCTGATATGGTAGGTTTCATTGAACAGTTATCAAGGTCGCCCTTCATGCTGCCATAGGTTGGCCACACCGGAGTATATGAAGCCGCAGTGGAAGCGATAACCCATACCGATGCCGCTGTCGGCACCGTATATGAGGCATGCCAGGAGGCTGGCTATATCCTCCTCATCACTGCTGACCATGGTAATGCTGAGCAAATGCTCAACGCCGAGACGGGTGCACCCCATACTGCCCACACCACAAACCCGGTCCCATTCATTATGACGGGCGATCCGAAGAAGTACAGCTTTGTTCAAGACGAAGAACCAGCTAACGGGGAAGAAGAATATGAACCCGGCGCCCTTTGTGATGTGGCGCCGACTGTCTTGGACCTCATGGTATGTCGGCCTCATAAATAATCCATTCAATTGGGCTCATCTTCAATTCAACAGGGGATACCCAAACCAGAGGGTGAGTCTGCCACAGCTTCCTTATCGCCAAGCTTCTTACGCATGGTTTTGTAGAAATGACAGGTCGTTCCCTCTTGGTCAAAGCGGAATGAATTGCATAGATTGCATGAATAAGATAATGTACAAGTCAACTGTATTTGCTGATAACATAGAGAAACAACACACACACGAATATATACCCCAATCGGCTAGAAGCCCTGGGTTCTTGTACCCCATGCCCGTAGAAGTATCGCGTTGTCTGTCTAGCAAGTAGCAGACGCACCACCTAGACGACCAACAATCGGGGTGCAACCCTCCCTAATTTTTTACTTTGAACCTCTCCGATTCCTTGCCGCGGCTTCGAAGTACGTCGGATAACTTTGCTATTGTTCGGTTTTGATGTGCGAGCTGATCGACCTTGAAACGCTCACAACGTGATCTTCTTTCTAGCGCTCCACCCTTTCCGTGGTGCCCAGGCCTTTCATACCTTGAAGACGGAAGAGAGATGCTCTATTCATAAGGACCGCGTAGGTGGAAACGACAAACACTGAATTTGCGGCATTCCCTTGTCTCCAAAGAAGACATACTGACTACGACAATACTGTGCCCAATCGGGATTCCGGTCGGACTTTGAAACCGGTCATCTGGAGCGTAAATCATCTATTGTTGCCTAAATTGGGCTAATATAGCAGAGGAAATTAGTGCTATGAAATGAAACATACTGAATACATATCTGATGTTAGTCTCAAGTGTAAAGTCTGTGTGCATGCTTGATATGAAGGCATTTTGCATGGTCCAGCGAAGTTAAAGCCCCGGAAAAACAAGGACAAACAAGAGCTCGGTATTCCTATGGACATTATTACAGCCTGCATGGACTGCGGAGTGTCTAAGGGAGTTATGAGCTTTGATTATATAGATAAAGATAAGTATTAGATGTATATATCTTGTATTTATTCCCTAAACAGAAGAGAAAACACTCTGAAGAATGTATTTGATGTCTGGTGGTACCATGGCCTTCTACAGTCTCAAGGTAGCACAGAAAGTGGTGTGGGTTGAAGATATGTATATATATATCACTTATATAAAGCCTTACCATTTTTATCTATTTTATTTTATTTTATCTTAGCACTTGAATCTAGCCAAGATTCTGAATAGGAGCAGAAAAGGGGCTGCTGAAACACCACCATTTACACCATTTGCCCGCGAGTTTTCAAGATAAGATAAGCTGTATATTGCATGAGCATCTATTAAATACTCATGGATGCATGGAGGCCCATTGCAAAGAGCACGATTCACTGGGAAACAAGGTGAAAGCAAGTCTCTTTCAAACTATCATTGTAATGCCTTCCTCCATTGCATCTAGCATCTCTAGCTCAAGCTCAGGTGAGTATAGCTCCTTCTATGGGCTCCCTGAGAGTGCCATAAACCCGCCATCATCTCCATCAGAGTCGGACACCGAGGGCTCCATCATTTCATCCCCAGCAGAGGAACCCATGCCTTTGTCAGATGCAAGTGGTACAGAATCTGACAATGATGAACCCGAGTCTCGGGAGACCTTACTGCAAAAGGCACTGACTGCCGTCAAGGAATCAGGCTTAGACAACCACGGGAATCCCAAGTATTCACTGCGCGCGGGCAGCAAAAGACTTTGGTGTGCCTAGGTCAACTCTTACTGGTCGGTGGCATGGAGTGAAGCCGAAGAAAGATGCACATGACCATCAGAAGCACTTCACACCGGAGCAGGAGGCTATTTTGGTGGACTGGATTAGAACACTCGGACATCATGGAGTACCAATGACCCTATCCAGTCTGCGTGACTTCGCTTCAGGGGCTTTAGGCAAGCCTGTCGGCAAGAATTGGCCATCCCGCTTTGTCTCTCGTCACCCAGAGATTAAGGTTCTATATCTAATTCATCATCTACATTTAAACTGACTATATTTGTTTAATAGGTGAAGCTTACTACAACATTGGAAGCATGTCGAGCAAGATCTCTTAACTGCACCAATGTTAATAACTACTTCGATATTTTAGAAGAAGTCATTACTAAATATGGTATCTGTCCTGAGAATATCTGGAATATGGATGAGAAAGGATTAGTGCTGGGGGATAGTGCTCGCAGAAAGGCACTGGTTGACCGGGATCAGAAGACACTGTATGATATCAATGATGGTGCTCGGGAAATGGTAACAGCAATTGAGTGTTTCTCAGCTGCAGGAGCAGCGATGCGACCAATGCTCATATTTCCTGGCGCCTGGATCAATCTGGAGTGGGGACGAGAGAATCCCTGCAATGCTACGTGCGTAATTGATGATTCTGATTTATCTATCTATTAATAAATCTACAGGATTGCGGTGTCACCCCAATGGGTGGACTGACCAGGAGCTTGGATCCAAGTGGATGGAGAAGACCTTTGAGCCTGAAACGAGGAAGCATCTCAATGATCCCAAGGAGTACCGACTTCTAATTCTTGATGGTCACAATAGCCATTGTACGCACAAATTCTGCTCATTTGCGTGTGAGCACAATATCATAATCATCTGCCTACCCTCTCATACAACACACGCACTCCAACCCTGCGACGTTCTAATTTTCTCACCGCTGCAAAAGGCATGGCGGAAGGCAGTGAAGCTTGCTGGCAAAGTAACCAAACATACTGTAGCTGCAGTATACAGTAGCGCGAGGGACATCGCACTCAAGCAAAGTACGATTTCCAAGGCCTTTGAAGTCACTGGCATCCACCCTATCAATCGCAATGCTATTTCAGACGACCAATTTGGCCCAGCAGAATATACAACAACACAATCTGACCCTCTCCTAAATGCCCCTGAACTCACACATGACTTGATCGTTCATGTTGATGCTCCATCAACACTTTCACCCGAACTTCACCTTCAAACCGACGCTGGGCCGAATCACCAACATCGTGCTACGCAGACCCCCGCTGCCATGTTTTCTTGGTGCTCCACCGCTAATCCCCCACTCCGCATTGAAGGAGATGTTCATCTCCCAAAACCTTGAGCTTCGTTCAATCACGGAGACACTCATCAACGAGATTCAAACACAACGACTCCGCCTCCACTTCGCAAAAGTCGAGAATGACAAGCTCTGTCAGGCGGCATTTGGGCGGGCAGCAAAACCGAAACAGACACTGGACACATCCGGTGCCCGTGAACTTACTGCCGAAGAACATCTCAATGCACTCCAGCACACGAACAGCAACCAATGCTTCGGGAACAGGAAAAGGTGGATCGACAACAAGAGAGAGAACGTCAGTGAGATGAACAGGCCGTGAAGAAAGAGCAGGAAAGGTCCCAGAAGGCCATGGACAAGGTTCTGGGGTTGGCCATGACTGGATTCCGTGCAGCAGAGAACCGGCTAGGGCGAAAGCAACCACGTTGTCGTCGTCAAGTTGCTAATGCAGGTGAGTAGCATATTCTATCAATTCAGACTTAAATGCTTCTTGATCCGTACATACAGAATCCATGGGTGAAGATTTCGGGGACGTCTCAAGCTCGGACGAAGGGTCAGCACGAGAAACTGGACCTGCGCCAGCCCCCATCATGCCATCAACCCACGCAGAGGCAGAACCACAGCCCTGCCCTCGTCCCCGCCCTCGCCGCCTCGCACGGCCTCCGGAGCCATCCCTCCACCTTGCCCCACCCCCACCACATTCCGAAAATATCCCTTCCATCAATGCAGCACTCGCAAGAAGTCGCGCTGCATGGACATGCCTTCCCACCATCCCTGGAGCTGTTCCACACAACGATTCTGTTCCCTCCACCTCACAGCCTGTGGAACCACAGTCCAGCCACAGGACTGTTCCTACCGGTGCTATGGGTCCTTCCGATGCCCAGAACCTGATTCCCGACACATCTGCTGCCCCACCCACTGCCCCACCCGCTGCAAATCAACGTGTCACACGGTCCAGGGCTGCAGCAGCTGGTGCGAGGGCTTGAAAAGGCCATTTTCCGGTACTGGTACATATGTACATGGTTATATATATGACTTCTACTTGTCTGCTATCTCATGTTGTATTCTGTATCCCTTCCGCACGTCTCCAATGTTATTTTTTCATGTTTCCGAACACTTCCTTGACCTTGGGTCACAAATGTGACTGTGTGACCGGAATCCTGGCTGAGTGCCGAAATGGAGATGCTTGAGCAAAATATTCATGGAAAGTGTTATAGACTAGCCAATTTTTTATAAAGGGTATGTACTTGTGGGGAAGCACCCGTAGTAGCTGTGTACTACTTCCGGAACTCAACCACAAAGCCCTTTACTCACAATACACGCTTTACTACGATTTCGGCGCTTACTGACCCCTTTCCCGGTTTGGCACAGTATACATCATGCGAGAGGAAGCCTACAACTCAGATTATCCACATCCGGGGCAATCACTCCCAGCGCTCAACCAGAGTTTCAACCTCGATTTACGTAGGACCCGGAAGAAAACTTTCACCGGGCATCGTTTGTCGCTTCGCCGGTGCTCTCTGTAACTATTCATAATTTCCCTGCAAAGGGAGTCGTATGTGTCTTCAAAGCTCGAAGTAGAGCTTTGTGGTGTTCTGGCCCGTGTTCAGGAGTCGTTCATGCCCCGACAATTGTTGGCATCAGCTCACGAGGAAAATCGCTAGAGAGGTAGAGCGGATTGTAGTACGAATAACCGTTCGGTTTTAAGTACTAAGTCTCGAAGGTAAGAATGAAGATTAGAGTACAGATCCCCTACGACGTCGGAGATACCTTGTGCAAATGAGATGAATGGTATGGGCCAAGAAGCCCGAGGCACAACTAGCAGTCACGCTGCTCGGGATCAGGAAAACGTCCTACAGCACAAAAAATGCGGGACTTACCTCCTGGAAGATAATGCACTGACGCCGAGGTCCTACCGGTATGGCTTTGGATGCGCAGCCAGCGTATAAATGAGCCCGCCAAACTCTGGTACCGCAGGCAAACAACCTACTACTGAATACTACTTCCCAAGCTATGTACACTGTAATAGCAACTGCCACCACCGCAGCCGCGAGCACCTCAGTAATTGTTTCCATCTCACAATCGACAGATTGAGGACTAACCTTTTGTACAGTGCATCCAAGAAACGACCTTGGATCAGGTTCGGCAATGCGTCAACAGATTGATAACTGGGTGCAAGATTCCATACGTCGTCAAGCCTTTCGACCAAGAGTTTTTGTGAGGCATGCTGCGAAGAGGCCGCGAGGAGGGGTTGTCCCATGGAAGACGCGCCGGGCATACGCTCCATCCGCCCTGGACTCGTCGTCGGCGTTGGTATGGCCATTTACACCTTCGGCCACCTCCACGATTGTCCAACCCAGATGTACGTCGCGCTATACATCCGCGGCGACCCTCGATAGCAGCTCCCCTGCAAGAATTCCCGCAGCGATTCGAGCCGATCGTCGCTAACGTCATTTTGATTTCGTCGCTGAACTATACGGCTGTCTGGCTGGAACACCAAACTGAAACTTTGGAGGTGAGAAAGTGTTTATGCTTTTCAACAACCTAATTTGCTGACCTGAAAGTTGTGTAAAGCTTTCTCCCCATGCGACATCGTTCGCGGGGTTCTCGCGGTGGATATCGGGATCGTCCGATAGGGTAGGCGGGAGCTACGCGGTTCAAATTCAAATCCAGTCACGAAACTCGTGATCAGCTTGGAGTCAGAGGCCTGGGTAGTGTCGTTGAGTGAGTTGGATTGGTGACTTACCTTTGGGAGATGCATCGATGAGCTGATGACTTCTACAGCGCGTGGCATGTATCCGGCAGGGGAAGGAGTTTCTGGGTGTGGAGATGTGAAATTAGTGAGTATGGAGGGGAGGGGGTCAAGATCACTTAGCTATGAGTTGGGCCGTTGGAACCTCCGCCTCGCGATGGGCCCCCTTCTTCCGTAGTCACTCCCAAGACCGTGTAGGCACGGCCATAACGCGTGAATGAATGGTCGATCGCGTTCTTTTGCGACCCATAGTCTATATACCGAGGGGCGCGTCGGTGTCGTCGTAAACTGGCAGCAAGAGGATGGAGGTCAGAAGGACAACTTCTGAGATGGTAGGTACACCCAGCACAACATGCACGGTTTGATAGTGGTTAAATACTTACGGAGAAAGTAGGGTAGAAGTATTCTAACTATTTCCACCATACTTTAGTCAAAAGTATTAAATAAAGTATTGTTAACTCACTTTCAATACTTCTAAGTCAAGTATCTTTGAATTAGCAAATTAGTATCAAACCATGAGAGAAATGATAGCTCATCAATAAGTTCATCAATATTTTTTACCAAAGTTTGCCACTCAATATTGTTGAAGTATTAAATGTGCAGAACTTGATACTTTGCCATTGAAAGTATGTTTCAACTATTGAACTGAACAATCTTAAGGCCTGAGAAGAGGGGTAGTTATGATACATGCATGATACTTTGCACAGAAAGTAGGAAATAAGTATGAAATGTTTGATACTTTCCACCGGTATCAAAAGTATCAAATCAGGACAAAGTATTAAACAAGAAAGTATCAAATCGGGGAAAGTATTGAACCAACCAGGTCTAGGGCAGGCATGAGTGAGCAGACCAACCCGACCTGCATTGTCAGTTAGTCCGCTCACGTCAGTCGGTCTGCACCCGAACCTGCATTTACGGGCATTGGCAGTTGCACTCGCATATGTGTTTGCATTCACGTCTGTCTCATCAATTGTGAGTGCGACTGCGAACACCCGTAAATGCAGATGCAGGTGCAAATTCAGATGCAAATGCAACTGCAAATGCCTATAAATACGGATGCAAATGCAAATGCAGATGCCCGTAAATGCGGATGCAGGTGCAAATGCAGATGCAAATGTAACTGCAAATGCCTGTAAATGCAGATACAAATGCAAATGCCCGTAAATGCAGGTGCAAGCACATTTACCTGCAGCTGCATATATGGGCATTCACAGTTGCATTTGCACCTGCACTTGCACCTGCACTCACACCTGCATTTGCATTTGAACTCGCATCTGCATTTACAGGCATTTGCAGTCGCACTCACAATCAATGAGAATGCAAATGCAGGTGCAAGTGCAACTGCGAATGCCCGTGTTGGGGGAATGTTGATGAGGGTTTTGTCCATGAAGGTCTTGACCTTGTTTTACGAGTTTTTCCGAAGCGGGGGCATCCAGGATGGGTTAGCCAAGATACATACAAACGACGGCATTGAGTAGAATTTCGACCACAATTACTTTGCCATATTCATTGAGCTGGTTGATCCTACATACGTCAGTCCGACAGTCTGCATTTGCAGTTGCGGGATCCCGCACTTGCACATTGATCAGTCTGCATTTGCAATTGCCCTGCATTCACAATCGCAATTGCACCTGCATTTACATTAGTTAGTCCGCATTTTCACACTGCATTCACGCCACTTGGTCTGGATTTGCAATCATGCTGGCATTCACATCACTGGTTGGTCTGCACTTGCACCTGCATTTATGCATTTGCACAAGTTGCGTTCACATCAGTCGGACTGCATCTGCAGTCTGCCGGCATGCAAGTGCAAACCGACTGACATGAATGCCAGCATGATTGTGAATTTGCAAACCTGCATTCACGTCGGTCAGTCTGCATTTGCAGTTGCATTTGCACCTCCATTCACATTAGTCAAACTGCAAGTGATCGGTCTGCATCTGCAGTTGCATTTGCAGTCACAATTGCACCTGTGTTCACATCAGTCAGACTGCATTCGCAGCCAATGCAAATACAAGTGCTAGTGCAAATGCAGACCGACTGATGTGAATTTGTGAATGCAGGGCAATGCGAATCCAGACCAACCGATGTGAATGCCAGTGTGATTGCGAATCCAGACCAACTAATGTGAATGCAGGCTTGCGAAATTCATGTCAGTCAGTCTGCATTCGCACTTGCGCTTGCATCTGCATTGACTGACGATGATGGTCAGTCTACTCACTCATGCCTGCCCTAGACCTGGTTGGTTCAATACTTTCCCCGATTTGATACTTTCTTGTTTAATACTTTGTCCTGATTTGATACTTTTGATACCGGTGGAAAGTATCAAACATTTCATACTTATTTCCTACTTTCTGTGCAAAGTATCATGCATGTATCATAACTACCCCTCTTCTCAGGCCTTAAGATTGTTCAGTTCAATAGTTGAAACATACTTTCAATGGCAAAGTATCAAGTTCTGCACATTTAATACTTCAACAATATTGAGTGGCAAACTTTGGTAAAAATATTGATGAACTTATTGATGAGCTATCATTTCTCTCATGGTTTGATACTAATTTGCTAATTCAAAGATACTTGACTTAGAAGTATTGAAAGTGAGTTAACAATACTTTATTTAATACTTTTGACTAAAGTATGGTGGAAATAGTTAGAATACTTCTACCCTACTTTCTCCGTAAGTATTTAACCACTATCAAACCGTGCATGTTGTGCAGGTAACAGAATATAATGCTCTATTTCTCACGGCAGGCGTTCAATGTACATTTCTCACCTTGTGGAAGCTTGTGGATAATCTTTGGGTCGTGGGAGAATGGATTTACGCTGGTGCAATCTCATGAAATCGAACCGCGTAGCTCCCGCCTACAACAGTCCGAAGCGTACGCGCTCTTCGTCTTTGCTTCCAGATTGCCACTATTGGTTTACATCCAAGCCATCCAAGATTAAATTACTTAGTGACATGTTATCCTTTTACAAGGAAGAGCTGGTGGGAGAGACTGCGAATCATGTCTCCATTATAGCGAGGTGCGCTGAGGGGAGGACGAAGGAAGAAGTGTTGCGGCGTATAACGGAGGACACAATCGGGAGCCAGTCAAGGCTACGAAAGATCCTGATGAACCACCGGGAGGCCAGTGAGATTCTTGACCAGCTTTTTGAGGGATATATAAGCTTCCACGCGTCACTGGGGGGATATAGACTAGAAGAGCTATTGTAACACATATCAGAACATCAGTATCTATGATTCGCCGTCCGGAGAAAAAATCGAGGCGAAACGGTTCTTCTAAGCCACGCAATTGAACTTTGTTGGCAAAAGGATTATTCTGGTGCGATAAATTAAGCAATAGCAGTAGGCGTAGGAAAGCGATGAACAAGGGTCCTAGTGATGCGTGGTAAATGTAATCGTTGTACAGATGCAAAGATACAACTGGAAAATGGGAAACACTACCCACGGGATGAGGGGTGGGTTGACAAATGCGACGAGGGGGCACAAACGTACTAAAGGCGTGCATGCGGGATAATGGAGTTATGCTCTCCAATCGTACGGTTACACTCAGCTTCCTCCCTCGCCTGGTAAGTAATCAGTACCATAATTGTGTAACGGGGACGGTCCTTGGCTTACTTGTTCCGTTCTGAGTAGGATTGCTTAGCTGTGGGTCGACCGCGCTGTCGGGTGACGCCTGGAGAGAGCCGTTGGTACTACCAGGTGTCGACGCGGCAGCGCCCTGAGAGTCGGTGAATGTGCGGAATGGGGTAGGGGCGACCAATGGCCGGTGAAATCGGGCACGAAATTCGTTGGAGGGGTGATTGGGATCAGCGCTCGCTGTTACGGGGGCGGGATACGGTGCAGAATTCGGTGGTAGGGGATGTCCCTCGGGTCCCATCTCGACCTGGAAACCAGATGCTCCAGGATGACCATGCATACGCCGCTGTACCACACAAAGCGCGTCAATAATCGCAATCTTAGTATTAAGAAAGAAACGTACTTGGTGATCCCAGCGGTCCCATGACTCGGCTATTATTGGCTCTAGAGACGCTAACTCTTCGTTTGTCATATTGAGTGTCCGTAGTAAATGTTGTTTGAGGAGTGGCGTGCTGGAGAAGGAGAGCAGGAGTGTCGACGCGAACGTCTGGCCGCCTATCGGCGGCCCTGGTGGAAATGGAGGGTCAATCTGCGGTTGCTGTAATTCATGTTGTAGAACTTGCTGGTAGTGGCCATCGGGGTACCGCATCTCCTCCATGGGCACCATGTCGGGTGCCATCTCCAAGCCCAACTCCCTCATCTTCCTCTGCTTCACCAGCAACCTATGCTTCCGCTGGCGCTCCCTCGCTGCTGCGCGCACCCTTTCACGACGCGACGCCTCCTCTGGAGTCAAGTCAGGACTGAGCATCTGCTGAGGCGGGGACGGCTGAACCACTGTCTGCTGCATAACGGATATTTGGTGGGCTTGGGGTTGCTGGACCTGAGCAGAATCAGTATCCGTCTGGTAAGAGATCAAGCCTAGTCCCGCGGCATTCCGGTCGCGTTCGCGCTTGCGCCGTTGCCTTTCAGCCGCTTTCTCGCGTTTTATTCTTTGCTGAGGAGTTTCGTTCTCTCGATTGCCGCGTTTGCGCGAGGGCGTGGCAAGGATTTGTTGAGTATCAGGCAGATTATTGGGATCCATATATTATATTGAGTCGCCCACCCAACGGATTGTCTGTGATCCAATGTGACCTGCCGAACGCGAATATGGGTAACAAGTTTGTGACGGTGAGTGACGAGGAGACTTGACTAGGTCACAACCCGAATTTATCCGTGACAGTCACTTAGTCACGCATCAAGGGGCTAGGGGGCACGCTTCCTCGACCACCTAATTCGCCCTAAAGGAGTTCTCGCCAGCACTGCAGAGCACGTTCCCGCGTTTTGGCTCTCACCCCATGAGAACCCTGAGAATGACATTACAGCCTCTCGGGAACATGCGCAAGAACTTTGATTGCGAGGCCCAGAACATAGCAGGTGAGGTCATTCACCGTCACTTCAAGAGCTTCCGTGGCCTATTGGCGTGGTCAACGGCGTTTCAATTGTTTTCCAGTGTTTTGGACGCCAGCCTGCATGCAAGATTCACTGCGAAAGTGGTCAAAAAGTGATAGACCACGAGGTGCACTATAGCGTGGGTGCGCGTTAGATAAGCAATATCACCGAATTTTTGCTCTGCACGGCTCTTGGTCTTCCTGTCACTCGAGGCGATACATAAAGCAGACAATCCAGTGCGTTCACGACTCCAGCTCACCCAAAGGCCTTTTCCTGAAGGGTCTCCCCAAATTTTCTCTCAACTCCGGTGTCCTTGTCTAGCTCGCCCGTTATCAAACCCCTAACCGTACTCAAAACTTCAAAACATAATGGCCGGACGAGGTTGCTTCAATTGTGGTGGTCGTGCGTCTGTTTCTATCTTCACTGGCTCGCCCAGGTCGCCACATTCCATATCCTACCCCTTGTTGCGTTTCGGGATAACTAATAAACGACTTTCATGATACCGAATGACCTCGCAAATATCGCTCAATGTCTATACGAAACTGTTCATTAGACGGCCATCAAGCTGCAAACTGCCCAAAGGCAGGCACACCTACCTGGTAAATTCTATCAGTGCGATCATGATTCATTACTGTTTCTGATCTTCGCGCGATGTTTCTAGCTACAACTGTAAGGAGTTTTTCTCGCGCCGATGAGCCTTTATTAATGCTACCCCACAGGCGGAGGAGAAGGCCACGTTTCCCGGGACTGCACAAGCGATCCTAAGCCAAAGACATGCTACAAGTGTGGCTCAGAAGGGCATCTCGTATGTCAAGCACGTTTTCATCGATTTGATGGTGGACTAAAATAGCACCGAAGTCGAGGGAATGCCCAGATGCTTCCGCAGGAGGCGGTAACACTGGTTTCGGCGGAGGATCTGGTGGTGAATGTTACCGCTGTGGTAAACCCGGACATATCGCTCGAGCATGCCCCGAGTCTGCTGGTGGAGGCTCAGGTGCCTTCGGCGGCAGCTACGGAGGTGGAGGTTACCAAAAGACCTGGTATGTATATCCCGCATCGAAGGAGTTGTTCTAATTGTCGCGCAGTTATACCTGTGGTGGTGTCGGCCATCTGTCTAGGGACTGTGTGCAAGGAAGCAAGTGCTACAACTGCTCACAAACTGTAAGTTTTGTTGTTCTTGCATGAGCTATGTCTAATAGCGCTGCACAAAGGGTCACATCAGCCGAGAGTGCCCCAGCCTCAAAAGCGCGCATGCTACTCATGTGGCTCTGAAGGGTATGTCGTTTCAGCGTCGTTTTGCTTCCCTGCCTGACTGCTTGTCAGCCACATCTCGCGCGACTGTCCCAACGCCGGGGCCGCCGATGCTGCTGCTTAAAACCGATTCTACGAGTTGGGCATGCTTCTAAGTTCTGTATCTTGTGCTGCTTTGCCATGTTCTTGCGCTCGCATATAATGTTTCGTTAAATAATACCACTCGCTCTTGGTTGTATTCGGAGAACATGAGAAGTGCCAAATGCTGTAATGTCTATTGCCTAGAGTGGTCTCGACGGTGGTAAATGGCACGATATGATAGGGCCAGAATGAGCGAGGGAATTTTCGGAAGGATCCGAATTCCGATCCCGCATTCAACTTGAGGCCTTTTCGCATTTACCCGTTAAATCCCTCTAATCTCTTCAACGTCGCTGCGTAGAATCGCATTTCTTCCTTCTTTCACCGTCACAATGCAGGCTGCAGCTCGTCTGGCGAGGATTCCTAGGTTGGCCTTCCAGAGGACCGCCGCTACTCGTTGCATGGCCACCGCCGCGTCCCATGTATCGGCCTCCGCGTCGCCGTCTTCCACCCCCAAGCAATCTGTAATTCCACTGGGCAACGTCGAGGCGCAATGGGCAAACCTGAATCAGGACGACAAGTCTCTGGTCATCGAGCAGCTCGAGGAATTGCAGAAGAAGGACTGGAAACAGTTGTCCATTGACGAGAAAAAGGCTGGTACGTAGACGGCGGGAATGCAGTATGTCGCGTGGAGTGTTCACCGGTCGTCGTCGTATACAGCCTACTACGTCGCCTTTGGTCCCCACGGCCCTCGAACTCCTATACATCCTCCCGGTACAATCCTAAAGATTTTCCTTGGTACCATGGGTTTGGTAGGCGCTGCCGGCGCCTTGTTCCTGGCACTCCGTCAAATTGGTTAGTGATAAATAAAATCATCTAGTCTTTTGCTTTCACTAATGTTGGTCCGTTAGCTTCACCTCCACCAAAGACTTTGACGAAGGAGTGGGAGGAGGCTTCCAACGAGCGTGCCATCGAACAGAAAATGAACCCTATTACAGGTGCGGTCCTCGTCTTAATTTAAATCAATATCGCTTCTCACCGGAATTCCACGTAGGTATCACATCGGAGGGTTACAGCGGGAAGGGTTTCGTACAACACAAGTAGAATTCTTCCTTATATATTAACACCGTGCATACCGTCGTGCGTATGCTTCGCAACGTGGATGCGGCACTATTGGACGGCGAGTTCGTAATCTTGCTCGTATAATTGTTCTCATCTATCCCGTGAATGGAATGCATTGTATGGGTGTCTTTAGACCTGTCTCAGGCCGTGCCTCTCGGGCTCCTTTACTTATTGGGATGCGCAAGAAGTGATCATATACAGCTCTATCTCGACACAGAAAGTGTGGGCTCAGCATTGAGTGTCTCTGTGCGATTGTGCCCTCCGTGTCAGATAGCATCTTGGCGCACCATCGCGCCCCGTCCCCCTTGAACTTGAAACCATTTGTGAGTGTAGGTCCGTATATGTGATACCGTTGACATACGCGGGATCTGGGAAACTTCTAGTGATGCATCAGGAATTCGCTATGGCTGCTATAACTTGAAGCGATTCGGGACTATCAATATTGCTTCCCATCTTTCACTCTATCGAACCAACAGGATCCCTGTGCTTGCGTCCTCCCCCTACCCGGTGTACCCACCGTTCCCGAAGACGTTTCGACCCACCCTCTCCTTACCGTTGATTATAATCTCATCAAGGGAGGTGATAAGAAGGAGAAGGACAGGCTATTTGCCGCGGCCACTACGGCTGGTTTCTGGTAGTACGTATATTCCTCCCCCCCCCCGGCTTCAATGTGTGTGGCTGACTACCAACATATAGTCTTAAGAATCATGGTCTTGACGGAGAGTTGGACGAAATGTCGAAATGTTCAACCTAGGAATTCAAGTCATGAAGACACCTCTGCCAGAGCTCATGAAATACGAGCAAGGGGACTCCGGCCTGTCCGCTGGGTAGGCTCGTCGTTTGGGAGATTGATATTTGTCTGACGCCATCAAAGCTACAAGGTAGCTGGCGCATACATTGCTGATCGCACCGGAGGGACAAACGCGTTTGAATTTATGAACATCACCCAAGACGATGTATTCGCTTGGCCGAAAGTAGTTCGGCGTTCGTATCCATCCATCATGGAAGCCTCCATGGAATCGGTCATACGGCCATTCTCTCAGAAGGCGATTGACTTGAATCTGTCTTGCATGGATGTCCTTAACGACAAATCGGCCCCCCCGCCAGGCAAATTCTGGGAATTGCACAAGGTGGACGCGCTGAGCACTAGTGAAGCCAGAATTGTCAGAACACCTCCACCGCCAGGAGGCCGGAATAAGAATGTTGCCTTGTGAGTTCACACAGATTTTGGTTCAATGGTGAGCAATTCGCCCTCGCGTGATTTTTGGACGATTGATCCAACTACTATCAAGCCTTGTGCACAATCGCCTTGGAGGTCTCCGAGTCTACGCAAAAGGCTCCGATAAATGGCAGTATGTTGAAGTGCGTTCTGGACGCCTTCTAGGAATGTAACTTTCCAGCTAACGCAGTGGTGCATTTCCCGGTAGCCGCTTCCTGGCCACACGTAGGTGATGCCTCGAATATCCTTAGTGGGGGAGTTCTGCCGTCAAATGTACATCGTGTCGTGTAAGCTTCCATTTCAGTCAAGTTATCATTAATGCATCCTTAATCTCTCGATCAGGCTACCGCCTGGCGCGCAATCTGCCTTCGAGCGATGCTCCGTTACTTATTTTACACGTCCGAGTGGCGATGTGGTCCTCCGTGTCCTAACCGAGGACAATGCGCTCGTAGCCGAAGCCGCGTCGAAAAACAACCAAGAAACGAACTGGAATGAACTTTGAACCAGGCGTAACCGCTGGTCAGGGGGTGGCCAGGAGGATCAAATATGTTAAGAGTGAACAATCGTAAGGTAGGAAATTGAATCTCGTCGCATCTGCGAAATCACCTTTCTGATAAGCCTGATCTAGTCTCCCGAAGACTGCTTCTCTGCCCGCAGCACAGAGCATCAGCCGTTAATCACTTGATCAGCCGAGCAATCAAGTTTGGATGACCAAGAGCTTTGATAGACCCATGTATCCTAGAGAGATGAATTTGGACCCGCGAAGGTAAACAAGCGGGTAGAGGTTCACAGTGCGGTAGTGCTATAGATAAGGGAAAACTCCATCACATCGCAGAGCGCCTCGCATCATGAATTCTGTGCTGCAAGTCGTTAGATGCCATCAACTCAACAGGGCTATGTAGAAAGATCATCGGAGAGGAGCGGCGAGCTTAGATTCAAGTTCGTCCACAAATTCTCACTCGGCCTTGACTAACACCATACCATCAGCACTACCGGCACTACCAGAGTCGGCATCATCCCATGACCACTGTTAACCTTCTAAACCTCCATTGGGATTTCTCAACCGACTAGAAGCACTCGTCACTCAAAGGGCGATGAACTCGGTTCCACTAAAGGTCAATGACTCTCTAGTATCCGTTGAACGGGATACACGAGAGCGTCGGGAGAGAGCTCGTTGGTGGTCTCACCCTCACAGTGAATCTCTATGTTCATTATAGCGTCATTGACATTATGCAGACGGTGCAAGGTTAGCCCTACGAAATCTACTTCTCACATTAACTCACAGGCTACCCCAGCCTATATAACGGGCGCATGGGGCCCCATCATCATTAACTCTCCGTGAGACCAACTCGAAAATGCCTGTGCCTACTAACACCAATTCGAAACACGCCTTTCCTCCGTTTCCTGATGATGTCCCAACACACCCGCTCCTCGTCGTTGATTACGCTTTGATCAAAGCTGGCGATGAGACAGAGAAGAACAAGCTATGGGAAGCAGGTACCAACCTAGGCTTCTGGTAGTACGTATACACCACTGCTCCTTCACAAGTTGCGACCTCATGTTCTAACTTTGCCCGTCTTCAGTCTCAAGAATCATGATGCTGATGAAGAAGTGAATGGAATGTTTGACATGGGTGCGGCCACTATGGATCTTCCCTTGGAAGAGAAACTCCAGTTCGATCAAGGCGACTCCGGTCGGTCAGCAGGGTGAGTTTGTATGCAGCAGTATACCACCACCACCACTTAACTGATGGACCTGTAGGTACAAAGCAATTGGCGCGAACGCCGTGGACGAAACAGGTCAAAAGGATAACGTTGAGTTCATCAATGTTTCTCAGGACGATGCAATAGCATGGCCTGATGTAGCTCGACGGACCTACCCACGGACTGTAACTGCCGTGATGGATTCAGTCGTTCAGCCGTTCGTAAGGAAGTCCACTGAGATAAATCTCACTTTGATGGATGTCTTCAATGATAAGCTGGGCCTCCCTGGAGGCACGCTTAGGAGAAAGCACATGGGTGAATTGAGTGGGAGCGAGACTAGATGCATCAAAAGCCCTCCGAAACCAGACTGGGATGAGAAAACTGCATCATTGGGGGCACACACCGACTTCGGTTCTTTGGTCAGCTGCTTTCCAATGATGTCTGAACTTGAAATGAATGACGCTTGATATTCTAGTCCTTTCTGCACAACCGACAAGGAGGCTTGCAGGTGTTTGTGAAGGGGACGGACAAGTGGCAGTACATCAAGGTCTGTTGGATTCTTCCACGAGATGACGTTGGTGATTGATGCTCGCACCTATTGCAGCCGCTTCCTGGACATGCAGTCTGCAATCTAGGTGACGCCATGGCTATTTTCAGCGGAGGTATCTTGCGGTCGAACCTACACAGGGTGGTGTATGTTCTCTGTTTGTCTTTTTTTTTATAGCAAGGCCGTCTGAATAGAGTGATATAGACCGCCACCAGGCGCTCAAGCAGCATTCGATCGTTGGTCCCTCGTTTTCTTCAGCCGGCCAGGCGACTCGGTGGTTCTCCGAGCCTTGAAAGAGGATAGTCAGCTCATTGCAGAGGCCGCTGAGAAGAATGGAAGGGAGAATGGCACCAACTATGAGACCCAGTCCACCGCCGCCGAATGGTTCGCTCGACGAATTAAATATCAGAGAGTTAAGAATTACAAGGTGGGTAGTCTCGCCTAGCAGGAAGGTCAATAATCCCCATCCCTATCAGGGGCCTGAATCATGGCAGCAAAGTCGGGGGACAGAGCACAAGCAGATTGTTTGAGAAATGAATGCAGGAGATATATGATTGGTATCATGTTTAGATTCGATGTTCCCAACAGAAAACGCACTGAAATTAGTTTGTCTCGGTCCACGAAAAGGCTATGTAAATTGTTGCATTGAGGATAGCCTGTAATGCCAAGTGATGATTCCGCTGTTCAGACATTGCTCATGGCGTTGAGGGAGGAAGTCGTGTCACTTTGTTAGTTGGATTTCGAATATAGTTAAGATCAATATGCATTCAAATCCGAGATTTGGAGGCCCGCCGCAGTGTCTACTTCGGTTTCCGAGATGCAGTGCGTACGCCGCAGAACTGACAGAAGATTGTCTTAGCAAAGTCTAGTCATTGTTAACGCCGATGATATTGGGATGCAAATACAGTCGCCCGAGTAATTCAGGTCTCAGACAGCCGCAGACTTCGGCGTGCCCTTGTCAGTCTCTGGGTTCAAAAGCACCTATAATTGATCCAATGAGCACGTATTTATTTTCGGTTTCAATTGCAGCATTGATTGCGCACCTGCTGTCCACCTTGTCCATCTTCCCAGTTTTGATATCTGAGAGATGTTACGCCTCGTCTCTCCGCAGCCAAGCGTGCGGTGTCGTTCAACGAGGTGCGAACCGCGCGAGCACAGATCTGCGAGTACTTGTTGAATCTACATAACACACCAGATTGAGCACTGCCAGACCAGGAACTTTGAGGAACATACGTGAAGACGGAACGCCAATTAGCACTGCTCATGGTGGTCGATGATTTTTGGTGAAAGTTGAAGCCAAAAGAAATGTTACGACCGCACCTCCCGGGCGACTCCGTTGCTTACGTAACGGGCGCTAATTAGACTGTCCGAGTGACCGTGCCTCTGTGCCGGTGAGCATCAGCATTCAACAGGTTGTTCCATTCCTCCATCCTCGTTCACGTTCAGTTCAGACGCCATCAAGCCGAGATGTCAGGCCTCTCCTGGCATTATGTCTTTAAATTCATTATTACAGGTACACCGGATCCATTATTTGTTAGAATACCAAGTCCTGATTTAGCTGTTTCGCCTGCCAGGGGATGCTGCCGTTGGGAAGTCTTCCTTGCTCATCAGATTGACCGACCAACGCTTTCTGGTCAATCCGGACCCGACAGTATGTCCCACCCATGCCCATCGGATACGGTGCCAAGCTCATGACCGTGTTTGTGTTTCCATCTCTATTGGAATTCTAGCTAGGGGTGGAGTTTGGCTCGAAGTTGATCGAGATACCAGAAGAAAACAAGGTTATCAAACTACAATGTAAGTCAAGTATCAGTTTAACCCCTTGACGAGCCTTGCCGCGTTGCCCGCAAAATTCTGGAGTGCATCCGCTCTGATTCGTGCGATGATACCGACCCTTACACCGTTTTGATTTCTTGAATGTAGGCTGGGATACTGCGGGCACAGAGTCCTTTAGATCCATCACGCGTTCGTACTACCGTGGTGCAGCTGGGTGTTTGCTGGTCTATGATGTTACATCACGGAGAAGTAGGTTGGCGCATCAGTCCTCGGGTCTGGTTGTCATAATTTGTTGCTAATACTGTTCTTTCGGGTATAGGTTTCACCAACGCGCGGATGTGGCTGGCAGATGTGAGGGAGCACGCGGACCCACATCTAACCTGCATCCTCGTTGGCAATAAGGTGGACCTGTGTGAAGCTAAGGTTGCTGGTAGCGATCCCGCTTCGCTACCGCCATCAGCACTGAAACAGCGTGAGGTGCCCACCGAAGAGGCTTGCTTGTGGGCCCAAGAAGAGGGTCTTCTATTCGTGGAAGCAAGCGCGAAATCCGGACAAAACGTTGAATTGGCGTTCGAGCAAGCGGCGAAGGACATTCTCCAGAAGATTAGGAACGGTGTATTCGACGATAGCCGAGTAAGTTTTGCTGAATTAAATAACTCCATCAACTCTATCTGAACGCCTACAATCATAGTCCCCTGGCGTCAAGCTCTCCAAACCGGCTGGTAATAGCCTATCCTTAGAGCCAACTAAGGCGAAGGGGAGCTGTTGTTAATTATACCATTCACCATCGTTGCTATATCCACTCTAATTACGACGATGGACGATTCGGTTTTGCATTCACTTATGATAATTATTCTACATTTTCATTTGTCCTATTAGAAGCCGGGATCGTTGTGTAAAGACACTTGTAATATAGTACCCAAGGAATTGGAGGAGTATGTGTATCATGTCTACGAATTATAAAACTATAATGATGGTGTTAAACTACATATGGTTATGCAACGTGCGACGGGTAGTGTTTACATGGATGAGGATAGATGTGACGTGCCATACCATGAGTTGCAAACGAGTGGCGAGATGACCGTGAAAGAGAGCGAAACCGATGAACCAGGAAGATGTAGTCCCCAAACAATGAACCGATGATTTTGAAACATGCAGAAGTCATGCAGATGAGAGGTTGAACAGGCTATGACGGCCTGCGTTTTAACAGCTCGGCATATTCGTGTAGCTGGCCAACGAACCCCGGATTGGGGTCGGCAACGCGCCGTTTCGCCTTGATGTATTGAATGGCTTGTGATGGGGTCCACCCATATTGCGCGATTAGGAACGCAGCGACTACGCTCACACTCCGGCTTATCCCCTCCGCGCAGTGGACCAACACTCGGGCATTGGGGTTGCCTAGCGCGTCGCGTATGAAGGATGTTGTGGCTGGCAGATGGGCGACGAGCTCGGCGAAGGGGAAGTCATCGAGGGGAATTTGTATACGGTGGATGGGGAGCTCGGTGGGGACGGCGACGAAGCCGCGCATGGAGGATACGACGTGGGTTATGCCCATGGTGGCGAGAGCGGTTTTGCTCTCTGCTGTTGAGAGGTCTGATATGAAGAGATGGGGAATTATTTCTGAGGGACGTGTATTCCGTGATGACGGGGAATGCAGTGCACGGTGAGATGAGTGGCCAGCGGAAACTGGCGACGGCCAGGCTTGCATCGGGAGCTGAGGATGGGTATGGTGGAGGTGAAGATGGGGATTATTAGACCGCTGTAAGGGAATGTTTCAGCTATTGAGTTATATAGCAGGCAAATAGGGGCAGGGTGGGCAGATGAAGCGTAAACGAAGCTCACCATATGCGTGACCTTGACCGAGGACATCTAGCAGCCACAAACTGAAAAAGAAGGTACTTTTGGCAAGGTGGCGGAAGCACCTAGAAGGAAGAGAGTGGTCGAGGGAAGGTGCGCGGCACTCGAACGAAGAGAACAACCGAAGGGGGTTATATATGTGGATTGATGATGCACCTGGGGGTGGGCCTGATCAAAGGGTCGATTGCACGCTATATAAAGTCCCGCTGAAGCGATAGATCAAAATCCATCCATCGCAAACAGAATCTGTTGCCCCGATTCTTTCGTTTGTCGGTATACCGACTGGGCCCGCAGTAAATTCGGCCTCACCATTGGCCGCGTGGACTCGAGCACGATGTGGCTCTGCACAATTCCTGTTCCACCGACGCCACTTGTCCCGGTGCCAGGTGGGCGTGTGCAAGTCCAGGGGCTCGCCAACCGATCTCGACATTTTTGGACAGCCTTCGAAAGGCGCGGTCAGACGCCGATGCGGGACTGCCACCCGTCTCTCGGAACAAATTCTACATCACCCGGTCCCCGTTCTCGGAAGGGGGCTATGTTTCAGACACTGGAGAGCGTGTGATATTGGAATCTGCTGATATCAAGTATACAAAACCATATCGACGCGCTAGCTACATTCTAAAATCAAAGTGAGACCATTACGAGACAGTGCAAGCAGAGTATGAAAGTAAAGACATGAGTGAATGACAGAGGCGCAATTTTCGATACATGGCAAAACGTTTCGGACAAATTTCGTAGCATGGCGTGAAAACCATGGCTGGAATCGGGGTCGACGTCAAAAGGTTAAATCAAATCGCTGCAAATGAATACGCGTTTAGTAAAAGTCAGGGCCCGAGGGAGCAGGAACAACGTACGCGACGTTGAGCGGCATCTCGTCGATTTGCGTGTTGTAGAATTCTATTCAGCGGTGATAAGGCATTCATCAGAGCATGAAACACGACAGATAGATAAATACTTACGCTCAATCTCTCTCAACATCCGCACATCCTCAGTGGTGACGAAATTGATGGCAACACCCTTGCGACCGAAGCGACCGCCACGACCGATACGATGGATGTAATTTTCACGGTTGGTGGGCAGATCGTAGTTGATAACAAGCGAAACTTGTTGGACATCGATACCGCGGGCGAGAAGATCGGTTGTGATCAAAACACGAGAAGAGCCCGAGCGGAACTCCTTCATGAGGACCTCGCGCTGCTTTTGTTCCATGTCACCGTGCTGAGGGACGAGTTGATCACAAAGATGACACGGCTATTAATTCAGAACGCACCATGGCAGAGACAGTGAATTCACGACCGTGCATCTTCTCGGTCAACCAGTCGACCTTTCGTCTTGTGTTACAGAAAATGACGGCTTGGGTGATGGTGACCGTCTCGTATAAATCACAGAGGGTGTCCAGCTTCCATTCCTCCTTCTCCACGGCGATATAGAACTGCTTGATACCTTCGAGCGTCAGCTCATCCCTCTTAACCAGGATTCGGACTGGTTCACGCATGAACTTCTTCGTGACCTCCAAGACCTCCGCGGGCATCGTGGCGGACAAGAGGACAACCTGAATATCCTGGGGCAGCAGCTGAAAGACCTCGTAGATCTGATCTTTGAAACCGCGAGACAACATCTCATCGGCTTCGTCGAGACAGAAGATCTTGATGTGGTCGGTCCTGAGCGCCCTACGGTTGATCATATCGAACACTCGTCCGGGCGTTCCAACAACCACCTGCACACCCTCCTGGAGTTTGGCCATATCCTCCCGAACGTTTGTACCTCCAACGCAGGCGTGGCATTCGATGTTCATGTAATCGCCTAGGGCAATGACGACCTTTTGGATTTGCTGCGCAAGCTCACGCGTCGGCGCGAGGATGAGCGCCTGGGTTCCCTTAATAGACATATCCAGCTGTTGAAGAATTGAAATAGAGAATGTGGCGGTCTTGCCAGTTCCGGACTGGGCTTGCGCGATCACATCATGGCCTTTGACGACGGGGACGATAGCCCTCTGCTGGATGGCGGAAGGGCGCTCAAAACTTGTAGTGATGCGTAAATTGGAATAACCCTCAGATATAGAGTGTGAAAACACATACCCGTAGGCATAAATACCTCGAAGAAGTTCCGGCTTCAGATCCATGTTGTCGAAGCTGTAGAGCACCATAGATCAACCGTCTGATATGCATGTACTACAAAATACACGGCTTACTTGTCTACGACCTGGTCCCAGTTTGACTCGATCTCGTTCTCAGCGACATCTTGAAGTTCTTCACTGTGTTTCACTGATAAATTATGTCGTACGGTCAATTCGATACGACGACGCACGTTGACATGAAATGTGTTTTGTTGCTACTATCCAAGTGCCGACTTCGGTTGTCGACTAGACTTGGAAAAATAAAAGTAGGTTTGCGAAGAGTGAGCTCGATGAATCGATTGAACCTTGGCGGTTGTTTGGAGAATCGAGATGATACAAAATTTTGACAGGTAAATCTCCCGGCCAATGCCGACACATTAGAACTCAGATGATCGTCCATGGACCTTCCCTTCTTTTGCTACGTCCTGAAACGAAGTACATCCGTGGCGCTGTTAGATTCTCCGACAAATTAAAACAAAATGGGCTTCATGAAAAGAAAATGCTCAACAGAAAATCATGAGGGTTTTCGAGCACGAAGAACTGACGCAGTGTTAACCGAAGTTCAAACTACCAATATGGGGTGGTCCACCGTATCAGGATTCAGCTAGTCAACGCGCACCCCTCGGCCATCACTGATATGGTCGGGACCGGAATGGTAAAGTTGAGTCAAGTTTATGGATTGTTTCATCCATGACTCCCGGCTGTATTTCCATTACAGTATTTCCCATGATAGTTTGTCGAACCATAGGGCTTCCTCGTTACATGGTGGCACATCAGACTGGTAGAAGGAGTTCTTTAAATTCAAGTCCTTTCCCACCGTGCGTGGAGGAATTTATATGTGGCTGAAACATGTGTTGATGGAATACATACGAGTCGTGACGCATCACGGTCAAAGTTATCCCGAGAAGAACCGTTGCTGATATGTATGTACGATCAAGCAGGGTATTCGCGATCGTATGTCAAACAAAGCAAGGAGCATCCAAACGGCATATGGGGCACTTAATCTAATCTATCATTTATCTCCCTGCCAAAGGAAACCCAAATAATAACTCATCATACATTACGAGGTTCTTATTGTAATCATGTCTCTAAAACTTTCCCCATACCCGCTTTAAGACAAGATGTCGGGATATGAGCATTAGGACCACAGCTACAAGGATCATGGAGCCTAATTCGATGTGAGCTGTGCTCAGTGACGACAAGGATGACGGAGCTCACCAGCGTAGTAACCCACGGCTGTATAGCCCCCAGTGGCACGGTTGATTGCGCCTGAGATAGGCGGCCCGGCTAAGGCACCAAGCGCGACCAGCGTCATACACATCCCAACTCTCCGGCCTACGTCTTCTATTGCACCGAAACTGTAGATCGGCATCGCAAAGATGGACACGAACGTGCCCGAAGCGAAGCTGAGTAAGACCTATGATGAGCGACAATACTCCGCGTCTACACATGGTCAAAAGCCGTACCCATAAATGGTCGCTACTACAATGAGCGATGGTAGATCCTTGGCGTATGGCCATGCATAAGTTAACACCGCCGCGACCAATGTCATCGGGGCGATAATATTGACGGCTCCTGCAATTTGAGGTGAGAACGGCACCGATGGAATATAGTCAATTAGCTACCGATATTGTCACTGGTGACACCCGCGAACAGTCGGCCAAACAGTGAGCCCGCGTTGGCAATGGACACAAGATAGAACGAAGTATCTGCGGAGATTCCAAATGACGTTGCGCTGATATCGATGTAAGTCAACACTGTAATTTCGTTAGATATTTTCCTGCGAGCGAGAAGCGTGCCCGTCCTTACCGGTATACAATCCAAGGAAGGCAACAATGCATGATAGAGTGTATAGCGTATATGGAATTGACTTGAAGGCTCTAAGATTGAATAGACCGCCCGATACTTTCTTCGGCGGAAGGCGTCGCTGAAGAACAACATTCGGGATACCAATGGTAAGAATAAGGATAAACCCAATAATCCGCATAGTCCACGGGAAGCTAGAATCATAGCATAGCACATGAGCGGCCAATCACTACAAATATAGTTCTCGTAACGGACCCGACTTGTGGAATGAGTTTCCTAGCGGCTATAGGGAAGACCGTACCGCCGATGGAGGACCCCACGGCCGTGAAGCCAAACGCCAGCCCTCTCCTCTTCAGAAACCAGTGCCCAACGATACCAATATTAGGCCCAAATATGGCTCCCGAAGCAAGCTATCAATGGAAACAAATTCAGGAAACTCAACCATAGATCTTGATAAATTCATACGCACTCCGATTGCAAATCCTTGACAAAGAAGAAAATGCCAGTATTCCGTGCATTGCGCAACAAGGAAAGTCGCTAGTATGAGAATAGCGCTGGAGATGAAGAATGGTATTTTGAAGTATCCAAGATCAAATAGTCGCCCGAAAAATAAACCAGGGAGGAAGATTAACGAATACTAGCAAAGATTAAAACGCATTAGTCTACCCAGAGTTTGCTTAAATTGCGGCGAGCACAGACTCATGCATACCTGTATTGAACCGATCCATGCACTGTAATATGTCTGCAAGTTAATATGTTAGCGTAGAATAAACTAAGTACACGAACATGGTAGATGGAGACGTAGTCGGTAGAATCTCTTGCTCATAATATGATTGGAAAACCTAGAAAGGTCGCCCAGTCAAAATCGTACCCTAAGTTTCGAAGCAACTTTGACTCACCCCCCAAGCATTGACATATCCAAAACTTGATGAAAGATGATTGGTACCGTTATATTTCTTAGCAGCCGTGTAACTCACGTTGAAAACGCGCTTAGACTAGCCTAGACACATACAGGATTTAACAAACATCTGCACGGACAGCGATTAGATTGGGCGCTTACTCCTAAAACGACAGACCATGCCCGAAGCCCGCCATCCGGAAAATCATCAGCCGATGCCGGTACAGTCGTCGTTTCTACTTGCAGTTTTTCTTCAATGTCATCTTCTTTCTCAGTGTCGTCATCAAGTATCTGGGGTACCGTAGCGGGGAGGAGGGCAGATGCCATCGAATGGCATAAACTGGCTAGACGTGCGAAAAGCGAAGGGGGGAGGATGTCTGTAGGTCCTCGAAATATATGTATCAAAATAACAAAACGTGACGATAAAGGCCAGGTGACGACGGTCTGAGTATGTTACCGAAGAGCAAGGGTTTTTTTTTTTTTACGAGCGGTCTATATTACACCCGTTCGCCCGGTCAAGGGACGCGTCACGGTCGGTAATTTATAAAGTTATCATGCCTTTCGGGGTGGTGGCCTAGCTTGTTGTCTAGAAGTTCGAATTTAAAATTTACCCCACACCTGACGCAAAACCAGATGCCTGGAAATCGTCAACATGCACACCCCCACCAAAATGACGCTACCTAGATACATGATTAATCATCAGTAAATCCCGGATCATCCCAACATTAAATGCTCCGAGCACATACCTGCATAATAACCAACAACATGGAATCCGCCGGTAGCCGTATTTATGGCCCCAGAAATGGGCGGGCCTATCAGTGCGCCAATCGCTAGAATGCTCATAAACATTCCTAGCCGACGGCCGACGTCTCCAGTGACCCCAAGTTCCATCATCGGTTTGGCCAACAATGATGTGTACGTCCCCGAAAAGAATCTGGCCAAGTAAAGGTTATGCATACGTCAGATTTGATTCATTTAAGCAGTGCCAGTGACGGGCTCCTCACCCATAAAGCACAGCGATGGCGATCAACGAACTCTTGTCCCGAGCGAACGGCCATGCGTAAGTGAGGATACCAGCGATCGCAGTGGTCGGAATCATTGCATTTATTGGCCCTTCAGGAATCGGCGTTAGCATGCATACTGATCTTGTACACTACCGACCAAAAACTTCGGCGATGGAAGTGGAACAGCGTGCACACACCATGTGAGTCGGCTACATATCCAGATGCAAGTCGACCGAATCCGGAGCTTGCGTTGGCGATCGCGACAAGGTAGAAGGAGAAGTCAGCAGATACCCCAGCGGCAGTGGCGGCGACGTCGATATATGTAAGCACTGTCAGTAGAGAATGGTTTCAGCATAAGCAAAGCATGAGCATAATGTCGGGGTGAGTTGAAAGATGCTTACCCGTGTAGAGCCCAAGATAAATCGTAAACCCAGAAAGGCAGTAAATCGTGAAGGGGGCATATCTGAAAGCCTTGAGGTTGAACAACCCACCCGATAAATTGGTAGGGGGGAGTCGACGCTGGATAGTCTGTATGAATTGCCGCGTTAATGGTTGATAAAATGGAAGTTTGATTGTCCCTGGGCTTCTCACCAAGTTGGCAAAGGAAAGACTACAGACGAGAATAAAGCCAATGATCCGCATTGTCCATTGGAAGCTGTTCGGAGAGTAGATCAGATCATGGTGCGTTGCTGAATTGTTTCAGCGGTGCGTACCCCACGCGTGTGATGAGGAGTCGAGCTACAATGGGGAACAATGTTCCGCCTACAGAGGATCCAACCGCAAGAAGGCCTAAAGCAACTCCCCGTCTGCGCTTGAACCAGTGGGCAATAACTGACGAGGAAGGGCTGAAACAAATCCCCGACGCTAACTATAGACTCTTCGTTAATAAGTGTTTCATCGATATGGCTTTATACACACCCCTACGACAATTCCCTGGCAGAGGAAGAAGTGCCAGTATTTTGTGCATTGTGCGATCAGAAATGTCGCCACGACAAGAAAAACGCTGGCGATCCGGAGCATCGACCTTAGATACCCCAAGTCGAATAGGCGGCCGACGACTAGTCCGGGAAGAAAGATTAGAGCATACTGCAAGGGGTGAGTAACAGTCAAATAAACTAGCTCGTGAAGAAAACGAAGTCACGAACTTGGATGGAACCTATCCAGGCGCTGCACAAAGTGAGCGGAACGAGCAAATATTGGTTGGGAAGGCATACATGCTTGACGTTGTTGAATCTTTCAACAGCGTCTCTTGATAATACGCTTGGAAAACCTAATCACATTGTCTTTCAAAATGGGAGAGGATGTGAGGCAAATATTCTCACCCCCCAGGCGTTCACGTAGCCGAATCTGTTTACAGTAGCGATGTCAGACTCCTCGCATACATCACCACTTATTCACCGCAGCTCACGTCGAGAATGTGATGCACATCGCCTTGTTCAGTTAAGCGACGCGTACATTATTTATATTGGATACCACTCACCCCCGAGAGAACCAACCACGCTCGGAGACCTCCGTCTGGGAAATCGTCCGCTTCCGCCGCGACGACGTTGGTCTCAAATCCGGGTTTCCCTTCCTTGGTGTCATCCAAGGGCGCAGAGACTTGAGCTGTAGCTCCTTCGTTCGCTGCTTCCAGAGAACTCATTCGAGTTGATCTGAGGGCTGAACGTTGAACACTGACATAGATGAATTTAGCAACCGTTTCGTATTTTGCAAATTCCGAGTCATGCTCACCGGGAGATGGGGAGTCGTTAGAAGACCGCAAGGACCGTATATGCGGTTTTATGTGTTGCCTCATGCTGACTACAACGCTGGTCCTTTTTTTCGCTTCTATCGGCATGCCGAAAGGAGCCCGAGGTCAGTTACGCTGTACCGGTCGCTTTGAGCCTAACATGCTTCTTCAAATGATGACCGGGAAACGACTTTGATGTCTGCATGCTCCTCTGAACGTAGAAAGAACACAAGCCAAACCTGACTTGCACCACGAGCCCTCTCGTCGTCTTCGGTGTTGTACATGGATATTTCCTTGACCATTGGGGCATACAATTCTGCATACCGGCCCGGGTTTGTGAGAACGGGCGGCCGCGTTCTTCGTGTTAAACTTTGGGTGAAGCTTTGAAGGCATTCCGCCGCCGCGCAGACTAGTCGTGTTCTGATTCTGAATAATAATGGACTAATAGTGAAGCCAAGTTGAAGATTCGGACATCCAACGGAGGATGTGCATGATAAGCTGATGCAAGACGTGGCAGTTTCAGGGGGCGCAGCGCGGCGCCTGACTTGCTGGCTAGAGGGTATCTTTGCTGTAATTTCCAACGCACATCGCCAAATTCCCCTGCTGCATATATTGTTGGACCACTGTTGGCTGCAACCATCGCGTTGGCGGATTCCACGTAATTTGCTTCGAATGAGGCCGTCTGCCTTTTCAGTGGACTTTGGATCACAACAGGACCCTTCCATTCCTTCTTCTTTTGACGACCACCACTGGAAAACTCATCGGCAGGACGAGGAGCTTCCTTTACACTATATGACTGAGGAGAAAGCTCGACGCAGGGTACCCAAGGGCCCGAGTGCCGTCGACTCTTACGCGCCTCAGGAAAAGGCCAACGGGCACTACGACGACGACGAGGGCAAGGATGTCTACCACAAGCAGAAATCACTGGCGAACCAGCGGGTTGGTAGTGGACGTCTGAGACAGCTCCCTCCGCCACCCCCCACATCAATGGTACGTGCTCATTGCTGATCCCCACGTCGGTGAAGGTGTAACATCTTTGCAGCGAGAATTCTTCTTTCAAAACTTGGAACACATACCACCCATAGTCTATACCCTTCTCTCCTGCTGGACAAGGTTCCACAAAATCGGGCATTCTAACATCGTCATCTGGGACGAGGCCCACTTCGGCAAGTTTGGATCACATTACCTCAAGCGCGAGTTTTATTTCGACGTGCATCCGCCATTGGGGAAGATGCTGGTCGGCCTCGCGGGTCTCTTATCGGGATACGACGGTTCGTTCGAGTTCAAGAGTGGTGCAGAATACCCCGACACCGTGCCGTATGTGGCAATGAGAGTCATGCTGGCCATGTTTGGAGTACTCATGGTCCCCCTTGGATGGTATACGGCTGTGGAACTTGGGATGAGCCAGTGGGCATGTCATTTAGTGGCTTCGATGGTTCTGTTCGGTACGCGGCGAGTAGCGTTATTCTTGTCCGCTGCTTATGAGGAACCGTAGATGTTGGCTGGCTCTGCATATCGCGGTTTATTCTCCTGGACTCCATGTTGCTCTTCTTCACATTCACCACGGTCTTTTGTCTAAGCAAATTTCACAACCAACAGTACCAGTGAGTAACGTCTCATAACATCACTGTTGATGTTGTATTGATTTGGCCAGCTCATTCTCCTTCGACTGGTGGTTATGGCTTTCGATGACTGGTATATCTATCGGTTGTGTAACGAGGTACGCTTCCGTTCTCTACTGTCAGCTTACTTGTCTCATTATTGCCCTTAGTGTCAAAATGATTGGTCTCTTCGTCACGGCCCTCGTCGGTTTATACACCATTGAAGACCTATGGGAGAAGTTCGGTGACCTTAAAATGCCCGTCGTAAGTCGATCACATAGCGCCTTCCTCCGTTAACGTAAATAAATGCCTTCCAGCGCGATCAAGTACGGCATTGGGTTGCAAGAATATGCTGCCTAATCATTTTGCCTATTCTTGTCTTCATGGCCTCCTTCAAAATCCACTTCATGGTACTGAACCACTCTGGACCCGGCGATGCGCAAATGAGCTCTCTGTTCCAAGCCAATCTGGTCGGTAATGACTTCGCTAAGAACCCTCTAGGTAAGCAATTATGTATGTATATTTTAACAATAGATCCTGACGAAGTATCTAGAAATCGCGTTCGGCTCCAGGATCACGCTCAAGAATATGGGCTGGGGAGGTGGTCTCCTGCATTCTCATGTCCAGACGTACCCGGTCGGCTCGGGTCAGCAACAAATCACCTGCTATCACTACAAGGACGAGAATAACGACTGGTTCGTCCTGCCCAACTGGCAAGAGCCCTCCTACAATCCCAATGAGCCCATTCGTTACTTGGCTGACGGCGACATTATCCGTCTAAACCACCCTCCAACCTCTCGCAATCTTCACTCCCACACCGTCGCCGCGCCCGTCACGAACCTCAACTACGAAGTGTCTTGCTACGGTAACTCTACTGTTGGCGACGTCCATGACCACTGGGTAGTAGAGGTTGTCGATGACATCAAGCAAGGGAGCAAGGACAAAGTCAAACGGGTCCACTCTTTGACTACTCGCCTTCGGTTCCGCCATCAGGTTCTGGGTTGCTACCTACGGGCAGCCAATGCCGTCCTTCCTCAGTGGGGCTTCAAGCAAATTGAAGTGAGCTGCGACAAGGAGAACAACATCAAGGACACCCATACCTATTGGAATGTGGAAAGTCACCGCAATGATCGACGTAAGTACCCCCCAGCACCTATTCTACACGTTACCCAATCCTTTCAACCGTAGTGCCTGCCGGAGAAACCAAGTTCTACCGTTCACCATTCTTGCGCGACTTCTGGCATCTCAACGTAGCTATGATGACCTCTAACAACGCGCTTATCCCCGATCCCGACAAAGAAGATATCCTCGCATCGAAGCCGTTCGACTGGCCCTTCTTGTATCTTGGCCTGAGAATGTGCGGTTGGGGCGACAACCAGACCAAGTATTATCTCCTTGGTACCCCCATCATCAGATGGGCTAGCGCCGGCAGTTTGATCCTCTTCGTGATGGTATTGGGAGTGTACCTCATGCGGATGCAGAGGAAATACGTTGATATGGAACCTAGTAAGTGGACTTGATATTTGTCTATAGATCGGTACCTAACGCCGTGAACCAGGGGAATGGGATCACTTCGTTTACGTCTCGAAAATCGCTTTCTTTGGCTGGGTCCTTCACTTTGGTATGTCTCCTGCGCACCTCCCTCGACTGCATCGTACTCACTATCCCACAGCACCATTCTTAGTCATGGGTCGTGTAACATATGTCCACCATTATGTACGCTTCTTCTGAGATGTCCGATGCACTCCTTGCTGACTCTGTTTCAGCTTCCGACATTCTACTTCGCCGTCCTCATGCTGGCCCACCTCCTCGACCACTTCATCTTCTCTTCGCGACGACTCACACAGAAAACAAAGTGGATTTCCTTCGGGGTCTGCTTCTTTCCTCATCTTCGGCTGCTTCTGGTGGTTTAAGGGACTTGCCTTTGGCATTGATGGTCCTATCGGTGATCATAAAGGTCTTGGCTGGCGTAAAGTGAGTGATATAGTCTGCCGTCGTGCTGCTTAATACTAATATATATATATCATCTTTCCCGCAGAGTTGGAACATTTACTAGTTATAATATGGAGCTGCGGTCTGAGACATGCTTACGCGTACACTTACGGACTGTTTATATTATGCACTGTCACCGTTCAATGGCGCGATCTAAGGCAGACTATTGGTAGGGGATGATTTCGGTGTCCGCAATTTATTGTCGTTTTCAAAATAGTTGAGACTACGACGAAAACGTTGAAAAGTGGCGCCAATCTACATTCAACGCATAACTCGCTCAAAACTGATCTAATTCCTATCAACCTTGATTATTCTACATTCGGTATACTACATCTATTGAGCCCCAGCAGAAATACCACGATCGGCAAAATTTCACGGTGGCTCGCTGACACAAATACTCGTCCGACCCCATCAAGCAATTCTGGCAATGTCTCTCATCTAACGGTCAAGCGAATTGCAGAATACACTGGCTGCAGTCGCTGCACAATATTTCAAGTTCCATTCTCCCTTGCTGTCACCCTTCAGATCATGAAAACACCCTTGAGCGGTGTGAAGAAAAGCATGCAGCTTTCCGGTACAAGTACGCATATGATTTGATCGTCGTACCGGTGTACGCAAACGAGTTGGGCGATGCGTGGTCAGCAATTGTCCCGCCAGCGGGGGTTGGGGGGGGGGGGAACGTGAGCGCCAGGGGCAGCCCGCCCTCCCCTGCCCCGCCCCCTCTTTGTTTGCGGAACAAGGTGTGCCCTGTTATTTCCTTTCCGCATATACCCAGCTCTTCCGGCACTATATCAGTACCCCACCTGCATACCTGTACCTACTGCACATAGCTCCCTGGCCGAATTGTGGCCCAAATTGCTGAACATCAATGAATTGCATTGAAAACACTAGCAATGTCAAATTTTTTGTATACTGAAACTACTACCGGGACTCAATGGAGATCACTATTCGTAAATTTGATGCTTGGTTCAAGCCAATCC
The DNA here is from genome assembly GCA_029467805.1 of Pleurotus eryngii var. eryngii. NCBI lineage: Eukaryota > Fungi > Basidiomycota > Agaricomycetes > Agaricales > Pleurotaceae > Pleurotus > Pleurotus eryngii. The sequence continues at coordinate 3,250,044 of SZVJ01000012.1, forward strand.
AGCGGCTGGTTCTTGAGATATTCACTGAATAAGTTTTTGCGGCCTACGGGCGTGAAATTTCTTTGCGTGAGGGCGGAGTCTCAACTAACTAGAAAACGACCATAACGAGATGGCAATTAGGCAGTGAATGCAAACCTAATTCCAATTATATCTTCAACAACGTATTGTGCCACACAGAACTGTCATTACGATGTCATAACCACAACTTTACGACGAACAGTAAGTACTCGAGATACGACCAAGCATGAAGTAACAAGAATAAAGCTACTGTAGATTGTGTCTTCATGGGTTATTTCCCGACCCTTCGATAGAAGAGCAAGTACGCGCATCGGGTATCGTCTGTGGAAGGTGAGAAGACGTCGTCGGGGCGTACGTCGGAAACGAGTTCATCGTCGATGCGCATCCAGCCTTCGCGTGGCTTGCTTCCTGGTATTGAGGTTGGGTATCTGTTGGGATGGAGGACGTCGAGAGTGTAATGACCGCCTGAGGCTGATGTACCGTGGTGATAGACAACTAGTAGATACAATACAATAGTGAGTTACGGATGCAAGGAGGGTAGGTGAAAATACTCACTGCCGAAGAGTTTATACTTCGTCACGGGAGGTCTCTTTGTTACCATCACGTCTGAAACAACATTTAGTCGACCGTCAAGAATAAGGAAATCAGACTAGCTGACCTGACTTAACATCTAATTCTGGTGCAAATGCGACATGCTTGCCGACTTTGACCACTCCTCCAACCTTCGTATCATAGCAGAATCTTTTCATGTGAAGAATGAGTACCGGGGGAAGAGACTCGATGAGGACAAGCTGGCTCGCGTCCACGGATACGCCGGGTTTGGTAGGGAGCGTCATTTGCACAGACTGAGGTTGGGAAATGTGACTAAGGGCATCTTGTATGGTGTGTATTTGCTCGGGCTACAAAGAACGTGAATAAGTTAAGATCGACGGAAGATGATTTGTTCACACCTGAATATCTAAGCGCAGAGATCTCCAGGCCTCTACGATAACGGAATCTTTCTGGCCAGGGGCTCGCAGAGTATAGCGGAATTTTCCACCAAATATCCGGGTGACTGCAGATTCGATAGTGTTGACCTAGTAAATTTAGTTCAGCTGATAGCACGAGTAATCGTCGCCGATTTATTACCGTTCTCGTTATAACCGATTTGTTTTTCTTCCCAACTTCGAGCCAGCCATCGTCTTCAGGCGGCGCCTCCTCTTCCCGCTCTTCTACTTTGGCTTTGGGCCGCGATGCTGAAGCCGGAGACACGGCGTTCAAAATTAACGATAGCTCCTCCTCCAATGTTTCAAGGTAAAATCCGAGGAACTCTTCGGCGTCCTCTTGTTGACCACCCTGTAATAAAACTGCGATGAGCTAGAGCAACGACACACGGAAACGAAACTCGCCCGCATGTGATCAAACCGCTTCTTCTCCTTCAGAGCATCGTATACATAGGTTGGAATAAAAGACTCGCCGTCCCAGTCATCATCGTTGACCTCCTTCTCTTTGCCCTTTCCGCCTCGCCTGCCAGTCTCGGTTTCGAAAGCCCCGGCGACTTGGAACTCCTTCAAGAATTTGATGGTAGCATCTACGAGAGGGGTTGCCTTTTCTCCTTCGCTGGTGGACTCTGCTGATAGTACTTCTGCGCCGCCACCCTCGCCCAGTGTCATGCCGAGATCAACGAATAATTTGTGGAAGGGTTGACAATACATTAGGACCTGAAGGACAGAGTTAGCGAAGCACATGTTGCCTGTGTTGACAAGACCCCTCGGGCGAATAGCCGGTGGGGCAGAGCTTGTGCCCTGAGCCGGAGCCGTAACGGCAGCATTGGCGTAGCTATGAGCAGGCGTAACAGGCATGTTCGCACTCGCGTGAGGTAGCAACAGTTTCAGTAACTCGGTCTTCTTCATTTGGTTGATACTGCCCGTGGACGAAGGGGCTTGAGTTGGTGCATCAGCTGGGATGGATACACCAACAACGCTAGACGTAGGCAGTGCATTTCTTTGTTTCCCAGAGGACGAATTGGGTTGCTGCAGCAAGGAGGCCCATGACTTCTTCGGCAATGCAGGAGGCTTAGGCGGAGTAGCGTCCTCGGTAGGCTTAGAAGTCGATACCTCAGGCGTTGGCGCTCGCTCCGGCTCAAAGGTCGGCGTGTGGTTCTCCAGAGAGACGGGTACGTCGGCAATGGAGGCGACGGGGTCGCCAAGCTTCACCGGAGTTGCGTTGAGTGAAACAGAAGTATTTGTTGTAGAGACCGGTGAACCAGGTGTCGTAGTAGAAGGTGTATTGGTAGCGTCGGTGGCAGTCGACGAAGATGGGAGGGAAGGAATGGTCGCTTTCGATGGGAAATTCTCTACCTCGACCGTTCTTGACTTTACGTCTTCAGCAGGCTCTTCAGGAACATCTGCCGGTCCACCAACTACTTCATTCGTGTCAGGAAGCGGGCATGAGGCGACTGGTGGTGATGCAGGGGGAGTAGGTAACTCTAACGCGTATTTTACGACACCAGGCGGCGGCCGCGCGTGAGATGAGATAATGATACCAGGTGCTTGCGAAGGATGTCGAGGCCGCCGTGACCATATAGCATAGGCACCGCGTGCGATATCGTTTAAAGTCGCAGGGATGGAGGATTCAGTGGGCGAAGATTCGATATTTTCCGTTTCTTCGACGGGTTCTGGGGTAGGAGATGGAGGGGGCTGAGTTTCATTGGACTCTAAAACTTCCGGGACTTCTATCGGCTCGTGCTCCAAAACTGGGGCAGCAGCAGCGTTGGGAGAAGGTTTTATGGACGGCGGGGGATCATCCTTAGACACAGATAATTGTGTTGGTTGAGGGGAGCTAATTTGCGAGTGGGATGTCTGCGGGGCCGTCCAATGCTGTGGGGGGTATGTGATGTGTGGGGGAGGGTACGCTGTGGGATATGCTTGATACGGCGGATACTTCGGGGACGGCGCGTGAGAGGGATATGGATAGCTTGGTCCGGATACGGGTCTTGAGTTGTACGAGTTATGGGCGTACGTGTAAGCACCGCGCCCGTGACCATTGACTCGAGCTGGCTGGTGATGGTGATGGCCGTTCATGTGCATGTGGGGATGTGGAGAGATTCCAGCGGGACTTGGAGGTAATCCGTACGGGTTCTGGTACTGAAAAGGTGCATTTCCAGGGATTGGTGAGTGCGACGCAGAATGGGTTGGATACGAGTACTGATGAGGATAGTAGGGTTGACCCGACCCCGTGTAAGGATGATGGTTGGTCATTTTTAAGTATGAATGGCGCTGCGCAACAACGCTATATTCTATGAACCTCAATTACAGTAGTTCAGACAAGATTTTGTAGGGAACGAGGAGGAGAACTCACTTTTGGAAGAACCAATAATTCAGTGGTGTTGAATAACGGAAAGTTGGGCGCTTGCGTGGATTACCATTTAGCAGTTGTTTGGTTCAGTTGTGCCCAGTAGGCGCCTCAAGCTTGATAAGATAAAGGACGTTCAATCTTGGATCAAATCTGGAGAATTTACTACGAACCGTCCTACTCCGAGTCTAGCGGCTCAGAGACCTGGAATAATACAAGTAGCTCAACGCCAAAATACATTTCCGATGAGTGAGAAGCCTCCGTGCAACTCGGCCACAGCTTGAGAAGTGACTCCTAACAGCAACGGCTCCGAGCTCATACACTGCTTCAACGTGAGAGCTCCTTACTGAACTCATCTTCAGTCAATCCTATACTTGGAACAATCTCGCATCAATTCGACAGTTTGCAACCCCAACAATGTCTACTCAAACTGCAACTCACACCGCTTCTCGAGGCCAAGGAAATCGTGGTGGAAACAGAGGCAAAGGACGTGGCGGACGCGGTGGGCGTGGCGGCAATCGCGGAAACCCACAGGCGGCGAACGGCGGGGACCAAAGGCCTGTTCAAGCTGTTCAGACCATCACTGAAGCGACGGCGGTCGTGTCTTTGGGTGAAAGCGAAGTTGCCAAGGATGACGATGCCGCCTCCGTTCAAACGAGCCCCGAAATGTGCTGGATCTGTGCGGAGCCGGTCAAATATTATTCTGTTCCACCATGCAACCACAGGACCTGTCATGTCTGCGCCTTACGCTTAAGGGCCTTGTATAAGAAGACGGAATGTACATTCTGCAAGGTGCGTAAATCAAAATCACTTTGGTCGTACATAGCGCCTCTTGAACGCGATTACACGAACAGGATCCCCAAACGTCCCTCATCTTTACGGTGTCCCCCGATGCGCTCTTCTCTTCCTTTACTTCAGAAGCCATCCCGTTTAAGGATTCACTCCTGGAAATTTATTTCGAGACTGAGGATATGATGCAAGAGACCTTGATTCTCCTCCGTTTCAATTGCCCAGACCCCGATTGTTCCTACATAGGCGCGGGCTGGGGCGATCTAAGCATACACATCCGAGGCGTACATAAGAAGAACTTATGGTATTTCTACTACTTCATCTCGCCGATCACCTGCTGAGCAATCATTTAGCAATGTCTGCGTAAAGAACAAGAAAGTGTTCGCCCACGAGCACTACTTGTACACTCGAAATGAATTAGCGATACATCTACCGAGCATGCTCTCCAGGCATCATTCTGGCAAGCAACCCGCAAAAGCTCAAATCGAAGGAGGCATCCATCCACTATGTGAATTCTGTAATGAATGTTTCTTCAGCGATGACGAGCTGTACGCACATCTCAGGGAACATCATGAGGAGTGCTTTGTGTGTAAGCGCAATGGTGTCGTCCATCAATAGTGAGTGCCTGTCCGTATTTCTCCTTTGCCGTCGTTGAGGTCTAAGCACAGTTTCCGAAACTACCCCGAACTTGTACGTCCTCCTTAATGCTAGCTAGATCAGACAAATAATCTCTTGTTCAGGAAAACCACTTCAACACCGTACACCACCCTTGCGAAAACTCGGAATGTCTCGCTCGCAAATTCGTCGTTTTCAACACCAGACTCGACTTACAAGCCCACATGGTCGAAGAACACGGCGCTCAGATGAACACGCGAGACAAGAAAGAAGCTAGACGTGTGGAAGCTGATTTCGAGTTCGAGGCTATCGATCGGGGTGGGCGAGGAGGGCGAAGAGCTAGGGAGCCGGAAGGAAACCGGGATCCACCTCCTGCACCGCCAGGACCATCACGCCCGCCAGGGCCTAGTCGACGCAGGGAGGCGTTCGGAGGTAATCTGACTGGCGCTGCGCCTGCCAACAACAACGGCAAGGCTCCTGCTGATCGGGCATCAACGTCATCTAGAAGCTCTGTCGGGGAAGATGATGCAAACAGGTATGCATCAAACGATACCAGCTCTTTGAGTTGGGTGCTTATCTTCATTGAAGGACGCCGGCCTACATATCACGCATCAAAGTGCTCGCAGCCAACCCCGCCAACGCTGTCCGTGCGATGAAAGTCGCTACTCGAAGCTATGCCTCCAACGAGTGCGGCGCCAGAGATCTCATCCTGACAACATGGAATGTACTCGACCGGGACTTGGAACGCACATCGAGCGTCATAAATGCCTTCGTCGAAACCTTGACAGACGAAGAAAAGAAACAGGACCTCCTTGGTAAATGGAAAGGATTCGAGATCGAGGTGATTTTCCCAAAGCTCCCTTCAATGTGTACAGCTCACGCTGTTCCTCCTAGCAAAAAACGCGAGTTCCCCGAATTGACTCCGGTGGCAGTTGGAGGAGGTTACGCTGCGATTACCTCTGGTCGCGTCATAAACGCCAAGCATCAGACTGCTACGCGCGCCCAACGGTCTTCTCGTCAAGTCTGGGACCGCGTAGCGCAGGCCGCTAGTAGTTCATCTTCACGACAAGCTCGACCTCAAGTAGCGCAGGATCGTTTCCCCGCGCTAGGCTCGTCCAATGCAGCCGCTAATATTGCTGCGCCAGCACCGATTCCACCGTTCAGGCAAGGCCAGCGTAAACACCCCATGGTCAACCAACGGTGGTACTTCTGGCAGTCGCCCGCCATCTACTACCGTCGTTCCGCGACCAAGTTCACAGAACGTCAACAGCAACACTAAACGCGCTCCACCCCCCAAGCTATCAGAAAGCGCTTTCCCTGGTCTTCCTAGCAACAACAACGGGAGACAAAAACACCAAGTCAGTGGGAATGTGTCCTTGAAGAATATCATTGGCAATCAAGGACCTGCAACCCCAGCATGGGGATCGGGTTCCTCCACCCCTTCTTCCGCCCATAATGGCGGTGACTCTGCGGATGCTCCTGGGGCAGGGAAGGGAAAGAAGAACAAGGGAAAGCAAAAGCAGACCCTATTTACACTGGGTGCATTCCCAGCATAAGGCAATTGGCCCTATAGTACATCGGTATTTACAGGATTTGGGCTTCTCCACATCCGGGTTTTGAGTAGAACTAGTCTACAGCTTAGACTTTGATTGTGCGTCATGCCTAACTTTGATGACGATTTTACCAAACTGGTCCCCTCGCCTGATCAATTCGAAACCTTCATCGGCTGATTCTAACCCGTCCAAGACATGAGAGACGACCGGAACGATTTGATGTTCCGCCATGAATTTGGTCGCTTCAATGAGGTCCTGGCGAGATCCCATAGTGGAGCCTTTGTGTGGCCTCCGTTAAGTGTTTGCAACAATGGACAATTGGTTTCGTTTGCTCACCGAGTAGTTTGTAGTTTTTCAGGACTTCTCTCATTGTGAAAGTGATCTTCGGTTCGGCAGTCCTTTCGCAATGGTTAGGGCCCCAAAACACTAGTACGGTGCGATTTTCACCCACATTCCGTAGCATACAAACCGGCCACCAGCTTTGACGATCTTGCCTAATTCAGAGACGCCGCCCCCCGCTGAGTCGATTACGGCATCCAAGAGGCCATGGTTGTTCTTCCTTAGAAGGACACCAAGTTGATTCCTCCAATCCTCTACACTTCATCAGAACGAAGGAAATCCAAGAACCATCTTGGACGACTTACTATCCTTGTAGTTTACGCCTCCTTTTGCGCCAAGGGCACTAGCTTTGTCCAGCTTCTCCTGCTTACCGCTGGTGACATAAACGTTTGCCCCCTTCGCGACGCAGAGTTGTAAGGCAACGAGAGCAACACCGCCTCCAATACCAGTGATGAGGACAGTGTCGCCCTTTTTGACTTGCGCATTAATGATGGTGGCCCTAATATTGACACATGAGGACGCATCGCCAACCAACGCTTGTTTTCTCAGCTCACCTCCACGCCGTTAAGCCGGCCAAAGGCCATGCAGCCGCCTGAGTGTCGTCAAGGTGATTGGGAGTGGGTATAGCCTGGTCCCGATCAACGGCCACATACTCAGCGAATGTTCCAAGTCGTAGCCAAGCGCTCCCGCCGATGATACCAAACCTCAAAGTAACAGTATTTCAGGGATCTGCTGATGTGAATTTATCCAAGTGTTCTCACTGAGATTCAGGAGCGTCCGGGTGTTTCTCCCAACCTCGCATGGGTGTGACGAAGACGCGTTTTCCGATCAATGTGTCATTCTTGTCGTGAGACCCAACGACAACACCTATGTCCTTTCAGTGATACTTCATTCAGCGCACTTGTCGAATATACCTGCGCCATCAGCTCCGAAGGTGCTTTCAGGAGTGATACCGGGATACTGGCCACGACGAATCCAAAGCTATACATTCCCACTCAGATTCAAGCTATACACGACGAGAAGTAGAAACAGAACATACGTCTCGATGATTGAACGCAGCTGCATTCACTTTCACCAGCACTTGCCCCGGGTTCAACTTGGGAAGCGGTAAGTCTGTCAAATGCGCATCGTACACGTACACCGAGCCCGTTGACTTCTTGACGACGAGTGCCTTGTATGTGTTAATGGCCGATGTCATGTTTCTGGTTCTGAATACGCTCGAATACGTTCGGTAACCCACCGGAGCGATATAAATCCTGTGAACTATAAACTTACTGTTGAACCACCGGATGAACTGGAGTCCGAGCCGGTATGCTGCGGAGTTTAGAGATATGGATCCGCGGGACGCGCTCGCTTCGAAGTGCTAGTACAATCACTGGATGTTATTACTAGTATTGCGGGATGTAGTAGTAGTAATAGTAGGATACGTCATTGTCATCTAAGCGGTACGTACTGTGGGTGTTTGCCACCTAATTTGGCTACTCGGGAAAAGTCCACCACTTCTGTGTAAGCATGATAGCATCGAGTTTCCTTCAGTGAATTCTTTCTTTCCGAGACCGGGCCGGATTTTCGGAAGAGTGAGGCCTTGCAACTCGTGTACAGTAACTGCCCATGCTATCTCAACCACATTTCGCTTCTGCCGTTCTGGTCGAGCTTGCGAAGCTCAAGGCAAAGTTTGTACATTACGTCACACCAGCGCAAACCTAATAGCGCAAAATCAAGGATAAAAACCAGCAGCATTAACGCTAAGACTGACCGACGGAATCCTCATCGAGACGACGACGCATTGCGCGCTCGGCATCCGCACGTCGACAGGTATCACAAGTTTTGAACAGATTGTCATGCAAAAGGGTAGTAGAACGACGGAAGTAACGCCGTTTTTTAATCTTGCGGCGGCTAGAGCAATGCTCCCTCTTACGGCAGGAAGCGCGACGCTCGTGGATCACGCCATCGTGCTGTATAAAGGGAGACGGGCGCGACAAACTTGAAGCGAACAGGGCTTGAGGGGGGGAACACAAATTGTAAGCCGTTGACATTGACGTTGACGTTGCGCGCGTTCTGAAGTACGTTCTGATGCTAGACCAGAGCAGTACATGCATATGCCGTGAGCCAGATCCCAGTAACGAGGAATGCGCGGGACGACATGTGCACAGTCTATGCATATGGCACTCAAGAGGAGATGCTCGGGGACGGAGGAGACGGGGGGCATGATGGAGGAAAGGGAATGATCATAGGTGAAGAAACACTACATAGAATACAAGCAGTAATATCGACGCGACACATACCACAGGACTGGTAAGAGATCCTCCCATCCAGTAAAACAGAGTCCTCCCCCCACCAATTCCGGCGAAAATACAAATACATCCATTTTGACATAAACCGGAAGCCAGAACGAAGGCGCATCGGAAACACGCGTGCAATCGCCGCGTAAAGACAAGAAATAAGGAAAAAAAAGACGGGAAATAATGGACGCGACGGAGGCCAGACGCTGCGCGTCTCCATTTGTCTTTGTTTGTGCGGGCCTGGGACCCCCTTTAGAGAATGTATGCTCGCAACTATGATTTACCACCTGAAAGCATTGGGCCCTTTATCTTGGTACCTCACCCGTTCGGGTACACGGCAGCGGAGAGCCAGATATGATTCCACGTATAGATCTTGATCAAGCTTATCCAGTGTTTAAATTTCACTCTGAAAGGTCGTCCTCATCCGCGTCCATATCCGCCCCGTCTGCGGAAACCTCGCCTCTAACCACAGCGACCGAAAGACCAGGGACTTTATCCCTGTACCATCTTCCACGCGGAATATCAATCCGACACAGCCCAGACGCTGTTGCCGATGCAAGCATACTTGCTGCCTGAAGCCCATTCCCCGAGTTCCAAACGACACGATGGACGCCCACTTCCTTCGGCCAAGCGTCAATCCCTACAGGCGTTTTATCCACTTCCTTAGCCTTTTTATTTCTGGCTTCGTTTACAGGCATTATGTGCATTTCCTGGTTAACATAAGGAGTCAGAGGAGCAGGGAGTGTATAAGGAGGATTGGTGGACCTTGGGCAATAAGCACTCCAACATGCGATATTCTCTAGTTTTCCGGCTGTAATCCAACTGAAATAGTTTATGAATAAAAAATGGCTGACATGGAAGAAGATTAAATTCGGAGTGCGTTGTTCGAAGGCGGGGGGCTCACCACAGTTCCTCGTCGAGGAGGCCGCAGGGCATTCGTTGTGGAACAAGCACCATCTGCTGACCCTAATGCCAATATGGGGTGGTAATCGGAAGCGTGTACATCCTGCATCGACACATTAAACACCGAATGACAAGACTTTGTAAACGAAACTGACCCAAGGAGGTCCAGCTGGATCCATAAGCGTATGGCCACGTCCGAGCGTGCCAGGCAAGACGGAGAAGGCCTTGACTACGTTTTCGTGATCTGTGCTGATTGGTCCGGAAGTGAACGGCGAGTAGGTCATGGTATTGATCACATCTATTATGCAGGTTGATCGTTAATTCTAGCACCCTAGCAATAAATGAGGGGGCGGGCGAACAGACCTCTTGTCCTATTGATTGTATACCCCGAAGCCTGACGAATATCCGTTAAGCATTGGGTGCCGTCGTATCCTCCACTGGCGATGATAGTAGGATCGAGGTCGTTGCGGACCCCCCCTGTGGGCGATGCAGGCGGCGCACGGACCCACGCCAGTGCGCGGATAGCTGATTGATGTACTGTGATGAAATGGGTAGGCGTGACATCTGTTATGGCTGCAGGAGCTACATCAACATCGTACGTGGCTTTCGGTGGGGCGCGGCTCACTCTCGCCAGTGAAAGCCTTTAGGTGGTTTGCTAGGTTGTAGACTGCGATAGAACCTAGAAGGGAAAGGGTTAAACGATCGCGAAATTGGGGGGGCATTGGATTTTTCACCGTTGGTAGTCCCAATGGCCACAACCTCGCTATTGGCCCAATCGAAGGACCAACAACAAGCGTCAGGTAGCTCGATACGCAGAACGGGCTCGGACAATCTAACTGAGTGATGGCTACTTCGTCAGTAGACAGCCAACTTAGACCATGAGGACTTACTGTATACAGGTTTTTAGACATATTTGAATCTACAAGCCTCACATCGCCAGGTTCTAGAACAGCGTATACGGAGAAGGATCCATCTTCAAAAGTGCCGGCCAGGAGCCCAAGTTTGCGAGGACGATGTTCAAGCGACACATCAGACACCTTTAATTGCCATTTCTATGAGATTCAGTCCATTGCAAATGAGGAATGGTACCAACCATATCATGAGACGGCAGCGGACACCACTTCAATTCGTGGGCAGGGCCGTTTTCCAAGCACAGTACCATCTCGCACGTAACATTGCTTGACTCCGACGTTTCGTCGAAACCAAAGCTCCAAATTTGGACGCAACTTGGGATTGGCCGGGGGATCCGTACCCCAATTTCCGGGGAGTACGAGCGAGAGGGCAGGGGTGCAACAGCCAAGTACTGTTCATAAGAACGCGCTGGGTGGCCATGCGCTCGTTAGGAGATAGAGATATGGGGTTGCGGTTTCGTTCACCCTTACCTGCTCGGTCGCTAGGGTGTATGGGGCACCAGTCTAGTGCCCACACGGGCGCGCCAGCGTTGAATACGTGGGACTTACTCCCTGGAACGAAATTCGCTTTTGTGGATCATGAATGTGACGAATCAAGGAAGTCAACCAGCTCACACATTGATACTGATTGAAGCATGGTCATTTCGACTTTCTTCTGATCTCCGTACTTGCCAAAGTAACACGATACTGGCTGCGGAGGCTTGAAAGAACCATCATGCGTAGTAGTTGTATCGGAAGGCAGGAATGCAGCAGCTTGACTGCGAACTACTAAGCTTTAGAATATGTGCATTTCAATTGGGCGTACATACACTTCACCCAATACTTCCCAACTGCTGGTTATCTTTAGGTCGTGATAAACTCGAGGGCGTCGAGAACTTTCAGTGATCTCCTCTGGCTGCGCTTCCTTGAACCACCCTCTGTCTTCGAGAAGATCCCATACAGGACCCGAACCAATGCTGTGACCCCAGGCTTTCCCTAGTCTACGTGCAATTTCCGGACTGTAATTAAAAGCGTTGGTCTCGGTGACGCTCGGGTCTTCGAATAATTCAGGTGCTTTCGTCAAACGCAGAGTAGCCCCTGCCTGAATAAACAGCGGTGGTGCACGGTGTCGGTGCTGTGCCCTTGTTGCGGGTAGAGTGTACATGTGGCGCCGCGCAGTACCAAGCAGGCCACCAGCAGAACTTGAAGCAGCAGGAGCAACAACACTTGCTCTGGGAGCCGATTGCTTCATTTTCCCCTTGTTCGCGGCCAGCCTCACAGGCTTCGTAATGCAAACGATCTCTGTTTTTTCCACGGAGACATCAGAACCACCACCGTCCGAATCGGACGCGTCGATGTCCTTCGCGCTGCTCTTAGGGCCCTCTTGTACAGGAGAAAAATCGCTTCCACTATCCATTTCTTCGAGAACCTGCGAGGGCCCATCACCGTCGTCGTCATCGAGCCCAGCGAGGAGACTGTAGCTTGGGCGACTCGCTCGAGGACGCAGAGACTTTGTCATTTCCTGGTGGTCCGTGGATGAGTGTGGGACTTGTCACCTGAATACGCGCCTGTGCCTACCCTGAATTTCCCCGTGAGCATAAGGATCCCGTGTCCGCACCATTGCGTCACAAATTCGGACTCATTCCCGTTCCACCATGTTCACCATCGCCAAAACCGCGCTCAGACCCGCAACTGCTCGATATTCGGTTATCGCAGCAGCATATCGCTCTAAGCACACCCTGCCTAACTTGCCATACGACTACAATGTACGCCAAATCGCGAATTTGCCCGATAACGTTTGCTGAGCTAGTTTCAGGCTCTGGAACCGTTTATCTCAGAAGAGATCATGAAGCTGCATCATCAGAAGCACCATCAGACCTATGTCAATGGTTTGAACGCTGCTGAGGAGTCGTATGCCTCGGCACAGTCGACGAAGGAACAGATTAAACTCCAGTCGGCACTCAAGTTCAACGGCGGTGGTAAGCATGTACTTTATCGTTGCGCCATTCATCTGTGCTCATGCAGTGCAGGTCACATCAACCACTCTCTCTTCTGGAAGAACCTTGCACCTGCTAGTGGCGACGGAGGCAAACTTCCAGATGGCCCCTTGAAGCAAGCCATTGAACGAGACTTTGGCTCCGTCGAAGAATTCAAGAAAAGGTTTAACACAACCACTGCTGCTGTCCAAGGCAGTGGCTGGGGCTGGCTTGTTCGTATTTATTCTAGACACCCCGAATGTTTCCGTCTCACATTATTTGCAGGGATTCAATCCTACCACAGAGAAGCTCGAGGTAACCACGACCCCCAACCAGGACCCCTTGATAAGCACGTACCCTTACCCAACCTGCTGACTCACTGTGCTGACTGACTGCTATCCCAGCCCACGCGCCGATCATCGGTGTTGACATTTGGGAACATGTACGTGCTCAGCTTGTATTTGACGTCATTCCTGGCTAACTTTCTGCCTTGTAGGCCTTCTATCTCCAAGTGCGTACGCTCTCTGCAGTCTCTTAACCTTGATGCTGATAGAATACCGAACCATGCAGTACAAGAACGTGAAGCCCGATGTAAGTAGCATTCTCTACGTTGCGTCAACTTGTTCTGACATTTTCGACAGTACCTCAACGCTATCTGGAATGTTATCAACTTCAAGGAAGCCGAAACTCGTTTCCTCGAGGCCTCCGCGTAGATAAAAGTCTTGTGATGAACTTAGCAGCGATCACAGTTGTTACAAAGAACGAAGTTACTACTATGCATTGCTATTAAAAGACAATGAGTCCGTAAATTAGTGGAACCAGGGATAAGAATAAAACAGCAAGGACTGGGGGATATAGAGAATGAAGGGAACATAAACCATACAACATGTATTATCGATTATGAACTAGGGCTGGAAGGGGAAGAGTGTCAGTTGCGCATTCTAAGATGGCCCGGGGTAGACGACCTACACTGGGAGGATGCTGGTGAATGTGCCTTTGTCAGTTGGCAACCGAGGGAAGGGCGATTTGCGGCACTGGGGGAAGAATAACCATGGAATGACGGAGACATTAACATTGCGAAGAGAGCTTACGGATGCTTCAATATCCTTGATGGTCTTGCCGGCAGGGAGGATAGGCTGCTTGACGCGACCACGGGGGACTGGGATGACTTCTGAGCAGTCAATCAACTTCTTTGGGTTCTGTCCGAGGGTTGCCATCTTGGCCATTGCCTTCTCGAATTTAGGCACCATCGAGTTAGGGTTGGCTGGAGGATTATTAGATTATGAATGGAAATACATAGAATAAATAGTATTCACAGATGAAGGATTGCCATTCGCAAGAAGTGCGCGAGTCCCTTGAGGAGGTCATGAAGGTAAGTGGGTGACAACAGAAGAATTACAGAGGAGGACAAACCTCGCGAGAAGTTCGTCCGACTGGAGCCGGAATTCACCAGGGAGGGGAGACTTGACTTGACCCTTGTGGAGGGAGTCACCCGGAATAAGAGTTCCCTTCAAAAGTGTCTAAAGGCCATCGTCAACCGACAGCAAGGAAGGAGTTTATTCTATCAAGACAAACCTCAACGAAGAACTGCGAATCAAAGTCGGATGGCGTCGAATCAAAGGGGTGCCCAGCAATCGAGGGGTCGATAGTATCCTGAGCTGCGACGGAGTGTGAGGCTAGCAGAGCAACGACCTCGTCGGGCTTGAATCCAGCATCTCCCATGCGGGCAAGGATGCTGGTAACGGAGTCAAATGGCTCGGGTACCAGGTGGTCGGGGGACGGCTTCGTGACATTAGAGCGACCAGCCAAAAACTGGATACGTGGCCCTCCGGCGCAGTTGGAAGAGCCAACAGCGCCTGCGAACTGGATGCTGCGGGCGACATATCAGTTTCATGTAGTCAAGCAGCCGATGAACAGTACACACAAGTCACCAAATGAGACCTGGCGTTTGATGGCGATCGGCTTTTGCTGCTCGACAATGTCATCAACACCGTTGTTGGCCGCGAAATTAGTCTCGATGTCTGAGAAGAGCATGATGGATCCATCTTTTCAACATGTCCCGTTAGTGTTGATCATAGACCTAGATTGGTTGAGCCTTACCAGCGCCGCCGCCACTGTTCAGAAACCACACATTAATGAAGGGACAACATCACTATTGGAAAGAGAATGCTGACCCGAATTTGCCTTGTCTAGTCAGGGCGGGCGAGAATCCGATAGCATCGTGGAACGTCAGCTATTCGACATAGCATAAGCGTCGAATCTCGATACAACATGAGAGGAGTAATTTGTCATACCCTCAGGGATTCGTGGACCTCTTCGCCTGAAGTCAGAAGTCAGTATACAGCTGTGCCAATTGATTGCCAAGGTGCATACCGCACTCTCCGCCGTCAAATCTGTCGACAAAGGTTAGACAGCAATAAACACAAGTAATATGCAATATCTCACAGGTTCTCTTGGATGTCATCGAGGACATCGAACCACACACAGCACGCGTCATTGCTTGCTGTCCTTCCTTTGCTACATTTTGCGCGGTGAGCTGGGACTGCGAGAACCGAAGGGACCAGCAGAGCAAGAGCGATGGTGCTCAAGAGTGAATGGAATGAGTTGACCATAACGAAGAAGGGAAAAGAAAGAGGGTGGGGTGGATAGTCCAACGAGTGGCTGGCGAAACAGACTGAACTTCAGTCTATTTTATACGCGTCCTGTCCATTATGCCCGAACAAGGGATGTCCTGTTGACTGCAGGAACATGCATAGGATTTCCACGATTAGTTCCGTTGTCGTTTCCCTCCTTTCCAACAGCCGTTCGTGATGCGCCAGCGACCAGATCAGGACGACGAGTACGGGATCCCACACAAAGCTGATGTATTGATAGATGAAAGGTAAACCGAGCTGTAGAACAGGTCGATATGGAGAGACTTCACCGGTGACCTTGTCGGTCCGGGAGGGACCATCTACCCAGTTCCACAGGGGCGTACACTGGCGGTAGGCAATGTTGCGCCGTCAAACGTTAAAGGGGAAATGGAATGCCTAACAACATGTAAGTACGTCTATGTTGATGGTTGTAGCGTCAATCGGGGAGCCACGTTGAGAGTCGGCATGGACGGAGAGAGAGATAAACGCGGCTGATGCCAAGTTCGGTCTCGGAATGATTTCGAGGAGGTAACACGAGTTTTCATAAGTCTATAAATAGGTCAGTTACGCGTTCTTGAGACATAGAGGGTTGCACTTTTGCCAGACATTCGTATTTTGCTATTCCAGTCAGCGTGAACGCGTCTTCTTGCTCATTGACTTTCGTTACGGTAGAGATATGCAAGAGTACATCATGGGAATTTTGTCTGTCACCAAATATTAGACACGTTCCCCGACTTGATGATGAGATCTGGTCACCTTGCATCGTACATTACAACGTTGGCAATGGGACGAAAAAAGATCAAACATCAACCGCCTGTTTATAATTGAATTAAAAGCAGTCTCGTCCTGATGGTTGTCGTTTCAAACAGGCACTGGGCGCGTGTAAATAAGGGCACATCAAAGGCAGTGACATAAGAAGGAAAGCAGGACTTGCAGGGCGATTACTGACATTCTAAGTCTGTAGTCGTGATATCTCCGATGGGGTCCCCACATGCCGTCACGGCCATGAACTAGGAGAGTCCGCCTCCAGAGTCAGCGCTTTACAAATGCGTTTATTCCATCCCTAACTACGGCCAGGTTCTGCCTTCAAACCAGGACGTTTCAACCTTTGGGGCGAGGCGGCATTGAGCTATGTTAGTGAATGAGCGTCGCGGTTCCCATGGCTATTACAGGTGCACCTACGCATGTATGAGGACTACCACTACACCCGGGTCGACTGCTAGCAGAACATGTGGCTCGCCATCGGGTCTAGGGTTAATGGGGGACGCCGCCGAGTTGCCAACTTCACAGCACCTCGGTCTCTGTTGTCTTCCCATGGCGCACCCAGGTCTGAATTTGTTTCGTTCTTCAAGGTTAAGATTGCAGCTGCGCTGGAGTGTGCCGTAGCGCCAGCAATATGCTCATCCTATTGTTGCTTTTCGGCTTGTAGAGTACGGTCCGTTAGTGTACAGTGTTGTTTTTTTTGGGAATCGTGGCCTTGGCGAGTATTTGTTTCAGTTGAAAGTAACGAGGTAACTCCAATGCCAGATGTTGTGACGGCCGTCGGTCACGCAATCACGCCCTCCTTTCTGGAGACCTACCACCATCATTGTCAGGCTCGCACGGTGTACTTGCACTTTCAGGAATCTTGAGCCGCATGTGGTGCGAAGCTCCAATGGTCATTGTACTCTAAAGCTCGACGATTCTGGCGCGCAGCTCCCCTTCTCATAATGTGCCTAGACTCTATTGTTCGAAGCCGGCATGAAATCAAAGGGTCCCGTTAACCTCTACCGTTTACCTCTTCAGGATCCTGACCATCTTGTGACTCTAGGTTCTTCGACGTGCATAGACAACCTGGTCACCTACAATTGTACCACATACGGACCGAACGCGTTACAGGGAGACCATGGAGCAAGGGCCGTGGTCATTTTCAGCAGCTACAAGCCTACTGCAGGGCCACTGGAGACAGCTCTGGGCAACTGTGATACTCTACCTGACGCATTCAGACGTCTTCACGGCCCAAGACAACCAGCGGCCATTCGGCAGCACCCATAAAAGGCAGTCTTCGACTGGATTCAAAGTTACACACTAATAGACGACTATGCCTCGTGCTTAAGCTTCCAATTATGTCCGCTATATATGACTCGAGTTTGCCTGCATTTCTCTCACCCCCCTTCACACTCGTTTAGCCCCACCTTGCTGGCCTCGGTGTCCAACGGTGGGTTGCTTTTTCACCCTACACCAGCGGTCCAGCACGATGCCTAGAAGGATACTGTCCCCCCGCTCTTTTCGAAGGACTTGCGGTCGAGAGTCCCCCAGCATGCCTGATTATTATCGCAAGACTCGCCTAGAATACTACGATCCTTACAGACGCGCATCCCTCTATATTGAGCCCCTGGTATGTATTCTTAGACGCACCCCGCGCTTTACACTGACACCCGGCTCTATAGAATATAGACGATACTGAGATAGAAAGTCTTGAGTTCTGCTCAAGTTTCATGCTCGACGTAGGTGGATTTGGTCCCAATGTGATTCGGTTGAATGAGTCGTGTTCTTTTTCACTAGGCCGATATCTTTGATGATGATTTCGAGATAGCAAGTGTTGTAGAAGAAAACAAGCCATTGGCTACCACTGCGAAGTGGTCCGCAAAATTTACCGTAGCATGGGAGGTGGGTATCCATCGACATTAGCGATAACCTTACTTCTTGCTGAACAGGATCATATTAACCTAGGCCTTGTTGGTTTTCACATCAAAGTGTGCTAAACTGCTACAACCGAACTGACGCTTGACGCGATCTCCAATTTCTCTACTTTACTGCTGTTACTTAGACTCAACCCCCTCATTTATTTAGTTACTTTCTTGTCACCCACTTTTCGACTTATCCAATGTATCATGTCCGCATCTCAACTCCACTTCCTTATTTTGCACCGCAGATCCGTAGCTTAATTACAATTATTCATGTAGCTTGAAACTTGTCACAACATTGTTCTCAACTGTTACTTCCTGAAAGTGAGTATTTATGTCGGGTAGGCTCTAGAGTGTAGCGGGTAACTATGGGTGTCAACCTCCCGCTGCGAAGGTTAATTATCCAGGTTGTTGCATCCTCAACTTGTCTAACCATGGTAGCGGCGGAAGCTTGAGCTAGTATAACATCGTAACAACCGGGCAGAACCCGTACGTCTTGGGGCGAAGACAATATACAACGATTCTTGAGCTTACCTCAATGCAACTAAAGATCAGAATCAAAGCAAAGAAATGGCTGGGGATATATAAAGCAAAGATGTACTCTTACTGGGTTAAACAATCATTAGTCTTGCAGTCGGCTGCCGGAGAAACACATAGACGTACAGGTGGGGGATGAGAGCACTACTGCGTCTTCATAAAATTTTGATCTTTTATTCGTTGCTTGTTTTCGCGTCTCCTTTGTACCCTCTCTGCCTTTCCCCCAGGTCCATCGTCCGGATACACCTTGGGTGCCAGTATAGTCCACAGCCAGGCCGGATACTCGTCGTCAGGCTTGGCAATTACAGGCTCTTGTCCCTTAAGGTAGTTCACCCCGTCAATTACAGTGTTCGCAACGCATGATGATTTGGCAGGAGCTGGCGATTTTCCGTGAGTTCAGCAGGCAGTGCAAGACTTGGCGGTCGATGCTCACCTTCCGAAGCTTTGCTTGTACCCGTTTCAGGTTCTTGCTTCTGACTTGGTGGTGCTAACGCGTATGCGCGGCGCGTACAGCAAATTAGCACCGGTCGACGAACGGCATAGTGAAGGAACATGGTGGAGTGTGACAAAGTCGCCACGGGTCACACTAGGGTGACTACCTCATCACATCACGTGTAAATCATGTTGTTAGAGATAAGATTGGCGCGCAAACTGGTCACGATCATCACGATATCACTAGCGAGTAGAATGCGGGGAACATTGGCGAACAATTCAATTCGGACATGAATCTGGGGTTCAGCCTTAGCAGCGCATTCGTGCATGTCGATCCCGCAGTCATATTCCATCGAAGGACGCAGCAGTCAGCTGCATGACTGTGCTTTCAAGTTCATGTTGTGAACCGGTTTGTTTTCCTGAAAAATGACTCGGCGATCCTGAGAATGTCGGTTGCAGGACTACCCCGATGTGACTCATTCCATTTGGCGCCTGCCCTGCTCGTACCTACGTGTTCCACACGGCAAGAGTCGGGTTCTCCGAAGACCTCGCAATTCGGTGTCATCAGTCATCCTACATCATCATCCTCGGGCGTCCGAGTCAGAAGACAAGTGAATCGTGATGCGCGTCACCGTTCCAACGGCGATTCTTCCGATGGTTCACCCAAAGTGGTTCGGAGGAATCACATCTCGAGTCAAGTTATCTGATGCTGATGCTTTCACGCGCGCGTGAGATTTAGGGCTTGAGTCTATGGACCTGTCTCTGCAGCACTCGATCGGATCAGTGATTGAATCGACTGCCAGGCGATCGGAGGTGCTCTTTTGATGACCGGGAAGGTATCTTGAACGCACTCGTTCGACGCTCAAATGCTCGATCCGCCGACAGTGATCTGGGGGTATGTTGTCATCTCACTTTAAGTGATCGAAGACTTACCTCCTACTTGTTAATCCCCGGTCTTTTAAGAGATCATTTCCCGTGTCTGGTTACCTATTGTAGGCTCGCCAGGACCGCGGGTGATCTTCAAGTCCCACAGGCTTGGCCAAGGCTATCATCGATACGGAGGACGTTTATTCTGCGTTGTTCTGTCTATACTCGCGTAAAATGGCAAGTTTAGATGATCAACCCATTAATTGTACTCAGCGATATGACCCGCATTCAACTCACCGGCCACAATCTGATATCGTGCATTTCGGACCGTCCCCGAGGACAAGGTGACTTTCCATCGTGGCATAAACGTTAACTGTGGCACGAATACCGCACGTATGTCAAATATGTACACCCTTTCTCATGACACGTCTCGAGCAAGGACCGACATCCCAAAATTACGCCTTTACCCCGCATCTCCCCACGTTGCTCAGGTCATATGTGCCCGATATGTGCCTTCGAAAACGTGTCATCGACGTACTTGCCCGACTGGTATCTTGGTGGTTATGGCTGAATGACCACCGAGGATACACCGCAACTGAGAGCACATAGTACTTCTCACCGCCGGTGTCTATCTCAACCATAGGTCCATTTAATCAGGTACGCTGCCATCAAGCTGTTGCCCATGTTCAGCTGGCATGACTGGCCCCGGACATACTTCCGCTGCACATTGCTCGCATTCCTTATTTTCCGAGGTATCGTAAAGAGAGCGGTTCGTTCAGTTTGCTTTCGGGAGAGTCGAGACGAATAGACCTTTTGGTTTTGGATCAAGACTCTCATGAAGCTGTATCGTCCTTGCGTTGAACAACACCCTCACCAAACCCTTACTGCATTGTACGTAGCTGTAACATGGCTCGCTTCATGAGGCAGGTTTTCCCTTTTTGGAACGCTACAGCTTAGTTGGGCGCCTGTTAGTTAATGTACACGTTCCTTCCTCAAGTCCATCAAGTCCGGAAAAGCTGAGGATGTTGCTTCGTTCTGTCTTCTTCTAGGCGGCGGGCGACAGAAGATAGACGCTATGTTTAGGTCCCATTGCCTCATGTCTTTTGCCCTACGTCCTGGCGCAATAACACGCCTGACAGCTGACAGACCCAAATTTGCACTACTCTCGCGCTAGACGCAGCGGATCCACCGGGCGGAATACCCACACCCTTCTCGAATAGTCAAGTGCAAGACCCATCCTTCAAGATACGGTGTTCATTCGGCTTGGCGACATTCCTCTCCATCCCAGGCAATCTGCATGGGGTACTCCTCCTATCGTCGGTCAACCGGGTAGTTCCTTACCAGTGTAGTTCAGCGCTGTGTCTAGCTCGGTCCGGGGGACACCACAATTATGCATGTACCCTTACTCTTGAACTATGTATGTTAATGGGATCCACAGGTTCGTGTGGCCTGTACAGGGATGAGGCTAGTCACTATCCACTCTACCGTCCCGTCAATTGAGCTGACTCAAGAAGCGCGGCGAACTAATTCGCCAATGCAATTCCTGGCTCTTCCGCGACTAGCTCCGAGCAGCCTGCTACTTGCCTTATTCTGGTGACACCTCAGTTCATCCGCGCCAAATCAAGCTACAGTTTGTCGCTTTAGAAATTCTACCTGGATAACACAGGTATGGAAGTTATGGAAGTCCACAGCACAAGCGCCAACCAACCCTTCGGTCAGTGGTTCACTCGCATTAATTAAATATTTTTTGTCTTTTTTCGGTAAGAAGATACTCATGGTATAGAATCCTTCTGGGTAGAACGTCTCGGGTCTCGCACTTCTCGTGTGCCAGCCACCATACACATGTCGATACCTTCCACTTCCGTGTTTGCATATGCAATACAACATGAGTTGATGCTAACAGCGCCACACTTTCCAGCAACTTTTCGGGATGGATCATTGATTAGATGAGGAAACCATGTTTCTGAGACAAGATCATATCAGTCTCAGTCTCGTACATGAGTATTTGGGTGTGAAGTCGCGAGGATGTCATGGGACGAACCTAGAGTGGTTCGTAGTAGGCGGTTTCATATCACTCATCTTTATCTCTGTCTCCCATCTCGCGTCGATGCCCCTCTCGATCGTGTTAATTTTCGCTTTAGGATATTAGATTGTCGGCGGACAAAGTCCCTCGTTCACACCCACTCACAACACGAGGACTTAATATCTTGGGTTTGGAAACTGCCGCGACATAGGCGTCTCCAGGTTACTTCTTCAGGGAGACTAATCGGTTAATTTGTCCCCTCGATCCCCCGGCGTATTTACCTCAGTAGGTCCGCCTATTTTTGCCCATATTTCTGGAGATGTTATATCGAGTATTCTATAGGGCCACTTCAACTTCGTGCAACCCAAGGTATTAATCCGAGCACAGTGTATGCAGCTGCAATACTAGAGCATAAGCGTGCATCCCGCATCGATATTGATGGCGAATCGAAGGTTCTCTTCTTGCTTGCCAAATGAGAGAGTAGCTAGAGCCCGCGTTTCATGGGTACCATGGGCCATCTGGTGGTTTCAAGTCATTATTGACTCCGATACACTGCGTAGAAGCCTGCTGCACGCAGGCCTACAGGTTTACTTACCTTGCGCTAAGATCCTTTGGTTCGACTCACCAATTTACGTTCCCGTCTACTCTAACCGCTAATCGCCGTGCGATGGAAAGAAATCTACCATCTAGAAAGGTCAGACAACAATTGCAGAGTCATGATCCCAATCACAACCGTAATCGATGAAGTATGCCCTTTTAGCCGAAGATAATCGCACGATTATCTTCGAGTTACTCAAAAAAAATAGCACTGCTAATATTGCTCCGAGCGTATGAAGTCCACGAACCCTCTGACCTAGCTGCTGGATGGTCGACTGACTTCCAAACCGGATCTAGGAGCTACGGATCGTCGACATCCGTGCAGGTACGATTGCAAGGCCGCGCACCTGAAGAGAACTACCAGGCAAGGCCTGGCAAGGCATCGTGTCCCTTTCTTGTGGATCCTCATCCCCATCCCAATCGACAATGCTTTGTCGCCTCCTTGGTCTTGATAGGGGACCCGGGTTTATGATAATCGGAGAACCGTGGATGAGAAGAGCAGCGTCTGGTGACATTGCTGGTTTTCGACATGGAACGTCAATCAGTCTGAGAACATTCCCAGTTCTATGTTAAGGCCGTCGATATAGCTATTTCAACTACGCGTATGCTAAACGTGTGTGATGCTCGCGTCGAACACTTCGTGTCCAGAACCGGCTGCAACGCAATTAGCTGGGCACAAGGATCACCCTGCCCAATCATCGACATCTGTGAACGGTTAGACTACCGCCAACAGAAAATACGAATCTGCATTTGGTTTTCGTACGCCGCCTCCTATCTTATCGCATCGGACTTGACAATAATATCTGATAATTCTGCCATTCAGTACGGACCACTTCCCCGCGGGCCGCAGCAAGCGTCCAAGACTGCCCCAGGGTATGATGCGTCCTGTGAGGGGTATATCATATGTCACTGCCTTTTGGGAGCATGTCAACATCGCCACCACAGCGTGTTCAGCAGAAATATCATGCAATGGTACGATGTTCAGAACATGAGTAGATGCTGACTTCCAATCTTATCTCCAAGAACACCATCTCCGGACATATGTTCAGTCCCTCAACAACGGAAGTACGGGTCAATATGTTGCACCCATGAGTGATTTGGCGAACCCACCTTGGGTCAGGACAAACCAGCTACGCAACTACGCAAACCAGGGAGAGAGCTTCTCCCCCGGCGAATATCGGAACCAGGAGGCCATAATCTCAAATGCGCATTCATCATCACCTCGGCATAACGCCACTCTCAGCCCGCTGCGGCAGTCCACCGCACGCACAGAGTGCCCGTCGGCCCGGCCCACATATCCCGCTCCTCAAATTCCATGGCAATGCGGCTCAATCGCAGACTGATTCGCAAGGGCGATAGTGCCCATGTACACACCAAAACGCGTCCCATGTTTTCCGAGGACTCCCGAGAACATAAGTTTATACTCACGGCCGAGTTCAGTGCTCTCCCACAGCAGGGGACTGGGTCATGTTCGAATGAGTCTCAGCCGGACTGGCGTGTAGTACGTAGTACGTACATGCTTTCGCGCGTAGTGGTGAAACGGCAACGTCGGATACGCAGCTTGCCATGGAAATCATCGAAGAGTCGACCTCTGTTCACATGAGATACTTATGGCAATTCGAATATCGGAATTCCACATGCAAGGGTGCATCGGGTGAACCAGGTGCGTTTTGTCAAGGACATTTGACTAATGGACTGCTGCTAACGAGAAAAATCATAGGGGCTTTCTCGACGTTGAGCTAAAAGCCGCCCATTCCTGCATGTGGGTGCTAAATCGGACCAGGGGGTGAAGGCGTCCTGGGAAGGCTATTTGAAATGCATGGTGGGGGTCAGTCAGCAGGAGCCATGCCCGGTGGGTGTTGCGGAGAAAACGTTCGAGCCGTACAGTCAGCTCTTAGTGAGCTCATTAGAAAGTCATGCAAACTTCTGGTTGGATCCGTACTACCAATTCTCTCGTAAGTGGATGAGGCCATCGCAGTTGCACCATGCGACACGCTGCCCGAGTTCGAAATCGTAATGTGGTGCAAGGACGCCCTTCCGCTCAAACATAAGCTTGTCCGCACGTCATGAATGGGTAACTGGTGCTGGTGGGATGGATCTCCTTGATATGGCAAACGTTCGAATCAGTTCTGACATGACATCACTCTGGATTCAAGAAGTTTCGTGGAAAGTCATGCTGGATTTCAACTTCAAGCTCGGCTACTGCGTATCAACTCTACCTAACGTATGTTTGTGTGAGGCAAGATAGCTACTGGGGGTCATTGGGATAGGTCCGGTATCCCGTCTGATCAAGGGTATGCAACAATAAAGAAGCGAAAAGCGGCGGTGAGGCACTATATGCAAGCGAATAAATGTAGCGCGGGTGGAGGGGGGTGGAAAGCGAATTGAAAACAGGAAGCGGCAAAAATGCGGGTGCAATGCGTATCACTGATGTGAATGGCGGCGGAAAACAGGAATGGCGGAGAATGCGCGAATGTGCGCCAAGGGTTGCGTCGAAAGTGGTCGTAACTGAGATGATGGTAAACATAAAGATATCCTGAAAACGTGATTGAAATGCATGATGGAAATGATGATGCGATGCGATATTGTCCATAGCGGTTGGAACGATGCGAGAGAGATGCGGGAAAGAAGCGGGTATAGGCAATGAGAATGCTCCAATGCTCGAAATAATAACTGAGCGGCACCAATTGCAAGATGACGAGAGAAAGGGATTTCGATGCTTTCTCGCTCACTGGTGAACAACTGCACTCAACCGTCTTCTGACCTTCTTCTTCGCGCGGAACACGCCTAACCGCCATCGCAGTGCGATACAAGACCACTGACGCTTCAGTGCTTGTGCGCACGTTGGTGTAAACTCCTCCTGCTGCTCTTCTTCTTCTTCTTCTTCTGCGTCATTGTTGCCTGGGGCAAGTGTGCGAGCATCACTTCTGGCGGACTCGATCGATCGCCTCGTTGGCGCCTCCTCTATGCTCTCCGATAATCTCTTCTCATCCCTGGACTGCGAAGGGTGCCGTGGGCGTGCACGTAGGCGCGACACACACCGTCTGTGAAGTGGCAAGGGCTCGTCCGAGAGGGGTGAACCGTCGGAAGGCGAGTCATTCAAGGCCGTTTCGTCGGAAGAGTATGATATGGGCGAAGAGGAAAACCGGTGATGAGGCGTATGAATATGTGGATGTTGGGTAGTGGTATGAGGAGTAGGTGTAGATGGGTGATGTTCGTGAATACGGGTCGCGAACATAGCGCGATGCCCGTTGAGAAAATGGTGATGCGTACGAGTCATAGTGGTTGTTGCTGTTACTCGCGTCGTCGTCCTCATCCTCATCTAAAGCGAATTCGTCAACGTCGTCGTAGAGCGTCCCGAGCTCCCACTGTGGGCGAGCGAACGCGTGGGATGCCGAGTGAGTTGACGCGGCCCGTCGCTTTGTTGGCGAGTTCCTGGATGAGGAGGACGCGGAGGGGAAGTGTCTGAAGTCTGGGTCGTGAAGGTCGCCGTGATGGTCGACATAGGCGGCCTTTGTGGGGGTCGTGTTCGACGGTGAGTAGGCTGGTCGAGAGGAGGCGGGAGATGTCCGCCGCCCTTGAGGACGGGGAGTGCTTTGTGTGGTGGTGGTACATGTTTGGGAGGTGGTAGTGGTCAGAGTCAATGCCCATTTGATGCTTTCTGAGGGAAGGGGGGAGGACCTGAGCTTGGGGGGGCAACTCGGTTGAAGAGACACTTCGCTTTATAAGGATCATTGCCCCAGCGCATTTGTGGCCCAAATCGGGAAATAGCATCCGACTGAGCCGGCTCACTGCAGCAAACCAGTTCACGAGCCTGGTTCTTCGAGTTCTACCGGTTTCTTACCGGGGCTTGTGGTCTAAGACATTCGCCTCAATGAAGCCGCGTTGCACCGATATTCCTTTGTGTTCTTGCTTCTGCACCCATAGGGCCTCACTTACGATAATCGCCCATCGGTCCATGATCCTATCTCTCACACAAATCCGTACAACACGGTCAACAGTCTGCAGTCCACAGCGGAATCCCGATGTTGAATATCCGAGCCCCTTCCCCACCCCAGCGTCAATCTCCACACCTTGCCTTTCGGTGATATAATAATGACAATATAACTCTATAACAAATAAAATAACACCACGCGCCATGCCTGCCTGTTGGCCATTTCTTTTGCGCCCCCTCCCCCTCCACATGCGCCACGCTTGCGCCTCAATGTGTTTGTTTGCGCCTCTGGGCGGCGCCGGTGAGGCCACATCCCCCCACCGCGTAACTGATTCGATATCAACCGCTTTCACCGCATCCAAACTGTAGACAGAGGGTTTGATACGATACCGCCTACCGACCGCTAACGATGCGAGTCAAGCGCATCCCAAGGCGAGGCGAGCGCTGATGGGATATTCCACAAAGGCTTCCGGTATTCTACATTTGGTCATCGGATATGTATTCATTTGACAGAATCTCTATGGAATTCTATACAATACTGCATCCACTCTGCAGCCCGCTGTTGACCACATTTTCATCACCAGCTGGAGGAGGCACGCGGGGAAATCTTATCAGTGATGCAGCGGGCCACCTGATGAAACCACGCCGGAAGCATTGCTGCAACGCTACATGCTTTGTATCTGATCAAGGGCATGCATCCACTTACTGCACCGCACCATGTCGGGGCAACGAGATCGATGACGGGGATGCGTAGAGGTCACCTAAATCAGTGACCGTACCTGAGATAATCTAATCAGCTTTCCAGAATTGATCTCATCTAATCTAATCAAGCCCCAGTAAATTTCGCGACTGACAGCAAAACGCCTATGCTGTTCAACTGCTGTCGCGACCTTTCGCAGATATCCTTACATTGTATCGTTGAAAATGTCCCTAACATTGAACCAGCTCATCTGTGACCATCGTGGTCGCAGGAGTTGTCGTTGAACATTGCGATCACTCATATGGTATGCTTCACAAGGGGCCCGTGGCCTGGACCCATATCCTTCAGCCAGAACCACGGAACGACGACCCTCCATCCAATCGGATGTCTCCTCTGGGTTTTGCTTGCAAGTCGAGTCCCAGTGGTGCTTCAAACTCCCGTCTGCGATAATCAAGAAACTGGCTGATTGGGAACTATGAAGAGTCTAGGTCGATTTCTCCAACTCTCGGCGTAATACTCCCTGCTGATGGGCAAGTCTTCCATGCAGCCAATATGGATGGATATGGACTGTCCTTCCCGCGTTGGAAAGTATTTCTGGGAGCGATTTCTAGGATCCTCACCCCTCACCCAGACCCAAAAATACGCGCGTGCTACGATGTCGGGTACTCGGCTCCTCTTGTTTGGGAACGGTTTCCGAACGTCTTAGCCTTTGCTCTCATTGCCTTTGCTCTCATTCGCGGTTAGAGCGGCATGTATGGCCGAAGGAAGAACCGATTTCATCCAAGCTAACGGGCTTCCGAGAATAGGAGCTCACAATTGAATATTGTCGCGATTGCTGACATGTTCGTGAGTGTCCCGGATTCAAACGTTATGTTCAGCCATACAACATTTTGCGATCATTGATTTATCATACCAGGTCCTGTCGTCCACATGGTTCGTGTTGTACAGCTCGCTGCCAATGTAAGTTTTCGATGGGAATTCACCGATGATTGCAAATCGTTCAGATGTTCTTAGCACTGATTACAAACTGGCCTCCAAAGCTCCTGTCCCCTCCTTCGTTGTCGGACGGAAGAATCCGATGGGGACAACTTCCTCCCTCGGCATGCCGTATTCAATACCCCGGTCTTATAGGGACTTCTATACTTTGCAGCCATTGGATACTCAAATGACCGGCATCTGCCCCTCCTTGCTCGGAGCAGAAAAGCTTCGTGCCTGCTTCTCGTCGAACTAAAAACTTCCAAAACAACTGGTTCAGCACAAGCTGTTGGATCACCTCGTCATGTTTATCCACGGATAACGCAATGGCAAATCCTTATCGCGATACAGCTCTCCTCTTCTCCTCACGAACGCACACGATCGGATCGAGATGGCCGGTGTCTTACTGGTTCGTTGGTTGGTCGAAGGCAAGCGTCCATCTGCCTTTACTTGTCTAAATGACTTTCTTGTGCCGTCCGTCCAACACACTGGAGCAAACCCCCAAGCGCAGAACCTGCCTGGTAAAGCTTGTCGCCTTGCTGTGAGTCGGCTTCTAGTATTCGTGAAGTAAGTCATTAAAGTATAGTTTATTGTATAGCTCAAGGTTGTCATTTATATTTAGCATACCCCACACAGCCCTACGAAACTCCAACCCCTCACTCCATCAAGACACCATCTTCCCATCCATTGACCACGGAGGTATCCCTCTCGATCGGATTGACCGGCCTTCAGACATTCCCCTCTCGTAAAGGACTGATGTTATACCCCCTTCGATGCACACGTATTCGACTGGGTTTGGCTCATCAGGAGTGAATTGAACTCAAAGGCAACATCTGTCTTCCGTTCGATGAAAGGCTCCGATGTTCTTTGACAGAAGTAACTGTTCTAGGGCCCTTTGTGGCCTCCGTTCGGGGAGAGGAACCGTATGGTCGATGCTATCTTCCCACCCCCCGAACCACGATCGGATCGAGATACCGGTCATTTACTTGCCATGGTCGACGTCCCTCACTCCATCGATTTCGCCCTTTCATCCTCAAGGTTGGGTTGTGCTTGGCAGTGGTGCACCGAACGGCACTCGCACCATCGGACGCACTGCTGCTTTGTGCCGTGCATGAACGCCTCTGGCGTAGTGTTCATAGGATAGGCTCACATGAGTCATCGGATCGAGATAACCGGTCTTTTCACCTCGCCATGCTTCGATCCTTGATGCACGGTTTTATCATCATGGGTCTGGACCAGCTTCCTACCATAGATATCTTCAGTGGGACACAAGCTCAGCATTGGTTTTGGTCATGAACCTTTCATGCATATCAGAATTAGTTCTACGGCACACACGCTTTTTCAGCCTTCCAGAGTTCCAACGGACAGAGAAGTCACTTCTCCCTTTGTTGTTTATCGCAATCGCAATCACAATCGCTGATCCTATCTCTCCTGCAGAAATTAACTGGATGACGATACCGGCCTTTTAAGGACGCATAACACAAAGGAGTTCTGCGTGTCTGCGTGGTTCATCGACTGAAGTCATAGGCTCGTGGCGTAATTACGGTTGTGGGTTTATCACATCTCGTTTTCTTTGTACCTTCCTGACCCTTCAACTCCTTGCATGTCCTAGGATTATGACGTTCGACAAAGGCTACCCACGGATCTCACCGCGGTTTCTCAAGGGTTGCGCCACGGTCACATCTTTGTCGTCTGCAGCCCGTCAGCAACAACGCTCAATCGGCCGATAACAGCATCGTCATCCCACATTCGAAAACGAGGCAGACGGAATCGGCAACGCCACGAGAATGCTCTATAATCTATATTGCTATATTGCAAAAGTCTTTGATGGGCTTGGTCGGATACAAACATATGAAGTAGAAGACGATTCCATTGATCAACCGCGTGCAAAATAAGTGGTTCGAAAACAGTACTCTTTTTATTGTCGTATTTCAAACCCGCCAATCATTGTGGCTCAAATCACCTCGTTTACAGCTTCTAGGTCAAGTATATCACCTCTGGTTGCACCTTTCGAATGATAAGAGGACCATGCTGCCTAGGCATGCAACGAAACCAGGGCAAGCGCTTCACTTGTCTCAGTCACTTATTTCCAGTAGTTTCGAACGACCTAAGAATAACTTTGTGCTGTAAATGAGACACGATGTCGTCAACACGTTTGTTCTCACCTTCCAAGCTTCCGGTGACCGCATTCCACCTACCCCTCTGCCCAAGCAAACCTTGTGCTCCTTCGAGTCGCCACGGGCCGCCCCATCCCGCATCATCTACCCCTCGTCCCATCTTCTCCATCCAACACGGAACAGCGTCTGTACCAACTTCACCACAAGGCCACTGCTTGTTCAGGATGCTGCCGTGACTTTGATTGCCTTACCAACCCGAATGGCAAGTAAGCAAACAGGCCCGCAATTGGCTCGTAATCATCTCTTCTTTTCTCAAGGATACGACCACATCGCACATCGGCGAATTACTCGACGCGATGGTTCAGACTCTTCGCGAACTGATCTTGTGGCCCGTGAACCACCTCGATTATGAAGACATACGGCATGGATCATTGTGATGATTGTTTCTCTCGTTTGTCCATCTCCTAATCTTCGGTGAAACAGGTCATATGCCTAAATCGGTTATACTTTTCCCACGGTTTGGAACATATGGACCACCAACAGGTCTTCGAACACCGGATTCCGGACTCGCATTTCGCCGATATGTTATGGACTCGTGCCATACGCAATAAAGGTAAATCGTTACTAGGTGGCTTTCACGCTGGTAAAGCCTCTCTGGCACGTCGGAAGCAATTATTCCCCGCATCCGGTGCACTTCGTTCATGGTAGGCATTCGCGACCTTCCATGCCTAGGCCTATTCTCGGGATTTTTCAGGCCATATACAGGCGATACCTACGAAGGACGCACTTGCATCATTCCTCCGTCTCTTAGCGGCCTCACTGCGCAAGAATTCACTCTCGGAAAAGTTGTAACAACTCGGCGACCTTCCTTGTGCCCTTCGCACCGATAGTAACAAGCGATGTGTGTCGTTTCTACCTCATTGCACGTCACACTGGCAAGAAATCAATGTTCAAACTGCACGCCATGTTCAAGGGTGCGAATTTATTTGACATAAATTACGAAATAATTGTCCTGCAGGCAGTTTCCAACAAAATCGTTGCAGACATCGTGCCTCCCCGACCTGTTAGCGGTGTCATCTGACCCATCCTATTGGTAGCGTCCAGTACCATAACAGCTGTGCTTGTTGAAAGTGTATAGTTCGCGAACGAGAAGACGAGGTTCATTCCCCTTTATGGCCTTCGGGAACCAATGCCGCGCCAGCCTACGCGTTCCACTGGAACAAAAACATAATATACAGGCGTGTTCACAGCACGGTCGCGCTGTTTATGTTCCCGTGTATACATATTCTCCCTAGCTTCGATCTGTTTACGCGTTCACCGCCCCATTCCTGGTGAAACCGGCATTTTTCCCGGTATTTACTGATATAGCAACATTTATTGTGCGTGTAGGGTGCCCACGAGTGAATTCCCTGCAAGGGCAAGGGCGCTGCGACGCAAACCGCCTTCGCGGGCGAGCCCCACTGTATATTAACTGAACCGGGGCTCTAGATAGTATGAGCTACTGCAGTGGTGGGCAGTACGTACTCCGAAGATGCTATAAAAGCTCGCTAATACATTGGGGCTGAAGCGCTTGGCAGGCAAACACCTATCTGCCCATCATGGAGGGCGTAGCATCGCCCCGTGCTGCGAACGGATGAAAGAAGAGCGCGCGCGAGGTAGCTCATATGATCGGCTTCAAGCTTCAGTTAGAGCTAAGTAATTATAGCCTTTGACGCATTAGCTGGGGTATCGGATTCACCGCCCTCCTCGATTCAAGGTAGGCCCGGATAAAATCGAGGAAAACGAACTGGTTTTTCGATACGGGGGACGTTTGGGAACTTTAGCAGTGCTGATGAGACCGTCCTCAGCCGGACAGTGGGCACCATGCGTCTTAGTGGTTTGGGAGTGAGCACTTTCACTGCGCGTTCGCTGAGTCGACATGCTACGAACGTGCGGTCACACAAATTATGGTTTGCCAAGCTGCCGACTCTTCCAGATGCTCATTCGATAGGTAGAGGTAATGCACTGGTGTGGATAGACTCCCGAGGTGCGAGGTGATACATATTGTGCTATCCTGGGTAAGATCAAGATTCTTCGGTCTGGTGCATCATCTCTTTGACGAGATCCCATAGTCTCGAGTGTACACGATCTTCTATGTCGTATTGTGTCATATGGGAATAAAGCCGGCAGGCTTTAGGAAGGATGGATTCCAAGAAGTGAGCTACTGGACGGGGATCCGTGATGGGTGACCGTCCAACGGAGAGTATGCTGAGATTTGCAGGTGTCGCATCGTCGCTTACGTGGGGCATCGGGGTACATGCGTTCACGTATATCCCTAGCACGTCCAATTTAGGACAGAGTGATACCAGTGTCACTAAAGCGGACATGGTCAAATTGGGGACGCTCGATATCCCGGGGCTGTCATTGAGGTAGAGGACCTCTATCGCAGGCAGGGCTTTCGCAATTTCGATGATGTGCCTCGGGTCGAGCTTCAACTGGAGCGGGTGGGTGAGCTCGAGTTGTGTCAACCCGGATAGGCGTATAATTGGGCGCAGCTCGATGAAGGTCATTGGTTGCAAGGTTGCTGGATCTTGTTTAGCATCGTTGCCGTGGATGGAAAGTGATTCCAGCTTAGGGTAGTTGGAGGAAATGACGTTGATAAACCGAGCGTAACTGTGAACGGACTCCTCCCCCCAGTAGCATTTCAATGTGAACGACACAAGGTGGCGAGGCCTGTGCGTTTTGCGATAGTAACAAAGCGGCGCGAGCAAACGGCACGGCGATGTCCAGCTGCTTGAGGCTAGGGAAGCTATGTGGGTTCAAAGAAGTAGAAAAAAAACATCCCAAGTTGTGGCATGAGCGGGGTGGATTGTTGTTGAAACGAGACATTCGAGCACGGGGTGCCAGGCAAGAGCGTCCGCAATTTGTGGCACTAACCAATCACCTGGAAGCCAAAGCGTTTTCAAGGCAGGTAAGCCCTGGAGGATAGACGCCAAGTCAGAGTGGGCGACTTCTTCTGGTATGAGAAGGTAGCCGAGATTCAAGGTGTCCAAATGACGCGTCTGGAGCGGGAGATGAAGGAGTGCGGTCTTGGTATGGGGGCAATCGCCGGCGTTAACACTTGATTGTAGGGTGAGTGACTTGAGCTTCGCATGGGTGAATAGATGAATGTTTCCCACGTCGTCATCGAAGTCCAAAGTTTCTAGGTTAGGGAAGATTTCGGCGCGGGGCCGAATGGACGCGATATGTTGAAAGACGGATGGGTGGTAGGACTCCCATGATACTTCCAGGTGGTGGATCCTCCAAGCGTAACGGTCAAAGCGGCTCCAATCCGCAGGCTCAGGGCAACGAACAAAGATCTATCTCAAAATGAGTTTCTGCCCACCCTTAGTAATGACCACATTACCAGGTCGCCCACCGCACGGCGAGTGGTAGGTCCCAAAAGCTCGAGAACTACGTCAAACATTACGCTTCGCCATAAGATAGTCAAAGCCTCATTCGACCAAGTCTTGCAGACACAGGCGTTGGTGCAATTATCCTCTGGCTCTGAGAATTGAAAGATTCTCAGAAGGAGCTCTGGAATTTGCAGAGCTCGAAGTTGGCTGAATGTCATCGTCTGTGAGGGTGAGAACTGGTTAGGGCCAACCGAGCACCGCAATGTTTTATATCAGCGCACCATTCATTTACATAAAGAGCTAGGCCAGGCGCCGTTGCCGGCAAGATGGCTTGAGAAAGCATACTGAACACATGGTACCTACACTGCTCAGGCAAGAAAGGAAGGAGCCTTCTAGCCAGCCGTCCTGTATTTCAAAGGAGAAAAAGGTGAACGGTAACCTTTGACCGTCCATATGTTGAAGGCGATCAACCTCGAATCGAAGTCAGCGAGCTAAAGGCGCACTGGAGGTAATGGCAACGCCTTACGTAATCGGGCGCTTCCATAACTTTTCCACGGCCTTGCGCGTCCAACCAGTCTGGATAAGGGGGTCACTTTTCCGACTCTGTTTTACCACCCTGGACGTATCCTCAAGTCCTCCTTCTGCTTTGCCCGCAGCGGCCTACCGCGTCGAAGTCGATGGCGGCCTCCTTTGCGGTATATGCATCCCAATTTCTGAACCGGCAACAACAGAATGCGGGGACTTCTAGCTTATCATCCTCCAGTCAACCAATGTTCTTCTCTTTCACCACCGACAATGGGTCGCGCGGGGGACATAGCCCAGACGATTCTGACCTCGACGACGGCAATGACCCCCATCTACGATTAAGCAATGCTAGTAGGCTCGAACAAGGTCGTTACTCGCTCGGCCGCTACCCATGGACGACGAGGACGACGACCCTTACCTACGACTGGACGAGGACGATGGACCACAGAGATTTAATCCTCGTAACACGCACAGCTCGAGATACGATGTGCAGAACGCCCCCTTGATCTCGTCAGAAATGGACGATTCGCGGCGGGAGGCTTCAGAAACGAGGGGTTGGCTTGCACACCAAGCTTCTCCCTTGCGGCGTGCTCGCTCTCCGTCACTATCTCCTTCGAGTTCGTCCTCCTCGAGTAGCCCCCCTCCAGACATATTCTCTACCCCGAATAACCGTCCGAAGCTCTCATCACCTCGTTCTCATCAACCACCGCTTCCTCCCCCGACCTCGCGTGACCCAATATCTCTGTCACTGACCGAGTCCCTTCTTCCCAGAGACGGCGTATCACGACCCGTTCATGTCTTCTCTTTACCCGATCCCCGACATACTCCTCGCTCTCGTCGTAAATACCATGACTCCATATGGACAGCTCTATGGTTGGCGGGGGTAACTATTTGTCTAGTGGCATCACTCATCACCCTCATATTCGCCCGCAAACCTCCCAAACGCGCCCATCTAATTCTACCATACACAACGCTTCTCCATACAGTGCCACTGCTCACCATCTTAACCGTTCTGAGTGCCTGCGCAGCATACCTTCACATATGGTTACTCAAAGTTTTCGTAAAGCCAGTAATGATAGCGACATCAATGTTTGTTCCTGCAACATTGTTCATATCAGCCGTCTGTGCCTTCGTCGGTAGTTTCATGTGGGATGGTGATACAGAGCCTATATGGGGAGAGACCGTGGGGTAAATGACCATGTTCTACGTTCGCCGACATAGCTGACACAATCTCCTAGGCTGCGCTTGTTCGCATTAGTCCCTTTGCTCCTTTCATTGTTCACTGCCCGTAGACTCCTACATCTACCGCAGATCCTTCACATGGCATCATCAACGCTGGACTTATCGACGAAATTGTTGGCGGAGAACCCTTTCTTACTCGCTCTTTCGCCGGCTATCCTCTTATGTGCTTCAATCATCAGCATCCCCTTTCTTACCCTGGTCTTCCGCCTGCTGCTCATCGGTTACACCACAGGCGACCAAGTCCACGGGTCGCTAGAATGGCATGTCAGAGGTTGGGCCAACTGGGCGATCGTGTTCACCGTTTGTATTTGGTTATGGACTTGGGGGTTGCGAGAGGAATTTTGAAGATGACATGTGCTGGTGTAATTGGCTCATGGTACTTCGCTGAGTATGTTTCGCGCCCAATGTATTTGCAGATCCGTGTCTAACTAAACTTTCACAAAAGTCCTGTCGCGCCCTCTCCCTCTCCCACATCCACCCACACCATACACGCAGCTATAGTTCGGTCGACGCAACCTTCGCTTGGGTCTATCGCCCTTGCTGCACTAGTACTCACAATCATACGATTACTCACCCTTACTGCCATTTTCCTGCACAACTTACCCACCTATGTTGCCCGCTTCACGTCCTCCTTCACGACCTTTTTGCCTGCCGCCATAGGTATTCCTATACGAACCGTGTTGCTTGGCGCTGGTACAAGCGTCTTAAGAGCGTCATTCTTGCAAGGGATTGCTTGGTGCATCGGCACCGTCGAGTCGATAACAAGCGCTTTCAGCCGGTACGCGCTGATATATGGAGGCTTGACTGGCGACGCGTTCATGGATAGTGCGAGGAGAGCCCAGGCTTTGACACGGAGCGTAGAACAGAGGGCACAAACGGGAAGAAGAAAGTTCAAAAGCGAACGTGAGCTCATCAGACCGACAACTCTTCTCAGGTTCTGATCAGAAATCGTTTAGCACCAATGGCACTTTTGACGATCGCCCCGTTAACATTGACGTTCCCATTCGCCCTTATCACGTATCTCTTTGTCGCACACTCGCTAGGAGCACCTGATCAAGCTCTCGGTGCGGCTATCTTGGCGGGCGGTGTGACTGCACTTGTTGGAATGTTCTCCGTGGGCTTAGTTGAAGATACGTGAGTACTTGGAGTTTCAAGCCCTCCGTCACCGTGTATTAACGTACCTTACAGGGTGGACACATTGTATATCTGCTATTGCATTGATAAGGACCTTGGGGAACGGAGACGGAAGGAAGTCTTTTCTGCTGTGAGCATTCTATAACGAGTATCTACCCTTCCAAGTACCGATTTCTTCATAGTTCGAGTACGAATCTCGTGCCCCGGTTCCCCCCGCTCCACAAGCAGATGCTTCCCGCCCCACGCCTCGCCCTCCAGTTCAACACCAGCGTCAACCCTCATATGCCCAAGCTCGTCAGCCATTACCCCAGCCATCGCCGCACTCTCATTCCCCGCCACTAGTGATGGCATCGTCTCCGCTAATTAATCCCATTGAGTCTCCCCAGCCTTCGCATCGACCACGAACTCCCTCAGGCTCTCAGCTCTCAGTTCCGGCTGCAGTTGAAGATGATGACGGCATCAATCCTTTCGAACCGAGTTACTTGGAAGATAACACGGTGGTGCAGTCGGCGCGTGCTAGCTCACCACGTCCGCCAGTGCGGTCTCCCACCCAACCCTCATTTGGCGCACAGTCCTCCGCTGGCTCCAGCGCTTCCGCGAGTAAGAGTCACTCACGGAACAATTCGCTATCCCGGTCGCTAATTCAGTCCCGGGCGGCAGTTGTTGGTGAGCTTGACAAGAAGCCTGTGATCAGGCCATTCTCCCCCGTTTCCTCCCCGCTTGCTGGATCTGCCACTCGCGGACCAGAGGCCAGTAGGCAATCCGATAACGGCAGTGATGGCTCACAGTTCTTCCCTGGGTCGGGATTCTTCTAATTATACTGCACATTGGCACTTTCTTGTACCGTGACGATGTTAATAGATGTCGTGCTATGATCTTGACAATTTCGATAGAACGGGGTTACCTTCAATTCGTAACTTCAAACGCGCAGATACACACCGGTATCCCTCACTGTACTTACCATCTGCATTTCACTGTATCTACTTACGCTATATAATTCTTTGAATTGATGGCATAGAACGAAACCTTCTGTGCGATGCGATGCATCCCCAAGGAATGACGGGGACACCGCGCCAAGGAATTGGGCCAATGTCGGCTAAGGGTTGTTGCTCGAAGCATGCGATGCTTTGGCGCAGAGAAGTCTAGTCAATGAATTGGCTTCTCTGAGCCTCCAAGGACAGTCCGAACCCTGTGCTTCTATGAAAGCTCCTATGATTCGCCCCTCTGGTCATAGGGACTTCCTTCAGGAGGTCCATTGCCTTCTTATCCAGGTTCTTTGCCCGAAACTTGAAGACGGTTGTAAGATAACGGGCTTCAAGGACCATAACCGCTATATCATCGCAACAACTTCTGATGAATGTAGAGATGATACGGACCATGAACGGACCCCATCGATTTATTCTTCTGGACATCTACCGTGCCCATCACATAGGTGACATCGATGTTATTTCTTTTAGTTCTGGCAGTTAAATGTTGAGACTTAGAGGTCGGACATTGGCTTGCCAGGTAAGCTGAGCAGTGTGGAGGTCAATCCAACAGGACGTCGACGAGGGGTGTATAATTCTGAGAGGGCATTTGCTCAACAACTTACGACCCAACAACGGCCAACAAAACGTAGGCGATTGGGGCCTTGAACGTTTGAACCCCTACAACACACTCTAGCTCCTCCACCATACAAAGTTTACATTTAATCTTTACACGTACCCCCCTGGTAGCACGCCCCACACTTCATCATTACGACGAAGAGGGATTGATTTCGCTTTGGCGGACTCGGCCAGCCAATGAACCATTTAGTTTTGCTAATAAACATCAACGCAAGGGGTTTTGTAGGCTAATCCTTATGCCAACGTGCTCAATCATATGAATGAAGAGTCATGCCGAAGCCAGATGCTCCATATTATGGTCCATGTACGCGCTCGCCGGACTGGATGAGAGTCCCAGAGACTCCCTCGGGAGGATAGGACGACCAGCTACACCACAAGCACGCTCTGGATCAAGCATGTTCTCATCTACCGACTATGCGAGATGCCCGAAGGACAGATCTCGAAAGCATACCAGGACCATTCGTCGTACCTCGCTCTACCATATCCCACCGTTGTGGGAGAGCAGGACACGAGAACTCTCTTGGCGTGACAATGGCATCCTGCCGCATATCATCTGGCAAGGCAGCTCGTTGGCAAATTGAAGACGAAAGAGCTGACGGCGGGACCCAATAGAGATCTAGTGGCTGGAACTGAGCTCGGCCGTATCAAAGACGTACCACGGGACCTGGCAATAGGTAGATGAGGCAATGGGAAGGGCTCGGAAGGAAAGAAAGAAAAAGATGAGGGTCTAAAAAGTGGAGTGGCTGTCGTATACCTACCGTGTAACAGGGCAACCTTCCATCCTCTCGTCCTACTGCTCCACAACCACGCTCTCGCCGCTGTGCATCAGCGCAGAATGGCCCCTCGACTAAGACATTTAGCCGCTCACCCTCAGGGTTCGAATCGCAAGCAAATCACCCTTGAGAATCCGATAGAACAAGGGCAAGTCGGACCAACTTGGCGGCGGGGTGGCTGGGTTCATGTACTTCTCCTTCCAAGAAGTAAACCTTATAATCAATACCCAAGGTGAGTTGACCCTCGCGTTCAACACACACCACGCGGGAACCTCCGTAAACCCCTTCACAATCTCGCGTGTAGATATGCACATCAGGTAATGGCCCATGCCAGCATACGAGCCAGTGCGCGAGCCGCATTATAGAACTCGATATTCTTCTAAAGTTACATTGAATTCCGATTGGTGGGGCGTTGATACATATGATGTTGCATATGAAATATATACTCGTCAAGGGATGAAGATGCGGGAGTAGCCTTCCACTCTGAGATGAATCATGTGAGTGAACAATAACGATTACTAATAATGGTTTCATAACTTACGTTCTGCGACAACACGGACAGCGATGTTTAGAAGCAGCCGACCGCGACGCCATGCTTTCCCTGCAGTCGTCACACATGGCCAAGCATCTAACAAGGAAATCGGAACGGGGGAAGCAAACAGGGAGTACAAGGAATATGCAGACGTACCGGCATGGCCAACAAATTATTTGTCGGGGTTCGACGGTACATATGACACAGTTTCTTCGCGAATCATCGGTATCTGGTGGAGGGCGATTGTTCAACCGACTCGTTGGTGTTGGAGGATCAGAGGGAGCTATAAACGAGTGTTACGAGAATGAACCAGATACAAGAGTGGTTTGGAACTTACAACCAACGCCGCGAACCAAATTGGTATACGCTCGCCTTGTAAGGGGACTCGAACCAGCATGAGTCATATGTGCGAGCAGCACCGGTGCTGTTTCAGCAGAGGTAGACGCTGCCGGCGGTAAAGAACTGCTCTTTCGTTGACCAAAGGGATGCTGGAGCGCTGCCCAATCCGAGTAAAGCGACATGGCCTCTAGTCCGGGGTCCACAGAACCTTCCCTCGAAAACGGGTCTTCGGGTTCATGGATTTCTGGTTCACCTTCTGATATCATGCCATCGTCGGATGATCCTTCCCATTCGGCGTCGTCGTCGTCTTCGACATCACCTCTCAAGAACTGCGCGTAAACATCCGACTCCCATGTATCGAAGTCTTCGGTTGTGGCAGCATGTCGCGATTGACGTAAATCAGAACCTTCCGATACAACACCCTTATCTGAACGTTGGTCGCGGGGTGTTGATCTCGTCGCTTTCCTGCGCTGTACCATCGCCCATGCCAACAAAACGCTGCCCTTCACTACATCCCAAACACCTCGCACAAACCGTAGCAGCTCTGCGTACCATCGCCAGTCACCTCCGACGCCACCAGCTCCCAGGCCTATCCCCGGTACCCACCAGGATGATGGTTCAGAACCAGATGTAGGGCCTGATCCGGGAGCGCTGTGAACGAATCGTATTTCGTTAGAAAGACCACGATGCGTGTCTATTCGTGAGCGATCTTGTCGCGCAGTACCAACGCGTCTCCGTCGCAAACCTTCCAATTTGGGTGCTGGTCCGTCGTCCTTGGTGGTCCCAGGTTGCATCCAGACCACACCCATCCTACCGAGTCCCACGCTGCCGTAGCTTTCGCTTTCAGCTGTCCCATTGGCGACTGGTGCGGGGGCATTTACCCCGCCAACTTCATTCCCTAACCCTCTCAGACCTGTGGCTTCAAGGGACGCAGTGCCCACTCGAAGTAATAATACGCTGAAGTCTTCTTCCCATGGCGGGCTCCAAGACCATCCTCCATTTGAAGATCCTGATGAGAGGAAGAGTTGAGTAGACGTCGCAAGCATAGTGGGTTTCGGGCACCCACCCAAACCCGAATTAAGGCCTAGCCCAACAAGAGGACGGTCGATGCGCCCAGTCAGAAGAAGTTGGGTTATCGCATTAAGGGTGATAGTAAGCAGGCTAGTCGTCAACAAGAGACTCTCAAAGATATTCGGAATATAGTTCAAGAGAGGGTACGACGTGATTGACGGTGGGTTAGAGGTCTTGTCCGGAGGCGAGAATGGCGATGGGTGCGACCATAGAGTTAGATGGAAATGCGAGAGGGACAGGCAAGACGATAACGCAGTCGGGAGCAGACGATGGTGTGCCCAACGTTTATTAATGGAAAGGATGTGGAATATGGCAAGCTGCGCAAGTTAGTGGGTCACACCTACATTAGAGTGAACCCCAACGCACCTGCAGCAGTGGTATGGCAATAGTGACAACTACATGTTTGTCTGGCCGCGATGGTAGGCTATCGTACTTGTTCACATGGGTGATCGGCGACGAATAAATGTGAAGCAAGAACGCGTAGCCAACCTGTCCATGAACCAATTAAGTAGATGCACATGGTGCAGCAGGAAGAAGTCGGAACAGAACCTCACCAGATTGAAAGGGGACGTGTTTGCGTTCA
The DNA here is from genome assembly GCA_029467805.1 of Pleurotus eryngii var. eryngii. Taxonomy (NCBI): domain Eukaryota; kingdom Fungi; phylum Basidiomycota; class Agaricomycetes; order Agaricales; family Pleurotaceae; genus Pleurotus; species Pleurotus eryngii. The sequence goes on from SZVJ01000012.1 coordinate 3,291,400, forward strand.
TATGTGCAGTAAGACCGACTCCAGCACCATCTAATCCTTTGACCAGGGCTTCAACACAGAAGGCAGCACATACCGAACAGAACGTCCGCCAGCATATGGTCTCCATTTCCACGGCACTGCTCCACAGTACCAATTTCTGTACCCACAACCAGCTGTTGAAGTCAAACGTAGCCTGCCAGCCCATGGCACCAGCCGGTGGTTGTTTAGTTTCACCGTTGTGCGGCAAATTGAGCACATCAGCGGTCTGCAAGAGGACAAGGGTCCAGAGCAAGAGCATTCTCAACAGAACATATAGCGAGGGGAGGTGTGCGGCTAGTCGAGTAGATGTGCGAGAGAGATCCAAAGGCAAGACGCGAGAATAAATGCGACGCAGCATGTAGTGACCATACGAGATGTTAGAGTCGCCGTGTTGATGGTCATTATTACGGCCTCGATGAAGTTGGTGCAGCTCAGAAGAACGAGGTGGAACGACCACATTTTGTATACGGTGCAATAAGATCGCCTGAATCGCGTTAGCAAAACACAACCAATGCGATCTGCAGTCCAAGCGCAGAACGCACCATTACGAGAAGCCCGGCGGCGTAGCCGGAGGTGAAGAAACCCCACGGCCCAGGAAATGGCTGGAAGTCCGGGCGTTGTCGGGCCAGCATCTGCTGCTTGTTCACTGACGGTAGGGGTGTCGCGCTCATCGCCTCCTGCAGCGAGGTGAATGTACTGGATGTAATGACATCGTCGGCATTGTGTGGCAAGGCGAGCGCGCCGTCCATCTTCCGCATCCTGGCGAAAAGACGAGACGGAAAAGTGAGAATAGAGGATATGTTAAGAGAAAGTGTGAGATTGTATGAAGACGGCGAGATGTTCGTGATCATGGTGGTCAATGACCAACATTTCCCAGCGTGCCACTCTGCCGACCATCCGCCACGGGGATAGACACGATAACGTGACTTGGACGTTCTCCTGAGCCCCTCCTGAACTTGATATTGTCGGGGTCCATCAACTCGGAGACGCCGCAAATGGCCACCCATGGGAAAAAATGCAAGCTAATCTGAACCGTTTTGGAATCAGGCGTTTTGGGCCCCCCGGAGCCACCGCCCAGCAGAACGAAGACCCATATTGATGTTATTGCAAGTCATATGCTTCACAAATCTCCATAGAGTTAATGCAATTATTGTGTGAGTCATACCATAACTTCTGAAACTCCCGTGCCGTTCAGGAGTTTTCAGAGATGGTGATTTATGACCGTCAAGACGGAGAGGAAACTTGGAGGCGCATATGACTGTACATAGTCTGATGCGCCGAATGAATTACAAAGGTGATTCCACACCCAGGAGAAGAGAGCGAACCTCAGCAACGGCCAAAGTGCGCCTAGTACTTATAGGATGTGATGTCAAAGTCACTGTGATGATCAGAGTATACGGTGTCTGAGCCAGTTCAGTAGGCTTCGGCCGTCAAACGTCGCCGTACGTACCCCAAAGTTTCATCCGAATGTCGTAACCTGCCAATGTTATCTTTCACCGCTGCGGTTAGCTCGCAATGTTCTAATTTCTGACCAGATAGAGTTTATATAGTCTTTTTGAGATATAGGCCGCGGCGGGACAAAACGCGGAAATGGAGGCGCGTATTTTCGCTGGTACGAGGATCATTCACTGAGTGGACTTCCGTATGTTTACGCTGGAATGGTAAGAAAATTGGGCTTCCACTGATCGATCGAAGTAGGTGTTTGCCAAACGCTTTCAGACCAAAGAGCTTGATTGCCAGCTTCGACATCGAGCATCAGCCTGAACGACGCCGCCTTTCCCCCGCCGCTGCTTCTGTGGCGTCCTCAAGTCTCGATGCAGACCACGGTCTCCAGTTCAAATCGCCAAGAAACTCTAGACTCATTGAATCGCGTTTGGACCTCACTCACAACTGAGTCATATCCCATCGTACCCCCATATATCATCGAGCATCTATTGCGGAATTTATCAATCGAACCAGATGTCGCGTCCGCAAGTACCTTTCTTTCCGTTGGCAGTGACACAAAATTGACATGCCTATGTTGCGATTTGAGGAACACAGGGACCGGGGTTTTGCGGCCGTCACACGGAAAGGCTTTGCGGCCGGTACGGTGTTCCCCCGGGCCTTAGGGACGTGACGCGTGACGATCCGCGACCGTGGGACTTTCCTATTGAATGACCTACCGTCGAGGAACCTTTTGATTTTTCCCTCTTCCACACTGTCTCCTACATGGCTGTAGATATTTATGCAAGGAATATCAGTGTTACAATACTCTGTAAATGTCGTTAGGTGTGAAGACGGGAGGAGAGCTCGCAAACTGTCAATGTGTCAAGGTAGGAGTATCGACTACTATCATACTCTCGAAGAGAGGTTGGTTTATCGGCTTTATCGGCTCTTTATCGCCTGTTGTCTCATTCCTTGAAGGCCAGTTGCAAGGCCACTCGTGTAATGGTCACTCAAAACAATGAGGACACCATTCTCTCTTGTTTCCTACTATGGATTTATTTTTATTTACCTCCCCCCCATGTATAGCGAGCCTAGGAACACTGTACCGCTAACCATCCTGCGCCCCTCTCTGAAACTGGCCATCACCTTGAAATCAGGAATACAAGTTTTTTAATATTAGTATCAGTGCGAAACAGACGCCTTTGGCGCAATATGGCATGGAAACTGGTAGACCTGTGTTGCATTTGTGTTCCGTGTCCGTGTGACTTTCCTCCGTCGTTGCTCGAGGAACCTGTGGGTAAGTCTGGATCTGTTAGATCGACTGATAACAACGCAGGACTCCATCAGCGCACCATGTTCGCGTCAAGTTTGGTTTTCCACGAACAGCCCAATCAAGGGGCAGGGCCAAAAGAACACAATGCGCGTTGCGGGACTTGAGCCAATCTCAACGCGAGGACGCCGACGCATTATAACACTGGATCGCTGTGTCCGTCATCAATGTTAGTCCCATTCATCGGAGGTCTGCACGGCCTTCATAGACAACCCGCCGTCAAAATGCTACCTAGACGAACCTGGTTCATTTGCCCAACGCGCTGCACAGCGATGAGAGAAGTGACAATCAACCTACTCGCGATTTTCAGTATCTCGGATTTGATACGCCTATCCCCGCCCTCTATACGAGTTCGTTCCGGCGACATTCATACAATGCAAGACATCCACATATGACGTTGCGCCATATATGTTACCTCCTCCGAGCTACGTAGAAGGCCCCCGGCCATCCGTCTAGTGCTGGAGCGCTGGAGCCTCTCGACTGTTACGAGTAGCATGCGAATGTCCTCAAAACATATTCTGCGGCCGCAATGGGCTGAATGGACCCCTTGACTTCATATAGCCCCACGTACGTGAATTACGCATGTACTCCAGGTCCCCGCCTTCCTTAATCCGACGATCCACCACTTCGTGAGGGAATCATCGACTCTTCGGCTTCACCGACCTGGTTTGCCATGATGTCACGCATACCCCCACACGCCGAATCGCATGCTCATTCTCTTCTCGATCTGGTCACTCGCCCCCCTGTCCTACGCCTCTGCTGGAAACTCGGAAAACTATCCCAGACGGCAGCCAGGGTACCAATACGTGCGGTTCTGCGGTTCTGGTTCGATTCTACCCACACACTGCGAACTACCGGTGGACATGCACCATTCGATCACGACCGACTAATCCTGACTTGGTACTTTGCGTCTCCGCGCCGACGTTTTTGCCCGCTCGATCCCCTCGACATTGCGAATGGAGTCCACACTAGACTGGCGGGTTGAGCAAAATGCGCCTAAGGAGGACTTCCCAGCCCTTCTAGTCGCACAAGTAGTTGCTATAGTGCGCTGTCACATCTTGCGTTCTAATACGTGGCTATATACAATGTTAGTTGGCTTACCCAGCGTATGGCCATTTTCCAGCGTAGCAATGGAAGGTTCGTGTGCAATTTACGCTCGGAAGACGGACTCTTTCCGAAACAACCTAATGGACCTCTGTACGTCAGTTGATTCCAGAAACCCCGAAATTCGAGTCCGAGTTCGATTGGCTACCATCCAAATTCTGCATCCAAATGCTTTACTCATCACTCATCGCTCTGATCTTTACTCACTTTGCCGTCGTATTCGCAAGAGAAATTCAGTGATTCGGGGTCACCGTGGAAATGATATCTGAGTCAAAGTGGGTTGCCTGGTATAATTATGGTGAAGTGACTCGGATCGGACTCACAGTATATGAGTAAGGATGTGTGGCTGATATCTTATAGTGTGTGTCATCACCCCATCACCCACGATATCCTCCATGGCTGGCGTTATCTTCCGTACTTCCCTGACTACTTCCGGATCATCCATACCCAGTCATCATTTTATAGCAATTTAATCAGCGAATGCGTCATACTCCGTAGGCAAACTGGTCCGGTATTTGTATCGTGGTGTTGGGGATTTCATTTGAACTAGATAATGGGCGCCTTACTGCAGTCTGCTGCGTGCACAGCGAAGAGCATTGCTGTTGGGTGCCGACAGCAGCTTGAACAGCAAATGTTCTGCGATGGAAGGCCGAAGAACAGTGCAACACATCTCATCGCAGTTATTTCGCGTCGAAAAGCAGATATGCCTGTAGACGCTGTTCATAATTCGCATCCGTATCAGCAGGGCTGCACCATCTCTTGACCGCAAAGGTGGTAGGTGTGTGAAATTGCCATAGCGCTGGGGGCATTAGCAATATGTTGTATCCAGCTCACTATATACCGATAAATGGGACCGGGAATTCGAAAGCATATACTTCACAGGTGACTGCACCTATACGTATCAAATTCCGAACATTCCAGGCGATATTTCTATCAATCCCACTTTTTAGACTTTTTTTTTTTTTGCGAAACATATCAGCTGGGACAGCGGCGGGGAGCGACTGCCCCAAGCGGCACTTTCCACCATATCCAGTCACTGCAGAAACGCCTCATGGCCTCTGTGCATGATTGATGTCAGGAGCGGCTAGGGGCACGGAATGTCACGCGTTGGCATGCGTCGGAATCGTACTGTGGAAGACCGAAATTAATTGAGTACGATATCTGCACTGCATGAACATGAAAGAGGCAGCTTGTAAGAGAAGCCGATGGCCGATGGCCGCGTCAGTGGAATATGCACGTATGACTCGGTCGGCGGATCGACTCGCGCTCGCAAATTTGTGGATCCCAAAGACACACTTAGGGGGATGCAGGCGTGTCCCGCGAGCCGGGAACTGGCTGAATCATGTAGCAAGAGTCATCCGAATTTCGCAGCGCCTCGCGTAGGAGGTAGCCCTTTCCAGTACATTCTTGCCGTAGCTTGCATAATTGGGAATTTGCTGAATGCGGCAGTCCGCAGTGACTTGACTTGGGACCATGGAGAGTGTACACTCAGATATGGTGGCGTGCATAACTGCACGGCAGGCCGGATGTATTGCCGAAGGGTGCGGCCAGCTGGCATTGGGCACAGCGTATGTTCAAGGCACCTGATCGGAAGGAGACTAACCTTGGTCTCGGACTGACTTGTGATATTTTTGATGGGGAGAGGGAAACTCGTCCAAGAATTCAAGATGTACAGTGTACAACAACCAAATGGTATTGAGCAGTGTGTAAACTGCGTATGCAAGTTGTACAAATGCCAGAATCGGAGATATAAGTACTAGTATACGTGTGTTACAATGAGTGGGAGGGGAGGTAAATGAATGTGGGCATGATAATGAGAGACTAGTGGTAAGTAAATATTACTGTACTGTATGCATGGGCATGATATGACATGGATGATAGAGATATGCAAGGAGGAATAAGTTGAATAATGCAGGGATGGATATCATCGACTGAGCGATCAGTGCAGGAGGAAGACCTTTTAGTATTCAAACAACAGACGAAAGAGAAAAAATGCAATGATACCAATGAAATTATAGACAATGAAGAATAAATGGATTGTAATGCCGTTGTAGGAGGAATCGTTTGTGGTATGCGTGAGCTCGTTGTGAGTTCATGAATTAAGTTTTGATGGTGTTGATTGGAATCGAGGGGGGGGGGGAGGCCCCGCATGGCGAAATGAAGCGGATCGACTGGTTTAGTGTGTTAGGCGAATTGGGAACCTTGAATGAATGCCCTTATCCCGCTGATGATGGGCGACGGGTGGAAGCGGAATAGGGAAAGCCCTCAACAACTCCATCGTCGTGCTTGTAAAACCCAAGCCCGTTTTCTTGGCCGCCGTGGGGGGACGCACGGGAATGGTAGTCGACCGGCTAGAGAGCTCGATGTACTCGGCGTGAGGATGAATCTCGTCAACAGGGATAGCGAACGAATCATCCTTGGAGCAGGTCTCACGCTCGGGGCTAGTGGCAGGTGAAGCGTCGGAATCGGAGTTGAGGGTGGAGGGTGTGGCGGGTGACGATGAGAAGGAAGAATCGTCTGAAGAGGCCGATTCCGGGGAAGAGTAAGAGAGTTCTGGCACAGCTCCTGGCAAGGGAATGTGTACGGACAGGTTGTTGCGGGTATGGCGTTTGGTGGGCTGCACGTTATATTCTGTAGCGACTGGCTTGGTCGGCTCGACCGCGACTTGAGCGGGTTCCTGGTAGGTGTAGTAGTCCACTTGCATGGAACGAATTGAATATGGCGTAATAGCAATAGTAGCGATATCATCATAGTGCGCGAGGATGTCGTCCTCGGTGATAGCAAGCTCGAAGTCTAGGACGTCGAGGAATTCCCGCTCGATACGGCCGACGTCACGCTTTCCGAACACACCGGTGCACAGAGCCCAGTGAACATTCTTGAGCGTGGAATCATTGAGGTACTGGGAGATGGTTATGTAAATTCGGCTGTTCAGGGACCAGGAAGCAAGGGGGATACACACCTTTGATGCTACGATCAAAGACCCAAGAAATACTCGTTCTAAAGCCCATTCCTCCAGGGCGATGTGAAGATGCGGTCTAGCTCTGTCAATGTAGACGAGAGCTGCGAGGTATACGGGGGTTGCGACCTCTGCCCGGGTGATTACATTTGTCACGAAAGTGGTGAACTTTGTGTACTCTGAGCGACGAGACTTGCGACCGCGGTGAGACGAAGATGGGGACGGTCTTCCCATTGCGTAGTCGACGGTCTCTGCCACGCAGTCAACCATGTAATCTATCGAGTTGTGAGTAGAGCGTCGAGTATATGAGATATATTCTGATTTACCTATTAGTGAGCGAGAGATTTTAACATCGATGAGATCCATGATAGCCGGGGAGTGGAGGGAGGGGTGTGTACTAGGGAGGCTGCATGGTTTGAAGAGGAGGAGGAGGAGAGGGTGGAGGAAGTGGTGGATGAGAAAGAGCTGGTGGACGAGCAGGGAGAGAAATCCATTGCTGGTAGGGTAGAAGCGAAGGATGGATTGTCATTTCTGGGCTGAGTCGAGAGGATTATATACGGTGCTGACGGGATACGAAGAGGCCCGGATTCGGACTTGCACTTTGGTGAAACTAAACGGACGTCTCTCTCAGAACTCGATCAAATCTCAGATCTGCCCGGCTCAGCTCGGTTCATCATTCAAACCGGCTCGATCCGTTTACACCCGCTTACTACGCACACGCACAGTCAAGACTATCGTCATCTTGACTGTGCTCGTCGCGCCTCACAGTCTGCTCTTCCCCCGGTGATCCCCTTCCCTCATCACCCACTAAAGAGCGTACGCCGTCCATCGCCATCGCGCGCCCCACTCCTCGCCAGTCACCACGGTCCCTACGCTCGTCTCGCATCGGGATCCCTATCAACTGAGATGATTCCGAACTTAGCGCATCCTACCACTAGCTAGCCGCCATACGCTCTACACAACCTCTTCGTCGCTCAAGTCACTCTAACACTGCCGTAGCAACCTACCCATCTCAGCGTTGTCATGGTCATGGTCTATGGCGTTCACCGTGCCTCATGGGCGCACAACGATTATTCATTCGGGGACTCACATATCACTAAGCATTTGGAACATCGGCGATCAACAACTTACCAATAAATATTCTTTTCCGTCCATTCTCAGTTGAATATATCCCCTTTCACCGTTTCAAGTGGCTATTAGCTCACCCTGGCCGGTAAGCTCGGTTTTCGACCTCGAATTTCACTAGGTTGATTGTAGCCGAGGAAATGCACTCTAGAGACCATCTAGTGCCTTACACTGTATCAGTACTTGTATTCTGAATCAACGTAACACTGCTCGATGCAACACGCCTGTTACCATCATCATTCTCGCATTTATTTGATGCAAATCGACGCAGAAGCATGCATTTGCTCATAGGAGCCGATATCGAGCTAATTCGCCGTTGAAATCGAAAGCCGCTTCGAAAGGGAACGACGACAATTGTCGTTAGTAAAGCGAACCTCTCATGGCCTATCTGCATTAATCATCTACCTTTCACCTCACCGTTGATGCGAATAGGACCTCGTGTGCATACGAGCATCAATATGCACGGTCGTCTCGGTACATCGGAGTGCCGCTCTTTCCACCGTCTCTCGGCATTGTATAAATATAAGGAGTACCCCAAAGCTAAAACTCGTCGGGAGTGCCTGTTACATCGTGTTTTACAATATATTTCGACGAATTACCTCGTTGAAGGTGCTCTATACACTCGGTTCCGTTAGAATGATCCGCCGCCGCCGCTTACTTAGGTTCTGAGGTTCCCCTGGAATTAATTAAGTACTTTCAAAGCTGCTCCAATAGCCTCAAGAACCCATTAATGTTTCATTCAACCGTGACGATCCTACGCAACTGAACCGTATGTCGAGCTGATGACAGAACAGAGGACTTCGATGCCATGTTATGTAAATGACATCAATGCATCACAGCCCGGCGCACATATCGGTTGTAGAGCCACACATACCGCGAGCCATACGCAGCATACCACCCGCTCAAACCTTCATCTATCACCATGTCTACCACCGACGGTGACTCTATCGTCAGCGATCGACTCAGCCAGCTCAGCATACCCCCAGCAACGGCGCAAGTATCGAACCCGAGCCGACAGGCAGTATTAATCTGCCTTTCAACGGTCTCCCGTATCCCTTCCTAGGAAGTGGTGGCTGGCAGTTGTCCATGCACTCTGCACATTCTGACAGGGCTACGATGAGCCAGTTCGTCGACAGCGGGCCTACTACTATGGATATGGTATGCGCAGGAGAGCACAGAGGTTTACGGCTTGTAGTATGTAGGGTCCTCGCGCAATGACATATCTCATCGGGCAGGCGGATCGATGACACGGAGCATGGTCAAAGGGACCCTTCCTTCGCGGACTGCCAAATGTGTTATCTTACCCTGAGCATCCGGCGTCTCAAGAGTGTAGGAGGTGCAATGGGAGGCTTCGTCCTGATCTTGTGGCCGGATGCAGAGAGAATGCAGGTAAGGAGTTGACATGGGGTGGGATAGCAGTTAGTCAAGGGGGACGCCGGCCGGGATTCTGCACTTGCGAGGGCAAAACGGCTCCATAGCGCTGTACTTACGCCGTGCTAGTGGCCTGTAGCGCCTGCACTAGATTCCCAATACCACTCTAACGCGCTCGAAACACACATTTTGGACACATAGGTCAATATCGTCTGTAATACTTGTGCGCATTTGTCCGACGGATAGTACACCACCTGCCCGCGCAATTGCATCTGCACCGTTGAGCAGTAAAATGGTGCGCATCTCGCAATCCTCAGCCTCCGACTCGGATGTCTCTAGCATAGACATCAAGTATAATACTTGTCAGTTCTACACACGCCGGAAGTCTATGTTGTGGTTCTATCAGACAAAAGCCCTTGGAGGTGTGCAGGGTTAGAGCATATCGGAGTGCAGGGTCTGCACACGGAGACACTCTTAATTTTGCAATGTTCGTGACCAGCCGATCACTTCAAGCATCAACAACACTGCGAGCATCAATACATCTACGCCTCTCAGTGCAGGTACGAGGCTTACCCTTGAATAAGAATGAAAGTCGCCAGATAAGATAGGCGAAGTCATTTGATCACGACATTTAGCAGCACAGCACAGTGGACGGCACAATCAGAAAGACCCAGTGATGCGAAGAGAAGGAAGTGTATATTGGATGCGAGACGTAGCTTTACGTATTGATATTGAAGTACAACATATTGCGAATTGTTGGACGTAGCAAGAGGGAAAGCAAAGATACAAATGGACATGGGATGGGAAATCATTTTGAAGCGAGTGCCTAGGACCAGGGAGGGCTCTCAAGCCTCGGGATGTGTGGAGGAGAGCGTCCCTGTTGGGCAATTGTCTGTTGGGCAATTGTCAGACCGTTCCCATCAGACGGATGTCGAGTGGGGCGAGCGGGCGGCTATGCCGCGATAGTAGCGGTCGGGTCCTTCCCTTTATTTCTGCTGCCTTTCGGTCGCCCACGGGGCCTCTTGGCCGGCGGCGCATCCATTTGCAACAGATCACCAGGCCCACGCTTGGAATTATTGGCGCTGCTGATGCTTTCGTTTCCATTCAGTCTGCGGTCGTTCAAGTACCTAGAAGCGCACAGAAAGCGCGCAAGAGACATCATTAGCATCACGTCAATCGAAGGAGTAGTCACTAGTAGAGAAAAGCCTGGACCAAGTACCAGCGACGATGGAAATTGAAAATTAAATTAAATTGAATAGCTACTTGAATGAAGGAATGATTGGAGGTCACCAGGCGAACCTTATGTAAGCGACCCTTTGTGGGTGCAGTTTCGAGTCCCACCACACCGAGATAAAGATGCGCAGGGTAGATTACTCACTGTGACGACTTGTCATCGAGCGTGCTTTGTAGGCTGGGCAAAGGGGGCTGCCCCAGCTCCTGCCTCAAGCGGTCGACATCCTGTTTCGCGATCGTGTATTCACCGTCTGTCAAATCAGATATTTTTTGGCGTAGGTCGGTGCATCTACGAAGCACGGGGAATGAGTAAATGGACTAGAGCAACGGCGAACTGCTAAGGGTGGGTCCAACTGCCGAAGAGTTGAAATTCGACACTGCCATCATACAGCAAGTCCGAATAGTTCGATTGGTACTCACTCTTTCGATAAGGACACCTCCATAAGATCGGCCTAAACGAGAGCAGGCAATTTCGGACACTTGGCAACGAAGGAGGTGGGATTTGCGGCTCATACCTTGTCGCGATCTTCATTGATCTACGAGTGCTTCAGGATTAGGACAAACTAGAAGAAGCAGCAGTGAATCATGGGGCCCACCTCACGTAAGCTATTGATCAACTTGTTCCGCTCGCTTTCAAGCCTGAAACCGGTATGTCAACGAAAAGGCTCTCGCGATAAACGCATCCATCGCGTACTTGTTCTTCTGTTCTCGGACATCCTGTATTGCTTTGTTCTTCTGCTCCAAAGTCGCGTGCGCTGAGAGAATATGTGCTGTATGAAGTTGCAGTGTCAAGGCGTGTTTTCTGTTCGCGTGACGACCGATTTACACAACGTGAGCACTCTGCGGAGGAAGAGAAGATGAAATGTGAAACGGACTTCAATTCTGCGGTTTTAGCTAAATGGACCAAGTCTTTTGTCCAGTCTCCGGTCGCTATCAAAGGCACGGAGGTTCCTGCATTTGCGCCATTGTTGGATTGAGGCTGCTGATGTAGTTGGGCTTGCTGGGGCTGCTGGACTTGAGGCGGAGGCTGTTTTGTGGTATCCTGGGGCGCGATGGTTGTTGTGTTCACTGGTGGCGAGGCGTGTGCATTGGGTGGATTGTAGTGAACATATCGAGGCTGCGACATTTGGCCAGTAAGTTGACAAATGCCTCGATCGAAGTGTTTGGGGTCTTGCAACCACTTAGAGTGACAGAGGTTTGTTTGGCGCTGCTATTGTCGCGTGAAATTCAGGGGTCTCCTGTCCTCTCCTGTCCTTGTTCCTCTAGAGGCTCTGGCACATCTATACCACCATGTAGAAGAGCCTACAGATACGCCCAGGAACGTATACGACCCTTTGACTCACAAGTTCGCCAAGATTGCGATGATGTCGCACTTGTATAATACTCCACCAGGGCTTGTTCTGACCGAGGAGGTAGTTCCTCCTTGCACAAGAACACATACCTCGGTGTCCTGTTGCGAACTGGCTTGATAACGACCCTACATGTCGTAAAGATCGACATACAGGGTGACTGAGAAGATTGGCAGGAGACCGACTATCCTACCGCGGATTCTCGTCGAGGACAATAGCAACGCAAAGGAGAGAAGGTGCAGATAGACCGGCCAGACGTCATAGGAAATCAGCGTCTGGAGAAAGGCCAACAGAGCGCTAGGAAAAATTGGTTGATACACTGCTACAGTGACACTTGATGGTGTTGGACGTTTCAGCGTGTGTTGAGCATCAACTCGTATATTGGAAGCCATGACGAGAGACAATGGGGTTGTGAGTACTGGGAGGAGAACGTAAAGGAAGTCGGGACGATGTTTCCCCTTTGCATGAGGATTCCCGAGGATATCAGCGCCGACGAGCGAGGTCTACTGCGAGCGCAGCAAGTGGGACGCATCAAATTGTGGGCAACAACCCAGGGTTGCAACAAAACCACGTATATAACCTTCGCAGTCTAGCCCATCAATCCGAGGAGAGTTTCTTCGAATGGCAGAGGTATATACTGAGCCCGCACAAATGGCGTACGCTGCGCAGATGGGAATCAGTGCAGGGATGGCCGTGCATGGTGCTCATCGAAACTGCGGTCAGTAAACCATATGAAACGAACGAAGAGTTGAGCAAACGAGCCTATAACACTTGAATCAAAGCGTTCAGAGCCCTAGGTTCTTGTAAGATCAGGTCTGAACCGACAAGATGATAATTCTAATGGGAACTGACTCTGTCATACTGACCTCATAGACACCATGGGACCTTGGAGGTAAACGGGTAGATGATAGAACGGATGCGAGTATCACGGCCCATCCGTATACTTTCCGCTGAGGGTAGACATGAAGATCTCTGGAGGATTGTTTCAAGGGGGTGCACCGGAAATGCAACGTATTGAATCGAAAGAATAGTGCCTCTTATATTGCTGGAGGAGGAAACTAGCAACGACTTCGTGCCCGCTTCCGCAGTTGTGATGTCACTCCCTTGCTGGCGGCTTTAGTACTGCGGCTAAGCAGAGTACATTGAATGACGACTCTTGCATCCTCCGAGGACGGAAGACCGGGCAGTTCATCCGTATGTTCCAGGGTCGCCAGCCATGGAAGTTCGGAATAAATGTCAGGCGCTCAATAGGCGCTCACCGTATACTTCTCGTGCAGTCCACGGTCAACACAACTTTTCATCCTCAAATCCCACCGCGCATCTCCGTCATTATGAGTGTTCTAAGACCGTTCAGAGCTACTGATATGTTCAAATTCAACAACGTGTGAGGACGTCATAGCCGCCTTGTATATGCCAAGCTGACCTTTACCAGGAATTTGGATGTCTGGACAGAAACTGTATGTATTCGCGTATCAAAGCATTGGATCAAGCCTAACTACCTTCATGAAAATCAGTACGGTATTAGCTTCTATCTAAGCTACCTTTCGCGGTGGCCCGACCTCTGCTGTGTCCAGCAAGCGCCAAGTGGTCGCATGATGGGCTATAGTGCGCGACTTGAACTGTTCGCCGGAAGTCCCGTTACTGACAATCCTTCTTTAGTTCTTGGCAAGGCTGAGGGTTCTGGCGCCGAGTGGCACGGTCATGTAACTGCACTGACTGTAGCGCCAGAATACCGACGCCTCTCTCTTGCCCGAAAAATGATGGACCTGTTAGAATTCGTGTCAGACGAAATCTACCGAGGCTTCTTCGTCGATCTCTATGTTCGATGTGCAAACTATGTCGCTATAGACATGTATGAAAAACTGGGATATAGCGTCTATAGACGGGTAAGGGAATACTACGGAAGTCTGGGCGTAGGAAAAGGAGGACGGGACGAGGAAGATGCGTTCGGTACGTGGCGGTGACAACGTGTGGTAGCCGATCTGACATTCGAGAACCAGACATGCGGAAACCCCTCTCCAGAGATCCTGGGCGGCGGTCAGTCCGTCCAAACGGTAGAGATATTATCGTTAGTGCCCACGATGTCACATAAGTCACAGCATCTCCCCGTGTTCAATTCTAGCTTCTACATTGGTAAAATAATGATACTATATACTAAGTGGAGGGGGGTCCTCGGGCTCTGGGTTACCCAGCAAGGCCAGCTCGTCGTCATAGAACTTTGTCAGGGCCGCCCCATCGCAGCAGAAACGATTCAACCGAATCCTGATTTCCTCGGCCGCAGCTGCTGGTCGATGATCTTTGCTCTTCACGGCGGTGCCCATTCTCCCTGGTCCCATTAAGCGGTTGGTCAAGAACAGAAATCCTTGAGATCCGCCTAGGACTTGTATGAATGCGACTCCAGACCGATGAACGAATTGCGAGTGCTTGTACGGGGACCGCCGGTAAGAGTACACAACATCCACGGAGTCAGGGTACATCTCGGAGGCTTCTATGTCCAGGATAAAATCGAAGCGCCTGAGCAACGCGTACTCGAAGTAGCACTTCGTCTGTGTGTTCTCTGGTACTCTTCGCTCTAGGTCCGGCACTATTGGGGGAGGAATGGCAAGGCGGACCGGAAAACAGGACTGAAAAGCGTTGCGTTCTCGTACATCGCATATCTGGGTAACATAGGCCTCAACGAGTTTCAGGCCATATCGTTCAATCGCCCGGCTCCATTGTCTCAGTTGGTCTTCAATACACCGCGCCGTGGTTCCGATCCATTGGAGTTCGAAGTGCAAGACGGTTCCCGGGTTGTGGATGATATCGTGATGTAGGATAACTGTTTCGGCTTGGTCACTCCGCTGGAAACGGTTTTTATGTCTAGAGCAAGACGATCGGAGGGACATGAGAAACGCACCTTGTTGGGATCAACATCAATGACAAGCGTTTGGCTCAATATCAGCTTCTTCTTTCGCCGACGTGGGCTGGCAGGTTTGCGCTTGCCCATTATGTTGCTGCTCGGATAGTAACTACGCCCAAGTTCGTCGGCGCCACTCCGCCTAGATTTAAACCACCCCCGGGGTGTCATTGGAACGACGAACTCTCCTTTGAAACGGTAGAAGTAATGGCTGCTTTGTGTGAGCAAGAGTCAAGGACTGTATCGGGTTACCATCACTTACCCGTCAAGGAATCCATGATGACCGCGACAATGCTCAATCACACCTTGCTCCATCAACTTGACCCCGAATTCTGTTCCTTGAGCCCGGGAAGAGACATCTCGGAACTCGCGTACAACCCAAGAAACAAAATCAAAACCTGTGAAGGAATTGTGATACTGGGCCCCGTGCCACTGGTAATGTTTGATTGGCACGCCATCCTCCTCGCGCATGGCCTTCGGAATGGCTTGTAGTGGCATCTCACTGATCTCCCGCTCGCTCTTCATCTTCTTGCGGAGGGGACCTGCAGCGTGGATTTCATCCAGCTGTGCCATGAGGGAGTCATCCAAGACCGACATGGCCGGCCCAAGCGTAGTAGGGAGGAAGCGAACGGGTGGCGTCTTGTCGTCGACCTGCCAGCGAAGCTTTGTGAATATTTCAGCGAGCTTCTCAATGCCTAGTATCCTCGTTTCCTCGTCGTTCAATATTTCCCCCTGCGGTCCCACATTGGTCAGAGGCGGTTCTATTGTTGGGATAACGATGAATCGTGTTCGCCAGTAGCGGACGGCCTCGTCAAACTGCTGTTCGTAACCTCCAGCAAGCATATCCAATCTATGTCTCGTGAGTATTCAACGGTAGATCGGTAATTCATGAATTGACCCACCGATTCCAAACGTGCCCTTCAAAGCCATGAGAGGTAAACTCGGTAGAAAGTTCTGTATATCCACCACCCAGCTTCGGCCAAATAAGACATTTGTATTGGATGGGTGGCATTGGTGGCATGCGGCGGACATAGCGACTGACTTTGATGGTATCTCCTTCGTACGCGATTCGGTGGATCTCATTGCTCATCGAGAGGTATATGGGATCGACAGTAGATTGTAGTATCTCAGCTGCACCCTTAGGCTTTGGTGTCATATCATCGTCAGTGAGATATGAAGATGCCGTCCGCCGGTATAATGCTTTTGCTTCCACTGGGATACTACTGTCAGCCTTGGGCGGGCGTAGTACGAACTGGAATCCTTGCGCCAGTCGGATAGCAGCCATACCGCGCATGACCACCAAAGCCCATGAACGACGGTTGTCGTCCTCGTTTCCTCGAGAAGGCGGGACTTTGACCAGGAAGGGGTGCATCTCCCGAAGGTCAACCACAAAGTCATAAGAGTATACATCGTACGATGATTCTAGCTCGGAGGCTGAAGGGAAATATTCGCCCGTCAGCGGTAGACATCCCGGAGTGACCATAGACCGCCATTTGATTTCATGCTTGTAAACGGGCTGTGGGAACATGTGCTGCCATCGACGAGCAAGTGAGGACTGCGCCCCGGAAATAGCGGATTCCTTGCGAGAGGGGTTGGGCCTAGAAGATGGAGATGAAGATGCTATGGGCGCCGCTAGATTGGCACTGCGACGCTTGATTGTCATATGCTCATCTCGAGGTGGCGTATTGATGGGAGAGTACCGCACAAGAGGCGTCCGAAGGGACGGCGTGTCGTCGTCAATAACGCGAGATGCGGTGGAGCGATTTGAGGACGCGGTTTTGGCAGTTGCAGGGACAGAAGTGTTAGTAACATCACTCTGTTTGACGGTGGCCTTCGACACGGCAGGCATCCGAACGGGAGAAGAAATTGGCATGAGACTTAAGCTTGCTCTACTCGAACTAGGGGAAGCAGAAGCAGACACTTGGGTCGTCTCGGGCTCGCTAGGGACACTACGGAAAGGGTGAAACCACCAGGATGAGTTCTTCGTCTTGGTCGTAGCGCTTCTAATCGAACTAGAATCTCGAGAGGTGCCCCCTGGACTTTCTGGGCGGGTCATTCGCTGCGAAGATTGGATAGATTGCAATGAGGCACGAGAAGGCGAAGTACTCGCTACCGATAAAAAACCGCTCTGGGTTATCCTTTCTTCAGGAGGAAGATCCATGACGATGCGAAGAGGGCTCTCTTCGATGGGGGGAATTTTGGCAGAATCGATAGCGTTGCGGTGAGATACATGAGTCCTCTTTTCCGTAATAGTCCTATAAGAAGCCGCCACAACGGTACCACCGCTTGAGGATGCATAAGAGGAAGGGTGAGAGCTGCGGCTGTTTGTTGCTGGTTTACTATCGGGCTTGAGAGTGAAGACGCCAGAATCGTATTTGTCTGCCTTGACCTTGCAAGACCGGCCTTCCTCCATCCGCTCCGCGAGGGTGCTTATTTCTGCTTCAGCGGCAGGCAGAAATGGAACCTCAATACTCGAAAGGACATCGTGTTCGAGTAGTCCAAGCATCTGAATCTCATGCATCTTAGCTCGCGCAATGAATCTGGGATGAGCTTCTGAGGACAAGTTCACTACGTTCACGAAAGCGCTCACCGGTCCTGACGAAATGGCAAATCCATCTGACCATCCCAGAACGTAATTGAGATCCAAAAAGGCTCCCACCAGAAAACAGTCTTATTCAATGGATCCGCTGGGTTGTCACCACCGCCCCAGAGAGGATCCATTGAACGAGCGTTCAGCGATGTTCTTGGGTCTTTGTCGGTTTTCAACTCGGGGTCGATGCCTTCAAAGCTAAATACGGGACTTTGGTGGAGTGGGGGCTTCGCCAGAGATATCACGTCGAGGCCAAATCCTTGGTCTAGCATCCTTGTTGTAGTCAAACGGAGGAGAGCTTTTGAGACTCTAAAATAGCCGGTCCCGGGTGTGATTAATATTGTAGTAGCACCAGTTAGCGATAGAGACCGATCAATATAATGAGTCTCAGTAGGATTCAGCGCCAGGTTTAGAGCTTCCAGGAAGGGTCCGTCGTGAGCGAAGGAAAGACGCCCAACTAGCCTGACTTGATCGGCCGTGCCGGCCTGAGGATCAGCAGCGGCACGGTGATGGTGGTGCGTCAAGAGAATGTCGCGTTGAAAGTCCCAGAAAGAGTTCTTCAGGCTAACTAGGGTAGGTTTCCAGTCGTATATGACCTCCAGGTCGGTAATGACTTTGTAGAAGTCTTTGTACCAGTTCCCTTGGTCATCTACGCGAAGTGGTCCAGCAGCGTAGTCGATTTCTGACTGTTCGTAGTAAACCCGTGAAATGAGGACAATGGTGACGATGTGATTTGTACCAGCTTCCCTCCATTTGGCGAAAAGCGCGGGCAAGAAGGAATGGACAATCTTCTCGTTGTAACGCTCGCCGTCGCCAGAGAATTCCCAGAGCTCCCGGCAAACTTGGATGAAGATCATCACTTTCGCTGAAAGAGATCTGTAGATGGTTTTCGTGGTGGCCGTCATACAGGCAGCAGAAACCTTCAGACATTGCAAACAGGTAAGACACGTCTAAGACGATGCGGCTGCCTATGTACCTGCTTCGCATTTACGTAGATGGAGTGTATTTTCGCAGCTATTGCACCAATAAATGAAATTTCTTGATTCTTATAAATGCATTGTCCAACAAGATGTTCTCCTAGGCGCCACATGTCGTTTCTTCCTAGGTACTGGTCTTGAAAGATTAACTCAACGTAATCAGCTTGGTGGTTCTCCTTCTCGACCTGAAACGACCGTTAAGAATCATGCGCTGATATGATGTAGATGTGAGCTGACCTTAGTAACCATAACCTCCATATTGTTCCTCCAGTTGAACGCATCGGCCACAGGTTTGGGGATTGATATCTACAGAGGTGTTAGCGTGTTTCAGAAGAGACAGGTAACTCTCACCTGAAGTTGGGGTTTGGAAGAACCCTCGTCCCTGGGCACAATGAACAAGATACCAGCGCCAGGGTCACTGTCTTCGCTGCTGGCAGTGATGCGTAACATGTCACCTTCCACAACACCAGGCCATAATGACTGGTTAAAGAGGATTGCGCTGGACTCCTTGACATTGTCGTGTACCCAAGCATTCAGGATCTTGTAGTCTCCAACTTGCAACGTCGTAATCACTGGTGCAGCACTCCGCAGGATAGACTGAGCGGTATTTGACCGACGGCGACCACTGAACTGGGATTTCTGAGACTCTGCTCGAGAGCCTGGCATATTTTCGGGGATTCAGATCGTGAACGGGGGATGACCCTCTGTTCTGTGCCAGGCAGGGCAGAGCAGCGTGGCCACTTCGAAGAAATGAGCTATGGTGGAAATATCGTATTCGTTGAAATCGAAGTAGTGGGAGCGATCACGTGTGGTGCAGCACTCCAAACTTCCAGTCCAAACTGCCATCGTCGCCAACCACTATCAAATGCAGGCTCCACTTCGACAACGAGCACCAAGACTCCTTCGACGTACAATATTTCGGCCCTTCAGTGCAGCAGCAAGAACCCAACCTTCACGAGGGGATAGTGGTACATCAATTCTTCTAATCGAATTTCGACCTCGCTCATTGTTCTACCTCAGTCGTTATTGGCATGTCAGGGGGAGTAGACTCCTCCGTTGCGGCCAAGTTATTAGCGGAACAAGTGAGCTATGCCCTTAACCCCCGATTCAACTTTGTGCAGATATCCCTCCGGTAGGATTATAACCTGTCGGCTATCTTCATGAGAAATTGGGATACCCGTGATGAATCTGGTACGGATAGAGGGTGTGAATGGGAGAAGGATTGGCAAGACGTACAGCAAGTTTGCAAGACGCTCGACATTCCCTGCCGAATGGTCCGCACTCTTGCGCTCGTCCGCGAAACGTACTTATCATTTCCTCCTAGATAGACTTGAGTCGTGAGTACTGGAACCGTGTGTTCGAGCCTTCATTGAGGCTATGGGAGTCCGGAGTCACACCGAACCCTGACGTCTGGTGCAACAAGTGAGTGTTACAAACGTATACTCTAATTTATCTCATCGTCGTAGGGAGATCAAATTCGGCGCTCTTCTTGATCGCCTTCCGTATTCTGAATCAATACCAGAGAGGGCGTGGTTTGCTACAGGTGCTTTTCTTTGCCTATACACTTGGGGGCAAGCCTCTCACCCTCCAAAGGTCATTATGCAAGGAAGTCGACTGGGCCACGCGCCAAACTCCTTCGAGGCGTTGATCGGCGTAAAGACCAAACGTACTATCTTTCATCGCTTTCCGAAGCTAGCTTGGACCGCGCTGTATTTCCTATTGGAGGATTAACCAAGCCAGAAGTGCGCGAAATTGCTCGCAAACATAACTTGGTGACAGCTGAGCGACCCGAGAGCATGGGTCTCTGTTTTGTTGGCGAGAAAGGGAAATTTAGAGACTTCCTCGGTATGCATCCCCTACATTCGGAGACGTTGCCTTACACGAGTTGACTAGATCAATACATCCCTCCTAATCCCGGGCCTATTGTCGATCTTCTTACTGGTAAAACGCTCGGCGAACACAACGGCCTGTGGACCTACACTATCGGCGAGAACGCTAGAATATCAGGCATGCCGACCAAGATGTTCGTCTCACGGAAAGATATAGCAAGTAATCGGGTTTATGTTGTCCCAGGAACGTGAGTAGCAGTCCTTCTCAGTCTCATCGGAGCACTCACAGAATACCCACACAAAGTGATCATACCGACTTGTGGGCCACGTCGATCCGCGCAACCGGTTGGAATTGGATTTGGGCTGATTCACCTCCAATCGGGATATCTCAACCTGCTGGCACTCGATTTCGCGCGAAGTTTCGGCACAAAATGGGGGACATACCGTGCACGGTCCGGCGGTCAGTCTGAGTCGTTTTACTTCACTCCATCTCAACTAAGACATTATATAGACGGGCTGACGGTGATATGATCATCACCTTTGACGATCCACAGAAGGCCGTATCTCCTGGGCAAGTCGTTGCTTTATGGGATGCTGACTGGTGCCTTGGATGTGGGACTATTGTAGAAGGGAAGGACGATCCACCTCAAAGCCTCGATTATACGCAAGACTACCAGAAAGCAAACATAGCATACACACAGGAGAGCCCAAACCCGTAATTTCTACTAAAACCTACATCACCTCTCCTTGCAGTCCACCACGTTGAAGGGATTTAAAATACAACACATCCTGACAATGGTTCGTGGTTGGGAACGCCACCTCAACGTGCTTTAGCTGATGCGTTTCCTCATCTCGAGGCGAGTACAGTATCGTTCGTCTCGACGCAAGCATACCCCCGAGGAGGCCGTCCGCCGCGCGAACACATCCGCAGAGTGTTAGCTGATCTAGTTTAGGGCAAAGATTGTGATGGTAGTCGTTGAAGGTCAATGCGCTGATTGCCGTCTCCGTGATAGTGATACCCCCCTCTCCCCCGCCGACGACGTAGACTTCGAGATTCATCAAAGTGTCACTCATGTATAGCAGCGATTCGAGAAGTTCGATATCTGACATAGGCAAGCATCGAACAGCGAAGGACTTGATGGCAGGTGATGATCGGGAGAGTAAAGATATGAACTGTCGTTGTGGCCATGGTGGTAACCGTCTCGCCGACGTCCATCGCGCGCTAATACCCAGATCTTCGAGGTTCGGGAGTATTAGATGGTCAAAGAAGTTCCCCAAATGTTCCTGACTTGAGATGTAAAGGGAACGGAGTGGGTGGACGAGCAATGGAGAATCATCTAAGCTCTCCTCTTGAGAATGCTCCATGTGGAAACGACAATCCTGTAATTGACGACCGGATCGTAGCAGCGCGAGACAGTCCTTGGTAGACAGAAGACCCTCGATGTCGAGGTGCGTCAGTTGCGTGGGTATTGTGATTTGGGAGAGGCCAGCGAGACCACGGCACGTCAATTGTCGCAAGCTCGGCGCCCACGACAACAGAGAAGATAAAATTGGTGCTTGTTCGGGTGGAGCGACCCGTTGCCGTAACGATATTTCAACGTTATGAAGGATTGGCAAGCCCCAAGGCGGGATTCGTGAGAGCATGGAGATGAGACGCTTTGCTCGGGTGTAGTTGAAGCACATAGTGTGCCAACGGGAAGAATGGGTTAGGATGAGTTCACTGACAAGGTCGATGGATCCGAAATTGCCTAGCCTCTCCATCATTCTACCATCGTAGACTATAGTAAGATTGAGGGGGCAGTTCTTGGATCGATTCAGCCAAGCCTTAAGGAGTGGCATCCGAGGAACACAGACGTGGTTGCCCGCTAGGATGGTCAAAGAAGACCACAGTTCCGGAGTATAGTGCACGATTGTACGCCATCTGCGGCATATCTGTCCTAGGAAGAGAGGGCCACATCGCGCACTAGGTTTGGAGTCGGTGCCGGTTCCGTATGACAAGAATACCTGACGAAGAACTTCGTCCGGCAGCTTGAGGATGCTCAGATGGGGGTTGATAGATTCTGGCTCAGAGTCTACGCTCGAAGTCGGGGAGGGCCCGAGCCCCCTCCCAAGGAAGGAGAACGGGCGTTTGTCGAAGCTTCCTAGAGACAATGGGCGCTGCTCGCCGTTCCATCCATACGAGTATTCCTTGTCGTGCTCCGTTATTGCTATCCCGAGGTCGATGGGATCAGCTGCAGGTGCGTGGAAGATGACATAGTCAGGGTCTAGGTATCCCTGATCGTCGCAATCCTCTGGTATTGGCGCTGGTAGTGAGCGTAATACACCATGAGGAGTAGGGGATCGGCTGCTGTCGGACGAAGATGCACAGACTTCGCTGGGCCCAAAGATACCTTCATCGTCGACTGGCAATGGTAGTTGAAGATGTTGCCGTGAGAAAAACCTTGAAGACTGCCATAAGAGGCTGCCGTTATAACCTATAAGCACTTGGGGCGCTCACCGTCTTAGCTTTAGGAAAGGCATCGACGAAGCCTAAGAACTAACGAGAGTGGAAGAAGGCGGAGGAAGGGAGGGCGGGGCGATAGCTGGGACCAACTGAGGCCATCAAGGACAATATTGTGTTTTTGAAGGCTGGCTCGTGATGGGACATATCCGAGAGGGCGGCACACTATACATTTATAACTGTGATGTATCCTGTGGGTAACCAGACATAAATGTCGCGGCTGCGTTTCAAAGTAAGGAACTGATGGAGGTACTATGCGACTGATGCAGATGCATCACGGAACACAGATTGAGATCAGCTCTGGAGGGCTTGGACATGAGAATTCGCGGTCAAAGATGGACAGCAAGTGCTTCCCATTGAGGAGGTCGCCGTGGTGAATAAATGAGCTTAGCACCCATGTGATAAGTCACACCGCTGTCGGCGTCTATTTAAGGGTTTTAATGGATGTTGTTGTATCGTGTCTTACCCGAGGTGCACGGTGCGAAGTAAGCTGCTGCATCGCCGTGTCAAAGGAAGAAAGGACATTTGTTTAAGTATACAACAATCGTAGTAGTCGTGTAATTGCGCGAACGACCTACCATCTCGTCTTTGACGAGTATCGGAATACTCAAGTAAATACACCTAGGGTGACATTAGTAATCCATGTTGAACACGTTATAACGATAAACTTACGTGCTATGACATTGCTGCCATGATCGCCTGACATGATTAAACAGTGTCAGAGGAATTCAAACTTCCACGATTATCATCCTCTGGTTTCGAGGCGGGAATGTCTCGTGTTACTGCAAGAGAGGTAGACGGGTCCCAATGGGTCTTTGATGTGTAGATAGTACACTCGACCTTCTCGAATTGGGAGACGGGGAAAGGGCTGCGAGAAGGGTTTTCTACTTGCCAGTGTGAACTCGCCGCCCATACCGTGGCCATAAGAACGCCAATTATCTCAATGTAAGCATTCGAGATTATGCACATGAGAATCTTGAGGTAATCCCCTTCGCGGAAGTATAGAACCAGCAAAGTGATGCTGACAAGCACAGGGAAGATGAAGTTGGTGATCGCGATCCAGAATAGGGTACGAAGCCTGGCGGAATAGGAATCTGAGATGACTATGAGGGTTGTCGTTGATTGCGGGGTTGGACAATGAACTGACTAGGTTGGGTCGCACTGGGCGGGGAAAGCGAATTCTGAAGGTTAAGGCGCCACAAAAATAGGACGGAAGCAGTCCTGTAAGCATGTATCAGAAAGGAACATCGGACACTGAACGGCTGAGTATACAGACGTGTTATCGATGACTTGCAGGAACCACTCTACTTTAGGACCAGCATGTCTCAGCGAAAGTGCACCCATCTCCTCGTTTGTTGTCGCGCTCCTTGTAATTCTCGCAAAGGTCACCATGAACTCGATCACATTACCCACTCGCGCGGCCTTGAGTAATCCCAATGGGATGAAGATGGAGAAGAATAGTCGTTTCGGCGTTTGGCGGTAAGGAAAGACCGCGAATAGTCGAAACATCAGGATGGATTCCACCATGATCGGGACACTCGTGCTTAAAAATGTGTAAGCCAGTATACCGCGTCGATCTACCAGACGTAGTGGGTCTACAAGGGGTGGTACCTACGCCAGGCGTAAGCGTGCCGTATTTATGACAATGGTTGTGTATGTGCGCACCAGCGTTTGCATGTTCAGCAGTCCCATAGCTATTCCGACGCAAATAGAGACTACGTTGAATATGAACATTGGCTGACGGCGAAGGCGACTGGTAGAGAAAAAGAAGAGGGCGAATAGGAGAGGAATGGAGACCCCGAGCCATATGCTTGAAAGGATGATGACTTTAAGAGTCTTATCAAGTGCTTGAAGATAGACCGACATCAAATCTGGTAATATGGAGGCCATTTGTCGGGACTGGAAGGCTCGAGCCTGCTGTACGTTGCACCCACAGAAACATTGGCTTAACTTATATGTATTCTGTTCGTGAAACATTGGGTATGAAGCATCGTGGTTCATGCGTTAAGGTCGGAACATTCACGGTGAAAAGCGTGCGGTGAAAGATGAATCATGGAACGTCGATTGGAACGGATGCAGTGTGCGGGCATTGTATTGGTTTGTCCATGTTGAGCAGCCATGAGAAATAACAAAACTACCTGATATATTTGAGGGTGGCCAGGATCCGTGTGGTCGTGGTTATTCCCGAGCATGCAGGAAGCCCTGCGTTCAGCTCGAGATCTTGACATATGCATTTTCGTGGATGTTCACGTTCAGTTCTGAATGAGCTCGATCATCGAGGCATCCTTTGTTTGGTTGCATTTTTGACACCAAACACTCAACTCATCCTGAAGCTGATCGCGGCGAAACATTTTCTGACCATGTCATCTCCATCCCCTGAGGCCGAAGAGCCTCAAGAAACTCAGACTTTCAAATCACTCGGCCTGATAGATCCATTGTTGGAAGCCTTGGAACGCCTCAGTTTTACATCTCCTACTGAAATCCAGTCGGCCGTCCTTCCTCACGCACTTGAAGGCCGAGACATAATCGGTGTAGCATCCACGGGATCGGGGAAGACAGCAGCCTTCGCGCTACCAATTCTACAAAAGCTATGGGAGAATCCTGCTGGACTTTTTGCATGTATACTCGCTCCGACGAGAGAACTGGCCTACCAGATATCGCAACAGTTCGAAGCTCTCGGTTCCGCTATGGGTGTACGTTGTGCAGTTATCATCGGTGGGATGGACGAAATGGCGCAAAAGATCGTTCTTGCTCAAAAGCCTCACATCATTGTTGCTACCCCTGGTCGATTGCTGGATCACCTCGAAAAGACGAAAGGCTTCAATCTCAGAACGATAAAATTCCTCGTACGTCCTTGTCTGTACGTATAGTCGTCGTCGCTACTTACCCTCAACCAACCAAGGTTTTTGACGAGGCAGATCGTTTACTCGATATGGACTTTGGTCCCGTCATTGATAAAATCCTGAAGATTATACCGAGGGAACGAAGTACCTATCTATTCTCCGCGACTATGACAACGAAAGTCAGCAAGCTACAGCGGACCAGTTTGTCGAATCCAGTCAAAGTACAGGTGGCGGGAAAGTGAGTCATCTATCGCTCGATGGCCTGTGCCGTCTGTTGACACCCTTACGTTGAGAGGTATCAAACGGTTTCCACTCTCCTGCAGTACTATCTGTTCGTCCCTCTGAAAGACAAAGATGTCAACCTTGTCAATCTTGTCAATTCCCTTGTCCAGAACTCCATGATGATCTTTACCCGGACTGTGAATGACGCCGCCAGGTGTGTCAATTATATCGACTTCGTATTACTAGTCTTAATTTTCGACAGGCTGTCTATCATCTTGCGCACGCTGGGATTCTCCGCAATCCCACTACATGGGCAACTTAGCCAGAGTCAACGACTAGGCTCCTTGGGAAAATTCAAAAGTGGTGGACGAAATATTCTAGTCGCAACTGACGTAGCCAGTCGGTAAGCGTCCCACATGCCTACCCTAAGTTGCTTGATATTAATATTAGACTAGCGGTCTGGATATTCCGTCCGTAGATATCGTCATCAACTTTGATATCCCCACGCATTCAAAAGATTACATTCATCGTGTCGGACGAACTGCTCGTGCTGGTCGTTCAGGCAAAGCAATCACCCTCGTTACGCAATACGACGTCGAACTCATCCAACGTATCGAGAGCGTTATTGGAAAGAAGATGGACTTGTGGCCGACGGACAGAGAAGAAATAGCCTTGCTCAAGGAGCGTGTCAACGAGGCTTCCAGAATAGCCGTCAATGAACTGAAGGATCAATCAGGGAAGGGAGGGCACAAACGACGGCGAGATGTCAAAGGCGGGAAGGATGATATGGACCGTGACGATGATGTGGTGGAGGCTGGCATGCCAGTTAGAAACCACAAGAAGTCCAAGCGTCGATGAATGGGTTTGTTCATTAATTTATTGGCCTTGTATAATTTGTATAACACTCATCTGATAAGGTGATCCACCGTTAAGTAAATACGACGCCTTTCCAGAGTCCACAATCTTAGCATTGTCCGCCATCGTCAATGAGTCTCGTTAGGAGTTAGGGGGTGGCTTTTACTTGTGGCACGACGCGTCGATCGCGCGGCGCGTGACCGATTGTCGTTTGTTTCCCAGGACCACGGGTCCTCGCGCGTTTCACCACGACCACCAACTGGCAACGCTCTCTTCATCCCAATATTATGCCTAGCTCGGCGCGAAAAAGTAGTATCGGAACATCTCGACGCGCCTCGCAAAAAGGGCCACATTCCTTACCGAGGGGACAATCCTGAAGTTGGCAAGAAGACAGGCATTCCCGTTCGCCATGTCGAGCGCAAGTCTGATGGTTTTGAGCCATTCGAAGAGGTGATGCGCCAGGCAGATGGGCGGACACCTCCACGTCCAAAATCCAAGAAGCAGAAGGCTCAAAAACTCGCTGCTTTGGATGAAGAGGAGGATGGCGAAATGTCCATGGAATTGGACGATAGTGCGTCCTTGTAATATCCTTCTTAGCAGTGAATTTTGACGTGTGCTTTTAGATACTAGTACTCCTCTGAATTACTTCAAGAATGCTCGCCAGCAACCTCTAAGTGCACATCGCGTTGGATCGTCTTCTCGTCCTGTGGGACGTCCATCTCTGGTGGACTACGACCAACTACCCTCCCCCCGTCGTTTCTCACTGGCGAGCACCTCAGCGGGGCCGTCGCGCTTATCTCGGTCATTTGCTGCGAATGACAATTTCGACGACGACGATGAAGACGATGGTGGTGGCGATTTTGAACACAACCCACCCTTTGAGCCTCACGACCAAGGTGCCTCTGGCAGTGATGATGAGCTAGCTCAGCAGCCGCACTCAAGAAACAGTCGCCGTGTGTCATTCAGTGCGATGAATGAGGACATGGAGGAGGATGAAGACGAGCAACCTACACAACCACCCTCAAGTCATGCTTCGCCTTCACGACGAAAATCTAAAGGAAAGGGTAAAGCCACGGAGGAAGATCTGGAGGAGGACTTTGCGCAAGAACTCGATGACTTGGGCTCCATGGAGAATGGCGTCGTCTCCGACAATGAACAGGAGGAGGAGCAACAGAGAAGTCCTGTAGAAAAAGCGAAGATCAAGCGGGGGAAACAACCTGCTAAGAGAACTAAGAGAGCAGCCGAAGAACCTCCTAGTAGATCAAGTGAGTTCTAAATCTACATTTGTCTAACCCTTCGTTAAACGAAGTCGCTAAGGCTCTCCCACTGGTGTGCGAAGGAGTAAACGTTTCCGCTTCCGCCCTTTGGAGTGGTGGCGTCAGGAGCGAGTAGTGTATGGACGACGCGATTCAACCTCTGGTCCTGTCTTGGTGCCGCATATCAAGGAGGTTATAACCATTCCCCAGGAGGCACCCGTGCCGCTAGGGGCGAAGCACAAACGACGAGGGGCACGGGGTCGTAGTAAAAGCAAGGCCAATTCGCCGCCGCCAGCAAGCAATCCAGAGGAAGGGTGGGATGATGACACGGTTCCTCATGCGCACGTCGTTGATTTTGTGACAGGAGAAGAAGTGGATAGACGTGAGTATCCCTTGCTGTCATTCAGTGTTTCATGTGTTCAATCGAGTTATTATTTAGGCATAGCATATACGCCTAAAATGCTTAACCCCCAGCCAGCGGCCAATGCAGACTGGCGGTTCGAGAAAGTTTTCGGGGACGGCGATTTTATAGCCTCTGGCGAGTTGATTATTCCTCCTGGTTGTCGCAAGCCGAGCAAACCAACCAAAGACAACACCTATGTATGTATCAACCACTATCTGTCCTCACCCCTGCTGAGACCAGCGTAGATGTTCTATATCATCGCGGGTGCTATCAATCTACGAATTCATAATTCGAGCCTCATCCTAGCGACTGGCGCAATGTTCATGGTTCCAAGAGGTGCGAGTCCGACGCGCTTGCTTCAACTCCTGGCTAATTGTGGCTTCTAGGAAATACTTATTTTATCGAGAACATAAGCCAGCGTGACGTTCGCTTGTTCTTTACCCAAGCACGCAAACTAATAGACGACGAAGAACCCCCTCAGCTACAAGACCCTCCGTCCGTCGCTTCAAGTAGAGCGATGCCAGCTGCCCGATCATCAAGTGCGGGGCATCTGTCCCGTCCTCAGCCTACGAATAGCCTCAAAAGAGCTCATTCTACACGAGTTTGATTTCCTCTTCTTTTCATTGAAAATCTCATCATGTATCACATATTGGAAGCACTTGTATCCATATTCATATTTCTATTGTTATGTACATCTTCGTAGGTAATGCAGGTCACATCCGAACTCTGGTATTGCTATCCCTACATGATCCTATCCATTTTCTGAATGCACGCACTACTTCCTTTCCTTCATTCCGTGTTTAACGTCTGCTGGGCATTTTGCGGTAGATGAGGGATCGGTCGATAGGGGTGAAGTGAGAAATGGGTATCTCTTGATTGCTGCTTTGGGGACTCGAAGATCATCAAGATAGTTTCTGACTTGCGGGGTAAGTATGGATTAAGCACGTAAATATGCATTATGATTGAATAATTTTCTGTAAATACATGCGAGATTATGCGATGACCATGCAAGAATATGATCCAGGACTGGTAAGTAAACGAGAGACAGTGGGAGAGCAAGTATGGAGGTTAAGGAGGGAAGAGGGTATCAAGTGTGCTAAGACTGCTGCGGCCATGAATCCGTACCTCTGTCCTGAGGGAAAGGAATATGGGAGAAAGTCCTAGGTCCTGCTGGGTGGAAGCTTTGGTTCTGAGGGACTGAAGGGAAAGCGTCAAATAAATCTAACGTTGGAGCGGAAGAAGTGCTAGATGCAACAGAGATGTAGGATTCAGGTCTGTTGGGAGAAGTAGGATGTGTGGGTGAAGGTGGGTGTAGACCCGCGGACGGAGGTAGGGTGTGCTCATCTCGAACTAGAATACTAGGAAGAGGCTCTTCCAACGCGTCAATTGCCATTCGCCCTAAAAATTCCAGGTTCATAACTTATCGGTGAAAACAATGGGGAAGATCAACTTACGAGCCATGTCAGACGCACTGATAGTGCTTTCGCTAGATTTAGTTCTTGCGCGCTGAAACATTTTACCAGCGAACGAAGCAGCTCTGCTGAAGCTCTTTGATTTCTTCGGGGATGAAGAGGGCCAAGCCTTGGATACCGATGGGGAAGATCCTGGGCCGACAGTGCCAGCTCTGGTTACATGTCCTCCAGAACCAAATTCGGACACCGAGAGGTTGCTACTAGAATTCATATTTATGAAGGTATCGGTTGACCCTTTATCGTCGGGGCCCAGAAAGCCCAGTGTATCAGGTGGCGTGACCAAGGCAAAGGAATCATCGGAGGACACGGAAACGCTATCGCGGGGGTAAGCACCTGGCATCATGTGGGAGGGTCGTTTCTTGAGAGCGTTTGGGTAGTGTATTGAATTCCTCATTCCGGAGAAGACCTTATTCGGTGACTTGGGAGGAGGGGCTGGGGGTACCTCTCCATTGTCGTCTTGGGCTGACACCGAAAGCGAGTCGCGGGGAAGAGGTATGGTGGATTGCCTCCAGATCTGCTTGGGGGAAACTGCTTGCTCAGAAGACGTGCGCCCCTGCGAGGACTTACTCCGCGAAAGTGCGCTTTTGAAGGACGACAAAGGACCACTGCGGACACGATCGGTATCTTCGATGGAGGCCTGGTGCCCCGACTCTGGTTGCACGGGGGGGCTCTCGAGGATAGACGGTATCGGTGCTGCCTCTACCTCCGATGGGGGAGTCGTTGAAGCTGTACCTTCGTCCTGGATCTCGCTAGGGATTTCTCCACCAGATAGCAACCTTTCCAACAAAGCAGCTTCCTCCACGAGCCTGGTTAATTCACCACCTCCAGGTGTGAGCGGCTCGGTTATATACGAGTCCCGTTTCTTGACTGGCGTCGCTGGCATCCGTGGTTTGAATGTCGTAGTCGAAGAGGCTGTCTCCGTTTTCTTTCTATGAACGACAGCCGAAAATGACATCGGTATTGACCTCATGTGTGTCGCGTCCAAATCATCGTGGGAGACAGAATAGGAACTCTTGTGGGAAGGAGGACTGAATACATCTGAAGTGGGAGAGGGACGTTCCGATGGAGGGTTAGCAATACTACGAGGACGTGGGGACGAGGGCGCAACAATACTAGATAGCTGGATAGTGGGCGTCGAAGAGTTATTGGTGGGCGTCGGTGTTCCTGAAGGCGAAGGAGAATCTTCATACGCAAGTCGGGCTAATGGCCGCTCGGGAGAGAGAACTTCAATAGCTAGTGGAGGAAGAACGTGTTCGACGGCAGGCGCTGTGGGTGGTGATATTGCAATGGAAGGCGAGGTCGCTGGTTGGCTGCCCGAGATAGGAAGACTCTGGATTGAACCTTCTTCAGGAGCGAAGTCGCTTCCTCCATCCACCTCTAAAGGACGCGAGGGTTCCTGAGTGTCGAATGGAAGAGTCTCTACGCTACCAGCCGACTCTGGAAGGGAGTGTTCGTCCAAGTCAAGCTCTTGATCTACGCGTTCCCCAGTATGAATTACGTCAGTGCTTAAGGTGTCGATGAGACCTAGTGATGAAGGCTGGGACGTGTTCGCCGTAAGCTCTTCGTTGGGTTCGTTACAGAGAAGATCGACATCTTCCTTCGGTTCTGGGATATTGGAAAGAAGTTGATCGGCATTCAGGTCAACTGATGAAGCCATAGCCGAAGAATCCAAGACTTGCACATGCACGTCAGGCGTTGAAGGAGTGCTGGTCTCCCCTGCCTGAGTTTCGCCAATGCCAAGTAATTGTGCTGGAGAGATAGATGAATCGGAGGCAGAGGTAGACGAGACGGATATACCATCCTGTCCCTCTGATGATATGTCGAATTCAATAGGCATGTCAACCTTGGCTGGACTCGGAGGTTCGAATTCACTGTTACCATCGACAGACTCGTGGTCGATAGGAAATGGCTGCGACGGTGACCTGCCAAGGTCTGAAAATGTAGGTGGTTTGAGTGTAGTCGTCGCGTCCTCGTCTTCCGGCATGTCGTCCCAGTCCGTGGGCGACACCGCTCGAGAGTCGGGAGACGATGACATCGACCGCCAGGATGACAAAGTACCACCAGTAACTTGCGGCGTAAGAATGCCAGGGGACGAAACAGACCTGCCCCAAGATGCTACGGTGCCTCCAGTAACTTGAGGGGTCAGTATGCCAGACCGGACTGGCGCTGGTATCCTGTTCCCGTATAACTCGCCTCTTCGCTTCTGCTGTCCATTCTCTGGTACAGGCGGAGCACCCAGCCCGAAACTGCCTCGTGGAATCGGCACTCCTCCCTTCTGCTCGAACTTCGCTATTCTGTCGCGCAGTCCCTTCGGTGCTTCATGTTTGGAGTTCTGTGACGAAACGGGTACTGCGGGTGGTGATGTTGAACGAGGATTTTGGGCGGTATTTCGTTGCTGAAGTGCAGCTATCCTTTCCTTGAGATTGACTGCTGGTGGTTGCACTCGCGAACTAGTTGCCCTGTGAAAGCCATGCATTTGCAACATGTCCAAGCATATGTCAGAAATTGCACAGTTTCGGATTAATAATTCGCGCACATTACTGATTACGAGGGTCCCGTCTCGACTCTCGACAGGTGCTACTGAATGTTTGACTTGTACAAGCACGTCCAGCGGCCCGCAACCGTCTAATGAAAATTGAAGATAGATTGAAAGCGGATGGTAGTGGAAGAAGGATAGTTAATGGAAAAGGGGAGGCTGGCCGCGAATCAATCGGCGCGGTTTCATCAGAAAGTTCGGAAACAAAGCAGTTTGAACTTGGGGAGGAGTTGATGCAGGCACGCGCGTGCCAAGTTCGGCGATAGGGCGCTAAAGGCATGCAAATTACTACCGTGCCCTGGACAACCGCCGGAACAATGGGGAATGGTTTTAGACTCTCGAACTGAGATACATACATCGTCTTCAAAGGTGCATAAGGATTGTAGCCATTGTACATATAAAAACAGGAGGGTTCGATGAATATAAGATCATAATAAGATGGGAACACTTGTTCGTTCAAGGGAGAGAGTATAGAAATGAGCGTTTGAATACTTGTCAAGTAAATGTCCGACATAGGTTCATGAGAAGGCTGGTGGCTATCGTTCATGTCTGGCAGCTCGGTGGTATGGTTCTGGTGGAGGTGTTACGAAAGCTCTGGGAGTGTTTTCGAGAATAGTTTGTGTGGGAGTTGCTATGTCGCGGGCAAGGAGACTAGTGCCTGTACATACACCGGCAGGAAGAGCAACTGTGACTGCGTCCCAGCCGTTGAGATAGCTACAACCGCTGGCCTCAATTGGGCCACCAGTCACCGTACTTTCGCTTGCGGTGGAGATACTCGTAGGGCCTGCGAGCCGTACTTCCGTTCCTGTCGCGGTGTAAAGGGGAAGCTGACCGACAGGTATCATGCCCGAGTCACCAGAGATGGCTGCAGGAGGCCACACCTCCGTAGCGCTCGCTGCTATCGAGCCTGATCCACCACCGCCAGTCTGCCATGCAGAATAAGTAGTCGGGAATGGTCTCAATGACTGACCAACGCGCTGGCATTTGCCAGTAGCCGTTCGTGGGTCCTTCGGTATCCATCCATTCTCGAGACCAAGTTTGTAAGACCACAAGGGTGCCTCAACAAAGCCTGCCGTAGAGTTACCAACCTTACGACCACGATAGTAAGTCCAGCGACACAGCGACAAAAAACTGAAGCAGCCAACCTTCCAGGTCCAGAAGAAGTAATCGCCAAGGGCGTCCATGCTGGCTTCGATAAATGCTTGTAAGCCCGCTTTGGTGCCAGGCGTCCAGTTTCTGGAGTCTTCCCAATCGCCACAGTCGCCGCCGTAGGTGTGGGAGCCAGGAACACCTCTAAGGAAAAGACCGCAATCGTTGAACCCGTTGGAAAACTCGCCGGCGAAAGTGACCCCAAACGCGGTATGACTAACAAGACGACGAGTTTATTGACCCGCATCGGCAGCAAACTTCAGACACTGACCTGGTACGCATACTCGAGCCCCAAGCACTGCACGCTCGGGCTGGCCATACGCCACCAGCGGAGTCCTCGTCAGTGCCGCTATCTATTGGCTCGACTGCCGACCGATCACTGAAAGCAAAATACGGGTGGCTGTCGAGCATGACCCGATCAGCGCCATCGAATGTACCAGCCCAATCAGATTGTGCCCGGAAACCATCATGAATAGCCATAAAAGGACCGTTACCAGCGCCGATGCCAGTCGTTTCACGCATCATGCGGTAGGTTTCCTGGTAGCTGTAAATAGAGAAAGAGGATGAGGCCAGACAAGGCGTAGAAGAGGTTCGTGACTTACAAGCTACGAGCAATATCTACACCAATGCGGCCAGTAAGGGCCTCATTCATGATTCCAAAGATTGGAACAACGTCGCGCCATTCAGGACGATTGATAAACTCGGTGAATGTGCGGATGTAGCTGAGGGCACGCTGTGCGTTCGCCATACCCATATTGCCATAGAGGAAGTTGACTTGTCCCCATTTCCCAGAGTGATTGTAGCCTGATTAACAAAATATTACCTTCATAAAATGAACGAAAGGCGTCAAAATTATGGCATACCGTTTTGTGATCCAGGTATCGCGTGGAGATCTAGGCATACTCGAAGACCGTACTTGCGAGCCCATCCAAGGGTGCGAACGATGTACTTCCAACTGGTCTTCGCCATAAAGGGTTCCTGCGCAGTAGGAGCATGACCACTATTTTAAGCACGATTAGCACTGTTGATGAACAATCACCAGTGTCATACTCTGTGCTGTTCCACGAGTCTATAGCCCAGAATGGTACCGGGAGTCGTATCCAATTAAGGCCGGCTCCAGCAATCTCAGCGATGTCTTGTTCAGTCTAACAGCGGGAAAACGTTAGGAAGACGAAGACGCTGAATCAGCTCCATTCACATACAATGAACGTCTTGTAATGTTCTTCGAGCTGACCCAACCCTCCGTTAGCCGTGTCTGCTGCCATGGCCGTGCTAAGAGACCATTCGTCTATTGCGCCAGGATACCTTTGGAAAAGGGCGGGAGAAATGAATGGCTCGAGAACGAAGAGTCCACCGAGATTGACACTGTGGCAAGCATGAGTGAGTTAAAACCCGAGCATTGGTCGAACTGTTTGAAAACAACTCGCCCAAATATTCTATCCGTGCCCCAGTTCCACGATTGGTTCAGAGGTGGTGTCCAAGCATTCGGTCGTGCGCCGTTGTTGTAAGGGTCTTTGGTATCGTACACCCCTGACGTTCAAAAATAGTTAGCAACTCACCGAGCAAAACAGTGGATGGAGTCCGCGACGGCGTTAACTCACAGTACCCGCCAAACGAATTCCTGTAAGTGAACTTATTGCCATCTTCGTCAGTAACCTCTGATCCATCGCCTCCAGTTGTTGCCAAGACGGGAGCCTCAGGAGAGGCGTTCGGGGTATTGTTGTTATCCGTTTCCCCAGAACCTTCAGTAGAAGGTGCAGATGCAGTAGAACTGTTTCGGTTTCTAGGCCGAACCAGGACGAAATAAACCGGAAGAACGATGACCAAGATCAGGGCAATAACGCCTAGGACGACGAGGATCCATATGATTGGCCTTCTAGATTTCTTTTCTCCAGTGTAGGTGTTGTTCGGGGAAGCGAGCGGCGAAGAGGCGGCGGCAACACCCGCTACATCGTAGGAATCGTTCTCAACTCGTTCGCCAGGTGAAATGAGCTGAGACGAAGAGGGTGCACGTTCCGACGAAGCAACGTAAGAGGCGCGCGGGGTAAGGTTAGGTGAGTCGGAGTCCCCAAAGGGCGAGCGGAGGGACGTCGATGCCATCTCTGGAGAGGACATGGCAGACTTGTGGTGCGGGGAGAAAACGAACCAGGGAAGTTAGAGTTGAACCTGCGCGACTAGTTATACCCTACAACCTTCTGCGGTCAACATACACCGTTGAGGCAATGAACGGAAGTCCAACACGTGATGTGCCTTGCTGGATCATGCCAAGTATCATGGCACGGTCACCAAGGAGTCCAGGCGTTTCTTCAAGACCTACAATACTCCGCAGAAATACGACGCATGCAATGACAGACACTCGTTAAGCATCGCCGGTTGAACTGGACAGTTTATGCCGTGAAACAAAATTGTAATTTAAGTCCAGCCATGCTTGATTACATCATCCTAGATTAAAGCCAAATTAAATAAAGGAACTCGTGTTTTATATTGGTTGTACAATGTTTTACAATCGTAAGAGTCGTGCCCGTCAATATATAGTTAAATAAACATGCAGGTCACGGCGCAATGCTACCTTGAACCAATATCAGGAATTCCTTTTGGATAGGTTGTAACATCGGGCGTACGATTTTATGCCGATTCTTTAGTACTCGGCCGGTATATCCCAAAGGAGTCGGAGGAGTCCAAAGTTCCATAAATATCTTCGCGAGGGGAAGGTTGAATAGCCTTTGAAGTAGGAATACTGAGCCCGTCGCTGTCGAATCGAACGACTGGGAATGAGGTAGATGGGCGGGCGTTTGATGCTTCCCAGTGAGTTTTTGACGCAGGAATACCGCTTACTCCGTTACCGTCGAATCGGGCGACCGGAAAGGAGTTGGGGGGATGGCTCTCCGATCCTTGCCAATGAGTGCTTGCAGACCATACCGTCGCCATCAGAACACCGATAATTTCAATGTAGGCGTTGGAAATTAAGAACATAAGACACTTGAGGTAGTCCCCTTCGCGGAAGTAGAGAACGAGCAAAGTGATGCTGACAATCACTGGGAAGATAAAGTTGGATACCGCAATCCAGAACAGGGTACGGATCCTGCTGGAATATGATCCTAACGAAAGAGCCTCAGAATTAATTGTGAAAAGGTGACGAGTATTGAAACTGACTGGGTAGCGTTGACGTAGCCGTGCCAACTGGGAAAAGCGAGTTATTGAGGTTCAGTCGCCACAAAAATAGGACAGATGCAAACCTGTAAGCATGCATGAGGAGGTTGCGTCAGCGAGTGTAGGACGGTGTGGACTGACGAATTATCCACGACTTGAAGGAACCACTCTACTTTGGGACCGGCATGCCTCAAAGAAAGTTCACCCATCTCCTCAGTCGTTGTTGCATTCCGAATGAGTCCCGAAAAACGTAATCATGAACTCGATCAGGTTGCCCAACCGCGCCGCCTTGAGTAGGCCCAGTGGGATGAAGATGGAGAAGAATATCCTTTTAGACGTCTGGCGGTAAGGGAGGACCGCAAATAGTCTGAACATCAGGATAGATTCCACCAAAATGGGGGCACTGGTGCTGAAAAAGGTATATGCCAGGATGCTGTGCCGATCCACCGGTACAAGTGGTTCAACGAGAGAAGGCACCTGCGCCAGATGTGAGCTCGACAAAATAAAAGCAAGGATAACGAAACACGCACCAGTATTTGTATATTTAGCAACCCCATGGTGATTCCGATGCAGATAGAGACCACGTTAAATATAAAAATCGGCTGGCGGCGAAGGCGGTTGGTAGAAAAGAAGAACAGGGCGAACAGGAGAGGTATGGAAACCCCTAGCCATACGCTGCAGAGGATGATGACCTTGAGCGATTTGTTGAGTGCATGTAGGTATGCCGTCATAAACGCCGGCAAGGGGGAGGACATCTTTGTCCAGGTAGGCTGGGTGATGATTCGATGAATTACGTCTGCATGTTGGTTTTAAACAACATTCGTTCTGCGGTAGACCGAGATAGGGCGTCTGAAACGTCCACCATCGAAGTGTCGAAATAACTTTCCGGCATGCATTACGTTACAAAGCACAAAACTCTCCGGCGAGGAGACCGACAATTGGTGACCAGAAAGTAATCCAGCGGAGAGTGTAGGAGATACACGATCAGCCCTTGATTGGGGCGGATGGCAGTACTGTAATCCCCCCGAAATCATGATGATTGGGCGGCAATCATCGTACTGACAACTTCATGCAAGTGAGATAAGACCGAAGAGGGTATGAAGTGGACATGAGTGCACAGTAAAACATTACTAACCTGGGAAGCGGACATCTGCACTGCCTTCGATTCATTCGAATGTTTCAGCTTTCTCTTCCCTTATGATCTACCGAGGAAGCGGAGCCGGACGCCTTTGCTCAGGTACGCTACCTCCGAGTTGCTTCAGGCCTGAGTCCACCACGAATACAAGTGAAACGGCGAAGCAAAGGTGGATGCTATGGCCACGGTACAACCATGGCGTGAGGGAGATGCTTGCACATGGTCCTGTGTCGGATGCAATTGTCTGTGGCCAAGAAATCAACACGAGCAATACGATAATCAAGGCATGTGTGGGGCAGAACTTCTGGAACGCTGTCGATGATTGCGCCATCAGAAAGCATTTGCCTACATAGAGCAACGGTCATCTGGACTAAATTCCGACGCGCTATTTCAGTTGTTCCAACTTGGCGGTGACTAGGTGGTTTGCACCATAGACTTGCAGAGATGTATCACCGTGGAATATCTTGAAGGGTAGCTGTGGACCCGGCTTCATATCTGGAATTGTCCTCTCCGGCAAGAGTGTCTCGATCCCGTAGCTGGTACACACAGATGGAATCCGTACAACGCGGGTTCCCAGTGGTGTAGGCCTCGAGACAGTCTGAACAAGGGGTTACTGTCAGATTAGATTGTGGGGATCCAGGGTCGTATGCTTGCTGATTCAAGTCCTGTCAAGTCTGATACCAGTACATAGATGTCGACCTCAACGCACATTAACGATCAGCAGAGAGACGCCGACATTCCTTACGGCGATGAAATAATCGGTGACTGAGCCAGAGCTTAGCCTGCCTAGATCAAAAGAATGTCAGGTCAACACCTTGAGATGAGGGGAGATAACAACTCGAGCCACAACAACGCACTCAACGTAAAGACGTTATATTACATTTCCGACTGGGGCTAAAAACCAAAAAGGACACCTATCGGAAGGTATACTGGGACAGACGGTATTGGGTTGACATCAATCCAAGCGCCCCGACGTTTAGGACAATAAGAAGTAATCAAGTCTGGAGTACTCACGGTCTGTACTTATCGAAGAGCTCAATGACCAGCGGGATGAGGCGGTAGATCGTCACCGTTCGACAACGGAGCATAATTACAGAATGCAAATGACTCAGCCTAAAGCGCAATTATACGCGTACAACATCCAGTTCCCGAAATTGTCTGCAACAGATATCGTTAATCTGCCAACCTGGGAAATAGCCCGTACTTACACAATGATATGACTTTAAGTCAACAAAGCCCATAACACCATTCACTTCTTTCTGCCTTTGCGACCAACCGAGGATGTGAGGATTGATCCCTTAATAGTACCAGCGCCTTTACTAAGGCACTCGGAGCAGTACCATTTTTCCGGCGTAGGTTGCTTCAAGCCGACACAACCCAGATGAAACTGCCGAACAGAAGACCGTGTTCATCGTGGAGTGGGAGAGACAATACAAAACACTCACCCATTCGTAAGGACACTTCCCTTCATTGTCGCATGCGATCATCTACAGGCAAAACATCAGTAACGGCATTGCCAAGTGAACTCGTTCGTACATCTCCGTAGCTGCGCTTTTGGCAGAAGCAATACAGGCGTTCATCGTCGGCGTCTTCTTCGTCATCCTCTTCTGCTTCCTCTTCTGCTTCACCCTCCATCTCCTCGTCTTCTTCAAGCTTCTTCGCAACAGGTGGCGGATGGATCTGGCGAGAGAGCCGGGAGCGAGGTATGGGTGTCGTAATAGGAGGAGCTGGGGCAGGTGGTGTCGAGGCACGAGCCGGCAGTTTGATGGAGGCTGAAGCTGCTAATTTTCGTTCTGAAAAGCAATCGGATCAATCATACCGACTGGAAAGAGCAAATGAATCCAACTTTTTGTAGGGTTGCCTCCATTAGACGGGGTAGGAGAGCCACGGTCTACAGGAATACCAGTAGCTTGGGCGGATTTCAACATGGATTCCGCCTTCCGTAAAACTGAATCCGTCAAGGGTGCTGGCTTCTCCACTTTTACAGAAACATTCGGTGAAGTCTCCTCCTTTCCCAAGCCCACTAAGGACGGCAGTGGCTCTGGAACTTCGCCTTGTAGGACGCGAACTTTGGATAAATCAATGTCCAGCCGTGCTCTTGTTCGCATAAAAAGTTCTACAAGCCTTCTTGCGAGCGCAATCTTTTCGTCTGAGAGGTTGTTTAGCTCGACATATGCTGCATCAATCTTCTCCGGGAGTGCTAGGTGAGCGTTGCTCGAGCCATTCGTCTTTCCATTTGCTGCAGGAGATGTTGCAGTAGAGTTGGGATTTGAGTTAGAGTTGGAAGAGTTGCTACTGCGAAGTTGATGCCGGATATATCGAGCCGAGTCTTTCTCAACTTCCCGCTGCAATTCTGTGCGCAGCATTTTAAAGAAGCCTAGCAGAGGTAATGCGGTGATGACTTACCCAGAACCCTCGCATCTCTGTGTTTAATTTCTTGTAGAAGGTGAGTAACCTCGTTGGGTAGGTTGTCGAGACCTGACAGTGACTCAGAATGAGTTGCAGAACCGTGTGGACTTGCTGCTCACTGTAGATGAATTCTGAAGCGACTGTGGCTGCTTCCTCCAGATTTTGGACGGAAACACTCATGATGAGTGATGGACAGTGGGGAAGGAGGAACAAAGGGTGCTCCGCAGCGATCCTTCGGCAACCAAGTCCTCAGGTTTAGTCATCTTTTTTACTGCCTATGTACGATAATGGGGGACAGAATGCCAGTATTGCACTTGGTGGAAAGCTGTTGACATAAAAAATACTCATTACTACTCTGAGAATCGATCATCGTGTACCAGTCGGGACACCCCCTCGTCGGCCTCTGCCTGCCCCAGGACCAGACCTTCGCCCATATCCTCCCCAACCACCGACGTACTGACCAGGGCCCATGAGTCCGATACCTCCAGGTTCACCGAAGGTAGCGTAGTTCCTCTCGCGCTCCTCCTCTCTTCTGTTTCTGCCAGCAGCGCCACCTCGGCGTCCACCGCCACCACCGCGAGGAGCGCTTATTGGGCCCTGCGTCGACGATGACAAGGAGTCAAAGAACGACGATTGAGGGTTATATGCAGGCTCTGACTTCGGAGATCTAGCTTCCGCGTCTGATTTGCCTTCCCCCTCAGAGGATGGTTCTCCTTCAACCTTTGCGATGGCAGCCTTGTCAAACTTTGCATTATTGCTCTGGAAGTCGAAATCCGTTTTGGGAACTTTGATCTCTTTGGTATGCTCGCGTCCGCCACCTCGACGACCACCGCGTCCAGTCTGGGCATTTCCGTTGTTAGATACTCTCAAATCACCTAATGCGCGCTCAACCGTTTCCAATGATGCTGTGGCCGTATGTATGGGATTTGCGTTGTTGCGCCTCTGTTGCTGTTGTTGCGGGTGTCGCGAAGTGGCATTAGCCGGAGGGTTAGCGGTAGAAGCAGGCTGCTCAAGAGGGGGTTGGGCAGCTTGAGGGGCTCTTCCATTGGCGAACGCGGCGGGTGGTTGCGACTGCGCCACGAGAGGCTGGGCAGGCGCAGGAGCTGCTTGTGGTGGTACAGAGTTGAAACCATACGGCTGCTGGGGAGCAGACGCAGTGGATGCCTACAAATGTCATTCGTCAGTAACATAGAAATCAACAACATGCATGTCACAACGTCGAAACTCCGTCAGAAGGAAGGCAACGGAATAATCCACACGGTTTTGTATTGCGCTCTCGGATTGTTGTAATTTTTACATCCGGAATGGGTTCATCTCTGGGTCGTCGACGACACGAGGAGGAGAGAAACTCACCCCAATCACTGCTGGGTCATCATGCACACTCCGCCGCTGGACAGGCTCGTCGACGGAAAGATCTTTAACTTCTGAAGCACGGAAGATGATATAATCGTATGGTTCTTGAACTGGTGGAATGAAATCCGGGCCTAACCTAAGAGGTGACAAGTCAATCTTAAGGCCAAACTCGTAACGCTGCCCAGCAAATCCCTTACCGCCGATTCTCCGTGCCCATTGAATACACTGCAAGTATGAAGAGTCAGCACACATCTACAAAGAACACGTAGCAGAGTCTCACCATTAGAGAGTTGTATCGTTGAGGCCTGGGCATCGATGCCAGCTAGTATTCCCCTGTATCGTACATCTGAATGGGAAATGAGAGCAATTGGTTTCCTGAGTGGCACAACGGTATGTGAGTTGAATTTTGACCAAGCTCTGCGTAGCACCAAAGAGACGTACCCAATGAAACTTTGAGCCATGATGAAAGAAAACAACTAAGAATGAAGAGTGAAGGTTTTGAAGAAACCTTGAAAGAAGGATTCGGGTGTTGGATTGTTGGAAGTTGCGCGTTGTTGGCTGTCTGGGACGCATTTTTGAATGCGTTGTGTGTTCGGCTTTGCATATATTTCTCACGCGGACAATTCCATACTTACATTACAACAGTCGATCATTCCAATCTGTCAATTATATGCACAAATTCGTGTGTACTACATATAAAATAGCTGTATGTGCGAGCTCATCGCTGGTAAACCCTCCCAGAATCGATACGTTTTGACCCAACGTTCTCCATGCGAGCGGAGCGAATACTTGGCAAAACTCTTTCTCGAGATGATACGAATTGTTTCGACTAGCTGCCGACCGCTAGACATTGAGTTGGCTAGATGGGGTTGGAGCTGATGTGGACAACTGAGCCATCACCACAAATGACTTTAAATCGGACTAGATGACGACGTTTAGCGCGAACCATGGCAAAGGGACAAAGGTCCCTCACGAATGGTGAATGGGACGCCTTTTTCTTTCCTGATACTTGTGAAATA
The DNA here is from genome assembly GCA_029467805.1 of Pleurotus eryngii var. eryngii. Taxonomy (NCBI): domain Eukaryota; kingdom Fungi; phylum Basidiomycota; class Agaricomycetes; order Agaricales; family Pleurotaceae; genus Pleurotus; species Pleurotus eryngii. Next base: position 3,333,905 of record SZVJ01000012.1, read on the forward strand.
CAGGGTTCCAGAGTCTGATGTGGTCAGAATAGTGTCAGTATATTCACGGAGAGGCTGAACGAATGTACCTTTTGACCCTTTCAAGCGAAGGCTTACGTCGACGTTTCCCTGCAGTTGGTTGATCTGCATTCACAATTATCAGTAGCCAACAGGGGGCATAGAAGTCCGCACTCACATTCCCCTTAATCCTTGGGTCACCGTTTAGCCACCATTCAGGCTGGGGTCGGATAGCTTCTCCAAGATGATCTCTCAGTTCGGCGCTCTCCTTCACGGAGCGCATGATTTGGCGTACAACCGAGCTCGAAATCTTCTCCTGGTTGGTGATATAGGTCAAAAACACTGACCAAGCCAGTACACCTCCCGTAATAGCAGCGAGTATGACGGGCCATTTTTTCTATGCAACAGGTTAGCGAGGCAGTAAACTTTACTGGTGGGTACTTGCCTTCGGTAAAGGGAGATCCCGTGGTTGACGGTAGGGTCGCAACCGTGCAGGGGAGGAGAACGTCTCAACCGATGGTTCAGGACGAGGTCGGTGGGTCTCAGTCGCGTACGCCCTACGAGGAACGCGCAACGGAGTGTGAGCGTGAGCGCGTCTTGCGAGGAAGGACATGGCGTTCGGGACGAAACTCATTGGGCCTAATAATAGATCCCGAGGCATATAGGCGCCCATAACACCCGCTTTCTACATGTCTACACCATCGCCGTCAGTACGTCCGACTGTCCGGCCTTCTGCCTCGTACATTTCTCAGAGAAATCCGATCTCGGCTCGGCTATACAAACTACTTGGAACGAGTTTTGACGATAATGCGACAAAAGAAGCCTTGCAGACCTTGTCTGAACTTTACGCGACGCAATCCACAATTACTTCCAGCAAGGGCAAGGAAATTGTACACGACACATTGAACGATCATGACAGCCAGGTTCACGACCTTGAACTCGACGGACTCAGCACGTCACGCGCTAACACGTCCCACACGTTGGTAGAGTCCATCCCTGGGGAGACCGCTGCAACGGCACGGAGGCATCTAAAGCGAGACATGGAGAACAGGCTCGCCGAGGGAAGCCACGAGTTCCTCAATGCACTAGGAGAAGTGTCGCAGGTCTGTCCTGCACGCACATCTCTCTGTCTTCACATATGAACGCTGTGTATAGAGATTACAAGCTCTGCAACTGCATATTGATATCCTACACACCAGCTGTGATGAGGCGGAAGCCCAGCTAGACGCCACGAAGGAGTCAAGCAAGGCATTGCTAGAACATGCTGGAAATGTCGCCAGTGAGAAGTAAGTAAGATCTACAACACCAACTAAGATCCGCTCTCAATAGCTCTTAGAGAGCAGGTAGAGAACAAGATATCAATAGTGAACTTGTTCCTCGCCAAATTCACGTTGAGTGAAGAGGAGGTCCAGTCCTTGACTTCTAAAGATGTCCACATTGGCAAAACATTCTTTGAGGCCATGGACAAGACAGCAAGCATTCGCGACGACTGTATGATCTTGATGAGTGGTGAAGAGGGCCCCACCAAAGTTGGGTATGTTTCTACCTCCTCAACTGCCAAAGTGCAGCTTATAAATTATTCGCAAGCTTAGATATCATTTCCAATACATCGATTCACTTAGACGCGGCTTATGAGAAGATCGTAAGCTGGTGCTCCTACGAATTCCAGCAAATGGGACGCGAGCCGCAGCTGGAGGTAGGCACGACGATGAGGGAGTCAGTTCGGCGGCTTCGCAAACGGCCGGAGCTTTTGAAGTGAGCTAAAGCACCTTCTTTGTCGCGCTTTATTGATTGAACGGTCACTAGTGAAGCACTGGGGCAATTGTCAGAGACGCGTCAAACTGCGCTTTTATCATCGTTTATCGCTGCGTTGACTAGGGGAGGCCCATCTGGCCTACCTCGCCCCATTGAACTTCACGCGCACGATCCTATTCGTTATGTCGGCGACATGCTGGCATGGGTCCATCAAGGGATCGCGGCCGAACGTGAATTCTTGGAGAGTCTCTTTGATCTTAGAGGCCATCGCCGAATGGTCGGCAGCGTTCGTGACTTCACTACAATGAGCGAGGAAGAGGAGTGGATTCGTGAGCTGATGGATTTAGCGGTGGCTAAATTGTGTGTTCCATTGAAGGTTTGTGTCCGTTCGTTCGACGGGTTGATAACGTCGTTGATGATCACCTATAGGTTCGGGTACAGCAGACGATACGATCTCAAGAAAGCAGCATAATGTCGTTTAAAATCGCGAATCTGCTCCAATTTTACATGCTGACCATGGTTCGCACCATCGGAGAAGGGGCTTTGTTATCCAAAACTCTAAGCGAGTAAGTGTTTGTACTTCGGTATGTACCTCTCGCTGAATTCATGGCCCGTAGAATCACCGACGCAGCTTACAAGGTGTTCTATACTGCTATCGAGTCACAAGCCAGCGCCTTGAACCGTGAACATATGGTGTGTACGACGATCCAGTGCGATGATCTAGAGGTTCATGTAACCAATGCCAGAATCTTGACGATACTTCCTTGACACCACCCCTTTCAATACTCGACCACGCACAAATTCTGCGAGAGATTATGAACGTATATCAATCTTCACTCGTTGGCGACGAGGCCGACGAGGAAGAGGAGGCCGGCTTTGAACGCATCGCTGATGTCATGATCGACCCCGCGGTCGAAACATGCATGAAGGCGGGCGAGGAGAAGCAGCGTCTGCGCCCTTCATGGGATCAGCCAATATTTGTCCTCAATTGCCTGACGCATCTTCAAGTATGTAGCCCTTGCCGTAATTGGATAATCGTGCATTTGATGACGTCTCAATCAGAGTGTCCTCGAAGCCTGTTCGTTCACTATGAAAAAGCAAGCATGGCTGCAGGCCATTATAGACGACCATGTCTCGCGACTGACAGAGGAACACGTAAGTTCTCTTGTTTCTTTATCATTCCTAAATTCATCTAAATCGCTTGCCCACAGTATCACAATCTTCTAGTAGATGCCGGACTGGAGACTGTAATTCAAGCATGCCAGACGAAATCCGCAACGGTGGGTATATCTCAATGGCCAGCTTCGCGTCATATTCACGTCCATTCTTAGGAACCACTGTCTCGTCTCCCTACCACGGAGCCGGCCATGCTCCAGAGAGCCTTGCAACACTTCTCTGTTTGGCTTTCCGGACTCGAAGTTGTTCAGTCACCGCGACTCACGCAACTCACTGTCCAACGCCTACACAGCCAGATCCATCACGCGGCACTCAAGCGTCTCCTTGAGGCGTACCAACTGCTTTGCGACGAGGTGAAGAAACCTAGCAATAGGTATGAGGCTGCGTCGACGCTCCTTGGCAGCGAGCGGCCATTTGGTCAGGTCAACTTTTTAAAGCAGATTTTTGGCTTAGAAGGTTGACAAGAGCTACACCGTTTGAAGTGCTACTGTTTCGATGTCACTCACTCCACACTCTGAGTTGAACGTATCCCCTCCGAAATGCTGTTGCTTGTATACCCGCAGGATATCAATATAAGGTGTCTTGCAACTGGCGTATATGTTCGGGGGAACTTATGATCATAATCTCATAATCAGTTCATTCTGGTGACCGTGGTCGAGATAGCTTACACAGGGAGTCAATTCCAAGCGCATGTCTACATGTCTAGTGGTGTGCTTCCTTTGCTATCTGAGCAGCGTAGGGGTTGCGGGGGTCCTTAGCAAACTCCGGTGCTGTAAACCGAGGTCATGACGGCGAAATTAGAGCTGAATTCTTGCAAACTCACATCGGACAGCAGCATCTTGGAGCTTAGCGACGAGGTAGAAAGTGATGGTACCGGCAGCCATGAATGGCCACATAGGCTTCAAGAACTGTAGTATGTAAGCCGTTGAATGCCTGTTAGGCTGGTATAGTGAGTGAAGACTCACGGGCGTAGGCCATTTACGGAGTCCAAGGAATGCCATTACTGAGTATGACAATGCAAGCTGGATGTATTTCAGCTGAGCGTGCAACGAACTTGTGGAAAGGCGCACCAGTTGCTTCGGAGTAGATTTCAAAGTGTTGGTTTTGAAGAAACGTTCGGACGGGTTCGCACCTCCCAGGCCGTGTGAAAGCCTTTCCCCTTCAAGCCGCATTCTCCGGCGCCAAAAGACACGCTCATCGCAGTCGCGTTCCACTACAGTAGCTGGCCACACACTGTGCTCTGAATTCATTCTACCTTCTCTGCTTAGCATCGTGACGGAAGGTCTATTCCAATGGCGAGCGTACAAGCCCAAGCTGCAAATGCTGCATCGGCCCCTGCTGTATGAAATTGTCCCACACTTGCTGGGCTACACTCAACTCACATATCATGACAGTGGAGGCAATTCTCCTTCTTTGATGTGGTGCCAGTAAAGGATGTGCATGACCTTGCTTCACCACCGGAGATATTTAAAGTGCTTTGAAACTCCCTTTGGACTGTTTACTGGCGCTGATATTGTCACTCAGAATCCACTCGAAATATCTACGACTGCTACATCAAGCATTGGAGTCTTGGTCGCTGATTTGCATGGCAGCATTCATATCCTTGACAAGCATTTCGAGATTACCAGAAGTTGGGTTGCTCACGTCGGCGGCAGAGTCACGCACATGTCAGAACGCAAAGGGATATTGACATCTATGGGAGTGAGTGGGTTCGGACGGCGACTGCTCGATCTTTGACAAATATTCTAGGAAGAAGACTCCGTGAAGTCCCCTCTGCTGAAGATATGGGACCTGGGTAGCAATGATAAGAAGACCGGCGCTCCCCTACTCCTCCGTTCCGTGAAGATTCAACCAAGCAATCGTCCGCATCCGGTGCGTGGACTTATCCAAGACCTCTAGATAACTTGCTGATACTTAGCCATTAAGGTTACCACTATCGCCCTGTCGGCTTCCCTCTCGCACCTAGCCATTGGACTTGCTGATGGAACAGTTCTCTTATATCGGCACCTGGACCAGTCCGTCTCCGCTTCTTCGAACTTGACTGCTGTGCCTAAACCTCGAACCGTATTCGAGTCCTCCACTGAGCCCATAACTGGCCTCGGCTTCAAGGAACCAACAGAGGAAAGCAATAGCCTCTATCTCTTCATCGTCACTACGAATCGAGTGTTGTCCTACCAAGCCAGTGGTCGAGGAAGCGGAGGCTCCCCTGTAGTCATAGACGAAGTTGGTTCTGCGCTGGGGTGTGCGACTGTCGACTGGCGAGCAAGTGATATTGTGGTAGCTCGTGATGAAGCTATCTACATCTGTGGAACGGAGGGCCGAGGTGCCTGCCTCGCGTACGAAGGTACTCAACATCATATACACCGCCCAGCTCGCGCTAATATTATTTGGTTTGTAAGGACACAAGTCGTTTGTACTTACGCATCTCAATTACCTTGTTATGATTTCCCCTCCTATGGTGCCTTCTGCTTCGGCTGCATCTGCTACCGTGAGGCACGTCGCGCGAGCCGCCAACTCTGTCGACTCCGAGATCACAAAGGTCACTGTTTTCGATCTCGAGAACAAATTTGTTGCTTTCTCTGGTACCTTTACTCAGGGTGTTAGCAGAGTATTCTCTGGGTATAACAAAATATATGTTCTACTCACTGATGGCCAGGTACGTGGTCCCATCCCGCTTCATTCCGCCCCTCATAATGGTCCGCCCAGCTATCCGCTCTTGAAGAGAAGCCGACCTCCACAAAATTGAACATGCTCTACAGCAAGTCACTCTTCGTACTGGCCTCGAGTCTAGCCAAAACGCAGGAACTCGATGAATCCAGTGTAGCCGATATACATCGGCAATACGGGGACCATCTATATACGAAAGGCGACTACGATGGTGCCATGTCGCAATATGTCAAGACGCTAGGTAACCTACAGCCCAGCTATGTCATCCGCAAGGTGAAATCGCTTCTCATAAATCAATGCAAGGTTTCCTGACGGGTTTGGTAGTATCTAGACGCTCAAAGGATCCACAATCTCGTCACTTATCTACAAGAACTCCACTCAATTGGGCTCGCAAACGCTGACCATACCACCCTTCTGCTTAACGCGTACACGAAGCTCAAGGATGTCTCGCGTCTTGACAATTTCATCAAGACTGAATCCAAGCGTGACTCAGACGACCTTGATGAACTACCTTTCGATCTCGAAACGGCTATCCGAGTATGTAGACAAGCTGGGTATTTCGACCACGCTTCCTACTTGGCAAGAAAGTATGAACGTCACGAAGACTATCTACGGATACAGATAGAAGATGCTGGCAACTACAAGGAGGCCCTTCTCTATCTTCGTAGGCTTGGGCCAGAAGCTGTCAGTCCTTCTTTCCCCAGCCTTTATATTCCTACATTCTGACCACATCCGAAGGCAGAGAACAGTCTCGCCAGGTATGGTCGAGCGATGCTAGGAAGTCTGCCAACGGAGACAACGCAACTTCTTATTGATCTTTGCACGTCATCCATGCCTTTGTCGCAAGAGGTTGAAACATCTGAGGATAAGCCAACGAACTCGACGCCGTCCTACCTCTCCTACCTTGCATTGAACCGCAAACTCTGTCGTAGTGCCAACTATAGTCTCCTCTGATACTGCTGTCCCGCCATCACCGTCGATTAAAACCGTCCGGCCAGGCGAGACTGTGTCACGTCGAGGGTCCGTACATGCTGCTTCCCGCCCAGACACGCCACCTGCTTCTTCATCTCCCGTATCAGTCAAGCCTCCGCGCTTGAACCCGATAAAACGGCCTTCGCCTCGGTTATACTTCGCCCATTTCGTCGACCATATGGACCACTTCATTATCTTCCTTGAGACTGTTGCCACGCTACGATGGGGGCAAGGGATCAAGTCAGACGGCTCGATTTCAATAGTGGCTCCCGGTTCACCTCCTGGTGATAGTCCCCCGAATGAAGAACTAGAAACTGCCGACCAGACGGCTGTTTGGAACACGCTGCTCGAACTTTACTTGACTTCTGAAGATGGGACTGACCTTCGGCCAAAGGCATTGGGCGTACTCAAAAGTCAATTACCTTTTGATCCCACTCATGCTCTCATCCTATGCTCAAGCCACGCTTATACATCGGGACTTGTTCTGCTATGGGAGAAACTTGGCATGTACGAGGATGTCCTGCGGTTCTGGATAGACAAGTGCGGTGAAGGCGAACCTGAGGCCTCTCGAGAAGTTCTCCGGCATCTCGACATATACGGAAAGGACCATCCTTCCCTTTACCCCCTCGTCTTGCGGTTCTTGACCTCCACCCCCGAATTATTATCTAAGCATGTGGATGATCTGAAAACCATCTTAGACTACATCGACAAAGAAAAGATCATCCCTCCTCTAGGCATTATCCAGGTCCTGAGCAGAAACGGAGTTGCTAGTGTTGGTCTGGTCAAGTCGTGGATGGTCAACCACATCACAAGCTCACGAGAGCAGATTCACCGGGTAGGCATCGGTTTACATTTCCACCGAAGTACAAGTGCTAATGGAAAACTAAGGATCAAGAGTGGACGAACTCCTACCGCTTGGAGACGCAATCCAAGTTGCAGCAGGTGAAGGAACTCTCCGACATCGACCAGCCGAGAGTCTTCCATGTTACTCGCTGTTCGTCATGTGGAGGACAATTGGATCTTCCCAGCGTCCACTTCCTGTGCAACCATAGCTATCATCAAAGGTATGCGTCTTTCCTGCTTGATTCTTGATTGATACTGACGCTTGATCGGCAGGTGCTTAATTGATCAGGATACAGAATGTCCTAACTGCGTGCGGGAGCACGGTGTCATTCGCGAGATCAGGCAGAATAATGAGCGCCTCGCCAGCCAACATGACATATTCTTGTCTGAGGTGCAGGAAGATGGCTTTTCGGCGGTGGCCTCCGCCTTTAGTCGAGGCTTTCTGAATATGAACAGAGCAGAGGACATTAGCGCATCGTCATAGCGGCCAGAGTCTTTCGACGCCGTTCTTTATTCCTGGAGTATATTACATGCTGAATTAATACATATTATACGGGCTTCCGACACAAAGCTGGTTCAGGCATCATTTCTCGGAGTCCTTGGGAGTCCTTGGGGATTCTGTAGGAGGAACACCCCATTCTGGCAAGCCTTTTGGACGTTTTATCCGTTTGGATTCCCATTCGTCGTCCGAGGCGGTACTCAAACGCTACCATCTTAGGGTGAATAGAAAATTCAAGTCACCGGGAATCGTCTCCACTCACGAAATACTCTTCTCGGATGTCAAATTTCTTGCGCTTTTTGAACAAGCCGCAGTTCCTCCGCTTTGTTCATCTATTTTAAATGTTTCTAGCGTATACTCCGGACCAGCTGCAGTATAAGCGGACCTGTTTCACCCGTTGGTCTTGCAAGTCGTACCGCGTTTGTGTGAACGGAGTGAGCATGAACGATGCGCCGACCATGAGCAACAGGAATGGAACGCCGAACAATCCGGGATATTTCCTAAGCAATTGGCTCATAGGTGTCTTGTTGACTGGGTTTGAAGGAAAGACAGCCATCGCTGTGACTGACAGAAATCTGCGACTGCCTCAGAATAGAAGTCGGCCAACGAATAGGATCACTCCAACGCGTTCTGGTCGAAATTCCCACGGTTAACCCCAACTACAGATTTTTCGTTCTTGTAACGCGCCCCAACCGTTTCTCCGACATCGTCCTTCTTTCTTTCTCCCCTCCATTATCCCGACATGGCTTCATTGGCTCGGATACGGCTGCCCAGACGACTTGTAAGACATTTTGCGACGTTTCGCGGTGGCCGATCCTCATGTGTTCTCTAGCCTTTCGCAGTGCGCGCCATCCAGACGTCGGCGGACACGACGGAGCTGCACCACACCCCCCTCCGACCCGTCTCACCCCATGACAGTCAAGCTTCATGAGGATTCGTTTCGCGCATACCAGTGTGATGTTCCAGAGCTGGAGGTGCAGGTCACCAAGGATGATCTGTTGACTATGTACAAGCAAATGCAGACCATGCGTCGTATGGAAATGGCAGCGGACGCTCTGTACAAAGCAAAAATGATTCGGGGGTTCTGTCATTTAGCTATTGGTCAGGTGTGTTGCCTCGTTTTTCTCTTGAAGACCACGTTGCTCAGTGTATATAAACAGGAAGCTGTTTCTGTCGGGCTCGAGCACGGCATAACACCTACGGACAAGGTCATTACTGCCTACAGATGTCATCCTTTCGCAGTTCTACGCGGCGGCACCATCAAGGGCGTTATTGCTGAGCTCCTCGGCCGACAAGGTGGCATGTCACACGGAAAGGGCGGTTCTATGCATATCTTCACCCCAACATTCTTTGGCGGTAATGGTATCGTCGGCGCCCAGGTCCCTGTTGGCGCTGGCATCGCTTTCGCTGAGAAGTATCTCGAACGACCAAATGCCACGTTTGCTATGTACGGCGATGGAGCGAGTAATCAAGGCCAGGTCTTCGAAGCCTTCAACATGGTAAGCTCAAGCCAAGGCCAATTTTTCCTATTCTATACTTACCTTTCCAATGTATAGGCCAAGCTATGGAACCTTCCTTGTGTCTTCGTTTGCGAAAACAACAAGTATGGTATGGGTACATCTGCGGAGCGTAGTTCTTCGAACACCGAGTACTTCACTCGTGGAGACAAGATCCCCGGTATTCAGGTGTGTGATTTATGGCCTTCCGCGTTATCTGCTCTGACGTAGAGTAGGCTAATGGTATGGACATTATCGCCGTGCTTCAAGCCGTGAAGTACGCACGCAAGTGGACTGTGGAGGATAAGAAGGGTCCATTACTCCTCGAGTTCGTCACGTACCGTTATGGCGGACACTCGTGAGTGTTATTTCTCCCTTGATAAAGATAGACCCTCATGGCGGCGTAGGATGTCTGATCCAGGAACCACTTACCGTACCCGCGAAGAAGTTCAGAGGATGCGTAGCACGCAAGACCCCATCCGCGGCCTGCAACGGTACATTGAAGAGTGGGGTCTGGCTTCTGAACAAGATCTCAAGGTCAGTTTGATCCTCTTCAGTCATTCATTTCATTCACGCTTCTATCACTTTAGCAACTTGATAAGGCAGCCAAGGCCGAGGTTGACCAGGCCGTAGAAGAAGCTAAAACCTCGCCCGAACCCCAGGCTAAGGACCTTTGGACCGATATCTACTACAAGGGCACAGAGCCTTCCTACATGAGAGGTCGTGAACGCGAAGAGGTAAGATGACTGTTCCATATCTAAACGCCGTCAACTGACAGATGTACTTAGGTCCACCATTACTGATTTGCTATTCGTTGTTCGCCACTATCGCACTATTTCCCTCTAGATCCGATACTATTTTTGGAGAATAATATTAGACTCGCTCTTATCGATTGATGCTCATTCGGACTGTTTGCATCCCTTGCCAATGGCTTCAGTGTTGTTTGCGACTTCGCTTCCAAGTTGAATGGTATCAATCCTATTACTTTGGCTTGTAGAAGCGTCGAAGGGTGAGTGGCGGACTTCAGTGTATGTGATAGTGATACACGTTATCTCTTGCCAAGGAGATAACGTTACGGAGCTTCGTTGGCCTGTCCCAGGAGTAGCTCGAAGCGCCGGCGGTCCACAATTCTGCGTACCGAATAGAGTGTGCCCGGTCGCCCTGTCAATTATGCTCCATATATAAGGCTCGGGGCTCCTGCTCCATCAGCCCAACTCTCACTACTACCAATCCTTCACCAACATTTGCCCATCATGGCATTCAGTATTCGCGAAATATCCAATCTTTCAGGTACTCTCGCAATTGCTTTCCATGCCCTAGAGGTTAAGCCCTCGCTGCGACGATATCCAGAAGCAAAGCTCACCGAGTTGTCGGTCTTGGCTGCGGCTGCTTTCGAAGGTGGTCAGTACTTTCATGGGCATTTTCCTAGGCCTATGGGGGTATGATGCCTCCTCTAACCAACCTCCAGATGGATTCTTGTTGGCAGCTGTTGGCAACGACCCGACATTGAACGTTTCTTATCACCGCGCTCAGATGATTGCTGCCACCATGGCTGGTAAAATCGTCGTGGCGGAGGACGCTCAAGACGGGAGCGTCGTTGGTGGTCAGTCCTCCTTCCATGTCGCTCACGAGCAGTGTTTGCCTGACGTCATGCAGTCGCGTTGTGGTTTCCACCTGGGATCACTATGTTTGCAAGGTGACCTCAGTGCCCAAGTACACCCGGAGACTGATATGTTCTGCTGGTTAGCGAGGACCAAGATAGGATTGCGTTTCAGCCATTTATAACAAAGTGTCCCCCTTCAATCCAGACTTGGTGGAATGACCACGTACGTCTCTGCAACGCTCTCCTGTCCATGATATACTGATGGTGAGACTAGTTTTTGGTGGAGCACCCCAAGTCGTGCCAAAGAATGTTTGGGCGAAATTGGTTCAACAACGCTTGGCAACTTGAATTACTGGCGATTGGGCCAGGTCATCAAGGCAAGGGCATTGGATCTGCCCTTGTCCGTGATGGTCAGCAGAGAATCTTTAAGGAGAGAAAACTGATATATCTTGATACCCAGAAGGAACAGAACGTACGTGCGCTCTATTTGTGTTCTATTGGCAACCCTCGTCGTCGCAATTGTATCTCAAAGCATAGCAGGTTAGGTTTTATCAGCGCCTTGGCTTCGTTCTCCGTGGTAAATACGAGTTCAATAGTAATAGCGGAAACTTTCCTTTGTTTTGCATGACCGCCGCTCGGTATACCCTCTGAACGGTCCACTTTACTCGTTCGCTCGAATTGTATTCCCATACGCACGAGGACATGTATCGTTTTATCATTCACATATGTACTCTCACCAGTTTCAACTTTGTACTTAGACCAACTCGGCTCACTTATAACAGTATCTCTACGACACCGCGGCGTTTGGACGTTACCGAGAATAATTTCCCTTTAAAGCCAATCGACCCTCCTTTGAGTACGACCATGTCAGAGTTGGACTCTGTTACGCTCAGCGCCCTCTCGAGATTAACCGTCACCAACTCAATAGCTTTCGACTGTCGATATCCTCCTGAGGAGACCTGAGCCTGGACAACGGCCAACCAAGATGTATATCAATCAGCCTTATCACGATCATCCGATAAGTTATCAGGGATTGACATACCCATTCAGCATCAAATCTTGCGTTGCGCGCATCGAAGTCATCGACAGTCCCGAGACCCACGTTCATACCCTTTCTCAAGAGATACGAGATCTGCGTGTCAGAAGTTAAAGGTGGGCCGGGTAGTCTATAGCGTCGCGGCAGGTCAACTTACTGCAAGATGTACGATATTATTGCGTGCAGCGAGCTTACATTCTTCTCTTATCCCAATCAACCGGAAAGGGCCTAGATGGGGTGAATATGACGCTGATATTCTCTTTGGCGATGTCGTCAGCTAGGAGGTGGGCTTCTGTACCACCAGCAAAGGTGAATCGTACATTTTGCTCAGTGGTCTCATGGTATTCGCGCTTGAGTTTGATCAAGGTGGCCATGATGTCAGCGCTATCCACATGGATAACGACAACGGCATCCTGATCGGGGTTTCATCTTGTGCTTTTCTCGAGATTGAGCGGGGCAACGTACCGTTGATTGTCGTTCGCCGGTGGATTGTAGGAGGCATCGCCTTAAAGCCGCGATCTGGGTGCTCACACTGATGTCGTTCTGGTGTGTGATGCTCATGTGTAGAGCAGTCGTGTTTTGAATAACTGCCCCTTGCCTAAGGGCATTGCTAGCAGCCGTTGAGAACGCTGTCGCGGACCCGAACCCGAACCTGGATCCAACGGGGGCGACAATTGCTTGGGTGATCCCGCCTCGACACGCCAGCCTTCAGTAGCATGAATGGTAGAAAGTAATGTAGAGATCGATCCAACTTACAGAGTATTCCTCCCTCCAAATTGTAGACCATCTTCCGCGTGAACGAATGTTTCCAGTGGACCGCCCAACAAAGGAGGGATCGCCGAAAATGGTTCAACGGCATTCCCGTCATTCGTTGTTGGCTCTCGCGCAATTTCCGTCAATCCGATGGAGGAACCAAACGTCGTTAGGCCAGGAAGAATTACCCCGCCTTCAAGGTCTATTTCCTCAAAGTCTTCCGGATTGACTCCGTCTCCTCGTAGGGAGACAGTACACGACCCAGACACACCATGTCAAAGTACACTCCCGTCACGTACGACCACATCCCACACCTTCGTTTGTTCTCCTTTCTGCGCATTCTCTGCGGGTGGGAACTATCTCTTCACCCTATCACCGTCTCGGATATATCCAGTTGAAAGATTCTTCAACACAACGAGCTTTCCCCTGATAATGATGGAGGCTTCAAAAGGCGGCAATCCGTCGTTCTCTACCGCCTCTCTCGCTTCCTTTTCGAAGTCAGGTGTTTTGGGAGGGACCTAGAGCTCTTCTGGTTTGATGGTAGGACGAGAATCGTTGATTTGGAGGATGCCATCGATGTATACACGCTGCGGCGTCGCTCCTAGAGTCAATGGATGAAAGTCCCAGACGACGATATCTACCGTAATTCTTGGTAAGAGTTGACAGAATTTCAAGGGGAAAGCACAGTATACCAGCATCCTATCACGTGTTGATCAGACAGGGAACATCGAGGACTAAACCTTCAGATACATAACCAAGCCTATGTCCGAGACCTGCAGCCTTCGCTGGGGTCATAGTGACGGATTCAAACGCTTTCGTGGGGTTCAACCCGTAGAAATGTGCTTGTTGTGCTTCATAGAGGAGATAGCGGTTGTTCAACACTGGGTGATCCGACTGAATGAGAGAGCGAAAGGGCGATGAGCTTTGAAAGTCGAAGGAATGGGAGAGGAGTTAAACATACCTTCATGACAACAGGTATACCGTAATCTGCTAGCACCTTAGGTGCGAATTCTGAGTCCCTATAAGCTTCCCGCTTCTTCCTATTGTCATACGAAAGAGTGAATAGTTCAACAACGAGCCATAGACGTTAGTTTGGTATTGCACCTTGCATTTGCAGCGAACGTTAGTACGTTGTCATAATAGAGTGGTAAGTAATAATAGAGCACCCATGTCCGACGTAGGAGTTCTGGAACGAGGTATGTTTCACTGGTGTGATGTAGAAATGCGATAAGAAACTTGAACTCGTTCGACAGCTTGAAGTACGGCGTTAGCCATCCACATTTAAACTCTTGTTAACGACAGGCGCGCACCCGAACGATCCCTCATAGCAGTGTATGGATAGCTTGACCCTTCCCCTTAGGACATCTACCAGCGCCTCCGTCTCCAATGGGCTTTCAGGAAACTCTTCCTCCGCCCTGCGCAATTCACCATTGAGTAACTGACTGCAGAATTCATCTTGCTGATCCTTGATATTCTTGGCTTCATTATAGGCGTTCCTGTACACCCACGCTGCATCCATACTAGTGAATCCGTATCTACGATCGGGGTTCTCTCCGCACGCGTGTCTGGAAAGAGGGTCATCAGTGAATCATGGCTAATGGGGACAAAGACCGTCGATCTTATGGAATGTCGAGGAAGGGAAACTGACTTCACGTGTCTCCATCTTGGCCTCGCCTCGAAATCCCAATCGCCCTCTCCGTATCTCGATCCATTCAGAAGCGTATAAGGAGGCTCGACGACCTTTGATATGACTGAACGTTCATTCGTCGGGCGAAGCTTGATACGGAAGGATTGACCTCCTGTTATCTGTCGATTACTACCGTCCAAACCTAAAAAGAGAGCACTGCCAGGCAACGCTTGTGCAGTTGTCACACCACCTGCCATGACCAGGATGTGCGATTCATCGTGTGTATTGAGCCTGTCAATGCTCCGGAGAACCGGTAAAATGGGTCCATTACGTGAATTTCCGTCTGAGGCTCCTGCACATCAGAAGTCAATAGAAAGGGGCTGTAAGAGGGGAGAGACATACCGCTCAATTGAGGCAGACTCGAAACCCCAATATCCCGAGTGATCGGGAATATACTTCGTGGATGCAGTGATTGATTTTATGACGCCTTCACCGAAGACCATGTCCCCTTGCATGACCTCCGTTCCATTAAGCCTCCCCGTCCAAACCTCCCCATTCTTCAACTTGACGTATTTCTTCCTCTTGTTGAGTTGTTCATCTTTCGAAGGCCCATACCTATCCAATTGCGATCGCGCGGGTGTTTTGATTCCAGGGACTGGCGCGTCAGCGGGTTGGAGGGAGGTCATTGAGGGATTTACAACGAGCAATGTTGGTGTTCTTCCGCGCGTGATAAAGTTCCTTTGGACTAGAGCTTGTTTTCCAGCGCGGTGCAGAGCTCCGAGGTGATTCAGGTGGGAGGATCACCCAAACACATAACAGTAAGAACGTCCACGACAAGGCTAGGGCAATAGCGCGAATGGCATTGGGATTTTTTCGTCGATAGAGGGACGGCCCGTGCGTAAACGGCTGATATACGTTGTACATCATTTGCTCTGCCTCCTTTATCAAATCATCCAATGTAAGTCTCGCCTCGCTACCGAGGTTTGTGAAAGCACTTACAGACAGGTCAGCGTCTCAATGCTTCATACGTTTAAGGCCCAAGCAGTGCTTGTCCACTCGCCTCAAAGACAAAGCTCAACGATGGGACTAACCAACGAGTCAAGCCTTAGTAGCCTCTACACAATCGTGACTTCCCAGTCTACTTTCTCCCACCGATCCATATGCTGCCATCCGCACCTATGTGGACCATGAGAGGTATCACGTCCATTTTAAGGTCGGCATGCAGCAGACGCACTAGGGGGAGTCAGGCGCTTTGGCATCGAGTATTCCTGATGGTCCAAGAGGTAGGGACTTACGAGAAGGC
This sequence comes from Pleurotus eryngii var. eryngii, assembly GCA_029467805.1. NCBI lineage: Eukaryota > Fungi > Basidiomycota > Agaricomycetes > Agaricales > Pleurotaceae > Pleurotus > Pleurotus eryngii. Next base: position 3,349,632 of record SZVJ01000012.1, read on the forward strand.
CGGGAACGGTCAGTCACATATACTCGAACGAGCATGGGAGTACTCACTAAAGTGTTCAAGTTTTGATTCTAGTATTTGACCGGAATCATGATCGTCGCAGAGTTCCTGTATGGACGATCATAATGCTTATTGCTATTCGTGTTTCCCAACGTTCTAATGATCATCACAAACCGTGAGTAGGGTTGGCTTTGTCTGTAATTCCTATTTGCAATTCCACGCCATCTGGAAGTTTACCGTGATGGCCTACTTATAGGCTTATACTGTTGGGCGCCAAGAGCTGTCTATCAGCGTTCTCTCGGCTGAGACAGCTGTGTTGATAGGCGGCGTTAAATAACGAAAACTATTTGCCTGGTCACTTCTCTCGGTTCACAGGCTACCCCTGTCTCTCACCGAACCTCATTCTCCCCTCGAATTTGTCGCTCTGAGTATGATCTGCCCCTCAAAAAACATACCTGGCGCTCGCTTGATGCCGTCGGGTTGATCCAACCCGTTTACTTCCCTTCGACATCATCGTTCAAATTCGCTGAATCCGACTTTCCGAGGCCTAAATTACAAGAACCCCCAGTGCAATGCGCCGCGGCATGGCGTACTTTCCTCCTCTCGATTCCGTACATGCTGCTCAGGAGTCAGGTCGCCCTGCAGTGTCGCCGTGGTATGTCGGTCTTCACGCTGGCAGATCTAAATACCGCGAGAATCAGAATCTCAGAATCATTAATGGAAGAAGACGAAGACCGTCTCGGCTGGGGACTCGTTCCTATCTAAATTCTGGGGTGGATAATGCATCAATTACAAGGACAAGAAATATTATCTCGAATTGATCTCGAACGTCGCCCATGAAAAGTTAAGCCGTCCCAATTGGTGGTGCCATTGTTGCCACAACTCGAATCGGGCAACACCAATACTCCTGTAGTCAAAGTACACCTATCGGCTACCTCGAGACATCAAGTCCGTTGGACCCGAAAGTCGGCGCATGAGCGGCGAACCCTGCTAGGATAGTCCACCTTGGTTGGATTGGTGGCGCTATTTCAGTAAAGCAGTGGAAGTACATAACACGGTGGAAGATACACCTGCAGTAAAGAAAGCGCAACAGGTGAGAATGAATTGCCGGGGCACTGGTAGACCGCTGTTTGGCAGCCAGGCATCCCTGAGGCTGAGATACATTAAACCACTACTGTGGCGGCATTGTGGATGCCCTGAAAACAAGAAGTGAGCCCCTGCTTCTAATATAACATATGAGATCTTGTGTAGTCATTAGCCGACTTCATGGTGCTAGTGATGGTGGCGAGCAGGCGAGTACGCTGGATAGATACATGTTTGGACGTGCGATAAACTCAACCTCCTCCCTCATACACATTCCAGGATGACGCAAAATCTCAGCGAGCTTGGACGCAAGATAGGTATGTACAGTAGGCATCACCACCGCGGCAATATGCTGCAGTTGACTAGAACAGCTTCGAATGTCAGAATATGTGGCGTAACGTGTAACTCTGTCTTCACGCTGTGACGTTACCGTGTGGGTGCACAGCGCATGGAGTAATGATAGTGGTATTACCTCCGAAAATTCGAAGCTTCGAGCGTCAGGGAAGACGTTGGTGTGACTTGCTATTGCGTTGCAGCCGATATCTATCACTGAACCAGTAAAATGGGGCTGGGATGCCTGATGCCTGCTCCTGCAGGATATCAGGACATCGCTGGTATGACATTGATCGTGGAATCGTGCCGTGGGATTTACCGTGCGCCTTCTCGCAGACCTCATCTACAACATGCGTGGGAAGCAAAAGGTAGTGGTAGTGTGCATCTGCCGCAGGGCGCCGCAGGCTAACTAGAAGTCTGGAACTATAGGTACAGTTTGGGACTGCGTAAACAACAAGTCCGTTCAGGGGCAGGGGTAAATATAGGAGTATGCGTGGCCGAGGACAGATCGAGCAGGCTATACTAAATATTCCCATCGGGCCTATTCAGAAAATGCCGACGATAACTTGAATCCTCTTGAATAGTATAGGTTAACGACGATTAGCCAATGACTATATCATAGGTGCGTTGAATCCGATTAAATCCAGAGTACTAGTCATTTCTCAGGCTCCGAGTTTATATTACGTGGAATGGAAAGGGGTGGAATTTTACCGTGGATGAACCATAAAAACCGTGAAATGCCAGTAATGACCTCAGTAGCTGTCGCGCCTCCGCCCGGAAAGCGAAGGAAACCCTCTCTGGGGGCCGTGGCTCAGAATATCCCTGCTGAAACCCGTTTCGAGGGCGACAACAACCCTAGGCGAACAGAAGCTTCCCGGTAAAGCCTCTTGATTGGTACGATTAAAAATTATGACGATATCGTGCAATCATTGATGATTGACGATATCCGATCTAGTTCCTTCTGCATAAAACACGGGGGAAAGGGCAGACTCGGGACCTCTAAATACAACAAACCCTTCTTGGAATTTTCAGTGTCATTTAGGCCACCATCATGATATGACAAGCATCGAATCGACGTTGCATCTGCAAGGCTGCACGACTTCATCAATGCATCATCTTCTCCTTCACACCCAAACTTCCTCCAGCGTCCTTCTTTCCCTGCAGGCAACCTCCCTCCCTTCCCCTTCCCTTTGCCTTTGCCTTCTTGCCGGAATCACTATCTCAAATTGTTGGGGTGCAAACTGTGAGTCTGTGACTCCGAAGAAGAAGGAGTTCTACTTGTAACGTGTAGTATTATTAATATATCAATATGGATGTGTATATGAGCTGCTGATGCTGATATTCCTGTGCAATGTACGAGATGCTGTCTGATGCCGCCAATGTGCTGCGCGTGCGTGGTCAGCCTCTCAGCCTCTCAGCGCTCAGCACTCTCAGGCCTCAGAACTTTGTGCCGTCCATCTGATTAGCTGGCATGCACAATGAGATGATGTATTGTGTGTCCCTGACCGCACCACGCGGAAGCCCAGGTGCCCAGGTGCGCAATGCGTAGGCCCAGCGGAATTACTTTCATTTCGGCACCTAACTACATAGAACGTTGCCACCATCTACATGAGGCCGAATCCCTGCACCTTTCGACATCTAGACGTCTGGCTGTTGCCAGTGCTAGCACGAGTACAGCGTGAGTGTGCGTATTAGGAAGCCAAAGATGATTTTAATGGGTGGATGGACCAACGGCATAATCAGAGCCATTCGATGGTGTTCGACTTCTGGGTAATGATGCTAACGGCTTCCACTTTACACTTCCATTACAGCACTGATACAGCGTGGTCAGCGCCGCATCTCAAGCTATGTATCTGCGATAATGTATTCGTCTAATGTCACGATTCATTACCATGCCCGTCCCCGAGCTCACGTCTATAGGTTACCCACCGACTGGTTAGTAGTTAGTAAGTCCACGGAGCCATGCTCATAGATGCTATTCCAATTTCCAATTTCCAGCTACAAACCCCAAGTAAACGTATCCACTCACCCAGAATCAAAATCCGAATATTATCCACCGTGATCGCCGTACACAGCGAGTACAATTATACCTCTACCCGTTGCTGCGGCAAGCCGTAAGTCCTAAAAGCTTGAGAACCCGTCCCAGCATCAGCGAGATCGGGGGGTTCAGGGTAGCTTCAGGGATGAACCGTTGAGCGACCTGCAAGAAGGGGGGAAGGGGAAGGCTGAAGCAGCAGGATACTTCCGAGAAGCCAGAGGCGCGTCTAGTCTTCAAGCTCAAGCTCAAAGTTAAGGACCCTGCCCCGATGCATCGAGTGTCGGTTTAAATATACACGCGTATAGTGCAATCAATCACTCGCAGGTATCAGGACTCTGTAGTGCTCATGAGTCCAGGAAGGTGAATCGGGACGTAGCAGGGCCGGCAAGACGTGGTGCGCCCTCATCCACAAGCCCCCCCTCCGCGGGTGCGGCAGATATACAGTACAGAATTTCGGTTCGAAGGGAAGCAAGGAAGGCAGGAATTCGGTACAGCTATGACTCCGGGCTCTGGGTGAGTGCGTTCTCGCAATCCCTAAAGGGATACATTGGGGATACGTCGTGGCCTCATGATCCATGATGCCATGGCTGAATGCATGATGGGCCACGAAAACGGAGCTAGAACCCCCGGCGTAACACACGCTCTCATTCAACAGGTCCCATCGCCCAGTTGCCCAGTGGCACACACTATAACTATACCCATATACCCATCATGATACCCACCCTCCCATATGCGGCAAATCGGCGATGCAGAAGTCTCGCAGGAGTGCAGGCGTGCAGGACCGCAGCCTTGGAAGGACAGGCGGCCGGAAATAACTCGTCCACCGCGCGCTGGTCGCAGTGACACTGACTGGCTGCAATCGCAATCGCAATCGCCACGACGCGCAAAGATAGCAGAGGGCGTCCGTATATGGCGATTTTGTCTCCGGCGGCACTGGAGAGACGACGTACTGGGCGAACTGAATTGCCAGGCCCAAATGGGACGATCTCTCAGCAGTACTACTGCCATGCGTCCATTGGTATATGGCCGTGATGATCAAGTGATGTTACTCGTTCTTCTTTTTTCCATTGTACACCTCCGCATTATCTACTAACCGCACCATCGGCGTCCCCTTGTGAATTGCAAATCAAAAACCGAACGATTGTTATCTACCACAGGATACACATTCTCCGAACCCATCTAGAATACACACCACTACCGCTTTACCGAAGCTCTCAGAAGCTCCTGGGACTCAGGAGGTACACAGGAGCCTTCCAGGGGGTAAAGGAGCACCAGGAGTATTTCAGGGGAACTCCTATCTTTCCTAGATACGTCGCTCCTCATTCCACCGTCCGAACTCAAAATTGATAGCCCAAAAGATGAATAGAATAAGCATACAAAAACGTCCGAAACTACGATCAAGTGTCCTAACGTACAACTACACACTACGTTCATACCTACTACTTTTCTTCCTTCCTCTACGTACTACTTTTCGGTTGCACTATGCGCTACTACTGTAACGTTCAGATCCCCTCCTGTGGATGAACCCCAAAGACCCAAGGCCCAAGAAAACCCCAAATACGAGCGAGAGAGACGGCATGTAGTGAGAGATGAGGTGAGATGGTAAGGGGAGACGGTAAAATGGGAGAGTGAGATGGTAAGGTGAGCAGACATGACGGGGATGATAGAGTTGGTTAGTGAGTAGAGAAATAGTGACTACAAGACTATACAGTGGATAGTGGATAGTGGGCGGTGGTGCCTGTTCGATACAATTGATGATATGATATGCATGGGTGTAGACAATGAATGGAAAACGGTGAAATATGAATAATTGTTGCTGTTTCTTCTTCCTTTCTCTTCGTGCCTGCGTCATGGCTGAGCGTCCGTGTCATGTCTAGTGTTTTGCGTATTTTCTCCATCCCATCGACCAGCGACGCGCGAAACCATAGATACCCCCTCTGTTCCCCTTCCCTGCCTCCGCCCTGCCTCCCAGCGTCGCATTCACCGCTTCCTCTTCCCCGTCCCTCCGCCCGCAGCTCCCACACCCCCATTCGCATTCGCGTTCCCTGTTGCGCCCCCTCCAACCCCGCCATTTCCATTCCCCACCACGCCGTTTGTCGTTGTACCCGCAGCTCCAGCACCCGCAGCAGCCCCCGCCAGCGCCACGAGCGCGCTCCCGCCCATCCCCCTCTGCATATCCTCGATCTCCGCCGCATCGCTCTTCCTCTTCCGCCCCTTTGTCGCTTTCGGCGATCCAACCACACTAGCCCGCGTTGCAGTAGGCGACACAGGAACGGCAGGGATGGTAGGCGACGAAGGTGAAGCAGAAGTAGACGGCTCGATGCCTTGCATACCATTGGGACTCGACGCGCTCGAGATACTGCTCGCGTGCGCGTGCACGTGCCCGTTCATCTTTGCCTTCTTCGACGACGCGCCGTTCCCGTCTCCACTCGCATGTCCGTTCGTGCCGTTGCTGTTCCCGTTGATGTTGGAGGCGTTGGCGAACGAAATAAACAGGCGACCCATTCCCACTCATCACAGCACCATCTTCTTCCAAGAACCCTCCATTCACCCCATTCACGCCTCCGCCGTTGATGCCGTTTATCCCTATGCCGTTCCCGAGCTCCATATCAACATCCCCGTCTCCCACTCCCACTAACCCCCCAGCGCCGACCCCCATCCCGTTCATCCCATTCATACCCGCCAACCCCGAATTCCCATACTCATTCAAAAACGCGTCAAAGTCGAACTCGGGGACCGATAAATCCTCCATCCCTCCCCCTACACCACCATTAAGACCCGTCCCACCTTGTCCATTGCCGCCATTAACCATCGTATTGTCCAACGAGTTGCCATTGACCGTACCCATGCCGTTCACACCGTTCGCCCCGTTCGCATTGAGCGCGCCCCCAGACGAGGCCATCAACCCCGGATCCAGCCCAAACGCGCCAATCAGACTCTCAATACTGCTATGCAGCGCGTTGACATCCTTATCGATATCCTGCGTCACCTTCCACGTCTTCTCCAGCCTTTGTTGTTGTTCTCTCTCCTCCCGTGACAGGAAATCTAATGGTGATACGCCCATATTTCCATTCAGAGTGGGGAGGGGGTGAGGGGGGGTGAGGGGGTGAGTGGAGAGGGGGGAGAGCGAAGGAGGTGGAGAGGGCGTGAGGAGCGAAAGTTGGCCAGAGGGCGTATATTGTTCCGCAGACCCGGGGAGCCCGTACGCGCCGTACCCTCCTTCCCCTCCCCCCGCTCCTTGCCCGTAACCTTGTTGTTGTTGCTGTTGCCCTTGCACACCCTGCCCTTGCCCTTGTGCGTGTTGCTGCTGCACCTGCTGAGGTAGTGTCGGCAAATTACCCCCATTACTAGCATTGTTGTTGTGCGCGCTCAGCGCCGCCAACAGGCGCTGTATCTGCCCCGGCGACGTGAACATCTGCTGGAACGCCTGGATCATCGTGTCCTGGTCGTTGACGCCATTGAGGACGGGGAGCGGGGGCGAGGGCGAGAGCGTCGTCAGTGTTGTTGCGTTACCACTATTGCTGCCGATCGAATTGCTTCCGTTATTTGAATTACCGCTAGTTGCGTTGTTGTTATTATTGCCCGAGGTAGTATTCGCAGACGACAGAGACAGCGCAGGCGACAGCGCGGCCGCGAGCGAGTTCGCCGTCGGGAGGCCGCGCGACGGCGAGGGCTTCGGCTTCGGCTGCATGATCTGCGGGGTCGTCGAGTTGTCCCTGGGAGGGGTGAGAGAGGGTGTTGGGGTGCTGAGGTTGATGTAGGGTGCCTCGGAGATGGTGGGGGACGTGGGTTCGTTGTACGAGCCTGTAGTGAAAGTTTGGTTAGTTGGATATGCGAGATGAGATAATGAGAGAAAGCGAAGGAAGCGGTGAGAATGGTATGAAGACTCACGCAATGACACGGGACTCATATCCCTGAGATAGGACGCATCCTCGTCGTCGTCCTCCTCCTCCTCGACCTGCATCTTCCGCTTCCCCGAGTTTGGGCCCTCCTCAATCATCAGCCTCTGCACCTGCTTCCTCTGATACCCTTCGCTTCTCCCCTGATCACCAGCCAAAGTGCCCCCCCATGCCCATGCCCATGCCCATGGGGCCCTCTGCGCTCCCGGCAACGACGGCATCCTTGGCGTGGCCGCCCCCGTTCCCAAAGACGCCGGCTAGAAATTTGAGTATGCGATTGATGGTGTCCTGGTGCTTCTGGTGGCGCTGGCGCGCGGCGAGGGACTCCTGCCAGAGGAGCTGATTTGAGCGCTTGAGCTGGTTGAGCTCTGCAGAGATGGTTGTCTGATGGCGCTTTATGGCTGCGATGCCGTTGATGATGGAGTGGATGTCGAGGACCTGGCCGTTGCCTAGGGTGGTGGCAGGGGAAGAGGATAGCGATGGGTCATTGGATGGCTGAGAAGAGGAAGAGGACGGGTTCGCGGGACTGGAGGCAGCGGCATCGGGGTCGGCGGGGAGATCGGTTGATTGGGGGGCCTGCTTCTTGCGCTGGATGAGGCAGAGGAGATCTGGCTGGCCGCGGTGGAAGTTTGGGTGTTCAAAGTTCCAGAACTCTGCCTCCTGGTCTGAGCGGAGGACGCCCTGCTGGAGGTGGGGGATCTTGTGGAAGCCGTACATGTTGAGCTGGCGGACGAAGGAGGAGAAGTTCTGGTGCTTGAACCAGCGGCCGAGGACCTGGCGTGCGAAGCGCTCGTGGTCGAGGACTAGAAACGGGGGGGGGATGATGATGATGATGATGAGAGGGAAAGGAGAGGGATGCGCACCAAAGAAAGAGTCGCCGGCATCTGACCAGCGGATGAGATCTGCATTAGAGGGATCGTTAACCATCCTAAGCGGAGACGATAAGAGAGGGAGGAACAAGGGGATGAAAGGGGACGGACTCGAATAGTTTCTGGAGGAAGGCGGGGACGACCTGGCGAGTGGCCTTGCTGAGGTGGACGGCGTTGGGCTGCTGCCTGGCGAGGGAGAGATTGTTGTGTTCAGCCGGCATGTTGTAGTAGTAGTCGTGGTCGTGGTGGGTTATTGGCTGTTGACAAAGATGACCCCTGGTGCAAACACGTACAAACAAAGGAGCCGGAGACTGGCACTCACTGGGGAAGCTGGGTAGTATGGCTGGTAGTAGTACTGGTGATACATCGTGCGTGGATAGATGGACAGGCAACAGCGACGGTCTATATATCAACGACGTCTCTCTGCCTCTGCTACAACTGCCAACTACGTCATCGGTCTAGCCCCTGCTCGTTTATCGAGGGTGGGATCTTCGCAGCCATGAACAGATCGGGGGGTACCAATATCCAGCCACCTCGCACAATCTCTCTCACAAATCGAGATACCTGCCCCTGCAGCTCTGCCATTTCCCCGCTGTTGTCCACCACATAGTCTGCGTATCCCACCTTTTCCTCGATGGAAAGCTGCGAGTTCAGCCGTGCCAGCGCTTCTGCCTCCGTGCTCGAGTCCCGCGTCATCAGCCTCTGCAGCTGCACCTCGCGTGGGCTGCGTCTGCCATCAGCACTCGTTCATCCTCTCACAGACCACCCACCAGTACACAACAGCGACCTTGCCCACCCACTTCCACAGCCCCCCCTCTATCAGCAACGGCACATCCAGCACACACACCCTGTGCCCCCGTATCCAGCACTTCACCACCCCCACAAACATCTCCCACCGCACAGCAGGGTGCACGATCCCATTCAGCGCCCGCCGCTTCCCCTCGTCCCCGAAAATGATCCCCCCCAGCTTCTTCCGGTCCAGCTGCCCGTCGCCCAGCAATATGTCCTCCCCGAATTCCGCGACAATGCGCTTTAGCGTGCGCGTGCCCGGCTCCACCACTTTGCGCGCGAGCACGTCCGCGTCGATGATGGGAATCCCCGCTTCGCCCACCAGCTTCGAGACCGTCGATTTTCCCGTCGCGATTCCACCCGTAAGTCCTACCACTGCACCCCACACACACACATACTTCGCATCAGCTATCACGCCCCTTGCACTCAACCACCCACCTAACATTCTTGCTCCAGGTGTTGAACGCTGCTCCGGTAACTGATGCACCCAATCACAATCACCAAACACGATCAAATAATGCATTAGACCATCATCTTCCCACCCTACGTCATCGATCACCCAGTCATCCAACCGCGGCTACCCACGATTTCACCACGAGACCATAGCGAGTTAGGATATCCAATCCCCTTCGGGTTCCGTATTTCACGCTCAGGCCCCGGTGACACTGTCAGTAACTGAGTATATGAGTACTGAGTATGGCATGGTGTGGTGATTCCGAGCGGTGACTAATAACGACGGGCTCTATATCGCAGTTCTGGCGTTCGTTTTTGCGGCGTGGGTTTCTCCCTCGCGACATTGACATCATACGGTGGCCAGTATTTACTACTACCGCCTACACCCGGTCCTACCCCCCACCCCCTTCCCCGAAATCTCCCTCGAATCATCCGCGCCAACTGGACAAAGTCGGAGAGTCGGAAGAATATCAGCGTCATGATCACTTCCGAGTTTAACACGCTTGCCGACCGGAGCATCCTCTCAGGTGGGTGGGTCATGCAGCGGACGGATAGATTCGAGATTCCGGAGTGGGAGGCTAGAAGAGTAAAGTGGGTGGGTGGGCCGCGTCCCGGTGTTGGAGCGACGAACGGGCGAACGAATAAACGATAAACGAATACACGAATACGGAATATCCTGCTGCCCTCACGTTCCCCGACGGCTGCTCAGGCGCTCGTTCTCTAGAATGGGGGTCGGGATCGGGATCGGGATGGAGGACACTTGAGAAAATGCCGGCGGTGATTATAACTCACTCATTGACCTGGATGAGTTGTCGTAACGTCTGTACATAGTTGCTTTCGTAGGTGAGGTTGCGCACACGGCGAAGATTGAATAATGTACGATTATCATCGCGTCCCCGTCGCCGGACGTAGATCTCTCGAGTCTCGCCTCCGAACGTTGTTCAATATACAACTAGGCCCCAGATCCATCGACGTACGTCTTACAGAAAACTCAAGGCGGTTGAGATTATGGCAAGCGAGTGCTGAATACTGGACATCGATATTGCTGACTGAATACTATTCAAGACTGAAACTTGAAGGAACATTTGAAATTTGAGTAGAGGCGTACACTGATATCGTGCATCGTGCTTTCAATCCACGTTTACAGATTCCATGCACTACACACACCACGCGCAATACAGATGAGCGATTAACTGATTACGCAGCGAATATCGCAGAACATCACCAAAGGCGACGCGCAGCCTCCTGGCTATCTGCCTCCTTGCCGCTTGCTGCCTGCTGGGGTAGTTTCAATGTCAAAATTCCACCGGCAATTTCACCTAGCACTGTTCTCCCTACTATTACGGCTCCTCTCATGTTAGACGCGTTCCGTGTTGAAATGATTGAACGCGTGTCAGGGAGTGGGAGTGAGAGTGATTGGGGAGGGGGCGACCTCGGTGTAATTATCCCACCTCGCTACGTGATGCTATACCACAAGTCGAAACGCGTATCGCATGCACGCGTGAACGCGTGTGCGTAACTTCAACTTTTGTTGAATGAGTGTTAGGATCGCTGTTCAGAAGATCATTGATCATTGACCTATTCCAGTAGACATCGTTGTATCCTTTACCCTGCGCCCTCGGTCGCAGTCACAGTCGCAGCAACATTTCGGCGATAACCATGCAAGCCTTTGTGTTATGGCATCCTTTGTGTTATGGCATCGATGCGTTGATGCACTAGTGATCGAGTGTGAGTAATGCATGGATATGGATCGGGCATGGGCCTTCGTCACCAGTCTTCTGGGGCAGACTATACGATATACGCTCGCTACTAACTCGTCCTCTCGGCGATTAACGCGATTAACGTCGGGCACGGCCTTGCTTCTGAATATCTGAAACTCACGGGTCACTCTTACTCATAGGTATCCAGCACCCACCAGCTCAATCGATCATCGACCCCTGGTCACGGTGAGCGGTGAGCACCATCGCATCCATCACCATCATCGCTATTACCGTTACCCTGAGCCCCAGCACCTAATGCCAGCCGTCGATCGGCTCATCGAGTGCACCGCGCCTTGGCACGCTCACATCCCAAACCCCCTCGGGCATGCGAGCTTCTGGACAGCGAGCTCGAATTGGACTTCATGATCCATTGGATTTTATCAAGACCATCCCCGGGACAGATGCACTGTGCCCACGTCCTCGTCTCAATATACTCCTATCTACCCCTGCCCCTGAGTGGACTTGAAATTCCTGATTCAGCTCCAGAAGTTGTTGGATGCCGGCGGTAATCATTGATCATTTACCATCTCACGTCCCAGGCACGCATGGAACGTTTACTGCGCTCTTGTGCTCGTGTTTGATCTGCGTACATACACGGGTGTCAGCGCTCTTTCGACGCTCGATATCAATTTCAATATCATAGTAAGTAAGAGCTCTTCGAATTCTTATCAGACCTTCGGGGCGCTAAGAAACCTATCAATACTCCATACTCAGCACTTGTCATTCGCGTAGGTACAAAGTGCGTATCGCGCTCCCGCGCTCTCAGGCCCATGAAAGATATGGTGCATAGCGCACGGCCTACTCTACACCAAGTCGGGGACAAAGCACCGGCACCCGCCGTCGTCACGATCAGGTCACTATGATAATCCAGATCACCTACTAGATCAGCATGTACTCGCACGCCACCAATGGAATCGACTAATCGACGAGCAGCTCAGTATATCAAGTCTCTTCATATTTTAAGGCCTCATGATCAATGGCATCGCACTACGACCACCTGTTATCCTGGTTTGTGGTAAGCATTGATTACATTGAGTACTGATCACTGATCACTGATGCAAGGGGGCGAAGGACTATTGATTGTTGATTGCTGATTGCTGATACAGCCGCGAATATCGTAGAACGCCATCGAAATCGAAAATTTCGATTTCTCCTTCGATCCTTCCAGCTTCGAGCATATATTGTACGCTTGGGGATGGCAGCCCACGACCTCAGGCCTCGTGCCGTGCTCGATACACTTGGGGATGTATGCCAGTGTCAACTGTGCGCATGCCCAATTGAATGCATCATGCCAAGGAGGGGACTGAGAACTCAGAAAGCCGGCGGTCATTACCCAGAATTACCCCTTGTCTATTATCAATATGTCCCTTACGGATACGCATTGACGGACGTGGACCGCTATTGAGTGGATTATAGGGCTCATTCGTGCGACGCGTCTCAGGTCAGTCGGCCCATAGAGTTGGGGGCCTGACAGCGCGTCGGCTATCGATATCTGTTTTTACGATGACAAAGTGACGCGGGGGCAGCTGCGGCAGAATATGGTCTCGCGCTGTCAGCCATAGACTCGTGGTAATGGTAATATTGGTCCTTTCTGGTTGTCTCATAATGCATAAATGGATTTGGTGATTTTCTCGACGAGGGCACAACTTCTCCCCAAATCTATTAGTTAGATATCCAAGATGTCTATTATATCTATATTTTGATATTTTATTTGAGGCGAGCATGTGAGTGTACGATTTACACTGAGTCGATTAGTGTTAAAAAATATTATGCATTATGAGATAATCAACTGTATGTTAGACTCGATCCCGTCTACGTTGGTACGTAGTTCCTTAGCGCGGGACGAGGGGATGTAGAAAATAGTCGGTTCTTGTAAGTATATCCGTCTTTCAAACCTTACAAGAACGCTGGAATCGAGCCTAACTGTATGTGGTAACACGGTATTACACCCCTCGACACTTGCTCAACATGGGTTATCTGATAATCATATAGGTTCAAGCAGCCTAGGTAATGGTGGGTACCCTCACAGATGCATGGCTTATTCATTTACCCACTGCTAACCTGATTATGGCGAATACCGCAGAACACCTCAGATATCGGCATTTACGTTTGAACTCTTCACCGGTCGTCCTTCAAGGATAGTCGCAGCAGTCTTAATCCTGGTCGCGGTCATGTCCGAGTGAACGCACGCAGGGAGGAGCATCTCCGGCGTAATTGTGATTGAATGTAACGTGGTCGAGGTTCATGATCAGCCACTAGCATAAACCCTAAGTGAGTTACAGCGTACTGCCGTACCGCACACAGTGCCAGTGAGTGATCGTTTAATGTTCCATACCTACTATTACTGATCAGTCGATGTACGCAGGGACGTCGCAGGGAGCTTGGCGCAATGCACATACCGTAAGTACCTCATTGGCATCTCGGAGCCACCCAGTCGCAGCCCATCCAGTATATGAATACACGAACGTCAGCATGCCTGCCGCGGACCACGTTTCCCCCCTCGGGAATGAACGGGCTTCGATACCAGTGATCTCGCACTTGACGACGAATCGAATATTCCAAGTTCATAATACCCATGTTCGAGCCTCGGTAGAAGTATTCCCTATCTCGTCCTTTCTCATCACTACCACGCATCGTGCACGCGGTGCGTACGTTAACGCTTACAGAACCGTACGTACCTGCAAATCTACGTGCCCAGGCTGCGCGTTACGCCACATCGGTTGTTGCCTCTGGAAGTGCTCTCCCCCGAAGACTCCCACCCACCCACGATGTAGACCCTTGCAGACCCAGACTTCCCATCGACCCGTAGCCATTAAACATCCCGAAGTCTGAGATCTCGGCATCCTTAAGAATTGACGGCCGCTTCGGGGTCAGCTCGACTTATGTTGCCTTGCAGGACATCTAGCCCGACGTCTAGCCTTGAACTGGCAAGTCAGTTTCAACAGGAACAGGATGCACGATACCGCCGGCCCCTCAGATGGGGCTGAACATGTATAATGCCGAGCCCGGGGTGGAAGTATATATAACCACACCCATACTCATACCTCAAGCTATCATGGTTCCTCGCTCAGCTTCTAGTGATCTTCATGGCCGATTACGCCGAACACGCATAGGTGCGTGCAAGAGTGCAGTTCACCGAACCACCGTGACATAAGTTTATCTTACTAGATGCTGGTGAGCGCGAAGGGCGTACTGGGGGATTCCAGGGTACAGCGTTCTCCCGCACAGACGATTAGACGGCGTTAAAGGTCCCCCGCTCGTTCTTCGATGAACAATCATATTGATACTAGCCGATCTCTCGGCTCCTAACACGCTCTTTCTCTCCCTGTCTTTCCCTTCCTTCCCTCTCTCGCTGAATTCCGTTCCCCATCCCTAAAGCATAGTGCTGCTCACTGCCGAGCGTACATCTGGTCTTAAATATACCCCGTCGACCCTTCAATACGTCAAATTTCAAACTGCAACCCGTCGACGCTCGCTGAATCCGACTACGCCGAGGCCCAATGTACCACAAATCCTGATGAAGTCATATTTGGGTTGATGACTTGGACCGCGGCACAGTGCATCATCCATGTGCAAGTACTCATCTCCATCGCATCTAGATTTCCATCTGTGCAGCCCTGCAGTATTTCCGTGCGCCAGTACCTGCCAGTACTCAGCATTCAACATCTTATATAGATTCATATTCCGGAGGATCAGATCTCTGAATATCAGGAATGACCGGGGGGAGAGGACCATGCTTCTGCTTCTCCTGAGACTCGCTTTCTGGGGTGGTTTTTATGTTACAACAACGTTCGACTTCCAACATCCTGGGCACACTTCGGACTGGCAACCTGTGGGTCTCCCAAACTGTTTACTTATCGATATGAATCGTCCAACGCACGCTGTGCTGTGCTCGTAAGTCGATAACCAGACTGCACGCCTATCAGAGCACGACCTCAAGCGCCATGAGCGACTACGCAAATTGATCCACTGTGTTCGGATTGGTGGTTACTGTCGCAGACCCGGGAATCTGGAGAAGACATAGATAGTGAAAGGAATCCCCAGAGCACTGACAGACTACCACCTTTCAGCCCTGAGGCTGAGATGCATCATGATCATACATGTGAATTAAGTCACTGCTATGAATAGAAGGGTCAATCCCAAGGATTAATACCCAGCTTACTGATCAGAGGGAGGTTCAACAGGCTTGGGTTTCAGCATTTTAATGACTGTCTGTCTGCACTCAAAGACCCTGACATCCTCCATGAGCATCCTGCAGATTGATCCATGTGTAGGAAGGAGATGTGGAAGTTGTAAGGGCAACCTCAAGATGGCCAACAGCGTAAGCCTAGTAGAGGGAGAATCCAAAGATATGAATAAGTCTAACTACAATACATGAGAGAGCTGCTCACCTAGCAGAGAGAGAATCCAAAGAGAACAGGATAGGGATTCTCCATGCTAGGAAGCGAAGTATATACTGTAGTAGTGTGGGAGGAATGAAGGATAACTGTACAGTACACCAGCCACAAGTCCGAACGAATATCACAAGGTACGAGGGGGCATGTGATAATGAAGTGGAAGGGGAATGTACAGGAGTCATGCCAGTGGCCTGGGGAAGTAAGAGCGAAGAGAAATGAAGTGGGGAAAGAGGATAGAGGTAGCCTGGATGAGCCCCGAAGTGTATAGACAAGTCCGAGCGAGTCCGAAGCGAGTCCGAAGTGCGGGAAGACTCCGGAGTTACCGGATGTGACTCAGATGCGAAAGGAGTGGGCAGAAAGGAAGTGGAAAGGAAAGGGGGCGAAAGGGAATGAAAGGGATGTATGTAAGAGTCTGTGGAATGAAGGAAAAGAGAAAGGAACGAGGAGGAAGGGAGAAGGACAGGGGAATAGGAGAAAATAGGAGTGTCCCCTTACATCACCCCCCTTTCAAGCTTGCAGTGACCCGATGCAAAGATTCTTGCCTGCCACGCCATGAGTTCACCAACCCGGAAACTCCAGATTGCTGCGAGAAGATATCGAAGTACGACTGCACAGAGCCTGGAGCCTTCCGACTGCGCCAGCGCTCCCAGGACTGGTCCAGTGCTGTAGGAGTCATCCGGAGTGGTAGAGGAGTCTTCGGAGTCATCGGACTCGTCTGGAGTAAGCACACTGCATCCGGTGTCATACTTCAAATTGGAATTTGAAGTAAGTGACATGAATATTGGTGTTTTATAGCTATTTCATATGCTACTATGAATATTGTGTTTTGTAGCTATTTCATATGCTACTATAAAACCAAGACATATTTTGGCAAGTTGAATCAAATCAAATGGACCTCCCATTATGATATAGACATTATTTCTTTCTTTCCCCTATTCCCCTATCAACTCCTGGGACCCCTAATTATTATTCTAACATTCTGCTTAAGTTAAATAACTTCATATAATCTATGATGTCATAGGAATTTGAAGAATAAGCTAGAATGTATAGATTAGACCCCAATAGGCAGTGAGTCATCATTTATTAGGCTTAGCTATTATAAATTAAGGATCTACTCTGCCAAAAGTATGGAGTCATATGACAACATGAGTCATATGACAACATGAGTCATATGACAATATGAGTCATATAGAGTCATATGGCAATATGAGTCATATAGAGTCATATGGCAATATGAGTCATATGATAATATGAGTCATGTAGAGTCATATGGAGTCATATAGAGTCATTTAGCATAGCCTTGAGATGTTTGGCACTGCACAGCCTCCCTCCCCTTGTAGTCTATATAAACCCCCAAATTGTAGTAGATAGGCATTGTAGAAATTTGAAGAATTGTAGAATTCTACTTTCATTCCCTTCCCCTTCCTTCATTCCTCATCCTCTTTCCTCCATTCCTTTTGCAGTACCTACTTTTTATTAAGTAGAATATTACTGTTAGGTTACATAGTAAAGAATAGACTTGATTAGTTGATAATTGAGTACTTTTGACCTGTGAAACCCTTGCTAGAGAAATAAGATTAAGTGTCTTGTGTACACCTCTAAGTCTTTATACTTTAGTGATTGCTCCCCAGTTATATTGATTTCGTATAGACCGTTGCTGGCTAAGCATTAGACTATAGAACGATTCTATAGGTGTTTAGTAAATATTGGAAGTGATCTAGCAGAAACGTCTGATCTAGAGCTTCAATCAGTTGAATTGTCATATTGCAGTTTTGTATTATTGGAGCCATTGCTAGTATACTCAGTCAGGATTATCCTTCGTCTCAGTATTATTTGTCCCAGTCAGTTTACTATTTGTTTGTGTCTACCTACACATTATTCACTTGTTGAGTAGTCTGTATTGTTGTGTTGGGAAGTTTATCTTAACTTCTTGTTCTTACCTCCGATCTTTTTCCCCTTTTCACTCCTATTTCCCCTATTTGTACTACTTCGTAGTATAATCCCCCCCCAAAAGCCATCACTATCGATAACACACCTCTAGCCTGCAACAACTTGGGTGACTGTCCGATCTATCTAGACTGATCCGACTACATCCAAAGCATTTAGTGAAAACCCCACTGAGTGTGACAAGAAAAAATTGGTGACCACCGCAGGACAGAGGATTACCTTCGTTAATATTGGCTTATTGTTTCTACCACATCATCGCTATTAGACATTACTATGTCCACCAACCCTCTTCCATCTACATCCGCCAATCCTTATAATTTCCCTTCCCCCCGTCAAAATATTGATTTCTCTCAGATGAGAGAACCAACTCGTACTATTGATTCCTCACCGGAATCTAACTTCACTGAACTATCTGATGTTAGTTTACACCGTGATGAACCTCCCCATTTACGTTATGATTATGCCAAAGGCAGATCACCAGACATGATGCCTGGTCCAGGAGAGAAAGCTGCTCCTAAGCGTTTTAAAGGAGATTTCGATTTGGTCAAACAATTTATCAGAAAGTATAACCGTCTCTGTGCAGCCTATAATCTAGTTGATCCACAAGAAAAGTGTGAAAGACTGGTTGATTATTGTAGCAGACCTGTGAGACTATTCATAGAATCACTGCCTAGTTATCAACGTGGACAATGGGCACAATTAGAGAAGGATGTACTCAAGTACTATGATGCAGATCTTGACGAGACTAGATATATACCAGATCAGTTAGCAGAACTAGCTGAAGAATGGCAGCATATCAAAATCATTGATCTTGCTACATGGAAAGAATATCAACGTGAATTCCTTACGAAAGCCGGATGGCTTAGGTCCAGAGATAAAGTTACCAAAGAAATGGAAGCTGGATATTTTTGGCAAGGAATTCATCGCAAATTCAGACAGGATATAGAAATACGGTTATTTGCTACTAATCCGACTCTGACTCCTAAAAAGCTTATCCTATTGATTTAGTATCTAGTATAGCTGAAGGCTTGCTTGAACGAAATCGATTTGAGTATAGTCTTATGGGAATCAATACTGAGAGACCAGATTGGTATATACAGACAGAGTCTGATGACTCTGATGATGACTCTACAGATAGCGACCGTCGTCGAAAATCTAGGAAACATCGAGAACACCGTAAATTCCATTCCAGATCATCTAGAAAAGATGATAGTGATTCTGAAGCAGATAATAAGAAGAAGAATAGGTCTTCTAAAATCAGAAGACATGGTCGCTATTCTAAATCCTATAAAGACACTGAAAATCAGGATGAAGTAGAACAGCTTATTTCACAAATGAGCAATATGGACATTTCAGATCCCGGATATGCAGTAGTCTATTATAAGGCTATTAAATTAGACCCAATGGTTGTGGATATTATGAGCCCACCAGCACTTAATCGTTCTACTTCCAGAAGACCACAGACTAGAGTTTCATTTGCAGATCAACCACAAAGTTATAATTATTCTGCACCACGTTCATCTACTCCAGTTAATGCACGACCCCCTATTCTTACAGGTGGCAATGCAGAACCATTGAAGTGTTATGTATGCGGAGAATTTGGACATACTATTAGAGGATGTTCCAAAGCTACTGAGTTATTCAGAGCAGGTACAATAATTAGAAAATGGAAATGGAAAAATCGCACTTCGAGATGGAACAGTTCTTTCATTTGGACCCCACGATCCTCTTGTGGATGTCTTGAAAAGACGTCAGCAACCTTTACAGTCACACTTCGTAGCATTAGACTCTGAAGAATATATGTCAGAAGACTATTTGGATGATTATGATTTTGATGAATCTTACCCAGTCCAATCTTCAGCCGTCTATCCTGCACAAAGGGTAGAGAAAAAGACTACTTCTACTAGACGTCAGTCTATTGAAGAGCCAACAGCCTCACCACATGTGAATAAGGAGAACACACCACCCATGAATACTCGATCAAGACCGCCAAGTATAAATCAATCAAGAACACAAACAACATTTCGGCCAGCAAATTTACCAGTAATTAAGCCTATTGATGTCAGAACACCTCGTATACATCCACCTTCCAATGAGGATATTATTATGAAAGATCTGACTCAAATAGAAAGCACACCGGTAGAATCAAAACCAACATCTCAAGATCCTCCACGACAGAAAGCACAACCCCGGCAATCAGAGTTATCTATTCAAACAGACATTCAGAAAATGATACGAGACGTACTAGATATGACAGTCCATGTACCTCTTAGTAAGTTATTGGGTGCATCAAGGGAACTCTCAGATGCTTTTTCGGAACAGTTAAAAAGAAAGAATCCCAAATCTGGAACCGGATCTAACCTAGTAACACCGCCAATGGAAAATCTCCCAAATCAGGACCTAAACGGAAGCAAACCTAAAATATCACAAATTAGGAATCAAGTTCGATCATCAGCAACTCAAAACGCTAAAGCTCATTTAGTTGGATCTAGCACCTCAGTTGCGCCACCTTCATTACCTAGTCAGGTACATTTACAAAATAGTAATATTACCACCACTGGTAATTTGATCTATACTCAATGGAGTTGTGATGGTAGTACCACGCCAATAGAATCAATTATAGACACTGGATCACAGCTTAATATTATTAATGCAGATCTTGTACCTGATTTTATTAGATCGCCTATTGAACCAGACACAGTAAGACAAATTATTGTGGCTAGTAGCGGTGCAAAAGAACTTAAAGGACTTATCCGTGGAGTTCGGTTACGAAATGGTGATATAGAAACCATTGCAGATTTTTATATTGGTGAAAATGTACCATTCCAAGCATTATTAGGCAGACCATGGCAAGTAGAAAATCAAGTCAGCATTGAACAACGAGATACAGGTGCCTACCTAGTTTTTCCTACACAGGGGAGACCTGGTAGAAAGTTAGAATTGCCAACAGCAACTCGCCCAGCACGTGTAGAGACTTCACTACTAGCTTCAATGACTCCTTTCCCCTATCAGGAGGACCCCTATGACTCATTTTTCGATTCTGATACAGAATCTGAGATTGAGGACGAGATAGAAAATTCTGAGACTCATTCAGAAGCTTATACATTCAATGTCCAGGCTTATGACGAAGTTTCTAGAAAATCAGAACCTTTTTCATCCCTAGGAGGTCGAGACGACAACGGAATTTGGTATAGCGATACCCATCGACTTCTGTATCCTTTACAGAACTACTTCGACATAATGGAAGTAAACCTGTACAACTGTAATCCATATGGTATGCTTCAGAATTGGTTTAATTCACTCAGAACTTCAATGGAATTATTCCATAAGGTAGTATTATGGTGTCAACCAGCTCTAGCTTTATTTTTAAACCGTTGCATTTGCATTACCAAGCCTTCCGCAGCTTGTGTACGCAGCTATACGACTACTCATGAAGTTTCTAGAAGTTATAGGCTTATATTCTGTATATAAACGAAGTAGAGATAGCAAGAAGACCTCATCCTGCTCCTCACATCATAAATCGTCTCGTAAATCTTATACTACACCATTTCGCAATCGATTTGGTATGCCAGATCTACCAGTCGTTTTGTATACTGGATCGCTTCACGCTGTCCCCGGACATGAAGATTACCCCATGATCGACCCCACAATCGATACACCTTCGTCTGAAGCTCTTACTCGTCTCGCAGCTACCGTTACTCAATGGCCACCCTCTCCCAACCATTTATTTCGATATTGGAACTCTACCGACCTTCCCAGCATGCGTACGTCGTTTCGAGACGCACATCACCATGCGCAACTTATCGACGAAGCCGCCCAAGCACATACCAACCGACCCTTGATCGATCGAGTGATCTCAATTGCGTCATCGAACAACACGATCGAACTATCTAGTATGGGCATGGATTCCCTCCTAGTACAACAGGGGGTGATGCTCAACACGGCCGTCGTCTCTCAAACACTTCGCAATGAACAACGAATACCCATCCAACGTGGACATCTATTCTATACATTCGTCGCACCTCGTATGGAGCATCCCTCCGAAGGATATCAGCACGCTGCTAACCCCGTTGCTACTCGACTCGGAATTGGAAGCCCTCGTCTACGTATCTCTAGGCCCATTATTCTCGAAGATTCTGATGACGACGAAGTGCCTGATAGTCAGGAGGAGATCGATCTCAGTCAGTGGCCTATTTTTGATATGCCTGTAGATCGTCTAATCCGTGGTGAATTACCAGATTATCCGTCTATTATAGCTAGGAAGAATGGAAAGGAGAAAGCTAATGACGATGAAATATCTATGGCAGACTCTACCTCTGCTGTATATTCGCCTACGCATTCTGGTAGTCGACGCGACTCTATTAGCAGTGATATGAGCATTGAGCTCGACGACGATCCTCGTGAACCACGAACGCACGATGCGCGACCCCCCCACCACTATCGAGGAACGTTTCCTCGCCTCCATCTTCAGTACTTCAACCGTTCCTTCCCAACCTTTCGATCTTCCCCTCGCTGCATCTCAAATTGCTGGACCAGCCATTATACCACTCAACGCCGATTCGATTCACTCACTACCCGATCTGGAGAGTGTCGAACACTTAGAAGACCCAGATAATAGTTATAACAGCTCTAACTCGTTAAAGCTTTCGTCGAAACGTATCCAGGAGCTTCGAGAGCAAGCTTATAGGTTCCTGGGTAGGCCGATCACTCCCCCACACGATATCGAAGCTACTGGACCCGCTACAAGTTCTACAATTAATCCAGCACTCCTTATACAACCCACACCGTTGAAACTCATCAAATTGGATAGGACTAATCGAAATTATGACCCCGAAGACTGTCTACATCCCCCACACGACCTACTTACATGCCTACGACATAATCTAACGCATGCGCAACATTATGCCTTGCAAGAAAGCGGACTTACACTCGCTGAAGTCGATGACATGAACGAGTATGAACTAAACGACTATCTGCGCACGCTCAATCTGGAAACGCCGCCGCAACCTCTGGAACAACCTCCTCCGTTACCTCGATTTACTGAGGAAGAACTGAGTGAGTACGCTGCTGCCCTTGATGCCGCAATGGACTCACCCTCCTCAGACTCTGCTACCTTAGGCTCGCAGTCGAGCGTGGTGTCCCTCGACATCGCTCCTGCACAATCTGGCGACGATCGTACTCAATTAGTAGAGGTGTCCGTTCAAACTGAAGAACCAGTTAAGGTCATGTCACTATTCACCGACCACACTCCCCCTCGCATCGTTATCAATCAATTTATCGAACCGAAACCGCTACCTCGTCTGCATGGTCCTTATAATCATGGTGATACCCTAGCCTCATCATCTAGCTCGTTCGAACTCGTCTTACACCCCCCTACTGAAGCTGCGCTACGAGGAACTCAGATCGCAGATGGTACCTACCGTACATCGACTCCATACCCTACGCCGGAGCGAGAACTCGAAGCGAAAGCAATCCAAACGAACTGGACAGGCCTCAAGTACCCCCCCTCACTCATTATGATGGCCGACGATTTCGATCCAGTTAAATCGGACCAGGATTACATGTCAGTAGACGAATCTGACCGCAGCCTATATGCCTCAGACTCCCCACTATCAATAATAGAACCTTCGGACGAATGTAAGGACGATGAAGATGAGGACGACTACGACTCATTCTCCATACTCCACCCACCCATTCAAGCGCAGGCACGACTCCACGAATCGTTCGACACACCAGTTATCGACTATCACCACCCGCCAAGTGTACCACCTACTCGTAATATTATTCCAACCAGTATCTTCTCCACTACGCAACAGATCTACCCCGGCGAACTCATGTACGAACTAATTACGGACGCTCCTGACCCTTGGGATTATAACGACGCTGGAACCACAGTTATTCGACGCATGAGCAACGCTCCAACCTATACGACTACTCAGGCGAAATATATGGTCGAACCTCCGGATAATCATCCATACTGGCACGACAATCGATCTCATTTCGAACGAGTACGAACTATGGTTAAATATAAAGGTACCTATGATAACCATCCGCTGCGTAATTGGCATAATCGATTCGAAACACCTACCGACTACCACGACTACTGGAAGGATGACGGCGATACTGACATTGCGCAGTATGTCGTAGATATTTGCGAAGCATCCAGGCAAGGAATCTTACTTCCTGAATCGTGGCACAATATCGAAGGACCGCCAGAATACATCGTGAAAGCTCAGGATACTATCGGACACGTTTACGCGAACTTACAAGGACACCTCCACGAATTAAACGAATGCGAACTCTGTAGCGTTAATCACGACGAAGAACCGCTTGAGTCCGTTGAAGGCAACCGACTTCTCTTCTTTAATGTCAGCATTCTACCAGAAAGCTACGGACGACTTGCGCCTTACGATTACTACGTTGATCACTACAAGAACCCTTGGATCTCAGACAATCACGCCGTCGCTTTTAACCCATGGAACGTAAAGGTGATTTATTTACGACGAATTCGTATGGATCTCCTTCAATTCTTTCGTGATCTCATCTACTACGTCTTCACACCAAGCTTCCGCCATTTTATTGATAGTCCACGTGCACCTGGCGATATGCGTCACTACTTCTACCATCACTGCGCCTTCTTTCGATTTCTTGACTATCATATTCCCCTATTCCTCCAAGGATTCTCCTGCGACTGTATCCACCCTGATATTGGAACGTCTCGATCGTGGACGGAACGCCAATCGAACCCACCACGAAATCCTCTCCTCACTGCCGAGGAAGACGAATTCCTACATCATATCGGCGAATACTTCGAATATCAAGAGGTTATCCGAATGGCAAATACCTGTCGCCATTTACGCGAAATCTCATACTTCCTCTCATCACATGTTCGCAGCCTTTTCAACCATGGATACCTCGATCCCGACTATATGTTTGATGGACAGAATAATCGCCGCGCCATCGTTTGGTGCAGAGATCCTTCTGCTGCCTATTAATGTAAGTCATCGTCGCATCATGGCTTCAAGACTGTCTTAAGTTCCTTATAATTTAGGAACTCATTATACCTTGATTCCTTTTCTTTTGTCACTCCTACCTTTCGCACTTTCGTACTTATATAAACCCCACAAAACACCTTTATATTTGGACTTTCCTTCTTTTATTCCCCATCATTATTTCTCACTTTTATTACCTATATTACGCTCAGCGTGGACATTGGTTTCGACTTTATACAACCTTGTACTCAATCCTTTCCTACTTTTCTAAATGGACTATTTCCCTTCTTTCTACTTATATTTTGTACGGACTATTTCTTTCTTGGTTACCCCTACATATACAGCATGCTACGTACCATGTTGGACTTAGTTTTGTAGTCACCTTTTGTTTCCATCTTGTCTACTTATTATCGAACTTAGATATCATGTCTTAGTTCATTAATAGTATGAGTTTTGATTGGATAATGTTTGAAGTCAGATGACAGAAGATTGATATTGATATCTCAGTGAGATATTAATTGAATAGTATATGTCATTATTGATAGAGACTTATATTCAAGTTGATACTCAGCTGCCATTATTGATCCTGGAATAGTCCGTCATTAAGCCGAAATGTTCTGCTATTGAAAGACTCCGTGGATTTACCGCTCATTATCATTTAGAGACCATCAACTTTACATATATAAAGACGATAGTCTCAAAGTGAACCAGAAGTTATTCTTACCTTTTGCGCCTTACAAAATTCTACGATAATCTTCTGAAGACTAAGCAGTCCCAGTCTTAAATTATGATTTGACATTGGGATATGCATAGTACAAGCACTACCAGACTGCCTTCCAAATTGGTAGCCTGTGAAAAGTGTACCAGAATCTGTTTGGTTATGCAAAGAAACTACTTCAAATTCTTCCCACCGCCAACATATTACGCCGCTTGTTCTTATACCAGCCATGTCATCCTCCTCGCACGACTCAATTAGTGAAACGGATATCACTATAATCACCACTACCCATCTTAAAGATATACCGCCCTCTCGTTTCAACCGCACTCATTTAATATCGATACCACCTGCACCAACAATTCCACCGCCACCTCCACCAGTATATCGAACCACACTGAGACATCCTCAGAAGATGGACGACCCTATTATTCCTGATATTCCAACTTCCTCACATACCTTTCCTCCAACCTTAAGGAAAGTACCCAAGTCCCTCACCACCGTATACCCCCAACAAGTGGTAGCAATACGAAACGGTGAACATCAACATCTCTTTATTCCTGATAGAAGAGTCAGAATTGGAGATACGATTTGGGTGGAAGGAATGGGAATAGGTCATATCATCAGACATAAGGTGATGTGTGGAAAATATGTGTCAGTCGCTGTTCGCCTTCATCGGTCATTACATGAAGACCATGAAAACTCGGTTTATAGAGTTACAAGTATGGTTTATTACTTGGCACCTGATCTTACCATGGCGTGCTCGTTGGGAAAGTTTCAAGGAATGTGTCTTACGTAGGAAATTTACGCTTTATGATGTATAGATTGATATCTCCACATCATATTTCCACGTAATACCTCATTCATTATATTCTTTTCTGTTCAAACTTGATTATAGATAGTGTCATTTTAATGTTGCCTGCATTTGGAATATTAAATCTATCAGTCAGTCTAGAAAGATAATGATATAATTGAAATGTCGTTGTGCAGAAGTTAGTAGAGAACATCAATCAAAAATACGGCTAGTCTAGTCAGAGAAAAGACATAAATGACCGAGATAAATAAATAGTAAAGGAAGATGGAAATTGCCCTTGTCATTATAGGACTATGGAATGCCAATAGTCATATAGTAAGACATTAAAGTACCCTAGCCTGGCATGCTTCTAGATTCTCCCTTTCATCTCCTCGAGTCATTCTGTACCAAATGGTCACACCTTAAAGGTGTATGTCTTCGATTCATACTTGGATAAAATATCCAGTGATAGGAATCTTATATCTAACTACTTTCCGACTCTACGGCTTTGCAAAAAGATATAGAAGAAAATTGTCATGAATCATTCCAAGGCAGAAGATAGTATTTCATAACAAATGAATATGAATTGGTATTGGAACATGAAGAAGATTTATTGTGCCTACCATTAATTCAATGTTGCCTGCATGTCAGGATAATATGTTGAATACTGTCAAATCAGTTGCAAAGAATATGAGTCACATTCATTTGACTCAGAATATAGAAAACGAATAGTTGTGGTTTGATTATTGATATGACCCCTTTTCACAAATAGAAGTTCCACATGTTTTTTCACGTGATAACTTTTGCGTCATATGCATGTTGAACAAACGTGTTCATAAAATAAAACCACGATACTACTTGTGAAAAATATGGCTACCACACCAATCATGCAAAACATTCCACTTGCTATTATTCCTGCCGTCCTCACCAGAAATGGAGCTTTCTTCAGATCACGCTATATCATCACCTACGACTCCAGCCTCTCGTCAAATCCATTTTCCCTTAATTCCGATGACGCTCTCCTTTCTGAACTCAGAAATTATTGCGACTTCACACGCCTCGACAATCTTCCTCCCAATTTTGATATCCAATATGATGTCAATAGGGAAAAGTGGGTGCAGTTGGTAAATCCACCACCTCATCTAAACACCATTCTTATCGAAACCATGCAAAATGTCACCACTCGATCGATTTATAAAGTCATCATCGAAGCAAAACGAACCCCAATATCCGCTAGCGACCTTCTCTTCCATCCTCGTTTAGGTGTAGGAATCGCTCAGGGAATAATCAATCAGCTTGGTCATTTTGTCCAGCTATTGATTTCGTTTCGAAGTCACGAAGACAAAGGTGGACTTATAACTTTTGTTGCAGTATGGATTCACTACTCTCATGTCGTCTTTCATGATATTACTGCCTTATTTGTAAAGGTAGGAGTAGACGATGCTCCGGAGACAGACTTCGAGCTTGCAAGAAGTCTAGTTGCTAGAGTTACCAATACAGAGTACAAAGTTGATGTAGTCCTAACAACCGACGAGTAGTTGTACATTTTTTTCTTTCATCCATTTTGTTTTTATAGATTGCTATTGTACTCATTTCATCTTGTGGACAAGATAAATATGAGTAGTTGGCAATCGAGGACGATTGATTTAATGTTGCCTGCAGATGTCATACTTCAAATTGGAATTTGAAGTAAGTGACATGAATATTGGTGTTTTATAGCTATTTCATATGCTACTATGAATATTGTGTTTTGTAGCTATTTCATATGCTACTATAAAACCAAGACATATTTTGGCAAGTTGAATCAAATCAAATGGACCTCCCATTATGATATAGACATTATTTCTTTCTTTCCCCTATTCCCCTATCAACTCCTGGGACCCCTAATTATTATTCTAACATTCTGCTTAAGTTAAATAACTTCATATAATCTATGATGTCATAGGAATTTGAAGAATAAGCTAGAATGTATAGATTAGACCCCAATAGGCAGTGAGTCATCATTTATTAGGCTTAGCTATTATAAATTAAGGATCTACTCTGCCAAAAGTATGGAGTCATATGACAACATGAGTCATATGACAACATGAGTCATATGACAATATGAGTCATATAGAGTCATATGGCAATATGAGTCATATAGAGTCATATGGCAATATGAGTCATATGATAATATGAGTCATGTAGAGTCATATGGAGTCATATAGAGTCATTTAGCATAGCCTTGAGATGTTTGGCACTGCACAGCCTCCCTCCCCTTGTAGTCTATATAAACCCCCAAATTGTAGTAGATAGGCATTGTAGAAATTTGAAGAATTGTAGAATTCTACTTTCATTCCCTTCCCCTTCCTTCATTCCTCATCCTCTTTCCTCCATTCCTTTTGCAGTACCTACTTTTTATTAAGTAGAATATTACTGTTAGGTTACATAGTAAAGAATAGACTTGATTAGTTGATAATTGAGTACTTTTGACCTGTGAAACCCTTGCTAGAGAAATAAGATTAAGTGTCTTGTGTACACCTCTAAGTCTTTATACTTTAGTGATTGCTCCCCAGTTATATTGATTTCGTATAGACCGTTGCTGGCTAAGCATTAGACTATAGAACGATTCTATAGGTGTTTAGTAAATATTGGAAGTGATCTAGCAGAAACGTCTGATCTAGAGCTTCAATCAGTTGAATTGTCATATTGCAGTTTTGTATTATTGGAGCCATTGCTAGTATACTCAGTCAGGATTATCCTTCGTCTCAGTATTACTTGTCCCAGTCAGTTTACTATTTGTTTGTGTCTACCTACACATTATTCACTTGTTGAGTAGTCTGTATTGTTGTGTTGGGAAGTTTATCTTAACTTCTTGTTCTTACCTCCGATCTTTTTCCCCTTTTCACTCCTATTTCCCCTATTTGTACTACTTCGTAGTATAATCCCCCCCAAAAGCCATCACTATCGATAACACACCTCTAGCCTGCAACAACTTGGGTGACTGTCCGATCTATCTAGACTGATCCGACTACATCCAAAGCATTTAGTGAAAACCCCACTGAGTGTGACACCGGATGACGATCATGGAAGTCCTTGACCTTCTGGGAAGCATGTTGGAGGTTGCTCGCGGGCTTCCAGGAGTCGTGCTCGATACCATAGCCTCGCCAGCGTACCAGATACTTCAGGACCCGACCAAACCGTCTGCTATTCCGGACCTCTTCTACCTCATGTTCCTCTTCTCCGTCAATGAGCTGCGGAGGTGGCGGAGTGACAGGGCGTCTACCCGGAATGGGGTCCGAAATGAAGAGAGAGAGTTTGACCACGGGGAAGACAGGGTGGAGACAGGATAAGCCCGGAGGGAGCTGGAGTCGGTACGCTGCCTTGCCAACCTTCCGGACGACCTTGTAAGGACCAAGTCGTGCGTGTCCGAGTTTCCGGAAGGGTCGGGCAAGGTTGACGTCCGACGAGTCCAGCCAAACCTTGTCACCCGGTTGGTACTCCGGAGCAGGAGTCCGACACTGATCGTAGTAGTGCTTCATGTCGTCCTGAGCTTTGACTAATGCAGACTGAGCTTCATCAACTGCGGACTTCATCCGGTCTACAAACTCGTTTGTGGACTCCATCCGAGATGGTGGTTGATGAGGTTCGAACCCGAGACGAGGATGTCGGCCGGTATCTAGGAGGAAGGGTGACTGCTGAGTGGATGCATGGACCCGGTTGTTGTACGCGAACTCCGCCATAGGTAGGAGTCAGGCCCAGTCATCCTGACGCTCTCCGACGAAGATCCAGAGATAGGACTCGAGTTCCTGGTTAGTCCGCTCCGTCTGTCCGTCGGACTGAGGGTGATACACAGTGGAGGCAGCCAGCTTGATTCCAAGCATCTGGTAGACTTCTCGGGTAAACTCTGCGACGAATTGCGGACCCCGGTTGGACACAACGGACCGAGGGAGTCCGTGCAGCTTCCAGACGTTCTGCAGGTACAAGTTGGCGGATCTGAGGGCGGACACTGTGGTGTGAGTCGGAATGAAGTGGGCGTGTTTGCTTACGGAGTCGACCACATTCATGACGGCGTCAAATCCATCGGACTCCGGAAGCTCGACAATGAAGTCGACACTCAGACGATCCCAGCGTTCATCCGGAATGGGAAGCGGATGGAGTTCACCCATGGGCGGATGTCTTTGGGCCTTCGTCTGGAGACAGAGGTCGCAATGGCAGGTGTAGGATCCGACGTACCGGGACATGTTGGGCCACCAGTAGCTGCATGAAACGAGTTCGAGGGTCTTCCATCTGCCGGCATGTCCTGCGACCTTGGTGTCATGGTGCTGGGCTACAATAGTCCGACACAAGTCCGGTGAGTCTGGAACATAGATCTTACCCCGGAACATCAGGAGTCCATCTGATTGAGACCATTCCACACTCCGGACTGCCTTGCGACTGCCCTGGGCCTTCTTCAACTCCTCTGCCGCCTTCGCCACTGCATCTTCAAACTTCGCATCCCGTACTCCAGTCCGGATAGCCGTGAGGATATCCTTCTCCTCCCCTTCAAAAGTGACACCTGTGGCACGGATGGCAAAGTAGGACAGCTTAAGTAAAACCACATCCTTGTTGTCGTCCTTACCATCCGAGTGATCCAAGCGACGCAAGAGAGCATCTGGCTTACCCATAGTCTGACCCAGACAATGCAGGAGAGTGAAGTCGAAGCGGGAGAGGTACAGGGACCAGCGGGCCTGGCGACGGTTGAGTTTCTGGGCCTTGATGAAGTACTCCAGGTTCTTGTGGTCTGTCCAGATCTCGAACGGAGTCTCCGCGCCTTCAAGGTAGTGCCGCCATTCTTCAAGTGCCCAGATGATTGAAAGCATCTCCTTGTCGTGTATTCCGTAGTTCCGCTCCGCAGCCTGTAGACTTTTAGAGTAGAATGCGACAGGATGCCATTTACCATCATCCGGATCCAGCTGTGACAAGACCGCGCCCGTAGCGTAGTCCGACGAGTCCGCTTCAACCCGGTACGGCCGATCCTCCTTCGGAAAGACCAGAACAGGTTCTGAAGTGATCAGCTCCTTGATCCGAAGAAATGCGGATTGAGCGGAGTCGTTCCATTGCCATTCTTTGGCACAGGTGAGGTCGAAGAGAGGCCGAGCGATATGCGAGTAGCCCTTGATGAAGCGGCGGTAGAAGTTGACGAACCCGAGGAAGGATTGAAGTTCAGTCCGAGTCCGAGGAATCGGCCAGTCCACGACTCCGGAAACCTTTACGGGGTCCATCTCGATCTTACCCTCAGAGATGACGACTCCGAGATACTCCACCTTGGTCTGTTCGAAATCGCACTTGTCTGCTCGGAGGAAGAGCTTGTTCCGCTGGAGGATCTCTAGGACTCGCTTGAGAACCCGGCGATGCTCTTCGCGTGTCTTGGTGTAGATCAGAATGTCATCCAGATAGATAATGACCACACCTTCCGTAATGAGCTCTCGGAAGAGGTCGTTCATCATGGTCTGGAAGGTAGACGGGCTGTTGGTCAGTCCGAAGAACATCACCAAGGGTTCGAAGAGTCCGCGCGTAGTCCGAAATGCGGCCTTCCACTCGTCACCCTCCTTGATCCGGACGTTGTTGAAACCCCATCGGACGTCGAGCTTGGAGAAGTAGCGAGCGTTCCGGAGTTTGTCCACCAAGTCCGAGATGAGTGGAAGTGGGTACCGATTCTTGACCGTCATGTTGTTGAGCTTCTGGTAGTCCTGGACCAAGTGGAGCGATCCGTCCTTCTTCTTGACAAAGAACACTGGGGCAGCCATGGGCGACTTGCTGGGGCGGATCTGACCAGTCCGGAGATTTTCTTCCAGAAATTCATCCAGCTGTTTCTGCTCCGCAGGGGACAACGGATAGCACTTGGTCGAGGTCGGTTTCTGCTCCGTCTAGTAGCTCAATGGCATGGTCCCACGGACGCGGCATGGGCAGTTCATCAAAGGACTCCTTGGCGAAGACGTCCTCAAATTCCTGAAGGAAGTCCGGGACTGCGCTGTTCCGAGGATCATGGGGTTTGTTGCGCTGGAAAGCCAATGCGAGGCACTGCGAGACCGTCTCCGAAGCCCGGATGTGTTCTTCCTGAAGACTCCGAAGGTACTCCGGAGTCGGAGGAGGAATGGCTGCAAAGATACGGTCACCCTTCTCAAGTCCGGAGTCGTCCGGAGTTGTAGCCTCATCGTCCTCATCATCGTCCTCGCAGTCCTGAAGCTGCGGGAGATCATCCGAGTGCAGTTCTTCAACCCTTGGCATCAGACCCATACGACACTCCCGGAGTCGCACGGACTCCTTGCGTCGGGCCAGCTTGTCATGGCGGAACTCCTTGCGACAGGTGTCGCATCCGGATGGACAACGGCTCATGGTCACCTCCTTCGTCTGCCAGTCGATCTCGGGGTTGTGCTTCCGAAGCCAGGTGTATCCGAGGATGATGTCCTGGTGTCTGATGTTAGTGACTGCGAAAAGCATCTGTTCTGTGTGATCCTTGAACCGGAGTACAAGGTCCACAACTTCAGAGATGGATCTGTTTTCGTTTGGCGATCCGTCGACGTTGAAGACCGGAATCAGAGCGGACAGCTTGCGTCGGGTGAAAACCATGGGCATCAGCAAAGCGTGGATGCATGAAGACCCCGGTGGCCCCGCAGTCCACCAAGGCCTGCAGGGTGCATCTGTGTTGTGTATCCGTGCTCTGCACTTCAACGGGTATATCTAAGGAAAGCTTGCCGGGCAGCGCGGAGATCTTATAGCTACTGGGTAGCCGCCGTTCCCACTGCGGGCGAAACCTTCGGAGTGTGCAGATTGTAACCGGAGTCGCTTGCTTAACGTCGGATGAATCATCGGATTGATCGGAGTCATCATCTTGCATTTTGTCTACGCTAAGACAAGCAAATCGGTTATTTACCAACGAGGTCGCACTGATCACTCGTTGGTCTGGACAAAATCCGCCGTGTCCGATTCCTCAACCGGGGCCGTTCCCTCAGCGTCTATTCCTTCCGAAGTCCCAGCACTTTCTACAACATCAGCCACGGTGTCATACTTCAAATTGGAATTTGAAGTAAGTGACATGAATATTGTGGTTTTGTAGCTATTTCATATGCTACTATGAATATTGTGTTTTGTGGCTATTTCATATGCTACTATAAAACCAAGACATATTTTGGCAAGTTGAATCAAATCAAATGGACCTCCCATTATGATATAGACATTATTTCTTTCTTTCCCCTATTCCCCTATCAACTCCTGGGACCCCTAATTATTATTCTAACATTCTGCTCAAGTTAAATAACTTCATATAATCTATGATGTCATAGGAATTTGAAGAATAAGCTAGAATGTATAGATTAGACCCCAATAGGCAGTGAGTCATCATTTATTAGGCTTAGCTATTATAAATTAAGGATCTACTCTGCCAAAAGTATGGAGTCATATGACAACATGAGTCATATGACAACATGAGTCATATGACAATATGAGTCATATAGAGTCATATGGCAATATGAGTCATATAGAGTCATATGGCAATATGAGTCATATGATAATATGAGTCATGTAGAGTCATATGGAGTCATATAGAGTCATTTAGCATAGCCTTGAGATGTTTGGCACTGCACAGCCTCCCTCCCCTTGTAGTCTATATAAACCCCCAAATTGTAGTAGATAGGCATTGTAGAAATTTGAAGAATTGTAGAATTCTACTTTCATTCCCTTCCCCTTCCTTCATTCCTCATCCTCTTTCCTCCATTCCTTTTGCAGTACCTACTTTTTATTAAGTAGAATATTACTGTTAGGTTACATAGTAAAGAATAGACTTGATTAGTTGATAATTGAGTACTTTTGACCTGTGAAACCCTTGCTAGAGAAATAAGATTAAGTGTCTTGTGTACACCTCTAAGTCTTTATACTTTAGTGATTGCTCCCCAGTTATATTGATTTCGTATAGACCGTTGCTGGCTAAGCATTAGACTATAGAACGATTCTATAGGTGTTTAGTAAATATTGGAAGTGATCTAGCAGAAACGTCTGATCTAGAGCTTCAATCAGTTGAATTGTCATATTGCAGTTTTGTATTATTGGAGCCATTGCTAGTATACTCAGTCAGGATTATCCTTCGTCTCAGTATTATTTGTCCCAGTCAGTTTACTATTTGTTTGTGTCTACCTACACATTATTCACTTGTTGAGTAGTCTGTATTGTTGTGTTGGGAAGTTTATCTTAACTTCTTGTTCTTACCTCCGATCTTTTTCCCCTTTTCACTCCTATTTCCCCTATTTGTACTACTTCGTAGTATAATCCCCCCCAAAAGCCATCACTATCGATAACACACCTCTAGCCTGCAACAACTTGGGTGACTGTCCGATCTATCTAGACTGATCCGACTACATCCAAAGCATTTAGTGAAAACCCCACTGAGTGTGACAAGAAAAAATTGGTGACCACCGCAGGACAGAGGATTACCTTCGTTAATATTGGCTTATTGTTTCTACCACATCATCGCTATTAGACATTACTATGTCCACCAACCCTCTTCCATCTACATCCGCCAATCCTTATAATTTCCCTTCCCCCCGTCAAAATATTGATTTCTCTCAGATGAGAGAACCAACTCGTACTATTGATTCCTCACCGGAATCTAACTTCACTGAACTATCTGATGTTAGTTTACACCGTGATGAACCTCCCCATTTACGTTATGATTATGCCAAAGGCAGATCACCAGACATGATGCCTGGTCCAGGAGAGAAAGCTGCTCCTAAGCGTTTTAAAGGAGATTTCGATTTGGTCAAACAATTTATCAGAAAGTATAAACCGTCTCTGTGCAGCCTATAATCTAGTTGATCCACAAGAAAAGTGTGAAAGACTGGTTGATTATTGTAGCAGACCTGTGAGACTATTCATAGAATCACTGCCTAGTTATCAACGTGGACAATGGGCACAATTAGAGAAGGATGTACTCAAGTACTATGATGCAGATCTTGACGAGACTAGATATATACCAGATCAGTTAGCAGAACTAGCTGAAGAATGGCAGCATATCAAAATCATTGATCTTGCTACATGGAAAGAATATCAACGTGAATTCCTTACGAAAGCCGGATGGCTTAGGTCCAGAGATAAAGTTACCAAAGAAATGGAAGCTGGATATTTTTGGCAAGGAATTCATCGCAAATTCAGACAGGATATAGAAATACGGTTATTTGCTACTAATCCGACTCTGACTCCTAAAAAAGCTTATCCTATTGATTTAGTATCTAGTATAGCTGAAGGCTTGCTTGAACGAAATCGATTTGAGTATAGTCTTATGGGAATCAATACTGAGAGACCAGATTGGTATATACAGACAGAGTCTGATGACTCTGATGATGACTCTACAGATAGCGACCGTCGTCGAAAATCTAGGAAACATCGAGAACACCGTAAATTCCATTCCAGATCATCTAGAAAAGATGATAGTGATTCTGAAGCAGATAATAAGAAGAAGAATAGGTCTTCTAAAATCAGAAGACATGGTCGCTATTCTAAATCCTATAAAGACACTGAAAATCAGGATGAAGTAGAACAGCTTATTTCACAAATGAGCAATATGGACATTTCAGATCCCGGATATGCAGTAGTCTATTATAAGGCTATTAAATTAGACCCAATGGTTGTGGATATTATGAGCCCACCAGCACTTAATCGTTCTACTTCCAGAAGACCACAGACTAGAGTTTCATTTGCAGATCAACCACAAAGTTATAATTATTCTGCACCACGTTCATCTACTCCAGTTAATGCACGACCCCCTATTCTTACAGGTGGCAATGCAGAACCATTGAAGTGTTATGTATGCGGAGAATTTGGACATACTATTAGAGGATGTTCCAAAGCTACTGAGTTATTCAGAGCAGGTACAATAATTAGAAATGGAAATGGAAAAATCGCACTTCGAGATGGAACAGTTCTTTCATTTGGACCCCACGATCCTCTTGTGGATGTCTTGAAAAGACGTCAGCAACCTTTACAGTCACACTTCGTAGCATTAGACTCTGAAGAATATATGTCAGAAGACTATTTGGATGATTATGATTTTGATGAATCTTACCCAGTCCAATCTTCAGCCGTCTATCCTGCACAAAGGGTAGAGAAAAAGACTACTTCTACTAGACGTCAGTCTATTGAAGAGCCAACAGCCTCACCACATGTGAATAAGGAGAACACACCACCCATGAATACTCGATCAAGACCGCCAAGTATAAATCAATCAAGAACACAAACAACATTTCGGCCAGCAAATTTACCAGTAATTAAGCCTATTGATGTCAGAACACCTCGTATACATCCACCTTCCAATGAGGATATTATTATGAAAGATCTGACTCAAATAGAAAGCACACCGGTAGAATCAAAACCAACATCTCAAGATCCTCCACGACAGAAAGCACAACCCCGGCAATCAGAGTTATCTATTCAAACAGACATTCAGAAAATGATACGAGACGTACTAGATATGACAGTCCATGTACCTCTTAGTAAGTTATTGGGTGCATCAAGGGAACTCTCAGATGCTTTTTCGGAACAGTTAAAAAGAAAGAATCCCAAATCTGGAACCGGATCTAACCTAGTAACACCGCCAATGGAAAATCTCCCAAATCAGGACCTAAACGGAAGCAAACCTAAAATATCACAAATTAGGAATCAAGTTCGATCATCAGCAACTCAAAACGCTAAAGCTCATTTAGTTGGATCTAGCACCTCAGTTGCGCCACCTTCATTACCTAGTCAGGTACATTTACAAAATAGTAATATTACCACCACTGGTAATTTGATCTATACTCAATGGAGTTGTGATGGTAGTACCACGCCAATAGAATCAATTATAGACACTGGATCACAGCTTAATATTATTAATGCAGATCTTGTACCTGATTTTATTAGATCGCCTATTGAACCAGACACAGTAAGACAAATTATTGTGGCTAGTAGCGGTGCAAAAGAACTTAAAGGACTTATCCGTGGAGTTCGGTTACGAAATGGTGATATAGAAACCATTGCAGATTTTTATATTGGTGAAAATGTACCATTCCAAGCATTATTAGGCAGACCATGGCAAGTAGAAAATCAAGTCAGCATTGAACAACGAGATACAGGTGCCTACCTAGTTTTTCCTACACAGGGGAGACCTGGTAGAAAGTTAGAATTGCCAACAGCAACTCGCCCAGCACGTGTAGAGACTTCACTACTAGCTTCAATGACTCCTTTCCCCTATCAGGAGGACCCCTATGACTCATTTTTCGATTCTGATACAGAATCTGAGATTGAGGACGAGATAGAAAATTCTGAGACTCATTCAGAAGCTTATACATTCAATGTCCAGGCTTATGACGAAGTTTCTAGAAAATCAGAACCTTTTTCATCCCTAGGAGGTCGAGACGACAACGGAATTTGGTATAGCGATACCCATCGACTTCTGTATCCTTTACAGAACTACTTCGACATAATGGAAGTAAACCTGTACAACTGTAATCCATATGGTATGCTTCAGAATTGGTTTAATTCACTCAGAACTTCAATGGAATTATTCCATAAGGTAGTATTATGGTGTCAACCAGCTCTAGCCTTATTTTTAACCGTTGCATTTGCATTACCAAGCCTTCCGCAGCTTGTGTACGCATCTATACGACTACTTATGAAGTTTCTAGAAGTTATAGGCTTATATTCTGTATATAAACGAGATCTACCAGTCATTTTGTACACTGGATCGCTTCATGCTGTCCCTGGACATGAAGATTACCCCATGATCGATCCCATAATCGATTCACCTTCTTCCAAAGCTCTTACTCGTCTCGCAGCTACCATTACTCAATGGCCACCCACTCCCAACCATTTATTTCGATATTGGAACTCTACCGACCTTCCCAGCATGCGTACATCGTTTTGTGATACACATTATCATGCACAACTTATCGACGAAGCCGCCCAAGCATATACCAACCGACCCTTGATCGATCAAGTGATCTCAGTTGCGTCATCAAACGAGTACGAATTAAATGACTATCTACGCACACTCAATCTGGAAACGCCGCCGCAACCTCTGGAACAACCTCCTCCGTTACCTCGACTTATTGAGGAAGAACTGAACTCTGCTACCTTAGGCTCGCAGTCGAGCGTGGTGTCCCTTGACATCGCTCCTGCTCAATCTGGCGACAATCACTCTCAATCAGTAAATGCAACCATTCAGACTGATGAACCAGTCAAGGACATGTCGCTATTTATCGACCACACTCCTCCTTGCATTACTATCAATCCACGTATTGAACCGAAACCACCACCTCATCTGCACGAACTGTATAATCATGGCGACATCCCAGCTTCATCTACTAGCTCGTTTGAATTCATCTCACATTCCCCTATTGAAGCTATACTGCGAGGAACTCAGATCATAGATGACTCTCTGTTATTGATAACAGAATCCTCGGACAAATGTAAGGAAAATGAAGATGAGGATAATTACAAATTAATCTTTCATTTTGTAACATTCTTTCTCATTTCCATTACCTACAATACGTTCAGTATGGACATTTGGTTTCGACTTTATACAACCTTGCAACCAATTCTTTCTCCAAACTTCAGAATGGACTACTTTCCCTTCTTTCTATTTGTATTTTGTACGGACTATTTCTTTCTTGGTTACTTCTACATATACAGCATGCTACGTACCATGTTGGACTTTCCTTACCTTCCTCTTTTCAGTATTTACTAAAAGTTTCAAATCAGTTTGGACTTGTATATTTTTGTACCTATTATTTCTTCCTTCTATTAGGGCTCTTGATATGACTTCACTATCTTTAGTAGATCAGTCAATATCAATGTTTTCTTACTGGTTGATGTTTTTTGATAATACTGGTGTTATCAAGACAAATATTTCAACTTGGAAGAAATTATTTCGTAGATTCTTTTCTTACGAATGACACAGTAAATGGTAAACTGAATAAGATTATATCGGAGTGTTCCTTCATCTTTCAGAATACACAAAGATTATATTCTCAGTTATTACCTCAAGATTCTAATTCGGAGACATCATCATCCTTGGTTGGACTTATAGTCATTAATGATTCCACCAAAGATACTTCGAAATTAAATTATACACCAGACCAAGGTTTCTTCTACAGTACAGACGCAATAGATGATGAGATACAGCATATCCATACCTTTGCTAATGATATAAACTGGAATGAAGATATCCTATTTCTTCCTACAGAAAGTGATACTCCATCTGACTTTGAGTTTAAAGCTTTTACTGCCTATAAACGGGTAGCTGAAAAGATTCATCCAGTCTCAGGAGTGTATCCTGAAGATGTCAAAGTCACACGTAGCTTTCCTGAGGATCCGTTAGCTTCCTTACCTCAGCTTTCAAAACAACCACCAGAATTCGTACCAGGAAAACGGTTGACTCTAGAAAGATTGAAAGGCATGGAAGTGAATAAGAATAACTTTCTCAGGCCAGAAGAAGAAAAGTTATTCAATCATATACTTCAAGTCAATGAAATGTCTCTAGCATTTGAAGAAACAGATAGAGGAACATTACGCAAAGACTATTTTTCGGATTACATTATGCCCACAGTACCGCACACACCATGGGAATACAAGAACATTCCTATACCCCCAGGCATTAAAGATAAAGTTGTTGAAATGCTTAGGAGTAAGATAGATGCTGGAGTATATGAGCCATGTCAATCATCATATCGATGTAGATGGTTTTGTGTACTAAAGAAAAATGGATCGTTAAGATTTATTCATGATCTTAGACCCCTAAATGCTATATCAATTCGTGATGCAGGACTATTACCTATAGTGGACGATTTTGTAGAACCGTATGCAGGAAGTGAAGTCTGTACTACATTTGATCTTTATTGGGGATTTGATGCTCGTATCGTAGACGTTACCTCTCGTGATATGACAGCATTTTGGACTCCATTAGGATTATTGAGACTTACTGCCTTACCAATGGGATATACCAACTCACCTACGGAATTTCAGAAATGTATGATGCATATTCTTCAAGATGAAATACCACATGTTGCGAATATCTTTATTGATGATTTGCCTATTAGAGGACCTAAAACTCAGTATTTAGACTCTAATGGTGAGCCAGAAACCTTACCTGAGAATCCAGGAATTCGCAGGTTTATTTGGGAACATGCTCAAGATGTTCATAGAATTATGCACCGCATTAAATGTGCAGGTGCAACATTTTCTGCAAAGAAGACACAGATTTGCAGACAAGAAGTTTTAATTGTAGGACAAAAATGTACACCTCAAGGACGGTGTCCAGATGATGATAGAGTCGCAAAGATTCTTAAGTGGCCTCAACTAACTTCTCCGAAAGAAGTTAGGGGATTCCTCGGACTATGTGGAACAGTTAGGATATGGATTCAAGATTACTCTGCATTAGCCCGACCATTGACCGAACTCGTACATAAGGACGCAGTTTTTGAATGGACAGAAAGACGTCAACAAGCATTTGATACTCTCAAAATCAAAGTCTCATCAGCACCAGCCTTACGTCCTATTGATTATTCCTTGGATAGACCAATTATCTTATCAGTGGACACTAGTTATATTGCAACAGGCTTTATACTCTCACAGGAAGATGATAATGGAAAACGCAGACCTGCTCGTTATGGATCTATCCCTATGGACAGTACTCAAGCTAGGTATTCCCAACCTAAGTTGGAATTGTATGGACTATATCGTGCACTTAGACACTGGCGTCTCCACATAATTGGTGCAAGGAAACTAATTGTGGAAGTAGATGCAAAATATATTAAAGGTATGCTAAAGGAACCAGACTTACAACCTAGTAATGCTATGAATCGGTGGATTCAAGGCATTCTAATGTTTGATTTCCAACTAGTTCATGTACCCGGTGTCAAGTTCAAAGGTCCAGATGCACTATCAAGAAGACAACCCAACCCAGAAGAGTTCGTGCCAGAAGATGAAGAATGGCTTGATGAAATTGCACTACCATTATTCATGCCAAATCCCTTCGATTCAGATACATTTCATATAGAAAAGCCTCTATATTCAACCCCTATGGTATTCCTCACTCTACCATCGTCAATTAAGTCATCTCAATATGAAACTATGTTTCGAGACATTAGTAAATATTTGAAGACTTCGGAGTTACCACCATCTTTGGATACTATCCAGAATCAAGATAGGTTCCTAAAGAAAGCTAAACCATTCTTTCTTTATGATGGAGAATTATATAGACGGACTACACAAGAATCTCCTCGTCATGTTATTATTGATCAAAGTCAAAAGGAGAAAATTCTATACCAGGCACATGACAAACTAGGACATAAAGGAGAACAAGCTGTTTTTGAATTAATTCAGCTGAGATTCTATTGGCCCAGTCTTCGTGCAGATGTTCATTTTTATATAGCATCATGTCATGAATGTCAGATCCGGAATACAAAGTTATTCAAGATGCCTTATGAAATATCTGCACCTGTACGAATCTTTGAAAAGGTCTATATTGACCTTATGAAAATGCCAAAATGTGGAGGATATGAATTTATTGTAGCTGCTAAGGATGATCTTACTGGCGTAACAGAAGCTAGAGCCTTACGAAATAAAAGTTCAGCTGGACTTGCCAAATTCTTTCTGGAACAGATTTATTATAGATACGGAACCATTGGTCGAGTTGTTACTGATAATGGATCTGAGCTAGAAGGAGCATTTGCAGACATCATAAAACGACTTGGAATTCCACATGTTAAAATTACTCCATATAACAAAACAGCTAATGGAGTAGTGGAAAGAGGACACTATATCCTCAGAGAAGCTATAATAAAATCTTCTCCCAAACGATTTGATGGAACAATTATTCAATGGCATAAACAAGTGGAGTTGGCAGTATTTGCAGATAAAGTAACTGTCAGCTCAGTAACTGGTTATTCACCCTACTATCTGTTACATGGAGTACACCCAGTCCTACCGTTGGACTATATGGAAGCAAGTTTTCTTGTAACTGGCTTCAAACCAGAAATGGATACCTCAGAGTTATTGACATTACGAATTCAACAATTGGAGAAACGTCCTAATGATATCATTGCTGCCTCAGAGACTCTCAAGAAAGCTAGATGCAAATCTAGAGAACAATTTATGAGACGTTTCAAACATCGTATTCAGAAAACTACTTATAATGTTGGAGATTTGGTACTAGTAAGGAATAGTCAAGTGGAAGATACCTTAAGTGCCATGAAGACCCAACCACGTTATCTCGGCCCCTATCAAGTTGTAGAAAGAACTCTTAAAGGAAACTATGTGGTACAAGAATTAGATGGCACCATATTAGCTAAGCCCTTTGCCGCATTCCGTATTATGAGTTATATTTCTAGAGATGACCCCATTCTGAATCAAGGAACAGCAATAGAAGAATTGTCAGAGGACGAATTAGAAGAAGAAACAGCCCCTGAGTCTGACGAAGAAGAAACCCCTATATAGAATTGTTAAGCGAGGTATGACCCTGAGTATGAAAAAAACGAGCCACTCCCACACACCATTCCCTTTCCATTCCTTTCGACATCGCACCACCAGCACCTACGCTCCATACCAGTAATGTTGCATAGCTCGCACAGTTCTATTAGTGAAGCTGCCTTCACTATAATCACCACCACTCATTATGACTATACGCCATCATCACATAACGTCCCTTTACCAGTAATTCCCCCTGTGCCTATCACACCACCACCATCAGTACCGACTTCGTTGCCATCAGTGCCTCATGGTGAAGGTTTACCAAAACCAGAAACCATCATTGATGTGCCCAGCTTCTTCGCTGTCCCTCTCATGGAGCAAAGGTTTTTGCCCATGTTAATGGATCATCGCCAAAATATTATCAGCGTCGAAGAAAGAAAGGTAGAAATTAGGCCAGGTGGAGAGAGTCAGATCCTCCTCATTCCAAAACATCGACTTTATGTTGGAGATTGGATCGAAGTGCCAAAGAAAGGACTAGGGCATATTATCGAGCAGAAAGTTATGTGTGGCAGGTATATTTTGTTGCGTATTCGTATTCATGGCAGACCCCCCATTGCTCATGAATTATACCTATTCGAGTATCAAGCTTGGATTGATGCTGGAGATTTAGTTTTATCCTGGCATGATCGTTGGAAAAGCCTTAAAGAACGCATACTTCGTAGGAGTTTTATACTTTCAGAACCTACATATGTATGATTCTTTATTTTACATTTTATATACTGCTGGTCAATGTATTCTTCCTTCTATATCATCATTTAAGTCGTAAATGATTCATAGAGGCAAAGAAACATATAAGAAGTGGATATTTAATGTTGCCTGCACCGTGTTCTTACTTAATGTTGCCTGCACATCAGCATTATCATTATGAAAAGCAGTTCATCATATCATAAAAAAAATGATAGCCAAAAGAAAAGAGATATAGCAGGAATACAATTATCATAAACAAAGAAAAGAAAATGGATAATTGGATAGCATCAGATTAATATAGGACACTATAAAGGATAAAATGCCCTCGTCACCCTACAATTGTTGAGTCCCAACAGGTGTATCGTATCTATGACGTTAAAGTACCAAAAGTTTGGCATGCTAATCTCCAATAGTAATTCTGATTCTATTACTATGCTTCCTGCATCAAACATGCTATCATCCTGATGAAAGAATAACAAAGCATTAAGCGGATAATAAGTCCTCTGAAAGAAAAAGGATTATATTTTTCCACGGTTCAACCAATGTATAAACACCACGTCTTGATAAAAAAAATGCTTATAGGCAGTCATATTTTGACAAGACCACTATACGACTCGAAAAATTATGGTCAACATACCAACTATTTCTACGCACCCACTCTTTATTATTCCTGCTGCCCTCACAAAGAATGGATCATTCTTTCACAACCAGTATATCATCGTTTTTGACTCATACCTTTTGTCAAAATCATTTCCCATTCACCCTGATGATGGCATCTTTGTGGACTTTTACTCTCGTTCAAATTGTGGACAATGTGAACAAAATTTAGTTGGCAATCGAGGACGATTGATTTAATGTTGCCTGCAGATGTCATACTTCAAATTGGAATTTGAAGTAAGTGACATGAATATTGTGGTTTTGTAGCTATTTCATATGCTACTATGAATATTGTGTTTTGTGGCTATTTCATATGCTACTATAAAACCAAGACATATTTTGGCAAGTTGAATCAAATCAAATGGACCTCCCATTATGATATAGACATTATTTCTTTCTTTCCCCTATTCCCCTATCAACTCCTGGGACCCCTAATTATTATTCTAACATTCTGCTCAAGTTAAATAACTTCATATAATCTATGATGTCATAGGAATTTGAAGAATAAGCTAGAATGTATAGATTAGACCCCAATAGGCAGTGAGTCATCATTTATTAGGCTTAGCTATTATAAATTAAGGATCTACTCTGCCAAAAGTATGGAGTCATATGACAACATGAGTCATATGACAACATGAGTCATATGACAATATGAGTCATATAGAGTCATATGGCAATATGAGTCATATAGAGTCATATGGCAATATGAGTCATATGATAATATGAGTCATGTAGAGTCATATGGAGTCATATAGAGTCATTTAGCATAGCCTTGAGATGTTTGGCACTGCACAGCCTCCCTCCCCTTGTAGTCTATATAAACCCCCAAATTGTAGTAGATAGGCATTGTA
This sequence comes from Pleurotus eryngii var. eryngii, assembly GCA_029467805.1. Taxonomy (NCBI): domain Eukaryota; kingdom Fungi; phylum Basidiomycota; class Agaricomycetes; order Agaricales; family Pleurotaceae; genus Pleurotus; species Pleurotus eryngii. The sequence continues at coordinate 3,394,407 of SZVJ01000012.1, forward strand.
GAAATTTGAAGAATTGTAGAATTCTACTTTCATTCCCTTCCCCTTCCTTCATTCCTCATCCTCTTTCCTCCATTCCTTTTGCAGTACCTACTTTTTATTAAGTAGAATATTACTGTTAGGTTACATAGTAAAGAATAGACTTGATTAGTTGATAATTGAGTACTTTTGACCTGTGAAACCCTTGCTAGAGAAATAAGATTAAGTGTCTTGTGTACACCTCTAAGTCTTTATACTTTAGTGATTGCTCCCCAGTTATATTGATTTCGTATAGACCGTTGCTGGCTAAGCATTAGACTATAGAACGATTCTATAGGTGTTTAGTAAATATTGGAAGTGATCTAGCAGAAACGTCTGATCTAGAGCTTCAATCAGTTGAATTGTCATATTGCAGTTTTGTATTATTGGAGCCATTGCTAGTATACTCAGTCAGGATTATCCTTCGTCTCAGTATTATTTGTCCCAGTCAGTTTACTATTTGTTTGTGTCTACCTACACATTATTCACTTGTTGAGTAGTCTGTATTGTTGTGTTGGGAAGTTTATCTTAACTTCTTGTTCTTACCTCCGATCTTTTTCCCCTTTTCACTCCTATTTCCCCTATTTGTACTACTTCGTAGTATAATCCCCCCCAAAAGCCATCACTATCGATAACACACCTCTAGCCTGCAACAACTTGGGTGACTGTCCGATCTATCTAGACTGATCCGACTACATCCAAAGCATTTAGTGAAAACCCCACTGAGTGTGACAACGGTCAAGAGATCTTCAATAGCGGACGTCCGCTCTTCGGCCGTCATGAACCGGACGTCAAACCGGAGTTGGCACTCACGGGACATGTGCCCGGGCTTGCCGCATCGGTAACAGAGCTGCGAAGTGGCGGGCCGGGAGCGGGTATGATCGACATCCATAGGGACGCCTGGTGAGAGAGCCTTCGGAGGAGGCGGGGGTTGGAAACGCGATTGCAGAGGTGGGAGCAGAGTCCGAGGCATGGGAAGTACACCCACAGGAGTCCGAGCGACTCCGGAGTTGGCTGCTGGTCGGACAAGGGGTCCGGAGTGTCCGGAGTTACCGGAGTGCACGCCAAAGTGGAAGGACTGGTTAGCAGCACGATTGTCAGCAACCCGCTGCGCTGCCCTGTACCATTCCTCGAAGTCATCCTCGTCCGGACAGTCTGCGGACTCGGCAACGCGGCTCTGGATGATGGAGTCCAATCCACGGCGGAACTTCATTGTGATGTTGGAGCCCTTAGTGTATCCGGATTGGTCTACGAGATCCCGGAACTCGTCGAGGTACTCCTGGAAGGTCCGACGGCCTTGGTGGTACCGGGTGGACTCCAGTTTTAGCATGGCGGCTTCGCGTTCCCGATCCGGAAGGAAGCGAGTCCGGAACTCGGTTGTGAAGGCGGCCCAGGACTCGAAGTACAGATCCTTCGGACTCCGGAGCACCATGTCCGCGTACTCCTTGGCGCGATCCTTCTGAAAGAAGGAGAGACACCAGAGGATTTTGGCCTGCTCGTTCGGAAAGTGGTCCGGACAGAGCTGGAAGTAGATGGAGCACGCGTTGTAGAATGCACAGCCATCCTTGCGGTTTCCGTCGAAGATTGGGGGAGAGGCAGGCTTCAGACGGGAACACGGAGTGTTTTCGGATCGACCTGGGGCGTGCTGGGAGGCTTCGGTGCCCCTCAGCTCGGAGTCCAGAGTCGTTTTTGGAGTAGTTGGACAGGGTGTTAGGAGGAGTTCTTCGATTCGGGCGAGTGTATCATGGATGGAACGGATTTGGGTTTGGTGTTCGTACGTCTGAGCCCACAAGGTCTGCAAAGTCTCGGACTCCGGTCCTGAGTCGGCTGGCTCGGATGGCGGGATCTGGCTGGAAGCGCCCGTCATTTCGGAGTCGTCAGGGGAGCGAGGGATGGAGTTCCTTGTGTCCTCAGAGGTGGGTGGGAGTAGCAGGAGAGTGTCCGGAATGTCCGCAAAACCGGAGAGACGTCGGGAACGAGTCCGGAGCAGCGCAGGACGTTTTCCGTAGGGCTCTGGTGCCAGGATGGGAGATCCTGTTCTGCTGTAAGGGCAACCTCAAGATGGCCAACAGTGCAAGCCTAGCAGAGGGAGAATCCAAAGATATGAATAAGTCTAACTACAATACATGAGAGAGCTGCTCACCTAGCAGAGGGAGAATCCAAAGAGAACAGGATAGGGATTCTCCATGCTAGGAAGCGAAGTATATATTGTAGTAGCGTGGGAGGAATGAAGGATAACTGTACAGTACACCAGCCACAAGTCCGAACGAATATCACAAGGTACGAGGGGGCATGTGATAATGAAGTGGAAGGGGAATGTATAGGAGTCGTGCCAGCGACCTGGGGAAGTAAGAGCAAGAGTAATGAAGTGGGGAAAGAGGATAGGGGTAGCCCGGACGAGCCCCGAAGTGTATATACAAGTCCGAGCGAGTCCGAAGCGAGTCTGAAGTGCGGGAAGACTTCGGAGTCACCGGACGTGACTCGGATGCGAAAGGAGTGGACAGAAAGGAAGTGGAAAGGAAAGGGGACGAAAGGGAATGAAGGGGATGTAGGTAAGAGTCCGTGGGATGAAGGAAAGGAGAAAGGAACAAGGAGGAAGGGAGAGGGACAGGGGAATAGGAGAAAATAGGAGTGTCCCCTTACAGTGAGGAGCGAGTGTGGTGAAGGAACTAATATTTGAACTAAGGTAACTGTATGTACAGTACAGGACTATATACTTGAGGAACACGCGGTGTCTGTAAGGGGACACTCCTATTTTCTCCTATTCCCCTGTCCCTCTCCCTTCCTCCTCGTTCCTTTCTCTTTTCCTTCATCCCATGGACTCTTACATACATCCCTTTCATTCCCTTTCACCCCCTTTCCTTTCCACTTCCTTTCCGCCCACTCCTTTCGCATCCGAGTCATGTCCGGTGACTCCAGAGTCTTCCCGCACTTCGGACTTGCTTCAGACTCGCTCGGACTTGTCTATACACTTCAGGGCTTGTCCGAGCTACCTCTATCCTCTTTCCCCACTTCATTTCTCTTCGCTCTTACTTCTCCAGGCCGCTGGCACGACTCCTGTACATTCCCCTTCCACTTCATTATCACATGCCCCCTCGTACCTTGTGATATTCGTTCGGACTTGTGGCTGGTGTACTGTACAGTTATCCTTCATTCCTCCCACACTACTACAGTATATACTTTGCTTCCTAGCATGGAGAATCCCTATCCTGTTCTCTTTGGATTCTCCCTCTGCTAGGTGAGCAGCTCTCTCATGTATTGTAGTTAGACTTATTCATATCTTTGGATTCTCCCTCTGCTAGGCTTGCGCTGTTGGCCATCTTGAGGTTGCCCTTACAGTGTCCGCGCGTTCATGAAACAGCAAGGAGTCTGGTGGTAATAACTACAGTGAGCTCAAATATGTATGTAGTCTGTAATACGGGAGGTCCGGGTAGCTGCGTGTATGTGCGGCCCGAGTCCATCGCCAAAATGCACGTGAACATGCCCCTAGGGGCCTCCTGGATGCACCCATAACAGATCGCCACCCAGATGCAATCCAAGTACTTCAGATGACTCCGACAGCCCTCAATCAGTCCTGGGAGCATTGGTGCAGTCAGAAAGCCCCTGGCTCTGTCCAGTTGTATTTTGATGTCTTCTCGCAGCAATCCGGAGTTTTGGGTTTGGTGAATTCGTGGTGTGGCAGGCAGGAATCTTTGCGTCGGGTCGCCGTGGGCTTGAAAGGGGGGTGATGTAAGGGGACACTCCTATTTTCTCCTTTTCCCCTATCTCTCTCCCTCCCTCTTCATTCCTTTCTCTTTCTTTTCATTCCATGGACTCTTATTTACTTTCCTCTTCTTCCCTTTCCATCCTACCATTCATCCAAGCCTTATCCGACACATCCAAGCGACATCTGACACATCCGATGCATTTCCCGCACCTTGGCCGCACTTTGGCTGCACATCTGATGCATCCGAGCCACATCCAACACATCTGATGCATTTCCTGCGCCTCAGCCGCACTTGGCTGCACTTGTGCATGCCTGGATGCGCTTTGGATGCATGTATACAATTTAGAGCATGTCCAGGTGACCCATACCTTCTTCCCACACCTCTTTACTTCTCATTCCCACTTCCCTGGGTCACTGGCATGACTCTTGCATATTCCCTTCACCTTTCTATCACATGTGCCTGCTTGTACCTTGTGATATTCTCTGGACTTGTGGCAGGTGTACTATACAGTTCTCCCACCTTTCTCTCACACTTCTACAGTATATACTTCACCTCCTAGCATGGAGAATCCTTATCTTGTTCTCTTTGGATTCTCCCTCTGCTAGGTGAGCAGCCTCTTATGTACTGTAGTAGCTCTATTCATCTCTTTGGATTCTCCCTCTGCTAGGCTCATGCTGTCAGCCATCTTAAGGTTGCCCATACAACTAGCCTCACTACATACACATGTTAGTTAGTATTTAAAGTAGCACTAGTACATATGTATTCCCTACTCTGAATCTTAGTTCCTTTTTGTCCAATACTTGCCTTCTTGTCTTCGCTGCGGGCTCCTCCGCAGAGCCTGCCTCTCACTTTGCTCTCTCTGAAATTGAAACACCGCAGGGCTAGGAGGGCGCAGCATCAAAACTAAAGCTGAGTCCCATACACTCCTCCCGTCTGCGCATTCCCGCACCCCCTAAACAGATGGGTCAGGAGGCCCCATGATATGGTTCTTAACAGATAGTTACACAAACTTGAACTATGCTCTTCAAGCTTGATCCTAACATGATTTCCCTTTCTGAACAACATACATGCAATGCCACAAAAAGGTGGAGGCTAGGTTGGAGCATGTGGACCACACCACAGGTTCAAATTGATGACTAGTGTAGTAGTGAATATACATAGTGATCTGTAAGTAGATCAATCTAAAATACAAGGGTCTACCTCTGGCGGGACAAGCCCATGTGACACCCAAGTGAGGTAATGTGTGAATAGATAAGTCCAAAGTGACAAACATGAATCAATGTGTTTTCAATGGCTTCGGCCAGACTCAGATAGCTTCAGATGGACAATGGATGTCTCAGATGTAGTACAGATAGTTCAGATGGAGAACAGATCGCTTGGCTTTGGAAGATAAGGCAAGGAAGGCACATCAGCAAAAAGGAGATCATCTGGTAAATAGTCAACAAGTGTACGAAATGTAGAGTAAGGCCGAAAATACATTATCATGTGCGCAATGAATTTGAGGTCTTTATGAGGTGTTGATCAATCACTAGTGACTTTCAAAAGAGCTTATTATCTATGCTGTCACACCCTCTTTGTTAAAGGGATGTCTGGGGTCACTGGGCCTTTGATAGAAGATCGAGTGTGGGCCCAGTTGTTCAGACACTAGTTTCAGTTGGTATTGAAGAATAGGGGTTGTCGCAGAACCGTGAGAAATGTCGTGTTATGTGTGTATATGTGTGTGCAACTATTTGTTGTATAAGGGTTTGTGTATTTGGTATGTAGGCACGAGTACGAGTATGTGCGAGTATGAGTGTGTTTTGGTCTGAATGTCAGCGAAAGAGAGAGTTTTGATAGGTATTTAGAGTAATGTGCAGGTGCACAGGAGAAGTACAAGATTTCTTGCAGCAACAGCAATGTACCGTACAAATAAAGTGTGAGAAAGGATGTATGTATGGATTTTTATGAATTTAAAAGGGGCGTGAGAAAAAGATATAGGAGTGGGGTTTTTAAAGGTCAAATTGGGATTTCGGAGTTTTTAGAATGATAGAAAAGATGATAAGTACTTGGTTAAGCAAATATCAAAGACAAATGGATAACTTGGAACTATTTTTTTTCTTTAACTTGAGTAATTTGACTCACCTTATACCTGTCTTGCTATGAGAACCTCTAGGCAGCACTAGATCAGACCTATCCTTTAGGTCCTCTAGGTACAGCTAGATCAGTTCCCAGACTTGACTAGGAAAGATGGAGACTTAGAGTGAATCTTTTGGGGGATAAAAGACTGTCTTTTCTACATACTACAAGGGGGTTTATATACTGTTGGCCTGTGGCTATGTAAAAACAATGGCTAGAACAATTTGATAAAGTAGAATGTGAAGTTTTTCCATCTGAAACATGAAAAAAAGGAAGAAAACTATTTTACATTCCAATTTTTACAGTTGGAATGGAGAAAGAATGTTTGAAACAACAAGAATTGGGGAGAAATGGAGAATTTGTAAGCTGAAACAGTATAGTATGGCATGACTGAGAAATTTATAAGCTGAAACAACAAGGTATGGTATGACTAGGAAATTTATAAGCTGAAACCAATTGTGTTTTTCAACAAGGAAATTTTCTTAGAATGCAGGAAGTTTTTTAGAATGCAGGAAGTTTTGGAATGCAGGAAGTTTTTTTGAAGAATGGAGAAGGAAAATTTATGTCTAAAGAGAAGTTCTTTAGAATGGAGAGGATAAGAGTATTGGTAAGAAATAAGAGGGATTTGGAAATCAAAGGTTTAGGAGATAAAACAGGGGGTTAGGAGTGATAGGGGATTTTTGAAAGAGGTGAAGGTATTGCTCGATGGAGTACAATGGAAAATATTCCAAATAACCATGTCTACAAACATGGTTCATGACAACGCCTAGAATGTCAAAAATGCCACGGTGACTCGACTTACTTGCTCGGTATAATATGCTTACCAACATGGTGAACATGAGCATCACGGTGACATCTTATAGGCGCTACTATCTTGACTGATGCCATCTTGCTGATGCCATTCACCAGCAGTGTACAAGTCACTTGCAAGGCTTGCCCGGCTGATGGATCGAGCCATATACATTACGCTTGCCCCGGTGTTCAATCTAACAATGATCCTATCAAGGCATCACACTATCTCCATCAGTCGCTTATATGCATGCCAGATCCGACTGATTAATCATACAATTTAGCATTTCAGTGAGCTACAACAGATATCAATACAGGAGAGTAACTACAGTAAGTAATACAGCATGGAGAGCAATAGTAGCAAAGGCGAGCAGTGGAATTTTGAAATGCACCTTTCAGGGAAGGTCCGAAGCAGGGTCATTGTACACAGCAAGTTTGGGGACATGAGCGGGAATGCGAGATGGCGGGGCAACATGCAATTGGTATGATATAGTGTGGGGTATTTGCAGGGAGGGTATAAACGAGCAGGACGAGTGACTCAAACTACAAATGAATCAGCAGGTGAATTTGGCCAGGTTCAACACGCACTGCTGATTAAGTACTGTTTCTGTTGTTCGCATTTCACTGATTGCGACGAAGCTCCCTTTGTTTGTTAATCCGAGCATCTTCGTCCTCATCCTCCACCTCGTCTTCAGAATCTGGGACATCTTCTTCGTTGGTCGTGGCAGGTGAACGGCCAGTAAAGACCTCACTATCCAACAATGAGACAATAGTACATGCACCACTAAAGGAGATGATATCACCGTTGAAACCAAGCAAGAAGTTCGACTACACTGTCGTCATCTTTCCCGCTGTTGAAATAGTTGATAACGCGGTCGTAGAAGGCGGAGACGTCAAATTGGAAGTCCGTGTGATCCCACTCCTTGCTGTTGTTGAGCATGAAGCGGGCCTAGAGTAAAATGCATGGTCTCATTAGTTTGCATAAAGTCTATTGATCTACGTACCAAGCAGGCAGCATATGCAATCAAATGTGCATTGACAGTGGAGGCCCCAATAATGCAAGCGTTTGAACGCCGGGTTTGTTTTTGCTCTGGCCTCAGCGCAGCCCCGGGTCCAATGAGTAGATGATGGAGGATCTAGAACTCATCATTCGAGGCATGTTGGCGATGAGGATGAGGGCACCTTACTCGGATTAGTGCCACACCACAGAACAAGCCCTCTTCGGGATTGTCCCAATTATATTCCTGATCATCATTGTCGTAGAGGAAAGTTGGCCAGTCGGAATGGAGGATCTTGTGTGGGCTGGGATTGCACTTAGCAATGAAAGCGCTAGAGCTCAGAGAGTGAGCACTGGATGATTAAACAATAGAACGAAACACCTACTCAGGGTCTTGTTTGAATTTTGTTAGCATTCGTCGGGGACATAACAGTCGCCCTGTCCATGGATGATTGAAGCCACGAGTTGACTTCTCGTTGAGTAGTTCTTGAGGCACTACAGCCTTGGCATCTACAAGAAAATAAGTGAGTTTGTTGCATACGCTGGAGGAGTCGTTTGACCGGGTTTGCATTGCTGTCTTCGAGATCTAATGAGGCCCAGTGATGAATGTCGGTCAGTAAATGGGACTGGATACTGGTATGCACAAGCGACACAATGTCGGACCACTTTGAATCCCAATTTGTCTTTCGGAACTCCTCAATCAGATCACTGAACCCAGGCATACGTGCGATGAGCATCATATATGCACTTCGAAAGCGCTGATTCTCTTCCAGAACTCTTCATATAAAAGACCGAGTAAGTGATATAAGGGGTGTATGCGCACAATACTCACTCTTGTGGTAGTGGTGCCGCCCCAGTTGCTGCTGGATCAACAGGTGCAGCTTCCTGAGATAGTTGGTAGCCAAGCGTCAGAATCAACCAGACTTCAAGAAATGGGCTGATGAGCTGGGGGACAACTTTCCCCAAGTTCTCGAATTGTTCAAGAGTTTGGGATGCCTCCGCATTCCTGGGATTGACAGAAATAAGTGATGCAATGATGATGGAGGAAAACATACTGAATACGAGTTCTCCGATTGTGTTTAGAGGGATTGACACCAGCCTGAGTCAAGCCCTCGTTGATGAGATCGTAGCTTCGTTTGGCGGCGGTGGTCATTTGAGGGAGAGAGGTAGTGAAGCGGAATGAAGAGTGAATAGAGTTGGCAGTCGGTGGGAGACATGGATAGTATTTGTGTATGTTTACTGCTTAGACAACTAGACGAGGTGCCACATATATCAATATTTGTACCTAAAATGGAAATCTAAGTTCAAGCCTACTCTTCGTCCTCATCCTCCTGCATCTCATCCTTGCTGGTTTCTTCCTCCAATAATTCAATGTCATCCTCGGAGTCTCCCTCGCTACCACTATTCATCTCTTCATCAACCATGCCATCAGATTCTTGGTCAACGTCCATATCGTCATCTTCAGGCTCTAGAAGTGTGTCACTGGGTACACCACTTCGATTAACATGCCCAACACCGCCACCCATGTGCCGCATCAATAAGTCATGGTCCGCGAACCTAGTAATTGCCATTTCAGCTCAATGAAAAGGGGAGATAAGGTGCAGTTCATACATGCCAACATAATAAAAATTCCACCGGCCCTTGTTCTTGGCCTCTGAGATTGAAGCAATTGATGATAATGACTCTGGCTGGGCCGTCTCCCCATGTGCAAATGCAGGGATCAGATGAACTGCTCGGATGACTTCTGCGGGATCAAGGAAAGAAAATGCAGACTCATCATTGGCAGGGATGAAACCGATTCGATGGAGCCGCCGAGTGCGCCATCCACCAGTGAAAGAGTTGTCAATCCCGAACCACCTCACTCATAAGAAGTCCATCAGTTGATTGGTCACCAGTTCTGGATGATGAACTACAACGTGGAAGATGTGTAGAATGCGACCGTACCAGAATAGGTTTTGGGCATCGTGAGATGTTGTCATGAAGTCTGAATTTGTTCGCGGATTCAATGTTTCTTCGCACTGGCGTGCATCGTAACTTGTGTAGTTGATATGTAGTACCTTGTGGACGTAGAGCCGATTGTTGACAAGTACTACTTGCTGCAATTGCTGAGGGGAAAAATTGTGCTCATCACCCGTGTACGTGAGCCCAAGGATGCGGGCAAAAAGATGTGCCTGCAATTTTGGAAGGAAGTCCTGTGTCGCATTAACCAACTGTTCAAGAATATGCCCAATAGACCAACACGTACCGTAAATGCAGTGTCATTTGCATTGTCATCTAGATATTTTCCTATGTGTAGAATTTCTTAATGCGACGTGGAAATCCAGAAGCGTAAGCTTGGAGAGTTTGACTCCGCTACTGGACTGGCTGGTGCAGAGGCAGTAGGAGGCGTCTCAGCTTTATCGACTTGATCAAGGCACTCGGAAACAATCCTTAGCAGCCGTTGCCTCTGCTCTTGCTTGGCAATCTGTTGTGCATGGTTGTTTTTATTTGTTTGGGTATATAGCCATTTCACACGACGATGTTCCAATTCACCCTATGGAGAGTTATGAGACTATTTAAAGGAAGGTTGGCGAACATACGATTTAAGTTGACCATGATTCCGATGTCCCCAGTTGTTGGATGGTCTCTACATAGTCACCAAGAGTGTGTGTCTTGTATGTAGCAAGGTTAAACTGGCGTAGCTTGCTTCCAGAAGCTGGTTGCACATTTCCAGCATTGTTAACTGCCAATTTGCAAGCTCGGCGGGCCCTAGCTTCAATTTTGCGTGGCAAATCCTTGGTTGTATATCCTGGGCTAACCTTGTCAGCGAATTTATGGAGCAATGTACCAAGTGATGTGGTGGCATCAGATAACAACTGGATTGTGTCGTTGGTGTGCACCCTTAGTTTCGCAAGGCCATGCCAACTTGATAGTGTGAATAGAAGATCGAGGACGATTTTACTGTCAGGTGGGGATAATAGTCCCTCGAAGACTGGAATCGCGCACTACAAACACCCCAGTATGTTAGATATATACGGTGACATAAGAGATTTCGTACAAGGAGAAGATCCTCAAAGTCTCTTGCAGCTAGCTTTTTCATTGCAGCGGCGTCTTCATGGAATTGCCTGATAATACTACGACCAAAGGTTGGTACTGAGCGGTACCTTTGGTTTAATTTCAGAACGGACTCCTGGCCAACGCTATGGAGTATGCGGATGAGGTGGGTGAATATGGCCTTCCATACACCGAGCTCGAATTCATGAAGTAGATCAGGAACCAGAATTTCGTAGATGTTGAATCCATGCGGGCGTAGCTTGGAGAAGGCATTCTATTGCTCTATTGATATGCTATAATTTTGATTAAAGGGAAAACATACTCGGGTGGGGGTGAGTGACATTGTCTTAAGATACCCATCGACCTTGGTCCCATTCACCAGTGCACCTCGAAAGAGGTACTTTCGAACCGCTTCGATTTTGTTTCCGAGTGCCTGAGAGTCGATGTGGCGCCTGCTCGAGCGAAGTCTAGCCTTCATATCACTCACCATCCCCATTTTCCTTATATTTGCTTTTTCAATCAAGCATCGTGGACAGGGACAGCCACCTAAGTACTTGATAGTGGCCAATAAAACTCTACGAAGTCACAAATGTTAGCGGAGAGTATATGGATGTAGGTATTAGATATACTTCTCTGGGTAATCGGCACCATAAGTAAAAATCCGTGGAAAGATGAGGCGTTTCACTCCATTGTAACACTTGATCGTGACTCCGTGGGTGTAAGCCTCAATGAACTCTGCCGAGATGAGAAGATTCCAAATGCCTTGTAAAAGCTCCCGTTTGAGATAGGTAAGCATTGCCGCCAATGGAGGCTTTCTGAAGGTGAGATGGTAGTAGTCGTTAACAGTATCTGGAAGCTTAGAAAGCAGTTAGCTTTTCGGTGCTGTTGAAAGAACAATGAGCTTACCGAAGGAATGTACGCCTGGTGATGACAATGATGAAGGGTCGGCTTCAGGTGGAGGTACTTGGAGCAGTTCCCTAAGAACGTATATAATGGCCAGAGTGAAGCGGTGCCAAAATTCGCCAAATGGGTACTATCGCTCCAGAACATATACGCAGCGATGGTTGTTTCAATATTTGGGTCGACCGGGAGAGAGTGGTACGCTGTCATCATCTTTCTTGAGGTATAGATCTCATTGTAAAGCTGCTGGTGTTGTGGGGGGAGCGGAGCAAACGGTGCACGAGTGACCTGGTCCAGGCTAACTGGCGCAGCCGCTAGATGATCGCGAGATTGGAACAAGGGGTCCCAACATTCCTCGAAGGATGTTATGTGAAAGGATTTAAATTCTGGTCCCTGGAATGCTTCTGTCATGACTGCAAGCAACGGCCACATCATGACACCAGGAACCTCAAATGTTGGTGCGTCAATCTCCTTCTGCTTGACCTTTGGCGCTGGAAGTGCTATTTTGACTGAGCGTTGTTCCCAACCACCATGGTGAGGGAACAGGCGGTTCATGGGATCAATTCTTGAATCGATGGCAGCGTCAAGGCGGTTATGCTCAGCTTTGGTACTGAATCCTCTGAGGTCTTTGGTACTGAAGTCGTTGCGCAGTAACACCCCTTTTACCAGAGTATCGAGCTCTGCATTGGACTTCTGCGTGGAACCGGCATGGAACCAGCACATCAAATGTGTGATGCTTGCGTTAGAAAAAGGGGACCATGGTTTCGATTGCTCTGGCTCTTCCGCTGGAGCATCTAGACTGAGGGGAGGTTGATCCTCATTTGCGCCGGACTCTGCAGATTCGCGATCCCATATGTCCTGGAGGGATGTGGTTGCATCTGGGTCATGTGTTGGTTTCCGAGGATATAGCCGATAGATACCAGTGTCGTTTGTTGCTGTTCGAAACCAAATTGACGTTGAATGACTCAAGTTTGCAGGCGGCGCCAGTATTTCAGGTATACCAGAAGAGGGGACCATCAGGAGAGTAGGTGGACGTGATGGTGGATCATCTCGGTATCAAGCTGGTAGACGGCGTTGTAATCTTCTCGGTCAACCACCGCTTGTTAAAGAAATGTCAGGCATTGACAGATCTTCATCGATTGGTGGTACCATTGGCGTGGTGTCAATCAGGTCCTAGGAGCAATATGTAAGTTCTCCTGCTTGCAAACCATCTTGTCCGCTTACTGTGCTGCCTAACGTGTTGATACCATCATCAGGCTCTTCGGAGCGAGGGGTAAGTTGAGTCGCTGCGAATGTACGGGAACAGTGGGACTTGTGCATTCGAAAGCTTTGTATGCTCTTCCATTTTGCGTTGGTTTGTTGACAGTACGGGCATTGCTTCTGCTTCAACGAAGAGTCACCATGATATCTCCAACGGTGGAAGTGGGGAATAGGACCTACCATGTTGCGAGAGAGCTACCTGCTGTCCCTGTAAAATGTGAGCATCAGTTATATAGCGTGAGCTCGCAAAAATATCAGTTGTGGTTGGTAATGTTGCTCGCTTTTCACTGTCTTGCAAGCATTGAAAGTTCGGTTGTCATTGTCTCACTCGGGGAAGCTTGAGCTTGAATGAAGGATGAATATGTGCTTGGGATTACAGTTTTCGGCGGAAGCTAGGTACTACTCGACGAAGGCTACTGCAAGAACTTGAGCATTGTGAAGTGGTGCGATGTTCTTCCAAAGAGTCAGTGGCATGTCCACTGAGGTTGAACGTTCCCTCTGAGCTGTCTAAGGCCCTCGCTGCTGTATGAAGAGAGACAGTAAGCCTAAGTTAATTATGGTTGGGAGTGACCGAATAACTCCCTGTGTTCTACCGACAGACAAAGGCTGAGTGACGATCATGGCACTGGTTCAACTGAAGTGGCGGTACAGCGCTAATCAACTGGCTGCTGCCACGAGCGTGAGAAGTGTTGAGCATATCATGGGTACACCATGCTGGCAACGCATGGTAAGTCTTTGCGAGCCTAATAGACCTCGTGTATTTCATCAGCCATGCTGGCTCTCGTCGACAGTTCTGGTGCGCACTTACCATATAAACACCCACCTGGCACGCAATTCGCCATCAAGTTGTTGCATTACTTGTGCATTACCATCGCCTATACGTCGGGCGAGTATTGAGTTTTCTGGTGTGCCCCTGACAGGTCGTAACCATGAGGGCATATGTCTTGTTATCAGGAAAACACCAAGGTATTTGTTGATGAACCTTTGTAGGTGTGGCAATATCTGAACACTTTGGCGTTGCGTTCCAAGCTCTCAGTCATGTTACTTCATGTTGGTGTTATTTACGTCGGACACCAGATACCGACCTTTTTACTGATGCAGGAGAATGATAAGGACAGCAGGAGAAAGTGATGGCAGATGTTACTCAGACTTGGATGGTGAAAGAATTGGATGATGGAGATGAAACAATGGCTTTGGATGGTTCTTTTAGACTTAGGCTCAAAAATAGAAGGAAGACCAACTTCTATTTTCTAGCTGTGAGTACATGAGTATTTGTAGATATGATAATTATCAAGTGTAAGTGGGATCAGAGGTATGAATCAATAAAGAAAGAGAAATGGGGGTAGGAATGTCAAGGTATTAGGATGAAACAAAGAAAAGATGTTAAGTTGGTCTGAAGGCTCTGAATCATTACCAGGTACATCTGAGATGAATGTCGGACCAAGGGCTTTTGAACCATTATCACATGTGGCCAAGATGAGTGTCAGTCTGAAGCCTGTTAATCCATTATCATGTGTGTCCAAGATGAGTCTGTAACAGCTGCATCATGTGCATATATGATAATCGACAGGGGTTGATAGGAGATAGGAGCGAAGTGGTTTACAGCGAACGGAAGGGTACAACCCTTACACTAGAATCAGAACAAGTTGTTACTACCAATCAGTAGTGAACTTGAGAGCCTGAGGACTTAGAAGTGAGGACATTCATACTCGGCTATTATTGTGTAAACGATCGAGTACACGGAGCACGTACTAGCAGTAGACTGAGCATATTTGTAATATGATCGAAGCAACTGGGAAATAGAAGGAAAGTGGGTGTCGAAAAGTGAGATAATATCCAGCACAGCATTAAATAATGTGGCTATAAAAATGAACAGCGTGTATACTCGAGCGATTTAATGTTTGAGGGCGTCATGCTCCTGAATATCAGCACACTAGCGAAAGGTGTGAGATAGTGCATGCGTGCCCATCTATTCTGCGGCTGGTTTAGAAGGAAGCGGAGGGGGAGGGCCAGGAAGCTTTATGGCATTCTCGAAGGAAGAGCTGAACGGCGTGAAAGGACGCGTGTCGATCATGACGTTACCACTAGCGCCTCCTGCGCCTTTCACGCCATTTGCCCTTGGCGTAGGCGTTGAAAATGGCGGCACCGAGGACGTCACTTTAGATGGTGGAGGATGGTCCAGAAGGGGGTAGCATGCCGTTTACAGCGATCCGAGACACTCGAGCGTCTTCTTCTTGTGTTTCCTGGATATACTCTGCGGGTGGGCGGGGCATCAATGGCGGCGGAGCTACTTGATTTTGCGTTGGCATTGGTGGCGGCGTCGTCCTTGTCGTAGGCGGGGACATTGGTGCATACGAGGGGTGGTTCGGTGATGTACTCCCTGGTCTTGAATACTGTGGCTGTGGGCTGTCTGAGCGGAGAGATGACGGTTTCGCTTCTTCTGCTTCGTATTTGGCGCGGAGAAGGGCTTTCTCTTCTGCCGCGGTGAGAGGACGAGAGCTCGTTGGCACTATTGACGACGCTGCCGCTGTTGGTGGAACGGGTGGTGGTCTAGCCCGTGCACTGGATGAGATAGAACCTGTCCGTGGAGGGGGCATAGGAGTAGGTCTGGATTGGCTACTTGACGAGACGTCTACATAAGGTGGAGCATGCGCGGCCGAGTGTGCGGCGGCGAGAGCGTCTTGCTGCTCATAGTGTCGTCGGATCCTTTCTTTCTCAGAAATGGCTTGTGAAATGGGATCTTGAGTGGCATTGAACGGGGGTGGCGAATCAGACCTAGAAGGCGCGACGGCTGCTGGTGGGGGCGAAGCGTCAGCCTTTACGCCGTTCTGGCGTTGACCTCGCTGACTGCCGTTCCTCTGAGCTGCACGAGCTGCATCATCTTGGGCTTCGTAATTACGACGAAGTCTCTCTTTCTCTGAGATCTTGGGACTAGACATGGATGCCTCGAACGGCGGAGGTAGGTCGTCACTCGCAGGCTGTGATGGAGGGTTGTTCGAGTTCGCCGGATACAGTGATTCATATGCAATAGGATCGGGTGCCGGACCTTCGGTACTAAGGGTAGCCTGATGGCTCGCCGGAGAAGATGCGAGACTTCGTTGTGTTCTATCCACCGCATCCTTAGCTTCTTGGAATCTACGCATCGCGGCCTTTTCTTCTGCTGCAGACATATATTGTGGACCCATCTTGGGAACAGATGCTTTGGCTGGCAGCGGAGATTTACTTAGTGCACTCGATGAAGAACTTTGCTGGTTTGGCGGGGGGGCGTTGCTTGATTTGTTTCGCGAAGACATGGCTTCCATGTACATGCGCGCAGCGGGCGAGGCAGCCTGTGGAGTATCCATTATGGAGACGCTGCGCGGTTGAGGCGCAGGGGCGGGCGGAGGTGAATAACCCCCATATTGTGTCAGTTGGACAGCAGCCTGAGCTTCGTTGAATAGCCTCAATTTCTCTTCTTCGGCGGTCAACCACTTATTGCCTCGTGAAGATGTAGTGTGGGATGGTGGTGTTTCCAGTATCGTGTCGGATTGTAGAGGGGACACGGTACGAAGTGGCTACGGTGCTTATGAGTAAAGAAGTATGAAGCGGAATGCTCGACGTACTGGTGTATTCACTCGCGCGACGCCACCTTGGGTCCTTTCTACCTGAGCTCTAGCCTGCTCATATAATCGTTGCTTCTCTTCTTCGGCTGTCGGCCAGGGCCGATTGGGTTTCTTCGTCGTCGGATCTGAGCCTCCAGCTGAATTATTCCGCTGATGATGGGCATTGTCGTCGCCATCGGGTATTTCAGATGGCATGGCATTAGTGATAGTAAGCCTATTGGCGTTTTGACCCGAGCGTGCGGATTGCGGTCGCCGACCAGTCCCAGGACCGGAGTTATTATTCGCTTGTGAACTAGCGTTGCTGGGTCCTGAGAAGTCATCGCCTTGATACATACTAGATCTCGATGCATCCATAGGTTGATTTACTCGCCCAGGCTTCATAGACTGAGTTTCGATGGTAGTGATCGGTGGTCCTGCTCGACCAAACTCGTCAATTGGGCGGAGTGCTGACGAAAAGTTAGAAGAAGCTTGAGTGGTGGTTGGTCCGGGTCGTCCGGCAGACATTTCAGTTTGTTGGTTAGGTGTCGGTCTGCCGGAATAGGTATTTGGAGTTTTCAGAACGTTGGCATGTAGATCCAAAGGAATGTTGGATACAGGAATGAGCGATAGACCAGGAGCGGGGCCGATAAGCCTAGGCAACAATTAAGTTTAGCCTCATCTACCATAGCAAAGTTCAACACATACTTAACAGCTTCCGCTGAGTACTCCCTAGAGCAACGAAAATAATGAGCAGATATTGCATCTCGCTGTAAGAGCATACGCACTGTGGCCAGGTGGACACAACAACCGGCAATTTGAGTGCTATCTGTTGGCCGGTAGATATGAACGCCTTGATGTTGAGGCTGTAAGTGATATCGATATGTCGCGCAGAGTTAACAGTTGAGCTAGCGTGATGCGGCGGCACGATACATCGAAGTTCGACTTGACGCTGTTCACCGCCATAGAGTGACACATTTACTGGAAGTTTGCACTCAGCCCTGACCGTCTCATGGGTCTGAGTCAGAGCTCTCTTGGTGGCAGTATGGGCCGTCGTGAGGGCCATAGTTTCTACTAATTGCATCTCGAAGCCACGCAGGATGATTGACCCTAACCTTTCACTCTTCAACACCACCATCGCGGTAATGGCACAGTTGGGACCAAAGCAAGTTCGATCTCGTGAGACTGTCATCATCATGCCTTCGGCGGAAACCTGGCGAACTTCCGGCTGACAATAAACAGGCCAAGTAGAATGCAGCTCATGTTTGCTCATCATGATTGGTGTAGTTGTGGAGGATATGACCTCTTTGCGCCGCCGCAGGAAGCCTCTGCACGGTGCGCGTTAATGTCTGTCACCAACAATTATCACAAAAGGCACGCACTTTGAGCCTTTAACGCATATACTGCCAACCAACTCGTATTTGATGCCGGCTACAGGGAGAGCGCTTAGCTTACGGTTCGAAGTGATAGTTGATGCCGGCTCACATCCGCGGTCATCGAGATTGAGCGTCGGGGGTATCGATTCAGGGATACGGATGGTGAACGCAAAGTCTTTCTATAGTGCGCGGAGTCAATGGTCGTATCGGTAGGAGCCGGAATCGTTGCGAACACGCACTGAACGCAACAACTCATAGTCTGAATCCTGCGACGCCTCCCACAGTTTGATAGGACCTGGTACTGAATGATAGAAGGTGTTGGCGACGCCCCCTCCGGGTAGGGTTTCGACCTTTCGCAGTTCAATGGTTATCCATTTAGCCTTGACGCCTTGGGGTGTGCGTACTTCCAAAGCCTAGGCGGAATATTTACTCATCGTAATTAGCAGGAAGTTGCGCCACCCACCCCTTCTACGGTGGCTTGTTGTCTGCCCGGGCCTGGAGGAATTCCTGGATAGCCTATAAACAGATTTGAGTTCAAGTTGAATGCAAGAATGGATTGCGCACCTTGGACAAAATCGACGTTAGGAGGCGCCTGTAATGTTCTGGCTACAGCGTCAGTCTCACCAGTGGTCTTCCTGGAAGGAAGCGCACTCACAGTTTTACTTGGGACATGGGTACTGCAGGCGTCTGCCTACGACGCGTGGAGGAGCATGTAAAGGTTGTGGCGGAACGCAGGCGATGCTACCGCAAACAGGATCAGGAGGCGCTGAACAACGCCGGTAAGTTTCAGGTCCCACATGCATCATACGGTGACCTCTCACACAAGTTGATTGCACCAAGATTGCAGAATCAAACCGACTACAAAGAAATATAGAATAGAGAAAAATATACATATGATTGATAACATCAGAATTTAAAACTCCTTGCCCTTCTTCCCATCTCGCTCGCGGTCGCGATCCATTTTTTGTTTCTTCTTGGCCATTTCCTTCGCCACCATGTCGGAGAAATCTTCCCGGTTGGGCAGTCCCGCCGACCCTTTTGAATGCTGCTCATACTTCCTACGTAACTCCTCCTCTGAAAGCCCCTCCAACTCGGAAGCGTCGATGGAGACGTCGATACCGTTAGCCTTGCGCTATTGAAAATGACCATCAGATGAGCGGTCAACGGAACTTAGCAACGAACCTTGGTTCCACGATCATCACCAAGTACGGGTATTGGAGCGCCAGAAACGCCGCTGACATCGTACCCACGTTCGCTGCCCATCAAGCCTCGTATGGATGTCTGTTTCTCAGGAACAACTTGGTACAGCGAGCGAGGACCCGACTCAGTAGCTTCGGGAGCCGAGCGGCCAGAATTCTTCCGCAACTCCAAGAAGTCTGGCGTTTCGAGCCCTCCGGCAACAGTGGAGACGACACTGGCCATACCCGACGGTGTCTCCGTACCCGAAGGTGTTTGGAGGCCGTCAACGGGAGCTGTTTCGGCGGCTTCCTCATCCTCTTCTTCCTCCTCACTCTCCTCCTCATCCTCTTCTACAAACGGGCGTCAGGATGGGTTCGCAGCAAGTTGCATAGTCACATACCTTCTTCGGGCTCAAGCTCTCCCCAAGGATTCTTGTCTACGGGCTCACCCATCTGGTGCACTGTAAATAATGGCGAACATTTTTGAAATGAAGCAACTCACTCCAGAATCCGTGGCCTTGGGTAGCACGCCAAACACATCACCATATAGCGGACGATTATACTCATCTAGCGGTGGTTTTCCCCACCCTCCGGGATGGAAGCCCCATTGCGCACTGAGATTAGATTAGTAACTGGCGTCGACTGGCGAAGAGTACTCACCCCTCTGGAATTGGTGCATTCAAACCTGGGATACGTAGTGTAGGGTAACTTGGAGGAGGACCGAATCTCTGCATACTGATCAACCATGGTGGGGGAGCTAATGGAGGTATTGATAGTGCTTCGACGAGCTCTGGGGATAGATCACCGGGCCTTTTCTCCTTCAGAGAAGTTTCGAACTCTTTTCCTTCGTAGTACCTGTAGCCAAATGAGCCACTGAACAATGCGGACGATAGATGATATAGAAGCTACATTTCGCCAAAGCCAGTAACCGGAGGCTTTGTTTGAAACTTAAAGAAGGCGTCGTGAAGTTTCTGATAATCTATGTCGACCTTGCCCATCTTCGGTTGTACCCTCTCGCGTGTCTTGGCCTTCAAGGACATGTTGGCTTCCTTCTCTTTCACGGCATCTCGCATGGTAGCTATCCCAGTATCAGCGATGTACGAGGGTAGTTGGAAAGGGGGCTTTTCTATTCCGCGCTTTCCCTGCAGATAATCTCGTTTTGCACTCCAATGAATGGGAATAGGAACTGTATTGCGGTAGCTCTTCAGGTGCAGGAGTAGACGCGGGTCAGCGGCCGTCACGTCCGTCCATTCGACAACTTCAGGCTTTTTGACCAGTTGCTTGAGTTCGGCAACGGTTAGACGGGCCATTTTGCGCTTCTTCTTCCTTGAAAGAGGTTTCTTGGCTGTCTCCGAGTCCGCCTCCGATGCCATATCGTCATCAGAGTAGATGATCTCTCCCTTCGTAGGTTCGCTGTCTTTACCCTGTATACGGAGTCGATGAACATGAACTAACAGTACTGTGCTTCAAGAGAGGGGAACGCACCGAAGACTCTTCAGAGGGCAGCTGGAAGCGCGCAAACACGTCGGAGAAAGCTTCGAGGGCAGCGTTGGAGACATTCAACTGCTCAGATACGTACTCAATGTTTTGTGGAGCCACCTCCGACTCCTCCTTTTTCACTTCCGGCTTCACATCTGCAGTGTCGTCACCCTACAGAACCTTCAATATCATGCAGTGATTCGAGAACATGAGATGACATACAGGCTGCTGCGTGGCCTTCTTTTGCTTCGCCTTGAGTCTGCGTAGCTGGTTCTTCGACTTGACTTGCTTCCCGTTTGCTTTCAGGCTGTCGGTGTTGCCGTTCACCGTCGTTACGTCCGTCTGTGCAGCCATGGTAGGAATGCGATGGAGAGTGAGCGTGAGAATATTTTGTCCCAAAGACTCAACTTCAGAATTTCAATCGCCATTACTGCGTCTCTCTGTAAGTAAGCGACTATATAGCAGTTCGATACATAGTGTATAAACTGTTAAGTTGACTTCTTTATCATGCTTTCCCTCGACGGACCGACACCTATCCACTCGATGGGAACCCCCACAAATTTCTCCATGAACTCAATGTAAGCTCTGCAATTCTCTGGCAATTCTTCGTATGTTCGGGCGGACGAAATGTCGGCTTTCCATCCAGGAAGTGTCTCGTAGGTAACCTCGACTTTGGCAAGGATATCAAGATCGGCTAGGATCGACCGTCAATATTGCAAGTACGTCTCGAGTGAGGCAAGAACATACCAGGGAACCCAGGCAGCTCTTCACCATCTACTAAGTACTTTACCCCGATCTTGACCTCGGCCAGGTCGTCCAAAACGTCAAGTTTGGTCAAATTCAAGGCGTCGTACCCGTTGATCATGCAAGAGTGCTTCATTACAACAAGGTCAAGCCACCCGCATCGTCTTCGTCGGCCTGTCGTCGTGCCATACTCTCGGCCAACTTCTTGAAGGTGTACCCCGATTTCCTGACGAATCGGTCAGCTTCGCAGATCCATAGCAACGATTTAGTACCTACATTCAATTGTTCTGTGGGGAATGGACCACCGCCCACACGGGTCGTGTACGCTTTCATGACGCCGATGGTCTTCTCGATCAACCTGGGCGGGATACCAAGTCCGGTGCACACCCCACCTATGCCGGTAGATGACGATGTAACGAATGGATAAGTTCCAAAGTCGATGTCCAGCATAAGAGCGTTGGCGCCTTCCACTAATACCCGTTTTCCGGAGCTGATGGCCTTGTGAATGTATACAAGACTGTCAACCACAAAGGGCTTTAGGCGTTCTGCAAGTGCCTTTGCAAGCGAGCAATTAGTGTTTGTTGCAATGTACTGATTGAGGTTCTGGATTACCTTGTAACGCAGAATCTCGCCTTCAGTATCGTACTCGAAGTGGCCATAACGTTTAAATCGTCCTTCGACGAGCTTTCTGAACTTGGTGGCGAATGTTTCGTGATCGAAAAGGTGGTGAACCCGTAGGCCGGATCGCGACGCCTTCCCTGAGTACGCTGGGCCAATACCCTTCTTGGTGGTACCAATGCTAAAGCATGGTTAGCGCAATATCAATGTTTCCAGG
Source organism: Pleurotus eryngii var. eryngii (assembly GCA_029467805.1). NCBI lineage: Eukaryota > Fungi > Basidiomycota > Agaricomycetes > Agaricales > Pleurotaceae > Pleurotus > Pleurotus eryngii. The sequence goes on from SZVJ01000012.1 coordinate 3,416,413, forward strand.
TGAATATGTTGGATACCTGGAACCACCCAACTCCACTTCCTTTAACCCATCGACAATTTGGTGGAAGTCAAACACAAGGGTAGCACGATCCGATACAAACAAGCGGTTGGAGCAGTCCAGGCCTGGAAGGTCTCGTGAACGGCGCATCCACGGGTAACAGATACGTTTCTTACCTTGCGCTTGCAAAGCATCTAATTCTTCAAAGAACGAAGGGATGTGTATCACAACGCCAGATCCGACGATACCGGTGCAGCCAGGGTTTACGAGACCTTGAGATCGTGTCAGTATTTGGCTCGCCCATTTTGCGTGCGCGATACAGACCGCTGGGCAAGAGATGAAAAGCAAACGACTTCTTCTCTCCATTAATCGGAACCACGATGGTGTGGCCGGCGTTGTTTCCACCAGCACAACGAGCGCATATATCAAACTCTGCGGAAAGAATGTCGACCAGTTTGCCTTTGCCTTCGTCACCCCATTGCGACCCGAGCACAACTGTGGCTAATAGGGGTTCAATGTACACGGATACGGGAAATCAGGGTTGAAAACAGACCCATGGTGATCGTACCCTGTCACTCTGCTGCAAAGCAAGAGTGCGCACAAGTACCAACCTCGAAAACCAAAGGATACCCGGATAATGCCGCGTCTGGGAGGAATGAGTGACTCGGACGTGAGATCGCATGGCATCAATCATGATAAGATCGGGCGCCTAATGTCATCATCGCAGAAAATTTAAAAATATGTGTTGCTTCGATGATACTTGGCTGCTTAGGTATGTATGTCGAAGGTTGCATTATATAGCAATATAATTATATCAGAGGGTATTCAAGCTTCCTACATGCTCTAGATATTGGAGAGCTTGCCTTGCAAGATCCACGACCTCCTTGTCGTCTTCTATGACAGCATGGTGCGTTGAGCTACGCCCACCTGGACTGACCGCAACAGCCCCACTCCATTCACATATGTGTCGAAGAGTAGAAACGATCCCCGCTTCCACGATATCCGAACGACTAGGCCCTAACGCAGACGACCTGACGATGGACAAGATACAGCTGGCCGCCGGCCGTCGAATTTCTGCTTTATCATGGGCTAAACAAGAACGAAGCGATTTCAAGAGCATTGGGTGCGACACGATCATGCGCTGGTGACTTTCGCTGCCGTTGAAGAGGTTCCCAAGAGTGCATACGGCCTGCGATCAACAAGAGACTGAGTACATCTCATGATGGATGGCTGAGGTCCGCACTTGTAAGATTACATCTTCCATTGTTGGGTCAGGCGAACTCATACATGCTGTGAGGGATTGCAGCAGCATTTCCACATCCAGCTCGTGGAAGATGAGCTCGATTCCAGGCTCGTCTTCAGCGATATTTCGCAATACGTTGAATGCTTGCTCTTGTATACCATGATCGGAGTTTGCCATTAGCCTGCCAGCAATGAGCTCCTGTTATAGGTGATTGCTTGCTTGAAACACTCACCGAGTAAGTTCAGACCATTTCAGAAAACCCATGATGGTTTTCTTCGTCTCCAAGAGTGTCCTGAGGAGTAGATTCTTGAACGCCCACAATGAACTCAATCGTAATGTTCGGTCTTCTGCACCCAAGACCTGGATGAGACGCGGCAATAGGCCCTTCTCCATTAAAATCTGGGTAGTTTTAGCAGAAAACGGGTGGTTGTTTGAGAGTAAAAACGCACTGGGCGGAGAGGGCAAAAATCGTTCAATAGATTGCACACGGCTGCGAGGGCCGCTGACGTTACTCGTCTGTCCTCTTCTTCCTTCTTGAATATTTCGAACACTTGCAAACCCAAGCCGCTGTCCACAAGACTCGTTCGTAGAACCGCGACTGAGCGTGATATCGCCCTCACACACTGGCACGAAGCATAGCGAACACCAACATGCCGATGCGTCATACACGACTGAATCAACGGCAGTAATTCAAATTCATCTGCGACCTCACGCCTTATGTTATCATCGAACAGTGACATGGCAGAGATGGTGGTCAGGGCAGCCTAGATGAAGCCATGAGATGTTAAGTCGAAGTAAAATACAGAAGATCTACCTCTCGCAGCGAGGACAACGACTCAGGTTCATCTTCATCCCACTCAGGCGGCACTTCGGAAGGTGTGATGTCTTTGACTACGGTGGCAAGTTGGTCCAAAGAACCTCTTTCATGGGCAAATTGACAGAGGCGGGGATCGTCGGTAATGAGATTATCTATACATGCATGGGTTGTGTAAGTGAAAATAATGAGAAAAGTGACTTTGCACGGACATAAGATGAAGCAAGCTTTTGAACGCGTTTGCAAGACTTCTGAGGTGGAGGATATTATTCGGTTTTAAAACTGCAACGATATTCTGAATATATAGTTCGTCGCTGGTTAAACAGTGATTTGTAGGACCCGCGCGAATAATGTGAATTGCGCTACCGGCGAGTTTCAACCAAAAATCGACCTGACTGTGATTGCGCACTTACCAAAGGCAAGCAGCTAACTGAACATCCGTGGAGCGAGATTTGGCAAGAGACAGGACTGAGGATAAGGTTGAAGGCACTGGACCATGGGTAAGCCACGACCGGATAGCAACTTGTAGCATGTCGCTTACAGTCTCGATCAGAGACTGGCTTCACAAGTAGCGCCGCGATCTTGTCATTGTCCTTTGACAGAGCTGACAATGCATATAAAGCTGCTTCTTGGAGCTGTGGATTGGCGTAAAGGGGGATGCCATGTGCATGGATCAGGAGACGTACTTTGCTATCCCTGCTGCGAAGCAAGGCAGCCAAGTTTCTGGCAACCCAGCCACCTTGTCTACCTGGCGCATTGGAATTGACAATAGCGGGTTTCTCCCATCCTCTCTTCCCTTTACTTTCTTTAATCCGATCGACGGGTGGTAGCCATTCTGTGATAGCATCACGATGTTCCTCTGTCCTCACAGCGGAAGCAAGCAATTGAGCGACGGAAATGCTAGTTTGCGGCGAGGAGTCCACAAGCATCGGCAAGTAAACGTCTAAGGAGTTGGGCTGAAGGAAACTGTTAGGTCACAATGAAGACACCAGAAGTAAGCCGTACGTGGAACAAGCACTCCAAGGCATCTCTAGCAGCATCCCGAACAGACGATCCCTCAGGGCGTAGCCCCCACTGAGATGGGCCAACTACTTCTGCAACGGCGGTCGCAAGCGATCGGAGGCTACGCGAAAAGGCCGACTTGAGACCGTTGGAATCGTGGGGCTGAAGACACGAAATTGCGTGCAGGCAAGCTTCAACTGCTCGGGCGTTTAGCAGACTGTCAAGGGCCTCTTCAGAGCCTTTACCACCAAATCAGTACCGCTTTGCATAACATGAACCTACGCAATACCGTATGACAAGGAGGAGAGAACATGGGCAGCTTCGATACGGATATCGTCTTGCGAGCCGCTTGCACGATCAGAGGGTGGCGCGGGCTGATTCAGACATTGGACGAGACTTGAATTCAGTTTAATAGTCGACGTTGAGCACACGACACTATGCCACCCACGTTTGGACGAAACGTTCGTCCCGAGCAAGCGTGATTTTGGCTGATGGATTGCCAATGACTGTGTTCTTGACTTGTTTCAAAGACGTCAAGTTTACTGACTCGATGGTCATGGCTTCGAGAAGACCAAAGCAGACGAGGACGAGGTGGAGGTGGAAAGCAAGAACCGAGGATATACACCGGTCCGGCAACAACCTTAACAGCGCAATTCCTTATACTGCAATATTTCATCGTGCATCTCTTCCCCGTCCGTAATCTCTGCTCCCTTGCCAGCACCACTCTAAGAACAACGTGGGCTAGTTCAGACACAAAGTTCAAGGATCATGGAAATGTCGGGGGATTGGAAGATCAGACGTATATTTGTATAGAAGCGGCGAATCTAGTACAAAAGCACTCGCAGGCCATAATAAACAGTATCTCATCTTCTTGCTGCATAGGCCGTAGGCCGCAACATGGCGAAGCATTGGGGAGGCCGCGATACTTACAAGCAAGAAGGTAGACTGTTCTCATTGGGCAAATTGTTAGCCAACCGGCAGTCGCGCTCCGGCATCTATACAGCTTCATCTGCATCACGGACTTTGGCCATTCCCACTTTCTCCACTTCTTACCGACAAATAATGGCCACCGAATTGCCTAGCAGCCAGAATCCAAATGATGCCGCGCTGAAGGCGGCAATGAAGGGCTTTGACCATCTGTTCTCCAATGACATTGTTGGTGCTAGAAAGGAATTTGCAGCAGACCATACTCCATTTCATTGGATGGGGTTAGGTGCATGCGCCTTTTTGCAAGCGGCGTTGGGCATGGAAGTGAGAAATATCGTTTCCCTGGTACACATCTATGCTACAACATTTCTACTGTATTCTAGGCATCTCTCATGGCTGAGGCTACCCACTGCTTAACCAAAGCAGAGGCCGAATCCAAGGCTTTGCTGAGATCGGCGAGGAGCTCGTCTTCTTCAAGATTTCCTCAGGGAACTGAATGGGAAATACTGAATGCCGATGCGGTCGTATTACTTGGTCTCACTCATGCCTTAAGGTATATCTATGCTGACTTCGCGTTCTCTGGCCCCTGACGTCTTGGCAATTACCCAAATAGTGAATCCTACATGGGTTATCTGCAATGCTTGTAAGCCTCTTGCTTGCATGCCGTTATGATGTGCTGACATATGCGCCCAAGGTATTCGCTAAACAGGTGCCGCCGCCCCACTCTAAACTCCTGCATCTTCTAATATGTTTCCTAGCGCGCATGGAAAGTTTACCAAGTATGTCAAGAAATAGACTTCACACCGTTGCTTCGCTGACTATCTCCCACCAGATTATACAAGACTGTTTTCCCAACCGGACTGGATCACTACTCAACCCCTGCTACAACCCCTGCAATATCTCGAAATGCCTCGAATCCTAATCTTGCAGTATCAACACAACGGTCTAGTTTCTTTGGGCGGTGGGCGCGCCCTACTGGTTCGTTGCTAAGTGTTCCTTCGTCCCTGTCTGCCGCTGGCGCGAGCCTGCCCTTGGACGGGCCAGTTGAGGAATTGATCGTCTCTGGCACGGCTTTCGGTTGGTTAACAACTTCCCTCTCTATGCGCGTTCTAAGAGTTCACGAAGGCTACGGTCTTTTCAATCTTGTCTTTTCGCTTCTTCCCAAGAAGATTCAGTGCGTACATTCAGTACTTCTCCCTTAAAATGAGCTTGCTGACCATCGCCGAAGGAGTGTTGTTGGGTTCTTTGGCTTCAAACACGATCGAAAGCTAGCTCTCCAGGCTTTAGCTGTGGCAGCTGCGAAGTCAGACGTTCATTCAGTCTTTGCTGGGTTAGTCCCAGTTTCATGCTACTGAACCCTGGCTGACCGCCATCAGTTTAGTGCTGATGACGTATCACGGCGTCGTCTTGTTAATGTCAGGTTATCAGGCCGATGAAGCCCACATCGTCAAGCAATATCGGGCAATAGTTGACAAGTGAGTGGCTTTTATTATGCGCCACCATTACCTGATGTGTACCATATCAAGGATCGAATCCAAATACCCAACCGGGGCTCTGTGGATCTTGAATCGAGTGCGTCATAACCCTGTAATTGCGACGCTACCTTACACAGATCGTGTAGGCCAAGATTCTCCGTATGACCCACGATCCCCAAGCTGCAATCCATGTGTTACAAGAGGGATTGGGACCCGATCGAGAGTTTCTCTTTCGTACAGGCTGATACTTTGGTACCGTTCTGCCATGACTAGCATGATCCTGCTCTGACGGGGATGAAGCTTGTATTTGAATTAGCCTGGACACTTCTAAGTCAACGCCGTTACCAAGAGGCCGCCGACATGTTCATCAAGTTGACTGAACTAAACAGTTGGTAAGATCCAAGTTATGGATCGCCTTAGGCCCAACTCTAATTCTGGACCTGGTACATTCCTAGGAGTCAAGCTACTTATTACTTCATCGCTGCTGGTATGGTCCACGTTGTCTTCGCACAGATCTCCTGTTGTTCATAAACCGAAGGTTGCTACGTTTCGCTAGGAAATCGCGTCAAGGCGCAGTCCCTTTTCGACGCAATACCTGACCTGGTCAACCAGAGGAAGATTAACGGAAAGGATCTCCCTACCGAAGTCCTAATCAAGAAGAAGCGTATGATATTTGGATTTCGTATTGGTATTACGCGCTGATACTCATCTACGTTGCATAGTCGAATTCTATAAAGCCAAGCAGGCCCGACGAGGCGGTCCTGTCGAGTCTTTCGTAGACGCTATTGCCATCAGTCCTGCAGAAGGTAAGCTGACCTTTGAATGACTGACATCAGTGTTGATATCTCGGAACTAACGTTGTACCGTCTTAGAACTTGGTATATGTGAGGAGTTCTGTCCATTCACCCTCCCTTGTTGCTAAAGACGTACTTCTTAGTTTGGAACAATCATGCTCGCATTGAGAACGACATCGCACATGCTCACATCCTTGAATGGGCTTCTCTATCTCCACCCGTCTCTATTGACAGTCCACACATCCAAACCAATGTCGAAGTCAAGGACACAGCTGTGGACCTTGATACGCCCGATGAACTCGCTCTCCGATCCCTTCTACTAGGTGTTACTCATCGTACGGTTCAGGAATTCAAGTCGGCCCGCGAATTTCTTGTCGACGCGCATGGCAGACGCAACGAGATGATAATAAGCACATGGATTCCCGGGGTCGCCATGTTCGAGCTAGCCGTTTTGGATCTAAAGGAACTGGAAGCTAGGGAGAAGATTGATACAGAGGAGGATCCCGCGGTGTTGCGCAGCGCATGGAGCACGGCTTTGGATAGTGCTATTGTCAAGTTGGATCAAGCGTATGCTTTAGCGCCTACGAACGTCGACTTGTCATCAAGATTGGACACCCGAATCGCCATGCTGCGAGATGAAATAGGGCTCAAAAGGGAGAAGCTTGGACTACATTAATTTCGCATACTACATACACGACATACACGTTGATAATAGGCATAGCATGTTTTAGCTTTCGAAACGAGATATAGAGTACACGGTACAGAGCTATGTTACAAATTGAGGCAAAAGTTCGACGTGAGCGAAGACAGCACAAAGCATGTACAAGAAAGCATGGATTAGTCGTAGCGAATAACAGCGAGTCATGAGAACAAGAAAGTCGTCACTGGTCGGGCACGTGTTGCGTCCAGTACATTCACCTTCGACATTTACTTACCATCTTGTTCAGAAATGAGATTGTATGTCGCCGAACAACAGCTATAATCCCGGCAACGTTGTTCATCGTTCTGGAAGCCCCACCGAAATTGTGAATCGTGGACAATTCCCGGCCGGGGACATTGAGAGGGGATGAAATTGCCATAGAAGTACTTGTCTGTACTGAACCTTGCGAATTGCATATGCATACATCTATTTGAGTGCCTGGTCTAGACAAAGTGGAGTGGGGTTCTTTGCCAGAGAGGGTGATGGCAGGCGCCGAATCCAATGGGCCAAGGGAGGAAGCGGGCAAGACCTGCATAGCCTTGAGGTGGACAAGATACTTCTATCGACCAATTATTCTCAGCTAATTATTCTCGTGAGAGGAAACGAGGTCTCAGCCTACCTCGAGGATCATCAATATGCCTTCTTTGCCGAAAGGTTTACAAAGCACATCGTTCATCCCTTGTGTGTAAAGATGCCAGTTTGGGGACAGATTAATGTTGGAGAACGCAAGGAACGAACATTACATACCCGATGTATAGTAAACTTGGACATCGCTCTGTTGTGAGTTACTGGTCATTGATATTATTGGAGTCATCGAGTCGAACTCCCGAATACGACAAGTGGCAGATATGCCGTCGAGCCTCGGCATCATGATATCCTAGGGTACAGTATGAGACTTCGACCGAAGACGCCGTGGACCCCAGAAAATACTGGTACACGCACCATGAATACAAGATCATAAATTGCAGTGTTCATTTTATGAACCGCAGCAACCCCATCCGTCGCAACGTCGATGGTACATCCAAATATCCGCAACAGGCGTGAGCTCAGTTTCTGGATAACGGCATCGTCATCGACAAGAAGCACGCGAGGTGATATTGCCCATACGGGCTGTACCAACCCGTGTTTTGAGCATGTGCAACTCTTTGGAATGATCAACGGCGATGTGGGGTTGAGTTGAAGCGAAAGGTTGCCGATCAGGGAGCCCGAGGTGGCCGTCGAGTCAGCGGAGTCAGCGGAAGACAGTTTGGGCCTAACGTCGAGGAGATTTCGATAGAAAAATGAGATGGCGGCGAGGACTTCTGTTACGCTGGGCCTTGCCCGCGGATTGTCAATCCAACATCGCTGTATAAAGCACCAATGGGCATCTGATACGTTATGGATCGGTCTTTCGGGGCGGATACGATTGATGAGGCACAGAAGGACTTGAACATCAGATTTGAAGTTGTGGTATGGAATGCAGCCCGATAGTACCTATTATGCCACACAAATTGTTAGTCCGCGGAATGATTTTGTTTCAAAGCATGCCGCAAACCTGATGCATAACACTCCCGAATGAATACACATCAGAGAAGAAGGTAACGGAAGGAACTGCATCGATACGATAGAGTTCAGGCGCGGTCCATCTTATGTTTCCGTGGATCGAAGAGGTGTAATACGAAGTTCCCTGGAATTCTGCAATGATCGTAGAAAGTCCGAAGTCACTTAGGCAGGCGACGCCATTCTTCGATATGAGAACGTTGGCCTATATTTTTACACACAGTAACGTTAAGCCAAGAAATATGAGCTTGATGAGAAGAGCTTACCCCGGTGAGGTCGCCATGGATAATGTCGAGACAATGTACTACTCCAGAGTCGAGTCATCAGATCTCAGAATTTGAAGACTGTGGAGCTACTTACAATAGTGCAAGCCGGTTGCGACGTCGCACAACTAGATAAACCAGAATAAACGGATAAAATCACAGCACTAGTGACATGGGTCTCACCAGCTTAAACCTCGTTGCTAGCGTTAGTTCTTCGGTAAGGAACTTGTTAAGATTGCCGTTCTCCATCCATGGAGATACCATAGAAACATATGGGCCATAATCAGAGACGACGCCGAAGAGAGGGACAATGTTCGGATGTTGCAGTTCCCTCCAGACCCGTAGTTCGCGTCGCAGCCGCTGCCATAGGGGGTAATGTATATTCACAACGCAGTCCAGACGCGCAACGTTGTGAGAGAAGGATTTTCACCTTATCCACCTTGGACCTCGCATCTTCTTGACAAGTCTGAGGGCGGAGAACCTTGATGGCAACCTGATGATACAACGCGTGAATGACGGTGCGATCGCACCACCACATCACCTTACCTTTAGTGTCTCCCCGCCCTTGTCCCAGCTACCGATCCAAACATCCGAAAAGCCGCCATGAGCTGCTGGGTACTGATCCTGTCGACTGACGTGCCCAGTGAGGTCGCAAGGTATTGAACCGTTGGCCATGTTCATGCACAAGCTAGTATCGATGAAAATGTGGTAGGTTTGGAGTAGCTACACTCGAAGACCCTTCGACCCCAACCAAGCTGTTCAGGACCCCCAAATTCTTCCGAATAATCTCCCAGGCGAACAGCGCTCGATTTCGGAAGTAAAGCAGTGACAATCGCCGGTGTGGCAGTGCCCATGTTTGGCACATCCTTTCGATGTAACTAGGCGCTCTACCAGGAATAGCCTGAGTCACTGCGCACAAACGACCTTCATGACCACGCTACAACCGTCTGCTCACAATCCGTTTCGCTCTAATCAACAGACGCCGGCGAATACAGGATCTCAGGCCCCTTCATCGCCGCCTCCTCCGCCGTTCACTGATTCACCATCGACTGCACCAGATGCATCCGCAGTCTCGGGTACAGCTCCGCAGGGCAATAGACACGCCTCCGATCCTCCTGCAGAGTCGTCTCAATTGAATGCCAGTCAACAGAATCCAGGTGCAGATGACTTTGGCTTAGATACGGAGCTTCCACCAGCGTACACTCCGGCGGCAGACACTTATCATGGAGAAGCTACGATCGAGTATGGTCCAGTACGGCCTTTCCAGAGGCCCCCTCCTGCCCCGCGTATCCAACCACACCTAGTCCCACAACCAACCGGACAATCCATTGCCTCATCCACCAGTCGGTCTCAAACACCAAGCGTCACAAGAATTACGTCACGGCGCGCTAGGGGGCCCATATCATTGCTCTCTGATCTAGCCGGCGAGTTAGAGCGGCAGTTGACGTTAACCGCTCGGGAGATAAGCCGACCTACTACGTACCGACAAACTGGATACTCTAGCACTCCCCCATTACAGCCATTACATGCTGGCCGATCATGGAATGCATACCCCGGCCAACAGCAATCATTCCAGCGCCCGAGTTATGTACCAGTGACTCCCAGCCATACAGGTTATGGACCCCCTCTGCCTTCCCGCCACCCCTCAGAACAACTCCATGCGCGATCTGTTTCTTCCCCCGCTACATCACCAACTCTTCAGCCTCCTCCACCTGAGGCCGCAACTTCAGATTTTGCTCGCGATTTCTACGCCGCTGGTTCGGACGTCTCAGTGGTCACTGAACCGACGGCCAACACTAATATTAACGCGTCTCATTCAACGCCTAATTTACAATCGCCTCTTGGGGCGTACCCGCCACCCTCGGGACCACCTCCCGGACGATCGGGTTTATACCCCCCACCCTCGTGTCCCCCGCCTGGCTCACCTAGCCAGTATGCCCCCCCTTCCGGCCCACCCCCACCGCTTCCACCGAGGCCTCGCACGACGTCTCCGACGCCTGGCTCATCATCGGGGAGTGGATCTCGCCCAAATGATGGCCGTCCCACGCAAGTGCCTACGACAGGGCATCCTTTAATGCGCGACGGCAAAGTCCTTGTGTATCCCGGCGGCTACGTTTGCGACAAATGTAAGCTGACATTTGGACCTCGAAAGATTTTACTCTGACTATTACGTACTCAGGTAACAACACGGGGTTCAAACATTCTGACCCTCTAAACCCATGTAAGAAATGCTGGCAGAAATTTGCCAAACCATTTTCAGGGCCGTTGACTTGGGCGTCGTGGGGTGTTGACGAGGGTACCAGTGATTCGACGCTGCGTCGCTCAACGACGTCGGCTGTACCGCGGCTAAAGAAGAATACGACTCACAGTACCACTCTTCAGCGACCTCTCCCCAATTTCACATCGCCACCCGCACGGTCTTCCTACCCAGAACCCCAAGGCCCATCGATGTCTAGCGGTGGCCCATACATCAATGCCCCACAGAACGTCGTACCCGCACAGGTATACTCTACCTTCCCATCATCATTCCATCATCAAGGGAACACCCTCGCAGTACTGCCCGGCGACCCACGGATAGGTGGACAACTTTGTTGGAATTGTTCCGGAAGGGGATTGAAGAGTGTCCTCGGAGGCTTACTGGGTGAAGAAGAATGCTTCGTGTGCAAAGGTGTCGGAAGAGTGTTTTGATGTGGCGGTTGTCGATTTCTCGTCTGTGATGATGCACTGTTAATTTAACCGTTTTCGTTCGGCGTTGACAGATTGGCCGTAGTTGGCCCTCTTTCCTCGAGGATATTTGTTGTTTCGTGCGGGTGAGTTGGCTTTAGGAGTCGTGGTAAGTAGCGCGTATTGCAGACGCGTAATTTCTCAGTGTCCACACGTCAAGAGTCCAGAGCCCGGACGCCGCGTGGTCTTAGCCTTCATTGTCTCCGCGTTCTTAAGGGCGGAATATGGTTGAAGAAGTCGCGGAGTGTCGTACAATGTCTCGAACAATACACTCTATGTAAGGGTATTTACTCGGAGATGGCATGTCGATGGGCGATTGATAAGGTGGCCAGCCAATGACAAGGCGGAGTTACTCATGCAGGAGCAGCGGTGCAACTTTACGGACCGTTCTCGTAAATGAACGGACGGTGGGGGATGCTCCTGTGTCAAAAAAATCCCAAGCCACAAGGTTGTTACGATTGCCAGCGATATGGCCGTACTGATACTGGGGTACGGAAGATCGCCAACATTACGACCGTGTGTTTGAATTGGGCCTTTTATAGGAGAGTTTCATAAGGAAGAAGGTTCGCCGTTTCGTTTAGTGAAAGATGCCGGTGAAGTGACGGAATAACAAGTTCGGCGAGTGCAGTGAGTACAGCTACATAGACATGGGTTGACAGTAAATAAAACATGTAGAAAATGTGGTCGTCGTGGACAGTGTCGGGCGGGGTGATTTACTTCTGACATGGATGAACCATTGCCGGTGATCGTGGGCCATGTGGGCGGTCTGGGCTGGTCTGGAGGCGATCTGGCTCGGCAAAGGCGGCAGGGGTTTGTTGTGGCTGGGAGGACCCCGGAGGAGGCAGATGAGCTGGAGGTGTAGCGCAGCGACGAGAATCGATGGAATAAAATAGAAAGCTGTGTGTGGAAGGTGTACGTTATATGACATGAGTATGAGAGTGGAAGGAGGCGCGGAGACAGGGGCTGAGATACACAAGGAAGATGCCGAGAAGCAGGATGTGATATTTAGGATCGACTCTGAAGGCTGAGACCGCGCTCATCTTGCCGCCTCTCATTTTCTAATCAATAAATGGACCAGGCTGGACAATACACCAATAGGCACACGAATCTCTTCCACTCATCTCATCTCCCCCCGCCATCCGCCCTCCAGCTCCCTCCCCCCTCCTCATACACCCTACCACCCTTATCCAATCTCTCGCCTCCACCACAAAGGTTCCCCCCTCAGCAACCCCCGCCCCCTCGTACCTCTCACCTACCCACTTACTCAAGCTCGGGCTCTGTGCTTCCACCCCTGCCCTCGCCCGCTGGTTCCCTAAGCTCGTGGCCAAATGTGCATAGGACATCTAGTTCGCGTGACGACATGCATCCCTCACAGTTCCATTTACAGCTTAACAGACAGGAGCAACGCCTTGACTCGGCAGTAAAGCGCGAGTCCTCACAAGCTCAACAACACACCATGCCTCCCCCAGATCACAAGGATCCAGAGTCCGGCGCAGGAGCCGGCGAGGATGGCATGCCAACTACCAGTGATTTTGTCAAGAAACTGTACAAGTGAGTCTCCCAGCCGTGTTCTCCCGCCGGCAAGTAACTCTAACGCCCACCGCCCGCTAGGATGCTGGAGGATCAATCTTTCCAACATGTGGTATCATGGGGCCCACAGGGCGATTGTTTCGTGGTCAAGGTACTTTACCCTCCGTTCATAATGCTCCCACCACCGACACCCAGCTCAGGACATGAACGAATTCACCAAATCCATACTACCACGAATGTTCAAGCATTCCAACTTCGCTAGCTTTGTTCGGCAGCTAAACAAGTACGATTTCCACAAGGTAAGCCGCTCACTGCGCCATCACCTGGCCTATCACCTGAGATCGTCCCATAATTGCCCTAGGTGAAAAACACAGACGACAATCAATTTGGCGAGCATGTGGGTTATTTCCCCGCTAACGCCAAATGTCAGCCGCTGACGAGTCCGCTATTCAGAGCTGGATGTTCCGACATCCTGACTTTCATGCCAATCGCCGCGATGCGCTCGAGAATATCAAGAGAAAGGTCCCAACACAGCGGAAACAGACTAATCCTTCTACCAACCGACCGCTATCGTCCACCTCCCCGGGGCCTTATCCTGGTGCCTCCTCCGCCACTCAGCACCAGGTCGAGTCCCTTCAAGGACAAGTGGAACGCCTGACTCAGTCTCAGGACGAGATGGCGTCCCGAATACGGAATCTCGAGCGCAACTACCAGGATGTACTAGTGGAAATGGTCACATTCCAGAGGAATATGGCCCAGCAGGACAGCCTTATGCAAAACCTCATTCAATACTTTTTGCAAATCGAGAATGGTGAGTAAAAGGCCTTCTAAATGGCTTTCAGCCCTCGCCATCCCGTGCAGTTCTCCCCCCTCGCCATCAGAACATAAAGTCGTTGTAGTTACAGTTGCTTTTCTGCGCTATACCTGTATGATCTTGTAGTATTAGTCTTACCCCCCGCCCGCTCTTAGGACACGATAGTCTTACTCGCAATCCGTTTCATTGCTCCAGCAAAATTACGTTGTGCTGACAATTTTTTCTGCTTTTTTTTTCTATAATCCCCTGCAACTCGAATCCCAACCGCTCTGTCTCCCACACGTCTAAACCATTCGTTCCTTCGCATTCCATTGGGTCTCCGTGTGACCTCCCAACTCTCCACGGCAATAAACACGTTCCTGGGCGTTCCACCAACGCAGGCAAATCCAAAAATGCAGCACGCATCGGTGCGAGCAACGACCCTACTGGCACGGTATCCGATCAGAACCCCTTCCTCCCCACTCAAGAAGCCCAACGAATGATGGGTGCCTACCCAGAGTCTGATGTCGCTCGAGCGACACTCGTACAAATGAGTCAGATTTCGAAACGCGCGGAGGTAGCAGGGCTTTCGTTTGGTGCAGATGGAGGGTTGATGCCTTCAAATAACAATGGCAACGGATCGACTAGGGGACGAGGCATGGATAGACCTTCGTCGAGAATCTGGGCCCGCCGCGGCTAATGCCGGATTAACGAGGTTTGATGGCCCAGGCGAGGGCAGCTCCAGCTCTGGAAAGCCGCCGCCCATTATGACCAGACAGGAGGCGCTGGCCCAGATTGGCGAGTTGCAGGCCCAACGTAGTCGACCAGGTGCAAGTGGAGGCGGGGGCGATCAACGGGCCTTTGGGTCGTTCAATATGGGCGCGTCGACGTCGACGTCGAATATGTTCAACACCGCTTCTCCCGAAGAAGACAGCATGGACGAAGAAGAAGTCGTTATGCCTTCGCAGTCGACTACAGAGCTGCGGGCGGCCGAAGAGAGCCCTCCCAGTCGGTCCAGTACAGCGAGTGCTTCTCGGTCTACTGGGATACCTATCATTGGCGCGTGGGGTCCTGGCCAGACGCCTGACGGCAACGAAACAAGCCCTGGATCACATCAAGGCCTGCAGGTCTATACTGTGGGTCACTTAATGCCAAAGAGCAATGTCGAGGACACGAATGGGAATTGGTCTTTTGATGCCAACAGCCTCTCCATGCTCTCCGGGTTCCCTGGACTAGTACCACAGGGCCCAGGGCAGGCTGGAACGCAGGGCCAAGATGGAGACAACCCGGGTGGCTTTGGATCGGAACGGGCGTACGCGGACTCCGCTGGTACCAGTCCAGGAAGTTCCTCAAGTCAAACGGCGTCTTCCCAAGGGTCCAGCAAGAAGCAGAAGCTCACTGTCAGACGTTCGACATTCGTTCCAGGATGGGCCGTACCTCCCCGTGTCCTACTCGTCGACGACGATGCTGTCAGTCGGAAACTCAGTAGTAAGTTCCTGCAGGTTTTTGGGTGCACCATCGACGTCGCTATGGACGGCGTCGCGGCGGTAAACAAAATGAATTTAGAGAAGTATGATCTAGTTCTTATGGTACGTTCCTCGGCAGTGTTTTGTTTTGACAGTTGTTGAAATTCTCCTAGGACATTGTAATGCCGAAGCTGGATGGGGTGTCTGCGACCTCTCTCATTCGCAAATTCGACCATATGACACCTATTATATCAATGACCAGTAATTCAAAGCCGAACGACATAATGACATACTATTCCTCCGGTATTTATTGTCTTTACTTCTTTTTTCTCGAATTCCGGAACTAACCCACTTGCTATTGATAGGCATGAATGATATTTTGCCGAAACCCTTCACTAAGGAAGGTCTCTTAGACATGCTCGAGGTTCGTGCCTGTTTTACCCAATCCATGAGGGATGGCGAGACCCACGATCATCATTTAGAAACATCTCATGCACCTGAAGGTCATCCAACAAATGGCCCGTATCCCTCGTTCGCTAGGCATACCTCCTCTCTCCGATACTGGCTTTGAACAAGCACTAACATCGCAGGCTGCTGTCATGTCGGGTCCTAGCAATGAGGGTAGCGCCACTGACAACACCCTCAACAACGTCGGCTTCTCTGGCATTGGCGAGGATGATGGACGGTTGAATCCCCTTGCCGGGATGGGCCTGACCGACGAGCAGTATAACGCGATCCTGCAGAATCTCGTCAACGGAGAAAGCTTCTCTGGCGCTATCGGCTTGAACCTTGGTATGTCCATGGGCGAATCCAGTGGAGGAGAAAAGCGTTCGCTGGACGACGTCAGCGATTCACGAGCAGGCAAACGGAGTCGCTTCGAAGTCGTGGAATAAACTCCTCCATCTCTTCTTCGAATCGCGCTTTGGACCCTTCGGATCATAGGCCTAGGCCCAAGCATGGGGTGCCTCAGGCCTAGGCTTCTTGTGTTGTATTTTCCACAGGCAGGCGCTTCGTATGCAATTCTCTTTGGTCTTCCTTCACATACCCTGTACTGGCGTTGGAACGGACCTACCGACTGACTGCTAGTTTCAATGTATCAATATACCTTGTATGTGTAATTTGATTATGTACTAGATCTCAACGTAGAAGAAGAGCGCAGATTTACATTATTCTTGAATCTTCGGTGATTCAGGTTGATCAGTCAACGCTCGTTTTGGGTACAGCATTGTGATGGAAGGCAAAATCGCGTGGTCGTATCAAAGAACTCATTCTCACACATGTTGTTCGGTTGAGGCGTTCACATGTCCTAACATAACATAAGTTCTTCCTTGACTTGGGCTAATAATGTACGAATTGCAAGGGAATCATTACCTTTTCCAGTCGAAGCCACAACTCAGCGCTCCGCTTGTCAATGTTATCTGTCAGTTATGTGGAGACTAAGACACTTTGCAGCGGGGTTATCTACTTCCCAGATGATCGGCGATAATGCGCTCTCCTCGAAGACTAATCAAACTTTCTCATAGCAACAGTCACAGACGTGGAGAACGCACGTGAGAAGAGGTTTTCGAAATAAATGTTGGACCGAGTGAATTGAGGACAGACGAGATCTAATCAATAGATCTCAGTATACGGTAGAATACTTATGTATTATAGCTATACCTAATCAATAGCTAATACATGATGAGTAAGTGAATGCATATGAGGGTAGACATAAGTACTCACATCTCAGTATACGGTAGAATACTGAGATGCGACGATGAAAATACACGTTGGATAACCGATGTGTCAGTGAATTGAGGACAGACGAGATCTAATCAATAGATCTCAGTATACGGTAGAATACTTATGTATTATAGCTATACCTAACCAATAGCTAATACATGATGAGTAAGTGAATGCATATGAGGGTAGACATAAGTACTCACATCTCAGTATACGGTAGAATACTGAGATGCGACGATGAAAATACACGTTGGATAACCGATGTGTCAGGGTCATAGGTGAGCGCCTATACGATGTCTGCTTGATATCTCAACACTTCCCCTCAAGCTGACGTCACTTTCTCTAAACCCAAGAGTCTGCGGAATTGTTCGAGTTTAACTCGACCGAGCGACTTGGTAAAGATATCGGCGATCATCTTGTCGGTGGGGCAGTAGATGATTTGAGCTTGGTCGTTGTTGACCGTTTGCCTAATGAAATGGAATCGTGTATCGATGTGTTTCGTACGCATGTGGAATGTAGAATCCTTCGAAATTGTGATTGCACCTTGATTGTCGCAATAGAGGATAGTGGGTAAGTCGAGTTTTACGAAGAGTTCCTGAATGAGGCGTCGTAGCCAGATGAGTTCCTTCGCAGCGTGCGTGAGAGCGACGTATTCTGATTCCACGCTAGAGAGGGTAACAAGGGGTTGCTTCTTTGAACTCCAAGATATAACCCCACTTCCAATAAAGAAGCAGAATCCTGAGATTGAGTGTCGATCCATATGTGACGCAAAGTCTGCATCTGAGTAGCCAACAAGAGTGTCTCCACCAAGGGTAAGAGCGAGGGTGAGTGTCCCCTTGATGTAACGGAATACTCGCTTAGCGGCGACAAGGTGAGTCTTCCTTGGTGCTGCCATGAATTGAGCCAGGGTGGATACAGCGTACATGATATCTGGGCGTGTTCCCAATGCGAGGTACATGAGTAACCCAATCGCTTGACGATATTCGGAGATGCCGCGGTTATCGAGGATGGTTTTCGAGGTACCTTCAGCGTCTGGATCAAGGTCGATTCCAGGTTCAAGTGGCGTAACCGTTGGATTGGCGTCATTAAGTCCCATGAGCTTCACAATGTGCTTGGCATAGGATTCTTGACTGAGAGAAATTGTACCCTTCACAATATCTTGCTCTATCTTGATCCCAAGAAGCCATTTGGCTGGACCAAGATTGACGAGCTCAAAACGTTTAGCGAGTAGTTTCTTGATTAGTTCGGCGGCTGACACTGAGTTGGCGATAATGGTGAAGTCGTCCGTAGCGCAAGCGACAATGGTGAAGTCGTTATCCGATTTAATCAGATAGAAAACAGCTTGGTCGGCGGCGCAAACGGAGTAACCGAGCGAAAGGAATACTTCCTTCAAGGTTTGGTACCAATCATGGGCACCTTGCTTCGTACCATAAAGTGGTTTGAGCAGTTCGCAGACGACACGTCGTCCAGCCGCTTTAGCTTTTGCGAGATCTGGTGGAAGTTGACGGATTTTGGTGTAACCGGGAGGTAAATCCATGTAGATCGGAACTTTGAGCTCGTTGGAGTTAAGGTACGCATTCTTGACATCAGCTTGATGAATGGTAGCTTTGCGATGAGCTGCAAAGGCGAGAAGCGCACGTAACGTTGGGAGTTTGACAACCGGAGCGAAGGTGTCGATGTAGTCGATGCCGTGAATTTGTGTGAATCCCTTAGCGACGACACGAGTTCGATAACGGACAACCTTTCCAGCTGAGTCACGCTTCAATCGAAATACAAGTCTCGATCCGTTCACATTTGCATTTGGCGGCGCGACGACGATTCTCCAAGCTTTAAGCCGTTCTGCTTGACTGATTTCGGTCTCAAGTCCGGCTAGCCATGCGTCTCCATCCGGCCCGGTAAAAGCTTCGTCAGCGCTTGTTGGTTCATCATCTCCAGCCAACATCGCGAAATCTCTAACTCCAGAGAACCACCTGGTTTCCTCCAAGTCCGCCTCAGCTCCACCTGTCTCAAGGCTTTCTAACCCATCTAAGACTGCTGCAACAGCTGCCTCAGCCTTCTTGCTCCCCCTTGTAGCAGTCTCCTTGTAGAAACCTGCTGGCTTCCTCTCTCTAAAACCTCTTCCTGTGTTCGCTTCAGGCTCTCCTAGGCCATCGTTGGGGGCTCGATTTCGACGTACTGGACGCGCTGGCTCGTTCGGAGCATCTTCCCCTGGTTCTGGGATGGGTTCTGGCTTTGTGGGAGGTGTAGGAGGGGTGATTTCGAGTTTTGGGGGTATTTTGGGCAAAACAGGTTCGTTCTTCGTGGTTTTGGGCTCGTTTAGCGTCGTTTTGGCAGCGCCATCGTCTTCCTTGGGTTCGTTAACCTTAGGAGCGATCGCTTCGACGTTTGGGGCCTCTGGGATGGTCTGAACATGCCTATTTTCGCGAATTTCGTCGAAAATTGCCATCTCCTCCTCGTTCTGATCATTCCCTGGGACTAGGGCTTCATCCTTGTTGATGTAGACATCTCGTTCAATGCTTACTGATCGTTTCTTTGGCCAGAAGATTCGAACTCCCTTGGATTCCCAGTCAAAACCGACGAAACGGGCTTCCTCTGCTCTTGGTTGCAGCTTTCCAGCATCCAAAATCCGAACGAAGACTTTTCTCCCCCACTCCATGGCCTTCCCCAAGTCAGGTCGCTCCCCCGTAGCCATTTCATATGGTGTTTTCGCGTCAGGAAGAGCACTGGTTGGCGTTCAGTTGCGTATCCACACAGAATACTGCAAGGCTTCGCCCCACAACATAACCGGGAGTCGCGCTGCCATTAGCATGGCTCGTACATCGGCTATATGGGTACGATTACCCCGTTCTGCACTCCCATTGGATTGCGGAGAGTCGTGAGTGGTGAGGTGTCGAACGGTGCCTACGCTATTGAGGAACTCGCTGAACGCGCCTGAAAGGAATTCTCCGCCTCGATCGGAACCAAAGATTTTGATACGGGATTCGCGCTGGACTTGTACCCACATGTGGTACTTCTTGTAGTGGTTCAGCACCTCGTCCTTTGTTCGTAGCAGGTAGAGTCGCTCTTCGCATGAATATACATCCTTGAAAAGAACATAATACTTCTTCCCACCGAGAGTTTGGACTTTAGCTGGTCCCCATACATCCGAGACGACCTTGTTCCCATAGGCGGTGATTCCCTTTCGCTCAGAGGCCTTCGGAAAAGGTAGGCGAGTTGCCTTTGATTTCATGCAAACGTCACAGAACTCGGGTTTTGAGGTGAGGTCAAGATTTATGCCTGTGATGGTACCCTTCTGAATCATGCGCCGTAGATCATCGTAATTGACATGGCCTAGACGTCGATGTAGCTCCGAGATAGTTATCGGTTTTGACGTAACTGCAGCAACTGGCCCTTGAGGTCCTTCTTCAGTGACACGGTAGAGTCCATTAATGAGCGGTATCCGTCCAATAACTTGAGAGTTTGTAGGGCCGATAATCGTGCAAAGGTTACCTTCGAAATGAGCTCGATGTCCTGTTTTCGCTATGGTCTGGACGGAAATGAGGGTATACGCCATTTCGGGAGAGTACCAAACGTTTGAAAGCGTTACGAGGGTTGGCTTTTCGTTTTGCCCCATCGGTAAGTAGCATTTGAGCTTTCCCTTTCCAATGATAGTGATGGAGTTGCCGTCTGCTGTAGTGACGGTCTCTGGCTCGGTTTCAACGTAGTCAATAAGCCTGTTACGGTTCGGAGTGAAGTGACGAGTAGCGCCACAGTCAATGATCATGCTGCGATATTCTGGATGATTGGCGAGAGCTAGGGCATAGTCGATGGATTCAAGAGATGCCTGGTTAGCTGTAATAGCTGCAACGAGTGCATAGGATTCTTCGGATTTCGTCTCAGCGGCGTTTGCGGACGTCTCCTCCTTCTCTTTTCCTTTCGACTTCTTCTCCTTCTTCTCCGTGAACCGTTTAGGCGCCTGACCTTCCGCTCCGCCGCCTTTCGCCCAACAATCTGACTTCTCATGCCCCTTCTTCTTACAGTTTTCGCAAGTCTTGTTGGACTTCTTCTTCCCCTTGTTGTTCGAACTCGCAACAGCGGCGACGTTGTCCGACGTACGGGTATCTGTGGTCTTTCGGATCGACATATGATCAAAGTGATTAAGGAGGTGTCGTATCATGGATTCGGAGGTAACGGGTTTACTGGAAGCTTCTGACATCATGTCAAGCGAAACCAATATGTTGTCATACGAAGGAGGGACAGATAGGCGCAGATGCGTGTTGAAATCTTCATCATCAATAGACGCACCCATTCCCGCTAATGTTTCGCGTAATTCCCGCATATCGGAGATGTGGGAACGCATGTTTCCCCCTTCGAGACATTTCATCGAAGCCAGTTTGGTCCGTAAGTCCGTGCGAACCATGGGAGTCTTCTTTTGATAGATATCGAGAAGCCGTTGCCAGGCTTGCGCAGCCGTGGTAGTATCGTCGATTTGAAGGTTCATGAACGTTGATTTGCTCACAATATCGAAGATGATGTCTTTCGCTTCCGCCTCCTTTTGATCATAATCATCAAAATCCACCTGGTAATCCTTGATCTGCGCACGAGTCATCTTGACGCTAGGATTCTCAGGATCGAACCATTGTCCATCCTCCCCAATCACTGGTGCTTCGGGATACTGCGCCAGACCCAGAATGTGTTGCTTCAGCCCTTTCGAGGCAAGGCGAACCAGAGCACGCTCGCGAACGAAGTACCAGTTCGACCCGTCTTCTTTGATCTTCGGCAGCGCGGAGACCTTGAGAGCAGATGACGACGACATTGTTTCTGAATCCTTTGGAGCAGGGCCCATAACCTGTTGGACCGAGTGAATTGAGGACAGACGAGATCTAATCAATAGATCTCAGTATACGGTAGAATACTTATGTATTATAGCTATACCTAATCAATAGCTAATACATGATGAGTAAGTGAATGCATATGAGGGTAGACATAAGTACTCACATCTCAGTATACGGTAGAATACTGAGATGCGACGATGAAAATACACGTTGGATAACCGATGTGTCAGGGTCATAGGTGAGCGCCTATACGATGTCTGCTTGATATCTCAACAATAAACATCCATGTATTCCAAACTATTTATATCACCTTGATGGAAGGAGCATACGACTCTAGCTGTAGCGGCTGCAATCTACAACCTGATTGCAAACACGTTAGTAGAGCGGATAAAAGTAGTACATCACATTGTTGGCCATCCTACAGACCCCATCCGTGCATCAGCAACTCGAGTGACGTGAGTTCTATGAGGCTGTGAGGAGAGAGCACAGAAGATACCATAAACTGGAGCGAACTATTGGTGACGCTCCCTACGGCCGGAACAAAGTAGCAGGTATCAACTAATTCACACTTACTTTTCTAACAATCGCGCGCGTAGAACTATCATGATTACGAAAAGGAAAAGACCAACCGTGGTACATGATATGAAAGAAATACGTACTTCCCAAGTAGAAATGGGGAGAAAGAAGCGGCTCCGTACCTAAGTATTGGGTCCACCTCCTGACCACGGCAGCACGCGAGAGGCAATGAGTATAGAGACAACAGGCGCAGAATGAATTGGATGAATTGGGACGGACTGAAAAGTCGCTTCGCCACCACCAAATCTCTTATCCACCATAACGTTCTTCAACTTTAATCGGTTGAGTTAACTTGCATGGCGTAGATATGGCGAAGAAGTGCATCGGAAAGCAACCGCATTAATGATGGACGGTAAGTTCGAACTGGGAAAGACGTCAGAGAAAGTCCTCAGCTCTAGCCCTCTTCTTCCCTTTGGACTCTTCCAATGGTTGATTTGTCTTTGGGGTGAAGTATTTTGGGTGATAGGCACGACGTTCTTCCTGTAAATGACGGATGCTCAGGAGTTGTGGCATGCTGACAAAGAGGACAAACGTACTGGAGAGAAGTTAGCATCAGAATACTTGAGACTTGTGGCTTTCTTGAAAGGCGGAATACTTTGCTCGAGCACCGGATTTGGCAATGTAGGCCCGTTAGGGGGCGAGGCAGATTGTACATTATTTGACATCTGTTGCGGGTTAGGTGTCGCACCTGATGAACTGGGCGTCGCAGACGGTGGAGGAGATGCATGTTGGGAGCTAGCTGCAGGTACAAAAGTTGGGGGAGGGCCAACACCGTGCGGAGGAGGGAATGGTGGGCGCATACCAGGCCCAGGTGGCAGAAATGGCGGGGCTCCGGCAGGAAGCATTCCTGGAGAAGGCATGCCTGGGAAGCCAGGTGGCATTGGGAATCCAGGAGGTGGAGGTCTATGAGACAATGAGCACCAATGGCTAGAATAGCGAAATCAGATAGACTGACCCAGGTGGCATCCCAGGCGGCATCACCATACCAGGCATCGGAGGGAAGGGTGGGCCTCCAGGCATACCCGGGGGATGGAAGAATGGGGGAGGCATTCCAGGAATCGGGGGGTGCCCAGGCATTATTGGGGCTGGCACAGGAGCGGCCGAGTACGCTTGCGGTGGTGCACCATAAACAGCACCAGGGTCAGCGGCAGACACGGACGGTTTTCCATCGGAAGCGCTACCCATCAAGGCTTTATGGGCTTCGAGTTGCGCCCTCAGCTCCTCCTCAGAAAGAGGTCGGCTCTCAACCTTTTGTCGCTTCACCGGGGGTTGCGAGATGGATCCAGCTGCCAGTCCCAACTCAATCTCCTTGCGACGCTTATAGTCCGCCACATCCGGGGCAGGAATCCCCTCCATGCCGAAAATCTCCACTTCGTACCCATCCCTGCCAGGCAACGCATTGTCGATGCGCGGGAGGCTATATGATGTCAGATCCACGCCCTCGAATGCTGTATGGTCACTTACTTTTCCGGCTCCAACTTATGAACTTGCTGGATGTGAACGGCCAAGCCGCCGGCGGTGTTGAGGCGTCGAGGACACATTCCACATTTGAAATGCTTGGCCTTCTGATGCTGCATCAAGACTACATGCCTCTCAGCACCAGGTCAACTACGATGGGGAGGGCTTATCATACCTTTCTCGTCTTCGAACTCCCGTTCGCAATACCAGCACCATGGTCGGATAATCTACGGGATATGGTATGTGAGGGTTACCAGGATATGGGTGCGTATTCTCACTTGCTTATTCTTCTTCTTTGCCATTCTGGTCGATGCGCTGGAGGGGGATGTGCAGAAAAAGATGGCACAGAGTCAAGGACTGGCGTGTGAATTTGAGAAAGGTCACGAGAAATAGGGGAGCATTTAGGAGACCCCTTTGTTCAACACAGAGGCATAAGGTCCTAAGGGTACATAATAATACTAATACAATAAATCATAATGGAAGTATAGGATATTATAAGAGCTTCGATATATAAATTACTTCAAACGATTCGTCGCGTACATGGCAGCATATCCACCTCCAGCATCAAGCAATTGTTGATGGGTACCTTGCTCCACCAACCCGTTTTCCATGTATCTGATACCAGTCAATTTTAAGAACCGATCCGATACGAGGGATAATCTTACAGGATTAAATCAGCCTGAGTCACAATGTTATTCACCCTATGTGCTGCATAGATGATACTCTGTCCTTTTCGGAGGGAGATAAAGTTGTTCAAAATATTGGTCTCAGTCACTGG
Source organism: Pleurotus eryngii var. eryngii (assembly GCA_029467805.1). NCBI lineage: Eukaryota > Fungi > Basidiomycota > Agaricomycetes > Agaricales > Pleurotaceae > Pleurotus > Pleurotus eryngii. Next base: position 3,441,028 of record SZVJ01000012.1, read on the forward strand.
GTCGAGGTCGTAAAAGGCGTCTCCAATGACAACCAGGCGTGGGCTGTTACATAGAATCCGAAAGAAGGCGCGAGAACTGGAAACAAAAGTTATTTAGATGTACCGCAACTGATAGAGAAGATATCCTACGCAAGTATTCTTTGCATCTCTTCACGGGTTAGCTGCACGGGGCGTCGAGCCGACATCGCAGAGTTCCGTGCGTCCACAGCTGCCTTAGAGCTGGCTCCCATACTTTGGCCTAGGATGGGGACAACGGTGGGAATGGCATCGTACCCTAACCTACGTGTAAGTTCGTATGCGCCTCCTAATCGAGCGGCATGATCAACCAGATCCAGGCCGAAATCTTTTCCATTGGCAAGACCAAACGTTATGTTTTCCTTCAGAGAAATGGGATAGAGGTCGTCTGGTGTCTGGAGCAACACCGTCATGGAATCTCGGAGCGCCTCAGAGTTGATTGATTCAATTGCCCGGTCGTCGATGAGTATTGCCCCACTTAACGGTTCTATCAGGCGAGGAAGTAGCTTGAGCACCGTCGATTTATCACTTGCATTCGGGCCCACAATAGCAACAATTTGCCCGGGGTGGACAATGAAACTGAGATTGCGAAGATCGTCCCTTTCAGCATCCTTGCGCGTGACGCGCACGTCACTGACATAGGTTGCTTTGATTCAGTTTTCAGTGCAAATGGTCGCAGAGCAGCGTACCTAAATTGTACTTTCATCCCTTTCGAGCTCGCCGCGGGATTCGGGAAGGAAGGCACTCCGAGCTCTTCTCTGACTGGAATCTTTGTAAAAGGGACATAGAATTTTTCCGCTTGCTGGCAAGTGTCGTCGAAAGTTGATCTCATTTGCAGACACAAATCAACGTTTCTGCGAATTGACTCAGTCATGAGGCGTAACAAAATGGATTTAGCGATGCAATTTGTGGGCGACGACCACGGAAGTGTAAGGGCAAACGCAAGCTGGATTATCAGAGTTCAACCCCTTTGCCGGTGCGAACAACAATAGAATATCTTACAACAGGGAGGTCGAGGATAGCACAGCTCCACAGATCCCACAGCAACGGTCGAGGAATATCATTCGACGCCAACGCTGTTGCATCAGGCCGATGGACACCGAGGTCCCTTGAGGTTTTCTCATATTCTTTGTTGTATTCTTATCAGAGATCGGAGGATCCACAAGCATCAAGCAGGCGGTAGACTTGCCTGCAGCCAGAAATGACGAGATACCGTCTTTACGGATATCTTCCTCGTATTTCGGTGAGAAAATGAGCGTGTACAAAGCGGCAAGGCGTCGATAGTGTGAATTGCTCGTCCAAAACGTGTATTCTTAAGCGGCCAAGCGGCAACGTAAGTGGGTGTGTCTACTTTTGACCAAATAGACGACTAACCCGCTCCGCCTACTCCATCAGAAGGAATGGTATAGAGTAATATGGGATAATAAATGCCGCCGAAGACTACCAGCAATTTGAACTCCAAGGAGGTCTTCTTCAGATACAACGAAAGGAGAATGCACGCTTGTATGAATGCGACGCACGAAACGCTTGCTTTAAAGCACAATTGTTCGATGATGGCCCAACCTGGGGCAACCTCCTCAAACTGCCATGGTTGGGGATAGGATGCTGAGTATATATTAGCGGTATATACGGGAAAGTAGAGATCGCAAGTACTTACCATCATTTACTACCCTGGCCTCAAGCTTCGCTAGAAGAAATGAATTGGTCAGTTTAAAAACGCGTTGACGGTGTTCAACATACCTCTTACGAGTTGTGGAAGAAAATAACTTCGAAGGTGCCCACGTAAAGACATTGATGTGTCTTTCCTGCACAGAGTTCAGGTTGATTAGCAGTGCTGTGTTGGAATATACAGCAGCCCCTACTTCATACGTTCTACAAGTGTAGACACGAGCGTAGAAGCCATGAAACTGTATACCAAAGCCGGTAGAGGGCCTGTGCCGCCGTCATTACCACATTGAATTGGGCCTGACATCTGAGGCATGTATCTGTCAGTTGTCTCGCAAAACTGTGTGCTCGACTATACATACTAGATCGACGGCCATGATGGCCATATAAAGCGATAGTATAGACGACCCAGTTGTCCACAAGCATGCCAGAATGTAAGTAGCAAACGTGAGTGGGGCGATGGAGAAGACGTCGCGCAGAAGCCTTGCAGCGTATGGCACCGATGGAGGTATTCTCGGCCAAGAGCTGACGCAGCCCAGGAACACATACCTCCGACTCGGAGGCTCGAATGCGATTTCAAAGATTCCCCGTCGTAATCTGCGTAAACCGTGTCTTTTGGAGGAAATTTGGGGCGACTGTGGAATGTAGTGATTGGGTGTACGCGTTACACGCTTTACGAGCATCGAGGAGGAATTGCCAAAAACAGCGAGGAGTTGAAGGTTAAAGAGTCGATGATCAAAGGATCCCAAGGACGCCTTTATATGCTGGCCTACTGTTACCAATCTTACCTGACTATGGTCGGAGAACCAAAGACAAGGTCAAGGTGTCCAACCTTGCGCCTGGTATGCGCCTCCCGAAGTCTCCTAAACAAGTGCTTTGTGGGTCTTGATGATGATCTGTGGGCTAGCTTAGCACCTAAACTGATATCAGGAATAATAACAACTGACCGTGAACCAGATCTCGTCGAGGCGAAGTAGCCACACGACCTTGCAAAGGGCAAAAGCCGTACTGACGTAGACACCTACGTGCAGAGATGCATTGCCAATGGAAGGGCTACGGACAAAAGGCTAGATGGAACCGGAAACCGAAGGCGAATGAATTGTGTGGGCGCCACACATTAAGGCAAAGCAAAGTGCAATAAGTAAAATTATAACGAAGCTTGTTCCGCATGGCGATTGAGATCAATCGTGATTTGAGAAGGATACATCCTGTCTTGACCGTCGCATGCTACACAGCAAAGCAGAGTCTGTTGTAGCTGTTGCGTTTTATTGGTGCTATGGTGGGACAATACTGTGTGCTCGTTGACAGGGAAAGGTACTCAAGGCCCACGTTCACCGTCCAATATCGAAAGTGGGCATGCCGGCTTACTGATGTATGTTGTTTGAGGCTGTAGGCGGACTGTTTCCCCGGTTGTACTCGGCGATTTGGACCCACGAATAAACAAAAATCGGTAGAAGATGAAACACCTGACGTTTGACAGACGGTAGCATTTGCACTAGGGGTGCCTTCTTAATGTACGTGGGGTTGTCCGTAGTAGCTATTTTGCAAGAGGACCTACAGACAACCATTCGTCCATTCGATTCCAAATTAGCACTTGTTCATCGTTCCATTCTGCTCTTTTCTCGCGGACGCATTCCGCACATAGGCCGTAAGCTGCCCAATCTACGCCTTTGATTCGCTCCAGGGTTTCAAGGGGCTTGCACACGCCGTCATCCTCTATGGCGGGTTGTATAACAAGGTTCATCCACGTGTCCGCAAAGACATCTGTGCAGGCCATGTGAGGCGTCGTTGCAGGGCTGAAGAGGAGAGGTGTGAAGTGTTCAACCATCTTTGTCATGAGGTCATTACACCGCTTGATTTGGGAAGCAGGTAAGGGTGACAGGGTTGGGTTGCTTGTCGACGCGGAGGGGACATCAACAACAGAAACGCCTCCTGGTTTGTCCTCTTGCACAATAGATTCAGAGCTTTCAAGATCGAGATTGGAGGCAACAACGAAACTGTAAAATAACCGTTTTTGGACCTACACATAGCCCACGATGGAATCCCAAGTTATCAAAGTATTCAACGGCTAGACTTACGGCGACTATTTGGAACTCCAGCGCGAGCAACAGAGCTTGAATCAAGTCCTCTTGGTATTGCGCCGGGGCCGGGATGTCCGGGAATAATTGCACAAATTTGTTAATCGATGCGGTATGCACAGTAGGTAAATCCAGTTGGCCAGTCGATGAGACACGGATGAGGGAGACCAAGCGACTTAATGGTGTCTCAGGGGATAGCGGGCTTGGGGTAAGCGGGCTTTGATCAATGGTGACCTTCGCATCAAATCACTTGTGGTAACGTACGGGTTGGAATAAATGTAGTCGAGAAGCACTGCGACGTCGTCTGCGGTCACCCCGCGTTCTGGAGGAACCACGTAATGGAGGCACTGGGCTTCCCCGCCATTATCTGTGCTGTTGAGTGCCTTCGGCGTCGACTCAGGATCATGGCTGAGAGATAAGCGAGAGTGACGGCTGAAGATGTCCTTGTGGATTTTGAAGGCGCAGCTTTGGACATGCAGAATAAGGCTCCCATCTTCTAACCAGAAGGTGTTATGTCGATTACCCTCATCTATGGTCATGGTACAGATGAGAGCTTCGTTCGTCGCCCGTATCGATAGCCTTCCCACCCAGATCATAGTATTTTTAATTTGGAGAAAATCAGCATATTAGCAATACTTAGTGTTCTCACGGTCACAATGCCACAAACTTAAGTACCCACTTCTGAGAGTCGCCCCTGACATTCACGACTGTTCTCAGCATGGCTCATACTACGGTACAACGTGGATTTCACTTCCTGTGCAAAAATTCAGCGCCGAAACTGCAATTCGGCGCTCCTACTCGTCACTTGTCACAGACACGGCAATATGGGTACGCAGACTTCCCCCCAGGCGAAGTAGAGTATCAATCATGATGTTTCCAGAGGCATGAGCCTCGATGGATTCACAGAGTCCCAGATTCAAGTTCGGGAAGGTAGTTCATGACGTACGCCTGCTACTAGAAGACATACCTGACATTTTCATCATGTCAAGCCATTGATAGTATCTGTTGCAAGTACCCGAATGAGTACTGGGCGCAAAAGGATATGTCGGTGATGGTGACTCTGAATCAACGTAGATAGAGATTAAACCCATTCATAGGGAGGGAAGCTACCCGAGTGATCTCCACAGAGACCTTGCTGCAGGCGGTTGGTTAGGAAGTCCGTTCTCGTTGTGTTCCTGCCGTACGTTACTGACGGACCCCAGTTTGCATGCCAGAAAAATATGGGGGCTCAAACCTGGGCATCTCCGAAGCAACAGTCATGGTGCACTAAACTCCCGTCTCGTATGGCTTGGATATAACGCTGATAGGAATTTCTATGTAGTTGCAAACAATTGCCGAAAGTGGCGCAGGGATAGCTGGCGCTCAGTCTATCCATGCCAACGTCTATGCCAGTACGTTTTGTCGCCGTTTGGGCCCACAAAGTACTGAGCTAGCTTCATTTATCAAAATATATAGTGCAACCAGGTAAGGGCCATCTTTGTGCCTTTCTTCAATGTTGCTCACCGATGCCTCTAGTTTGGACGTTCGCCACGGAAGATCAACGTAACCGATGGCTTCCCCCAATTATCTCTGGGAGCCAACGTGCATGCTTTGGCGTTACTGAGGTATTCTCTGCCCTCTCCCACTTTGGCAGGGTATAGGCGTCTGAAATAATCTGTAGCCTAACATAGGTTTAGACACATTGAAACTACAAACCCGAGCCACGCGCCAGGGCGACAATTATATAGTAAACGGAAAGAAAATGTAACTCTATGTTAGCTCACACTCACGACACGTCATTCTAACGCCATCACAGATGGATCTCGTAATTTCCCGTCACTATTCTATGTGTGCAACACAATGATTCGCGAATGCGACAGCTCAGCACAAGTAGCACAGAAGATGGTCTTACTTGCTAGGACAACCCCTCTGGACCAACTGGATAATCCTTCGAAGGGTCTGTCCCTATTCTTCCCTGATATCAAAGAAGACGGCGTCACTCCCAAAAAAGGAGTCGACCTCCAAAGGATCTCCAAGATGGGGGGCAGAGCTATTGACGCCAATCAAGCAAGTCGCTGATTTAATGTGCGGCATTTAGTGTTGATACTGCGTCTTTTCCGGCAGGTTTTCTTTGATGACTTCGAGATTCCTGTCGCCGACAGAATAGGAGCAGAGGGCGAAGGTTTCAAACAGTCTGTCCCAATTTCCATTGCATTGATTGAAGTTGACGGACTTGCTGTAGAATATTACACGGTATGAACGCTGAAAGGTGTTTGCTAGCCGGAGAAGCCCTTGGTTTGTTTGCCACTTATACAGCGTCAATCATCTCGGGTTTAACTGACCAACTGTAGGCATTGGGCTTGCTGCATTGCGACGTGCCGCGAGGTACGCATCCGAGCGAGTGGTCTTCGGACGGCCCAGTAGGTTCAACCCCTTGGTTTTGTGGACATCTCTAATTGGAGACAAGTTGGCCAAAACCAGGCGATCCAGCACCCGCTTGCCGTATGTTGTTTCATTGCTAAATCGAGCTGCATCTAATTCTGTCACAAGCAATCGTGGATCGATCTAGAGGCGGCAAAGCTTCTAACCTATAGCGCAGCCAAGGCCTACGACGACCACGCAGCAGTTAAGGGTTCGAGCAACACGGACGTCGGCGCTAGGTGCAACGCTGCTAAATATTTCGCTGCGGAGGTTGCCTTCAAGGCATGGTACGTAAATGTCAGAATTCTGAAGCACTGTTGATGATGACCATCTAATAGCGAACGTGCTGTAATGTATGTTCCACTTCCCGCATGGCGTTCGTTATGACATTCAATTGCCGCAGGACACACGGTGGAATGGGATATTCCGCTGATTGTATGTACCGGGCCCCTCTGTTGGCGTTCAATTTGATTTGACTGCTCGCCAACAGTCCACGTCGAGCGTTACATGAGGGAAGTTTTCGTGCCGCGCATCGCTCCCGTTTCCCGGGAAATGATCTTGTATGCTCAACAGCATCTTCTGTCAACGACTCCTTAATTAATACCTATATCTAGGAACTTCATCTCGCAGAAAGTCCTTGGGTTACCCAAATCCTACTGACGGCGCGTCCCTTGCCTAGCCTTTGCTGTCCACACGAAAAACACACCATTAGATGAAAGCTTTGAAGACACTGTACTTTGATCGCCGGCTCTTTTTCGGTAACCCCCATAAATTCAATTTCCATTCCCAACTTTCCGCAAGCAGATGGTCTATTCGGCGACCTACTTACCGCCAGCGTATCACCATGGTCGCCGTCTAACACTGTGTATCCTGGCTGTGTGTACTCGTAGGGCGCTGTTGGTCCTAGATCAATGTCGAGGCATCCTCGTGCTTTAAAACCGATCAAGGGATACGTCCGAGCGGAACCAGGAAGTTTGTCAAAGCCTCGTTAACGTGAACGCATCATGACATCCGTATATCTACATTAGTACAGCACCTTGCTCAGTCTCTGTATGCCCGTTAGGAGAGCGTCGCCTTGTCTGATCAGGGTGTCGTACTGAGCTGCTTTCACCTCTGGTCTCGTCGTTTCGACGATGCCGTTGACTTTATCGATCGTGCAATGTAGCCGACCACTAGCAATAAACCGAGAGAGCTCACTGTGCAGCAGTTAGTCATCGACCGACGAGGTGATAGTGTACGCAACACGCACTTGTCGACGAAATCAACGCTAACGCCGAATGCGGCAGCCAGGCTGTCCAGTGTCAGACTGCGGTACGATTCGAGCAATTGGGTGTAGGCGCGTATCCGCATCTCTCTCGCGTAATATCGTGCATGTGGCGAGAGGACGCGAGATGGAGTAAGGTGTTCTTGCTCGAGTCTGGCTAATCATATGTTCGTGACAGTTCAATAATGTCTCTCATTCGGAAGCAAAGTACATACCAAGGGCAACGAAAAACTTGTCATAATGGCATTCATATAGACTTTTAACCAAGTCGCCTAGAAGGGGGATTTCGGGGAGCACTTGGTTTACTTCCGCGGTATCCATGATCTAGATTTGTAGAAGGTCGAGATTGAGTGGTACACCAAGAGAGGGAGATATAATGACCTTCTTCTTCAAGTCGACCCTGCTTAGCGTTAATGCGCAGGATATAACGGCGAGGGCAACAAAATTATTGTAGGACAGAAGTTCCGTAGCTGTGAAAGTTGAAAGGGCGTCCAGTAACAGTTCGCCACCGCGTTTGAACTGTCGGACGGAAAGAAGGTGAAGGCCGTGGTAGACCTTTAAACGATTACGGCGATCCCAGTCACCACCTTCTTCAATTAACCTACAGTGATTTGAGCGAAGAATATTAACCCCGACGCAGAGTGAAACCCACGCCTCTGCTTTCGTCAGGTGTTCTGTGATGAGTTCGTGATCTCCAAAGAAGAACCCAATGCGCATCAGAGTGAGGACAATGTCTATTCGTGAGCCCAGTCCCGGTGTCTTCTCTAAAGCGAGTTTCTGAGCCGCCACAGCACGGTCCTACAGCGGGGCGTCAGGCTACTGAGAATATATTGATACAGCGATCACGCACCTTGTCGCCGATACGCGTCAAATAGTTTGCGCGTGCTCGGAGAGCATCGGAGATTTCTGACTCCCCTTCCTGTTTCTCTGCCTCAGCCAATCGCTCGTCCAACTTCTGGAGTTCCTCCGCATTCGACTTTTCCATGGACAAAATCAGCGCATCGTCTAGGGGCACCGAGGCCGACGATGTAGAGGTCACTGTGCGGTAGTACGGGGCCATTTCTACATATTGTAGATAAGTATCATCCTTGCTTGTAGAAGTCCAAGTTCACTCACGGTCGGCCTCAATGTTTTTGAGAAGTTCAGTGCGCGCATTCTCGTGGAGGGCCGTCAGCGACGGCGTCGAGATCACGAAAAGTTGTTGTGGGAGGGAGAGATTTGGAATTGGGAGTACGATATCGTCGGCCATTGGAACAGAGGACTTTGTGTGCGTGCAATGACGCGTCTCTGGTAATAAATGCAAGGTTCCCACGGCAAGACGCGTGTACTACCTCCTTCACCATGCCCGCCCAAGAGCTCCTCGACCAGGCAGCGTCCTTCAAAGAAACAGATCCAGCACGCGCCGAAAATCTATACAAGCAGGTCCTCGAAGCAGAGGCCGCATCGAATCAGCAGGAATCAGCACTTGCAAAGCTTGGAGAACTATACCGCGATCAGAAGAATGCAGAGGGTGTCGCACAGCTCATCACTCTGTCTCGGGGCTTCATGTCGTCGACGGCGAAAGCAAAGACGGCGAAACTGATTCGAACGCTGCTTGACTTCTTCAATGCGATACCGAACAGCCAGCAAATACAAATTGGAGTGCTGAAAGACAATATCGATTGGGCGAAGAAGGAGAAGCGGATATTTCTAAAGCACAGTCTTGAGACCCGTCTCGTCTCGCTGCAGCTTGACACAGCACAGCACAAGCCGGCACTCAAACTCATTGACACACTTCTCACCGAACTCAAGCGGCTCGATGATAAACTCATCCTGACCGAAGTTCACCTGCTCGAATCGCGAGCTCATTTGAGCCTTCGTAACCTCCCGAAAGCCAAAGCTGCCTTGACGTCATCAAGAACGGCAGCCAATTCGATATACTGCCCCCCATATCTGCAGAGCGCACTCGATCTGCAGGCGGGGATATTGCACGCGGAGGAAAGGGACTGGACCACTGCGTATTCATATTTCTTCGAGGCATTTGAGGGCCTGAGTTCTTTGGGAGAAGAAAGTGCCCTGGGTGCCTTCAAATACATGCTGCTGTGTAAAGTCATGTTGAACCTCGTGAGTAATTCCTACGTTGCTTTAAATCTAGCTCATCCATGCACTTTCAGCCCGATGATGTCAACTCCTTGTTGACCATCAAGCTAGCACTGAAGTATGCTCAACTACGAGAGGTCGAGAGCATGCGTGCTATCGCCCGGGCGCATCAGAATCGGAATCTCGCAGACTTCGAGAAAGCTTTGAGGGACTACCAGAAAGGTACGGTACACTCACCCCTCCACGCATTTCGGACAGCTCTAAACACGCTGGTCTACAGAGCTTACCACTGACCCAATCGTCCGGTCGCATTTGACTGCCCTGTACGACACACTGCTCGAGCAGAATCTCCTGCGAATTGTCGAACCTTATTCCGTTGTCGAGATTGAGTACGTCGCGCAAATTGTGGGTCAAGAGCGGCAAGCCGTGGAGACTAAGTAAGCTCTAACCATAATATTGTTGATATTCAGAGTGCTTACTAACCCTCGTCGTGTCTAGGTTGTCCAAGATGATTCTTGACAAGGTGTTTTACGGCGTGCTCGACCAAGGCCGCGGATGTTTGATCATTTACGACGAGCCCGAAGTTGATGTAAGCACTTCTTCCTATGAGTTCGAACGACATGCCGACCGTGATGCAATATCTAGACCATGTACGGCGCAGCGATCGACACATTGGAGCAAGTAGGCAAGGTAGTGGAGTCCTTGTACGCCAAGGTAATATATGATTATCCCTCGCCGTTGAAACTATATTTACGCTTTGGCATTCTAGACGGTGAAAATAGCATAGTGTTCTGCCTACATCTAGCTGTATTTTTACGCACGTAGACGTGGCCGCGCTACTAATGGACCAGTAACCTCATCGACGACGTGAAATAAGCAGGCTGCTCGCGGAGAGGCCTCATTGATACTTCTGGTGTGGTAGCTTAAGTAAGTAGGTAACCACATGGTCGCAGGGAGATTCCTATCCAAATCCAAATCCACGACAGCGGAAAGTGTCGGTGATGCATATTGAACGGACTATTCACGGTAAGGCCTTTTGTTTCCGTGGTTCACTAGAGCACTTGACGTGTCGCAGGCTCTGCAATCATATACAGTGCTGGTGTGCAAATGCTGCGGACGATCTAATTCATCAAGTTTACTGGTGAGTGTCATCATTCATCTTCGGACCTTCAACGTCCGAAAAAATGTATATTGACGGCAACCTAAGTATGTAACGATCGATGAAGAAGAGTTCGTCTAATGAAGTGGCAATGTGTCCATGCCAGTCTATGACGCAAAGTGTCCGATGAGAAATGGAGGCCAGACGGTAACTATGGAGGTCCAAAAATATATGCTGTACCGGATGAACAAAGAATATATGCAATTATTCATCCATATGGAAAACGTCCATCTTGCAGTGCTGACAAGATTGAAAGGCAGTGTATGTATTCGAGGTTGGAAGCTAACAAGCAGGAGTAAAATATCAACAAGAGACATCCAAGAATCAAAGGTACCTAAATGACCTAACCGACATGGAAGAGTAGTTATTAAGCGATAGCGGGAAGCGACGAGAACATGCAGCAGGCTGAAACTGTGGTACTACTGAATGCGCATGCACACGGGAGATCTTCGATGGAATGCGGTCCGCCAGATGAATGTTTACTGAACCGAGGTCAGCTTGTCAGCTTTGTAAGATCATGATGGACATTCATGGCCGTCATTCATCAAAGTGGGTGTGGTGTTGGTGTGCTTCCCGAGGATAGAAGGGGGGGGGGGGGCTAGCCCCAAAACGCAGCGACCAGGCCATGAAAGAAGAGGGATCCGTGAAGAATTCACAAGGAAAGCAAAGGATGGAGGATGGAGGTTTGGAGCGGGAGTGGGTAAATCATATGCTAATGGCTTTAAAGGAAAGACCATTCGACTGCATTCAATTGTCAGTGACCATTCGTAACAAAGGGACGGTGTGGAATACGTACTGGGTACGATGCCCTCATCTTCCGTTGCGATTGCGTTGAAAGCGGCCCTTGACAAGTCAATGGAGGCTTTGTTTTCACAGGTTGGGCAAGCATCGGCAACAGTGACAATGACGGTCTATATGAAACATCAGCGACTGCACTGGAAATCACGGAAAACTCTTCATACCTTGCCGTTCTTCGTGTTCTTGATGTTGACTTTGGAACCGCAGTGAGTAGACTTCTTGCTGGTGTCCCCGTAAGTCCTGTAGTCTAAGGGAGACATGTGTCAATACCAGTTCAGCTAAAGTCTCGAGAAAACCTACCCAGTGCAGCAATCAGGGCGCTGTCAGGGTTAATATCTCCGCAAGCGCCGGCGACGCCATGTTGATCATAGAAAGTCGCACTACAAAGACCACGAATTAGTCACTGACAGATGTAAACGAAAGTCTGATGGACACACAAGCCACCCTTGACAATATCCTTAACGGTATCAACGACTTCATCGACGATGGACTTGGTAGGCTGAGGAGCCTCAGAAACAATAACTGTTGGCTTCGCGGTAGTCTCAGGCTTGGGTTCTGGCTTGGGTTCCGGCGACGCTTCAGGCGTCGGGGTTGGGGAAGGCTTAGACTCAGGAGTAGGAGCAGGCTTGGACTCGGGAGTAGTAGCAGTCTTTTGAGAGGCCGGTGGGAGTGCGGGCGCAGGGGAAGGGGCAGGCGTAGGTAGAGGCGCGGGTGTGTCCTGGCTATCCTCGTTATCGCAATCTTCTTCATCAACGTGGTTGCCTTCTTCCTCATCGTCGTCGCAATCTTCAATCGGATCGACAGGCGTAGTGACCGTAGAAGTGGGCTCAGCTGCGTGAGCCGAGGATGAAGCCTCTGGTGAAGGAACGCAGTAGGCCTTGCGGTTTTTCTCGAGGGACTCGGTAGCCAACATGGGATGGCAGCAGTCATCGAAGAACTGCTTTCCATGGTTGTTGTGGCAGCCAATGGCCAGGTAGCGAGTATGATAGGTCTCATACGACTATTATTTAAATAATAGTGAGTGCGGGTTTAAGTCTGAATCCACCAAAGCACTGACCTCGAGATAACCTTCTAGGTAATGGGCCGGCGCCTTTGTTCTAGGAATGACAGCGGCGTCAACGGACGCGACGGCGGCGAGGACAATAGCAGCAAATGAGAATGGGGCGAGCATTGTGGGATGCGAGAGTAAAGACGGGAGGTTAAGTGAGTGACTTTAAGAAGGAAGGAAGGGCAACGAGCTTAAACTAGAGACAATGAGGCGAGAAACGTTGAAACGAAAAACAGGACAGACTTACGAACTCGAGGAAAAAGGAAGATGGTTGGGGGGGAGGGAGAAGAGGACGAAATTGAACGATGGCTCCAAATGCCCTAACTTTAAAAACGCTTCGCTTAAACTAAAAATAGGTTTTCTCGCGCTCGCGCCAACGAACTTGGCATTGCCCTGACACGAATTTAGTACGTAACACATTGAAATGCGCTTCTGTTTGGCTCCAAGCCTGTGTACAAACAACTGCCATACACGCAGCACTTCCACGCAACAACTCGCCACAGCGACCACACACCTTAACGACACGACACGATGAGCAGTACGTATGATTCCACTCATTTCAGGAACGGTGCTCAATGTCTCCAACAGCATATCAAAAACCCCTTTGCCTCAAGTCATTCGCTCGACACGAACCCCTTTGATGACCCAGCACCGCCCCAGTCTTCATCGCATGCAGCGGAGGCGGCGAGGCTCGAAGAGCTACGACGTCGGGAGCAAGATCTGGAGAGAAGAGAGCAGGAACTCACCCAGAAAGCCGAACACATCAGAAAACACGGCAGAAATAACTGGCCACCATGTATGCCCTTCGCCGCTCTCCAAATATGAGGCTAATCGCGGATGCTACCCTCAGTCTTCCCATTGATATTCCACTCAATACAGGACGAAATCCCCGAAGCCTCGCGTCCACTCGTGACGCGTTTGTACCAACTCTGGCTGGTTCTGGCCCTAACTTTAATTTTGAACATGGTTGCCTGTATCTTCGTCCTGTTGGCTGGCTCCTCGGACGGAGGGAAAGATCTCGGTGCAAGCATTGGGTGAGCACATTGACCATACATTTACGCTCTCGCATGACCTTGTGCTCGTAGCTATCTTGTATTCATTTCCGCCGCTTCCTTTTTGTTATGGTATCGGTAAGTACATTCAATTCGAAGTAAATTGACATCTGACTTGCGTAGTCCAATTTATAACGGTTACATGAAAGTATGTAACAACACCCTGAGTTATTCATTGACGCTGACCTTTGACATTTGCAGGAGCAATCCTTGTATTACTGTAAGTCCCGAACAGTCTCGCTGTGGTCCGTTACCAATTCACCACATAGACTTTTATTTCTTCTTTGGCGGCTTCCATTTGTTGTTCAGCATATATATGTTAGTGCTCTCTCTCCGATATCGTACTGGCGAAGCTAACTCTTCCTGTAGGATAATCGGCATACCAAGGTACACTTCTCGCCAGTCCTTCTTCGTCCCCCCCTGATTCATCTCTTTCACTTCTCCACGGATTTCTTCGTGACACCGGTTCCGGCATTTCGCACGTTATAGCACTGGCTCTGCTGGCTTGATACAGACCATTCAGATGTACGCTAGGCATGCGTGGGTGGCCGCCGTCCTCGGAACCGTGACAACAGTCGGGTGGACGATTCAAGGATTAGGGAATGCATTCTACTATAGACAGGTGAGTCGCTCTACCCCATGACCCAGCTGTTTTACTAACAATGAAATCACCAGATATATGCGCACCATACAGCCGCCGGTCACAGCATGGAAAAGGTATGAACAACGCCGAGCCATCATGATGCCGTCTCACACCTGTATAGGCAAAAGCAGAGCTTGCCACGCATGGCGCGAAGGCTTACTTCACGAGAGGATGAGTTGCCCGTTGATGAGTCCGATTGTTCTGCCTAGTACTAGCACTTTGTCATGTACGATGAGCTATCACATTTTGTTCTTGGTATTACATGCTCAGTACTCCAGTACCCTATGTTTATCAATTATTTACACATGTAGGATGCCTCTATTGTTCGCCTCGACCTCCTTCGTGGACAGTGCGCATCTATTGTCGGAGTTTAAAATATGGCCTTATCAGTTCGCTCGTGTAGGCAATTATGTTTTCTCTCAACCACCACCTAAGGCGAGTCTCATTTTCATTTATTTCCAGTGTTCCCCGTCGCGCTGCCCCTCCCGAAGCTGAACGGTTTCCTTCGTTGTCAACGACGGCGACGAGTTGCATCATTTGAGCGCCCATCATCTTCAGTGTCGCTGACCAACTCTTCGCGCATTACAGCACAAAAAGCCGTATAAAAAACATATAAAAAACCCTTTTTATATACAAGCGGTTGCCTTTCTTCCTTCCTGTGTAAGTCTACATCTCCAAGCGCTTCGAGTCCAGTTCGTTCTAACCTAAAGGCTTCCAATTAAGTTGCAGAAAAGTCATAAAGCAGTAACGACCCCCAAATCTTCATATAACAGCAAATTTCTTTTCCGTTTCTTCGTTCGTCGATTTTTATATCCGAATCAAAATAATGGCTTCCGTCGCTGTCGCACAACCCGAGACCGTACCTCAACAGGGTACTCCCATTCCAGAGCAGCTTGCCCCGGTGATGGCTGCCCCTCCCGCGCCTGCGCCCGCCCCTTACGTCGCTCCTGCCCCTGCCCCGTCTGCCTCTCCTTCTGCTTCCCTGTACGTCGGAGAGCTGGATCCCACCGTTACGGAGGCGATGCTCTTTGAGATCTTCAATATGATTGGTCCGGTGGCGAGGTATGTTTTTACATTTGATCCTTGAGTGTCTCGTGTCACTCTTCATTTGCTGAACGTAATTCAGCATTCGTGTCTGCCGTGATGCGGTCACTCGCCGCTCCTTGGGCTACGCTTACGTCAACTACTTGAATGCAGCTGACGGTGAGCGCGCCTTGGAGCAGCTCAACTACTCCCTCATTAAGAACCGCGCATGGTGAGTTTTGTGTCATGGTTTCGTTTTGATTGCCGACCTAAGGTTTCATTCAACCTGTCAGCCGAATCATGTGGTCTCAGCGTGACCCCGCTCTACGCAAGACCGGCCAAGGCAATATCTTTATTAAGAACTTGGACGAGCTGATCGATAACAAGGTAACTGCTAAATTATTTGTGTAGTGATCGACGACCCTGACCGTGCTTTCAGGCTCTTCACGATACCTTCGCTGCTTTCGGCAATGTCTTGTCTTGCAAGGTCGCCACCGACGACCAAGGCCGATCCAAGGGCTATGGATTCGTCCACTACGAAACTGCTGAGGCTGCCGAGAGTGCTATCAAGGCTGTCAATGGCATGTTGCTCAACGACAAGAAGGTTTACGTTGGCTACCATATCTCGCGCAAAGTATGTCCGTTCCGGTCTCATACTCGAACATACCTCTGACTTGATTCAGGAACGTCAATCCAAGATGGACGAGATGAGGGCGCAATTCACAAATCTCTATGTCAAGAACCTTGACTCTGAGGTCACACAAGAGGAATTCGAAGCCCTTTTCAACCAGTACGGCAGCGTCACCTCTGCTATCGTTCAAGTAGACGAAGAAGGCAGGAGCAAGGGATTCGGTTTTGTGAACTACGAGTCCCACGAAGAAGCCCAGCGCGCTGTCGATGGCCTGAATGACAAAGAGATCAATGGCAAGAAGTTATTCGTCGCCCGTGCACAGAAGAAGGCCGAGCGCGAAGAGGAGCTTCGTAAATCTTACGAGGCCGCCAAGATGGAGAAGCTGAACAAATACGCTGGAGTCAATCTTTACATCAAGAACCTCGAGGATGACGTTGATGATGAGAAGCTCCGCGCCGAGTTCGAGCCTTTCGGCACTATTACTAGCTGCAAGGTTATGTGTGACGACAAGAGCAAGTCCAAGGGCTTCGGCTTTGTCTGCTTCTCGTCCCCGGAGGAGGCCACAAAGGCTGTCGCTGAAATGAACAACAAGATGATGGGGACCAAGCCCCTCTACGTCTCACTCGCTCAACGTCGTGAAGTTCGTAGGCAACAATTGGAGAGCCAAATTGCTCAGCGCAACCAAATCCGTATGCAACAAGCCGCGGCAGCAGGCATGCCCGGAGGCTACATCAATGGACCTATGTACTATCCTCCTGGCCCTGGCTTCCCCCCTCAAGGACGCGGCATGATGGGCTACGGCGGCCCTGGGATGATGCCTCCCCGCCCCCGCTACCCTCCTGCTAACGGACAAGTTCCCAGCATGCCCATGGCCGCTCCGTATGGTCAGGTGCCACCCCAAGGTTACGGCATGCCATCTTACCCTCGTGGCGCCAATGCACCTCGTCCTCCTAACGCTCGCGGACCTCCTTCGCCCACTGCAGGCACGGTCCCCATGCCTCGCAGCAACGGACCCCCTGCTCCTAATGGCGCCGGTCAGCGTCCCCCTGTTCCTCAGGGAGTCCCATCGCAAGGCTTGCCTCAAGTTGCCCCTCAGGCACGTCCGAGTCCTGGTGTCCCGGCCCCAGCTCCTGCGCCCGCACCTGGAGCTAGTCGCCTTCCTCCTGCTCAGCCAGCTGGTTACAAGAACCCTCAGGCTCGTCCTGCCGGGACTCCCAGTGCTGTCCCTCAACAGCCTGCTGCTCCTTCGGCCTTGCCTGAGGCTCCTGTCATCAGCGCAGCCCAATTGTCAAGTGCCTCCCCTATGGAACAGAAGCAGATGCTTGGTGAAGTTATCTACATGAGCATTGCCAAGTACGTTTATTCTCTTTCCGTGTGCATCGATGGCACTGATATATCGACATATCATAGTTCTCACCCCGATTTGGCCGGCAAGATCACTGGTATGTTGCTCGAGATGGACAACATGGAACTCTTGCACTTGTTGGAAACTCCGGATGCAATGGATGCCAAGGTCAACGAAGCTCTGTCAGTCTTGCACGAATACGCTAAGGATGCCTAAATGCAAGATGTTGAGGGCACGTCGTGTCTGTAGATGCTTCGTGCATCGTCCGCTCTTTATCACTGCCTCCACCATCCACGATTTTATGCCCTTGACGTCGCCCTTCTCCCCACGTACATCTCTGCTGCAACTCACCCCGCTGTTCATTGTTGTGTGCCATTACTGGTTGCCTTCTGATTCTCATCGCTCATCCCCGTTGTTTTACGCTTTTTGTGCGGCTTTTTGGTGTGCTGCTCGCTGTTTATTGCGTGCAATTTGGTCTTGAGCGGTTTGGTCGAATACCCTTTTATGTACTTGCAAAGGAATGGAGGTGATACAACTTGCTTGAATTGACTGCGTGAATGGAACTATATATATGAACAGGTTAAATGATGGGAATGTATGCGGGATATGGTACAGATGTTGCAGGTTAAGTTACGAAAAAAATGGGCGAGGCGTAAGCGTGTATGATTAATCCTGAAGGCATCTTCAATTGCGTTTGAAAGCGTGAACTATGTGATATTTACACGATATTTGGAGGAGGGGGTAGTAAAGGTCTTGCTGAGCTTCTTTGATCAATTTAGTGACTTTAGACTCGGGGAGGCCGGCGTGAAGGAATAATGGCTTTAGCGCGGGTATCAAGAGATCGCAATCCATCCAAGCGAGTTGGCCTACAGTAAGTAATAGCGGATCTGGGTTTTTGATGCAGAATATCAGTGTACCGCATGACAGGAGTGTTAGTTGAAGTAACCACCTTTTGGCCAGAATCCGACGGGAATATTACCGTCTTGGGTAACGATATGATGGAAGGCCTTCGTTGCGCTAAGGAATTGAGGAAGACGACTGGGAACAGTGGTGTCAATGCCCTGTTGCTTCAAGCATCCACGATATGTCTGCCAGAACGCGAACCAGCCAGGAAGTCCTTCGCTGAGGTATGGAGATGGACTGTTTAACGGTGAAGGGTTGGTGGAGGAATGGGGTGATAGTTTCGAGGTCGAGGCTATCGGGGTTTGCATTAGGTGATGATGGAGGAACATTTAATGTAGAGTTTGTTTTTGATGATGATGATGATGGAGCGGAGATGGGGGGCGCGGTATTGATATTGACGAACTCATCGGCGGGTTTACCGTCTGCTATTGGCATCAGATCTGGTTCTATGAGGATGACCAGGCCGCCAGGCTTCAGGATTCGCGAGATCTCGTGGACGAGGCGGGGTAATTCGAAATCTGTAAACAATTGAGCGGTTGTTTGATATCATCAGGAGCATCATTAAGAGGGCGCCATTCCGGTGCTCGTGTGGCGGGCGTGTGGGTAACTACGGAACGGTTTTGAATAGAATGGAGACGTGTACGTACCCCGGTATGCATTGATCGCGCATGTATAAGGTCGAAGTGGTTGTCGGGGTACGGCAGGGTCCATTGGTCCAGATCACAAAGTTCAAATCTACAATGTCATTGGGTGTCAGTACAGCATCGACAGCCGTCGGAGGTAAGCTGGTAAGGGAAAAATACACACGTGCAGTTCGGTGGGACACTTCTGTTATGTCCATTCATTCAGCCAATCAGCAAGAAAATAAGATTAGGAAAGAAGCGACCATTACCTGGGCTGTATTGGGGCCAAATCGACGCCGACGACCTCTACTTTGGGAAATTCATCTGCAATGTCGATTGCCCTAGTATACACAAGGTATATGGTAGGAAGCAGGGGAATGGGAGGTCGTCCGCGCGTGGGTTGTTCCGTAGATTCAACATTGAGAAAGACCAAGCGCGTGATTCAAAGAGACACCGACCAACATCCGCCGCCTGTACCGAGATCGAGTACTCTGCGCTGGTGGCCTCCATGGAGGACCTCTGAGACGGGACCGATATAGCTTTTGCCATTGAAGACAAACTGCATCATGCGGTGATGAAGCTCCGAGCGCTGCGGGTAACGATGAGCACGAGTATGGGCTGTAGATGGTACGCGACTGGGTCTACCTTGACCTCGTCATGGTCGACGGGGAGCATGTAGCGCTCGTTGAGGGAGTTGAGAGCCCTGCCGTAGACGTTGCGGAAGTAGTCTGAGTCGTCGTCGCGGTCTGTGAGGTATTCTACGGGGTGTTGGTAGAGGGCCATGTTGTTGTGGTTGCATGACAGAACGGACTCTCTCACTTGATGAATGTGCTCGACTTGGCACCGGTTGTCCGATCATCCACGCTACCTGTCACGTCGTCACAGAGTTTGATAGGGTGCCTTGAACTCTGCTGCCAGGTGACGTCACAGTGTCAAACCATAATTCTGCTCAGGATCCTGGCAAAAAGCATGTCACATTGGAAGAACTGCGAATATCCTGTCAAATATTTACTTCGCAAGTGCCACCTGCAGTGGCAGAACCCTCGCTTGTGCTTGATGGTTTTGTTGACTTCCACAAATTCCATGTTCATTAGTCTACTTATTACAATTACTACTACTATACACTTTGTGCAATCAATATTTCAGTAAGTGGTTACCTGCTTCTGCTGAGCAAGTCCTGAATGCAAAGTCTATTGGAACACCAACAGAAGAAGGCTGTCTACTGCCATTGGCACCAACAAGACCACCAGCATTGCCTACAACAGTAAATGACTGTCACAACTGAGTCATGTACAGTTGGTAAACTACAAGCCAGAATTTGCTAGTGTCAATACCATCAGATTTGGAGTAGAAGAGGGTCAGATAAAGAGGATACTGTGGCCAATTACAATTTTGGTCGGACTTTGAAACAGGTCAGCCCCTCTCATAGCATTGATTGTGGATTCAGTTTGGTAGATAATACTGTAAAAATGGTATTGGCCTTTGGAGAAAGGTCTTCTCTAATCATGTATATTTTTATTTCTTGTTAACTGTGACACAGGAATCTCAAGGAATGGAATTCTTCAAAAATGTAATGGGAAAAGGGGTATATAAATAAGGACAAACATGGCTTGAAGGCAAAACCTTTGAAATGGATGTAGAATTGGTTCAGTAAAATTGAAGGCACATAGTAGTGTCAGATTCAGGTGTATTACATGTAGAATTCACAGCAAAATCAATTTTAATATGGTTTGTGAGAATGTGCCAAGACTGCTCAGTGCTATATCTCTGAAATTTATTACACATCAATGTCTCAGCATGGTAGATTGAATCCATTCAGACAATTGTGTGTGCTACTAATAGACTAGTAGTAGTTCAAGGTATGTACACTTCAGAACATATCCAGGTAACTTGTACCTTCTTCCACCACTTCTGTCCCACGGTCCAGACTTGCTCAGCTACACTCAGCTGCACTCCAGAATGCTCAGACACACTTTGGATGCATGTATACACTTTGGAATGCATCCAGGTGACCTATACCTTCTTCCCCCACCTCCTTACTTCCCATTTCCCACCTTCTGGGTCACTGGCACAACTCCTGCATATTCCCCCCACTTGCTATTCACATGTGCCTGCTTGTACCTTGTGATATTCTATGGACTTGTGGCTGGTGTACTATACAGTTATCACACATTTCTCCCATACTTCTACAGTATATACTTTGCCTCCTAGCATGGAGAATCCTTATCCTGTTCTCTTTGGATTCTTCCTCTGCTAGGTGAGCAGTCTCCTGTGTATTGTAGTTAGCCCTATTGATATCTTCAGATTCTCCCTCTGCTAGGCTTGCACTGTTGGCCATCTTGAGGTTGCCCTTACAGGTACCCCTAAGGGGCTGAGGATCAGTATATAACACTGCAAAAAAGTACATGTGTACATTAATTTATGCTCATTATAGTTGCTAACATACTTGGTACATTATGAAATGAGCTTGAAGGCTAAACACTCAAGGGATGAGTGTAAGGGGACACTCCTATTTTCTCCTTTTCCCCTGTCTCTCTCCCTTCCTCTTCATTTTCTTCTCTTTCTTTTCATTCCACGGACTCTTATTTACTTTTCTCTTCTTTCCTTTCCATCCTACCATCCATCTGAGCCTTATCTGACACATCTGAGCAACATCTGACTTATCTGATGCATTTCCCGTGCCTCGGCCACACTTCGGCTGCACATCTGATGCATCCGAGCAATATCCAACTCATCCGATGCATTTCCCACGCCTCAGCCGCACTCCGGCTGCACTTGCGCATGCCTGGATGCATTTGGATGCACGTATACACTTTGGGGCACATCCAGGTGACCCATACCTTCTTCCCACACCTCTTTACTTCCCATTTCCACTTCCCTAGATTGCCAGCACAATTCTTGCATATTCCCTCCACCTTTCTATCACATGTGCCTGCTCATACCTTGTGATATTCTCCGGACTTGTGGCAGGTGTACTATACAGTTCTCCCACCTTTCTCTCACACTTCTACAGTATATACTTCGCCTCCTAGCATGGAGAATCCTTATCTTGTTCTCTTTGGATTCTCCCTCTGCTAGGCTCACACTGTTGGTCATCTTGAGGTTGCCCTTACAGCAGAACAAGATCTCCCATCCTGGCACCAGAGCCCTATGGAAAACGTCCCGCGCCCCTCTGGACTTGCTCCCAATGTCTTTCCGGTTTTGCAGACATTCCAGACGCTCTCCTGCTACTTCCACCCACCTCTGACGATGCAAGTGAAGCACCCCCACTCTCTCCTGCCGACTCCGACATGACGGGCGCATCTACGCAGATCCCACCATCTGAGCAGCTGGTAACGGACTCTGAGACGTTGCAGACCTTGTGGGCTCAGACATATGAATACCAAAATCAAATCAGCACTATCCATGACACACTCACCTGCATTGAACAGCTCCTCATAACACCCTGTCCCTCTACTCCCAAAACAACTCCAGATTTCAGCCTGCAGGGCACCACAGCCTCTCAGCATGCCCTGGGTCAATCTGACACCACCCCACATTCCCGATTGAAGCCTGCATCTCCCCTGATCTTCAATGGAAACTGCAAAGATGGTTGCATGTTCTACAATGTGTGCTCCATCTACTTCCAGCTCTGCCCGGATCACTTTCCCACAGAGCAAGCTAAAATCCTCTGGTGTCTCTCCTTCTTCCAGAAGGATCGAGCTAAGGAGTATGCGGACATGGTGCTTCAGAGCAAGAAGGATCTGTACTTCGAGTCCTGGGCCGCCTTTGCAACCGAATTCCAGATGCGCTTCCTTCCGGATCGGGAACGCGAAGCTGCCATGCTCAAACTGGAGACCACCCGATACCACCAAGGCCGTCGGACTTTCCAGGAGTACCTCGATGAGTTCTGGGACCTCATAGACCAATCTGGATACACTGAAGGCTCCAACATCACAATGAAGTTCCGTCACGGGTTGGACTCTATCATCCAGAGCTGAGTCGCTGAGTCCGCAGACTGTCCTGGTGAGGATGATTTTGAAGAATGGTACAAGGTGGTGCAGTGGGTTGCCAACAACCATGCTGCCAATCACTCCTTCCACTTTGGCGTCAACTCCGGCACATCCAGGTCGCTCAGCTGACCATCTGTCACTTCTGGATCTGCTCAGCCACCTGCGGGTATACTTCCCATGCCTTGGACTCACTTCCTGCCTTCGCAACCCCACTTCCAGCCTCTGCCTCCACCAAAGGCTCTCTTGCCCGGTGTTCCTATGGATGTCGATCATACCCACTCCTGGCCTGCCACTTCGCAGCTCTGTTACCAATGCAGCAAACCCAGACACATGTCCCGCAAGTGCCAACTCTGGTTTGACATCTGGTTCATGATGGCCGAAGAGTGGACATCTGCTATCAAAGATCTCTTGACCACGGCCAATGTCATAGAAAGTGCTGGGACTTCAGAAGAAATAGACGCAGAGGGAACAGCCGCGGCTGAGGAATTGGATACAGTGGATTTTACCTGGACCAACGAGTGACCTGTGTGGCCTCGTTGGTAAACAACTGATTTGCTTGTCTTAGTGTAGACACAATACACAATGATGAACCCAAACCATCCAATGTTTCATCTGACACTAAGACACCCGACCTGGTTACAATCTGCACAATCTGAAGGTTTCACCCACAGTGGGAACGGCAGCTACCCAGTAGCTATAAGATTTCCGCTCTGCCCGGCAGGCCTTCACTAGATATATCTGTTGAAGTGCTGAGCACAGATACACAACACTGATGCACTCTGCAAGCCCTGGTGGACTGTGGAGCCACTGGAGTTTTCATGCATCCGCGCTTCGCCGATGCTCATGGTTTGACCCGATGTAAGCTGTCTGCTCCAATTCCGGTCTTCAATGTCGATGGATCACCAAATGAGAACGGATCCATCTCCAAAGTCGTAGACCTTGTACTCCAGTTCAAGGATCACATAGAGCGGATGCTTTTTGCAGTCACTAACATCAGCCGACAGGACATCATCCTCAGGTACACCTGGCTTTGGAAGCACAACCCAGAAATCGACTGGCAAACCAAAAAGGTCACCATGAGTCGCTGCCCATCCAGATGTGACACCTGTCGCAAGGAGTTCTGCCATGACAAGCTGGCCTGACACAAAGAGTCTGTGCAACTCTGGGAGTGTTGTACAGGCATGATGCCAACAGTTGAGGAACTCCACTCGGATGATCACCCGCAACTTCTGGAGTGCAACGAAGATGATGAGGACAACACTTCAGCCAATGAGGATCTTGAGGAAGGTGACTGCATCTTTGCGGCCATCCCTCTGCTGTCTCCAGAGTATCTTTGCAGTCTTCAGAAAGAACACATCTGAGCTTCAGAAACAGTCTCACAGCATCTCGCATTGGCTTTCCAGTGCAACAAACCCCACGATTCTCAGAACAGTGCAGTCCTGGATTTCCTTCATGAGTTCGAGGACGTCTTCGCCAAGGAGTCCTTTGATGAACTGCCCATGCTGCATCCGTGGGACCATGCCATTGAACTGCTGAGTGGAGCCGAACCAACTTCTACCAAGTGTTATCTGCTGTCCCCTGCAGAGCAGAAACAGCTTGACGAGTTTTTGGAAGAGAACCTCTGGACTGGCCGAATCCGCCCGAGCAAGTCACCCATGGCTGCCCCAGTGTTCTTTGTCAAGAAGAAGGATGGATTGCTCCGCTTGGTTCAGGACTACTGGAAGCTCAACAACATGATGGTAAAAAAATCAGTATCTGCTTCCACTCATCTCAGACTTGGTGGACAAGCTGTGAAACGCTCGCTACTTCTCCAAGCTCGATGTCCAATGAGGTTTCAACAATGTCTGGATTAAGAAGGGTGATGAGTGGAAGGCTGCATTTCGGACGACCCGAGGACTCTTTGAACCCTTGGTGATGTTCTTCGGACTGACAAATAGCCCTTCTACTTTCCAGACCATGATGAATGACCTATTCTGGGAGCTCATTACGGAAGGTGTGGTTATTATCTATTTGGACGACATCCTGATCTACACCAAGACGCACGAGGAGCACCACTAGGTCCTCAAGCGAGTTCTAGAGATCCTTCAAAAGAACAAGCTCTTCCTTCGAGCAGACAAGTGCGATTTCAAGCAAACCAAGGTGGAGTATCTCAGAGTCGTCATCTCTGAGGGTAAGATTGAGATGGACCCCGTGAAGGTCTCTGGAGTTGTGGACTGGCCAACACCTCAGACTCAGACTGAACTCCAATCCTTCCTCAGGTTTGTCAACTTCTACTGCCGCTTCATCAAGGACTACTCGCATATCACTCGGCCTCTCTTCGACCTCACCTGTGCAAAAGAATGGCAATGGAACGACTCCGCTCAATCCGCATTTCTTTCAGATCAAGGAGCTGATCACTTCAGAACCTGTTCTGGTTTTTCCGAAGGAGGATCAGCTGTACCAAGTTGAAGCGGACTCGTCAGACTACGCTATGGGTGCAGTCTTGTCACAGCTGGATCTGGATGATGGTAAATGGCATCCTGTTGCATTCTACTCTAAAAGTCTACAGGCTGCAGAGCGGAACTACGAAATACACAACAAGGAGATGCTTTCGATCATCTGGGCGCTCAAAGAATGGTGGCACTACCTCAAAGGCGCTGAGACTCCGTTTGAGATCTGGACAGACCACAAGAACCTGGAGTACTTCATCAAGGCCCAGAAGCTCAACTGCCGTCAGGCCTGCTGGTCCCTATACCTCTCCCACTTCAACTTCACTCTCCAGCATCGTCCGGGTCGGACTATGGGTAAACCAGATGCTCTCTCGCGTCGCTCGGATCACTCGGATGGTAAGGATGACAACAAGGATGTGGTGATGCTCAAACCATCCTACTTTGCCGTCCATGCCACGGGTGTCACTCTTGAAGGGGAGGAGAAGGATATCCTTACGGCTATCTGGACTGGAGTGCGAGATGTGAAGTTCGAAGATGCAGTGGCAAAGGCAGCAGAGGAGTTGAAGAAGGCGCAGGGCAGTCACAAGACAGTCCAGAGTGTGGAATGGTCTCAATCGGATGGACTCCTGATGTTCCGGGGTAAGATCTATGTTCCGGACTCACTGGACTTGCGTTGGACTATTGTAGCCCAGCACCACGACACCAAGGCCGCAGGACATGCTGGCAGATGGAAGACCCTCGAGCTCGTTTCACGCAGCTACTGGTGGCCCAACATGTCCCGGTACATTGGATCCTACACCCGCCATTGCGACCTCTGTCTCCAGACGAAAGCCCAAAGGCATCCGCTGATGGGTGAACTCCATCTGCTTCCCATTCCAGATGAACGCTGGGATTGTCTGAGTGTCGACTTCATTGTCGAGCTTCCGGAGTCCGATGGATTTGACGCTGTCATGAATGTGGTCAACTCTGTAAGCAAACGCGCCCACTTCATTCTGACTCACACCACAGTGTCCACTCTCGGGTCCATGAACTTGTACCTGCAGAACGTCTGGAAGCTGCATGGACTCCCCTGTGTAAGGGGACACTCCTATTTTCTCCTATTCCCCTGTTCCTCTCCCTTCCTCCTCATTCCTTTCTCTTTTCCTTCATCGCACGGACTCTTACATACATCCCTTTCATTCCCTTTCATTCCCTTTCCTTTCCACTTCCTTTCCGCCCACTCTTTTTGCATCCGAGTCATGTCCGGTGACTCTGGAGTCTTCCCGTACTTCGGACTTGCTTGGACTTGCTTGGACTTGTCTATACACTTTGGTAGTGTTGCCACAGCTTCAACTTGGCTCCAAACTTTGCAAGCTATACTGCACCATTAATTTTGTAGATTTTTTCATGATACCTCTTGTCAAACCTAGATATAATATGATAGTTTAATATCCCAAAAGGCCATTTTATGACTCCCATTGGTTCTTGCTGTGTTGTCCTAACTTTGACTTGGCTCCAGGCTTCAAGCCATTGGCTTGACAAATGGCTTGCCTCCAATTCTGAGCTTCCTGAGGATATTTGTTCAAGTTTGTTTATGGAATACAAAACTACATTTATTGATCTATAATTGGAGCCCAGAAGCTTCCAGTATCTCAAAGTATTGGATGAGATATAAGCAAGACAAAAAAACAAGGCTTGAAGCTGCAGCAACACTACACTTTGGGGCTCGTCCGGGCTACCTCTATCCTCTTTCCCCACTTCATTTCTCTTCGCTCTTACTTCTCCAGGCCGCTGGCATGACTCCTGTACATTCCCCTTCCACTTCATTATCACATGCCCCCTCATACCCTGTGATATTCGTTCGGACTTGTGGCTGGTGTACTGTACAGTTATCCTTCATTCCTTCCACGCTACTACAGTATATACTTCGCTTCCTAGCATGGAGAATCCCTATCCTGTTCTCTTTGGATTCTCCCTCTGCTAGGTGAGCAGCCCTCTCATGTATTGTAGTTAGACCTATTCATCTCTTTGGATTCTCCCTCTGCTAGGCCTGCGCTGTCGGCCATCTTGAGGTTGCCCTTACAGCAGAGCAGGATCTCCCATCCTGGCACCAGAGCCCTACGGAAAACGTCCTGCGCCACTCCAGACTCGTTCCCGACGTCTCTCCGGCTTTGCAGACATTCCGGACGCTCTCCTGCTACTCCCACCCACCTCTGAAGACACAAGGAACTCCATCCCTCGCTCCCCTGACGACTCCGAAATGATGGGCGCTTCCAGCCAGATCCCACCATCTGACCCAGCCGACTCAGGACTGGACTCCGAGACTTTGCAGACCTTGTGGGCTCAGACGTACAAACACCAAACCCAAATCTGTTCCATCCATGATACACTCACCCGAATCGAAGAACTCCTCCTAACACCCCATCCGACTACTCCGAAAACGACTCCGGACTCTGAGCTGAGGGGCACCAAAGCCTCCCAGCACGCCCCGGGTCAATCCGAAAACACTCCGTGTTCCTGTCTGAAGCCTGCCTCTCCCCCAATCTTCGACGGAAACTGCAAGGATGGCCGCACATTCTACAACGCATGCTCCATCTACTTCCAGCTCTGTCTGGACCACTTTCCGACCGAGCAGGCCAAAATCCTCTGGTGTCTCTCCTTCTTTCAGAAGGATCACGCCAAGGAGTACGCGGACATGGCGCTCCGGAGTCCGAAGGATCCGTACTTCGAGTCCTGGGCCACCTTCACAACCGAGTTCCGGACTCGCTTCCTTCTGGATTGGGAACGCGAAGCCACCATGCTAAAACTGGAGTCCACCCAGTACCACCAAGGCTGTTGGACCTTCCAGGAGTACCTCGACGAGTTCTGGGATCTCGTAGACCAATCTGGATACACCGAGGGCTCCAACATCATGATGAAGTTCCGCCACGGATTGGACTCCATCATCCAGAGCCGCGTTGCCGAGTCCGCAGACTGTCCAGACGAGGATGACTTTGAGGAATGGTACAGGGCAGCGCAGCAGGTTGCTGACAATCATGCTGCTAACCAGTCCTTCCACTTTGGTGTGCACTCTGGTAACTCCGGACACTCTGGACCCCTCATCCGACCAGCAGCCAACTTCGGAGCCGCTCGGACTCCTGCAGGTGTACTTCCCGCACCTCGGACTCTACTCCCGCCTCTGCAACCCCGTTTCCAACCCCCGCCTCCTCTGAAGGCTCTCTCACTGGGCGTCCCCATGGATGTCGACCACACCCGCTCCCGACCCGCCACTTCGCAGCTCTGTTACCGATGCGGCAAGCCCAGCCACATGTCCCGTGAGTGCCCACTCCAGTACGATGTCCGGTTCATGACCACCGAGGAGCGGATGTCCGCCATTGAAGATCTCCTGACCGTGGCTGATGTTGTAGAAAGTGCGGGGACTTCAGAAGGAATAGGTGCTGAGGAAACGGCCCCGGTTGAGGAATCGGACACAGCAGATTTTGTCCAGACCAACGAGTGATCAGTGTGACCTCGTTGGTAAATAACTGATTTGCTTGTCTTAGCGTAGACGAAATACAAGATGATGACTCCGACCACTCCGATGATTCATCCGACGCTAAGCAAACGACTCCGGTTACAATCCGCACACTCTGAAGGTTTTGCCCGCAGTGGGAACGGCGGCTACCCAGTAGCTATAAGATCTCTGTGCTGCCCGGCAAGCTTTCACTAGATATACCTGTTGAAGTGCAGAGCACAGATATGCAACACCGATGCACCCTGCAGGCCCTGGTGGACTGCGGGGCCACTGGAGTCTTCATGCATCTGCACTTCGCTGATGCCCATGGTTTCACCCGATGCAAGCTGTCTGCTCCGATTCCGGTCTTCAATGTCGACGGATCGCCAAACGAAAACGGATCCATCTCCGAAGTTGTGGACCTTGTACTCTGGTTCAAGGATCACACAGAACAGATGCTTTTCGCAGTCACTAACATCGGACAGCAGGACATCATCCTCGGATACACCTGGGTTCGGAAGCACAACCCCGAGATCGACTGGCAGACGAAGGAGGTGACCATGAGCCATTGTCCATCCAGATGTGACACCTGTCCCAAGGAGTTCCGCCATGACAAGCTGGCCTGACGCAAGGAGTCCGTACAACTCCAGGAGTGTCATACGGGTCTGATGCCAAGGGTTGAGGAACTGCACTTGGACGATCTCCCGCAGCTTCAGGACTGCAAGGACGATGATGAGGATGATGAGGCTACAACTCCGGACGACTCCGGACTTGAGAAGGGTGACTGTATCTTTGCAGCCATTCCTCCTCTGACTCCGGAGTACCTTCGGAGTCTTCAGGAAGAACACATCCGGGCTTCGGAGACGGTCTCACAACACCTCACATTGGCTTTCCAGCACAACAAACCCCACGATCCTCGGAACAGCGCAGTCCCAGACTTCCTTCAGGAATTCGAGGACGTCTTCGCAAAGGAGTCCTTTGATGAACTGCCCATGCCGCGTCCGTGGGACCACACCATTGAGCTACTGGACGGAGCGGAACCGACCTCGACCAAGTGCTATCCGCTGTCCCCTGCAGAGCAGAAACAGCTGGACAAATTTCTGGAAGAAAATCTCCAGACTGGTCGGATCCGCCCCAGCAGGTTGCCCATGGCCGCCCCAGTGTTCTTGTCAAGAAGAAGGACGGATCGCTCTGCTTGGTCCAGGACTACCGGAAGCTCAACAACATGACGGTCAAGAATCGGTACCTGCTTCCGCTCATCTCGGACTTGGTGGACAAACTCCAGAACGCTCGCTACTTCTCCAAGCTCGACGTCCGATGGGGTTTCAACAATGTCTGGATCAAGGAGGGTGACAAGTGGAAGGCTGCATTCCGGACTACGCACGGACTCTTCGAACCCTTGGTGATGTTCTTCGGACTGACCAACAGCCCGTCTACCTTCCAGACCATGATGAACGACCTCTTCCGGGAGCTCATTACGGAAGGTGTGGTCATTATCTATCCGGATGACATTCTGATCTACACCAAGATGCGCGAAGAGCATCACCGGGTTCTCAAGCGAGTCCTAGAGATCCTCCAGCGGAACAAGCTCTTCCTCCGAGCAGACAAGTGCGATTTCGAACAGACCAAGGTGGAGTATCTCAGAGTCGTCATCTCTGAGGGTAAGATTGAGATGGACCCCGTGAAGGTCTCTGGAGTTGCGGACTGGCCGACCCCTTGGACTTGGACTGAACTCCAATCCTTCCTCAGGTTTGTCAACTTCTACCGCCGCTTCATCAAGGACTACTCGCATATCGCTCGGCCTCTCTTCGACCTCACCTGCGCAAAAGAATGGCAATGGAACGACTCCGCTCAATCTGCATTTCTTCAGATCAAGGAGCTGATCACTTCAGAACCTGTTCTGGTCTTTCCGAAGGAGGATCAGCTGTACCAAGTTGAAGCGGACTCGTCAGACTACACTACAGGTGCGGTCTTGTCGCAGCTGGATCTGGATGATGGTAAATGGCATCCTGTTGCATTCTACTCTAAAAGTCTACAGGCTGCGGAGCGAAACTACGAAATACACGACAAGGAGATGCTTTCAATCATCCGGGCGCTCGAAGAATGGCGGCACTACCTTGAAGGTGCAGAGGCTCCGTTCGAGATCTGGACAGACCACAAGAACCTGGAGTACTTCATCAAGGCCCAGAAACTCGACCGTCGCCAGGCCCGCTGGTCCCTATACCTCTCCTGCTTCGACTTCACTCTCCTGCATCGTCCGGGTCGGACTATGGGTAAACTGGATGCTCTCTCGCATCGCTCAGATCACTCAGATGGTAAGGACGACAACAAGGATGTGGTTTTACTTAAGCCGTCCTACTTCGCTGTCCATGCCACGGGTGTCACTCTTGAAGGGGAGGAGAAGGATATCCTCATGGCTATCTGGACTGGAGTGCAGGATGCAAAGTTTGAAGATGCAGTGGCAAAGGCAGCAGAAGAGTTGAAGAAGGCCCAGGGCAGTCGCAAGACAGTCCGGAGTGCGGAATGGTCTCAATCAGACGGACTCCTGATGTTCTGGGGTAAGATCTATGTTCCAGACTCACTGGACTTGCGTTGGACTATTGTAGCCCAGCACCACGACACCAAGGTCGCAGGACATGCCAGTAGATGGAAGACCCTCGAACTCGTTTCGCGCAGCTACTGGTGGCCCAACATGTCCCGGTACATCGGATCCTACACCCACCATTGCAACCTCTGTCTCCAGACGAAGGCTCAGGGGCATCCGCCCATGGGTGAACTCCATCTGCTTCCCATTCCAGATGAATGCTGGGATTGTCTGAGTGTCAACTTCATTGTCGAGCTTCCGGAGTCCGATGGATTTGACGCTGTCATGAATATGGTCAACTCTGTAAGCAAACGCGCCCACTTCATTCCGACTCACACCACAGTGTCTGCCCTCGGATCCGCGAACTTGTACCTGCAGAACGTCTGGAAGCTGCATGGACTCCCTCGGTCCGTTGTGTCCGACCTGGGTCCACAATTCGTTGCAGAGTTCACCCGAGAAGTCTACCGGATGCTCAGAATCAAGCTGGCTGCCTCCACTGTGTATCACCCTCAGTCCAACGGACAGATGGAGCAGACTAACCAGGAACTCGAGTCCTATCTCCGGATCTTCGTCAGAGAGCGTCAGGATGACTGGGCCCGACTCCTACCTATGGCGGAGTTCGCGTACAACAACCGGGTCCATGTGTCCACTCAGCAGTCGCCCTTCCTCCTAGATACCGGTCGACATCCTCGTCTCGGGTTCAAACCTCATCAGCCACCATCTCGGATGGAGTCCGCAAATGAGTTTGTAGACCAGATGAAGTCCGCAGTCGATGAAGCTCAGTCTGCATTGGTCAAAGCTCAGGATGACATGAAGCGCTACTATGACCAGCATCGGACTCCTGCTCCGGAGTACCAACCGGGTGACAAGGTTTGGCTGGACTCGTCAGACATCAACCTTGCCCGACCCTTCCGGAAGCTCAGACATGCACGACTTGGTCCTTACAAGGTCGTCCGGAAGGTTGGCAAGGCAGTGTACCGACTCCAGCTCCCTCCAGGCCTATCCTGTCTCCATACCGTCTTCCCTGTGGTCAAACTCTCTCCCTTCGTTCCGGACCCCATCCCAGGTAGACGCCCTGTCACTTTGCCACCTCCACAGCTCGTTGACAGAGAAGAGGAACATGAGATAGAAGAGGTCCAGAATAGCAGACATTTTGGTTGGGTCCTGAAGTATCTGGTACGCTGGTGAGGCTATGGTATCGAGCACGACTCCTGGGAGCCCGCGAGCAACCTCCAGCATGCTTCCCAGAAGGTCAAGGACTTCCATGATCGTCATCTGGACGCAGTGCGCTTACTCCAGACAAGTCCGATGACTCTGAAGACTCCTCTACCACTCTGGATGACTCCTACAGCACTGGACCAGTCCTGGGAGCGCTGGCGCAGTCGGAAGGCTCTGGGCCCTGTGCAGTCGTACTTCGATATCTTCTCACAGCAATCCGGAGTTTCCGGGTTGGTGAACTCATGGCATGGCAGGCAAGAATCTTTGCGTCAGGTCACTGCAAGCTTGAAGGGGGGGTGATGTAAGGGGACACTCCTATTTTCTCCTATTCCCCTGTTCCTCTCCCTTCCTCCTCGTTCCTTTCTCTTTTCCTTCATCCCACGGACTCTTACATACATCCCTTTCATTCCCTTTCATTCCCTTTCCTTTCCACTTCCTTTCCGCCCACTCTTTTTGCATCTGAGTCATGTCTGGTGACTCTGGAGTCTTCCCGTACTTCGGACTTGCTTGGACTTGCTTGGACTTGTCTATACACTTTGGGGCTCGTCCGGGCTACCTCTATCCTCTTTCCCCACTTCATTTCTCTTCGCTCTTACTTCTCCAGGCTGCTGGCACGACTCCTGTACATTCCCCTTCCACTTCATTATCACATGCCCCCTCATACCTTGTGATATTCATTCGGACTTGTGGCTGGTGTACTGTACAGTTATCCTTCATTCCTTCCACGCTACTACAGTATATACTTCGCTTCCTAGCATGGAGAATCCCTATCCTGTTCTCTTTGGATTCTCCCTCTGCTAGGTGAGCAGCCCTCTCATGTATTGTAGTTAGACCTATTCATCTCTTTGGATTCTCCCTCTGCTAGGCCTGCGCTGTCGGCCATCTTGAGGTTGCCCTTACAGTACCTTTGTGTTGCAAGAAGTTCTCTGACTTCACAAACCAATCCCACAGTGTAAGGGGACACTCCTATTTTCTCCTATTCCCCTGTCCCTGTCCCTTCCTCCTCATTCCTTTCTCCTTTCCTTCATCCCACGGACTCTTACCTACATCCCCTTCATTCCCTTTCGTCCCCTTTTCCTTTCCATCCACTCCTTTTGCATCCGAGTCACGTCCGGTGACTCCGAAGTCTTCCCGCGCTTCGGACTCGCTCGGACTCATATATACACTTCGGGGCTCGTCCGGGCTACCCCTATCCTCTTTCCCCACTTCATTACTCTTTGCTCTTACTCCCCCAGGTCGCTGGCACGACTCCTGTACATTCCCCTTCCACTTCATTATCACATGCCCCCTCGTACCTTGTGATATTCGTTCGGACTTGTGGCTGGTGTACTGTACAGTTATCCTTCATTCCTCCCACGCTACTACAGTATATACTTCGCTTCCTAGCATGGAGAATCCCTATCCTGTTCTCTTTGGATTCTCCCTCTGCTAGGTGAGCAGCTCTCCCATGTATTGTAGTTAGACTTATTCATATCTTTGGATTCTCCCTCTGCTAGGCCTGCGCTGTGCGGCCATCTTGAGGTTGCCCTTACAGCAGAACAGGATCTCCCATCCTGGCACCAGAGCCCTACGGAAAACGTCCTGCGCCACTCCAGACTCGTTCCCGACGTCTCTCCGGTTTTGCGGACATTCCGGACGCTCTCCTGCTACTCCCACCCACCTCTGAGGACACAAGGAACTCCATCCCTCGCTCCCCTGACGACTCCGAAATGACGGGCGGTTCTAGCCAGATCCCGCCATCCGAGCCAGCCGACTCAGGACCGGACTCCGAGACTTTGCAGACCTTGTGGGCTCAGACGTACGAACACCAAACCCAAATCCGTTCCATCCATGATACACTTGCCCGAATCGAAGAACTCCTCCTAACACCCCGTCCGACTACTCCGAAAACGACTCCGGACTCCGAGCTGAGGGGCACCGAAGCCTCCCAGCACGCCCCGGGTCGATCCGAAAACACTCAGCGTTCCCGTCTGAAGCCTGCCTCTCCCCCAATCTTCGACGGAAACCGCAAGGATGGCCGTGCATTCTACAATGCGTGCTCCATCTACTTCCAGCTCTGTCCGGACCACTTTCCGAACGAGCAGGCCAAAATCCTCTGGTGTCTCTCCTTCTTTCAGAAGGATCGCGCCAAGGAGTACGCGGACATGGTGCTCCGGAGTCCGAAGGATCCGTACTTCGAGTCCTGGGCCGCCTTCGCAACCGAGTTCCGGACTCGCTTCCTTCTGGATCGGGAACGCGAAGCCGCCATGCTAAAACTGGAGTCCACCCGGTACCACCAAGGCCGTCGGACTTTCCAGGAGTACCTCGACGAGTTCCGGGACCTTGTAGACCAATCCGGATACAGCGAGGGCTCCAACATCACGATGAAGTTCCGCCGCGGATTGGACTCCATTATCCAGAGCCGCGTTGCCGAGTCCGCAGACTGTCCGGACGAAGATGACTTTGAGGAATGGTACAGAGCAGCGCAGCGGGTTGCTGACAATCGTGCTGCTAACCAGTCCTTCCACTTTGGCATGCACTCCAGTAACCCCGGACACCTCGTCCGACCAGCAGCCAATTCCGGAGTCGCTCGGACTCCTGCGGGTGTACTTCCCGCGCCTCGGACTCTGCTCCCACCTCTGCAACCTCGTTTCCAACCCCCGCCTCCTCCGAAGGCTCTCTCACCGGGCGTCCCTATGGACGTCGACCACACCCGCTCCCGACCTGCCACTTCACAGCTCTGTTACCGATGCGGCAAGCCCGGCCACATGTCCCGCGAGTGCCCACTCTGGTACGATGTCCGGTTCATGACCACCGAGGAGCGGATGTCCGCCATTGAAGATCTCTTGACCGTGGCCGATGTTGTAGAAAGTGCGGAAACTTCGGAAGGAATAGATGGTGAGGGAACGGCCCCGGTTGAGGAATCGGGCACGGCGGATTTTGTCCGGACCAACGAGTGATCAGTGCGACCTCGTTGGTAAATAACCGATTTGCTTGTCTTAGCGTAGACGAAATGCAAAATGATGACTCCGATCAATCTGATGATTCGTCCGACGTTAAGCAAGCGACTCCGATTACAATCCGCACACTCCGAAGGTTTCGCCCGCAGTGGGAACGGCGGCTACCCAGTAGCTATAAGATCTCCGCGCTGCCCGGCAAGCTTTCCTTAGATATACCCGTTGAAGTGCAGAGCACGGATACACAACACAGATGCACCCTTCAGGCCCTGGTGGACTGCGGGGCCACTGGAGTCTTCATGCATCCGCGCTTCGCTGATGCCCATGGTTTCACCCGACGCAAGCTGTCCGCTCCAATTCCGGTCTTCAATGTCGACGGATCACCGAACGAAAACGGATCCATCTCTGAAGTCGTGGACCTTGTACTCCGGTTCAAGGATCACACGGAACGGATGCTTTTCGCAGTCACTAACATCGGACGCCAGGACATCATCCTCGGATACACCTGGCTTCGGAAGCACAACCCCGAGATCGACTGGCAGACGAAGGATGTGACCATGAGCCGTTGTCCATCCGGATGCGACACCTGTCGCAAGGAGTTCCGCCATGACAAGCTGGCCTGACGCAAGGAGTCCGTGCGACTCCGGGAGTGTCGTACGGGTCCGATGCCAAGGGTTGAGGAACTGCACTCTGATGATCTCCCACAGCTTCAGGACTGCGAGGACGACGACGATGATGACGAGACTACAACTCCGGACGACTCCGGACTTGAGAAGGGTGACCGTATCTTTGCAGCCATTCCTCCTCCGACTCCGAAGTACCTTCGGAGTCTTCAGGAAGAACACATCCGGGCTTCGGAGACGGTCTCGCAGCGCCTCGCATTGGCTTTCCAGCGCAACAAACCCCACGATCATCGGAACAGCGCAGTCCCGGACTTCCTTCAGGAATTCGAGGACGTCTTCGCAAAGGAGTCCTTTGATGAACTGCCCATGCCGCGTCCGTGGGACCACGCCATTGAGCTACTGGACGGAGCGGAACCGACCTCTACCAAGTGCTACCCGCTGTCCCCTGCGGAGCAGAAACAGCTGGACGAATTTCTGGAAGAAAATCTTCGGACTGGTCGGATCCGCCCCAGCAAGTCACCTATGGCCGCCCCAGTGTTCTTTGTCAAGAAAAAGGACGGATCGCTCCGCTTGGTCCAGGACTACCGCAAGCTCAACAACATGACGGTCAAGAATCGGTACCCGCTCCCACTCATCTCGGACTTGGTGGACAAACTCCGGAACGCTCGATACTTCTCCAAGCTCGATGTCCGATGGGGTTTCAACAACGTCCGGATCAAGGAGGGTGATGAGTGGAAGGCCGCATTTCGGACTACGCGCGGACTCTTCGAACCCTTGGTGATGTTCTTCGGACTGACCAACAGCCCATCTACCTTCCAGACCATGATGAACGACCTCTTCCGGGAGCTCATTACGGAAGGTGTGGTCATTATCTATCTGGATGACATTCTGATCTACACCAAGACACGTGAAGAGCATCGCCGGGTTCTCAAGCGAGTCCTAGAGATCCTCCAGCGGAACAAGCTCTTCCTCCGAGCAGACAAGTGCGATTTCGAACAGACCAAGGTGGAGTATCTCGGAGTCGTCATCTCCGAGGGTAAGATCGAGATGGACCCCGTAAAGGTTTCCGGAGTCGCGGACTGGCCGACCCCTCGGACTCGGACTGAACTCCAATCCTTCCTCGGGTTCGTCAACTTCTACCGCCGCTTCATCAAGGACTACTCGCATATTGCTCGGCCTCTCTTTGACCTCACCTGCGCAAAAGAATGGCAGTGGAACGACTCCGCTCAATCCGCATTTCTTCGGATCAAGGAGCTGATCACTTCGGAACCTGTTCTGGTCTTTCCGAAG
This sequence comes from Pleurotus eryngii var. eryngii, assembly GCA_029467805.1. Lineage (NCBI taxonomy): Eukaryota > Fungi > Basidiomycota > Agaricomycetes > Agaricales > Pleurotaceae > Pleurotus > Pleurotus eryngii. The sequence goes on from SZVJ01000012.1 coordinate 3,478,298, forward strand.
GAGGATCGGCCGTACCGGGTTGAAGCGGACTCGTCGGACTACGCTACGGGTGCAGTCTTGTCGCAGCTGGATCCGGATGATGGTAAATGGCATCCTGTCGCATTCTACTCTAAAAGTCTACAGGCTGCGGAGCGGAACTACGAAATACACGACAAGGAGATGCTTTCAATCATCCGGGCACTCGAAGAATGGCGGCACTACCTTGAAGGCGCGGAGACTCCATTCGAGATCTGGACGGACCACAAGAACCTGGAGTACTTCATCAAGGCCCAGAAACTCAACCGTCGCCAGGCCCGCTGGTCCCTATACCTCTCCCGCTTCGACTTCACTCTCCTGCATCGTCCGGGTCGGACTATGGGTAAACCGGATGCTCTCTCGCGTCGCTCGGATCACTCGGACGGTAAGGACGACAACAAGGATGTGGTTTTACTTAAGCCGTCCTACTTTGCCGTCCGTGCCACGGGTGTCACTCTTGAAGGGGAGGAGAAGGATATCCTCACGGCTATCCGGACTGGAGTGCGAGATGCGAAGTTCGAAGACGCAGTGGCAAAGGCAGCAGAGGAGTTGAAGAAGGCCCAGGGCAGTCGCAAGACAGTCCGGAGTGCGGAATGGTCTCAATCGGACGGACTCCTGATGTTCCGGGGTAAGATCTATGTTCCGGACTCACCGGACTTGCGTCGGACTATTGTAGCCCAGCACCATGACACCAAGGTTGCAGGACACGCTGGCAGATGGAAGACCCTTGAGCTCATTTCGCGCAGCTACTGGTGGCCAAACATGTCCCGGTACGTCGGATCCTACACCCGCCATTGCGACCTCTGTCTCCAGACGAAGGCCCAGAGGCATCCGCCCATGGGTGAACTCCATCCGCTTCCTATTCCGGATGAACGCTGGGATCGTCTGAGTGTCGACTTCATTGTCGAGCTTCCGGAGTCCGATGGATTTGACGCTGTCATGAATGTGGTCGACTCCGTAAGCAAACGCGCCCACTTCATTCCGACTCACACCACAGTGTCCGCCCTCGGATCCGCGAACTTGTACCTGCAGAACGTCTGGAAGCTGCACGGACTCCCTCGGTCCGTAGTGTCCGACCGGGGTCCGCAATTCGTCGCAGAGTTCACCCGAGAAGTCTACAGGATGCTCGGAATCAAGCTGGCTGCCTCCACTGCATATCACCCTCAGTCCGACGGACAGACAGAGCGGACTAACCAGGAACTCGAGTCTTATCTCCGGATCTTCGTCGGAGAGCGTCAGGATGACTGGGCCCGACTTCTACCTATCGCAGAGTTCGCGTACAACAACCGGGTCCATGCGTCCACTCAGCAGTCGCCCTTCCTCCTAGATACCGGCCGTCACCCTCGTCTCGGGTTCGAACCTCATCAGCCGCCATCTCGGATGGAGTCCGCAAACGAGTTTGTAGACCGGATGAAGTCCGCAGTTGATGAAGCTCAGTCCGCATTGGTCAAAGCTCAGGACGACATGAAGCGCTACTACGATCAGCGTCGGACTCCTGCTCCGGAGTACCAACCGGGTGACAAGGTTTGGCTGGACTCATCGGACATCAACCTTGCGCGACCTTCCCGGAAACTCGGACACGCACGACTTGGTCCTTACAAGGTCGTCCGGAAGGTTGGCAAGGCAGCATACCGACTCCAGCTCCCTCCGGGCCTATCCCGTCTCCATCCCGTCTTCCCCGTGGTCAAACTCTCTCCCTTCGTTCCAGACCCCATTCCGGGTAGACGCCCTGTCACTCCGCCACCTCCGCAGCTCGTTGATGGAGAAGAGGAACACGAGGTAGAAGAGGTCCGGAATAGCAGACGTTTTTGGTCGGGTCCTGAAGTATCTGGTGCGCTGGCGAGGCTATGGTATCGAGCACGACTCCTGGGAGCCCGCGAGCAACCTCCAGCATGCTGCCCAGAAGGTCAAGGACTTCCATGATCGTCATCCGGACGCAGTACGCTTACTCCGCACGAGTCCAATGACTCCAACGACTCCTCTACCACTCCGGATGACTCCTACAGCACTGGACCAGTCCTGGGAGCGCTGGCGCAGTCGGAAGGCTCCGGGCTCTGCGCAATCGTACTTCGACATCTTCTCGCAGCAATCCGGAGTTTCGGGTCTAGTGAATTCATGGCGTGGCAGGCAGGAATCTTCGCGTCGGGTCGCCGCAACCTTAAAGGGGGGGTGATGTAAGGGGACACTCCTATTTTCTCCTATTCCCCTGTCCCTGTCCCCTTCCTCCTTGTTCCTTTCTCCTTTCCTTCATCCCACGGACTCTTACCTACATCCCCTTCATTCCCTTTCGTCCCCTTTTCCTTTCCATCCACTCCTTTCGCATCCGAGTCACGTCCGGTGACTCCGAAGTCTTCCCGCGCTTCGGACTCGCTCGGACTCGTATATACACTTCGGGGCTCGTCCGGGCTACCCCTATCCTCTTTCCCCACTTCATTACTCTTTGCTCTTGCTCCCCCAGGTCGCTGGCACGACTCCTGTACATTCCCCTTCCACTTCATTATCACATGCCCCCTTGTACCTTGTGATATTCGTTCGGACTTGTGGCTGGTGTACTGTACAGTTATCCTTCATTCCTCCCACGCTACTACAGTATATACTTCGCTTCCTAGCATGGAGAATCCCTATCCTGTTCTCTTTGGATTCTCCCTCTGCTAGGTGAGCAGCTCTCTCATGTATTGTAGTTAGACTTATTCATACTTTGGATTCTCCCTCTGCTAGGCCTGCGCTGTGCGGCCATCTTGAGGTTGCCCTTACAGGCGGACTGTTCAATCTTTGCACATACGCCCATGTTTATGCACAGCTGAAAAGGAAGAATATCGCAGTGGGCGAGAAGAGGTGGAACCGACTGAGCGGGTTGCGCAACACTAGCTGTATGCACATGGGGGAAAGGTGTATGCGTGCCTCTGATGTCCTCGCCACTCACAACAGGAACAAGGAGCGTTGCGTGAGAGGATATACGGATTCTCTTGGCTGCCGGCAAGTGAACAGGCGCGGATCTAGTACGATTGCGTGAGCTGTGCGCAGGGGTGCAGGAAGACAGGGAACTGGTCTGAGAGCTACTGTGACTACATGTCGTCAAGGATATCGGAACAGACGGCTGGTTTTTCTGAGGCAGCGTGGAGATATTTCGGTGCACTGGAAGCATACAAAGGCGTGACAGGGAGAAAGGCAGGGAGGAGGCAGGGAAGGCGGGGATAAGTGGGGTTTTCAGGGTCGTTTACATCTTGAGATCCTGAGTATTGATTTGGTCGAGATGAAACTTGGCAGGGATTGAGGCCGAAGCCTGATCGTTCTCAAAAAAAAAGTGGAACCACATCGAGGATGGAACACTCAGAGAAACAAAGTGAGAGAATCAATGGATATGATTGAATATCATGGTCGGAAGATGAGATAAGTAAAGGTGTAACTACGATATATATAGTAACGTCCAAGTCACATGTTACCGAAGTCAGGAGTCAGGAGTCAGAAGTAGTAACTTGCTTACAACATTTCCCTTCCACTTCATTATCACATGCCCCCTCATACCTTGTGATATTCATTCAGACTTGCAGCTGGTGTACTGTACAGTTATCCTTCATTCCTCCCATGCTACTACAGTATATACTTCACTTCCTAGCATGGAGAATCCTTATCCTGTTCTCTTTGGATTCTCCCTCTGCTAGGTAAGCAGCTCTCTCATGTATTGTAGTTAGCCTTATTCATATCTTTGGATTCTCCCTCTGCTAGGCCTGCGCTGTGCAGCCATCTTGAGGTTGCCCTTACACTGACCCCTTTTCTGATAAGGCATGGTAGGAGATAGGGGTAGAATCCTCATTGGCTAAACCCATTCAGAGAGAAAATCAAGAGCAACTCTTGGAGCTTGTAGGGTGTTTAAGTACATCAATCTATACCCTTGAACAAGGTCATTCATATTCATTGTAGCAAAGCAGCGAAACAAAAAGAATATCATGTGGTAGGCAAAGGCAAAATGAAGAGAAGATATTTGGCTAGGGACTCTACAGCAAACAGATGTAAATGGTCAAATAAAGAATTGAGGGGGTGCCAGGCTTCTAAAACTGTAAGGGGACACTCCTATTTTCCTTTTCCCCTGTCTCCCTTCCTCCTTCTTCATTCCTTTCTCTTTCTTTTCATCCCACAGACTCTTATTTACTTTCCTTTTCTTCCCTTTCCATCCTACCACCCATCTGAGCCTCATCTGACGTGTCCGGGGCACATCCAATGCATCTGACACATCTCCCGTGGTCCGGATATGCTCAGCCGCACTTAGGCACGCCCAGACATGCTTCAGATGTATGTATACACTTTGGGGCATGTCCGGGTGACCTATACCTTCTTCCCCCACCTCCTTACTCCCTGTTCCCACTTCCCTGGGTCATCAGCACAACTCTTGCATATTCCCTCTACCTTGCTATCACATGTGCCCACTCGTACCTTGTGATATTCTATGGACTTGTGGCTGGTGTACTATACAGTTATTCCACCTTTCTCCCATGCTTCTACAGTACATACTTCGCCTCCTAGCACAGAGAATCCTTATCTTGTTCTCTTTGGATTCTCCCTCTGCTAGGTAAGCAGTCTCTCATGTATTGTAGTTAACTCTATTCATATCTTTGGATTCTCCCTCTGCTAGGCTTGTGCTGTCGGCCATCTTGAGGTTGCCCTTACAAAAACCAGCCTCTTGTATCGCGAGACATTTTTCAAACTAAGCGCTAAAGCACTAGACAAACAAGTACAACATCAAGAAGTTTGAAAACTCTTGATAGAGAGGCTGGCGAATTGTACCCCTGGTGTCCCCAAACACATTCTCAGGCTGCTGAACTTGTCGTTCGGCAGCGTCGGCCTCTTGCCACACTAGAACCAATTGAACATGTTTCCATGTTTATTTACATCTACTTTTGGTAATTAATAAATACACAATTGCCGTCTAATCATCGAAATGCAAATGACTGCTGTACTGCCGCAGGAATGGACCATTGAAAGTATCAGAGAACTAGCCAAAAGGAAGTTTGGCACAGGCTTGTCTATTCCAGACAGGAGTCACCTTCGCTCTATGCAAAAAAAGATGTTGTTGCATGTGCACCATCGGGTGTGTTTGCAGAGTGAAGGAATATTCCAACAACACTTTGAAATGAGTTACACTGCTGATTTGTACTCTTCATCATGATACTCAAGCAGACAAAGGCCCGCTAGTTCATCAGGTAAGCTCACTCTGTTGATTGGTCATTTCAAGTACCTACAATATCTGTCAGCTGCTCGCGCCATGTTTGCGATTGTTCAACTCCATCTTCCAGCTCATCCTCACTGTAGTCAGGAAATTCATCCTCATCCCTAGTGTTGCTGCAGCTTCAAGCCTTGTTTTTTTTTGTCTTGCTTATATCTCATCCAATACTTTGAGATACTGGAAGCTTCTGGGCTCCAATTATAAATCAATAAATGTAGTTTTGTATTCCATAAACAAACTTGAACAAATATCCTCAGGAAGCTCAGAATTGGAGGCAAGCCATTTGTCAAGCCAATGGCTTGAAGCCTGGAGCCAAGTCAAAGTTAGGACAACACAGCAAGAACCAATGGGAGTCATAAAATGGCCTTTTGGGATATTAAACTATCATATTATATCTAGGTTTGACAAGAGGTATCATGAAAAAATCTATAAAATTAATGGTGCAGTATAGCTTGCAAAGCTTGGGGCCAAGTTGAAGCTGTGGCAACACTACTCATCCCCTCCCTCCTCTGGTTCACCATGAACAGCTGATGTTCCTGCACCCTGGCTCGCTTGTGCTCTAGGCAGCTCCCTCGTTTGATGTTCTTTCAGGTGCTCACACCAACACTTATGTCACCATTGCATCACCTTCTCACACTGGCTATTGATGCCTTCTTCCACAGATAAAAGCACCTTTAGCAGACCCCATGATATGGGTGCATCTTCTGACAGTCTCTTGATCATGCTAGTGATCTCGTAACCTCAAATTTGCTCTTCCAACATCATCTTCACTGTGAAATGAAACCCCTTTGACTTCAATGCCAATCCTACAACCTCTTCAGCACACTTTTTTGATGTGATTTGATTTGTGCACTGCACTATTGCCATGGAAAGCAATGGGTGTGCTTCCATTTCTGATAGAATGTCATCTGTGTTACTGATGAGATCAACCAGTGCACTGTGCTCATTGTGAGCTCTGCTATGAAGTAATGCTAGAATGACTTCTGCCAGAGTTGTTGATTTTGCATGCAAGATGTTGAGCACCAGTTGGCTGGGAGAGAGACATCTCTCAGTGGGTTCTTACATTGGATCTCTTTCCGTGTGCTCTCAAATCAGGTCTAATTCGCACAATTGATGGATGACGAGTACAGTCTGTGGCATCTAAGTACAAGCTAACCAGCTTAGATTTACATCCATATTTAGACTTAACCTTATCACATCCATATATAGGTGTTGGTGTAACATTGTGACATGGAGACTTGCCGACGCTGCCGAACAACAAGTTCAGCAGCCTGAGAACGTGTTCGGGGACGCCGAGGGTACAATTCGCCAGCCTCTCTATTGAGAGTTTTCAAACTTCTTGACGTTGTACTTGTTTGTCTAGCGCTTTAGCGCTCAGTTTGAAAAATGTCTCGCGATACGAGAGGCTGGTTTTAGGAGCCTGAGGGGGTGCCAGAATCCTTGACAAGCAGGGGATGCCGGACTGTTCGGCTGTGCTCAGCCACGCAAGACAGCGGGTTTGTCCAAAACACCGAAAATAACAAACAAGAGGGGCAGGGTGCACCCAGAGATCTCCTCGTCCTGGCAGAGAAGCAAAGATCATGAGGCGGTAAACATCAAAAGCCTCCGTCCCCAGTTTCCGAGAAATCTTTCTATTCTCCTGCCTTTTTCTTCTTTTCTTCCACAATCTCCACGTTATCCACCGGAATTCCCTTCAACACACCAGCCTCCTGCTCAATCATATCCACGATCTCATCGCTCACATCTCCCTGTACCACAACCTCGTCCAGCCCTTGCGCGTTCTTCGTAACGCTCGCCCCGGTGGCAAACTTGGATGCGAATTGCTTGGCCGCTTTCTTCAGATCAATCCCAAACGCTTCCAGGCCATGCACAGCCGTAATATGCTTGCGTTTGTTCCTTTCGATTCGTCTGATGGTTATCTGTAACACAGTCAGCCCTAAGCCATGTCTCACACGGATACAGCTTCCATACCTGCGAGGACATCTTTTTCTTCAACGCTGCATCTGCTTTCGCATCTGCTTTCGCCTCGGCTTTGGCAGTATCCTTTTCTAGCTTTGTCTGCGCCTCTAGACTCAGTGTTCCTATTTTCGCTTGTAATGCCTCTTTGTACGATCTAATCAGCCATCTGTGATCTACGGCGAGATCGGATGCACACCTTCCGAATAGTATTTGTCAAACTGCTCAGGATGTTCTTCCTTCAGCCATTCTTTGCATTTGGTCAAGCTCGACCCGAATTCGCAGTACTCGACGGGGTACGTGCATACTGTTGATCGTGGCTAGTCAGGATCGCAATCATTTCCGAGCACAAAGCGGAAAGGAACCTCCGCAATATAGGACTTGCACTGGTGGTCGCGGCTGTGGGGTCTCGTCCTCGGGCTGCACTGGCTCGGGCGCTGGAGGAGGGGGCGCGTCCGACGATGAAGCGTTGTTCTTTCTGCCCATCGTTCGTTGTGGTGGAGTTGAAGTTGCTTGTGATCGAGAGATGGATTATCTGTACCTCGATCGTTGATTGATCTAGGCGCCTAGGTAATTCCTGCTGTATGTTCACAATACATACACTCTATGTAATATTGTTCCATTAAACATGATCTATGGCTTAAAAGCGTTCCACGCTTCGTTCAGAGCCCCGAAAACTCCATTCGCGATCATGCGTTGCTCTAGTGTCGTGTTGTTTTGGCGCGAGCTAGAAGATCTCGCTGTTCAGCCATCCTCTACTTTCTGATTATGCAAAGAACCTACCTTATCAGGGTGTACCTTCGCAATGGCCCTAACATAGCGAATCTTGACCTGGTTCTCCATCACCAGCTCGTTCATTCCCACCTTCTTCCACCCCAACTCGGGCCAGAGCACATTCTCCAGACTAGCTATCAGCGCACGAATGTTTGTCTCCTTTCCACCCTTCCAGGCCATCAGACGACTGTCCACAAGGTCCTTGAGTTCGTGTTTCTGGCTTGCTTCAGTTTCGGCTTGTTGATTCGCCTGTCGGAGAGCATTAAGAGCGGCCGAGGGAGGTTCGGATGTCGACCTAGACGGTGCAAGTCGACGAGGTGGTCGCGAAGCTGGCTTAGCAGCAGTCTTTGGAGGACCCTCAAACATCCTCCTACACCTCCCCACGGCAGCAACAGCTTCCCTCCTAGTGGCCCCCCCAACCCAATCGCCCGTATTCAGCAACAACTCCCAATCTTTCTTCGCCTCGCCCCATTTCTCCATCCCTTCATAAGACTCCGCGCGTCGTTTCGTAGCTTTGATGTACGCAGCACCTAGGTCAACTTCGGACCCTTCTTCGAGTTTGGTAACTTTAGCCTCTCTGCGTGGATCGAAGACTAGCTGCACTCGATCGACGGCAGTGTCATCTTGTAAACCATCTAACCCGCCTAAGACGTTTGATTCGCCTTCAGAGATCCCACAAATAACGCGAAGCGCTCGACCAGCGTCATTTACTGCCCCTTTGACATCGCCATTACGACTGCTGGCTAACGACCGATTTGTTGTATAGCGGCACGCGACACAGATGTCCGGAAGGCAATGCCTCGATCGCTCGAGTATACATAGCATGCGCTTCTGCGTACTGTCCTAGCTTGAAATACTCCGTTCCTTGGGCTTTGAACTTCGCAGACTGGGATATTGTATTTGGCGAGCAAGATACCAATGATGAACGGGGAGCTGGGGGAGGCGGTGTGGGATTTCGTAGGGGGAGGGAGGGAGTAGCTGCCGCTGCTGGAACCGGAGTGGCCGCCTTCAGCTTGCCCCTGCGGAAGGGGGAGACGTACACATTCGCAGGAACATCGGAGGAGAATAAGTCAATCTCCCTGAGTGCAGAGCGTGCCGGCTGCTCAGGCGGCGCGTTGTAGAGTGGCTCCTTGCGCCGTGGTTGTCTTGGCTTCCTTGGAACGTCCTCGTCCCCATCATCATCTTTGAACGAAGTAGGTGGTATATCCTGGTGTTCCAAGCTTTCGGGGGCATCCTGCATCCATTTAGGTCTCGTCGTGCTACTACTTCGACTAGAGCCGGGCTCAGTGCGCGTGGCACCAGCTGTTTCTTCGTAGACTTTGACAACACGCTCGACGACCTTGTCTTTCATTTCCTTGCCTTTAGTGTTCCAGAATGCATTGGCGCGGTTGAACATTGAAATACCGAGGCCTGAAGCTTGAGCAAGGATATCATTACTAGTTTGACTTGGAGGTTCAGCAGCGGGTACCCTAGACAAAGAGTCGCCACGGATCGGAGGCTTTGGCCTTCCCCGTGTAGAACCCGACGGGTAGTCGTCTGGGCTAGCTCTCCGTGGCTCTGGCGTGTGACTAGTACTCCCACCCCCGCCATTGATCAACGAGCTCACAGCTCCCTCAACATCCCACCCAGCATCTTTGCGCGCCCGCGATTCAGGTTCCTTGTACGTATTTATGAGTGCCACTTTGGCTTTAACAGGTGCGAATCCCATTTCGACCATCTGGCCTACGATGTGTGGGGGAGGCGAGGGTGCTCCCCGCGAAGGCCGGCTTCGTCGGACGGGTGGAACGGCATCATCGTATTCGCGACTTCCGAAGTCAAAGTCCGCGCTAGGCGAATCAGAGCGTTGGGGAGTCGACGAGTTTGTGGAGGTTGGTTGTGGCGGCTTGGTATGAATGGGGCCAAAACCGAGATCGTCAGCATCATCATGAGCCGGCTGTGTTAGTGGTATCGTCGCAGAACTGTCTTCGAAAGAGTCTAAGGCGTCCCAGACGTTCATACCGCTTTTCGAAGCCGTCGCTGCCGCCGGGACCTTCGGTGGTGCTTTGGGTTGTAGTGTCGAAGGCATCGAAAGAGAAGGCGTCATCAAGAACATTGGACGTACTAGCTGCGGGTTTAGCGAGCACCTTCTCCACCTTGGATGACCCCGTTGACGTTGTAGTACCGAATCCCCAATCATCGGCATTGTCAAGGAGGGAATTGCTGTTACCGGCCTTCACGGGGGGCGACGGTGTTTGACTCGGGATAGCTAGCACGTCCAAGCCTGCCCAAACCATAGCAGACCCACCGTCGTTCTGAGCTCCAGCTTGATTGCGAGAGTTGAGATGCCTGTCCAACCTCTCTTGCTGCGCCTTCGCAGCCATTTCAGCCATTGTTAGCCTCCCATTTCCTCCAGACGAAGCAAGGTTTCCATGTAACAGCGCTCCAAATGGATCGCCAGAGGTCGGCTTCGGAGTCACGGATGGCTTTGGGGGTGCATGCTGAGGGGGAGGTTGTGTGTAATTAGGTGTATGTCTCGGTTGTGAGTTGAAGAGAGCACTTGATGAACCTGGGGTAATTGGTCGAGACGATGGGTTTGAAGCAGCCTGATAAGCTTGTAGAGGCTGTTTCTTTTGTGGTGGGGGTGCGGTGGACGACCACAGGTCAGCAAACGCGTCGCTCATAGTACTCGAGGATATGAATTGAAATAATTGATCGCCAGCCAAATCAATGTGTCACGCATCCTGACTGGACTTGATAGGGGCTAGGGTATAAATTCGACTACAAAAACCCCCACAAGTACATGATAACATGATATTGATAGACACGTAGAAATAAATCAGTTAAATCGCTTGATTTCATGCACAAACACTGTCCGAGTGGAATCTCCGTAGGGCCACCCACGGTTCCCACTGGCACTGACTAAAAAACGGGCACCTGGATCTACCACTGTGACAAACCTTCAGAAATAGCAGGAAGCAATGCCGTTAGAGTACTTACCCATCTGAGAAATAATGCCACCATGGTGGCCAGGAATAATTTTGAATTGCACACCGCTCTTCATTTTCCCGGAAGCATCTGGTTCGTTGGCTTCGGCAACATTCCATAACCTTAAGTTATCGACAGATGCGCTAAAGACGCGGCGTTAAGCAGGATTTGCTGGGAAGTTGGAATACGCACCAAGCGATATGCCGGCTGTCAGGGAAAGCTACTACGCTGGACACTGCTCCAGAGCTCGGTGGATTTCGTAGGGTCTTCATTAATCTTGGATTACTCGTCGAACCACCTGCTTGACGGACATCCCATATATCAACACTTCCATTTCTTCTACCAGCATATATTTGGTTCCCGTCAGCCGACCAGCATGCCTGATAAAACATCAGCTGCGGCCGAGGAGATGGGGCAAAGAAATAGCTACTGATAGACACCATGGGGGCGTGCGCTCGCTCATCCACAATCTGCCTACACCAGTACCAGGACTGTGCACCCTCTTGTCCCATAATACGATTTGCCCGTCAATATACACCGTCATCAACATATCAGGCGAGTAGGAGATATAACTGTGCTGCTCGAGAAGCGGCGGTGCGTTCTTGGGGGCAGCTGCAGCTTTTGGAGGTTGGGGCTTGGCCTGGGTTGCTTCAGCATTCGCTGCCGCATTCGGCTGCTGCGCTCTCGATGTTGCATCCTGGCTACGTGGTGCTCGTTCAGCAGCGTCCTCGTTGAATAAAGGATCGTCATCGAAAAGAGGGTCGAATGAAGCATCTGAGTTGGCATCTGTTTGATCCATTGAACTATCAACGGCCATGGGCTGGCTCTGGGATGCGATGGCAGTGCTTGAGGCAGACAAGTCTATTTCGCTACCTATTAAAGTTTGCTGCGTGGGCTGCTGCGATAGAGCACCTTCTGAGGCGGAGACACGTCGTATTGTTATTGGTGTTCCATCTTCATGGTAGACGGCGTTAGCAGGTCGGACGGCTATACCAGACAGCTGCGCATTGTGCGCAGTAAAGTTGCGAACAATTTGCCCGGTATTAAGGTCCCATTGCTATTAGGCCACGGTGTCAGCTTAATAGTTGCACTATAGGGAGAAGATACCTGCCAAAGCCTCGGCGTCCCATCCGGCACTGAATAACGACTTTTCGTCGTGGTCGAGGGAAAGCGCAGATACGCGGCTACGGTGACCACCGGCCAAGACGTGACACAGGCGTCCTGGTTCGTGTCTTACGGTGAACAAATTAATGTGACCGACCTGACGGGCTTATCAATTGTCGATTCCACGATTGTAAGGGATCACACACATCCGTACCGGCAAGAGCCCATAGGGCATCCGAGTGCATAGCCAGACTATAGACGGGGACCAGAGGTGGCTCCTCTTCTATCTGAACCATTCCGTTCACTGGAGGCGCGTAGCTCGGATTTTCCCACCAAAAGCGTAGTTGTCCCGCTTTCAAGATGCCTTCAACTACTCCGGAGTGATGCCTTTGAGGTGCAGATAGAAAGTTCTTGCTATTAACGGCTGAGAATATATCATAGTCACGAATATATCCGTCATCAGAGCCCGTGAGGAGGTGCAGCATGCAGGGGGTCGCAGCTAAAGCATTAGTTGGGCCTGGGTGAGGAAGGGCACAAATTGCTTCGACTGTGTACGTGCGAGGGGCATGTACTCCAGGACCCGACATTATCAGGAGTCCCCTTCTACGAGCATTTTCTGGAGATAGAACAAGGCTCCGGAGGGGAGCAGGAGCGGGGGATGGTGCTAATTAGCCATGAGTCCATGTACGGTTTCAATTGACAGGTCTGAGCGCACGTTTGCTGGGTTGGGTAGATGTGTTCGAGGAAGGGGGACCGGGGGGCATGGCGGACTTGGCAGAATCCGGTTCGTTAGGGCTTTGTAACGGGTCCTCTGCCAATTCCAAGTCCAACAGTGTTGGGTCCACGGACGGTTCGGAAGCTTCTTCGTCGTCGTCGTCACTTCCTTCGTCAGAGTCATCAGACCCAGATTCCTTAGAGTTATATGAGAAACGCATATTCGCGAAGAGAAATGATATGGGCGGGTCCATACATCGTCGCCATCTTCTGTGGCATCGTCCGCAACCTCTATTCCATCCAGTAAACCTTCATCTTCGAGGTCGGGTTCGGCATCCTCATCAAGGTCAAAGTCGACGTCCTCAATCTCTTCTTCAGAGTCACTGGGCATGGTGGTAGCTTGCGGAGAAGTTGGGTCTATATCGGCGTACCAACAGGAGACCGACCGCCGGCATATTGGATCGTGGGCAAACACCAATCTAGTCAGGGAACTAAGCTAGTACCACCATGGTTCTTGCTGACTTAGGACGGAAACTCAATGCTGCTTTATCATCGCTGAACCGGGCCCCCGTCGTAGATGAAAAGGTATGCCTCGCCGTTCTTTTGGGGTGATCCGGTCAGCTCAATGTGTTGTAGGTGCTCGATGTGACACTCAAGGAAATCACTGCGGCTCTATTGGAGTCCGACGTCAATGTCAAGCTAGTCGCTTCGTTACGACAGAGGGTAAAAGTTAAGGTGAAAGCTGCGCTCGAAGGCAGTGACAAATCCAAAGAAACAAATCGCAAGCATCTCATACAAAAGGTAGTCTACCGCAACATGTATACATCGATCGCCGTTACTTACATGACTTGAAGGCCGTCTTCGATGAGCTCGTGAACCTGGTTGATCCTGGGGTTGAGCCATATAAGCCAAAGAAGGGACAGTCAAATGTAATCATGGCCGTCGGCTTGCAGGTATGCCTGTTCTCGCTTCAAAACAAGCTTGCCGTCTGACTGTGCTCTCTATCTCAGGGGAATGGCAAGACCACGACGTGCACCAAACTGGCGGTGCATTATCAGAAGAGGGGATTTAGATCTGCTATCGTCTGCGCAGATACCTTCCGTGCTGGTGCTTTCGATCAAACACGACAGTCCGCGACCAAGGCCAAAGTCGCTTACTTCGGCTCGTATACGGAAACGGACCCCGTAGCGATTGCTGCCCAAGGAGTGGCTAAGTTTAAGAAGGAACGCTTCGAAGTCATTATTGTGGACACGTCTGGGAGACATAAACAAGAATCCGAGCTGTTCGAGGAGATGGTACAAATCAGTGAAGCGGTACAGCCAAATATGACGGTTATGATCTTGGATGCTAGCATAGGTACGATTTCTTGCACTCTGCTTTGACATAATCTCAATACTTCCAGGTCAGGCCGCCGAAGCACAAAGTCGAGCATTCAAAGAGAGCGCGGACTTCGGTGCTATCATTGTCACCAAAATGGATGGCCATGCCAAAGGTGGTGGTGCCATCTCCGCGTACGTCATTCTCTCTATACACCTGCGTTGCACCCTAATATTCATATCTTAGTGTCGCTGCAACGAAAACTCCTATAATTTTTCTTGGTGTTGGTGAACATCTGCACGATCTAGATCGGTTTTCACCCCAGCCATTCATCTCGAAGCTCCTTGGTTTGGGTGATGTCCAGGGCCTAATGGAACATATGCAAGACCTTGCCTCGCAAAATCCTGACAAACAGAAGGAAATGGCGAAGAAACTAGAAGAGGGAAAGCTCAGCATAAGGGATTGGAGGGAGCAAATCTCCAACGTTATGAACATGTGCGAGAATTGCATCTAAGGCTTTGCAGGGTCAGATATTAACACTAACACAGGGGTCCTCTAAGTAAGATCGCGTCAATGATACCTGGCCTCCCGCAAGACCTGCTGCAAGGCTCAGATGAGGAAGGAAGCTTGCGCCTGAAACGAATGATATACATGACCGACAGCATGACTACCTCTGAGTTGGACTCGGATGGCTCGCCATTCATGGAGGTGGGTAAAGATGGCAAAACCTATTGGTCTGACATGGCGAGTAGCCAGAGTTGCCAAAGGTAGCGGAACGAGTGTCAGAGAAGTCGAAGAGCTGTTGTGTCAGTACCGTATGATGGCCAACATGGCCAAGCAGGCTGGAGGCAAACATGGATGGTGCGCTCGCCTACACTGCACCTCTCAGTCCCCTGACTTCCCCATCACTCTAGGTTACAAGCAGTGCAGAAAATGCAAAGTGCAGCTGGAGGAAAGGGTCGTGGAGCAAACGGTATGCCGACGCAAGCGCAGATACAAGCCATGCAGGTTCGTCTTTCTTTTATATCTCGCACGCATTGCAACTTATATGCCTTCTAGCGAGCAATGCCTCCTGGTATGCTCCAGCAAATGCAACGCCAGATGCGCAGTGGGGGTGGTATGCAAGAAATGATGAAAGCGATGATGGCAAGGTCAAGGAGGCGACCAGCTCGATATGGAAGAACTGCAACGTACGTCCCTTGTACCAGCTAATAGCTATTGCTCACTTTGCTCAGGTATGATGTCGTCCATGGGAGGACTCGGAGGACTAGGTGGGCTCGGTATGCCTAACATGGGAGACATGATGAAAATGATGGGAATGGGAGGAGGAGCTCCTAGTCGATGATATGGCGATTGACGAAGTTGATACCATGTAGAACAACTGTCACTGGTATTTACGGTACATATATAATATTCAAGGCATGCGGAATCAAAACTCAGTGCTCTCCGAGTAAGTGGCTGTGCATATTGAACTCACCGACCCGTGAGCGTCTGTTCGGTACCTCCGCCAAACCACCACCATGTCCATAACTCCCTCTCTCAGAGCCGCTGCCCGTTCTGCCTATCGAGACCTATGGCGCGCTGCTCGCACAACTTTCTCTGGTATGTCCTTATGCTTGAATCTTGTTCCACGCTTCCTCAGCTTTTTCAGGCGATGAACCAGTATTTCAAGGTACTCAATGGAAAAATGTGGTGGGATAAGACGTATCTGATATTGCACAGCTTTCCGAGAGAAGATGAGGGCAGACGCGTTGCGTCTCAACGAGGTGGCTAGTCCTGAGGCCTACAGTTCGGGAATAGCCACAACGAAAGAGATTGCCTCCGTCCTTCGGAAGAACGTAGTCCAAGCGTCCCTCGCCTATGAACCTGATCCAGAAGGGAAGTCCTTGTGGAGTAAGTGTCTCAGCGCTAGTTACTCTTTGCGAAGATGCTCATCCTTTGTCAGAACTGCGAATGACACGCGACACGGAGTTGGGCTCAAACGACTCAATCAAAAACCTTGGCCCAATACCATCTAGTCGTAGCAGTCGCAGGCAGAAATGTTGTTCTGAGTACGTGCCTTTGACCTCTACCTTGTAACACGATCCAACCTGGTCTAACTAGAGACGCAGATAAACCGCCTGTTAATGACATACGTTTTCTATTCTGCACTTAAAAGAGCACACAGGGACCGTGTTGTCCCCGACCTGAGAGAAGAGGACCTTGAAGAATCATTCGTCCGCGGTATGGCCCAAATGCCGACCTAAATTGTGTCTCATGAAGTACGTCTTGATCAGGCAGCGGTCCTGGAGGGCAGGCGATCAACAAGACCATGAGTAACGTCCAACTACTGCATAAGCCGACCGGAATCCGTGTCAATTGTCAAGAGACACGGTCGTTAGAGCTCAACAGACGCTTTGCCCGTCGTATTCTTGTGGAGAAGGCGTGTCTGACCTCATGGGCTGACAGAGGATCAACTTGCTAATATGTTGAAATTATGCAGCTGGATCGGATTCAGAATCCCGGACTGTCTAAAGGCGAATTGCAGAAAGCAAAACAACGCGAAAGAGAACGACGAAGAAGGAAGAAGGCAAAGAAAAAGGCACAGGAGAAGGAGAAACTTGCTGAACCTTGAGACGGCTGAGCGCGTCAAATCCTCTGGCAGATAGCAATGTTTCGTCTAGCTCATACCTACCTTGAATCTCCAAAATATATTTCTTGGCGGCCCCTATATAAAACAATGAAATGACTGATGGGCGCTATAACTTTGAGGTCGGCGCGTCGCATCTCGCAACGTTACTGATCCGTAACAACCCTCTTTCTGCAAAGCCAGATCCGTCGTGCAAACTATGTCTGGTGGCGGCGGTCTATACTCTTTGGCTACGATCATTAAACGGTATGGATACAGTACGACGCGCCATTTAGTATTGATCATTAGGTCATAGTCTGGAGGCAGCAACCTCGCGCATTGAGGACATAGTGCACGTACAGGATGGACTGCGACCAGCCCCACGAGCGGTAGAGGGAAGCAGTGCACCTACGTCCGATACTACAACGACTGCGTCGGCAACTCCTGCCCCTCCTCCACCTCCACCTGCCCCGGCAGCTGCCCCTGTGGCTGAGGAACCTCGAAGCGTTCTTGCTTTCGATGAGGTGATTTTAGAGGGAAAGCTGAAGCCATTCATCCAAGCTACGCGTGAATTCCCATGCCAGGCATTGATTGAACAAGTTGGGATCCTCTCAGTTACATCGTCACGGCAGAAGTATTGATTCAGGTGCAATAGGTTGACTTGGTCGAACGAGAGTTTAAGACACTCCGATCCGTAATTTTGATGGCTGCGCAGTGCCAAAACCAGACCAGAAAACTTGGGGTGAAGCTCTTGCCCCACTCCAGGCGAACATCGAGTCCATCACGCGCCTCAAGGAGGCTAACCGCAAGGATCGTAACTGGTTCACTCATATGTCCACCATTTCGGAAGGTGCACCTGTTGTCGGGTGGATCACCGTTGTGCGTTCTCCTCCTTCCATTACCGGATGTATTTCTTGATACAACCACACGCGTTAGGAATTGAAACCAGCGCCATATGTCAAGGACATCGTGGACTCTACCATGTTCTACGGCAATAGAGTCATAAAGGAATTCAAAGACAAGTACGAACTCGTGACTGCTTCTATAAAGACTAAGCTGAGTGGCTTGAAGGGAACCAAAGCACGCAGAATGGGTGAAAGCCTATATCGCGATTCTAGAGGAAGTTCGCAAGTACATCTTGGAGCATCATACCACTGGTTTAGTCTGGAACCCCAAGGTACTATCCTCCCTTATTTGAGGAATGCCTGCTCAATCCATATCCAGGGCTCAACTGTTGAACAATACCTAGCATCGGGCAAGGCACCAGCCGCGGGTACTGCTCCACCCCCACCGCCTCCACCCCCACCCCCACCTGCCCTGGCAGCACCGCCTCCCGCCGCTGCACCCGCCGCATCAGGTCCAGCTGCTGTATTTGCAGAGTTGAATCGAGGTGAAGAGGTAACGAAGGGGTTACGCAAAGTCGACAAGAGCGAGATGACGCACAAGAACCCTGCGCTTAGGGCCAGCAGTGTCGTCCCAGCAGCTTCCAGCCGTTAGTTGTCCATTCTGATGTCACTTTGTTGCGATATGATTAATGTTCGACCGACCCTCAGCTCCTAAGAAGCCTACCAAACCAGCCAAACCCCACGCTCTTGCGGGAAAGAAGCCCCCTAAATTTGCCCTGGAGGGTAGCAAATGGGTCATTGTAAGGCCATTCATGTAGAACATACGCAGCCTTCTGACCTCTTCTCATCTGTTCAGGAATACCAAGAGAACGAGCAAACTTTGGTAGTGGAGGAAGGTCAAATCAATCAGACGGTCAACCTTTACAAGTGCAACAAGTGCACAATCCAAATTAAAGGCAAGGTTAATGCCGTCACTTTGGGTGAATTATCTCTTCCTATCCTCGTCGTGAACTATCTCTTATTGTCGGTCGTCTCCCATAGTCGGGTGCGAGAAGACCTCCGTTTTGGTTGATTCCGTGATTTCCAGCATCTCTGTGACCAACTCACCCTCATTTGCCCTTCAAATTATTGGCACAGCGCCTACAATTCAGCTGGACTCTACGGTCTCTGGGCAGATCTATCTCTCGAAGGACTGTCTAGGAACAGAGATCACAACGGCCAAGTGCAGTAGCATCAACGTTAGCCTGCCAGTTCCTGGGGAAGAGGAGGGCATTTTCGAAGAGCAAGCAGTCCCAGAGATGCTCAAGACTGTTATCAAGGATGGGAAATTAGTTACGACTGTTGTGGAACATGTGGGCTGATACCGTACCACCTAAACGTCTTTTTACTTTTTACTACTTGGAATCATTGTCGGGGAATAGACAGTTTGCCGATCCGCGATCGTAGGCATCCCTGGTGAAACTGAACCACAACCGAACTTACTCTCAACACTGTAGAGTCTGAGCTCACGATCCCCCCTTCAGACTGTAATTCGACCTAAGTAGTCATTGCTAGGCGGATTCGGTACACTACGACATGGATAACGCAGGATGGCACGCTCAAAGACGCGCAGCAAGAGTGAGCGCACGATATTCTGGCTTGCGGCCACGCCAGAGCTGTGTAGCACTGACACCAGACTCTGAAGGAACAACAGGACGCCTATCTTCGAAGAGAGGATGATGTGCACCCGTTGGATGAGAGATTCATTGGTGGACTCATTCCGGGACTGCCGCCATCCCCGATGCCTCCGCCTGTGCCAGCCAAGGATTACTTCCCCAGTGTCGTCAGCCCAACGCATTCCCAAGGGACTACAATATCTTCGAGCACGTTAGCGACTATGACCGCTGTGGAACGCTCGCAAATTCTCAGAGTCGCCAGAATGGAGCCACATCTTCAGGTATGAATTCTACTTGTTTGTTCCGGACGAGACAAATTGATACGGGCCCTCAAAGTTCATGGTTGGACCACTCCTTAGGTATGGAGGCCTACGGCATTGGACTTCACCCACTATCTGACTATGAATCAAGGTATGATACGGTTGATCACGAGAGTATATGGCACGGCGCGGCCCTTATAGTTAGTAGGTTAACTCGCGATTTAAAAATATAAGCGACTATTAACACTTAGCCTCAAAGCTGCCGATTCGGGGTCGGTATACGAACCGCATCCTATGTTGACTTACGAATGGGACCCAGATAAATCAACGCAACCGGTGGAGAATATCCTTAGGAACGGACGCGGTAGATCGTTTGAACTGGGTCCACATCCAGCCGACCCTCACTCTGTCATCCCATCTCTTGGGAGTGCAATTCATCCCAATGGCCATGCTCGGCAAGGCCCTAATGCCGTTTCACATCAAGTTCCAGGGCAGGAGATATACGTATATGTTGGCCAGGGCGGGTGAGTAGGCGAGCGCAGTCCTCTATTTCTATGGCTAAAATGACTGCAAGCACATTTACGTTTTGGCGGTTCTTCATTGACATCCCATTGGGACCGAAAGAAATGTCTATCTCATACACAATAAACAATGGTCAAGCTATCCAGTTCTTTGTCCCGGGTCGCAATGAGAACATGAAATGGGCTGCTCATTCTGTAAGTAATACATGGTAATTATCTAGCGGGTTCCACTCACATCCTTAATTGCCCAGTGTAATGGCTTTTCTGCGGGAGTAAACCCAGATGACTTCCGAGGTCCAGGGTATCAAAGCGGGTACGACCCAGTGTGGGTTGATCTACTCTCCAAACATAATCGGGAGCACTTCCACGTCATGGTTGGAGGAGGTGACCAACTATATTGCGACAGGTTCGTCTGCGCTCTCTGAACGGTCTCATGGTCTTATATCCAGCCGTTCCCCAGCTTAACTCGTGAGCCTGAATTACAAGAATGGGTCTCAGCTCTCAAGCCAGAAGCCAAGAAGACGCACCCGCTTACCGATGGTATCGCGGAGACTATTGACCATTTCTTCTTCAACCACTATTGTCAATGTTTCCGACGGGGGGCTTTTGCTCGCGCGAATAGCACAATGTATGTTCCACTATTACTTTTCTCGTTCTCTTACTCACGCCAACCACTAGACCAATGATTAATATGGCAGACGATCACGGTAAAGAGTTCTATGCGATTACACATTTCAACTCATGGAGCTCGTTCTGATACAGATCTAGTAAGTTTCCATTCCTGTCATACATCCTGACTATCAATGATTGTTTGAATTTCTAGATTGATGGGTTTGGGAGCTGTGGGTCCTGTAATTTTCGTATTCGGGATCACGTTCTGACTGAATGTGTCTTAGATCCAGAGGACCTCCAAATGGCGCCAGTATTTCGCAGGTAGCTAGCTGTACGATACCCTTCCCCTACCTCACGATGAGAGCATGTTTTCAGGATCGGTTCGAGAGGATACTTCTTCTTTCTCCTCTTTCAGTGCTTCATAAACGGTAAGTCTCGACCGCTAGTTCTACTGCTAACACTGATGTGGGCTTAGTCGAAATCGATGGTGTGGACGACAGCCCTGGGAAGCACGTCAACCGCTCTATAATTTTCGGCGGTGTTGGTCCTTACATCTCCTTGCCATCCCATTCGTTCTTGGCGTACCTTGGCCCTCAAACATATATTCTGATGCTAGATTGTCGGTGGGTAGTCTTCATATCAGCTGCCCGATATAGGCTCCTACGTTCACAATAGTGCGGAGAGGAAAAGGATCAAGTTTGTAGCGAACTTGAATACCAAAAGGTGTTCGGCCGCTTAAGGCAGCTACCACGGGGGGTTGAGCACTTAATTGTTCAACTAGGTAGGGTCGGGCTTTTACCACATCAACCGCACCTCTAGTACTCATTTAGTCTCTACTCCGTAGGAATTCCAATCGCTTACCCGCGTATGGTGTTCCTCGAGAAGGCATTAGGGTCGAAGTTCAATCCCCTCGTTGCATTGGGTAGGAATGGGTCACTTGGTCTCTCAGGATTTGTCAACAAGTTCAATGCCGAAGCTGAGCTATTGGACGACTTGGTAAGATTCTCATGCCAGTGTGGAGTGTCATTTCTTTTATACCTTTTAGAACGATCATTGGACAGCGGAATCGCACAAGGTATGTGATGCATTCGCGCGGACATTGAGGGTCGGTCTGGTCTGAAACCGTTTGTGTAGAAAGAGAGAAACTGGCTCGTTCAACAACTCCAAGTGTTTGCTCTGGAGAAAAAGATCCGGATAACTTTTGTATCCGGCGATGTCCACTGTGCTAGCGTTGGCGTGTTTAAAACTTTAACAACGAAGAAGGAACGAGCAATACCCTCTCGTGATGATCATCGTTACATGCTGAATGTCATTACGAGTGAGTGACACAGCTATTCGCGTGTTTTGGGGTACTGATGCACTCCAGGCGCCATTGTAAACACTCCTCCGTAAGTCGGACATGATCGCAGATGACTGCGGCTATTGATATCACCCTTGCATCAGTCCTAATGCTGTCATATCCATGGTATCTTCCCTCGCCACCAAGGTCCATAGAACATTACACCATATTGAGACTGATGAATCGATGGTTCGCCTGTTCGTCGGTTCTATGTTCGTAAATGTTAACGACGTTGGATCATAGATTCCTCTGTTCGATGTCGAGCCCCACGATGGCTCAAAACGCTCTCAAAAGTTCATCATGGGCAAACGGAACTGGTGTGGAGTGAGATGGGATGGACAAACGGGGGATCTCGTGTTCACTCTCTTTATCGAGAAGGAGAAAGGGGGGGGTCAAACGAAAGGGTATGTGACATATCCTTTACAGATCATACCGCTCATGTCGCAATAGGTATACTGTGCGTTCGCCCCCGCCCCGGTGGTCCTCAGCTCAATAACGCCGTTATGAGCGCACCATATTATTCCTCTCTATGTACCTCATCCAGACTGTACTACTTACTCCTGTTCTAAGACACCAGATGGCCCATCCGACGCTTGGGGAGACGGTATGAAACGGTATTGTAAGGCTTCGTCGGCTACTTCGTCCGTTGCACCGTCCCCGAACTCCGAATTGTAGCCACTGGCTATATCCTGCGCTTCGGCCATTGATGCCACCGTTGGACCAGGAGATTGTGCCTCTTTATCGAGGCCCTCATACTGGTAAGCGACACCATGTCGAAGAGGGCTAGGTTGGGCAGTCGTTGATGACAATAGGGACCCGAGATTTGGCCCAAACCTATCATCATCCAGCGGTGGAGTAGCTGCAGGCTGGGCTAGTTTCTTTTTCTTTCGTGCTTCAGCTTGGCCTCGCTTCTTTTGCCTCTGCTCTCGCTTGTCCGACTCCTGTTTCTCGACAAGTGCCCGCCGCGCGGCTTCAGCCTTGGCTTCTGCTATGTCGACTTCATCAAGGGCCCATTCTTCTTCCATGAACTCGGCGTAACGTTCGCAAATGGGGCGCCATATACGCTGTTTGCTTTCTATATCCATCTTGCTCTCCGCGTCACCGGTAAGGAGTGCATCCATGTTTGGGGGAGGAGGGTAGTCGAAGTCGGGTCCTGGGTTGATACGAACTTTGGCATAATTATAGAGGGAGATGAATGGATAGTAACCGAGCTGCCCATCGTCGAAAGGATTTTCCCTATGTTCGTGGGTGTTGTCGCGCGTCCGCCTCTTCTCTTTAACTTTGCGTGATGATTCTGTCGCTTTAAGTGGTAGATAATCGTAGAGATCCTCGAAGGCAGCTCCCTGAAATTCTCCGTTTACGAAGAAGGCGATCAAAGAGTTGGACAAGGTGGGAAGGGGACGGGTGGTTGCGGCCTCTGGCTGTATAGCTTTTGGTCGACCTCGCTCGGGGAGATTCTTAACCGTGGCAGATTTCTTGCTGGAGGGAACAGAAGAGGAACTAGTAGACTTCCCGGAGTAGTCCATGAGGGAGGTCATTTCTTTGCACTGAGGGTATTCCAATGCCTCGAAATATGTTTGCCCTCTTAGGTCGATGGCAATTCGTTGTCGCTTGAGACGAGCAGGATCGTTCGGGTCTTTGGGGTTGGCTTTGCGACGAGGCGGCAGTGAGATATACATCCCCACTACATCCCCCGACTTGAAGGGTCTCCCGTACGGTCGAGGGCGAGACAGAGTGACTTTCTCACCGCTTTTGTCGCGCATTCCATAACTATAGCCATCGAGACCCACCGGACCGTTTAAGGGTGCTTCGCGCCTCCCCCAACCTAGCCTTACATGGCTTCCTTCGGGCTGATTATTGTCTCCGGAGTGTTCGCCCCCTCCCCTCTCAATCTTCACTTCCATGAACCAACTTCCCTCACGAATTGGAGCGTTACAGCGCGCACTGCGGAAGCCCTTATCTCCCAGTAGACCCAGCCCGTCCTTCGTGACTTTGACGAATGGACTTCGGTCCTCCCAACTGATGCGGTAAGACGCCGGTGTAGTTTCAGTTGTATGACATGTTAGTATGCCATTGGAAAGGGTTGCTCCCGCCGGTATGTATCGGAATCCCATTCGATTCATGGGTAGCTGCTCGGTGTTGTAGTATTCTGAGCCCTCCGCGAAGGGCACGAAAATCGGGTCGCGGTACTTGGCTAGCGGGCCAGCAGCTGATAACCGTGCTTCTGGAGGACTACATTTCTCTTGAGTTCAATCTAGCAACAGAAAATAAGACTAAAGGTATATTTACGGAGTTGATTGTGATGCATTACCAACGTCTGAGGGAGCCGGAGAGGAAGCAGCACCAGGAACGCGCTTCCTTTTCTTTCCTGAAACCTTGGCATTGCTAGCGGTGAGCACTGTAGCTGGAGACTCTTCGCGCGAAGGGTCTGGAGATCCTGCAGCGAACATTTGAAGCAGGAGGGCTGGTGTAGACTGAACAGCAACTCAGAATCTGTTCGGGTCATGCAACAAGCGCCCATTATCAGCCCCGCGCGCCAAATCCATCAAGGCCACTTCGTAAACTAGCGCTCCAAGCATATACCACTCTTCCTACACCGCAATGTCTACTAGTCCTGCGGTCGTACGGTGAGTCGAAATGTGCGTCTACTACCCATACACGGTCTCATGTGTATGGATATAGTCGTCTCCAGAAGGTAAGTCTTTATCAACTGCTGCGAGCTACTCATTAATCAATTATGTCCATTGTAGGAACTTCGGGATATCACCTTGAATCCCATCGATGTACGTTAATATTCATACCCCTTTTCAATTGAAGGGCCTTACGAGAAGCCGCCACCGCCTAGGGGTTGAGCGTAGAACCGAATGATGATAACATGTTTCAATGGAAGTGCAGCATCAAGGCAGCAGTGCGTCCTTCTCTCCCCTGAGATGATTAAGGCCTTAGAGTTATGAAGTAGCCCGATTCGCCATACGCCAAAGGGACGTTCCACTTCACCCTTGAGCTTCCAAAGAACTTCCCCTTCAAAGCCCCAACCGTACGATCGCGTCCCTCGTTATGAACGGGCACTTACGTTCGTTAACCAGGTAACGTTTACGACGAAGATATATCACCCCGGAATCAACGACGAAGGTGCGATCTGTGTGCCAATCTTACGAGACGAAGTAAGCCCCGGACATTGCCACCACGATATGCTAGTTGCTGATTGAGATCCGCCGCTTCTATCGCAGTGGAAGCCTTCAGTGTCGCTATCTACGGGTACGTACCTGAGATTGCGTTTACATGCCAGCTTATTTTAGAGCTATATCTATTCAGTGCTCATAATCATCCAAGAAAAGCTCAACAACCCCAGCCCAGACGATCCATTTGAGCCGGATATAGCCGCCGTATGAATTCCCCCTGAGCCTCTCCCTTGTACTTTCAAATGTCCTCATGATGGCCGCAGGTTCTCAAGAACGACAAGGCAAAGTTCCTAGCGACGGCTAAAGAGCATACCAAGAAGTGGGACAGATTCGCCGCTCTGATAGCACACACACACACACTCACGCTACATTTCTCAGGTATGCCATGTGAGAATGGCCGTTGAGTAACGTAGAGGAAGCAGTGTACCCATGAATGTTTTCAGTTATAATATCTGTATTTGTTCTTGTTGAAGTCCATCTCCACTCAGGTTTGAAATCCAGAAATTGTCGCGCCTCTGAGACAAGTCCCATCGTCCACAACCGGCGGTGCTCGTCACGCTTCCCTTCGTTCCTTCTCACTTCAACCAATGATATTTTCTCTTTCGTCGTAACCACCCTCCTCCTCACGGACTTGCAACTTCTTTCCAAATTCTCATCAGACCTCCAACTCGTGTATACCACGTTGCGCATTTCCTTTCTTGTCCCCCGTCCAATAATTACTATCTCCTCAACGTGTTGAAAACGAGGGAAATATAAGTACACTATGAATCGGTTTCGGTAAGTTCTGCCATTACGTTCACCCTGAAAAGATTCTTCTATTGGCACTTGTTTCTAGCAAAAAGTCCGACGCGAAACGTAGCCAGGTCCCTCTCACTGCGCGCACCAATTCACCTCCAGTACGAGAGATACTTCCAGAACTCCCCCAGCCAGCGACTTTCGTACATCACTCATCCTTCCAGAGTAAGTGGTTGAGTCGTGTTCTTCTAGAGTGTCGCGCTTATTCTTGTCCAGTCTCTCCCGTCGCTTTACTCTCCTACGGACATCAACTGGCGATCCCATAACCTTAGACGACTTGAGAAGTCGTTTTGCAGAACAGCGGGCCAAAGGAACCTCCAACCACATCTCGGAGGAGGAAGAAGACATGATACTTGAGACTTTGGGTCGTATGCGAGGGAAGGCTCTCAACGGGAGAAATACACCAGACAATAGCCCAAGACAGATAGAATACTCCACAGGCGCGGGACGGTACTCAGTGCGATCCAACGACAATGAAGTGACAGAATTATCATCAGTTTGCTGGTTCCATCCAATCCTCACCCAGTGGGCGTTCCAACCGATATAGCAACAATTTGTTCGGCTCTGGACGCCTTCGCGATTATTCGTATGCCAGGAACGCGACACAAAGCAAGTCAGGGAGCACACGAAGTGCTCTCTCATTCACCCCCACCGAATCCTCTGCGAGTGTGAAGAATGTCGAGGATACACGGCCTGTCACGCCTGATCAATCCGGTTCTGATTCCCTGCCTTCGTCTCCATCCGAGAATCTTCATTCTTCTCAAGAAACGGCTCATGCCGGCACCCCTCCAAGTTCTGACCACTCCATAAAGCCAATGAATCCTTCTGTGCTCAGACGTGCGTCGCTGGCACTAGAGAAAGTGATCAAGGAGATTGAAGAGGAAGGTGAGGATGAGATCGTCATGCCTAGGTCAACACCTACAACTCGGTATAATGGAGCAATTGAAGCCGACCGTCCACTGGAAGTGGTATGTTCCCTCCGTTTTATCCTATGTCATACTTCTTCATCACAACCGACAGAGACAATCCATTTCTGAGACATCGACTGTGGGTGAGGTTGAGGCAGTCGTGGCCATATCCTCTGACACTCGCTCTGAAACCGGATAGCCATAGAGTCTCGCCGGTACCATTCCGTATCGCTCCTGGATACATACCCGGCATGCCGAGACCTATGACACCACGGGACAATATGGAGTTCGATGACCGTTCGCACTCAACCACCCCTCGCGCCACCTCTCCTGCCTACGCTGCTTCTATTGAACCAACTTCATCGACAACCTCCAAGATATCTAGTCTCAGCAGGTTTGAACGAAACTCCCCATCATCCCCGTCTCCAAGACCAACTTCACCTCTCACAAACGCTCCATTTTTGTCAAGATCAACGAATGGAAGACATACCCCGGAAAGCGGTTCTCGTTCGGTAGACCCCGCCCCAGATTTTGACAGTCCACTCAATTCCTCCATTCTTGGACGCCGAAGACCAGCATCCCCACTCTCTGGCCCAGCGTATCAGCCGCTTGCTGTTTCTTCGCGACCTTCAACGCCTTCTAACATAACTTGGACCCCGCCAGCTCAATCCCAACAGCCCAAAGGACACGGTCGCAATGGAAGCTGGATGAGTGATGGGACGTTCAGCAGCTCCGAGATGCACTACACAGATAACGTGTCAAGGTCGACGACACGATCTTTGCGATCGCCTGCGCTACCCGAGTCGCCCATGATCGAAGCAGTCTCTACGACGAATTCTTACTCCGCGAATGGATCAGATTTTAGACCATTTTCGCCAATAACAGGCATTGATTTAGGTCTCCCGCATATTGCTCGCTCGCCTACCCCCACACAGAACGTAACCCGATCACCAACGTCTCCCACCTTCCCAAGTTTCGACTCGCCCTCGCGAACTGGTAGTAGACGCAATTCGAGGCAAAACGCCCCATCTTCGCCCACTGCTTTTGCTACCTTCCCTTCCCTCACATTCTCTCCCATTGCCAATTCCTCTCGATCATCACTGGAGTCAACGGGATCAAGCTATCATTCTTCCGATGTCGACAACTTGAAGGAACGCGGGCTAAGCCTATTCAATGATCTCGATCCAAATCAACCCGCTTGGCATGAATTCCCTCCCGAATCTAGCTCTACAACCCCCGGTGCATCTCCTGACGATGATTGGGACATGGAGGACATTATCGCGCGTTATGCTGGTCTTCATGGGTCCGATTTCATGGCAATTCAAGAGAAGTTGGTGAGTGCCGCTGTTGCGAAGAACACACCACCGGATGTCCGCGAACGTGTCCCATCTCTTCGTCGGAGACGACCTAGTACATCTCAGTCCAATTACTCGCTGAATGGGCGTATAGAACGGGTACGTATACCGTTGTTATCGTTGAGGCCTGTATGTTGATTCTTGACTCTTTCGTAGATCGCCAGCCCTCCTCCCCAGACTCAACCACCATCTTCTCCTACCGCATCAAATACCGACCAAGCGGCGAAAGTCAATGCACTGCTCAACTCGGTAGTTGATAGTATCCAGTCTACTTCACCTCCTTCTACGACGGCTACCCTCGTAGAAAGGACATCGTCAATCAGCCAGACAGAGATATTTCACCAACAACGCGCAGAAACAGAGATCTCGCCCAGGTCTTATTTGGAGATGAAGCTGACTCGAAGGAAAGCCCTGCTTCTCCCCCACCCGAGCCCACACCTGTCATGCCAAGCGTCGCGCCTTTACAGTCACTCACAAATGCTCCACCACCGCCGCAGGAGGTTGCATCCCCCAAGCCTGCTCCTACTTCCCCGCTGTTGTCCCCATTGCAGCAATATCGCAACGCTTCTACACCACGACTTCCGCAAGGTCCGGAAGAAGTTGCTGAGTTGCACAGGGCTGTCCAGATGCAGGCGGAAGCCGCTACCAGGGCGCTCAGGATGCCCCCTCCACCTTCGAATCACAACGAGAGCACCGGAATACTGTCCAGTAACTCGATCTCGCGGAAGCGTATTAACCCTGGCCTGATTGGAAGCCCGACGTTGGTGTCCTCTACTGCAAGCGTTGATACAATTCCCTTGCGTCCACCCTCATCTGGGTCTGGTAATTATGGCGGTCCCTCCAAAATCAGTCAAAGATTCAGGAAATTCCGAGGGACCCTCAAGGCGAAACCTCACACCCCTGCTGGTGGCGAGATAACACCATATCCTATGGATGTCAACGAGGTGTCGCCGACAGGCCAGGCCGCCGTATACGATCCTTCGCGACTTAATCCACCTGGAAAGACCACACCCTCCAGTGCCACCGACTTCGGTCGAGCGAAGGTGACTGTCCCCAGTCCTCCTGCTTCCGCCGGTCCTGGTATCAAGGGCTTTATGGCACGCTTCCGGAGTAAAAAGGCACTCGAATCCTATCAGCAAGAGCCCGACAAACGACCCGCCTCCCACTTGCCAGCTTCCTCGCATCTGCCTACGTCACCATTGTCCAATCGACGACCTGCCACCGCCGATGCAGCCGGCTCGTACTCGTCTATCTCCAAACTAGCTGCATTCAATCCCCACCAGGAGCTTAGCTTTACTCCAGAGAAAGAACCCGCGCCCGGTGCTGAGTCGGAGGCAATTGATCAACTCTTCAGGGCCGCTGAAGCTCTGTCTGTCGATAGACAAGCCCTCACCGCGTTGCTGCGTAGTGCATCCTCCTCGTCGAAAACGACTTTGACCAGGAACCCTTCCATGGCACGCGCGCCACAACCTGATATACCTGAAGAGCAATCCTCTTCACCTCCACAGATTATCACTAGTAGCCGCCCAAGTATTGACGGCTCAAGGCCAAGTGAAGATAATTCGGTCAAGAAAGGGTCTATTCGACGTCACGTCGACGCGCTGCGTCCTCCACGCGAGTCGTTAGATGCCCCAGCTAGCTCCATCGTCAGACGGACAATAATCCTCGCTTCGGACACACGATCTTCGACATTTGACTTGAATACCTTATTGAGGAAGTCCTCTAACAGGAGAAAGAGAGCTAGCGCTCAATCATTCTCCAATCGGTCCGTTCATGACCGTGTACCTACTCCTCCTCCCCCTCGGTCGAATGCTTCACGCCGATTTTCTCAGGACCCATCTCCGCCAGTCCCACACCTCCCCGGATCTTCCTCTCCAGGCGACTATCTTGCAGTTCCAGCCCTTTCCAATGGCACCGAAAAACCCAATTCTGCCGCTTACGATTCACTGTACGTTGCCAAACCTGGGTTTTTGTTCGCATTTGACCTCCTCGTGTAGCTATGATATGTATGCAGGTGATAGGGTTCAAAGTTCCGCCGGTGGGGAATATGATACCGCACAATTGCCGCGCCACGAGACACCAGTTAATCCTGAAGCTGGCACGGCTTTAGAGGTGATTGAACTTGCCAACGGCGAAACTATCTGGTAAGGCCGCATCCTTTTCTTGCAATGACGCAAGACCGACCTTCTATCCAGGTCTATAGTGAACGGGCTTCGTGATGATGATGTCGAATCAGTCTACGCTCACCGAGCTAGTTTTGCATCAGAATACTCATCTCGCGAAAATGGTGATGGTGTCCAGGTGTTCTTTAAGGAACACAATCGAACAGGTTCCAAAGGCAGTGCATCTTCTTTTCTTTCTCGTAAGAAGTCGCAAGCTAAGCATCGACCGGAAACTAAGGTTAGCCAAGAACCCTCTTGCGTAACCACCGTCCCTCTTATTTGCTATCACCAGGTGTTCTACAGCTCCCCGGCTCAAATCGGCCGTCTTATCGAGGATCTTTCTCAGACAATGGACTCCGGGTCTTTCAATATACTACCTACCAAACCCGCAGTAGGTCACTCGACGACCTCCTCAGTGTCGGATGCGAACTGGACAGTGGAAGAACGTTTGGAACACATGTTGGGCTCCATGGCAAAATAGAATCGTCTCCTTCCCTTTCTCTGCGTGGATTACATGCTTTTATTTGTGGTGGACTCTCGTTGAATCTATTAACGTTGTTATCTTTGCTGATCGTAAAGTATCCATTCCCTGTCGTTATCATAATACCCAGCATATATATTTTACATCCCATGAATGTCTATCCATCTGTTGAGCGACAAAGCAAGCAGTGATTCGAGAAGTAGGAGGTCGTGGCTGAAGGTATATTGTAGGATGCCATGTGCTGGTCCTACTGGTGTAGCCTGAGGCTGGAGAGTATATATGGCTATGTGGCGGTTACCAGGGGCGTATAGCTATCCGGGTGCCATTCGTTAGATCGTGGCTATAAGTTATGTATGACATGCAGGCGTACATGGTATGAACTCTGACTAGGTCTCCATTCATATCTTTGACCGTCTGCAGAGGTGAAGCACCGACCACTGTCAAGGGTCATGAACTGATGTTATCAAAATACAGGAGGCACGGAAGGGGAATGGGTATTCACGTATTACCGGAGGCGACGAGCTGTGACATGGGGAGATACCGGCGGCCAATGGACGCTCGTCCTAGGTGATTGCCAGGGGCCCACTCGAAGGAAGCAACATGTTCCCTGTCATTCCGAAATACCTGGGCGAATGCTGGTTGAATGTGATACAGCCTCGTGTGGCGTTGACGGATGAGAGACTCGTACCGTGGTCTTGACCGCGGACATCCCACCCAGCTCGGGCGTCTCAAAACATATGAGGACCGGCTTGGTGTCCTCCCCTATGATGACCCAGTGCCGAGGGTCGTCTCTGCCGGTGAAGAAGAGATTGAACGTCGTTGGAGCCATGGTTTTCTGAGACCTTCATTGGAATGACAAAGTTCTCTACTTATACTAGATACCAGTGGACTTTATCGACCCCTGGCTCCCGTGATTGCAGAGCAGCTGGGAATTTCCCATCGATGGTGGCGCCGGAAAAAAGTGGGCATTGGAGGGAATGGACTCTCTCATATTCGCAGATGTGAATAGCTTGCCATGGTTTCTAGGCGCTGGGCCGAGTGTGTATACAACACACATTTCGTCCTGTCAAACCACTAAAAGGCTAAACCAACATGGCTTACGACCGAATCTTGCCCCAATATAGTCTCCGGTGTTCCCACATAATATTGCTCCAAAAAACGTGTGCTATTCCGTCCCCCTTGAGGGCATCTAGTAGAACACTCGCGGTGCGGTAGAAGAATCAAGCGTTCACCTTCCAGAGCGGCCGTTTGCGCATCTTCCTGGCCACATGTACGGCACTCCCATTCGTGTTCCCCCCTCCGAACGCAAGGACCACAGTTTCCTCAGCTCCCTGGCCTCGTGCAACGCCATGTTTTCTCAATTCCACAGCCTCTTTGGCAAATCCGTACCGAGCACGGTCGGAACCTAAGGCACAACACAATAAGACCGGCGTCAGTTTAATTATCGCGCCACGCAGCTGACCATGCAGGCACTCCCCAAGAGGAGTCCGTACAAAGCCGGGCAAGGGGCACTCACCTATCTGGAACGTGGGCGACTCGACTGCAGCCTTGAATATCTCAAACGGCACGCGCGAGAAAATCTGCAGGAGCACTTCACGACCGCTTGGACCTTGGGGTTGTTGGGTTTGAGATTGGGGTGGGGACGTGGACGTGCCGCGCGCATCAAGGACCTCAGGAAGGGCGACCACCAAGAAGTGGAAGACGTCCTCGCGTAGCCTATCCGCATATACACCGAATATAGTGGTCGGCCGGGGCTCCGGAGTTGTTGAGCCATCCGATGGCGGTGGGAGGCTGCCGATAAACTCTATCCAGTGCACAATATTCTCGACGGAGAGCGACTGTCGGCAGGACTCGTACGCGTACTGACATAATTCCTCCATGCCGCCAAGCAGGCAGCCTGCGGCAAGGACAGCACGCGCATTATCAGGCCGGATGTTATTCAGAGAGATTGGCGAGTAGAGATACCCAAGTGCTGTAAGTTCGTGCAATTAGTAAAGGCCAGAAAGATCCAGAAGCCGCCCAAGCGCTTACCAATGGCAAAACCCTGGAGATGATAATCGCGGGTTTTAGCAACGAGCTGTAAGCGGAGATAGGAAAGGACTCGCACCTCTTGAGTTATTTCAGGTTCTTGCTCAACCTGCACGTATATGGTCCGCACCCCCCCAGTCTGGGGCGATGTTGACATTAAATGCACAAGGTACGGTGATCGTGACAAGATGATAGCATGCAGGCGATATACACTGTGATATACATGCTGGCGTGGAAGAGTTGAGTGTTCGTGTCCCCCGTCATGAACGGAATACTCACAAGGTGTGTATCAGCGTAATTCTGTTTTCCATATCGTGTTATCCGGTCAGTCTGGCCCATTCATTTGGCGAGAGACGAGACTTACACCTGTCTGGAATCCAGACTGATAGATGTGGTTGACGATTCCCTCGAACTGGTTCTGATAGACTGGTCTGCACGTTTTCGAGAAAGCAGAGAAACGCGCGCCGACCAAATTGAGCGTCAAAAACCACAAAGACATATATTTAGCAACTATGCCACGGTAGGCAGCGCAGAAAAAGCGCACCTAGAGTCTCCGTTCAAAGGATAGGCCGATGACGACGCGGGGGACCCGTTGATGCTGGCGTGGGTCGCACTATGTGAGGTTGTGCCGTTCGTAGTTACGCCGTTGCCATTCAGGGTGCCGAAGGTGGAGGGAGATGTCGACATGGCGCTTTTTGTATGGAAGGAATAGGACAACACGAGAACAAAGTACAAAAGGAAAGCTGAGATTTTGAAGGAGAAGGACGCGAGACGACGACGAGCAGCGAGTCGGTGTTGGGGTGGAACAAGAAACGCAAGTCACGCGTGACGACGAACTCCAATGCAGATTTAGCGCCAGTAGCCTCCTAGTAGGACACTGTCTACTGTACAACAGAAATCCAATTCACCATTTCCTGCAGTGTAAGAACTCGCCCGTACATCGTCCCTAAGCTCTGCACATCCATAGAGACGAAAGATTGCATGAGGTTATTAGTGACACCCGCTTCAGCAGCCTTCTTCCCAACCAGACACGGATGGTCTGGCGGAGGCTTCGAATATTCTGGCCGCTGACCTTCGATTTGTAATTGTGACGGTGAGGGCAATAGCTGGCGTTCGGTCAGTTCAATGGAGATGACTAACACTCGAGATAGTTCACCATATGTGATCGATCGCTTGCAAAGTAATCGATGTAATCCTGGCCAGGTACGACTCTGAACATACTGTAGGCAAAAGGTGCCCATAAATCGCCGCATATTTTGATTGGATTTCAAGCATTCTACCTTTGGAACCGTGCAGGGCACGGACAGAACGATTGGGTGATGTATCCTTCAGAAGATTC
Organism: Pleurotus eryngii var. eryngii; assembly: GCA_029467805.1. Classification (NCBI taxonomy): domain Eukaryota; kingdom Fungi; phylum Basidiomycota; class Agaricomycetes; order Agaricales; family Pleurotaceae; genus Pleurotus; species Pleurotus eryngii. The sequence goes on from SZVJ01000012.1 coordinate 3,512,453, forward strand.
GAGGTGAGTCGCACGGCCTCATTCCGTGACCATCCGGAAAGACTCACTCTCCGCAGGACACGGTAAGCCCAAGCGTGTATCAAAGTCGTAAACCCAACAACGACATATTGCGCCCGTGGTATCGCCCAGATCATCAGCACCATCGGATTGCTGAGGCCCCGACGAAGATGCCGTGCGCAGACGCAGAGCCATCACGACATGGTAATCCCATACGACTGGGTATAGATCGTGCTGTGCGAGCTTCTGGTTCCATAGAGCTACCTAGACAGAGGACATTACTCGGGAGATCACACGTGTAATTTGGGAAATCGATGGACGTACGGACTTGTCGACATTCGATATGATGATTGCAAAAACATCCCAGGAGGCAGTGATGTGTTGTGATAGAAGAAATTGCTGAATCAGGAGGTAAACGTTCTCTTCACACCAGAAGCCCGTGGACTTGAATTCTGCAGGCAACGGAGGAGGGCAACCAGCCATGACGTCACTCGCACCCGAAACCGGTCCAACCACGGCCCCTTTCCATGCGCGTTCCGCCACGGTGCGCCGCTTCCAGCCCGAGCATTGTTCCAAGCAACATGTCGTATCGTCGTGTCTTTCTTCACCAAAATTCCATGACATTCCACCGCGCGCAATCAACTCGCAATCTATTCGCTTGATGGATCATACGGATTCTTTTGCCTCCGGTCTTTTCTCTGCTTCTTCAGCCGCGTTTGTGCACATTCCGTCACTTTACAAGCACGGCATCCAGTATGCATCATTCTCTGCGATTCGAGTACAGCGACGACTGGCGTGCGTACGCGATGCGGGACCCGTCTCCTCGTCCCATGACGCAATTGGAGCAGTGTATCCAACGCGACGTGCTTCCGCGTTCCCTTTTGGGACAATCTGCACTTCACATGCTACCACTTTCGAGTTTGTTCGATGATCCTTGGTGTCACCCGTATTCAGAACGGAGCAAATGTTGTACATTGCACCACAAATACGATAGTTTATGGACAAATCATTAATGATAACTTGTTTTGAGGTATACGGTGTCCAGATGACAAGCAATCCAAAGGCCCTGTATCGTCTCAGCCACAAGACAATACCGCTCAGGATACATGTACTCACATGGGGTACGATGGTGCGTAACGGTCGTAATCGTTGCGGGGTCCCTCAGTATCTGAGCCCCTTCTTCTTCAACACCAGGTCTGGTGACGAGGTCTCCTGCCTGAATGGCACGAAGACAGGCTGAGGGGGCGACGAAGCGAATGGTCGAGGTTGTGGTGATTGGAGGGTAGGCGACGAGCCCTGTGATGATGATGGGGAAGACGACGGCGACGATGTTTGCGACGTGGAGGCGCGGGGTCGCTGAGGGATCGCGTAGCGCGACGGCGCAGGTGGCTGGGGGATGACACCAGAAATATTGGTGAACGGGTGCGTGGCGAAGGGGTCGAACGAGTCCAGTAGCGAGGATTGTGCCATTATTTCGAACGAGTTCGAGTTGCGAGTTGGTAGGGAGGGCTAAAGTTCGCGTGAAAGTTTTTGGACTTGGTTGCAACGGATGAAAGAGGTGGTCGGTTTATATAGTGGTTGTGAAAACGCAAGGCGGGGAAATTGTCCGACAAGGCTCCGTCACGAGGTCGCTAATTTCACTGGTCGAGCGGGTATAGCTCTGATTCACATGGCACCCCCTCACAGATCGCAGGCCGGCCTGTATAAGATCCGGTCAAAAGCGACGCAGTGGCAGGCACGTGCCGGCTACCCAGTAACGCAAACATCCTATCTGGTCGTGCACGCAAACCTACGTAACGTACAAACTTTGCCTTGAGCTTCGCAAGGAACGGCAGAAGCGAAATGTGGCCGAGATAGCTGTTCTTGCCGGCGCCCTTGGGTCTTGGCGAGTGGTTCGGCGCCTGCGTGGGTCGTAGAGTGTCACTTGCGACATTGGTTTCTTCTGAGTGCTGATTGTCAGTCCAAAGACGGGCCGTGCGGTGGATCCGCTCGCTTGGATATCTAGCGAGCAAACAACGTGTATGGTCCCTTTTGCTCTCATCTGTCTTCCTTCATAAACCTAAGCGAAGAAGGGATCAGGCTCAGGTCTCGAAGGAGGGCTGCTCTCGAAAGAGAAGTACACACACTGGTCAGCTGGTGAGTCTGTATCGCACCGCCCAAGGCTGAGTGTGTATGTCGAAGGCACATTACTAGCACCTTGAGCACAGCTGGCGTGATAAGATTGTCTCAATCTCGAGATACGAACAAAGTTAGTATGGCACGAACATTGAGCAGCACCCCAGCAAAGCAGGTTCTGGGCCCGCATCTCCATTAGTTTAGGTTCAATTGACTGTAGCAGCTCGATGACAAGTGGTGCTGCTGTAGCGCGGATGGTATCGAAACTCCGTTTCAAGGTGGATTCCAGGAAAGTTTAGAACAGCATAAGCCCCGATGGGAGAAACCAACCAAATCAGCGGGTCAGGTTTCAGAGAGTGGTGCCACCCCCGCAATTGATGAAGAGCGAGTGAAAGCGGAAGGACGATAGAATGGGGCCGTGGATGGAGAGTTTGATGGAAGCCGCGGTATGTCTTTGTCCAGGCATTCATATCACGCACATGACGAGTTAAAGACCTCTTTCAGGCCGGGTGATTAAGTATACGATAATAGACATGCAGCACTGCCAAGCTGCCTCCGGACATCGTGGAAGTCAACGTCATGCGCTATAAGGTTATTGTTTTTGTGAGATATTCCTTTTCGGAACGAGAACATGCTCACAGTCTTCGACTTCTCCCCAGCGCTGAATTTGGCTGTCCACCTCGATCTGCGCAGCCTTAGCGGCCTGCTCTATGCTCAGCTGCTTCTTAACGAGGGCAAGGGCTATTAAGAACGACTTGGTGGTGTACGTGGCCCGCTCCATGGCTTCGCGTCGAAAGTTAGTTAGTTTGCTGCCCGGCATTCCGATATGAAGGGATGTTCACTAACCAGCCATCTCCCATGGATCAAACGTATCCAACACCGCGCCAAGTTTGCGTTTAGTCTCCTCCGGCTGCTCGCTCAGCAGGATGGATTCGGACGTCTGGATCTCGACATCAAACGTCGATCTGGCCCATTCTAACAAAGGCACCCAGTGCGTGGACTGCAGCTCTGCAAGCAGCGGAGGCTCTTCTTGGTGAAAACTATTCAAAACGGTAAGTCGGAGAAAGGTCGGTCCGAGACGGGAGCCATACCAGATTGTATCGGTGTCCAGGTATTTTAACAAACGCATCACGCACGTCACGGCGCGTCTTTTCATCCGACATTGCGTCCAAAGCTCGGGAAGCTATCGAAGTCTTGGCGCATGCAGTTGGTTAGGATAGAATATTTAGCAGCATTAATTGCCGTGAACGTACCATAGGCAAAGCATGCGGCTTCAGCATCGTCTCTTGGTTATCCCATTCCCAAGCGATGAGCGTTGCGACGAGCCGCTTGCTCTGTGGGAGGAGCATCTTATTCCCCAAGGGCGTTTTCAAGGCCCGTTTATCCAGAGTCACCGCAAGCGAGTCGCCGTGCGTATCGATTCCGACCGTCTTCCAAAACCGCTTCAACGTCGCTTCAGCACCTGAATCACAAAACGCGTTCAAGAATATGAATGAGCATGACATTAGTAATAGAATTTAGAAAACAGAATATATTGCGTACGGTTGGTTTCTGAAATGACCGGTCCGTCTGGACGCATGGTCTCTGCTGCTGCGAGTGCAGAGTTCCATCTCATGCAGCGCAGCGCCTGCCTGCCGACGGGTGCTCTCCGAGTTGAGCAAAGTTGGAGGGAAGATCGCAGCATTTTTGTGGCGGAAGCAGACCAGTACGCCACGTGCTCCTTCCCGACGCTCCGCAGAATAATTTGGCGTCTAAATAATTCTTCTTACGTCGCACGACGGCCAAAGTGGCTACGGTGCTATTTGTCAAAACTCAGTTGAATGTTCCTCCTTCCATTAAAACCACCATGTACCCCCGCGCAAGTACCTCCCAAATTCCTATTTCTAAGTATTTCTCGCCACCTGGCAGGAAGCGCGCAGGCTCGGAGGTGATCGATCTCACCCAGTCTGACAGTGATGATTCGGAACCGCGCTCCTCTCAAAGGGCTCAGAAACGCGCTAGGACAACAGTAGCGCCTGCTTCATCCCAGGGCCTGCGCGCGGCCGGTAGACCTTCGGTGGAGCGATGGCGATTCACGCCGTCGCCCCTCAAGACCGTGAGTACTGGTGATGCAACCGCTGTGCTGCCTGAGGTTCGGGAGGCATTTCGCCGAAAGCTGCTCACCGGTGGCCAGGTGGGTGGAGAACCACCGTCGACACCGAAGGCCTCAAAGGGCAAGGGCAGAGCTCAAGAACCACAAGAGGAATTCACGGCCAGTCCTATAAGTTCTGGCTTAGGCTCGCCGCCATCGGACGGTGATCAGGCTTTCAATGCGTTGACAGCATTGTTCTCCAAGAAGTCGAAGGGGAAGAATATTAAGGCGCCTCCAGTCCGCAAAATGGTTGCCAAACCTCTGGAGCGAGTTGGACCCAGTGGGCAGACTTATACACCGCTGGAGGAACAAGTAAGCACTCTCATGAATCAGATGACCTCACTTTACACCTTGGTGTATGCAGATCCTGAAGTTGAAGGCCGATAATCCGGGGACACTTCTGATGGTGGAGATAGGCTACAAGTACAAGTTCTTCGGGGAAGACGCGGAAGTAAGTAGCCATAATACGATGGGCGCTCGTTGAACGTTAATGGCATTACCTTGACCTATAGATAGCTTCGAAAACACTTGGTGTAGCTTGTTACCCCCGACCGGAATTTCTCGGTCGCTTTCATTCCAGTTGACCGGCTGAATATTCATCTTAAGAAGTTCGTTTGTATATCGTCACTGCTTAGGCCATGCTAAGGACAATTGTATGTAGCCTTCTGTCTCAAGGACATAGAGTTGGAATTGTACAACAAACGGAAACCGCTGCGCTGAAGAAGGTCAGCGACACAAGAAACGATGTCTTCGAGCGAAAGCTCACGCACCTTTACACAGCGGCAACGTGAGTCTCGTTCCGAATTGAACAATATTGGTCTAAATATGTCCCGCAGATATGTTGACGAAATTGACTCAGTTGACGATACGGACAAGTACATATCTCCCCCGTTAATGTGCCTTATAGAGAAATCCAAAATGGGTGCTATGCAAGTGAACGTGAACATCGCGATGATCACTGTCTGTCCGCACACCGGTGACGTCGCTTGGGATGAGTTCGAAGGTACTTCTTCGTTATAGCTTAAACAGCCGGCGACTAACGTGGAGTGAATCACAAGATGGACCGATGCGGATAGAACTTGAGGTACGTTAATAGACTTCGCTGCTCAGTGGCGGACTGGGATGCTTAGAGTCAATTAAGACAAGACTCGCACATACGCAACCCGCGGAGCTCCTCCTCCCCGCAGAGTTATCGAAGGCCACGGAGAAGATGTTGACGCATTTCACGACGTAAGTCTTTTCCCTCAGACGATATCACAGTGGGTGACGCTACTCTAGTATGTCTCCAACAGGTCGCAGGACCCCCGTGGAACGATTCGCCGCGAAGCTCAGCTACACGGACGCTTTCAAAGTGATTACCGAATTTTATACGGACAAGGACAATGTTGCAGGTGCTTCGGAGAGCTTTCGTTCCGGTATATGAATGCTTTCGCAAGTTGAATATGCTGCGCGCTACTAACTCATGTTGATATCTTACAGGAGAACTGCTGGCCACCGTCACCGGCTTCCCTCAACAAGTCGTAGTCACTCTCGGACACGCCATCAAACACCTCTCCGCTTTCGGTATCGCAGACGCGTTTCGCGAAAACCAAGTTCTTCACCCACTTTGCGACCAAGACGCATATGCTGCTGGCAGCCAATACCCTCGCCAACCTTGAAATCTACCGTAACGAAACCGACTTCACGACCAAAGGCTCTCTCATCTCGGTGCTGGATCGTACCAAGACCAAGTTTGGAGCACGGCTATTGCGGCATTGGGTGGGAAGGCCTTTGATTGACAAAGCGCAAGTATAAATTGGTGAACGGTTCGAAGTTACGTTCCTAATCTTGAATAAATAGGGCTTTGCAGGCTCGTGTTGATGCAGTTGAAGAACTCAAGACGACAAATCACGGACATCTAGCAGGGCTACAGGCTGTTCTCTCCAAACTACCTGATCTAGCTAAAGGTCTTTCGCGAATACAATACGGTCAAGTCAGCCCTCTCGCTAACAATGTATGGCACCCTTGATCTGACTAGCATCGTTGTTAGTGTACTCCTCGCGAATTAACGCTTCTATTGCGCGCATTCGAGAAAATCGGCAATGCATTTGTAGCTGTGGACTCCCCTTCCCAAGTTGGCTTCAAATCTGACGTCCTCAACGATATCATATTTGCGCTCCCGAAAATCAAGCAACCTATCAAGGATACAATGAGTCAAATCATCCTGAAAAAGGCGGAGGAAGGCAAGAGGGTTGAGATGTGGGCTGACATCGAGAAGTTTCCCGAGCTCAATGACTTGACCTTGGTAAGTCTCTCCCGTGTGTAAGAGATTACATATATTCACGCATTCCCAGGGCTTGGACCTCAACGAAGTGGATATCTTGGATGAGTTGAAGGCAGGTACATAACTCATTTTCTTCAAATAAGTGCCTTCGTTGCTGACCTCTAAACATAGTCCAGAAAGCCCTACGACGGCCCTCCCTTAAATGGGCTTCTCATCTAGGCGAAGAAGTAAGTTCCTTCGCCATCTACGAAGATCCTGTATTAAGGTGTCGATGGCGCAGTGCCTCGTTGAGCTGAAGAAGGCGGACAACATTCCAGTCCCTGATGATTGGATATTCATGTCTGGGTATGTTAATCTTATTTGGTGTATCTTTGGCCTGCGTCGAACTGGTGCTTTAGGACAAAAATCGTCAAGAGGTATCACACACCTCAAGCGAAGCGATTGCTTCAGAAACGCGCACAATTCACGGAAGCGATCCAAGTGAGTTTTCCTCGCCTTTATCTTACCATTGTTAACATCCTTCGGCCCGGCAGAGGGAGGCTCATCGGGCGTATATATCGTTCCTGAAGGAAATTACAGATGATCATTATGGTGTGCTCAGACACGCTGTGAATCAGTTATCTATCGCGGATTGCCTGTTGAGTTTGACGAAGGTCGCGCTGGAAAACGATTACTCTCGGCCAGAATTTATAGATGGTGACGCCCTTGAGATCGTAGACGGACGTCATCCTATGATCGAAAAACTCAGTTCGGACCCTTTCGTAGCGAACAGCGTGGACATGGGTGTCCGTGAACCCAAGAGCAAGATCATCACGGGCCCAAATATGGGAGGGTATGGCTTCTTTGAATGGACCCTTGGATAGTATTGATGTCCATACTTCAGGAAAAGCTCTTGTGTCAGGATGGTGGCTCTCATTGTGCTCATGGCCCAAATTGGTTCATATGTACCAGCAGCTTCGTTGAAGCTCGGCCTTGTGGATGCAATTCTCACTCGGGATGGGAGGTGAGGTCTTTTCGAAGTATTCCCCATGCCAACTTACTGACTCCTCGGAACTGAACAACAAGCCTCCGATGACTTGTCGAGAGGTCGATCAACCTTCATGGTCGAAATGACAGAAACCAGTGAGATATTGCAACTTGCAACCCAGAGAAGCTTGGTTATTCTCGATGAGCTAGGCAGAGGGACTTCCACATTTGACGGGGTAATGCTCTCGCCTATAATTCAGTTAATCACTCGTTGACTTGCTCTCTAGATGGCAATTGCGAGTGGTGTGCTACAGCACCTAGTCGATATCACTGACTGTAAGACGCTGTTCATTACACATTACCCCTCTATCGCAAAGGAGCTCGAGGACAAGTATCCGTCCAAACTACAAAACCTCCACATGGGTTACGATGCAGAGGATCGCGTAGACGGTATTAAGGATGTCACTTTCTTCTACTCTCTTACGCGGGGACTTTCACAACGTATGTTCTCATTCCAACCACGTCCTTGGCGAAGCCGACATAAAAACCATGCAGATTCCTTTGGGGTGGAGTGCGGGCGGTTAGCTGGATTGCCGGAATCTATATTGCAGACGGCTGCTGCAAAAGCGTCGTCCTTGCAGATCTATGTCGAGCGGCGGAAGGCCGAAAATCGGTGGGTACACCTTTTGGGAAGCGAGCCCCAGCGACTCATCATCATCACAACAACTTGCTCCAGAACGCGCAAAGCCGTGAGCGCAATTACAAAATGCCTCCTCAACCCAGAACAGGTAGATAGCCATGAAGTAGAGCAATTATTGGAAAGCATCAGAGCGGTACATCTCAGTATGACATTTAATAATTAGATCGTTGAGATGCATAATTCTATTTTTTCTTGCGCTTTGGTTTTGGAGCGGTACTCTCCTCGCCCGTGGCTTCTGCGGCTTTTCGTTTTGTAGCAGCTATCTTGGTCACTTTCGCCATCCGACCGCACATAGTCGCCAGAGCAGGGGAACTCTTGTATCGTGGTGCAGCTGAAATCTTTGATTGTAGTGTAGTCCATGTTCAGGTAACCAGATACCCTCCGCGCCATCAGTAACATTGACGGATGTCTGTCTTTGAGCCAGCAAGCCCAACTTAAAGAGCTCTTTCATTTGCGGCGTGGAAAGGACGAGCTTCTCTTCAACGGCGGATGAAATGACGTCGTACAAAGCCTTGCGCAAATTGGGCATGAAGCTTACAACCTTACTTGGTCGATCATCCTGATCCTAAGGAGCGTCAACTCAGTTACCCAGGGGAACGGTAGATTAGATGCTTACGAGCTTGGGGAGTTGAGATACCATCACATGGACCAGATGATAGGCTTGACACTGTCGATATACGTTGACAGATCTTGAAGATAGGTCTAGCAGATCGTCTCCAAGCTTCCAGCCCAAAGAAGGGAAGCGTTGTATGAAATCTTGGAAGAAGGCCGGGTTGAAAGCAGATCCCTTTCGCGTCATGAAGTCTGTCAATGAGGCCTTGTATTCCTTGAGAACGGATGCTTCGGAATCGGCAATAATCAGTATTTTCGACGCATAAAGGCTGCACTGGCTGAGGGCTGCGAGAAGACTTGAGTAGCGAGGCTTCCTGGCGCGAGTGTGAAGTTCGCTGAGGGCATTGCTGATGTTCTTCACGTTCGGCTCCAGCGGCAACTCCTTGGCCTTGCCGATGCGAGATTGAAGGATCCCTCGTGCCTTGTCGGCCAACTGTTGCTCGTCCGATCCGCAACCAGCGACAAGATCTACCAGAGGCAGTATAAAGTGTAGAACCAGATGACTAGATGGTTGCTTCTTTATGAACATTTCTACGAGATCTAGAACACGGTTTTTGAAATGCGTGGCTTCTCGCTGTGCGTTGGTGTCTTTTGACAGAAAGGTCAGTGTGTTGCATTGCGATAAGATGCGAAAATTAGTTTACCTTTGCCATGCTTCTCATTTGCTCGAGAGCGGAATATTTCTGCAAGCTGCTCATCTACGGCCATCATCTGGTCGTCATCCATCAGGTCATCGTCATCGTCCTCGTCATCCGCGAGACCGTTAGCCCGTAACGCATCTTCTATCTTTCGCCGGGTTTCCAGGTCCTCCTCTTCTTCCTCGTCCCCATCCCCGTCCTCTTCTTCCGACTGGTCCTCTTTTGTTGATACCTCTCCATCAACCCCTTCGTCTTCTTCGTCTTCTTCTTCGTCTTCTTCGTCTTCTTCATCATCCTCATCATCGACGGGGGCTGGGTCTCGGCGTTCTAGTTGCTGGGCGCGGTTGGTGTGAGTGGTAGCGCGGCGCCGTTGTCACTGAGCCACTTACTGTGAGGATCAGATCGACGGTCGTACTTGTGACAGATTCGGACAACAACCCAAAAACCTGGCTGCCGACAGTACGCAAATAATTTGTAGAACGCTCCATGAACCCAATTATCACGTCGACCAGTATGTCAATGGGTTCAGGGTCAGTTGTCTCGACTTTATCCTTCTTCAACTTTTTCTTCTTCTCGGGAAACATTTTCGTGATTCCTTCAATGCAGGTCTGGGGGAACACACCTTATTAGAACGGTAATGGGAATTTAAGAAAGTCATAACTTACGCTGAGGGTGTCAAAGTCAGGAGTATCCGCACAGTATTGTTGGACAACCGTGGCTGCAAGTAAAAGCTCGGCGCCTTTGGCTGTCATTTGATCCGCCGATTTCTGGGCACGAATTTAGGGATAGTCGGCCAACATGAAATCCTGAATCACCTTCCGCAGCATAACCAAAGTCTCGTTTGCTGATGCAAGAACTTGTCTGTTCTCTTCATCGAAGGCATGACTCGGTTTGACGTATTTTTTTAGACCCTCCATCTTCGTGATTGTCGATAAAGTCCTGCACACCCAGAGTTGGCCATCGGATGCGACCCCGGGAATTTTGGCCGATTTAGCGTCGCCTACCGCAGACAAATGAGAACCGGAGGGAACATAAAAAGAATAGGCCTTGCATACCTTTAATGGTTGCAACTTGGTTCGTGAGTTCCCCAAGGCATGTCAGCAGTCGCGTGCGGCAGTCCTGACGTAGTTCGCCTGAGAGATTTTGCGTCGGCAAGATAGCCGTTTTGTCTGTAGCCTTCTTGTAAACAAAGAGACCGTTTACAAACTAGCCAATCCAGAATATCTTGAACCCAGTTATCATTTTTTGGGACGGAACCGTTGCGGACCAACGCTGCTATCTGATCAATGACCCACGATCGTCTTGCGTCTCTTCCTTGGATATCCTCCCTGGGCAACATTAATGAGATTCAGCAGTGCCAAAAGCATACTTACTCAGCAGGGGTGTCGGCCATTTGCTGAAATAGGTATTCGATATACTGTTGGATGCCTTCGGCGTCCATTGAGGCAAGGATAGTCTCGACTGTCTTGGTCTTTGTCAAACGATCAAACTGTCTGTTACCGTTAACGCCAGTGAGTTGAAGAACGAGCGCGAAACCAAGTCGAGGGTTGTTTTTGACAGTTGCTTGAATATCGGTGGCCTGGAAGATACGAGATGAGTATAGAGACACAGAGTGAAGTAACGTGGAATGCCCTCACTACTTGCTTTGCAGCCTTGTGCAGGTACCTATCTTGATGTGATAGATGATTAATCCACGTCCTCATGAAGTTCTTGGTGAACAGCATCGATAGAGTAGTCCCATCTAAGCGCGGCAAAGCCGCTTGGAAGACCTGAAATCCCCAGTATTTACGCTGCGGTGACGAATTTGAGGCAAAAGAGATTCTGCAGCATTAAAAGTCAATTAACATAGAACGGGAACTTCGTACGCAGACAATGTACCATCAACGACGACTCGGAAGAATTCCTGGAAGGATACAGGTGGAGCTGGACTCTCTGAGGCAAAGAAGCGGTCGAGGATGGCCTTCCAAGCAAAGTGAATCTGAGGTTTCCAACCACCAGCCACGGATTTTGAGCCTTCATTCTCGTCGTCTTCATGACTTGACTCCTGTACAAATGAATGGTATTAATATGGGGTATTTTGCGTTCGGTGTCAACCATGCCTTCATTATTCGCGCTATATTCAGGAGGTTGGCATTGCTGAGAAGTTGTGGATTCTTGAACGTTGGTGCCAATAACGCTTTCCAGTCATGCGCAGGATATTGAGTTTGTAGCTTCAGGGCCAAAGCAATCTTCTCTGGTGACCAATGGTGTTGCTCGGCGAGAAGCTTGTCGATAGTTGACTTGACTGCCTCTTCCTTCCATGGTATATCTGAGGCTTCCAACACGTCGACCGCCAAACTGATACTCCACCATGCACTTTCTCGCAACCACGATTTCTTCTCTCCCAATATCAGCAGTTGAGAAATTACTTCATTGAACGTTCCGATATCAGATATAGCAGTGGTAGACGACGCTGAAGCGGATAGGGCCTTCGTGTTAACCAACAGGCGAGATTGGATTACAGATGTAAGTCCGAATAGACGAGCGAATAATGAGTCTCGTTCTTCTTGTCCGGTTGCCGAGGTTGGAGGTTTAGAGTTGTCAAGTATTAGGGAGAGGATCTGCGAGCATGTTACGGTCTCCAATTGAGACAAAAGCTACAATAAACTTCGTCTTAGGCATCACATGAGAATATTCCGAAATAACAAGTACCTCTGTCAAAGCGACTGCAAAGCCAAGACGACTGCTCTCTCTCGGGCTTGAAAGCCCCCTTATAAGTCGGCGAATCGAGTAAACCACATCATGCGCATTCAACGCGTCCAGTCCTTCATCCTCCGCATCCTCCTTGTCTGATTCATCGTCGCCGCTACTACGTTCATCAGCCTTAGGCGTAAATTGAGCTTGGAATTGATTTAAAGCTGTAATAAGCTTCAGCGACGCATCAATACGCTCCTGCTTAGAATTCGAGGACAGATGCCAGAAGAGAGGAAGCGTTGTCGACATTTGCCGCGACAAGCAAAGTATCAAGCGCCCAAATTTTTGATGGTCTATTTACTGTTGCTTGTTCCCGATCATCTTGATCGAGCTTCAGAGCTGCGTCAGGGGCTAGCGGCGCGCAGAAAGGGAATGTGGTATGTATGGTACAGTGAGTGCATGAAAGCGGAAATACGATGATGTTAGATGGTAAAAGGAGAATTCAAATCAATAACCAAGTGTGTTCCCTACGATAGGTGCATCCAATGTCCTTTCACACCAAGCTGGCACTTTTCACAGCCTGCGCGGGGACCCATGGTCATGCGTGGTCTCGGTTTGGGTCTCCCTGGGGTTGGAAGCGAGGAACAGGCGGCAGAGCAAGTAAGGAAGAGTCCTGCGGAGCAAGCGGAGTTTCTGCAAGGAACGGAGGCGGAAGAATTGCGCTTGCAGAGGAAGGGATGGAAGGTGGCTCAACATCTTCTTTCATCTGCTGGCTCAAAATCATAGCGACGTCCTAGTCCACCGTGTATGGGCAAAAGAGAGTCAACACAAACGATAAAGCTCACCATCATAACGTCCTCATCAGTAATTGGATATCGCTCTACTATTGTCCCCTGCAATGCTTCGTTCATTGGATCGGTCATTAAAGGGCTGTCGATGCGCAGGTCGTTGGCTTGTCGCACCCAATCTTCGGAAGGCTGGCGGCTACCATTCCGCGAGCTATCGCTCAGTGACATAGGCGGAGTGTGGTCGAAGCCATTGAATGCCTCTGACTCGGCGTGGTTGAGGAAGAGGCGTTTCTAGGAAGAATTAGCTGGACGGCCCTCGGCGTGGTGCTTCCTTCACTGACTGTAGGACGCTCATGTGGAGCGGGGCTGCTGGAACGACTTCGCTTGTTGGAGAAGTTGAGGGAGGGAGGAAATTCGACTTCCATTTGCATAGTGGTGGCTGAGTACTGAGTCTCAAGCAATGGAATTTCAATTTAGACGCGACGCGCTCTACGTCACGCGTAACTGCGAGTCACATTCGGTGGAGAAGTGCTACTTATACAGATTCTACAAGGTAAATTTACACATGAGATGTCTACAACGACGATTCACCGCATCTCTATCCTTGCATGTCGAGTTTTGTGCGGGGCAGCTTGGTCTCCCCCTCATTGTACGGCTCACCGGTCTCTTCACGAAGAAGATCTATGCACTAATTCAGGACTTGCATTTTAACGAGGCCAACGAGACGTACCGTTGATCCAAGCACCATTAGGTTTGATCTTCTCACCACGATTGTACATGACAGCAAGGTACAACCAAGCAGCGGCGTTACCAACGGTGCCCACTTCATCGGAGACATGGGTTCGAGCGAAGTCGCTCATCTTGCGGTACAAAGCCTCATCAGTGTAAAGATCGTAGAGATATCCAGCGACGGCGTCGTTGTCTCCGGGGGTGGTGAGGTATCCAGATTTGCCGTGTTGGATTTGGAGAGGGATACCACCAGTACGGCAGGCGATAACTGGCTTGCCGGTGTGGAGGGCTTCGGAGACCTTGACCTCGAAACCTTCACGGGTAGAAAGTTGAAGGGCGATTCTCGAATTGGCCATCATGGCGTTGAGCACTGGATCAGATGTCAGTATTTGTGCAGCAAATAAGCAGGAAGAGACTTGCGTTCGTCGCTGGGTGGGAGACGCATAACAACGATGTCCTGGGAGTACTTCTTGTATGGGTCAGAGTTGACGAGTGCCATGATTTGATCGTAGATGATACTGGCATCTGGATCGTCGACAGCTCCGTGACCACAGATCAATAGCTGAGGATGCTCAGACGCATCCATCTCCGGTGAGCGGGTCCGCAGAAGGTTGCGGAATTTGTAGTACGAGTCGACAACGTTGGGAATACCTTTGGAGGGATCGAATCGGGCGACCTGGACGATATAGTCGCGAGCGGGCCAGTCGAGTTCAACCATCTTCTCTTTGGCACAAAGGCTACGGAACTCTCCCATGTAGAATTGGGAATCCCAAGGGTCCAGATCTTTGTTCAACCCATCAAGCCTGCGGCACTAAAATCAGTAATCTAAACATGGAAATTCTGGGATTACCCTACCAGTCAGTGGCAGCACCTAAGAGAGCGAGTTTTCTCGGTAGGTACGTCACTAGGCACGAATTTGCTGACGGGGTGACCTGTGAGAAAGTGGTAAGCAACGACACGAGAGTATGAGGAGTGCCTCACTGATGAATAGGTCCGCGAGTTGGATGTTGTTCCAGAGATACTTCCATACTTCCTCTTGTGGTGAGCCAGCGACGTGAACCAAGTCACTACGGATCTCAATATGGGACCTGTAAACGATCGGCACCTCGGGGCGAACTTTCTTAATCAAAGGAATGAGGCCAGGCATTTGTGGGTCATCTGGCCAGTGCGCGTGAGCCTGCATAGATAACGAACAAAAGCTCGATTTATACCGATGAAGACGACATCCACGCCACCAGCTGCTAGTGGACCTCCTTCAGCTGTCCAACGCAGACCATTCTTCAGGATCCACGCGTCAAAGGCGTCCTTCGCCTCCTGGGTGAGACGGAGATCAGGTGCTGCAACACCTTGAAGGATGTTGTGGTTGTTCTTGGTGGTCCTGAACACTTGGGGCGAAGGGTTCGGGACGTACCTATTCGCGTTGTGTGGAAAGATCAGTACAACGCGGGACCTGATAACGGTGATATCCGTACCAAGCAACATCAACGTCGAGGGCAGTCAGGAATCGGATCAAGGCATGTCTCATCTACAATCACAATCAAGATTAATGTAATTTGGGAAACAGTGGAGACGCCTTACGAGAGCAACACCACCTATTGCCCAACATGGTAAGCAAAAGTAACTCGAGTAGAACATTGGGAGACAGTACCTCCTTGTGGGGTTGATGAGAAGAATCCAATCTTGACTTTCTTCTCGCGCAGTTCATCAGCAAGCTTGATTACGGCGTTCCAAGTTCCTGTTCCTACTGTCTTACGGTACTCTTCAAGATCATCGATCAAGTGGATTTTGCCTCCAGCGTCAACGGTTACTTGGTTGCGCGCGCCAATACTGAGACGCGGGTTGTTGTTGGGACCGAAGTACATCAAACATTTCCGGGCAGCAGAGTCAGACTGTTCGTCGAGAGTGCGCGGAATGGGCAGCTTCTGAGCAGCATTCGGGCTCAAATGGCTGGGGTCGCCGAGGTGTGCTGCTTCGACGTAAACCGTGGGTGTCTCCGAACCAGACGGCACGTATGAACCGGTGGTGGAGGAAATACGGTGTTTAATGTTGGGTCGTGTAACCGAGTCAGTGTGGAATGGCTTGATGTTGAATACGATGGGCACAATGTCCATGTCCAGCCACAAACGGGTGCACAGATTGGGACACTACGCGAATAGGGGTCGTAGGGGTTAACGGATGATCGAAGGCGGGGTCAAGGCCACACACACCTCTTTCAACAAGGCAAGAGTGATGCCTGCGCCGAGGAACTTACACAGATGCTCGGCAGAGAATTTGCGGACCAAGTTGAGGACCTGAGCCTCAATGTCCTTGCTGTTTTTTGTGGTATCCCCTGGGGTGACAGGGATGATCACCGAAGCGAAGTCGGTACTGTACACACCATCGTGCACAGTGACCGCGATCTCGTATTGGGTGTTATTGTTGACGAGCGTCCCCGCGACACCAGCCCACATGGGCTACATGTCACGATCTTGATCAATGGCGATCGTGAGTGGGGGAATATACTACGGCTCACGGTCAGGCTGGCGAAGGTGGTCGTCATGTTCGGCCTCTGCTTGGAAGAGACACTGGACGACAGTCTCCGCCGTATGGCGGTCGAGGGCTTAGATTCGAACTGGTGGTGAGTCGACATTGTTGCTGAAAGATGGGGTCAAAAGAAACTCCAGCTGAGGAATATGGGAGGAGTGGATATTATATATGTGAAATGCGGCGCTTGATCAGCCAGAAAAGGCAGCCGCAATCCAGAATCCATGTTGCCTCCACGACCCCTGCCAGAGTAGCTCAGCCTTCAAATTTGTGGTGAGAAGAAGACCGTGTCGTCTCAGGGCTCCTCGACTCCGTTTTCTTCTCAGCGCCATCACAGCTTATTCCCGCACTTGCATGACGGCCTGTTCCAAATGTCCCGTAATTGTGGGGAATGCGGGGGAATCACCGTATGGGACGAGGACGCCTCCTCTTCCATCTGCCAGTCCTGCGGAACCCTTACGGACCCTTCACAGTCTGTGCTTTCGTCCCACATCGATCAGCCAGAGAACACTCGCCAGAATCATTTCCTGAATCCCAACTCAGCCGCAACCACCCTCAAAAGTTTCCGCACCAGGCAAGGATGGGATCTCGCAGGTCAAGGGAAAGAGGCGAGAGAGAGCCGGAACACCGTAAGTCTCGACATAATTGGCACGATTGCCCTGGAATGTCTTTTGCTTCCTCAATTGTCTAATCTTGTCACTGACTCACGTTTACCTCATGTCAATACAGTACACCATGCATGAATTTATCAGATCATTCTGTGCTGCCTTATCAGTACCCGGTCTATCTCCACGGGTAATCATCTTGTTCACTCAAGCTATGGCCGCCGGGCAGTTTCGTTGGGGAAGAAAAGCCAAACGCGTTGCAGGCGCATGTCTAGCCATCGCCCTTCGAGAAACAAATCGCCCGGATGCAATTCGTGATGTAGCTTCCATCTTGGAAGAATCCCCAGTTGTTCTAACTCGGACTTTCATGTCCGTTCTTACTCTGCTCAACCACAACCTCAGCCCCGTGGACCCAGCCATGCACATCCCTGCTTTGGAATTACGCCTGAATTCCATTGTCCGAAACCCCGAAATTTCGAACATTCCATCCACGTTGGTTAAGAAGTTGCGTATGCTTCATATTCCCTCAGTCATTCGAACCGTTCAATCCCTCAGCGACATCATATATCGGCTAGGTGAAGACAGCGAGGTCACGACACTCCCCACTGGTCCCACGGCTGCAGCTCTCCTCATATTGGCCGCTGAAGCCGAGATGCGCTCCTCACTGCCTAATATCAGAGAATTGGCCCAAAGTCTCGCGTCAACAGCAAGCTGGCAAGCTTCTGTTGTGATGGCAAGATATAAACTACTGTCAGATCTAATTTTAGACTGCGTGGACAAAATCCCTTGGCTCGATAAATATGAAACCGTGCAAGGACGGGCGAAGGTTGCTCGGCGAATAGTAGTTGCTCGCTCCATCAAAGACATGATCCAGTTCTACGAGGATATTTGGGTCCAGAAGCGCGAAGAATTGAGGAAGAACGTATCCATTGATCATGATGAAGCTATCTGCGACTTCGATAACGATGCCACAGAAATGTCTTCGTCGTCTTCCATATACAGTGCCCAAGATGACGTGGGTAGAGCACCTCTAGGGCCGCCTCGCAAAAAGCGTAGGGTCGACAAATCGCTCGAAGATGCTCATCTCTTTATTCTAGATCCTATTGCCCATCGGATTCCCTCCTCGTTGTCTTCAGTCACAGTCCCTATTGATGGTGACAATGATAATCCGCGTCAGCCAGCTCAGCCGGGCCTGACTTGTACTCCGCCGCCCCCCAATCCCAGTACCCCGTCCCTCATGACGTACATGCTCACCGTGCCACCATCTACGGATGTCGTGCGGGCCCCGACACGTCTCCAGCTCCTCGCCACTACGCGCGGTGGAGAGTCCGCCGTCGATGACGACGAACTCATATCCGATAACGAATGGGAGCAGATGCTGCGAACGGACGAAGAGATGACGCAGCTGCAGGCAATATGGGAACAGATATTGCCAAGCGACACTGACACAAGCAAGGGGGACAGAGTACCCTCCCAATCACGCACACCAGACGCGGCGGGTAAGCACAAGCAGCAAGGCCAGGTTCCGGGGCGTATCAACATGGAGGCATACTCGCGGCTAATGCAAGGCCTCGGTGACAATGACAACGAGCAAGAATCAGACAGTGCTGAAGAAGGCATCTCGTACCTCAAGAAGGTCATCAACGGTTCCATCGTCGACGCTTTTATTCACGGAGACGAAGAGGTTGTTGTCGATGAATGGCGCCCGCTCTCTCCCGGTACTGGTCTTCGTGCAGAAGATCACTATGACGAATATAACGACTGATATACTATGCTAATTCTCTCTGATATCGCACTGGTTTCGAACAATCTCCATTCTACCGCATTTTCATCTATACCCATCACAACTCGCTCCATGCATCCTTATCCAAGTCGTTGTCTATAGACTTCACATTTGTACTATATAACATACTGAACCCATCTAGATTTTGCTTCTCAAATATTTATGCAAGCTACCTTGTCATCAGGACTGGCGACTGCATCAGACAAAGACATTCCTCGCTGGTTAGATATGCAAATGCAGAAGTGGATCAAATAGCGAGTATCATGATAACTACATAACATGCATTAGGCCTAATCAAACCTTCAGTGATACAACGACTGGTCTAAATTACTTGCAGTGAAGATGTCCGTAATGCAAACATGTCAATCTGAACCGTTGGGGTGGATGTGAGACGAACTGGTGCGAGGGCATAATCGGGGCATTATTGTAGCGCCATTTCCTGCCTTCGCCTGCGTTCCATTTCGGTAGTGAGCGTAGGTGTATTGGAATCACGACCATCTCTGGGCTCTTCTTCCCATATCTCCTCTAGTGAGCCAGTATTAGGGCGAGGGACGATGCTCTCCAGGTGGTCAGGCGGGTAGTAGGCGGTGTCTTCCGCTGTCTCTCTGTACCCGTACCGTGCGGGTCGCCCGGTACCAGGTGGTGCAGATGGAGTACGGAAGGCAAGCTCTGTGGAGACACTGTCATCACGCAAGTGTGAGTGCACAGGTAGCACTTCGTCTTCTTCACGTTTAATCCGGGGCGAATAAGGCCTATGCGACAACTCGGTTGATAGACCGGGGTAGTATTGACGGTAAGAAAAGAAGGAGAGGACACTCCCTAGAATAGAACCAACCAGGACATCGTGCCAGTGATCTACGGAGGTCATCAGTGGGTTTCGATGGACCGCGTGCTATAGCTTACGGCGATAGTCCATGGTCCGGGATATGGCAACTAGTGCTGCTCCAGAGAACGGCAACAATGCAAGCCAAGCCTTACCCTAAAGGATTGAAACCATGGTCAGCGGAGCAGAAGCATGGAAGGTGACCAGGTATACCGCATGCCCCCTCTTGTCGAATAAATGCAGCTTCCCAGCAAGATAGAACGATAAGAACCCGAGACCCGCGAATGACACTGATCGGCATAAGTCATGGGCGATGATGAGTAAATCTAGACGTACAGCTGGAGTGCCCGCTGGGAAAGCTCCTGAACCCGTCGCGCAGGACGGCCCCGTCCGTCTGTGTGCATATGTTGAAGGTTGACAAGCCATATGTCGGGTCAACAGAGCCTGGTATTGGCTGGCAACGGGAAATGACGTCTATGATAGCCTAAGTAAACGCCCAAAGAAAGCCGGAAACGCCACAGACCTGGCCGAGGACGCCCAACGGTGACCTTGGTAAACTGCGTTACTGTGCCTGTGAGACTTAGCCCGAGAACCACTGCGAGGAGGCTATCAGGGGATATTACAAAGGTGACAATTGTCGTACGCACAGCCCAACCACGCTGGGAGACAGTCAGTACAACACATCACGATCTCGGGAAAAGACGTACAATTGTGCAGATCCCACCATGAGCGCACCGTCAACAAGTTAACAATAGGCAATAGCACCACAGGCGCGACAAAACATATAAATATCAATGCGAGATTCTGGCGCTAACGTCAATAGCGTATCAATCACTGAGGAAATCAAGGGCTTACGGGTACACGTTCATGTTCTGCGTATCTGAGTTCACAAGTTGTTGAGTTTCCGCCGTTGTATTCGAAGTCAAAGCACTCACGGGTGTCGCAATCTATACGATAGTTCATTGGTGGTCAGTAATGCGGTCATACGAGCTTAGATCCACGCCACCCACGATGTATCCTCAAGCGAAAACTCACGCTTGAAACCGTCGATTTTGTCGAGCAAAAAGAACAATGCGCTGGACGCGGGGGTCAGCCAACGATGCTGAGGATATCAGCAAGCACATACGCCAGCACAATAGTAAGAATCCTATTCTGTTCATCAATCAAAGAGCCTTTTGAGGTCGTGTGCTAAACACTAACCAATCAGGAGCGTAAGAGAACAAGAGCTTCCTGCGCCTTGTCGGGGTAATGGGGGGCCTCTTTGGCTCAGCGTCGGGAGGTCTGGCGAAGAGCGTCTTCATCGGTATGAATTCGCGGAAACGTTGGGAGAGAGGGGGGAGCTGTCGATCGTCGAGTTGGTAGTAGGCCATGGATCCAACCCAAGTCTAGCGTGTGACAAGTGCGTAACGTCTGTTACGTGTTATTTTAGTGCCGCAGCTCCAGTTGGGCTTGGCCCAAGACCATCATGAGCTCGGACAACGCCTGCAGCATCGCCTCAGACTTTGAGTGGGTACCTGGTCAGTAATCCTCCTCCTCAGATGTCCATGAACCTTTTTATCACACAGTTCGCCAGATTACGATGCGTTGCTGCAGCAAATTGCTTCCACTGACGTTGTCGAGTGAGTGAACTGTCATCCTGATTATTCGTCCGAGACAGTCATTATGAAGCGTTTAGCTTCGAATGGTCTAAGCTGCGCGACATTATTAAATACAAGATCGAAAAGGTACGCGTCTCCAAGGTCTTAGGCGTCTGATAAAATGCAATTTGATCCCAGAACATCGCCCTCTTCATAACGGATGATAGTACTAATCAATCGCCTCCCACGCCCCGACCATTTACACCGATATCGCTAGCATCGGGTGGTCTGAAGTTACCCCCATTTCCGCCACGTCAAACCAGCCCAAATGGAACTGCATTCGTAGCCCCAGTGAACTACATGAACAATGCACAAGTTGATGAAATGAAGGAGTACATTTTTGCGCAACTGCACACCTTTGATACGTATGTCAATCTTATTATCACGCCTGACTCGCCCACCTACAGATCCCTAGCAACCCACCATTTACTGTGCAGCGACTATGCGAACTTGTAGTGAATCCGCAACAACACTACAACTGCATAGGTAAATACCTTCGTGCAGTTGAAAAGTCAATGCTTGTCACATCTACATGGGATGCCTTCCCGATCCCCCCAAGCAACGAGACGGAGCCTACTCTTCGCACGGTCTTATCGACTGGTACTCCATCATTGAACGCACCTGCGACACCGTTATTCTCACCGATCCCATTCTTACATGAGGACACGAGAAGATCCAAGTCTCGAAGTCCACCTTCCCCTCTTGTTCTTCCGACAGCAGGACTTGTCGCTGGTGGAACGTCAGAAACGCCAGAGACAAAATCCCTTGGTCTTGTCGACGAACTCGACGATCCGGGCCCGGGGCATATGAGTGATCATCCAACCGCTCTCAGCGCAGTCACTACTGTCGGTCCAAATTCTGGAGCGAGGCCATTATTCCCCGCCTTGGAAGATCGGTTCGTGAAATCCGAAAATGCAGGTGAATCAAGTAAAGCGATGCAGTCCGATACTTAGATAGACTTCGATCGTCGTGTTTCATTGTACGATAACGAAACTATGTGTAGTACTTGGACTTCGTCAGCGTCATGCGAAGTCTTTCTTGATCTTCTCCAGCATCGCCCCCATGCGCAGACCCATGTTCGGCTGTCCATGTCGTGTGTGTGTAAATGTCGGTTTCTGCTTTGTACGCTTGGTTGCCTGTTTATTCGATGTATGTGGGGCCGGGGCTTTGGCTGGCTTCTGCGCACTGCTGTGAATGGAACTGCCTTGCCGGGGATGAGTTTGCGAATGGGAGTGAGCTGATTGATCTCGCTTCGGTAAGGACACGGAACTTGAAGGTTGTGAATGACGATGCGGTATTGCCTCAGCTACGGATGTCTTAGAACCTCGCTTCGACTGGTTGCTCGCGACCTGCGAATCCGCGAGTTCGTCTTGGTTTCCATCTTCTTCAACATCATCTTGCGCCGGTCGAGCAGGGCCGAGCAAATTGGCTTTCCGTTTCTCTGCTTTCCATTGGCTCTTGATTTTGGCAGTTTCGACCCAAGTTTTCTTCAGAGCCCTTGCTGATCCATGATAGCAGAAATTAGAGCGCAACTCGTGTGTATGAGCGAACAACTCGGCCGACCTCTTTTCTCCGGAAAGTGTTGGAACGTTGGTGGCTGTTTCTTCTTCGCTCCACTCTGCACAGGCGCCATCCAGGTTCTAGCCGTTTAAAAGCAGTCACAGCAGTGTGCCAGTGCTAGCCACTTGCAATTTTCCCGGAGGCAAGTTGAACCCATCTAGATCAAACAGCTACAAACATCCCTCAGCATATTACTCGGAGCACAGCTATCAGTCGTCCATCTTCCAGCCTGCGTCCTTCCTCCCTTTCAACACCAACCTCCACTCAGTTCTTCCTTCGTCTCTTTATTGTTCCGTGTATATCGTCGCATGAGCGTGCAGAATCTCACCGCTTTCGGTAGGCCCGCCCTTCGCCCGCCTGGTCAACCAGCTTACTCATGCATTGTGGGGTGCAGATCCGTTCGCAGACGAGGGTGATTTAGGAAACAATCAGGACGTAGGGTCCCAGCAGAACTACATCCACATCCGTATCCAACAACGCAATGGAAGAAAGACCTTGACGACGCTGCAGGGGTTGCCCACAGGTGAGATTATCGCCGATCATTATTCAGGGCGGCAGCTCTAACTCTCGAGCAGAATATGATGCGAAGAAGTTACTCAAGGCCTTCAAGAAGGTACATGACCATTGCAGTTGCTCGATGATGTGTCTCAGTTTGGGCGTTTATTGACTCTTGTCCTGTAGGAATTTGCCTGTAACGGCACACTTGTCGAGGATGAGGAGATGGGTCAAGTCATCCAGCTTCAAGGCGATCAGCGACTCAAGATCTCCAATTTCCTCACCGAGAACGGTATAGACAAGAAGACCATCAAGCTGCACGGTTTTTAAGTTGGATCGCCTATTATAGAAGTTGAGCGCTACCGTGATTGCTACTCTCGTTTGCAATTACAATATTGTCCAGCATGGACGCTGTGTATATTGTAGCTTTTTCCCATATTATTTCATTCATTGCAATACTCAAGGAAAGGTACATCGCGGTGCCTCGAAATAAGAAGTCAGTGGGACTTAGACTGGAAACTGGAGAAGGAAATGAACAAAGCCTGATAATTCCCCAAAAGATAATATTGGCGCAATATAACGACCTGATTGCAAGCTCGTTACTTGATCTTGTCAAGGGGTCTGCAGACTTGGTAAGTAAGAGCGGCTTGTGTGACGAAGTCAATACAAACCTGTTGAAACCTCCGCGTCTACAACCAAAGTCAGCATCCGAATGAGACCACTGAGTCCGAGACAAACCTGTTCATATATTGTCGCCACGTCCTAATCTTCTTGATGTCTGCGCCGCCTTCTTGGTTGCCATCGACTTGCTTACCCTAGGAGAGGCTATTGTTAGTTCGGGGTAACTCACAAAGAGACCGACAGCATGCCTTAGTGGTGCCAAATCCACTCAGACCCATCATTGCCATCATGGCAGAGTCGTCCTGCTCGACCTCTTCAGTTTCTCCTTCCTCAGCGACATCCATACGATCTTGGGGGTGTTCACTAGAGCCAAACATTGGGTTTGTGACCTTAAGCTCACCTTTTGGATCTCGAGTGTCACTTTGAGCAGGCGGCGGTGTTGCCTTTGGAGGTTGGTCCTGAACAGCATCCTCGGTTCGTGAGGGCTTCTCATGGTCTCTCCGTGATGGTTCTCGACGGTCTCGACGGTCAACATCTCTTTCACGGTCTCGTCTATCGTCCCGTCTGTGGTGGTCGTCTCTGTTGTGTCGTGATTTATCTACACGATCATAGTCTTTGTCTGGACCATGTTCGCGTCTATCTGAAAGCCATAAGGTATACCAATCATTTTCAGCTCGACAAGGACCAAGGGTAGACACATACCGGAGTTGTGCCTTCTATCCCGTTCGCCTCTGCGCGGACTTCGTGAGCGGCTGCTTCGTCTGCGAGGTTCATCTCGATAATTACCCCCTCTTCCACCCCGCCCACTGCGTTCACTCCTGTGCGAACGCTCTCGGTCCCCCTTCTCCCAGCTGCGGTCGCGTCTGCGGTAGTCACCTCTCGATGACATCGTGGTGGAAGACAACGCACAAATAGGTGTGACTACCGTGACTGTGTCACAAGACGCGTTTATTTTCCGTGCCATCTCGACGCCTACCTCAGTATGGCTGCTCAAGTTCGTCGGTTCGCTGCTGGCCTTGGTGAGGCCTCTAGGGCGTACAAAGAAAGTGGGTGGGTCCGCGTTTATTGTCCCCTCATGTCTAACACTCGGTTTTAGCTTGGGACAGATGCGTACACATTGAACTTCAAAAAGTACCATCGACCACCACACCGAAGGATATCCGTCGGGCTCTTGGCCATGCTCGGCTACAGGGCGTCTCAGATGGTGCGTACCCGCTTGAATGCCACGAACCCCCCGCCTCATCTTAGGCCGTCAGTTGCAATAATATACCGCGGTTTTCCGACCCACCAATCGCGCCCTCCTCACCCTCGTTCACAACAGTTACCTCCGCCAGAATTTGAAGGCACTTGAGAAACTAACATTGGTTGGCCTACCAATCGAGTCCGAGCCTGTGCTCCTGTCGTCATCAGAAGCGCAAGAGTCACAGGCGAGGCAGCGAGGCAGCAAAGGACGAGCGGACGCGGCTCAACGGGGGGCTATCACCGGAGATGGCCCAAACGGTGGTGTTCCCAATAACGGAAAGAATGTTGTTGTCTGGGGCCTTCCTCCGAGAATCCACAGCGACATTTTCCGGGAGCTTCTAACAGGTTTCAAACTTGCTGAATTGGATCAAGGTCCAGACATAATGAGGGTTCACTCGTAAGTTCTCAGTAATTTCAGTGTCCACTACATGGTAATAATGATAACAAAGGGAGGAAGACTTGAAGGTTTCAAAATGGCTGATACATATGAAGTCCGAATCAGAAGCCCACCGACTGGTACGACGACTACATCTACGGCACTTTCAACCCGATCGCCATGGGTCTGAATTTGTGATGCGAGCGGATATCGTGTACTGAAGAATGTCGAGGCTTCCTCTCAAACGGTCGGCACTCGGTTGGAACGTGAACTGGCAGTGAATAGAGATTCGTCTACATCCGCTCGGCTTCAATATCCTCGTCAATACGCACGCGCTGACCCTTCGAAAACTTCAGCAGAGATAGAATATATAATGTTAATATTACTCACCATTCGTCCTTCTCCG
Organism: Pleurotus eryngii var. eryngii; assembly: GCA_029467805.1. Lineage (NCBI taxonomy): Eukaryota > Fungi > Basidiomycota > Agaricomycetes > Agaricales > Pleurotaceae > Pleurotus > Pleurotus eryngii. The sequence goes on from SZVJ01000012.1 coordinate 3,538,136, forward strand.
TCATCGTCTGGGGACCTTGCTCGTTTCTTGCTGTCGGTAACACCACTCCCGCTGTTATCCTTCCAGTCATCTCCGCCACCAGCCACCGCACCAGCCCCATCCTGGGCGTCCGCGTATCTCTCCTCCACCTCTCTTCGTCTCTCCATTTCTAGTCGCTGAGCTTGGGCGCCCCAGCCGCCGCGGCCTGGGTCGTAATCTTGTCTGTGTTCGTCGCGAACCTAGATTTGAGTTATTATCAATAGACGTACTTGCATGGACAGAAACGACATTACCTGACCACCACTTTTACCGCGTCCAAATTGTCTGCCCTCCTTATAACCCAAGTCCAAGTCGCAACGAATTATCCGTTCGTCCAGCTTCGTTCCACTGACATATCGCATACTGGCCAGGGCCTCCGCATGGGTGTAGTACTCAACGAAGCAAAACCCGCAGGGTGTCCTAATAGAGTTTATTAGACACATGTCTACATGACTGACGACGATATACCAACCTCGTATTCCGGTCAAGCCCCATAATTATCCGCTTGATTCCCCCTCCATCCTCCGAGCTAGCACATTTCGAGAATATCTCGTAAATCTGTTCTTCTGTTGTGTAGAAACTCAAGTTACCAATCTACGCAAGGAGAGATTGAGTGCCAGTGGGAATAGCAAGGACAAGCCGAAGCGGAGAGCGCACATATAGGGTGGTCGATTTTGCGAGAAGGTCAGTATGTTTTTGCCGGTCCACCTTTGACTGTGAGTCCTTGTAGTTCGACGGCTGGTCCAACGGTACTACAATATGGGCCATGGTGGGTATATAGTTGGAGCACTAGTGAAGGTGAATTTCCTTCCGACGAAATGAGCGTGAGGACTATTTGGGACTCTATTCTTCCCACGACCTGACATTACGCGTCTTGCAACTTGCAGCACTCACCAACCCAGCTTCCACCGCAACGACCAACGACAATGGATGAAATAGGCATCGAATTGAGCAAGGAGGTGAGTACGCGCGACTATTTGTCTTGTTGTCGTGTTTGACGGTGTGCACGCTAGGAACCGACCTTCGAGTCCGTCGTGACGGAGAAGACGGCCTTATACCAGGAGCTGCAGGAGGAGGATTTGTATATCAAATACAAAAAGCTTACCCGCCACCTCGAGATGCTGGAGATTCAGGAGAGCTACATTAAAGACGAGCAGATGAACTTGAAGCGCGAGCTCATTCGGGCGCAAGAAGAGGTCAAACGGATTCAGTCCGTCCCGCTCGTTATTGGACAATTCCTAGAGCCGATAGACCAACACACTGCCATCGTTGGCTCAACCACAGGCTCAAACTATGTCGTCCGCATACTATCCACCCTCGACCGCGAACTTCTCAAACCCTCATCCTCTGTTGCTCTACACCGTCATTCAAACGCGCTTGTTGATATTCTTCCGCCAGAAGCTGACTCGTCTATATCGATGCTTGGGAAGGAGGAGAAACCCGATGTAGCATACCAAGATGTCGGAGGCATGGATTCACAAAAACAAGAAATCCGCGAGGCCGTCGAGTTGCCACTGACGCATTTCGACCTCTACAAGAAGATTGGCATCGACCCTCCTCGTGGTGTATTGCTCTATGGCCCTCCCGGTAAGTTACCTGGTCGGATGAATCGTCCGAAGTACTGATAGACGATTCTCTAGGCACGGGTAAGACCATGTTGGTCAAGGCTGTAGCACATCACACCACGGCTTCTTTCATCCGTGTGGTGGGCAGTGAGTTCGTGCAGAAGTACCTTGGTGAAGGTCCTCGGATGGTCCGAGACGTCTTCCGTCTCGCTAGAGAGAACGCACCGTCTATCATCTTCATTGATGAAATTGACGCTATCGCTACCAAACGTTTCGATGCCCAGACCGGTGCCGATCGAGAGGTTCAACGTATCCTGCTAGAGTTGCTGAACCAAATGGATGGTTTCGACCAAGGCAGCAACGTCAAGGTCATCATGGCTACGAATCGAGCAGATACATTAGATCCTGCCCTGCTTCGACCTGGACGACTGGACCGAAAGATTGAATTCCCCCTCCCTTCACGGCGAGAAAGGCGTCTCATTTTCCAGACCGTTACTGGCAAGATGAACCTCGGCCCTGACGTTGACTTAGAAGATTGTAAGGCCGTTTGCTACCAACTTTTGATTCTCGCTCATACAATCTCTTTCTCTTTCAGACGTTTCGCGGCCAGATCGCCTATCGTCAGCAGAAATTGCATCCATCGTTCAAGCTGCTGGTCTGCAAGGTACTTACTTTCTACAATAATCATTTCAACACGCGTACTGAGAGTCTTTCTGTGCAGCTGTACGCAAGAACCGATACGTCATACTGCCTGTTGACTTCGAAGAGGCGTGGAAAGTGTGTTATTTGGCTCTGCTTTTGCGAAGTTTTCAAACTCAATTTTCCCTCAGCAAACGGTCAAAAGGTCGGACGAGACATTGGATTTCTGTGAGTGCTTCCCCCACCTTCTACATATTATCCGTATTGAATCGCTGGCCTATTTCCCTCAAGATCGGTGATAGATTGTTCGTTAGGTACGTGAAACCGTCGCCTATTTCGATGCGTTTGCGCTGACATGACACCCAGTTTTTTCGTGTATTCTATTCCACTGCTATACCTTTGCCCCTTCGTCCCCGTGTGAACCGAAAGTACCTCTAGAAAGCTCTGTCTTCACTTTGGCGCCTGTTCGATAACACACGGACTTGCGCCCATTAATCTGAGCGAGATAATACCTCCTTCACGACATGAAGTTCGTGGGCCATCGAACATTGATCCATCGCTAGCCCCCCTTCGAGGTCAAGGGACATACATTCGTAGGTAAATAGGCCAAGCTGCATTTCTTACCGTAGGATGGTGAGTACTACTTCCTTCCAAGTCGGCCCTTCGTCATCACTGACATCCTCAGTATTCGACAGAATCAATATACGTTTTATGATACGTCCTATGGTGCCATTGATTCCAACGAGATGCTCTTCAACACTCTGGACAGCGTTGTATACCCACACGACTGTTCTCATTTTATGAGAGCGAGATGAATGATATCGAGGGTACATGTGTACTTTTGACCTGTCCTCACCAACGCTCGCTTCCAACAGTTTGAGCGTTGCTGGGACACAGGCACATACATGTTTTTGATACATTAATAACATAATATTTGCATGCCTACTTCTTGCCTGGTTGTCCGAGTTCACTTGCCCGTTCCGTAGCGATCTGGATGCCTCGTGCGATGGTTGAACGTACCCGTCCGTCTTCTAAAGCAAGTAGACCCGCAATCGTGCACCCTCCCGGGGCTAGAGAGTTAAGTGTCAGTCCGAGTCCGTCGAGTCGAAATCCGATACTAACTAGTAACTGCATCCTTTATTTGTGCAGGATGCGCTCCCACTTGCAATACCATCCGAGCTGCACCTTGGAGTGCTATTTTGCCTGTCAGAAGACATCTCGAACGAAAGGTAACAGGTCAGACGCACTCTGTGCCGCTAATTCCAAAGCTTCCGCTCTGGGCAAGCCCATCATCACCCCGCCGTCAGCCATTGCCTCGAGAAATATACAGGCGAAAGCGGGACCAGAACCAGATAGCGCGGTGCACGCATCGAAATGCTTCTCCTCCAAGAATCTACACCTTCCGATCGAGGAGAAGATCTTCAATATTCTCGCAGTATCTCTCTCTGCTTCTGCTGATTCTGGGATTGGTGATACGACGGTCATTCCTTCTCGTATCTAATGTCAGGGGATCAGTGACACGGTGACCACAGCAACAGGAGTAGGTGTTACCTTGCAAGGGGTGTTGGGCATTGCTCGTATGACTGTCGTGGATGGAAGAATCCATTCGTTAAGTTGGGAAAGGGTGACACCAGCGAGGATGCTGATCAGGAGCTTGCTGTCCAAGGCCTCCTTCATTCCTGGTTCCTCCAGGATCGTGTGGGCCAGTTGAGGCTTGCAACTACCAACTTTTTTGACTAGGGGGACGCAATATTGTTGGAGGAATGCATACCATAGAAGAATAACATCAGCCTGCCGGACCGCCCACAGATTATTTGACACCACGATCTCGACTTGTCTTCCGAGATTGGCGAATGTCGCAGTCAGCTTCTTCCCACTTTGCTCCTTGCTGACACAGGCGATGAACCTGGTCGGCACTGTGACATCTGGGGTGTTCACGGGGGTCAAAGTGCCAGGAGTATGCGATTCCCACTTCGGAAAGTCGCTTTTGTTGCGATGCGGTTCCAAGCTGGCCACAACCCCAGACAATATCGCGATGCCCATCGTTCCACATCCTGATGAAGGTGCAACACGACTATCAGATATTCGCGTCTTCAAATCGAGGGATCGCCACGCACCTAACACGCAGAGAGTATAGCCCATTGTCACGTAAAAGTTCAAAAGCAGGTGTCGTTAGATCAATAATCCAGAGATTTTCCATTTTGTGCACAAATTGGCCATGCTTGTGTTTGTCACAGTCGGCTCAACCAAGTTCGACGCGCTCATCCGGGCTGTTCTTTCGGCCGATGTGCTGCAGTGTCTGCAGGCGAAGGGCTACACGAGTCTGGTAGTTCAGTGCGGAAACTCGCGGACTGGTGAACCTGTACCGAATGAGGGAAAGACGAAAATGAGTAGAGAAGGGGTGGACATCGAGTTGTGGAAATTCAAGCCATCGCTGGTGGAAGAGTACGAGAAGGCAGACCTCATCATTAGCCATGCTGGTAGTGCACTTTCACCGTAGATAATGCACAAGCTGATAATTCCTTAGGCTCGGGCACTATCCTAGATGTGCTAAGGAGGGACAAACCATTGATTGTGGTACCGAACCCAACACTGCTGGATAACCACCAGCAGGAATTAGCTCAAGCTCTGAGCGAGCAGTCATATTTGCTACAGTCGAGCGTCGACCCAAGGTTAGTTAACAGCGGCCCTTTGATTTGCCTCCTGATGCCTGATCCACGCAGTGAATTATCTCAGTCCATCAGGGATTTGGATCCATCAGAGTTGCGCAAGTTCCCTGCGATGGATGGAAGTCGATTCAGGCAGATCCTTGACGAAGAGATGGGTTTCTTGTAGAATTCCTGTGATATCTAACAATCATCCCCTCTTCATCCGTGACCACCATGGCCCCAAAGGTCGAAGCGACTGTCGTAGACCAAGACGCACAGAAATACGAGCAGTTGCACGTCCATGAAGTGTATGAACAAATCGCGAGTCATTTCTCCTCGACGAGATATAAGGTACCATCGAGACTTGTATTCTATGGCATGGAGATCTTCACAATCGATATCTCTTTCAGCCATGGCCGATAGTCGCTAATTTCTTAGCTAGTTTGCCAACGGGATGGGTTGGATTAGATTCCGGGACGGGCAACGGAAAGTATCTACCGTTGCCGGTGGACAGACCTGGGTGTCTATTGACTATCGGAATGGATCGCAGTCAAAATCTACTCAATGCAGCGAGGACCGCAGGTGGTACGGATGTGATCAGAGAGGTTATTAGAGGCGATGTGCTTGATAACCCTTGGAGGAGAGGTGTATTCGTAAGAAACAAATTCCTGTGTATAGAAGGATCGTTCAAATGCCGTTTAGGATTACTGTATCTCAATTGCAACGATCCACCACTTGGCGACCCATGAGCGTCGAAAGCAGGCCGTTCAGGTAAGGGGACTTGCTTCGTTGGATGATTTATTAACTGATCACTTTTGGCGACGCACAGAGGACGTTGCAGGCGGTTTCACCGAGTTACGGTCGAATTTTGATCTACGTTTGGGCCATTGATCAAGATGAATTGTCACAACGGCAGATACCCAAGGACATTGAATCGCAGGCAGGCCAGGATGTCTTCGTACCCTGGGTACTATCGAATCAGAAAAAGTTAGAAGAAGACAGTGAACAATCTCAAAGTCAAGTCTACAATCGATATTACCATATGTTTGCAAAAGGAGAGCTCTCCGCCTTAGTGCACGAAGCAGCAACGGGATTGGGGCTGCTGGTAGACCGAGAATCGTCAAACGGGAACTCTGGAACGAGGGGCGTTGAAGTCGTGCAGGACGGATGGGAGCGATCCAATTATTACGTCGAACTGAGACTTTGGGAGAACGGCCAAACATAGCAAAAGGCAACGATCATGTGTATTTTCAAGCCAAAGACACCAACAAAATGAAGTCAAGAAAGATCATTCGCTAGCAGCCATGACTGCGAAAGTAGACTGTTAGAACTTTTTAACCACAGAATGAAGAAGAACGTACTAGCATTAATGAGATCTCCTCCTGAATCCTTGAGTGCGCGGACAGCCTTTGCACGCGAGCAGTTGACTTGCTGCATGACAAGGTCGATGTCCTTTTGGTCGATACCCGTCTCATCTACAGGACCATCATCTTCAGGAGCCTCAAGCTCTGGGATGTCGTCGTCGTCGTCGGCCCCACCAGAGGCAGAACGCTCGAGTTCAGGAACACCTCCACCAGAAGGCATCTGCTGAGCAGCCCCGAGCCCGGCTTGGGAGTTCATGTCTTCCATCTATGTTTGTGAAAGGTGAATGCGTTTCGAGAGTGAAAATGCAAGCTAGCGTACCTTGGCTTCGCCGAAGACGATGTAGCAGTCGCTGTTGGGGGACTTGTACACATCCGGGGAAGCGAGGACGAAGAGCACCTATTGGAAGCGTTGAGTTGATTCACCCCGGCCTGATAGTATGTGGCCTACATTCTTCGGTCTTCGCAGCGTAACTCGGGTGATGTTGGGAACCCTTTTCAAGCCAAGGCTGAGCAGAGCCTTACGGGCCTTGCGCTCGGAACGAGACTGGATTTTGTCGAGAGCAGCGGCGGAAGTAGGGTCCTCCTCCTGGTCATGCTCATGGTCGTCGTGATCATGGTCGTGATCGGAGTGGTCGGATGCTACTTCTTCAATGTGCGACATCTGCGAGAAAAGGCAGTCAGCCAACATGTCCACGACGCATCCATCGAAGGCGCGAGCGATAGAGTCTTCGCAGAAAGGGATTGCGGTCGGACGTGAATTTCAGAATGCTCACCTTTAACGCGACTTATCCAAGGGTCCTTTAGCTCGCTGTTGGACACGACGACGACGAATAGCGCGTTGTTTACTCTAGCTTGGCTAACGCCTTCAATCCAAACAAACGTCGCCCCTTTCCCCTGTCGCTTCGAGGCAACGGTCACTCTGTTGATAAGAGCAAGCCCCAAATTTATTGTCGATCTTCAATGATTGGTGCTATTTCAGGACGAAGTAGTTTATTCTCCAAGTCGAGAAATATAATCTACGTTGCTTTGGAATTACCTCTTGGGATCGTGTGTTAGGAACTTGGAAGACCATATGGTGGCTGTGCTGCATTCTAGGGGTAGATGAGGCGTGATGCCCTTTGCCATTGTGGCTCCTTGTGGCTGCCAGAGGCCTTGTGTCCTTGACCCCGTCCATGCCGCAGTCCCTACTCCTGCGACAACTGCGCGCTGTTCTGGATAAGAATGAGAGCGTTTCCTTGACTCAATTCCTGACGACTGTAGATGATCTCGTGCTCGCAACCTCTGCAGACTCTGAAAACACGAATGACTCCGACCTCGACGATGAACTCCAGACTATCCACGACGAATGCGCAGACCACTCTCCTTATCACCTAGAAGTGTTTCTAGCGGTACTCTTCCATCTATGTCCTATTACCTCGCCAATCTCGATCATATCGTCTTGGTTTGACCTCGTATTACGACCTGCTCTACGGGAACCGAAGCTACCTGGAGTAGCCGTCAAGCATGCAAAGGAACTAATAATACATGCACTACAACAACCAGACCCCGATACCTCTAGTGATGATGGATCACGAGTGGGGAAGAAGGCGATGCCTAGCGAGTTGCGGAGGAGGCTGATGGATCTGTATCTACTCGACGCGTTTAATGAAGGTTCGGGGGGTGATATACTTGAATGGGCCGAGTTGGATCAAAAGCAAAAGGAGTCACGCGCGTGTTGGAAAGCCAATTTGGAAGATATCCTACTGAAATACGGAGCAGAGCACCCACAGGCGAGTGACTTCCTGCTGTACTCCGTTCAGATCGACGAACTTCAGGCAGGACCTCATGACCGAAGTGTACATGCACTTCTCAATACCCTCCGCACGACTACAATTACTTATGTTCCTCAACCTTTATACCTCTGAGCCGCCGTTTCAGCAATCCGCAAGTATCCTTGCTCCTCATCCCCTCATGACCAGTCTATTATCCTGTCTACTATTGGACAAATCCTCGACAGTCTGTAATATTGCCCTCACGCTTGTCGTCAAAATTCTCCCCATTTTCGCGGTACATGCAAACGACGAACTGGAGAACATGCTACCGAGCCTCTTCGCCATCCTTGCCAGAATGATGTCTTGGAAGGAAAGGCCACCATCCACGAACCTCGATGATCCCGACGACGATTTTAGTGCGGACGTGGAAGTACTAGAGCCCAGCATGGAGGATTCTCTGCAGCTTCGAGCTGACCACGCATGGCAGCGGCTGGAGCTATCTTTTGAATCAACTTCATCATCCCCTCCTTCCCCTCGACAATTCTTCACCATGCTGTATTACCTTTTTCCATGTAATGTCCTTCTATTCCTTAGGAAGCCTGTGGGGCACCTTACCGCAAACAGCCTCGTCTGTCCGTACACCGCCAACTGGGAAGACGTTCTCGACGAGAACAAGATCAGAAGTAAAAGCGAGGTGATTGTCTTAGTCAACAAGCTATTGATTGAGCTGCATTCTCAAGGGAGTTCTAGAGTCTCCTTCGCAGTCATGCGTGCCATCCGTCTATCGTGTGGCAGGATGCTGCAGCGGAAATCGCTGAGCCTAACTTCTGGTCCCAACATGATGTTGCGGGCATCGTCAGCGAGGCGAGCTTGCTTGATTTACGGAATGCCACGGTTAGCCTGCGTGCTCGTGTAGACGCCACTGCATCAGAAACGGTCTCGACAACCCACGGCTCTGAGGCCTCGGAAGAGGGTATATCCGATGATTTCTATATAACGAGGGAATCCGAGAGACAGACAGTGATATCATTGGAAGACATGATTTCCACCTCCATCGCTCTCAGATACGACGCAAATGTCGAAATACTGGCGCCGACCTCGGCATGGACGAGACGACTATTCCATCACACCGATACAGCCCGCGAGGTTCGCAGCTCCCCTCCACAGTCGCTACCCGAGGGGCAATCTTCCTCACATGTCCCTGAGGCCATCTCTGCGTTGCAGAGGGAAGTGCTACTACTACGAAACGAACTCAACCTCGAGCAATGGCTGTCTCGAGAAAATGCCAAACATATTGGTAGGTTGTATCATGATCGTGTGCTATCAAAGAACGCCGAGGCAGAGCGGCAAGGCCTGGTGAGTGGATGTATATATCTGTGACAATGGTATATACTCACTCCCGCCTTTCAGTTCAACAAACTCAGAAAATACAGGGCTCAGGTAGTCCGTCTGGAGGCCGAACTCAAGGAACATAAGGCACAAGCCTCTTCGGCCAAGAACAAGTACGCTGATTGGAATACCGAACTTCAGAGCAAACTACGCGAACTTAGGGAGGAGAAGAAGGCGTGGATATCTGAGGCTGCAGCCTTACGGACTGCGGAGAATCAAGCAAAGGTACCCTTCCTCGTCACTTCCGAATTTTGACTCGAATCTTACCGTGACCAGACGTTATTCCAGGCGCAGGAGAGCTTACTGAGCGACGCTAAAGACCAAGTTTTCAACCTCAAAACACAAATAACGGAGAACCAACATAAAATCGACCGTCTCCGGGATTATGAAAAGCAGATCGAGCAGCACATTAGGATGCAACGACTGTGGTATGCCCTATAGATTATTTTGACATATTATTTAGTGCTGACACAATCTTTAGGGAGGAAGATTTCCAGAAGTTCAACGATCGTGGCGAACAAATTGAACTCATGAGAAGCGGGTGGAAGCAGATGGAATTGCGTTTAGAGAGCTACCAACAAGCGGCGATACAGTCTGAAGGAACCATCAGGTGTGATGCCGCCAATCAAACTTCTGGCTTGGGCTGTATTGATGCCTCGCAATTTCCAGGATGCAGCAAGCGGAGATCGACGAGCTGCGTACACAGCTGGACCAGCCACAGCCGTCTATGTCACGGTTCAATTTGGGCGAAGAGCAGTTAAAGCAGTTCAGTGAGGAGAAACAGCGGTTGATTTCGACGAATACGAAGTTGAGGGATGATAATTCTGAGATGAGGGAAGAGATAGAGGAGCTGCGGGCGATGGTGGAGTTGCTCAAGGGTCAGGTCTCTGGTAAGAGAGGACTTATTTCTGAACCAAGAGCCAGCCCAGTGCTGTACGTGTAATAGGTAGTAGGGATGTAACTTACTTTAAGTCGGTTAAGCGCCCTAATCTCTCACCGTCCAAATTGAGGAATTGTTGAGCTGATCGTTCTAGCACTTTCCACAGGATGATCACCGAAACTTCCAGAACGATACTGCTAGATTTTATAAAGGCGCGCGAGGGCGATCGTATTTTCACCGTTTCTTTCATCTCTGTTACTTCCATTACCTCCACCTCCTCCCCATCGCAACCCCCACCAAGTGAGTGCCATGCCTTGATTTGCATCTGATCTTGCCTTCTTATCAGTGTCTTTGCAGCAACATGTCGACAGAAAGCTTCGGATTCCAAGCTGAGATCAGCCAGCTTTTGGACTTGATCATCAGTACGCGTCCTTAGACTGCGTCTTGCGTTTTCGATACTGATGCGTTCGTAAAGACACTTTCTACTCCAACAAAGAGATCTTCCTTCGCGAGCTGATCTCTAACTGCTCTGATGCTCTCGACAAAATCCGTTACGCGTCGCTGACGGAACCGTCTGTCCTCGAGACCGGCAGGGATCTCTACATCCGCATCGTCCCCGACAAGGAGAACAAAGTCCTCTCCATCCGCGATACTGGTATTGGTATGACCAAGGCCGACTTGGTCAACAACCTGGGTACGATCGCCAAGTCTGGCACAAAAGTGGGTTTTACGGTTCTATATCTTCCGCTTCTGGACATTAACGTCTCTGATCGCCTAGGGCTTCATGGAGGCTCTCAACTCTGGTGCCGATATTTCTATGATTGGTCAATTCGGTGTCGGTTTCTACTCTGCTTACCTCGTCGCCGAACGAGTGCAAGTCATCACAAAACACAACGACGACGAACAGTACATCTGGGAGTCTGCCGCCGGTGGCACCTTCACCATCACCCTCGACACCGTCAACCCTCCTCTCGGACGTGGTACCGAGATGCGTCTCTTCCTCAAGGAAGATCAGGTCGAATACCTTGAGGAGAAGAAGATCAAGGATATCGTCAAGAAGCACTCCGAATTCATCTCCTACCCCATCCAGCTCGCAGTGACCAAGGAGGTCGAGAAGGTTAGTATTTATCGCTATCTTTTTGGGCGGGAGCACGTGCTTAATGTTTACTTATAGGAGGTTGAAGACGATGAGGAAGTCGCCGAGGAAGAGGACGCTGAGAAGCCCAAGATCGAAGAAGTCGAGGACGATGACGACAAGCCGAAGGAGAAGAAGACAAAGAAGATCAAGCAGCAGGAGACCACTAACGAGGAGTTGAACAAGACGAAGCCCATCTGGACGCGTAACCCCCAGGACATCACGAACGAGGAATACGCCGCCTTCTACAAGAGTCTTACCAACGACTGGGAGGACCACCTTGGCGTCAAGCACTTCTCGGTCGAGGGCCAACTTGAGTTCAAGGCTATCCTCTTCATTCCTAAGCGGTATGTTATCCACGACTTTGCGTTACGGGCAAGGTAATTGATAGCGTCACAGTGCACCTTTCGATCTCTTCGAGTCCAAGAAGAAGCGCAACAACATTAAGCTCTATGTCCGCCGTGTCTTCATCATGGACGACTGCGAGGAGCTCATCCCCGAGTACCTCAACTTCGTCAAGGGTATCGTCGATTCTGAAGATCTTCCCCTCAACATCTCTCGTGAGACCCTGCAACAAAACAAGATCCTGAAGGTCATCCGTAAGAACATTGTCAAGAAGTGTCTCGACCTGATCTCCGAGATCGCTGAGGACAAGGATAACTTCAAGAAATTCTACGAGTCCTTCGGCAAGAACTTGAAGCTCGGTATCCACGAAGACGCCCAGAACCGAAGCAAGCTCGCTGAATTCCTTCGCTTCTACTCCACGAAGTCCTCCGATGAGCAGATCTCCTTGAAAGGTACGTATCTCATGTCTAATGCTGTCTAGACCGTCGTTAATGAATGCTCCGGATTAGACTACATCACACGCATGCCCGAGGTACAGAAGACGATCTACTATCTCACCGGTGAATCGCTCGCCGCTGTCCGTGACTCGCCCTTCCTCGAGGTCCTCAAGCAGAAGGGCTTCGAAGTCCTACTCCTCGTCGACCCCATTGACGAATACGCCATCACTCAGCTCAAGGAGTTCGAGGGCAAGAAACTCGTCTGTGTCTCGAAGGAAGGGCTCGAGCTCGAGGAGACTGATGAGGAGAAAGCGGCCCGTGACGCCGAGACCACTGCTTTCAGCGACCTCTGTGCTGCTGTCAAGGAAGCTCTCGGTGACAAAGTCGAGAAGGTCGTTGTTTCCAACCGCATCACCGACTCCCCCTGTGTCCTCGTTACCGGCCAATTCGGCTGGTCGTCGAACATGGTAAGTATCTCCATTTCACGAAGGTTCATTTTCCATTCTCATCATCGACATTCAGGAACGTATCATGAAAGCCCAAGCCCTCCGTGACTCGTCAATGTCCTCGTACATGGCTTCGAAGAAGACGCTCGAACTTAACCCCAAGAACCCCATCATCAAGGAACTGAAGCGCAAGGTTGCTGAGGACAAGGCCGACAAGTCTGTTCGCGACTTGACCTACCTGCTCTTCGAAACCTCTCTCCTCACCTCCGGCTTCTCGCTCGAGGACCCAACATCGTTTGCCAAGCGCATCAATCGTATGATTTCGTGAGTGTTCCGCATCCGTAATGGAGTATTTTTATACTGAACGTGCGTTTCAGGTTGGGTCTTGATGTCGACGAGGAGGAGTCAGAACCAACGCCCGCTGCTGAGGCTCCTGCTGCCTCAGAAGCTGCTGCAGCGTCTGCCATGGAGGAGATCGACTAAGGGATTAGAGGCGCCGCATTTTTCTTTGCTTACATCTGGTTTTCGACACACGCACATACACATCCATTCAATCTACATTCTGAATACTGTATAATCACGTTACAAAAATAACATATCTTTCCTGACTCGATTTGAATTTCGTGTGATTCGTGTATGAGAACTGTCTATCAAGCTCGTGAGAAAGCGTGTGACCATATATGAAGGGGTTGGGTGTGGAAGCAGCGTGCATCAGCCCTGTCCTTAACCGTAACCTTCCCTCATTGTTCTCCCTTCCCCTAATCGACCGTACAATGGCCGTCCTTCCTTAGTCCCCCATTCATATAGTCAGTCACATATCTTATATACAATCATCTACTATCGCCTCTGCAATCTCCGCCGCCACCACAATGCCCACCATTGTTGGCCCCCAGCCTACGCGTTCAATGGCTCTCCTATCACTTGTGAGTCGCTTTGGCTCCCCATTGTGCTGAGCCGGTCCAATACCACGTCTCTTAGTCGACACCACTGCCCCCTATGCTGGGCTCCCCCATTGAGCTCACGCGTCGCGACACAGAATCCCACCGCGCTACTTGGGTAGGTGTTGAGGTATTGTTCCCCTAGACGTCGCTTAACAATGCGTAGGCCCACAAACAGCGACCAGCTCGAAGGGCGCCTCGCCGACAGCTCTTCCCGTCGTACAGCCGATCGCACTGTTGCTGCGTCGATAGCCCCATCATACCATCGTCGCGCCCACTGCATTTCAGTATGACTAATGCCCTCGATCTGCCGTTCCGGCCGATCACTCGGGAAGCAGTCCTTCCCTCCGCCGGCCCCGGCCCCATCCGCCGACGCAAAGGATTGACACGCCCAACCCCCCCTCGAACTGCCTCGAAACCACCCATATTTGCTTGACATCGGCATCCCATCATCGCACGATCCACGCCCGATCACGCCGACGCGTAGCGCTCCCCCTAATAGCCAGATCCAATTTCGCAACCTCATGCCTGTATTATTATGCGACATCGACGACGAATTACCGTCGCCACGCTCGCCCTGCAATGAACAATGAATATCATCGAATCAATGATCAGCCAATCGAATCAACCATTTACTGCCCATCACGCCTTCGCAATCACTGCAACGATATCATCGCCAACTCGTCATTTACTACCAGAAACGGCATCAATATAACCTTACTGCCTCGAATCGCCCAGCATTCGCATCATCGAATCTCCTGTTGTATTTCTTCTACGTAACTTTATTCTATCATCTCCGACGCTTCGGACGTTGACGTCTCGACTATCTCGCATTGCTTGAATCCTCACTGTCTTCCTCACTAGCTTACTTATAACGCATCATCTGCCAACGAACACGTACATTTATCCAGTATTTAGTAGCTAGCTCCGTCGACGCTTCCATAATTGCCCATGTAATTACGACTCCTATACGCCTATATATAACGGCTTGCACTGCAACAGACATACTCTTCCGCATTCCATACTTACGAGAGATCGAAGGCAGCTAGGAAGACTCGGTGAGCGTTGCGACGCAACACTGAGAACACGGAGGGTAATGAACTAGCCTCGCAGTACTATCTTGTATGAAAGCTATATTTTGCACTAAAACCAACCAGATCTACAGTAGAAGTTGGACCTCGGTGGTCTAACTGCCTCGGGCTCAGGCTCCTAGAACCAGCACGCGTCGTATCGCGAGTTGAGCTCCGCAGTCTTTTATCCGACTCCCGTGAGAAAAGCTACAAACAAAGGCAAATACAACTTAAGAGCTCGAACTCGCGATAGAGCGGCTGGCAAGACTGTCGTAGACGCCCATCTGACCCTTAGCTTGGCTCACTTATCGTACTCCTTAGCTACTCTTATCACTCGTGTTTTTTTCTTGTTTATTCGAGTCCGTTTATCCGTTTTGGGTTACTTGACATTTCTGCTTTTTATCAACTATATTATTTCCGCCCAAATGCCTTGAGGTCATGTCGTCGAGTAACTGGACCCATGAACGGATCCATGACGTACTCAATAAATATTTCCACAAGCAGGCTTGTTGGTTCCAGATCGAAATGGCGAAAGTGGTATACGAGGGATATGATGTCGTGGGTGTGGCAGCAACGGGATCTGGCAAAACAATGTCCTTTTTTGCACCACTTGTCATGGCAACTGCTGTAGATATGCAACAACGAGTTGTCCGACATCTTCGCTGTCAAGTTGTAGGAGCATCTCGATGATCGTTGGAGTGTACCAGTGAGCCATCTTGCCTTGGATTCTGGAATGTGCTCACAAAATCAACTTGAATCTCCCTTATATTTTATTTTCTAGGCTGCGCGTCAGATTAGATATGGCTGCGGACAGCTGCTGCAACTGCGTGCCCGATGGCTCCTGTACTAGGGCCCCCTTAGCCTGCCCCTAGGTACTAAGCTAACAGCTTAACTTGAGTCACGAGACTTATGGCTTATGACCCAAAACGGATAAACGGACTCGAATAAACAAGAAAAAACACGAGTGATAAGAGTAGCTAAGGAGTACGATAAGTGAGCCAAGCTAAGGGTCAGATGAGCGTCTACGACAGTCTTGCCAGCCGCTCTATCGCGAGTTCGAGCTCTTAAGTTGTATTTGCCTTTGTTTGTAGCTTTTCTCACGGGAGTCGGATAAAAGACTGCGGAGCTCAACTCGCGATACGACGCGTGCTGGTTCTAGGAGCCTGCCTCGGGCTCGTATATCAAAATAATTTAGACAATTACGTAGGCAGGAGGAAACGACGAAGACAAAATTGATGGCCACAAAGAAAAGAAGAGGGCCCGATGATCATCAATTTGGATCGCAGTCGCCTGCAGAAACTAGGCCAAGTACTAATGCCCGAGTTTCTTCATTCCTGTCTGCGGGGTATTCCGCCACGCCGGCTTCACCTGCCCAGTCGAAATCGACTATCTTCGTTCGCACTGCTCATGCCGTCAGAGCGGTTCCTATCTGTTGCCAGTGTGCCACTGAGTACTAAACGTCGATCGTAATCATGACTACTCGCTTGAACGTCACCGCGGACGAAATATGCGGCCTTCGTTGACAAGATCGCCCGTTCGATGGAAGCCTTTACTTGAGAAAGAAGACTTGGCGCGAGTGGGGATCCTTCTTCTTGGGTGCGACAAGAAGAGAGTGGCTTCCAGCAATCGTCAAGATGCTTCGCGGTTGGTACCCCTTCGAGTACTTTGCGGCCATACAGACGTGCTGCTGGTGATGCCGGTGCACTTGTACGCAATATAGAGAACTCGCACCAGCTCGACGCGGCGCGTGCGTGCGATCATGCATGCCGCAGCTTGGTTTTGTTAAGCATCGAGTTCCTCAAATAACGCTCCTGCAACGGTGAAAATATTGCCTAAGTAGATCATATCATTCAGCGAGCGGCACTAAGAATACTGACCCCATACGGAGACCAGACATGCTGGGGATTCATCAGTTGGTCGGATATATTTGATGCTTGTATTCTGAACAATAAATCACTCGAAACCTGAAGACGGTCGGATAAAAGAGGTTCTGGCCCTGGGATACGACTTTCCCCACCTTCGACAAATTGACTGATAAAAGTCCTCAATGCTGTCAATTCCGCTCCAAAAGGGTTGCTTTGGAGCATCGAGGCTTCCAGACAACGAATTCTTGCATAAATCGCGGAGGAATCTGTTACCAGCAGTTACTGCCCCGTCGCTCTCTACTGCGCTTCGCAGGTGGGGCTCCCGCTCCCGTCGACGGCGAGGAACTCTCGGAGCGCGAGACTTTGTGAGTCCCTGAAGATGGAAGGAAGTTTGTGAGACGTTTATTATCCGTAATGGGAACGTGAGGTCTGCATGGGGTAACCCAGGGTAAATCCTTGGGCGCTACTAGTATTAACAGTGGAGAACCTCACCAGTTCTCCTCACGAGTCACGAAGCTTATCAGCAACCTTCATCATGACTAGAGTCATAAACTTCGGAGCTGGCCCATCTGCCCTCCCACATTCGGTCCTCGAAGAAGCAGCCAAGGGCTTGCTCAACTTCCATGGCACAGGCATCGGCGTAGCTGAAATTTCCCATCGGTCGAAGGCATTTACAGGATTTCTGACCAACCTTGAGTCGTTAATCCGTACACAACTCGATGTGCCAGCCACTCATTCAATCCTGTTCACTCAAGGCGGCGGTACTGGCCAATTCTCCGCCGTCGTCGTCTTGAATATATTGGCCCGACACCGTCTGTTGCATCCTGATCTAACCAACGCGGAGCGCCACCTGGATTATGTGATCACAGGGTCCTGGAGCGAGAAAGCTGCAGATGAAGCGAAGCGGCTCGGAGGGGGCACAGTTAACATCGCCGTCGATTCTCGTCCTTACTCAAAGGATGGGAAATCATTTGACAACATCCCCTCTCATGACCGCTACTCTTTCTCACCCGATCCTGCGTTGATCTACTACTGCGAAAACGAAACTGTGGATGGCGTGCAGTTCGGGTACGAAGAAGGGGAGCAGACGTCGTTCCCCTTCGAGTTGTTTCCGCAGGGCACTTTGCTGCCGCTGGTGGCAGATTACTCGTCCTCGTTTATGAGTCGCCCCATCCCGCGTCTCGCAGACCACGCAGTGATCTATGCCGGGGCACAGAAAAACATTGGCCCAGCGGGGCTTACTATCCTCATCGTTCGTCAGGACTGCCTTGTCAATGTAGATGCTGCTGCGAAACTCGGCGCCGTCCCTGTGCCGTTGTCAATGTCGTACAAGGTATTGGCAGACGCCAAGAGCTTGTACAACACTCCTTCAGTACTACCGATCTACATTGCTGGGCTAGTCCTCGAAAGGATGAAGGAGAACGGCGGAATGCCGTATTACGAAGACGTCAACAGGCGAAAGGCTGAGAAAGTCTACGCCGCGTTGAAACGGGGTGAGGAAAAGGGTGTCATGCAATCCAAAGTCAAGGAAGGCGGCGGGCGTAGTTGGATGAATGTCGTGTTTGACATCGTCGGTGGTCCCGATGCCCTCAGTAAATTCATCTCTGGAGCCGAAGCGAAGGGGCTGCACGAATTGAAAGGACATCGTTCAGTTGGAGGTTTGTTCTATTGTTGCAATCCCCATTCGCTTAGCGGGCTGACACCCTTGCCAGGAATTCGGGCGTCACTATACAACGCCATCACAGAGGGTGAAGTAGATCAACTAGTAGCTTACATGGACGAGTTCACGAATGCGAATTGAAGAAGAATGGAATTAATTGTAGAATTAGTAGAGGCGATGGCACGCTTGTGATCTCCGATTTGTAGACTTCGTCGTCTTCAATCCCCAGGTCACTTTGCCGGAGTGGTTAACGGGATCGCCTGCTAATGGAGCTACCTCCTTAGCTTAGCGGTTGGGCTTTGCCCGCGTGTGTTCGAATCGCACAGGTGACGATTTTTGCTTTACAAATAAACGAACCAAGGAATGAAAATCATTACAGCATATGATATATCCTCAAAGATGTCCTTTCCAAGCTTTCCATAAACATAATGTCGCAAATAGAGCGACTGTAAGACACGCGAAGCTAGTCCAGAATGTTGGAATCCAGCACGAAGTGCCGATGCATAGTCCGCCGTCCACGCTTTGCTTTGCTGAAATGAAGGCATATAAGTAAGAGAAGATGGGTGTGCCGATGAAGGGAGCGTATGCGAGGGTCCCGAAGTTGCGACCTAGTGAAGGTACGCCCCATATCGCAGATACGATGCTCGGTCTACAAAGGTTCGACGTTACTCCATTGAAGGCAGAGATGCTCACTTACAACAATGTGAAGATGGTACCATACGACATCCCGATGCCGACGCTATGGATTTGATACTAAGTTAATGTGGAGCCCCGATAGTTCTTCCTCTTTACCTAAGTATCCATATTTTCTGTGGTTCATCAATGGTGAAGATCATGACCAGACTGCTGAAGACCAGCAACGCAGTGGGCACCGATATGAATGCGACCCTGCTAATGAAATGGTGACTCGGAAGGGCGCGAAGACCCGAAGGCAAGTGAGAAGCAACTGGCGAAATGAAATCAGCCAAGGGCCCTACCACAATTCTCGATGCCGTATTCGAGAAGGAGATCAACCGAACTTGTTGGGAAGCAATCGCTTCCATTGATTCTTGACTGTGTACCGTCGAATTCGACAGCGAAAGAACGATGGTGCCAATGTTAGAGATGATCATTTCACACTGTTGAAACGGTATGTAGAGTGAACTGTAATAAAAGATCAGGGAGAATGGACGCACGTAACCGAGTGTTAGGACACAAGCGAGGAATAGTATCCAGAAGAATCGATCAGAAAGGAGGCCTAGGAGACTGTCGTCGTGAGGCTGCTGATGAGTCCCTGGTTCTCCTGAGGCCGATTGAAGTAGTGGCGTGTGTTCACTCGGTTGGGCTGGTGGTAGGGGCGTTGGCTTGGGAATTCTCAGGGTAACAAAAACCACAGAGGTGCACGACCCCGGTGCAAATAGCCAGAAATTGCAGAAACGGGATAACCTGCAACCCGGATGCAGTGTTGAAGAGATTGGATGCAAGGAGCGACAAGAATAGGGGGGACAGGCCGAAAACAGCCGTGCTCAGCCCGGAAGCAATCCCTGGGTGATTAGGGAAACACTGGGCTGCTGAGAAGAGCAACGAGAAGTACCTGCGAGCGCAGAGATAATATAAGCTATGTGCTCTATGGAGTCAGTGAAG
Source organism: Pleurotus eryngii var. eryngii (assembly GCA_029467805.1). Taxonomy (NCBI): domain Eukaryota; kingdom Fungi; phylum Basidiomycota; class Agaricomycetes; order Agaricales; family Pleurotaceae; genus Pleurotus; species Pleurotus eryngii. The sequence goes on from SZVJ01000012.1 coordinate 3,557,909, forward strand.
ACACCGACGAGAATACCGTGCCCAAGCCGGCAACGAAGAAATAGAGCGTGAGTTTGTAGAACGTGGCGGATGAGGAGACGCTGATGTCGTCAGCCGCCATTGATATTTCAAGGGAGAAACACGAGAAGGCAGCTGAGAACATAACCGAGGCGACGAGAGAGCAGGCGGCCGGCCCATAATAATCAATCATGTAGCCAACGAGGACCGAGAAGGGATATTGTCCGACCATACCGCTGTGCGCACGCGCACATTTCAGATCGTAGGATATGTGTGGTTTCGAAGTTGACTTACGCCAGGACGATGGTAGTCAGTTGAGGCTGCGTCAATTTCAAATGAGACACCAGAGCCGGTGAGATGATGGGGAATATGAATATCCCCCCTGCGAAGAGGCTGAACCGTGGGTCAGTGTCTTTATTCCAATATTTCGATTCAGAGCTCACGCATTGACGATAATTGAGCAGCATGCTACACCTTTCCTGACAACAGGCAGTGACAGTCGAAGTTCCATAAGAGGCTATTAGCGCCGATCATGACCGCCCGCGGTTCCGCTCGCCTTTGGTTGCAAACAAGCCAAAGCAGGGAACAATTACGGCCTCGTTCGCTTCACAGAAGGGTCACTTCGATACAAAGCACAAAGGGCATTGTTCTGGCGCACAATGGTTCTCAGGCCACTGGCTTTAGCTCAGTCTCCATCTCAACCTCTGGGAGGTAGCCGCATTCTCTCTTCCTGGTGGACGGGCCTTTCAGTTTCTTCAACCCATATCCTTCAACTTTTCTCGTCAAGGCTGGTCCTAAGTCATGGAAGCTTTCTCGCCGTTGTTCACGAAGTTAAGGACCCTTCTTTTCTGTGAGTCTTGCTCGTCTTGTCCGTTTTGTTGTTGCTGACTGTAGTGTCTAGCATGTATCATCGGCCTCAGCTTTCTTTGGATCTTGTTGCTGTCCTTGGACATATTTCTTCAATGGGAGGTTTCGGGCACCACTGACAGTTTGTTGTATTCTCCGGTTCTTAAGCATTTCGCTCATAACCATATAGGGTCCTTCCTGGTCGTGTTTCTCTTGATCAATGCTATTACGATAATAATGCTTCCAATCATGTACGTTTGCTTCCTGCATCGCCCATTCCCAGCGAATTAATCGTGGCTATGGCAGGATGTTACGGGAGTTTCGCCCGTGGCTTGACGCTGCAAGGTTCCTATTGCTTTCTTTATGCCACATAGGTGAGTTATCCCCGTTGACTATCGGCAACAGTATCTCATCGCCGACGTAGGATTTGCGGTCATGTTCTCCTATTGGAATCCAAGAATTCAATGCCCCGATCGTAGTGAGTTCATCGCATCCTCCAATCCTTTGTAAATAGATTTTGACACGAAACCCCATAGCCCCCGATCAAGAGGGTGTTTGCAAGTTGCTGAACTTGTATCTACTCGTTGCAAGCTGGATCATCCCGGTTCTTTGTACGTCGTTTAACCATGTCCAAAGGGTAAGAGACACTGACATAAAGTCTTTATCTAGTGATAGTCTACATGTCGGGGCTCGCATGCGTGGTTTCACGCCGTCGTGCACGTGCTAAGCTGGAGGAAGACATTGAAACACCCTCGGTTGACCGAACATCCTCGCAACTCACGCTGAAGTACCCTCTCCCCGCCGTGCGTAGGGACTCGGTGCGAAGATCCTCCATTTCAACGGACGTAGAGTCTGAAAGTGCCGAAAAATCGAGGTTCAGCACAAGTACACGGAGATCAACCAGGCTGTCTAAACGGCTTCCCGATTTCTATTTTTCTTAGACGATTTTGTATCAACAGACTTTCTTGTAGCCGTAGAACATTGTACAATCATTACATTTGCAGCACTGCCGTGTCTTGGCGTTATCCGTTAGCGCGATTCAACTTTGCCAGAGGCAGTCCTATAAATAATCCGACAACCACGTGAAGCCAACCAACGCCATGTAATGTTAGATGGTGTTCAGGAATTTCACCCAACGTTGTTGTAACCTTCCACCACCACCACCCTGCCCGCTAGCGGCCATCCCTATAGTCCGACCCATCGGTTACATCTGATCCTGGGTACCCGTCGCCATCTTTCTTTCCGTTTCCACCATACTTCCATGGACGACCCCACCTGGGATGCATCGAGTGTTAAGGTTAGTTCCGCCGCTACCAGGGCTTTGGTCCGCTCGCTAACGTCCACAGACTTTGCTACGCCTCACGAGCCAGAAACTGGGACAAATTCAAGACCGAAAAGATGCCCAGAGTCAAATTACACGACGGGATATTGCTACTTTGTTGCAGCAAGACAATGTTGGGATGGCCCGAGCTAAGGCACAGAACGCCATTCTGGAAGACTCAAAGGGGGACCTACTAGAGCTCCTCGAAATGTATGTAGGGATGCTCTTGGAGCATTTCGGCCAGCTGGAGCAGGGCTACGGGGTTGCTTCCCCGCCGGATGGTAGAAGTCCTTCGCCTAGTCCCATTGTTACGGAGGCGGCGTCTTCCATAATATTCGCGGCACCACGTACAGAATCCAAAGGTGCGAAGCTCGAAATACCCCGCGATGATTTACCTACAATGTCTCAGAGCTCAACGCTGTACGGGATATCCTCATACAACGGCTCGGGCCTGACTTCGCGCGCGCGGTGACCGGTAATCGCGACAATTATGTCCCACCAAAGGTTTGTGGTAGATTCCGTCATGTATATGACCCTCTTAAGATGTCTAACGTCTATAGGTCATCTCTGCCCTGTCGACCCCTCCCCCATCCGCCGCGAAACTGGATGATTACCTCCTGAATATAGCCAAAATATATCGCATTAACTGGGAACCAGACTTGCGTCGACAGGACACGTATGTATTCTGTTCAGCTTCGAGGCGTGTAAGAGCTCATGCTCCTCAGTGTGGATCCCTTGTCGGAAATCATGGATTCTGAGTTGACACTGGTTGTTGACCTTCCCAGGTTGCGCAAGCTGTGCATGCATGGTGGGTCGCATCATTACTTGTTTCCCTACGACCGTTCACGTGTATCACGACAAGGTATCCCCGATGAGCCTGTCTGGCTTCGTCCGCGCCTATGGAAGTTAGTAGCGTGCTATGCCTTCCATCGCCCTCCCTGACGTGTCAATAGGCTCCTTCTTGGGTTCCTACCCGTTGTCAAATCTTCGTGGACAACAGAACATCAAAAGTACCGTGAAAGTTATTATGTATGCATACCGAGTTCCGTCAATACGCGTGCTAACACCATTGTAGGATTTGATACGCAGACTCTTACCTCCAATAGCAGGATCACCGCCCCCTTCAACACCTCCCAACTCTTCCGACTCCCTTCTACTCACGGTACATAAACACTTGCTCTATGTTGCTCCCGGTTTGTTTGCGGGGCTTGAGACTGGCCCAGAAGATGCCGAACGATGTCCTCTCGATCCATCAGCCCCGGAGGATATACAAATCTCGTGTGCCACAGCATTAGACGATCGCCTAGTGAAGCTCTTTGGTCCAGCTGAGGTTGTACCGTCAACACCAGAAATACGACTGGAGCACGACTCCAACGACGAACCCTCGGTGTCTACTCGTGATTCTGCCGAATCTTGGATAAGTCGCTCGACGACGTTGCTGCCCTCAAAACCGATCGGGATCGCGGACGTTCATCCTAAACATGCGTCAGCACTTCTCCGCCTGCTGTACCTTCACTGTAGTATCAACCCCGGCACACGGTCTCCCTACGTCCCGTCGCTTCTGGTACCAATGTATGCGGTTATGTGTTTCGAGGTAGAGCCTCGGGACGTCCCTCATATTGAGGCCGATACTTTCTGGCTGTTCGAAGCAATGCTAGGCGAGTTCTCGGAGTTGGAGGATGAGGAAGGCGGTCGCGCATGGACAAAGAAGTTGAGCGAGAGACTTGCTTGGGCTGACCAGGATTTGTCTGACACTCTGGTGCGTCTTGCTGGTGCGTCAAGCGTCGCGTATTTGATTGACGTTATCGCAGAACGCGAAAGGACTAGATCCTGCACTCCCGCATTATTCCTAGTAGGTTTTCTTTATTCACACTCATTTTATTTCTTAACCCTCTTGTGAAGTCGATGGTTGGCTCCGATCCTAACACAAACACTACCTATGTCGTCTTTCATACTCGTTTGGGATGCTTTATTCGCCTGTGCGATGAGAGACAAGCAAGCGAACCCCAAGATCGAACATCTGCTGGACATATGTACGGCAATGCTCATCAGAGCCAGAAAGCCCCTCTTCCAGTACGCCGGCCCCTGCCACTAATATTACACGGTTGTATTGATGATAGTTTATAGCCTTGGTAAGGGAGTCGACCACCCATGCTTGTGGGGTGACGAAAATGATGCGATCCCGCCTCCGCCTCTTCCGCGGGCATGGGAATTCGAGGATGCCTTTCGCGACGGTGTTTCACTCTTACAGAACTATCCCATCGGGGCGGCTGGAGGCATAGAGAGGATCTTGCAGACTGCCGCTGAACTGTCGAAAAGGCGGATAGACGAAATGAAAGCGGTCAAGTCGGAAAGTCTTACCCTCGGTGAACGATTACGGGTGTCTATGTGGAAGGGCTTCACAAACCAGGTTTCATCTCCTAATGAGTCGCCAGAACGGTCGCCTTCGCCGGAGGAACTGCAGGAAACGAGTGAAGAGGAAAGCTTTTCGGAGGACGATGGCAACGTCACCGAGAGGCCTTCGCGGGACGAACGTCCAGCACAAGAAGGTATTACATCTCGCTTGGCTACCACAGTGTGGAGAGGTATCACGAACCAGTCGTCCATGGAACCCCCTCCGTCGCCGGTCCCATCTCCATCTCCCTTGGATTCAACCCATGATACGGAGTATACACATCCTTCGAGTGTCGGTCCAGACACGCCGATGAGTCCTACTAGCTCATCAGGATTCTGGAAATATGCAGAGAAGCTCAAGGAGTCTGATACAGTCGCAACGCTATCAAAGGTCAGCAGCAACTGGAGAGCCAAAAGCCTGTTGGGTTCCTGGGGATCACGGAGCACACCAAGTAGCCCTTTCCTGTCGCCTAATTCAGCGTTGAGCGGGAGTTCGTCAAGCGAACCACCGGAGATGCCTCCTCCCCGCCTCGACGAGTCAAGGCGCGGATCATTGCCTCCAGCAGCGACAGTTTATTCGCCTCCCCCTCGGCCTGCCTTCTTTCGCCAGCCGAGAGACAGTTTCCTCCCGCATTCTCGCAAAAGCCCTCTACTCTCTCTGCCCAACAGCCCCGAAAACACTGACTCCGAAAGTGGCACCATCGGCAGGGGGCAGCGATTGCAAGCATCATTGATGGCTCTGACGGGTGGTTCCCCCGATCCTCCCCGAAAGTCAGGTCCACGGCCCCTGCTACTTGGTTCCTCCTCCGTAGTAACAGCTTCCCCTCGTATTCCTCGATCTACCACGAGTACTCCTGCACCCGACTTCCGCCCAGGACTTGAAGCCGCTAGACATCTGCATCGGGATTCGCAGTCGTCTATATCATCCTTTTCTTTGTCGCCGGCTGAGGGCTTCGGTCGTCTGCATACTCAGGAACGAAGTAATGGATGGGATTCAGATACTCTTAGTCGTGTTGTACCGCTGAACCGCAAGTCAGTGTCTCCCATGGCCCCTGGCTCTCGAATCCTCGGCCCACGGCCTTCGGGATATTCTTCCGCCTCTGATAGAGGCGTCACTAGCCCTGCCTTAGCGACAGGAATTCCTTCAACAGAACAAAACGGTTGGACTCAAGTGGATTCACCGACTGCAACGTCTGCCCCAAAGACCCCTGCCTCGACGTCTGGGGATACCGCCATGATTTCTGCCGTGGATGACTTTGACAACGGTGCTACCCCCATGGAGGAACACGTCGTCCAATTTGACCAACCAACGAGGAGAATCATACGGAAGAAAACTCCACCTCCATCAGCATTCATGGACCAGACCTCAGACTCCTCATCAACGCCTGCAATACCGAGGAGTAACCGCGTAAAGAGTCGACGGTCAGCCCGACCAGGAAATTTACGTTTACAAGAACCCACTGAACGAAGAGGCTCTAGCCCAAACAGCCTTGTGGTGGAGTGGCCAACAGAACACGATTTGGCGTCTACCCCTAAAGCATCCAACTTCGAACCTGGGTATAAGCCCGTTTCCCCTGTGTCGGTGTCGCCTCGGTCACCTAGGCGAATGCGCAAAGTCTCTGGAGAACTCGTCGAGCCGCGACCTCGTAAACTCTCAGCTGAGATATCGGAAACTCGCGTTCGCAAGGTGTCCACGGGCTCTCGTGGTCGTAAAACTTCAACGGACAAGGACATTCATCGCAAGGAACGCGATAGTGCAGCTGAGGAGGGTGACGATGAAGGTTATGATGATTTATTGAGCGCGTACGAAAGTGAAGGGGGGGTGTAAATCTGCCGAATAGACTTGTGCTTATGCTCTCTATGCCAAACTATATGATTGGATGTATACAGTACGTGTAGATTTAATATATAGGGTATATGCCGTTCCTATTCCCGAGTTTTGGAATCAAGGATCTCCTGTATGCCTTGATAGGTCAAGAGAAGGACGGGAAAATACGGTAACACATTCTAGAGGGCGTATCAGCAGACGACATCCGTGCTCGGAGGATACAACTCACAGGAAAGCAGACATCAATGTTGAGGTGACCATTTCCAACATGCCGCAGCGCAGCGAGGTAAAAGCGAACGTCCCATCTCTTCAGGCCTTCGTGGATAAATATGTCTTCTAGAGTGGAGAACGGAATGAATCGTCGCGACACTGCAAGGCGTAGAGGAGGAAGGCCGCGGTGTGTCTCTAGTTGAATCCCATGCGATGGCATTACAATTACTGATTCTGAAAGCGAAAAAGAGGTAGCAATCAAACATTGTCAGCAGAGGGTAAAGACGAAATTCAGCCACCATAGAGAACTTGAGTGCATTTGTTATAAATGATCCAAATACAACACAGGACAATAAATATGGTCGCTAAGGTACTCCCTGAAGTCTGCGAGAATATCGGTGTGTCATCGTAAGATTAAAGCCATGGACTGAACGCACCTTCGGCCAAATGTATGTGAGGATAAAGGCGTGGCAGGCCTCTCGCCACGTCAGACCCGATGTAGCGTGTATGACCTTGCCGGTTCCATTTTGCGACAGCCTCCAATTTTCGACTCGATATTCCTTGAATCCAGGGAACTCCAAGACGGTGAACTGAGGATGAGTGCTCGCCAACGGTCGATAAATGTTCATGGCCAAGAACTACTCGTTACGTAACACTACTTGGAATAAATGACGGAAATTCAGCCTCCGCCCTCATCACATCTTCCCTTCTTACGTCCAAGTTCAGCTTCAATTTCAGTATACTTCGACCCGCCTAGCTCAGTTCTCTCCCTCGTCTCTGGAAACCACGTTCACTGAGCCAAATCGTACAATGGTTGCTACTAGTTCGCTATCGGCGACTCTTGCTATGCTTGGGCTGGTTCCTGCCAGTCAGAAGCAGGTCTTCGGAGCTCCTTCTCCCCAACAACTATCCATGGACCCGCCCACCATGAACACCCATCAAAATGACACTTTCTTTCATGCTAATCAAGCTCATGATCAATGTTATGTGGAACCGTACATTGCAGCATCTGAACCAAATATACACTTTCCGGCGTTTAATCAAGAAGAGGCCAACATTTTTCGATATAGGCAACAGCAAGGCGTTAATCTTGGCTCTTGGTGAGATTTAACTTGCTTTGTCGAATGTGGTACTTACGGTGTCCAAGGTTTGTCCACGAGAACTGGATGCAGCCCACTACGATGTTCGCTTGTGCTTCTGGCGACAAGGAATCCGAATACGATATCGCTTCTGGCTGGGGATCTAAGGCTTCTGCGCGCGCTCTTCTGGAAAAAACACTGGGACACCTTTATCGGCCCTTCTGATTTCGCCTATCTAGCTGACATTGGCATCAACACCGTGCGGTTGCCAATAGGGTACTGGAGCCTAGGTCCTGAATTCTGCAAGGGAACCCCCTTCGAATCGGTTGCTGATGTCTATACAAATTCGTGGAGCAGAGTTCTCCGGGCTATCAACTGGGCTGGCGCGGTAAGAATCCAGGCCTGACAGTATCCCCTCGTTCCTATTGTTCGCATCATAGGCCGGCATCGGTGTACTGGTTGATCTCCATGGCGCACCTGGCAGTCAAAACGGAGAATCCCACTCTGGCGTCTCTGATCACAAAACCCAGCTGTTCGACTCCGATAATAGGGAGAAGACCATCAAGGTCCTGCAATATATAGCTCAGCAATTGTGCAATATCACCCACATAGTGGGCATACAGATACTCAACGAACCTAAGGAACACGAAATGCTAGCCGCATTTTGTAAGTCCTCTCTTTCTGAATCCACCCCATCATCATCGCTTTTTTAGATGACGAAGCCATGACGGCCATGAACTGCTCCATCCCAAAGTACATACACGACGCCTTCAACCTCGCCAAGTACTCTGAATACAACTCGCATCGACAGGATTTCGTTGTGGTTGATCATCACTCTTACTTCGTTTTTACGGACAAAGATAACACCGAATCCGCATCTGGTCATACCCAAGACGTCGGTACTTCAATCGCGGCTAACCTCGCCGCACACTCGTCACAGCAAAGGGGAAACCTCATCATCGGTGAATGGTCTTGTGCTCTATCTAGTCAAAGCATGAAGAAGGAAAACGACCCGGAGGCTTCGCAAAAGGAGTTCTGCACTCGCCAGATGGAGACTTATGGGGCCAATACTGCTGGCTGGACATTCTGGTGTACGTCTTCTGGGTTAAGCGATTTGATTTCAACTCACGCAGGCCTCCTACCTAGCTTACATGAAAGAAGGATGCCAAACCGATCCAGGCTGGTGTTTCAATTCCGCTGTAGGCAACAAGCTTCCACCTAGTTTCCACTCGTATCCAAACGCGGCCAGCAAAACCCTAGACGGCGTGCGACTACTGGTTAAACCCCTTGCTCCTGGCCCAATATCTTCGGACCCTCAAGACTCATCTTCCCTCCGTACATCCACCGCTGGGGGTCGACGAGGGAATGGCACCTTTCGCCGTCGTCAAGTATCCATTCACCATCGCCATCTACACCAACGTGAGCCTCCAAGCTCCCAGAACGGCTCCATCGCGTTCCAGACGGGGTACCGGGATGGTTATGACACTGCGCTCAAGTTTGCAACGCACAAGTCTAAGGTCGGCTTCAAGCAGCAATGCATGATGGATAACTGCGGCGGATTCGGAGATCAATACAACTCCATCGAAGTGCAGGATGAGTACGCGGACGGTTATCTAAAAGGTATAAGCGAGGGGGAGCACGCCGTGGAAGCGACACTGGTACCAGCAAATCCGTTATAAAGCTACTCGCACACACATAAACATGTTACACATCTACTTTCCTCTCCTTTATCTCGGACTTTATTACTGTTGTCACCGGCCCTTTGAGTTCATCGCATGGAATTGTGAATGCATCGGCGACGAGTTAGATACTCGAGTTTGAGCGCTTATGTAAATGCACTGCCCTTACCTTCGCCCCTTCACCCCGACGCGCCATGTCTGGTGAGCGCGTCCTAGTATCGTACCATGCCCCCAATGCGTACCTGGCATCTGAGAGCTGGAAGCAAATGCGATCGGCCTTGGTCTCCCAATTTCCTCTTCGCAATTTACATTGGAAACCGCCTTCCAGGTCTATCAAAACCATTCAGGAGTTGGACCTTAACCTAGTCGCCTTCGATTCTTTACATGACGAGCACACTTCTCAAGTACCTGCCACGCTACTAGAGAAACCACTTCTCAATATATACATCGTCGCATGTGAGGTCCGTCAATCTCAATCACTGAGCGTTGCGTTTGAGTAACCGTTGATCGCGAAGGACACGGACTTCGACTCGTATAAGAACACGATTAAGAAGCAAATAAAGGACTGGCATAGTGTCGTGGCATCGAGGAAGCATCAAGAATGGCTTATTTTGCACGTTGTCCGACCTGACGCTAGGACTGCTGGAGGTAATTTCTTTCAGATGAAGTATTCCGTCTTTGAACGCATCAAGACCGACTTCAACGCTGAGAAGAGAGACAGGTGATTGCCCTCTTCGCGCCGTTCGTTTTGAATGTTCATACGTGGATTTAGATGCGTCCAAATGGTGTGGTCTGCCCTCCAGGAAAATCCCGCAGTCTGGGCCGATTTGATTAGCAAAACAAAAGACGGACTAATTACTGCATTTGAGTCCGCCGTCAATCAGCGGGAGGAGGACGTCAGGCGATCCGAAAGCCAGCGCGCCATGCCTGGGTGGAATTTCTGTACCTTCTTCATCCTGAAGGTAGGTGGTCTTTTCTTTCCTAGCGATGCCGATTGTCAACCAGGGTACTAGGAAAGTCTCGCGAGTTCATTTCAGGGTCTCAGTCTTTACGAGGATGCCTACATGCAATACGCAGAGTTAGAATCATCGTTTCAGCAAGTTCTGAAGGAAAAGAATGCTTCTTGGTTTGGCACATTCATCCAAACCTAGTCCTCGCGATGACTCCTTGCCCTTACTTTCGACTGACAAAAACCCTACCGTGATCTTATTCTCGCAAATACTATATCTGTGTTCGACCTGCGGACGTATATCCTTGCTCGTCAGTGTACTCTCCTCTGGAAACTTGGCCGTATCAACGATGTCGGGAGGGCAGTGGCATCTTTTCTAAGTACCTTCGGGAGACTACTTCGTGATCATGAGGTGCGTTACTACGCATACGAGAAACAAACCGATTGATCATGCAACAGACACCCCTACCGGAATTCTTCGTAGAGTCTTGGATATACTCGTCATGTCTAAGTGTTGTGGAACAATGCGACTCTTGGACGAGCAATCAAAGCCTGGAAGGCGCAAAGCTGGCCGTATACAATGCCAGCAAAGGTGAACTACTTGAACTCGCACTCAATCAAGTAAGGAAGACTAGGGTACAATGCCTGCTTGTTGCTAATCGTCATTAGCTTAGTGCCATCGGCGTGGCGGTTGGCCACCTTCCGTCCGAACCTCCATTCAGCAGCTCGTCTGGCCCTTCATCTAGCGTAACCGTCGATCTCTTAAAACTCTCCATCAGCAACGAGGACCTTCTTGCGGGTGTTAGCGCAAGGGATGTATTCGATCGCAACTATATCGACACCACCAACCGTGCCATCGATTTGTACGCAAAAGCAGGTAGACGCAAGTTTGCTTTGAAGCTCCACGGCTCTTTGGCGGCATTAGATTTGTGTGTTTTTCCTCCAAAGTTCCTATGATCCATATTCTGACACTTCGTAGATATCGGGGAAGGCTCGATGCCGCGCAAACGACATTCGCTTCATTGCCATCACATTATGCTCCTCACATGTGGACGTCTTTGGAGGCGTTTATGCTTTGTCGTGCTCTTCATGCTTACTCCAAAGGCCCAATCCCCGATAGTAGGGAGTGGGTCAGTTTGGTGTTGTCGTTTATGAAGCTGTGTATCGATGAATTAGGGATGTCCTTGGTAGACTTTCAGGGAGATGTTAAGTCTCAGATCAATGATCTATTAGAGTCTGTCCAAAATGCGGCCTCACAACTCGACCCAGGTAAGTTGGGGAGTCGTTCCTACGTTCAATGACTCATCGCTGTTTCTAGAATTGGTTTATCCTGATCACCCTAGCATACAGGTCAAAACTGTGGGGGACGCACGAGTCGTAGGCTCGAAAGATGGCGCTTTCCTTGACGTCGTAATTCGCAACAGGTTACCTTGTGTAAGTCCTACCATCGGTGCTTTCGCCGACTGCTAAAAGCAACGATGATAGGCCCTTCCATCTTGTGAGATAGTTGCAGTACTTGCGGGGCGTGATGGGGAAAGTTACCAATTCACTGCGGATGTCGAGAGTGCGATTTCTGGGGAAACTGCCCTGACCCTCTTCTCCCCTGTAAGGAAGACGCCTTTCGGTTGCAGACACATTGACCAACTTCCCTTCAGAGTGTATCGCCAGGCATGTATCTTCTCGACTTCACCGAACTTCGAATATCAGGACTTGTGTTGCAATGGCTCCATAAGAAGACAACGGCGAAATCATCCAAGACCTCAGCCAACGATCAGTATAATCTCGTTCCTACACGAATACCTCTCGATCACCGAGCTTTGAGTGTTCGATTAGCTCACCCAAAAGAGGGTCAGTCATATCCCAAGTATGCCTCCATGCCCTGCCTAATATGCCGTTCCTCTAGTCAGACTAGGTGAAGCATCCCAAGCCCTCGTAATCCTTTCCACTGGTCGAAACAGCATAAAACAAGCGATCTTAAAGATAACAGGCGTTGGTGGTGTTGGTCTACGTTGTCAGGAGACTTCTATACCAGGTTCCAGTAAGTCACCGGCAGTTAAGTTTTGGTTCCTCTGACAATATTCCCCTTGACAGTACCTACAACTCCCCCAATACTGACGAAGGACACGATTACCGTAACTGATGTTCCTGAAGACACCGAAATAGAATTCCTTATCCCTTATTCAACTACTACCGGCTCAGATACCATTGTGAGTCCTTTGCTAGTACTCTGATCTCTTTCATTGACGAGGATAGAGGGTCATCATTGGCGTAGACTACGTGTCATCGTCTGAACCTACTGTTCAGAGAACAATGCAAGGGTCTAAATCGATAGTCACATCATTACCTTTGGTCATCAATGTTCAAGACTTCTTCCGCGGGACGAGGCGAGTTCGTTTCCTATTGCTTATATAACACAGTTCTGAACATCGTATAGGCTATTCTCCAAGTTCACGATATCAGCGACTACCCTACAAAGTGTCCGGGTTTTCTCCGTCGATCTTGTACCCTCTGATGGCACAGCGCAAATAGTGAAGGCATCGCATTCCAAAGGAGCCGTCGTTGTAGGTCCAATGTTTTCATTTATCAGAGTCCTCCATTCAAATGTATCTAAGACTGTGACCCCTAATCAACCCGCTCATTTCTTGTTCCACCTCGATTTGGGTGCAGGTTCTGGTAAGTCTTTATCTTAGTCTTTGTGCCCATGATCACGACGTGATCTAGTCCCCGAAATGATGCACCTCACAATCAAATACAGACTTCTACGTGAAGGTACGATTGTGTTAACTGATGGCCGTTTTCTTTCTAATTTGATCGGAAATCAGAAGTGGAGCTCCTCGTAGACGAAGCCATCAAATCAGTGTTCGCGAATACTGCTGATGAATCTGAGTCTGGCCGTCTTACAGCAAAGGAGCAGGTGATCACGTCATTAGGTCGCAGTTCGTCTTGGGTGGAAAGGTACTGTGTAACTGGTCAGCTGGTTGTGCCTCCCCGCGAAGATAGTGACTTGGGAGATTCATATGCCGAAGTTGTTGAGGTATGTCTTTGATGCGGAGGAGACAAGGGCACGTTCTAACGTTTAATCAGCTACTATCGTCTCATAACTTCGACATCGACTCACCTTCAAACTGGAGAAAGATGGGTCTTCCTGTCGATGTTCCAACCATGAATGTGAGCTTTGAAACAACCTTGTAAAATGTTGCTCACTTTTGTGTAGATCGTTGCCGCCGCAGAACTCAGCCTAACGACACCTGGATCCGCCAAACCGCACAGCACAGCTCCTTTATACGCAGGCCAACCTATATCTGCATTCGTCAATATTCGCACAACCTTTGGATGGGGTCCCAGCGAAAACCTCACAGGCAGCTATATCCTCCGGTATGACATAGAAGAAATGGTTCGTGATTGGTTACTCAGTGGCCCCAAGCGGGGGGGAAGTTTGAGGCCAAGGCAAGTCCTTGCCGTCCTATCACTCGTCAATACATCATGCGAACTCTTGTGCAGCATGGTTCGTCTTTCACAGCGCCGATCACATTGATTGCACTCCATCACGGTGAACTCGAGTTACCGAAGGTATCTGTGCAAGCCTTGCCTCTGGCGGGTGGTCACTTGCAAGTTTCTACGCCTAGCATGGATGTGCACCAGGTTCATGGGGCAGAAAGGGTTCTTGTACTTCCTAGGGGAGGGCGAAGTACATTTGTTGTTGAGATGGGAGCGACGTAGAAAGATTTGGGATTCGTTTATATCCATTGTGTACATGGCGAAGCCTAGCTATTAGTTCAATCTAGTACTTGAACATTAGATCAGAGCGTAGGATATACTTCGTGCCCTTGCGTACTGGGGAACCTTCATGAAGCAAGCACTCACTGCCGTGCCTTTTGTTGATAGAATGAGTAGTGTGAATGGAGGCGAGCATCGTAACCTGACCTATGGAGAAGAGCAGTGCCACGAGTGAGAGGAGCTGTAATGGCCTCTCTCGCTTTGCCTTTCTGCTCAAGATAGAAGATTGTCTATCATTGCCCCCGTCAATTCCTGATGCCATATATTACATCTGTTACCTACCTCGCCGCCTTCTACACCGTCTTCGATGCCCGTCAAATACATCAAGATGGTCCATTCAGACTTGAGCGCGGTTGCAGGATCTCTGACCGAATCGTCGTAATGCGGCCTTCACACACAAAATGCGTCTATTAGCTAGATATCTGGAGGTTACTTAGACACGTCGGTATACCCGAAATGCTGTCCTGGATTGTATTTATACAATCGAATATTGGAATTGCAGCCAACGGGCGAGTGATGGGATTCACTCGTGCGCCAAGTGGAAGGAGTAGGCAGAGAAGGGACATATGGCTGGAACAACGAGTGCAACTGCCTAGCGAAGTCCACAGAGGGGATAGAGAATCGATCTAGCGGTAATGTAATAACGTCGATCAGAATCTCAGCGACCAGAATCAGATGAATAGCCGTATTTACTAACAGTTAACGCGTTCGGCTTCCCCTCGTTTCTTGGGTGGAGTCAGCTCGAGAGGAAGGTTGTCGATAAATTGAAGGTATTGTTTGCATTCCGCAGCGGTTAGGAAATTCTAGAATCAAGGAATTGGCGTTCGTGTGTCGCAACACGGAGGAGAAGTAGGGACTGACATCAATTAGGAGTATCTGATCATCAAGCAGAGTACGACATTCTAGATAGTCTTTCGGCGCAATCGCGGGAAATGTATAGTTATGCTCAGGAGATGGAGGATTCTCTCCTTTCGTACCACGAGTAGCTTTGGCAGCTTGGGCCTTTCCTTTGCGTTGTTGTTTGGACATGAACTTCACAGAAGTAACAGAACAGAACAGAAAGAGGACGTCGGTGGCAAAGGGATCCAGGATGTATATTACGTAACAGTACTATGATACACGCCAAATCCCAGCGAGCAAGAGGCTGTGTGCCAGTAGTAAAATACTCGAGGAGACGTTCGTGGATGGATATACGTTCCATGCAAACTCCACAGCCACCAGGATAGCGACTCTTGAGAAGTAGTCAGCGTTCAAAACGTGTCAACAACTATCAGGGAGAGCAAGCTCACTTGACGGGCATCGCATAGCGTGTTTTGAAGACCAGGAAAGGTAGTTGTTGTGCATACCAGGAGTAGAAACTGGTAATGGAGGGACCGCGCGAAGAGTATTCCTATTAAATTGGACGTGAAGAGAACCGTGGCAACATCTGGGCAAGTCTTAGATATGCATGCACAGTGAGCCGAGGATGGCACTCACAATCTGGGGACACCGGCACCAGTCCTGCTGGAGTGCCGGGCCGTGAGATACCCCGCAGGATGGTAGGAAGTGGACCACCATCAGGACGACACCAACGGTACCCAAACGCAACAAGAACCGAAACGTGCCCCGCTAGCAACCCCACCGCCCATCGTCGATCCAAGAAGAGTCCCTCTCCCAGCATTCTCCAGTTTACCGTCCATTTGAACAAGAAGACACGAGACAGATCGAACGCGCCGTTGAGATAGGCACTGAGATCGATTTTGATGAATGTGCGAGCAATAACAGCCTGGAATGATATTATTGTAATCATTTGCCGGAATGTGGTCAATAGCCCGCGGCGCTTGTACAGCAGAACGAGGAGTCCAGGCAGATATAGTAAAACGGACATCTTAATGGATAGAGCCGTGCTGCATCCCCTTCAACTTCATCCAAAACGTATACTTTGAACGCGTACCTGTACAACAACACTGCAAGGTCGTCCATTTCAAGTTGGTACGCCAATACGGAAGCGAGAGCGGCGTTCATGGACCAGCAGTCATTGAATAGCCTCAGCACATAGATAGAATGCAACCGCTTGCTGAGCGGTAGCGCAAGCAGGAGCCAGTTCGGCGCACCAGCCTTACGGTAGATGCAGCAGGTCAGTATCAGCGAAGATACATATAGTCCGGCGTAGATTTGCTGAGAAAGTGCCATGTTCCGGCCAGCGTCAGTGATTTCGTGCAATAGCTGGTGAATGTAGACGTGGCCAGCCGGATAACTGTGCAAAATTTCAGCAATGAAGAAGTCATTTGAGAAGGTATGCCGCACACCAAAGGTCCTGTGGGCCCAGATATCCTCGAGTAGTCGGTTTCCCCCTTCATTATCATTGCGATTTGGGCCATATATGTTTCCCAATCGATTTCGGTATCTGACGACAGCTCTCGTCAGTGCACGCACATATACACGCGACGGGAAGCTAACAGGGTATGAACCGCACGATGAGCTGCGTAAGGACGGCATCGCCAACTACGACGAGCGCAGCGACTGCCCAAAAGTACCCCGGGTTTGCGAGAAGCTCACGGAGAGCCTGCCACGGATGGCGTAGGAAATGGGAGATCATGGGAAGGGAAGGCTTCGGCGTTGTCAACAACTCAGCATTTCAGCTGCATTCGTGGCGCGCACATTCCATCCACTGTTCTCTACCACAATAGCTGCAGAATGAAATCCACAGCACGGACAAACGGGCTACAGCTACTGGCACGGAGGCTCGTGACATATAAAAAATCACGTCTTCGACCAAAACTTCATAGCACTCCCTAGCACTCCTTTCTCTAAGCCATGGCAGAGCAACCTACGAAACAGAAGCTATGGGGAGGTAGGTTCACGGGAACGACAGATCCTCTGTAAGTGGTCTCCTGCGCTTTTACCAGCCTCGAGCTCATCGAGGTGCATAGCATGCACGAATTTAATCAATCGCTGAAATATGATCAGCGAATGCATGCCGCCGATATCAAAGGTTCCATCGCATATGCCAAGGCGTTGAGCCTCGTAGGCATCTTAACCGAGGAGGAACGTGATAAGATCGTCGATGGACTCAAGCGCGTCGGTGAGGAGTGGGAGGACGGCGTCGTGAGTTACTAGCTCAAGTACATCGACGGCATACTGATATCCAACTAGTTCAAACCACAACCAGATGACGAAGACATCCATACTGCGAACGAGCGTCGTCTCAGCGAGCTCATCGGACCACTTGGTGGTAAACTGCATACTGGCCGATCGCGAAAATGATCAAGTAGCGACAGATATGCGCATTTGGCTTCTCGAAGAAGTCAAGGATATCGAGGAGTCTCTTAAAGGCCTCATCCGTGTCATGGTTGAGCGTGCCGATAAAGAGAAGGACATCCTCCTCCCCGGATATACCCATCTACAGGTACTCATCTAATTGACTGTTTACCGCTTTGCTGTGAACTGACAGTCATTAATTCACAGCGTGGGCAGCCCATCCGCTGGTCCCACCTTCTTCTTTCTCATGCGTTCTCGTTCCGATCCGACCTTGAACGTCTGCAACAACAAGTTGCGCGTATCTCGGTTCTTCCGTTAGGATGCGGTGCCCTTGCCGGAAATCCTTTTGTTGTGGACAGGGAGTTTCTAGCGAAGGAACTTGGCTTCCAGTCCCTTGCCGAGAACAGCTTGTGGGGTGTCGGAGACCGTGACTTCATTGTCGAATTCTTGATGTGGGGCAGTCTAACTATGGCCCATATTAGCCGCACGGCAGAGGATTTGATCGTGTATTCGACGGCCGAGTTCGGGTTTGTAAGCCTAAGCGATGCGTACAGGTAGGCGATCCCTCGTTATCACCACTGTGCTGCGCTTATGATGATTGTGAAATAGCACTGGTTCAAGTATCATGCCTCAAAAGAAGAACCCCGATTCACTAGAACTTCTGCGGGGGAAGTCAGGCCGTATCTTTGGGAATGTCCGTTGGAGCTCCTGCGCAATGTCACCCGTTTCATTTGGCTGATCAGATCTCCCACAGATGGCCGGATTCTTGATGACACTGAAGGGACTCCCGTCTACATACAACAAGGACCTACAGGAAGACAAGGAACCGCTTTTTGATTCCGTCGACAATGTCTCAGCATCTCTGAAGATAGCGGAGGGCGTTGTAGCTACACTTGAGGTAATACAGCAGCCTAAGCATCGGTATTTAAATACTGAATTACAGCTCGTCTCAGGTGCACGCTGACAGAATGCGCCAGGCGCTTACCATGGACGTGCTGGCCACAGATCTAGCAGATTACCTTGTCCGCAAAGGCGTAAGCGAGATGGTCCAAAGTAATCTCTTACGCGTGGTAGAGCTGACTACCTGAGTAGATTCCATTCCGAGAGACGCATCATATTTCAGGACGAGCAGTCGCGCTTGCCGAATCCAGAAAGTGTCAATTAAACGAGCTTACGCTGGGAGATTTCAAGCAGCTAAACGAGAAGTTCGATGACGATGTTCTAGCGGTGTTTGACTTTGAAGCGAGTGTGGAAAGGAGGGAGTCGATTGGGGGAACGAGCAAGAAAATGATTGACCGACAGGTTTCCGTGCTGAGGGCCGCTCTCGCTAATTAGCGACTGGAATTTGTTCAAATAAAAGGCGCCCGTACACTGTACACCGTAGAATTATCCCAATGGCTCATCCGTAACGACGTTGAGTTTGAGTCTGAGAATGTTTGGTCACGCGCGCTGCGGCGCTGTCAACCACTGGCTGAAACGCCGAGAAAGGAAGTGATCCCGTTTCTACACAGCTTCCTCCTCCTCTTACATACAATTGCCTGCGGTCTCAGCGCCAGTTCGCCCTTTTAGTTCAACCGTCTAGTCCTTTTTTCAGACTTGTGGCCAAGGCAGCTGCTGCTAGGGTACATTGTTTCAGTTTCCAAGTCTCAGCCGCATCCTCGCACGACACCCACATACAACCTTCACATCGCTCACCAGAACTAGTAACTTACAATGGCCAGAGACAGACTAGCAGCCATGAGGGTGAGCGCTTTGCTTCGTTTTTGCTCGCTGTTCCTCATGGTGTGTTCTCAAGGCCCAGCAACAAGGTGGTGGAAACAACTATTCGTGAGTTCGCATTTTCCGTCATCATAGGCCCCACTCAACCTCCTTTCGCTAGCAACAACTCTTACCCCACGCAGGCGTCGGGTGGAGGCGGCGGAGGCTACAACAGTAGAAATAACCCTTACGCACAACAAGACGACAAAACATACGAGATGTCGGACGTCAAGGATAGCCAAACACACCTAACAGCCGCAGCCGACTTCGGTGGAGACAACATGTCTGCGTTCTACTCGGAGGTTTGTTATTGTCTGCTATGGAGCAAAAGGTAGCGTTATTGAAGATGGGGGATATAGATTTCGTCGTTGCAAGACAGCCTCCGGACTTTCAACGACAATGTCTCGAGGATTGGGGACTTGCATTCACGTTCACTTAATAACACGGACGACCAAGCCGCGCAGCGTAATGCAGCGCAGTTAGAGGAATTGGTTGAGGATACAAGTGCGCTGAGTGCGACACTGAAGCGAAGGATCAAGGCGTTGGAACGGTCGCCTGGTTCTGGTCGCGACGGCCAGATACGCAAACAGCAGGTGAGTGTTTTGTTTCCTGAGCTTTTGATGTAAAGGCTAACTGATTGGGGTCGGTTAGACTGCACTCGTCAAATCCAAATTCGTGGAGGCGATCCAAAACTACCAAACGGTGGAGCAAACAGTTCCGTTCGAAATACAAGCAACGCATGGAACGCCAGTTCAAGATTGGTATGTCATAGCGATGGGCATACTTGTTACCGAGCTCTTCTGACCATCAATTTTCTCGTAGTCAAACCCGACGCCTCGCCGGAAGAAGTGAAGGCCGTCGTCAATGACGAATCTGGTGGCCAAATATTCAGCCAAGCGGTGAGTGGGCTCTTTATCGCATTTGTTTTTCGGCACGGCGTATTCTGATGCAGGCTCGCGTAGTTGATCTCCTCGAACCGCTACGGTGAATCTCGTGCTGCTTACCGGGAAGTCCAAGAACGACACGAAGATATCAAGAAAATAGAACGGACACTTACCGAGCTTGCCCAGTTGTTCAATGATGTGAGTCGTGGTAACCATCAGGTTTGTTACGTCGTCTTATATGCATGATCTCAGATGAGCGTGCTCGTCGAACAACAAGAAGAGACCATCAATGTCATCGAGACTGCCGCTGCCGGGGTGGAGAAGGATACGGAAGTTGGGTAAGTAAATGTGTTACCTCATCTCTCTGTGTAACTTATTCTTCGATAGTCTCGGCTACACCGAAAAGGCCGTCGATTCTGCCAGAGCCGCGCGCAAGAAACGTTGGATTTGTTTCATCATCTGCCTTGTTGTTCTCATCATTGTTGGTATTATCATCGCGGTTGTCATAACGCAGCAAGTGAACAAGACGAAGTAGCCGACCTGCCTTGTTCCTTCCTTCTCCTGTGTAGTATTGGTTGCTTTTTGGACGACGATTCATGGACTTTTAGCCTAATACAAGCATTCTTTTTTCACGACATCCTTTTGGATAATACCTCCTTAACTTATCGCTAGATTCTAATGCAGTTACTTCCCTGGTATCTTGCATATGGCATCGACGTGTGACCTGATCATCAGCAACACTTATCGCTTGCGCTCTGGAGTCAGAGTCGACCGGGGCCAATAGAAGGTGACTAGAAGCGAGACTCGGTACGGTGGGACTGTCAGAGTGCGTGATGGTCGAAGACAGTGGATTAGGTCGGCTAAGCCAATGGCGATGGGCCAGCAGCAGAGATGCCTGCATGAGACCATGAGGATGTGAAGGTGGCACACTAAACCAGAATCTTGAGCAGACGATCGGTGCCGGATTGGATGTGTCAGCACGTGGTCAGCTACCCTCCTGCTTACGCGTCGCAGGACTTGTGGCAGTGGGCCCTATAAAACCCATTTCGACTCGGACGGCTCCCCTTGCTTCTTCACCGTCACCCCCCGCATCCCGCTCTCAGCGTGAGTCCTCCCTGCACGCCGTCTCCCACGTTCTCCAAGCTCACACTTATTGTCCCCGTAGTTCACAGCAGTCCTCCGTCTCCGCCTCCTCGTACCACCACCACTACAAACCACACACTCATGGCCGCTAAGAAACGTTGTCAATTACAGGCGGAGACCCCCTGCAATTCCGCAGTCTTGCGCATCGTCGGCGAATGTCCGATGTGTCGACACCAGTTCTGTGGCGATGTGAGTAGCCAGCCACCTCCGTCGGAGGCCTGGGTACCGTTATCTGACCCCTTCACAGCACCGTCTTCCCGAACACCACAACTGCAATCAGCTGGAAGACTGCCGGAAGCAGGCCTATGAGCGCAACAAGCTCAAGCTTGAGAGCGAACGGACCGTTGCTTCCAAGATGGCCACTGCGTAGCTATCCTCATATCCCCTCACACGCATTGCATTTTCCATCTTGCCATTTCGTCTGTACTTGCATCGCCCATTGTCTCATAATTCTATACGAATCTAACTTGATGTCCATAATCTCACCATTTTCACGCTGGGACATTCTACTACCATTGCCATCCCCCCTCACGTTGGTTGCCTCCACACCGGATTTACCTTGTATTGTCGGCTGATACATGCGTATCTATTAATTGGCCTTGATATAAACACACTTTCTTGATTTCATGGGACTCTGCTTGAGCACACGACGAACGATGCCCGCTATTCGTGAATTGCAGTTGCCAGGGCTCAGGCCTCAGGGTTATGTCGCTAAGATATCGTTCATGCGCTGAGATCTAAGCGGCGGGGAAAGGCTGAACGTCGTGATAGGCTTCGCCAGGGCAGGTAAAGCGGAAACGCATTTGCACAACATACGGGGGTTGAGCGGCGCTGAGCAGCGTTCTGGATGCCAGCCATTGGGTGCGGAGGCTCACGGAGAGCACTTCTTGCCTGGCCACGCCGAATTGTATATATACACGCGGCGATTACTGCATAATGCCCAGAAAGTCAACCTTACCCTTCACCGCCATCGATAAAACCCAAATCCTTTCTTCACTTTCTCTCAGATTGTGAGACCTTCCACTACATAGACCAGTGAGTAGCACCATTTGGTTATCCGGCCAATGGACGGGCGCATATTGTGCAGCTCTGCGCCGGTATCACATGCAAGCGACCGACGGGGAACGGAAGGAACAGTTGATTTGGTGGCGAGGATCACGGCGAGCAAGGTTGACTGTTGCGGCTCGCTGGTGTATCACCGCTGCGCCATTATATATCCTGGGCCGCCGACCGACTGCTAGATCATTCTCAAACTTATACCCCCTATCACTTCTTCATCATCTATCATGGCTGACAGACTGAAACAGCTCCTCGATCACGTCCTACCATCAAACAACATGTCTGCAGGTCTGTCGTCGTTGTACAGTAGTGCCTGGATCGCGCTAACATTGCGGTAGAACTCTGGCAGAGCGTCCCGCTTGCTCCACCCGACAGGTACGTCGCGACGGCGTGAGAGGACCCGGCTGTATTTGTCTGACGGCAACGATCTCCAGCATCTTCAAGCTCACGGCCACATACAAGGCCGATACGTTCCCACAAAAGGTTAACCTCGGTGTAGGAGCGTACCGGGACGATGACAACAACCCTTGGGTCCTGCCTGTCATCAAGAAGGTGATTAACTACCACAGCATTGTATACGCTGTGTACTAAGTCGTAGTTCCATAGGCTACTCAGATAATACTGAACGATGACAAACTCGACCACGAGTACTTGCCAATCACTGGATTGCCCGAATTCACTTCGGCCGCTACCAAGCTGATCCTCGGGGCCAACTCCCTTGCGATCGCGGATGGAAGAGTCTCGAGCGTGCAGACCATCTCTGGAACTGGCGCCAACCATCTTGGAGCGCTGTTCTTGAGCAGGTTCTACGGCTGGGACGCCGAGAAGAAGGTGTATCTGAGCAACCCCACTTGGGGTGGGTATTCGCCGTTTCCTTGTACAACTACTGCTCAGCGCCGTTACGTGTAGCGAACCATCAAGCTATCTTTAGAAACGTGGGGATTGAGCCTGTGGACTACCCCTACTATGATCCGGCCACTATCGGGTTGGACTACAAGGGCTTCATCAATTCGTTGGAGACGGCGCCCCCGAGGTCGGTCTTCTTGCTGCACGCCTGCGCGCACAACCCCACTGGTGTCGATCCTACGCAAGAGCAATGGAAAGCCATTGCGGATGTGATGCTCGCAAAGAACCACTACGCATTCTTCGACTGCGCTTATCAAGGTTTCGCTAGCGGTGACTTGGATAATGACGCCTGGGCCGTGAGGCATTTCGTTGACCGTGCGGTCCCCATGTTGGTGTGTCAGGTGTGCGATCTCCACATTCTAGATCATGTGGGGGAGTCTTATATTAAAACATCAGAGCTTCGCCAAAAATGCCGGGCTGTATGGCGAGCGCGTAGGCGCTTTGCTTGTCATCGCACCTTCAGCGGAGGGTGCGAACAGGGTTAGGAGTCAGTTGTCGGTGTTACAGCGGAGCGAAATTTCCAACCCTCCGTCTCACGGAGCTCGTCTTGTGAGTGAATCCACTTGTCTCATGCTTTTCCTCGTCAGAAAATGATTCGGCGATAGGTCTCCCTTGTGTTGAATGACACCGGCCTGTTTGAGGAGTGGAAACGGGACATCCGGACGATGGCCGGCCGAATTATCGAAATGCGAAAGGAGCTGCACCGATTATTGACGGAGGAGCTGAAGAACCCTCGGAACTGGGATCACATTCTGAACCAAATTGGGATGTTCAGGTGAGTAGATTGGGGTGATGGATGGGGCGATAATAACCTTTCCCCACGCAGTTTCACTGGAATTTCGCCAGATCAGAGCAAAGCTTTAATCGAAAAGGCGCATATATACCTGACAGCGAACGGACGAATTTCGATGGCGGGGCTCAACAGCCACAATGTGCGCTATTTTGCAGAGAACCTAGACAAAGTTACCCGCGGGGAATTGTAAATTTAAAATGCTGTATTAAAATGATGTCACTTGTGTGCGTATGCTTGGAATACGTCATGATTCGTGATCGAGGATGATTCCTGTCGTGCCTTCCTTGTTTCTCCCTTCAACTTCACCACCAAAATCCAAATCCGCACCATCCGACCCAAATGCTGGCCTGACTCATGTTTCCTCCCTCCTCATCGTCAGACTCAGCGGGCGTGCCTAATCCATCGTCGTCGCCGTCGTCCACAACGGCCCCGCCCTCGTATATCCAGCTCCCGCCGCCACCGTGCTTCTCTTCGTTCGCATTCTCTCAATCGCCTTCTTATCCCTCCCCCGACCCTTTCGACAGAACACCCACCTCCCCCTCAATATATTACACGGCACCCTCGTCGCCGTACATAGAGTCCCCTACAAATTCGGAGCCGTCGTCCCCTCTGAAATCCCCTGGGTCGCCCCCACCGTCGCCTGGGCTTCATATAACCATACCATCGGGCACATTTCCTCGAAGCCCGAATTATGAGCCGTTGCAGAACGAAGCTTTTCCAACCACCGACGTGTCTATCGACATCGCTTTGGACGATGATAACTTGAGCCCGCTCGAAAAGATTTACCTTTTCTCCAGGAATAATGACCCGTTTCATCGTGTTTTCATCATCCATGCCATGCCATCCTTTTTGGAGCAGGTTACTCCACTCGAGGCTGACGAATACGTGCTACCGCTACTGCGAGGCCTGGCCCAGGACGAGGGTGAGCGATTACTGTAATCATTGTTGTCTTGTGGTAGTGACTACATCTGGCAATGCTACATGTTTCAACAGATGAAACGGTCAAAGAAGCACTAGCTGCGGAATTAGTTCCTATCATATGGTGGTTCTTCACTGTATGTCGTTTATGCTCCAAGGTTTGCATATCTACTGAGATCACTGAACCGCATTCTTTCTGCAGCATTGCCAAATCGTACCAGAGGGCGTCAAAGCGAACGAGTTCGGCCAGCCCTCAACAATATCAGTGACCACGATATGCGTTCAATCGTTCACACCGATTTTTGGAAGGCTCCTGCTGAGCCCGAATCCTATGGTCGGAGGTCCAACCAGGAGCGCAGTTGTGGAAATACTAGCCAAGATGCGCAGGGCTGATATAAAAGAAGGACTCCTTCCAGCAAGCATGGGTCCCACAAACTCATTGGACGATCAGCCTCAATCGGATCCACACACTGAGAGTGAGGCGGACTCCGTCATCGGCTTATTCGGCAAGGTGGAGCGAGAATTGTTCGAACACGAGCTTCTGCAGCACGTCGTCATTGGCATGGGTAGACTAGATATGATGGCCACCGACAATTGCCAGGAGCCACAGCCGGAAGATTATGCCTATGAAGACTGGAACGGTTCGAGTCAGGATAATTCCCCTGCGACAAGTAATCTGACTGGTGGATCCACGGCCGAAAGCTCTCCGGACGCTATGGAGGTGGACGTTGAGAAGAGAACACCGACGTTGGAAGAACCGGTGAATCCCTATTTTCCTCACCGTGCCCCGGCACCCTCACCCTCAGCTTCCTCGTCGTCGGAGTCGACACCCTCAATGATTACCAACTCTTCGACTACGACATCTTCGCCTTCTTCCACAGGCGAGCGCCTCGAGGTTCAAGAGAGTCTATCCAACAACAGCGGCTCAACTGTATCTCCGCCTACGCTTGACGGTATCAGAATGGAAGCCGTCGAACAAGGATGGATGGAATACAACATGGAAGGGGACAAAGACAAATATTACGATGCTGAATACTACCTTCCCAATGAGGTATCCAAGGCTCTAGATCTGCAGTCTGGCCATCACTATACTGGATCATCTTTGTTATTTACGTGCTATCCTCAGGTTTCGACTATCGACCCATATGATTGCACAGAAGAGGTCTCAGAATCGTCGCCTGAATATGGCGCGTTTGAGTATCCTGAAGATGCAGCGGTGGATATTGACGACTACGGTGATGAGTTGGATTTCGACCAAGAGCAAGCTGCGGTGGGAAGGGTCTCGAGCATGAGCCTCATGGCGGCGACTGCTGCTAGTGGTAAGCTTTTGTTTCTGGTCGTATCGTTCATAAGTTCCTGACACGTCCAATAAATTTAGGTACATTACGCGATGAGACCAAGGTGGCCTTCGTAAAGGAAGTGGAACGTGTAGGCCGAGACCACCTTCATTGGGTGAGGCGAGAAGCCTCCTTTGCTGTTGGCGCTCTAGCCAAGGTGGTGCCCACCGAGCTTGTTGTCTGCTCCTTGGTATGATCTCATCCTATGGCGCCGACACTTTATCTTACCTAAGAATTAGTTCCCCTTGTTTGAATCCCTTCGACAAGACCCTGTGTGGCATGTGCGCCAGTCAGCTTTGTTTGCGCTTCCTGCCATTTTGTCCCGTTTGCCGCCGCGGCGTCGACGTATACTAGCGATGGAGACTGTTCTTCCTCTGTCAAAAGATGCGTCTTCGAATGTGCGAACTGGGGTTATGGAAGCGCTGGGCGAGGTTATTTATACCTTCCACAAGGATGAGAACGGTCCCCCGGAGCAACTCCTGCACCTTTTCTTGGGACGAAAGGAAGATAAGCGATTGAGAGACGGACAACAGGAGGCCAGCGGCCGGAGTGGCGTAAGTGAGGCACATCAAAGCATCCCAAGCTCGACATTTGGTTCCCCACCCTCCGCTATAGGGCAAGGCAGCAATGGTGACACGCCACTTGATCCGCTAGAAGCGTTCTTCCTATATCCGGACCGAGCGATGGTTTGTGCCTTCAATTTCCCTGCCGTCGCAGCAACACTTGGGCAAGCAAGGTGGATCGAGATACGGGAGTACTACCTGCAATTGGCTCAAAATCGCATGACTGGCGTTCGACGGACATTGGCGGCGAGTTTGGGCGCAATAGCCAAGATCATCGGAGAGGAGAATGCTGAGAACGATCTCATGGATGTGTGGTGGGACGCAATCAGATGCGAAGAGGAGGATGTGAGGATGAAGGCAGTGGAGTGTGTAGGGGAATTTGTGGCAGCCCTGGGCTCAAGTGCTCGGCTTGAGATTACACGGGGGCTGTATACGCTTTGGTCAGAGGGGCTTTTCAGGAATTGGCGGGAGAGGGAGCGTATCGCAGACATCCTCGGTGATCTTTCTCGGCTTCTCGGTTTGGCTGATACTGGCATAATGCGCGGCCTATTAATGCTGGCTTTACAAGACGGTGTGGCTGCCATCAGAGAGGCGGCAGTGTCATCTGTGAGTGTGCTTCTCAACAATTGACCTTCGCTCCAAGGGTAACGAACTCTGACTATTGCCGGTTTGTAGCTGCCTGTGATTCGGAGAACATTTATGGCTGATGCACGGGTGCTACAAGATTTACATGACGATGTTCTAAGCCTGTCTAGATCAGCAAACTATCGATGGAGGATGTCGTACGTTCTTCGTACCTGGCTTCTTTTCCCAGAACCTTATAGAAGTTTTTGTCTTGAATCAGTTTCATCGCATGTCAGCAAATTTTGACTATACCACCGCCATCCCAGACGGCGGCTGTGGAGGCTGATGAGGCCTTCTGGCTTGGCCTTGAGCCTCTCACAAGCGACAAGATTGTTGGTGTCAGGATTAGCATCGCGCGCCTCATGGGTGTTTATCTTCGTGAGTAATTTCGTGTGACTATTTGTGCGTCACTGATTAATCGACGGCGATATGAAGGCACATTTCATCGAGGTTCTCATCAAGCTTCCAATGAAACACTATCGAACATGGTCAAGACATTGCAGGATGATTCCTCCCACGAAGTCAGGTCATACGTTCCAAGCGTATGGCTTGAGGACACTCGTGCTGATGGAAACGTTCCCGGCGTAACTCCGCTTCGGTCCAAGGGAGGCCGGTCGTCGATATTCTCTAAACCACCTCCGATATCGTCGAATCCGGTCGACACAGTCCTTGCGGTGGCTGCGGAAGCCACCTTACAGGTACAAAATAGTGTGCGGGCGGCGTCGAAGCCCTCGCAAGCGCAAGAGGACATCGGGTCAACTTTGTTTAACAAGCTGCAGCAGATTGGAGAAGCTCGGGTTTCGGCAGAGAGTGCAACGCTTAGTGGGACCCACCTCGAAATGGCGCAGCCTGTTCCCTCTTAGGAGCCGAAAGTTACTCGGACTCTTGTGGTGCTCCTCCTGGAGCGATACTGATGCCCTAGTTTGACCGGGGCCAGTGACTGATACATGTAACATAGCATTGATGTTTTTTGCATTTACCCGTTCCGTTGTTCTCTACTGATTTAGCATTGCCCCTGCAGTGTACACCTACACATCCATCACTATCTATACCATCGTACATTCACCTATAATACACTATTCAGCATTAGTACCTGAGCGGTGAGCATTCCACATTGGAGGTATTCGGAGTTCCAATTGTCCACGGCGGCTGCCGCATTGGGAACTTCTTCGTAGGACTGATGTGAAGATTGAAAACACACTCTTGCCTGCCACCTATAATTTGCTGACGAGCTGGCCTTCCCCTCTCCGCTCCTTGCCCCGTCACCGTCGACCGGTCTCAACCCCCCCACGCTCTCTTCCCCCGGTTTCTCTGTACAAAACGATGATGGACAGGGTTATGAAAATACTGCGATGCGTGCTTTTTGGTGCGTTCCCTGGCTTCTTCCCGTACGCCGATGGCTCATGTTATGATTAGCGTTCTTCATCGTATGCAATGCGATAATATGCAGTGGGGCAGTATGGAACCTTAGCCTGATGCAACCATTAGGATGGCGCAGTGCGTACCGTCTTCTATGTGATGGCATATCAACTAATTTCATCAATTTGACAGTGGAAGTTAACATTTACTTGATAGTAATTGGCGCGATAGCAGTCACCTTTAGCTTCGCTTTGTAAGTACACCTTGCGCCCAGTTCCCCTCGACTGTGGCCTTACTACTGGCGGTAGAATGTTTTGTGAACTTTTGCGACCGAATGGGTTCACAAGTCTGGTATGGGTCGAGTGTGCATGGGTTACGCTGTTCTTAGTTCTTGAACTAGGTGTGTATTTATCACGCCAATTCCTCGTAATAGAGCTCACCGCCGTCGGCATGATCAGCTGGAGCTTCCGCCTTCTTGGCCATCGTACCTGCTTTAACATGCCAACCCCTGGGAGTCCCCGCAAGATTGAATGATGGAAGGAGATCACGGCGTATGTTATCAAACTTTGTCTGCTCTTACAATAACCAACGCTCTTATGTTAGTCCTGACTCGCGTAAGCGGTGCCTGCAGTTCCACGCGCTTAGTCCTTGCTTTCACTTGGATTTGTTCGCTGATGCGTAAGCGTAGTTCATTCCACTTCGCAATATCCTAAATGATTTTTTACAATGATATAGTGCTCATCTATGTCTGTTTCTTGACCATCTCTGCGGTCATTCAGTCGAAAGATGATCCAAAGATTTGGATTAGTTCGGTTCGGCATCTTCGGTGGTCTGAGGAACGGCGACAACTTTCTAGCGCCCCACCATCTCCCACCAGACCTCGCTTCATCAAAAAGAACCCCTCCATAGTCGCACCAAGACCTCGTCGAGTGCTACAAGCGCCTAACATCTACGCCTACCGCTCGGGTCTCAGCGATGACTATCAGATCGAACACTTCCAACCTCCGAGCGCTATCCAATCAGAGCCAGTTGCACCGGAACCAGCTCCTCTGTTGCGAAATGATTCTCAACCCCCCGTCAACTACAATGCCTACCCGGCAGTTTCATTCTACCCCCAATACATGCAATCGGCGATTACTCCTGCAATACATCAACAACTACCCCCAGAGCAACAAGCCGGTCCCTCTTCTCCTCCGCCTCTCGGTGATTGGCCGAGAAGGGATGTCCTATCGCATCCAGCAAAGCCAAAGCGGCGCGCGGCGCCACCGCTCGATGATGAATTGGCGGCGATCGCCAATCCAACATCTCCTTCAGCGTCACATACTCGCCGTCCCTCGGGACCTCGTACACGCTCGACAATGAACGCTTATAACTCTCGACCGCCGCCGTTGGACTTGACAAACGTAAGTTCACATCGGACATAGCGTGCTGGCTTAGGATACTTGTACGACGCGGGCGTCGCTATGGTTGTTTATGTTAGATGTATTCTTATGGTTGTACTTTATTGGGTGTATTAGCATATGCGTTTGTAAATCTGGCTTAGTACTAATCTCTGGGACTCACTCATGTTTGCCAAGGCGCATCATATGATATGCTCTTTCGGGAAATGGGCGGGATCCGCTCGGTTTGGGACTTCTGCCGCCTCTGCTGCGTTATTAACTTCAATCGTCGTCACGAACAATCATCAACTCGAATATAAGAGGAGTCGAGGACTCGTTTCCTTTTTGAACAACTTCGGGGATGATTTCAGGGTCCGAACAAGGACTGCGAAGCCTTTCATTGTTCTCCCAGTTGACGCACAATGGCTTACGCTATTGTTATTGTGGCTCGATCCCTTTCTTTTATAAAGGCAGTAGCAGTCACGATGAGCTCAGCCTTTTGCTTTCTTCCTTCAACGACCTTGAACGCGCCCCAGGGATTCCCGCAGAGCGGACTAAATCTCGTTTCCTTTCTTACACCCCGTCTATCCTTTACGACGCAGGATGCCTGCCTTAACTTCGTCTTCGGGTTCGACTTCGTCCGAAAAGGCGAATATCAATGAACGTAGACTTCCGAATCCAGTTGTTGTGATTCGATTCTTGGCTTTCGGTAAGATTCATTGTATCTAGAGTACGTCACT
Source organism: Pleurotus eryngii var. eryngii (assembly GCA_029467805.1). Lineage (NCBI taxonomy): Eukaryota > Fungi > Basidiomycota > Agaricomycetes > Agaricales > Pleurotaceae > Pleurotus > Pleurotus eryngii. The sequence continues at coordinate 3,588,692 of SZVJ01000012.1, forward strand.
GGGATCACTGAATTCGAATGGAATGTAGCGCTTCTTGTATTCCTGAACTTCCAGCTTTTGGTGTTCACGGCTTGGAATATTCATGCTGTGTTGTCTGTTTCTTTGCCTGGTATGTATATGTCGCAATATCTCTAATTAACGATCATAACTGACCTGCAGGTTCTATCATAGTATCAGGCCCTACGATTGTCTTCATCTTCAACTGCTGTTTTCTCTACCTCTTCATCGTCTTGTACGCCTTTCCACGAATGGCTAAATGAATTCAAACTGATTACGCCGACAGTGCAATGGTCGAATATATACGGCCCTATTCAAAGACTGGGCAGATCAAGTTTGAACTAGCTTGGTCAGGCGTCATCAGCTTAATGGATCTTGGTAGGTTCTGTCGAGTCCCGCGTGATATCTACGTGCTGACTTGAACTCAATAACAGGGGCTACGATTTCTCTTACCGTCGATGGCCCTACGCAAGTATGCGAAGCGATAAGTAAGCAGATTAGCATTATCGTATTTCTGTTAAGCTAAGTTTGTTTACAGAAGACTCAAGCATCTGCGCATCCGCCTCCTTGTTACTCCCCGTAGCTTGGGCGACCACTCTCACCCGTATGTCACTTTATTTAAGAAGGTCGATAGGCCGATACTAACAAGTCGATTTCCCCTTCAAGTCCTCACGTATTTCTTTGGCTTAGTTGTTCTCTGTGCTGTCCACATGCCTTCATACCCGGCTATTTGGGACGATACGGTCTACAAGTTTCCTTGGTTCCTACATCCCGACGGTACTTATCAACCGTACGTACGAGAGCCCAAGACGGACGAAGAGACTGGCGGCGCTTCGTCGCCTACCAGCACCGCAACCCACGGGACTCGCCGACGCTTCACTCTCGATCCACCTTCCTGGGCTAAAGCTCTCAACGTGCGAAGAGGAAGAGACTCGCCTTTCGCTACCAGTGGTATGCAGTCCGGCACGCCATCCACGGTTCCGTCTTCGGTGACCGTTGCACCATCGGTACCGCCCAAGGACCTGCGGGTCGAAGTACCCCCTACTCCATCACGCGAGGGGTCCCCTTTCCCAGATAGCGTCGACAACCAAGACATCCCCATACCTCTCCCACGTCTCTCAGCCTGGATACGCGCTGATGCCATCCGAGGCATCACTGTACACACAATCCCAATCCCCACTCCGTGATCAACGGCTGAGCGACCTTGACGACCTTATAACGATATTTACGATGGCTTGGAAGCTGCCAGTCGGCTGGACCCTTTTGATGTACTCTAGAAAGCTACTGTATACGCATGGCGGCTAGTAATTATCCACAAAGAACACGTATGTATCATTAATCACCCACAATATAGCTATCCTCTGTACCTTGTAATTGCAATGACCCCCTTGTCTGTAGCTCTTGACCGCAAGCAGCGTGCGCATACTTGCATCGAAATAGCGATAACGGCACACGGGCATGCCGGTCAGAATATAATTACGACAGTCAAGGACATGTTAGGATTGGCACCAGAGGACTGTGATGTCTCAGTGCGACTTCATGTCAGGTTGACTCTGAACCTCGGCCTCTTGGCTGGGATCGTGTCAAGGTCCCACGCTCTGATGTTCATTTACTTCCTCATTTGAACTATGTTGTCGTCGGAGGTGTTCTTTCCGGGACGTTCATGCAAGGTCGGAGACAGGTTCGTATTCTATACTTGGAACTTATCTCCTATACACTCATTGAATCTTGGCCTAGGAAATGAATTTTGACAAATACGACTCACGGCCAGCGCCCGGTGTGATGAAGAAATTGATGCATTGTCAGTGCCACAGTACTTGTCGTGAGGCTATCAATGGCGTCGGTTACGCAGCACGGCCTCGAGGTCCTTTATTAATATACAGGGGGTCTCTCACAATGTATACCCCCAGGCAATTCGCTGTTTACTCTTCTGACACTGACTGGGTCAGTCTTTCCTTTCTTCAGGCCGCCCTTTCAGTTCGTTCAGCGGTCCTGTTGTATTTCTTTTCAAATCTTTCTTGAATCTTCACTCCTTTGCACTTTGCTATTCGTTATCATGGGTTCTGCTAAGCTTTGGGCCGCTTTCATGAAATATAGAAGGATCACTTTTGGTAAGCGATATCTCTCCCCCCCGAATGTGCACTTACTAATTGTTGATCAGCATTCTGCGCTGTTGCGAGTTTAGGGTGGACTATATTTCTGTCCATATTTCTATCCCGAGAATGGGCGGAATATGATATATCCGAACGTACGCTCTCATCTGGTCTTGATGTAACGCAACTTGGCTGAACCGTGCCAAAGGTGCCATTGTAGTGGGTCTTGTTGCACACCATGGCCTTGCGACGATCCTACTGTACCTAATGTACGTCCACTTCTGGAGAATTGGAATCTGCCTAACATAACAATCGTAGGGCGGTCTTGCAATTCCGGAAATGGCTCGATGCTGCTCGTGTTGCCTTCGTCTTAGTATTCCAGACCGGCACCATTGTTGTCTTTAGCTCGTTCAGCGCCGATTTCCCTTGCAATCAGTTCTGTAAGTTCATCCACCCGCGGCGAATTACAGAAACTTACGTCGATAATCCAGTGGGATCCCCCGCAGCGTGTAGGACTAGCATGATGGCCGCCATTATCGGTATATGGTCACAAACTGGAGTTCGTACGTATCTGTAGCGTCTGACTGACGTTCAGTAACTCACTCGTGCTCTGTCTAGTCCTCATTTATGCTTGTGTACTGGCTCTTATGACCTGCTTCCCCGCACCGGTTCAAGCACCTGTTGAAGCTGCAAAGGTTACTCCGTATGATGTGGTTTCTAAACGATCGTCTGCGTCGTCAGTGGACTCGCAGACAAGGCTGCTACATGTTGGCAACGGGGGTTACTCTCTGGCCCCCTCACCGAGAACTCACTACGCTCGTCCAGTCAATTCTCTTTCACCGATGCGATCTGCTGCACTTCCATCATCCCCGTTGCATTCTCCGCGTCCGGACGGGTATGGTCATACTAGAGGATACAGGTCGAACGCCCCAGGTTCATCGTACTCAGGTACCGCCAGCTCTGCCTCCTCTATCAGGGTTCCATTCACTGCGCCGTCCTACGGACCCAATTTACGGAGCCCCCCTCGGTCTCCCAGGGGACCCCCTGGAACTCCTGCGCCTATGATTCTCAACCCGTTTTTGGACCCCTTGAGTCGCTCGTCATCCGCTGTCTCTTCTAGCACATACGCGTCCTCGGCCAATAATTGGAACCCATACGCGACGCCAATGAGATACAATTACGGAACCCTGACGCCGCATGCCAATACTCCCGGGATGTTAGAGGCACAATACAGGCCTGGAGCACCACCAAAGAGTGCACCACCTTACTACTCGACGACACCTTTTCTACCCGAGGATGGATTCATGCAAAATGCGACACCCTTCCTCCAGGTCCCGATGTCTCCATATGCTGTGCAACCGTCCGCTCAGCGATTGATACTTCCCCGGTCTATGACTGCTACATCGGCTCACTCGATACATTCGCTTTCTGGGAGCATCCACGCTGATGAGCATCGTCCACCCGTTCCTCCCCTGTCTTTGACGCCGTCGCGGGCGCCCAACTCGCTTTCTCCGCCACCATCCGCGCTGTTGCCTCTGCCTTCGGGCATGCAATTCTCTCACGTCGATGCCAGTAATATGTCAAACGGACTGATGCCCCACCCTCCATTCACACCTGCCAGCGATGTCAGCGTTCGCCCTTCGCCCGTCGACGTCCCAATTGATGGGCCCATCGACATGAAACGCTGGCACAAAGATGTCCTCGGTGCGGCGGCGGTCCGATGAGTTGGTGTAGACAAGACGTCCCGCAAGGTTGACTCCAAGCAGTACTTTATCCTCTACACCACTTGTAGGACTAGTGCTTTTACTTTCTTTTTCACCGTGGTGTACAATAATTAATATGTAATTTTTGGGAATTTATTGGTTCATAAATTATCTTGTAATTTTGGTGTTGTAAACTAAGTAAAATGTAAGTACTAAGCGCGAAGCTTGTAGTAAATGGGTGCTAAACAATACGCGGCCCAGTTGGCGCCACAGCCTTCCAACCATCCACATCAAATCAACATACCATTGATTAAAAATGGTATCTTTCGCGAGCGTGTTCGCCAGGCAGTCGTGCTCTTCGCGAATAATGTCGCTTCAAACGTGCTTTCGTCAAACCTCGGGTCTTCGAAACGTAGTCGCTAGGTCTCCTGGGCGGGGCATTCACTCCACTGCAGGGCCGGGGAGGAGACTATCGTTCTACAATGCCTTTAGCGTGGCAGCAGTTGGTTTGGGACTAGCCACGATAGCAATGCCTACTGTATATTGCGATGGTAACTGTCCGATTCCGTATAGTCTAAGGGGTCAAGGTTATTGACAGATATCTTAAACATTAGTCTCTGACAATGAGAAGACACAACGTCAAGCGGCAGACTCTCCTCGCGCCGACCAGCCCAAATCATCGCTGCCACCGCCACCATCTTCCGCAATTAATGTGTATGAACTCACCTTCGGCTCGGTATGCGGTCTTTGTGCAGGCATCTTCTTGAAGAAAGGAGCCAAGGCCGTCGCATTCGCTTTCGGAGGGGTATTTGTACTTCTCCAAGTAAGTACACTTTGATAAACCGAGAGTACTCAGCTTTACCCCATCTCCTCATAGTACTTCGCCTCAATCTCCCTCGTACGCGTCGATTGGGTCAAAATGGGCTCACGCTTCGAAAACTTGTTCCACAGAACCGACCCGGTGACAGGTGTTCGCAAGGCTCCTTCTATTGTCTCTCTATGGGCTTGGTTGGTGGACTTCTTGACGGCCGACTTCCAACCACGCGCGTCGTTTATCGCTGGCCTTGCGTTGGGGTTGAGGATCGGATAGAGGGTTAACGGAACGGAACAAGTATCGGGGGTCGTTAGCTTGTAGAATAAACACGTGCACACACTGTCGATCGAATTTTTTGTTGTTGTGGTGCAGTAAACTACTGAATCCATTTCTTGCCATTCTAGAACGATGGGACGCCGCGCGAAGAATAAACAAGCAGCACCGGAACCATTCGAAGTTGTTCCTGCATCATACTCACGGAAGAACGGCAAGCGGAAGGCTGACGAAAGAGAACATGAAATTACTAGGCCGTCCAAGAAAGTGAAGGAAGATAAAAAGGTTGGGAAGGGTAAACCGAAATCAATATTAAAGGGAGCCGGTGCGACCGCTCCTAAGAGGGTTATCCCGAAGTTGAAAGCTGGTAGATCAGAAGACGAGGCTAGTGACGGTTGGGAGGATGTTGAAGATGATGAAGACGTAGAGACTCATAAAAAGTCAGTGGACCTGATTAAACAAGCTCTTCGATTATTGAAGATATGGCAGATCATTATTTAATGACAGTGACGATGATGGAGGCTGGGCCGGCCTTGCTGGAGACCTAGGCGATCTGGACGAGGAGGCGTGAGTCTTAACGTCGTTGCATTCTCCTCGAGGATACTCATTTAATAATGCGAAGTGGCGATATGCTCGGAGACGGTCCTGTCGAGGAGCTTGACCTTGGTTCTGACGACGACGACGACGACGACGAACCTCACACAACACTCAAAATCAAAGGCAGCAAGTCGAAACAGAGCTCTCGTCCTGCAAAAATAATACCTGATGCCTTGGAATCCTCCGACTCGGATTCATCGAGTGAAGATGAAGAAGAGCGTATCACGATCGCGAACATGGAAGCCCGTTCACGCGCCCTGGATGCGCAGGCCACTGCTGCCGCTGAGATTGATGCAGAGGAAATGCAGAGAGCTGAACAGGAAGGTGGCAGTGATGACTTCGACGAAATGGATGAGGAAATGGACGAAGGGCCTGATGGCGAAGCGTCTCATCTACCCACTGCTGAGGAAAGAGCAGAGGAGAAGCAAGCTGGCGGACCCGACGTAAATAGTGTGCAACGGCGCATGAGGGAATGTGTTCGCATTCTTGGTAATTTCAAAAAACGGGCGGAAGCTGGACGGTGAACATCTCTCTACTATCCCTTACGCTATGGGGTTGAACTGATTCAACGATGCATAGGTCGCGGTCGGAATACATAGAGCAGCTAATGTCTGACATTGCGAGCTACTATGGGTATAATGATTTCCTCACTGAAAAGCTCTTTCACCTCTTCCCTGTTGCCGAGGTAGGGTGTTCTACTGTGTCGAATCTATGCGTATTTTCAACCACTTTTATTAGGCCATTGAATTCTTCGAAGCCAATGAAGTTCCGAGACCGGTGACAATACGAACCAACACACTTCGGACGAGACGGCGTGATCTTGCTCAGGCCCTGGTGAATCGTGGTGTTAACCTTGAGCCGATTGGAAAATGGACGAACGTTGGCCTCCAAGTGTTTGAAAGCAGCGTGCCCATAGGTATTACTTCCGATCACTTCTGATGCTGAATACAACTGTTGATTTACTCATCTTAGGTGCAACGCCGGAGTACTTGGCTGGGCATTACATGCTACAAGCGGCCTCTTCATTCCTCCCTGTCATCGCCTTAGCTCCTCAACCCAATGAACGAGTGCTGGACATGGCTTCAGCGCCAGGTGGGAAAACCACACATATTGCCGCGCTCTTACAAAATACCGGGATCGTGTTCGCAAATGACGCCAATAAGGCAAGGACGAAGAGTCTAACAGCTAACGTCCACCGATTGGGCTGCAAAATGTTGTCGTGTGCTCTTATGATGGACGCGAGTTCCCGAAAGTCATGGGTGGATTCGACAGGGTTTTGCTGGATGCCCCCTGTAGTGGGACGGGGGTGATAAGCAAGGATTCAAGCGTAAAGGTTAACAAGGTAAGGTGTATACTCATATGGTCTATTCATTACTAACTCTTCGGTCAAGTCCGACCGCGATTTCACCCTTTTGGCGCATTTGCAGAAACAATTAATTCTTTGCGCCATCGATAGTGTCAGCCCCGAGTCAAAAACAGGCGGTTATCTCGTTTACTCAACATGCTCGGTTACTGTTGACGAGAACGAATCCGTCGTCGACTACGCCCTCCGAAAACGCTCCAACGTGAAACTCGTGGATACTGGCCTTGAATTCGGGAAGGAAGGTTTCACGCAGTACCGGGGCAAGAATTTCCATCCTAGCGTCAAGCTCACCCGGCGGTTTTACCCACATGTGCATAACATGGACGGATTCTATGTGGCGAAATTCAAGGTGGAGCGCAGGATGAAATCCACGCCGACCTCTAACGACATGGTAGCTGACGATGAGAAATCTACCACGGTGGCTTCTGGCGGCACCACTGGCGCGCACTCGGAGGACGCTGGGTTCAACTCAGACGAGGATCGACCGTATATTGAAGGTCCGTTTTCTCTTCTAGCGTCTACTTAATATGTGAGCTAATGGTCTCGACTGTCTTGGCCTACAGAAAACAAACGGAGATGGATGAAATCCAAGGGATTGCGCCCTCCGCCGCGCAAAGCCCATAAACCTGTCGAGACCTGAGGGCCTCGGGTATTTTGAACCCTTTGTCCACTCCCCTTTTCGCCTACTCTATCGCGAAGTTGCGAAGTTATTACGCCTTTGAGGCGGAGAATGTATCACCCACTTAAAGACGAATCTATCGTAATCCCCTGCATGGGGCTCGCAACCATGTCATGTGTCTTCGAGTCCCTTTCCAGTCAGCAAGCCCCTCGACTGAAATGCGGATCGATTATCGGGGTATCAGATCAAGTACAACAACCGGTAGTATAGCAGAAAGGCCAGAGGATGCCATAGTAGTATTACAGACGGCTGCACGAGCGGTCTAAGGGGGTCATTAACATCGGGTAGGGATACAGCATCATATAATCATAATCGATACACAAAGGGGGATAAGTCAGTGTAAATGGTGGTGGAAGGAATGGTGGTGGTCATTGTCAGCCTATCAGCATAGGCCTAAAATTGGGTATCTGGGTCGGGAATGTCATCGCCCGGGGATCGCTTTGCCTTTCAAGAAGTTTGATGGGCTATGATGCTTCAACGGGCTGGCTCTTACGGAACCTAAGAGAATGACAGGGAAGCAGAGAGAAGACGGAATTAGCACACGGCGCTGATGACAGAGCCGTAAAGTACTGACCTTCTGCTGCCACCGCATGAGAAGATTCCACAACAAGCGCCAACCATTCCGATCCATATGAGGATCGCAGCCACAAGTGTCATCCACACCTGTGATGGACGGCAGGGTTAGAATCAATGAGCATAGTAACCTAGACCCAGGTGTGCGCAACCGCAATACGAGACTTACCCCATTGCCATATTCAACGTAGAGTACATCGTTGCTCAGATCCCGGATACGATCACGTACAACTGCGACGAATATGACGTCGATGAGGAAGCAGATTGTCGTGAACAGGCCTGCAAGCACGCCGAGAATAAGTGTGCAGAGCGAGGGTGCTCTGGCGGTCCCTGCTGATCCGCGCTTGACAACCATGAACACGGAGATAGCCATTGTAAAGAAGGTGAAGATGGCAGCTAGGGGGTTGTGGGTGAGCAAATCTGTGATCGGACGAGTGATTGGATGGATATCACACCTAGAACGTGCATTACCAGGGCGCTGGTGACCGAGTGGGAGATGGTGTTTTCAAAGTAGAACGGATTGACCCGCCTGGCGGCATCGTTAGCTTGGCCTACGGTTATGCAAATAAGAGCGGCGCCGCGTACAAGGCATTGGCGACCCAAGGGTCGAAGTAGTAACCAACACCTGGATGGGAACAATCTCCATAGAGTCCGCGATTGAACCCACCAAACCTGGCGGCGTCTATTGAGCACACGAGCTATAATATGAGAGCCTTTTCGAGCACTTACTGCATGTTCATGCGGTCAATGCAGTAGCCCCAGACACCAAATGTGACATATCCATTGACACCAGCGTTTGCAAAGCGCCCCCCTGTGTTCACCCCGATGCCAAACAAGTTGATGGTGTAGACGACGGGGACTGAGACAGACACGAGCAGCAGCAGGATGAACGCGATGAGCAGGAAGACTGGTGCGACAAAGATGAGCACCATTGTTGACGGCGAGCTACGGCGGTGGGAGATCTTTCTGCGGAACGCGCGTGCTGGGCGACGCGGGGAGGGAGAGCTTGGAAAGCATGCTAAAAAACTGCTTTAAGAGGGTAAAATTAGGCTGTGACGAGACTCTTGTCGCTGGCGGCGATGATTGGGCCAAGTCACGGTTGCAGAGCTGAGGAAAATGCTCGATGTCGAGGAGGACGCTAAGCTGGAACAGGAGTGGAGTGGTTCGAGCGTGGGAATTCTGTGCCCTTAGGTATCAAGACAGTCGTCTCGCAGGCGGATTTCTCTGCGAAAAAATAAAATAAAAGAGTCACGAAGAATCCATGTGAAAGGAAATTCGGTAAAAAATGATGATCATCAGTCGCTCTTTTGAAAAGAAGGGACGGCCCTGAGGCTAGCGAGTAAATAGGGTTAACCCTTTGTTTGTACACACTGAACCATATAAAAGGCCAATCACGCCGTCACTTGTTTCATCCTCTTTCTCTTTCTTCTCTCTACTCTCATCACCCTCTGGGTTAACGGCTGCGTAGCACGCACATCCCTCTTTGTCTCTCAACTTAATCCCCTTTCAATGTAAGACCTCCGTTTCCTCCTCTGTAGAAAAAATACTCACCTTATCTCTTCAGCTCATTTTCGACTTTTTTGCAATAATGTCTGCCCCAGAGACCGCCGCTCCCGTTGCCCCCGTCGAGGATAAGAAGCCCGAGACAACTCCCGCCCCAGAGGCTACCCCCGCCGTCGAGGCCCCCAAGGTTGAAGAACCGGCCGTCGTATGTTTTTTCTCGCGTTATTTCTTTTCCCCGTTTATCAACATGTGACTTCTTATCGTAGGAAGCCCCAAAGGCTGAAGAGCCCAAGGCTGAGGTATGTGATTTTTCGCTTCTTTTGTTGAAGTCTCTTATCATTTCCTAGGAAACCCCCTCTACCGAGCCCGCTGCTACCACGGAGACCCCCGCCGCTGAGGAGGCCGCTGATCCTGCTAAGGACGAGGCCAAACCAGTAAGCATTCTAGACGTTTCCATTAATCGTCACATGGGACCCTGACTGTCTCCTTCATTAGGCTGAGGAGACCTCCAAGGAGGAGCGTCCCAAGAGCCCTGGCTTCCTCGCCAAGCTCCTTGCTCCTTTCAAGGGCGACAAGAAGGTGAAAGCCCCAAAGAGCCCCAAGAAGGAGAAGAAGAAGGAAGTCGAGGCCGAGGTGGGTCGTTTAGCCTATCAACTTTCTCCGCCATCTAACAAAAAACATTCATTCTAGGCTGCCGTTCCTGCCACGGAGGAGGCCGCTGAGCCTGCTCCAGAGGCCCCTGCTGAGGAGACGGCGGAGCTTGCGAAGACTGAGGAAGCTCCTGCCGCTGAGCCAGTGAAGGAGACGTGAGTCATCTGATCTTGTGACCATCACATGCATATTGACTGTTGTCTTAGCGAGACGGCCGAGGCCCCTGCGGCTGTCGAACCCGCTGCTGAGGAACCTAAGGAAGAGAAGGTAATTTTCTTAATTCAAGACACTGATTTAGGTACTAACCCTTTCACAGAAGGAGGAGAAGAAGGCTCCCAAGGTTGGCCGTCGTCTCTCCGCTCGTGTCACCGACCTCTTCAAGTCGACGAAAAAGCATGAGGTGACGCCTCCTGCTAAGGTTGATGAGAACCCACCAAAGATCGATGAGCCTACACCCGTTGCGCCGTTGGAAAACCCCGCCTCTGAGCCCGCTGCTGAGACATCCGCTGCTCCAGCCGAGACGCCTGCCCCCGCCAAGGAGGAGGAGCCCTCGAAGCCGGTTGAAGCTGCGCCTCCAGCCGCCCCCGTCGTTGCTGCCGCCGCATAAATTCGGTTGTGCTTTCACGACGCTTACGCAGGGATGATCTTTTATTTCTAGTGCACGAACCCATCACGAGCTACATTTCACTTTGACTTATCATCTTGGTACCACAACTTATTCTCTCTTTCTGTTTCCCCTCCTCGCCTTACCACATATCATAGGCATCGGATCTGGTCACCTATTCCGCTTTTCTTTCACGTATATCTACGTACATCATGACTAGCGACTGATCCGTTCTTCACCACTCTTAATCACACCCGTGTTTGATCTGATTGCATACCCATATTCCCTTCAATATCGGATCGTTCTTCATGTCGTCCCCGGCTCTCTTAGGTTCACCTGTAATCAATTCGTTACCATTCAATCATTTGTTCTATGTGTTGCACGCAATCGTTATAAGGTGCCAACATTCTCTTTGTGCAGTTCGTGCCATACAGTGAGTCATTTCGTGACCTGCAATTTTATCATAAGCAGCCTTGTAGAATCTATTCACTAACGGCTCAGGAAATGCCGCCCAAGCAGTCGAATCCCAAAGATCCCTTGATCAGCGACGACGATGAGGTCTTGCAGGCCGTTATCCTCTCCGACAGCTTCAACAAGAGATTCAGGCCGTTGACGAGGCGCAAACCACGAGTCAGTGCAACCCAGGACATCCTTTGATCGCGATGGATGTTGACACCGATCTCTACAGTGCCTGCTGCCGATTTGCAACGCACCGCTACTGGATTGGACGCTTGAGAGCCTTGCGTTGGCTGGTGTGCAAGAGATCTTTGTGATCTGCCGCTCATACGCTACACGAGTCAAAGCCGCGCTCAGGTGCGTCGTATTCCATTCATCTTTGTACATCATCGCTTGCTGATGCTCCTGCTGTGCATTCTTGCGCATTCTGCGTCTATTAGTAAATCAAAATGGTCTGCACCCAACTCCGGGATCAAAATTACACCTATAATGACCGCGAAGGAAACGTTCTCCCCGGGAGATGCCATGCGCGATATATACACCCGTGGCCTGCTGACAAGCGATTTCGTGCTCGTGCACGGCGATTTAGTGAGTAATATCAGGATAGACGACGTCGTGCGTGTGCACAAGGAGCGGCGGAAGGTCAACAAGGACGCCATTATGACTATGGTCGTCAAAGAAGCGGGCATTGGACACAGAACCAGGTAATTTCCCTGTTGGCTTTCCATATCATGTCTCTTCATTACATCAACTGAATGGCGCCCGTCCATGTTATGCTTATGTTCACGTTAGGTCAAGAGGCGAATCATCCGTCTTCGTGCTAGATCCAGAGACCTCGGAGTGCTTGCATTACGAGCCTGTAATGGGATATCCACGTAAATCTGTGGCACGTATTCCCCGCGAGGTTGTCACAGCACACCCTCGAATTGAGATTAGGAACGATCTCATCGACTGTCAGATTGATGTCTGTTCTGTTGAGGTACGCCTGTGATAGATATCAAACGAGACACTGGCTGACTTAACCTGCGCTCTGTCTGCTATCTGCCTGTCTCCCACCAATTCAATATACCCCGCATCACGAAACCACAACAACACCGAAATCTCGCAACTCGGATCGCATTTTGTTAATATGTTTTCCCTGGCCATCAATAACCTTCGACGTCGACGGTGTAAACCACGCTCGTATTCTGTGTTGTGATTGTCGTGATTTGGGGTGCCAGGTCCCGTCATTGTTTACAGACAACTTTGATTATGGCGACATTCGCCGAGATTTCGTGCACGGCATCCTGACCTCCGATCTGTTGATGAAAAACATACATTGCTACATTGCCAAAGAGGGATACGCAGCGCGGGTGCAGGACACACGGAGTTATGATTCCGTTAGGTGAGCCCTGTCTCCGCTTAATTATCCTATCCTATCCCCGCCTCCTGCCCGGCCTTCGGTCTCGCTGAGAGCGTTTCCGTCCTGCATCGTGTCATTTCCCTCGCATACATATTTTGATATCTTGATTTATTAACGGACTATTTTATCATGCTCTAGTAAAGACATCCTGTCCCGATGGACGTTTCCCATGGTCCCAGACAATAACCATCCTGCTGATCACGCTTACGAACATATCCGCGGAAACAAATATATTCCTAAAGACAATAGCGTCGTCTTGGCACGGTGCGTACCTCGTTGCTGCTCTGCGTTCCCGGATCCCCATCCCCTTTGTACTTCCCGCTTTGCGACTCGAAATTCACACCCAAGTGGGTGACACGCCATCCTATTTCATTTTCGTCGTCCCTACTTCCGTGCAACTTTTCTGATATTCTTATTTCCTATTTTTTATCGTCCTATTTCCTCATGATTTAATTTTTGACAGAACGTGTAAAATAGGGCCCAAATCTCTCATCGGGCCCGCTTCCAACTGTTCGGAGGACACCACAATAACTTCTTCCGTTATCGGTGCCAACTGCGTTATCGGCCCTCGGTCAACGATCTCGAACGCGTATTTATTCGACAATACGGTTATTGGCGCGGATTGTGTTATTGATAGGAGCATTGTTGGGTCGAACGTCCAGGTGAAGGATGGAAGTCGTATTGAACGGGGATGCCTTCTGGGCGATGGCGTTGTGGTTGGCCCTGGCGCAGTCCTGATGCCGTTCGAGAGGCTGATGAAGAAAGATGACGAAGGTGAAGATTCGGCAGGTGGGGATAATGAAGAGGAGGATGAGGAGGAAGACTCAGACGAAGAGGATTTGGAAGAATGTAAGTTCGTTACTATTGGGCGTCTGGTAATGTCTAGGCTGCGTACTGATCCACGAATATGCAGATCAGAAAAATGTCAAAAGTATACTCGGTGAAGACTCTAATGCTCTAGTTTGGCCGAGAGGTCCCCCAGAAGACGAGGAGGACGAAGAGAATGTCGAGAACTTCACCAACCAGCGGTTCATGCGGTTAGGTACATTCAGCCATTCCTTCTGCGTCATCGTACCATTCCTCATATCGATATAATTGTCTAGGTGACGATCTATCCGACCTCGATTCGGACACTTCTGCGGATTCTTCCGCCGACAATTCAGATTCAGATTCGGACTCTGACACTGAATCTGTCACCTCTGTTGCCACATCTACATCGGCTTCGCATGTACCTACCACACCCACCATCGCTGTGCCCAGCAGCGCCGCAGTGGCAGAGTATGAGTTCCGTGTCGAAGCTAAACAATCCCTCGAACGTGCGTTCGCGGAAGGGCATTCGGTCGACAACGCTGCGGTGGAGTTAAAGACTCTTCGTATGGCAAGCAATGTCCCGCTCAGTCGGGTACGAGAGGCTGTCGTTGGCGCTATCGTAGAGCGTATCAAGATAGGCGGCGAAGTAGCAGAGCAGAGGAAGGAGATCGCGACTGTGATCAGCAGATGGGGTGAACTGATTAACAAAATCGGAGGCGTGGACGCTGTGGAGACGATTACCGCGCTACAGGTAAGTTCTGGTGCCGTCATGCATGATACAGATCCTCATTGTGCCTTGCACCCCAGTTCCATTGTGTTGGATCGGACAGGCTGCCTCTATTCGGGCAAATTCTCGCAGCATTGTATCAAGAAGACATCGTGGAGGAGGAGGACATCAGGGCTTGGCATGCACTTTCGGCCTCAAAGGGTGCGGAGGTATTGCCGGGGTTAGAAGCCGATAACATCAAGAAGTGCTGGACCGTTGGAGAACGCATGATACAACAATTCGACGAACAGGAGAGCAGCGAGGAAGAGGACGGCGGAGAAACTGACGAAGGCGAGGGCACGACTGAAGAAGGCACAACCGAAGATGAAAGCGAAGACAGTGATTGATATTCGCTTCAAAGCTGCGACAAGCAAAGTAGAGTCGTTGAGTCCGTATTAGACTAAGCTACAAGTGTACTAGAGCAGAGTATACATAATTGACAGGCGTCATGGTCGTGATTGCGTTGCTTGGTTCACTAGAAGCGACCAAGGGGATACTAGTACTTCAGGATGATGTAGAGGGCTAAGAAGATCGCAAATTAGCAGTCCGGTGCGACGAACGAGCGGGCTTACCGTGAATGACACCTGGACTGTGGTCGTGGAAGAGATTATTTTCTGCTGGGAATGATGCAACAGGAAATACATACATCCAACCAAGGATGGTCAACAGAATGTTGATCAACTAAAACGTGCATAAGCATGTGGACCTTCATTTCAGGGTAGAAAAACAGAAAAGCATACGAAATCTGCGTTGCAACCACGCTCAAGAAATACACCAAGGGGGGGCAGGAAAATGGCAAAGCTGGATATCGAACCATAAGGGAGTTAATGGAGTTAGTAGTGGAGGATTTGCGCTACGAACAGGATCTGGTTGTGGGCGCGGTCAGCTGAATTTCTGTTAGGGATCCGAGAGGACTCACTTTGCAGATATCGGAGGCGGTGAATGGCATGACGGTGATAGAGACGAAGGGGGATTTTTGAATTCTTCGATGGACGGGGTGCTTATATACCAACCCAGATCGGCATGATGATGTCATCAATCCAGATGACGCTGCGGACAAACACAGGCAAGCACTGCTTCCCCAATGGCGGTCATATCGAATATCGATTATTCGCCCAAGCGCGATCCTCAGCGCCGATTCGACTTCTACTCGCCGCCCGCCCCGACGCGCTCGATTGTCGTCTTTGTCCATGGCGGCGCGTGGAGAGCGTATGTATCATCCGATTCATCCTGATATGCGTGTGCTCACTGCACTGCTACGCCCACAGCGAAGACAAGGCCGATCATGCAGCCTTGGCCCAGAGCCTGTGCAAGCACACGCAGCTCGCCGTAGCTGTGCCAAATTACCGGCTCACCCCAAGCAATCCCCAAGCCGGAGACGATGTCTTCAGGCATCCAGGCCATGCAGAGGATCTCTTGCATTTTCTTGAATTTCTCATCCAGTGGCCTGGGCCCGACGGGATCACTGGGGTCGGAGGGGGCACCCGTCGGTTGTACCTCATCGGTCATTCATGCAGCGCACACATGCTGGCGTCCATCTTCCTCGACTCGTCAAAGGTCACACCGTCGCTCTACCCGTCTGCCACCCTCCTCGAGGCAGTCAAGGCCATCGTTATGTCCGAGGGCATATACGATATCCCCTTGCTTCTCTCCAGCTTCCCGGCATACCTTGGCTGGTTCATCGCGAACACCTTTGGGCAACACGACTCCTACGATCAGTTCTCAACCACGCATCTCCCCCTCAGAAGCAGCGATATCAGATGGTACATCATCCATTCCAAAGACGATACGCTCGTAGACAAGATCCAAAGCCAAACGATGTACGATCGCTTGCACACGCTGTTGGGAAGTAAAGCTACCGAGGGTGTATCCAAGAACATGGATCAGATTACGGGCGACCACAATGCCATCTTCAAGGGCGACGCCTACGTCCGAATAGTGGGAGACTATATCACGCGTATAGACAGTAATTGATGTACACTCCTATATAGTAATATTATGTATTACGTGTGCTTATACAACCTTGGATTGATGATTATTTGGTACTTGACGCGTTCATGCTTCTAGTTCCTCAAACGCCTTCTCCAACCATGCAGCACCTTCTTCGCAGTCCTTCAACGAGCTATACAACGGCGCGGGCATCAACCTGATAACGTCCGGCTCTCTTTTATCTCCAATCACCCCATAACTGTTCAACGACTTGAACACGCTACGCATCACTTCCGATCCTTGGGGCAGGAATAGTAGCGAGAGCTGAGAGCCCCTCATATTCGGATCGCTGGGCGTGATGATTGTGAACCCCAGTCGTCCCTGGCTATCGTGCTTGACGGCCTGTTCGAGCGGCACGAAATACCTGGATTTCTTCAGGAAGGACTCTAGCGCGCCCGTCAGCTTGAGCGACCGTTCCCTCACGGGCTCCATCATCCCTACGGACTTGAATATCTGCAGGGACCCAAGGAGGGAAGCTATCGTCAGGGCCGAAGGGTTGGATTGCTGGAAACCTTGGGCACCAGGGATCGGCTGGAACGTCGGTGGCATTGCGAAGCGAGTGCTGAGCTCGTGACCCCACCACCCGGCCTGTCTGTGAAAGCAACGACAACATGGTAAGGAAGGGCTCTGTTGAATATCCAAATCTAACCGCGATTGTGCAAGGGGGACGTCTCCGCCACAGTGACGGTAGTGACAGTAAATGACATGACGCAAACGCCCCCCCCTGACGTCCCCTGGCAGGATAGCAGATAGGTGACGCGACTCACATGGGTTTCTTTTCGTCCTTCCACTTCTCGTGGATGAACAGGCCAGCGATGCCACCTGGGCCAGAGTTTAGGTATTTGTAGGTACACCAGACGGCGAAGTCGACGTCCCAGTCGTGGAGCGATAAGGGCACGTTCCCAACGCCATGCGCGAGATCCCAACCACATATACAGCCCTAAAATGTTTAGTAAAACAATCAGAATTCCGACAACGAGGGTAGGATGGGTGAGGATGCGAAAGGAAAGCAAGGGACGGATGGATGATTAGCTATAAGGTCCTGTGGAGGCTAACGACATGAGGATGTGCACTCGGAAAAGAGTAGAGACAACCGAGACAGGGAAGGCAGGGTTGACAGGAAGGGGTATGTTGTGGCGACCAATAGAAAGCGCATATGGAATGTGTAATGCCGTATATGAACGGTTAACGCACGAATGGTGAAATGTAGATCCCTTCTCCATTATCCTTGCCGTCTGGTGTCAAAAGAAATATTCCCAAAACCTCTGGATTCGAGGGTTGCATTAATCAAATGGAGGTGCTTGCTTACCTTGGCTTTGGCCTTCTCCGTTATGCTGGCCATCGGAAACAATTGGCCGGTGTAATACTGCACGCCACTGAATAGGACGAGCGCGATGGTGTCCCCTTCCCGGTCGATGATATCTAGGATATCTTCTTCACGGAGGTGATATTCACCTCCGCGAGGAGACACCTCGATAATAGCATCCGCGGGGGCATATCCGTGGAGAAGGACTTGCGATGCAAATGCGTACTATGGGCGGTTAGAACCACGACATAAATGCAGTATTGACATGATCGAAGAGCGTTCCATTGATGTGGTTTATAAGGGTATAAGGGATAACGATGTGAGCATGTCAAACCGTGTGCGAATAATTTACATACCTGATCCGAAGGGAAGGCCTTGGCTTCGCACAAAATCTTGAATCTGTTTGGAGTTGGTGTGTAGAAGCTAGTCATCATGAGGTGTAGATTGGTGGTCAATGTGCCCATGCATACAACTTCCTTCTCCTTCGCCCCTGTTTGTGATGCAAGAAGTAAGTGACTGCGAATAAGAACAGGATCCGGCCGATGGAGGACTAGGCCACGGCGGTCATAGCAAACGCGAGGACGGCTCCCACAGATGTGAACTGCTTCCGTCCATGGTAGCGCCGTTGCCGTGTTGTGGGGATGCAGGATGTCTGACTTGCCTACTACTTCCGCAAGAAGAGGGTGCACATGATCGGTAATCTTTGTCCATGGTCTATTGTAAGGATGGGAAAAATGACCCTCGACCGCACTAAAGACCAATGATAGGCAGAACCGAGGGCCGATGAGAAATGTGAATAAGTAAGAAAGCTGTCGGGCCTTGCACAATCGAAATTCTTTACCGGTGGCGCCACGCGTCCAGCTCTTCGTGGACTAGCCTTTCTGAGGATTTGGATAAGGGCCCTAGCGAGTTGCCGCATAGATAAGTGCAGAAAGCATCTGTTGTTGAAGATGAAGTTATGCTCTAATCGCAGAGCAGGGCATATCAGGAAAGAACGCACCAGGATCGCTGTGCTTTTCGCCGCCAACGTCCCTGTTCGAAGGTAAAATGAAGTCGTCACTGAGGGGCTTGTAGAGGTCTGCTGTGGGCGACATGATGGTTGGAGAAGAAGAGGTAACGTCGAGCGCACTTGCATTTAGTGTGGATTGAATGTATTTAGATCCGTGGCAAATCGTGATTCGGGCGGGAAATAGGGGCTGTCACTCTATTTGGTCGGAGACCACAGCGATGCAGGCAAGTTCCATGCAGATGCCAAATTACTAAGGAAGTAAGTGACCAAGCATCGATTACGCCCGTCGCGACACTCTCAACTTAACCATGAACACAGCGCACCCCGCCCACCAGCGCACCGCCGTCGTCGTCGGCGCAGGCCCCGTAGGCTGTCTCGCCGCCATCGCGCTCGCCCATCGGGGATGGCAAGTGCGGCTTTATGAGGGCAGGTCAGGTGCGTTGCCATCGTCAGGTTACATCTTCGTTTGCTCCGGATTTTCTAAGGGTCTTGCCAGACATGCGCCTCCCAACCTCCAAAGCGGTGTCTCAACAAAGATCCATTAATCTAGCGATATCTTCGCGAGGAATCTTGGCTCTACAGGCAATTAGTCCAAGCACCGCCCAGCGCCTATTGCAGACAGTCATCCCCATGAAAGGCCGAATGATTCATCACATAAATGGGAAACAAGAAAGTCAATTATACGACAAGGATGGGCAAGTTGCGTCGTTTTTAATTATTCGCACCAAATCATTATTTTGACATGATCCAATCAATGCCCTGCAATCACCGTGTGCCTTTTCTCCAACAGTGTATAAACTCCATCGACCGTGCCTTGCTCAATGAAGAACTGCTGCAAGAAGCTGCCAACACAAAGAATATACGTATTCTTTTCAACCACAAGGTACAAAACGTGGACTTTGAGAAGAAGACCATCGGTTGTCGTAATGTTCGAACCGGCGAAGATGCCAGCTCCGCGTTCGACCTGATCATCGGCGCTGACGGGAGCTATTCTGTTGTTCGAAGGCAGATGATGAGGGTGGTGAGGTATGCTGTGATTCCATTGGTCTACAATAGGAATAATCTAATGGGGTCTTTCTCAAACCTTCTTCCGGCGCAGGATGAATTACCAGCAAGAGTATATACGTGACGAGTATAAGGAGCTCAAGATGCAGCCAGGCCAGGACAAGGATGGCAACCCTACCTTCCTCATCGATCCAAATCATCTTCATATCTGGCCACGCCATTCCTTCATGCTCATAGCACTTCCAAACCAGGTCAGCCTATGCCAATTTATTAATTCGCCTTGCTGATTTAATATAAAAAGGACAAAACATTTACCTGCACATTATTTGCTCCCAGCGCCGAATTCGACCATCTACAGACTCCAAAGACAATTCTGGCCTGGTTCAAATTAAATTTCCCTGACGCTCTGTCGTTAATTGGCGAGGACACTCTTGTAAAGGATTTCCAAAGGAATCCCAGGTGTCCGCTAATTTGTACTAAGGTAGGAGGATTAAGCGTTGATTGGTTCCTGGGCTAATTAACACCCTTGCTATGCGAATAGTCAAGACCTTATCACTACAAAGATTGTGCGATACTCCTAGGAGATGCGGCTCATTCCATGGTTCCATTTTACGGCCAAGGCCTAAATTGCGGCCTCGAAGACGTCAGGGTCCTAGACGCTCTGTTCCATGAGGAGGGCGTATCCTCCACCGAACCCCCCGCCCACTTGTCGACTAATGGCTCGGATGAAAAACTGTACCGCGTGCTTGACCGTTATTCTGAGAACAGGCACGAGGACCTCATTGCTATATGCGACCTAGCCATGGATAACTAGTAAGGACGATATTTCCCACCTTTAGGTTCGCGCCTAGAAAACTGATACCTCTCTCTCACACAGTGCTGAAATGCGCCATTCCGTTGTCACCCCGATGTACACTCTGAAAAAGATACTAGATACTTTCTTTTACAAGCTGAGTGCGCGGAAGCCTTTTTCCTTAACGGCTCTGGGCCCGTATCTGTCGCGCACACCGTTCCCTCCTGGCGAGCCGACCGGGTGGATCCCCTTGTACACCATGGTGACCTTCCGACCAGACATCAGCTATGCCACGGCTCGGACGAAAGCCGCATATCAGTCCCGCATCTTGACATACGTTGGATGGACCGGTACAACAATTTTTGCTCTGGGAGGGGCTTACTTGGCGGCATTTCTGATGCAATCAGCACGTAGCTGGTAGTAACAAGGGACCCGATTGCATTCTCCGTGAGGTTGGGATCATTGTATTGTATTATTGTATTCACTTATTGCCACCGCTTTACAACATGAGAATATTTCAGTGATTACATTGTTTCAGCGACTCGCGACTCGGTCACGGTGCCGACGTCGTAGACAGTAGCTATCATTTTACTACGGGGAGGGGAGGTTGGGATGATACAGTCGCATTCGGTTCTAGTCGTGGCGACGTGTTCATATGTACAACATAAATAGCACAAGACAACATGAGCAAAGGTATCCTAAGGCCTACAGTAATAGTCCAATTGCGAAGGGGTAACGAAAACAATGGGGGGGATAACGGGTAATAGATGGAATCGTGTCGGTCGTGAATCCTGAATACATGGAAACCATATAGAAACGGTAAAGATACGAGGCGAAAGATGGGCATGCGGTATCTGGGGTACAGTGGGCAGGGGGTGTGGTGGGCAGGGTGCACACCGTATGCGACCGGTTACGTTTTCTTTGTTGGAGGCCTGCCGCGCTTCCTCTTCGCAGGTTCAGACCCATCCCCGTTCGAAGCTTCACCGCTAGTCGGCGCTTCAGGCTTAGGCTTGGGTGGTCGACCCCGCTTACGTTTCGCGGGCGGCGGTGCATCCCCACTGTCCTCCGGCTTCTCCTGAGAGGCGGGCCGGGTATAGAACGTATAAGTCGACGCGACTGTGGGGGTATTCGATAACGTACCTTGCGTGGTCTACCACGTTTCCTCCTCGGCGGCTGCGTCGATGTAGACGCATCGGCCTCAGTAGTGGCAGCTAGGGTCTTCTTGTTCTTGCTACCCTTAGGCCGTCCTCGCCCTCGCTTTACGGGGGTTGCTGCATCAGCGAGAACACCTGTTGGACGGAGATCCCATCAGTCATCTGCGCGGGATGGCGGGAGTTGCGGTCGATCGCACGAGGGGCCGATGCGAGATATTCGCGATCACTGACCTGTTTCAGTGTCGTCGCCTGTCTGGGGATCGAGCTCATCCTTATTTTCTGCGGGGTCGTCTGCTGGATCGTGGGGGGGACGAGGACATGGGCTGCTGGGGGACGGGGCGAGGGAGGGCGCGTTTGGGGCTGGCGTCAGGTTCGAAGGAAGAAGAGGGGAAAAGTGAGGGAAAAACAATGTGGGCGGGGCTTTATTGAACAAATTCACTGCCGAATATAGAATTTCGATTCTATATTCCCTCGCGTGCATTTGGCCCAAAAGCAGGCTTTATTATTATTATCATTGAACAAGATTCCTGTTCGTAGCTCTACCCCTGATAAATTCGGGGGGCCTGTGTACGTAATTTCCAATTTATTCATTTAAATTCGAGGGGAAGCCAGATTTAGCCCGAACTCACGACATGGACCGAGCAGTGTTCTGAGTTCTCCTCATCGACCTCAATTGCAGCATCCCAGAACATCCCACATGCAAATCGTCCGTAATACCCTCCTTTTATAGCAATTCAGGTTGTGTACTTTACGCTCGGATAATTTATATCCAAAATCTTACGAGGATTTAAATTTCCCGCCGCCAACAGCCCTAATATTACCACAATATATCTTCCCCCCAGAGCTCGCGGTCATAGACGGCCCGTGCACAAGGTGCCGTTTTGGGAAACTGTGTTGGAGGTTTACCCTGGCGGGGATTCGATCGGAAACCAAACCAACAAACCGCGATCGCTTTGTAGACGTGGTCGCTTTGCACTCCTTCCCCGCAACCACCACCGACGACATGCGACGCTGCCTGCTTGCTGCCATATATGCCCTACCGTACGCAGCGGCGCGACTGCTGCACTCACTGCCAGAGGATCCTGCCGCGTTTCCAAAGTACAGAGTGGCCTTTCTAAATGCACTCCCCGTTCCAAATCAGACCGCCGAGAAATGGCTACGTGACGGCCTGCGCGGGGGAGAACTGGAATTCCTGGATAGTCAATGGAGTGAAGGAGATGTATCAGAGACATACACGAGTCCGAAGGAAATTGGGAGCGGCGACATGCATGAGGAATTCCATACTTCTCGGGTTCGTATCCTGTTCCACGGCCGCTTCATAGCTCATCATTCTCGAATCTCCTGTGAATAGCATCAACCTTGGGATACCCCTTATTCTCTTGAGCACATGAAGATCGGACGGCGAGACTCATACATCTGCTTCATACCGAAACCTCCAGAAATACCTCCATCCGTTGACGACGATGTTGATTCTGATATAACTACTCTACGCAGCTGGAGTCTCCTGCAACCGTTGGTCGGAACTTGTCTCTATGTGGGTCCCATCTAGTTACCCCTCTACGAGCTGATCTAATTTTTTGAACAGCATCGACAAGGATGGTTCACATATTCGTATTGTCACAATAAAGAAATCCGCCAGTTCAAGGAACTCATACAAGCCCAGCCTCATGTATCAGGTGCCTATTGTCTTCTTGATTCGCTATCTCTTATCCCCTACTTCAATCTGGTATCTCCCAAGCCGTGCTAAGTGACATACTTTCTCACATCGCTGGCTGCTTTGCATGTCCATTATACATTAATACGTTCTCAGGATCAACTTGCGACAGGCTTCCTTGGGCTCATCACTCCAGATTCATTCTTCTTGAACGTACTCTTCACGCGGCCTCTTTAATTGTTTTCCACTTGATTCCCTCTTCATAATAATGCTTGACTGATGTGATCCTCTGTTTCTAGGCGGCTATAAACCTGAAGAGGACCCCGAGGTAAGCTTAATGTATTTTTGCACCAATGGAAAAAGATTTCTGACGGTGAACTCATCAGTGGGAATCTTATACGTTAGGAAGAGCGCCTGCCAACCCAGAACCTGGTGCCGATCTAACCGTGACAGAACAAAACGCTCTGGCAGCCAATCTCGAGTTAGCCAAAGGTGCAGGCTCACGTTACCTTGTCCAAAAATGGAGCGACGGCACCTTCTGCGATAAGACAGGGAAGAAGCGAGAGGTGGAAGTCCAGGTTAGCTCCTGTGATACTTCGTGATGGATTCCCGGCCGACTCTTTTTTCTGATAGTTCCACTGCTCGATGACGATGACGGATACCATTTTATTCGTTAAAGAGACCAAGACGTGTTCATATATTCTCGTCATCAACACCCCGCGACTATGCGGAGAACCCGGCTTCCGTTCGCCTCGCGATACACGATCAGAGGCGCTCATCCGCTGTCGAGCAGTAGTCGATTCGCCCCAAGACTTCCCCGCCTTCGACAACAAACTTGCGGAGAGCGATTACCCTTTCAAACTTCCTCGCCAGAAGCCAGTGCTCAGTCCACCCCCTGCGGAACCCAAAGGCACCAAGGGCGAAGCTAAAGACCCCAAGCTCACACTCTCCACCGAACAGGTCGATGAAATGGTTCGCAAGGCCCTGCAAACCTTCGCCGACAATAAGGCAGCCGGCAAACCGGACGAGCCTAACGTGCACATCGAATCCCTCGGAGAGGACGGTGGTTTTGTTGTCGAATTCTTGGATGAAATACCGTTGGATAATATTAATGAAGCCGACGAGCACATTGACAGGATAACAGACATCCTACGCGCCGCTGGTTTCAATATCAAGGACACGGTGATTTCGCATAAGAAAGACAGCCAAGGCGCAGAGGGTGGGGATGAAAGGAAATCGAAAAAGAAGGTAGGTCGTGGTGAGGCAGAGCCCGACCCCTATCGAGATGAACTCTAGGTAAGTTCATGCTTTTTTCTTTGTGATTCTGCGCCCAATCACTCACGCTGCGCACGACTTAGAAACCATCTTACCCGATCATTGTAGTTTAGGCATATTAATTAACGCTTTCATCCGTGTACGGCTATTCGTGATGGACCGGCGAGACTGATGGTAAGGCTTGAATGCATCTGGTAATTACCTTCCTTCGTTATGAACGCTGAGCCGCGTAACTGTCTCTGAGACTCATCCTAACGCCTTACCTCAAGCCCGACGGTACATTGACATTTCTGGCAGCAGTCCCCGAATACATGTGCTACGTTTACAGGGCCGTTCATTAGCTCCGAGGCGTTCCGTATGTATTATTCACCCTTCTGCTCGAACATTTGCCATGAATTGATTGCGACCGTCACAAAGGAAGGCTCGTACATTCCGGTGTTCGTGTGAATCCGAACATATATTGTATCCAATGTGATGCCCCATCGCATCGCAGCATTTGGTTTGTTTGATTTTTCAATATGAAGGATCTTGCGTGGAAAGTAACAAACAAGGTACTGGGCTTCCATCGATAGCTTCCGATTTCCTCAGGCGCAACTACGACTTTTCTCTCACAAGCGTCCACATTCTTGGCGCGCCTTGTTTTACGCCTGATTGACCATGAGTACGTGTATGCCAGCAGAGCATCAACAACCCCCTCCCACCACAGTCAACATCGATGAACCCCAAAATGTCTGAAGGGGATTCCGTGTGTATGGGCGAATATCCCCATCTTCCCGGGCCTTGCCTTGCGTACGAAGCGTGCTCGGGTCTACGAAGGTGCTGAAGCCCTCGGCCTTCTGCCACTCAGGCATAGGAACTATCTCACAAATGGGCACACCTGAAGAATTCTAGGTCTGTTCATACTCGCGACGCTCCGAGACTATGAACTTAATGACGGATGAGCAGCTACTTCGACTCGCATTTACAGGCCTGCCGTACGGGTCCCCTCGCCCCTTTGAAACTTCTGAATGCGATGTTTTTGCGATAAGCCAATCGATTGGGTGCAAGGGTGTACAGCTAGGGATAATTGATCGTCAGTGCTCGTTCTCCCTACACACGATATTTTTATTCGCGTGGCCATTAGCCCGTTCCTCAGCGAATCGATGGCATTGACACGTTTGAATCGAGCTGGGGCGCTCCCCGTTAATCTTCGCGAAATAAACCCCCAAACAGTGCGTATTGACTCTTAAACCCATGGTCTATTCACGTTTTCGATTCTCAGCTCTGCCCTCGCTCCCGACCGCCGAGATAATTTATCAGATACGTCTAAGTAGGGAAGGGAGACGGACGAGGGATTTTCGGATCCCTTGGAAATATTCGAGAATCAACATCCATCAGTTCCCGACGCAACACTCCGTCGTCACCACCCGAGCGTGCTTCCTCATGTACATCCCTATCATCCACGTTTACAAAATGAAGGCTAAAATGCCTAGCTCATCGATTAACCGATTATCACCCTACTTCTACGTTATCCAAGTGTGCCAGTAATACCAAGGTTTAATGCCACCCTTCTGAGACCTTCCTACCTCAAGCACATCAGCGATACGGGACGTATAAGGAATAAATGAGTTTGTTACCAGTAGGACGGCCACGCGCTTCCTTGTGTTTGATCACTTTCCGCCCCACCGTCTACGGCCTTCCATCATCATCGCGGTGTGCTGATTTGACGGGACAATATTACCTTTGCAACATCTTCTGGTGTCTGGACGGAAGAACTGGAGTCCCACCCCATTTACTTCCTACTACTTACTCCAAGCGACCAAGGGACTATGACTACAGATCCGCCATTTCAAATCTGCCAAACTCCGTTGCCTCCTTATGTCCACTGATGTGTTCGGCAAGTAACGCAATTTAATACGAATACCATCAGAATACATAGCGCGGAAAGTGCGAGGGAAACGGATGAAATTTCGTGGTGTGGTAATCGGGCAATACAAGGGGAAAAGTAGAGGAAGTAGTATAGAATTTGTGCAAGATCAAATACATCATGCAAATGCAACATACGTGGGACATTTGAGTACGTATGGAAGCCGAAGCTGGATTGAAATCAATCTGAATCTATTCAGTGGGCGCGGTTTGACAGAATCGAACATGACAGAAGTAGCCTCCGAATAATCACTGCCTGGATCGTCTCCATTGGACTCAGGTAAAAGAACTCTCGGACGCGGAAGTAGTCCTCCGCATTTAATATAAATATACATGTCAGTTTATCTGCATGGAATTATTTTGGTAAATATACAAACACATTTGAAAGGAAAAGAATGCTGTATCTATGTAAATACCTGATCAATCATTCTGATAGTAGATAGATAAAGTGGAAAGTTTGGTAAATAAGGCACGAAATATAAACATAGAGGGCAGAATGATGGTCAGGTGGGTGAGAAATGCGGAAGGAAGTGCGCGTGGGGGACGAGTTCTGTGGTTTAGAGTGAATTTGGGGCACGTACACAAGCTGTTTATCTGCTCGAGTCCTGCCGTTGTGCTGCTTACGCGGAGTAAGATAATGCGTGTAGGAGGCACGGCGAATAAGAGGTGACAACGAAAGTGATGGGTGGGGGGAGAAGGGAGATGTGATTCCATAGTGTTCAATGAGGTGAAGTCCCAACGTTACATGAAAAGGCATGAAGATCAAACATAAGCACCAAAAGGGGCGACGAAATGCATTTGGAATCGCCCTAGAAAGCGATTTGATTGTATTTCGTTTGACCCAGCGGAAGGGGAAGCATAAGAGGTGATGAGCATGCAGCAGAGAGCATAGAAACCATCCCATGTGAACGTGCCTAAGCTGAGCCTACCGCAGGACTAGAAGAACCTTCGTTTCGACTTCGTCTCCACTTGCACCTTGATGTGACAATGTTTAGGTTGTACGCCTGGTAGAGAGCACGGTTCAATGTTCTTCAACCACTCGTCACCATCGTCCTCCTCTTCGGGATCACAATCATGGTCTTCGCAATGGCCACCTGGAGTCGCTATACCACTAGTGCCGCCTGTCCGATGATTTCGACACCCACATAGCAGGAAGCTCGTCTTGCCTTTACCCTTCAGCAGATCCGTCAACGTACACCGGGCGCTTGGTTCGACGAAGAGCATGCGGCAAAGAGCAGGCCTCGTTTCTCGTGGAAGCAAGCGGAATATTGACTCAGCGCCGCCTCCATTGAACGTCACTACGCTATCGGTTCGCTGACGTTTTCGTGGCGTTGCCTTGGGCTTTGGCTCTGGTTTCGTCTCGGGCTTTGGCTGGGGGACAGGCACAGGAGTGACTTCTAGTTCGGGAAGCTGTGGCGTAGGCGTCTGGGGCTCGCCTTGTACACCAGGTGAAGTTTCGGGTTCGGCCTTTTTATCCTCCGCTGATGGCTCGATACCAGCCGCCGGAAGATCATCTGGTAGTGATACAGACGAAGCTACGACAACAGCCGCAACAGTGACGCGTGGGGTAGGTAACTCTTCGAAATTATCACTCGCGTCGCCGGTCTCAGCAGTCGAATAGCTGAAGTCGGTGGGCAGTCGGATGATGGGATATGCCCGGGATATACGGTGACCTTCAAGGAGAGGTGATGAAGGGTTGGATGAAAGGGGAAGAGACTCTGTTGAATTGCCTGGGCGCGCAAATTTCAGCACGGATGGGTCCATTTCTGTGGGGCTATCGCTGATGTGGAGCGTTGGCACGTTGCAATCGCTGATACTGGTCCCCAGAATAGGCAAAGTAGCGGTACTTTGCGTGGGTCGGACAACCTGGAAGGATTCACGGACTTTCTGTCTGCGTAGTTCCTCTGGAGACATAGGCTTCTGCGGCGTAGAATGTGATCGAGAAGGCGGTGCGGTAATGGCAGTGGATGTAGTTTCACGATCTGATGAGGAGGAAGTGAGGATCGACGTTGTTTCAGAGGATGTGCTATTGTCCGCACTTGATGCCTCTAGATCTTCTAACGTGCTAGGATTTGGCGGTATCGTCAGCGGGGGCAGAGACACGGGCGACGGCGTTGGCGGTATTTCTGGGGGAGTAACCGCATGGGGTATCAATGACGACTGCTGGCGCTTGCGTGGCGGCGGCTTGACAGACAAGTCTGGATGGGCATTGACGAACGCTCGGAAGCTGGGATCTGTCTTCGGATCAGGTATCTTCCAAGGGAATCGACGCAGCGTCATGCACAGAAAGATAATAGCGACACTCCAGACATCGGTTTTCCTCGGGTCATACGAATCTTGAGAGAGCACCTCTGGAGCGAGATAAGGATCGCTCCCGACGATGCCGGTGGCTGACTGCTGCGCCTTGCCTGGATAGTGGAAGACGGTGGCGGTGCCGAAATCAATAAGCTTGACGACGTTGTCATTAGTCATAACGCAGTTATCGAGCTTGAGGTCACGATGAGCAAGACCCATCTCGTGGAGGTACTCGACGCCATCGCATATTTGGCGAAAGACGCAATAGATCTCTGGGCGACACATTCTACCCGACATGACCACACTAAACAGATCATAGGGCGCATACTCCATGACCTAATGGTTTGTTCAAGATTAGCGGGATAGGTTGATCCAAACAATGCCTGCGGACCTCATAGTAGTGACCATGATCTGAGACGATGTCCACAGTCTCTATTATGTTGGGATGTTTGAGAGTGGAGCCGACACAGAATTCAGCGGTGACTTTTTTCTGGTACTCCTTTTCGCTTTCGTTGGAACGTTTCGGTCTGAACTCCTTCACGGCGAAGATGGACCCGCCGTTCTTGGTGCTAGCTTGGATAAGACGAACGGTTCCTCCGGCGCCACTGCCAAGGACCCTGCCCCATTTACCATACTTTTTCGAGAGATGGGCTTGGGTAGCGTCTCGTAGCGAATAGATGGCATGCGAGGGAGTGGTAGCACCGGCGGAGCGTGTCGACCGCTTGCGGTGACTCGAGATAGTGCCTTGCTTGTTATCGGGCGGAGGTAGTGCAGCCGAAGTCGGTGAGCGTGCTGTTGGGGAATGTGAAGTGGAGGAAGAGGGTGCGTCAGGCTTATCTTGTGGAAGTGCCGGTGGTTTCGTAGACTTTGGCCGGCGAGAAGAGAAGGATCGTTTCCCCTCTCTCAGGGAAGGCTTTGAAGGCGAGCTGTCGTCAGGTTCTGCGGGAAACGGCACGTACGAATCCTGGAGCACTGCTGGAGAAGCTGGCTGGGACGGACGCGCTGATATATGCCTCGGAGAGGTAGTGCGGGACGAGGCGGGGTTGTGCTGCTGGATGTGGTTGTTAAGGAAGCGTTTGAGGTCGTGGAGGGGGCCATTTTTGTGCTGCTGGGGGACGGCGGGGACGATGTGGACGGCGGTGTGTGGCATTTGGGGAGATGGTGGTGGTAAGGGAGGAAGAGGGTTGAATCTGCGGTCGTGGGGAGAAGAGGGAGAAGAGGGCGTGAGTAAATTAATAGTGTTAACAGCGTCCTTTGGCGGGGGAGTTGGAGGAGCTGAGGTTGAGGCTGAGGTTGTGTGCAGTGATGGACTCAGCGCTGTCATTATGCGATCATATTATAAATTATTAAAATCCCAATAATATATATAATCCGTTTCACACTCAGCTCCCTCCTTATCTACAATCTTCCCACGAACAACCCAGCCCCTTGGCTGAACTTCCATGTGTCCACAAGCATGGCCAAGTTCTTCTAGTCTGCTCGGCATACTAGCCCCTATTTCTCAAAACAGCGGTCTTTGTACGGACTAGCGGAATCCCTCACGCTGCTGCCCGCTGTCGTCTCTATCGCCGGCTACGAAGCAAGGAAGTAGAAGAAGTATCTCGCTTCATACCGTTATTCCAATATCATCAAAGCGGTGGCGGTACAGTCCCTGGCCTCGCAAAGTAGCGGAATGTCGGCTCGTCCACTGCTATCGGGCTACTCCCCCGATTTTCAGAGACGCCACCCCGCTCGAGAGCGCCGCAACTCCGTGACGAATGTCAAATTCTCACCCGGGACACGTCAAGCACATGCAACCATGAGACACGTATAATTATCTATCGCAAAATCAATGGGCCCGGGGAAGACCGGAAGAGCGTCTCCAACGAGCTAAATCCTCCCGTGCCCTTCTCTTCATCCATGACCCCTTCCTCGGCGAGCTCGTAGTCGGTGCTTTATAAATATCATCCCGACCTCTCCCCGTACCACCGGCATAGAGACTCGAACCGCATCCAGCGCGTTCGGCATCCATGTTCAAATTTATCTCGATCGGATGATCATGCTGATAACAAGGCACCAGCCACACCACGACATATCTAATACGATATTATTCCTCATACACCTAGGTTTTTCTTCGGAGCGTCGGACGATATTACGAGCGTTTTTATTTTCCGATTGCTCATCATACTTCCGCCTTCGCTCCTTGCTCATAGAGTGCCTGGATGCCAGCCTTATCTTAGTAGCTGTATTACATGAATAGGGGCCTCGGAGACACATAATCGTCGAAGCGCGTCCATGAATTGATACACTGGTGCTAGTCAAAGCGTCAGATATGCGATCGACATGAGAGGATGTAGTCCGAAGGAGATGGGGGCATGCTATCCCCGCCCGTTAGGCAGATCTTTGAGTACGAGCTTCGGCCACCGGGGTGGGTTAAACCCACGGCCGTCATGTATTGGCTCAACTTCCTTCCATGCTAATGGCCACAATACCTCCACATACGCTCGTACTCGCGCATTTTGGTGTCCACGGGTCAAATCGCCGCGATGCGTTTCTATCGTGAACTAGAATGGCTCCTTCGAGTTAGGGGGCAATCGGATTCAACATCCAGTCAGCTCGATCCCGATCGGTGTGCACTGTGATCGCCATATCGGTCCTCTGTCAGTACACTAGTGCTTTCCCTGCTGTAGAAGGGGCTTAAACCCATTACTATTGCCCGCCGTCACTACTACTTAGGGAACGTCGGCCTCATTGGATTTTTATTAGTTTGTGAAATGTACTTTCTTCTCGCAAGTCCGAGGTCGGACTGAATGACACAAGGCTGATGACACTAGTCGTGTAGGACCCACCAAGTTTCACAGCGATTTTGTTCTGTTAAGACATAACACAGCATAACACCTGTCTAGCCGGACAATCTGCCGCAGTCTGGCCACTCCGCGAATATGTCGGCATTGTCGGAACCCCAACATTTTCGTTCGGCTTGCATTTCCCCAGACTCCCACGGTAAGTAAGTCGTCGAAATACTTACGTCCATCTCCGCGAAATCACAACAGGCTGACCGAGGCAAAAGGAGCACTACTCCTGGTCACCAGTCGTTCGTCGTCGGCCTTTCCAGCTCTCCCGTCCCTTTGCAAATTAGGCAGACTCGGCCCGTCAAAGCAACCGTGTCGTTGCCGAGTTTTTGATCTGGCGTGCTGGATCTATGGGGCAATGCGTGCTAAGCGAAAGTAACATAAAACACTTTGGGCCCCATGCGTCGTCGAGTGGCTCTTGACGCACGCAGGCTTACTGATGGGGGATGCGCGACATGCGAATGGCATGGTGTCATGGAGAAACGTTCTCGCGGGTGGCTGGGGAACAGAATATGCAACGTTATTGCCTTTTGCCTCTTATAATCTAGCATTCAACAAATGAAAGCCGGGCAAGATGATCTATTTACATATCCTCATGACCACTGTATATGGTACGGTATCTCTCGGCCGCCCTTAAACGGTATAGCCACCAGATTGGGGGAAATCGTGGCGTTTGCAGGCTTGCGCCGCCCCTTGCTTACCCTTGGTCTTCAGCATCACGCTTTCGCTTCATCTCCCGAGATACTTTGTGTTGTGCGGATTCGTGCTTGGCCAACTCCGCAGGCACCTTCGACACGGGGCTTTTGGATATTTCTGTTCGAGTACGACGATGAATATCAGTAGAAGGTCATGGAATGGACGAAGTAACTCCTTCAGGAACATACCTTGCTTCAAGTCGTACCTGAGTCGAAAGAGAACCATATGAGCCATCTGATAAAAAGATAACACAGAGCATAAAAACGTACATGACCTCATCGTCGTCATTTGTCAAGAAGGTGATCGCTGTACCCAATTTACCAGCACGACCGGTACGGCCTGGAAGGAGAAAGGACGGTCAGTAGGTCACGACAGGGGATCCTAATGCAGAAATCCGGCGCACCGATACGATGAACATAGGCTTCAATTGTCCCGGCCATCTGATAGTTGATGACGAGACTGACATCTTGCACATCGATACCACGTCCAGCAAGATCCGTCGCCACCAACACGTCGGACTCGCCGCTACGCAATGCTTGTAGCGAAGCCTCACGTTGCTCTTGATTTTTCCCAGAATGTAAAGTAGCAGCGTTCCACTAGTCGCCCGCAACGTGCGTCAGTGCGCAATCACATTGACATAGAAAGAGGAATGAACATACGCCTGCACGCGATAGATCTTTGGCAACCATGTCGGCCGTCTTCTTCTGATTGACGAATACAATAATAGGCGCGGCAAATTGACCGCTGTTGAGAATTTCCAGAAGCTTTTGTCTAGAACGTGCACGGTCAGATAGGCACTCCAAGAGGAGAATCAATATACTTCTTCTTCTCATCGCCAATCACGAACTCTACGCGCTGTTCAACAGTGTCAACCGCACGACCAGCCTCACCAATAGTAATCACAGCCGGCCGTTTAAGGTACTTGCGCGCTAGGCGCTCAACAGCCGCAGGCATAGTCGCGGAAAATAGTGTCGTGACGCGAGTACGGCCTTTCTTGACCAATGTCTCGCCGTCGACGTCCATCTGCTCGCCCAGATCCTCGCCTTGCATAGTCTCCGCCGGCAAGGCATCAAGGATGAAAGTCAGGTCAACCTCAAACCCAAGGTGGACCATCCGGTCCGCCTCGTCCATTACAACATAACGACATTGAGACAGCACAAGAACGTGTCTCTCGAGGACGTCTTTCAAACGCCCAGGTGTCGCGATAATAATCTCGGCGCCTTCTCGTAGATTAAATTGCTGCTCTTCAACAGCACGCTATAAATAAGATTCAAGATCAATAAAGACTGATATTGCCAAGAAATAGACACCTGACTTACCCCGCCAACGATGGAGACACAGTGATAGCCAAGAGGCGTGGCAAACTTCTTGGTTTCGCTTTCTATCTGCTGGGCAAGCTCACGAGTGGGGGCTAGGATAAGGGCATATGGACCTAGATGGCGGATGTCATCCGTGAAAGGCGGTAGTTTCAAAATGAAGGTTAACATGGGGATGACGAAGGCGGCAGTTTTTCCCGAACCTGTAGGTGTCGTTACAGCTTTACAATAGACAGAAAACATGTCGACATACCAGTCTCTGCGATACCAATAATATCTCGGTTTTGCAGTCCGATGGGAATCGCCTGCCGTTGAATGGGAGAGGGTTCCTTGTATCCGATATTCTCTATGCATTCTAGAATCGCTGGTGGAATAGCAGACTCCGTCCAAGAACGGAGTGGATGAGGTATTTGGCCACCTTCGAGAAGTGATAGGTAAACTTTGAGCAAAATCCAAGAAAGGGCGTACGTTACCTCTTGCGGAAATGCTGAAATCTTCTCTGAAGATACGCCAATCACGCTCTTTCATTTCTTCTAGAGGTTTCTCGGTCCAATGGCGCTCATCGAATCCAGCTTTGGCAGCCTTCCTACGTTCCATTGCGTCAGCGAGATGGGTGACTGTAGTTTCACTTTTCCTTGGGCCCGAAGGCCCGCCGTCGTCCATCCCGGCAAGATGACCACGACCGAACATAACCTGTGCGCCCTGTCTGTTACTTCCGACCGCAACAAATGAATCCTCAACAAGGGTATCATCCTGCGCGTCCCAGTCAAAGACGAACTTCCGATCATTCATTTTACGAATCTTGCGCTTCTTCTTGTCTACGCCAAGATACCGTGATCGAATGGCAGAAAGATCGTTCTCGGTCATAGGTGGCACGTACGACCCGGAAGAATCAGGTATTGAAACTTGGGGAGCAGTGTCTGGGGGAGGCGGGGGAGGCATGGATGAAGGTGTGCCCGGAGTTGGAGTTCCAGTAGAAGACGAAGAGGCTGGAGCCGACTGCTTGTTTCTGTCCGCCCGAGGACCCGTAGGCACGTTTTGGTATCCGTCTCTGTGGGTATTCGCCCCGCTAGGCGGACGCTGTTCCCTTTCCCTTTCCCTGTCTCTGTCTCGATCGCGGTCCCGTCCATCCCTTCGTCCATGACGACCACCTCTGTCGCGCTCTGGGTGAGCGTAGCGGTCCTCGTCTGTGGTCCAAGAGTAAAGGAAAACTAGTCATGAGGGTGCTCGAAATTGGTTAAGGGGACTGACTGACATCGACTACCTCCATACCTATTGGACGAACCCATCTCCTTGCGTCGCAGCTCATTTGCTTCCCTCTCCAACGTTTCACGGTCCTTCTGAGATGCTTCTTCCCTCTCCTTCTGCTCTCGAATCTCTTGTGCGCGTTTGGCTATGGCAAGCTTCGCCCGTTCCTCCTTGGAGAGAAACTTGGGCTAAAAGACGAAACACAAGCGTGAGTCATGCAGAATCAATGGAGCATAGAGAGCGTACCTTTGCCGCAGCCTCCTTTTCTGCCTTCTGCTTCTGTAACAGGCTCTCAATAGACAATGGTTCAGACCGCGTCGCCATGATGAGTTATATGGAAGTTGTATGGAAGTAGCGGTAGCGATAACTTTGAGTTCTCGGTTCTGGTTCATCTGCCCGTCTTATCACGTGCCGGAGGACTCTTTACGCGTAATCTTATCGGTGAAATTGCTGGCAAATCTAATCTCTTCTCTCTGACTCGCCGATTGAATGATGGAATTCAAATTACAAGGGGTCTTCTCCTTTTTCACTTCTTCTTTACCAGCGAAGAAATCGGTTCCGCCAGTCCCCCAGGATGTGTGGCATATTTGCAGTGCATGGACTTGACAAGCCTTCGGCCGATCGTGCTCACTTCATCGCCTTGTCCAAACGACTTCGACACCGCGGCCCAGATTGGTCGGGATGTTTCGTGGGCAAGAACTGCACACTTGTACATGAACGTTTGGCCATCGTCGGTGTCGGTGAGAAACTCGTTCAGATATTTATACAAGCGGATGATCTTATTGTCTTCCCCAGATACCGGCGCACAGCCGTTGGTGAGCGAGGATGGCAAGATTATCCTTGCGGTCAATGGAGAAATATACAACCACATCAAACTTCGCGCGTCGGTAGGGCCTGGCGTCAAGTTCAAGACGCACTCTGATTGCGAAGTTATTATTCCACTCGTGAGCGGGATCGCCTCTTTGTTATTCCTACCAGCGTCTGAATTCAATACATCACAGTATAGAAAGTACGATAAAGATGTTTGCGGCCACTTGGATGGGATGTTTTTCCTTCGTCCTTCTTGACGAGTCAGAGGAGAAACCCAGGATAATTGCGGCACGCGACCCGATAGGTATCACCACGCTCTACCAAGGCTGGAGCTCTAAACGACCCGGCGCCGTCTACTTTGCTTCGGAATTGAAGGCCTTAGTTGATGATTGCGACAAGATTATTTCTTTCCCTCCAGGGCATATTTACGACAGCCAGGATGGCAGCACCACTCGGTACTTCACTCCCTCGTGGTGGAATGGCGACAACGAGGTTAACCCGACGATCCCCTCGGCGTCCCCGGATTTCAAGCTCATCAAAGAAACACTTGAGGCGGCAGTACGGAAGAGACTGATGTCTGAAGTACCCTACGGAGTGCTTCTAAGCGGTGGTCTAGATAGCAGTCTTATTGCTGCTATCGCATCGAGAGAAACAGAGAAAGTTGCACAAGCCCAGTATGAAGCTAGGAAGAAGAAACTAGAAGAAGCCCGTAGTGGGCCTCCCACTCCCGATCCTTCTCTAGTTACCGAGGAAGGCAAGTTCTTCTAGGTCTTTACGGTGCTGCATCATTGATATCGTTTCCAGTTACTCTCGCTGCTTGGCCTCAACTTCACTCCTTCTCGATCGGACTGGAGAATTCGCCGGACCTTCTAGCCGCACGCAAGGTTGCTCACTACCTTGGAACGGTTCATCATGAATACGTTTTCACGGTGCAAGAAGGGCTTGATGCTATCCCTGAGGTGATTTATCATCTGGAAACCTATGATGTTACCACCGTCCGTGCTAGCACACCCATGTATCTACTAAGTAGGAAGATCAAGGCTATGGGTGTGAAAATGGTACTCAGCGGTGAAGGAAGCGACGAAATATTCGGAGGTACTGTTGTCTGCCGTCTGGTTGCTTCGTTGACACTGACGTTCCGCTTAAATTACCGTAGGGTACCTGTATTTCCATGCTGCACCAGACGGGGTATCGTTCCACCAAGAATGTGTCCGTCGCGTCAAGAATTTGCACACCTCCGACTGTCTCCGTGCTAATAAGTACGATGATTCCTCCCGTCTCATTACCTAATCTGATAATGAAATAGATCAACAATGGCATGGGGACTTGAAGCTAGAGTTCCCTTCCTTGACAAAGCTTTCTTAGAAGTTGCAATGAACATAGATCCCGCGTCGAAAATGTTTAGTAAGGGCGCCGCTCAGGAAGTAGACGAAGACGGCCGTCCGAAGATGGAGAAGGTGCTACTCGTAACATTTCGATATACGTCTCATCTAACCTATTAGTAGTACATACTCCGTAAAGCTTTCGACTGCTCTCCTGGCGGCAAGGTATGTCTTGTCAAATCGCTCTGGTACTTTCGCTGAGAATTATCAGCCTTACCTACCCCGTTCAATTCTTTGGCGACAAAAAGAGCAGTTCTCAGATGGCGTTGGTTATTCGTGGATAGACGGGTTAGTGCATTGGGTTGCCTTCGTGGTACGATACTAAACGTGCCATTTAGAATCAAAGACCACTCGGCCTCAATCGTTTCCGACGAAGCCTTCGCCCAAGTTGCCAAACGTTGGCCGGAAGGAACCCCCGATACAAAGGAAGCATATTATCTACGAGAAGTATTCGACAGTAGGCACCATTTTCTTGTCTTCTCTGCCTCCTTGCCCAGACTTCACGTACCCCAGACTTGTACCCGACGGAAACTGCGGCTGCAACAGCAGTTCGGTACGGCTCATCTTATTTTCCTGATGCTGTCCACTAACGTGCACTCACCTATAGTTGGATACCTCGTGGCGACTGGGGTTGTTCTTCAGACCCAAGTGGAAGGAGTGTCAGCATACACAACTCAGCCTATCATGCAGTTGATTCGTAATCCGCGAAGGTGGTTAAAGGATGGATACACTCGGGGTTCTAGCAGATAAATGATAGTAGGTAGCTGGAACGTAGAAACCAACTAATGAGCGTTTATTCTGACGTTGGTCAGTCTGAATGATGAGGGTATAGAGATTGGAGGGAGTATCAAGATATGCAGTGCTGAGTAAATTGGGTGCACATATCAAAGCAGTGTTTAAGCACAATATGATGAAAACAGTCATGAAGCAACAAAAGGACATGAAGTGGGAGAATAAAGAGGAAGAAATACTCCTGGGGGCTGATACTGTAATAGTGGTGTGCCATGAATGCAGATCGTCGTGAAAGCACCATTAGAAGATAGTCTATGACTTCAGATTTGGTTTAGACCATCATTGGCAATCATCTGGCGATATAGGCCTACCCCGGAGTCCTCGGATGGAGCAGGCGAAGCCAATGGTTTATTAGTGACGGCAAGTTTTGGAGTCGAACTCGTTTGCGAGGTATTGCGCGTCCGCTTCGCGCCTGGCGTTGGGGATAGCGCCGAGCGTGTACTTCCATCCCAAGCTGGTCTAGTGACAGTGGCTTTGGCATAATTGATATTGTCGTCAACAGCGACGGGCTTCTTTGACGTCGGTGTCCCAGCTGCGCGTCGACTAGCAGCGCGAACAGTCGGGGAGGAATCCGATATCAGGCGTGTACCGAACTTCGCATTAGCAGACGATTCGCGACCGTAAGACGGCGAATTGCTAGCTCCACGTCGGCCCACACCCACACCCGGCCTAGACTTAATGACCGGCTTCTGAACTGTGACTTTGTCAGCCCCCCAATACGAGAAGCTCATCTTGCTCTTCTTATCAGAGTCGTCCGAGTCGCCCCCATCATCTTCGTTCTCGTCCGGAAGGGGGACGATTCTTGGTTGGTTGGAGTGCGCTTGGGCTCGAGAACGTACGACACTAAGAAATGATTGATTAACGAAGGTGTTGTGCAGATGAGAACGGTCCGCTCACTCTTCCATCGAGACCACGCCTTCTCGGGCACTTGTGACATCTCCGATAGTCCACGTCTCGATCTGGGAAGTATCTCGCGTCAATGTCAACCTTGAGTCATAATGACGATATGCGTACCTTCAGGAATTTATACAAGTTGCGAGCCTTCAATTGGGCGTTTCGCCGCCCGGTTGTAGCATACTTAGTCTTGTTACCCTGGAGCTCAGGCATAGAAGTGGTTCTACTAGAGCTCGAGCCCGATACTAGTGGTACCGACGTTGTGCCTGTTCGCTGACATTGTAGGACGACATCGTTGAAGACGACCAGCCACAGATCCTTCTTTCCGCCAATGCCGTTACTGTTATTCGATAAAACGTCGTTGAGACGTTTGAAAGACGATTTCCCGCGCACATTCTTGGCGCTGGAAGGAGGAGGGGAGGATAATTTCCCAACCTGGCCTGGTTGAGGCGGTGGCGGGAAGCATTGTCTTTCTTCAATAAGCACCCTCGATGGCTTAGGCATAGCCAATTGCTTGACCTTCTCCAAGCCCTCGATCCGGGCGAAGACATCACGTGTCTTGTCACGCTCTTCCTTCTGGATCTTCTCGTCCTCGATACTCCGAACGATGGTTTCGACTTCCGCGACCATTTGCAAGGTACTTTCGTATTCGTACGTGCTCGGATCGGTGTGGAACAGAAGATTTTGGAAGAGGAGGGGGTATTTGAGAAGTCGCTGAAACGGTTTCGATATTGTGATGGCCAGGCCGGTTTCGCCCTTGTCTGCTGCGCTTTCCTCCACTTTCTGGAGCGCTTTGCAGACCCTCTGCCATTCACCCATATCTTGCTTCTTGGGCTTCTTCCCAGGCACGTTGGATAAAGCACTATCGACTTGTTCAAGCGCTCGCTCCAAATGAAGCACGTATTGTCCATAGCCGCCAAATATGTCGGACTTAAGATTGATACAGTGAGCGGAGGGAAGCGATTCCATAAGCAAGAGTGCCTTACATTGGCAACGAAGACGTCTGCGAGTGAGCGCACCAAAGGGAACTGGTCATCGTACCTTTTCTTGAGCGCCTCAGATAGTCGTTTGTGCCCTTCCAGCACACCATTATCAATGACTTCCAAACATACGCGCAGATCTTCTGGTAGCTGTTGGGGAGCAATGGAGCCACCGAATACGTCCTCTACTGAATTCTGGTTCTTCCTGAACTTCTTGAGCATGCCAGGCTTCTGGGAGGTCGTGTGCTTCGAGGACTGCCCTTGACTATGGTTTCTCTCTCGTTCACGCTCTTGTGTAATCGATTGCCTACCAAGAGATTGAGTTGAAGCAGCCATTGGATTCGCGCGGGCAGGAGGCGGGAGGGATTGGTGGGAGCGGGAGGGAAAAGGTACTGACGTGCCGCCCTGCCGGGTACTCGTTTTGGTCGCCGTAGCGCGATACGGCGATCGAGGGTGGTCATGCTTCGAGCCATCTGGTAGACGAGAGGAATAGCCCTTTCCGATGCGGTCATCACACCTTCGGCTTCTTCGTCTGTGTCCAAGGATTCGCCGTCAATGTTTGGCGTGTCCTTATTCCGTATTGAGGATGGTCCAGAGCCAGGTGCATGACCTGTCGTGGGTGTTGGCGACATGAATCGGGCGGCGATGGGGGGTAGATGGTCTGTTGATTCGAGAGGGGATTCCGCGCGGTAGTAGTCGTAGTCAAGATTAGGAGTGGAAGCTGACAATGGTGTACTGGCTGAAGAGAATGGATGCAGAAGAGGATCGATGAATGTCTCCTTCATTTTGATGAGCTCCTGCACATATCTAGGAGAGTGCAAGAGGTCAGCTACGTAAAAGTTTTTATGGTGTTAAGAGATGACCTTTCTTCACTGGATATGATTTCAAACAGAACTTCCTGCCGTGTGCGCTCTCGAGAACCGATGTTGGATACGAGGTCGTCTTCAATTACTTCACTCCATGATGTGGCTGCTAGGATGCGACTACCACTGCTCTGGGACATCTGGGAATAAGGTGTGCCGGATCGCAATGATTGCATGGAAACGCCGTCTCCAGATGTCTTGTGAAGACTAGGTGAAGTAGCTCGTGTCGATGTCGCTTTCACAGCGGTGTTGCTGCTGGGTGCAGCCGACAGATCAGTTTTCGAGGAGGAAGCGCCTGATGTAGAGGTAGAGCCTCGAGGCTCCTTGCCATGCATGGCCTGAAAACGCGTCAACGTGGTTTTGAGCGGCGAAGCAGACGCCTGGCTGTTGGCAGGTGCATCGGGCAACGAGCGATCGACGTCGGTTAAATTCGGCGTTGGCGGTGGAGAGATGAAGGCGACTTGTTTTCTTCTGGCCTTCGTTAGGCGCAGGCGATGTATTGACTGAAGTTGATGTCGGTTTCCGTGAAATCCTACCTGGAGCCTCCGGGTCTTGCTTGGAGGGTGAAGCGACACGATTTGCCACTTCAGCGCTGGGGTCGTCATTGCGCAGCGTCGGCTGAGGTGAGGGTGTGTATGGCAAGGTAGGAGTTGGCGTCGGAGTGGGTGTCGTTCTGGTCGAAGTAGAAGCCGGCTCGTCGATTGGCGGCAGCAGTCGAGGCGAGAACTGGTCGGCCAGCTGGGAGGGCAGGAGTTCGGGCAGCGGCTTAAACGATGCGTAGGAGGTCGGTGTGGATGTCGCTCTGTTATGATCGTCTGGCGGCCATGAGCGCAACGGCGGGAACTTTTCCTTCTGGACTGGCTGGGGGTCCCTTTCCTTGTCCTTTGCGCCGCCGCCGATGTGTAGCCTGGAAAGAAAAGCCTTCATGGGCTGATCGACCGTGGTGGTCGCAGGAGGAGACGGAGACGGTCGCTGGTCGGGCGGGGCAGTGCTGGACGTGAACGAAAGGGAAAACGTGACGGTCGATCACATCAGCCACAAACAAAAATGAACTCAAGCCCGTTGCCAGCCCATCTCACAAAGCACCTGCCCCTTTTGCATTATCCTTTTCGAAACAGTAACTTCCTTTTGGCTCAGCAAAAACGATGGCTTTTCCACCGGCACGGGGCTCTGGCTTGGTGCACAGTGTCTCTCTGCCTTTTTGTCCGAGAATTTCACTAGCAGGAAACGCCTCAAGGTTATCGAACTGGGAAGCGGTATCGGCCTGACTGCGTAGGCTTCTTCCATATCTATCAGTTTGCTTGCAGGCTTTCATTCTCGACTA
Source organism: Pleurotus eryngii var. eryngii (assembly GCA_029467805.1). Classification (NCBI taxonomy): domain Eukaryota; kingdom Fungi; phylum Basidiomycota; class Agaricomycetes; order Agaricales; family Pleurotaceae; genus Pleurotus; species Pleurotus eryngii. The sequence goes on from SZVJ01000012.1 coordinate 3,630,497, forward strand.
CGCCATGTAGGCTGGCGATGAGCTCTCTGGGCTGGGATGTCCTGGCAACCGACCTCCCACATATTATTTCTTCCGTCCTAGCTCAGAATATCTCTCGCAACCTTACCCATTTATCCGGTTCAATTCAAATTCAAGAGCTCGACTGGACAACAGAGCTACCATGGGACGACGGTTCACCCGGCGTCACAATCTCAACCTCAGGTCATCCATCATCTGCCTCGCTGCCAGAAGCCGGCGCCTTGTCCCCTCCATTCGACCTTATTGTGACCGCGGACACTATCTACACCCCTGAATTAAGGCAGCCTCTGCTTCGTACCTTGCACGCGTTTAAGCAAGGTCTCTGTGGTCCCAGGTTCTCGTCCTCCTTTGGTGTTTGTCTGTCTAGAGCGTCGTGATCCCGAACTAGTCGATCGCTTCCTCGCATGCGCAAGAGAACCGTGGCATTTTCATACGGAGCAGGTACAGCGAAAGAAGATAACAAAGGCGATGGAGAAAAGCGGACTCAAGTGGCAGAGAGAGGATTGGGATGATGTAGAAATCTGGAAGTTGAGATGGGAAGCAGAAACTCAAGCGCATGACTAGACAGCCACGTAACCGCTGGCAATAAACTCTCTCGTATTGCATCGAAACAACACGTCTCGGAGACAAAATAGCCTCCGCGTGTACGCTATTCGCAATGCAGTATGATCGTCCTTCTGTACTTCTCCAGCTGCACCTACGAGGGTCAGGCGATTTTTTCCAACCGTCGATTAAAGCCATGCGCGATCTGCGATCCGAGAGTGTGTGAATTCGATGAGAGTCGCGGCGCAGTTGAAACGCACCAAATCTTTCCAAGTCTCCGCCCCATCGTTTTCTGTCTGTAACTGATAGAGTTGTATGAACCCCGCATACCTGCCTGCCCCTCGATTACTTCCGTTTACGCAACGAAGTAAAGCAGACGCACGTTAGATGCCCATCATCATTTACACTGAGCATCTGGAGTTCCTCTTTTTTGATCTTCTGAGAATGGTGCACCATTCGTCTCGCTTGCCCATTTGTCCAACCCTTCGTCGGTTAGATACGCGTCTTCTGGCGGTACAGGGGGCTCCGTTATAGACCCGGTGGGAAGATCCTTTGGCTGCGGCGTGCAATATTTTGCGAATATTTGTTTTAGACATTTTTCACACTGCAGGAAATCCAGAGTGTCAATCGATATTGCCAGTAGATTCTTCCATGGCCCATGCCTGATCAGTCAAGTCACCTTCTTCGTCTAGAAGACTGACGCTATCCTTTGGCTTCTCTTCGGTATATCAGGATACCTCTGCACTTAGCAAGCAATCACCGTACCAGTAGTCATTTTGATCCCAGGCGACAAGAGCGATGGAGAAAGTTGAAGTCGATCTCTGCATTCAGGGGCGTGTCCAAGACTTGAAAACCCGATCCCACGTGGATACCGCAGTGGACGGTGACTGGTCCCACCGTCAGCCTTTGACCGTGACCTAGTAGCATGGACAGACTAGCCGCAGCGAGGGTTAGTCTATCTGATATTTGCTTTGCCTTTACCGCTAAACTGCTTCGGATTCTAGGCTCAGCGGAGGCAGCAGGACGGCGCCAACGAACCTCCTCATGAACTCAGCGGATATCAGAATGGGCAATACACGAATGGTACGACTAACGACACGACGGGTTTTTTGAACGAGGTCAGGATGCGAGGAGTCGCTTTATGCTGCGGTGCTTAATTCCGCGATAGATTGTGGACATCCAAGACAGCATTGACCGCTTGCAAAACAATGTCAATCGAATCGCGGCACTGCACACTCGGTCGATGGACGCTGTGGGAGATGTTTCTCCTAAGGATGCGGCTGAGCTACAGGACCTTACCGCTGAAACCCGGGCACTCGCCAATACCACCAAAGACCGCATAAAGGGACTGGAGAGCAAGCCATTGACTGGGCGAGACGCTCAGATTCGGCGTAATAGGGTGGGTCTACATTCGTCTCACCTGCAGCGATTCTCAGTTGTATACTGTAGACCGGTTTGATACGGAAGAACTTCCTGGAGGCATTGCAACTGTATCAGCAGGTTGAACAACAATCCCGAGCGAAGGCTCGTGAGCGGGTGGAACGGCAATTCAAAATAGGCATGTCTAATGTCCATGTTGACAACATTCTCGTTGACCGTGACTGTAACAATCCCAGTCAAGCCAAATGCCACGCAAGAAGAGGTTGCCGCCGTGGTGAACAATTCATCCGGGCAAGGCGACCAAATCTTTGCCAAAGCGGTATGCATTCGGTGTATACGCAGTGCTGATTGACTAAAGGCAGTGATAGCTCACATCGTCTACCCGCTATGGGGATTCCCGAGTAGCGTATCGTGAGGTGCAGGAACGACATCAAGAAATTCTTCATATGGAACAGACATTGGCTGAACTTGCGCAGCTGTTTAATGACGTGCGTGAATCTAGGTCTAGTGTTTGTGCCTTTAAAGACGTTCAATTCAGATGGCTGTTCTGGTCGAGCAACAAGATGCCACTATCGTTGACATTGAGACAACTGCGGGCAAAGTCGAAGCAGACGCCAAGGCTGGGTAAACTTCTAAGCCTCACAGTTGGCTGTTTTCTGACCTGAATTGCCTACAGGGACGATCAGGTTGCGATTGCTGTAAAGGTCAGTTTACATACCCGCTCAGTACCATTGCGTAGCTCACGATTCGGAACTAGCATGCGCGAAGCGCAAGACGGAAACGATGGATATGTTTCTTCATTTTCCTGTTTGTTATTGTGGTACTGGGCCTGGCACTTGGGCTCAAATTCGGGCTCGACGCTGCCAACCGCAATAACAATAGCAATAATAATAATAACAGCAACCCGCAATGAGGATTCGAATTCTATGTACATAGCATATATTTTTCACAGCAGTGTAATGTATAATGACGTGATATCCCTCCCGTAAGCGCGTAAGCGTACTTCGTCACGCGCGCCGCCTACGTTTTTGCACCAAACATAAACCGCTCCGACGAGCGAATCCCATTTATTCTGCGCGCTCCGTACTCTACCCACGCCGCGGGTCTCCTTTCCCCATTCCCATCCACTCAGCATGTCCTCTGAACCAAAGCCCACGCACTCGCGGCGTCGAGCATCCATCGAGGTGGTCGACGCCAATGTAGCCCTCGACCTCGCCACCGCACAGACATACTCTGAAAACGTATTTCTTTTTGTACCAAATATCATCGGTCAGTTATACCATTGATGAGCTTGAACATTCACAACGCTCCTTTTTGTAGGATACACGCGCGTTCTACTCGCGGCGCTATCTATGCATTATATGAGCTATCATCCAAAGTATTGCACACTAGCCTACGTCGTGTCGTGTCTCCTGGATGCGGTGGACGGACAGGCGGCGAGAGCACTGGGCCAGACATCGAAGTTCGGGGCGGTATTGGATATGGTGACTGATCGGTGCGGCCGTTTAGCTTCCTCAGCCGCAAAGCCTTCGACGTTCACGCTTGGAACAGATGTACCACGTCGTGTCTACTATGCTATCTCACCTCAGCGTATCCAGAATGGACGGTTCTATTCCAGTTTTTGATTGCACTGGACTTTAGTAGCCACTACATGCACATGTACAGGTACTTGTTCCCGGTCTGATTGCTTTCGTGTGACCGAGGATCTGATGATTGGCCAGTTCCTTGATAACAGGTTCTCGAAGCCACAAGACCGTGCAGAGCGACGTGAGTCGTATCTTGCGGTGGTATTACAATGATTCTGTGAGCATTATCTTTCAGTGAAAATATTGACCGTGGTGACATTTGCCCCCCCAGACGACATTATTCCTCGTATGCGCCGGCAACGAGCTGTTCTTTGTTGCGCTATATCTCATGAAATGGATCAAAACCCCGCTCGACCTCGATTTCCTTCCACCAATATTAGCAAGTCTGACATGGCCGCAAGCATTAGCCGCAATCAGCTTCCCCGTGTTCTTTATCAAGAATTTCCTCTTGAATACAGTTCAACTGTGGAAAGCATCCAAGATTCTCGTTGGTGTAGACTTGGCGGAGAGGGCGAAGGCGCGCGAAGAAGCTCTAGTTCGCAAACGATGATTGCGACCACGGAGACGCTATCTACGTATACTTTCTACATTATGCTACGCGAGAAGCTGTCTGTTAGATAGGCTGTATATTTGCTTCACGCTCTACCAAAGAGTGATAATTGAATCTCGGAAACTGAACTCACTCACTCAGTAATGGACCCCTTGATATGTCTTGAAGTTGTCGCCACGCGTTATTCGCACGTGCTTGGTTGCATTATTTCATACACTCGCGAGTTCGCAATTCGCAACTTTTCAAGGTTGTATGCGCTCCTCTCAGGCCCTTTTTCGAAGGTCGCGCTCGCTGTTCCAATCGTCGACAGCACTCAACTCGGCGCGTCGCTCGACGACCAGGCTTGCTCGGCCATCGAGAAAGGACGTGAGTGTCCCTACGTCCACTGGAACACCCGGCGTACGGCTTTCGTCTTCAGCAACACCCCCACCGAGCAATGAGCCTGTAGAACCCGTTCCAGAGTCAACGCCGACGCCGACTCCACCGCCAGATGTGCCGGAAAATGAGGGGACCCCGAGCGAGGATTCCGAGAAACCTAGAGTGCGGCGTACGAGACTGACACTTACGGTTTCAAAAGATGCCGAAACTCTCCAGCTACCGGAGGACCTGGATGTCCTTTGGGCACCAGAATCCGAACCCCCAGAAAAGGCTACCTCGGATTTATCAGTCTTACCACCCGACGATATCTTCGATGACGCCTTGCACAATCTACACATCGCTTTACACCCGCAGACGCAATACAAGGCGACGTATGCGACTGGTTCCACGGCCACTGAACCTACATTAGCTTTATGCTGCCCGATTGAAGGTGGAGAGTACATTATAGATGCGACGGTGCGCGAGTTAGGACGTCGGACAGGTGCGGAGGTCATCGAGTTAGATGCGGTTCAACTCGCAGCCGGAGAATGGGGACATTTTGGTAAAGGTACGTCGGGCTGTCCTGGTTGTTCGCCCTAATCAACCAATTTCAATTAGCTGGTTCTGCCATTCAGTTACCGCAAAATCCGCTGCATTTCGCTTCATCGTCCTCAAGCAGTACTCCGACTTCGCGTTCGAATCACAACGACGAGGACGATGACCAGGACATGCCCACTCAGATGTTCCCTCCGCAACAAATGACTCTTACATTGATGACTTCCGCTTCACCCAGTGGTCGGACCGTTATTTCCCCTCCCTCTCGACGCACATCTACACCCAGCAGAGCCAGAATATTCTTTGATGCTCTAGTTAACACACCATCAAAACAAAATACTGACGACCCACAACCCAGCTCTTCGACTTCTTCGCACCGACCACGGCTGATATACGTCCGTGATTTCCAGACGTTGGCAGCTACCTCGTCAACATGGTATCCCCCTCTCCTTTCTGCCGTTCGACAACGGCGCCGCGGCCCTATATCGCGCCCCTCGTCCCCAGTATCTAATCCTATGGTCATTGTCTTTGGCATTTCACCCTCCTTGACACCTCCATCTTCGCTTTCACCACAAGGCGCCGCTGGCTTTGTTAATCTACTTATGAATCGCTCACCACAGTCTAATCCTTCGTTACCCCATCCCCGACCTCCTAAAGGTGACTGGACAGAAGACCCTGCTTCCGAAAAAGCTCGCGAACGGAGGCTTCGTGACCGTATGCGCAGATGGGAACAAGGCGAAGCTAGCCTACAATTCGAGATCCCGAAACTTGCCTCTGGCTCCAACGAGTCTGAAGGGAATCCAAAACCTGATGTAGTGGTCATTGGTGGCCCTCGAAACCTACCATTCCTCCCACCGTTCCTCCGAGGCGCGTCCACGGAGAATGCGGACGAGAGTGACGAGAGCGACACCTTCTTCCGCACGTCTGTTGTATTTCCTCGTAAGCGGTCACCCCAGGACGAACGCAACTCTCGAATGGCTCGTAGACGCGAGATCAACGAACTGACAATGAGAATGGCCGTTGGGGGAGTGGGCGGCATTCTGGACAAGGAAGTGACCTTTGCTGGTGAAGAAGAGGATACTTCCGCTGTTACCAGCGCGCTGGATGAGCAACGACGGCCGCAAATTTGGGCAGACTGGGGCCAGAGGATAGAACCATGGTCGAACGTTAGGAGCATTGCTGACCGTGCAGTCGGCAGTGCGATGGGTCCTAGTCATATTGGTGATAAACCAACATTGGAGCCAACGCCTATCTCTTGGGATATTGTTCGTGGAGCTTGGCTAAGCCATCATTCAGGTCGGAAACCACGCAAGACATGGTCGAAGGAGCTTATGTCTGGTACAAGGACACAACGGGAGGATGAAGATCATGACGAGGACAACACCGAGCCGGAGCCTGTGGTAGATGAGGTTGTCGAGCGCGTGAAGGCTGATCCCGAGCTAGAACCTCATGAACAACGGTTGCTGTCGTCTATCGTTGATTCAAGTAAGTATCCGCTTTGATCACCCCAAACGGTGTTTCCTAATCGTTCATGTAGCTACAATGCCGACATCATTCAGTCAAGTCCACCTACCTCCACACACGATCGACTCCGTCAGAACTATCGTTTCCCTCCCACTACTCTACCCCGCTGCATTCCAGCAAGGTATACTCAAGGATCACGCTATGACTGGGTGCCTTCTGTTCGGTCCTCCTGGCACAGGTAAAACACTCGTCGTTCGTGCTCTCGCAAAGGAAGCTGGCTGTCGTATGATGGTCATATCTCCCTCTGATGTGATGGACATGTACGTCGGCGAAGGCGAGAAGCTCGTCAAAGGCGTCTTCTCGCTTGCAAGGAAGTTGTCTCCCTGCGTGGTCTTCCTTGATGAAATCGACGCATTGTTCGGTGCTCGCATGTCAGCCCGTGAAAGTGGCGGCGCCTTTGCCCATCGGGGCGTGATCACAGAGTTCATGCAAGAAATGGACGGCCTCAAGACATCGAAGGAAAACAGTGTCATTGTCATCGGTGCAACTAATAGACCTTTTGACCTTGACGATGCCATCCTTAGGCGACTACCTCGCCGACTTCTCGTCGATCTTCCTGGCGAGAAGGAACGCGAAGGTAGGATTACCTAGTTTATCCTTTGTTATTGAGTTTCACGGCCGTTTTGTAGAAATCCTCAAAATTCTTCTACGAGACGAAAGTTTGGCAGAGGATGTCAGCCCCAACGACCTCGCGAAAAAGACCGAGAGCTTTTCTGGTTCTGATCTTAAACGTATGTCCATGCGTTGTCTCCTTTAGGTCAAGACTCACATCGTGTTGGAGATCTTTGCGTTTCTGCCGCGTTGGACGCAGTCAAGGAGGGTGTCGATGTCCCTTGGGCGCCGTCAAAGGTAACCCCTCCTGAAACCAAGGTTCCGGAAGGTACCCCTCTTGAAACCACTATTGAGGAGCCTGCAAGCACTGCATCCGACGTAAAAGCGCCATCCGAAGCTCCTTCAACACTACCACGCGTGCTACATCTTCGCAACTTCGAGAAGGCATTGAAGGAGATTACCCCATCATCCTCAGAATCCCTCGGCACACTCACTGATCTCCGCAAATGGAACGATGAGTTCGGGGAGGGGCGCAAAGACCGAAAACGCGTACACGTATGGGGCAAAGGGCGGTTCGGCTTCATCAACCAAGATACCAACGTCGGTGACGGCAGAGTTTCTAGTCCTGCAGCAGCATCACAAGTACAGACATTAGAAACACTGAGCAATCAACATCAATAGATGCGATGTGTATAAAGTATATACTATATCGAACTTATCATAGGTAATACATATATACGGCAAGGTTGAACGACGAACTAATTCTGTTTCGGTGACGATACTAACGCCTGGACCGTCGCCTGGCTTGGGAGCGTTTGGGGGCTTCCTCCTTCACCTCAGGCTCCTCCTCCTCCTCGTCCATATCGACATCTTCTTCTACTTGCTTCTTTTTACCCTTGTTTCGGGATCGCTGACTTCGAGTGGGTTGAGACTGAGTCGCCTGTGTCGCTTGGCTCTGTGTAGGTTGTGATTCTGCATCGAATTCTTCTTCCTCTTCGTCGTCGCTGTCGGCCTCCTTTCGGCGTGTGCGACGCCGAGCATCGTCCGTGCTCTTCGCAGCCCCTTCTCCGACTGGCAGTAGCTCCGTAGCTTGCTGAGGCCACTCCTTGCCGCAAGAAGCACAAACGTTGTGGCGTTTACGATAGGTCGTGAAGCAGTGGAAGTGCATGCGAGTCTTGCAATTGGCGGTATGGCACGCGACACCACGTGTGATGATCTTTATAAGTTTCTTAGAACCTTGCAAACCCAATAAATCTTCTACGCACCTCCATGCAAATTGTGCATTCATTTACTTCGTCAGGATAAGTGGTCTTAAGATAAGGCAGCAGCTCTAACAAAGAGCGCGTCGAAAGACTATAGCGACCTTGTCTGAGGGGTCGATGAGTAATTGAGTGACGAAGTAGGAGATTTGGACGTACTTGCTCTTATACAACCACCCATTGGCGACGAAACTACCCAAGACGACTTCGGCCTGGGACTTGCTCATACTAGTTTGGAGAGCATGTACTTCACGTAATGCGGCTAACGAAGACACACAGTACGATTCGTTTGGCGCCAACATGATCCGTTCAACCTAAACATTGAGATCAATAACGAAGACCACGGGAACACGGGAAATCATGATTACAAGAGCTCTGAAGAACGCAATTTCCGCGGGGCTGTAGTGTGAAGCCATCTGTGCAATGTCGTCACCCTTCCTGTTGACCTTGGAAGGAATCCGTCAGTACAAGATGTCCCACTCCTCCCAAACAGGCGCGTTACCAGAGCATACATCTCTCGACCAGTGTGTTCATCGTGCAGATGCCTGAACTCCAGATCCAGATTGTCTATGGATGTGTTAACCCTTGCCACGAATTCGTCCCATGCAGCGCGCTGGTTAGAGTGTGCAATGGCCAAAGAGTCGTCAGCAGCTGCGACGCGTCTGGATCAGGGTGGATCTGGCCCAAGCATCGCGGTGAGATATACCTTTCACTGCATCGACGCACTTGGCCCATATCGCTTGTGCAAGTTTAACTGAGAGAACGCCGCGAGACAAGGCTGCCTGGAGGAAAAGTCGCTGGACGTCGCCGGAGCTGACCATCACGTTGAAAAGAGACGCGACACAAGGACTCAACGCGTCGCCCAACTCGGAAATGCCTGATGTGTACATCTGTTTGTCACTCCGGAATGCGGATCAGAGGATGTGCCGCACACGACTGGAAACGACCCCTGCGGTGCGCACTTTGTAGTTTAGCCAACAATCACTCACAATCGTGTATGTATGGTACCTCTACGTATATATGAAAATTTCACAACTTGGGCACCCGGAGCGTCTTACTGACCATCGCTGCTGCCCAAAGCCCAAAGACGATACTGACCAGATGAAGTTCGCCACGTCCACCCGCTTCGCCCCACAAAGTGATTGTACCCCATGGAATGCCTTGCTTCCCCTCAATCCAGTCGTTCTTTACCCAATATGATAGAACCGCGACAAGCCCAAGAGATGTGGGAATAGGCAACCCCTCGAAATAGCTTGCTTTGCCCGCTTCGTTCTTGGGAACAAGTGCGACGGTTGCGTTGAAGCGAGCAAGACGTGCGAGGCCACAGCAGATAAAGCCGGTCAGGCAAACTGTGTCGAGGTACGTCCTCAAACCAACTACAAACGCGAGTAACGCCGGAGCGACGCCGAAGGAAATCTAAGGAGTTGAAACGTTGGCCACTAAAAGCTTGAAAGAATGAAAGGGAACGCACCAGATCCGCCAAGCTGTCTAGTTCTTGACCCAGCAAACTAGTAGACTTTCTCCATCTAGCTACTTTGCCATCCAAAAAATCGAACATGAGTCCAGCAAGGGGCAGGCTCAAAGCTGTCCAAAGGTAGTCTGGGTCGTTGCTGAGGAGATAGCGTGCCGATGAGAATATTGACAACGATCCGCAGACACCATTCATGATAGTGACCAAATCCGCTAACCGGAAGTTCCTACAAGTCACTGCCATGATGAGCATCGCGTTAAGCTGCGAACGACACTATTTCTACGAACCTAACCAAAGAAAAGTGACCGTCTGTGTCCGCATACTGCTGGAGAGTATGATCTTCGGCCTTTGGTGGCATTTGTGAATCGTCGTTACTCTTCTGCGTCGATTTTCGTTGATTGAGTGTCATGAACGTCGTGGAGGAGAGGGGACTAGGGAGCGACTCCGATGATATGGTAGCACGTGGACACATATATATTACTCCAAGCGTTACATAATTGTTATTATCTCAGTCCACCACCATTGCTTCGGACTTGGTCCCGCTTGAGGCCTTCTCAAGTTCGATGCTCACTGCTGCGTACTGGTTTGGATGCGTGACACTCTCGCCACCTCCTATACCTTCCCCCTTCTTTATCCCCTGCGCAGCATGCTTGATCTCAAACACTCGTGTGCACGCGACGTGTGGATGTCCGGCCTTGACTGTGGCCATCACTTCGGAGAGGTCCGTTCCAGCGAGCTGGTACCGGGCAGCCAGCGTGGTAGATAGGTTCTCGTGAGCAAAGTGCTTGTAAGGACACACCCAGTTCGAATCTTTATTCGAGGGAATCAATATTTGCGAACAGCTATGATGGAGCCATGAGAAAGACAATAAAACCCCGCGTTTTTCATTCGCACCTGAGCGCCGAGTAATTGGCCTTTCTCCCTTCCAACCCGTATGAATGACGAATGTTGTATTTGTACTTCTTGTTGAATTCGTCATCGGTGATTTTACTGAAGGATCTTCGCCAAAAGGCGATGGCTTCATCTATAGGTAAACCCAGAACCTGCCCAACCGTATCATCAGACCCCCGCGTTCATGAGACACCTTGACTAAGACACACCTTCAGGAACAAGCCATACTGCAGACGACCAAAGTGGGGAAGGTGACGGTCCTTCGTGAGTTTGAAGTGTAAATGTTGCATGCACAGAGGGAAGTGCTTTGAAAGACTATCAATCATGTCTGCTGTGATATGGTCTTTATCAATTTGATCATCGTTCCACCCTGACGCGACGCCAGCGAGGAAGCCTTTGGAGAGATTCGTTAATATGGGGTCTAGACGAGTATCTTCGTCAAGACGCGGTAGTGATTTAGCCGTTAGCTGAATATGCGCGTGTCAGTTCAAGCAGTCTCGAGATGCTGAACGAATTACAAGCAGTGCTTGCTCGAGATGAGACTCAAATTCTTGGAAGATGATACTTGATTGCTCGCGGGAGGGAACATAGGCCCACCCCCCTTTCAGGAAAACCTTCCGGTGAGACACCAAGTCGGGCACTCGCGTCCATCTGACCTACATAGCCGTCAATACCTGCTCGAGTCAGTTCGTACAAACCCACACCTTGAGGTAGGTTTCCTGCTTGAATAGTGCCTCCCTTGTCGCCTTTGGTCCTGAGTAAACGGAGAATAGCTGCGATCTAATAACCTTCTTCTCTTCGTCGTCCACCTATGGTCACGTTAAAGAGCTATCATCACGGATTGCAAAAAGTGCTATTTACCTTGACCCAATTGAAATTACGAGACTCCGAGAAGGCCTCCCGCTCTGCCATGTCCGAGTCATCATATCTCACTTTGAACAGCGTCAACTCGGCCTTGAGGAACCGCCGCCTGAGCTCGTCCCTACCATGGCGGATAGCTCATTAAGCCACCCCCTCGTATCAGCGTGAATACACTCACGATCGGGAGAACGCAAGCCTCAGGACAAAGTGGCCAAGTATATCCTTCCTCCGTTCCGCATCCCGGTCGATGTATTTCGCACTTGATGAATGAAGTGGTAGGTACTTCTTGCAGTGGGTCCCTGTCACACTCTTCGTTTCCTCCCAACTTCTACCGCGAACAGCAGACGACTCAATTTCTGCTAGAACACGAAGTCTGTCTAGAGCTGCCGTTTCGAATTCTTCCAAAGTCACGTCGAATGCCGGAGGCCTATCATAGCTAGCGTGGCGGAATCAGGACGTGCGGTCATGGCGAAGTAAGTGAGATTCTGACACGTTGAGTCTGTGTGAATATTCGAGTCCGAATGTATTCTCATCGAAAGAAGGTTTCTCTTCGACATTAGTGGGTTTGCGGACTGTCCTCGCTTTCAGCATCGTAATACTTGGGAGAAGTGGATGAAACGCGTGAAGTCACGCGTGACAAAGCGTGTTATAGTCACACTAGGGGAAGAAGCGCGCGACAATTTCAAAGAGAGATGAAGTGGAAGTCGTGATCAAAACCACATAGTTGTATATTACCCAACACGAGTATTCTACTGTAACCGACTAGCAAAAGATATATAAATACAACAAATAGCACCATAGATGAGCATAACGACTACATGCTACAGGACAGCAATAACGAAAGTAAGGTGGAACTAAGAGCGGATAGTACGGATACACCATTCAAGGGGGTATAGGAATTAGGACTCGACTGGAGCAGTCTGGGTAGAATATTCTTGGACTCTCTCTTGGGCCCTCTCCTCTCGCGATGGCCTGCGGCCCGTTCCGCGACGAGTAAGCGGTTTCTTCGGCGCCGAGTCGATGCGAGATTCTTCGGCAACGTCGAAAACCACGCCTGGGCGTCCTCTGTAGTCTGATTGAGCCCACATCTGTGTGGCAACATATACATCCCTTTGCGGGGGAGGTGGAGGGGCTTGACTATGCATAGATACGGTGGGAGAAGCGACGGCGGTATTAGTCTAGTAAGAATTAGCGAAGGTGAAATAAGTCGAACCAAGTAGAGTACAACTTACGGCAGTACCGTCAACAGCTTCCAGTGAAGCTGCCGACACTGTGCGATAGCGTTTCGACGTCAAATATGAAAATGGGTTGAATAATTTAGGAGGCGGGGCATGTCCGTGTGGTTTGTTCGAATGACCTGGTTGCGGGGTTATTCTGACCTTAGAGACATTAGGCGGAGGGATGGTGGGGTGGGGTCGGTCATATGCAGAAGGCTTGGGTGGAGGAGGCTGGACAGGCTGAGTTGGGGGCACCCTGGATCGTTCGCGATCAGTAGGTGGTAATACTTCTAGGGGGACAGTTGCGTTTGCAGGTTCGTTGGTTTGCTGTTGGGAAGCTTTCGGACCTCGCCTGAACATTCCAAGTAAACTAGTCTTTCTTGTTCGCTCCTGCTGGGACGCTTGTGAATTGGACCGAGACACTGGAACGGATTGGGCGAGAGAAGAAGGCGTTTGAAGCACTGATTCTTCCGAGGGCTTCCGAGCTAAAGGCCTGGCAGTGCCGTTCGTGGTCACATTGCCATTTGCATGCGAAGCAAGGTTCGCCCCAGACGGAACTGCTATCTGTTGGGTTGTCGCATGCTGAGTACTCTGCGATGCAGACACCTGGGATGTCGAGGTTGGTTGTGTAGTCGGATGTGGATAAGAATTGTAAGCACGGGTCATTGGTGGCATGGTTGCATGGTCGTCAGGATGTACAGATACGGGCATAGAGGAGGAATGATGATGCTGAGGACGAACCAACGTGGGCGGAACATTGTTATAGATCACCGAGGAACGGGAACGATGATGCGATGCGCCGTTGTTGCTCGTATAGGCCGTTGGATAGCCGGGTTGCTCCACAGCACGGTGTGATCGAGATGGCTGGGTTGGAACAGATCCAGAAGGTGCAGTGCCCGGGTTGGTCGTATATTGCTGCAAAGCGGGATTGATAATCTCCCCTGCGTGAGACGCTGCGACGACGTTTGCCTTCTGCGTGCCATTGGAACCGTCAGCGTAACGCTGTTGTTGCGATCCAACCGTATCCTCGACGTACGCATCCCGAGGCTTCGTACTAGTGTAACGACTGGCCGAAGATACTTGTGGATACGCGGTTGTCGAAGATGCGGGAGGAACAGGTTTCTGGGAGGGTGCTGCCTGAGGGCCGGGATTCCCCTGGGTATTTGAGGGGTCCCGTTGAGGAGGTGAAGTACGAGATTTCGTTACCGTATTCTGAGAGCCATCAGTAGCCATCGCACTTGAGTTTGACCATTGCGAATGGAATTTCGATAGATTGGCAGGGGCATTCCGATGCGATTGTGAAGAGGGATGTGCAGAGTCACCCAGAGTAGGTTGCTGGGGAGCACTCCCTCCAACGACTGGTACAGGGAACGCAGGGGCGGAGTTGGCAGAGGGGAGTCGTTGTGCACTAGTGCGCCGTCGCAGATGATCACTTTGCGCTGGAACTGTATGTGAAGTATGATCCTCTCGGACCGACCTGGATTCCTGCAGATAAGGTGCTCGTGGAGGAGGCATGTCTGCTGCTCGAGTGGCTTCTTTCCTCGTTTCCGGAGCCAATGTGGGTTGAACATACCCGTGGGGCGCGTTGACAATCTTATCCGTCGAGGTGGGCACAGGAGAAGATAACAGCTCAGCCAGACGTTGATTTTGTATTCGAGCAACTGGCGTAGTTTGACCTTGACGGGGATCCGTCGGTTGCGTTGAACGACTGTCCCGTGGTGGCGCCTTCTCACACTCAAAGTTAGTATCGTCATCGTAGTCAAAACGAGAAACATGCCTCTGTTGCGGGATGAGGGAAGTCATCACGAGAAGTACTACGATCCGCCGGCCTTGGTGCACCGTAATGCCTAGTCGGGTCCGACAGCAAGCCACGCTGTTCAGTGGCAGCAGGGGGAGCCGTAGGTAGAGCCACGAGTGGAGCAGCCAGTGGAGGTGCTGGATTTCGGAGAGTCATAGTAGAGGTGTATCGGCTCTGCGTGGACGGGAGCGGACGATGCTCGTGACGATGGCGGCTGCGATACGTTGAATCGTACACAGAGTCGGCGGGTGGAAGAGTGAACGACGGCGCAGTGGGCAGGTGTTGAGAGGCTGCCACCGGATGCATGCTTGTTCCGTGGCGAGCTGTAGTAGACGCAGCTTGTTGCGAATGCGAGGGTGGAGGGGGTCTGGCTTCAGCTGGTGGTGGTTGAGTATACGTTCTGTTGACGATTGTGTTGTCATACACAGGTGCTTGATGCTCCCCGAATTCGCTGATCTGGGCGTCCTTACCTGCACTGTGTTGAGTAGACATAGGATACGTCGGCGTGTCCTTATGCCTTTGCGAGGAAGTCGTCTCATGAGGTTGGGCGAAGGTAACTGTGCGAGTTCCGTTGGGGCGACTGCTGGGATATGCGTTCGGCGCCGTATGCGACAATAATTGGGATGGGGCTGCATGAGTATTTCGCGAATCCTTGGATGTGGACGTGTGTGGCAAAGCAGCGCTAATATGAACACTTTCCGTTGAGCTACCTTTCTTATCGACTGATGAGGATTGGACGATGGTCTCAGGCGAGGAATCGGGCTTCGTCTGAACTCGTAGCAGAATTGGCAAAGGTTGTTGGGGAGAATCTCCGTTGTTCCCTGCCTCTGTCGGGGAAGGCTTTGCCGCAGAGGTTGGGGATTCCTTCTGTACAGAGAAGTCAGTATAACGATACCCACGGGAAGGTGACAACTTACAGACTGAACGGGGGAATCCTTTGGAGATCTGGAAGTGGCAGATGGGGGAACATCCTTGGGCTTATTCCTGGTAGAATCTGTCGAGATGGTGCGAGGTCGCATGGCGGCACTCGAAGGATGAAGAAACTGCCCGTATTGCCCATTACTGGGGGACTCGTTAGCAATATTTGGGACGACCGCCGGAGATGAAGAAGGGGCCAGACGGGTTGCTGAAGGCGGCTTCTGCCCTTCACTAGCTCCGTTCAGAGGCTGAAGGCCTCCTTGTGGCGTGGAATGTTGAGTAATGGGCGTCGGCGGATGCCATATCTGATAAGGACTGTGGCTTCCTTTGGCCGTATCTGGTTTGGATGATTCTGTATGGGAAACAGGCAATGGCCCAGAAGAAGTGGGGTTGTTGACGGGAGAAGGTGGATGAGAGCGAGAGGGATCGCTGGTGTGAGAAGGAACACGACCAACTGGTATTGTTCCCGCAGCATATTCGCTTATCTTGACCATAGACGGCGTCCGAGAAGGCGCTTTGGTAGTTGTTGGAGGCGGATAATTGGGCCTGCTAGAAGAGTGATCTGGCTTGAGTACATCCCCGAGGGTGCCTGGACTCCCATCAGTTTTGCTAACGGTCTGAGGAGAATACCGCGCCTGACATTGGAGTGCGTTAGTATCCGGTATCTAGCAGTACTATCAGGATATGACTACTGACGGTTTGCGATGCGTTGCTCCCCTTGCGTGTTCTGTCGCCAGGTATCTCGGGCGGTCTATGAGAGGACTCCGCGGGGCGAGGCTTGTTACACAAGTCAGAATGAGTTAGTGTGCTAATGAAAGCATACGGTACCTCTCTGTAACGATCATCAGGACGGTGGCTCCTTTCCCTCTGCTCGTCGCTGTGCCATCCAGTGTTACTCCTGTACTCGCCATGCCCGGGTCGTGTGTCATAGCTTGCGGTTGCGTTGTGAGGACGGCTTGATTTCTAGCATCAGGAAGTAACACCTCAGAACAACCGAAGGCGAAGACAAGGACAGACGCACCCTAGTGCGTTCTCGCTCGTTCTCGCTGCCAGAGGCAGGAACATTATCGGCACCTGCATCCAACCTACCACTTCGAGACCTGGGGTCGGCCGGTAGATGGACCATCATTGAATTTGAAAGCGCGTGCTTCGGGTAGACGGGTTGTTGTGAGGCAGACATGCTGCCCACTGCCACCGCCGGGATAGGAGACGGTGGTTCACGCACTTTACGGCTCTGCACATGTCAGTCAGCGACGTAGGGTTACCATGAATGTAGGCTCACAGATGAGGGAACATCCTCGCTTCCCCTAGTACGATACCGATATGAGACAGGCGGTTTGCGTCTTGAACTATCAGAGCTATCACCTTCTTCCAAGAATTCCCTGGTTGGGCGACGACTCTTAGATCGGCTTCTGCTCTGATGAGGTTCCGCCGTCCTAGACGCTTCCTTAACTTTGTCCCTCTCCGCCTGCTCGCGCGTCCTGGCGTACCGCTCTTCCTCCACCCTCATACGTTCCCTCTCCGCCCGTTCATATTCATACCTTTCCCTTGTCCGATCGCCTTCTCTACCCCTTCCGCTCTCCCCAGCACGATCTCGCGTTCTGTCCCTGTCCCTATCCCTGTCCTTCGTCCCACTGCTAGGATACTCCCTTCTCCGTTCCCTCTCTCTGTGTCGCTCTGCATCTCGACTCCTTGTGTAATCCTTCTCCACGCCATTCACGTCCCTTGCCCTATACTCTTCATCCCTCTTGTTCTCCTTCTCGCGTTTCCTCTCCTTCTCTCTCTCCCTCGCACGGTCCCTCTCCCGCTCCCGCTCCTTCTCACCATGTTCTTGATCACGTCTGCCTTCTTCGCGATGTGGAAGCATCCTCTCTCTGTCTTGCGAGGGCCGCGATGGAACGTGATTGGTTGGTTGTGTCGTGGTGGAAGGGGGGATCCAAATCTCAGGCGCGGGTGCTGTAGCAGGGGGACCTGGTTCTTGACCGCCGCGTTGCCGAGAAGGACGGGCGGTTTTAGGTTCATGAATGCCAGATACATGTTCGGATGAGGACAACGGAGTTGGCGGCTTAGTAGATCTTCGGCCCCTTGCGTCATGGTCATCAGGTGAGCCGTTCACAGGCTGCGTCGCACGAGCTGGCATGGCCTGCAGCTGGGTTGGCTGACTCCTCACATGAGGAGTCTGGCCATGTATTGCGCTGGCCGGGACTCCTGGCGCGATCCCGTTCTGTGCGGTCGGACGGCTTGGCGCATAAGGTCTGTCTTCGCTATCCCGTTGCTTCTCTGGCGGAGCGCTTGCGATTGGAGGTGTAACTTGGACGGAGTCAACTGATGCCCGTCGCTTGTGCCTTGACTTGGATGATGGTTTTGATGGGCCAGGACGGCTTTCTGAATGTCGTTGGAAGAAACTCTTCATTCAGAAGGTTTCTGCAAGGTTTCTGCCAGAAACACTCGGGCGCTTTCACCTTTTATTTCCGAAACACGATGAACTGAAACCGCCAGGTCAAAAATGTGTTGCAGTGCGGACATGAGGCAGGTTTGGGAAGCAACCCACTTGAGGGTTCTGGAGTAAATGTGGCAGGGCAGACTCAGCAAATTATGCAATTTTGAACTTGTGTGATATTTGTACATCGCGACTACGAATGGAACAATGCTATTTAGGAATGTCGCCGTACAAGTCGCGAACCAACACGAGTTGATTTTATTTACATAAAAGAAGCGTTGGCGGCAACCTGACGAAATATAAAGGCATTCCCGGCCAGTCAGGGAATCGTCGAGCTACAAAACGAAGTCGACGGCCTGACTAGCCAGGAGTTGCTATTACACGATTTTGACTCATTAACGACAGTGGAACAGCTGAAAGGCTGGTGATGCTGCGAGAGCACCCTGTCGGAAGAATTTAAGGATCGTGTGGTGGGAGCTTTTGCAGGGAATCAGGCAATGTACGAGGAGGAGGATATGTGCATTGCGGATCGATTGCAAAGCTGAAGATCAAGTGCGCGGCTGAGAGAATCAATAGGCTGGGCTTGTTTGTTCGTATTATTCTTGTAGCCCCCAACGCCCGTTTGTCATTTGTCAGTCAGTCAGTGTTTTGCTCATCACCTCGACTCATCACCAGACTCACTACTGCACGGCTCGCATTCTGTCGGTCAGCGCGGTCCCCCCTCCTCCTCGTTCACGTACAATAGTCTGGCCTGTATATGGTGTGTTATTCCACGGCTTGATGACTGCATTAGACGCTCAAGATAATGACTTAGACTGATATAATGGACGCACTGGACGAGAAGCATTCAATGGAAATTGACGACACCGTATCAGTACAAGACCGTGAGTACAAGTGCCTCGTTTCATGTCCTCTCCATCGATGGAGGATTCCTGGTTGTAGATGAAGCATTCGCGGCGAAACATATGCCGGATCTGGGACACGAAGTCAAGGACTTCCAGGTGTTCACTTGGCGACTCACCAACTGGAAGAAATTGGAGAAGAAGATAACGAGCCCGGAATTCGAATGTGGGGGTCATAAGTGGTTCGTAGCCAATGGTCCGGTGTC
The DNA here is from genome assembly GCA_029467805.1 of Pleurotus eryngii var. eryngii. Classification (NCBI taxonomy): domain Eukaryota; kingdom Fungi; phylum Basidiomycota; class Agaricomycetes; order Agaricales; family Pleurotaceae; genus Pleurotus; species Pleurotus eryngii. Next base: position 3,649,525 of record SZVJ01000012.1, read on the forward strand.
CAGGCGTTCCTTATTGAATGCGTTATTAGGCGTATTCTGCTATTTCCTTTCGGCAACTCGAACGCTCCGCCAAATGATACAGTCTCTGTCTATCTCGACTATGCTGAACCCAAGAAAGCCCCAGAGGGCTGGCACGCATGCGCTCAGTTTGCCCTGGTTATCTCAAACATATACGACCCTGCGATATACACCGTCAGCCGTATGTTGGGACACAGACAGAGGGTTTGTAGACACCTGACTAACGTACTACGACGTAGATGCTCACCACCGTTTCATCGCCGAAGAATCCGACTGGGGATTTACTCGCTTTAGTGAACTGCGGAAACTTTTCCATGTCGCCGAGGGGCACAATCGTCCAACCATCGAAGAAGAATCAGCCGACGTCACTGTCTTCGTTCGTGTACTGGAAGATCCTACTGGGGTACTATGGCATAATTTCGTCAAGTACGTCGCCGAGCATTTCCTCCGGTATTAACATCAACCAACACGCGTGGCCTAGCTATGACTCAAAGAAGGAAACGGGTTTCGTAGGCCTGAAGAATCAGGGCGCAACATGTTACATGAACTCTCTCCTCCAAAGTCTCTACTGTACTCGCTACTTTCGACGCGTGAGTCACTTCTCATTAGCGCAACCACCTACTGATCCACAGCTTTCGAAAGGCTGTGTACCAAATACCAACAGAAGACGATGTTCCAACTGAGAGTGTTCCATTGGCTCTACAACGTGCATTTTACCACCTGCAGACATCGGACCAACCCGTTGGTAGGCCTAGAAGGTTCCTCGGAATGAGCGCAATCTGATTGGTTGACCTACAGGTACTACTGAACTCACGAAATCTTTTGGGTGGAAATCCCTCGATTCTTTCCTGCAACACGATGTCCAGGAATTCAATCGTGTACTTCAGGACAAGCTGGAGTCCAAAATGAAGGTCTGTCCTTTCTTAGCTCTTAGGTACACCGCGTTCATCACTCTCGTTCTCAGGGCACGAAAGCGGAAGGCGCCATCGCCAAGCTTTTTGTAGGCAAGATGAAGAGCTTCATCAAATGCGTCAATGTTGAATACGAGTCCTCGAGACTTGAGGAATTCAATGGTATGTCTATCGTATCCTACGTCATGGCCTACCTGAAGGACGTTTCAGACATTCAATTGAATGTCAAGGGCATGAAGAACCTTTACGAGTCATTCAAAGACTACGTCGCAGTTGAGACACTTGAAGGGGAGAACAAATACCAAGCAGAAGGATTTGGTCTTCAAGATGCCAAGAAAGGCATCGTCTTCGAATCATTCCCGCCTGTCCTGCACCTTCAGCTCAAGCGGTTTGAGTACGATATTCAACGCGATGCCATGGTCAAGGTACATTTTTGTCCTCGTGGCGTTGATGCATCAGTTTACCTTCATACCAATTCAGATCAATGATCGCCATGAATTCCCTTTCGAAATCGACTTAGGCGAGTTCCTCGACTCAAACGCCGATCGTTCACAGCCGTGGGTGTACAAACTGCACGGTGTGCTTGTACATTCAGGTGATTTGCACGGTGGTCACTACTTTGCTTTGATCAAGCCTGACCGCGATACGAGGTGGTTGAAGTTCGATGACGATCGTGTTACGCCGGTGACTGACAGGGAGGTGTTGGAGGAGAACTACGGTGGGGAACCGTTGAATGGCGCTCCTGCTGCTTTGCAGCGGAATCAGGTGCGCGCCATGAAGAGGTTTACAAACGCATACATGTTGGTGTATATCCGAGAATGCGCCATCGACGAGGTATTGGCACCGTTCACCGAGGAGGACACCCCAACCCATCTGAGTAAGCCACATCCCCAAGTAACCATCAGCATGTATTCACCCCCATCTAGAACGCCGGCTAGAGGAGGAGCGCGTACAACAAGAGGCGAAGAAGCGTGAGCGGGAAGAGCAACATCTCTTCCTCACTGCGAAGGTAGTTATATAAGCATATTATCATATAGTCACAAAATTAACTCCCTTTAGGTCATTACGGACGAAACATTCACTCGCCATGAAGGCTTCGACTTGGCGACATTCGACGAAAAGAACTGGCCGGCGTCCGATCTTCCAAGCTTCCGTGTCTTGAAGCAAGAAACATACAGCATGTTTAAGAGTCGTGTGGCACAACACTTCCATTATCCTGAGAATCAAATACGCCTCTGGGTCCTCGTAAACCGCCAGAATAAGACCGTCAGGCCTGATACTCACATCCCGGAGAATGAACCTACCCTGAGTGCGTGTGCTGGATCATGAACTCAAACTACTCGTTACTCACTGTACACAGCGGTTGAGGTTATTCGTAACAATATGGCGGCGAGACAGAATGACCTTCGGCTATACCTCGATGTCATCCCCGATCCTTCAAAGGTTTGTACTCATAGTCATTACTGTTTGAACACTGTTGATGGTTGAACGTACAGCCTGACCCTCCAGCCCAGTCAATCATGATCTTCCTTAAGCACTTCGACACCTCGAAGCAGAGTCTGTTCGGTGTGGGCAAAGTCTACATGCCAAAGAACAGCAAAGTTGGCGACTTGATGACCGTAGTGAATGAGCGCATGCGCTGGACACCAGGGACGCCGATCAAACTATACGAGGTGTGTTGCCTGACGATCTATTTCCTTTTTCATATCTGAACCGTCGGTTAGGAAATCAAACCCGGAATGATCGAGCTTATGAAGCCCAAGCTGTCTTTCGCACAGAGCGAGATTCAGGATGGAGACGTCATATGCTTCCAAGTCGACCTATCGGAGAAAGAGTCGGTCTTCACGCACATACACGCCGGACTGCGATGCTGACTGAACTCTAGGATCCATGACCTTGAAGCCCAAGGCCTCTACTCGAATCCCGTACAGTACTACGACTTCCTACAAAACCGGGTAATGATAATCTTCCGACCTAAATTCGACGAACCCGATCACGACCACCCTGAGTTCAGCCTTGTCCTCAGCAAGAAGCAGAACTATGACATAGTAAGTCGTTTGCAGCTACTGACTTCTTCCAAGATGTTAAGCTCCTCGTTCGCAGATGTCTCAGAAAGCTGGCGAATACCTACGACACGACCAGATTAAACTACGATTTACTACGACCCACGCCACGAACGGTAGCCCGAAGGCGGTTCTCAAGAGAAGTCTGAACCAGAGTATCCAAGAGATCATGACCCCGAACTACATGAACCCTACCACCACTGTTATCCTCTACGAGAAGCTTGACGTCAGCATAGTAGAACTCGAGACGAAACGCAGTCTGAAGGTGGTGTGGACTGGGATCCACAATAAGGAGGAGGGGACACATTCATTCCTACTCCCGAAGACGAGTATGGTACACGATCTAGGCGATCACCTCGCCAAACAAGTCACTCTGTCGCCAGGCGGAACAGGAAAGATTCGCATTTTCGAGATTTCGAAAGACGGCAAGATGCAGAGGGAATTCACCGGGTCAGAGATGATTGGCAATATTCCCGATCCAGTGGAGCTATACGCTGAGGTATGATACGCGATTCCCTTACGGCTGCAACAACCATCCTGAATGATTATCCAGGAAATACCGCGAGAGGAGGCCGATGCTGATGATTCGGACAAAGTCATAGGTGTCTTCCACTTCTCTAAAGAGCTCGTGCGGACGCACGGTGTACCATTCAAATTCGTAGTCAAGCGCGTTCGTTGCCTTCTTTCTGACTCACGTAATGACGCAGAGTTAACATTGTGCTCTTACTCTAGGGCGAGAAATTCTCGGAGACCAAGAAGCGACTCCAAACTCGGATAGGTGTCTCAGACAAGGAGCTAGCAAAATACCGCTTTGCCTTGATACAAGCATCGACGTTCAAACAACCTTCGTATATAGAAGACGGTAAGCTTTCCGTTGTCCTAGTTCTATCACGATCGACTAAGACTTCGTCTAGACGACACCATTTACGAACACCAATTTGCGCCAGAAGATGTCCTTGGGCTCGATCATGTCGATAAGTCTGGTAAAACACGGACGGGAGGTGCGGAGAAGGCTATCGTGATCAGAGGATAATTATGTTCATGTCTTACACCATTACATTCCAATTGTTTTTCTCAATTATCACCATTGTACTGTCTATTGCAGCGACAGGACGTGAGGTATCAGCGTACATGCGACAGAGCCTAATGGAAAATATGCGTAACGTAGAGATAACAATGCAATCACTTCCGTTTCTTATTCTTTTTGGCCTGCGTCAGAGGAATTGAACTACACTGGATCCATGAGGTTCAATTGTTTGCACGCACAGATTTTCGGGACATATTTGGGGAATCAGGCGCTTCACCGTCGCTTGAAGCTACACTCTCAGTGTTTGAAGGAGGAGCGAGGCCGTTTGGACTTTTGGGTGTCGTTGGTGTAAGAAGGGAGGGAGACGGACTGGTGGGCGTGGGTGAAGAGGGCACGCTTGACGTCGTGACGGGCTTTGACTTCACGCCGTATTTAATTTCTGCGAGTAGAAACCAGTTGGAGTGCGGGTCATCGGACTAGAAAGGCAGACAAACCTTTGGCCGCTCGTGTCTCGTTGGTAGACTCAAATAGTTGACGCATCCGTTCGTTGGCAATCATTTCGTTGGCAGTCGGGAAGATGACCTGGCCCCATCCTTCGACGTATGCATTTGCTTCTTGCACGACTTCCATAATTTCGGCCTCCAGTTCCTTCTCGGCTGCCAGCAGACTGTTCCACAAGTCATCACCAATTGAGCCCTTCTGCAACAAATTTTGAAGTGCGGGTTTGTCCTCTCGAAGCCGAATGACACGGTGAACATCTGCCATGGCGCGTCGTACGAGTGCCGATTTCAATAAGGCATCCGATACTGGTGGGTCGGATTTCCCAAGGAGTGTAACATAAAGATTGCGTTCGTGGTGAGGCGGGAAGTAAGGCTCGACGTATTTCGCTGACGTGTTTCATTGCTATTGAGCGATCGAAAGCTGGCCCAGGCTGAGAAACACTTACAAGCCGTGTAATTTCTGTAGAAGTAGCTGAATATGTATAGTCCACCAAAGACTATTATGACATATGCGATGGGGACAAGTATCGAAGCCATGAGAGTTGAATTCAAGTGCACCGTTGGCGATGCGTTGTCCTCATGCAGTATTTGCTTGTGTGTTGCCACAGACATACACGTGACCGGCTCAATGATTGTCGAGCGGCCCTTGTCAAGCAGTTCCGTCCTGTGCACTTGTCTCTCCGGTCCTCTCCTTGACATTTACCACCATGATGCTCTCGCGTTTCTCTGGATCCTTGACTCGCAGCTCTCGCAGCTTGCTCTACTCTTCCCAGCGATTTGCGTCCACGAAAGCAAGGATTCTAGCTACAGAACTTCACAATATTATTAAACCTTCCTCCTCAGACTCTACGGGAAACCCTTCAGGACGTGATTCCTGCTAAACAAGAGCAACTCAAGAAGCTTGTTCGTGTGCAATGGGGTTAATTGCGCTTGTTCTGACACCCTTGGACAGAAAACTGAGCATGCTCAGACCGTCGTCGGCGACATCAAGGTCTATCCGTGTCCAAGTTAGCATGAACATGTGTACCTAACGATGTTTAGGTTGAGAACATCATTGGTGGCATGAGGGGCCTCAAATCGATGCTATGGGAAGCATCTGTCCTAGATCCCAATGAAGTACGTTCGCAGTGGTTCCTCCAGTAACATCACTCACGCGAATACGCAGGGTATCCGCTTCCATGGCCTTACAATCCCCGACTGCCAAAAGGTGTTGCCCCCAGCACCTGGCGGAAATGAAATGACCGCTGAGAGCATGCTCTGGCTTCTCATGACTGGCCAAGTTCCTACAACAGAGCAAAGTCGACAACTATCGCAAGAGCTCGCTAGCAAGGGGCAGCTTCCCGCCTTCATCGAACAGCTCATTGACTCGTAAGTTGGGCATATCCAGATCACGTGTCCGTGCTAATTTCTGTTGCATGTGTATAGGCTTCCCCAGACTCTGCACCCTATGACCCAGCTTGGCATTGGCGTGGCAGCATTGAACCATAACAGCAGCTTCCAGTCCGCCTATGAGAAAGGCATGAAGAAATCGGAGTATTGGACCCATACATACGAGGATTGTATCAACCTCCTTGCTCGACTTCCTGCGCTTGCTGCTCGCATTTATCGCAATGTGTACCACCCAGGCAAAAAGATCCCAGCCATTGACAAGGACTTGGATCTCGTCGGTTGGTTTGCCGACCATCATGCCTCCACGCACACTCTAACCTGATTTCCCAGGCAACTACACCAATCTCCTTGGCTTTGGAGGAAACAAGAACCTGACTGAATACCTCCGCCTGTACATTGCTCTCCACGGTGATCACGAAGGAGGAAACGCGTCCGCACATACATCCCGTATGTTATCAGCTACTCAATGCACGGCCACGCTAACGCTAGAGCTTCTTAGATCTGGTTGGCTCGACATTGGCGGACCCTTACCTTGCGTACTCCGCGGCGCTATATGCACTAGCAGGTCCTCTTCACGGGTGATTATACTATTATTAAATACAAGCCAATCGACTAATTCCAATACTTAAACCAGGCTTGCAAACCAGGAGGTTCTCCGATGGCAACAAGCCATGCAGAAGGAATTAGGCGACAAACGTCACCCACGACCAAATCAAGGAATACCTGTGGAAGACTCTCAAGAGCGGACAGGTTGTTCCTGGGTAAGTTCGTTCGAACATCACGGCTGAATTACTCTGAGGATCGGCACATATACAGATACGGCCACGGTGTTCTTCGTCAAGCAGACCCTCGTTTCATTGCTCTTCAAGAATTCTGCGAGTCCCGACCTGAATTGATGGCCAGCTCGACAATCCAGCTTGTCAAGAAGGTAAGCTTCTCGTGAATTACGTCGTCGATGTCAACACGCTGACATCCTTGCTCGTCAGACTTACGAAGTGGCTCCTGCTGTCCTCAAGGAACACGGCAAGGTATGCGGTTCATTTGTTCCATCGCGATCCCTTCTCACCGCTCCCTTCTTCAGACTAAGAACCCATACCCCAACGTCGACGCTACCTCTGGTAAGGCTTAATACACTACATGGTTAATCATCCTTTTACACCCGCTCTAGGCTGCGTTCTTTATCATTATGGTCTCACTGAGTATAAGGTAAGCAGATTGCTTCTCCAGCGGCCCCCTTTACCGATCGGATAAAAATCTAGTATTACACTGTGATCTTCGGTGTCTCGCGTGGTTGGTACATTTCACTCCATTCCCAGATTTGTCGCTGATTACATGGTTAGCATTGGGAGCAATCACTCAGTTGGTCTGGTCCAGAGGTATGGAATTCTTTCCGGCCTTATTTGTCAACAATCTAACTTCCTCTCAGCCCTTGGCCTGCCCTTGGAGCGTCCCAAATGTATGATTTGCGTTTCTTGTTCTATGTTTCGCGTGTTTCTGACTTGCTTCATTGCAGCCCTCTCTATGGATGCTCTTGAGAAGTTGATCAAAAGTTCATGATCGTCACACTTCGCAAAATAGATGATAGGGGTATATGGGATGGCTGTCCTGGAAGTAATATTACATGCTTAAATGTATACAAACCTTCGAACGAGAAACTACGTATGACCTTTATGTTGAATCAATAAGGAAAGATTGGCCACTCAATTATCACTGATGCTGGAACCCAAGGGAGAGGAAGAGAAAGGAGTGCTGTACATACAACAAAGGTATATCAGTCTCAGAATCGACGGGGCTGGCCTTGCGAGGCAGCATGCTGCATTGGAGGAGGTGCGCCGCCACGCATGGAATAACCTCCGCCTGGCATATGACCTGGACCAGGAGGCATACCGCCGCGTGGAGGGGGAGGGCCACCGCGACCTGGACCGGGACCGAAGCCCTGTTGTGGTGGCGGATATCCGCCAGGTTGAGGTCCCGGGCCAGGGAAACCCCGACCAGCGCCCGGGGGTGGATATCCTGGAGGTGGACGCCCTCCTTGCATATTGATGGGAGCCGACTGAGTGTGCGGAGGTGGAGGCGGACGACCTTGAAAGCGGAGGAAGTTGCTGCTGCTGAGGTGGCGGCGGACCACGAAGAGCGGGGCCAGGACCAGGACCAGGACCGGGGGTTGGTCCTGAATCACGAAGTTGAACGGGAGGAGGGTGATTGCCTCCACTGGGAGGGGGGTTCTTCTCCACAGCCTTCATTATTTCATCACTGAAAAATACCGTAAGTCAGATCCAAAAATAATGAAAGTGCTAACTCACTCTAGCAAATTCAAGGCCGCGCAAAGCACGACCCATTCGACGCAGTCTTCATTCCCTTCACCTAGAGTTTGCCACACGGCCTTCTCTTCGGGCGTCTTGCCCGTGATGCTGATCCTGGTTCCACCTCCATTCGGGCCAGGAGGGTTCTTCTGGATCTTCCCGAACTCGATACGCTTTGGTGGGATATTATGCCCGGCGTAGGCAAAGTAGAACATACTCCAGAAAGCGGCGTTAGGGTTCGGTTTGGATATTTGGAAGAGTGGGAGATCCGGCGAGTCGGGCGACGGTAGGGAAAGCTTGTATATAGGCGATATGACACCGGTGTTGGCAATAGACCATTTCAAGTTACGAGATGCTTCGCAACGCACTACTCGGGAATTGGCCGACGAACCATGTCCTGGGTCAGAAGCAGACCCCTTTCCGGGTTCTTTGGGGCGAGGCGGGAATAACTTGGCGACACAGAGATCACCTTGAGGCGATGGTGTCAGAAGATAGTTCTCTGAGTTCTAAGCATTCATTAGCGCGGGTGTCCACGTCGAATAAGCAACGGCGTACGAAGTTTGTGTGGAGATAAGAATAGAGGATATTGGTGGGTTGACCTACGCTTTACGCATCAGCCTCGTTCCAAATCTGACGTAGGATGGTTCTCGGGCATTACCATGAGGAGTGACTACAAGAGTTGGGAGGTGATTGGGGAGGGTTGGATGATTGGGCGACGTGTACACAGCGTATATTGCTGCAACGATGGCGGGGGTGAGCTCGCTGTGGCGGACGGCGACGGAGAGGCTTACCTGCCATGATGAGAGTCAAGAAGAAAGAAGACAGCAACGCTTAGCTGGGCGAACTCAACCTCAGAAACCACGCTGCTGTATGCCCTTATTTGGACAAATCAGCTACCGTTTCCAAGCTGTATATGTATTTCTGGCCACGCAGCAACCCCAGACCCCGCCTGCTGCGGTTCATGTTCTCTTGGTGCTAGAACGAGAATGCGTACTTGTGTGTCACCTGCAGCTAGCGTGCAAGCCAAATTTATATTGTGAATACATCGTGGACTTAATACTGTGACTGACACGCTATGCTGTACCTGTTCGAATTGATGGGCTTGTAACGGTCAAACAATTCTAGGATGCTGTCAATAGCCGAGCCTATATCAATGCCATTGGAATTGAGCTTTCATTTGTGCGGTCGCTGGAGGCTGGCGGCGCACGAAGCACTAGCATTGCGAACTGGAGTTGTGAGCTGAGTGTCACGTTTTGTCACAGGCTGTTCCGCGACTTGGTTGTCGAAACCATCGATACCCAGGACGCAGACAAATTTCTGTCTGCGCTGGTTCTCCTTTGACCACCATCTTGTCTCGCGATCAACGCACTGAACTGGATTCTCCCAAACCGTCGCTATGAAGGGCCTCAAGAAAACTTTGGTTGGTTTTCCCCTCTGCATTAGTTCTGCCAACAAACTGGCACACTCATGCCGCCATCTCTAGCTCAGGAAGAGCTCGCAAGACTCGAATTCTTCGAAACACAAGGACTCCAAGACGAATAACGCCGCGGCCGCGGCTGCTGCTGCAGCTGCAGCGGCTCCTCCCCCGCCTCCAAATACGGGCAAGCCGCTTCCCCAACCAGCCGCATCTATAGCCACTGCCCACAGCCATCCCAATAACAGTAACCATTATTTGCAACAGCAACCCGCCGCCACTCGTTTCTACCCCTCTCACTGTCCCCAGTTCTTCTGATCGGACTAGATACTCTTCAGATAGTGCTTCTGCTGCACCTCCAATAGTCGTCGTTAGCTCAGATGCAGACTCACGTCGCGGCGGGCCTTATACCGGCTCGCCAGAGAGATCGTCTCTGACGATTGATCACGCCGTGGGCGGCGCTGCTACCCCTCCTCGAACGGCTTTGAAAGGCTTGAGAACGGGCCCGAAAGACACCATCCCCATCGTTGGAAAGCCGCCACGAAAGCAGAGAAGCAGTAGGTTCGTCGTCACGGATAAAGCAGAGATCGAGAAGCTGCCTTCTTTCATGGGTGCGTATTGCCGTTATGTCTTCTGTTATCATCTTAACACCATTTGCAATTAGAAATGCCACCCAGCGACCGTCCGCAATTGTTTATCCGCAACTTCATCAATGTCGTGTCTTATTCGATTTCAACGACGCTAGCTCTGACCTCAAGGGCAAGCAAATCAAGGCTCAAACACTTCATGACCTCCTTGAGTATGTGACTACTCAACGCGGAGTGATCACCGAAAACGTGTATCCTGAAGTAGTAAACATGGTATGAGTTTCACCTACCCACAGTTGACTAGACGCTGATTGAGGTCGCGTGCAGTTCGCAGTTAACCTCTTTCGTTCTATCCCTCCCCCGGTTAACCCAACAGGAGATGCATTCGACCCGGAAGAGGACGAGCCCGTCCTCGAACTGGCCTGGCCGCATCTCCAGATCGTCTACGAATTTTTCCTCCGTTTCGTGGAAAGCCCCGATTTCAACACTAATCAAGCTAAACGGTACATCGACCAAAGCTTCGTTCTCAACCTTCTCGAACTTTTCGATTCAGAAGATCCAAGAGAGCGCGATTTTCTCAAGACGACCTTACACCCGAATTTACGGGAAATTTCTCAATCTGCGGGCCTTCATTCGGAGATCCATCAATAACGTCTTTTTCCACTTCATTTACGAGACCGAGCGTCACAACGGGATTGCGGAGCTCTTAGAAATCCTAGGGTCAATTATCAACGGCTTTGCGCTGCCGCTGAAAGACGAACACAAGACCTTCCTCACGCGCGTCCTCATCCCCTTGCATAAAGTCAAGAGTTTTGTCGATGTATCATCCGCAGCTAGCGTACTGCGTTGTTCAATTTTTAGAGAAGGACCCCGTTCTGGCGGAGGATGTTATGATGGGACTACTCAGGTTTTGGCCAAAGGTCAACTCGCCAAAGGAAGTTATGTATCTAAACGAGGTGGAGGAAGTCCTGGACGTGATCGACGCGGTGGAATTTCAAAAGATCCAAGTACCTCTATTTCAACAGCTCGCCCGCTGCATCAACAGCCAGCATTTCCAAGTGGCCGAGCGCGCGCTATTATACTGGAACAACGAATATGTCGTTAATCTCATGAGCAACAACCTCCCCGTCGTCCTTCCCATCGTCTTCCCCGCTTTGTACTCTAACTCAAGATCCCACTGGAATAGGTACGTGACAACCTATACTTTTGCGGCGTGTTATCTAAACTTGGCATTCTCTAAGAACGATACATGGCATGGTCTACAACGCGCTGAAGTTATTCATGGAGATCAATCCCGATCTGTTCGACGAGGCAATGCAACACTATCGACAACAAAGGATTGAGTATGTTTTTACTTATCGTGGTCCTCGCCTGTTGATATAGTAAACTCACTGCTTATACTAGGGAACAACAAAGTGCTGTTCTTCGATACGAGGCATGGCAGAAACTCCGGGAAGTTGCCTTGCAGAAGGCGCCTGGCGGGCGTCTGCCTGAAGGCTATGTTGAGATTCCTCACCCACCACCCCCACCGCCCCCACCCGTCGATGATATGGATATCATGGATCTTTCGATGGAGCTGAACGCTGCTTCAATCGATGATATCGGCCTAGATGAGCAAGGAATCGAGAGAGTTCCTACAGCCGATCCTGGGTTGGATGTAAGTTTGACCGCGCAAGCAAGCTGTAGGCTTTACTAACCACTTTGCTCCTTGCTACCAAGAGTCCCATACCTGACGTTGGGACGCCGATCGACAACTCACCCTCGCAAGCACCGCATGTCCGTCGAAAAAGCGTTCTACCAGGTCAGCACGATTGGCAGTCACTTCAGTCTGGGCTTGCTTGGTTTACATCTTCTGCGTAGTGGATCCAACTGTGTTGCGAGACCTGCAGGCGCATAGAAGCCTGGACGATACCGTTGCACCCAATTCCCATGTACTGCTTTGAAGCATATAAGTATCTTCGAAGCCACATGTTCATAGCCCTTGCCTGTTGCATATGTTGCATATACCCTTACTGTACAACCTCGTGTGTGCATCCGTTGGACATACAGATCTCACCATCGTGTTTTATAACGGCTGAATGCTACTTAATTTCTCCGTGCAGTGCAGCAGTGTAGCAGCAGCATCCATCACGTCGGAGTGGGTTCTCGAACGGAGGTAGAAAACTACGGAAAGCGACATATCGCGATGGCGTGTCACGTGACGAAAGAGAACTTTCTGGTAAATGGTCGATCTTTCGGGATGGATGAGGCCAGATGTATATAAATCCGCGCGGTCGAGGGCTGCAGTCAGCAAACTTTTCTCCTCCAGACTCCATCCATCCATCCCTTCCCCCTAGACCACCATGTCTTCTTCAAAAGCCATCGGAATTGACTTGGGCACCACCTACTCGTAAGCGCACTGATAATCTCTCCTCATCGCGCTCGACGATGCTGACGATGCTATCTAGTTGCGTCGGTGTCTGGCAAAACGACCGAGTCGAGATCATCGCCAACGATCAAGGTAACAGAACGACACCCTCATATGTCTCGTTCTCGGACACCGAACGTCTGATTGGTGATGCCGCCAAGAATCAGGTCGCCATGAACCCCCACAACACGTATGTGCATTAGCTCAGTGGCCTTGTCTTTGATTCGGTACTGATGCTGGCTTCGTAGTGTCTTCGACGCCAAGCGTCTCATCGGTCGTAAATTCGATGATATTGAAGTGCAGTCCGATATCAAGCACTTCCCTTTCTCCGTCTTCAGCAAGCAGGGAAAGCCATACATCCGTGTACAATATCGCGGGGAGGACAAAGAATTCGTAAGTTCAACCGTTCCTGATTTCTTTGTTCGATTCTGATCTTACGTTGTGTAGTCACCCGAAGAAATCTCGTCCATGGTCTTGAACAAGATGAAGGAGACTGCGGAGGCCTACTTGGGCACAACGGTCAACAATGCCGTTGTCACTGTCCCTGCCTACTTCAACGATTCTCAGCGACAGGCCACCAAAGACGCTGGTACCATCTCTGGTCTCAACGTCCTCCGTATCATCAACGAGCCTACCGCCGCGGCCATCGCCTACGGTCTTGACAAGAAGGTCATTGGCGAACGCAACGTCTTGATCTTCGATCTCGGTGGAGGAACTTTCGATGTCTCCCTCCTGACCATCGAAGAGGGTATCTTCGAAGTCAAAGCCACGGCCGGTGACACACATCTTGGCGGTGAAGATTTCGACAACCGTCTCGTCAACCACTTCGTCCAGGAGTTCAAGCGCAAGCACAAGAAGGATCTCTCCTCCAACCCCCGTGCTCTCCGTCGTCTCCGTACCGCTTGCGAACGTGCCAAGCGTACCCTCTCCTCCGCCACCCAAACCTCCATCGAAATTGACTCTCTCTTCGAGGGTATCGACTTCTACAACCTCCCTCACCCGTGCTCGTTTCGAGGAACTTTGTCAGGATCTCTTCCGCTCTACTCTCGAGCCCGTGGAGAAGGTTCTGCGTGATTCCAAGATCGACAAGGCCAACGTCCACGAAATCGTCCTCGTCGGTGGCTCCACCCGTATCCCCCGCATCGTCAAGCTCGTGTCTGACTTTTTCAACGGCAAGGAGCCCAACAAGAGCATCAACCCCGATGAGGCCGTTGCCTACGGTGCCGCCGTCCAGGCCGCCATCCTTTCCGGAGACACCTCGGAGAAGACCCAGGATCTTCTCCTCCTCGATGTCGCCCCTCTGTCATTAGGTATCGAGACCGCCGGAGGTGTTTATGACCGCACTCATCAAGCGTAACACCACTGTCCCAACCAAGAAGTCCGAGACCTTCTCCACCTACTCCGACAATCAGCCCGGTGTTCTTATCCAGGTGTACGAGGGTGAACGTGCCCGCACAAAGGACAACAACCTCCTCGGCAAGTTCGAGCTCAGCGGTATCCCGCCAGCACCCCGTGGTGTTCCTCAAATCGAGGTCACCTTCGACATTGACGCTAACGGTATCTTGAACGTCTCCGCCTCGGATAAGACCACCGGAAAGTCGAACCGCATCACCATTACCAACGACAAGGGCCGTCTTTCGAAGGAGGAGATCGAGCGTATGGTTAACGAAGCCGAGAAGTACAAATGTAAGCTTGCATTCATTCTAGGAATTCTCAAACAAGATACTAATACTACTTTTTCCAGCCGAGGATGAGGAGGCTGCTGCTCGCATTGCTGCCAAGAACGGTCTCGAATCATACGCCTACAACCTCCGTAACTCCCTCACCGACGAGAAGCTCGCTGGCAAATTTGAGGCCGATGACAAGTCCAAGCTCGAGACCGCCGTCAACGAGACTATCTCATGGCTCGACGCGTCGCAAGAAGGCTCGAAGGAGGAGTACGAGGAGAAACAGAAGGAGCTCGAGGCTATCGCCAACCCTATCATGCAGAAGCTGTACGGCGCTGCAGGAGGTGCGCCTGGCGGCTTCCCTGGTGGTGCTGGTGGCTTCCCTGGTGGTGGTGCTCCTGGCGGATTCCCCGGCGGCGCTGCTGGTGGCGAGGACGGCCCAAGCGTCGAGGAGGTCGACTAAATTACTCGCTCTTCATCCCCTTCCCCTTCATCCATCACTTCTCCGGAGTGCCATGACTGTGACGACATTAAAATAGTTGCATCTTTTGTACTCACCGCATCACTTAGTATAGACACAAAACCAATCTGTAATATATAGCATTTTCTTTTATCTTCTTACTATGATTCAATGATATGAAAGAACGATGCTATCATAAGAGACGTGCTATAGTAGATCGGAATGATTATTCATTCCTCGCGAGGGGCCACGCTAGATTTCAATGCTCCTGCGTTTATCTTCCCTCCTGCAACGGGTCGTTTCAATTTATTGGCACCTAAAGAAATGTAAGGACGACAATCATCAACGAAGTGAGCAACACAAAAGCATATAGGTACCCACCGTTTTCGACAACGAAGCTTGCGGATACGAAGGCCTCGAGATTCGGAATAGCTACACCGACACTTCAATTAATTCCCCGGATGCATCGATAGCTACTTACTGATGTTCCTCATTGCGAAGAAGTCGGCTTTGATTTGGTGGACATCGACGGTAAGCGTGTAAAACCCTCTGAAGAATCCTTCGCTCCATTGCAAATCGGGGTTAGCTTGTACCAATTGACGTGAAAGGCCCTCTGCCGTAGACTGATTGGTGTCAGCCCCAAAAGTGGAGGTAGATGTCACCGCAGTGCCCGCGAATTCAACACCAACAGCACCCGCGCCAGTGATGGGATTGTACCTGGAATAAATATCGGACAAACCATCGATTAGGTGCGAGAACTATCAAACCTTGTCGTGTCATTTGGATCTGAGCGGCGGTCAGCACATAATGTTCTCGAAGAATTACCAACTTACGGGCTAGATCAGAGACCCAGTTTCCGTGGCTGTCCCCTGAGAGGATGACCGCATTATCGATGTGCCCGCCAACTAGATGGTCCAAGATACGATTGCGGTTGGCCCTGTACCCATCCCAGGAATCCTGCGCGAAGGTTCAACGACAGAGCGGGAATCACCGTCTCGGGAATGCTTACGACGTTGACTTGTTGCGAAGCACATTTTATCAGCAATCGTAGGTGGAGATAGAAGCTGCTGGCTTACAGAAACCGCCGAAGTTCAGTTGTGTGAATACGATTTGCTGCCTGATCAGAGAAGTGAGAAGACTGGAGCAAGAATCGACGGTATTCCCTCCTTACCCTATAATGCGCCATATCGCACCACGTTTCTTTGATTCTGTCAACGTCTTGAAGAGCCCTGCGAATAGATAAGGTCACTTAGAACTTCCGATGACGCGCATATGCATACATTGCTCTTGATCAGCACCCATTAGCGACCGATTTTTCTCATCCGCAAGCGAGTTGATCACTATCGCGATCGTCCGATGTCACTCTGAAAGCCCTGAAGTATGAAGCAGGTTCAACCTACATTCTGTTAGGGCAATGTTAAGTCATGTCTGTGTTTATCGCCGAGGATATCAAGGCGACCAACTCACCCGTGTTGTAATACAACTAGAGGAACGGACGGAGGGGATACCCGGCTTTCAGTAAGACGGCGACGCTAGGAATGGTACAACTTACATCTGTTATGTCTCGGTTATACTGACCTGTTGTGAAACGTACTACATATCAGACCTCCGGGTATGCTCCAACAAACATACGTGTATCCAGCATGGTCAGGTCCTAGGACGCATTCACCATCAGGTGGCTTGACAATGGAAAAACAAAAGAATCGAACGCACAACCAATTTGCCGATCTGAAAATTTCTCCAAATCCTGAGTTGGTTATTGGGATCGACTTGTCTAATGGGCATCCACTCATGGTAGGCTCTGACCGCGGCAAGTTTTCGATCAGTAAAGCAAGCACCAGAGGGAGAGAAAGAGCAGCCAATAGCCGTGTCGTTCGAATCGGCTGTCCCTGCCTTCCAAGCTTGGTCCGAAACCTGGCGGCGGTAACGAGATAAGTGACACCAACGGGGCGAATTGTGAGGAAGCCCCCGCACCTCGTGGTCATCCTGGAAAGAAGAGAAACGATGAGAACGCTCCTGCGAAAGGAAGTGTTCAACAGAGGGCTCAATAGCTTACCCTTTTAAATACAAATGTCAAGTTGTCAACGCCACGGAATCAAAACGGATCGACTAATGCTTTTTGGTACATACCAAACAGTAATCCACGGGCCTGCTACGTGAGCATCTACCAAGCTCACGTCAGTCCTATACTGGTTCAGTCGGAGACGATAGTCATGGATGGTTGCGGTTTCCCGTCCCAGTACCATTCGCCCAATGGCAGCACTAAGTCACATCGAAGTGAGGCAGAACGATCATCACAGAAGCAAAGAGTGTAACCCACCCTGGCCCATCTCCGACAAGGGTTTCATATATCTATCAAACAATCGTGATTGGGGCAAAGAAGGATGATCGACGACCGATGGTCCACGCACATAATCCCCAAGGTGAATGAACAGATCGGCAGTTGTGTTGTGCGCGGCGACGCCGTAAGCATTGAAGAACCCTGTGATAGAAGTAAATTTTGAACCGTGGTCTAGATGATAAATCGATGACGGACCATTTTGATATCGGGAGCATGAGAACACGGCGAGTGTCAGGGACTTTCCTCCATTGACAAGATGGGCGGGAGCTTTACTTCCAGATATAAGTATGTGTACGCCACATAAGCACCGAAATTGCTGACTGTTTGGGCTTGGAAGTGTCCTCGTGGTCCCAATAGGACTTGAAGTCTTTGGGTTGGTGCAGTCGGAAAACTGGAAGAAGTACTTGGTATCGGGCTCCAAACCTGTTGCTTCCACCTTGACGGTAAAGTCAACATCGAAAGTGGTGAAAGCCTCTCCGGAGTCAATAATTCGGCCGGACAAGGTGGGGGATCGCGATATTTTGAAGGCCACGCATACCGGAACACTTTCGTCCGGTGTAGGGCCTTCTGATATGGGCAGTGCCCTGGTCCACAGAAGTACGGATGTGTCAAATGGGTCACCCTAACCAGGCCTTCAAGGTCTAGTAAGTGGATTTAACGAGGCAGAACGCACGCTAGCCACTAAATCGACAGTGGTTTGTGTGAGCAGAAATCCAATTCCCGTGATAGACTGTAAATTGCAAACCTGAATGGGTAAAGTTTATGCCACCGTTCCGCACAAACGGGCTCTTCAAGCGATGTTAGTGACCCAAACGACAGTTACATTGCTAAAATCGCCTCCGTAAAACGTTGGATAGTGTTCATCCGTGAATGATCCTGCATCAACTGTCTGTCGCCGGGCATGCTGGATGTGTCGAGCTTGGATGTTTTTGGTATTGTGACCTAGCTGAGAATGGAGAAATCCATAATGAGTACATCGAGTCCGGCTCAGCTCAATTCTTCAATAGAAACACTTGCTTGCGGGTCATTTGAGAAGGGCGAACGATAGGCTAAATTCCTATCGAGATGCTGTGTGCCATAGACATTAGTGGCAACAAGGGCCAGCGTCACAAACGCAGAGAACATCGCGACGAAATCGTCTCGATAAGGATGTCTCATCCATTCCATGCGTCAAGCGTATTTCAACGAAGTGAGAACGCACGTTCGAGGAGTATGGCTCTCAGCGGCCATCCACACGCAATAATAGAGAAGCGTGTCATGCGTGAGAGGGAATAACCAAGTGAAGTCCCAGTGCTCCTTCACGAATCACCACGAGCATCTCCTCCCGGTAAAGAATTGGATGAGCGTCAAGTAGGAATATGGCAAAATAAGGTCCGCTGCCATAGTACTAGTCCATGGATCAAGCTCAAGGTTGAAGCATTGGATAATACAGTTTGCCCACGAATATCCCACAGGTGTAATTTACAATCTTTTGCTGTGATACAGTTAATTGGAAACCCCCGAGTAAGATGTAAAGTTGAGGGGGCTGCACAGGCCAGGCGCTATTATTTGGCGTTATTTATTGCCGGCTGATTGCCTCGGCAGCGGGACGGGGAGTGAGAACTAAACTAGTTACTATATCTCTGCTTCCGGCTGCCTATCCGATGTCAAAGTTTATTTGAAGGGGTTTCTCCGAGAAACGGGGTTTCCAAACTGTATTATCCGGAAGCATTGATGGCCGACATCCATAAACCAAATTTCCGATTTGAAAGGGCACGAAGTGTCGTCCCTAGTCTCCATTTCATTCCAGTCTCGTAACCAGTGGCGTCCGCGTAGTGCGCCTTCACGCTTGGTCTAGCACGTGTACTAGAACGCGCACGTAGGAATTTCTTAGAATTTTCGGTACGCCACGCTAACTTTGAGTACGTACAGGCCCAACGCCACGGAATCTATGTGATTGCCTGTTGGTTGCCGATTGGGTGACGAGGGGCCTACTGACATTCGAGAACGGCTGATGGCCCTTTGAATTTACTTCCTTATTGGCTGGCTGCTGAGCGCTGAGCGCCGAGCTCTCTTTCACTCGAACACGATGTGTGGCGCTTCGTTTGTCATCGTACCACATTGAAGATCCTTTAGCAATCACTACCTCTATGATTATTAATAACCCCCACTATCTCCCCACCTACGCTGTTCAGCTACGGCCTCCGCCCGGGGAAGAACACACGATTTCTGGCGAGGGAACATCTATGGGAGGAGCGAGTGCTATGTTACCTCCATCGGCAGCCTGCAGATGTCCGAACTCTTCGGCAAGTCTTGGAGGCATTCTCTTCGAACTTTGGATTGGTTTTCGAGTACGATAGTTTCAATCGTTTTCCTCGAAACGACAAGACTGGCCCGCCAGGCTAGTACCCTACGGTCACAATACAACATTTTGGTTTATAAGCCGAGCGCGCCATCCTCACAAATAGCTGTACCACCCCCGTTCTACTGCCATCAGCCAGCCAATATTTATATCTCATCACATTAAATCCGGCCAATCTTCCCTCAGCCCAATAGGTTAGGCACGTGAAGCGGAGGTTTTATCCACGGTGAGGCTTTGTTCCAAAACCAATAGCACACGCGTCTGACTCCCCCGGCGATTTATTCCGGCATCTGTGCTTCTTGATCATACTGGAACCTTACTATGATCTACGAAACCCAAATATCTGTACAGAGGAAGCCAGATTCTTCCATCGATTCTCTTCCCTCTCTTCAACTGCCCCTCTATGATTATGCCAGCCTTGGCCCCTAATTCTCTCTACCCCGTCGCTCCAAGCAACGAAGGGAGCGACACAGAATCCAGTCACCTCACGCAAGGCACTCAATCAAGGCAAGGTTCACGCGGTACTGGGAAGTTGTATGTATGTCAGCTTCATCCTCGATCTCCGGCTAAGACAATCCTAGAACTGGCGCTTGTGTTCATTGTAAATCCTTGAAGGTAATTCAAACGAAGTTTATCAGAGACTCTATACAACCTGCTTCCTCCAGGTTCGGTGCGAGTTTAGCCCCGGAGACAGTGCATGCCAACGGTGCCAGGCGGGGAACTATCAATGCATGGCACGGACGCGCAAGAAGCGCAAGCCTGCTCCGTAAGGAACGCTTTATGGCTCTATATGACACTAATGTGACGCTGGCTCAGAACACACGAGGACCTTCAAGAGCGTTCTCTCAACCAGGACTTGCAAATCAAGTCCTTACTGCTGGAATTCGACAAGATCAAAACCGAAACCAAGATACGTGAATGGATGGCGAAAGCCCACTCTGAAACATCGTCGGAGACTTCTGGTTTGTAGACACTTCCACTCTTCAATGCCCTTCGTCTCAGATACCATTCTCAAAGATCCCAACCAGTGGAGAGTATATGAGCACGCTGGCATCGAGCATCCCAGGTATATGAGCCACAATGTGTCCGCAGTAGATATGGCTATTACGACGTTCTTCCCTCAAGGTAAGTGCTCTTCCTATCCGCCGTCCCGCATGGCTAACTCCACGGTGCAGGAGGAGGACTGCACGCGCTGTCTCCTCCAAATATAGTAAAACACTGCGGACTTTATCCGTCAGAGATAGTCGAGTTATTTCGCATGTGTGCCTTCTATTCATTGTCATTGCCTTCAATTGGCTAATTGTGTTATAGTTTCTTCGACCGAATCAATGCAAGTCCCTGATTGACATAAACCATGTTGCTTCCTAATGTCCTTATTCCTCCGTCCTACTAGCCCTTTTTCTCTATCCTTGACCCTGATTTACATACCCCAGAACGATTAATATGGACGTCTCCGTTCTTATTCACAGTTAGTAAGTGAGGTTTACCAAAGTCCGAACGGTTCTTTGACCAGCTGCTCCATAGTTTGCGCCACCGCGTCCCGGTACTACACGGAACGACCGAATCTATTTCGTCTTGCGAAGGACTTTGCGCGAGATGTTGCGGAGAAGGCACTGATCGACGCGTCTAAAAGTGTCGATGTCTGCCAGGCTTATCTGCTACTCGCGGTGTACCCAGTTCCGAAGAAGAGGTGGGTAGAAGACAGAAGCTGGCTCCTCATGGGAGTGGCAATAAGGTGATTGAACCGCCGGGTAATCTAATGTGCGCTAAACACGTTGCCTGACGTAGGATGGCACTGGAACTGCAACTAAATCAGCCTCCACCTCCTCATCTCGACGTTAGGGAGGCTCTGAACCGGACCAGGACCTGGTTAAATTGCTTTTGCGTCGATGGATCTCATGCTATTCAGTTTGGGAAACAACCCATGCTGCGCCTGGATGATTACACTGCCAGGCATTCCGAAGACTGGTACAAGACATCGCCCATAAACATTGATTTTGATATCCATCTATGCGGCTACGTCGAGCTCATCATCCTTATGGCGGAATGGCGGAATGAAATCGCGGAGGAAGACATGAAGTTGAAGCGTGGGGAGGTATGACTCTTCCCCCTATTTCCAGGGACATACTCACCATGTGCATAGAGCTTCGACCCGGTCTCCATTTGTGTAAAATTCGATGGCCGTTTGTCAGCTGGGATCAATAAATGGATACGAAGATATGCTCAAGACTCTGACGGTGCGCGTTGCCTTCACACTCCTTCCCAATGTGATCACTAACTTCTTTAGCCACACCTATTTGCGTCTATCGGGGGAGAACCACCCAACTGTGAGTTATGTACGTAATATTACTTCAAATAGCCCGCTAACCGCGATAAAGGATCGCTGCGTACCTCCGCTTGGTTGTTTTATCCCTTGCTTTTCAGCAACAACTCAAACGAGGCCTGAACCGTGACTCATATGTGGTCCAGAAGGTAAGTCTTGGAGGCCTTGGAATAACTGTATTCCTTAAAACCTTTCTAATTATATGTAGTCGATCGATGCAGCACAAAGTGTGATACACATAATGATTGATCAACTCTACCCGACAGGAACCCTGCGCTATGCTATGGAGGTGTGTGATTCGTGTTTCTTTCGACAAAATGGACTTTACCAGTCACACAGGCGCATTTCCTATTTGTTTCTTTCGCAGCCGCATTCTTGCTCAACGTACGTGGATCACAGAACATTGTTGACAGACTTGCTGACTTTCCGCTAGTTTCTAAGACCAAAGCTTCTTCCCCTACTCGATGAGGGCCAATATCAAGGCATAGTGTCCCTCGTAGGGCAATTGATCGACGTTCTCGGATCGAAAAAGGTGGCCTTGGACGGACGACACACTCCAGCACTGTACTCCCGCTTCCTGTCTTCGCTGCTGGCGAAGCATAGGCCAAAGAAGTCGGAGGCTACCGACACTATCATGAGTGATGGCTTGAAGATATATCCACAGTATCCCTCTGACCGGCAACAAACCCCTCCGAACCAGTTCAGTTGGCCCGATACCACTGATTACAGGGGAGATGTTTCGCCTCCTTCTCACTCCGACCTACCAGATGGTACCGTCTTCCAACAATCTGGTGAAGCTACTATGGATTTCAGCCTGACATACTTCATGCGAAGTGTTTCCCAAGACCAACCAGCCGTTGGTTTTGACCCAAACACGCGCCCCGTGGTTGCGCCTGTTCCGGTACAGTGGGAAACCTACGAACAAGAATTAAGCAACCTGTATAATGCAAATGCCTCAGCACAGTATGCGACGAGTTGGCGTCCTCTCTACTAGTTTTAAGGGTTCAGGCGAGTGTGTAGTATGATCAACTGTTAGACTTTGTTCCCATCTTTATTTAGTAGAAAGTGGTAGAATATGTGTATCTTTAGTGAGATTGTGCGGTTGTATCCTGTACTTCACAAGTTGTAGGGTCGTATACGGCCGTGAATTAAAACTCATTCTTTTCAGTAACTTACGGCGATCTCGATATTCAAAGTTGCCCATCTCCGATGAGCGCTAAATCATAGGGTGATGTGCCATTGCTACCTGACCGGCTTTAAACCACACCTTCGACATCCTCATTGATTTTTGTTCCCAGAGCGTTTGATGGTAGCAGCAAGTTCAAATCGTCTAGAAGCCATAAAGTTGGCTTTGTTGTTCTTGCTGTCTTAATCGTGGACTCAATGCTTGTGTCTACACAGGACTGCATACCACAGTCTCTTTGCGTCTGGTCGCACACTTTCAAAGCTCAGGGATGATGCATTAGGGGATAGGTTACTTAGCCATCCAGACATAGATTTCTGTCGCGCCGGGAGGAGCCTTGCTTGGAAGGCAAGTGCGCCGCCTAGTGCCCTACAATTAATCTGATCTAACGTGTTAGGTAGCTCTTCTTCCTAGAGACTTACGGTGGCCCACTGCCAGTGGCAGCCTCTGGCGCATCGCCCATATACATGCGGGACTCGCTACATGCTTCTCGGAAGAATTTCGTTGACTCACTCTTGAAGTTCATGAAAGCACCGGATGGCAGTTATGAAGCTGGACTTCAAGTACCGGGGCTTCCTATTTTCCAACAAAGCAAAAGCGTCGGCGATTTGGATTTGAATAACCCCCTTAGTCTGCACAATGATGTGCGTGAGCTCAGCGAATCCTTATACCCTTCCTCACGATGCAAGCTTTCAATAGAATCCGTGGACAGAGTGGTTTGCGTCAGTTGAGTTAAGGAAGACGATTCGGCAAGATGTTGAGAGAACGTACGGAAGTTCCCCACACAGCTGCCAGCGATTCGCTGACCTTTTTTAGGTTTCCCGAAATGGACTACTTTCGCGACAGCGACGTTCAAGCCCAACTTACCAATATTTTGTTCTTGTATGCCTCTGCGAACCCGTCTATAGGCTATCGTCAAGGGATGCATGAACTTCTGGCGCCACTGTATCACGCTGTGGAATTTGACTCCGGACCATTCCAAGGACAGACACAACCTTTCGACGACGTAGAGCTTTTGGGCGACATCTGTGATCGGTCCTGGGTTGCGGCCGATGCATGGACGCTTTTCACCTCCTTAATGAAAGGCGCTTCTCAATGGTATGAATGGCGTGAAGCCCCTCCGCAAGCAGTCGTAGGACAGGCATCACCTTTATCTACACATGTCAATATCAATGTTGCAAACGGTCCAGCTGCCCCGGATTACGTTGCGCCTATCGTCAAGGCCTGTAACAACCTGCAGTCAAACTTGTTAAGGAATGTAGACCCAGTACTATTCAAGCACATGCAGTCTGCAGGGATCGAGCCTCAGATCTACGGCATGTGAGTGCGTACCATACTCGCAGGAGGCTCTGCATGAACCACTGGCAACTTATAGACGCTGGCTTCGGTTGCTCTTTACGAGGGAGTTTTCCCTCCGGGACTCGATGCTTCTTTGGGACGGCCTGTTTGCCGTTGACCCAACACTGGACCTCGCACAGTGGATATGTGTCGCCATGCTAGTCCGGATAAGAGCCCACCGTATGTGCCTCTCAGCCCGAGGAATCTGGCTTACATCTGTGTCCAGTGCTTCAGTCAGACTATAGCGGCCAGCTGACCATACTTCTGCGTTATCCAGCACTACCGTCTCAGGCAGAAGTATCCTTAGATGGCATGCCCCCCCACACATCTCTCCTACTGCGGCAGGCTTTGGCCTTCCAAATGTCACCTACACCAACGACTGGGGTATCGGTGGTCTTAGAGAATAGGAATCTACTCAACATACCCTTGGAAGTCCCAGAATCGCCTCCAGCTTCCGATCAAGTTCGCCGTCTAGGACACACGCCGCGAGAGAAATCTGCTTCAACTTCTGATCTCAGCCACGGACGAGGTCATCTTCCCCGTTCACCGCCTCCTCAGTTCGGCTTCCCTGAGGGAATAGCCAGAGGCTTGCTAGAACGCGGAGAAACCCTCGGCATTAACAAATCCTTCATGAACGCTGTTTCAGAATTCAGGGTGAGTGTGGCGCTGCTGCGATCTTTCCTTCCATGATGATCCCCGTTGTCCAGAGAAATATACCAGATTTGGCGGCCTCCCTTGTCCGATCACCTACTGCCACTTCCCCTTCAGTATATCCACTTACCGACGAACGACCATACGAGGAACGACCTCCTTGGGAACCACGAACACGTTTCGAAATGGAACGTGAGATTGCTCACTTCAGGGTGAACAACAAGAAGCTTGCAGATTCCGTCAGCTGGATCGTAGACACACTCCTGCAAGATGAATCCGAATCCACGGACCCTGTCCGGGTGAAGAACATTCAAAGCAGGAAACGTGACGCATTGGAATCGCTTGCTTATGTCCGGGACGTCCTGAGAACTAGTCCTGAATCGATAGACGACGAGCGGCTTTATAGCGAGGAAGAGTATCATAGGCGTAGCCAGTCTACCCCGTCCACCTCTCACAATAGAGGCGATTCTTTGGGTTCTACCGCTCCAGACGAAGTACGTTTCAACCTTCCAAGGCCGGCTGCTCCAGCCCCCGTATCAATAGCGGATTCCCGACCAAGGTTGACAAGTCCACATACCACCACATTCTCTTCCGGCAGTACAAGGGCCATCCCTACGCAGAGAAAGCCTGTTCCTCGCATGCCATCCAGCTCTACACTGTCGAGTTCTCGGTCTCCTCCAAAGAGTGACTTGACGACGATCGCCCCATGGAATCACACTAAATCTAGTTTTGCTGACACGCCTACGCTACCCGCTGCAGTCCTCCCACGTCCACCGCCGCCAACATCTACATCTCTCCTTCCACCTCCATCCTTGGACAAACTCACCAGCGATCAAAACTCCGCGAGCGAGAGGTAGAGCCTCTCACAGCGACCCTCTTGGTGTGCTCAAGTAGTTCGCGATACTGTATTATACAATAAATTTGTACCATACCGTATATCGTTTGCAGTGACTGCGTTTACTTGAGTTGGATACCTGTGGTGGTAAGAAAAGGGGCTGCAAACCGGAAGGCCAGTGGAAAGCCGAGACCGGGAAATCACGCGCCTGTGATTGGTTGCCGCTCGGAAGATAACGTTCTGGGTGCTTGAGGAGTCGGAGCCAACGGACCATTATTTGAATCCCTCTCTCTTCTCGTCGCCATCCTCGTCGCCCACAACAATGCTCAAAAGGTCCCTCCAACGGACGCTCATTCGCCGCCAACGGGCATTCCATTCCTCAGCTCCTGCACGCAAGGTTGTGGCGACAAACCCGGTTAAGGCTGAAGAGGTCAAGGTACGTCAAATTGGCACCACAATATACCCTGGACGCTCACCGTTTGTGCCAGTCGTGGTCCTCAGGAAAGTATCCCCTGATTGAACACGAATACGATGCGATAGTTGTGTGAGCCTTTCGCGATGCTATTTGTCGATTCATCCTTACGACGTTCACAGCGGCGCCGGAGGTGCCGGCCTTCGCGCTGCCTTTGGTCTTGCTGAGGCAGGATTCAAGACAGCATGCATCACCAAACTCTTTCCTACTCGAAGTCATACTGTTGCTGCACAGGCGTGTATAACGATTCCATCTACATTATTTGGCTTACACACGGTATAGGGTGGAATAAATGCTGCATTGGGAGTAAGTAACTTGCCCCTGAGAAATGACCTAGGTAATAACAGATTTTCAGAATATGACGGAAGATGACTGGCGATGGCACATGTACGATACTGTGAGTTATTGAATGCTTCTTCCTAAGGGCTATTTTTACGTCTTCCAAAGGTCAAGGGTTCGGACTGGTTGGGAGACCAGGACGCCATCCATTACATGTGTCGTGAGGCACCTAACACAGTCATTGAGGTATGCATAAAGAGCTCTGTGTTTCAAAACGGCCTGATCAGTGTTTGGTTAGCTTGAGCACTTTGGTGTGCCCTTCTCTCGTACCAAGGAGGGCAAGATTTACCAGCGAGCTTTCGGCGGTCAGTCGCTAAAGTTTGGAAAAGGAGGACAGGCCTATCGCTGCGCCGCCGCCGCCGACCGAACTGGTCACGCCCTCCTGCACACTCTTTACGGACAGTCTCTTCGCCACGACACGAACTTCTTCATTGAGTATTTTGCCCTCGACTTGATCATGCAAGACGGTGAATGTGTTGGTGTCATTGCTTTGAACATGGAAGATGGCACACTACATCGCTTCCGCGCGCACAAGACTGTTCTCGCTACTGGAGGCTACGGAAGAGCATACTTCAGTTGCACAAGTGCACACACGTGTTCTGGTGACGGTAACGCCATGGTTGCCCGCGCTGGTCTACCTCTCCAAGACTTGGAGTTCGTCCAGTTTTCACCCCACTGGAATTTACGGAGCCGGCTGCTTGATTACAGAGGGTATGTCATACTATATGTTACCCGAGCAAAGTGTACTTATACCTTGTTTTAGGCTCTCGTGGTGAGGGAGGTTACCTCCTTAACTCGGAGGGAGAACGTTTCATGGAGCGTTACGCCCCAACGGCGAAGGACCTTGCCTCTCGTGATGTCGTCTCTCGTAGTATGACCATCGAAATCCGCGAGGGCCGTGGTGTTGGCCCTGAGAAGGACCACATTTACCTACAACTCAGCCATCTTCCCGCTGAGGTTCTCCACGAACGTCTCCCTGGTATCTCTGAGACCGCCGCCATCTTCTCTGGCGTTGATGTCACGAAGGAACCAATCCCTGTTCTGCCGACAGTCCACTACAACAGTACGTTCATTGTTGATTTTCTCGAGATCGAATAAGTCTAATTATGATACAGTGGGTGGTATCCCTACCAAGTACACCGGTGAAGTCCTCACCGTCGATGCTCAAGGCAACGACAAAGTCGTACCCGGTCTCTATGCCGCTGGCGAAGCCGCCTGCGTTTCCGTCCACGGCGCGAACCGTCTCGGTGCCAACTCGCTACTTGATATTGTCGTTTTCGGTCGCGCTTGCGCTCACCACATCAAGGAGACACTCACCCCTGGCAAACCTCACAAAGCCATCCCCGAGGAAGCCGGCCTTGAAACCATCGAATACCTCGATGCGATCAGGTATGTCTATCCTCTGAATTCAATGATTCGCATTCAACTTGATGATTTAGGAACGCCGATGGCCCCGAACCCACTGCTAAAATCAGATTGGACATGCAGAAGGCCATGCAGTCCGACGCTGCTGTCTTCCGGTAACTACAAAATCCTTATTATATCCTTGCCCATTCCTTATGTGCTTCAGTACCCAACAAACCCTTGACGAGGGTGTCGTCAAGGTCAAGGAAGTCTACAGGAACTTCGTCAAGAACGTCGGCATTAAGGATCGCAGCATGATCTGGAACTCGTGAGTACTTGAAGACATTGTGCGCTTCATTTTGCTAACTGGTTTCCTATAGCGATCTGGTTGAGACCCTCGAACTCCGCAACATTCTCCAGTGTGCTATTCAAACCATCACTTCTGCAGCTGCTCGTAAGGAATCTCGTGGTGCTCATGCTCGCGAAGATTTCCCCGATCGTGACGACGAGAACTGGATGAAGCACACTCTTTCTTTCCAACGTAACCCTGAGACCCCCGACGTCGAGCTCTCCTACCGCCGTGTCATCGACACCACATTGGACGAAAACGAATGCAAGGCCGTACCGCCTTTCAAGCGAGTGTATTAAGCTTTGATATTTCTGTATCTAGCACCGTCCTACTTTGTTCTTCTATAGCATCATTATGCATAAACAACAGATAGAAAACCCAGGATAAATGGTTCAAATTACATTATGAAACTGGTTCACCAGAAAGGATAGGAATCTCTGCGCAGGATTCACAATGGCGAATCTAGGTCAGAGCGGTTGAACCGACTCTCCAAGAAATACCTGGCTCGTACACTACGCCCACCGAAATAACGTCCATCCAACTCTCGCACTGTTTTCCAAGCACCAACAGGGCCTGCAAAGAGTACGAAGATGCGTACTGCATCTTCAAGTTTTGGCGGAGCGGGATTGACCAAATGCACCACAACTCGTTCAACTGTACCATTCTTCGAGCACTCGTCCCCTGCGACGAAACGTCAGAATCTACGGCTTGCTAGCGGTGGGAAAAATCGCGCATACCTATTTCCTCTCGCAGCTCTTCATCCTCTACGTCTTCAGGCCCAACCATGTTGGTCAAGACGATTACCCTGCTAGGCTCGCCAAATCGTTCTTTGTCTTCCCTCGCCTTCGCGTCCTCGTTATTGTTGACAATCTTACCCATCTTCGAGCCAACTCCTTTAGATCCACCGCCTGCTTTCCCCGCTTTGACTAGTTCAACGGCCAAAGCGTTGACGATACCAGAACCATCGGCACCAAGTCCCTGTCCCTCCTTATGACCCCATTTTGCCATGAGACGAGCGGCGAATCCGTGTGGATCAGGCCTATTTCAAAAGAGTTATATCAATATGTTATTACAGTCATCGGTGATCGATAATGACATACTTCTTGGGAGCTGGATCAGGTACCGGCGAACTGGACCCCGATCCTTCTGAAGCGGGAGCAGCAGACAGCGAGCTCAATTTGGCCGCAATAGCAGCGGCGGCCTTGATTTTGTCTTGGAACCCTGGGGGTATGCTTCCCGGTCCACCAGGAGGGGGTGGGGGAACATTTGCTGATGGTGCGAAGGGGTTATACGCCAACTCCAGGGGCGAGGGTACGCGCACGGGAGGGGCGAACGCAGACGCATTTATCGCCGGCGCAAAGGTCGGCATATCAGGTCGTTGGCCTTGTGATAATGCAACGCGACGGAGATATGCTTCTTCGCCCGAGAGCGTCGGTGGGGGAGCAGCTACAGTCGGGACTAACCCGGGAATAGCATTAGGGTCCTCTTCCATCGCAGCTGGTGGATACGATTGGACTGGCGGCGGAGACGGTGGTCGCATGCCTGAAAGCGCAAGGCGTCGCATGTATGCCTCGTCTCCCGTCAGACTACGATCCACCGCAGATGCGGGCGCGGCGGCCTGGTAAGGTGGCCGAATATCTTCTTCCATGGCGCCCCCGTGGGGTTCCTCCGTGTGGTCATCGTGGCGTCCTATGAAAACTCTAAGCGCATATACTCGACGCTGGGATGGGCAAACCCACCTATTTTTCGAGGAGGCCTCTCATCGTCGTCGTCGTCGTCGGTATTTTCGCTATCCGAATAGCTACCGTCCCGTCTGTAACGTTTGCGTTCTTCCTTGCGACGCTGTTCTGCGAGCTCCTCACGTTTTTGTATGCGCTCTCGTTGCTTCCACATTTTATACTCGTTGTAATCATTGGGCCGTAGAGGATCGTATTGCTCCGTAGGATCCCAGACGTTGACGAGGGGTGCATTTTTGTTCTATAATCCGCTGCGTTCCAGTACGGACTCCTGCTAGCACCAGTCAACAACGCACCTTCTTCCCTTTGCCTTTCTTTTTGTTTCCCCGTCCACCACGAGATGATCGGAATCCGTTCACATCTTCATCGAGAACCATAGAAGGGGGTTTCACTTTCTTCCCCCACGCCTGAGTTGTGCTTTCAGCTTCTTGTGCCGCAGCTGATGTGTCGACCAGCTCTGGAGGCGCAAAAATAACGGCGGTCGAGGAGACGGTGGCAGCGGCGGATATCGTCGCCGATGTCGTAGCAGTAACTGAAGCGCCTACAGGCAGCCTATTGATCGGCGCCTTCGCTTTCTGTGCGGGATTCCGACGAACGGGAGCAAATGCCAGAGCAGCCGACCAAGCTTGAGTTTGCCGGTGATTATACACGGAACAATTCGTTGGAAGTGCCATTGTGAACGCATCAATAAGCAAGCTCTCCTAGTGCGCGAGGCAGGTAGAGAAAGAGGGAGATACCGGCTGTGGGTTTTCCTGCAGCTCCCTGAGGTGTTTGAGCTGGTGCAGGTTCATTCTTGGTGGTCTGAGTGGTGAGATTTGCAGATGGTGGTGGTTGGAATGAAGGAGGCTGGATGGAAACTTCGGGGGCTGGTGCGGCGGCTGGCACCTGGACTGAAGGGGTTACATTTGTGGAACTGGAAAATTGTATGCCTCCGTAGAGGCCTCCAGCGCGACTCGACATGGTAGCGGTTTGTGATTGAAGGTGGTCCGTGAGAGAATCTCGTTCTAATGCGCTTGTACACTTCCATTCCCACGGTCAGTATTTCATCCAAATAACTCTTCATGCAGGCTCTACGACGAATATGCCGACCGACGCAGAGGTCGCTCTCCACGACACCATGGTTTGTTGACACAGAAGCATTTCTTCAGCGTCCACCTCCTCCTCACTTGACCGAAAATCCCCTCACTACGAGACCACCGCCACTGCCCAAGGATGCACCGCATACGATCAAAGAACTTCATAGCCAACTGGCATCGTCCCCCCACTTGGAGCCGTCGACACTTGTTGTAGATCGCTCCTTGGGACGCGTTATGGGACCCCCGTTACCTCTGCGAAAGCCTCAAGGAAGGCGCAAAAGAGGCGGAACAAATGCAGGCGAGTCTGCGTTTGACATACCCGGTGGGGTATGGAACTGGGTGATCCTGGCACAAGTTAAGGAAGGTACGGAGAGCAAAGGAGGGATTGAGTCCGTGGTGAGGCTCGTTAGGAAGACTGTGAGTGAACTGCATCATCCATTTCCTGACTACCCTGACGCGCTGCAGTTACTCGGGATGTCACCTCCTTTGCCTCTTGGTGTAAACCCCAAGAAAAAGATGCACAATGGGTGGGCGATGGTCGACGCTGGAGATTTTGCTGTGCACGTACTCAGTAAACAAGCGAAGGAGCGATATTTTACTCAAATCGAAGGAGACCAGTGGTGATACAGACCTCCGCTCCCTTGGGAATGCCTATGTCCTCTACTCAATACTCAGATTGCATCGGCTCTTATGATACTCACCCGAATGTAGCAAACAAGACCATTCATTTGCATCAAACACAACCGACACTTCGGTTTCAGGCTTCAATCCAGTTGTAGTATCCGTTGAGCACGCTACAGTTATGACCAACAATGATAATTAGATGTTCACTCCACCACTCTAAATACTTTCGTCCGTTAGTTGGCGCAGTGAGATTTGACACCACAAAGAAGGCATACTGGGCTAGACGTTGCCTTCGGTCAGGGCTCCGGCATCAATGCTCGGGTGGCGGAAGAGCCTACACAGTGCGGAGCAGAGTGAATAGGGGAGAAGTCCACGTGATCTCACAATCACATGCGAGTGAATTGCCCGATCGATCTCTCCACAAAAACACCACCACCACCACCACCAACAGCCATGGGCATTCGCGCTGGTGTGGTCGTCTGTACAACAAGTTTCTTGCTTGGTGAGACAAATACACAGCACAAAGGCCCCCAATACTCACATTTCTCCCCAGGTGCCCTTTTCACGAACTGGATTGCCGATTCAGTCACACTATGGAAGTCGCCTATCACTGACGAGCACCTGTGGACCGCAGCATCCTACTACTCAATCCTCGCAAAGGCACCGCAGGAGCTGCTCTACTTCCTGGGGTGTATCACCTTGCTCGGAGGCACAACCATACTGTGGAGCCTGCGAGACGGCGAGGCTGGGAATCTCATGTTCGACGGGGGCAGCCTCTGTACGTGCATTTTCTCTCTAACGCCAAGCAACATACTTACCTGTGCACTCAGTCCTTTTCGCTTCGACCATGGGCATGTACTTGTACTCGGTGTTACCCAGTGCGCATTCTCGCCTAAAATGATGAACACGGGTTTATTGAATCATTCATTGTACAGGCGTCTTCGCGAAGTTTGCGTCCCTTCCAACACACTCCCTCAAGGACCCCATCCCCAACAACCTCCGCACCGCCGCCCTCGACCTAGCGTCGAACAACCTCATCTGCAGCGTCGCTCTGACCGGCGTCCTCGCACTTCAGGCAGGCCGCTTCTGGGCGGATAAACCGGAGGAAGAATCGGACGACGACGTTCCCCAAGCCGTCACCACCTCATCATCCACCAAAAATGCAGCCGAATATTACACCTCCGACGCCAGTGAGAAACTTGAGAGCTGACGTGGTCACCAAGCCCACGGCACGGCAGTTTCGCTTGTTCGGAACCTATGGATGGTGTCGTTATGTTGAAAAGTAATGCCTTAACGAGTTGGACGCGTGACGCATTGGTGCATCGATGATTGGATTGTTACATTTCTCTTGTTCCAAGTTGGTGTATCATATTCATAATAATTGGTTTATCAATCTCGCTTTTCACCGACCGCTAAGCAGAGGGGATCTATTAGCAAGTAAATAACTATGCCTCGAGGTGAGACGGAGAATCTTAGGTGCAATCCATCCCGCAATTATAAGATGTCTATGAGTGACTATATCATTCCTGTACAATATCCTCCTTGCGGGGGGCTTTTGCATTTTTCAGTTCTGTGCCTTGCCCAAGAATCGTCTGAGCGTCATCATCCAGCACAAGACCTACGAAGGAAGCGTCAATCAGCCCAACAATAGGTCCAATGAATCGCAACTCGACTCACCCAAACCCTCCTCTCTAACCAAACCCAAGACGTGCTCCAGCTCAACATACCCGTCTTTGTCCACGTCAAGTTTTTCTATGACCGCCCTGCCGACGTCATCATCTGGCTTGTGTTTGATCACAGTCAGGGCCTTCTCAAGGTCTTGAACCGAGATACGACCTTGGGGATCGGCCGATATGAGTTGCAGCGAGGAACCGACACGCGAGTCGTATTCCTGGAGTTGTCCGTCGATCTTGGTGAGCATGGAACGAATACGCTTGGTCAGGGCACCAGAAGGAGATTTGGGGTCCTGAAAAGGAAGTGCGTTAGACAATGAATACAATAATAGATGGATAAGATGCCTTACTTCTTCAGCTTGGAGATTCTCTTCCATGAGCGCGCGAAGTTCATCACGTTCCTTCAGTACACTGGATTTGGCAGAAAGAATCGACAGGGATTCGCTAAGTTCTTTGAGTTGCTCGGTCGTCATTCTGGCGTCATCGTCTTCGAGCTGCTCAGGCAGAAGCTAGTACCATCGCGGATTAGCCCGGTGTTACGCCGATCACAGCAAGCTAACTCACTTCAGAATCAGGTAAGAGGGATCGGGCAGTACGCGCTTCCAATTCTGCGGCTTCTTTGGCAGCACGACGAGCGTCTTCCTCCTTCTGTTCTTGTTCTTGTTCGTCCTCGATGAGCTCCTCTTGTTGCTGCAAAACCTCGAGTTTCTGTTTGTAGCTCGCCTTCTCGGAATCAACTTCGAGCTCTGCTTCGTTGAGCTAGATCGAGTTCCCGTGGGTTAGTGCCACGGGTAAACAATTCATGAAGTACTCACGAGATTGTCAGGAAGACCGCTCAGGACGCTTTCGATACTTCTTATGACGTTCGTTTTGCCATCCTCTTCATCACCAGGCTTCTTGTCAAAGTTGAACGCACGGCCAAGAACGAGGAGTACACCTGAGACACGGTCGTGAAGATGAAGTTGAATCCAAGTCGTTAATTCGTCACGAAGACGTGCAGGAGAAACACCACCAGTTCGAATACCACGAGATTGACACGCTGCAATGAGTTCAGCAACAGACAGCTCGTCTACGCCTTCAGAGTAGATGAGCTGGTCGTCCCGTCTCAATTCGCGTAGCCTCGCGCGAATAGTACCACGAAGGAAGTTATCCGTGCCGAACGCGTTCAAGCCCATATACCGAGACATCGAAACTAGTTGTGGACGCGAAAGGTTGTCCAAGGTAAGATCGTCATCGAAGAGCTTGGCGACCTGGATGACGTCTTGAGCGGAGGGGGATTCACCGGTTGACCGAACTTTGCGGAAGAACTCCTTGAAGGCGTCGCTGCCGACTATGTGGGCGTTGGCCTTCAAACCAGACTCGCGCAGCGTTTCCTGAAGGAATTTAGCCATCTCGAGACGAGAACGAAGGAGTTTGCGCTGCTTCTCTTCCTATAAGTCAAATGCAAGTTGAGAAATGGGGTATGTAGCATGATTGAGACAAGGCTCACAGCAGCATACTTGTCCTCAAATGTGGAGGGCAGCATATTAGGGAAGAGCTTCAATGCAACGGGTAACAAAAGCTCCATGAAGGGCACGATGATGAAGACTGCGAAGGGTACGAGCCGCAGCAGATCCTGTGTCGTTCGCTTAAGCTATATGGGGGTGTATATATCAGATTCGCTCTGCATTGACCCCAGTGCCAAGGACACGAACCTGTCTGCGCTCTCGCCGCGTCAACGTCTCTCCATGCAAGATTTTCCATTGCAGTCTTGCTGAGATGCGGACTTCCGAAACAAGAAGCTTCGACCCGTGCCAGTAGTGCTGAGCTTCATGCTTAACCTTTTTCCATACCCTGGCCATTAGCGGTCCCTTGGGTTCCTCCTTGTTCGCGGGCGGTGAGAGTTTTACATCCGATGAAGTCGCGGGGTCCGCCGGAACCGTTGGGGAAGCATTAGCAGTTACTCTAGCGGGTGCAGACGCGGGCTTGGTGCTCTGGAAACGGTTCCCGACGACCCCCGCACGCCGTGTCGTGTCGAGCGGGATATACGCGATGCGTGAATACGAAAGTCTAGTAAAATAATGGGGTCTGCTACAGGACGAGCGGGCAATAAAGGATGGTGGAGGGCGGGGCAGCCATAGCGACATGAAAGAGCAGGTCTAGAGGATTAATTGGGCGTCAAGTCGCTGTCGGGTGCATATGCAGGACGCTTTTGGCTGAACGTCATTCACTCGGCGGACGACTTCAGTAAACTCCCTGTTTGCGCGTGTTTCCTCGAGAGGATAATGCCTTCTGCTACTACTTCCATGATGGAACTGCACAATCCGTCTACCAAGGCGTACAAGAAGGCAAAGAGGCAGTACCAGAAGGCTACGAAGAATAGGGCAAGTAATATAGAAGCCGACTGGACACCGTTTAGAGCTGCAGAGAAACGCTACAAGGCCCGTTTTCCACCCCCTAACATAGAAGATGTCCTCGACATTGCAACATTGGATCCCGCGCGAGCAGATGAAGTAAAAC
Organism: Pleurotus eryngii var. eryngii; assembly: GCA_029467805.1. Taxonomy (NCBI): domain Eukaryota; kingdom Fungi; phylum Basidiomycota; class Agaricomycetes; order Agaricales; family Pleurotaceae; genus Pleurotus; species Pleurotus eryngii. Next base: position 3,685,395 of record SZVJ01000012.1, read on the forward strand.
AAGGAGGCTGGACCGGCTCTGTGCATACTGTTGAATACAGAAGTGTGCCATCTTCCGCGACATCGAAGGCATGCGCGATCCCTCAAGTTCCTGGTGCGTGTAACGTGCGATCCCTACTTAAGGTTGTCTTGACTTGGGCCATGATTATAGGATTGGTTATTATACCGGGCTTTCTGTCTCACGAGGAGCAGAGGGATCTTATACGATGGTCACTAATCGATCACGCGAAACACCCGAACGACACCAACCTCGACACCCACTATCTACTTCCGCGGCGTGGTCTATGGAATACTTACATCGAATCACTGAAGGATCCAGAGCACGATGAAGCCATTCAACCTCGCGCCATGGTCTCTGCCGATGATACATCACCTACACAACAAGAACCTACCGGCCCTCGCCAACTTATTAACAACACACCAGCGGCCCCAGAGACATTCACAACTATTTCTCTGACACCCAAACCTCCCCCACCACCATCGCAGAACGCCCTCCCATCCAAGGCATCTGACCTTCTCCCTAGGCTACGCTGGGCCAATATAGGTTGGTTCTACCACTGGGGCGTGAAACAGTACGACTTTAGTAAAGGGAAGGTCGAGGTCGATGGTAAACTACGTGACATTTGTAAGAGTGCCATTGAATCAGTTGATTGGGATGTGTTATATAAGGGGACAGAGGACTCATGGGGTGAAGATGGCCTGGCTTGGAAGAATTGGAATGATACTTATGGTACTATCTTGAAATATGATCGTGTTCAAACTATTAACTCTTCAATGTAGAGCCCGACGCTGGCATAGTGAACTTCTATCAAACGAAGGCATGTGTTATACTCAATACCATCAAGCTGTCCATTTTACTTACGGCAAAGCGAAGGATACCCTCATGGCACATGTAGATCGTTCAGAAGTCTGCGCAACTTCCCCTCTTGTGTCAATATCGTGCGTTACTTCGCACTCGTTTGTATCACATTTTTTTAGCCTTCTGTAGACTCGGAAACGCAGCTGTGTTCCTTATTGGGGGCTTAACAAGAGACACAGAACCAACTCCAATCCTTCTTCGATCGGGAGATGTAGTAATCATGTCTGGCCCAGCGTGTCGTCGAGCCTATCACGGTAAGCCTTGAATACACCATCGTATTATGTTGACAATCCGCTACCCCAACTGTGCAGGTGTTCCGAGGATACTTGAAGACACCCTCCCCCGCCACTTTACCGATGATGATACTGAAGAATGGGCTCCGTTCGCAAAATACATGTCAACGACCCGCATAAATATCAATGTACGACAAGTATTCCCCAAGGGATTTGTACCAGATAATCTTTAATGTAGCGATCCCCATGCACGCTCCGAATGCAATAATTTGATATAGCCCCTAAATTAAGAACATAGGGGTTGGAGTAACTGTATAGTTCCTTGTTTCGCTTTCTCACGAGTCTCATTCCACCGACACCACCTACGCGCTCACCAAAAAGTAGATTATCAGTTCGCAGCCATGGAAAACGATCAGGTATGTCGCCCAAACGCCGTTCCAATGCGCCCATTCTAACTTAAGTGTGCTATAGGGTGTCCTCGTCGATCTCTACGTCCCCCGCAAGTGCTCTGCCACCAGTCCGTGTCCCATCTCATTATGTAGTAGAGTGAAACCTGACATTGAGATGCTCTTTGAATATTCCATCTATTAGACCGCCTCATCACCTCGAAAGACCACGCCTCTGTCCAGATCAACGTCGCTGACGTCGATGCCACCGGCCGTGCCCTCGGCACCTCAACCACATTCGCGCTCTGTGGACAAGTGCGATCGCAAGGAGAGAGCGATGATTCGCTGAACAGACTGGCTACCAAGGCTGGGCGTAAGTCGCATTATTTGATTCACGAGGGTGAAGAGTGCTAATGAATCGTGAAGTTCTCCGCAACGTCTGGTCATACCAGAAATAATTTCTGTATCAAGTATCCTTGTCAATTCATTTTGTTGCACGATCTATTGCGAGCTCAGCTTGTTACGGGCCACGAACCCCTGCTTGAGCCCGCCAATTAAATTGAGTTGAGATAACGCATTGAATTCTGTTTGAGGTCATCCGCGTAAAGTGTACCTCCGTAGGCTACCATGATACCAATCACACATGAGGGCTTCATATACACAGACCATTCACGACAGTTGATGTTCCCTTCTCTTTAATTTCACCTTCCATAAGCTTTCGTTGACCTGGAGAGTATTCTAGCAGCAACCACGTGATGCTACATCTGAATTCGTGGTGCGCAGTCTCGCAGCTGCCATCGCCGGCGGGACTTATATCTTATATCTTGGCATGAGTCCCAGCGATCCCGTTTCGTCCCCATCCTCGTTTGACGGCTCGCTTTCTACCATCTCCGTACGTTGAAGTCGCCTCAACTGCCCCAGTCTCTCTAATATCGTGCCTGCATAGTTCGACTCCATGGTTGAGATCAAGCGGTCGGATGTCCCTAGCTCGCCAGAATTCGTGGCGCGGCGCCCTGATGCTGAAGATGACAAGCATCGGCTGCTGTACACGCGCTCGAAGGTGTATGTGCACCCGACAGCTTATGCGCGGGACAATATCCCTGGCTTTGTAGCATTGGTGAAACGAGTACGTCTACGTTGCGCGCCCCTGAGCAGCTGTACATGTGCTGATTCGTCGATGTAGGAAGCCACGAATGCGGTCTATTTCCTTGCATGGATCCCGGAGAGTCTTCTGAATGAGAAGGGAGACGATGAGTGGAAGAAGTTCACCAAAATAGAAGAATCATCGACGCTGGACGAGGAGGACGATGGTGCGCCACACCTCGTCGTTATTCGCTTCGCTGACTTACCATCTTGTACGGTAGATGTCGTCTTCATCGACCTGCCAAACCATAGGCCGGAGTCGTATGCCTTCTCGGTGCCTCTCACTTCGATATACTCGCTCATTATGCATCCACCATCCTTGTCCTCGTGGTGTAAGCTCCAGACTGTCTTTCATAGCGACCATGCACTAACCAACGAACTTGCCTTGGTTCACAGACGGCTCAATGGCCATTAATCTCATCAACGGGGACACTCTGCCCACACTCCACTTCCACGATGACGAGTCGCGCTCATTCACTGCACCAACCCCTAAGACGCCTCAAAGCAGTAAGGCTGGTCTCAGTTCGTATCCCCCGCCTCCGACATCACCCTCGCCCCCTCCAAAATATAGCGGTTCATGGGGTGGCGACGATCTACTCAACAAGTTACGATCATTTTCGCATCTTCTTCGCTCTACGCTTCAGCCTTCTCTATATCTAGTCGACCCTTCAAAGGCAGATATGGAGACTCATACTACACAAATATTTGATGACGATGCTGTTGACGACATACTTGCTCAGTCTTCGTACGCCAACTCGCATTCTCCGGTCCCCGCCCACAGAAGGCCGCGCCCACTTTCGTCTTCACCTCTATCGCCGAATCCGTACTCCCAGCGATCCTCAGTTCTCCACAGGTCTCTTGGCTCTCCTACAAGCTCAAGTTCCTCACCACCGACCCAGGCCCGCATGGCCCTCCTTCAGTCTTTCTCAAATATAACCCGAGCGACGCGCCACGCCGCACAGAACATCCTCTCTCACCCCTTAGCCAAACCCATTGTCCCCCATCTCCCAGATCCTGTTAGAAGCTTAGTAAATGTTAATGGTGAGACCGAGTGGGGCAGTTGGGTAGAGAAGGGTGGCGTTGGAGAATTCGAGAGTGCACGCGTTTATCTAGCGCGATGGGCTCGTATCGTTGCCGAGGAGGGTGAGCGGGCACGTAGACGCGAAGCGCAGTCATTGCCTTCATCTTCAGCATCAAACGACGCGGAGGAGACCTCGTTAGGCGTCTTCGAGTTGTTGCATTCGGCGGCGAATCTGCCAACACCCAAGTCATCTCGCGACCCCGCGCACCCGATTGATGAGACCGCTTGGGAAGGGTGGTTTAGTAAAGATGGAAGGCCTCGCATAAGCGAGGAGGAGATGAAAGGAGAGGTGTTCAGAAGAGGAATTTCTCCACGCGGGCATTTACGACGCAAGCTCTGGCCGTTCGTATTGGGTGTGCATGGGTGGGATGTCACCTCCGCTGAGCGAGCAAAGCAGTGGCTGGAGAAAAAGTGACCCACTAACCAATCATTGAAATACGTCCATTGACGACCTCCCTCTGTTGCAGGCGACACTATAAGGGACTCAAGAGCCAATGGTGCGGTGTAGCTAAAGTCTTTGAACGGCAGGATGTTGTAGACGTACGTGGAAGAAATAGCTGACCCTTTTCAATCACATACTGACCAAGTACTATTCAAAGGAACGGCATCGAATAGACGTAGATTGCCGTAGAACAGATAGGACTCACCCACTCTTTGCTAGCAACCCCTCACCCAACCGGCCAGCATCGCAAACATATTCCATCTCGCCGCAAATCGTGGACATTGGCGCTCAGTCGCCCAGCAATGAACACGTAGATAGACTAGGCAGCATCTTACTCACATATAATTTCTACAACACTGAGCTTGGTGCGTCCGATTCCCTGTCTCTGACTCAGTAATAAGTCGGCTAACAGTTGGTGAAGGTTATGTACAGGGAATGTCGGACCTCTGTGCGCCGATATACGTCATCATGGCCTCGGACGACGAAGCGGAAGAGCTTACGTTCTGGTGTTTCGTGGAGGTGATGAATCGGATGGTACGTTAACATTCACAAACGACTCGCATTGCTTTCTGACCAGACTTTCGTAGAAACAGAACTTCTTGCGTGACCAAAGCGGCATGAAGAAGCAGCTGCTGACACTACAGCAGCTGATTGGCTTTATGGACCCAGAGCTCTATCGTCATCTCGAGAAAATCGATGGCCTCAACCTTTTCTTCTGCTTCCGGTATGTTTGCACTCACACTACTATGTGGAACGGAGGCTAAGCTAACCTTCAGATGGGTGCTCATATCGTTCAAGAGAGAGTTCTCCTTCGACGATGTATTGAAGCTTTGGGAAGTCCTGTGGACTGATTACTACAGCATTGATTTCGTTCTCTTCATTGCTTTGGCAATCCTTGAGTCTCATAGAGACATGATACTCCGTTACTTGGTCGAGTTCGATGAAATTCTGAAGGTGAGAGCATCATTGTTACTTCTCGTCTCAAACAGCTCTTGACTATTGTTTAGTATTGCAACGAACTCAGCATGACGATCGAGCTCGATTCAACAATTGCCCAAGCCGAAGTTCTCTTCCTGTCATTCTCTCAATTGGTCGCAGACATGGACCGACGGCGCGCTGAAGCCCTCGATGTCCCATCAAATCAACTTCGTCAACGCCATAACATAGGCAGCAGCGGTCCTTCGGGGAACAACAACGTCGTAATGCCCGTTCTGTCCGAAAATCTCAGATCTTTACTCGATAGCACCAGATAGAAGCAATCTTATCCATTGTACTTACACATATTGTACCCCACTGTCACATGATGCACTAAACATGAGTCTTACCATCTTGCGCAGCTACGCGTTGAAAGCAGACCCTTCGACGCTGCCTCCAACGGTCCTTTTCAGCCACGACGACCATCATCTCGTCGTGTTCGACGCGTTTCCCAAAGGGATATTCCACTTCCTCCTCTTACCGCGCGTCCAAGAACCGTTCTCAGCCGCAGACCTCTCGAATTTGCGCTCTCTCCTGAAGTGTGATCGTAATTCCGTTAAGGCAACATTAGAGCAATGGAAGGAAGACGCTAAAGTCGTGGTCAAGGACATCGAGGATGAGATGGTCAGCCGTTACGGGTTCAAGTGGGATATTTGGGTCGGTTTCCATGCAGTCCCCTCAATGGAGTGATTATTTTCTTGTGGTTCAGCGACGTGATAGTTGCTGAATTATCGGTCTGAAGGCATGTACACCTCCACATCGTCTCCTCAGATTTGTGCAGTGAGAAGTTGAAGCATAAGAAGCACTATAACTCATTCCATCCAAAACTCGGATTCTTCTTGCATCTCGATGAAGTTCTGTCCCGGTTCGAGTCGGACTCTTACTTTACCACCGTAAGTCCATATACAGCGTTCCATGACCAGTTTGCAATAAATCGACGCTAAAATATACTTTAGATGGCGAAACTTGACAAACACAAGTATGAGGCCCTGTTGAAGGAGGACCTAGCATGTTGGCGGTGTGGCTCGTTCCAGAAGAACATACCTGCGCTCAAAGCACATCTGCAGACAGAATTTGAAGACCTATCCAAAAAGGAGAAAGCAAAGCAGGCGAGGAAGCGCAAGTTCGAAGAGAAACAAAGCGCCAGTAATGATACCGAGGAAGAAGTGTCCAAGAAGCCAAAGACTACTACTGGCTCTGATCATGAAGCCGAAGAGTAGAGTATCCAAAAGTTGTCTAAGTTCCAAATTGTAACATTTACACGTTCCATACCCATACATCTCATCCTACTGCTCTGATGTTATACAATCTATGCGGCGGTGGCGTCAGGTTCTTCCGTAGCTGTGGCCTTTGACTCCTCCGCGATGGCGTACAAACGGTCAGCACGAGACCTCTCGCTAGCCTCGCGAATCGCCCAAGTGAGTTCGTAGGTGCGGCAGGCATCTGATGCAGGTTGTCAGCATATCCCAACGTGAGACAACATTACTATCTACCTTCGAATGAGCTAAGAATTTGAGACGCCTCTGGGTCTTCTTCGATGTCTTCGATGATGTCGATGAAGTTGGAAATCTACAGATGTTCAGTTAGGGCACTTCCGACGATGAATAGAAGGTGCCCCACCTCAGAGAAGAATGGGTCATCCTCAGGGAACCGAACTTGCTGTTCATGATCATCACCAGGTTTGCGCATCACCAAGACAGGCTGGACATAGGGATCGAGGAGCCTTTCAGGGGCGTCAACAGGAGATCGTAACGTTCAAGGGCACGTTCTTACTTGAGCTGATAACCGTCCGCGTAGACCTCAAGTTCACAACTGTAGTTCGCACCTTGGAGGGCGACGAGATGGGTAAAGGTGCCTACTGCACCACTTTCGTATTTCCTAAACACGCTTGTTGGTCACCACCAGACGAAACGCAACAAAAGTGATGGCAGACCAGGTAGCAGTAGTCACTCGGGGGATCCTATTCTCCGGCGCAATCTTGCTTTCATCGATGCGCATGTGCGATAGCTGCCCTGCATTCTCGTTCCATTCCAGCGAATGTGCGGTAACTGAAGTGATGTCGACTTCTCCGCCGAAGTAGCGCGACAGGTCACAGAAGTGGGTGCCCTGCTCGACAACGGGACCAGCACTTAACGCGATCATTAAGTGGGGTTGCTGGGGTATTGAAGTTATTTATACTGACCTTTTGGACTTGTCCCACCAATCAGGCTTCGCGATGGACTCATACGCGCACGCGTATCGGGCGATGGTGGCCATGACAGTGAGATTATTATCGTGGATGATTTGTTTCATCATCTGGACAGCTTTGAGGTATCGAAGCATGTATCTAATGAATGGTTAACAAGTCCAGCAATGGATTGAAGTTTATAACAACTACTAACCCAACTGAGCAGATGGTCTTCGTGTCTTGGATGGTTTTTGGCGATCTGGAATGACTCTTCTAGTTCATGGACCGGGCCAGTGGCAATTGGCTTCTCGATGAACAACGCAACACCAGGGAAGTGTTTCAGAATTTGCATTTCAATGTCGCGACCAGCTTGGAGTGTTCCACGGAACATGGGGGGACTCCCAACGATCATAGCTCTTGGTCGCTCCTTGGGTGTCATTGCCCTTACGAAATCATCGAGTGTCTTGTAGACGCGAGTGTCTTGATAAGCCGACACGACGAAGGAGTCGCATTTCTTCTGCAGGACGGCCTTCGCGCGTTCTACAGCAGGGTCAATTAGAGCGACGACCTTGAGGCGCCGGCCGAGTTTGCTTTGAGCACCGCATGTGAGTAAAGTACGCCACGAGGAGGGAGGATATAAACCCACTGCTCTAAACGGAAAGAGTGATTCCACGGTCCTTCATCCGAACCTACACATCAGTGGAGCAGATATTAAGGTCTGTGATTAGAACTGATAACGAAGAGGCGCACCAAACATAATGTTCCCGGCGCCGATGAAGACGACGTTGAAGTCGTCAGCTCCTCCGATATGTATCGTTCTGTGGGCACAGGAGTTAGGTCCTTCTGAATACTATGTACATCGACGCGATCGATGAGAGGCGTAGCCGATGCTGTATACGATGCGGTGCGGTGATCAAGAACGTGAAACGACGAACTTGTCCATCGGTATCAACCTGGAAGGGTCAATAGAAGGTCGGCGTGATGCGAACTCGGACGGTCGCCGAGACGCGATCTGGGAACCACGTCGGTCGGACATACGACGTTCTGAAGGGCGTCGGCTCGACAGCGGCGAGAACGGAGGAGAGTTCATGGTTCTAGACAAGGTAGAATAAGTCAGATGTATTCGAAACGGTGATCCAAGCAATTTACCAACAGTTTCTAATTCCCCGTGGATAGCAGATGTGATGGGGGAGTTGAGACGTAAGTGCTTCAGGGGGAAAGCTCATATAAATCGCAGCGATAAGCGCCCATATCATGTAACTTAAACCGCGTTTGGGTGCAATCCAAATAATAGGAACAGCGATGCAACAACGATGATAGCTATGGGTTTATCGATATCGCGAAGAATCAGAATCGTGCGTTACGACGAGCTTTCTCCTTCTCCAGTTCTTGACGACGCTTCTCAGCAGCTTCCAGCCGGTCTGACATCGCCTTTAGCTCAGCCTTCAGTTTCTCGTGCTCTTGAGTTAGCTTCATCACATTGCTGGCACGCTTCTGGACTTTCTCGGTTCTGGAATGTTGTGTTATCCTTTGTCCTCGAGGGTCCGAACCAACAGAATCCAAAACAGCTCGTCCAATGGCGGAGAATGGCGGAGCTGTAGATGAAAGCAACCAAGACTCACTGGACAGGTAACTCTGGTTCTGCAATAGACTCCCAGCTAAAGCCAAGGCCCGAAGTCGGGATCTCAGTTCTGATGGGCGACCAGAGGTGGTCGGCATCCCGCTCATCGCCCATGGTGACCTCTTGGGACAGTCTGGGTGGCTGACTTCTTAACCTGATCGAAGCCACGCTCAGCTCAGGTTACCCCTGTCCAACAAAAACTTGTACGGACCCAGTCACGTCGTCGTTACTAGGTGGGTTCTGCGTGGAAGAGTTCATGGCGGGTATAATACAACGCGCACTGGTCGTCGTGGTGGTTCGTGAGGAAGAATGGTGGTGGTTCGAGACAGAGTGGAATGATTGCAGCACAACATTATTGCCACATTGTCAAGTTCCCACGCCAATAACTTTCTCTTCAACCACCATCGCGATGTTCAACTTGGGCCATGCGATCATTGGTCTCTCGCTCGCATTTTTTCTGGTAGCTAGCTACACTATACTGCTGAGTGCATGGCTACCGCTTTCTGGAAACTTGGTATGGACCTCCCAGAGCGATAGCTACCGCACTTAATAATTTTGGGCAGATTCTCGATACCCTAGCACAAGACAAACACTACAAATATCTTGTGCTGTTGATGATACCCACAACCAGCTACTTTGTTATTGCAAACTGGGTTGGATGGCAGTACTACCGCAATTCATAGAGAAAACAACAAGTGGCACAAAATACTCCAGCTTACGCATAACGTGCAACGGACATACAAAACGACAAAGCTATGGACCCAGGAATAAATATCTCAATAAATACTGAACACTGTTCATCGATCATCCGCGACTCGACGGTGGACGCGACCTACGCCGGACTTCTTGCAATTCCTGCCATATCCGACTTTTTGGAGGGGGTTGCTCACTGGTGACGGAAGTTGGGGGACGTGGGTGGCGAACGGGACTACTACTCCTTGCGTCGCTAAACGGTGGCCTCGAGCGTATCGGACTGGGGTCTCTGACAGAGCGAGCTGGTCGAGAGGATATCACCGACCGGGTGGGGCTGGGGTCTCTGCCAGGGGCTGGGAATATGGGTGATCGGGGAGAGGCAGCATTTCGTGTGCGGGCTTCAGTTGAGAGAAGCTTCGCTATACCGTTTCGAGCGGTGTACGGTTTAGATAGCACAGTCGTATCCACACCCGATTCCGCGTCGCTATCATCCTCAATCTCTTTTCGACGAGATTGTGGAAAGGCTCTTCGGGGTGCCGACGTAACGGGATTCGACGATGAGGCAATTTGCCGTGGAGTGGATGTAGGTAATCGCAGATATCTTGCACGACTGTACAAAGTCAATTTAGCATAGACTTTACCGCCAGAGAAGTTACTTACGCTACTGCTTTCAAAGCAATCCTCGTTCGATACACTTGAAGCCATTTGGCAAGGTGGAACGATAGTACGGAATGCCGGTGCTTCTCTCGCGCTTCCTTCGCCAGCATAGCTTTTGGCATAGTGGCTCGCCATTTCCCCCAGTACTTGGATTTAGTATGCGAGGCGTGGAACCGTATCGCAGGCAGAGACTAAGAGATATGAGTTCATGAATCCCGCCAAGAAAGCAACCGCCCACTTTGGTTCTCGCGTGCCATATTCCGAAAGCACGGAATAGTAGATTGCGTTGAGTTTGAAGTACTACATCTTGCTCCTAAGAAAGCGCGTCAGCATGGATGGCATGAATGCCGATGGGATTTTTACAATGGGTCGTAACCGCTCGGCCTTGAAACGGCCCCTCCACTTATCCCAGATAATGGAGAGCGTTGCTAACTTCAATTGATCCTCTTTTTTCTGGAGAATGAGACGGCGATGTCTTGAAGCTCGAGCGGCAGCCAACCACCGATTATACACGCGTCGAAGAGTTTCTGCGAATCGGGTCAGCAGCTGCGACTGCCGGACAACGGTTCAACCCACCTTCCCGCTTTACAAATTGATAGCTCTCCATGAGGTTAAGTTCCTCAACGTGTCTCATACAGACCGTTTTCCATTTGTTGAAAGCATTGCTGGTAAGGCACCGTCAAATTTGCTGTATTTATTGGATAGATTTTCTCAACGTACCTCAGGACCATCTGATCGCGACGTTGAGACACGTCGAGTTCCTGGAGTTTAACGTTGATAACCCGATTAGTCCAGCGATTGAGTGCGTCAGACATGACGCGCTGTACGCATATAAGTCAATATGCTACCGATGTGAGGAGTAAAGAAGGACGAACTAGGTTAATAGCGGTAACTATCGTCTCTTCGGCAATTCTGTATTCTCTCGACCGATGGGCGCGTTGTGCCCACACTAGAGAAATATTAGCACAGCTATGAGGGCGAGATAAGGAAATGCTAACAGTTATAATATCTCGCCAGACGTTCCGTTTCCAAACCTTTCAACTGCTTCTCTCGTCGCAGCTCTGCCAAACGTTCTTGCCAACGATTCCAAGCTCGACGTGTTATGAGATGCTTTTCGACCATCCGGGCTTGCCGATGCCAGTTTAGTTTCTCCCGAAGTTGAGCACGCCATATCCGGAAAGCATTTTGCATCACTAATTTTGAATGGTATTGGACGGCGAATCTGTTCGTGCTCAATTTGCCTGTATGCGCTCTTTTCCACTGAAGCAGCGCGAACTTCGCGTCGTATGAATTTACACGCCGCGAGAAGGCGTCCGCTTTGGCTGTAATGCCGGCAATCAAAAAACAATAAGAGGCGGAGGAAAGTCCCAAACCTTCACGTTCCCGTTGAACAGCAATGGAGTTCTGCCAAGCTGCCCATGCTGCTTTAACGGCTCGTAAGGACTTCACTCGTTCCAATAGCTTTCCTCGTTCATGGGCTTTCCAGACGCGCATCACAGCCCTGAGCAAGATGTCGTCTTGACGGCCAAGACGTTTGTCGGCACGGGCATCCAGAGCCTACTAGACGTTGAACAAACCCATGCCCCCCGGAGAAATGAACCACTCACATGTATTCCGTCTCGTGCGGCCTTCCAAGAGTGTATTGCTCGTTTCATCACCATGGTGTCATAAAACTCGTCCGCGGTTTGCATTGTGTGCCTAGTAGAGGTGAGCAGAAAGCATAAGGAACTCAGGACCGACTTACATGCGCGATTTCCATTTCGTGAGCGCCTCAGCCATGATACGCACATTGACTAATTCTTCAACCGCCTTCTCAGCTGAACGTATCTCCAAGGCTCGCCTCCAACGATACCAAAATCCACTCAACAGGCGAGAATCCTTTGATTTGAGGGCATTATCCGCAATGGTATCGAGATGGTCCAGGCTGACGAGCGAGTCCTTCCACCGTTTGTGAAATCTCAGAAGTAACCTCTTGGAATAGTACTCGCGGGCGAGGCGAGACCTGTACGACTGCCGCCATTGCACCCAAACCTCTTTTTGCAGATTTGTCTCCCTCCTTTCTCGGATTATTTTCATCTTCTTCCTCATGTCTTGCCGCCATTTATTCTGGCGTTTCACTTTCAGTCTAGCCCTCCAGACGTCTAACATACGTCGGATGAGCCTGTTGTCAGAGATGGTAGCAATACGGGCATAGAGTTCCAATTTGGATGATGTTCGGCTTCGCCAGCATTGAAATTGAGTTTGGAGAATGATGTTGTCTCTTGCTTCGCTGATCTGCTCGTTGGTAGTCTGTTGTCGCACAAAGAGATAATAAACTTGCGGGACAAATTGAACGTGAAGTAGGGTTAACATACAATTATCCAATCAAATCCTTGCCTCCAAACATCCCAGCAACGTTCCTTCAGCCTCTCCTGGTAGAACCTATCAGCCTCCTCTTCATCCCGACGCATCTCTATTTTCTTCCATGCGTCCTTTTCGTTGATTACGCTACCCCTTCGCTGCCTGGCTTGCGCGACGGTCAACCGCGCAGCCGCAACACGATCATGAGGATCATTTACAGCCAATTTAATTGGCAAGGCCTTCTCAACGACTTTGCGCGTGGGATGAGGGGGCACTCTGGTAGAATATGACACTTGCTTTTCACTAGTCGGGGTATAGTACGACGGTGGTGTCGATGGACGACTGGCTGACGGCTCCTCATACCGCCTCGAAGCTCGACCAGGCGCAGCATGTTTAGCGGCTGTCGGATTATTTATCTGCAGGGGTGGCATGAGGAGGGGGTGGTTTCTGCGTTTTGATGATGTGGTCTTCTGTGCTCTCGGAAGTGAGGGCGGCAGACGAGGATTGTCGAAATGTGCGAGGGGTATCAAGGTATCGAGCTTCACAAATATCAGAAGCGTCGTGTGATGGTATAACACCATCATCCGTAGAAAACAAGGTGAAGGACTCATCGTCACGACGGAGAGTTGTGGTAGACCTCTTGACCGGCGGTGTACGGACCTTGCTCTCGAACCCGTTTTGGCGTTTCACCTCCGCCCATTTGTCCTGCCAATTTTTCCCCTTCAGAGTACCCAGTTTTAGGAGTTTGCCGTAGTATACAACTTCGTTAGGGTCCAGCCCTCGTTCTTGCAGGGTGTCGTTATATGCCTTGAAGACGGTGAGAAAAGTAGTAGCGTTGGCCCCTGCACGTTCCACTACAGCATCCAGGAGTTCTACGTCTTGAGGAAGAAGGTTCGCAAGCTCTGGGACCGTCAGTGTTGATGCGCGGGAGATCGTGCTCGACGCGGTGGTCAGGACCTTCTTCGTAGTTGTCGTGGGTTTGGTGGGGGAAGCTCGAGTGGGTTTAAAATCCAGCATCCGGCCTTATGTGGCCCCGAAATGTACACAGACACGCTCCAGAATTGAGGGATGGTGAAGAGACGCGAAACTAGGGATCTTGTTTATTGATCACGTGGGCGACTATGAGTCGTGGGAACAATCGATAACGGACTCAGAAGGGGCCACCAACTATTCGGAAGTGCCACCAACATCGACGCGATTTACTCGACAAAGGTACCGTCAAAATTCCCAGTTGCTATGGTTGAATGAAACGTATCGCTTTGATTTATATCAAGTAAAATACATCCAATCCTCCCGACTTTGACCAACGAATTCTTGATGAAGTCGAGTCGACAATCTCATACCTGGGTGTGCTCCTGTGTCTCAATATGATGTTTATTTGACGTTTCAGGATATGAAGATTTGTGATCCGCATCAGCGTGGTTCCCCACTTCATGAAGGGCATCGCCGTGTCGGCGGTGATTCTTGTGGACAGCGAGGTACTCCAGTGTTGCTCGGGGAAGAACTAGGAGATACAGTCAGGTATTTTTCGACATCATGTGCTGAACCGAACAATTACCTCGGTCTGAATCAGCGAACATCGACTCGTACACCAACACTGCTAGTAATGTGGCTGGTATGCTGGTGAGGGCCGCGATGGCTGCGTACGAGCCGCCGCTGGCTAGATGATACCAGCAGTTTTAGCTCCCTAGCAGTTTTGCGTACCGGCGTGACTGACCTTTGGTGCCGTAAATCGACAATGCAGCAAATCTGCCGCCAAGATCTCTGGCAGTGTTCGCGGCAACTAAAAGATATGTCAGGCGAAGAATATACCGCCGGTCAACATATACGTACGACCCATAGGTGAGAATCCCCAAATTACCATTGCACTGCGATTTTGTTTCTCATAAGCTGAGTAGGGATGTTCCATGGGGTTCTCACTTACTATGCGAAGCTGATGATCCATGGCGCCGCTTGCGGAGGTACAAGGACGTTCGTTGGGTCAATGCAAGCCCATATTGCCAAAGCAAGGACGAAATCCTGTGCCATACCATCAATACGGTGGTTCCTAAGCGGTTTATCCCGGGCACAAATACTCACCGTCACAAACTCATTGACCCACGTCAATCCCAGATGTGCGCCGGGCGGCGCGTATAAAGCCAAGATTCCACCCGTACCCGAGGACGAAAATTGTACGGCCTCAAGCCTTCCCGCGGCGGTGAGTGCTGCTTCTGCCGCATGGATCAAATCCCTCCATTGCGCGTAGACGAGCAAACACGCAATGTAGCCGCCCAAAATTTGGAACACAATAAACCTCGCCGCCTTCATCGGGGGAAATCCGCGGAATACAACCTGCGCAATTGAAATACATGGGTTAAAGTGGCCGCCCGATGTAGCACTGCATATCGACAATGCCAGTAAGATGCCGAACGCGTATCCAAAGCCGATCCCCAGCAGCGCTGAACAATGGAAGTAATTGGTCAGTACGAGAACGCACGAGTCGCACGCGAAATACTCACAACCAACGCCCTCCAACCCCAATATATTCCCAGTAACGAATGCCGCCGTCGCTCCGACACCTGTGGGACATGGGCATTAGTTGGGGAGGGCTGGCAACTACTAAGATCTCTTCATACCCGCCCACGTATAAAGGAACACCCCCATCTGTAGATATCGGTAAGACACGCGCTTCTGGAAGTTATTGTTTCCACTTACCGACTCTGCAAAGCATTCGATAAACCAATGCACCGGCTTAGAATGCCTCGTCCGTTCCCAAGACTCGAAGAGACGTCCGCGCGGCAAGATGTCGCCGCTGTAGACGATAGCTGAGTTGCTTGTCATGATATGTGTGCTTGAAGGTAAGGATGGAGATGCCTCAGTGCTCCAGATTTTACGGATCAAATCTACATTAGTTTTTATATCCCCAGTATTGTGGCGGATCTGTGTCGCCTCTTTGCGGAACATTCGGCCCCCGCGTACAGACGTATTTTAGATCGTACACGTGCGGTGTGTTCTTACTCATGGTACCTTATAATTTTATGCTTGCTTATCGGTCTGTCCCTGCGCAAGTTGCATGTGGGTGTGTGGGGTAGCATCGGAATATTCCACCCCGCAGCGTAGAGCGGGGATGGTGGGGCCCCAATGAGGGGACGGCTAATATGAAGCCCGTACAGAGCCCGTACTAGATCGTAATACGGGTCAATATCAAACCTGACGAGACGGATTTTGAGGCCACAGTGAGCAACAGTGAAACGATCCAAGATGTAGGTTAACCTTCGCCCGACGATTGATTCTTGGCGAGGGTTTGGTACCTCATACTTCGCCTGCCCAGTGCCTACAGGTACGTCCGTCTGTCAGCGTCTACTTGGTAGACGCGAGAACACCCAATCGACTGGGGCGGACGCGGACGGACGGACAGGCACAGGTCATCGATCATCAGGGGTTTCGAGCCCAGGGTCGTTATAGACATAGGCAAATAATCATTCTGAGTGAGACGCCAACCACGTGAGTCTGGTCCTGTCTCAATTGGAACTCGAGATGATCCGGAGTTTGCCCAAGTCGAGTTTAGTCAGTTTTGCCTATTCAAGTCCAGTTCAAGTTTAAACCCGAGTCGAGTAAGTCACGTGAGCCATGTAATATTTTCTTCCATGTGGGCGCTTGTGCAAGCGAACTGCATCTCATCTCCGTTTCTAACTCATTCAATCCCAGACGGGGCGGAGCTCTCCGTGTGACCTCGGACGGGCCTGTTTGGGTCTGAGCGCAAGTTGGAATCAGTCCCGCATCAAACGAGCCAATGCCATCAATCTGTTTGTTTGTTTGCCACTATTTTAGACGAAGTCCTGACCGTGTAGAGGGTGAAGCTCGTTGCAAGAAAATGTAAGTAGACTGCATGTTTAGATATAATGTCGTGCTTCTATTTCTGGCAAGAGTTCTAAGACCAGTTGTAGGCCATCTGATGGTGTCCATAAAAGGACATGAGAGCGGAGATTTAATTAATTTTACATTAATGAGTCAGGACTCTTGCAGGGGGTAAGCGTCGCCTTGTGTCTGGTGCACGCTCTGAGAAGTACTAGATGCCGAAAAAAATTGTGAACCTGCAGAGCACATTTTCATCCTACTTCCGCAGTGCTGGAGCTGTGCTGTGAGGGCGGGAGTGGTGGTCCTCGCAGACTTGCCAGTTCCAGCTCCGAGGCGCGCAGGGACGCTAGGGAAAGTCTGCGGGGCGGACATGTACAGTCCGCCGGGACTTTTGACCACGTACGATCTTCCGAGAAACTAGCTAAGACAACATATGATTTTCCTGACATATATTGTATTCGTCATATGGATTGCTGGAGACACAAATGTACAATGCGTAATACAAAGGACAGCGAGACTTTATAGGAGGGTTTCCGTCTAAAAATACACCCGCAATGCCGCACTAACAAGGGATTCAGTTGGGCAATAAGGGCATTTGACGCGTCTGAAACCAGGTCAGCGATTGACCGCGAGTGCAGTGGTAGCTTACTTACCCCCCAGGTTTGTTGAGTTTCTGCAAACTATCCTTGCTAATGACATGTCCACAAGTCATCATCATGGGAGGATTCTGTTCACTCGACTGCTCTTTCGAAACAGGACAAGCGAATATAGAGTGATATCGATTCTCCGGTTGCAATGAGATTTCGATCTAGAACTCGTTAGCATCGTCGCGTGATCTTCATGCTCGCAAACCTACAGGGAGCTCATCCGTCTGACTCCATTCACTCTTCCTTTCTCTCATAACCTTTCGCCCTTTCTCTATTCGCGCCAGAGCTCCTCCTCCGCCAATGTTCCCCACTACCCGCAATGGTAGCTGCCTGCTCATGCCCAAACTTGCACAATACTCTTTCGCGAATAGTGGCTCTAGGTCGAAATGCAAATTTGGTGATGCGAGGTCCGCGTATGGTGATTCCTGCAAGCGTGACAATGGCAAATATGCAATACAACCGCATAGCCGCCTGAATTCCATTATATGGTCAGGGTAGAACGGACGCAACGATTTGTTGAGGTAGACTATAGCGGGGAGGACGTTGGGAGGGTGCGATGCAAGAAGTAGCCGTATATACTGTGAGCGATGAAGGTTGAATTCTAGAGGAGACGAACGCTCCCGAAGGAAGGTCCGTTTCTGTTGCACCCATCTATGGTCTGTGTGAGCTGGTGTCCACGTTCACTCAAGAGGAAGGACATTACTCTAGTGCAGGCGTGATGTCGTGGTTTCTCAAGGCTTTCAATATCTCGTGCAATCCAACGAACTGCGACCGAATTTCCGGAGGGATGGTTGCATCAGACTCCTGTAGCAGTGTCGTGGTTATCAATGTGCCCTTGATTCAAATAACGTACATGGAGAAACGTCTCTGCTAGATCGAATTGACCCGTCCTGAGGAAGTGCAGGGCAATGGTTCTCTCCAGCGCATTCACAGAGTCATTTGAAGTAAACAAGTCGGAATATGTAGGGAGCGGATTCGTGAATTTCTGCAGGCAACGTTAATGCATCTACACGCCAGATACCGAGTCCCCATACCTACTTTATCTAGGGTCTTCCCGAACCTCGCCAGAGAGGAATATATCTCTTTGTGGCGATCGTCTACGTCTTTCTTGCATTTCTCCACTGCACCGGGAAGCTGCATGATTTGGGATACGGGTGCTTCCCCGGTTTCGCATTGGGCCTTGGTATTACGCAGGGTTTCTAAGAGGGAGTCAAGCGACTCTATCATGGACGGCGCCTTGCCCTTCGAAGACGAAGAGCTTGCTATCTTCTCTATCTTGTCGATTTCCTTCAGCAAGGCATCCATGGTGCTTGATGTAAGCGGTGGTAGGAATTCAAGGTGGGATCGGCGTGGCACGTGATGAATGGAAGTGCTAAACATTTTTTGATCTCGAAGCTCTTTACTTCTGACTTCGCCGTGCCCTTGCCTCAAGATGGCTCAGTTCCTCATTGGAGATGAACTGGGCAACATCAAACGATTGCAATACAACCCCAATCCTCCCAACGCCGACGATCCCAAAACAACGATAAAAACGGTGCTCAATGGATCTACCTCTACCGCTTCGATACAAGCTTTGTCAACTTCGGGGGATGGGGATTCCAGGATGGTGTGTATCTGCAATATGGATCGTGCTGCTGGTGAACGTTTAAGCGTGATTATACTGAAGCATAGGTCGTCGCCGCACGCACAAATAAAACCGTACATGTTTACAAGTGGAATGAAGACGAGGCTTTGGAGGCTCGATGCTCGTGGTCAGAGACACGAATGAAGCCTGAAACGAGATTCGTTGGCCTTGCATTTTCAAATGAGTGGGTCTCCTGAGCGTTTGAGGGTGATAAAACTCATAACCCATTCAGCACTGTGTATTCTTGCACGTCGAATGGGGCGTTGAGGAGGATAAGCCTACCAGAAGCCTCCTCAGCCGATCCAACACCAACACACCAGCTCGCTGCGCTTCCTTCGAATCTTCACGCATGGCGAATGTCACCTGATAGCGAAACCTTCGCGTACGGTGGAGACGAAGTTGATCTATCTATTTGGAACGTAGAACAAGCATTTGCGGGTCGTTCTAATTTCAAAAGTGATAACGCTACGTCCAAAAAACGCAAGAGAAACGCCGAACTACTTCCAGGGGAGATATGGCGAGCTAATAACGTCTGTCCATTATGCTGCTATATATGAATTTACGTGGCAAACCGTTACGCATAGGTTCCAAATGACCATCTCGGCCTCAGGCAGCCTATTCGCATGTCGTCCCTCACACACCTTCCAAACACTTCCCCCACATCACCTTGCTACCGGCACACAGTTCGGAGATGTCCGTCTCTACGACACAAGAGCAGCTAGGAGGCCCCTGTCCAACTGGAAAATCTTCAAGGATGGAAGTGGTGTAAAGACAATAGAAGCTGGGCCATCCAACCAGTAAGTCAAACCGCACGTCCCTTCTACTGCCGGTAGACTGTCGTCCCCAGCCAGATCTTCGTCAGCGATAGTCAAAGTAGGCTCTTTGCCGTGGATATAAGGAACGGTTCTGTGAGCTATGGTTACAAAGGTATCATACTTTCTCATATAGAGTATTGCAAAAGCTAAGACGTAGGACAGGCATAGCAGGCGCGGTATCTTCAGTCGCGCCCTCGCAGTCGCTGATGGCATCGGCTTCTCTGGATCGTTACGTCCGCATTCATAGCATCTTCGCTCCGCCACTTCAAGCTGGCAAAGCCCAAGACGAAAAGGGGGACGTACTAGAGAAGCTTTTTGTCACAAGCATCCCTACTGCTATCGTTTGCGACGAAGAGGCGATGTTGCCGGCAGATGCAGAGCATCAGGATGAAGACGAAGATGATGACGATATTTGGCAGAATATGGAAGGCGTTGATGACGGACAAGATGAGCCCCAATCAAGAAAACAACGTAAGAAGTAGAATACACAGTTGAATTATGATACCATAGTGTACGCATTTATGATACTCAAAGAGCTCAACGACGACGGTTTCCTATCTCGCTTTTCCAGGTATGAGCCTTTTCGAAGCCGTTCATTCCCAATTGATCTGTGGGCAGTAATGAACAGCAAATTCACACTGCTAAGATACATCTTACAGTCAATCATGGTCTTCTGAATTTCTTCGCGAGTGGTCATGACGAACGGACCATGTTGGTAAACCGTTTGATCCAGAGGTTCGCCCGCAATCTAGGTGGTCATCGTGCCGTTAAACATTATTAATATAACAAAAGTATCCAGGGTACGACGCACGACAACAAACTCAGTCCCATCTTGTCCTGCGGCTAACTGCACGCCGGTTTCTCCTTCTTCATGTGATAGGACGAGGGTGTGGAAGGCTTCATGAGGGATAGTCTCGGAGCCAACTAACACTGATCCTTTGATAACTAGACAAAAACCTGTTAAGGTTTCAGTAAGTCGATGCCGATATAAACTCACCGTAGATAAATGCCGTCCACCCAGATGCTGTAGACAGAACGTCAGAGAAGGGACCAATACTATTAGTACTACACTTACGAATCTCTTGGAAGATTGAAGGGCCTTTCTTGTTATAGATGACATGGAAGAACCAGTTACCCCCGTGAGGTCTTACTGGGGATTCGACGCCGTAACTTTTACCACTGATGACCTTGATCTTGACTGGTCCATCCGGGCCCTCTGGAAAAGCCGTTGGAATCCTGTAGATCGACGTCAACGAGGCTTTCGGCGAGGGTGCACGAAATTTTGGCTTACTCGTTGGGGCCAAGTTCCTGGTACGAAGGATCCTATAAAAGTTAGGATGAGAAACATATCGAGATGATAGGCTGGGGCAGGATACGTACCACCATTTTGAACTAAGGGTGAAACGCAGATAAGTACACGGGCATCCGTTACATAGGTCAGATGATGGCACACCTCCTTGGGAAGATCAATCCAAAGCTGCAGGCCTCTAGGGTCGGAGGCACCATCTTTGTGCACAGGCATTTCGGCGTGGATAATGCCTTTGCCGGCGCACATCCATTGGACACCTCCAGTTTCTACAGAGAAGGTTGAGATATTGCGCGACCGAACAATAAAGAGGGCATAGCGTACCTATGGTACCCTTGTGACCAGCAGAGTCTTCGTGCTGACTTTTCCTATAGATATGTTGACCATGGTCATGTATTAAAAAGGAGTATGTGGATGCTCACCCTTCCAACATATAAGTGACGGTGGCTTGCCCACGATGGGGGTGATCGGGAAACCCCTGCGTGTCTCGTCAGCTTTACCGAATCGTTACAAGTCCCCTCTTTACGCGTACCGCGCCTTTGGAAACATGGAAATGGTCGAGCATCAGGAAAGGGGTCAAGTTGCGAAGGCTCATCGACCCAATTGACCGCCGTACAAGGGCACCAACACCCTTTCGAATTGATACCGTCAGTTCCTTCGAATCCAATCCCGAAGGTACGTCCACACCTCTGGTGTCTCAACTGCCAGAACCTTCTTGATAACGTGTCGGGATACAGATGCGAGGGCCATATGATCGTCGACTGAGTGCGAAGTAGGAATTATACGATAAGTGAAATATGCTGCGATAGCGACCAAGATAGAGATGCTGACGCTTTTATACATGGAGGAGGAAAGCCCCCTAATCGTTGCTGGCCGTGCATGACAGAATCTTGCCTGATCTGGCACAAAATACTCAGCGTCGGTCATGGTCGGTGTAATCACTCTAGTCACCGCGGATGACTAAAGATCATGATCTTGTGAAATCTAATCACAAAACAAGTAATCTACAGAGAATCCCAGATGCGTTGCAAGCGTGTCTGAGGCCCTTTTGCCTTTTCATGCATCAAATATTTCTCTTCTTCGTCATTAATTTGTTGGAGACCGGAGACCAAATCCACGTGTTCGGATGGAATGACAGTGGTCTTATATATGAGCTTGTATCCGAGCCAGAGAACGAAAAAGGTTGGGACGGCGATGTATGACCTGCAGAGACATTGATTAGTACCGAATTCTGAGTAACATGAATAAGCCCCACGCACGTTATAAATGTATCGGTCGTGAAAGGGAGGAAGGTGTCGAATCCCTTGAATAGAGTGATGATGCCAGTTACAACCAAGGCGAACCAGCTGCCCCATGGCTGGAAAGGTGCCTTATATGGCAGCGTGTCTCTTGAGATACCCTGGGCTTTGAGGGCTTGCATGAAGCGACTGGACAAGAGGTGAGCTTAGTGTCAATTGCAAAACCCGTGATCAAACAACGTACATGTGTGAGTATGAAACACACATCCATGTAATCGCGCCGAACGTCGAAACAAGGTTGACGAACCAAGTGAAGACTAGACAATCGTGAGTCAGGGAGTAGATACAAATGCATAAAGTCTTACCTCGGGCACTGGATGAACTAACGTTAAGGAATACAAGACCGCAGAATGCAGTGCAAAGAATCAATGCGGGGTATGGGACACCCATCCTATTGACTCGGGCGAAGATTCGAGGAGCCTTGCCCTCGACAGCGAGACCGTAGAGCGTTCTGGAGCCGATATACAGATCAGAGTTGGCGGCACTCATTACAAAGAGAAGGATGGCAGCATTAATAACATGGTTTAGTGTCCTGATTCCGACGAGAGTTGTGGCTGTCATAAAATATGTCAGAAGGGGAAGGATAAGTTTAGACTACGGCGCATACCAACAACGAACGGCGACGCAGCAGCGCCTGCCTTTGACTTAGTGGCTACAAAAAGGGACTGAAAGCAATTAGCTGAGAAATTCGTCAGACCCGGTAAAACTCACATTATCTGTGCTAGGCACGACAAGGCCTGGGGGGGGAATGTCAGAACGTTTCTGGAAGTAAGGCTGTCTTGGCTTTCTCACCGATTACAAATACACCTCCTACCTATGCTTGATGAGCGAACGATCGTTGAAGCAGCAACGAGATAACATACATAGAATACGAGGATACGATAGAAAGTTCTGCGGATAGCAATGGGAATGTTTCTTCTAGGGTTTTCTGCTTCACCGACGGTGACCTGATTAACGAGCAATTAGTTGGCGGTTTCCGAGAATATGGATACGAGGCAAGACATACACCGATCAGCTCAGTACCGATATAGGCGAATAGGGCATTGGTCAAGGTACTCCAGAATCCCAAGAAGGTGGCCAACTTGTCGTTCTTAACTTGGTTTAATAGGTACTTTCCCATTGGCCCATAGGGCGGTTCCCAGTATCGGAACCCAATACGATCGTGTTTCGGATTGCCACCCAGGTCGATGATGATGCCCATAAGAAGCAACCCGACCAAGGCAATGACTTCATGGTCGTGTGAGACTTGTTTTGCTTAGTAGTGCCATGGCACACACACCTTTTATACTGGAGAACCAAAATTCTAGTTCACCAAACACCCGAACGCCCAATAAATTGACGATAAAAACTACACATAGGTGTTAGTTCACGAACATTTGGAGCAAATATGGCTGTATCGCACTGAAGGCGATGAAAATAACTGTGATCGTTTAGTTCAAAGGACAGCAAGGATATAATTCACTCGACTTACCCATCCAAATAGCAATATGAACATGCCGTGTCCAGTATTGTATAACGACTCCAGCAGCATTGATATTATTGGGTGTGACGATAAGCTGCGGGCAGCAGATGAGATCAGCTCCGCATTGGACGGAAGGAACGAACATACATATTTCATGAGGTAGTTCCAACCCATGGCGAACCCCAAAGCTGGATCCACGAAACGTGTGGCATATCCAGCGAACCCCTTCTTGTGAGGAAGGAATGAAGCCATCTCTCCGAGACCAACCATTACGAGATAGCACACAAATCCGACGAAAGCATATCCCAGGAACAAGCCTAGCAGCCGAGTCAGCATGCAAGCGATCAATCAAGAGACATCCGGACGACTCACCCAGAGGACCACCTCTGGTCAGAGCTGTACCAGATCCGATAACGAGACCTGTACCTACAGCGCCCCCCAGCTATGAAGTGTATTAGGAAACAAGGGAATCAGGGAGAAGCAAAGCGACGTACGGCAATCATGGAGATTTGCCTTGCTTTGAGGCCACGGTGCAGACTCGCCTCCTGTGGGGGTTCGAGGAGATCATCGTCGTAGTTGTTGTTGCCGGCGACAGTACTAGATGATCCCTTGACATTGCGCTTCTCCTCGTCGAAATCCATAGTGTATGAGCTGGCTAATGGAGGAGAAGAAGGGGGAGCGTGAGCTCTCGTAGAAGCACCACAGGGTTTTTGTACTATGGGAGTGGATAAGCCCCGCTTTGATGGAGCACATGAATATGCTTTTTGCGTCTCGTCAAATGCGGGTGGAAGGTGGCACTTCGTGGTTGATAACATAGGCTATACTCTGTGCCAAGCCTTCCCCAGGGCACTCGTTCCCGTCGAATATTTAGGTAAGAAGCTTGATGAGTCGCTCCGAACTGCTAGTTCGCGAGCAAGCCCCATCCAAGATTACGCTATTCCTGATACCGATGGCGACAAGCAAAGTCTCGTGCTGCAAAGCATGAAATTCCAGTGTAACGGAGGTATATTGCAGTCGTGCATGGATGGAGAAATCGCAGTGAACGTGAGTGTCACGATCAGAGGCAGGCTCCTAGAACCAGCACGCGTCGTATCGCGAGTTGAGCTCCGCAGTCTTTTATCCGACTCCCGTGAGAAAAGCTACAAACAAAGGCAAATACAACTTAAGAGCTCGAACTCGCGATAGAGCGGCTGGCAAGACTGTCGTAGACGCCCATCTGACCCTTAGCTTGGCTCACTTATCGTACTCCTTAGCTACTCTTATCACTCGTGTTTTTTCTTGTTTATTCGAGTCCGTTTATCCGTTTTGGGTTACTTGACATTTCTGCTTTTTATCAACTATATTATTTCCGCCCAAATGCCTTGAGGTCATGTCGTCGAGTAACTGGACCCATGAACGGATCCATGACGTACTCAATAAATATTTCCACAAGCGGGCTTGTTGGTTCCAGATCGAAATGGCGAAAGCGGTATACGAGGGATATGATGTCGTGGGTGTGGCAGCAACGGGATCTGGCAAAACAATGTCCTTCTTTGCACCACTTGTCATGGCAACTGCTGTAGATATGCAACAACGAGTTGTCTGATATCTTCGCTGTCAAGTTGTAGGAGCATCTCAATGATTGTTGGAGTGTACCAGTGAGCCATCTTGCCTTGGAATGTGCTCACAAAATCAACTTGAATCTCCCTTATATTTTATTTTCTAGGCTGCGTGTCAGATTAGATATGGCTGCGGACAGCTGCTGCAACTGCGTGCCCGATGGCTCCTGTGCCCTAGTACTGCCCCCTTAGCCTGCCCCTAGGTACTAAGCTAACAGCTTAACTTGAGTCACGAGACTTATGGCTTATGACCCAAAACGGATAAACGGACTCGAATAAACAAGAAAAAACACGAGTGATAAGAGTAGCTAAGGAGTACGATAAGTGAGCCAAGCTAAGGGTCAGATGGGCGTCTACGACAGTCTTGCCAGCCGCTCTATCGCGAGTTCGAGCTCTTAAGTTGTATTTGCCTTTGTTTGTAGCTTTTCTCACGGGAGTCGGATAAAAGACTGCGGAGCTCAACTCGCGATACGACGCGTGCTGGTTCTAGGAGCCTGGATCAGAGGAGCACATGGACACTTCAACTAGCATCCGAATATCTTCATTTGGTAATGCATGTATCTGGGCGCCCATAGAGCGCCCATAACTACACGTCAACTCGTCAAGTGCAAACTCAGGCCTCAGGGCTCACAGCTTGTGCTTTATCTCCTTCTTCGCGATTCTCTCAAACTGCTTTCTGGGCCGACCACTAGCAAATCGTTCTGCTTGTGCTATGCAATCCATCAGCATGGGTCCCCCGGGTAGCAAGGGAACGCTGGGAATAGCCTTCACGCAATAGAACCGTGTCGAAATGGTTTTTTCTCGTCTAGAGCTGCCCGAACTAATCGCTTCGCCCCGAGGACGGCCACTGGATCGAGACCCTGCAAGTTCTCCAGCGTGTACTGCCTGACCGCAGCATGGAACCCTCCGGTGGATTGTTGAGGGAATATTTTGCTGCAAACATCGGTTATCAGCACTTGGCATGGAGTAGCTGATGGAGATAACTTGCTTGATGAACCGAGATTCAAGGAGTTCGTCAGCTGTCATCTTGCGTCCCCATATAAGCGCTTCGTTGCCTTTTGCCCACCCCGCTGAACAAGCGACGGTGGGCTCAGGGCAACGCGTCAGGACCTTGTCAAATAAATGCACTCTTATTCACGAAGGTGACGCTGGATCCGGCCTCAGGGATTATACCTAAAATCAGCATTTAGTGATTGGGTGTGCTTCTTTTAACACAGGTACGCACCAAGGAACGAGAGGATAACCAGGCGTTGGGTAACGCGTAGATGAAATCGAAATATCCCGGGAATGCTGGATCTGTATAAGCGCGGCCCAAAAGGAGACTTCAATCGTGCACATACCCGCCGCAATACCTTGGGAGGGTTGCAAGTAAATCAAGATCAACAAGCGGTTGCAAACCGGACGTACCCATCGCAGGTCCATTTAGCACCGCAATGAGGATCTTGCTATGTGATGCGAACTTGCATACGTGGTCAGCACGCGGCCCTTACGCGTTCTTCTGCACTTACGGCATGTCCACAGTCGAGGTGTGATTTAGAGACCTGGTTGACCAACGCGTGCCGGACGGTTGTTTCAACAGGCTTAGAGCCCGTGCTCTCGACATCCGTGCCACTTCAAAGGCCACACGATAGTGAGGCCTAGTTCACAGCCAAAGCAACAATACAGTCAGCTTACGCGCAGAACCATTTCCCGGTAGCTTTTGTGAAATAATGAGTTTCTCTAAACGGAACGTGCATTGCCGCCCACCTTGCCAGATTGTTGCAATCACATCCTCACGCTTGTCGACCTCTCTAAGAGTATTGGCGAGCTTGTCGTAATCTGCACGAGGCCAATCAGCATGGCCTCACGGTCAATAATCAGAACAAGGCGCACCGTCTGCAGTAATCGCATTCAAGCTTCTGGGACGGTTCATTGTGATAGTCGCGATGCCCTGGGCAACGCTGAGAGTGACTTCGCTCATGATTTATCAAGTAGAAGGGAAAGGCAATGCAAGTCCCCGATTCCCTCTGGGGTGTCGCATTTAAGAACGAAGGTGACTTGGAGTGTGGGGTAGAGTGCACTTCCGGGCTGCTTTATTGCCGGAAAAAGGGGGTCCCGGGAGTTGAAATACGCCACACATACAGAACCAAAAGGAAAATCATATACAAGTCATCATTAGAAATCGTCACGACCACGATTCTAACAGTTTCTGAATAGCCTTCGCTAGCATTTCATCCTTACTCTGAGCTCCCGCCAGTTTCTTCAACACTTTCTCTATAGCCGGCTGTAGTGCTGTCTTCATGCCTTCAACAGAATCTGTACCGGGGGTATTGCGACCAATTTGCATGAGCAGAGCGCAGGCGTTCATGCGAACCTCGACAGGGAAATCGGCCTGGTTATCTACGTTTCTCAGAACCGCTGCGATCATATCTAAGGCATGTTGTGGCACCACGATCCGGGGTGGTGACTTCTTCTGTGACACATTGTCTCCCTCTTTCTCCTGGACACAGGCGTCCTCAAGTGTCGACGTAGGCTCAATGATTGCTGGATGAGATGGCGAGGCCTGTTTGGGCAAAGTGACCGTGAGTGATTTCCAGACGAGCAACGCTGTGCATGGTACATCAGATATGGATAATAGGCCATAGTAGTCCACCTACCGCCAGAAGGATGCGTGCTCAGTAAACTGAGAGCGACAATGCCTTCGTTGACAAGTAAAGGGAATTTACCACTCCGTGTGACAAGATTAGCTAGAGGCTCGGTGCACTCGGGGGTGCGCATCTTCTCCATGGCGGTCTGTCGCTTTTGTTCATCAACCGTCTGCTGCACATTGTCTGAAGCAGGGCTGGGCGCAGTAGACCATATTGACTTGATAACGTTGACCAACACTCGTGTGCCTTCGCTTTTGACGGCGACAGAATCTGAACGCTTGATCAAGGCCAGCAACTGGTCCAAACCAGAGGCACGGGAGCTGGAATCCGGAAGAACCAATGCATACGCATTCTGAACTGCAATAGAACGGGTTAAGTGCTTGTAAAGAATCATCCCATGAATATTTGTTTCGCTCACCACTTGTATTACAGAGGTGCTTAACGACACCGATGGCCCCAACTTGGACGACTTCGACCATGGCATCATGTTGTTGGTCCCACACGCCGCTTCCAACGATAGCTTCTATTATTCCAGCATTTCCAAGTTCAACGGGTATAATTGAAGTTGGCGTGGCCGACTGAGAAACGTTCTTGAGGAGACCAATTACGGCATGTCTGAGCTTGATGTCGCTGTTAGGAGATAGCAGATTCTTTGACGTTAGGACAGGGGCCAAGCTGTGAGGTGGTCGGAGTAGAACGATAGCATGTTTCTCTGATTACACCGGTAAAATTCTAGCCAGGTAGGCAATAAATGAACGACGAACCTCGTCTTGCCAAGTTGCCTAGAGCTAGACAAGCACAAATGGCCAAGTCATCCCGGTCAATGGCGGATTCGTCTGCCGATTTCTGTGTCTTCGTAGAGACATATTTCTTGATCCACCCTACCATCATGCATACGAATGGTCCGCCAGGTTGCTCAGGATCTGAATCGTCCCAGAGGACATCGTCGTTATGCTCTTCACCAGCTACTTCGACGATGGTCTTGATTACAGCAGCCTTACAGATATCGAAAGCCCGTTCCTTCCTCTTGATGTCGGTGGCATCCCATCCTAGATCTTCTCCGTACCATAACTTCGGATAGTTGCCCTTCTCGATGAATTCAAGCATGACAGAGAGGCAGGGCACACCACCATGCTCCGCTGGGAAATTGTACCCCCGAGCCAGGGACAGGCGTACGTCTTCGATATCAAGCGAGAGGGATTCGAGTAGCATGCATGTCTCCGCCAACGACTCCAAGTCTGTGTCAAGGAGCCCCGCACGTGCCTGCAGATCAATGTCTGAGACGGCGTCTGATTTGTTCGCGTCGGGGATGAAGGCTTGCAGCGAAGGGATGAAGAAGGGCAGCACATCAGGATTAAATACTGTAAGGTCTTTGATTTCAGCCGTCAATACCATGTTTTCTGGTCGGAGGGGGGGGGGACCAATAATGGCTCACTATCGTCGTTGTTTTCCCGGAGTTCGGATACGGTCCTCCACGCCCATTCCGAAATTCCACTGCGTAGGTCCCAAATGTCCTCGTTGTCCGATGAATGAGGAGTACGTTTCCATAAACCAGGGGGATAAATTGCGACCGATAGCCTCATAATAGTGATGGCTGCCTCTAGAGATATCAGCCTGTGCCTAACGGGATCTACAAAGCAATTGTCGAACGAACACGCGGAGGGAGGTGGAGGATGAAAACTTACTGTACCCGAGCGATGCGTTCAGCAGAACCCCAATTGCTGTCCTCACGATCTTCAGCTGTGATACGCCCAAGTCAAGGGGCTCCGTGAAGGGAGGGCCTAACACCTTCTCGGCATATCCTTCGAGGATGGAAACCATTGCCTGAGGAAACCCTGCTTCCAGGAGGTGCCCTCTGTTCTCGTCTAATGCTTGGATTGTCTGGAGTGATTCGATCACGCAGGTTCTGAACGCGCACCATGGTCCATGCACAGATTAGCCCCTAGTCGTAATATCTCGAACAAGGTGGCAGAATCCTCTTCAGAGGGAGTCATGGCCCCGTGAAGGCATAGAGACACCAATAATGTCAGCGTTTGGGGGAGCTCTGTCTGGCCGACGACGGTATGGTTGTCTTCTGCACCAAAGTTCAGTACTATTACAGGCCGTCCAGCGAGATAGTACCTGGGGTATCTCTGACTCGCAAGGCATTAGCCAGCTTCTGTGCAGTCTGTTCGATCTCCTTCCAGAGGTCAGCTGTATCGGCTAATTTGAGCTGAACCAGGAGTTCTTCTAGTTGCTTTTCTAGCTCAAGGCAGGAAACAAGCGTGGTCATGACAAATGCAAGCCCACGTAAAGAGGTTTCAGCGGAACGGGCGACTCAGCGCGGTTGGGAGGCGATTGTGAGTGAATGAGGGAGACATGGGCGGTCCGCCAACTTATCACTGATCTAATCTCAATGTGGCTGTGCATTTCGACAATTTACCAAGAAAAATAGTCGGACAGCGAGCGTCCTCGTCAATCCTCGTCAATCACGTCAACTTCTTTCAACGCCAGTACAAAGGAGCACTGCCATGCTGAACGACAATCCTGTGGGCCTCGTCAAGTGCCTTTACGACTTCCTCTGGCAAAGGGCCTTTGGCGCTGTCCAAGCAGTTCTGTTCCAACTGGGCGGCGCTGCTTGCTCCCAAAATTATACCATCTTCTGGAGTGAGTACGGAATGATGCTGGCACCAACGAAGGGCAATATCTGTGAGGCGTAGTTGATTCTTCGTCTAATAGCCGTGTCAACATCGCGACACCAACTATTCTTGGACAAACTGATACACTTACGGCAATAGTCTGAAGTTGCTTTACTGCGTCAAAGTAACCGGACTGGAGATACCTAGAACGGTACATTTTGCCCATATTCGCACTAGAATCAAACCGGCTGCCGGGCTCAACTTCGTCTGCGGCTGAGCTGACCTTGCCGGCCAGGAGGCCACCGCTATTACGTGGTTAGTCCAACAGGGATCGATGCAGGTGGTTGTTTGCATACGCTAGTGGGTTGTATGCGACGAGACGAAGTCCGAATTTCCGAACACATGGCAGAAGTTCAGGTTCCATCTCGCGGGTGATGGCATTATACATCCTAAGTTTAACGAGATGATCACAGGCAAGTATCAACCAAGAATCGTATTGCACTTACACCTGGTATATCTTGGGTAGCACCCAGCCCTCAGCTTTGCAAATACCGACTATCTCTGCGACCTCCCACGCGGCGTAATTACTCAGCCCAAATATCTCACTACAAACATTTAATCAACGTTAAATTACAGTAGACTGTGCAACTCACAATAATCCCTCTTCGTAGAGCTTGTTCATCTCTTTTAGTGTGTCTTTGAATGGTACGCTGCGGTCTGGGGCGTGGAGGTAGAGAACGCGGACCTTCTTCCTCTTGAGCAGCACCAGAGAGGCAAGGAATGTGGCCCGAAGCTTGGCGGGCGAGTGGTCGCCAGGATTGGTAGGGTACACTCTATAGAGACACATCAAATTTGTACCGAGTTACCACGATGCAACATGCCGTACTTGGTATCAATGCTGGCATCCTTCAGATCCAATTTCGAGAGTAACTGTGGACGATATTAGTGTCCCTCGACGGGTGCGTAGGGTCGGATGATGCAATCACCTCTTCCGTAGTTCCTTCAGCATAGACACGAGCTGTATCGAGCTCCTTGCGGCCATGGCTGAAGAATACGTCTAAAATTTCCTGGCAATCTTGCTCCTTGGACGTGCGAACGCCATTCTTCCCCTCAAACCCGAAGGTCATGGTTCCCTAGATCAACATATAACTGAGCCCAATCTAGCCCAAGGTATGTATTATCACGTACAAATAGTAGTGGGATACGAGTGGACATAGCTGAAGCGCTGGCAATAATTTGCAACAAGGAAGTAAATAGTCGAAATTGTGAAGGGTTGCCACATAATCAGGCGCTCATACCAAAGATCGTTGCTGATCACAAGTTGACGCCACTTGTCACCGTGGGGGGTGCCAGGGCGCATGCTCGACTTGGACAATGGCCAAGAAGAAGAAAGCTGCTGCTCCCCGCGCCATGACTCCCCCCATACCCATTTTAGATAATGCTGAAGATGAAGACCTAATGAACGACCTATTGGCTCAACTCGATTCGAAAGACAATTCGATGGACACTGAGTCGGCGAAAGTGCTCAATGACATGGAGCTGAACAAGCAGGCTGATAATATCGACCGGGACAATGCTAACGGGAAACGCAAGGATCCGAAGGGACGGTTTATTGCTCGTCAGGTCAGTGCGAATCGTTGCTGATGCATCATACAACGAGTCTCATCACTGGTAGGCCAGAAAAGCTGCGGCGTTAGCCAAGTCATATGCACCCGGCAACAAAGACGAGGATGCTAGACTGGAACGCGAAGCCAAGGATGAGGAAAAGGTCATCAACAAAATCTGCAACGACCTAAACGTCCATCTCCACGAGGTCAACCTTATTTGCACTATAGGTGGTCATGGCATAGCACTGATGTCCTTGCATTCAGATTAACCCTGATGGCCATTGCTTGTTCTCTGCGGTCGCCGACCAGCTGGCGCTCCTGGGCGTCGTACCAAAGCCCCAAGCCACCTACGTCCACGCACGGAAGCAAGCTGCGGATTATATGGCCAACCACATCGACGAATTTATCCCCTTCCTCCCACCCCCGGGCGACGAAGATCGGCTGATGACTCAGGAGGAGTATTTCAGCTATTGCATGGCCATGCGTGATACGGGGGTGTGGGGAGGCGAGCCAGAGATTCTGGCATTGAGCAAAGCGTACCATGTATCAATCCACGTCATCCAAAGCTCGAAGCCGTCAATCGTAGTCCACGAACCCGAAGACATGCCGCCCCCGATACTGAATGGGCGTGTGGTGCGGATCAGTTATCATCGCTGGATGTACGGGCTTGGAGAGGTCTGGTCCATTCTACTCCTACAAAGAGAAATAAACGTTGAATCGGCAAATGCTAGCACTACAACTCTCTACGTCCGAACACGAGCTTCTCAGGTGCACTGCAAGCAATCATGCCCTGACCAACGATACCTTTCCTTGGGAATCCGGGTGA
This sequence comes from Pleurotus eryngii var. eryngii, assembly GCA_029467805.1. Lineage (NCBI taxonomy): Eukaryota > Fungi > Basidiomycota > Agaricomycetes > Agaricales > Pleurotaceae > Pleurotus > Pleurotus eryngii. The sequence continues at coordinate 3,718,256 of SZVJ01000012.1, forward strand.
CTTTGATTAATATAGGTGGTGTCCCAGCAACGGCATTAGTCCATGTATCTTATTTGTACAGCAAGTTATCCAGACAACTAGAACAACAGGTCATCAATGTCACCATTTCTGCCAGCCCCCATGGGACGCGGTTCGTCAGTAACATAGCCGCCAAATGCTCCACCCAAATTAGCGTAAGGGTCGTTCGATTTGCTTGGGGGGGCGCATGATCATCGCCGTCGTCCCCAGCTTCATCGTCCTCTGTCGGGGAGCTTATTGACTTAGGAAGTTCAGGCTCGGGCTTCGAAATCGTGACTGGTGGGGGTGGAATAGGCGCTTCTGGATAGTGTTGTTGATCCGTCATCGGTTCTACGGGGCCTGGGCCTGCTACACGCACAGTTGTTGGAAGGTGAGGTTGTGCCAAGTGTACGAGGACAGCGCGAGAATGAGGATTCAAAGCAGGGCTGTCTACCAAAGCTCTGCCAACCGCATTCCTTATGAAAGTCTGCGAAATCATTAACAACAGAATTCTGCTATCAAGCACGACTCTTCCTCACCTCAGGATTCTTGTGGTATATACTTCCCAGAGTGCCAGTGTGGAGCAATAGCTGATCAAGAGCACCTCGGTCCATCCGATCGGAATCCGTCGTTATTGGTGGTTTCTCTGCCAGAACGATTTCTCCTGCTACGGCGGGATTCAAAGCGAGGAGTCTCCAATACATGAAACCTCGATCTCGTAAGTCGGGATTGTCTACTTCTTCCGTCGCCCACTTGAGTACTTTGTGGACAAGTGCCTTCGTGGTTTCGGATTTGGATTTGTAGATGAATAACTTGACAGCTGCGGTCAATAGAGAGAGCTGAACCTGCGGGTACGTATATATTGAACGTATTCATTAACCCCAAGATAAATAACCGTACCTCGACACTTTCATCCAAGAAATTATCAAGCAGTGCGTCAAGTAAATCGTCTGCATTTTCTATGCGGTCCGCGAACTGGCCGAGGATCCAGATCATCGCGGCACGGGCTTCTGGCTCGTCCAGAACATCAAGGTGTTCGCACAGTGTAGGGATGATCCCTTCGTATTTCCCGGGATACCGCCGGAAGATGTCCTTTATCACGATGATGGCCTCTTGCACTACGTATGTAACCCCGGTGTCGATCAGATCCAAAAGGGCTTGTATGCAATCATCCGCGGCTGCTTCCACCTTGATCGCCAGTCGGCCTATGGAGCGAACCGCTTTGCGAACGAAGTCGATATCCACTTCTGAGGCGTATCTAGTTTCACGAGAACAGTCAATGCCCCAATAGCGAGCCCAATGCCAAGTAGACCAACTCCTGGAGTTCAGCAAGCACCTCTTTCGCGTTTTCTGCTCTGGCGAGGCGATACATAATTTCCAGTTTCGCGAGTTTGACGTAGATAGGGTCGTTGTATTTGCAAAAGAAGACTTTCACGTCGTTCTTGAGAACAGTAGGCCGGCGTTGAATGATCAGCAAAATATTGCGCAAAGCAACATACTGGACCTCTGGACCTGAGGACAGAAGTGTCACTGTATATTACATTGTCAGCATGATATTGCATCTAATCAAGTTGATAATAACCTAGCGGGGGACCCATTTTCTTGCAAATGTAATCAATTCGTTTCCGATCATCCATATAATTCATGAAATACAACAATGCCTTGATAGTGGTGAGAACCACTGCCGAGTTGGCATGCTGGAGTTGTACGATGATACGCTCTGCAAGCAAATCAGCATCTGAGTGGGACTCCGGTACATAGCGTAGTAGAGAGTCGAGAATATATATTTGACCCCATCTGTAAACGCGTGTTTGAGACGATCAATTTGTTCATGAGATTGTACTCACTCTGAGCTTTCGCCCAAGGCAGCCAGGAGCCTGTGCGCAATCGAAAGGTTGACCTTGAACATCACGCCATCCTGCCGATCTCCAATTTCCGTCAAGGCTGCTACGGCGTTGGACACCACGGTAGCGTTCGAATCTTGCAGCAAGGCTCGCAGCAGCTCGACAAATCCCCCTTTCTCCGCTTTCCGTGGATCGGCGGTATAAAGTTTTGCTACACATATCGCAGCGGTTTTCCGGACGTAAGGGTCGCGATCCTTTAGGCAGTGGCGTAATGTGTCTCCGAGAGCATCTGTGACAACGGGTATGGGTATATAGGACATTGTGCGAATAGCTAACGCGCGTATAAGGGGATTTCGGTCGTTGCAATCCTGTCTGCGGATGAGTGCTTCCACTATAGACGCCCCGAGTGGAAACTCACCTGAAGAAAATTGGGTATAACGAGATGTATTTGATCAGGTTTTGAACGTCCATAGCTGACGAGGAACAGGTAGACCACTGGAGCCATTTATCAGTTGATCGCAGCAGCACGTCGTGTACGGCCACTCACTCTTCTTGATTTCCAATAGCGGCGTCCCTAGACATTGCACGACATCCGTGAACAGCAGCGACACTTGGAACCCACGCATCAGCCTCCTCATCCTTTTCACGATGTAGCATGGATATACCAACTATCGTTGCCCATGGTGATGTTCGCCACTATCTTCTTCAGAACCGTCTTGCGCTTCACGAATTTCTTGTCCTTCGCTTCTGCCGCCTGCAATTCCGTTCGGAATTCCTAACCATCACGCAAGTTCAATTACAGTGCGGGATTTGGAGCGCTTTGTACTGACCTCGATCTTTCCGCGTGTGAAGAACTTTGCATCTTGTCCTGGCGTCGACATGGCCGTCGTCTACAAGCTCATAGATCAGTGGTGGTGGTAATTTATGTAAGACATCATGATTGCTCTTCCCTAAGCGCCGATGACAAATACGGTACGACTCTATGCATCCTTCTCGCCAATACAAAGTTCCCAATGTCACTCCTTCTCCTCGAACATCTTTGTCGCTGTACCTCCACCCCACCGTAGATGGTGCCCTCAAAGAACTTAAGTCTGTACACCGTCGTCTGCAAGTTGCCTGCGCAGAATTTGGAAGGGAGCTCCAGATCCTCAATAAATTGTACTACAAGGGCTACAACCAGCATCGGCTTGCTTTATTCTGGAAACGAACGGCAGAAATACGAAAATATGCACGACGCGTAGATGATGCAGACATTGCTTCAATAGCAGATGTCCTGCGACGCTCATTCTTTGGATCTGAAGCTCAAGTCAAGTACATATACAATGCCGTCGCGCGAGGGAGAAATACACTGACACCTGCAAAGCCCAAAGATATTGAGGGGATCATGGACGCATCTACCAGACCGAGAATCTCTGCTTTCTTCATTGAAAAGAGCGAGCGATTATCGCCAATTGCTTGACAAGGTACGCATATACGCGCTGGACATCGTACGAGCTCTCTAACCCGACATCGTAGACGCATGAACGGTTCGTGAATGCATACCAGTAAGGAGATCATCGTGCACGATGAGAATATCTCGAATTTAAGCATTAGTGTAGGCATCTCAACATCGCAATGCAAACGGGTGCTTTCATACAACTCCTCGTAGTCCTCGCAGCCGTCGTGTCGAGAATGGACATCCTGGTCGAAGAAATAACCGATGCCCTCGAGCTCATGTGCAAGTCCGGCCGTGACGTCATGAACGTCATTGATGTGAGTCCTCATAATCCTTCCCGCCATCTGCTGGGGAGCTGACTTATATTCTCAAGCCCGCCTCGGTCATGGAGACGCGTCCAACCCACTTGATGCCGGGTGGCAACGACGTCCCCACAGCAACGCCTTCAATAGAGCAAACTGATGTAACAGATGAGGATTTGGGTGATGTTCTCTCAAGGCCATCAGCACCCGCTTGGCAGGATAATCCCCCTCCACTTGACCCGAATCAAGCCCTCTTGTCCGTATACCAAGACACTGAAGGTAGGCATGCCCCGTTCCGATTGGTGACGCCTGTCCAAGCTTATTTCTCTAAAGTTATTTCTATCACAAGGACGGTCGTTACCGTGGCATCGAACGAGGCAGCTGCGTCGCCACCTGAGCCGCCGCGCCAACAGAAGGCGAAGAAACCCAAACGCTCGAAGCGTGATGAGATCGATGACATCTTCGGTTTCATGTAACTTAAACATTTGAGGCACTTCTGCGTTCCCATGCCATAGGACTACATGTTTTTAACCCCGTTGTTTCATTCAAGAGGGTAGTACAAGAAGCTTATGAAGGCCAAATGTACTCGGTAAGGTGGCGTAGACCACGATAGGGTAAATGCAGCAGTAAAAGTAAATAGTAATGAAAATAGTCCACGAAATCATGAACAACTATCGACAAAAAAATATCAAAATGGTATCCACGTAAATTAATCTATCAATGGAACGCCGGCACCGTGCAGGTTGTAAGTTAAGCAATGACACATGCGCAAGAAGTTCGTACACACAACTGAATGTCTAGTAGCATTCCCTCGTCAACTAGAACGTTTACAAAGCGAAGAAAGTAGCAACAGCGACGACAGCACCAATGAGGAAGCTCGGTGATGAGACAGAGATGGCTCCGCTCTTGGCTGCCACGGAGGATGCAGGTGCTGGCGAGCTGACTGACGACGAAGCTGCGGGTGCGACAGACGCAGCTGGCTCCGGTGTGGCAGCGTTGTTCAGAGCAGCACGGATGTCTTGGGGGATCATCATGGGGTTGGCGCCAGCGGAAGCAGAGTTGATGGAACCATCTTCGTTCATGAGGTCGGGGTTGGCGGCCAAGACAGTACGCATGTACATGACATTTTCAGCGACGAGCGGGCGAGTCCAATCGGGCATGTCCTTGAGGTTGATACCGCCTCCCCAGGTAGAAGCCTTGGTACCTTCGCACTTGGAGTTGGAGTAGGCAGCCATGGCGGCCATGTCGGAGCTCTGGAAAGGATGGAATCAGTATTGCCTATACATTATTCCAATCGGAACGCCCACGTTGGAAACCATGCTTTGCATCATACCGCTGACAGACGTGGGGTTGTTGAGTGCGCTGGGAGGGTTACTAGCGAAATAACAATTAGATACATCAAACTCAAACTCTGGGCGTGTTTCGCTCACATGATACCGAACATGCCCTTCTGGCAATGGGTAGGAGCAGCGCAGTAGAAGTAGAGGGGGTTCGTGTCGTTGATAACTTGTGTGACTAACGACGTCGAACGTCAGAAAAGTCTTCCTCGGGATAGAATGATACTTACAAACGAAGTCCTTGACTTGGAGGCCCGAGGCGAAGGTAAGAGGGTCGGCAGACTTGTTGCACGGTGTGAGTTGAGTTCCCTTTGTGACGGTATGGTTGTTGGCACCCCACATGAACTTAACGGTGTCGCCGACGGACGCGTTCAAGGCGAAGGGGATGTAACGGAGAACACCTTGAGACGGTGCGACGATGACAGTGTGAGTAGCACCGGTGCCGGTGCTGCCAGCGTTACCGCTAGTAGCGGTGGGCTGGTACTTGTAGGCCGGGGCACCAAAGGAAGCAATGCACTGGTTGACACAGTCGTTGTAACCCGAGTTACCCCAGTTCGAGCTACCTGAACCGTAGCTTGGAGGAGCAGAGCCATAGCTAGACGAGGACGATGAACTGGACTGCGAATCCCAGCTGCCTCCATACGAGGCAGCAGAAACCGTAGCAGAAGCCTCAGGAGCGGACGTAACAACGGATGTTGTCTCGATGGAGGAAGAAGCCTCAACGGTAGCGCTCTGGACAGAGGCCGTGCTACTAAACTCAACTGTTAATGTCGAGACCTATAACAGATCACGTCCGGACGTACGTCAAGACTGCAGTGATCGGGGTGCCGTCGGGTGCGGAGACGGCGGGCTCGTTGATAGCGCTGTCCGCGGGGCGGGCGGCAGCCAGGCCGGTGAAGAGGGCAGCGGCGAAGAGAGGCGTGAAGTTAACCATTGTGAATAAATGAGAGAATTTGTCGCTGGACTATTGAAGACTATCTAAACCTCGCGGAGGAACTGCTCGAAATAAGCCCCTGTCAAAGAGGTGATCTGCAGGGACAAAATCAGCGCACGGCAGCGGAAGGTACGAGGAGGAGCATACCAACGATGTACGAACGAAAGAAGGGCAGTCGAGGATCAACTCTCGACTAAAGGCGGAGGGGAGTGAAACGAACGAGGAAGAGGGGAGAAGAACGAAGGGTGGGAGACATTGACTTCAATTCTGCGCGTATTTGAATGTTGCCCAAATCGGAGTCATGGTAACACTTTGATTGCCCAAAACATTGGGACAGTGACGGGTGTGACTGTCACCGGGTGACCGAGCCAATGACAGCCCTGATGCAAATGGTTTGCGATTGATGTATCAGCGTGTTTCACTGAGCTCGGAAATCCATCGCCTCGTCAAAGGGGTTGTTGGCGGAGTAAGTCGAGTTCTACTCAATGCCCATGAGACCAGTGCTCGGGAAGCGCGTACCAAGAAGTATCAAGAAAAAGTTTCTGCTGCCCAGCATCTTCACTCGTCGTCAAATCGGCTTGTTCGGACGATACTCAGAGGCGACATCACATCCGTTGTCAAGTAGGAATGAGGAATCATCTGGAATCATGCATGCCCTCCATCAGGCACTTTCCTTTTAGCAGGCCAATCAGAACAACGCTCACAAGGTTATATTTTGCACATGTACATACAACCACTGGAAAAAAAATTCAAAGGTCCAGACTCTGCAAACATGGATATCATTGGAGCATCAGTCAACGGCACCATCGCACAGACTGTTCATCAACCCGCGTATCATCCCTTTCGTGCTGGTCTTGATGGTAGGCCCATACGCGGGACACGTCGCTCACCATCGTCTGAAGTAATATTACGGCGACCATCCACACCGCCCTGCGGAGATCGTACACGACCACCCAGTGGGGAAGCATCAGAACTATCACCCCCAACAGCCCCCCTTCTTGCCTGTCGCATGGCTTGCAGGCGATCCGTTGCCCTCGATGGGCGAGCTTCATTTCCATCCGATCCTCTAATAGTTCGAGGGGCGAGAGAGGACGTAGCTGCTGCTGTTTCGTAGACATCTCGCAGGCTTCGTGGCTTCGGGGGTTCTTTATATGACGACGCTCTCGGATTAGGGTCCTCATCACCACCCTGCCGATCCTCACGTTTAAACCGTCCGCGTTCATGAGGCTCAAACAACCAACTCGGTAGGTCAGAAGGGTTGCGAGCTTTAGCAAGGTGGTATGCTTTCATTCCCCGCAGCAAACGAGACTCCTGCCCAGGTGGTGTGTCTATATCAATCATGGGTCAGGTTAGGAACGGAGGTAAATGATCGATCCAATCGACGTACATTCGCCGGTATATGTTGCGATGCTCGCTGCCCACGTCTTGCTGACATTGATAGTGAGGTTGCCCGCAGCAGCAGCAACACGACTCCAAACAGTGGACCCGTCTCCGTCGGATGAGTGGACGCTATAATCGTACGTTGTCTGCGTACGACGTGAGTCACCGATAGTTTTAGTGACTACGAATCTATGAGTACACTTGTATCCTTACCTTCTCGTGAGTATGAAGGTTCGCCTTCGCCTTTAAATCCGGCATTAGCTCCATCATCTTCGAAGCTGGTCCGTGATGATGCATATCCCGTTTCCCCTTCGATCCGGTCAAAGAAAGAAGTTGATGAAGCAAAGGAAGATGCTGATGATGCTGATGCTGACGCAGAGGGGACATGCCTTGGGCGAGAGATATTTCGCTTCCGTATGGGCATTGGAGGAGCCGGGGAGCGATTACGAGCGGAGAGTGCGCCCATGGATTTCTGCGGACGTATGGGCTGATGGGGTGGAGCCGACGCTACTGTGCGGCCTCTAACGTCCTCCGCACCTGACCTCTCCAGCGAGGCCGCCCGCTGTGTGTGTCTCTGGGCCGTCGGGCGCGCTCCTGCACGCGGATTCGACGGCAACCCTCCTGGTCGTCCAGAATTTCTCGCATTCATTTGGGTGGAAGGGTATAATACACGATTGTTTAGCCAGTCTAGCTGGTCGGGCGTTGATAAAAGAGTGAGGGGAGGAAGCAAGGGGCGCCAACAACGGTAGCCATGATCTCTCTGGCTGAAATTGTTGCTGTGAGAGCGTAGCGATCACACGATCACATTCGATCAAAAGTTTATGTCAGCGCTCCGGAAATAGCACAACGTAGTTAATGGGTGCAGTAGACGAATCCAAAAGGTCACCCTCCAGGAGGTCACCTTGTTCCGCAATGTGTTGTTGTCTTGACTTCACCTCAATGAATTAAGAGGCCGGGAATACTCTCGATTTTCTGATCTTCGGCTGCAATCGTCGCTCATATGCTGGTTTAGCAACTCGTCTCCGGCCCCTAGGAACGTTGTTAACGTTAATCGCCCAAGTTGCTCTCCTAATAGCAGCGATCCCAAGAATCGGTTGCAGCTGACTTTACTAAGGGACACTGTAATCTACCGCGCAACCTTTAGTATCAACTAGACATCTAGTCCTGAGGTATACAAAGGAAAAAATGAAACAGAGCTGGTAGTATAGATTTACGCATACCCGAGCTGCTATGTTTGCAATTTGACAGGAAGCCCCTGAATGTCTTGCTCCATGTGACCTCGGCGGGAATTTGAACCGCGCGGCGCTGATCGCGTTCCAAGCGCACTAACTTCGCAACAACATAAAACGGACTCGAGTGAAGACGCGCGAAGGCAGCGCACTGCGAGTACCAGAGCTCTTAGTCGATGTCAAGCTGTTCTGTCACTTGTGCACGACGGTGGGGATGGATGTGGCTCCCACTCGTTTCCCACATGTTCTCCGACTCTTAAAGATCATGGACACAGTTAGTAGTACCTCACCCACGATTCAATCATGCTGTCGACTACTAGAAGCTCTCGCCGACTACAATTATGCTTGACTACTCTAACGCGGAAGATGAGCTCCACGACTCAGAAGGATAAGTTCAAGATTGTTGTCGTAGGGGCAGGTACGTAGATCAATCTTTCGTATGACCGTGACTGATGTGATGGTTGTGTAGGCACTGGGGGTCTGACTGTAGCAAATCAACTATATGACCGCTTCAAGGCTGCCGGGAAGGCTTTGAACAAAGGGGATATAGCTATTGTTGATGCTGCTGAATATCACTACTACCAGGTCGGTATTGATACAAAATGTCTCCACTCATGATTCTCATCTTTGATCAAACTTAAGCCTGGATGGTGAAACTTTTCAACCCCAGTGTATTATGTGCGCATGGGCTAATGAATTAAATGTGTAGGACGCTGGTCGGTGCCGGTTTAAAGCCGAAAACAGATTTTCGGAAGCCAGTCGCGTCCCTGATACCCAATTATATATCCCATATCACAGAAAACGTCGCTTCCTTCGACCCACCCAGGTCGGCGATTGCTACTACTTCTGGACGACAGCTGTCGTATGATGCGTTGGTGGTCTCGGCCGGCTTGCAGATCAACTGGAACGCGGTCGAGGGCTTGCCCAAAGCCCTTGCAGATCCAACGTCGGGGGTATCGTCAATTTTCTCGTATGATACATGCGATAAGGCATGGAAAGATATTGATGCCCTGCAAAGTGGTCGAGCCATCTTCACGCAGCCCTCCGGCGTCATGAAATGCCCTGGTGGTGAGTGGAATTATTAACAACTACAATATTGTTGACCGATCGTCTGGGTCAGCGTCACAGAAGATCATGTGGATGGCATGGGATAGATATCGGACGACTTCCCGTGCCGATAACGTCAAGGTCAGATACTTTACAGGAAACCCTGGCATGTTCAGTGTCAAGAAATACTCGGACGCCCTGAATACACTGCGTATTGAACGTGGAGTTGATGGGTATTTCCAACATAATCTAGTCGCCGTCGATACCGCGAACCGAAAAGCTACCTTCAAAAAGGAAGACGGGTCCTCCATCGTTGTGGATTACACCCTTTTGCATGTGACACCTCCAATGGGCCCGCTGGACGTATTGAAGGGCTCTCCGATATCCGACGCCGCTGGATGGGTTCAAGTGGACAACGGCACGCTCCAACATGCCAACCCGGAATACAGCAACATCTTCGCCTTGGGGGACTGCTCGTCTTTGCCTACAGCCAAGACTGCTGCTGCGATTACTGCCGAAGCGCCCGTCTTAACGGAGAATCTATTCTCCGTGATGGACACTGGCAAGTTAAGTGAGGCGCGATACGATGGATACACCAGTTGTCCGGTCAGTATTGTGTCTATCGAGGTCACCAAGAATGAACGGTACTAATTTTTGTGTACCTAGTTGTTGACAGGCTACGGTGAGCTCATGTTGACAGAGTTCAAGTACGGATTTGTTCCGAAGGAGTCCTTTTCATCTTTCCTTGGGGATCAATCGAAGCGCAGTCGGTACGTAACCTACTACCTTATAATAGTCGTAAACGATGTTTATAGCATAGCTCAGGCTGTACTACCACTTCAAGAAGGTCGGTCCGAAGCCGCCGTGTATTTATCATGTTACTCATGTCTCCCCTCCAGGACCTTTTCCCGTGGGCGTATTGGAATGCAATGGTAGGCCCCCTTTTATGCGCCCCCAAAGCTTAGCAGCTCTAACTCTATTGTCCAATAGGTGAAGGGCAAGTGGTTCGGAACCAACGCCTTCTGGCGGCCGAGTTTCCGAGTCTGAGTGTGCCTTGTGTGTACTACTTGACCAGTAGTCGTGGCCTCGGACATATGCTTGTAAACTAATATTGGTTTCACCCAAACTCATGTATACACTATACTTTTTTGCTCTCCTCAGCGTTGCGCTGTACTGAGTGAACTTACGAGGAAGTAAGCTTGGCCACTTGTCGAAGTCAAGTCACGTTGCGGCGCGCAAAGGTTCCCACGGCCACACGTTGATGTGGCGCGCTGTCTGAGTTGTCCGAGGGTCATTCAACGATCGCCACCATGTCTCGCCTGACTGCAGCGCAAATCATTGGGCTCGGCGAATATCTCAAGCCAGAGTTCGAACCCTCGACGCTGACTGTGTCGCAGCTCCTTGGCGTGCTAGGGTACCACAACATCCCTTATCCACAGCCTTACACGAAGCCGAAGCTCATTCAGACATTCAACGATGAAATCAAAGGAAAACGCAAAGAAACTAACGAAGGAAAGACTCAAGAAGGAAAATAGTATTGCGAGTGATGATGGTATCACAGACGGTATCACTGGGGAACCCGTTGGCGGGCGAAAGGTATGTTCTTCGGTGGAGTTGCGGGAACTTGATGCAGATAATGCTAGCAGCGCGCACCTGCACCAAGGAGGTCTTCACGCCGTCTGTCGCGTGCGCCAGTGGAGCCGGAAGAGATAGAGCTTCCTCGACCTGATCCAGTGCGTCCAAGCTCTTTGAGCCCCTTGTCAGTAGACGCATAACACAGTTTTAGCCGAAACGTCGAAGGTCTTCAGCGCAGCCCATCCTTGGTGGTTCGTCACACGGAGCTGCACGCGCCCCTGCTGTGGATATCTTAGCCGAAGAAAGTGAGCCAGACGAAGACGAAGAAGTACCTGTACGCAAGGTTGTGAGGAGTAAGAAAACTGTTGGTGCATTCCATGAGATAAGGCGCCGATCGTATAGTGACTATGTATTCTAGGCACAAGCTGCAGGTTCACAAGCACGTCGCGTGTCTCAACCAGTCCGTCTCCGATTAGTGCGCTGCTTGGCCGATGATTTTAATTGCTTCATTTTTACTAGATGGCAGAAGAAAGCGGATGGGAAGATAACAATATTTTCCAATCTGGAGCAGAGTCTTCCCCCGCACGTCCGTCACCAACTAGGCCCAAAGCGGCCCGAAAGAGCGGGATTGCGAAGAAGTCGCGTAAGTCCATGTCAGCGCCTCCGCAGATTCAGCCATCACCTTCGCCGACGCGTCCACGGTATTCGAACGATTCAAATTTACCTATTTCTCCGCCTCAGTCGAAATTTGAACCACAATTGCCCTTGGATGTCTCCCGAGAGACGCGCATCATGGCGTCAAGGATGTCACAGACACTTGGATCATCGTCGAAGAAGGCCGACGTCGTCGTTGCCCAAAAGCAGGAACAATCAGACGACGAGCTGGACTCCCTCGGCCCGAACCACGTTGGTCAGAACCAGGTGGCAAAGCAAGAATTGTGCGCTCCATATGGTAACGAAGAAGCCATCGACGAGCAAGTGCCTGTCAATGACGGAGATGGTGTTCTAGCGCCCTCGACTCGTGAGGTCGCAAGACGACGGCCGGTAGTCATAGAGCCTACATCAAGCTCCATCGTGTCTCGGCTCTTCACCTACTTACTTGCCGCAGCTTGTTTGGCATTGACTGCTAATTACCAGTCCGAGTCTGCACCGATTGGCTATTGTGAGCCTAGAACACGTACCAACTCTGCGCTGGAAGTCCACAAAGCCAAGATAGCGGACATGGGGTCGTGTCTGCCGAAGAACATCTCTCTCTCCGAACTACCGGAATTTCTGCTAGAGCACTTTGCGCGCGATGATCCTACCGATTGTTCTCTGTCACCTTTATTCGCTCTCCCACATCCCACAACGTGTACCCCTTGCCCAGAACACGCCTTTTGCACGCAGCACAACGTAGTGTGTGACAGTGGCTACCTCCTCAAACCCCATCCGCTCGTGTTTTTCCTCCCTCCTGTATCCTCGCCGTCTTCCATCAAAATATCTACTTCATCACCACCATCAGATGTGGCTTGGAAGATCGTATCTAAGCTTACCGACGGCCTTCCATTGTTCGGCAGCGTGGGTTTGCCCCCGAGGTGTGTGGAGGATCCTCGCCGGAGGAAAAATATTGGTAAACTCGGAAATTTGACGCTACGGCGTCTAGGACAGGAGAGGGGTAGGAAGCTTTGTACGGGGGAGAATAGAGTCAGTGTTCCAAGTCCAAGCGAACAGGCAGGTGGCGAAGCTAAGAGATGGGGTTTACTGGTTGATGAATTGAGAGAGGAGCTCCGAGTGAAAGTAAAGGTCAGCTAATCAATTTCTAACCATTTTCGGTTCCCTGATGACTAGTGCACAGGCCACACGCTCAGACGCGTTTGAAGAAGAATTCAACGAAGCCATCCAACAGTTGATACAGTGGGGTGGCGTTATGTTTTCGGAAGACTCTGAGTAAGTACCTATCGCTTGAGATGATCGAAACTACTCAGTATCGGCTGCAATTCACAAGGGGTAAACGATATGTAGCCCACAAGACCCCTGAGTTGACCTGGAGCTGTGCGATCCTTGTGAATGTCCGGGAATCTTGGAAAGAATGGCGAAGTTCTATCTTTGGTGGCTATTCGACCCTTGGTAGCCGAAGAAGATCGTATATTGATATTTTCGTTGACTTACAGGTGTCTTGTTGACGATCCTCGGTCTTTACGCCGAAAAGCTGCGCAGAGCCCAGAGGTATCGCGATCGCGTACGTGCTGCAGAGCTGGTGCAGGTTGCTCTAGATACGCTCCGAAACCAGGAACTCGCTCACCACATCGATCCCGTTACTGCGTCACAGCCATTCTTATCGTCATTGCAACTTCGTGACCTGATACTTCAGGATGAGCATTCCATCGACACGCGTAAACGCATATGGGATCAAGTCGAACGTGTGGTCGAGAGCAACGCAAATGTCAGAACGAACCTAGAAGAAGTCTCCGGAGGTGATGAAATGCGGGTTTGGCGATGGGTTGGCAGCACTAGCACTGGAGCAAGTCCGATCAAAGCTGCAGTTCCACAAGATGTCGTTGATGGACATGACGATCGGGAGTGAACAAGAATTGCGATGCGAATCCATTTTAATGAGTATTTATGAGCGTTTCTCGATAATAATTATTCTAGCCAAAGACCGTACATACAGTCTGTCAATCGGACAATCGGTGGCTTGATCATCAATGGTCTCTGATCAGTGATGATTGTACTTACACGACGATGACATTATGTGCCTTTGCCACCGTATTGACGGTTGTTGGTGTTCCTTTGCCGCCGGGAGAATGGACGACGGCCGACTGGAGTTATAATTGCGACGCCATGTAAAGTTATACAGCGACGGGTCAGGTTTGTGGTATCCACGTGCACGGTAGTTAGCAGTTTATTTGAGCTGCTTCGTTCCTCTCTCCCACGTACCCCCCAATCCGCGGTTGTGACAGCCTTATGATTATGCCAGTTCGAGCTGTTGGTTTGTTCTGTGCGAGAGCGGCTAACCAGAAGCATCGAATGCCTTATCTGAGTTGTGAATCGGTCTACCGTGTGATCCAGCCCTTGGAGCCATCTCTTTGTTTAGAGTCACGAGACAAACGCTTGACATACCAATTAGGCAAAAACTTCATCGAGGCTTATCGTGAACCACGTCAGCAAAATGAGCGGTCGGGCTTGTGCAGGTACAAGGGGCACAGACAATAAGGTAAAAATTGGGGGGCTAAGTTGGGTTACCAACTAGACCCCGTTGGCGGTCCCATAGGAATACCGTTCTGGATCTTCTCAACCAACGCTCGCTTCATAAACTGTTCTTCCGCTAGTATTCGTGTAGTCTAGCGCGTGAGGTCAGATGATATGTCCTTCGCGGCTATATCCCGTCAGGGACTAAGATGAAGCCACTCACTCTAAGGAAACGGTCTAAGTCGATCCTGCCTGCATTCAATGCACGGTGGAGGTGATAAATTGTGTCTTCGATAGCGTTATCCTCCGCAACCAAGTTGATTAATCTAAAAAAGCGAGCAACACGAATTGCCGCGCCCGGTGGGAGACACCATTAGTTAGTGGTTCTGTGACAGGAGAGACGGAGGGAAGGGAAAAAGAACAAGACGTGGAATTTCGAAGCGGTGGTGGAATCTGTATTGAAACAATTTGGGATGACTTACTGATTGTGTACTATTGTCGTGGAACACACTAGCTCGTCAACCTCGGGATCTTCCTTACGGCGAAGTTCAGTTACGTTTCTGTTTAGCCTGTTCGACAGAGTCTCTCAACCTTCCGGCAACGTTTTGGCATACATCCTTCACAGCCTCTAGCCTTGCCATCTCGTCCCGGATGGCAGGCTCACCCGCCAACAAGTCGCTCTGATGAGCCCGCAGACGCTCGGCGTCTAAAGAAAGGGCTTGGGTAAGTGATGCAAGCTCAGAGGTAAGCTTCTGGTGGACCTGGGCGTGAAGGCGGAGAAGTTCAGGGTTGGGAGGGTCGCGGTGGTATACCGGTCGGAGTAGCGGACGGAGGTGGCCCGGCAGACGTGAAAGGGCCTGTGTCGTTATCCTCATCTAACAAATTAGGCGGCGGCATGGAAGTATGAGGAACGATCGCAGGAGCCTGAACAGCGATAGAGAGGGGGGTCTGTGGTGGCGATTGAGCGTAGACTGGCTGGTGGGGAAGCTGAGGGGGTAACGGTGGCACAGGAGGTGGAGACACAGAACCGGAAGATGGAGAAGCATCCCAGTTCTGATGGACAGGTGGGACATTTACATTGGTAGTCTCGGGAACAGTGTTAGGCGAACGATATGTTGGTGGAATTATCTCGTAGCCAACGTGGTTGTGGTGATACTGTGGCAGGTTAGAATGAGGCGGAATAGGTGGCGGTGAAGACTAATACACGGATACAATCTCGGTCAGACAAGATGCTTCTTGTAATTCGGGGAACATACGGACAGTTGATGAAGAAGGCAAGCGAGTTAATTGATGACGATGGAGTGGCTTTGACATTCGGACTGTAAGGTAACGGCTGCGTTGCTTGATTGACCAAGGAAGGACCGACGGATGATCCCGGCTTTGGGGGTAAAGCAGGGCGATCATGAGAATTCGGAACGGAAGACTGAGGGCTAGCAGGGAGCGGAGGTGGCTGCGCGGGAATAGAGGAAATCCCAGCCGGATTCTGCTTCGGTTTGGCGTACATTGGCGGTTCTCGTGAAAATTGATCTTGCATGGCCTCCAACAAAGCCAATATACTGCACCCCTTGTGTTAATTTTTTGATCAACCGTTTGTTTGAGACGGTAAAGAGAAGACGCCAGTACGTACCTCGCTCTTGCGCTCCCACTGCTGCATGTATTCGAGATTGCATCTGCCACTCACGTCCACGAATTTGCCTGCCTTAACAAACATGTCGCTTGTGGGTACGACATAGGCGATTGGGGGACGTCTCGGATAATCTCTGTTGATCCATACACTGATCTGGATATTGTACGAGGCGTGCCGGTACGTTTATTGGGAGTAATCCGTGCAGGCACAGCAAGATCTGGGTCCTCCCGTCGTCAAATGCTGGAAACGATGAAACAGTGAGCTTATCCTGGCGTCGGAGGCAAAACTAATTACTGTGCTCGTCCGACTTTGGACGAAGAGCATTGAAACGCGCTAATACCGCCTCGATATCAGCCAGAACGCGATCCCGTTGGGCGTATGGCCGGACATTCTCCACAAGCCAGCGATGGATGAGGGACTGTGCGTTGGACATGGGATGGTCGCTGCGGCGCGGCGGTGGTAGCGCGCCCAAGATAGCCAATCTGGGATCCCCCCCTTCGCGGAGTTTGGCACTGATTTCTGGGGTGGATAATGCCTTTCTGGAAAGGGGATCTACTTCCGCCGCTGAAAAAGAGATCTGATTTGCCCAGATTCTGCGTCGGCCAGAGTGATCGGAGGTGTCTTTCGTACGCGTCACAGCCGGATTTGGAATATTGTATCGAAAGTGACGAGAGGTCGGAGGTCCGGTTCGCACCTGCCTAATATAGGCATGTTTACCACTGGATCGGTTCACCCCTGCCGGTTTCGGATCTTAACTCTAAAACGCCCTCAGTGGGACTCACAAGTGAACCACCCCTCGTTCCCAATTTAATCACCAGTGTAGCCCGGAATGAACCCACTTCCTGTGTATATATATCCCCGCGTCCTCCCTGCACTCACTCCCCATCCCTTTCCTCTCCACCACCACTACCATGATCACGCCTCCCGCGGTATCCTTCAAACGGCCAGAAGCTGGCCCAAGCAAGACCCTAACTCCCCAGCGAAAGCACAGGAAGCTGTTGAAAGATGGCAGTGGCACCGAAGTCTGGCCAGAACGCATAGAGAAGGTCTTTGTCCAAGGTACGCGTCGTTGGCCGCGTCCTCGCCCTTGTCCGACTCACGTTGCCCAGGTCTTAGAGAACTGGCACTCCCCGTTTGCAACCTACTCGCGTGGTCGCAGTCGATATCGCAACCAGTTCCTCGTAGAGCATCTCGCAAAGGCCGGCATCACCAGATCAAAGAAACAAGTCGCCAGCCATATCCAAGTCCTCAGAAACATGTGGAAGGGCGAGCCGGGTATGACTCCCTTGTCCTTCGGTGTCTATCGTCTTGATCTAATCAGTTGTCCATATACAGAATTTCACCTCGTCGCCGGTGGCGAGGAACTCGCCGATTCCAGTCCGCTGCCACCAACAAAGCAAGACGAACGCGCCGTAGACCATCATGGCCTTTGGAGCTTCGATTGGAACGAATGTGATTCAAGCAACACTTCCCCCAATTACTCTCCAGATGTCAAGCACGAGTGCTCACCACCCCTGCTTCCTCATCTCAGTCCTGGATCGGCCTCATCTCCGTCTCTATCTTCGCAAGACTCTTCACCTAATTCGATACCCTCTCAGTTGGATTTTCAGTACCAACTATCCCATGGTTACCCGGATTTGCAAACCGCTTCGTCGTATGCCCAGCCACCCTTCTCTGACAACGCTT
Source organism: Pleurotus eryngii var. eryngii (assembly GCA_029467805.1). Lineage (NCBI taxonomy): Eukaryota > Fungi > Basidiomycota > Agaricomycetes > Agaricales > Pleurotaceae > Pleurotus > Pleurotus eryngii. Next base: position 3,735,817 of record SZVJ01000012.1, read on the forward strand.
ACCACACATCTGGCACCAACGACACCGCGAATCGAGTTACCGCCTTTTACCTAGTCGCCACCGGCGCGCAGCCCTTCATGGTCAACTTTGACTCGTATGTTCCTCCCGCAGAACTTCCTGGGCCTTCTTGGGAAATGAAGACCAAATTATACATGACACCTTTCGACTGTATCTCTGTCGAGCCCGAGGGTTTCACCGGTTCAGTCATGCTCGCTTCCCCCTTTGGCTCAGGGACATGCACTACTCAAGTATTCCGTGGCCAGCAACGTATCCTTCAAGAACACGGGCCATTATACCCCTCGCCGACGGATCCCTTAGCGGCATTTCTACCAGCCGAAAGTCCTCTGGCCAAGTGCCGTGGCTACTGTAAGTTCTGATCTTCGCGCTAGTATTCGAAGACTGCTGACGCAACACTTCCAGTCAGTGAACCTTCCGGCGCCATAACACTTACGCAACAGTTAATTGTAGATGGAATAACTCTACTCTATGCCGTTCATGTTCTGTGCAAGGGGGACGGCTACCCAACGCCGTCAGCCCGACTAGTCGCATGCAGACCGCACCAAGACAACAATCGTCGAGACTTCATCACCAAGTCTGTGAGCCAGTCCCCACGACCGACTTCCACAGCATATCGCACTATAGCACCATACTCCACGATGTATCAACCCACAACAGCACCTCTCACATCATCACCCTCGTTAAGCACTACAGCTTCAACATCATATCCACTGGCTACTGTTCCGGCGACAAATTATCCATACTCGCTCCCGCTACCACCCTCACAGCACAATACCAACCAATTCAGCGTATTCCTATGGTTCTCCTGCCCTGCCACATCCTTACCCACAGCCATCTTCTTTGACTGGCTATGACGGCAGTGGTTCATACGGGTCGGTCTCTTCCAGCTCCATCCAATCAGTTCGACGTGCCTCTTTGTCACAGGGACTCCCTCTCCCGAATTACTAGGCGCCTTCGCGCGCTTTGTTCGACATGCTTTATGTCCAATGCTGTTGTCGTGTGGAACTTCGATACAAATACAGTATTCGCTTTCATTTGCTTCTAGTGGGTCGAATCACAGATGGTCAATCTAGACAAAGCAGTGACATGAGCCCGGGCCCCTTTTTGACGCGAAAATTTCGTTCTCACGACATGGTCGACTCATATTACTCCCGTGTCTTTGGACGGCAACACATCTTAATCGATCCTCGCCCACCGCCCTCACAAAATGCCGACACCCTTTAAAATACTCCTTTCGGTGCTCTAATACCACCTACCCTCACTGCTCGCTGCTTTGGACGCTCTTGATCTTTGATGTTAACGCGGTGTTTTTATCAGAGCCTCGCTAATGTTTCTTCCTATGTTCATCAAGAAAATGTTCTGCTTTTTTTACTTATTCTACCTTCGTGATACTCCTTGACTCTATTTATAACATTTGGTTCGTGGATTCAGTATAGCATGTGGAATGGACGCGCCGCATTTTTCATCACTTCTTGCCATACCACCTCGCCTAGATTCCTGTATCATAACTTGGATTGGCGCTTTCTTGATTTACTCTTTCGGGGATTCCGCTTTCACGTATAAGCTTTCGATCCAGCCGAGACAGTGGGGGAATATTTCCGTCTCCATCACCCGACCATCACCCTGATACGTTGAATCTCGCTATCTGTATAGCTAGCAGTATAACCCTCTCCATGTGACACTATACACGCCTTTCCAATGGATTACAATGCCCTCAGTTGCTATCAAACATGGGACCGCAGCTGATCCGTCTGTAAAGTTGCAGTAGATATGTCAACCCATCAGTGATCTGATTTTCACCCTGAGGAGAAGGACAGTATGCATGTGGTTCTTAGGGACCGAGGAGTTCATCACGTCTCACAAAGGCGGCAAAAATTCAGAGGATACGCGTATCCAATGTGTGACTTGCGCCGGTGGCCCAATCATGATCAACAGAAACATTGTGTCACCGTGACATCGTTGTGATTGAACTAAATAGATGATTGTGCCTCGGAATTCCATTATAAAGATGTTACATTATAACATCCTGTGTATTTACATTACAACAATCGTTAGTGAAACTGATGTGGGCCCATGCTCTCTGTGAAGTCGGGGTCAGGCGAAGTCGTAACCATTGGTTCCAGGTGGGAGCCATGACTTACATCTTGGTTCGCTACCCCAACCGGAGATGGATGGACCGATGCTCTGGCGATGCTGAGGCCGCCCGTTATTCACACCTATGCGAGAATTGACAGAACACAATCAGTCACATTAAGGAAAATCTGGTGGTTCTTCGGATAACCAAAACATCCGCAACTATTTGCTTCGGGAGGGAAGTACTAAACATTTATAGATAGGGCGGCGACGACTACGTGGCGACAAGTTGATACGGAAGCTAGCTTCCAGACTGCTCCCGTGAACTGTTGTAGGCATGTGAAGAAGGAGACGGCGTAGCGGAGTAGCAGCGTAGCGAACAAGACGATGTTCCTACGCCTGTGAATTCAACATCAGCTTCTTTGCCTCTTTCCTCACCTTCGCATCACCATGGAACGTTGCCAGGAGATTGAGCTCCCAGAATGCCGTTCCAAAGGGATTGCACAACTGGGGGTCGTCCACATCGGGGCGGTATACGCCGTCGAATGCGCGATCCTCAGTCGATAGCAGGGCCTCGAGCTTCGGATCCTTAGCAAGCAGCCGCTGTGTAAATTCTAACGCTCTAAGGGCGCTGCAAGACGGCCAGTGAAGCGCTGCTGAGAGAATGCGCTTGCCGAAGGCCGCTGAGCGCCAGGCTGGTGTGGCGGGCCTCCACTTGCAGTTTTTTCCATTAAAGAAGACGATCGAGAGAGCGTGGAAGAGCAGATCCGACAGGGACGCTTCTGTTGAAGGCTTATTCGAGGGTGTACGTTGATGGTGTGGGTTCGGTTTGGCTGGCGTGCGTGTGCTTTCGATTTCGGGGATAAGCGACATGGGCAAGATTTGAGCATAGAGACACGCGACGAAGTCACTAAGGTCAAGGTTCAGGGCTTCACCTATAGGAATAGATTGATGTTCGCGGAATCAGACGGTTGATGGGAGGAAGTATGTACCTTGTCCAGAAAGTAGTTCGAACGCTGTGATGATGCAAAGCAAGCGATGCTGAATATTGTAGAAGTCAACCCGCGCACCAGACGGATCAGGTACGCCGAAGGACTCTTCACAATGGTCCCGTAATATTAAATTCTTCAGGACCTGCATCAAATCCTTAAAGAAGTCAATGTTGACTAGGTGAGCGAATTTGGCAATTCCCCTTAAGGCAGAAGGAAGGAGCGGGGTGGGGCGGTCGTTCTTGAGAATTCGAAAGTACAGCACGAATAATAGTTTGAGCGTTTCAGTTTGCTGTTTGGTAACGGTAAGTTGCTTGGGTCTCAAGCGCGCAGAATATTCCAGCGGATCATAATGAACTCACCGTGACGGCTCGTTCTTCTTTATCAACCTCGGCCTCAGCCTCACGAAATTCACGCTCTATCTCCTTTTTCTCTTTCATGACCTTTTTTTGCCTTTTTGCTAAGATGAAGTTGTTCCTTTTTGTCCTTTTTTATTTTCGGAGGAGGCTCGTTTGGGTCGGCTTTGGACTCGGACGCGCGAACCCCGAGCTCGGTTTTGAGGCGGAGTGACAGGAGACATGTCAAGACGTTGGGATGCACATTGAAGCGACGTTCCTTGACCATCCTATTCAGTAAGCGGACTAGCTCTAGTGACGGTTGACCCGTAAGATCATTACGGAAGACCTTGACGAGGGTGCTAAGACAAAGATCTGAGGTCTGTCGCGTTGATCAATGATAAACCGTATCCATCGGCGGCGGGGGGCTGCGCACCTCATCCCAGCTTTTCTTGCTTAGCGTGGCAACAACAGAGTGCATAATGTTGATGCGGAAATTGAAATGAGTGACATCTACTAGGAGAGTACACATGCACTGCAAAGCTACGGCCGATATATCGTTCCTTGCTGCGTAAGGTCAGAATTACGGATAAACGTCGTGACGGCTAGACTTGCCTTTTAGTTCCGTTTCCAGCGACTGAAGGTAGGTCTGGTAGACACCGACCAGGCCTTGTTCCCATTCCCGAGTCCGCGCCACCATTTGACCGACCTTCTCGGCCTTTTCTTTGTCAGTAAGGGAACGTATCCGATACCCAGGGATAATGTCTTTGAATACAGCTAATTGCGAGAGGATCGCTAGCTTGCGTATTATGTGATCATTGGCAACGGGCTCTGGATGTGTCGTGGAACTGATCTCCGCCAACGAAATGTGTGGAGTCGTCGCAGAAGGCCTAGCTACACGGGCGTTTTAGACGCGACAAGGTGGAATTTTAGGGAGACAAAACTTACACTATTTTCTGGGTCAGAGATGATTTCCTGGCACAAGCTAGCAATTTGCTCTTTAGCTCCCTGTATTCTGGCCTTTCGCGATTTCGTTCTGATTATATCAACGACAGCTACCCGGCCAAAACGCGAGCCGGTAGCAATATCATCCCGCCTTGGTGGCTCCGGCTCATTCACAATACTGGACGCGACGCTTTCATCGGAGTCGTCCTTGGGTGCTTGCAATTTCTTATTGCCCGACTTTTGTATCCGTCCGTCAGCCAGCTTAATAGGTAGGCTCTCCACTTCGTTCTTCTTTACTCGCCATGTGTCGGGCAATTGCCGCGGCTGACTTTCGTAAGGCATTTCGGCATCAGAATCACTGTCTTCGTCGAGAGATTCGTCGTCATTTATATGTTCTTCGACATCCGACGATAGAGGGTCTTCTGCAACCGGACGTCCAATCATCTTCCTCCTCTCCCGAATCAGAGTCCAGAGATGGTAGATCATCCTGAACGTTTGCCCGTCGGATTGGTTTATTCAATTGCTGAAGACGTTCGGTCTCCTGCTTACTCCTGCTTGTAATTAGAGAATATGCACGAACAAGGGCATTCAGACAGACCTTGCAATCCCCTTGTAGTCTAGCCGATCCAAGAACATGACCGCGTCACCGTATTCATCAAGGACCCCCATATCATCGTTCAGTACATCGGTGTCTTCATCGTCGTCTTGGGAAGGTATTGGAATTAACAGTCGCTCTGGTGCTTTTTCTTTCTGCTTTCCTTTTGCCTTCAGAGTTTGCTTTTTCGAGCCCATAGTCGAAGTTTGTCCATCTGACTTAGAGGTCAGTTTTCGTTTCTTATGCACAGGTGCTGCCTAAGGATGAATCAGTATCAGTTTTCAGTGGAGCAATGTATACACATGCCTTCGAAGCAGCTCCGGACCTCTTGCTAGCAACCATTCCACTCTTACACTGCAACAGTGATGAGGTTCAGCAACTTCCGAGTCGAGCCAAAAATTAAACCCTCGATCACGTGCCAAAATTATAGCAATGCGATCGCCCAGTCGATCTTGGACTCTACTACATAACATGGAACATCAACCCACCGTTCATATTCTGAGACCTCATCATATCACTCTCCTCGCCGTTATATTGCTTGCTTTGAAGGAGATTGAGTCAAAGAACCTTGCACCTGCCTTCAGTCTCCATATATATCGCGTTCTGCTGAATGAAGTCATAGAGGTCTGTCTCGGGCTTGCAATGTACAAAACTCTCAATATCTGACAAGTATGGAAGATTGCACCTCCAAAGACGTGGTCAGAGCTACTAGATGTACTCAGCGTGGGCCCATTGGCTGGAGAAAAGTGCGGGCCACAGTTGATGTCCATGCTCGAAGGAGTGGTGAGTCGTTAAAGGTCACCGTGGCCTCGGCGCGTCTTGATTTCGTTTCAGAATTCCGAACTGAGCGATCCTACACAACTAAGCAACTTCTTTGCCAGTAAGTGTCACAATTGGGCCCGTAACTCGTATTCAACGTGCTGCAGCCATTCCGTCGCTCTTCCTCTCCAATAAGGCCTACGATGCGGAGGCAGGTGGAAGCTATTTTGAACCAGAAAGTTTTCTAACTTTGGGGTAGCCTGCTCTTCTTGTAGGTCTAGATCAATCTAGGACTCTTGCAATGTCTTACTGCGCTCTAGCGGAGACATATTTTTGGCTACTTTTGTCGGCGGTGCTTCGTTAGCTTCTTGAAGCTCTCTTTTGAGGGTGTTATCAAGTATCATCAAGACTACGAGGCTTGGTGCAATGGTGATCGGGAAGCAGGTTACGATATAGTCCATAAAGATTCCCTGGACAATTGTGAGTGGCTCCAGCGAGTGTACGATCTAGCCTTCTCAAACTTGTGCCCTAGCGTACCTACTCCTCCTCAAATCCAACGTTGACAAGAAGACATGGGCGGGCTCGCGATCTTATGAAATGTAAGCTCAATGCCAACCGTCACGATCCAAGCATTTACGAGGTTGTAGCTTTGAGGCAGGGTTAGCTAATGGCGACATGCTCACAGGCGAAGAACACCTTCGTTGGTTCTTTGAGCAACGGTTCCACGAGGGCCACGATTCGTGAGTTAACCTTAAATCCAAAATTACCCCCGCTAACTGCTGTTTAGCGGCCTTCGGCAACACGCGGTCCTTAATCTCGCCCGACATCATTACATTCGGGAGGAGTACCCAGCTGCGCGAAAGGTGTGACTCTTCCCTTTCCCCTCACTTACAGCATGTGCTCAACTATTCTCGAAGTATCTGACAGAAGGTATCACGACAGCACGGACAGCTGGCGACAGGGTTACCCTACAGCATTGTATCAGGTATATGAATTCACTCCGCAGAGGGCGCGGTAGGATTGATTCGGTTTTAGTTTGCTTAATCGGCTACCTCCTGTTGAGGTTGGACGCAAGCCTGTTCTCAATGAAATACAACCCACCTCGCATCCCCTTGAGGTTTTATTCGACGCCAAAAAATTAATGGACACCGGTAACGTATGAACCCCGTCGCCCCAGCGATGCTCGTCCCGTTTGATCGTCACAGCTTGTTTACAGGATCAGAATCTGGGTGCTACTTTCGCTAAGCTTGCTGAAGTCCTTGGCATGCTGGATCACTATAGTGAAACGCAGCTAATAGATTCTGAGATATGGGCTCATCATGCTGTACAGTCTGTCGCGTGGAACGCTATCGGTGCGGGCGTTCCTCTGATGCCGTTGTATTTGCTAAACAGCGCGTTTAGGTTGTGATAGGCTTACTATGATAGAGGAAGATATAGTGACTGCATTCACCGTGATCGGCGGAAACGATAACAATCGGATTACAGTCATACTCAACCGAGCCTACCGCGTCAGTAATTACCCTGTTGACATCACTAATACCAAACCTTACTCCTGCAGCAAGCACGGCAAGGCCAATATGAAGCCGCACTTGCAAAATTGCTAGAACCCGATATATGGAGGGGTCTAACAATACGCGACTACTCACTATGGGCTAACCAGGTGTGGCATATTCTGGCCCTGAGAGCTAGCCGTCGGTTTGTTGCCTTGTCTTAATTATCTACTGTGTGGCTGTTAAATACGGTCACAGCAAGCAGGAGCGTATTTATCGAGAGGTTCTCCTACCACGACAACCCCTGGGCGAGGTGGATTCCAATGACTATTTCTTCTACACTTGCAGCATGAAAGACAAGATACGGGGTCAGCTTTACGAGGTCCTGCGACTAAGAGTGAGTGCCGAGTTGCAGACGATCACCGTCTCCTGACTTTACGCTAGGAATTCGGACAAGCTAGCACGGCGATTGAACAGCTCCTTACCGCGCTCTGGCACGCAGAATTTCAAGGCCGTATGCATCTTTATAGGACCGGCATTATACTCTTAGCCGACGTCGGTTTAGAGTTTGGGTTGACCAAACGGTGCTGCACGATCTTGGACGAAATAATGCCTCAAGTACAGTCCATGATGCGTCTCACTGGTATCATGCCTGACCATATTGTTAGATCATCACTGGCTGTGATCTCGAACAACGAGCGCTAGCTTGTTTCACGCTGGGGAGGTGTATCATAGCAGCAAAAGGAGGCTCAGGTAATGCGACCCTACATTTGCTTAGTGCCTTCTATTTATACTAGAATGATATATAGAACCCGGCCTGCAAGAAGCGCTTAAGTATTTGCTGGTGGCGGAGGCCGACTGCCAAACCATACAACTTATCGATCCCTTGGCTGACGTGCAGTATTTGATTTCCATGATCTATCATAACCTAGGAATGGTGGCTGAGAGGGATGATGCCGCCATGCGCCATAGTGTGACTCTTGTCGAGGTTAAACGGCTGGAGAACGCTGGTACGGATGACGAGGTAGAGGCTATTCTGGAGATTCTGGTTCAAGTTGGTTCGACTATAGCCGGTATTTAAGAATTACTTTGCTTCTTATCTCAAGGCGTTTCGAACGCTTCAGAAGCCTTGGATTAATCAATAGTCGAAAGCAAAATTTGGTCACTGGCTTAGCTCTAGAGAGGGTCTGGACCCGGAGCGCCATCAAGGACGATACCGTAAGAGCTATACACCCCTCATAGAATAAGCAAGGTGCGGTGGAAGAGCACGATTCCTCAATTCGGATGAATTTGGAACGCCCCTGAATTGAGTTTCCACGTGATGTCGCGTTCCAAAACGCCAACTAAGTTCCTAATCTCGTTTAACTACTTTCCTCCACACATTCTCGGAGGCGATGGATGGCCCAGCACCTCAAGAAGAGGACTTCTCTTCGATCCCAATAGGAGACCGAATCACTCACAAGAACTGGAAGGCTCGCGTACATGCATATGAGTCTCTCATCAAGACCTTTCAAACAACGGCATCAGACACAGATCCTGCGTTCAAACCATACATCAATAATTCGGATCTGCTCAAGAAGATTGTGACAGATTCTAATGCAGTAGCTCAGGAGAAAGGTGTTGAATGTGTCGTGAATCTCGTTCGGTTTGCTGGGGAAACCGCGGCGAAGACACGAGACACGGTCGTACCAGCTTTGGTAGACAAGTCATTTGGATCGGCAAGGGCTGGCACAAAAGCGCAAGCTGTAGAATTAGTGCTGCAATATGTGGAGATAGAGAATGTTGGGACGGGCGTTGTGGTGCGTGCCACCAAGGAACTGAAGGAGGGACACTAATTTCGCGGTTACATAGAACGACATATTACCGGGACTCGGAGCCAAGCAACCTAAGGTTGTTGCTACTACGGTGGTGGCACTGAAAGAGATAGTTCGGTGAGTAATATCCCGTGTTCACGGATGAGGCTCATCTGTGGTCTGTAGCTTGTTTGGTATTCAGGTCGCGCCTCCGGCCCCCATACTGAAGGCATTGCCCAAAATCTTTGGTCATAGCGACAAGACTGTTCGTAGCGAGGGAACGCAACTTACGCACGCGTTATATCAATGGATGGGTCCCGGGATAGAGACTTTCCTCGGTGATCTCAAGCCCGTGCAGGTGAAGGAACTAAAGGAGGCTTTTGATGCAATGGAGAGCGAGGGAAGGGGGAGAGGAACCCTGAAGGCGGAGCGCTTTACACGGGCGCAGGCCCGAGAGAAAGAAAGCAATGTTGACGCAGGTATCGAGGATGAGGGTAATCAAGAAGAAGGTGCGATGCATCTCCTTTGTGAGTTCGTACTTCTACAACTCGATATCCCCAGATGCAGCACCTCCCGATCCCAGAGACTTTGCAGAGGCAGTCGACGTCGTTCCTCAGCTCCCGCCATCATTCCAAGCCGCTTTAACATCGTCCAAATGGAAGGAGCGCAAAGAAGTATTAGACCAAATGTTGGCGCTGTTGTCCGCAACGCCCAAGATCAAGGAGAACTCGGAGCTTGGAGATTTGGCAAAGTCACTCGCCGTTCGAATACAGGGGGACGCCAATATTAATTGTGTCATGGTTGCTGCGGGGTGCATGGAGGCTCTGGCCAAAGGATTAATGAGTTCATTCGCAAAGTACCGCGAAATGGTCGTTGGGCCCATGTTAGAAAGGCTGAAGGAACGTAAAGCTAACGTGACGGATGCAATCGGCGTCGCACTTGATGCAATATTCGCTACTGTGCGTCGTTCGCCAGGTCACTTCTTGTTGTATTTTGACGGATTTGATAGACCACCCTCAGCGATATAATCCCTGACTTGTCTTCCGCCCTGGCGTCCAAGAACCCGCAGGTGAAGGAGGGCACGTTGAAGTTTCTTGCTCGCTCCCTTTCCACAGCTAAATCTCCCATTTTGGGACCACAAATCAAACCCATGGCCGAGTCGCTTTCAACGCTGCTGGAAGATAGCCACGAAGGTGCTCGAAACGAGGCAGCCGTTTGTATGGGAACTTTGATGAAGATGGTTGGCGAGCGACCTCTCAATGCTGTGGTTGATTCTCTCGCGGATGTTCGGAAGGCCAAGGTCAAGGAAGCTTATGAAAAGGCCTCTGTGAAGTGCAAGAGTGGTGCTCCCGCACCCCCCAAGCCAGTCGCCTCTGCGCCAGCGCCATCATCAAAGAAGGCACCCTCAAAACCTACAGCTAAAGCGGCGCAACCGAATGGCGACACTGAGACCGAGCCTGCAAAGAAGCCAGCTGCGAAGCCTCCCGCACGTTTGACAGTGAGTTTCTTCCCCATGTTTATCTGACCCCAATGTCCATTTATATCAGGCAAAGAAACCCCCGGCCGCGTCAGCGCCTGCAGCGGCGGCGGCGACCAAGAAGGCGCCCCCTACAGCTGCAAAGTCTGGCAAAGCTCAAGCTGCTGCTGCCGCTGCCGGCTCTCTAGACTCCTTCAAGTATAAACACACACCTGAAGATGCTGAAAGCCTAGCGGCTGAGCTAATACCTGCTCAAATCACTATCAATTTAGCCGATAGTAATTGGAAAACTCGCCTAGCTGCTATAGAAGAAATGACCAATTGGCTGGAGTCTGTGATTGGTGATGTCGATGCTGAGGTTGTTGTTCGTGCAATAGGGAAGAAAGGTTGGAACGAGAAAAACTTCCAGGTTCTATCTTGCCATTATCTATATCATTCCGGAAATTGCTAATGACTCTTAGGTGTCCGCAAGTTTGTACGGCATATTGAGCAATCTCGCAGAGAATTGTCCCTCGTTCGGACGATCATGTATAGCTCTCTCCGTACCGCATCTTGTAGAGAAATTAGGAGACATGAAGCTGAAGAAAGCTGCTGGTGACACATTGTCGATGTTCGCGGAGAAGACCTCTTTACAATTCGTCCTTAACCAAGGTTAGCTTGCAAATACGTCACTTGTTAGAACCTACTCACCAGACACTCTAGTGTACGACCCACTCTCCAAACAGAAAGCACCGAAAGTCATTGCAGACGCCATTGCTTGGATTAATACAGCTCTGACAGATTTTGGAATTGCTGGTCTTTCGCTGCGAAGTCTGATAGACGCCTTGAAAACCGCACTTCAAAACTCAAACGCCGCTGTACGCACCAGCGCCACGAAGACGCTGGTGACCGTGAAGCTTTTTCGCTGGCTCAAGTAAGTTGGACCAGCCTTCAAGCCCATACCAGTGCTCTTGACTCCGTTATTCCATAGGCATAAAGGACTTGCTTGAAGATTTGAATCCCCAGCTGATGAACACGATTAGCGGTGAATTTGATAAAGTAGAGGGCCAACCCGCACCTGAGCCCAGCAGAACATCTGCCGACCTTGCAAATATGGCTCCGTCTGGCTCGCAATCATCAGGCGCTGCAATGGCAGTTGACGCTTTAGACGATCTGTTTCCTCGAATCGAGCTAGATAGCTTACTCAAGGGGACGACAATACTCGCCGACGCGAAAAATGACGCGTGGAAGACGAAGAAGGAAGCCCTCGAGACTCTACTGGCTCTTCTGGATCAAGGTTCCAACAAGCGATTAAAACCAACAATGGGTGGGTGTCTTTGGACATTGTAATGTTTCGAACTTGCTTACACGACACAGGGGAAATCGGGCAAGTTCTCAAAGCAAGGGTGACTGATACAAACAAAGCAGTACAAACTGCTGCGTTGGACATTGTCTCTCGAATCGCAACCGGAATGGGAAAGCCTTTCGAGAAGCACTGTCGTTTATTTGTCTCGCCTGTTGCGACAGTCCTCTCGGATCAGAAGGCTCCTATTCGTGCGGCGGCTATCCAAACGCTCGCTGCGATCGCCACCGCTTGCGAGGGTTTAGAACCTCTTGTTCACGGCATCACCACAGCTTTAGAAACCTCGAATCCGCAACAAAAGGGACTTTGCTCAACTGGCTTGCGGATTGGTTCAAAGAACACGAATCGACCTCGTCTGTGGATCTCAACAGCTGGGCATTACCTGTGGTTAGTTGCCTTGATGACCGCAACAGCGAAGTTCGCAAGGGTGCTCAGGCACTCCTGCCCGTAATCGTCCTACACGCTGGTTATGATTATGTCATGCAGCAAGCCAACTCCTTGAAGCCCGCGTCCCGAGGCTCAGCGATTCCTCTCATTCAAGCAGCCCGTCCCGTTAACGTCCTTACCCCCGCCCCTCCAGCTTCCAAGCCCGCCCCGAAAGCCAAGTCAACACCCCGCGGACCTTCTCCACCTCCACCTTCACCTTCACCTTCACCGGTACCTGCTCCAACAGCCAAAGCAACAAAAGTGACTGGAGTTCGTCGCAAGCTTCCTTTGAGTAGCAAGCCAGCTGCGCGCTCTGAGACTCCTGATGGTACTGGTCCACGGGCGCCGGGTAAACTAGCAGTAGGAGGAGTCAGCAAGGCGGGTATCAAGCAGGATGAAAGTCTGCCTTTCTTCAGTTCGAACCCAGATGCCAGAAAGGCCAGAACAGCGAAAGACTCCAATAAGTGGGTCAATGAAGGTGGCCCAACACGCAAAGATCTCGCTGAGTTGCTTCAAACCCAAATGGAAGGTCATGCTTCGAAAGAACTATTGAACCGGTTGTTTAGCCACGATCACAACGCTGTTAATGATCATATATTGGGCCTTTCGACTTTATGCGAATTCTTTTCCCCGCAGAATGGAGACAAATCCTTGGAAGACATCTGTTTCGCCAACTTCGACCTTCCCCTCAAATATGCTTCGATCAAAGCCCACGAGCCTCAGCCAAACCTCATTTCCAAGTGCTTGGAAGTTGTGGAGACTATGGTCGCCTTCCTTCGTTCCTTGAATTATCAATTGACAGACAGCGAAGCAATGTGTTTCATCCCAACATTCGTCCTCAAAGTGAGCACATCTTGGAGAATCAATCAATTCCTTTTCTGACGTATACTAATGTATATCAGCTCGGCGACGCGAGGGAACAAGTTCGCAGCAGGGTGCAAGCTATCATACAAGATTTGCCCAAGATTTACGCTTACAGTCGGCTCTTCCAACTCCTTTCGGACTACGGCCTGAAGTCGAAGGTTGCGAAAACTCGTCAAGGCTCGCTAGACGAAATGGCTGGATTGTTGACGAAGTTTGGCATTGGGGCTTGCGAACCCAACAAGGCTTGCCCTATCATGGCCAGCATGATAGCTGATAAGGATTCACTCGTCAGGAAAGCTGCTCTCGGAGCTCTCGGGTGCGTCGACTTTCGTCAACCAAGGAGAATCCTTTCTGATCCCGGTGTTTTAGTGAGGTTTACACGCTGGTGGGAGACAAAGTTTGGAGTTTAGTTGGGCCTCTTCCAGCCAAAGACAAGACACAGCTTGAGGAACGACTGCGTCGCGTACCAGGTCCATCTGAAGCAGCTAAAGCAGAGCCTACACTTGCCCCCCCACCTCAGATCTCTCGCATCGCAGGCGGGATACCTCGACCAAACTCTCCTGCTGGTACCTCACGTTTCGGCATTCCCCGCTCAGCTAGTCCAGCCCTTGTACCAAGGTCCAAACTCACGCGGCCCGCATCACCAGCAGCTCCTATCCGAGCCAACTCCCCGAACCCTCGACCTGAGTCTCCAGCCAGGCCGCCAGCATCTCAACCCTCGGCATCTACTATCCCTCAGTCACCCACTGGTCTCGCTCGACCAAGAAGCATGCTACCATCCCGTCTTGGTCTTGGTCGACCTCGAACGAACACCGCCTCAACGTTGTCTCCACCAGTCGACACCATCCCCGAACCAACACGACCCACCCATCATGTAACACCCTCTTATGGCGACCATTACGACGATCCGAACGAACCACCCCCTCTTGCGGCTGATGATATCACGGTCACTATCTCAAGTATCTTGAGTAGCGATCCCTCGAGGAGTGTTGATGCCTTGAAGAAGTTTCAGAAAATACTCGCCGTTAGCCCTGACGCTGGTTCTTCGTCTCCTCAATACAGGGAGCTCGCCGAACATACAGAAGGGTTGATAGAGACCATCACGCTTCAAATGACGCACATCTTCGACAGGCCCGAGGAATTCATCCTAGATGAGAATTTCCGCCTCGCAAAGCACCTTATACAGACTCTCAACAACTTCTGTGATCATCCTTTCCTGGCAGAGTCGTTAACCGTCGATACGCTAACTTCTCTGCTCGAGGAGCTAACACTGAGGTTGCTAGAGACAGACGATAGCCCAGTGAAGAAGGTGAAGGACTTGTCGAGGTTCATCAACATGATCATCTTGCGGCTATTTGCTACTGGGAGGCGTATGTCAATATTTCGGTAGGTTTTGCTCAACTCCAGCCCTTCCATACCCTAACGTAGCATCAGTGCTCTATTTGCACTGCTACTCCAGATCGTAAAGCCTTTCCCGACGAATGGGACCTTGCCGGACTCCAAGGAAGCGAAGGTTGCTGAGTTGGTGCTGAAGTGTATCTGGAAATTAGCGAGAAATATACCGCAGGACCTTAGCGAGCAACGGCTCGACCCGGTCGAATTATTCCCTGCCGTCGAACACTTCTTGCAGTCTGTTCCTCCAAATGAATGGCGAGCTCGAGCGACAAACAAGGTTCCCTGTGGCGATATGCCGCTACGGACGATCAAGGTCATCATACAACACGTCGTTGGTAAGATCTATGTGATCCTCCATTCAGGATATATTCACATTTTCATTCATAGCTTACCACGGCGATGGTGTGTACGATCTACTTTCTGGCGCCTTCGATGACCCTTCTGCAACGATTGTATATCCCTACGTCTATCGAATACTGAACTCCAGCAATAGCAAGGCTGCAAGCGGCGACCCTGTGACAAAGCTGACCATGGAGCCTCGCCATCATCCATCTCAATCACCTTCCTCGAGCAGACCTCTTTCTCCGCAGGAAACCGCTTCCAATGGCTCGGCAGGTCATCATCGGTCGCCAAGTCATCGCACAAGCCCTAGTGTGTCCTCAGCCAACGACAACGGTGGCTACCCCAGCGAAGAGCCGGACCCAGATGCGCAATTGTTGACGATTATTGGTCACATTTCGTCCGAGACCACTGGCGCACTACACAAGGAGGGCATCACTGAGCTTCACCATTTCTTGAAGGCATATCCACATAAGCGCCCTCGCGTTGAGAAGATGCTCGAGTCCACCGGCGCGGCTTTCCGCAAGTACATCAACCGTGCGCTTGCTAGCCGAGCAGCTGAAGACCAAGAAAGGGACGTCGCGGTGGCAGATACACTATCTAGTGTGTTTCTGATTTTTTTCTGCGTCGTGTTTCACTTATCTATTTGTCTAGAACTAGAATCGAATCAACGTCCACCGGTAACTACTCCTTCATCACCACCTCCGCGAAATGGCATCATGGCGAAGCGGACCAGTCAACCAGAAGATTCTGGGACGCAGGAAAAAACTCTCCAGGTTGCATGACATTTTCCAGTATAGATCTAGCACGCTCAGTAACGGTTCCTCGCAAGGTCGGGGTACTGAACGGACATCCCTTAGTTAGTTCACCTGCCAGTTTTTGTTATCACCGTCTCTTGCTCGTTATTTTACCCACTGCACAGCACTGTAACCAATAGCACTAACAATCACAGTAATCGGCCTTTTTCTGGGGCATCCGCGTCATTGAGCATGAAATTGGGGTGCACGTGACCAGCGGCACCCCGAGGAGACACTGACGGACTCAGTCGGCGACTAGTCCTCACTTCTTTCCTCTTTCTATGCTCTTTCGTTGATCGCAATTTTCTTCTCTGTAACATTACTGCTCTAGGACCCGCAAGATGCTGTCCTTTAATGACCCTAATCTCACGTACGACACGGCCTTGATGTTCTGGCGTATCATCACCCAAATATTCTTTCGTGAAATACGACCCCGAGGCGCGTTCAACATACCAAAGGAGGGCCCTGTCATATTCGTAGGAGCCCCCCACCACAACCAGGTACGAGCTTAGATACAATTTCTCGGAACAAATTCCGTTGAGTAAAGGCTGTTTCAGTTTCTGGATCCTCTTCTACTGACGCTGGAAGTGCACCGCGAGACACGGCGCCATGTACAATTCCTCGCTGCGGCTAAAAGCATGGACAGGAAAGTTATCGGTTTCTTTGCTCGCCTTATGGACAGCAGTGCGTCTCTGTCTACTTACCACAAAGCTGTTTGGCGCTGAAACCTTTTATCCAGTACCAGTCGTTCGTGCTGCAGATCGTGTCAAAGCGGGCACGGGGACAGTCAAAATCTCGCCGGACGATCCATGTTTGATACTCGGCGAGGGCACTTGCTTCGGAACTGAATTCACTCCCAAGATGCAAATAATGCTACCGAAATCCGTCAACTCTGCCGTCGCTGAAGTCCTCGAAGTTATCTCAGACACAGAATTGAGAATTAAGAAGGAATTCGGTGGAGACAGTGGGAAGGTTACAAACCGTCTTCGAGAGAAGCAGCAAGAACTCCAGAGCGAGGGCCAGTCCGGATTCACGTTTAAGACGTTGCCGTTCGTCAACCAGCAAGAAATGTACCGACATGTTTATCAATCCCTCACGAACGGTGGCGCCATTGGTATCTTCCCTGAAGGTATGGAGCACCTTCATGTTTTGTGATTGTCACTAACACTGAACGATAGGTGGTAGTCATGACCGTTCAGATCTCCTTCCTTTGAAAGCTGGTGTATCAATCATGGCACTCGGCGCCATGGCCAACGATCCCAGTGTTAAGGTCAAAATTGTACCTGTCGGGCTGTCCTATTTCCATGCACACCGATTCAGATCACGCGCCGTCGTAGAATTTGGCTCGGCCTTGGATGTACCACCTGAGCTCATAGAAATGTTCAAGCAAGGAGGCCCGCAGAAGCGGGAGGCCGTATCCAAGTTCCTGGATTTGATCTATGATGCTCTCAAGACTGTCACAATCAGAGCACCCGATTACGACACGCTAATGGTCTGTTCTTCGCTTCCACTTTACTTCCTTAAATGACGTCCGCACGTTTAGCTCATTCAAGCAGTACGGCGGTTGTACAAGTCTCCCGCTCAACAATTGACTCTTGGTCAAGTGGTGGAACTGAACCGACGATTGTTGAAAGCATACACACACTTCAAAGATGAACCCCGCGTCCAGAAACTTCGAGACGATGTCCTCAGATATAATCGCATGGTGAGAGATTTGGGCTTGCGGGATCATCAGGTTAGTAGCATGTCCTATATTTCGTTTTGCGTTGTCTAAGCGATTTATAGGTTCCTAGAGCCAAACCGGCAGGATTGAAGACCTTTGGCTTGCTCTGCTACCGGTTGGTGCTTCTGATCGTTTGGACGCTACTTGCATTACCTGGGACACTCTTGAATGGCCCCATTTTCATACTTGCATCTATCATTTCTCGCAAAAAGGCCAAAGGTAAGACTTCCCAAGAGGTTCGTCGGTACTCTTTCACTAATTCTTATTTTATTGTAGAGGCACTCGCTGCTTCGGTAGTCAAAGTTGCCGGACGTGACGTACTTGCTACATGGAAAGTCCTTATCTCACTCGGAGCCGCCCCCATCCTCTATGGATTCTACGCCTTCCTTGCGACGTGGCTTGCCATCAGGGCAAATGCACCTATGAAATACAGGATTGCTGCTGCTCCGTTCGCAGTCAGCATATCACTACCTTTTATGAGTTACGCTGCTCTGAAATTCGGCGAAGCCGGCGTTGATGTTCTCAAGTACGTGCTGTTTGTTTTTCATATCCGTCTGTTGATTGAACACATCGGATCAGATCGCTAAGACCCCTCATTGTGGCTTTGGTACCTGGACAACAGCGCTCTCTCGATAGGCTAAAGGCTATGAGGGTTCATCTTTCTAACGAACTCGCCGAATTGATCAATGACTTCGGGCCGGAGTTATATGAGGACTTTAACCAGGTTCGCCCTCCCGTCTTCGCTAACATAGACATATCAATGATGATCGGTATAAATACAGTGGAGAATCCTTGTCCCATCCGCTAGTGTGCCACCCTCAGCTACTGCTCCAGGGCTATGGCGACGAAAGAGTGGCAACGGCATACACTTGGGCCTAACCCATCCGATGACATGGGTCGATGAACTTCTGTTTGGATGGTCTCCCAGTGCCAAGCATGGGACTAGCGCTTGGGGAGGAGCTTCATCAGAAGATGTAAGTCGATACGCCACGCCCGACGACACGGATGAAGAAGACTCTGGCGACTACGACAACGTCATTGGAATCGTCCAGGAAACTCAACCTAAAACGCGGAGCCGGAATAGCTCATACGCAGACCTACAGCGCATGCGCTTGTCCGCACTGAATCCGGCTTCATCGACATCAACGGGCGCAAGTAGTTCGGCTGTCTCCCCAGAAGAGTCGGAAGTTCTGCACCTCCGTAGTTGCCATCGCGAACGAAGACCGAGCCTTACTGACCGTGTGCCCGTTGAAGTGATTGCGGCGGTCAACCCTAAAGAACAGTTTACTGAGGCTACCCAGGGACTTAATGATGAGATACGGCGGAAGAAGGACGAACACGTCGAGTAGTCTTCCTTTGCATTACTAGTATATAAGTTGGAACATTACCGCATAGTCACCGTCACCAGCAGCATGAGGAACGAGCGACGATACGAAGGGAACTAGTCAGGAAGGCCTTGGACTTCAATGTAAGTTCCTTGCCTGAGATAGAACTTCGAGAAATCATTGCCGCATGAAGTGCATCTAAACAAAGGATTAGAGCGGTCAGACGGCGAACCGAATGCCGAGGAGACACCTACGTCAGATCATCTGTATCGTTGAAAAACTAAGGTCAAGCAAGTCGCGTCATTATTGGGGAAAAGGTGCATGAACTACCCGAGTAGACGTGCCTGAGTATGGTGACAGCCACCTTGCTGAGCTTTGTAGCTACCGAACGCTTCACCAACGAGGTCCATGCATCGGATCTCTTTCTGCAAGAAATTGGTAATTAGAACGCGTCTCGACGGTGGAAGGTGGTAACACCCACGGTTTGATCCCTCCGGCCTGGCCTACTGGAAACAGGCGGAAAACATCAATGAGACCGTGCAGTCGATGAGCCTAGTACGCACGGGATGTGCTTTGTTACGACATATATAGGCCTGCCTCTGGCGTTACCTAGTTTCTCTACAACGAGGAATGGCTCTAGAGGCGACTCTGACATGGGGTGAGAAGCAAGCCAAAGAGGGAGGTTCGAGGCATTGATAAAGCCGTCGCCATAGCTCGGAAGGAGATGGACCGATAACGGGGAAATTGCGACACCCTTCTCGCAAACCTCATTCCGAGAGAAATGCTATGATAGGCTCAACTTGAAGATGCTAGTTAGTCGTCTGTTGTAAAGATAAGGGATAAGATGCTCTGAATCTGCACATGACGCGGAAGCAACAGGGCGGCGCGCCGCTGAGATGGAAAGAAGTTTATATTCTGAGATAGATACATTGTGCGGGAATCGAGTGACTAGTCCTTCTTCCCAGCCGTCAGAATCTCAACGCCGGTTTCAGTGATTCTAGAACCGAAGAAGTCAGTCATCATTTGAATTGAGATGCTGGGGGACCTCACAGCAGTGTCTCTTCGAATTGAGCGCTTCGTCGTCCATCAACGGTGGTGGCGGTCCAATTATCCGGCCAGTGGACAGTATCCCAATTCGAGCCGAGATTGATCATCTGATTCAGTATATTAGCGCGCCTGCGCTACGAGAAGTAAAGAGAGTCATACAGGCTCAATGGTGAAGCACTAATCGGAGGAAATGAGTCAGTCTTGTGTCATCATCACAGATCGAGACTCTGGTACCCACCATCCCTGGCTTCATGGTCCCGACAGCCTTGTTCTTGGCGTAATGTGGGATGTTGGGTGCACAATGGAATAAATCATTGATTCCGTGACCAGTGTAATTCCGGACAGTTGCGCAACCGTTGGCCCGAGCCTTGGGTTCACTGATAAGCCACACAATTAATTTCTGTCCGTGAAATGCCAGTGCCCAACAAACTGGACCTACATTGCCTTGCCTAGGTCACGGAAGAGAGCACCTGGTTTACACAGCTTGATCGCATCATCCAGACACTCTCGTGTGACTCGAATAAGTTTTTTTCGATTCTTCATCGATCTCGCCCACGGGATATGTCGCATTCAAATCACCATGGAATCCTGTATGGAAAGGTGAGGGTGTCATTAGTGAAGATTGATGTGATACGAACCATCGTGGTAGAGGGTTACATCTAGAAAGAACACGAACATCAGGCTGCTGAGGGGGTTGTGGAGACTAGTAATATCCCACCTATGTTCACGATGTCGCCTTCTCGAAGCTTCCTTTTGTCAGGGATTCCGTGACAGATGGACTCATTGATCGACCTGTGGTACCACTCAGAGGACAGGCCGCCGCATCTTAGATGTAGGCTTACGTGCAAACAGATTTGGGAAATCCACGGTAGTTCAGCGGAGAAGGATACGAATTTCGCTCTACACACGCGTTGTGAACGATTTCATCAATTTCGTCTGTCGTGGTTCCCGGACGGACATGGGATGCCGCAAGGTCGAGGACTTCGCGCGCGAGCTTTGTGAAGAACCGTCAGCCATAGAGCTCTCGATCAGTCGGCTAGATACGCACCCGGCACACCGTTCTCATCTTTTCTTGCTCCTCCGCACTCAGAATACGCGGTGGTTGTCCGGCAGCCCTGGACTCAGCTCTCGGCTGTCCTGTTCAATGCCACAGGTGCGATTAGCTTACAGTGTGAACTGTACGTCACGGAAGACGCGTCGAATCCTACCATCTTCGGCATAATCAGGACGGTTTATATGCTCCGGCACAAGTCGTTTGGGCGAAAGAGGATAGACAGGCTTCAAAGTGCCAGTGTAATCGTAATTGGGAAATGGATTGTATGTGCCATCTATGCGGCGAATGGGCTTTGGGTGAAATACATCGAAATATCACTCACCAGCATAGGCCGCAGCACCGCCCGTCTTAACGATATCATGTACAATTTTGTGAGTTTTCTGCAACACTAGTCATTATTCGGACCTAAATTCACAACGAAATCGACGCATACCCCTAAGGTGAACCATCAGACCGTTAAATTCGCAATGGCAGCATATATGCGGCTTACATCCACCCTTGAAGCATGCTTGAGTGCAGAAGAATGATCCCTGAATTCCAAGCCTATTGCAGGCGATGTTCATATATTAAAATTGACGCAAGAAAAGCTATGTGGCGTACTTGTTGCAGGTTGGACATTCGAGGCGAGAAACCGGATTGCCGTTGGGACAAGACGAGCTCTGGCAGACAACCGACATGGATAAAACTAAGACTGAAATCACTAAATCAAGAACTCAAGTTCACACGTGACAAACAGAGCAAATTAGCCTCATGATAAGGTATAATGGTACGGCACAGATGATACACATGAACGTCAGAAATTAGCAAGATGAGTATGACATCGCAAGCAATGGATTATAAGTATGAAATCGGTAGGTGATGCTTGAGTGTTGGGCAATGATGCGGTATGAGTCGATGAAGATGAGAGCAAGATTTCGATGACAGCGATAACGAGGGGAGAGCGGGAACAAAAGGTCTCCAACGACCTGCGCAGCGATTCAGTGAGGGGGTCAGCAGAGAGCTAGCTGGACGACACACCTGTGATCAACGACGATTTGGGTATGGAAGTACTTCGAGCTTGTAAGCTGCCTTCACGTCTCTGCAGGCCTTCCGTAGAGCTTTGAAGTGCGTCACGCCAAATATGTCCACCAACTGAGCTTCGTTGGCATTGATCCATGACTCGGGTGGAAGGCCGCGAGTGGTTCGATGCACGCCTTCTGGAAGGTCCTCCTCGCAGACAACGGTGACGACGCCGGTGAGTAGGCATTGTATGAGGCAGAGTATGTCGTTGATGGGTGGACATATTTTGCGGACGGACTCGAAGATGTCGGAATGGAAGACCATCTGCCATTGTACTCTGCGCTCGGGCGAGAAAAAGGAGCTCGCGTGAACTGGTAATTGTAGTTTCAGAGTCGGTCCTGCCGGCAAGCCGACAGATGACCGCCAGATGGATGATGTCTCGATGGCGAATAGCATGCGGTGGTCTGACTCCGAGGAATCTTTCCATTTGTGCTGGTGTATGAGCTGCAACCGTAGCGCTTGCAGCCAACGGTGAGCGCGGGCGTATGTGGTGCCGAGCGCGTCAGCGGTGGTGAGCGGTATGTGCGTGCGCCGCGCCCACTCGTCCATATTTCGTACGTCGCTTGAGAAGACCACCTCAAATCTGGCTTTTCCCTGCATGTCTGGCGACGAAGAAAGAAAGTCAGAAATACGGAAACAATCTGAAAGAAAACCGGGTACCTGATGAAGTTGATGAAAGGGTGCAGGCAAGACGGGGTCACGGTAAGCAGATAAGATATCTGCGCGCAGCTGTGAGCGCTGCGTTGAGATAAGTTTGAAAGAAAGCGAACTTACATGAGGAGGAGCAGAATCAGTGGTGGGGGACGAGGGACATTACTTTTTGGGAGAGGTGCAGGAGACAAGCCAGGCTGGGCCTATTTATATAGGCCTTCGCCGATTTCGGCGGCATACTTGTCTAGCACGTTAAACGTGTCTCGACGGTCGGGCTGCTGAAAATTTCACCCCAATTTTCCCAGGATCAAGGGAATCTCTTGTCTGGGTCGTCTGGGCGCTTAGCCTTTTGCACAATCTCGCCCCTTTTTAGTCACCTTGTTTCCGTCTCAATTCCTCATCAAGTGAACAACTGCCCAGCAACAGTGGCGAATAAATCCCCATTTCATTTTTCTCCCTTTCACAAATCTAGATCTAAATATTTTTATAGTCGGCCTATAAGCGTCTCGTTGGCAACCGCTGCTATTCCAAAAAAACAATTGGTCAAATCTTTAACGTCATTCCCGAGACAAGGCACCGTGAAGGGCCCACTGAATTGCACTGTGCTAGTCAATCCCATGGAATTTAGTTGAAAATGCAGCTCAGCAATAATCTCAGCTCCCGCGAAGGTACTCCGCCTAAATGTCCCTATCGGCTATTTATTACGATGGAAGAAGAAAAGGGAAGGGACTAGCGTAGGCATCGCGCTCCAGCACTCGTCACCTCTAGAATTTATTCGGTGGCGAGGCCATAGGCTAATCTATACTGCAAACTCGCTAAAAGGTCTCCCGAAGCTACTTGCAGGCCGTAACTTGTTTCTACAGCGACTTCAGAGTTTAAACGTTTATCAACCGACGAAACGGTGGCAAATGCCGTCAGCACCACCACGGCTCGGACGAAACAGTGGGCTATCGCGCCCAGCGTCTAGTAGTGACCCTCGGAGAACAGTATGCCCGCTTGCACGTCACCGCCGAGATTTCATCCTGAAACAAATACGTCCAGGCCGCCCTTCCGGCACCGATAGCTCGCGTTAGGCTAGAAAGAAGCAAGGGAAGTCAATCATCAACAAGCTTATAATTTTATGTTCGTTGACCGGCAACACGGCGTGAATCTAGGTTGAGAACACCAAGTTGCAGAGAAATCAGGCAAAACAAAAGCACTTTCCAGACCACAAAGAAGCTAGAATTTCGACCACCTCTGAACTCTGGATTTCTTCTGGATTTCTTGAACTCTCGGCCAGATACCTCGAGTCCAGGCTAATATGTCGAGAAATGATTACGTAACGGCTGTTAAGTCATTCGCCAAGGAGTCTGTGAGACTTTTAACTCCTTCTTGGTTTGCATCGTTCGACCACTGTCCCTGTCTCACTTTGTATTTTAGCGATGCCGGTGAAAACCCCAGTTGCTGAGGGGGGGCAGCAGCCGCTCGCTAAGCAGGCGGACGCCGTCTTCGATGTCTACGCGACATATCAGAAGATATCCGCTGACGACGAAGTAAGCATCGATCGTGACTCGGACGCGATGTCCCAAAGAGTTGTATGAATTTTACATCGCAGCTATCGATCCCCCTCGTCGCCATGTTGACGCTGGCCGAGTTAATTGAAAAATCGCATGGTGAGTACGTCCGAGTTCGTGCATCATGATCATGATGTTGACACAGAGCAAACCGGTGTAAACTAGCCGGGACAATGTTCGAGCTGGTTAAAGAACTCCATGAAGGGGCCGCGGTCCTTGAGAAGCGGTCATCAAACCCAATAAGCCTGAACGCAGGCTGCCAGCTATTCATTGCATTCGTTACGTTATTTCCCCATGATTCAGCGGTAAGGGAGACCAACTTCCAATATCCTTGTATCACTGAAATAGATCCGTCTGAAAGAGTTTCTCCGACCTAAAGACGGAGCTTGTACAGCAAGCTAGAAGATACGCGGCAGAAGGCTTGACCTATCGTAAGAAAATTGCGGAACTCTGCCTCGGCTTCATCAAAGATGACTCGGTCGTGCGTGAAAGATAGCAGGGCCCTGCACAATTAACACTTGTTGACTTTAATTTCGAAGATTTTGACCCACTCTTACTCACGCGTCGTGATGCAAACACTTCTTCGGGCTCATCAGCAAAAACGGATATCAGGTTTGCCGCATCAATTGCTACTGTGGCGTTTTGTTCCTCACATTTTTGGCAAGTCTACGTTACCGAAGCTCGACCTCGCTCGCTTGGGAATAAAACCTACGAAGCACTAACTGCAGCAGGTATTCCTTGCGCTGTCGTTCTAGACTCTGCAGTTGCATACGTTATGGAGAAAGTTGACGTGGTCCTCGTGGGGTCTGAAGCTATCGTGGAAAGCGGAGGGTAGGGTTTGGGTCACTGATTCGTTATCACTAACACGCTGATCCTTTTGTTGGGCCGCAGCTTGATTAATGCAGTTGGAAGCAATCAGATGGCCATCATAGCAAAAGCTGCGAACAAACCATTCTACGCGGTTGCTGAAAGGTGGGCACGCGAGAGGATTGGCGGTTCTAGACTGGCTAAACGTCCACTTAATAGTTACAAATTTCACCGGCTCTTCCCGCTGTCGCAGTACGATCTTCCAAGTCACAAACCTGATATTCTGTCTTTCACAAAATCCTCTCTTTAATTCGAAACCGCTAGTAGCTGACGCGGAACACGAGGACGGCGTCACACCCTCCGACATTTCGAACGCAGACACCCACAAGGCCCGTTCCGTACTTTTATCCATATCTCAGGAAGACATTTATCGAAATAACCCCGATGTCGATTACACGAGGTACTCGTTCGTTCTTTTCCCTGGGTGTCTAGTGTTGACCTTGCTTTGTTTCAGACCGGATCTCATTTCGCTTGTCTTCTCAGACGTCGGCAGCCTCACGCCGGAGGGGGTTAGCCAATATCTTGTTGGCATGTTCGCAGGTTGATTTCCATGGTGCGGCGAAATTTGTAGAATATTGGTAAGAAAATGTACTTAAAAGATATTATAAGAACCTTAGAATCATACATTCGAGATCTTGTATTGCCAGATCTCATCCTCATGTTTGTCCAGGTCCACAAGATCGTCTACCCAGTGGATTGGTGGTTCACAACAAAGTTTCCGTCCGGCGGAAGTCCCAGATTTCTCCCAATTACCAAATGGCAGGGGATTTAGGGAAGCGTTTCTACCCCGATCCTTATCCTTCGGGTAACCAATCGTATCCCCCCTCGAGGAATAAGTAGCTCGTCGACCCTAGAACAGACAAACGACGGATCTATACACTATTGCGGAATCAAAGTACTGCATGGGCGAATCGGCCACCGAGACCGACACACATGCTTTGGGGACACCATGCATAATACCTTATCGTTGTATCGTTGTAAGCAATAAACACACGCGTAGAGCTACACACGCGTAGAGCTATGCATACTTCGGTTTGCATTTTTAGCGTTTTAAACGGTGCAAGCTGATGTCACACACCATCCCTCTGGGCAGTTTTGGCTCGATGTGGGTCGAACACCAGCGATTGGTTGTCGACCTCCGCTTTCATCTTGATATGCTGGGGACCAGAGATGCGGCCCGAGCCAGGATAAGTAGTATCGAATCAGCTGTACGATCCTTTGGATTTGGGATTCTGGAATCTTCATTTCGCGTATAAAGCCATTGCTACTTACCTCTGAAAGTACATCAACACCCCGACCTCCTACCAACCCAAAAGAAACACGGTTTCTGAGCCAACTCCACATGTGTCGCTGGCGAACGTATGTCCCCCACATCCAACCCTTGCGATATCCCTGACCATATACAAGTGTTACGAATCTCTATACGCTTTGCGGCCACCAAGTAGTAATTGTGAGTGCATGGTGTAACTGCGTAGTGGTGGCGCGGGACTCACCTACGCCTATCTAGGTTGACGAGGAGGTTTTTGGATTCTCCAGTCATACGAAGGAGGCAAGAGTACTGATAGTTGTTTCCCTCAGCTGAAGTGCGACGACAGATATTGCAAATTCAGCACGACTCACCCTCCTGAATGTGGTCCCAATTGCTCAACGACGTGCTGGCAGTAGTATGTTTGCCATTTCCTCAACTTGAAGCAGCAAAGCTAATCCACCCTAACCAGTCGCCAATTTCCTGAGATTTACAGTAAGCGGCCATTCCGATGTCTACGCGCCTCGTGGATTAGTTCTGATTTTTACGTAGAACCTCAGTTGCCTCGTTACTGCCCTGATTGCGAAGCCAGACTGGGTTCTGGCGGCAGGACGTCTTGACTTTCTGGATTTTCATCGAACGAAATAAATAGCGTAACATGTATCATAAATCAACGAACCTTGGACTGCCATGGAACTAGACTTTGACTAGAACGGAGGTGTTCAGGGAAAGCGAAGTGGGGGGGGCAAGCTCTGATGCCTTGATGCCTTGAAAGTCTCGAACAGTTATGGACACCTCTGTCACAAGGTAAGTGAGGTTACGAAAAAATAGGGTAATAGTGAGACGGATAACCACCGGAAACTGCCAGTTCCTCGGAGGGTCAAACCATAGGCCTCGAGATATCAGATGCTTAGCCAAGACAAGTACAGACATGCTTTATCATGGCAGCCATCTTGCAGCGTGCTCAAGCGTACCAAGAATGTGGAGGAGGGCATTCGTCCATAGCTCGTGGAGTTCCTGACAATCGATATCATTGAATGACGCCGAACGAAGACATTTGCTCAGGTGACTGTTTGAGTGCTTAACATTCGAAACACATTTACTCTCTAGAGGGCTAGATTACTGGTTAACCATGGGGCCAATGGGTGAATTGGAGTTATTATCTGGAAAATTGCATCATGTTAGCGAACCGTAGAGCAAAGGAACTGGTGCAAACCGGCGGGAGGAACTAAGGATAAAGAGGCCGCTTATCTCAGTTCAAGCAGGCTGACCAGGACCCTTGATTATTGAACGGTTCCAAAACCCTCAAAAGCCTGTCGATGCACGGTAATGTCAGCTATTGACCCGAGGTACCGAAGTCATATTAATGCACCCTTGCAAAAGTAGCTCGCATGAATATTTCAGAAGACACGGACGGCCATGCCGCCACCAGGCCGTCACAGGTATTCTGGTGTCCGCGAGCCGCGAGGACACTGTTCTGGTATCGTATTGCCACGGTATTAGCCTCGCGCGACTCGCGTGGGCCGCGAGGTGGGGCGTTCGTCCCTTTTGCTGCGAAAGCGACCCGTAGCCAGCAGCTTCAGATGTGTTTCTGAACGGATTATTCAAGGCTCACGATGTGTTTTAGAAATAAGCCGCTGGTTTTTAGTATTTTCTGAAGTGGAGTGATCGGTTGATCCAACTTGGGTAGTTTACTCCCGGTGCCTGAGCAGTCTGGAGCACGTGTCCTGAGCTTGAAGCTCCAAATCAAGTAATTCTCTCGTCCAGTTCGTCCGTGGAGTCAGTCGCTATGTTCACTGCCACTCAGTCCTCCACTCAATGGCTCTTCCCCATCTCTGCCTTGGAAAATACGCCGACGGGCTGGACGCTGCAAAAGGAACTTTATGACCGAGCGAGAGGGGTCGAATTCCTGTTCCGTCTGGGCTCGTCTCTGCAGCTGTACGTTTTCATTGTCCAGGCCTCGCTCCTGGACTTAACGCAACGAACATAGCCCTACTTCTGCTATGTTGACGGCAGCAACGTGGTTCCACCGATTCTACATGAGATTCTCTATGGAGCACTACCATCGCCAAGTAGGCACCCCGATACTCACGATTGCCGGGCCAATATTAATAACTACCTGAAGGAAGTTGCTGCTGCATGCATTTTCCTGGCCACCAAGACCGAAGAGTGTGGCAGGAAACTCGGAGACGTCGCAAAGATCTACTGCTCCAAGGTCAGCAACATACCGGTTTTGAATGTGCCCAACGACAGTAAGGTACGAAGCAACAGCCGTGCTCGAGATGTTCGCTCACGCACCAATTCACAGGAAGTTGAGAAATGCCAGTCGGACATCCTGCTCACAGAGGAGGCCCTCCTGGAGGCCCTTTGTTTTGACTTTCTCGTGATCAGCCCCCATGCCGATCTCGTTGATCTTTTCAATACTTGCCAAGATGACGATCTAGTTTGTGAGTATGCCTGGAGTATCGCCCACGACTCGTAAGTCCTCTTGAGTTGGTTCCTCAATGGCAACAGTCACTCAACCAAGTAGGTATCGAACACCCTTGTGTGTTTTTATACCCTCCAAATATCATCGCCGCGGCTTGCTTTATTTTGGCGCAATACTATATTGACGGCCCGAACTCAATATCTTTAGACGCCCGAGTCTCGTTGCCAGCACCCGCTGCATCCCTTCCAACGCCGCCCTCATATAAATCAGCATCACCTCTTGCTTCTCGGTCTGCCGTCGACTTTTTTGGGTTCAACGAAGGACAACTGCGCTGTGTTGCAGGTACGGGTCTTATAAACGAACTGCATATCCACTCATTCGCATGTGTGTAGATGCACTTAGTATACTCGTTGAATTCTACTCCGCTCAGGACGTAGAAATTGCACACCCATACTTGGTAGTAATGGCTGCAGTAAGACTATACTATGAACGACGAATTTCGCAAACTCTGATACATCCTCGTTTTGTAGATTCCTCCTCCTTCCTCGACCACACAGCGTCCTCGCTTCTTTGTGCCGGCAGCCCACCTGTCTCAGCTAAATGCCACCGCGGAATCTCAGGCATCGGAAGAAAGACAATGGAGAACTCCAATCTCTTCTGATGGAGGCAACACGCCGTCGCACATGGCCCCAACTGCAGACAAACCGGGACCCCGCGTTGTTTCCAGGCTCAATATCGTTTGATTATCAGCCGAAACAAAATCCTGTCCAGCTGCTACATCACCCAGTCTCCCGTGAACTGTGGTATCTGGTTCGTGACATTTGGGATCGAGATGCTGGAAGATGCTAGACTATTGGCATCCCCAAACCCCATTGCGTTCGCTTGTGCGCTCCGTATCCAGGTTGCGATACTATCGCTCCGATTCAACGTTTGGAATGGCCTGGGCTGGTAGTGGGGTAGTCCCACTTCGGAGATGCGAGGCGTCAGCGTGTCACTCAGTCCGGCGGAGGATCCGGCATCTTGGGAAATGAAATCAATACATGTCGTTTTTGATATTGTGATGCAACACGAGTACTCACCTTTGCTTTTCCCGTCCCAGTTTGATTCAGAAGGTGCTGGCGTGGAGAAATCAGTGTAGATGGTCTGGGGTACAACCTGCGGGCCTAGGCTGCTGATAGGCTCAGGTACCTACACGTTGGGTAAGTCTTCTGGTGATCATTCAGAGAAGGTATATTGCCAGTGCCGCCGCCGGGTCGTAGCCCATAATGTCATAGACGGTACATGGGAGGACTTTGTGGAAGGGCTGGGGCTCCTCACACACCTGAGGGATACGAGCTGAGCCCGGAAGTCGCGATGCCGACGCGACCCAGTAGAGTAAGTGCTCCAGAACGGTAGGGCCATAGTCGTCGAAGGTATACACGGTTGTCACAAAGGCAGAGGTCCAGCCTGAAGAAAATTAATGGAATGGAGACATAAATATGAAACAAGCCTTTTACCTTTGGTGAAGACACCGAATACCCACTGATCGTATGTTGTAAGGCAAAACCTATTTCGCCTATCAGTTCACTACTCACGCGTAGATACGGGAACAAACCATCGGCAGTGCTTTGCAGCACAAGTATCCCACAGCTAATGTTTCTTGTGAGCACGGATCGAGGATGTCTGATCAATACGTGCGTACCTTTGCCCATAAGCGTTCAGAACTTTGAAGGGGTCTGAAATCGGGTTCTCCTTCCCTACGAAAGGGCGGCATCTATAGAGGATGCATTAGGCTTCACTCAATCCCGTGAAACGAACTGACAAACCGAACGACAAGATGCGAATTCTTTCATATCCTGGTGGGATAATATCCAAGGCGGCTGGTATGCAACGAGAACCGAGTGGTATCCCACTTCAAAAGGTTCTTCTGGGGAAAAGGAATTTTTCGTCCAAAGGAAGTAATCAAATAGCTCTTTGTCACCATCATTGTTATTTCCTGGATGGAAGCCCCAATCCAACGTAGATGCGAAGAGGATATGCATGATACGCTGGGTAGTCATAAGCAGGAGGTTATCCAACCACGGAGAAAGTCTGCGAAAATTGTTAGTCAAAGTTGGGTAGCCATGTTGTCACATTAACGAAGTACGTTACCTCGAGATGTCAGCTGGTCGTCGGAGCTTTTGAGACGGAATGTCAAAGGTTGGCGGACACGGAACGGAGAGCATTTCTCCCGATTCTTTGTTCTCGTCCTCAATTCCCAGAGATTCCTCTGGAATATATTTATCGACCCCTGTGGATTTCATCAGCTATCATCAGGGATCACTTGGTTAGATATCCTCACAGTCGCAAATACTTCGTTCCAAACGATTCTCCTTAAGCTCCTGGATGGTTTGTAATTTTCTCCAAGACTCCAGACGAATCTTCAAGTGGTTCAGGTGACTTTTGTGACCCTCTGGGGGCATTTCAGGAGTCGAGGGGTCGCAGAGCATAGGAGGAAGCCCTGCGTCTCGGACGTAGCAGCGGAGATTATCTGTACCACGATATGCCATGAAGGGAGAGAGAAGGGAAACGATGGCCGTTTCAAATTTCGCAGTCTGATATAAATCCACAGGACTACAAGACTCGCCGTTTCGGTAACAAGGTGAAAACAAACGTATCCAAGAAAGGAAGGCCAATGACCTTGTATGTAAATAAATAATTACGTAACGAGGAAGTACTCATAGCGAATAATACACAGGGATCACTGGTTGGCCTGCCGCCCGCACGTAACGCCTTGTAGTTGGAGTTGGAGATGCCAGCCTCATGGCTGAACAACACCGGTGCCCATCCTTTGCCTCGATAAGCAGTCCCCGCAGGTGGTCGGGCTGATTCTGATTGGGTTTCGGACAGGGAGTGCCATCAGCCGGATACAGCTGGTTGATTTGCAGCCTGGGAGATAGATGTGAGCATAGAAATTCGGAGGTTAGGGCAAAGATCACAGAACGCACCAACTGGGTGTGTGTGTCGCCGACTGAACAAGCAATTGGTCGCCAAGCAGTCTTGTAAGCGAGTAGACATAGACACGAAGTGTCCGCATTCGGTGTGGTAGCGTCCATCGATTATCTGTGGTAGCAAAATTGGGTCATCAAAGGCATAACAAATCACAACCAGTAAGCACAAACATTGTGACACATATTGAGTTGCCGCTGGAGGGAATATGAGTGTACGTTGAATGTTGGAGGAGTGGACGATGTTGGAATTCTCTTGAGAACGGTCGTTGAATTTATCTACTATGCCCAATGACTGACCGCTGCATGCAGGCCTCATTTACCTGGCGATCTGACCGACAAGCAAGGTGAGGCTGTCGGAACATGCCGCTGCACGGCTGCCAACAAAGCTACTGACCCTCCCAGCGATCTTCAGACGACGACTGCGGCATCTCCAAATTGAGGATTACTGTTCTTGCATCCCAGCCCTGACGTCGTTCGCTGGTAATAACGAGTGTCGAACTTCGGCGAGTCCGCAGAGCCTACAGATCACACGTAACTTAACGCACGCAGGTTCCACTCAAACCTGGAGCGCGACGCGGGCAAGACTCAAACTTGATCACTTCATTTAATGCGATCACGGAGTCGTGGAAAGGGATACGGCAGCTATCGGTCCAGGTCAAGAAGGCGAGAGTCTATTTCCTCTCCACTTGATCTTCTACTCCCCAACAACGTTGGGATACGCGGAGTCAATTTGAGAAAATCAACCCGCGGCATACATGAGGTTTTGGCATGCTGCCTCGTGGACCTATGGGTACGCTAGGCTAATGAATGAAGTGACAATAAGCAAAGAGTCGAAGGCTGCGTCTGATAAGCAGCGCACCATGGCCGAAATTCTGCAGGATGCAGAAGAGCGAGAAAATAGCGACCCATGGGGGTATTACCTATGCGTGCATCATGACGGCCGGAATTGATGGTGTGCATTGCTATTGGGAAGGCTTCAACCGGGTGAACATGTTATTTATCAAGTCGAGGGATCGCAATCGATAATCTCATTAAACCGGAAGCGAGGGGTTCTAATTCATATCACATCTAGCCTTTATGCACCACGATTGCGGATTTCCTTGACAAGCTGTACCTTCTTCCGCACCTTCACAGGGATGTGAACACTATTCACGAGACGGGAGTTCATGGCACAAAAAACGCACCTCATTGGCAAACTGCCTTCGCCATCTTTCGCTACTCAATCTGCGCCGCTTGACTCCCTTTTTCTCGTGTCGTTCGGCCATTCGCACAGTAGCTCTGACTTTGTTGCGACTAAGAATAATGTCCAGCCGTTTATATGCTTCGCCAAAGCCGTTCTTTCCCACAAATACTGTGCGGCCTATTGAGAGTGGTGTGTGAACGACATGCGGGTACAAGGTTCTGATGAGCATACCTGTATACGCGTTAGCTGGTGGAGGTCTGTTCCTCATCCCGTCGTGGTTCATAGCCCAGACCTCGTGTGGGGATTGAAGAGCTCCTCGTCCGTTTTCCTTTGGATAACTTTTCATCAGGGTACCCCAGGTAGCGTCAAGGGGTCCAGAAGACCTGGAATCAGTTGCGTAAGGAGTGTCTGTTGGTAATGCTGCTGGCGATGGATATGTCCGTGAACCACGTAATACACGCGATGCTGAAGCAAGATTTGAGAGGGCCGACGACGGTCGGAACAGTGTTGAGGCCCTTTGGACAGCTGCAGCGAACATAGTGTCTGCGTAGCCGGGAAGGGGGAGGAAAGTAAAAGTAGCTTGAGCGCTAATGTGACCCGGGCGGCCACTTTACCATGTCCTCCGATGTGCTACTCGAGGAATTCGAGGTTTGTGGAATTGCCTGTAGAAAATCGCAGTTTCACTGATTCTCAAGTTACAAAGGTCCTTGAATCGATATATCCCTCTGAGTTGTCCAGTTCGTATTGCCTACAACCGATTCCTTCCGGCTATCTCAAACTGAGGCTCATGTGAAGAACTTTCTGATACCGATATCCAGATCGAGGCAGAGCCAGATGATCCAGGAGACAGCGACGAATCTGGTTCTGTGTATTTACGAGACATCCAGATCGATGTATTTATTGATTTCAATCCATAGTGAAACTCCTACTAAAAGTACATTACCCCAATGCGTATCCAGACGTCCTTCCAGAGCTCTCGCTAGAGCCCGTAGACGGCGAGTTCGAAGATGAGGAACTGGACGCACTGGTGGCCGATATGGAATCTGTGGTGCGTCGTTCGTTCCGATGCTCAGTGTATGGTCGATTTGATCAACCGTAATAGGGCAAAGATAATCTTGGAATGGCGATGACCTTTACGCTGGTGTCTCATTTACGAGAAATCCTGTCCAACTTAATCCGAGAGAGAGCGGAAAAGAAGAAACGAGAGGAAAGGGAGAAGGAGCGATTGGCTTTGGAAGTATGAACGTTGACTATTGCATGTTGGCCATGCCGCTTACTTCAATCTGTTAGGCGGAGGAGGCAAGGACTCGTGGAACACCAGTGACGGTGGACTCGTTCAAAGCATGGAAAGCCAAGTTTGATAGGGAGATGGCAATCAAAAAAACTAAAGAAGATGAAGAGAGGCTCAGAGGAATGACCGCAAAAGAACGCGAGGAGTGGAAGAGGATGACGACGAGGCTGTCTGGTAAATTATTTCTTCTTCGTCCCCGATCTATGGATGCTAAGTACACCTTGTTTAGGGCGGCAACTATTCGAACGTGGTAGGGACCTTGAGGATGAAGCGCTTCTGGAGGAGGGCGCCGTTTCAGTGGATATCAGCCAGTACGACAGATCGGCGGTAGAAGACGAAGCAGAGGAGGAACATGTAACATTCAGTGATAGCGATTAATACCATGCCATGTCCATGTTGTATATGTACATACAATCTAGGAAATTAGATATGTGTACCCTATAGACCCTGTAATAAGCCTGCCTCGCTCTCCATCCCCTCAAATTCCCCACCGCCGTCGATCTCACGACAGCCGATGCAGTCGTTTCCCTCTTCCCTCAGGAATCCGTCTTCAGACACATGTAAAGGGCGCCCTCGAGGCATATCACCATGGATAACATCCGTTCCCATCAGACGGAGCCATTGAAGAACTGGTTTAGTGACCCATCGCTTAACGTCCAAGCCGTGATCCTTCTCGAACCAGCCCAGGTGCCCGCCTTTTGGAGTGAGTGCCATAACGACATAGCCCGAGTCTCCGCCATGCATAGGGACGTCTTGAACAACAGGATCGTCGGCGGCGTTCATAGCTAGAAAAGGCACTTTGACATCTCCTAGGACTTTATGACTAGATGCCCAGTTGTAATAGTCCGTCGCCGAACCAAATGGGAATGTAGGAGGAGATCCGCCCGCTATCCGAGTGAATGTGTTGTCGAATTCCTCCATAGTAGGGTTATTAAGCTCGAGTGCTGTGATAAGCGCTTTCGCCACACGATGTTCGGGGTCTTTTGAGAG
Source organism: Pleurotus eryngii var. eryngii (assembly GCA_029467805.1). Classification (NCBI taxonomy): domain Eukaryota; kingdom Fungi; phylum Basidiomycota; class Agaricomycetes; order Agaricales; family Pleurotaceae; genus Pleurotus; species Pleurotus eryngii. The sequence goes on from SZVJ01000012.1 coordinate 3,770,840, forward strand.
AGGTTGAATGTGCTTCTTGAGGAGGTTGAGCAGATTCGAACCCATCCCTCTGGCATAGACGTGCCTTCCTATGAAAGTACTGTTCAATCTACATACGTGAGGCGAAATGATTAGAAGTTAGCAGCCGGTGGTGATATGGGCGTCCTCACGCGTTGTTATTACATGCCAGATCCCATGGCTGAGGTGAGGTTATGTCAGGTGGACCGGGTATAATATGTCATAATTAAAAAGAACTCACACAAGCAAGGGCACACCCTGCAACAAGTCTACTCTTTTCGCCCTCTTCAGCAATATAACGAGTCATGACATTGGATCCCAACGAGAAGCCAAGACCCAATAACGGAGCTTTCGGATAAAGCTTGCTTATATACATCAACGCTAGGCGGATGTCATCTGTATGTCCGGCTGAATATAACTGTTGACTAGTAATTGGCACGTTAGCACCTTGGAGAAAGTGCGTCGTTAGTAATCTGTTATCTCATGCGAGGAGAGGCACATACATCCTCTGAAGTTAACTACAACTGCCCGGTAACCGAGTCCACCCTCTGCCTCCGGCGTGCAGGCAGGGTGTAGGATACATCTCACATACGATTCATAGGAACCTGAGGAGATGTCAGTTCGCCCGTAGCTCATGCCAACTTGTCCGACACTCACCGCCCGTCAAACCATGCAGCACCACTATTACAGGTACATCTTCGCGAACACTAGCATGAGAAGGCGTAAAATCTAGTCCTCTAGTTATTTCCGTCAATCGATTATTGATTGGGATAGCACTATCATGGAAGACGAACAACGTGCCACCATCTTGCAGACGGAGATACTTTCTGGAAGAAAGCCATTATTAGCAACAAAACGATACATCTCAGACCCTCGTGTCGCACCTAACATATAACCTTGTCGGTCTTTGTAAAGTCTCCAAGCACGCAGTATATGGTTTGCAGATGACCACTACGGAAGCGCCATTAGCCTGGAACCAGGGATTCTAGCCCCCCACTCACTTGAACAACCACCAGGATGGCGCGAACGGTTCAAATAGACTCGGGCACTTTGTTTCGAGGAGGTTTCGCAGGGACAGTCGGCTTTCGGTACACTCGTCCTTCGCCGCCACCGAGACGTAGGCTGGCTTGTCAGGAAAGTGGATGCGAGTCGCCCTCGAGCTGAAGATAACCCCCATTGCCGATTTTCAACGGAGGGACAATGAAGTTTGATGATAAAATGATTTGGACATAACGGTGGACCAGCAGCGGCTCAGGAAGCTCTTAATTCCTTCGGGAATCCCAGAGGCCAGAGAAAGGCAGAAAGAAGTGTCACAATTGCTTACGCAATATCCCGCGGAGGCGGCAGCAATTGTACTTCCTCCATCCAAGAAGGAAGAAAACCCGTGAGGTCAGAAATTTAAATTAAATAATCAACGTGGGGTTTATCTGCCTCGCGCAGAAGCTTATCCTTGATTGCGACCATTATCCCCAGGCGACGCGTCTCAGAAATGTCCAAGGCCAACGGCTCCTCTGCCAAACTTGGCGCGTATAAGAAAGTTCCGTGTCGCGTAAGACAGCCTCTCTGCGCTGTCCAAGGAGATACTCATCTCTGTTTCAGTATTTTGATAGTCACGGTGGGGCATTGGACCCTCCATGCCCTCAAGGAGATATATGCCGGTGGGTATAATCTGGATGCAAGAATGAACGTACACACACCAAGAGCAATATAGATTCCTGCATCCTGAAGATGCTGACTGGGGAAAGTGGAAGGCAAACAACAAAGGACGCGACAGGAAGCTACCCCCAAAACCAGAAAAGTACACGCGCAGCAATGGGAAGCACGTCATTCATGAGCGCAAAGGAAATGATAAGATGTTTGATGAATACCAGGCCAATCGACGATTGGACGCTCTAGTTCCCCAGTCGGATCTTTTTGAACGCTACAAGGTCGATACGGGAATCGTTGATACAGAACACGATGTCCAGAGAGGTCCCGCGCCTCGCTACAGGTGTGATAATGACTTCAGCCTTCGCAATCGGGAAGGGCCCGGACATAGGAGGAAGGATAGAGGAAAGGACAGCACTCTCCGATCGTCCAGCGGAGGGGAAGAGCGATACGGCTTCAAGACGGAGGAAATCGAAGATACATCTTTCCATACTCAAAACCCAAGCTTAACCTGGGAAAACGAGGTAGATCTTGTTTGCAAACATACGAATGTTAATGATCCAGAACATAAATACAGAGTGCTGATGGAAGTTTCCAGACTAATCGGGGAAAGAAACTCGAGGCGAAGAGATCAGAAAATGAAGGTCCTGCAGTCAAGGAAGTCGTGTCCGCTGCTAGGGAATATTCTACACCAGCATCGAGGCAAAGCTGGCCGAAAATCCAATTACTGCACGATGTCAAAACATCCGAGACGTTTTCCAAGATGTTCAAAGATATATCCAAGTTGGTCGAACATGTACTAGACGCTGGGCAGGCCAACTGACGAATGTATCTGGAAACAGACTCGCCAGCACGGCCGTGATGAACGCGGCCCAGCAAGCGGTGGAAGAAAAGAAATTATCTGCATACACCGAATTATCCGCTTCCGTCTCCAAGATCTCCTCTTCTGCGTCGAGCATGATGGCGCCAGCATTGGCTGAAGTATTCCTGCACCATACAGAGAGCAAGCAACGAGCGGACCAGAGCTCTGCAGCTCTTGAGGCTGCGTGGACCAAGATCATGAACGAGTTCCTAAGTGAGATAAATTGGAACGTAGAGGAAGGATTGCGGAATATCGTAAAACATTTGGAAGGTCAGGATATCACCAGAGTGCGCAAGCAAGGTTCTCTAGGTTTGAAGAGGGCATGGGATGGGCGCGGGGCCACAGAGGTAGGCAGGCATCCATCACTCGAGGGAGGCTGGCAGGGAAAGATTAGTGGTAGGAACAGGGCCACCAGCGGCAGCAACTATGGCGGAAGAGCACCAGCCAAACGACGTCGAACGGGAGGATCGAGCCATACACCAGAGGCCAACGATCATTTCAAGGATGATCTGAACCCATACACGACGTCCTTCGTGGAATCGTTGAGACAGCAGATGAACATGCAGGATCGACAATTGCAAGCCCTCCAACGCGAAAATAAGGAGGTGGGTGATCACTTCATGCATATCGTCTCAAGGCCCATGAACTGTATGTTTGTCACAGCTGAGAAATACGATCGTTCAGAGGCGGGCGTGTAGCTGATTCAACGCAAGGCTGTGGAGTTGCAATGAAGCTGCGCAAGGTCCGGGATGTGGAGTAGGCAGCTTCATGTCGGTGTGCTGACACGAATAGCGTTTGCAAGCTCCTCTTCCAAAGATGAAACCGGCAGGAATATCGCACGTAGTTTCTCGTAGTAAACGCTAGAATGTTTAATCGTTGCTGTGCGCGTTTTGTGCAAGGCAAAGGCGTGTCCCATCGGTCAACCGGAAGTTTACGATCTAAAAGAGCGTTGGCAGTCATGGAGGCATGTAGAGCCTAAGGTTGATGGCGGCTGCACCGTTGTGCAAGTTAGGTGGGAGTGTGTGTTATCATCAGTTCTCCGCTTTCTGTTTACTGTGGCGGGGAAGGATGGCGGCGGAGTCGCAGTGGTTCTCGATTTGGGCTTCCGTCTAGTGGTCATGTGATTGGCAGTTCATACGCGACGAGCTGGCTACTACGTACCTTTGTTCCCGACGCGTTGCATTCGTATGGAAGAATTGAATATCAGGCCAGCCTCACCATGACTCGTTCTGCATCCATGTCGCCCCCTATGCCGCCGCAGTCTCCTCCAGTCCAGTCGATCCAACTACTCGAAGTGGCCGACACACAGACACCAAGGAAATCCACCCCGCCAATCACGAAGTCGAAGCCTGAAGGTTATCCCATGCGCCGCTCAAAACGAATATCAAAAGCAGCAGACGCTATCGATGGAATGGTTCTAGCAAACGAGGAGATGGGCAGTTCTGGCGATGAGGGGGATGCAGACAGCCCCATTTGTGCCGAGCGCGGATCAGGCGAGGATGGTCTTGACGCTATCGACAGTATGCAGATACCTGAAGATGGTGAGTAGCATCGTAGCCCTGAAATTCTATCGCTCTGTTGCGACGGTAATTGCAACTAGAACCGACATCTGCCCTTGCCTCAAGGATTATCAGAGCTCATGATAATCCTTCCCCACCACCCGACGCTGGATCGATTTCTATTAGCGGAAGAAGGAGCTGGAGTCCGGTAGAAGAAGACTTCGATGCAACTAGGCAGTCAGAACTCGAAGAACTGACCGATGCCATAGCCCCACTCATCATCGCAATGTCTAGGGAATCGTCCCCTCTGGTCCACCATGCTGGACCCTCGCCTACCGTTTCGCCACCATTAGAAGTCAGCCGCTCCGACGACCCTTCTAGCAGCGACAATCCTTTTTTGTCACCAATATCCAAAGCTTTGAGCCCACAACCCGTTGTCCTAAATTCGGGAATACACCAGCTGCCCTCCTGCGTGTCTAACGTCGACGAACAATCAACGCCCAAACCTGTTGTTCTTCAATTAACTCCACAGTCGAGAACTAGCGCTGACGGTAGATACATTAATCCTACGTTGACTTGCGTACCAGCATTGACGGCGATCGTCACAGACAATGTTACTCAAGGTTTACAATTCACTCGACCTAACGATGAGTTACAGCCGCCACCGCCAATGCCTGCACAACATGCTCCTTCCATGCCGCTGCCCAAGGCATCCTCCAGCAAATTAAACTATGACAAGACGACGTCCGTTCTGCGAAGATCGCCCCGACGAAGCATAGCGCCAAAGTATGCAGTGTCGGATATATTGAATTCATCTGACTCCCCGTATGTTGGAACTGCGCCTTTCTTTTCTATGACTGGAACGGAATCACCAGCACGAGACGAGAGGTCGACAGAGGTTTTCTCCTTGAACGATCCCCATGACCTCGCGGCATCTGGTTTACAAACGGCGAAGAGTCTCAAAGGAAAGGAGAAGGCCACCAAGGATGAGGACGCTGAAATCCCTCGCATAGCCAAATTCTCTAGAGCACTTGGGTCGCTATCCCCCGACTCGAGTAGAATGCTTTCCCAATTACGATTTGAACCCGGTCCCTCATCTATCGCTCAGGTCCTGGCCGAAGACGGCGGTAGCAAAGCATCGCCTCGTAAAGAGAGCTTTCTGGCGGAAAGACTTGTTCCCGCTCCCGTGTTTCCTCATCTCTCTGAAGGTCCGCAACGAGTTCCTATGACTCCGGGTAGACAAACTAGCCCGAGACGCGATGCTGGCTCATCTAAACCACAATCCATTGACCTTGCTTCCTCCCCCGATACAATGCATTCCCCCGCTCGCCGGGTGCCAATTGGCGAAGCAGTCTTGAAGGGTTATATCTCGCCGCTCAAGGCAGCTCAGCTCAGCTCGGCCAAGGGATCTATATCCAGTGGTGCATCCCGCTTTCAAACACTGAACATTCCCCGGACAGACTCACCTGCCCGCCGAGTGGTCACTGAGTTGAAGGGGGGGCAGCGCGCCGGAGACGCACCGGTTGCCAGGTCAGGCGCCAAAGTTAAGCCAAACATCTTCGCGGCCAGTCAGCGGTCTAAGTCAACCGAGACCGCTCCGCGGGCGTCATCCCACCTCCCGTACACGCCCAATCGTTTACCATCCACCAACCTTCCGTTTCCTCTTGTTTCTGAAACGGCAAACGACAAATTTTCAAAGATCGTTGAAGACAAGGATCATGACACCGCCCCACCCGCATCTTCGCCGTCAAAGGATCCTCCATCGTCTCCAACGAAGTCGAGCCTCAAACAGGTCAGCAGTAAAATACCTCGACCAGTCACTAAGCCATATGCTCGCCCCGTCCCTCGCATCATCAAACTAGGGGATGCCAATGACACTCAAAGGACCACTGCGTCGACGTCTCATATGGTACGTGCCTGGATCGCGCCCGAGGGTGAATGGTTTTGTGATGTCTATCTCATTCTAGGCAAATCGTCTGGCGTCAACAACCTCCAGCCATTCTGTTAGCAGTGTGGCACCTTCACCTCTTAAGCGGAAACGGCCCGATCCCAAGCCTGTAAACCGTCGACCAGTCCCTTTGGCCAAAGATAAACCCTCGGACAGTCGAACGAAAGAAACTCTTTCAACAGTGCCCCCAGGAGTGCTGCCCCCAGCCTCGCCAACTAAGTTCAGACTTGTGGTTGATGTCCCGCCCCTCCCTGAGGCCCCCAGCCCAATGGTAACCAGCCCGTTAATGGATAGTAGTATCCCTCTTCCATTACCCAGCGAACAACAGGCTGTTGAATTTGCCGTACCGTCATCTGGAGCGCCTGTACTTAAATCGACGCCTCCGATCTCTGACAACTCATTACCAATGGCCGAGAACGCTACTGAGCACAGTGCTGTGGGCCTTCAAGACTCCGATACGATGCCTAATGGTCGGGTGCGACGAACTACCCGTACGCGGAAACCAGTCCAATACTTCCCGCCTGTTGAATTAATCGGTCAGCCTGAGCCTCGGGCAGCTCCGTCACGGCGAAAGGCCGCCGCAGCATTAAACGAAGCCGGGGGTCCTGCGGGGTTGAGCACCGCCGCACTTCGAACGCTAACAACAAATAATACCGCCCGAAACCAAGAATATTTGACGGTGAAATTGGAGACTCAGGTTATTCGTAAAGAGGGTTCGAGGCCTGAAAGCCCTGTCGTGAAGATCAAGACGGTTGCTGAGCGACAACAAGAACAGCGCGGTCACCAGAGGCAGCAACGTGCTCTCAGGAGACGGGCACATCGTATTGGGAGCCCCATTGATGAATCTGACGAATCCCTGCCAGTAATCACAACGTCCGCTGATGGCACTGGCTCACCGGAAGATTGCAGTTACAGCGAGGATGATAGCGATACTGCCGGTCGACCCGTGAAGCGCACCAAGGGAGCTGAGGGTCGGCGTGTAAGGTGGAGAAAGTCATTGACTAAGTTCGCCAACTTGGATGATATTCAACCAGGAACACGATCACGTTCACAAGCGAATGCTTTGGGGAAGGGTTGCCTCGCTTCAAAAGCAAAGGTGCGTCTAATAGAATGTCGGTAGTGTCACCATTGACCAATGGGATAGACTGTCGAGCTCGATGCCCTTGGTAATTTACCAGCTGCGAAGTTACCCTTGAATGATCTTGTTCAAGAAAGCATCCTGGTACAGAAGTTCGTGTATGACGACGACGAAGTGGAACCAGTAGATCCCCGAGTTGACGTGATAGTGAAGACTACACGGTCAAGGGCAAAGAAGGGCAAATCATAACTTGGTTGTTAAGCGATCTACTTTGTTGGCCAATGATCTTGTGGGAAGTTGTTGTCATTGATTTTGCGACGGAACACCATACATATAATTGCATATGCTTCCAGGGCACTTACTTTGGTGCCCTGTAAACCAATCCTGCTCCTGCCTGATTGACTGGGAAGATGAGCATCTCTGCAATGTTGACATGGGGTGGTCGTGAGGCAACCCAAAGGATTTCCTCAGCGATATCGCTCGCTACCACTGTGGATGACGGTGAGTGCGCTTACGACAACATGAGGCGTGCTATTTACAAGGTTGCATGCCATCATACACTGTCTTCGCGCGATCTGTGTCCCCTCGGAACCTGACGATAGAGAATTCTGTCTCAACCATACCTGTTCCAACATGAATCCTGGATCATCGCCAACTGGTACGGATGAGACCTACCAGGCTGTATTTCTGTTACTCTAATTGGCGTGTTTACCAGTTCTTTGAGCAACGAGCCATTGAACGCGCTAACAGCGAATTTCGTGGCACAGTATATTCCACCGCCTGCGTATGCCTCGCGACCAGCCACAGAACCAAGATTGATCACATGGCCAGAATTCCTTGCCTTAAACTCTGTGTATCAATCAGCAACGAGTACCAGACGGCTCCATGTTGAGCCGTTGATGAGTCAATTAATCACCTCTGACGAAGATTTGGGTGAGGCGAATGAGGCCGAGAACGTTGGTCGCGAACATCCCCTCTACGTCGGCGTCAGCAATGTCACCGATGTGTTCGATTCCTTTGACGAATCTATGCAGAGGGGTTAATAGGTTGTTGATAGCAGACCGGGGGATATGCCACTTGCCCAGCATTGTTCACTAGCAAGCGACGAAATTAGACGGAATGAAGGAAGTTTAACGAGAGAAATACCTAGGACATCTACAGCCTTGAGGTCGCTAGGAATTTTGTCGAGGATTGCTGCGACTTGCTCTTTATCTGCGACGTCGGCCTGGATAGTCGCGAACTTTCCCCCCTGAGTGACTCCGGATTCTTTGTGGGCAGCGATACATGCATCGGCGACGGACTTGAGCGCATCTACCCGTCGGGCTACCAATATGACATTGGATCCAGCCTTGCAGCTCGGTTAGATATATGTTTCCCTCGAGCCTGCAAGCCAGATATTCACCTTGGCGAAAAGGAGTGCCGTTGCCTGTTCGCCGGTCATAGTCAATGAAGCTCTTAGACTACAAGCTCAAGACTCGACTCACGGCACCTATCCCAGAGCTTGCCCCCGTAATGAGGACGGTCTTTCCGAGCAGACGAGAGACGTTGAATAGAGACATTTGGGATCGGGAAATTCGACGGAACGGCGGCGCTGGGAAGTACCCTGGCCTGGTATATATATAATCCTTATCTAATCGCCATCTGGGATTTCGAGACGGGAGGATGGTGCAATATCGGCGTGCCAGCGAGCAGCCTGGGATATGCGATGAGAGTCGCCTGTCAAACATATGCAACTTCGCATGTTGTGCTCGGCGCGTTGCTCCAATTGTGCCCGGAAACTCCCACCACCGTGTCGTCGCGTCCCTCGATGGCCAGCGTCACGGATTCGCGCTGGGGTGCTCTTCTCGCGTGGTTGGGTCAGCATGGCATGGACCTCGGTGAACTCTGCGTAGAGCCACGAGAAAGGCCCTGTTGAGTGAACTGCGACGCGTTCTTCACTGTTCCACTGATGGCGTTGATCAGGTGCTGGATATGGTCTTTTTGCCTCAAAGGACTGCCCACCGTCGCGGAAGCTCTTCACGATCCCGGCTAGCGCGTTGCTGAACTGGAAGACTCTGTCAGTCCACTATCCTTCACCAAAAGACCTGAACGCGACATGCTTGATCTCTTTACATCTCCTCCTGCACCGGCCTCAAGGAGCAAAGGAATCCAGCGATCCACTGTTTGGTCCATACATCTCTATTTTACCACGGGACTTTGACAGTCATCCTTTGGCATGGCTCGCGCGGAGTAAACTTGCGTTTGAAGAGACAACTGAACATTATCTACTGGGAGCTTTGCCTCGGGATGTCGGAGAAGCGTTATACGCATTATGGAACAGGTTCGTAGTGGATTGGAAGAAAGTCTGTCAGTATGTGGTGGGTACCTACAAATTGCATATGCAGTAACGACGCGCTAATGTCAGCGCACGCCCAGAGACACCATCCAGCAAGCTTGACCCGTGCAAGCCCGCCTTTAAAATCAGAGAATTTCACCAAAAGCGACCAACTTCGCTTAGATTTTCTGTGGGCATGGCTCAACGGTTCGGAACAATCGTCTGTATCTTTGCAGTTTTCCCTTGAACTCGCGCGTTCCCAACAGTCAATACACGGTGTATATTTCACCGCCTGTATGCAAGCATCTCAAACCCTGATAACTTCACGTTGTGTCCTATCCTGGACCTCGCCAACCATACACCGGACTCGTCTATGAGCACGCAACCTATACCTACTAGCGCAGACATCTGGGGTTCTCCCCCAAGATCTAAAGGGGGTGACGACTTTACTCTTATGGCTTCGAGGGAAATCACTACGAGAATCGGCGAAGAATTATACCTCACCTATGGGGCTCATTCCAACACCACCCTCTTAGTCGAATATGGGTTTATAAACATATTCACTCCGGATTTGATTGCAGGAGGTACCTTCAGGGGTGAAGTCAATGTACAGGATGCTATGGCAGCTTTATTAGACTTAGGAGGGCGGGACAGGGACACATGGTTGAAGTCGACATTGGAGGATGAGGGGTACTGGGGGTAGGTCCTATAGCATGGCCTCAACACTGCCGACTGATGCGGATTGCAGAGATTGGACGCTGCATGCTTCTCCCCATCCTGCACACCCCTCCTTTCGGCTGATCACAGCTTTGAGGCTGCATAGCCTAGTCGCATCTACATCAGAACCCACAATGACTTGGGAAACTTTACAGCCATGGAGAGCTGTTCTCCTAGGTGAGACGGAAATAGTTTCGGAAGAGAATGAAGACGCTTGGCGAAAGGCTCTGTTGCGGATCTGCGAAACGATACGAACGGATGCTGAGAAGCAGCTTGTTTCGGTCTGTGGTTCGCGTCTAGTGGAAGAGAGTAAAAGCAAAGGCCTGGGACCGTGGGTGGCAGAGAACATTCGTCTACTTTGGCTTGAGCGTATACATGTTTCAGAAGCAGTGATTCGTAGTGTAGAAGCGGGAGAACAATTCTAATTCTGAGCGCGGGCGCTTGTGCCTGCCGCAACCCTGACACCGCAATGGATGTATTAAGCGCTTGGCTTCGGCACGGACCTGTCAAGCGTTTTCCATTTACACTTTCACTGCCATCAACTGGAATTCGTCCAAGTCCTCACTCCCTTTCCTTCACACCCATCAGATACCCTATTTCAATTCAACGTTCTCGGGGATCCTCTTCAGCAACAATGGCCGTTGAACCTCTTCTGGCCACTCGCGCCCAGCGCGCTTTCATCTTGACAAGTGAGTCGCACCACGAATATTATTGTCTTGGACTATGCTGATCAACTCTGGGAAGTTTCAATACGTGAGTGTTGCGATTTCTCTTCATCATAACAGATCTTGATGAGACTATGCAGAGGCCATTGTTGTTCTCGTAATGGTTGCGATCACATTTCGACTGGTATGTTGAAGTGCAAGCAGGGGTTTCATAGGGTTCTGTTGACATGAATCTCAGGTAGAAGTGGAGGTCGATTTCGATAATGGATACAAGGTGCGCATGTCCAATCTTCGCATCTTGAATCAGACACTTAGCTTCTCTCGTGCAGACATTGCCTTGTTTCCTAGCGCTTTTCGCGTTAGCAGAGTAAATTACATCGGTTGATGTATTCTCCCAAGCGTGCTCACCTCGTTATTCAGGATATTCGAGCTTATCATGGCTTTCGATGCGCTTCGGCTGCGCAACATAATTCAACTCATTGGGATCCTTGGTACGGCACAACTTACATCCAAGTTATCTGTTTCTCACGTAGGTTTTGTCCGTAGCTTTCCATCTCGGCATGATGATATTTGCTGCCGTCCAAGTGGAACAAACGAGGCTCGCGTTGGTTATAGGCCAAGACTGTGACGACAACTGGAATTCAGTGGTAAGTTCCCGTCGTTATATATTCACCCGACCTTCAACGTCCGCCCCAGACTTGCGATGGCCCGGGGAGTCTCTGGAGACGAGTCAGACCATTCCTCATCGTTGCACCGTGTGTCATTGGAGCGTCGTGGGCAATAATGCTCTTCTTCGTCAAACAACTATACGCCGAATTTGGGTGAGTGGCCCCATGAGCTTAATCAAGTGATATCTTTTGACATGGCGCAGTTGGGCTATTTTCCACGTTGTGGGGGCCAATCCAAAAATGAAGTGTTCGTATTCCGTTTAGCCTCGCGCAGTTTCCGAACACGAGGACTAACTGATAGTCTATTTCTAGCTATGTACCAATGGTACCAAATTATGATCTGTCTTCTGAAATTCGATTTCTTCTGCTTCACTGGTGTCACGATGCAGGTGTGTTCCCTTTGCGCTTTCACCTTGCTTGTTGGCTGACTTTGCATCGCAGCTTCTCATTATCGTCCTTGCAAGGGACTCCGCAGAGTTCGGTGTCACAATAGCTGCCATCCCTGTGGTTCTTTTCCTCTTAGCCGCTTGTGGCTACGCCGTCCAGCGCGAGATTAAATGGTGTGTTTTTTGCTGAGGGCCATATCTACGCCTACAGTCATTCATGTGACTCCACGTAGGTTGATGTCGCTTTCACTGGTTATCATGTTGGCTGCCATGAGTTACTGTGAGTAATTACGTCTTATCCTCGAGCCGTGTTGATTGATTCAGACTCGTCGGCTTTTAGTCAGTGAGTACTAACCGCAATTGTCCTCGGTGTCCTCGGAGCACTGGTCTAACATTTTATTTTGTTAAAGTCTACAAGCTCGTACGGTTCTTCCAGCCATCATCACGTGATCAATATGCTACCACTCGTGTTTCGCTCACGATCTTCAGTTCGTCTCTTCAAAGTCGCACTCCGTCACTTACACCTAATTTTTTGTTCCTACAGCCATTGTTGCATTCTTGATCTTGTTTGCCTCCTTCGTTGTCGGTCTGCGATGCTTCTCCGACTTCGATCAAGGGCTCGACTCATCGAAAATGCATGGTATGTTGCAACGCCCTAACCATACGTCCAATTGATTTTTATCTCGCTTTTCCAGCTGTGCACTCCTCTCGACCAAAGATGTACGGCAAGGAGTCAGCAACAAGCATGACTGAAGGCCGCAATTCATCCTACCTTGTAGGACAACCACTAGGACCCCGAATATCGATAGAATGATCACGATCTTCTTTCTCCATCATGCTACCTATTCGACGATTTGACCACTGTATCTATTGCCCATCTTTGTTTACCCCTTACGATGTGTTTGGAGACTCTGAAATGCACAACGATTGCAAAAGGACTCTTGGAGCGCCGATGACATTATTTACTACCACTATATTGGATCCATTCGTACAGTTTCTTCTTTCCTCCTTTCTGTGCTTGTTGCGTACATCACACTCCTTCTCGGTCGCGGTGAAATAAAGTGGTTGATCATCTCTTGTCATGCCGCGATCGGCGTTGCAGAGCTCATGCTGGTGTTCATCTAATCTACTATCATGAGTGTGCGCAGTGCCACTGCGCGCCGGAGTTGTTCGACTCTCAAATTACATTCCTTGCCTCTGCCTCATTGATTGCTGGCACTCACTGCATAAATACTTCTGCAGACGATGAAGCAAGGAGAACAGCGGCCCGGACATACTAGATCGTGGTGGCTTGCTTTCCTTGATGAGGTACGGAACACACTCGGTTTTTCCATTTACAACTCTAAAACGTAGACTGACAGACCAACTTCGTTGTGACGGGCCTGTCGGCCGCATTTCTTCTCTACACTAGGTCGGCTGGCGTTCTCTACTTCACATTCGGCGGCGCGCTGCTGTGCTCAGCGACGGTAAAACTCATCAAACGAGCGATACGGCAGCCAAGGCCCGTTGTGGAACATGCGGTAGGCAAACGGAAGGTTAGCTATGGGTGAGTCCATCAATACGACTGCGCTATTGCCAATGCAATGTTTTGGAAGGAAGCAAATTTACATGAGAAGAAGCATTGAACTCATGACATGTGTACTACAGGATGCCTAGCACGCACTCTGCTACGATCATATACTATGCGACTTACATCCCCCTTGCATGCGCCAAACTTCCCATACAACCCTGCCTCCCAGCAAATTCGTTCATCACGCGTGTCCTGCCTGTGCTGATCGTTGTACCTTACGGGTATGTTATTGCTGCGTCGAGGGTATGGTTAGGCCATCATACGTGGAAGCAAGTGGTCGTGGGTGGGTCGTACGGTGCGGCACTGGCTGCGGTTTGGTTCGAACTTTGGGTCCGCGGGGGAAACGCGTATGGGCAGGTTCTAGATAGGAAGGTGAACGGGTGCACAGACTGGATCTTTGGGAGGGCCTGAGCCTAGAAAGGGGAGCGGTAGCCTAGCTACATTGGCGGACAGGTGCATGTAAGGAAAGGCTTCTCTATCACTCGAACAAATTGGAAATTCTAACCGTGTCACATCTTAGGAGGCAGTGATTTTGAGTAGATTCTTATAGAACCAGTTACATGTTCTATACATGCGCTTGCCGAGCCCTGCTCCATCCCGCATCTAAATCCCCAATCGTTTACCTTGAATCCTTGGGGGTATCGCGACGTTACGAAACTATTTGTCGACGCTATTATGTACTACAGCGGCCCTTCATCGCGTCAGCAGTTACAGCGGCATCTCAAACATCAATGTTACCTCCTCCTTGAAAGGATTCGCACAAACATTGCCAACAATCCGCTGAATCATGCGTGGTGTGATGGTGGTGATGTACTCAGTTAGTTCTCTCAGGAATTCCGCTTGGAATTCCTAACTCTATCACTGTCGTCTACTAACGACGTGTCTCGTCCAACCTAGACGGTCAAACTGAATAGAAACCGGCTCGTCGAGGATATATTTAAGTCAATCTCGACCTGTATACCTCCCCGGGCTCGTATCGTGACTTATCTCAGATACGCGTACGATATCGAACCGGTCGCGTAGTAGCGCGTAGTATTTCGAGCGTCACCCTGACAGCCCCGGACCATCATAAATTTACACTGCACTATATGTCAAAAATAAAACCCTTTTTTTGTGACTTACGCCAACAGTGCTTTTCGCAAAGAGATACTTCGATTATATTCACGCGTACTTCGCTCGTAGTTTTGAAAAAATAACCTCTTAACTCCAAATTAGGTCCAGAGGTCCAGACGGTCGGTGTCACCGCTCACAAGACACATTTCGCGTTGCCACAAATGCACGTGACCAATTTACGACTTGACCATGGACAACAACGATCCCACTCACCAATTCTTCCCTGACCAAGACGACGTCGACTTGTACGACGTCCTCAGCGTTGGGAATGATGCCAAGCTTGAAGAAATCAAGAAGTCATACCGCCGGCTGGCATTGATTTACCATCCAGACAAACACGCCACAGCTGACGAGCGCGCCAAAGCCAACGCGTCTATCAAGTTCCAGCAGATAGGTTTCGCGTATGCTGTGCTCAGCGACGAAAAGCGTCGGAAGAGGTACGATACGACAGGGAAGACGGACGAGGGGTTCGACATGAGCTCTGGTGATGACGGTTGGGAAGCATACTTCGCAGACATGTTTGACAAAGTGACGCGCGGAAAGCTGGATGAGATGAAGAAGGGGTACCAAGGTCTGTCATATGTGTAGCATAGTGGACGATACGCTGAACCGCTTTGTAGGGTCTACTGAAGAGGTTGAGGATCTCAAACAAGCGTACACTATGACGGGCGGTTCAATTGGGGAGATGATGACCTACATTCCTCATTCCACTCATGAAGACGAAGACCGGTTCATCCTCGTCGTCTCAGACCTCATCAATAAGGGTGACCTACTCAGTCTTCGTGGATGGGAAACCAGCACCAAGGACGAGAAGTCGCGGCTCGTCCGTAAGAAGCAGGGGGAGAAGGAAGCCAAAGAGGCTGAGCAAATGGCCAAGGACCTCGGCGTCTGGGATGAGTTCTACGGGAGCGGGAAGATGGGGAAAAGGCAAGGGAAAGGGAAAGGGAAGGATACTAACGCGGGTGACGCGGAGGAGGAAGACACCTCGGCCTTACAGGCATTAATATTGAAGAAGAAGCAGAAGAGCATGGATTTCTTTGACGGGCTGGCGGCGAAGTATGTTGACCCCCCTAAGAAAGGCAAAGGGAAGAAACGCGCCAAAGCTGCGGAAGATGAAGACGCGTCGCCGAAGAAAAAGGGCAAATACACGCCGCCTGACATCGACGACGAAGAATTTGAGAGGTTGCAAAGCCAACTTTTCAGCGACTCCAAGAAGGGAACAAGCAAACCGGCGAGTAAGAAGGGGAAACGTAAGGGGAAGACGTAGGCGCAGGTTCTTTTGCTTTTTTGCTACACTGTAATCTATTCCATGTATATTAGCACACCAATAAGATTGGCAATTGATCTAGATATAGCGGACAGCATCAATTCCAAGACTTCGTCTAGCATGTATAATAGCAGCCAGCTCCTTGATACTCTCTTCCAGAATGACAATGCTATCCAACAATTGAGACAGTGTTATGGTGGCCTTTGGTGGGCTCTCATTGTTCTTGGGATACTCCTCTTGTGCGGATGGCTTGGATTGCGACCAACCTGATGAGAAGACATCTTCGTCGTCTGTTGACCACTTTGCCGTATCAGACCCAGCCCATGGCGCGGCAATAGGTGATGGAGCAGCAAACGGTTCAACATTGATGGCGGTGGTCTCCTGATAATGTGCACCGAATGGGCTCGCGGCTAGATTCCTATCGCTTCGAGAGTCGGACGCAGGGCCGGAAGGTGGCGCGGTCTTGCCCGCCTTACTCTTCCGCGGAGTGAGGAAAGACACAATAGACGATGCGGTCGACTTGGCCTTCACTTTGGGCTTTTCTGGTGTGGTCGGTGGAGGCGATGATATAGTTGACGCATCGTCTAGATTCAGCCCAAGGCTTAGAGCATCATTGAGATTCTCGGAGAATAGTAGTCCCTGACGACGCTCAAGGAGGAGCTTGTCAAAGTCATCTACAAGCTGTCGGTAACGCTCCAATTGCGACACGAGGGAGTGGAAAATAGTGTGAACAACTGGGCGAGATTTATCGTCCATTCGCAACGCAGGGAGAATGTTAGATTCGGTTGATAGGTCTTCCTGAATCTTGAAGTCAATAGAGCGGTCATCATCGCCAAGGGATAAATCATCTTCGACACTCTCAGCCTTCAACCCATCCGTCGCGTCATCTTCAGGTGTTGCGAAGGTGAGCCACCCAGCAAGAGAACGATCTGGGTGAATAGCTAACGAAACCAAAGCGCCTGTGAGAGTCATGTTGAATTCCGGGGTATTGGCAAAGAAATTTCGTAGTGAGTCGAGAACAAGAGACGTTAACGGATCGTTGACGTTCATCCGATGCTTCATTCGTTTCCGTGCTTCGTCGTCCATATCCATCTGGAAGGCGGGGTGTGACTGAATAGACATGAGAGCGTCGTGAAGGTAGTGCTCATAGCCCGTACTGAAGGCTTCTGTACTGTGAGATGGGTCAACACGGGATACCAACGTCAAGTAAAGATCCATCTCCCGCTCGTGAGTATTGTATGTCGTATCAGGCTGTGGAAATGGGAAGGCCGTAAGCAAGCCAGAATGTTTCTCTAGCTCTGCATCGTCAGCACCAGGGTATTTGAAAACCTCGTCTTCTTCGGCATCGTTCAGTGGAGGTTGAGCAGGGATGACAGACGGATGGGGGAAGCAAGTGGCTAGAGGGTCCGGGATTACAATGAGTAGGCGCTCCTGACATAATTGGGGATGACAGAGGAGCATTGTTCGTAGTAACTGAAGGGCCGAAGTCGCTGTGGCCTGAAATTGCGAGCGAAGATTCGTTAGGAGTAGATCCTTGAGAGTAAAGCGTCCCATAGACGTGAAGTATTCCGATGGGCGATTGGAATCGGGTGCCTCCATTTCTAGCAGAGCCATTGCGCTGCTCTTTCGTCGCTTCAGTTTCGTTTGTCTGCTCGCGGGTGGACCATTTGAGCGTGTCTGGGGCGGGGCGAAGTTGAGTGACAAGAGAGATGCAGGTCTCGGGTTAGACCGTATTTCATCGTTGTCTTCGCTCATCAAGAAGTTGACAAGGAGGTCGGAAAGTTGACCGTCGCGTAGGGTGCAAATCATAACCTCGATATAGGACATGACTGCTACCGCGCTGCCATCCGCGTCTGAGCATTCTAGCACAGAAGGGTATAATATGTTCTCCAGGAACACTTGACGAACGGCGTCCAATATACTCTGTGCGATGGCCGCTCCAATCAGAGCCGATGGTTCTAAACTCGAGTCCAAGCGACCTTGTGTCACGTTCCTCTTCAGGACGTCTTGAAGGAACTGTAACAACTTGAGGAAATGTTCGAGCCGAAGCTTGAAATCCGGACTCGACGCGTCTTCGATACCCATGGCGCGCCGTTGATCTTTGGCTACTTCGCGTCGCTCTTTCTCATCCTCCACCGCGGGTCCCGTGCTACCAATGACCATTCCACCTGGCGGCGAAGCTTCAGATTCGGCCACAGGTCTGAACTCTAATTTGGTTGGAAGCAGAGAGTAAACGGCGCCGAGCCCAGCAGCCAGAACTTCGGAAAAGTCCCCGTCTAGGATGTATTCGGCCAGTGCTAGGGCAGCGTCCATGATAGGGTCAGAGCCAGCGGCAGGTAATGAGGATAGCGTGTCGCCGAGTCGATGTGTGGGTTCGCAAGGAGACATTGCAACGTCCATCAAGTACAAGAGACCGATACGTGCATATTCCCCGATGTTGCCTTCGCGATGCACGAAACGCAAGAGGTAGTTGAATAATAGAAATTCGTATTCTGTGCGTTTGGTCACGGATGAAGCTGGGGCAGACGTCACCGTAGACTGGGAAGACGTAGGTGAGACCGGTGGGGCTGAACTGTCCGTCGGGTGGGCTGTGGATTCGTCGCTAACTTCCCCGTTCTCGTCAACATGTTCATTTCCTCCTTCATCATCGTCTTCGTCTTCGTCTTCTTCGTTCACGGAGAACAACGGTTCTGATCTGTACCAGTGCTTGTCATGAAAGAATATCATGAGAAGTTCTCTGTAAGTAAGGATACGGCTGCAGAGGAGGCATAGGAGGTGAACCACTATTTGATGACCGTGAGCTCGTGAGCAGCAATATCGTAACGGACCACGTACGATCCTCCTCGTATTCAGAGGGTTGGCTCCGCACGGAGTTCTTTGCCGCTCCCATGAGTTTATTTCTCCCATCCAACTGTTCCTGGATATCGTCCCCCACACAATTCCTGAGCAACCTCAGCACAGCGCGATGAACCGCCGAGTGCACCAGGAACTGCTCGTCCAGCATTATGACCATATTTTGCACAGTCTTCAGGACATATGCTTGCACCCCGGACGGTCTATCGGATTCGCTAAGACGCACAAGGGTACCAAGAACATCTGGAGTCTGTATGAACATAATTATCAATCGAAGAGACGATGCTCACCATTCTTGAGCAAATACTCCATACATGCGCCCGTTGCACTTCGAGCGTCGTTAGGATTCAATCTGGCTTCCTTTGAAACATAGTGCCTACCCCGCTTCTGTTCGTGTCGTCTCCCAAACCAGCGCATCGACCATGGCTTTCAGAGAAGTTGGAACATCCGTAGAATCGATCCCATATGCCAGTTGCCGTTCGTCCGGGTGCATCAAGGTTGACTGCGAAAGACGTGAATCTGAAGTTGTTTAAGGTAAACGATGAATCTACACGCACTTTGACGACTATCCACGAGAGTATAAATTCATGAGATTTATCATTCTCGACCCCCGGAGATTGCGGCTGGTTTGGTTTATTGAGGAAGCTCGCGAAGTAATCTTTGGTGAAGTACGACATATACGGTTGGGATTAGGAGGGAAGCATAGGCTTAGGCGCCCATGTAAGTTGTCATGGATCATCGCCAGGCGACTTTGGAGGAAGCCACAAGTTGAAGTCATATCGCAGAAGTTCCAAAAAATGATAGCATACGATGGATAATTAAAATGATAATCTAGGTGACAGTGCTCGACGACAGGTTAGCTAGCAAATTATATAAGGACATGTATCCTAGAAAATATGAATATATATATCGGAAGGAATGATCATGAAGTTTCTTTAACGAGGGCAACAACGACGGTGACGCTGGGGGATAGGATCAGAATAATGGCGTGCAAAGCAGTGCATTCACTCACTCGTCAGGTTTCTAGAGCGGGGATCGAGGTTAGAAAACATCGTGCATTGAATGGTAGAACATTTACCCCTCCTTGGAAGAATATCCCTTGTCTAGCAGCTTCTCCTACACAGAACGATTAAGGATGCTGACATGGAAGCAGAAGAACCCACTCACTCTCGAATGGGCTGACACGAGTTTTATTCTTCATGCACTTCCTCGCGTAGTCAACGATCCTATCAGCCATGGCCTGCACTTGCTCGTCCTCACTTCCTCCAGAGCGCGCTACTAGGGAGCAAATCGTAGACATCTCAGATGGGAAGACATTATCAGCAAGCCCATCCGTCTAATTACAGTTACATCGTCGTCAGAAAGGCCATCGAGATCAGCGTGATGGAACATACGTATGCGATGACAACATCCCCATCGCGAAGTCGAGTTTGATACGTCTCTGCTTCTCGGGGAGAGTCGACGCAAGCCCGTGTAAAGCGTTTGCGAGAACCTGATGGCATTTTGGTCAGCTGTCTAGATGAGCGAGTGTTGTTAGCCTATAATAGTCCAAGACATAGGCCACAAGCCAGAACGGAATGAGATGCTCACTTGGGGCAGTTGAAGAAGTGCGTTTGCACTGGTTGCTTATAGATGACGTTGGAAGAGCGGATGATTGAGAATCCGCTGTCACCAAGACTGGGGGATGGATGTGAATACGGCAGGTACGGATTGAGTAGATGCCACATACTTAGCTGATCGAAGCAAACCAGAGGACGCGTTCAGGGTGACCAAGCAGGCGGTGCTGGAACCTGTGATACATGACAAGATAAGTCCTTACTCGGTTGATTTCCAACAGACCGAGTACGAACCGGCGTTCACAAACCGCTCGCGCAGTACGCCACCATAGGCCAGATCCAAGCACTCTATCGGTGTCATTTCCCATCCCTCGATCTGTTCCCGTTCTTCATAGTCAAGTGTGGGATCTACCTCTGGTTCACCGGCCCACGCATTCCGCGCATAACGGTGTGCATGGTACATCAATGCTTGCGAGAACAAAGATGGGTCAACGCCAGAGTCAACCCAACCTCCCACACCGTCAGCTACACCGAACGCGACACCCTCCGAGAACTAAGTAATCAAACAGAGGGAGGTCATTCAGGGGAAAGCTCACCTACCGACTGATTCCGCATCTAGTTGGTAGGACCGTGCAATGATCGCAGAAATGGGGGATAGAAGGAAATAGTATTCAGAAATTCACGTCCTGCAGTGTCATGACCTGGCATTTACCTCTTGTATGAAAAAGAAGTCCTCCCCAGCGTCCTTTGATCCGGATAACTTTGGCCATGAAAGCGTAGTGTCCCTCCATTTCCCAATGATGCTATCTGGCGGAAAAGGTACCTTGATCATCGAATCCGCCGCCGCCGGCTTGCCAGCCCAGCTTGCGCCGATATGAAAGGTATAAGGATGCGGAAATAGCGGG
Organism: Pleurotus eryngii var. eryngii; assembly: GCA_029467805.1. NCBI lineage: Eukaryota > Fungi > Basidiomycota > Agaricomycetes > Agaricales > Pleurotaceae > Pleurotus > Pleurotus eryngii. The sequence continues at coordinate 3,791,885 of SZVJ01000012.1, forward strand.
ACATGAGACGTGCTAGCGGTCGGCGCTACCGAGTCTATCTGGGTCGAGTATGGTGGATTCCGTCTCGATGTATTCGCGCGAAAGGTGAATTTTGGCTTTTGGGAGATATTTGCTTTCTTCGAAGACGTTGCGACGCACCTGCGAAACCTTGTCACTGCCCCTTGGTGCGTATCCAGCACCAGAAGCGCATGCGAGGACGCTGAGAGTGTCGCTGGGATTTGTCGGGTCACTGCTGTGTGCATCGACCGCGAGCTTCGCTTCGCCGCTATGCGCCGTGGACCGCGTAGTGCCCCACGGGCGACTTGGGAGTTCCGTACTAGGTTGCTGGTGGTGGACATAGAGGCGGAAAGAAAAGACTAGTGGCGGTCCGGGGTATTGAAGTAGAAATGGAGACAGTATAATCTCGAACGGGTTTAAAACGCGCACTTGTTGTCGGTCACGTGGGAATGACGAGGCGAAGACTCGTATCGCCCTCATGATTGCATAGCATGGAAAATCTCGAGGTGGATATATGGTACAGGAAGTATAGGGAAGGATATTTTAGCAGCATTATCTCATCCCCCAGACCTTCCAATCAAATTGAGTCGACTCTCGACGTGATACCGTCTTCTTCGCTTTGTCTAAAGAACTTGGAGTTTCCTTCTTCGCCCTCTTTGTAGGCCGCGCAGGCGGTGGGTCGTCAGCTTTAATTATGAGGCGCTTCACGGGACCATCTGTCCCCGAACACCGCATATCCTCTTGCCCGACATAAGCCAGAAGTGACGAACGGCGAGAATATCTCGCCAACGTTGCATCCATTTCCGCGTGAAGGTCCGTGCCTTTGCCTTTGCCTTTCGCACTTCTCTGCCCATTCTCTTCAAATGATGATAACTCCTTGGGAATACCTGGGATACCTATTTCCCGAACAACCGTCTCTTTCCGAGGTTTGGGGGCCTTGACGTCGTTTACAGACGGTGGTAAAGGCACCGAAAGTGTTGTTACTGCTTTGAGTATTATACCAGGAGTCGATGGTATTGATGCTGTAGACGGAATTCGGGGCGAGCCCGATGAGCGAGCTAATTGTTTGTGCGACGAGGCTTTTTTCAGCGACGTCTTATTAGAGTTGGAGGGCGGAAGTGGCGAAGGTTTCGATGAAGTCTCATGGGCTCCATTCGGTCCGAGCATCAGCCTCGTGGATGTGAAGGCACTCGGGGGGCGCACGGACAATAGGCTGGGACGGGAGCCAGAAGCAGGACTACCGTCGCCATCATCGCCAAATCTCCGAGCGAAAGGATTGCGCGAGGTTGAAGCAGAGGAAGGTCCAGCCGCTGCACTCCCTTCCTGGCGGGTGGAGGTTGATCGTAAGCTATGTAGAGTGCGCCGCTGTGCGTCCCAATCCATCAAAGCTTGCTTAGCTTTCATCGCTTTTTTGGCGTTGACGGCGGCTGGCTTGGTGGAAGCGAAGCCAGAAGGCTTATCGTGGCCTTTGTCTAGGGTGGCAGCCGATATCGAGGGTTTGGATGTCGATGAGAACAATGCTCTCGTCGTAGACGTGTTGAGGAGATGCCACGGTGGAGGTTGGCGGAGGAGCATGCATTCATTACGGTGTTCCTCTGCACCTGCAGCACATTTGGGATTAGTTGATGTATGCCGCTTTCGATCATCACCACGCCGATAAAAGCTTGTGGCTTTATCTCGAGCAGCTTCGAGTCGTGCATCCTCTTCTAGGAGATTTAATGCATACCTCTCAACTGCGGAGTATTCGCCATCGTATTCGTCTTCAGGCATGTCTGTGATCTCCTCGTCGGACTCGAAACCATCATTCATCGAGTTGGAAGATGAGTCAGACTCATCCCACGCAGTGTCCATTCTTTTGGCCGCGAGAATGCTGGGTGGAAGAGCGACATTACGCGCGAACCCTGAAGCAGAGGGATGTTCCATGCGGTCGACAGAGATGCTATACACATTTTGGGAGGAGTAAAATCCTGGCTGAGAGAAGGTCAGGAGTATGTTTGGAAGTACAGAGTCGAATAGTGACGAGTTCGGTGAAAGGCGGAAAGGAGAATGATCTGCTCTGGTATACTGCGTGTTCCTAAGGTCTAACAGAGAGTTAGGTAGAGATAGAAGTGGCAACGTGGCAGCACTGACCAACGAGGCAGAGAAGGGGAAGCTTGAGAAGCGAGGCGTAAACGCTATTCGTCACCTTGGAGCACCCTCGAATCTTCAGAACTCTCAGTGAACAAGTTCCTCTGTAAGCTTGATCCTCATCCGACCAGACAATCGTACCCGCAAGGGACTTGACGCCGTAGTCACTGAGAGAGGTATAGCTGGCATCAAGAGCAGCTAGAGTCATCAAAGGTTTCAAGCAAATGACATTGTTGTCAGTAAGCACGTTGCACTTTGCCAGGTTGAGGACAGTGATGAGTGTGAAGGTGGGAGTGGATTGAACATATTGCAACAAGGGCAATTGTTCGTCTGAAAGCGGGATATTGTAGGTCCTCAGGCATTTAGGGAGTTCGTCGTATATTTGGATCAAGGTAGCCCATAAGCGTGGATCAAGCTGAGTGGAGGTGTATTCGGCTGGACGGAATCCTGGGATGAGGGCGCGAAGAAGATCAAAGTGACCACGGTCCTCTGCAGTCATGTAGTTGAGCCGCAGACCACCGAGAAGATGAAGCTGGTCGGGCGCAGTGTATACGCGCAGAATGCAGAGGAGGGAGAGAGAGGGGATATACTTGTAGCGCGCCGTGGATGGGTCCGGATATGGGAACTGGCGGGGTACGGGCGGGAGGGTTGTCTTTTTTATGGAGACGCCCGCGTCGTCTGAGCATACTGTGCTCGACGGTGTCCAAAGAGTGATCATGGTAAGAGCCAAGCCGGGCGGTACTGTCAGTGTGGTAGACCGCGTTGTGGTCACGACAAGTCCACGTGAAGTCCCTGGACCGTTGACAGCGTAGAGACGGAATTCACACGCTATTCAAGTGTTTCTTGTTTTTCCAGTCCGCCATCAGAGTTTGCTTCTTTCCTTCTCCACGACGAGGACCCCATCATCCAACTCAATCCACTTTTCTCTCTTTCTTACTTCATCACTGGCGCATAGCCTCGCCATTTCGCTCTTTTCGTAACGTTCCGCTGCAACTCCAATGGCAGCACCGGGCCAGAACCCTCGCAATCCTTTTCACAACTACCCGCACCCACAGCAACCTCAGTACCAGCAGCCCATGCAACAGCCCTACCAGCGGGCCCGGTCGGAATATGACACAGAGTCAGAGCTGGGCGATCATTATAGCAACAGTGTAAACGGTAGCACTACCCGTCTCGCTGGTAGCCCGGGCTACTATGATCAATCTGGTGGGTCTATTGCAGCACTTTAAGCTTTTCTCGATCTTTTCTTCCACCCTGCTCGGCTTCTGCGACGTTTAACTTTCAACGTAAACCGCTGTACGGTGCAAAACTTTCAACTGCTTCGCTTTGCTTTTCACTACGTTGTCGTTGATGCTGAGCGACTCTTCTCTTTCTCCAGACTCGGACGTCTATGGCCGGCGATACAACCCGTCGGTGGACTCACACAGCAGCATTCCGAGTATCTCTCCATTTGCTGACCCCGGCGTGGGCTCGTCAGAGCCTTATCCGGCTTGGTCAGCAGAACGCCAGATACCAATGTCCGCGGAAGAGATAGAGGATATTTTCTTGGACCTCACGCAGAAATTTGGATTCCAACGGGACTCGATGCGAAACACGGTGAGTAAGGATTACTTGATGTTTGACCCGACGCCAACAACTTCAATCAGTACGACTTTCTGATGCAACTACTCGATTCCCGCGCCTCGCGTATGACACCGAACCAAGCCCTTCTGACAGTTCACGCTGACTACATCGGCGGTCAACATGCCAACTACCGCAAGTGGTACTTCGCTGCACAACTCAACCTCGACGACGCCGTTGGTCAATCAAATAACCCTGGTCTTCAACGCCTCAAAAGTGTAAAGGGAGGTGTCAAGACAGGAGGAGCGAAGTCCCTGGATAGCGCTCTCAATCGTTGGCGGAGCGCCATGAATAACATGAGCCATTACGACCGCATCCGGCAATTGGCTCTATATCTCCTTTGCTGGGGTGAAGCCGGCAACATTCGTTTCGTCCCCGAATGCTTGTGTTTCATCTTCAAATGCGCCGACGACTACTATCGCAGCCCTGAGTGCCAGAACAGGGTAGAGCCGGTACGGGAAGGTCTTTATCTCGAGAACATCATCAAGCCGTTGTACCGCTTCATGCGAGACCAAGGGTACGAGGTTGTCGATGGAAAATTCGTGCGAAGGGAGAAGGATCATGCGCAAATCATTGGCTACGACGACATCAATCAGCTGTTCTGGTATCCTGAAGGGATCGCCCGGATTGTTCTCAATGACAATGTAGGAACGCTTCTCCACGTTTGTGACCGAATGCTTACTCCGTGACAGACGCGACTTGTTGACGCCGCACCCGCCCAGCGATTCATGAAACTGATGAAAGTTGATTGGAACCGTGTTTTCTTCAAGACTTATTTTGAGAAGCGATCAATAGCCCACTTACTGGTCAACTTCAATCGTATATGGGTTCTCCACGTCGCCGTCTTCTACTTCTACACCGCCTTCAACTCTCCAAAAGTCTACGCCCCCCGGAATAAAAACAATCCTTCTGCACCTATGACTTGGTCGGCGACCGCCCTTGGCGGCGCTGTCGCCACCGGAATTATGATCCTCGCTACCTTGGCCGAGTTCTCATACATCCCCACGACATGGAATAATGCCTCGCACCTCACCACTAGATTGATTTTCCTCCTCGTTATCCTCGCCCTCACCGCCGGTCCGACTTTCTACATAGCCATGGTCGACGGCCGTCCTAATCAGGGCAACGTCCCTCTAATCATCGGCATCGTTCAATTCTTCGTCTCCGCAGTGGTGACAGTCGCATTTGGTATCATTCCTTCCGGCCGTATGTTTGGCGATCGTGTTCGTGGAAAGAACCGCAAGTTCATGGCCAGTCAAACGTTCACCGCCTCTTACCCGACATTGCCTGGAACGGCGCGTAGTGCTTCGATCGGCATTTGGTTGCTCATCTTCACTTGCAAGTTCGTGGAGTCCTACTTCTTCTTGACGTCATCCTTCAGCAGTCCTATCGCTGTTATGGCCAGGACGAAGGTTCAGGGCTGCAGCGATAAGTTCTTTGGCTCGGCCCTCTGCAGCAATCAGGTCCCATTCGCCCTCGCCATCATGTATGTGATGGACTTGATCCTCTTCTTCTTGGACACGTACCTGTGGTACATCATCTGGATTGTCGTATTCAGTATTGGTCGTTCATTCTCCCTGGGCCTGTCGATCTGGACGCCTTGGAAAGATATCTACACTCGGCTCCCGAAGAGAATTTATGCCAAGCTCTTGGCTACCGCAGAGATGGAGGTTAAGTATAAGCCAAAGGTCTTGGTTTCACAGATATGGAACGCCGTTATCATCTCGATGTACAGGGAGCACCTCCTGTCGATCGACAATGTCCAGCGACTGCTTTACCACCAAGTCGACAGCCCTGACGGACGTAGGACGCTTCGAGCACCTCCCTTCTTCACCAACCAAGAAGGTGGCAACTTCTTCCCTTCGGGAGGTGAAGCGGAACGACGGATATCATTCTTTGCTTCTTCTTTGACTACGGCACTCCCCGAGCCCCTTCCCGTCGACGCGATGCCCACTTTCACGGTCCTGGTGCCTCATTACTCTGAAAAGATCTTGTTGAGTCTCAGGGAGATTATTCGAGAGGAGGACCAAAACACGCGTGTTACCCTACTTGAATATCTGAAGCAGCTTCACCCCGTCGAATGGGATAACTTTGTCAAGGATACGAAGATTTTGGCTGAGGAGAGTGAAGGGATGGATGGCGCGACTAGCACGAATATCGAGAAGAAGACCGACGACCTTCCTTTCTACTGCATCGGATTCAAGACCTCGTCCCCCGAATACACACTTCGCACGCGTATTTGGGCGTCCCTACGAGCTCAGACTCTTTACCGAACCGTCTCCGGCATGATGAACTACTCGAAGGCAATCAAGCTCCTTTACCGTGTCGAGAACCCCGATATTGTTCAGACATTTGGCGGCAACACTGAGCGTCTGGAACGTGAACTAGAAAGAATGGCACGACGCAAGTTCAAGTTCGCCATATCCATGCAACGCTTCTCGAAGTTCAACAAGGATGAGCAAGAGAATGCCGAATTCCTGCTTCGCGCGTATCCAGACCTGCAGATTGCCTACCTTGACGAGGAACCTGGACCAAAGGGAGGAGAGGCAAGGTTGTTCTCTACCCTGATTGACGGACACTCAGAGATCGATGAGAAGACTGGCAAGCGAAAGCCGAAGTTCCGCATCGAACTTCCAGGCAACCCAATTCTCGGTGACGGGAAGTCAGACAACCAGAACCATGCGATCGTTTTCTATCGCGGTGAATATCTCCAGCTCATCGACGCCAACCAGGACAACTACTTGGAGGAATGCTTGAAGATCCGCAATATTCTTGGCGAGTTCGAGGAATACTCATGTTCTAGTCAAAGCCCGTATGCGCAGTGGGGACACAAAGAATTCTCGAAGTCCCCGGTTGCCATCGTGGGTACGAGAGAGTACATTTTCTCGGAGAACATCGGTGTGCTGGGCGATATCGCTGCTGGCAAGGAACAGACGTTCGGTACCATGACAGCTCGTGCTTGGCGTGGATTGGTGGCAAGCTGCATTACGGCCATCCTGATTTCCTTAACGCGACGTTCATGACAACACGAGGTGGAGTTTCCAAGGCTCAGAAAGGTCTCCATCTGAACGAGGATATTTTCGCCGGTATGAATGCCTTTGGTCGCGGTGGTCGCATCAAGCACTCGGAATATTATCAGTGCGGCAAAGGTCGAGATTTGGGTTTTGGTACAATTCTGAACTTTCAGACCAAGATCGGAACTGGTATGGGCGAACAGATGTTGAGTCGAGAGTACTACTATTTGGGCACGCAGCTCCCCATCGATCGATTCCTGACGTTCTACTACGGTCATCCTGGTTTCCACATCAACAATATCCTGGTCATCTACTCTATCCAGATTTTTATGTTGACGCGTAGGCCCCTTCGTTTCGGCGTACAGCGTACACGTGCTGACACTTCTTATAGTGCTTTACCTCGGAACTCTCAACAAGCAGCTGGCCATCTGTCGAGTCGATTCATCCGGGAACGTGATTGGAGGCCAACCCGGGTGCTACAACTTGGTGCCAGTGTTTGACTGGATCAGGCGTTGTATCGTTTCTATCTTCTTGGTGTTCTTCGTCGCCTTCTTGCCTCTTTTCCTACAAGGTACGGCCAACTTCAGACTGTTGAGGCTAATTTCTGACTTCAATGTATAGAGTTGGTGGAACGAGGAACGGGCAAGGCGCTTCTTCGCCTAGGGAAGCATTTTCTGTCACTATCTCCCATCTTCGAGGTGTTCTCCACGCAGATATACTCCCAGTCCATTCTGAGCAATTTGACATTCGGCGGCGCTCGTTACATCGCTACTGGTCGTGGCTTTGCCACCACTCGTATCAACTTCAGCATCCTGTACTCCCGGTTCGCTGGTCCTAGTATCTACATGGGCATGAGGAACTTGCTGTTGTTGCTTTATGCCACCATGTCACTTTGGATGCCGCATTTGATCTACTTCTGGGCTTCCGTCCTCTCCCTGTGCATCGCGCCATTCGTATTCAACCCTCATCAGTTCTCCTTTGCCGACTTCATTATCGACTACGGGAGTATCTCCGTTGGATGTCACGTGGTAACTCGCGGACGAAGGCCAGCAGTTGGTACGGGTACTGTCGACTCTCAAGGACTATGATCACTGGTTACAAGAAGAAGAAACTTGGACATCCCTCCGAGAAGCTTTCGGGCGACGTACCGCGGGCTACCTGGCGCAGTGTTATCTTCTCCGAAGTCGTCTTCCCCGTCTGCGTTGCTATCGTCTTTGTGATCGCGTATATGTTCGTCAAGTCATTCCCAGACGCAAACGGAGACCTACCCCCAAGTCCCCTCATCCGAATTGCCGTCATTGCCATCGGTCCAGTTGTTTGGAACGCGGCCGTCCTGATGGCCCTTTTCTTCATCGCGCTATTCTTGGGGCCTATGATGGACTCTTGGATCAAGTTTGGTTCAGTCATGGCTGCCATCGCCCACGTGCTTGGGCTTGTTGGCTTAGTAGCCTTCTTTGAGTTCTTCGTGAGTGTTCACTGTTCGGTGTGTTTGTAGCCCCTGCTGAGCATTGGTCGTAGTGGTTCCTTGAGCTTTGGGACGCGTCTCACGCCGTGCTGGGTGTTATTTGTGTAGTCGCCATCCAGCGTGCCATCCAGAAATTCCTGATCTCCGTCATTCTCACCCGTGAGTACAAGCATGACGAGACGAACCGAGCGTGGTGGACTGGAAAGTGGTATGGTCGTGGCTTGGGCAATTCCGCAATGTCGCAGCCTGCTCGAGAATTCATCGTCAAAATCGTAGAAATGTCCCTCTGGACTTCAGACTTCTTGATTGGCCACATCCTTTTGATTATCCTGACCCCCCCCATCTTGATTCCGTACTTCAATCGATTGCACTCAACAATGCTTTGTAAGTAATATGTTCCGTGTTCTACTAGATACCTCGACTGAACCACCTCCACAGTCTGGCTTCGACCATCAAAGCAAATTCGGGCACCCCTCTTCTCGACGAAGCAGAAGCGAACGCGACGATGGATAGTAAGTACCTGCCATATCTAGTGGCCTATCTTACTGACCGGTGTTGCTACCTGTAGGTCATCAAATACACATTTGTTTATATGGTCGTCGTGTCATGCATAGCAGCGCTGATCGTTTTGCGTAAGTTGCCAACGTTTTCGCTACTCCTCATCCTTGCTTACATCTGGGATACAGCTGCACTCTTCCGCGATCGGATCACATTTGAATGCTCTATCTGCAAAAGCATCTAAAGATCTGGCGACCCCCGCAGTGTGAACTGCTCTACCCATACCCCCATACAATATGCTGGCATACAATTATATAGACACAAGGATTCCTTCTTCCATCTCGTTGACTGCTAGTGTTATCAGGCATCCCTATCGTTGACACATCTTGTACCATTACCATACGATACAACAGACGTTAATGTCATACTTATTGTTTAACACTCACGTCAATCCGGGTGACTCGGTGTAAAAAGTAAAGCACTGAATACATTTAATTTATTTCCATTGACAATGGGTGGCTCTGCTCGCTATTGCTACATTTGTCCTCTCAAAGAGAACGTTCAATGAAACTTTCAATAACACCGGCGGGTGTCAGGGGGTACTCCCTGAATTCCACTTCGTCACCAACAATAAATGTGTTGGGTTGCACGAAGAGTTTGCGCGGCTACAACATGTTCTAGTCAAACTGAGGGAGCACCTGGTGAATGATGTTTACCAGTTTTTTCTTCAGTACGATATCCCGGATTTCTCCATCCCAGCCAGGAAGTGGGTCGGTCAACTCAGTATAGAACTTCCTTGCGCCGGCACCATCTGCTGTGCTCTTGAGGACTTGAAGCTCGACCAGCAGTTTACCTGCCACTTCTCGCCCTCTCGTCAGAACTGCCTCTCGGTCGACCTAGTGAGAAGCACTGAGTTCGGAACTCGACGAGTCCGATGATATGTCTTACTCGGACGTAAATATTCTCCAGTTTCCCATCAACACTGCGCACTTCTTCCAAGCGGGCGATCCCGTGGTTAATCAAGAACTGTGTTATACCGAGCCTTCGTGCGCCCATCTATCAGCAAGAACCACATATACATGAATGGTCGGCTTACCGAGCTTGCATGTGCGCTTGGCCGTGCTTCTTGGTGGCAGGGTCATAGAATTCCAAAGCGCGGAGGCCAGCGCGAGCCATCAACAGGAATGTGATGTATTGCACTTCTTCCACATCTTTCTTATCGGTGTACTTTCATCATTGCCCTGTCAATCAGCATCACCGATAGAAGAGCTAGGAACGGTGTACCTTGAATATCTTTAGAATATCAGAGTTGCTGACCACTTGGAGGCGGAAATGTGTGAGCCAAGTGTTAGATAGGAATGCATCACTCATACGTACGATAACATGCCACTGTCTCCGCGCGGCATTCCTCCATGGAGGATGATACTTCTCCTAGTACTGAGTCGGGGGTTTGGCCTGGTTTATACCATGATGTTCTGATTTAGTTCCGTCAGCCACATCGCGCGGGTATGTACCTCCTGCAATTACACCTACATGGGTTTCCCTGTAAGAGGGTTCACAACCTATGGTCCAGGCAGAACAGTAAGTAAAGTTGGTGGGAATGGAGCGCCAGCATACTTTCTGGGAGTCGAAGTTCTTCTTGCCGTCTGCGTCTTCCTGGAACAATTTCCCAGAACCGTGGCCGAGGAGTTCGTGGTTAGCAACCTGCAATTCAAAGGCGCGCGAGTCCCACGCATTATAGAGTTCAACATCATCGGGATGGATGAAAGTCAATTCTTCATCTGCAATTGTCCCGATATGATCATTAGTTCGCAATGACAGGCAATATTAGATCGTGGCGCACTTGGTGCTTTGGCGGCGAGAATGTTCTGTGGAGCCATGTCAGTTAATGGAATTTGCCGTTCAACATTATGACAATTCTTACGGCCAAGGATACATTCTTGAAGCCGACAGAATCCCGGACACTGAAGTAATTCTGAGAACATGGAGATGTGAAAAGTGCAATCAGTGCCAATTACTGGTGTGTCTGAAACTGGCAACCTACAGGAATCTAGAATCACCGCAGCGTGTCTTCGGATTAGACACCGCAGCCCCGGCAAAAGACAGCACCTACGTTGATCCCGGCGGGAATGCCTAACATCTAGGGTAAATGGTGGTGCTTCATAATGAGGGTAAGACATACCTCCCGTAGCAAACGACACGACCTCCAATGCGGTAAAATCGGGCTTTCTGAAAACGTCTACTTCGAAATCTTTGCCCCAAGGTAAACCTTTGATCAGTTCCGGTGCGCCGTTGACTAGGCTTTCGTATTTAGCACTGAGTTGCTTGTCGACGATGGCTGTAAATCCTAGAATCCCGAAATTAGAGGTGATACTTCGCTTTTTTGCATGGGACCCGGTGGCGCACCTTCCCATTCAGCACGGCCGCCATACGGATCCACGTATGTTTCGACAAATCCGATGTAAGATTCCACTACTGGGCCGATGTCCTTGACCCAAGATGTTGATGCCTCCACATGTGCAGGAATGGAGCCAGTTTCAAAACTAACAAACCTCGTCGAAGAACATCGTCCCTGGATATCAATAAACGACGTACGATTTGATGTAACCGTCAATCATAGCGGCTTGGTGATCATTGGCAACATATTTCCTTGCCTCTTTCAAGGCGGCAACAGTCTTGCACAGCGCATCGGAGAAGTCTCCGTACTCCACTTTTAATGTCCCTTTTCCTGACTCAAGCTCTGCTGCAAGCGGTTCTCCATCTTTCCGGGCTGACGCGACCAAGAGGGTAAAATCTCCTGGACCATTCTTGAGCACTCTGAGCGCGCGTCAGTAAGTTTCATGAGCAACCCTCAGTATTAAAGTACCTTGTGTTCAAGACGTCTGTCTTTAGCCTTTCAGCTGCAGCTTGAACAGCAGCAACTTCATCGTCCGTGATGGGCTCTCCAAGGTAATAGTTTGAGACATGGCCGAGGCTGCGCTTCCCGATGAACAGGCTAGACTCGGGGGAGAGGGCGTATATGTGATCTTTCAACTATAAATGCAGGACAGCAATGAGTAATTCTGATTAATTATCATTCTTCAGTTCGGCACATACATTGTCCCATAACAATAGTGCCTTCTCAGCATTGGCCGAAGCTTTGACTACGGCAGCAAACTTCTCAGCAGGTATCCGGGGGATGATTTTGGTAAACCCAAAGGACTTGTAGTTTACGAGATTGCTCAAAACCTGCAATGACCCGGTGTGAGAATCCTACTCAATTCGAGAGATAGAAGACTATACCTGACTGGTGTATTGCAATAAGGCATCCCACTCCTCCGCAGATAATCTGGAACTGGATTGCAGTTGCGTAAGATCCCCCAGCTTGGCGTCTGTGTTGCTGAACGTCAAGATCAGTAGATCGTAGAGATCTTGAGCCTGAGGTGTCCATTGTCCCTGTATGATCCTAGCACCTGCCCATGAGGCTTGTCCCAGATAATGTGCGTATTTCTTTTCATTCGAGCTTCACAGTATATCCAGTCAGTATAGGGATTAATTTCCTGTACCTTGGACTAGATGGAACACACCTGAGCAACGAGAAAGACTTGCCGGCTCCTAAGCTACAGATAGGGGCGCTGCGGTCAGCAAGGAAACGTTCTGCTTGAATGGAAGTGGAGAAAGTCATTGCGCAGTATTGCTGAAACAATATACGATGGCACGTCTACTTATAACTCGTGTGTATGCAGGAGGGTGAATCGCAGCTGATTCGTTCACAGACAGCCTAAGCGCTTGCATCACATGTACATGTTCTCTCGCACGAGAAGGAATAATATGGCGCAACAACTCAACCGCGAGAGCCTAAGTTAACAGCACAATACGTTGCGAAAGCCGGGCAGAAGACCTGGAGAAACGACCGTTGTCACAACAATATAGCAAGAACATAATACGAAGCGAGTTACTCAACAGCACTACGTGCTCGTGTGATGTACGACTCCATACGATTGCGTAGAAGTGATTTACTCAACCACATGTACAACTGCGTCGCATCTTGGGTTCTGTCTTGTACGATGTGCTAGGTGGACGCTTTAGCGACACATGCTGACAATAATAAAACCGAGGGGCGTGGTCCACAGTGTGTCAAAGCAAACAGTCCCGAGTGTCACATCTTCTCCCGTAACCGGCTGTAATTCCTATGCAACGACCTCCATTCAGATTCCGGAAGTTCCTGTCTTGCGTCATCCAGGCTATTTCCAGCGCAGAGTATAGCTCGTTCGTAGTATTGAAGCGCCTCTTTGGGATTCGAATCCTCGGTCAGGATTCCCATCAAGCTCCAAGCTTCGACGGCAGTGCGGCGTGCATCTCGGAGAAGATTCGAGGCAGGTCTCCGAAGTGATCTGGAAGATAGGTAGGCTGTCGGTGGCTTCGCGTCGGAGGAAATAAGCTGGGGTGGTCGGTGTTTCGTATTATCCATCGGAGCGTCGGCGAGAATGAGGGCGACGCGTTCCGAAGATTCAGCAGCATTGCTCAGCCATTGGAGGACTATGGACGAGGTGTTTTGGCGCGAATGCAACACTTCCGCAAGATGTATGGATAATAAAGATGCGCGGTGAAGTATAAAAAGTGAATGAAGGGCCTGGGCAGGTGTTGCAGATGCGAGGGTGTCTGGTATAGGAATGGAACGCAGAAGTCGCAGGGAATCCTCCTCCACTGCCTGAGCTTCTTGTAAGTGACCAGACGTGGCATAGAACGCAGATAAAGAAACAAGAAGCGAGGCCAGTACACGTTGATCAAATGGCGAAGACGGTACAATTTTTGGTATGATGGGTGTTTCGGTGGCCAGTGCCGGTTCCGAGGGATGCATTATGCAGATCGCCCGCGCCCACCAAGCCAACGCGTCGTTTGATAGCCCTAAGCGACGATTGATATCGCCCAGTCGGGCGGCGACATAAGTTGCGAGATGGCCCTTCCCTGGAGCGCTGGCCCAGCTACGAGTGTATTGGGCCTTGGCTTGAAGCGTGTCGTTCATTCGTTCCAACACGTATCCGTGCTGTGCGAGAAGGGTGGCCATGGTCTGCGGCTTTAGTATACTGCTAGCGGACCTGGGCTCGGCGATAGAAATTGCAGTGCTGAGGAATTCATTCGCGCGAGCTAGGTCTGTATTGACCACGCTCAAACCACCTGTTCCGCTTGCAGCCTCGTTTGTGAGGGACCCAGACCGCCCACTGCCCCAATTCATTGCCATCCATGCTGCCCGTATTGAGTGCCTCCCCTTGTATCCTAATGCTGGATCGGTTTCCCCCCAATTATCTGGTTCAAGGTGCCATTCCCATGACCGGGCGTCCTGATCCTTGTCTGAAGCAAATTCAATGTGCTCGACCCACATTTGAGTACCTTCAAATGCGCCCCAACCTATCGCAGCAAGAGCACATGTTCCAATGGCAGAGAACTTGATGAAGCGTCTCGCCAGATCAGAAAGAAATGAGGCATCCTGTGCGAATGCGCCCTCCGGGTAAATTGGGCCATCTGAATCTTTGTGCTGGTTTGAGGAGATATTTCGTGTCCCAACTACACGAAACGACGGCCAAACGCGACTGCAAAGTCGAGGTGTGCGAGGAGCGAGCATATCGGTTGAGATTAGCGCTGGAGCCACTGTCTGTGTCATGGAATTAGGCGCCGTGACATTTCCTGAATTGAGCAAATCTTCCACCACGACCATCATGGGCCTTGCAGGTAATTTGTACAAAAACACGACCAGATCCTGATTGGATCAAGCCTTCTACCCCTTATATCACGTTAACCCCCACGCATTCTACGTTACCGTATACAGTCATGGACGCCGAGCGAAACAAATTCGTTTCACGTGTGCGATCCTTGCAATACAGCCCTAATAAGTTTAAGGGCCCAAGGCCAATGATGCCCTTGTCGTTCGCCTTCCTTCCCCCACGAAGACGCGCCCACTCCTTCTGCGGCCTCCATTGCCATGAAAGTCTCCCAGTACCTCCCGCTGGCATTGACGGCCTTGGTCGCTTCGGCAGCCGCACCTCGCAAATACAAGAAGAGGGCCCCTTCACCGTTTGTCTCAACGGAGGGTGATCAATTTGTTGTGAATGGAAGGTGAGCAGACTTTTACGCCCCCATTTTAGTGTCGCCGTTGACGAGTGCCCCCCAGTGCATTCCCATTCATTGGCACGACTGCTTATTGGTTGCCCACTCTGAACACTGAGCAAGACATTATTGACACAATTTCGAACATGTCGGCACGGGGTATCAGAGTTGTACGAACATGGGCGTTCAATGGTGAGATTGATAACCATCGTACTATGTATTGGTATCCTGAATTTACTCAGACGTCGAGACGATTCCCGAGAACGGTACCTGGTTCCAACTAGTTGCCAATGGCACCACGACTATAAACGACGGTCCGAACGGGCTCCAGAAACTTGATAAGGTCATCGATATTGCAGAACAGCACGGCATGACCGTCCTTCTGTCCCTTACGAACAATTGGAATCCACGACCATTATTCGATAATCTCACGGACTTTGGGAACTTGACTTTGCGTCGAGATGTCACTCCAGGCACTAATAATACCCACCCTCGAAACTTCTTATCGAACGACTTCGGTGAGTGCATGTGTTTGATGTAATTATGGAATCTTGAATTTTGGCAGGTGGGATGGATGTTTACGTGCGACAATTCGGGGTTTCCGGACAACAT
The DNA here is from genome assembly GCA_029467805.1 of Pleurotus eryngii var. eryngii. Classification (NCBI taxonomy): domain Eukaryota; kingdom Fungi; phylum Basidiomycota; class Agaricomycetes; order Agaricales; family Pleurotaceae; genus Pleurotus; species Pleurotus eryngii. Next base: position 3,807,302 of record SZVJ01000012.1, read on the forward strand.
GACGAGTTTTACACGAACGAAACGATATTGTCCATATTCAAGAACTATACGACGCAGATTGTATCACGATATGCCAACCGAACTGGCGTCTTTTCTTGGTAAGTGCATTCTATCAATCTGCCTACACACGCATTTATGGAGATATAGGGAACTTGCCAATGACCCGAGGTACGCGCGTGAAATGCTTTGGTTGATGTAATCCTAATGCCCTCCCCCCAGATGCCATTCTTCTGTCGCCGCCAGCGTTGACTGTACAGCGCAGACCGTGACGAGATGGCATTCTGATGTTGCACAACACGTTAAATCGATTGACCCTAATCATCTTGTATCGTCGGGGTGCGTGAGGATTTGTTGTTGACCACTTAGGTTAGCTCACATGTGCCCCACAGATCCCAAGGCTTCTTCTGTGTCGGTTGTCCAAAATTGTTCCCCCGCGTCACGCCTCCTCCACCCCAAACATCGCCAGCCCCCGGTCAAAGGCGACGAAGCCTCCCCCCTCCTCTGACGAGAGCCAATCTACTGAAGAAGCGTAGAATTGCTCGTAAACGCAACCGTGAGGCGAAGAGGGCTGCAGCTGCCGGATCGATGTCCGCTGTGCGAATCAGAGGGAACTGGATTGCAACTCGTGAGTCCATCGTAGCTGTGAATCAAGGCAGCAGTTCACCGAGGTCACTTTCCCAGCAACACGGCGCCAGAATGATCAAGACCTTGGCCCCGCCTTTGATGGATCTCAAGGGGTAGATAGTGAGGACATCTTCAACATTCCAGAAATCGGCTTTGGCACCTTCCAACTTTTCCCGGACCAAAATTCCTACGGAGTTGATGATCCAAATTTGACACCGTTCGAGAACACTGTTCAACAAGGCGTCGATTGGATTCAGCAACAAGCTGCGTCTGCTGCTAGGCACGTCGCTTGTCATGCCTTGATGGTTAGGAACTAATAAGGCATGGTTGTTTTATGTTTAGTATGGGGAAGCCATCAGCACTTACTGGGTTTGGTCTGGTAACACAAGAAAATTCGCCTTTCTTCACACCGTTCAATACTTCCGTCGCTCCCTTCGGCTCGGATAGCGGCCAACCCATCACTCAGCAACCCTTCGGTGTCACGGATGAACAGCGTGATGATGCTTATCAGCAATGGATCAGCAGTAAATATTTAATCATTCACTGCTTTGCCTCCCTCTTACAATTTGATCAGCCGGAATCGAAGCTGGCCTGCGAGGCATGATTCAATACCAGTGGGGTCAAAGTGGCTATACGACACAAGCTGGCACGACCATTTCTCCGGACAACACGGAGACTGGCCAATCTGCCAACGATGACGAGACCGGACAGTCACCCAATGACGGTTATTCTGCCCAGGGGTATGAAGTCCGTTTGCAGAACCACAGACGATAACTCACATTCCTCACAGTGTCAGCGGAATAAGCGTCATGGACATTCTGGGTCAAGCAGCTCAAAGCTTCGCGGGTGACAGTTGATCTGTTTTGTTTCGTTGATCTATTCGCTTTCGATTTCATGGACAGTTATCAATGTTTAATAGTGTTGTTGTCCTCAAGGGCGTGGACTTTTCGTAACCTACATATGAACCATGAATTCTGATTGGACTTGCTGATGATCTACGTCTCGGTTCACGGTTCTCAGCGGGATGTAAATATGCAAAGTTGAGGGTAGGTTCAGAGTTGCACGTGCTGCCGGATTCGCTGAGTCGATTGATCGGAACCTGTGGAAGCAGTTCAGTTACGCGACCGACGTGACTTGCTTCACGCGTCCATTATTACATCTGTACTCCCTGGCTGGTCCTCTCGATTTCTACCTCTTGAAGCTTGAAGCTCACAGTCATGAAGTTCCTCATTGATGATTTACCGGTACATGGTCATTTCTTCCATGAATAGGACCGGAATATTGAGCAGCAATGAAGATTATTTTCCCGTATGACCGAATTTACCCAGGTATGTGGCGGTCGAAGTTATGCCAGACGAGGGGTTGCTGACATGTACTCCGCTTAGAGCAATACATGTACATGTGCGATCTAAAGCGCACACTGGATGCAACGGTAACTAGCTGCTTCCCGATGCACGACCGACCAGGAGTTCTAATCGGCAATGGATGCCCTAGGGACACTGTGTTTTGGAGATGCCGTCGGGCACAGGGAAGACCGTATCGCTTCTGTCTTTGATTGTCTCCTACCAACAGGTAATGCACCATGTCCCCTTTCAACCCACCGAAAGTCTTAATTCCCCTCCAAGTTCTACCCTACCAAACGCAAACTAATATATTGCTCGCGTACTGTCCCCGAAATTGAGAAAGCATTGGCCGAGCTCAAGAGACTGATTGAGTACCGCATCAAGTACGCGGAGAACGAAGAAAGCGCAGCGAAGGAACGTAATTTCATGGGCCTCGGCCTGACCAGTCGCAAGAACTTGTGTATTCATCCGGACGTGCGTTGTCTTCGTTAGGTTACTCTAGGCTGGAACTTCGTAACCGTTCCATTCGGATTCTGACAGGTGTCAAAGGAGAAGAAGGGAAATGTAGTTGATGCACGGTGCAGAGACCTTACGAATTCGGCCAACTGCGAGAAGGGGCGGGCGAATCCAGGTTCTACCGAACTATGTGACTGGCATGAAGTGCGTACTATCGGACTAATATATCCCCCCGCTCTCAAGGCATTCTTTCCAGAATCTTGGGAAACTGGAACCGGGGAGCCTCATCCCAGCTGGAATATGGACACTGGCAGACGTCCTAGAGTACGGCAGGGAAAAGGGAATATGTCCTTACTTCGCAGTTCGCAGAATGGTGAGTGGTTGTATCAAACACTACAATTCTGCAGACAGCAGGCTTACTTCATTACCTTAGATGCCCTTCGTCGACATCATTATATACTCGTTCCATTACCTCCTAGATCCAAAGGTTGCAGATCAGGTTTCAAAGGAGTTTTCCAAAGACGCTATAGTTGTATTCGACGAGGCTCACAACATCGGTAACCAATTTTATTGGTGTGCCATGATATACTGACGAAATGCAGATAACGTTTGCATCGAGTCTCTCAGCATCGATATCACTCGTCCCATGCTTGACTCGGCTGTTCGCAGTGTTACCAAACTCGGAGAGAAGATCGAAGAGTTAGTTCGTTTTTATGTCCCCGAGCCTCGGACGGCTGATTGAAGTGTGTTCAGGATCAAGACTACTGATGCCGCGAAGCTGCAAGACGAGTACTCAAAGCTCGTAGAGGGCCTCCAAGAGGGATTGTCAGAAGAGAATGACGAAGACTCATTCATGGCTAATCCAGGTAGGCTGAACTTTTCAACGGAACCCCATTGTTCACAATGCGATCAGTGTTACCGGATGACCTTCTCAACGAGGCTATCCCTGGCAACATCCGGAAAGCCGAGCACTTTGTGGCGTTTTTAAAGCGATTTGTCGAATATTTGAAGGTACTATTTCCTATCCGAGGACATTACGTCTCAAGAGGAATCATGCCGTTACCAATCATGCCGTTACCATACAGACTAGGATGCGTGTACTGCATGTTGTGGCGGAAACGCCTTTGTCCTTCCTACAGCATCTTAAAGACATTACTTATATCGAGCGGCGGCCACTACGGTAAGCAAGGTACCACGCTAATTTCTCCCCACTTCAAATTTCTATCACCAAAGGTTTTGCGCCGACCGACTGCAATCACTGGTCCGCACTCTGGAGGTCAGCCGTTTGGACGAGTACTCGGCCCTCCAGAAGGTTGCAAGCTTCGCCACGCTTGTGTCCACCTACGAGAAGGGTAGGCTGGTATTCCCCGTGTTATGTCACCCCACACTCTCATTTTTGTTCAGGGTTTCTTCTCATTCTCGAACCGTTCGAGACCGATAATGCGACCGTGCCCAATCCCGTCTTCCATTTTACGTGGGTCCCTCCTTAACGAAGCGGCGAGCGACATTAATAGCCCATTCCAGATGTCTTGATCCCTCCTTGGCCATCAAGCCAGTTTTCGAGCGTTTCAGCAGCGTAGTCATTACATCAGGGACTATCTCACCGTTGGACATGTACCCGAAGATGCTGCAGTTTACCCCCGTGGTACAGGAAACGTATCCCATGACGCTGACGAGAAATGCCTTTCTACCATTGGTGGGTCACACAAGCTTGTTCTTATTATCGTCGGGCCTTGATCGGATCCTTCCTAGGTCATTACTCGTGGAAGCGACCAGGTCGCCATCAGCTCGCGTTTCGAAGTCAGGAACGACCCAGCTGTGGTTCGCAATTTTGGAAGTATCCTCGTTGAATATAGTAAAATCGTCCCAGATGGCATAGTGGCTTTTTTTCCAAGCTATCTCTACATGGAATCGATCGTAGCCGCATGGAATGATATGGTATGCAACAGATGCCAGACATCTTCTATGACATACTCATGGTGCGAATTTCAAGGGTATCCTGAACGAAGTGTGGAAAAACAAACTCATTTTCGTCGAAACACCTGACGCAAATGAGACAAGCATTGCGTTGGAGAATTACCGTCGGGTGAGTCATCCCTAGAACGGTATGATCTGGGCTTGACCACGTTTATTTCAGGCTTGTGACAATGGCCGTGGTGCTGTGCTTCTATCAGTAGCCCGAGGGAAGGTATCAGAAGGGATCGATTTCGACCACAACTACGGACGTGCTGTCATCATGTTTGGGTAAGGTTTACGTGCCGTGTGCTTGCTTACCCGTGGCTGATAGAGGTAGGGTGCCATACCAATACACGGAGAGTCGCATCCTCAAGGCCAGACTAGAGTACTTGCGGGATGCGTACCGAATTCGAGAATCGGAATTCCTCGGCTTCGATGCTATGCGAAACGCAGCGCAGTGTGTGGGGCGTGTCTTACGCGGTAAGACAGATTGGGGGCTCATGGTATTTGCGGACAAGGTGAGACTTTCCCGGGGGGGGGGGTAATTCCTTCGTTTAACTGTGTGCGCAGCGCTTCGCCAGAGCCGACAAGCGAGCCAAGCTGCCACGGTGGGATAAATCAGTATATCACTGAGACCTCTTCCAACCTATCCACCGACATGGCCATCACTTTATCCAAGCTCTTCATGCGCACGATATCTCAAAACCCCAATGAAAATCAGACAGGTATATCATTATGGACTATTGGAGACATCAAGAAGGCGCAAGAAAAGCAGAAGGCACTGGGTTTAGAGCAACGACAACAAGACAGGGACACAGGAGGCATTGACGATGGATACGATGATGGGGGAATAGAAGACCAGATGTTAATCGACCTGGATGTATAGTTTGTATAGTGTCAATGGATGCGACGGATTGGACTGAATGGGATAGCCGACTGACCTTCGCCGCATCGCGCTCGCGCTGCTGGCAGCTATAGCATTTCCGCTAAGGATACAGGCTGGTCAGTGGAGCGTCGTCATTACTGTGATTCTGGGGCCTACCTCTTGGGTCAGCCGGTCCGGCTGGCTGCAACCACCCCCCCAAATGTAGGTTAGCATGACGCCGAGGCGCACAGGCAGAACCACTCACGTCCAGTATCGGCGGCACTTGCAAGGCGCGCCAGGCGCTCCACAGGTGGGAGGGTGGGCACTGCTAATAAAACACATTCTGGGCTGTTGCAGTCGACGTTGGCGTCGCCAGTGTACGACCTCGAGCTACATGTCGGGCACTGGATGAAGAAGAGCTCGCGGTGGCACATCTAAACCAGGTGGCATCTATTTCAAGGACGGACTCGCGGACTTGATAAGGAAGATCTCTCACTGTTGTTGTCGTCGGCGGAGGTAGGAGAAAGACTATATCGATCACGAATCGTGATTTGACGTTGGATCTGGCGACGCTGGATACATCATAGATTGAGCATTTGAGCATTTGGCATACGTCGCTTCAATGACCGTACCTTGACGAGCGGGAAAGTTGAAGAAAGAAAGCTGGTTCAGAGGGGACTGACAACAGGGTAGCCGTAAATGTAGGGGGGACCAAGGTTCACGGCCCGACGTCAGGCTTATACCGCTGGTCCACCGGCTAGGTGCAGGCCTTTATAATCAAAAAATATGCACGGCAAGATGAGACTGTTTTGGCAAGGTCAGAGCAACGAACATAGTAAGCTCCGTGGCAGCGAACCGCTAGACTGGTCCCTTAAGATGTAGTGGCGGACACACAAAAATACGAAGGCAAGTCAGATGGAAATTCCGATAGGACAATAACAAATCTAACCTATTTCATCCATACGTAAAGGAAACATCGCCAAGGTTCACTCCATATGCTACCAAAACGAGCAACTCGCCACGTCAAACGCCTCTGGTCCAAACGACCCATGTTAGCATCTAGCTCGGAAGGCTGAGCGGAGAAATACCTTCCCCCTTGTGAACTATCACTCGCGGATCGTACCACGCCGAAACGCACGAAATATGTGTCCTTGAACAAGATTATTCGCTAGTCCCCTTTGTTCAGGGGTTGAGAACCTCGTGCATTTAATGGCAACGGGAGCTGTGAATGTTTACCACATCCACGATTGGGAATAAAGTTATTACTGATATGCGGCAATTTATTACACCGTGAGGTGGGTTCGGCGGTGTATCATTGAATCACAGGGTGGCCGAGAGCTACCGTAACGGTGGTCCTGTTGGTGCAATGACAATGAGTCCGACTGTACAGTGGTGCGTGTACTGAGCGTCGGACCCACCTGAAGGCCGTCGAGCACGTCAACAAGGAGCATGGAATCAAAATAAGATTCACTCGATGATCCCTCTAGTAGCAAAACTGGCTCGCCTCGAAACGAATATCTAGAATCCTCTGCTGGAATGCACCCTGAAGTGATGGCTTTGTTCTTAGTTGCCAAATATGGAGGGCGCTTCCATCCGGCAGGGAAGAAGATGATGCTTCGCAGCGATGTTCTTCATCTTACTTCTTCATGTAGGTATAAGTGGCGTTCGGTGATATGCTATCGGCTGCCCATCGTTCGGTGCCTAGTGCACATTGTTCTAGGGATTTGTGAATTGTGCCACTGTTCAGCATTGAAGTAATTTACCGACCAGAGGCTTCCATGAGGCGTACCGTCAATCAGAAGGGAGTAGTATTACGGCGAATCCCGTAGCTGGCAGACGAACCGAGGCCAGCCCGTGCTGCGGCAGCCCGTGCGATGTTAATTCAGGTTCCCTGGACCTTGGCAGTATCCAATGTGTTGACATCACGGTGTAGTTATCGCATCTCAGATGATGGGAGATTCTGCTTATCGATGAATTGAAGAGGAGTCCGTATTGAATATTTGAATGGTCAGCACAAGCAAGCAATGCTTGCAATGTGCTTCTCTCGCCTATACTTGTATCACGGTGGCATCGTTACAAGCAATTCTACGCGAGATTTATGAGCCCGGACCCTTCTCATCAAGATTGACAGAATTATTCAAGCGAAACGACCCGACAGATCAGATTGTTGACTTCAAAGTCAGAGAGGCAAAATGACCTCTTTCCTGAATGTTAAGGGGAAGAACATCCGATCGAGGATTCTAGTATTCGTCAGGGACGGAGGTTACAGCAGTGATCTATATTGTTATATATCTGTGAAATGAACGCTATTGCCCGATGGACCATCGAAGTTGGTCAATCGATGGATAAGTTACCATCGGGTATCATCGTCACCAGTAAATATTACGGTGTCGTTTGAGACAGCTCCTCTTGGAGGATCTCAGAAATATTGCGAATTTGCTCTCCCTTGATCACCTTCTTGACTTCATCAGCATCCAAAGTCTCGTGCTCGACGAGAGCATGAGCAAGCTACCCAAGACAGTTAGCGAAGGGGCTATCGTAAATCGAAGGAAGCTTACTCTGTGCAGTTCCTCTTGCTTCTCCTTTAGTAACTTAGTTACTCTCTCTTCGCTGTTTTGTATTAGCCTATCAAGAGCATCAGCGCTTTGACGGTCAAGAGTGCAAGGCACACATACTTCCTAATCTCGTCCTCGATTTCTATCCTTCGCTGAGGACTGATATTATCCCGATCACCGTAGTATACTCTGCCTATTTTATCCGAGAAACCCCAGTACTGGTGAGGTAATCAGCGTAGTCATCAGACTCAAACTGGATGTTGCTCACCTTCACCATAGCCGTAGCTGTGCCAGTCGCCTTCTGGAGATCGGAGCTTGCTCCGCTCGAGACATTCTCAGTACCGTAGGCTATTTACGATCGGTACAAAGAAATACTGCGGATGTTTTAATTGTTACTCACTTAATTCTTCAGCAACTCGACCGCCGAGACAAACGTCAATGGCCGCTCGATACTGCTTAAAAGACACCGAGTATTGGTCATCCTCAGGCAGCTGCGACGTCTAAATCACGCAATGGGTTAGACGTTTCATTGCAGGAGGCGAGGGGAGGTGACGAAGGCTCACCACACCCAGAGCGTGTCCCCTGGGCACACATGTGACCTTATGGAGGGGCATCGCGCCGTCGGTATACAATGCCACAAGAGCATGGCCTCCCTAATCGAAAATGCCCGTCAGCGCTGTGAAAAGTAGGAACATATCAGACACTAGCCTCATGGAAGGCAGTCGCTAGCTTCGCTTTGGGGTCAATGTATTGACTCTTCCTCTCTGCACCCATAACAATACGATCCTAAAGTGATCATCAGCGCACAACGTAAGTATAAGAAGAGCAAAGCACATGCCTTAGCCCATTCAAAGTGCTTCAACGTAACTTCAGTAGCACGTTCCTTGGATGCTTGTATTGGCCGCTTGACTTAAATGGAAAGAATGGAAGATCAGGAAAAAAAATACAATCCACCACGGTGTCACGGGGCAAAACTCACTTAACCATGTTCTGTAGATCTGCTCCAGAGAATCCAGGAGTGCCTCGGGCAAGTATAGTCGGATCAACGTCTAGAGAAATAAAACCCAGTTAGCACACTTCAATCTCACGACTGCGGGATATCTCGTGAGCGAGTAGGTCTATACCTGGGCTTGTGGTGACACCTTTCATGTGGTGGTTCAGGATTTGGACTCTGCCGCGGATGTCAGGAAGCGGAACCGCTATCGTTCTGTCAAATCGACCTGGACGAATCAATGCGCTGTTCGGGAGCGTTCGCATCAATTAGTGTGGGCAGCGTGGCGTACATTGTGGAGAGTAGAGCACTCACGAATCAAGGCTTTCAGGAAAATTGGTAGCAGCAATAACGATGATCCCTTCAGTCTGCATAAACCCATCCATTTCGACCAAAAGCTGATTCAGGGTTTGCTTCATGTATTGCTGGTCCCTGCTGCTTCGCTTGCCGCCGACGGCATCAAGTTCGTCAATGAAGATAATGGCAGGTTGCTTCTTCCGAGCCGCGGCAAAGAGATCCCGCACGCGTTTCGCACCCACACCAACGAACATCTCTTCGAAATCAGAACTATGCGGCATGTGAGTGAGTGGGCCTCGCTTAGTTTGTGGGAATATCATACCCCGATGCGAAGAAAAAAAATGGAACACCAGCTTCGCCCGCAACGGCACGCGCGAGGAGGGTTTTGCCAGTACCGGGAGATCTAGAGCTCAATTTAAAACAACGAACTGAGGTACCCCACCTGCATGACAAACGTACCCAGTCAATAGAACACCTTTCGGAAGTTTGCCACCCAGCGTAGCGAAGGTAGTCGGGTCCTTTAGGAACGCCACTACATCTTTCAATTCCTATGGATACCTTGAGATCATGATGCCGAAAAATCAAAGTAATCTCGCCTACATCCTTGACCTCATCTACACCGTGGACATCACTAAAAGTGACCGTCTTTCCTTCAGAAGGAACGAACTCCGCTTGGCGAGGGCCTGCCTTCATGAGGCCAGAATTCTCCAAGAGGACGGCGAAGATAATAAGAATAACTGATGGGCCAATGTAAAAAAGGTTTAGTAGGTAAGCTTGAAAGGGGACGCGTACAGAAGCTGCCGAGAGCGGTGAGTATGATAAATCGCGTCAGGCGAGGAGCCCAGGCTCCTTTGCCTGGAAGTGATGTGAGTTGGGAGGCGGAGATAATGAACGACGTTACTGACGTTCAACTATTGAGACTTGGACGGGGGCAGCCGCGCGCTGCCACCCGCTGCTTGAATCGCAGCGGCCAACTTTGCCATATCAGAGCCAGGAGGCACAGGCGTTCCCGTCGATCCCAGGGCTTGAGCGGACAAGACCGAATCGGCAATTTCTTGACTTTTCGATACCGGCCGCCCAGAGGCTCCCTCGAGAAGGGATCCTGAAGGTTCTTTAGCAAGCGCGGCCGCAACCCCACCTTCTGCTACGGCCTCTGAGCCTTCGGTCTGCGAGGGGATTGTAGCTGCGCCTCTGCCAATAAGAAGCGAGTCTCGCCGCAAAAACAGCAGCGGGGATTATGGAGGGGTTGCCTAGCCTGAGAAGTGCCGTTAAGTATAGCTGAAATGCTTCGTCGGATTTCAGTAACGGGGACGAGGAGTCCTACAGGGTGTAAGCTGAATTGACCACTCCGTTTATTCGCAGAACTCACGAATTCACACATCCTCTCCCAACGTGTCGTCACCAAACTCATATCCAGGCCTCAGGTCCGTTTGTATCAGCGCCTGAAACAATGCCAGTTGTTTTGGTACATCGTGGTTATTAGTGTTAGCTTCGGACTCTAGGCTGGTTATATGTGCCACGGTTAACGGCGACGGTGACGGGGAAGGCTTGTTTACGCGAGAAATAGACCCAAGGGAGAGATATCGAGGGGGAAAAGGCTGTCCCGGATGTTTATAGCGAGAGAATATGCCATAGTTGGAGGTTTTGAGAACGGACTGCCGAGGAACGCATTGCGTGGAAAGGCTCAAGAAACGGCGGCAAACGGGGGTAAAGGACGGTGTCGCGGCGCGCCCAAAGACAGTGCTCGACGCGAAGCGCAATGCGCCCACATGCTGGTCGTGGCCAACGGTGAGCAAAGGGAGGGGACAGAGGTAAGAATACTCACAGCGCAAGAGGTCGGAGGCATGCAGCTCTGCACTGAGATGCCGAAAGTTAAGGTAAGCCAAGGTAAGCTAAAAGTTAGGGTTAGGGTCAGCCCACCCTCAGCTCATGGCCTCCGACAAACAAAAAGGTTAGACAAATCAATCGTCGTCCTTGACGTCCATTCACCCGACCTCCTCATCAGCACTCACAGCCTTGACGTTGCTCCGCGCAACGTGCTCCGATGCGTTGACTCTCTTATCCGACGGCGACGGGCCTGTACAGAAGCCCGACGAACAGCCCACTCTAGTTATCATCCAGAAGGATCTCTCGTCGCTTCTTAGTCTGATTTATGAGGCGGCGACGAAGCTCGCTTTGTCGTTGAAACCCTCTTCGCCGACGTATTCAGCTTCCCTCACTCCCATCAGGGAGATATCGGAGCGCGTAGCGGCCGTTGCCCACTGTGTTCTCTTTATCGATCCAAATCTTCATGGGGCCCACCTTATTCAAAGAGGCCGTTGAGACAGTAAAGGACGTGATCGAAGCTACATCCTCTCTCGCAGATGCATTTCTGGCGGCTGCATCGACCCCAAATCCCAGGGACGAATATCTATCACGGACGGGTACCGTTCATGAACTTGCAGAGAAAGCGAAGAATCTATCACTTAGCAATGTCCTCGCTGTCCAGAAAACGCTGGAAGCAAGACAGAGCTTCTCTCGACGATGCTGTTAGTGAACTACACGACATGCTAGAGCAGGCTGAGGCAGACGATGGAGCCGAACAACTGGACGCAGACTTTGACGACGGCTGGGCTGAATTCGGGATTGGCTCAGATAAGAAGCTGGAAGTCGACGAGCTAGCACGAGCCAAGAAGGTACGCATTGTATCTTCGTGAACGTTCACATTTCCTTACAATGACGCTTACAGGCCTACACTTTCCTCCGCTACACGTCCCTACTCCATAAACGTGTGCTTCAAGATATCCTCACTACTCAAGAATCGAACACGGACAATCCCTCGCCCAGTGTCTATGACGGCATGTGCAACGCGTCAGCGACTCTGCTCATCTGTGCCGATGATTTTGTTGCCGCTCTTTATGGCCCACACGAACCTACTCACATCAAGGAAGAACTGGATACGCTTCTGGGCATCGTCAACATACTATGTGGCATCATCAAAGAGAATTTCCTCCCTGTAGGGCAGCAACTATCGGCCCAGCTTGAACAGTTATCGCTTTCACAACCAACTACGTCTGCACCACAGAAATTAGCCCATTCTTCAGCGAAGTGGTTTCGTACGTGTTTCGAACAGCTAGACAAATCCATACAGACCCTGCGCAATGACCTAGATCCAAACCTCCCTCATGCCTAGCCACTATCTGGTCATACATTTCGGATAATCCCCGAAGCTCCGTACTTCCTGGATGGACGCCGAGCACCTCATTGGTAGGATCTGACCCCAAGTCAGAGACGATTTTCGAGGAAAACACGACTCCATCACGCGAACGCAAACCAGTGCGCCATCTCCTCTACATCTACCTGGGATAGTCAGTCTACCGAGGGCTTATGACTCTCTTGGAATATAGCCCAGTACTCCTGGCAGTTGATATATGCTCAACAGAATTGTGTTCCAAATAGATTGATTACTTCAAAATACTAAATAAAAATCCTTCGCTCCCGCAATAAAGCCCCTAGTTGACCAAGCATCCGCATATGAAGTTGACAGGGTGAAATCTAGATATTGGCTTCCATCCTTTGTTCGCGTTTGCGTTTCAACTCCCAGTCGTCTCTCCACCTCGCGCCGAGACAGTTTGGGTACAGCGCTGAACTGCGATTTACCAGCCGTTGTTCAAAATTATAAATCTTCTCGACCTGGGCTTGTAGGTCAAATGGAGGTTTCTGTACCCATCTTTAATATCAAGACACATAGCAGACAAAATGACGCACCGCTTCTTCCATGCGCTTGGCTCGAGCCTCATCTCTCATTTTGTCAAGTTCTTTAAGTCTCTCTTCTTCTTTCTCGCGTCTGTTCAGTCCTGACCGAGGCGTATTACCGCTTGCCTGAAACAGATGAACAAGCTGCAGAAAGGGGAGCTATGGCTATGCGTATACGCACGGTCTTGAACAATTCCGAGTAAACGTTAGGATTTCGAAGATCGAAGTCGGTCATTCCCACATAAGCTGCCGGTCGTGGCAAATTCGCAGGTTTGGAATCGCCGGCTCCTTGTTTTGCAGGAAGCCCTCCTATAGCCTTTGGAGCGGACGCAGAGGCCATGGAGGGAGTGTTCGGGCCTGAGGAAGTTGCATTCTTGTGTTTCTTGATTGTAGGCAGCTTGGGCTTCTTTGGAGGAGGGGGGCGGGCTACCTCCCCTGCCGCGGCCGAACCACCAGCCTGAGATGACGTCCCCATCGAGTTACTAGCCTCTATAGCTGACGCTTCGAAGCTATCGACATCTAGTTCTGCATCCTTTGGTCTGGCACGTTTGACGCCACTGGTTGACTCGCTTGTCGGCGTACCTTCCTTGAGACGTGACCTACGTTCGTCCTTCATCGGGATGGGTTTCTCTGGTACTTTGGTGGCTTTGGTTTTCGGCCGCCTGGTTGTCGGTGCTTTGGCGGAACTGCGTTTCGAGCCAGCTTTCCCTTTCTTGGGCCATTTTCGTTCGTCCACATCGTAAGTGAAGTCTGCTCCCTCAGAATCTGAAGGCAGAGGGTCGTCGTCAGGAACAGCGACCACTGCAAAGTCGTCATCTTCCTCATCTGAGACTGCAACTTTTATAGCTCGTCTCTTCTTGGAAGGTTTGGCAGCCGCTCGCGAAGATGATGCAGCCTCGTGAGATGTCGATGCCAGGAACCTTGAATCCTCAGCGTGGTCGCCTTCGACGTCTACATCTGCATCAGACGAGTCCATCCCATCTAGGACCCGCTGACTTGGTCGTCTGACGCGTTTCGACCGGCTATTTCCAGACAAAGTGCTCGATACGGTGGCGGGGGAGTGTTCGTCGTCGTCTGAGTCTACAATCCGACGTTTGGTTGCTTTGCGTCGCGCGAGTTCATCCGCCTAGATGATAAGGCATTAAGCGATAATGTTAGAATTGTGAGTCGTCCAAAACATACCTCACTGCTTCCACGGTCTGAGGGTTTTGCTGATATTTTGATACGGAGAGACATAGAGCTCTGTGGTCCGGAAATCAGAGGTGGACTTGGCCGAGTTGTGGACGTTTGTGAGATGTCCAGTGCTTCAGAACTGTATTTGTGGCCATACATGCCTCCAGCGCTAAATCGATACAGGGGCTAGCGAATCCAAAACATATCCCCGACTGTACAGATTTCAATTTGGGTGATCATACAAATAATGGATAGCCCGAGTAAATTACGAAGACGCGGCTGCCTCCTGGTAGAACTTCATTAAATCCTGAACATCATCTTTGCTACCCAGGAATACTGGGCATCTCTCGTGGATCGATGTGGGTACAATGTCTAGAATGCGTTTCGTGCCCGTCGTAGCGATTCCTCCGGCCTGAGACACGCTAAGAACGAGGAAACATGTAGGCTGCATGTCCACTCACCTGTTCTGTAAGGAAAGCCATCGGGAAAGCTTCGTAGAGTAGCCTCAGCTTTCCTGATTTGCTCTTCTTGTCGTCTGGATATCCGAAGATGCCACCATATAGGAGGGTCCTGTGTACGTCGGCGACCATGGATCCAATATATCGCGCACTGTATGGCTTTTTAGGTGCAGCAGGGAATTTGATGGACTTCAGGTAATCAGTGACCGGCTGGTGGAAGTACATCGAGTTGCCCTCGTTGAACGAGTAGATCTTGCCTCGAGCTGGGATTTGAATCTGTAACGACATCACTGGATCGGACGTTATCTATGGAATGAATGGGACGCGTGCGCACATCCGGATGGGTGAGAATGAATTCTCCCAAAGCGTTGTCAAGAGTGTAGCCGTTGACCCCGGAACCGGTGGATAAGACCAGATTGGCAGACGATCCGTACCTATTGATGTCATGAGCGACACGATATGCGTTGATAACTGATCCCGACTGACATGGTATAGCCGGGCAGCAACCATCTCGCGACCCGGGCGCAACACATCTTCAATGGTGCCGGTCGAGTCAGGGCGCTGGATGAATGTTCAACGCATGGGCTCGGGAGAAAGGAAGTAACGCGTACGATGCCGTAAATTCCAAATATTGTGCCGATGTTGACACCAGCATCGATGTTGCTGCTACCCGTCCAAGGGGTCAAAGACCACACAGTACTTGCCCCTATTCTTCTCCTCGATAATGATCGCATCTTCCAGTTCCTCAGAGACAAGGACAGCGGTCTTGCCGGAAGCTCGCAAGGCATTCACCATGATATCGTTAGAGAGGACATCGAGCTTCTTTTGTTCCTCCCCCTGAACATTCGTTTCGCCGGCAAGACCGACACTGATAGCATATTCAAGCAATCGTGTGCCATACGATAAGGTTCCACTCACAGGTTGATCAGACGGGCCTTTCGTACGTTGGTCGCGATGAACTTAGAGGTGACCTGGATAGCAGTGAGAAGGAGAGTCAGATCGCCGGTTGCAGCAGCGCCCAGGCGCATCTGATCATGAAGAACATGTCTGCCAGAAGGACGATTAGGAAATGATATCCTCGCTGCACACTGTGGGACTGCACACCTAGTGAGAGTAATGAGATCGACGCTGGGGGGCTCTTCTGTAACTGAGGCCATGGTACTGGTAGATGCGGGGATCGGGCTGGCAGGCGAATATATATAATATATGTTCGCGGAAAGATTCGGGCAACGGAAGGAGGTTGCTTGTTCCGTGTTGCAGTGGGAGGTTCATATATTTGAGTCGCATTAGGGGCCCCTTTTCACGTGCGCTAGTCGGTCCGGGGCGGTTCCGCTCCGTCAAAACGTCGCAAACGGAATTAAATCACTAGCAGAGCGTACGATAGAGTATTACATACTATACAGCTCACAGATCCTCCTGCGACGAGCACAATTCACCTTTTCCTCTTACTTCCCAGTACGGGTATGCCGTCTTTGCCCCTCCGTGTCCTTAGCGGAATGGGAAACGCATCGCTATCGTCGTCGTCGTCCCCCGCTAAGAGTGCAGCCTCGACAGCTCGTGGGCTATCGGTCTCATCTTCTTCGTAAGGATCCTCCCCGCGGATTCCGCTGGTATTGGGTCCAATCGTCTCCGGGCCCGCTCACCTCTTGTCCCGATCCGAATACCTCTTCTCGGTCGCCATAGTCGTCTTCTTGATATTCTCTGGCGTGGGCTTGGGCGAGCGCTGCAGCTATCTCGGTGCTTATGCTAGCTATATGAGCGGCTAGAGGTGCCTGGGCTTGTATAGTCGGCGGATGCCCGGGGTGCAGCAAGGCCGAGATGCTTCGCATGGATTCCTCCAAATCGCGGGTGTCCTCGCCCACCTTGCGCTTTTTTGATTTAAAGCTATATCGCCTAGGTAAAATGGTGAGATCGGAGGGTGGGTTCAGAGGTCCGATGTACCTACACGTTAGGATCCGGTGCCCAGTTAGGATCATGGATTCTCATGTGCTGGGTTAGGGTCGTACGTCTCGTGAACGTCTTTTCGCAACCAGCATTATCGCATTTATAAGGTCGCTTGCCGGTGTGGGTCCTGCGGTGGCGCGCAAGGCTACTGGAGTCGCCAAACGTTCTACCGCATCCGGGGTATTCACAACAGTGAGGTTTTTCACCGGTATGTACTCGGGAGTGGACGTGCAAAGCTGACCGCTGGAAAAGAAATGCGTTAGTCAACACTAGGCTTGAAAGGGCTACCATACAGGACCATACCTGTATAAATGTCTTCCCGCAGCCGTCAAACGAGCATATAAAGGGACGTTCACCCGTGTGTATCCGTTGATGCCGTGCTAAATCGCTACGGCGAGTGAAGGTCTTCGAGCAGTCTTCATAATTACAGATATGAGAGTGCGACGGAGCAGACTCTTGACCTTTCTTCTTGCGAACCCTCTTCGGTGCAGACGTACGTAGAGAGAAGAGAAGAGGTTGAGGCAACGGGCGCCGCAGGGGGACGATTCGAGGGTGATAGAACGACTTGTCCCGGGAAGAAGTTGATGCTTCGGGGGGTTGGCTGTGGGGTACGACAGGTGATGAGTCAGGTGTTTGTGACTCGGTCGCAAATGGTGTGGACAGGTGCTGGAAGATATCGTTTATGTCAGTTAGTTCGTCTGCTCCTGACGTTCGTATACCGGATCCGATGCTTGGACTTGCAGCTCGAGATGAAGTTGCCGAATCTCGTGTATCACGCAGAGTTCTCCTGGTTTCTACTGCATTGCCATCGTCACCGTCCGAGGTGTAGAGATAACCTGAAGCATCTGGGCGGCTTCTGTTTTGGGCAGGATCGGATGTCGGGGATTCCTTTGCGGTGAGTGAGTGGAACGCGGGGGCGGAACGGGTGGGCCTCAGTTCATTCTCTCCACGAAGGGTGTCTTGACGGTGTGGGGGAAAGGCCGAGACTTTCGCAAGGTCTTGGGCAGAGCGGTCGGATTCAGCTGCATGGGCTTGCGCAGCATGGAGCATTGCTGCTAGGCTGCCGATATTGAGCCCCAGAGAAGCGATTTGATCCTCAGCGTTTGAACTATCCTCCCCAACCTCATTATCTGAGCTAAGGCTGGCCTGGCGTTGTTGGGCGGCTGCATTCAGGAGTGCTGCGGACGCGGCAGTTGCGTTTTGATTCAGCAACGTGGCTATTTCGCGTTCTAGGACTTCTACGGAGAAGTTTGTGACACTGCTGAACCTATCTGGGGAAGGGGAAGAATCACTATAACCATTGCGCAAGTTTGTGGAAGTGGACGAATGATCGACGTGTAAAGGGGGAGAGCTTGATCCTTGGTCGTGGTCATCCATAGTTTCGTCGTGGACAACATCTGAGAGGTTCAGAAGGGGTTCTTCGTGGTCGTCGTCCATATTGTTTCGGTTTCCTTGGTATCGCAATTCTTTGAGGTGCGCTAATTGATCAGACCCGGGCGCAGTAGTAAGATTTGACGAGATTACTAACACCTTAAGATGCTACAACTGTCCGTATCGACTTGGACGGGGACGGACGCGTGTAGATGGTGGTTCGGAATGAAGCCACACTGGTGGATGATTGGAACGCCAAATCGGGCAAGGTCACGCTTCTCCGCCCAATCAGGCAGGGGAGGATTTGGGGTCCGTCGACGTGGACCCCTTACAACTTACTCTTGGCTTTCATGGTCAGGACCTGCGCTCACTGTGCACCATGGCCCCCCACTTCGATTCTACAAAGGTTGATTTGAAACCGAGACGCCATCACGGTTATGCCGTCGTACTCTTCATATTTGGGACGCTGTTCCCCCCACTTGGTACGGCTGTATCTCAATGTCGTAAACGTTCCAGCCCACTCATGACTTCGAATCTCCCAGCTGTCGCCGCAAGGTTCGGTATAGGCAAAGATTTTTGGTTGAATTTGCTTCTAACTATATGTGGCTACATCCCTGGTACGAGGTTTATGTCATGTCATGTCGGAGACGCAAGTTGCTAAATTGATGCAGGGCATGGCCACAACTTTTACATTCAGGTAAGTCGAGAAAGCCTCCCGTTGTCGGTTCATCTTCTTACCCAGGAGTTAGAATATTCGAAACAACAAAAACCATGCACGGACTCCGAAGTGGGCCCAGCGATACGGCCTTGTCGACACATCCGAGATCAAACGCAAGGAGAGAAAATCGCAATGGGCTAATCGATACAATGACCGTTTACCGGAATCTACGTATGAAGGGCAACCACTAGAAGAAGGAGAGGTCGCTGGATCCAGCACGAGTTTGCCAGCAGATTCCCAGCGGCAGCCGGGCAAGAGGCAAGCTAACGGAGATCTATGGCGTCCAGAAGATGAATCCTACTACAATGCAGAGCAGGACAATAACTCTACTCGCTCATCGGGGCGATGGCACTTTCCTGCCAATTTCGACGACGCAATTGCAGACGAGCCTATCAAGAAGAACAAGAAGAAGAAGAAGGATAAGAAGGATAGATGGGCCAGGACAGAGGATGCATACTCGCTTTCGGAGCAGACTTCGAAACGTAAAAAGTCGAAGAAGCGGTCGTCCGCTGTCGGAGATGGGGCGACCAGCACATATTCCAACAACTCGACGGCAGAGTTCCCGGAAGATCCAGAAGGCGGACTTTATGCACCAAGGCCAGATAGAGGGAAAGACACAACTTCACCGAAAGAGAATGGTCAGGCCACGGATGATACGCTCTTCACCCATCAGTTCTGAATGCTCTTCCTGTGGTTTCCGTTCGCCTTTCAACAAGACACCGACGTTGGCCATTGGTTTACTTCTACAGCGAGCTTTCGGCTTGCCCCTACGTAAACGTATCCTCCAGGCGCGATCATTATATCTTTCGTTCTACCGTTGGTTTCCACGGCTAATTCCACTCCACGTGTTACATTACTGAGAAATGACATATCGTTTCCAGCTTCGTGCCGCCTGAGCGGTTTTAGTGCCTTGTGTACACAGTTCCGCCAAGATTTCCCGCCTTCCATACCTACATGTGCCCATGGAAGTTATCAATCATATCCTTATTGGACCTCGCTTACATGCATCACACTGTACCCACGGCTAAGATAACCATGGTTTATAAGGCCTTACCGCGAGGGGGCTTACGCCGTAAGCATGCTTGCAGGTTTGTTGTCAGTGCTAATCGCGTTCGCGGCACCTTTGGCCCAAGCCGCTGTCCTTAGGAACTTCCAGGTTGCACAACCAGTACCTGTACCTCAGGACGTGAAGAGCTGTACAATCCAAGTTCTGCAGTGAGTGGTCCTACGGAGGAGCAAGTCTGTGCCGAAAGGTTGGCTCATAACGTTCCATTACGCGATCAAGACGAGATTTTACCTTCTCTTTTGGCCTGTGAGTTACCGTACATAAGAACGGGAGTCCATATTCACACAATTGATCTTCTAGGGCGGAAGTTGTCCAATTGGTGTAGGTCTTCATAGCACCAGTCGCCCCGAATATCGATGACATACAACAACATAGCCCTCCCACCGATTGCGGTGCACCCGGTACCTGGTCAGCCGTCACACTGAACTTCACAGTCACCTCCAATGGAACCCAATTCGACCGACTAGGCATATTTACATTCCAAAATGTTGAAAGTAAGCACGGTCTCGTCCGTCTATTATAGCCTAACGCTTACATGATTCTTATCATTTCGTAATCACGAAGTCTGGCGTACATCGACGCCTGAGCCCGTGCGAGGCGACGGTATTATCTGGACGTATATCAAGGATGTTACGCATTACGCGCCGCTCTTCCGGAAACCCGGAACATTCATTTTGCAGTTGGATAACTTGATACAGGACAATCTCGACGGCGTGTATTCAAGTGCGCAGTTCAGCTATGTTAGCTCTTAGTTTCGTGGATACTGACAATACCTCCAGCGGTCTTACATGCAACGTTCTATACTTCAACCACTAAGAATCAACAACGCAAACAGGCGAATGTGATACTTCCATTGTCAACGATGCAGAACGACACCGGTAACGATGCCTCTGTTCCGCCTGGGTTTTCGGTGAAGTCTTCTTCTGAACTTGCACCACAGCACTCGCTGAACCCTGGTAGACTAACGTCACTCTCCCGACGAACACTGTTAAAGTATTTGCAGAGTTATACGCTTCGGGCAATGGTCAAGAAGAGTCTTGGGTATGTGCACTCTACAATGCTCATGCATCATGTCTATCTGATACAACTCGACCGTGCCAAAGTACTTCAATGTGCCAAATCGATTCTTCTCCAACATCCCCCCAGATATAACTTTCGGCAACGGCCCATTCCGGGAAGTTAGGCTGCTGATCGACGAACGCGTCGCTGGTGTTGCCTTTCCATACGCAACGATCTTCACAGGAGGGTTTGTTCCCTCAGCATGGAGGTAAGTACGACTGCATTGCCAATGTCAACGCATCTCAATGCGGAAGGCAGGCCCATCTCCGCCTATGGCGCCCTCGACCTCCCGACTTATTTCATTGATGTTACGCCCTTCGTGCCTCTACTTGCCGATGGAAAATCCCATAACATCACCATTGACGTGGCCTCTGCTGAAGCGAATCACTTAACCCTACAAAATTGGTTCGTTTCTGGGGCGCTCTACGTCGTAACCGATCCCTCCACCCGGCCGACAATAGGGGAGATAGTCTCGTACGACGTCAGCCCCTTTGCTCAGTCCACCACAAAGGGGAGCATAGGGGACATAGGAGAGGTAGAATTTAGTTTGGAGGCGAGTCGAAGGCTTCGAATCGAATCGGAGATCGTTAGTGGCAGTGGCGTCAAGTCGCACGTCGTGTGGTCACAGAGCCTCGCGTTTTTCCAATTCTCAAATATATCGGGTGAATGGAACCGTGCAGGTAAGGACATGAATGAATCATGACGCGACGATGCAATGAACTAAGGCAAGTTCTTGTAGTCACTGCGGCAAAGTTCGACGGGAAGAATCACCTCTTCTCACAACGGAGTCCTAGTTGTTAGCGAGGCTTTTTCCTATCCGTTGGATATCAACTTCAAATACCTCACCCCCGATCTACAACATTGTAGGTATGCTTGATTTCGTCGTTTGTCCTACTCTCTCATCATCTTCCAAGGGAATTTCTCCATTGACCACACGTACGACCGATCTGTCTCACCTAACCCATTCATGATCACTTCCAAAATACATTCCCGACAAGAGGGAGGTGAGTTAAAGTTGCTCTTGCTTGGTAGGACAGGCAATGTTGAGCTATTATGCAGCCGGTTTTCTACAACCTTGCTCCCACTGGTAACTTTGGAAATGGAACAAACTCTAACAACTTCGCCTACGAAGATACCAACGGGAACACATATACCAGACAGGTCAACGCTGCCTTCAACAACATAACTTTGGATCGAATAGGTGGATCTTTAGCGTCGATTAGTACTTAGGCGCTCAAAATCGATGACTACGTCTGCTGTGGTTGAAAGGTGTACACCAGCTACAAGCTGGCAATGACCTTGCCGAGTTGACCAGTTGCCAACTAGAACAATAGAAGTTTAAGGTAGGATTCACCGAGCGCATGGTCGACGGCAACTGATTCCCACATCGACGATAACGCACGCTTCCCTCCTCATGGATTCGCATAAATAGTTGACATGGTTGTGCTTTTCCTGACCCCCCCATTCCCTTGCCTTCTCTCTTGCGAATTGGGTGGAGATGCTGCTACAAACGTTGCTACTTGTCCCAAGCTTCTTCCTTGCTATCTTTTCGAATGCAGCGGTACTAGTTGACTTTCAAGTTGCCAATCCTCCACCAGTGCCCCAGGATACAAAGCAATGCACCATACAGATATTACAGTAAGTTTCACTGAATGTACATAACCCTAAGATGCTTATATATTATCTCGTAGACGGGACTTCGCGTTCTCCTTTGGATTGTGCGTTCTCTGGTCACCATTGGCTAATGAGTTCACCCAACTGAACTCTTTTGCAGGTCTGAAATTGTGCAATACGCGTAATTATACCACCATCTTCCATGTGCTCCGGCTGATGAACTAGACAGACCTCCCACGGACTGTGGGGAACCGGGCTCTTGGGCTGGGATTACTCTGAACTTTACCGTGACTTCCAATGGGACTCAATTCGACCGACTCGGCATATTCACGTTCCAAAACGTCGAGAGTACGAGCGGACTCAGGAACCTCCCAATGCTCAACTAACTTAGTATTGAGATAGTTTGGCGCACATCGACCCCCGAACCGACACGCGGGGATGGTATAATTTGGACCTATGCGAAAGATGTTACGCGTTATACACCTCTCTTTGCGAAGAATGGAACCTTCATGTTGCAGCTGGATAATCTGATCCAAACGGGCCTCGATGGTGTTTACTCCAGTACGCTTCTACTTCACACACTCGCGTAGTTAAATCGATTGAGAAGTCGTATGTACTCACCTTCGTTGCGAATAGCCGTACTTCACGCCACCTTCCATACTTCCTCTCCTACCCACCCCCCAGCGCCACAGGCAAACACCATCATCCCGTTGTCTACGTTGGCGAATGACACAGGAAACGACGCCTCAGTTCCCCCGGGTTTCTCTGTAAGTCTACCTTGAAATTTACGGAGAAACATTCGAATGCGATTGACAGATCAATGTCACGTTACCTCGAAACGCTGTCGAAGTATACGCTGAGCTGTACGCATCAGGGAACGGGAATGAAGAATTTTGGGTTGGTTTGTGCATCATTTTACGTACTTTCGGGCTAACAGCTTCCATACCTTAGTATTTCAACGTCCCAAACCAGTTCTTATCTGCCCTACCCGCCGGGTTCGCCTTGGGCCAAGGTCCATTCCGAGAAGTGAGATTACTCGTCGATGGTCAAGTTGCTGGTGTCGCGTTTCCATATGCCACAATATTCACCGGAGGAATTGTTCCAACCGCATGGAGACCCATAACGTCCTATGGGGCAATCGACTTGCCGACATACTTCCTCGATCTAACGCCTTTCGCCCCGATACTGTCTGATGGTCAGCCACACAATATCACCATCGACGTAGCCTCCGCAGACCCCAACCGAACGACACTTCAGAATTGGTTCGTATCGGGGTTGCTCCAGGTCGTTACCGACTCTTCTTCCAAGCCCACAACCGGACGCATCACTTCTTATTCCGCGGACTCATTCGCCGAAGTCTCGAATGACGCGTCCATAGCATCGAACCGCGACACGGTCATCACCGTCAAGGCTACGAGAAACATCCATATCGAGGCTGATGTCACCAGTGGAAGCGGGGAAACGAAACATGTTGTCTTTAGCCAAAATCTCAGTTATTCCAATGTGCAGACTTATCTCAATAATTTCAACATTCAGGTACGCACCTTCATTAATAAACCGAAAAGCCCTCCTCATTTTGCAACAGAATGTGTTCCAAACTGCGACCGGAGCCGTTGTTTCAACACATAACCAAGTCCAGAAGGTAGTCGACACCTTTTCCTACCCGTTAGGTATAAACATCACCAACATCACACCCGATGGGAGAAGTTGTGAGTACACGTGTCTATTGGTGGGACATACTCACTCAGTTTTTCAGTCAAATCGGTGTTCGACCATTCATATGATCGGGTACTCTTACCTGCACCGTTCATTTTGGGCTCTACGATACGCGAACACCAGTTAGCGGGTGCGTCCTCCTACCGAAAGTTCTACCTCTGTTGATATACTAAACCGATCGATTCAGACGGGTTCTTCAATGTAGCACCAACTGGCAACACTGGCAACGGGACAAGCCAGAATCAGCTTAGCTACGTTGACTTGGCGGGGAACACTTACAGCAGAGAAGTGAACGCGGCATTGAACGTCATCACGCTGGATAAACAAAGTGGTTCACTTGCTCCAGTACAACAAACTTCACTCCAGAAAGCGACGGTATCGCAGAAGGAGGCAACTTTCGGAAGCGTTAGGTTGCCTGGTGGTAAACGATTTGGTGTATGAGTCGCAATTAATGAATACGTGATGCGAAGGCCGTTGAGAGGCCCATGAAACTATGAATACACCATCTAGAATCTATGTACACCGAGTTAGGAATTAGATCTAGAATAAGCCGACGACTCTTCCTGTGTCAGGATCAAGTCCAACTTCCCAGAAGCCTACGCGACATTTCGATGAGTTTCGGACATACTGCATTAGGGATGACTAGACTTGCCAGGGCGTGTTCCGAGACCAGGCATTGTTTGCATGTCACCAAGCAGAGGATATAGGAAGCCGGCACCGGCTGTCAATCGAACAGCTCGGATGGGGACGGTGAAACCAGTAGGTACACCCTTCAATTTGGGATCGTGCGAGAGGGAGTACTGGGTCTTTGCCATACAAACTGAAGGGGCGGCGTCTCAGATACTGTTCCCAACGATGAGAAGCGGCACTTACTGGGAAGGCCGCCATAACCCTGTCTAGTATATGTTGCGATCTGTTTCTGGGCAAGCTCACTCAGGTCAATGCCATCAGCGCCGTAGATCTCCTTGCAGATGATGCTGATCTTCTCCTCGATGGGGAGGTCCAAATCATACAAGAACTTGAAGTCGGATGTATCTTCGCAAGTAGCGACAACAGCTTCAGCGAGAGCGCGAGCACCGGCACCACCCTCAGCCCAGTGGTTGCTTACTACCGCGGCATCGGCTCCAGCAGCTAGAGCCTCTTCGCGAATGAGGGCAAGTTCAGCAGGAGTATCGGATCTATTGTGCCAATTCAACTTTTTGTGATTCGGCGAAGAACAAACAATACATACGAGAACTGGTTGATGGCAATAATGACCTTGACACCGAATTTGCGAGAGTTCTGGATATGCTTGGCGAGATTTTTGCATCCCTCCTTCAACGTAACAAGATCCTCTTTGGTATACGTCTCGTGAAGAGGCTTTCCAGGGGAAACGTCAGGGCCGCCGCCATGCATCTTCAAGGCACGAGTAGTCGCGACAATGACGACGGCATCCGGGCTAAGGCCGCTAACGCGACACTTGATGTTGCAGAACTTCTCCATTCCCATGTCGGCGCCGAAGCCACCTTCCGTGAGGACATACCCCACACGATCAGGAGAGTCGCCTTCTTCCGTCCCGGCAAGTTTCAGAGCTACACGATCGGCAAGGATAGAAGAGTTGCCGTGGGCGATGTTCGCGAAAGGACCAGCGTGGACGAAGACAGGGGTGCCCTATACTCACCCCTGAGTTTCATAGACGGCATGAAAGGGGAAAACTTTACCTGGAGCGTCTGCATAAGATTGGGTTTGATAGCATCTTTCATGAGGACGGCCAACGCGCCAGTGACGCCAACATCGTCAGCGGTGATCGGCTCTCCGCTCTTACTGGTTGCCACCACCATAGCACCGAGTCGCTCCTGCATGTCTTGAAGACTGGTGGCCAAGGCTAAAACGGCCATACATTCACTGGCGACAGCAATGTCGAACCCAGTTTCACGTTCATGAGGTTGTTCAGTGGAGTTTTTTGCCGATAATGATCTTCCTTAAGAAGCGGTCATTGGTGTCCAAAACTCGGTTCCAAGTAATCGTGTCCAAGTCGACATCCAAACGAGCGAATCGTGTGATCTCTTCCGGTGTTAGATCGTTGGGGTTGGTCTTGTCGATACCGAGTTTCTTTAAACGCTTAAACATAAGCGGTGCGAATTCGCGCTTTCCCTTCTTTGTGGGAACCAACCGACTGTACAGAGCCTGCGCTGATTGTCAGCCCGTAGCACAAAACAAGGAAGAAATGTACACGCCTTATCAGACTGGGTGGCCTCATGGTAGATTCTCGCATCCAAAGCAGCGGCTATACATAGCTTTTGATTAGTTGATGAGTCCTGGCATTGAGTCCAGAGTAAGTTACCTAGGAGGTTGTTCGCAGCAGTGACAGCGTGGATATCACCGGTTAAATGGAGATTGAACTGGGCACCGTGGATTAGGACCATCGAGGGGTCGGAGTAGAGTAGCAATTACCTCGTCCATAGGGATGACCTGACTGTACCCGCCACCCGCAGCACCACCTTTGATACCGAAGGTAGGTCCTTGACTTGGCTGACGAACGCAAGCAAATGCTGGTCTACCGAGTTCCGCGCCTAAAGCCTGGGCCAAACCAATCGTCGTCGTAGATTTACCCTCGCCAAGAGGAGTGGGTGTGATGCTAGGGAGCGCGGTGAGGTTTGAACATGGCCTAGGCAGATTCGTACATACCCGGCGACGATAATATACTTCCCATCTTTGCGATGCGCGAGGCGATCCAAAACGCTCAGCTCGATCTTAGCCTTGTATTTGCCGTAGCTTTCCACTTCGTCGGGAAGCAAACCCAGCTCATTGGCCAATTGAGTGACAGGCTTTGGTGTTTGAGCCATAGCGATGTCGATGTCCGAGGGTACCTTCTCCAGGATGTTAAGTTTCAAAGGCTTGAGTACGCGGTTTCTGGAACTCTCCCATTGCCGTTGGGCGGCCTTAAAGGTGTTCTCCATGAGCATTGCAACGGTCATTGGGCCTACACCTCCAGGAACGGGAGTAATGTGCGATGCTACTTTGTAGGCAGACTCAAACTCGACATCACCGACCAGACGTTGGCCTGATTTCTTGGTGGCATCTATGCGCAGTTAGATACGGTGACGAGGTCTCGCAACGTGTAGCTCACCTGGGACGAAATTGATTCCGACGTCAATAACCGATGCTCCCGGTTTTAACCAGGAACCCTGAACGAACTCAGCCCGACCGATTGCAGCGACGACAACGTCTGCGGTCTTGACGATGCCTTCAATATCTTTGGTACGACTGTGGCATTGGGTCACCGTGGCGTCCTTGTTGCGAAGCAGGGATGCAACTGGGCTACCGACGATGTCGCTGCGACCGAGGACAACAGCATGGGCGCCAGACAACGATTTCCCTGTCTCCTCGAGTAATCTTATCACAGCCGCGGGAGTGCAAGGTGAGAACAACGGATCAGAAGCCTTGGACGAGAGGTGGCCGATGTTGTACGCATGGAAACTTCGAGATCGACAATGAGCAAGCAACGCAGCGACGATCGTGTGACGTACCCGTCAACATCCTTCTCCGGACTAATGGATTCCGTAATGGTTCGCTCACCCTGAGCGTCGATATGTTGGCCGAGGGGAAGTTGTACCAAAATACCACTGATCGCTTCGTTGGCGTTGAGTTTCTGGACGATTTCGACGATTTCTTCCACGGTGGATTCCGCCGGCACGGACACATGATTGAAGGAGATACCAACTTCCTCCGCAGCCTTCGCTTTCATACGAACATACGTGGAGGAATCTGGGCGAGTGCCGGCCTGCACGACCGCGAGTTGGGGCCTGAATCGAGGGAAGGTGCTTTGAATGGACCTGATACGGCCTCCGACTTCATCGCGTATTGATCTGTATAATATTCGTGAGGTTTAGCGAAAAATACGGGATGATCCCGACTCACTTTGCAATTGCGTTGCCGTCCAAGACGGTAGCCATGTGAGAAGGTGGGTAGCCGTCGTTGGGCATGACAGTATAAAACCGTAAAGGGGCGAAAATTCGGTTCCAGTGACCACGCATCTGGCCGGTAATTTGTATATGGAACCGGGACCCACGTTATTTATCCTCAAGGGGGGACGAGTAAAGGAGCGTCGGCGTCAATGTGAAGAAGCGTAGAGGTTGGCGTGGTGAGAGCGGATGTCGGCAAGGGACGGGGTTGATATAGAGGACCTACCAGCGACGCATCTCACCAAAATTTCAAGTCATTTCAATTCCATGGCTTTTCCTCGCTCAATGGAGCCCCTGAGTGATCCTCTCACGCAGCAGTTTCACCGAAAAATTTGGCGCGGACGTGCACGGGATCGCACCCTCTTCGTAATTCCCAACCGTCTCCACCTCCAACTCTTCCCTCCAAATGGTTTCACTTCAGGCTCTCCGGGTCTTCCGTCAGTCGTGCAGGGCGCAGACGACCTTCACCAGTCGTTGGGCGGCGCGACGAACGATACCACTTGCAGCCAGACGGCATTACTCAGCCGAAGCCACGGAATCCTCTGCAGAAACCGAGCAGAGTGAGGCGAAGGGCGAAAATTCCGCCGAGACTCCTCCAAATCCCCTGGAGGAAAAGCTCAAGGCAAAAGAAAACGAAGCCGCTGATTTAACCGTGCGGATTCTTCGTATTTTCTTCGACCGTCCCGAACTGACACATACCCCATTTCCAGAGTCGACTACGCTATCTCCAAGCCGATTTTTTGAACCTGCAGCGGAATGCTGCGCGAGAGAAGGAGCAGACGCGTGACTTTGCCATCACCCGCTTCGCTTCAGACCTCCTTGAGACCGTAGACGTGCTCTCAATGGCTCTGAAATCGATTCCTCCATCCGCCTTATCACCCCCAGAAGCCTCCGAGTCACCCGCTTCCGAATCGACTTCTTCCTCGACATCGAATTCAAAATCGGCCCTGGAGTATCTTCGCGAGCTACACCAGGGGGTCGAGATAACCCAGCGGCAGCTACTGCAAACGCTTTTCAAATATCATGTCAAGCCGTTCGACCCCACTGGTGACCAATTCGACCCGAACCTGCATGAAGCACTGTATCAGGCTCCGATACCCGGAAAAGAGCCTGGCAGTGTGATCGACTGTCAAAAGATGGGATATATGATTAAGGACCGTGTGCTCCGTGCAGCGCAAGTGGGTGTCGCTCAGGATACGCAGTCATAGTCTTAATGGTGGCGGGGTGTCGGAGGAGCTGAGGATATATCCCCTCTTTCGCGCGGGTGTGTGTACGGATCCCGTTGGTCCTCCGGACTATTTGCATAGAACGTTACCCTAATTCCTATAATTAACGAATCTCTACTCCGAAACGCATCCTTCAGCCTTGACACGACCAAAGATTGGATTTCGTTGACTTCTTCGTTCGACAGCGATCTGTTTTATGTTTTAGCACTTCACGTTCCGCCTAGGCATCCATAGATATACCTGTCCATAGAGCGGTAGTTTATACGATAGCACAGACTTGTACGGTTGGTTTTGGGATGAACAAAACGATCCACCTTGGGTCGATATAATCAGCATCTCTGGATTTGACTCAGGCTTCGACGAAAACGTACAGTCTTCACGTCTTCAACCAGGTCTCCGGTCACGTCCCGAATAAGGTCACAGAAGTCATTCTCATGGAGATTCGCCTCCTGCGGTAGCCAGAAGCTGACATCCTTGAAACACGACGGGTACTTGGAATAGGGCTTGAATGTCGTAATGGCACCTTGTTGGAATTGCGAAAGGAACCGCTCGTCCTTGGACCAGAATAACCGAATATCGGGAATGGAGTACAGAATCATCGCAATGCGCTCTAACCCGAGGCCAAATGCCCAACCGAGCTTATCTGGAACCTCTGAAGGTGGGTCAGCGAGGATAGATAAGAAACGTGCTAGAACTGACTGGCTGTGTCCAGCGTAGCTTGCCTAACCACGCCAGAACCTAAAATCTCGAGCCACTTTCCCCGAAAGAACACCTCCACTTCAAAGCTGGGACTCGTGAAAGGGAAGTACGCTTCAATCCACCGGACCCGGAGTGGTTCCGTACGATTGGACGTCCCAAAAAGCGTCAGCATCAGAGCATTCAACGACAACTTCAGATTCTTCGCCACCAGCTCGGAATGTAGGGGATTATGTTCAGGTTGATTGGGATTCGTTGGTGCAAGGTGCGGAACGTCTTCAATAACTATGTTCGACCTAGCCAAATGGTACGACAGATGCTCGTTGTCCTCCTCTACCTCTTTCATACCGGTCGGCGTGGCGTCGAATATCCGAGCTCCTTCCATCTGATGGAAGACCGGATAATGCGAACCGTCTATCTCGTCGCGCCGATATACGTCCGCCGTAAGCAGCCATTTCGTTTCGCCCTTGCCGAACACCTCCACTTCGTGTGCGGATGTATGCGTCCGAAGCATCAGGTCCTTATTAACATAGTAGCTGTCCGTTACAGAGCGTCCAGGATGATCTTTCGGGAAAGACAGTTCGTCAAAGTTTTTGAAGGGAGAGACCAAGGGAGAGAAGGAGGACAGATGAGTATAGTCCGCGTAGTGCCCTTCAATCAGTGCTCGGAGCGTGCTCAACGGGTGTCCGTGTTGAGTATGAAGTCGTTCGGATAGTTTGGATATTATAGCTGGTGTTATGTTTGTGATCTCGTCCGTCGCGTATCGTTCGCCCAGAATATCGAGATGGGTAGAGTGTCCTAACGGACGACACACCTTAGAGGATTGGCAGAAACGGCGGCGACCCAGCGCACGTCCAAGAACTGCGGGAGACGACTCAGAGCGAGAGAGCCGGACGCTGCACGAAAGCATGGTCACGGTAAGGAAGTGTGTTAATATAAGAAGGCGACAATCCCGGCCGTAAGTCTTTTGTTCTCACGATCAGAAAAGTTTGAAATGATCTTATGTATTTCACGGGAAGTAAGTAAGGTGTCGCTAAATAGTAATCTACACTACTACTGTATTCGTAAATTCGTCATCGTCGTGTTCCATCAGAGCAGGAGTCCATCGCAAGATCAGTACCGTCAACGCGAATACAAAGAAAAAGGAAGGCAAGAAGTACAGGAGGGTTTAGTCGTTCGTGAACAGATAAAGCATAAGATATAATAGAAAGGGCGAAGTCAAGAAGAAATGGGTCACCATCCACCAAACCAGCTCTTGGGAGGTCTTCGGGCTCCTCCCCTCGTCACGGTAACTGTGCGCATGGGCTTCTCTTCTTCCTCTTCCTCTTCAGGAGCAACCTCTTCAGTAATGATCTCCACTGAAGTGGTTCTTGGGCTCGACGACGTAGATGGAGAAGGGATGACAACAGGAGTAGGATTAGCTGCGCGACGAGTGTTGGCGGGAGCGGGCACAGTGACAGTTTGAGTTTGGACGACGGTTCTGGTTTCAGTTTCATAAGCAGTTTCGGATACGATCAACGGTGGAAGTTCTTGGAACTAAGAGTAGAGCAAAAAGCATTCGTTAGCATTGGGTTCGTAAACAATTAGGCGAGAAAAGGATTAAACTGGAGATCGGAATCAAACTGCTGTCACGTGTACGAAGACACGAGATCGACTTTGAGCAGGCGATCGATCACTTCATCGAGACTAAAACGGGACGCATTCCAGGACTCCGATCTCCAGTTCCACGAGAACAAGGGGGACGAGATAAAAACAACCGTTGTCCCCCAAGCCCGGACGAAGGAGGGGGGGAGGGCATGGAGGGGATTATACGGACTGTATATCATGTATGGTAGGATCCTCCTTCGTCTCAAAGCTCTGAACGGCGCGGGAGAGGCGGTGGTGGTACCTTGGCTGGTCTGCGCTTCGCGCCCGGTGGTGGCTGCTCGTACACGTACTCTTCTTCGACGGCGGGGTCGTTTCCTAGCGAGCTACAGTGACCGTTAGTGGTATACCCTAGCAATGGTCGGGGAGATGGCGCATACATGAGTTGTTCCATGATCCAGCTCTCGCGACGTGATGCATCATGTTCGCGGCGGTTTACACTCTCTTCGCGTCTGCTGATCTCACGTTCGCGTTCCGTGACCTTCAGTTCCCGATCGAGAATGTCCTCGACCCGTGGGCTACCCCAACCAGGGGGTGTCAACGAGTCTTCCTTGACGATTTCCTTGATAATCGTGGCAGCAGGAGCTGTGACCGTCTCAACGGTATGCGAGACTATGCAAGGAGGGCAAGCCGTAGGAGAAGGGATGACGCCACCTGGCGCTCCGATGAGAAGCTCAGCTTCGCGGCGCGCAACTTCAGCCTCGCGAACAGCAACAGTGCTTTCGCGAGCGAGAAGAGCTTTTGTTCGTTGTGGGGTCAGGTAGCTCAAGAGCCCTGTGGCATGAGGATCAGCCGGATCGGCACCTGCTGCCGCACTAGGTGTGGGTCTTGAGGTCAAATTCGATGGGAGCGACAGCATGACCGATAAAAACGGCCAAGACGAGCGACAAGACGAGCAGAAGTGTTGTGGACGAAATGGTCCGGTGGTGGTGGTGATGAGAGCGCTCACGCTCACGTTCACTGCGGTGGTGGCGTTCGCCGTGGTGGGACGAAGAAGGGTTGGCCATTCTGGCTTGCGTGTTGCTTACTGAACTTGAGGGCGACAGAGACGTCGCTGTCCGAGCGCGGAGGATCGACGTGGTGAAAATGGTGGGAGAGGATGAAAACGCGCGTGAACTATTGGCAAAACAAAGTGAATGATGTTTTGAGGGTTTTACGGCGAGGGTAGCACTTGGAAGGAGGAAGAACGATGGGGGATGAAGAAAAGAGGGAAACCAATTTGAACCAACCTTTTATTTCCCTTTTCAGATAATGAACTGGAGCCAAATATCCCGCAACAACACGTGCCTCCAGCATTGCGGCAGGGTCGAATCTGGTCGAATAAGTTATTGAAACAATAAGCGCCAATCCATTGTTTCCGCTGTCACATGATCACCGTCCTCTGAATCAGGTGATTCGAAGCGTATCATCGCGTTTCTGATCCACGACTGCAACTCATTCTTCGACGTCGACCACACATGGCTCTTCGTCGTTTTGCTCAGACAAACCACGCTTCCACCGCAGATGGCTCTCCTCGTCCCAAATCCTCTGCTTTTGCTTCCCCTGCGGGCTCTCCGCAAGGCCTACCGACCACACCGCGCAATCGTCTGAGCTTTGGACTGCACCGTTCCCCAGCAGATACACCGTCTATTTCCTCTTCAGTACCATTTGACTGGGAGGCAGCGCGCGCTCTCAAACCCCCACCATACGCTTCGCCGAGAGGAAGAGCTAACGGACGCGATAGTCTTGCCCTAGGCAATGGACCTAAACAGCCAATAAAACGAGTGGTCAAGAAGAAAGGCCTTTGGGAACGGTCGGTAATCCTCAGAATCTCATATAACGAAGCTCACAAATCTATCAGTCTGACTTTGATTCCGTCTCAAATAGCTCTCGAGATCTCTCTCTTCCCAAACAACGTGCCTCTGCCAGAACCTAAAACCTCCGCCTATATGTTGGGTGGCCTCATGCACTTCGCCCATCTGTGCACGCGTATCAGTGCAGTTCGAAAAGTCCCGGATTCGGAACAAGGGTATGAAGATATGTATTATGAAACTGAAGGCACCCCTTGGTTCGATTGGGTAAGTGTAGAGCATCTTATCCAATCGCTACCCACTGACCTGACGTATACGAAGACTATGCCCATGACACTCCTTCTCATCGGCGCGTCGATCGGTAACGCTGTGTACCTCTTCAGCCGCATCCAAGTCTACCGCCTCCACCATCGCCCAGAGCCCGTTGGCTCTCCTAGCGCAAAGTTCGTGCCAGATGACGTTGAATTGGAACCATTAGTCCCTACCCCCCTTTCCACCCGTATCCTCTCTTTCCTATGGCGCGCCTCCGTGGCTTTCTGGCGCTTCCTGTTAGGATTGAAGCCATCAGTAACCTCAAGTACGACTCCGGGGAGCAGGGCCAGAGTGCAGCAGATGGAAGTATGGGCACCAGGGGATTTCGAGTTGATGCTGTTTAGCATATATTCCCCAGCCCATTCACTACTATGGACGGCCACAACGACCTCGAATTGGATGATAATGCTGATTATTATGGGACTTCTTGGTCTTCAAGTGCGTCCAACCACTTTTTCCTTTGCTGCGATACTCAAACATGCCATAAAGACCAATGTCTTGTTTTTGTCATATAAAACCCTGCTCAAAGATAAGGAGATCATATCCGCAGAGGTGATGAACGAGTACAACAAATTGGTATTGTTCATTCCCTCTTCTTACGTGTGTGGCTCACAAATCACGTATAGTTCGTTTACCCTCGAGTCAACCCGATCCGCAAGGATGTCGCCGTCATGACACATCAGTCCGAGGTCGTTGATGTTTGGGAGGATCGGTGACCACGATAGCACGCACACTGACGCCAGTTCCATATACTTCATTGACGCTTTAATGGCATAATTACGTACCCTGATATATACATAATTATCTGCACCTCGTCACGACTGCAAGATCTTCTTCTCCAACTGCCCTATCCCCATCCTTAAAAGATCAAATCTTTTCCCAAACACCTTCTGCAATTCCTCATTCCTCTGCTTCACCGCCCCTTCTACCGTCTCCTGCATTTCCAGTAATGAGGGGAGCACCTTCCGTCTGATGCTATCCTGTAACAACCCTTCGAGTGTCTCGATGACTACTTCAGAATTCAGAGGGTAGGTGGGTGCTGGAGGGAGATTGTGCGGTGGTGGTTGTGACATATGTGCAGCAAGGGCTGCCTGTATGGCTTGAATCTGAGCATGCTGATTGCTCTGGATTTCCTCCGACTTAATTAGTCTCTGCTCCACCTATATACAAAGTGAGTTTCTTCGAACTGACAATTTATGGAGACGACTCACATTATCTGGTTCAATCACCAGTTGATGTAACGTCTGCGCCAAATCTGTTATACCATTAGCAACGTCGTCTGCCCCTGAATCCAATTCCGCTACGTGTTCCTTGAACTCTTCCAAGTCCCTAGCGGCCAAATCCAATTTCTGTTCTACACCATCCAACTTCTCGCCCACGCCGTCCACCATCCTCTGGCTAAGTAGATCGTCTAGCCGATATTCCAAACGCGCGCCGAGATCGTTGTCTACGTCGTTCGTGAGGGTTGACATGTCATTCTCGAACGCGACGAGGCGGTCCTCAATGTTAGCGAGACGTTCTGAGAGAGAGTTGAGAGTAGCGGAGGAAGGCGAGGATGAGAGGCGCGGAGATGACGCTGTCCGTGAATGGTCGATACGTTCTTCGTCAGCATCTGACAGTCGCCGACGCTTCGCTGGCGGGCCACCGTTAGTGTCCACTGCATTTCGAGGTGGCAGAGATGCAGGCCGGGGTTGTCGACCGGAGATCCTTGAAGACATATCGGAGAGTAGAGTATGAATTTCAGCAGCTGTGCCTTTTAGTTCATCTATGTACTTGGACATATCTTGGGGATACGCCCGGGCTTGTGGTTGTGGTTGCTGTACAGGCCATGTATCACTGCGAGCGAGCTTCTCAACCTCGTCTTGCACCTTTCGTTCTACCTCTTGCTTTCGCCTGGCCAACGCAGTGAGGCGATCCGTGTGAGCAGTTCTGTCCATGTCGGGCAACGTTTCAAAATGGGTGGTATTCATTGTCTGGTGCATGGACCGCTCCTCGTCAGCAATCTTCGCTATTTCAGCTTGAAGGCGGACCGCTGTGGTGACAAGACTAAAGAGCTTTTCCTCAGATATTCGTTGAGTGACCAATAGGTGCACTCACCTAATCCGCTCGCTCCATACATTCACTTTCTCATCCATCGACGGTGCCTTCTCAATTGGCTTTCTATGACCTATTGACGCGACCGGCATATCTGGTGGAAGGGGCGGAAGAGCAGGCATAGCGGGTGGGGATGGTGGCCTCGGTTGTGTAGGCTGTGAGACACGGTTCTGGGTCCCTGTCCCTTTCGGTGGATTGTTTGGCGTGGTTGCGTTGACCGAAATGGAGGACCGCCGACTGCCCTCATCCCGCGAATCCGACCTCCTTGACCCGTTCTCGTAAGACCTTGGCTCTCCGTCTCGCTCCCGCTCCCGCCAATGATCTCGTCTCTCCTTTGACCTACGCCGAGGAGGAGGCGGCGGTGAACGCGCACCGTAGCGCATATTAGGCGGGTCGTGTCTTGAGTTGAAAGATGACCTCCGGGGAGAAGGGTGTTCGGAGGCGAAGGAGTATAAGCCCCAATCCGGATCGTCTGGGTGCAGAAATCTGCAATTACGTTGCCGAGGGCACGGAGGGTCCTTGGGTTCGCCATTTGAGTAGAAATTCTAGGCGAAATAAGCAACATTGTGAAATGTAGATGTGATTTTAGGACATACACGGCAGCGTTTTTGGGCTTTTGGGAAGGCCATATTATCGGCGCAATCAATTAGCACTGCAAAGGGGTGCCACTGATCGAACACAGTGATAGACGACAGGAACCTAAACTTCAAGCCAGACACCGGAGAATGATTTGCGGATTATCGCCGGGACGAAAGCCACGCCAGAAATTAAGGATATATGGCAAACTCCAACCTTCCACTGTTCATCGAGGAATAACGGCCTCGTGTCTCGAAGTGGTGATAACGCATCTGGGGCAAAGGCTCGCACCGCCCGGCTAGCTCAGTGGTCAGAGCTTCGTACTTATGAGGTTAACGTGATGCGAGGGTCACCAGTTCGATCCTGGTGCTGGGCATTTGCTTCTGCTTATTTTTTGCTCCATCACACGCGATGCCACTTCTCACAGCCTCAAGATCAAGCGTGCAGTCCAGCTGCTCCGATTCGCATCTAAATTAAATAACTAATATACAATGTTTTATTGACTTCCTATCATGATTTGAACATGCCTTGGAATTTCCGTAGACATGAAGCTGGTTGATAATCTTTACCGCATCGTTAGCTGCATTACCATGGTGCAGAGACAAGAGTTCAGACACACCGAAGCTGTCTTGAGGATTGCATGAGCACCTTCCTTTGACCCATTCTGACCCGTACGGACAATGTTGAAAAGGTGGATGCATGTACCCCATGTCGCTGAAGAAATGGATCTGGTCTTTCCTAGCGAATAACGCAGCAGCCATGCTATGTACTGGAGCATCGCCCCAGCGCTGGTGACGAGTCAGGCATGTCCAATGCGGTGGCCGAGCGGTTTACCTCGTAATAGAATCCCCCTTTCGAGTCGAGGTGTTTGAAGAACGCTTGGTAGGCGTCGCCGCGCCAGAAGTCCATATCGGCAATTTCGAAATTACTCCAGACTGAGGAGACGCCGAGGTAAGTGCTACAGCTGGAGACTTAACAGCGACTAAGGGCTTACAGTGACAGAGATTGTAATTTAAGCCACCGTTATCCGACAGAAATTCTATGGAATTGTTGGCCGATACATATTCGGGATGCTCATCCATA
Organism: Pleurotus eryngii var. eryngii; assembly: GCA_029467805.1. Classification (NCBI taxonomy): domain Eukaryota; kingdom Fungi; phylum Basidiomycota; class Agaricomycetes; order Agaricales; family Pleurotaceae; genus Pleurotus; species Pleurotus eryngii. The sequence goes on from SZVJ01000012.1 coordinate 3,844,608, forward strand.
AACTCTGTCGGGTCAGAAGATTTAGCATTGACTAGGGGCGCTTTGTTCGTGAAGCAATCACCTCGAACAGTAGACCACAACGTCGGTATTGTTGGTTGCCATTCTAACAACGACAGCGTCCATCCTACGAGATGATGAGATGCACATTCAGTACGAAGCCCATAACCCCATGGAAGGGGATGAACTTACCATAGACTTTATCGTTGTCTTGCATAAATAAGAATGGATCGTAGTCCACGTCACAAAAATATGTTACATCCGGCCTTGAAGGTATTCATGAGTAAGTATCGATTACCACGGCGACGCCACACAGCATCACGCATCGACACCGCGGGAGAGATGATAACGGAGACACTTACTCCACTCTAACCCACATGGAAGTTGGAGTTGAGCTACCGAGTGAGGAATCATCGGGGTTATGCTTACCTCCAATAATAGCGGTAGGGCTGGAGAAGTTCGTGTTGGAAGAAAAACTGGACACACAAAGGCGGAGAGGAAGAGTAATAATGGTCAGGGATGGCGTATGATTATGGCGCAGAGAACCCACCCCAGAATTAAATCGGCACATGTTCCGATATCTGTAAGTGAGAGAGAAATCGGACCCGGGGGCCGTTTTGAAAGGATTGGGAGGCTTACGGAACACTGTCTAATAATGGTCTTAATTATATAGTCCGACTAAATGCAAGATAAGGTGAGACATACCTGCATAGATGATATGCTGGCGCATCATTGCTAGCCGCCCTTGTTCGGCACGCTTCTCGTCAATCCATGCCGGTTGATACCAATCGTCGGGAGATATCTGTCCGAATTGTATGGGTGCATCTGTGAGAATACGAACGCGACTGACCATGCTAGAAGTGAGCCATGTGATGGACAGAGAAAATAGAAGTAACGACTTACGTCTTAAACTCGTCAGTGAAAGGCTGCTCGTTCAAAAGGACCCATGGATACTTGTACTTTCTATTGAATCGGTCTTCCATATGCCGTATGCTGGAGATGACACCCCTTAGGTCACTATTCCGGCACAGTAAAACAAAAGTGGCATTAGCACGGCGTGTCGCGAGGGCGGGTGAGATGGCCAGTCCGGATACGTTGGAGGGCATGAGGTCAATACGAGGTTGAGGGTCAGTCGTGCCATTGAACGCGTCGAAGTCCATAGTGTAGTTTTGTCGCAGCCATGTTTTCTGCGCAGTGACTAGTTGCTGACGGATAGTGTACAATGAGAGTTGAAGAAAATCTTCGCGGATGAAGCCTATCAAGATGTGCAAAGACACCTATAGTGGAATGTGTTAGGTTGTGTATGTAGACAGACGAGAGAGTGCGACACGTACAACAACGGCCAACGTGACGGCAACAAGCCGCCTAGGGGACATGACAGTGGGCATGATAATGTCTTGAAACGAATCTTATAATAGCCAGTTCTTGTAGTCCGCAGTAACATGAGGGGTGCGGTTTGCCGGCCTGGCGATCAAATTTGGGTGGAGCCAACTGAGCAACCGCACGCGCTTCCATGCTAGCGAATATAGGACTGAATCAACAGCCCTGTTCGGCCTGTAACCACGTCTGACACGGATGGGTGGAGTGTGAAACACTTGTTTATCATTCGATGTCCTTCTTCTAAGCTTGACAGGCGACCAAGGCCAGCACTAGCTCATTGTTTGGTATATGTCCGAGAGCGGGCCCTTTAGGGAGCTGCCGATGGGACACAGTGTCCATGCCATGTCCGCCGACGTCGACGTTGTTCCACACAATTTGCCTAAGCTCTCCGAGAATCAACCAGATTTCGACCAGATCGGAGCAAGAACCATCGGGTACATCAACCACCTGTCGTATGGAGGCCGCAAGGAGATTGTAGAACTGATGAGCTCTTGTTCACGAACAGCGTTGATGATGGTGGTGGTGATGGACAGAGCATGAATGACGCTGGCGCATGAATCTTGCATCAAGTCCATCCTAGTTCCCCTGAGTGGGGTAGTAAGCGCGCTGCTGGGCGCCTAAAAGTATTGACATTTGCTTGCGTGCGTGGTTTTTTTCGTTACACACTCAGTTACATCCTCCCATTCACTTTGGCGTAGTAATGGCCACAGCCGACTCGACGGGCAAGGATGCAATCTTTGATCCCTACGCGCCATCTGCGCCGTTGACAACGAAACCGTCATACTGGATACCTCTGTCGCCCTTTAACGACATGTACGACCGCTTCTCGCAATGGCGCGCTGACCTTGGCCTGCCGCACCCAGGGACCGTGGAGAACCTCCAAAAAGAGGTGAAGAGTGAGTACAGCTACGCACCGGTGGTCGGACAGGTTACTGAGCATTTGCGCAGGTACTCATTTGTCCAATTTCATCTTCGACGGTGCCCGGGCGGACTTGACGAAGAGTTTGTCAATGAACCCTCTGTTCCAAGTGACACATTCTTTTGCTTTGGGCTCTCAAACGGCTCCTTCATCATACAACTTTGGGGCCATATTTGCCAACCAAAACGTACGGTACAACGTGTTCGTTCAATATCGTCAGTGTTAACCTTTCTATCAGATCTTCCTGCAAGGTGGCGTGGACCACGACGGAAATGTCAATGCACGCTTCAACCAAGGCTGGAGTGCTCAGAATGTTACGAAGTTCCAGGCTCAAGTACGTGTCCACAACATACCGCCGAAAAACTCGTTTGAACCCGAGACGTCCCGTGTAGTTTTCGAATCAGCCCGGGCACAATATGATACAGATAGAACATGACTACACCGGTTCCGATTTCTCGCTGAATGGCAAGGCCCTCAACCCCTCGCCAACGGACTTGACCGGCATTTACGTCGGCAGTTACCTTCAGTCCTTCACTAAAAACATTGCTCTCGGCCTCGAGACCGTGTTCCAGCGACCATCCCCCGACCTTGCGGACACCACGACTTCCTTCCTCGCTAAGTATACCGCCGACGACAAAAATTGGATAGCTACTGCGCAGGTACAACCCGCGGGAATTGTCCAGGCCACATATTGGCAGAAGTTGAGCGAGAAGCTGGAGGTTGCTGCAGATCTGCAGCTGCTTGCTATGCCAACGCGTCGGGACGCTGTAACGACTCTGGGAGCGAAGTACGACCTTCGGTTGGCTAGCTTCAAGGCACAGGTAGACTCAACAGGTAAAGTGTCGGCATTGCTTGAGCAGCGGTTTACACCTGCGTTCGCGTTCCTCATTGCTGGTGAAATCGATCACTTCAAGGTACGCATTTCACTGCCTGTCACGGTTAACCCTAATCCCTGCTAATTTGCATTTTCGCACTGTAGAACTCTGCGAAGGTCGGCGTGGGTGTGATGATCGAGAGCTCGACTCTGACACCAGAGGAAATGGGCCTACCTCCCCAACCATATGGCATATAATGTTATATCTTAGAATTATTACGGACATTCGTGGCATCTATATCATAATTGCGCTACGTCTGCGTCTTTAAACCCGGCGAGCTTATGCTTTCGCTGCCTCACGTCGGCAGCACTCGCTTTGTCATAGTTTGGAACCATCTGTTGCTTTATTACCTCCTACTCTCACACCTCCCATGGCCGACACGGGTACTCTGCTCAACGTCCGGGGTCTTTCATGCATCAGAGATGGGCAGCCGATTCTCAGCGACGTGAGTTTTGTGGTGAACGAGGGTGATGTGTGTGTCGTCCAGGGGAAAAGTGGTTCGGGGAAATCGACGCTGTTGAAGTGTCTAGCTCATCTCACGTTGTATGATGGCGATATCCACTACCGAGGCAGGTCAGTTCGTCAATGAGCCACGATGCATTGTTGGATAGCTTATTGTGATGCCCTATAGAACCCCCAAGAATATCGGTAATTGATGAATTGTACAGAAGTTGAAAGTCCTGTATTCATACCTCACTAGGAATACCACAGTATCGAACTCGAGTGCTATACGTCCCGCAGAGACCATCACTACTGCCTGGGACTCCTCACGAATTCCTGCAAGCCATAGGATCTCTCTCGGCACGGAAATTGTCCGGAACAAAGAAAGCGGTCGCGCAAGCACAATCGGACTTGGAGGAACGTGCAAAGGGCCTCGCCAAGGCATGGGGTGTCGATAACGGCTTGTGGTACAGAGACTGGTCAAGTTTGAGCGGTGGAGAGTCGCAGCGTATCGCTCTTGCCGCTGGGCTGGGATGCGACGCGGCCGAGGTCTTGCTGCTAGATGGTCTGTTCCCCTCGATGTTCCCAAATCATGAATTGCACTAACCGTGAGAATTTGGTAGAACCAACATCTGCTCTGGATGCCGAGACATCGCTGCTGGTTGAGAAATCATTAACAGGGGAGGTCAAGTCTGAAGAGGCAGAAGTAAAGGCAATAATATGGATCACGCATTCTGAAGAGCAGGGCGGTAGAGTAGGGACGAGATTTCTGCAAGTCCAAAGAGGAATTTGCAGCGAAGAGCGACTGCCCGACGTTTAGCAACAGTACTAGAGTAGCCCCTGAATAATGCGCCACGTGACGATCTGCATATTCTTCGGTGGCGATGCGCTCGTAGCCAGAACCATTTCAGAGCCAAGTCCTACACTGGCTTTCTGTTTCCTTTCCTTTCCTTCCATCTCCTCCTTGTTCCCGCAATTTCAGCGGTCTCGGGGACCAAAGATGATGACCCCCATGCGCTACGTGCTTCTCGTGCTCGTCCTGATTGTTTGCATGCAGTTTCGCCACGTACACGCAGAATACTGAATCCTTGCTTCTTAGATCAGCTTGCACTACATTCTCAGCTTCTCTCATGAGGGCTACGGGGAGGCCACGTCTATTACACACATTAAGGAAAAGCTGCAGGGCAGCAGTTCAATGCAGAAGCCAGAAACATTCAATGTCGATGATGGGTTAGCTCCAGGTGCCAAGGCTAACGCAACTTTCGTGATTCTTGGTGCGCAGTTGTCTGTAGATGATGAACAGGATGGTTCTGATACTCTGGGTATGTGACAGCCCGGAACAGCGATCTGGCAGGTATCTCCAGCAGCATGAAACAGATGGAGGACCGCTTCAACAAGAAATACCAATATCCTTACGTCTTCCTTAACGAGCAGGAATTCAGCGAAGAATTCAAGAGGTATGTGTAACGCAATAACTAAAGACAGTATACTTATCGACCGGCAGCCGTGTCACTGAACTCACGGACGCAAAAGTCGAATTCGGACTTATCCCACACGATGACTGGTACCAACCCAAGTCGATCAACGAGACCAGAGCCACGGCAGCTAGGGAGAAGATGGTACAGGAGTCTGTCATCTATGGAGGTGCGTGTCAATCATCGCCTTGCTCCATATGAGGTTACTCATCCGTTTATTTAGGTAGTGTGCCGTAAGCACTTTCCATGGCTGGACTTGTGGCACTCCACTCACCGACTCGATCTAGGTATCGCAACATGTGTCGCTTCAATTCTGGCGTATGTGCCTCCTGCTGACGACGTACGACTTACCACTAACGCCGACATAAGTTCTTCTGGCGCCACGAATTGCTCGCCAAATATAAATACTACTGGCGTGTCGAGTGAGTTCTGAACATGTTATAGTAAGCTTGACTTTTGGACTCATTGTGTGTGCCAGGCCGGATGTCACATTCTTTTGCGATCTACACTACGATCCCTTCCTTGTCATGCAAGAGCAGAAAAAGGTTTACGGTGCGTCTCATCCCATAATACAAGCCTCATAGAATTCATCGTTGCACCCATAGGCTTCACCATCTCTCTTTATGAGTACGAAGCGACCATTCCCACGTTGTGGAACGCTGTCAAACGTACGTACCCTTCTCACCAATCCGCAGTGTAGCTGAAACTGACAAATTACTCCACACCTACAGAATTCATCCACGCCAACCCCGAACTAGTCGAACCAGAAAACGCATTGGCCTTTCTGTCTGACGACGGTGGCGAAACGTATAACCGATGCCACTGTAAGTATCTTCCACCTACCTCTCCCTTTTCACCATACAACATCCCACCTAACGACGTATCTGTTTCAGTCTGGAGTAATTTCGAAATTGGCGACCTTGATTTCTGGAGAGGCGAGGCCTACCGCAAATTCTTCGACTTCCTTGATGAACAAGGCGGTTTCTATTACGAGGTATGCATCATCACCTATCTATACCCCTTGACGCAATCAATCGGAATTGAGCACTGAAAATCTTTCTGCAGCGATGGGGCGATGCGCCGGTACACAGCATCGGTGCTGCGCTGTTCGCAAAGAAAGAGGAGATCCATTTCTTCAATGACATAGGTTTGTTGTCAATCGTTTCTTACCTTTCTCAACAACTCACCTCAATGTGGTGCAGGATACCGACACAATCCCTTCCAACATTGCCCGCAACAGCCAGCGCATGCTCACGGCAAATGCTGGTGCGACCCAAAAGACAACTTTGGCAAGTGCTTGCGTATTCTAGTCATCTTCAGTGTCCTTACATCCTATTTGGGCAGATTATGAATGGTATTCCTGTCTGAAGAGATACGAAGGCCTTTTCAAATAGACTCCATCGGGCTAGGGTAGCTGGACCTGCTTGTATCTAGTATATAGACACGCTTCGTAATTATTGCTTGCTATCGCTTAGTTTAGTGCAACCTACCGCCGCGATGTCGACTTGCGTGCATATATGTACAGCAAGAAGAGATCTTGTATGGCCAACGATGACCAAAGAACATGTACTTCCATTGGGATCATTGGAAAACACCTTGAATGAATGGTTCCGACAACGCGGCGTGCAATCCGAGCCCACAGTCGTGGCTGTTCTAAGCCCAACTATGAGTGAGGTTGGAACGCAAGGTATATTTCGCCACGCGTGCATGGTTGATACATATATGCGCCAATCATGGACGCACATTCCGTGACCACCTCGTGCGAAGTTTTTCAAACAATCATACTATTTCACAGAATAGATTGTGAGTAGTATTGATACTGTTATATGCACATGAAGATTGAGAACAATCGTCATGAAGTAGACGCATAGAAGACTTACCGAATCGTAGAGCCTTGTCCAATTAGACCCAAGTGAATTATCGATCAAACGTTCAACGTGCTCAGCAACAAGGGAGTGCGTGAGTGCTGGTTGGAAACGTTCCCGAAATTGTACAGCAGTCTGTTCCCCAAAGGCGGCAAAACATGGCAGTGTCGAATCTGATGTTGGAATTGATTAGTACTGTCCTGCTCAAGCCCTATATAGAGATATGCTTGCCTTTCTGCATCAATTCGACGAGGGCTGTAGGAAGTTCGTCTCAACAGAGATACCAAAAAACAGATGATGAAAATTCGTACTAATTAATTCATCACAGTGCTTGCGCGCAGCTTCGAATCCTTCACGAAACAGCCGTCTGAACTCCAAGAAAGGCACCCCTGTCACGCCACCTAATATTTCCACATACTCAGGGGGCAGTTTGAATGGCGCGGCCTCGAAACCAATATTGCCAGGGGAGTTCGATAACATGAAGCCAAAATCAATATGGATCAGATGTCCATCGCGATCCAAGAGGATATTGCCATTATGTCGGTCTTTGATCTGCAGAAGGTAGGTCACCACAGAATAACCTAAGCATACGTCAGGAGGGTTCGAAGCGAAGTCTGCAACGATTACGGTTCCATACCTGCTAGTGATTTGGCGAAATTCCTCTGAGCGCGAGCGAACTTGGCTGAAGATGGGTCCCCATATGTCTAGAAGAACTAAGTCTGGCACAAAGGCCCTTCGTACTTCCGACTTACCGATTTAAAGTGATCAAGCAATGTAACATGTCCGAATCGACCTTCCGCAAGCCGACGGGCGTATTCCGCTTTCTTGATGGAATGAATGGACACTGCGTCTGTAATGGTCTCCACCAAGCCTGACGAACCGCCCGTTATCAATATTCGAAAGCTATAGGTCTAGTAAGTGTTGCCCTCCCCATCAGATCAAATCAACGTACTATCGAACCCAGCACTGGCAATTCTCTTCCTTCCATATCCGCTCAAACTGCTGTATCAGTTGAACAGCTAGTTGCTCCTGTCTGAGATCGCCGCCAGTCTTCACAATGACAGAGACACAATCCCAGTTAGCTAGTAGAGAATGTAACTACTATTGTATACAATGGGGGGTTTGGCTCACCTAAATGGCCATATGGAGAACCATGTCGTATTCTGCTCTGCGAATGGGTCAATCGTGTCTCGACTAATGAGTGTCACTTATTGACTAACTTTCTTGACTGCCCAAGACTCGCTGAACACGACGGCAGAGGGATCAGCTTTGTTGAGTTCACGCCGAATGATACTCTCGTCTTCGGCTGATTTCAATGAACCGCTGATATCCATGGGCATGATATCTTGAGGATCCCCGCGCATTCGCTCAACGCGTTCTTCTTCCAAAGCAATCATTTCCTTCATGATGCGATCTCGGATAGCATACGCCTCGGAGGGTTGCAATCGCATCCTTGTTGGCGCGGGCTGTGGATGATCATTTGGAGAGTTCACGCCATTTTGCGAGGGTGACGAGGGTGTTGAATGATCAAGTAGCCAGCGTGAGCCAGGAAGCCAGCTCAGCGGTCCAGACGATGATTCCGGTAGTGCAGGTTGGCCGTTTGGTAGCGTAACAGACGTTATGGGTTCGCGAACAAGATTCAAATTCAACTGCGCAAGCATTACTGCCGCTGTGCGCATTCTTTCTGAATAGTCGTCCAATGTCAATATTTGGCTCTGCGGTGTCACGGATGACACGGTTGGCGTCTCCGTGGGGGAAGGTCTGAAAGAAAAGCTGGGAGAGATATGGAGATTTGGGCGTCCTCCAGCGAAGAGAGTTCCCTGAGAAAGAGCAGGAGTGGTTGGTTGTGAACCTAATCTTGACCAGGCCGCCATGTCGAGTTCCTTATTCTTTGGAGCTGGCCGCAGGACAATGCTATCAGAGAGATCCATTGGGACAGAACGAAGTGAGTGTTCGGCGCCATACAACTGTTCCACCAAATCAATCTCCTCCTCATCCGCGGGTACGGACGTAGAGGTGATCGGTGATGTAGCGAATGCGGGGCCTGGAAGCGTGGAAGCGTTTCCACCTGCTTCTACACCGGCGCTGGGCTCTGTCGGCGAAGTCTTGCTTTGCAACGATGGGATGTTGAAAGGGATCAAGTCCTTGGAGGCACCCTTGCGCTCGGATTCCTTGAGGACTATCTTCCTAAGCACGTCCTTGTTATTTCGCTTGCTTGGATCAAAATCCAAATCGTCATGTAAAATTTCGATGAGAAGCAAGTACGGCGCCCGCTCAGCCGAGTTGAGAACCACACTTTCGCCAGGAGGAATGCGGATTATGCGGTGGTGGGGTTCTGAGGAATTGCCTTCCCAGACCGTGTCCGATGAAGAGCACCACATCGGCATGCAAACCTGCGTCGTATTAAATCTGTAGGAATTTTGAGACATGAACCATGCATACCTCTGCTGGGAGTTTATGGTTCAAGGCGGTTAACTCTGCTCTCAATGCACTAACACGAGCAGGTTTAGGTATCACAAGAAGCCGGTTGGATATATTCTCTAAAGCGAGTATGAATTGGACCTGAACAACGATTCAGCTCACGTTCAACCACATATGGAGCATATCGAAGTACGAACCTCTGATCGACAAAAGTGGCCGCGGAGTAAATGGGATTGTGCAAACGAGTCATACTTCTGCAAGAGACTATCACCGTAATTATAAGTCGTGTTCCGCGACGGTACAATGCGCGAAGAAATGGACGGAGAAGACTGATACGGAGCCTTGGGAGACGACGGCAACTCGTCGTCGGCCAAACCAAGCGGATCCTCGGAGAAGCGTGACGACTTTATGTCGGCGAGGAGGTGCAACGGTAATGCGGGGGTGGTCTGGGCCGCGCTAACTGTTTTGCGATGAGGGAGTTGCTTTGGACGGTCCGCATCATCTATAATCAGTCCTAGGCCTCGAGGTTGATTCTGGGGAACGCGAGTAGCAGGCCCCGGGCTGTCAGGTTCGTCATCGTCTACATCTGCGGGTTCGTGGATGGTGGAGGCGTGTACAGTGGGTTGGGGCGTCGTATCGTCATTCCTGCCGCCTATATCTCGAATAGATGAGCGCTCCTGGTCCGCCCTTCCCTGCTCAATAGCTACTTGGCCCATGATTTCGGTCAACGATGGCATGGCTGGTACCCCCGCCAAAACCATACCGATCCCAACCAGCGCTGGTTCTGCATTTGGCTTGACCTTTTTGCGAAGTAACCTCGCCTGGAAAGGTATATTCAATGATGCGTACGGTGCCGTCGCAAGCGGCGGAAGATCTCCGAATATAATTTCATGGCACTGGTGCAGGACACGCTGGCAAATTAAGAAAGACTGGCTATCGTGGCGGGAGACGGCCAGGTCCTTCAACGCGGATTGCATGAACCATAGCGTCTGTGAATTAGTCGAGCGCATTTATTTCATCTACTTGCGATGATTTGATCGCAAGAACGTACCAGAAGCGCAATATGGGTAGATCTCTGGGCTGTTTCTACCACAAAGGCCTCCAGCGCACGCGACTTGGTGTTTCTGGTGACAAGGAGATGACTTGGATCTAGAAGTGAGACGTAGCGAACGACGAGGTGAAGGCAAGCCCACCATACGAAACCCCAGACGTCGCGCAATTCACGGGTATTGAATTCCCTGAGCCTACGGGTAAGGTAGTAGGTGATTCCTATATTGTCGGCGTAGTGGTTGAGGTACTGGAGGGCGACATGGACGGAGAAGAAGGAGGAGGAGAGGAAGAGGCGCAATAGGAGAGCATGGGACATGAGAGAACACCTCCAACCGATCACAGGTCCCTTGCTTACCGCCGCATTTGGAAATTTCCACCTTCACTTCCTTCCACGTCAACACCCGCATAAATGAGGTTCACGTACCTCCTCCCTCTCCTGCCGCTGTGCTGGGCAGCCTCAAAGGATGCGCTCAACACGCTTGTCGACCTTGCTGCTGCCAGCAACGGTCTCATCAACCTCGACGGCAACACCTTCGACCTGTTGACTTCGCCGAAGCGCAACTGGTCGGTCTCCGTTCAATTCACTGCCATGGACCAGCGGAGGCGATGTGCACCTTGCAAGTGAGACCAAAGTACGGAATCCATTTTCAGCATTATTTAAGACCGTGTTGCAGAGAATTCAACCCGTCGTGGGTTGAGGTAGCCAAAGCATGGACCAAGGCACCAAAAGAGCACCGTGACCAGCATTTCTTCGCGACGCTCGACTTTGATAATTCCCAAGCAACCTTCCAAAAGGTGTGTGTTGCCAACGGTACTGATTACGATAACTCTGAAACGTGTATATTCAAAGCTCGGTCTTCAATCCGCGCCTGTCGTCTTCGTGTACCCTGCCGCAGAGGGACCTCGTCAATTGCCGAGTGGGCGAACCACTCCTTCGAAATATGACTTCTCACAGTGAGTACCAATTTCTGACGGCACATATATGTAGCTTACAGGGAGATTCAAGTGGCTTTGAAGCCGGACCTTTGGCAGAACACCTTTCCAATCACACACCCATTCCGATTCCCTACAAGCCACCTTTCGATTACGCTGGCTGGACGTTCACTGCAGTCGGCGGACTTGCATTCCTTTTAACGCTGCGCTTCATCTCTCCCATCCTTCAATCCCGCTGGACCTGGGCCGCCGGTTCCATCGTCACAATGCTCGTCATGGTCTCGGGTTTCATGTTTACTCGTATCAGAGGTTCACCTTTCACCGGCGGGGATGGTTCGTGGATTGCTGCTGGTTATCAAAACCAATACGGACAGGAAGTTCAGGTTATTGCCATGATTTGTGAGTGTTTGAGACCAATGCCGCGTCAGGATAGGTTACATTTAATTCTTTCCAGACGGTATCCTCGCTGCGACTATCGTCATTCTGATTGTCCAGACACCCAAGCAAGCTTCGCCCAACAGACAAAGAATGCAGATTTACGCGTTCACCGCAGCAAATCTCCTTGTATACTCCATCTTGGTGACCATCTTCAGGGTCAAGAACAGAGGTACGTTCGCAAGAATGTGTCCAATGTCTGACTTCTCATCGTGAAATGTAGGATATCCATTCAAACTATTATTCTAAACTCTGTATCTGTATGAGTGATAGACGACCTTCACATTGCTCTATGTCCCTACTGAATGCTTAATGGGATCAATGTTACTCACATGTAGATGCTTGGGTTTGATTTATGCAGCGAAGAGCAAAAGAAAGGTATAAACTATATAAATAGCCATGCGCATATGTTAATTCGCCCCCTCCGCTGAGAACACGTCCACGTAGCGACTGCGGATGTTACGTTTCGTTGCTTGAGATTTCGGCCGTGGTGGTGGTGGACCGCCATTTGGTGTGCTAGGAGCAGACTCCGCTGTAGGGGGAGGCGCTAAGTTGGAACGAACGCGCATCACTGTTTTGCTCGGGGGCGAGGTGCTGAGGTCGATCGCAGACGCAGCGCGAGGCGGTGGTGGTGGGGCTGAATTTCCCCCTCCCATCGAGAAGTTGGGCGTTCTCCCGGGGGAAGCTGTCTGCGCTCTTGACGGTGGGGGTGGCAGGGCAGCTGGTTTGGGTGCACTCTCCGCACCCGCCTTCTTGTTAACCCAGCGCTTTGTTTCTGGGTCATAGTAGAAGGATGTCTCTTCTCCCAAATTGGCTTTGATTGGTCCGGGAGCATCGCTCTTTTTCCAGAGTCGGCTGAGACTGAACCAAGATCCTGTCTGACCTTCATTCGGTTGAGGGTCTGAGAGAGCGTCAGAATATACATCGGCGGTGGCTTATAAAAACATACCTGATTTTTTAGGCTGCTCCGTAGGTGGCGCAGGGGTAGAGGATGATTGAGCATCTAGACCCTTCGCGTCTTTCTTCCTACCACTGTTATTACCCAAGCCTAAATCGTCGTCGTCGTCCGTCGGGGAGTAAGACTGAGGCTTCCCACTGCCACTAGAATAAGTGGGCGAGGGTGTTCCATACGATGGGGTATCCATCAACGAGATGAAACCATCTGCCGACTCAGTGACGGGCGTATCGACCTTCATGAATGTGCTGGCCGTGGGGGTTTGATTGGAAGCGGATTGTCCGTAGGAAGATGCGCCCCACCAACTGACTTCTTGGCCAGCATCCTCGTTATCGTCGCCCGTAGGCCGTGGTGTGGCCATCTCTTGCTCAGGACTGGGGATTCCGTTCGGGCTATAAGGGCTTTGGTAGGACTGTCCAAACGAAGGAGCCTGCGCAAAGGTCGTTGCCGTGGCACTTGCAGATGCTATGCGTGGCACAGGCGAAGGTTTACGCCGTATGTAATCCATGGCAGACGATGCACGATCAATGTAATTGTGTCCGTTGGAATTGGGAAGACCCGCAGGATACGCGTGCAGCGACGGCTGCGGTGACGAACGAGCGGATTGAGTAGCGGATGAAATGGAGCTATAGTGAGAGAACGGTCCAAATGGCTGTGAGTCTGCCTTAGGTTGCACTACTGGACTGCCAGGATCTGTATCACCCGTGACAAGCTTAGTGAATCTTCCCTCCAACCAACCGCCAATCGAATCCAGACTAGGCTTGCTTAACTTCGAGCCTATCCACGAGCCGGTTTTGTCGAGATTGGGAGCCCCAATTAACCGGTCCATTAAACCTTTGAGTTGCTCAACAAATATCGATGTGAAGTATGGTGACCCTCGAGTGAGAGCAGCTGTGATCGCTTCACAATACCTGAAAAAATCAGTTGAACACTGGAGTCAGTATTGGGCAAGTAGACAAACCTGTTCGCTTCCTGGACATGGCCAAGTTCAGCCAGAGACATGGCGCGCATGAATCGGTAAGCCTGTAGATGAGGGAAACCATTGAAAGATTCCTGTCCTTTTGCTGGGGTGACAAGAGATAGCGCATACTCCAAGATCTCAGTGAAGATGATGGGGTCGGAATCTCTTGTAAAGCCAGACCAACTTTGAGGACTCCGACTCCCAAGCAATACGACACGGGAAGAAGGATTGCCAATGCCACCTATTGGGGATGTCTGCGGAGAGAGAAGATAGCTTGGTGGAACAATCAGTCCTGTTCGTAGAAGCCGCGCGCGACTACTCACCAAACGTGAGCGGCTTCGATCCACTGGTTAGCAGCCAATTGATCACCCAGCGCAGTCAAAGCAGCGGATATTTCCGGTGTCAATGGGTTGGTCAACATCATCGTAATCGTTTCGGGCCAGGATGCTAACGTATCCGAAGGTATTGGTATAGATGGGATTGGAGAGCTGAAGTTCGGAGTTAGGGGAGTCGGCGTGAGTTGGTTCAACTGGAGTAGTGTTGGGGTTGGTTTGCCTTGAGATAACAGTGTATGAGGATGCAACTCTTGTACTAGTAGGATGAATATAGATGAAGAATGTATATGAAGCGACGATCAAAAGCAACATACCAGCAGCAGCCCCTTGACCGGAGAAAAGACTGTATGCCACTCTCAGAGCTTCACGGCCGTGGTTAGATTGTCGGGAGGACGCGTGCTTTGACGGCGCTGCGCCATTAAGGGCTTTCGATGCAAGCTCGACCTTCAGAAACTCGTTCACCGCTTCCTTCCATGACTCTTTATCGACGCCACTTGCGATCACCAAAGCATGGGCCCAGAGCTTTTCATCAAGAGCGTAGTGGTAAGCTTTCTTACGTTCACCACGGATGAGGAAGTCCTGAATTGTGTTGAGAGCGGAGGAACGTAAAACCGTCGTCGAAAGAGGCGTCTCGCTGTGCACATCCGGTACAACGGATAGTCCAAGGCCAACCATAGGCACTGGCGTTTCAGCGGCCACACCTACACCGTTCTCCAAATGAGGAATCAACGCTAAGCGTACTGCCGAGTCGATCTGAGGACTGGAGACATTCAACACTTGATGACACTTGGGTATTAGAAGCAACGCACGTTCCAGACAGTTTCCCATCGTTCTCAACCATGACCTTCAATACGTTGACCAGAGCGAGTTTCCCCTCTTCTCTGCGACCTTCAGTAGTTCCGGCATGTATATAACTAAGTCCCTGTGTAAGTTCCTCTGCCCGTTCCTCTAGATACTTCACCAGTCGAGCCTTCTTATTCTTGGTCTGCGAGCTGGCGCCAGTACGCACAAGGCTGGTTGTAGGTGTACCAGGATCAGAGAACAAAGGCCCAGGGAAGGAGGCTGAAGATGCATTCAGAGCTGATTGAGAAACCAAATTCTTCAGCACTCGTATCTGGACGCCTGTTGAATTTCGTGCAGCTAACGCCACATCGAACCCAGTGTTAAGGGAGTCAGCGCCATGGAAGCATGTAACCACCTTCCCTCCAAACCCAAAGCTGAAGATAGGGACACGAGCGGAAGTGCGACCCAGAGGATCATTGCTACCCATCAGTGAAGGGGAGGGCGCATATGCAGACTGATTTGGCTTGGCTATCAGCTCTTGTTCTTCGCTCATGAAAGAACTATACGCCGACGTTGGTGTATAGCCATACTGTGAAGGTTCGTTGAGCTGTGGTGACCTATAAGGAGGTTCGCTGACGGGGAGCGTCTGCCGACGATCAAGCTTTGCGGGGGCGTATGGATCCTCTTTGCCTTGCAAAGAGTAAACCGAACCGTTGGCCATGGCTTTATTACGAGCATCTGATAAATTCGGCGACGTGACTAGAGGCTGCGGTGGGCTATGCGTAGATGGCTGATATGCAGGAGCGTGTCCATTCCCGTTGACCAAAGGCTTGGAAGGAGCATATGGGTCGTACGGAGCCGGCTGAAACTCTGGAGAGCTGACGTGGTTCAAAGAGGCGGGTGAAGCAGTCCTGGGCGCGGAGCTGGGACTAAACGCTCGACTGATTACTAGAGAACTCGGGTTTTGCATCGATCTGGAATCATTGGAACTCGAGGTGAAGGCTCGTTTAGGAGGAGAGATGTCTTGAGATGCTCTCCGAGAATGAGTTTGAGGAATGTTCGGTGACGCTGTTCTGGCAACAGTAACATTGTGTCCTAATGACGGAGAGTAATGTTGGGTTGGCGGAGATGTGGGCAGGCCTTGATGACCCATGAAGGGGGACGTATGTCCAAAGACCGCGTGGTCATGTGAGACGGACGGGAGCCTGGGGTCGTGCATTTGAGAAGTTTCCAACGGGTGCTGGGCGGGAAGTCCAGACACAGTACTGAATAATGCTTCTGGGTTGGCGACGGTCGCTTGGTACGCTGCTGGAGTTTCATGAATCACTGCTGAAAATCCACTCGTAGAGCATTGCGACTCGTAGGAAGGCTGCGGGATATGGCTGTGAGTATTGGTAACGGGGTACGTATTGAGTGCAGGATGGGAAGCAGTCCGTCGAGCAGGCTTAGTGGTTGGGGGAAATGGTGGATCATAGGCGTTCACAACTTTAGGCCTGACCAGAGGTGCTTTGGGGGGCCGTGGCGCGGGGATAGAAGGTGGTTCAGACGTGCTAGTGGTAGGGTATGATGAATGAGCATGATACGGCACATCGTATTGGGAAGTCGTAGTAGTCCCCCCCGCAGTGGACGTAGCCGGCGTGTACGAATGAGTGGGAGCCACCGTGTAACTAGCACTTGTCGCCTGCGCGGGCGCGTAAACGTCGTACATATGACTTGCTGGTTCCACGAATGCCTGTGACGCGGTCGGGCCGGCGGAAGCTTGGGCAGGCGTGTACGGGTCATATAGATGAACAGAAGAGTTTGGGGTAGACTGAACCACTGAGTCATTGCCATCGTGCGGCGGGGGTGCGTACGGGTCATATGGATGAGGGGGTTGGGTTGGCGGAACTGCCGCCGCCGCCGAACCATTTGTGTACGGCGCGTATGGGTCATACGGATTTGGTGAGGGAGCTTGGGGGACAAATGAGACCATTTATGATACCTTATTCACCGATTTCCACTCACCAGAAGACCATGTATCGGCCTGCTGTCCGCCATAACCATTGCCATTCAATTGCGTGTCTTGCCATCCTTGCCCGTGACCGTAGTTTTCGTCGTAATAGTTGATGCCATCGTTCGTGGCAGGTATAGAGTAGTACGCCTGTGCATTACCGTGGCTCCCTGCGACTTCGGCGGTCGATGGTAGGTTTGGTGGCGAGGGTGAGTTGGCCGACGACGATTCTAACCAATAATCCAAGTTGGTTATGGATCCATTGCCGTTGTCAGTTTCCTCGGGTGCACCCAACGAAGCAAATGGATCTGGCGTCGAGTCGTCCGACCCAAAGAGTGAAGCAGCGGCCTCGACGGTGGTCATAGTTCAGCAAAGGATGCTAGTAAAGAATGACCGAGGGTGTTTCCCTTACCACGTCAGGACAGGTTCGATTTTCCCACAAAGGCTCAAAATGAAAAATAGTGGAGTGATTTTATCCAAGTACTGCAAATTCTTGTCTCGGGATTGGCCTCACAGTGTTGCGGAAATACGACCATTATTAGCTGCTTAGGACAGCCCAATCCAAGGAGGATGAATGCCGTACGTGGTCATCGGTAACAGTATCGACAAATATCGACAACCAATTCACAGCTCACTAACTTCAACCAGTCAGAAGTGCACGAATGATATCAATTGGTGTTCTCGGGTAACCATTAAAGCTGGCATATAGGCTGTATATGTAGGGTCGATGACAGTTGGTCCAAGCGCGAAACAACTATTAAGATACTATCGTAATCGGAAACTCATATAAACGACTGTATATACTAGCGAAGTGACGGGGCAGGGAGTGTATTCCAAATGGACAGTTCGAAGATGCGCAACGCAAAACTTAGAAAGCGGTGATAGTACCCGGAGGACAAATGGACACAAAGCAAGCTGAAAGCATTATGAGTCCGAATAGTTTATGGATGGTAGTGGAAAGGGGGACGTGCGAAGATAACGTGTAGAGATATGCTAACGAGGCGGAATAAGGACTTAGGTCCATGAGACGGATTAAGAGGTCGTAAGAACCTTATGACGAGGAGGTAGGTGGCGCGGGTTCAGAAATTAATGGACCATGATACTTTTCAAGCAGCCGTTCAACTAGGAAATGGGGATCAGCGATGATAAGAACTCTCACACAACACACTTACTGGCGAGAAGGTGCTTATTATAAGCATTTGACACTCGACGCATAGTCGCGAGCTGTGGCTTGACGGCATTGAACAGTTCTTCGCGCTGATCTCCTTCAGCTACGGTCATCGCTCGCTGAAGAACATAGTCTGAAACATTTATGAGCGACGGTTCCTAAGGGGAACGAACACCCTGAAAACTTACTCCCAAACTGATCCTTCATCATGACAACGACAGGATTGCTTCCATCAGACTGCACAGTCAGAATCTCTTCGATAAGGGTGCGGCGATTGTCCGTAGGGGCGCAAACCAATGCCTTTTCCACAACGTTCGATGCGAATTTGTGTCGAGCCATGTGGAGTAGCTGTCCACGAAGCTTGTTGACAACAAGTGCCCTATCCTGGGGTTGACCGTGCTCCAGAACAAATTGGATAACATAATTCTGTAGAAAATTGTTAGTCTGGGAAGAGACGGCGACCAAGCGCAGATCTTACCCCGAACTGATCTTGCATTAAATTGATCGTGTACTTCTGTAATTCCTCGATAATCGGATGGGTGAGCGTATGTGGGAGGTGCTCCAGGCATCGTTGAAGTACTCGGCAACCGTACGCGTGTGTCGAGAGCTCGAATACCGCCCCACGGAAAACGTCCACGAATACCAGTCGCTCGGGTGCGACACGCTCAATTATCTTCTGAATAACCTGCAACGAGTTAGACTTAGTAGAGAGGCAATAAGCGGATTGACTTACATGATTACCATTGGCATCCTTGACGCATCGGAGAACATGAGGTTCTATCTCCTTAAGTAGTGCCGTTTGCTGTTCGGGAGTTATGTACTCGACAGCCTAAGCGAGTAGTCGTTAGATAACCTGCCGTATAGGACTAACAGAAAACATACCCGTTGAACAACGCGACAACCATACATATGAAGCGATAGTGTAAGAATGTGACCTTCCATAGCATTCACAATGATTGTGCGCTGAGCAGGAGTACCATGCTCTAACAATTTTTGGATGACCTGTCACTCGGATGATAAATAAATAATAGCGAAAATCACGAAAGAAATCAATACTCACATAATTACCAAACACGTCGGAAACGAGGCCTATTATATGTCCTGGCGTTATCTCGTCGAATACCCGTTGCTTCTCTTCGGCGGAGGCCGTCTCGAGCCGCTGCTGTATGAAACGCGACCCATGTTGATCACCGCTGAATTCCACCACGAAGCCGAAGATATCCTACGAAAAATACCAAGCTCAACGTTGGTAATCGATGTCATTCATATCATGACACACCTTGATGTCCCATTTCCTCGACCTGTTGGCCCGGAACTCTTCAAGCCGGGCACTGCGGAGGCCCAAGACACCCTGGCCTTCATCTCCGGGACGCGTGACACGAATATGCCCCGTTGGGTAGTATTGCATAGCCTGAGGCATATACACTGGCCCGCCTGGGGACACGACTGGCAATTGCATGCCCCCGTAATCCATGATAGCACCAAAGGACTGCTGTATAGGTGACGGCGACGATCGCATGGCCCCATACATCATGGTCTGAGGTGCCAACTGTTGATGTCCGTTATACTGCGAGAATATTATGAGATAAGAGGTAAAAATGATTGCACAACGCAGTAGAAATACCTGATCCTGCTTCTTGGAAGCACCCATAACAGGATTTGGGCCTGCTTGGTGGTTCATCGGTGAAGTAGGGGAGTACACCATGGTAGCCGGCGCGTAATAATACTGGGAGGTCGGCCTCGGTGCGCCAGAGTAATCATAGAAGATGTTAGTAGTCTGCCGATGATCGGGCATAGGATGCTGAGGGATTGCGCCGGGGTAGACCGTGGAAGCCGTTGCGCTGCTCATCGCTGGTGACAGGTACATGGCAGTAGGGTCAACTTGAGTCCGGTAGGCATCGAAGCCCAGAGGATAATCCACGTATGCCTCCCGTGGCATTGATGGATTGCCATAGTATGCATAATCTGCCTGAGGAAATGAACCATACGGTGATCGCGCTTGGTGACTGGGTCCTCTGTTCCCAGAACTCGAAGAAAGTGGTTGCGAGGAACTGCCTTGCTGCCGGCTATGTACATCATCCTCTACGGCCATCCCGCGGAAGGCCATTGCGAGATCTTCAGAAGACATTGACTGCTGTGGTAAAGGTTCATAACCAGAACCGGCGCCATTTTGGATGCTACTCGTCGTCGCATAAGGTACGGTAGGGAAAGAATGGGGAGGAGACCCTGAGGTTGTGTCACGGTATCGCTGTTGTTGGTTGGTGGTATCTTTGCTAAGACCAACTTCGTACTGAGCGAATTGGCCGCTCTTAGACCCTGTGGCAGATCGGTCGCCCTGACAGCCAAACTGAATATTGAGTTAAAAATTTGAGTGAACATGACATACACTTCTATTTCCAGAAAAGGTCACCGCGGTGGTCACATTTGCCTGCCGTTGCCTTGGATGGTGGAGGTTCAACGAATCCTGAAGGAATGATAGTCAAAGGGAGTCAATCTACGTACTCTCCATGATCCGGGCCAGAAGATATGAATAACTTACGATATTCGAGTATTCCTTCCGCTGAGGGCTAGCGCTTGTATCATCCCACGTCGCGCTTGAAGACCTAGGTGTGGTCCAGTTCTCGTTCATGCCAGAGCGATAGGCACCTTCACCTTGCGATGAAGCAAGTTCAGAGATGCTGGCAGCCGAAGAAACGGAAGCGTTTCTCTTTGAGGGCCAAACCTATAATGCTATGAATGAAGCCGACTCTGGGGAGAAGGACCGAATGCACCAACCTGCCAGCCGGAATTCAGGGCTTTCATAGCGTTTGACGAGCCACTCATAGCAACACCCAACATATTACTCGCAGCAGTCGGTGTCAAGTTACGTTGAGGCTGAGCCTACACAAAGATAATGAGACTCGGACAACCTATTGCTGTAGACAATAGATGGCGCACAATACTTGGTGAACTCGTACCAGAACGAACGCCAGAATGGTTAGAAGAGCCAGATGGCTTGCGGGCCTCGCTAGGATTGTGCAAAGACATGGGTAGAAGTTGGCAAGAGGAAAGTGAAATTAAGCCGCGCCGCGCCGGAATAGAGTAGTGACTGCGGGGATGGGTTCAATCAAAGAGACGGCAGTAATATACTGCAAGAATGTATATATATAAGTAGATGAGCCCATCGAGCTGAGACGAAAGGGACGTACGCTGGGAGCGATAGTTAAGCCACAGAGCCACAAATGGACGCTTGTGGAATGCAAAGGACCAGCTTGGGTGTGGAGGAGGCTTGAGGCGCGACGACGGGGCGCTAGAGATGGGAGACTGCAGCGAACACTGATATGGTCCGAAGTGAAAGCAGTAGGACACTCAAGCTCACTCAAGCTGCCCGTTCGTGGGGAAGAGCTAACGCGCCGCCGTCGCGTTGGAGGAGATCAGGGGAGAGCCAGAAAGGGTAAGCAGGGAATTTTGATATTTTCTTCGAAAAAAAACCAATGCCGGGGATTTGGTTCCGTTAGGTTACGCGCGTCGGGCCCTGAGGTGAATTGATTGGGAAAAGATAATATTTTAATAATACCTCCGTTCGCAACCAGTAAGGGTGCAGTGCAAAGGACTTACCTCAGGATCTGTGGCAGATTCTAAGCTCGGCGGCACATATGGTCCTTGTTTGTCATTTAGACGGCGACCTGCGCTTACTCTGAGAAGGTTGTGAACACTGAACCACTCAAACGGGCTTCTTGCTGTTGACGTGTTCTTCGGAATGTTGACTGCTTCTCGGCCTTCTTCACATTTTAAGGGCGCATCAAATGATGTAATCATTCCTGTCCCTGGTCGGAGTTCACAGCCCTTTCGGTTCCGCTTCGACGCGGAGCTTAACAAGGCTAAGGAGTCCAATCTCCGTCCAGCCCCGCTAGTTGGTGGGCGGAATCAAATATGTCGGTGCGTTCACTTTTTTCGTTGGAAGATCTCTGATCAACTTCCCAATCTTGGCATAAAATCATGTCACACTCTCCGCTGTGCTTCAACGTAATTCCCGTCGCCCAACACACTCACCGGAACGGTGCGCCGAGTACTTTCGCCGGCAAGCAGACAATTTACATGGATTCAAGCTCGAGGGCGCATGGTGATGGGTAGAGAATCTTAGTAAACCTTAGGCTTCATATCGGTAACCGGCCTTGCTCCAGACTCCCGCTGCTAAGTCCTCGGTTAAGCTGTTTCAGGACGTACAGTATATGCTTCATGCATATGTACATGGTGTGTTTAGATCGTCATACGGGAGGTGTTGCATTAGGGTGAGTATTATGGCGGAAATGATGCGAGGGTATACTGATAAAGCACTAGAAAATAGGCTAGCCATGAATGTGACGGAAATAAGTCAGGGTTCAGCCAGACACGTCTATCAGAGGATGAAATGGTCCGGACTTTATCGAGAATTGAAGAACCAAGAAGCCCGTTTCGCTGTTACATACGAGGATACCAATTAGCCAAGCAATAATTACATGATGAAGGAGAACTTCAAACTCACCAGAACTGTTGTTGATTGCCAGAAAGAAAGATTTTTTTCACATTAGTAGACTAACCTGAGGTATTGATACGACATTGACATACCCAGATTCTTCAGTCTGCAGCCGGGCCAATGGGTTTGCCGACCCGCCTCCACCAGTAATCGGCACTGGAATACTGCCAGGAGTAGCTCCTCCGCCACCACGAAGTGGTTTCTGGATTCGGCCGAATCCTAGCGGCGAGGCCGTCGATGCCTTTGCGGCTATAGAATAATATGATACCATTCAGTGTGAATCGCAACCAGAAAGGACAAGCGAACGTACCCCGGGCCTGCTCTAACCTTTGTTTGACAGCGTCAAGTTGCTGTTCGAACCGTTGATTCTGAATGGAAAGTCGTCGATCCGCATCTTGCAACAACGACTCGAGGTTTTGTATACGTTCGTTGCGCGCAAGTAATTTACGTTCTGCGATACCCGCCTCCTTCTTCAGTGCGGAATTCTGATCGACAAGCTGTAATAGTGTGAGCGTATGATAACATGGAATCGGTGTGCTGCGCACCTGTTTCTGCACAAGGGTAAGTTGCTCGAGATTGCGCTCTAAGAATGCCATCTTCTTCTGTTGCGCTTTACTGTTGCTGTTACGGATCACATTGTTGTATTGCTCTTTGATCTCGTCAAGCTGTATCTCAAGTTCCACAACCTGATGAAATTAAGCCACGGTTAGTATTGTGAGTAACGTATACGACCGGTGAACTCGGGAGAGTGGCGTCTTACTTTCTCACAGCGGTTCTGCAGGTCTCTCATCAAAGACTTCTTGACTCCATCGAACTCGGCGAGTTGTACATTGATAGCCTTGCGCGTCCGCTCTAGATCTTGGGCACTCTCCGCAAGGTTCTTACCGCCTTCAATTCCAGCGGATGTAACAGCGAACGCGCGCTGAATTCGGAGATAGAGAATAGCAAAGGTTATCAAAATGTGACTAGCAAAAAAGTGGGGTGCTTACCTTGAGCTCTTCGTTGACACTCTTCAGGCTTTCTATGCTGGCATTCAAGCTTCGTATTTCATTGACCCTCATTTCAAGTTGGGCCTTAAGGTCGGTCACCTCCATCTGGTGAGCATCACGCTTCGCAGCATATTGAGCTTCCAGTTTGTTCTGTGCGGGAAAGGGCGAATAAATATAAATTAGATATTTCGTTACGATGGAGATTAGAGACCTTGAGGTCAGTCACTGATTCAGCGACGTCAACGTTGCTTGTCTCTTCGTCAAGAATTGTCTTCTCTGAATAGATAATCAGCACGGGGGAAGCAATAATTAACTCTCTGCGTACCAAGTAATTCCTCATACTCAGTCTCAAGGGTCATAACTCTACCTTCCAGCTCATCCCTCCTTCGAGCAATGATTTCATTCTCCTCCTGGCTCTGCCTCAGCCTATCGACGGTTTCTCTCATCAAGCTCTGACCCTCGGCGAGTTGCCTCCGCACCGCGGTTAGATCCTCGGCTGTGAGGGTCTCTCCAGAGTCAATGTTATCCAGCTTGGCGAGGAGAGCTCGCAGTTGTTCCTCCTTCTCTGAAAATCCGCCCTGCTAAATACATCCGTAGGGTATTGGAGAGGATTTAGTGGTAGAAATATTGGAAAGACTGACCGAATCGAATTTGGCCATCATCATGGCCATCTTCTCTTGTTTCTTCTTCTCCTTGTCCTCCGTTGACGCGTCCTTCTGCGCCGTTCTGAGCTCTGATATTTGTTTCCTCAGCTCCTCAAGCTCGTTCTTGGCATCTTGATTCTGCTCTTTGAGGATGTCGATGGTGATTACACCCTCCTTAGCGTCATAATCCAACCGTTCCATTTGAAGACGGATCTCGTTAAGCTGACTCGACATATCTTTGTTTTCCTGTGGATCGACAAAGGTAAGCGGCTGAGGTAGATACGGTGGGCGGCAGGAGTTACCTTGCTAACGGCGGCCTCTTGCTCTTTCAAGAAGGCGAGTTCTTCCCTCAGCTCCTTGACAATCTTCTCGGCTGCCACAAGGGCGCTCTCCTTCTCGGCGAGAGAGTCGCTGAGCTCGTTCTCTCGTTTCAAGAACTCTTCACGTTCATCCTTATCCAGACCAATAACGGTAGGTGTTTGCGGCCGACTATCCAAGTTAAGATCGCTCTTCGCTAGTCCTTCGATGACAGGGTTGACGGGTGTCTGACTACGAGGTGTCGATAAGGATGTGGATGACGTTGATGACGGCGCCGACTTCTTCGGCGCGCTCGCAGCACTTGTTTTCCCTGGAGCAGCCCATTCACTTTGGTCGACGACACCACCAGCGCGCCAGATAGCGACCTCGGCTTCCAAAGCAGCAATGTACTTTTGGAACGAAGTGTTTGCAACGTTGGCTTTGGTGAGTAGGTTCTTGAGTTCGGCTGGTGAGAGTTCGGCATTGACGCGGGCGGAGTTCTTGATGGATTTGGCGCGAATACCGAACCGAAGAGTTGAAAGGGTTTCGGCTTCGTTATACGACGACGGGGAACAATTGATGATCAAAGTTGTACGAGAGTTACCTCCCAGGGACTCTTGCAGGATACGGGTGAGTTTCGAGTCACGGTAGGGAATGTGTTTCGCCTAATGAAGGTTGGTAAGTAAATATATACAACAGGTCCCACTATTGAACACAGTACCTTTCCATCCGTTAACGCATTGATGACCATACCGAGAGCGGACAATGATTTATTGATCTTCTTCGCCTCTTCTAGCGTCTGCCCTGAGGCCCCCGTTTTACCAACCTTCTCTGAACCAGCCAGATCTACAAGGTAGAGGTTCCCCGTCTTCATCGTCCCAGATTCGGTATTACGCTGCTGTATTGTGATCAGGAATATTGAGTGAGATCGAGAGGATTCTGCGTTCATATCTAGGGAAAGCAAGCGCGAGATCTACGTTAGCGGGCATGAGAAGCAAGAGTGCGGGCACTAACTTGTCGAAGAGACCACTCTAGCTTGTCCACCCGTCCTCATAATTTCATACACCTCCCTTGCGCTACTCACGTAGTAGTCAGACAGGTTCTTGACATACACACCCTTGGACTTCTCCTCGTGCACCTGTAGGTTATCGTTCTGGGCTATTTGAAAGAGATCATCACAAGCTGCTGGCGTTATGTAACGAAGTGCTCACGGCATAAAAGGTCTCTGATTCGCTCTAGGTAAATCTCCATGTATGACACCTTGACTAGATATTCGAGATGGGGATCGCTTTCGACAATCGATTGAAATATCTGCTCCGTTATTCGCGGTATTATACCCTTGAGCTCGGTAGAGTCGATGTCCGCGCCCTTTGAGAAGTTTCGTCAGAGAACGCGGCTCAGATGGGGAGGCCGCGTACCATCATTGTGAACGTCTTTCCACTACCTGTCTGACCATAGGCAAAGACGGTCCCGTTGTAACCGTCCATGACATCTACACGCGAGGCGGGATCCCGTTAACACGACTCTACGTGATGTTGTCAAGCTGACCTTTGACGATACTGGGGAGGAGGATAGCACGGTTAGTCGTGCAGCTGAGACGTCAAAGCAGAGTGAGTACGCACTCTTTCACACCATAATCAAAGACTTCGTGCTGCTGAGTCCCCATAGGAAAGACTCTATCAAAGGTGAATCCATCCCTCTCGGGGCCAGTGGCCAGCTGTGCGGAGCGCATCTGCACCGTTTGTAGGTTGTCATCAAAGGACACGACAATTTCGCCACCTTCGCGAGCTTCGATCGCGTTGACTGGTCGAAATCTTGAGTTTACGGACTTTGGGTGAGCGAGCTCTATCCCCCGAACACGATGCAGGGCGACCCACCGACACACAACCTTGATATTCGTCGAGCTGGCCATATTTGGCGCAATCTAAGTGTGAAATAATACTATATCTGGCGAGTATGCTGGGTAGTAAATGTGTGAAAGTGGGAAAGGGAAAGGGAAGAAGGAATTCTAAGCAAGCGAAATACTCAATTATCTAAAAGCATCATGATTTCAATGCAGGTCAAGCGCTGAGTCGAGTATTTGGGCGCTTAACTACCACATATAATGCTACGGTAGAAGATTCTGCACTACTCCTCATCACTTCCATACGAAACAGCAGGAGCTGGTCTACTTGAAGACGCAGCAGGCCTCCTAGAGCTTCCCCCCTCCCTTTGCGCAGCATCTGCAGCATCGATCCACTGAGAGTAAATGTCTATGGGCTCTGTCAAGTCTAACAACGAAATCAGTCAATAAATTCATTAGCAGGCAAGAGACATACGGTGGGTTTTGCTCTGATATCTCTGATCGCAAACTTTGCAGACGAGCTGTGCAACGCCCTCTTTTTTGTCTATCCGAACGGTAACAGCCTTGTCATGATGGCAGAACAGACAGGTAAATGTCGTATCTAACGAGATTTATCAGTTGCATTCAAGGAGGAAAACAAAACACTCACCTAATGGATCCTTCTGCCTAGAAGGCGCTGGTTTGCGAGAAGACTTCTTACGCTTGCCCATGACCGGGTACCAGCAAAAGGAGCACACGAGGAGGAAGGAGGCAAGAGATAGCGTGTCACATGACCAAACGCGTCCAAAGTTGATGTGACGCCTTTCCTTTCTTGTGACCATCTCTCCGTTATACCATCATGGCCACAAGACGCCCTCCCTCATCTCGCTCAACAAAACCCCCACCGCAGCCAACCCAGAGATCGCGCTCAGCATTGGCAAAACCCGTGTCGCGCCCTTCACCCCCAGATGATGGTTTGGAAGCTTCAAGTTCAAAATTAGGCCAACGGAACGAGGAATCAGAAACCAATATTCAAGTTGTCGTGCGGTGCAGGCGCCGGTCAGAGCGCGAAGTCCAGGATAACTCTCCCATAATCGTGAGCTCGTCCGGAGCAAAGAGCAAAGACGTGTCCATCGAGACGTCCGCACCAATATCAAGTCTAGGGGTTGTCACCCTTCCACCGCTGCGAACGTATCCGTTCGATGTTGTCTTCGGACCAGAAGCAGATCAAGCTCTGATATACCACGAAGTCGTCAGCCCCATGCTCGAAGAGGTTTTGATGGGCTACAATTGTACTCTATTCGCTTATGGTCAAACGGGGACAGGAAAGACGTTAGTTTAGATGCTCTCGGATTCCGGCTGCGCGTTTGACTAAGCTTGATTAGATATACCATGCAAGGCGACCTAACACCTACACCCATGGGCAATCCATCGGCACACGCAGGCATGATACCTCGCGTATTATTTCGACTGTTCCATCAACTCGAGACATCCACCACTGACTACAGCGTCAAGATATCCTACATAGAACTGTATAACGAAGAACTCCGAGATCTACTTGCGAACGAACCACCACCCTCCGCCGGATCATCTCAGACTATGGGAGTAGCTTCGAGTTCGAAGACGCCCAACGATATTGGCCTCAAAATATTCGATGACGCGTCAAAGCGCGGAGTAGTCATACAGGGATTAGAGGAAATCAGTGTCAAGGACTCTAAGGATGCCCTCGCTCTTCTTACCAAAGGCAGTCAGCGTCGCCAAATCGCTGCCACCAAATTCAACGACCACTCTTCCCGTTCACACTCCGTATTCTCCGTCACTGTACATATAAAGGAAACTTCCAGCATGGGCGACGATCTTCTCAAAGTTGGGAAGCTTAATCTGGTGGACTTGGCTGGATCGGAGAACATTGGTCGTTCCGGCGCTGAGAATAAGCGGGCAAGAGAAGCGGGAATGATTAATCAGAGCTTGTTGACCCTCGGTCGCGTCATAAATGCGCTTGTCGACCGTTCATCTCATGTGCCTTACCGGTATGTCTCGATTAGTCCTCGCTTTACCCTGCTTACATTGCAATATAGCGAATCAAAGCTCACGCGACTTCTGCAAGATTCATTAGGTGGTAGAACGAAGACCTGCATCATCGCTACAATCTCTCCAGCCCGCTCCAACATGGAAGAAACACTTTCTACGTTGGATTATGCTTTGCGCGCCAAGTCCATCCGCAATAAACCAGAAATTAACCAAAGGATGACCCGCAACTCCCTCTTGAAAGAGTATGTTGCCGAAATAGAACGACTTAAAGCAGACCTCCTGGCTGCCCGAGAGAAGAACGGCATCTTCTTTAGCGAAGAAACTTGGGAAGAGATGTCGAAGGAGCAGGAGATGACTCGGACGGAGCGGGAAGAAGCGTTGAAACAGGTAGAGGTCGTGGAAGCGCAACTACGAGCAGTCAGGGAGGAGTTTGAGCAAAGCATCGCCTTATTAATGCGAAGAGATGAGGAGCTCAAGAAGACCCGGGCGAAGCTGCATGGCACCGAGCAAGTGCTACAGGTGAAAGAAGGGGAGCTCAAGGTCGTGAAGGTGGCGCTGGAGGAGGAAGTTGTCGTCAGAGAAGCTTTTCAGGTCACCGAAGGTACTCTCGATCAAGTTGCCCATGGCCTAAAAGATGTCGTTCAGCAAAGTGTTTCTGACGTTGGAGGGTTGTTTGACAAATTGGGTAAGATAACGCTCTGCTGACTCGGATACACCTATTTAACCGAACGTTAGACCGCAAGGCCGGCGCACTTAAGTCCAACACCAAGGTCGTCACTAGCCACGGACAATTGATAGCATCGGCGTCCAACGCATTATCTGACCAGCTGAAGAACTTCATATCATCGTCGACTCAGCGTATCTCCCAACTTCAGACCGATGCAGGGCAACTAGAAAATCGTGAACTCGAGCTTCTATCCTCTTACTCTCCGCTCGGATCGATAAACAACTCGGCCAGCTCCACGACGTTCTAGCCAGCATTCGAGCCAAAGACACCGCCGAAGGGGATGCTATCCGCAACATCCAGCACTCCCTGGCACACGCTAACGAAACTTTCAAAACGCATATAGACGGGGCGACGGAAGAATTCCATAGGAACTGCGAAGATATTTGCGGTGAAGTCCAGGCGAAGGGCGTGGCTTGTTTTTTCACAGCTGGAAATGACGGTCCAAACTCTCGGTACTCTATTTGACACTGTGGTGCATGAAGCTCAAGAATACGTTTCCGCCGAACGTACTAATGTGTCCGAGCTTACTGATCTCACGAACCAAACGATCAAGACCGAGTGTTCTCGTCTCCAGAAACAAAAACGCAATGCTTGGGCAGATGCTCAAGAAAGAGCAAGCCCAGACGCAGCAAGCGAAAGAAGAGCTCGTTCAACATTTCTCCTCGATGTTATCCGACTTCATATCGAAGCGACAAACTGTCACACAATCAATCGTGTCCAAGGCAATTGAGGGGAATGGGGCGACAAGCGAAGCAGTGGAGGCATTTGGTACTGGAACACACGCCGTCATTACTTCGATGGACCGCAGAGGGAATTCAATTGGCGGAAGTCTACGTTCGTTGGCAGCTGAAGGTCGACAAGTTCGGAGCGGAACATTGAAGGCAAGTATCAGAGTGATCACATTGATGTACTTGACGAACTCCTTGCAGACCATCAAAGAGACTACAGCGACTCTCGGAACAAACCTATCGAAGCTCAAAGACTCGGTGCAGTCATCGACCGACTCATTGGCATCTGGGTTCCAGAAGCAGATGAGGGAGCTACAGGGCGAATGCTCGGAAGGTATGTCGTACCAACTCGTGGTCGTTTCCTTTTATTAATGTACTCCTCAGGCTTCGAGCAACACTCCCGCGTAAAGAGGGCTAGACTCGACACCGCTGCCGCCATGGGTAATGAAGTACAGTCAACATTCAAAGCATTACAAAGCGGATTTGCTTCTACTTCGAGGAGTCTTGGAAGTATGCTCGGCCAAATGTCCACTAATGTGAGCACCGTCTGTCCGTCTTTGTCGTCCCGCAACATGCAACTCATCGTCGATCTAGCTCTCGGCCCTTGACGACAGTGTCCTCGCGTTCCACAGTGCAATGGCTTCACAGCTCTCGTCGCAACATAAGGCTACTGTCGCTCTAATACAAGAAGGTAGCCGCGAGGATACACCCACTGGAAGCACTCCAAGAAAACGCAAATGGGTGTACGATGACAGCTGGGATCTGACAAAGAGTCGCTCAGAAATTCTATCATCGTGGCGAAAGCATGCGACTCCCGAGGCATCCAGTGATACATTCGTCGCGCGACATCTACCTATTCCAGAGGACGCCGACGAAGCCCTAGACGATGAGATTGAAAACTCAGAACCAACCGTTAGGCTAACTGATTTTGGTGTACCTGATCTGGAGGGTACACCCGGGCCATCTTCCGCGATACCATCGCTCTCATCATCCGTGTCATCGTTGCCTTCCAGCAGCCCCCCCGAACCGATGCCCCTAATTCGCGACAAGGCAATCGCAGCACCCAAACAGATTATACCCCCAACCGGTACATTGATCAATTCAAGAACATCAAATATAGCTACTAGGTCAAGAAGACGGCGATAATATGCTACTTTATCATCACATGTATTCTTTGTGTATTATCCTACTATTCTGTGGCAATTGACTCTTGGGGATTATCGACCGGACTAGCCTTGATGGCGAGGCTTTTGACTGCCTTTGCGAAGGGCTCGAGACGCAACCAAACGGCATTCGTGATTGAGCTTGCTGAGTCGTGGATTTGGCGCAGATGGCGGGCTTTGGTGTCAGCAAGTGTTGGTCGCAAATCTTCCATGAAGCGATCGACAATAATATCGACGCACTCTTCCATCTGCTCCTTGGTAAGAGGCAGCTGGGGTTCAAAAGCTGGTGCAGAGGTTGTCTCCTCCGTTACGTGCAGGTCTCGAACTTTGTCGATCAATTCTTCCAAAAGCTGGACATGTTCCACATGCGTTTGTTCAACTTTGGCGGTACGCTCAGTGTTCTGATGACAACCATGTTAGTAACATCTCAGACAAATCGTATGAAGGAGCCAAACTGACGTTCAGGCGTTTCTGCTGCACAACGAGCACATTTCCCTCCAGCATGCGTAGGCGGACCTTTTGGTCCCCTTGCTTGGTAAATAAGTCGGCCGCTACATCTGTCACCTTGTTGAACTCAGTTTCCATCTGCGCCGCAGCGTCCACCAACTTTTGAATCCTCGCCCCTCGCGTGTCTTCTGCTAATTTCGAATTGATCATCGTATCGAGGTGTTTGGTGACCGCAAGCGACTCAATTTTCACTGAGTCAAACCCAGATAGAAGATCTTCGAATTTGCTTTCCGCTGCATCAGTAGATCTCAGAAGTTCGGTGGTAGGCGTAGTCGGTGCAGCGACCTCCTCGTCCGGCGGAGGGCCAACCTCCGAGGCAGGCGTTGCTTCTTGTATCTCCTGCACCTGAGCAACCATGTTGTTCTTCAACGCAAGAACGTATGTCCTCATCTGCTCCATCCATCCTTCCAGTTCTCCCGCGTATGTCAACAACGCCGACTCCTCTACAACAGAGCCCGCCTCGTCCAACTTGGCCAAATCTGGCAGGCGACTGAGATTCCGTAGGGTGCTAGCCAGGAGCTGCTTCTGTCGATGGATCGAGTCGGAGTACTCCTGCAACATCTTGTTGAATTTAGTGCGGCCAGCGTTGTTTACGCGTGCATATTGAGGAGATTCCAGATTGCGATGGAGTTCGCGGTAGAGTTGTTGCGCCTTGTCGAGTTGTATTCTCAGATATACTGCTTCAATCATCAGTCTGCAATGAAATAAACGTTAGCAATCGGATATATGCGCGTAGTTGAGGAACACGTACTTAATGATGGTTCTGGTCAATTCCGTCGTCGTAGGGCCACTCAGCAATTTCGATACTTCGGCCTCATCGAGTTGGGAGGTAAGGTAGGGATCAGGAATTGAGCGTCTGCTAGATGATCCAGTTCGCGAGACCGAGCTTTGGCGACTAGAGGTCGCCTTATTCCTAATTGGAAGGGCGCGTATAGGGCGCAAAGGATCCGTCGCCTTCCTGTCAACGGCGGATGGAACGGAGGACGTTGGTGAAGGGCGTGAATCCCGCCTTGAAAAATGTAGATCGGCCGGGAGATTGGTGTCAATTTTGTCCAATCTGTGAGAGCGAGAAGAAGGTTGTGGTTTCATGTGTGATCGCGAAGAAGAGGAAGAAGCCAGCGCTTGCGGTTGTTGTAGACGCGATTGTGGACGATCCGGTTTTTTAGCTGTGTCTGGCCATCGCGTCGTGGAGGCATCAGAGGCTGCCCCCCAGCTGGATGTGAACGTTTCCTTCTTGCCAGTAGCATTCGCGCCGCCGCCGCACCAAGAAGTGTTACTGGAGCTCCAACTAGGCGCAGCAGAACCCCACCCTCCGCCACTAGATGTCCAACTAGATGTAGTAGCCTTGGGAGATTGTGAACCAGAAGCAGCGACCTTGGGAGATCCCCAACCCTCACCACCTCCCCAGTCTCCACCGGCCGCCCAGTCATTACTTCCAGAATCACCTACAGGGTCGCTAGTCGAGGTGAAATCCTTCCAGCCGCCAGTAAAATTGCGCAAAGTCGCTAGTAGTCCTATTAGCCCACTAGTCAGATAACTAGGGACAAAGACCCACCCGTTGCCTGTGGTATGCTGTTGCTCCCACTTGAACGTTTTCCCCAACTAGATGTATCGAAACCAGTGCTCTGGTTATCTCTACCCGACCGCATGGCTCTAGGTGAAACTGGTGCGCCCCTTGGCTTTCGCGGTGGTGACCTTGGGCTGGCCGTCTCTGCCAAAGTCAATGTGAACGAAAGAAAGGGGTGGCTGGTGAAGTGATACGCACGATGAGAGCTTCCTCCCCTACTTTCCAAGTCTTTTAGGGCAGCATTTGGTCGCTTCTGAGTGGGCACGTTCAGAGGCACATTCAACGTCTTCTTCGATATGGAATTCGAGAATGCACGTACCCTACATTCTGGCGCTTTTGGCCACTCAGGATGGTCGGGATGAATAAATTGGCAGTCGGAGTCGCGTCTGGCGCACCCACCCCGAGGACCAAGGGGCGCACCTGTGCTGTCGTACCACTGATTTTGTTAACGATAATATTTCTAGAGGCGGGACTGTGCTACTCACCCCGCATTGAACGAATGGCATTCTTGAATGAGGGAATAAGCGCCCATACTCACCTTCACGCTTCAACCACATCAGTCACCAACCTCATCCTCGCAGCCATGGCAGCTGGTCTCAAAAGTGAGTGAGCTCTAGCTCTTGGATTTCAAATACAAAGCGAGTCCTTGCAGCGGTCATTCTCCTTTCCTTCGTCCTCGCCGTCGGTTTCTTGATGATCATCCTGTCGTGCGCCTTATGGCACAACTGGCTGCCCTTACTCGTCGGTGCGTGGACAACTGCTCATTTGACCAAGGAATCTTTTGAATTGAAGAACAACACCCTAACAGCACTCATATTTGTTCTTGCCCCCCTTCCAAATGCTCTCTTCTCGCACTGCGGCGCAGACGATTTCTCGGGACACTACGATAGCGCAGGACCAGTCGACCTCGGCCGCTTCATAACCTCCATGGTCGTTGTAACCGGCTTCGCGCTTCCCATTGTATTGGCACACTCAGAAGTCATCCGGCCAGCGGCTTGTGCAATGTCAATTCTTGGCGGAGGGTGCGTTGCAACAGCTTCGGTAGAGGCTTGTCCTAGTCTAACTCCCCTTCACTTCCAGACTTGTATATGGAACTATCCTAGCATATTCAGCCGCGTTCAAGCAGGAAGAGTCGGACTACGACTAATCCCCCACGATGTAGAATACCATGTCTCATTGCGATCAATCCGATTCGGTTCCCTGTACAGTCACAACTTCGCCTCTGTCCAGGAATACCGCTCGGACATGTAGCAATACGAAGACCCCAATCTAATTATCACTGTGACATTTGTGTATTACATACATGGCCTCAGGAGTCCGGCTTGCCGAGAATCGCAGTGAGTGAACCGTAGCTTACTCCCCTTTCAGACGTGCCGCTGTCGATCATCCCAACTTGCGCTCGGATGTCAAACCTCCCAGAACACAGGAAGCAAACTGGCAGCAAGACTTCCCGGGACTCTCCTTGCTTCAGCTCGCCAATTGGTACGGAAGTGAGTACTCCTTCGTAAATGACATGTTGGAAGGGATGCAGGTCGAAGTCCAGCACGAAGGTCTCCGGCGTAGCTAGTCGACCGTCAGTCAGTGACAGAAAAACGCCGAAGATAAAAGACATACGCGAGAGGGAGGTGACTTTTCCTTGGAGGTACACGAACTCGTAGATGGGGGGACAGAAGACGTTGTCTTGATGCCGAACATGCCGCTCGTCGCCGTCTTCCGTGCGATGAATGATGGACAGTTGAACGGTCGCCTTCTGCATTCGTAGTGTATCCAGCATGTGCAGTGACATCCGTTGCTTCCTCAGCGAAAGGGTACCATGCCGCGTCCCAGAGGCCTACACGAATTCGTTCAACTGCCCACTCCCTTAGGCGAACGAGGAATACGCACCTCCCGCCATCGTCCTTGCACACACTTGAACAGCTCTTCACGGTGCCAGAACAGCGCCCGGTTCATCGACTCTTCTTCTGAAGATAACTTCGACTTCGAGACGATGAACTGCCTGTCAGAAAGGGTAGGGATCTCTCGAGAGGCGTGTTCTTGCGAGAGGAACATCTTCTTTAACGGTAGTATGATCCTGAAGCTCAGGTCAGCGAACGAATATTTTCCAAATATTTGTATGAAGGGTACCTCGCAGTGGAGCCTGGTGAGATGATAGAAGTGGTCGACTCGGGATCGGTGCCTATGCGCAAGTCAGGCTTGTGTTTGGGGGTCGAAAGGGCGATGAATGCTTACCCTCTTGTGATCGTTCAAAAGTCACCTCAAATGGCACGCCATAGGTGTTCCGTACATCCACGGAGAACAAACACCATCCAGCGTTCCCAGAGGATTCGGGTGTTCGATATGAAGAATGGTACGGCAAGATATCCATGTTGTAGCAATCCAGCATTTGGTATACCGTAACCATAATCGGGTATGATATCTGCCGCGTATGAAATACCTTTGGCGGGTCAGGTACATCGAGTGCCGGGCGATGTACACAACCATAGGATATATGGATAGTGCCATGTGTACTAAATAGCTGCGTCAGCCAAAGCGATGCTGTTGAGAGGAGTACACATACCATCCGCCCTTACCAAAGCAATCAACGGCTAGGACGTGCTTCTTATTCGGCGGAATGTTGATTATTGACTTACTCGACCAAGTGAAAAGAGGATTGTGGAGAAGTTCGTACTCTGTTTCATAGGTTTCGAATATTGACATTCCCCCTTCAGTGAGCGCTTGTTGCGCCGCCGCCATTGTAGAATCCTCAAAGGCCAGGCGTAGGAAGTCCACGGAAAGAGATGACACATTTTCCAGCGTCATCCGCAGGGAAGACCTTCATTAGCTTGTCAGCAGGAGGCAAGCAAATAATTGCTGGATACCGACTTTTCGCCTTCATAGAGCGTCACAGCCCCATGCGTCACCGACGCCCTTCGTATCCGCAACAAAGGTTGTTCTTGAACGACTTTGCACTCAAGGAATTTGAAGACGGTCTCGGAAATCTGGGGCTTGCTTTGGTGCCTCCTCCGTAGCTTCTCCCAAGGTCTCGCATCGAGACCGGAGTACTTCGCACGCTCTGTTTCGCACACGATGACGCTGCGTTTCTGCGACAGCCTGACTTCCTCCATCTCGGTGGATAACGGTAGTATGAATTCGCGGGGAGCGCCGCCAGGCGCCTGTACTATGCAACCCCGGATGGTGAGATTACCAGTCTCGAGGGGCTTTCCAGTAAGGACAACTTGGTGAAAGGCTGCG
Source organism: Pleurotus eryngii var. eryngii (assembly GCA_029467805.1). NCBI lineage: Eukaryota > Fungi > Basidiomycota > Agaricomycetes > Agaricales > Pleurotaceae > Pleurotus > Pleurotus eryngii. The sequence continues at coordinate 3,880,792 of SZVJ01000012.1, forward strand.
GCAGGAATAACGACGCGGGTTGGTTGCGTCTCGAAGGGCACCCCTGAGGTACTTGCGGGTTATCAGTATTAGTAGGAGAGTTGTTGAAAGACGTAAGTCCTCACCTAAGCACTACAGACTGAAGCTCAAGATCGAATACATATGGATTCTGCAAAACAATTACAAACTCGAGTTCTTCGTGCTGCACCACTAACGTTTGCCCCTAGACCAACACTTAGCACTTCAATAGGCTCGTGGGGAAATGAGGGAAATCACCGTACTTGCTCGACTCCCCTCCGTGGGTTGTACAAGAATGGGTCTTTGCTTCCTGTTATGATAGCGTTGGCAGATTGGGCTCGAGTTGACAGTGCAGATATGGGCTTCTCCACTGGGACGCGGATGAGTGGGAGACTGAAGGATCATGAGCACACCAAGTGTATGTGTCTGTTTTATCACTCACGGTGGTATTGTGATGCTAACTACCGGTCTTCCGGACCAAAGTTCAAGTGTAAGAGGCTCGCCCCTACGCTGGGCCGTTGTGATTGCTCGAGAGGCGGTAGAGTACAAATGATATTGATCGCCGGGACTAAGGATGGCTTGCAATGTCTTCAGAGCGGAGAACGCGAACTGCGCGACGGAAATATGGTCTTCGGAAACTCATAAGAATCATGGCGGCGAGGGCGAATATATTACAGACCAGGTAAAGCTTCAGCGACAGCGATTGCTTCGCGCATGACTCCAACTTGGAGCTCGGGTAACCCAAATGGTTCCTGAAGGTCCTCCGCAATGTCCTCGTCGTAAGCTTGGCTTGACGTCGCTTTATAACCTTCCCCTTCCACTTGTGCTTCCCCATCTTCGCTGCCAGAGAGGCGGACGGCGTCGAGATGGATGCCCAACACACTGCATACGTATTTTAGAAGAATAAGAATGCCTGCGTTACCCGCGACGCTTTCTGATATCCTCATGCTCACATTACCTATCCCATCGTCCTTGCTGTGAATCGAAGGTAATGCGGATCTGAATGCGCCATCCTCTTCTCTCCCACACACAATTAGATCCAATACGCACCCAAGGACCTCGCGTAGAACGTATACTTCTTTCCGTTTGTAGCCCAAGCAGGAGTAAATCCCGGCCGTTGTTTCTAGGACAGATATCCTCTCTCGAGCGCCGAGGTGGAGGAGCCATGGACCATGCACGGCAGCGAGTGTATTGGAGATGGCCGCTCGCGACACACCCGAAAGAATTTCTAGTCGCTCCAGGGTGACGGTGCTAGTTTGCGCGCCCGCAGAAAGAATTGGAGGGAGATAGGGAGTAGGGCCAGGCTGTATCAAGGTAGTGAAAGCAAGGACGCCCCAACCTTTCGCAGACCAGATTGCAAACAAGAGAGTGGCGTGTCGAAGTATGCAGCAACAATAGAGATATGAGAGAGTGCCGTAGTCATGACCTGCGTCCGAGGCAGGGGCTTTGCTATATAATGCAGCAGCCTGAGTTAGTCTTTCCGTCGTGTCGCTCCACGGTTCTTTGGTCGGAGTTGTCGAGGTATTCTGTGGCGTATGATCAAATTGCATTCGCGAAGAAATCAGAAATAACAAACGAGTCCGTTACCAGCTGCCCATGCATCAAGCACAGGGATAGTGGCCATTCCTTCTAGAGCAGATGCGTGCCACGCGGTGTCTTGGGGAAGCTTGAAGAGAAGGATGGCCTCCGAATACCTGCCAGAGTACAATTGACGCATCACGACAGATGGTAAAATCACGCAACATACCACACTGTTGCATCCTCCGTCCGACCAGCCAGAAGAAATAGATCTCCAAGGACTTTGAATAGGCGGCCATGTGAAGATGCAACACCTATACCGCTAGCACGCTTTTTGGACGCAGCCGGAGGGCCGATTTGAGACTGTCTGTGAGATGGACTCGCCTGAGTGTGCGTCGTCGCAGCGGAGCTATTGCGCTTTAATGGTGCAGCCCCCAGAGTAAACCCTGATTTGAACATTTCTGGTTGGCTGTCATACGAGGGAATGGATGGTCGTGAATCCGGTTTCAATCCATCAATAAATGGTAGGAACTCCGAACGAGGTGGGAGTGTGGGCATCAGCGATGCGTTCAAGTACTCATTACCAAGTGGACTTTCAAGGGTTTGTACCTGCTCACTTGAGATGAGCAATAATAGAGTCTCTTTGGTTGAAGGACTAACCAAAACGCCAAACTCTCCTAAAATCTGAGAACAAAGGTTTTCTAGCAAAGTACCTATGTATCCCTTCTTATTCCCCATCATATTCGGAATGACGACTACGCCTGGGCTGCTTTCCCCGAGGGTGAGAGGAACAGCACTCCCAGGGCTTTCGAAAATGAGGCAACTCTTCGCCATTGGGTGGATACCGCCCGAAGGGAACAGATCTGACACTAAAGTGTTGAATTGCTGGGCTAAGTTTGCGATGTCATCAGCCTCGGAGCATGATGAGATGCCTATGACACCGAGCGGGAAATGGGATATTCGGAAGAGGGATAATGGAAGTTGTGACTGCGGTGGCGGATGTGAAGGGAAGCTCAGATGAAGATGTCCAGTCGAAAGCGGGTTGGGCATGAATCTAGCTAGAGATGGGCATTTCAGACGGTGCGGCCACAGGATACCATATGCAAGGTACCTCGCTCATCCTTATTGGTAGTCGTGAGCTCAGCGAGCCTAATCTGCTCGAAAGTTCGAATTTCTGCAGCATACTTTTCGAAGACTGGTCTCGGGATAGAGCCCACGGGAACGAGAAGGATTTGGATATGCGCTAGGGATGCAAATGCATGATTTTCCATAGACAATGACTTTCAGCGCTGGGGTCCTCAAATGCGTCGGCGATCTACGCTGTGGTTCAGGAGGAAGAAGGGAGACGGTGCAGCGTCGAATCGCAGTCACTACAGTGCTACCATGGGCTTTGGTGGGCGCTTAACCAAATCAAAGTTCGCGCGACGCGTCTGACTGACACGTAACCTGCTTTCGACCCTCTAACTTGCTGAAATATGGTGAGTAGCCTTTGGATTTGATTGTGGCATGAACTTAGAATTGGTAGGGAACGAGCGATAAGGCTTTAGGAGGACTCATGCTGCTCGCAGCTGCCTTCATCTTCACATATTACTCCACTTGGGCAATGCTGCTGGTGAGTCTCAAACACCGTATTCGGACAGCATGCGTTAATTTGCCAATTTCTAGCCATTCTTCAACTCGGATAGCCCTATACACAACTTCTTCCCTGATAGGGAGTGGGCTGTTCGTATACCAGCCTTTTGCTTGTGGTCGGACTCTCAGGCATCGGCTTCTTCTTGGGAGCAACTATCGTCAAAGAAAACCGCATCAAGGCCCAAAAAGCTAAGCTACGAAATGCTTAATAGTGCATTCGCCTGCGGTTCCTTATTAAATCATATTTATTCCCTTGCAATATTATTGTAGTTCAATTACATTAAGATACAGCCCTGTGCTCTCGGCGATGTCTATCTGGATTCCCTCTGCGGTCACTGTTTTCTCTCTCCCAAAGGACTTTGATTTTCTCTTCGGCGATTATATCTTTCCCCGCCTGACTCACAAGGACCTCCAACGATGGCTCAGGCGGGGGCTCCGACGCACTCTTCAAGGCCTTGATTATCTAGTACTGTATCAGTTCCTTGCATCAGAAAGTAACGAGTGAAGCATACCTTCGCCGATGATGAGGCCTGCGTCGACATCCGTACACGCTCCAGCAAGGCTACCATGGAGGAAGTTGAAGAACTAAGCGGACAACGTAGAGAGCTGATGAAGAATAGCAAATCCGCGATCAAACCCCATGTTACCAGTGAAAGTGTCTGGCGAATGCTTAATAGCCGTAGACTGTGACATGATGAACAAGACCCACTGTAGGCACGCCAAGCGTGTTTTCTGCCTCTATGACATCAACAAGGCTCTCGAAAGGTGTCCATAATCCACTCCAGATGGCAAGCCATGTTGCACCATCCACTTCTCTGCGTAGCGATACTTTGTGCGCCAGGAGAAGCCAGGCCTTCATTGATATATAGGCATAGTTGACCTCTGTCTTCGCATTTTGAGACAACGGCCCGCCGGCGTTTATCGAGCCCAGAATGGTGTTCTGATGTGCAATGGTGAAAGCACCCAATTGCGTGAACAGTGCGTCTTCCCAAGTTCCTGTAACCTCAGTCATCGCCGCTAGGACCATGATGTTCCAGCCACGGACGCTCAAGCTAGTGCGCTTCTAGAACCTAATTCAGAGGAGGTACCGGAGGCAGGACAAGTTTGTCTACCTCGGTTACGTGCTCAAAGAGCCTAACCATGATGTTTTTGTCAAGGGTCGTTGCTTCAAGCACCATTTTGGCCACAGATATTGATGCATCAAAATCTTTGTCGGCACGTTCGTTGGACCATGTGTGATGTGAGAGGAAGTGAAAGCCACTGTCGACAAGACCTAGAAAAGATAATGTATGCGTCTTCGCCAGTGAGTCAATGCCATGCTCGGATGTCGTGATTACCTAAGAAAGAGAGTATTTGAATATCGCCTGTGTAAAATGTACACACTAACGTCTAGCATAGAGGCGATTGTAGTAGCTTGAACACGAGACTTCAGGCGTAGGCCGTCACCTAGAATCTCGAAGACGACTTGAACGATGGAATTGGGAGGAGTTTGTGTTGAATGCGTGTTAGGCTGGTGGGGTTTCTTGACGACGGTTGTGGCTACCCGTATCAATTGCGACAGACTAGATGACTTGACATCTAACCGATTTAGTATGATCCTCAGCATCGTTTCCGTGTAGTTAAACATTTCCTAGTATAATTCAGTCCCGGCGGGCTGCTCTCGAAAACGAAATACTCACTCGACTATGCATTTTATTGAATTGCATCAACTTCGCGGGGATAATGAGTAGAGGTGACGTATCCAGCGACTCTGCAGTCCACTCTGATGCTCGGCGAGCTAAATGCGTCAAACACTGTCCTACGACTACAGAAAATCCTCCATGAACTCTCGTGTGTCGCGGATGAAGATATGACCCACATTGCATCAATTCGGCAGTATAGTTTTCGTGGTGAACAACATCAACATATGACTGCAAGTTGAGCAGAACGCGCTGGAACGTTGCCCAGTCACTTTCTATTGCTTTCATTAGTGTATCCCGCAGCAGAACTTCGCGTAAATGCCGCGTTGATGGTTTCGCATGTGCGTCAGTGAGTTGTTTGATGACGGCAAAGAACTCGTCGTCTACTTCGTGCTGTTACCTTGGGTAAGCGAAAGTGGCAAGAAATTGGATGGTTATTCACCTTGCATATGCCGATGAAGAGACCGTTCGGGTATCTGTGGAAAGCGAGTGAGTTAGGGGTATATTAGGGGTCGGAAAGCAACTCATACGCTATGAGGGTAGTCTCTAGAAAAGACCGCGCCTGGGCAACCAGAAGGTCGTTCATTCCGTGATGACTTTGCGAGGAAACTAGCTTGGCCGCAGTTTCAACTGAAGAGCTACGATGCTCCATAAAATCAGCAGCAAGCTGTCTTCAAATAACTTGCTTACATTATGATAGTGCCCATGAAAGTCGGGCATTTCTTGATGAAGGCCTGGGTGACAGAAAGAGCAAGTTGGCGAACTTCATAGCTGCCTTCACCAAGAAGGACTTCATGCAGTCTATGCACAGCCTTCCGAAGTGGTTGCTGTAGATGTCGCATCGGACGCTCCTCGAAGTCTTGTTTGTGAATCATGATACCCAGCCCTTCTACGAGACCTTTGAGTACCATGACGGGGATCGAAGTAAGGTCGTCAAGGGTAGAGAATATACGGATAAGGACGTCAGAGAAAACATCTCCTACGAGGGCATAGGACGACCCATTTTGCGGAGCGTTGACGGTGGAAGCTTGCCAAAACTTGTGGTGCGAATCGAGAACGGCGACCAACTCCGTGACAAGAGGGTACATGTGAGCATCCATCAGTCTGACTTCGTTAAAACGAGCGCCGAAGTTGTGTCCATCGCCGGTGGTCACAGTGGAAACGCCGTCGAATCCAAGAGCTTGTAAGAGATGTAATTTGACCTTAATGAGAGTCTGATTGTCGACGAGGATACCGTCGGCTATCATGCGGAGGCTCAATAGTAGAACGCCGCGCCGAAGCTGGGACATTTCGTCGTCGAGCCCGACAACCGAACCAGCGTCGTCATTTTCGGAGTGGGTGCCGTGCATCGACTAGACTTGAGGGTGAGTCACTAGGATGTTGACCTATATGTTAGTACTCACGAGGTGGGCAGAGGCTGGACCATCTTCAGCATCCCCATGTTTTTTCGGTGTAGTTGAGTTCTGACAGTATTTCGGTGATGACCTCCCAAGACAATACTAAAGGTGCACAAAAGCAAAAGCTCAGTAACGGGTATGTTCGAATCGTAGACAAGGACATACGTTGCCACTCTGGGAAATGGGAGTGAAGCTCAATCAAAAATGAAGTGATGCCGACTCGTTCTGACATAGGGGCTTTCATAAGAGCTTCGTCCCAGCAAAGTGCAATGGCTAAGAGATGAGTAGGGAGCAAGGTTCTGGAGAGGCTTTTGGCCTCCAATCTCACTTCTTCCTGTGATTAAAATAAGTATGAGGGCCGCACTCTTCCATGCATCAGTATAACTCACTTTTTTCGTCTGACCAAATCGCGGAAAAGAATTTTCGAAACACGTTCGCTACCGATGTTCGCCATTGTCTCCCTTCCACATTAAAAGAAGCGCTAAGGGTCTCAAGGATAATGCGGAAGATACGACTAACGCTATCCAAGCTGATGCCCTCTGTCAGTCGAAAGCATCTGAAAATCGACGTTCATATCGTACCGTATCTTCCAATCCACGGAAGACTGGTATAGACCATCTAGTAGCGCTTGAAAGGGTTCCTCATCAACAACCAACGTCCTTAGTAAGAAGGCTGGGCGAATCGCAGATATATCAAACTGTTGGACGGCATACGCTTTCCATGCCCTGTAAGGTTGTCATTGATATCCTCCCCGAGGTTTCGGAAAGAGACTCACCAACGACAGAGTACTTGACCGTTTCGCAGTACGAAATTGTCTACTTCGTATGATTCTAGTAAAGGGGACTCAGTCAAGAACGCATGCAAAAACTTGATGATGTATGAAGAGAGTTCATCGATATCTGTTGCGATGTATGCATCGAGAACTTCCATAATTTCAGGATCAATGGTTATGGGGTCAGAGATTTCTTCAGCTCTCGTTGCTATTTTTCGCCTGTAGTTGTGTCAGGGGAATGTCTATTGCACGATGAAAGACGAACCGCGAGGGTATGCCCGCAACTTCTGCTTGGCTGATGAATCCAAGGGTAATGATGTTCTGTCTTTCGCAGCCGTAGAGAATCAAATTGGCTGCTAAAGAATAACGAATGAAGCGCATACTGCTACCGGTCAGTCTAGCGTGTATATCAACAGTGAAACACGCACGTTGTCTCGAGTTGTGCGGCACTCTTTAGGTTGTCCCATATTGTGCTAGCATATTTACTCCAGAGCCTAGGAACGACCCGCTGGAGACTCTGTCGCCCCAAAGATCTCAGCCAGAGTGATGTAAAGATAGTCTCAATGAAGAAATGTATATCTTCGAAAGGAGTATCGTAGTTGAGCGCGTAGTCACATATCTGTCCAAACGTGGGTGCAGGAATATCAATCCCAGAGCGAACGAGGACATGTAGCCACTTGAGACCACGTTGGAGACCCTCGACGTTCTCTTGCGCCGTCTTCGTCACGACGCGCCATGGTTCAATCGATGTCGTTGAGACGTCTTGCTGAGGATGGGCATCCAAGAACACACTCGTCCGCTGGAAAGAATCGACCTCTTTGGGGAGCAATCTGAGCAACGAGGGCATCGGCTTAAATGTGGTTAGCGAAGAAAGAATAGTAAACATCAGGGAACTCACCTCGGTGTATACACAGTGAGGTAGAAGGGACTCCAACCAGAATAGAAACAGGTCATCGCCAACTGTGAAAGTGACGGAAGCCCGCATAAATCCTGCAATATTGCTTAGTGTTCGGTCATATGTAACTCGATTCCCGATCTAAATTATAGGGGAGTGTCAGCAAACCTCTAAACTCTGATAACAGGTTTCCTGCATACTTTCGATGAATCAGCGGTTATATTCTCGATTTCTGCGATTTCCTTAGCAAGGTCGAATAGTAAAACTGCGTATTGTGGTGGATTTTGATCATGCAAAGCACGGAGCCATCGACATGCGTAACGACTCAGCATACCCCGTCTGGTGGCAATGTAATCACCACCGTTGTTTGCGGAGCCGCTTGGCGATGGGCGAGAGTCTTGTGTATATGGCCATGGATGAGAGTCCATAGCGGAGCGAATGCCGGGCAAGGGCTTTCGCTTCGCTAAGAAATCCCTAAGAATGGCAGCTAAACTGACATCCTAACTAGAGTGAGGATATCGTATGGCAGTTAAATCGGTAGAGCTCACTTCGGCTAGGATCCAGCAAAGGACGCTCTTACAGAGCCGCCTGTGGGCATAATCGGAGAGCAAGCCATCAGGCCACAACTTCCTAGTAAGGATCAGAAATCCGAACTCGTTGACAGAGAGATCAAGGTCAGACAACGACGCCTCTATGGAGGAGAAAAGAAGTTCCACGTTGGTGGACAAGTCCGGACCAAGAGGCAAAGGGAAGATGCAGTACGTTTCTTGCGGATCGCCGGAGAAGATATCCGGGTTCAATCGGGACTCGTAGAAGAAACCCAAATGGTGCAGCAGGGATAAGACATGCTTGGCAGCATAATCGGAGAATAGATGAAAGTCATATCCTAAGATATCGCGCAGTTGGGATAATGTTACGACCTCATTCGGATGTGTAGAATCATCATCGGACGACGTGTCGGAGAGGGTGGGGACAATGAGGGTGTCGCTAGGGATCGCTTTATGCGTCGCTCGAGGTGCCTTGATTACGCTCGCAATATACAATAAACTCGTCCATTCGCACGTAATGAGAAACTGGGTAGGATGAACGCCGTTGTCCGCAAGGTATTCATCCATTCCAGGTGAGATATCACCGTTCCTGGAAGAGATGAGGTCTTCGCACCAAGCGATAACGTGGTGAAGTTCGAACGGGTCAAGTATCGGCGCATCTTGCTGGGCCACGAGTTTGCCTCTTTGGCGAATCACGATTGAACCCATTGCAACCCCGTTGTCAAGAATTTGCTTTTGGATGAATAGCATGGTGAGAAACACGTCCAACTCTTCGTAAGTCTTCTCCGAGAGATGATCCAGAGACGTCTTGAGGATATCGCCATAGTGATCGACGCAAGACTGTCGTAAATCAGTCCATGGTATCTCTAGGCTATTGCTAGTAAAGTCAGCTCTAGAACAAGAGCTTAGGCCCTCTGGGTTATTGCGATGGTTCTGGAGGCACTTGTCGTGGACCAAGGTCGTACAAGTGACGCATCGGAAGCTCTGAGCGAAATTTCCCCAAAGAGGTTTGCGGCAGAAAGCGCAAAGGCTCAGTGTGAATAGATTCGTTAAACGAAATGCATGGCCCCTGACCAAGACGGTCATCGGCTCTTTGTCTCTTCTTGGTGGCAGTAAGTCGGAAAAACGATACATTGCAATTCTTTGTACATTGGAATTGTCTGCTGAACGGTGTTGTGATAGATGACAGCCGCTGGGATAGTCGTAGCAACCAAAGTGTACGGCACACAGGCAATATGGACAGTATAAGCCGAATTCGCGTATGGGTTTGGAACATGAACAACAATCAGTTTGCGAAAGATTGGGGAGATGTTGCGAGGAGCTAGCACGGAAGCACCAGGGCACGAATTGGTGATCATACGGGCTGACGCGAGGGGTTGCGGGAGGGTAACTTGTGACTGGAAACGGGCAGCTAAGCGACGAATGACCAATAGCCGCGGGCCACAATGTGGTCAAGAAACTGACGGCAGCATATCTGGCCCTACTGGGCTGACTGGCAACCACCTCAAATAGGTCCGTGTAGAGGTCATGTTTCATCCGGCAAACCAGGTCGACGATGCGATGAAGTCGATGCAAAACCTCCGGTCGGCTCTCAAAGTCTTGGCTAGTACCAATTGCGCTAATGATTGATGTGAAAAGATTGACCAAGGCTGACGAGGAGTAATAGACCGAGAGCTGATGTGACGGCGCATTTGTAGACAGGACAGTGTATGGCCGGGATGACTGACTTCCCCACGGTGTCCATCTCATTGCAGGTTTGGCATCGTCTCCGTCGAACGACTCTACTTGAATGGAAACGGATGGACGCTGGCCGCCTGTAACGACAATATTGGCTTTTGAGGCACGGTATTAAGCTTATCAATGAACAAGGGAGAACACGAAAGCGAAAGCTTACCATGTGCCTTCTCCTGTTCCTTCGCATCTCCCGATCGATCCATGATTTCCAGAATAATAACTACTACTTCCTCGAAGAACGATAGTAGTCTAAGGTGCATTTCCTTTCCGAAAGTACTGAAAGCTGGCGTTAGCGCGACTAACAGTAGGTGCACGGTTTTAGGATCGTGTCGATGCTTGAAGACCAAAAACCTGGTTATGAGAAGAACTAAAGCTTGCAAGGCGTTGGGTGGATGGGTAAGGCTGATGGGACGGTATTTGAAGCGGCAGTCTTCTAGTACAATTGAAGACAGCATAGATATGCATTCAGTCAGGAGCTCCGACCCTTGAGCAGAATTGGAGGCAAGTGCCGGGGAGGGTGAGCGCGAGCGACGGCCAGAGGGTGATAGACTATGGCGAGAGCGCCGAAACGACGAGGCGAACTTCTGGTCTATTGACGAACGGTCTTGAGATTGGGGACTAGAAAGCACGGGTACGCTTGGATTCCTATACACTAAACAAGGGTGGGACTTACCCGTCATCAAACACGTAGGCACCTGAATCGTCTGACTGTTTGATTATTGTCCATAGATTCGACAATAAATGGTGCGTCTGTTTCGTATCGAAACCATGTTCGCCGCCGTCAGTAGCATCGTCCTGCTCCTCGTCAAAAGCTCGAAATTTCTGAGAGTTGTCCAGACCTTCCTTCAGTTTGACGACCCCCTTCACCGATTCTACTATAGCCCCAAAAACGTTCTCGTTCGTTTCATCCACCTGAATCTTTAAAGACTCGAAGATGGGCAGGGGAATGAGGCGCGCTTGCAGCTCTTGAAACGACTGCATGATCATATTTTGATACCCAATTCTACTACGATCCCTCACGTCCTGTGGGGCACGAGAACGAGGTGTCGGCTTGATGTGGTTGGTGAAACTGGACCGGCGAAGCCCAGGTGAAGTCGGCGATGACAATTCCACAGATAATCGTGGCCCATCTTGAATGTTGAGTCGCCTAGGAGTATGAAGTTCATTGCCAGGTTGCTCTGGAGGATTCATGGACGTGTGGAAGGACCAAAGTGGCTGGTTTGCGACCCCTATGAACTCCTTACGTAAGGAACGCGATCAATTTGTGGCCACACGCACGGTTTGCGCACGGTTAACCTTCATCCAAGCACAGCCATGCCAAAACCTAGGAAATCCAACCCGCCAAAGAAACAGAAACAGTCTCAAGTGACCCTCGACGAGATATTTAAAGGTGCGACGCGAACTAAGAAATCCCGGTCCAGGCGCGGTGTCAGCTCGTCCGAATCGGAACCGGGTGAGAAATCTGATGAAGGTCTCGGCGACATTCATTTCGAGCGCAAAACCAGCGCTGTGGCCACAGACGACGGCCTTCATGATCTTGAAGTCACGTCCCCAAGACGTTCCTTCAAACGACGAAAGGTCGTTAACAGCGATGACGATCAGGCCGTGCCTCCACTTAGCTCACCCACAAGCCACGTTCAGATTACTGACTCGGAAGATGAGATTATTTCCATACGTAAATCGAAAAGGAGCAAGCAGAATGTCGTAGCTGATTCCGACGACGACGACGACGCCCGTCCTAGGAAGCGCAAGTTACGCAAGAAACCTCAGAGCCCTACTACTAGTGACGAAGATCTGGCTGGTGAAGTAGAGGAAGAACGTGCGATGTTTCGTCTCAAACGAAAGTTTCATTTGATATGAGCTGATCTACAGGAATCCTTGACTCGCGCCTACGGCAGAGGGGGAAGTCATCATTATTTCAGAAGAATCTTGAAAAATTGATGCGTACGTTGAACATTGAGCTTCATTGTTATGTGACACTATCATTTTAAATAGGACGAAAGCAAGGGCGCATGGCCTCGAACTCGTCAGAGGAGGAAGCATCAGAGGAGGAAGCGACAATACACGGTGTCACCTCCTTCGATGGTGCCAAGCCCGACGGCAGCGAGGACTTCGACGATGAATCAGAGGGAGGTGAAGATGAAGAGCAGGAAGATGATAACTTCATCGTAGACGATGATGGCGCAGGCTTCACTGAGCTGCCTGTCGAATTCAGCATGTCTACACATGAAGATCTGGCTCATCAGTTCAAGATAATATTTCAGTTTTTTGTCCACATTGCTATCCAGCCACCTCGAGATCGACATGTATTCATGTCACGGCAGATGAAAAGTAGGTGTGATGATATCTTCCCTTGCTTCTTCTCATCGCCTTCAAAGCACAGCAATATTTCTCGGTACCCCTGCAAATTGTCCGAAGGAAGCTTTCAGGCCTCAGAGACTCTCTTGTCGCCTCTTCTGTTTGGCGAGCCGACTTCAAAATAGCACTTTCTACCTTTCCAGAGTTTGGATTGGATGACCTGCAGTTCGCATTACCTCAGTGTGATGCTTGTCACCTAGGGGGTAGGCTTTCGACATTGATTGGACGGCTTAGTGGGCATCCATATGATCCTGTCGGGTTTGAGGTCCGTTTACTACGTCAATCGGATTTCATCTGTTCATGATGTGGCCAGTCTACGACGGGTGATTCTTCGGACGAGGATGAATCACCTCTCCAGTTCCATCTAGGTCGCTTCTGCGCGAGGCGCACAAGAGTATTTCATCAATTTACCCATTGGGAGGTACGTATCACACCTTCATTCCGCAGTTCATGCTGAACGAATCCCCACAGTATACCCTGTTTGGTGCGATTCGTCGCGAGATAGATGAGCTGCATGAACGGTCTCGTGCCGGAAGCTCCAAACGCAACTTTGTACGCATTGCCTTCGCCGGTGCAACGCAACCGCCTGACGACTTGACGGATGCCGATGCAATTTGCGAATACCTCGACTCGCGCAAAGTTATTGACACGGAGTGGCAATCGATCAAGTTGATGATGGAAAGTGCACAAAACCTTGAAATGGCCAGGAAAAAAGGTGACGATATGGAAGGGTAGCCCTAGGTCACGCTTACCATTCCCAATGCGCTGGTTGACGTTTCATGCGGTTCAACATATCGTTGTAGACCGCTTATCCAGTTGATTTCTCCGCGAATAGATTCGCTTATCCAGTGTCTTGGTTTTACAAGGCGCTTCGGCATGAATGCCCTCCTCACTGGACATCATTTTTTATCACCCCACATCAACCACCGTCCATTGGAAGGCGCCGGCTGTGGTCACTGATGTGGGCTATATTTTGGCCGTTCTAAAAATTCATCAGCATTTTGACACTTCACCGGAACGAGGTATTCTTAGTGTTCTCAGTACGTGGCATCCTCAAACCCGAAAATAGTTGCCATTGACGCGTGTTCAGTCAATCATCAATTACGCAGCAACTTATATCAAGACCAAGGCCCGACCCGCACATAGGCTGCATCATACAAAATAATTCTTGTCCCTTTGCCTGCCTGTGGCGTTAACCCTAGTTGACGTGGCCGTTTGCGGTAATCATTTCCTCTCGATAGCCGCGTTGCATCCAAACTTTCTACCCAGCCGGGTCCTTGGTCGGCAGAGGGTTCTCGCGTTGAAATGTCAGATCGCCTACGATTGTTCGACCCTCCTCTTGACTAATGACCTCAAGTTGCTTGTTGAGCCAGAATGGAAAGCCAACAGACACGTCTACTATAGTTCCAGAACATCGATCTTGGAAGTGGATTTTAGGACTTGCTCATCTATGGGTTTGAACTTCGCACGACTCACGGAGCTGATTACACGTGCTAACACATCTCTCCTCTGTTTCCCCAAAAGGTAGATAGCACTACACCTATCATTCATGGGCATGTAGACATTGATTGCGGCACAGGTAATAAGCTATAACAGCACCACGTTATTTGCATGGTGCCTTTCGCGGAGGGCCTGCTTACTCGTGTGGCACGGTCTTGCCATTAACATTTTTACTTCAACCTGTCCATATATTTGCCGTTCTGCGTGCATATCCAAGATCAAGGGGGCGACAAGATCAGTGGTACGTTGCGGCCTGAGAAACACCATCCCCTTCTCTCTCGGTCGACTCACCGTCGTGCTTAATTAGGGAAATTCTTTCTGTGCTGTTACAGTTCGTTGCAGTTGGCCGGTTCTTAGTCCCCGAACGCCCTGTCCGCTTTATTCTCCTTTGTGCGATCGTCGGAAACCAGGAGTTTCGCCTGTGGACGTCCCATACTTCCCTACATTCGCTAGCTCTTTGATCCCGGCCTTATATGGACGTTTTCACGCATATGCTTGATTGCCAGCCAGGCGGACCTTGAGGAACTACGAGTCCAAGTCACATCCCCCAAGCCACGAACCCCAAAAGGAGCCATGTTCCCCTCTCGTATACTGATTTATACCGGCGTTTCAGCTTTCCTACTCTTACACCCTCACTTCACCCCACACCAGCTTTCCTGTTCCGTCTCAATGGAAAAGGACCTTTCCGATTATGCTTCCTCCCCACCATCTACGAAATCATCTATCGACGAAGACGAGGTGAATAGACGCGTCCGTCCATGCTGGCACCGATATAGACGTCTGCTAGAAAGCAAGGGATTCCACTTGGAGACATTTCGCGACGTGAAGTCATTCTACGAATGCTTTCAGGATTACCAAATACCCGCGGCGCCAGGCCATACGCAAATTCACACACGGATGGACGAAGACGCGCTCTGCCCAGACCCAGGACTTGTATGATCATCTACTGCTCATGGTATGCCTGTGTTGAAGTGATTGTTTCGAATAGCCCGATAACCTGTTTCGAGGATATCGGACCTGTGACGGGCTGAAGGTCATGGTTAAGGCAGTTCATGTGGATAGTCGGGAATTGGACATAATACGTTACCTCTCAACCCCGCCGCGTAGAAAGGATCCCGTGAACCATTGCATCCGTGAGTACCCGCATATATAAGTATGGCTCTCCGTGACACGTTGCCGATCGTGACTTGGATTAGCCGTTCTCGACCTTATCGAAGTTCGCGACGACGGCCTAGCATTCTTGGTGATGGAGCAATGGTCGTCTCAACTGATTTCTGTAACGCCCTGCTGCTTACGGCTATTCTTGGCTGCCCTGCGACAATGCATCGAAGTAGGTTGCTAATCCTCTGATAGCCTGACGCCACTAACCATTCCTCGGTAGCATGCTGTGTTCATGCACGAGCACCGCATTGCACACCTTGATATCTCCATTCGCAATCTCCTCACTGACTACAACGGACGTTATGCGTACATTGACTTCGAGTTAAGCCGTCGATTCAACGATGACCCAAATCCCCGGGTGCAAAGGTATCGCGGGACCGAGATACCTCCTGAGGTGGAGCGTGGTGAGCCTTCGGATCCGTACAAGATAGATGTCTGGGCCATGGGCGTATTGATACTACGTGCGTGCAAAGTATGTTCTTCGTGAAGCAGCCGTTATCGACGAATTAAGCATGCTCTCTAGTTGACAGGGTTTTTCATTCCTCAGATCATGGAGCTGGTTGAACCTATGCTATGCGAGAAACCAGATACGCGTCCTTCGATGGAGAAAGTGCTTCGTATGTTCGACAGCATGGTACGGTCACTCGATTCAGCCCAACTGCAATCATCTTGTCCTGCTCAACGCTAGCGACATTCCACTATGCTCTATGTTCCCCATATAGCTATATTACTTCGCACCGCATCAGATATAACTACTTGGGTTATTTACAGTAGCTGCTAAGGATTACAATAGATATGATTGTGTAACAGGCCGCTAGGCGTCGGGGGTCATGAAGTGGTTCTTCCAACCTTTGCCTTTTCCGCTGAAGGTAACGTTCGCGCGCGCTTTGGACGTCTTTCTCGTCGTTCCGACGCGCTACTATTCTCTTAGTCGCTTCCTCTTCCACCCTTTGCTTCTCCCTTGCTAAGCGTTCCTGCTCTGCCTCCATTTGAACATGTATCTCGCGCGCCCCGCCTCTGGTTAATCTCTTTCCTGCTGGCTGCAGTTCCGACCGCTCGATGCACTTCCACCTGTTCGGTGCCATCCGCCTTCTCAGATGACTGCGTCCGAGCACTTAATCGCCGAGTATTGGGCAAAGCCAAGTTAAGTCCGGCGCTGAGGAGTTCACGCTTGTCTACGATTTGATTGTCATCATTTAGCTCGACGTCTTTACCCTGTTCGCGAGCCACGCGCGCGAGCTCCACATCTGACTTAGGCGTAAAATCAGGCGGCTTCGTGATTGTGAGATTCGGTGGCGGAGCCTGTGGACCAATGACGGGCTTTTGTGTTGCTGCAACCGTAGCTTCGTGGCTCTGTTCGGATTCCTCTAACAGTTTGCGATAAAAGTGAGCCATTCCGGTCGAAGCGCCTCCCTTCTTTTTCTGCATGGCTACAACAATCAATCAACGAATGCTCGACGGAGTAGACTCGGTATATCATACCTTCTCTGAGCTTCTCCTCCTCTTCTGCCTTACGTACTTCAGCCATCTGATCCTTATAGGCTTGTGTAACGAACGCTTCCTTGTCATTGAACTCATCGCCTTCGGCCTCACGTTCACGCTGCATCAGCTTTTCTTCGGCGCGCAGATGGTCGAGTTTCCTTGTGGCAGCGGCGTTTAGTAGACCGTCGATGTATTTGGGCTACACAATTTCCGAGGTAAGTCTGAGCGGACAAAATAGCTGAACGCAGCACGAACTTTCCGAATCTTGGCATCTATTTCTTTGGCCTCCTTCTGTTTCTGCTTTGCCTCCTGCATCTTGTCCCAGATCTCATCGTATTCATATACAGTAGCGTCCACTTTCTTCTCGGTTTCCATGCGCTTCCTGGTGGCCTTGGACGACCCGGCACCGAACGCCATTAGCTGTTTGTTCGGCGCAACATTGGGATTCGACGAGGATGCGGTGGGCGCAGCGTCGAAGGGCTCATCGTCGTCGAGCGAGGCGAACACGGCCGACCGCTTGAGCGACGGTGGATCTGCCTTTGGGGCTGGCTTGGATTTGTTGAGGGAGAAGGAAACCTTCATTGGCGGTAACTGAACGTATACCGGAGTTTGAAATCTCCTTGTATTCCTGTTGTGATGCAGTCTGGCTTCGACCGAAGACGAATCAATGGCCCAGAGGAATCCTTTCCTCCAATTTTTTACGATTCAGACAGCGACGACGATGCACCACCCTCCAAGAAGCTACCGCGAAAGGGGAGATCTCCGAAAGACATAAGACCAATCTGTGCGACTTTTATCTCCAATTGATGCATCACGATTCTCATACACGACCTACAAGTCTTGCAGCCAGGACTGATAAACCAGTCCAACGGTTCTGCATATATTGAAACTGAGAAGACAAAGATTGCCTGTGCAGTGTTCGTTTATTCCCTCGTGATGTTTCGTATGCTCAGGCTTCGCTTACACGCGTCGAAGTTACGGGCCTCGTCAGTCCAAAAATACCGCGTACAGCGAGCACGGTCGGCTGAATGTAGAGGTAAAATTTACTCCGTTCTCATGCGGTCGTCGGAAGCAGCCTCTTAGGGTAAGTCAGTGCGCGAAGATCAATGACATGTTCTTCATTTATCACCCATAGGATGCGGAAGACAGGTCCGTAGCCGTAGCGATACACCAGGCCCTTGTATCTTCAGTACGGCTCGAACTCTTGCCAAAATCCACGGTCGATGTGTTCATCAACATAATCGAGGCGGACGGCATCGAGGGATGTATAGCGTCGGGCTCTGTAGCAGCCAGCACGGCACTTGCAGACGCTGGCATAGATTTGTTCGGTTTAGTTGTGTCATGCTCTGCAGTATGTCCGTATTACCCGCTGGAAACCACTGTTACTCATCATTCCCGTAGGCAGTGGTTGGAGACGAGATATGGCTAGATCCAACTGAAGAGGAAGTTCAGTCGTCTAACGGAACCATGGTGGTATCTACTCTACCCGCCCTCAATACCATGACCAGCATATGGCAAAACGGGAAGCTTTCCCCAAGCCGAGTTTTAGAGGTAACAAGACCGTTGCAAAAAACATAAAAGCGAGCTCACACTGAATTCATCCCAAGGGTATGGGAACTTGCGACGAGAAGTGCAAGGACATCCATTCCATCGTAGCGCAAGCTATCCGAGATCATGCCGTTCAACAAATATAAAAGATGATATCGCCATTCCATCCACAAACATCAGATACAAATCTATGATATGTCCAACATGCCTTAAGTCCGCGCTCATCGTTGTCTAACGTAGCTCAAGCGCAAGATCCTAGTTGAAGAATCACTGTCCCAAAAATCAAAAATCAAATTCCTCAGAAACAAGATCGATGAATCCGCTCATATCCCCTCCCCTGATTTTAGCGGGATCTATTTGTTTCGCAATTTCCTTCCGAACCATGGCATTCAGTGAGGCCGGGCCGCAAGTAGCTACGATGACAGGTCCTCGAGCCATCCGGACTTCGTCGGCAAGTATACGATCCAGCTTCGGCTTGCCCAATCTAGCGTGTTCGGACACGACTGATATATCGTGCATCTCTCGAGCGTCAACCAGGATTTGAAGGGCTCCAGGCGGTGCCTCCGAGTCCCCATCAAATACGTTGGACGGTGAGGGCGATGCTTGCTGAAGACGAGGATCGGGGGAATGACGAGGAGACGTGGGCCTCGACGAAAGTGGCTGATATGCAGTGTCCTTCAGACTCTCCGCTGTCTGGTTAGCGGTCCTCCAAGTAGGTGACAAAAGTCCGCCAGGAGATGAGGCCTGGAACTGCGTGATTGCACCCTTGGAGGTCGACGGCATGGGTTTGACAAGTTCACCGTTCCCTTCCTTCGCCAACCGTGACTTCGCTCTACGCATTTTCCCGCTCTTTCGAATGCTCTTGTTTAGGGCAGCTTCGCCTGGCAGCCGTACATCTTGGTCACCCTCGAAGTTAGTCAGGTAAAGTGTGTAAATCTCGCACAAAACCGTATTCCCCGACTCTGTGCTCCCTTCGTCGCCGTATGTGGTGATATCAGGATTTGGGTCGATGTAATCGTCCTGATGATAATCACTGTCCACCGAACCCACTGAATCCCTCTTGCGCCCTGTTTCGTCTGGATGATGACCGCCCTCAGATGCGTCTTCAAAACAATATTTGGTAACTCGATATCACCAATAGTAGGTACCTCCTTGGGCAGCGACGTTGTCGGGTTGGTGACGAAGATGTCTACATCGAGACTCGGCGCCGGCATCATTGTCATGCAGTGCTGCAGAATAGAGGCACACCATTGAACGTGGGCTGTTTCATGGAGTGGCCTTCAGAAATTGGACTGAGAATGAATAGAATATAACTTACAATATTCTCTGATGATCCAGACGAACCGTACGCGCCTCACCTTAAAGTCCTTCGAACCCCAGCCCCCAGAATGCCCTCCCAAGTATTTGCCGTCTCGTCCAGCAAGGCATAGAGCCAAGAACTGAAGAACAGACACGCCAAAGCTCACACCCGATCCACCAACGACCACTAAGACCGTCGAATATTGTCTCCATTGCGTACGGATTGAGCTCCCGAAAGGACCGTCAACAAGCGTTCTCAGCAAGACGCCGTTGCTGGGGACTTGCTCGGAAAATGGCACTTTTTCGCTTGCTACGTGGGTTTCGCCGCGGCTTAACAAGGCGAAAACGTGGTTCCAAAGGTCCTTTGTCCATCCCTCTTTGGCACGAATGTAGAATACCAAGGCACGTCCAGCCGCAGTGCTTGACTGTTCGTCACAGATAGATGCAGCAGTAAAAGGGTGAGTATCGAGCCGTGAAATCGATGGGATGGTGAGAAGGAAGTGCTGTCCAGGGGCCCAGGAGAGGGGCCCAGGAGGTAGAAAAGTTAGCCGGACGGTCGATCCAGAGAGGAGTTCAGCATAGGCAAAGCCTGGTGGAGGTGTGTATGAGTGCACGCCTTCTAAGCTGAGGAACGTCGAATCTTCAGTGGCAACTATTCCATACGACGACCGTAATGGAGGGTAGATGTGGCGCTTGCCCCCTCCGTATTCTGGATATGAGGCGTCTAGTCTCGTGCGATTGGAAGTGTGCCCGAAAGATAACCCCAGAAAACCGTTGTTGTAAAGCCACCAAGTTCCTCTCCATATACGCTCCCCTACCCAAAGACTCAAAGCACCCCAACACCACCACCAAACAGGAGGATGATGTAGAGCGGCCATGATTATGGTGAGAGGGACGAGCAGTACATGACAGGCGTAGAACACTTGATAATACTGTTTCCTCAGAGACGAAGTGGAAAGTCCAATGAGTGCGGTCATTGTCATAAATGCCTGGAAGATGCGGTGTAAGTGCACGCCGAGGAAGATTTGTGGTTAAACATAAATAACGAACCGTCCATCCGTAGATAAACTTGGGATATCGCCAAATGTAGACGTATGGTACCACACCAGTTCCTTCTCGTCGGTCCAGGCTCAGCTGTACGCTCCACAGCAGGACGTGCAGGGCAGATACCATCCATATCAACCTTCCTGACCACCGATGTAACCAGGACAACTTATCAAAATAAAACTGGGTGGTAAAAGGGATCGCGAAAAGGGCGAATGGGGGCGCCTTCAAAGCGAACAGTACGCAGAGGGGTAGAAGCGCGAATGCGAGTACACCCGTCCTGTTCCCTGACGTCCACCACGCCTTGTTGATTTGGTATTGAGGTTGTAAGTGGATGAAGTCGGAAATACTGTAAGCGGGCCTTCGTCCGTCCCTTCGGGCAAAGATGGAGGAATGACCGCGGCCTACGTAATCTGGGCCAACAAAGCATAACAGGAGGACGGTGACGAAGAGGACGATCATGCACAATATTTGACCGTTGGAGGGGAGTGATTTCGGCTGGGGACGAGTTCCCCTCTTCTTCGCGATAGCCAGAGCATGCTGACCTCGCCAAGTTCGTTTCCGGAGAGCCCATTTATTCCATCGCGCACCTAGATACCCTCCCGAACCTGTCCAACGCAGAAATATGTACAGAAGGAAGATGGCCGCCACAACGAACCATAGGAGGTAGGCATACCAGAAGGAGCCTGGGCTTAGCATATGTATGACAAGATACGCTGTGATCCATTGGATATCGTCGGGATAATTGGGCGTCGTCGGATTCGGGTTTGGTATCACGGTCGCCCTCGGTGTCGAATTGGGTATCGGCGTCGACATGGCTTGTCCATAGATCAGACTCGGGGTGTGGGCCTTTTATATGTAGTACACCTGCATCAAATTTGACACTGCCAACGAGGGAAATTAAGGTTTGCAAGTAAATCAAGAGAACAGTTGTCGTGACTTGTCTTTCAGCGTGGCTGGTTGAAGAGTCTCAGAGAGCAGACCATGATTAGTATTGAAGTATTTCAATCTCCGATAACCGCACCCCTGATCCTCGTCGGCCCTAATCGAACGGAACAACGGAACCAGGGCAGCGCAGAAGGCTCTTTCCAGACAAAGGTACTCCGTAGTAGATAATAATTTCCTGGGGGCATACATGTTCACAGCATGGATATAGGGCAGTGCTTTAGTTTATTCGATGGTTGTGCCAGAACGGACCTGTGGCTCGTTCAGTCACTGCAGGCACTGATTGTAGCTGATCTGGCTCACCTCTTTGCCCGTCTTCTTAATCTTCTCCAGGAGATCGTCGTACGGGATGCTTCCTTTGACGAGGACTTCTTGCTTCTCAAGGCTTATGTCGTAGCTGGACACGCCTGCGACGAGTTACAAAACATATTTCAAAGCAGTGGGGCTTGACTCACCGTCTGTCTTCTTGAGAACTCGCTCAACTGCTCCCGAACATCCCGAGCAGGTCATCTATAAATCATCAGGGCAAGCCAAATTGTACGCCACAGAACACAAGGACCTTGACATCGAACTTGTACGTGTGATCGGACTGCACAGATGTGAGCAGGGCGTCCGCGAGTGTTTGTTAACGGTCTACACGCACCATGGAGATTGATACCTGCTTGTTATCGAGAAGGTCTAGAGCAAATAGTCAACGGAGCTCCTCGAACGCCACAACGAAGACACGCACAAAGTGTCTTAGGATGTAGGGAACGGAGGAAGGCTGTCCATGTCTTGGATCAGTTGCTTATAAAGGAGAGCTCATCGCACCATCGGATTACGGAATCTGAACTGCTGGAGACAGATTAGGCAACGCAGCAGTGTCAGTTCTCGAACGTTGCCCGAACCAGCTCCGTAAGCATTTTGGTAACAATCAGCACCAAGCCAAGAGTCAGTATTATATACAAAAGCTAATTAACGTGAAACTGCTATGTCAAGACGTCTGTTGTTCCGACATTTCCATAGTTTTCGTCCGTAGCGACTGCTTGCCAGCCGGCACCAGCCGCTGGCCGCCCCCGGATCCGTTGTATCCAAGATACGAACCATGCTGTTGGTCGAATGAGATACGATTTGATGACAAGGGGAACGGACCACTTCATACCTAAAGGCCCAGGCAATTCTTCGGTCTTGCGATGGGTAATGTAGTAGACGGGAATGCCAGCAGCCACGAACCCTACACCGTTGACTCTCAGTACCAAGTATTTGAGGATGAGTGGGAATGCAAACCTAACACCGCCATAGCCTCAAGGGGCGCCGCAATGATGGGCATGCATAACAAAAACAGCGCGACCTGAACGATTCAATAGTCAATAAACCAGAGGACTGGTAGAGAAACCTGTGCACGAACGCCGCAGAATGTTAGAGGGGTGATGATAAAAGTCTTGTACGGCCTAAGTGCAACATAATTGAGTCTGATCCTGAGCATCGACGTCACTCGAAGACACACCTCTCAAGGTTCGGTTCCTTTACGCGTAGGATCACGAGCCCTAGCACCTGAAAGCGATGCTCATAAACATCCCGGTAACCAAAGGGTTGGTAGTATGCTCACAGTGAGGAAGTAAAAGCCCCATGAAGCTACGACGGAGAAGTTGATCAGTGATCTGAAACCCCCACCAATCAGAATGAACGCTATAGTGATTGCAGCTTGCAGAAGGGACGCGTTGAGGGGTGTTCCGCGGCTTTTGTGCAGACGACCGAATACTTCAGGAAGAAAATGCTCCCTCCCAGCAGCGTAGATAAGGCGTGATGTCGTGAAGAAAGATCCTATGATAGGTGAGTATCATTATCTGCTTTGAGACGAGCTGAGCACCATTTAGAGCCCCAAAGCATGAGAAAGCGACCATGAATGCGAACACGAAGCCCCCAACGGGGCCAAATAACTTTCGTCCGAAGTCCATCGCCACTGTATTACTCAAACCGACGGTCGCCTAGGAGAGCGATGAGAGACAAACGTCAGCTAGTACGATACCCCATACCTTGTCAAGGACGACAAAATATGATATGTTTGCCAGCAAAAAGAGTACCTAGATGAGGGAAATAAGCTACTACTCCTCATCCTGGTGTGCTCAGATGGCTTACTGTCACAATGGCCATGCTGGAATGGATGGCGCGTGGTATATTCTTTTCGGGATTCGTAAGCTCTCCGCCAACATAATTAGCTTGGTCCCAGCCATCGAAGGCCCACAAGCCAGAATAGAGGGCTAGGGAGTAGGCTGAAGGGCTCCGACTTGAGCCTTCAAATAAGGGTGTAGTGAGTGACGTCGAAGCACGCCCGCGTGCTAGTTGGACGATGCCAAGAATGGTGACGGAGACAAGCGCCAATACCTACGAAAGATCAGGTACTGCAAGTATAACCTCCAACTTCGGCTTACTTTGACGCTAGTGAAGATGACGGCTGCCCGAGAGCCCAAATTACGTGCAGCGATGCATAGCAATGTCACGAACAGAACGGCGCCAATCGCGGTCAGCTTGATAGCCCATTGAGGGAGGTCATCCGGTGATACATCATCGCGAGTGGTATGCCAGAATATGCGATTTAAATATTCTGCGAAAATAAGGCTGATCACAGCGTTCCCTCCTACGCGGTTTTAGCCAATGCTTTGGGGAAGAACGGGTATCTCACCAGGTTTGAGGGCTATGATAGCTGTCCAAGCGAATAGATATGAAATCAAAGGGCCATACGCGTATGCAAGGTAGGCCTGTGCTCCGCCGTTCAAAGGGATGGCAGAACCTAGTTCGGCGAAACTGCTAGCACCGGTCCAAGCAAGCAGACCAGAAACTAGCCACACAGTCAGACTGGCACCGACGCTATGTGCGTTCGCGACAACAACGCCAGGCGATGAACTAAGGAAGGGGGTGAGATTAGTTCCGCTCCGGTCTTGGGTTCTTACAAGATGCCCGAGCCAATCTACTTGGGAATGTATAAATGAGAAATATAATAAGCCGTAGTAAACCGAACAACGCGTACTTGTAGGCCAACAACAAGAGCAATTCCTTCATCGAGTAGTTCAAAGTCAGGCATAGGATAGAGGTATTACTTCCGAGCGCACCGTTTATTAGTCCAAGGTTCTTTTCGCCTGCCTCTGCGTGTATAACAGCTTCCGGATCACTCAGACTGGATGTAAGCGGTAGTAGGTCTTGCTGGAAGTCGAACCCCGATATAGAATAAGAACGCCCCCTGCGTCAAAAGTAAGTGAGTCGCGTCCACAAAAGACACCTTCAATGCTCACCGTTGCCTCGGAGACGTCGAGGTCAATGGACCCTCAGAGATTTCGAGAGCACGGAGAGAATCTTCTGAATCGCGGCGTGGTAGTAGTGGGGGTGAGTAGACTTCTTCGTCGTCATCTACGGGAGATTCGACGCGTGTATATGAGGCATTTGGCATGGGTCGTAGTGCAGCGGTGAGCGAGCTGGGCTGCCAGTGGTATAACGTAAAGTTCGTGATTGGATGGCTTCGTGGGCGCTTATTCCCTTCATCCACGACGTCGATCATCTCTTTGTTAGCGGTGTCGCGGCCGCGCATCCGCCTGCGCCTCAACAAACAAATTTCGTTTTACTGCTTGCATTCGACGCCGTGCAGAATGGCGACAGAGACACCCTCAGAAGTGCCGGCAGGCTTCAAGCTTCACACCGAAAATACTACCCGTATCTTGCTCCCCGACAACAATGAAGCTTTCTTGAACCCTGTTCAGGAATTCAATCGTGACTTGAGTATCGCTTGCATACGGGTTTGGAGCGAAGAGCTCGACAAATTTAAGCAAAGCAAATGGCAGGCCGCTCAGGAGAGGAAATCCAAAGCTCCGGCCAAGAAGGCGCGAAGTATGTCGTCGGTAACAAAATCCACGCGTCTCGAGCAAGATGTTAATTGCTCAGGATCAAGGAACTGAAGATGTAACTGAAGCAACATCTTCCATGCCAACTGAGTCCACCACAGACGAGGCCAAGGACATTATAGAGCCTCAGGAATCAGTACATAAAGAGGTAGCACAGATTCTCGGTCTACAATGTAACTTGTTGACATCATCTTCCATGATAGCCAAGATACCACCCTTATAAATTCACTTTGCTGGAGGCACTTTCTGCTACGGGTCTTCGTTCTATTCGATATGCCAAAGAGATACCCCTGCTCAAGTATGTTCGTCTACTCGCTGAAATTTATTTGCTGCATGTTTTACAGATACGTTATTGCTAACGACCTATCCCCCTCTGCCGTTGAGGCCATAAAGCGAAATGTTGATTTGAATGGACTTGGCGCCCCTACCCACCCGGACGAATCTACACCACCTAAGAAACCCAAGGTTCAGATCAATGAAGGAGACGCATGGTAAGTTTTGCATCTGTTGCGGCGGGGCTGGTTATCGATGGACTAAAACAGTGCGTTGATGTACAACCATCGAAACGAGAATGCAAGAGTTGATGCCGTCGACTTGGATCCGTATGGTACTGCGGCTCCGTTTATCGATGCAGCCATTCAATGCGTAAACGACAATGGTAAGTAGAGACGCCTAAAATAAAGCCATGGTAAGACGTACTTGCTTTCTAGGTTTGCTCTGTATCACTTGCACGGATCTGGCTGTGTTGGCTACCACAAACTATCCAGAGAAATGGTATTCCGTACTCCTTTGTTCCTCCTAGTCCAGGCGTATTAACGCAAGGACTAGCTACTCGAACTACGGCGGTATTCCGGTCAAAGCGGAATATTGCCATGAAGCCGTTCGTCCCAGTGTTTTGTCTCAACCTAGCACACCACTTTAATGCCCGAATTACAGGCTCTACGTTTGGTTTTGAACACCGTGTCGACGTCAGCAGGAAGATATGGCCGTTATATTGAACCAATACTCTCCCTTTCGATCGATTTCTACGTGCGCATCTTTGTTCGGGTAAAGTCCGCCCCTCTGGAAGTCAAAAAGGCTGCGTCGTCAGTCTTCCATTATCATTATTCTCTCGTATTTGCTTGACCTCATCTCCTTGCTAGAAAAATATCTATGTATTACATATGCTCAGTCTGCCAATCATTCTACGAGCAGCCTCTAGGAAGGGTCGTGGAGAAGGTCCACGAGCCATCTGGCAACAAAAAACTACTTTTTCAAAACCCACGCAGGCCCCCCTGTCACCGACAAGTGCCCCGAATGTGACTCTACCTTACATGTAAGTTCCTCACTCCTCCGCTTTACGATGATTCACATCCGACTCAGCTAGCTGGGCCAATGTGGTCCGGACCTTTGCATGATCCCGCATTCCTAGGCCAAGTCCTGGAGCATCTTGGGGCTAATCCGACGCACTATGGAACCGCTACCCGAATGAAAGGGATGCTCACAGTCGCCAAGGAGGCAAGTCCTGAATTTCGTTTATAGATTTACCTCCATTGATCAACTATAGTAGGAGCTAGACACGCCATTCTTCTTCACGCCCTCAAAAATTGCCAGTTACTTCCACTGCATTAGCCCACCGCTGGAAGATATTGCGTAAGTCGAGGTATGACTCATCTTTGCTTTCAAATTCTCATCCGGGGACAGATCTGCGCTCCTTCATGCTGGACATAAGATTTCACGATCGCACGCCGTCCCAGGTTCGCTAAAGACCACTGCCACTAGGCACGACGTCCACGATATCTACCGGTCGTGGGTCAAGCTTCACCCCGTAAAGATGGAAAACATATCTCCTTCCTCTCCTGCCCGAGGGCTGTTAGCAAAGGAACATAGGTTAGTGACCTGCTTCTCGATACTTGGCCGTGTTCGTACGTTGCCTTAGCTTTACCGCGAACTTCAAGAGACACCCAGATTCAGTAACCCCTTCCGCAAAGGTTAAACTGGTCCGTTACCAGCAGAACCCCACAGCCAACTGGGGGCCGGCAGCAAAGGCCGTCTCCAAAACGAAACGGAAACGAGACGATGAGTAGCATGTATTTAGCTACTTTATTTTGCTTTATATCTATAAATCGGACGAGACGTCAACGCTTGTGAGCAGCACCTTCGAAATGAATTATTGATTAAGAATATACGAAGGGCGACCATAATTTCATACGGCATAGATAAAAAGGATCGACCGCGTAAAGCAAATAACCAGGTGCCTTGTATCTAGTATTGTACAGATGCTCCGTCAGATCGTCTCTATGTACAGCGTTGATAGTAATCACATAGTCCCCACAGATAAAAAATCGAACGAACAGCGGGAAAGTTATGCGTCAGCGGCGGAATTGGACCTCGCCGCGCCAGCTTTCGTAACGGGTGGTTTCTTAGCTATCCACGAGTGCAACAACAACTCCGTAGCCGATGGTCGCGCTTCATGGCTGATTTCGAACGTACGAGCGAGGAAATCCTGAGCCTCAGCAGAGATGTCGGACGGGATAGTAGGTTTCGCCATAGAGCCGATCTGTCGACAGGTAAGCACGCAGATAAGCACAACTAAAATGATTCAAACCTTGAAGATAGCTTGCATTTGGCTCAGTTGAGCCCACGGGTGTTCCCCAGTCAACATCTCAACCACAAGACAACCGACGCTCCAAATATCGGCCTTGTGAGTATGACCGGTTTGCTTGACAACTTCGGGTGCCATCCAAAAGACAGAGCCTTGGAGAGAAGGTCGATGGATACGGTTGCCGCCGGTGAGGAGATCTATAGAAGCGTGAGACCCCTCCGCAAGGTGATTCCGAATGGACTTACTGTCTTCAACTTTCTTGGAAATACCGAAGTCAGATATTTTGATGCCTCCCTTGTTATCTACAAGAATGTTGGCGCCCTTGATGTCGCGATGGATGATATCCTTCTCGTGCAAATAGTTCAAGCCTTGTAGGATTTGGCGCACAAAGTTCTTGACTAGAGGCTCTTCAAACGCGCCGTAGTTGCGGAGGAGAGCCGACACGGAGCCACCAGGTACGTATTCAAGAAAGATATTCAAGAACTCCTCGTCCACGGAGGAATCTTTTGCTATGTCAGTAACTTTGTTCTCCAAGTGGTTGTACGAATGAGAAACCCACAGAGATATTGCACGATGTTCTCGTGTTGCAAATCTTTCAGGAGCTCGATCTCGCGTTCCAGAGCGCTCAGCATGCTCTTCTTCCGTTCTTGGTTGGGAGCAGACCCGGTTGGCAGCTCAACTTGCTTGACGGCCATCAAAAGCCCGCTTGACGCATCCATCCCTAGGTAAACCTTCCCGAACGAGCCAGCGCCGATGAGGGCACCTTTGATCCATTTTACAGCTATGATACCATCAAGATGAATGAGCAACAACCGTAGGCCTATAAGAGACAATGTTTACCTCCTCGCGAGCGCACAGGTTTCCCCGGCTCGTCTTCATACTCTTCCTCGTCCTCGTTGAGAGTGTCCTCCTCTGTCTCGACAACGGTAGTTTCCTCTGCCTCGCTGTCAGCGCTCTCTACCGGATCGACTTTCAGCCAATCGTCGTTGTCCAGACCAGTATCGGGCATCTTGCTCTCTCTGCGGCTCTCGACTTCGGCGGTAATCTCGTCGACAGTCACCATACTGGCTGTATCCGAACGGTCCCGCTTACTTCGAAGCTCTGTCATGTAGCTCATACGCCTGGAAGATAGAGACATTGCTCTGGATACCGGCCGCGATGGCTGGCCGCTTGTCAAACTCTCCATCGACTCTGATAGTGACTCGGAAGGGAAAGGTATCGGCGGCAAGAGTGGCTGCAGGGCGCCTGAACTAGATGATGACGGCTCAATGGCATCCTCGGGTTGGAGGTCCATAGAGTTGCCATCCTCCGTCGATAGAGACACACGGGGAATGTCTTCCAAAGCCGACCTTGGGGACGCAGAAAGGGAGTCTCGTTGCGGGCCTACACCCGATATGATAGAGGCTCTTGGCGACGAAGACATGCGCCGTTGAGAACCTTGTGTGCTGACGCTAAATCTCGACGGTAATGGTGGAATGAACGAAGCCGAACTATCCCTTTGCGAAGAAAGCGTCCCGTTTCTCATCATCATACTGTGTCTCGCAGTCCGCTCCAAGACCTTCTTCTCCGTGAAGGGGAAGTACTCCGTCAAATGTGTCGTGATGAGTTCGCTCGGAGGGCGCTGGCCGAAGAAGTTCCGCAGCTTCTTCAGATTTTGTGGTACTGGACTGCGTCTTTCTGGCTGAGTCGTAGGAGACGAGGGATCGAGTGCCTTCTCGGGATCGTGGACACCGAGACCACTCAATATGCTGATTGAGCTAGCACGTTTCGTGGCCTTTGATGTCTGGCCCATACCGAGAGAGCGACTCTTATTCACCACCTTCCTTAGCGTTAAGCCGTGTTCTCGAGCAGGATTGTCGGGTGATCCATAACAAATGGCACATATCTCCGCCTCCGTTAATGGTTCACCTTGTGTGGGCATATAAGCACTGGAGTCTCACTGTGAAGAGAATTGATATACCTGGTCCATCGCCCTGCCCCCAATCAAGGAATACTCCCCAACCATCTACAATGAGCCCACCTTCGTCGGTTTGAACGTGTTCCGTTGAGCTGTCTGAGTCAGGGCTCCGAGACTTTCCAAACTTCTTCAGCACTTTTTTCGAGCAACTCCACGCCTCCAACACAAGTCGAGGGATCAATAGTACATGAATGCCCTTCCGCTGGTAGTAAGAATTTGACAAGCTTCCTACGCAAATCATCCAAAGATGGCGCATTGGCGTGGGAGGGTGCAGTGGGGTTGAAAGGCCCTCGGCCAACAGTGTAAGGTCCAGCGGGCGGAGAAGGAGTCCCAGTGCCTACGCTATGTTGGGAGACAAACGATTCTGCAATAGGGGAAAGGTTGTAGGGCTGATTTGATGGTGGGGCTTGCAACGCGGAGGCAGTAGCATATGGATGGCTATTCGACGTGGAAGGTCTAGGGGGAAGCTTATAGGGCGAACTGACTGGAGAGTTGTTACCAAGGGAGACATTCCGCCCGTGTGCAGCTTGCACTATCGGCCGTCCAATGACATTCGGACGATTTTGCAAGGGCGAAGTAGACCTAGGTGTCGATTTGCCAGAGCTTCCGGGGCGTGGATCAGCCGGAAGGTGATAACCCATCCAATTAGATGCAGACGACGGAGTGAGCAAGCCTTGATTTTGCCCTTGAGACTGAGGAGCGGGAGGAAGGGCTTGATTGGTGAATCCAGGCGCTTCAGCTTGAGTTGGGGTCCGACGTCCCCCGTTAGATATGTTGGCTAACCGAGGTGGTTGTCGGCCAGGGGGGGGAAGGGGAGGCTGGCCACGAGGAGGAGGTGGGAGAGGCGGTAGATTGGTACGGGAGCCGTTGGAGTGCGAAATGCTCGGAGCGCCATTGCCTCCATTGGGATGATTTGGATGCGGCAAAGGGCGGGGGCCATTGCTAGTATTCGACCTGGCCGAGTCTGGGGGATTTTGTTCGCGAACGAGGCGAGGAAGGTCGTTACGATTGGGATTGTTGCCGAGAATGAGGGGTGCGGGTCGACCACTTCGTCCAGCCGGGCGTTTGTTGGGAGGGGATGAGTCTTGTCCATGCAGCGCAACAGCGTCATTGGTGAACATACGGTTGACCTCTACCATCGGGCTATTGGAAGTTGTCCTCGTCGAAGCCTTTTGTCTGAGAATCTTCACAGCATTAACGATACGTAACCTGTCCCCAATACTCGATACCCCCATCTCCTTCAACGTAACCTGATCCAGTTCAAGTAGAATGTCGCCTCTGATATCATTAGCTTTGAATGTAGCAGCATGGTTGCCGCACTTGATATCGGTGAGCCAGCGAGCGACGTGAGAGTCTGACCATGTTCTTATAAACTCTGCATATGGCACACCAGAGGGAGGATCGAGTGGGGTGGTCATTTGGCCCGAGGTAGGTGTCGCAGGAAATGGTGAAGTTTGGCCTCGAACTGCCGAACCGCCGAAATTGATGAACGAACGCGCAGGAACTGCCTGTTGATTCTGAAAAGATAGAGAGGGAGATGCAGGAGAAGATGGTTTGGATCCTGGTTGAGCGCCATCAAGGTGCAAGTTCCCATTGATAGCCATTGCCGACATAATCTTTCAACCGAAGGCCGAGGTACTCAACGGATAATGATGAGGTTGGGAGAGAACTGGGGTGCAAAATTTACAGAATGATTGTGGTCGTCAATGGGTATCTTTAAGATCGAGGAAAGCGAGGAGATGATGGGAAGACAAAGGGACCTGCCGAGGAGAGAACAAGGGCGTATATGTGACCGAAATGGTGAGCTGGCGCGGTGTACCTTGTTGACAGAAGGACAGCTGAGGCATCCAGCGCGACCCTTTTGGTGTCGGAGACGATGGGCGTTGCTGGTCAAGTTGTTGACTTGCTCGTCGTCGCCGTCGTGCTGCGACGTGATGAAGGCGTGGGAATATCATCTCATCATGTGAAAGTATTGAGCACTAGAGAAGGCGCCTAATGCAACTTAACGAGAATTACGACTGCTTGTTACGGGAAAAATATCGGTATGCTGGACAAGCACCCACGCATCGCTCGCTGTCAGATTTCTTGGTGAATTTGAAGTCTGAACGATCCTTGCGCCTCGCATCAGCTTACCTCCCGCCTGCGCCCATATGATTGCTTACATTGGCTTGCTGTAAGAGCACGCCCTAGATCATCAGATGCCGCTGAGATACAGCATTCCTATTGCCGTCGGATCGACAGGGTTATGATGCTCCTTGGATGCTCTTTGTGCCTTTTGGTAGGCCAGGTATTTTCCCGTCGGCATGCAACATGCGTAACTTTTTTTGTCGCGGTGTCGGTGGCCGTTACCGTACATCGTCAGTCGCTTACCGGGCCAATTTCAAAGAACACCAGAAGCCTGATGGTGCCTCGTGGCTAGATTATCTGGCTTTTTTGTCAATGGGGCATGGAACGCATTAACTTCGCCCACTGAGTGCCCCAACCGGCCGCCTCACTCCGAGTCTGTCTTACGGGATTCGACGGCTGCAACCCCGTTATCAAGGTTTCGCGTTGCAACTGTCCACTAGGCTTCCGTTCGTTTGACTGTTTGGCTTTGCCTGTTGCCGATTGGGCTCTTCTTTACATATATCGGCATCCGAAGCCCTTGTAATCGGCCCAGCTTTCATTACATTCCTTTCCCTCCCTTTCTTCAACCACCACATCTTTCCCCATCACTTCTCTCCCCTTCTCCCCTTCGTTCGGGACAGCGTCTTGAAAAGGTTCCAATATGCGGTGGAAATCCGCTTTTCTAGCGTTGTCTCACATCGCATTCCTCGCCTTTGCCTCGCCGTACAGAGACGAGTTGGTCGACTACAATATCAATGTCAACAGGGATGCTCAATCACCTCTCGAGTACAAGGCGGAACGGCCGAATTCCACATACACTCCTTCACCAGAAAACTGGCGGTCGCTCCCTGTTTACACTATCCTCATGGATAAATTTGCCGACGGCGATCCATCAAACAATGACTTTTTCGGCACTATGTTCGAAAACGACTGGCGGGAAACCCAACTGAGATACGGCGGTGACTTGAGGGGTTTGGAGGCGCGCTTGGATTACTTGCAGGGCATGGGCATCAAGGTCATCTTCATTTCTGGCACTCCCTTCCTGAATTTGCCCTGGCAAGCAGACAGTAAGCTTTTAACCTCGTGCCCTACATGCATCTTTGACCGCTGCGCTTTAGGTTACTCTCCTTTGGACTTTACCGTCCTAGACCCTCACTGGGGCACCATTAGTGAATGGCGAAGGGTTATCGATCAAATACATGCGCGCGGCATGTATGTTATGGCCGATTTTACAGTTGGCACCATGGGTGATCTGCTGGGGTTTGAAGGGTAATTATAGACTATCATCGACATGTCACATCATTGACCTCTCATCATCTTTTTACAGGTTTCTGAATGCCAGCACTCCTTTCGACCTGAATGAATACCCGACTGTATGGAAGAACCCTCGTTACACGCCTTGGAATTTCTCCGAATATCAGGATTTCGAAGTAGGGCCTTTGGTGACCTGTTTCTAACAAACTGACCGCGTTGTAGATTGGGAACCAGCGGGACCCTCAATGCGTGCTTCCCCATTTCTGGCAAGATGATGGCACTGTCGTTGATATCGAAACGAATGGATGCTTAGATTCGGACTTCGATCAATATGGAGACATGGAGGCTTTTGGTGTCCATCCAGATTGGCAACGGCAGCTCGCGAAGTTTGCTTCAGTGCAAGATCGACTTAGAGAATGGAAGCCAGAAGTGATGGCCAAGCTCAAAGTGTTCTCGTGCATGGCAATCAAGACCCTTGACATTGACGCCATCCGTATCGACAAAGCGACGCAGGTCACTGTCGACGCATTAGCGGAATGGGCGTCTAGCGCCCGGGCGTGTGCGGCAGAGTTGGGTAAGAAGAATTTCTTCATACCAGGCGAAGTTACTGGTGGCGACCGATTTGGCTCCCTCTACCTGTAAGAGTGCTCTCTCTTGTTAAGCGTGCTACTTGTGCTAAGTAATAACTTTTAGTGGTCGTGGACGAACACCAACGCAACTACCACCACCAGGCTTCCTGGCCGCCGCAAATGTCACGCAGGATATGAATCAGTTCTTCCTTCGTCCCCATCCTAAGAACGCGCTGGACTCGGTAGCTTTCCATTATTCCATCTATCGTGCATTAACCCGTTTCCTCGGCATGGATGGTAACCTCCAAGTCGCATACGATGTCGACGTCAATTTCGTCACTGCTTGGAATCAGATGTTCGTAAACAACGATTTCCTCAACCCTTCTACTGGGCAAATCGACCCTCGACACATGTTCGGCACTAGTAACTTCGATGTTTTCCGGTGGCCCAGTCTGGTGAATGGCACTCAGAAGAGCGTATTGGGGACCTTTATCACTACTTTGGTGATGCCCGGTATTCCATTAGTGCGTCTCCTTCATGTACAGATAGCATACGATCTCTGATTTACGTCTAGCTTTACTATGGCGAAGAGCAAAACTTCTACCTGTATGACTCGGGCGCCAGTAACTATCTATATGGGTAGGCCGCATTGCCTCATCTGCAGCATCACACTCACCATTGTTTTACTAGGCGCCAAGCCATGACCAGTAACCTTGCATGGCAACGCCACGGTTGCTACAACCCTCGGATCCGAACAGTACTTCAACTTCCCGCTCGACAAGTCTTTGATCGGATGTTACGACGGCTGGAATTCACTTGACCATTTCGACCCTACGGCTGATGCTCGCCGCACCTTCACACAGTTCCATCATCTCCGACAAGTATACGGAGCATTGCAGGATGGGTTTAACCTAGTCCAACGTGGAAATTGGACCTACCTGATTGAACGAGAGGGATCCAATCATACGGCCACGGAAATGGGGCTCTGGTCAGTCTCAAGGGCTGGGATCGCTGGCGTTCAGTCCCTCGGCGGCCAGTTTTCAAGATCAGGTCTGGCTACTCTATACGAACGAGAACAAGACGATGGATTACGATTTCCCCTGTAAAGAGAGCTTGTGGATATCCTCACCTTATGAATCTGGCACCACCGTCAAGAACTTGTTTGCTCCATACGAGTCGTATACGCTGGAAGACTCCTTGACTTCGTTCCACAATGACAGTCAAGCCCCCTGGCAGGGATGTTTGCCGCATTTGACAATGGAGCCATACGCCTTCAAAGTCCTCGTACCCGAGAACATTTGGACAGCGCCACTCCCTCAGCTAACCAAGTTTGTCCCGGGACACGACCATCGCATCTTGGTTACCAAGGACCAGGCAAACGCGACGACTATCGATATCAGCCTGGAGTTCAGTGTCGAGATGAACTGTGACAGCGTACAGCAGAACATGTCGTTCAATATGTCGTCATCCGGCAAGGGAGGCACACCTCACTTAGTGGACAGCTCCATCAAATGTGCTAAGATGCAAGGAGAACGGCCCAAGATTCCCGGTTTGCCATCCTCAGCATGGGCATTCACCGCTACGTTGGAGAACGTTCCAGATGGTGTCCTCACCATCAATTTGGACAACCCCGCGGTACAGGGTGGCAATCAAACCACTGGGGTAAGTAATGTTTCTCGTATGCCTGGGCGTTACTCATGCATGCATCATTCAGGCTATCGACCATTTGGTGTTGAGGAAAGGTCTGGCCGATAACGTCGTCGTATTTCCTCGGAACGAATATGACCGCTCGTCGTTCTCTCTCTCCGATGGGAAATACGTATTCGAGCACAAGGCGTTTGGAGCTGACATGTTCAGGTACTCGTGGAATTTTGGGAAGAATTGGACAACCTGGGCAGAATGGGAAGACAAGACTACTATCGATCAAGGGGTCTTCCAGAATGCGGATAATTGGTGGTCGGGTGCACACATTGTTGTTCAATGTAAGGTCGTTTCTTTCTAGTGACAGTGGTTGCTGACCTTATGGTCACTAGATTGGAGCCGTGCAACGCTTTCGACTGCCGCTGTTGTCCATGCCGACGTTGGATATTCTGGCTACGACCGACGCGTCCCTCAGCTTTTAGCTCGCGGTCCCTTCAACAACTGGGGTTTCGACAAGGGCATTCCTGCCGAGATGATACAAAACAGCGATGGCAAGTGGGAACTGGAAATCATGGCCAGCTGGCCGACTTATGTTCAGCTGAATGTCTGGGGCTACGACGATTACTACTACGGTGACACTGACGGAGACGGCATTCTGGACCGCTTGCCCCCTAATACTGCGGCGCCTAACTATCTCAATATGTCTGCCCCTCCGAGTCCTCACCTTGCGTGGTCGCTGTTGGTTGACGATGCCACTATGACTTGGACGCTCAAGCCTCGTGGTCAAGCCTCTGTCGGTGCCATCATGTATGCGCTGCTTCTCTCCACCCCGCTTTTCACCGGTACGCTGGCTGTGGTCTTGTTCATGTGGACGTTCTACGGAGTCAAGTACAATCAATTTGGTGTCAAAGCTAAAAGCCAACACTCCAATTACTTGCCTATTTTCGGTGCCTTCGGAAACAAGTCCACTACCGATTTTAAGGACGCAACACCCTTCTCTGAGAAGTTCTTTGGCCACAAGCAAAACACGGACATCATCGGATGGCCTGAGGACAAAACCAAGCGCCGTAAAGTGCTCATCGCGACACTCGAATACGAGATCATCGACTGGAAGTTGAAAGTCAAAATCGGTGGCTTGGGTGTGATGTCGAGTTTGATGGGCAAGGCTATGACGGATGTAGACCTCGTTTGGGTCATTCCCAAAGTCAAGGATCTCGATTATCCCTCTGGCGAACCTGCAGAACCTATCGAGGTCACTATCTTCGGTGAACCCTATCTGATAGAGGTAGAAACTCACGTCCTCGATAACATCACCTATGTCATCCTCGACTCTCCAGTTTTCCGTGCTCAGACTAAATCAGACCCTTACCCTGCTCGTATGGATGACCTCAGTTCTGCGATCTTCTATTCTACTTGGAATCAAGCCATCGCAGCAACCATCCAGCGTCAGCCTACGGTCGATATCTATCACATCAACGACTACCATGGCGCCTTGGCTCCCATTTACCTCCTGCCAAAAGTGATCCCAGTGTGCCTGTCCCTGCACAACGCCGAATTTCAGGGATTGTGGCCTCTCCGAACCAAGGAGGAAATGAAAGAGGTTTGTTCGGCGTTCAATATCAGCAAAGAGCACTGCACCAAATATGTCCAATTCGGAAACACGTTCAACTTGCTACATGCTGCCGCGTCCTTCATCAGCACACATCAGAAGAGTATAGGCGTTGCTGGTGTCTCTGACAAGTACGGAAAGCGAAGTTGGGCGAGATATCCTGCGCTGTGGACCCTGAAGCACGTGGATTCCTTGCCAAATCCCGATCCTACAGATATCGCAGCCCTGGATGAAATACCAATCAAAGCGCGCGATGTCCAGATAGATGCTGAGGCTGAAGCGGCCCGACCGGAGCTGAAGCGGCAGGCGCAGGAATGGGCGGGCATCAAGCAAGATCCTAACTCTGATCTCTTCGTCTTCGTCGGTCGCTGGTCCAAACAAAAGGGTGTCGATCTTATAGCTGATGTTATGCCTTCATTGTGAGTTAAATGAGTGCTATCTTGAGATCGTTCAGTAAAATCATTCAAAATCTAGGCTGGAGAAACGACCGTCAATCCAATTGATTGCCGTTGGGCCCGTCATCGATCTTTACGGTCGGTTTGCTGCTGAAAAACTCGCCAGACTGATGGAAATGTACCCGGAACGAGTATACTCCAAGCCAGAGTTCACAGCGCTTCCCCCGTATCTTTTCAGTGGCGCGGATTTTGCTTTGATTCCTTCCAGAGATGAACCCTTCGGTCTGGTCGCTGTTGAATTCGGTCGTAAAGGTGCTCTCGGTGTCGGAAGTAGACTTGGTGGTTTAGGCCTCATGCCTGGCTGGGTAATTACTTTGTCTTTTTCTTATGACTTTACTGACGTTCGTTGTCCCTAGTGGTATCCGGTTGAGTCGAGCGCAACAGCCCACATGTTGTCACAGCTTACGAAGACGATCAAAATGGCCCTGAAGTCGACGGAAGAGGAACGTGCCATCCTTCGTGCACGGTCAGCCGTCCAACGATTCCCCGTCGTCGAGTGGCGTCAGAGAATGGAAGACTTCCACAAGCGTAGCATCACCATGAGTCGCAACATCGCCGGACCAAACGCTTGGCGAGAGTCTGATTGTGAAGATCAGAATGCATTCGCCGCCAATAACAACTCGGATGATTGGAGTTCCATCAACCCGCCACCTTCGCATCAGGACTGGGACGCTCAAAGCACTGCCGAGAGTCGGGTAAACACTCCAGGCTCTCCAGGGCAATGGAGTCAAGATAACCTATCTCAGGCCGACCACCTGATGGCTCCCCCTCTTCTCGCCAATGGATCTAGGAAAGGCTCATTTGAGACCGATACGTCTAACGAGGATTATTTTTCGCATTCCCGAGCGGCAAGTTCTGCCAACGAGACTCCGCAGGCATACGAAGACTTTTTGGAGAGAGCTAATCGCGCTATCGCTCGTGAACAGAATGGCGTTCCAGATCCATTCGTTGACGCCACTCTTATGCCCAATCGACCTTTTGGCGCACATTCTCGTGCTCATTCTTCTGAATCCATTGCATCTATCGTAGATGAGAAGTCCAACTCTCCTTTGAACAAAGCCATAGCCTCGGTAAATTTCCAGCCAAACTCCCATGTCTTCTCTCTAATAATCTAGTTTAGTTCACTGACGCAGACGGCGGTGTTGCCACTAAATTCGTGCAAAAGCTACAAGCCTTAAACGCAAAGAATTCTGAGCACGAACTATCCATCGAGAAATTCCTTGTCAAGAGTGAAGAAGCGTTTTTTGGAAGGGTGCGCAAGGAGAAGCTTTCAAGTGCAGCCAGCATCATCTCGCATCGCGATTCTGTTGTCGGGACTATGACATCATCATACTACGGTCGCCCTGATTGTAAGTACCAAAGAGCATCCAGAAGGTTACCCACAACTCATGGCACCACAGCACCTAATACGCCAGGCTTTCCTAGTTCGTCTGACTTCGCTACCCCGCCTTTCAGCCATCCTCCGGATGTAGTCGTTATGACAAGATTGCAAATCCTCATGGCGAGAGAAGTTGCGGGATGGCCACTCTACACCATCATCATTGCTCTTGGCCAAGTAAGTAATAAGAGTGTTGCGAGTCGCCGATGTGCTCACCACCTCCCCATACAGATGTTAAGCGCCACAAGTTTCCAAATCACCTTGTTATCTGGTCGAAACTGGCAAGACGATGTCCAACTTTACGTCTTGGGTGGTGTCTTTCTAGCTGCATCAGCCGTTTGGTATCCCCTTTTCCGTCTTAAACCTTCAGTTTATGTCCTATCGGCTCCCTGGGTATTTTTCGGTATTGCGTTCTTTTTGATTGGTCTTCCCTCTGTCGCTTCTGCCCTTGCACCTGCCCACTATGCGCTTTCGAACGTTGCAACGTGGTCCTATGCCGTTGCATCTGCCGCGGCCTTCCTTTTCTTCGGCCTCAACTTTGGAGAGGAAGCGGTACGTGCCGACATTTCTCCCTGCACCGATACGTTATGCTGATCGTCATCAAAAGGGTGCCGCCACGGAAGTCTGGACCCTTCGCGCCTGTGTCGTTCAAGGCTCTCAGCAAATCTGGGTCACCGCATTGTGGTATTGGGGCAATACTCTGAACGGTACTAAGGATGATGTGTTGCCGCCGTGGTGGATCGTATTGATTGTGTGGCCATTGGCCATCATGAGCTTCGCCTTTGCGTATCTCATGCTCTACGGGCTTCCAGGTTCGTCAGAAAGACTTAAAGTCTACGTTTCGCTAATTCAAGAGTTTGTAGAATACTACCGGCAAACACCACCAAAGGTTCCACACTTCTTGAAGACACTTTTCAGGCGAAAGCTGGTGTTGTGGTTCTTGGCATCGGAACTGTTACGCGACTATTGGCTGAGTGGGGTATGTGCCATTACTGAAAGTTTATCGCTTGCGCTAACATTTGAATAGCCTTACGGCCGCAATTGGAGTTTTCTTTGGGCTGTTCCGATACCTAAATGGCAGATTCTATTACTCGTCATCGTCTTCTTCATCGGAGTTTGGGGAGCATTGATGTTGGTGCTTACACACTTCAGCAAAACACACACGTGGTTACTTCCAGTATTCGCTGTTGGACTCGGAGCACCAAGGTGGTGCCAGGTAGGGTTCTTGAAATGTTGTCAATTGTTGTTGTGTTGATCTGAATCCCTAGATGCTCTGGGGAACCTCTTCCCTTGCCCTATACATTCCATGGGCTGGTAGTGGCGGCCCATATCTTGGTGTATCACTTTGGCTTTGGCTGGGTGTCTTGGACGCCATTCAGGGCGTCGGACTCGGCATGATTCTTCTCCAGGTATGTTTATATGTATGTCCTTTCAATATAACATACTAAGCTCTCTTAGACACTATCACGGTTACACGTTTGCGCAACTCTGGCATTCTCACAAATCATTGGCTCCATTTGTGTCATGGTTGCCAGAGCCACTGCTCCGAATCGAATAGGTCCAGGCAGCGTATTCCCTGACGCGGCCAAATGGGACTTCGAGGATGGTCTCAAGGGTTCGTCTCGTGCGCTAAAATTTAGCCTTGACTGACGTTGATTTGGATGTAGGGAGTCCCATGGCAGCGCCTCTGTTTTGGCTGGCATTGGCATCACAATTGATCATCGTTCTTGGTTACTTCTGGTTCTATAGAAAAGAACAATTAGGTATGTGTGTCCCACTGAGTACACGATTGACTGTATCTAATGATTTGCTCCCAGCTCGCCCATAATACACGCTCGTTATGCATATTCACGTACCTTACATACGCATGCGCTTTGTGGATTGCTGTCGCTCGTTACGCGGACATTCGGACACTGTATTCACATTATCATTATTGTAGAAAAGAGCTATCGCTCGACGGCTTATATTATATATACCATACATAAGTAGATAAGCTAGGACTTTCAATGCTTCAGACATATTGCATCTTTCTTGTCGTTGTTCTAACTTTGCCTCATAAGAATTGATTCGTGTAAGCATAAAAAACATGATTGAGTGGGGATTGTGGAAGTTTGCACTAATACCAAATTACATGTGACGAATATGAGATATGCATCTAAGAAGCGGACGCCTTAGGCGGCGTCAAACCAGTACCATATGAGATGTAAGCTAACATTGACCTGAACCGTAAACTAATCGACCTCAGAAGCCACCCATACCACCCATGCCTCCCATCCCACCCATACCTGGCATACCACCAGCAGGCTTGTCGTCTTCCGGAGCATCAACGACACAGCACTCACTAGTGGTGAGAAGGCTGGCAACACCGGAGGCATCGACCAACGCCGTGCGTACAACCTTCAGAGGGTCGACGATACCAGCTTTGATCATGTCAACATATTCGCC
Source organism: Pleurotus eryngii var. eryngii (assembly GCA_029467805.1). Lineage (NCBI taxonomy): Eukaryota > Fungi > Basidiomycota > Agaricomycetes > Agaricales > Pleurotaceae > Pleurotus > Pleurotus eryngii. The sequence goes on from SZVJ01000012.1 coordinate 3,922,171, forward strand.
CTTCGCAGCATCGTATCCCCAAGTGAACTTGTCCTCAGTGCCATACTGAGATAGGAGAGTGCCGACGATGACAGAGGACTCCTCGCCAGCGTTCTTGAGGATAGTACGAGCAGGGTTGGTAAGGGCACGACGGATGATGCCGACGCCGAGTTCTTGGTCAAAGTTGGCGGTGGGGATGACTTCAGCGTTCGGTGATGTCGGCGACGACGTCGATGTGCTTCCCGGGGAGTTGGTGGCGAGCATTAAACTGGCTTTGAGGAGAGCAACACCACCACCGGGTAGAATACCCTCCTCAACGGCGGCACGGGTGGCATTCAACGCGTCGTCGTAGCGGTCCTTCTTCTCACCAACCTCAACTTCGCTTGCGCCGCCAACCTTGATGACGGCGACACCGCCGCTGAGCTTGGCGAGACGTTCTTGCAACTTAGTGCGGTCGTAGTCGGAAGTGGTGGTGTCAGCGATGACAGCACGGATTTGTTCGCAACGGGCTTGGATAGCGTCCTTGGAACCTTCACCGTTGAGGACGATGGTGTCGTCCTTGGTGATCGTGATAGAGCCAGTGGAGCCAAGGAGGTCGGAAGTGGCACGCTCGAGCTTGATGTCGAGCTCGTCGGTGAACACAGTACCGCCGGTGAGGATAGCGAGATCGCCGAGGATAGACTTGCGGTTGTCGCCGAAGCCGGGAGCTTTCACGGCAGCAACCTGGAGTTGTCCACGGAGCTTGTTGAGGATGCAGGCGGCAAGAGCTTCGCCATCAATGTCTTCGGCGATGATGACAAGAGGTCGTCGAGCCTGGGCAGCTGCCTCAAGGGAAGGGAGAATATCCTGGAGAACGGATATCTTCTTTTCACTGAGAAGGATGAGAGGCTTTTCGAATTCGACTTTTTGTGTCTTGACATCGGTGATGAAGTAGGGGGAGATGAATCCACGGTCGAAGCGCATGCCCTCGGTGATCTCAATCTCGTCGTCGATGGTGCGTCCCTCCTTCACCGTGATGACACCCTCCTTTCCGACTTTCTCCATAGCCTGGGCTATCAAGTTGCCGACGTGGGTATCACCATTGGCCGAAATGGTCGCGACTTGGGCAATCTCAGCAGTTGTCGTAATGGTTTTGGCATTAGCAGACAAGAACTGGACGACCTTGTCGACGGCAGCCTGCGAACCTCGACGGAGGTCCATGGGATTGCAGCCGGCCGCAACATTTTTTACACCCTCCGAGTAGATGGCACGAGCAAGGACCGTGGCTGTTGTTGTTCCGTCACCGGCAACTTCGTTCGTTTTTTGGGCAACGTCTTGTACAAGTCTAGAACCATGTCGTTAGTTACCGTGTATATAGCTCCCAGTGAGACAGACATACCGAGCGCCAAGGTTTTCGAACTTGTCCTTGAGAGAAATGGACTTTGCAACCGTAACACCGTCTGCAAGACGCGTTAGAAGACGAAACGGCGCGTAATACCCATGCGTACATACCCTTGGTAATTTTGGGTCCGCCAAATGACTGTTCAATTATCACATTACGACCTACACGACAGTGTCAGAGGCACTGAAAAAGACAATGAGAATAACTGCAGCTACCTTTTGGACCAAGCGTCACACTGACAGCGTTGGCCAAAACATCCACACCCTTCAGAATGGATGCCCTGCCCTCATTGGAGAACTTAATTTCCTTGTGGGCACCGCGAGCCAGTATGGGCTTTGCGGCTTTTGCAGCAGCACGACGAACGGCGCGCGAAGAGGAGGTCGACAAGTGGTGCATTTTTTGGCAAAGGGAATAATACGGAGGAGGAAGAGAACAAGTGAGAAACAGAAAGTTTTGCAGAACCCTGCCGAAAGTTCGACGCTAAAAAGTCCAAACGGCAATACCCTCTAAGTATAATATAGCCAAATAGAAGGGCGTCTGTTTCAGTGCCTCGTTGCCGGTCGTCACGGCATCGGACCGACTCACACTCACATATTCAGCAACGTGAAGGGCCACTCGGACGGAGAATTTAGATTTCTTGATGATACTAGGGATTGCTGTCAAGCATATTTTCAGCGACTACCATGGGCCTGCACACAGACTTCAAATACTTAACAGCGCGTGGTTGCGGCAGAATGCACTTCCTATATCTTTGCAGACACCTTTGGCTTTGCGCGCCAGAGCAGCACGTGGCCATGTAGCGCTGAGGATTCGATCGGTTCCCGCCGATCGTTCCTTCTTGATATGAACGTTTGACTGTTCCAATCACCGTGGGTCGCCGGCTATCTTTGAATGGAGCCCTGGTCCTCGAGAGGAACATTAGAAGAACATGGCGCATATGTGAAACCATTGTGGGTGTGCACCATGTGGACCGATTCACCTCTTCCGTTTGCTCATATATTTCTCCACAGAACTTGAAGAGCTATATGGGCCTCACTCTCTATAATTGGACTGTCAACCATGCTTCACCGCCGGAATCCAACTAGCCCTCTCGCTATCTTTGATGTCTCGCCCCTCATATGTTGCGCCATAAGTCATTTGCTGACGAACGTGCCCAGCACCGATTCCATAAAGCCTCGAGGTGACTTGAGAAGACGCGAGAGTGACCGACATGCAGTATGCGAAATCTTCTCCCCGTATTCATCGCCCTTGTTGTTAGTTCCCATGCTACACTCTTACTCGATCGCAACTTAGCCTATCGCTCACCGTTCATCGACCACCCAGAAGTAGGCGCAAATACAATCCTCTCTGACAATATTATGAAACCTTTACACAGCACGGCCTTGTCATTAAATCGATTCATACTCGACATGTACAGCACTCCACGCGTCAGATTATAGATGCGACCCCGTTCAAGGATGAGCACTACCCAAATTTCTTTGTGAGTGACTTCAGCGGCGCAAGTAGCCCATACAACGTCGTTTCCAATGAGGCTAATACCTATGATACAGAATCCTTTCGTTTGGAACGATGGTTTGATTTTCACTCATTCAGGTTTTTACACTCCATTCTCTTCACCACATTGTCATAACTAATTGAGACTCTAGTTGCCAGCGTACATGATCTATCCTCCCTTAATAGTACCATTCTGACCCAGTTTTCAGGGCGATCCATTCGATACTAGTGTACTCCTCTGGACTCGCGCTGTCCCCGCTTCAAGCGCAGGTGCCTTTCCCGACCAAAGCGTACCCGTCTGCGTCTCGTTCAAATTTTCCATGTCCAATACCCTGAGCCCAGTAGTCGACTTGGGAGAAGCGTTTACATCCTATGACGTCGACTTCACTGTTAAGGTAGAAGCGACGGGTTTACAACCCGATACAAAATACTTCTTCCAGTTCTCCCACTGCACCAATGCAGAAAGTATCAGTCCAGTCGGAGCAACCATGACGTTTGCAAGCCCGGATGGTAGGTGTTGCTACACATTGGGGTGTATTTACGTAGCCTGATCTTCGTCATTTGTTAGCTCCGGCGGACCAAGTGAATGGTGGAAAACCTCTGACTTTTGCTGTGTTCTCCCGCTCTCAGTTCCAAGCTGGTCGATTTCTCACTCATGCTCAACTATTGCGTTTTACTAATCGGTGTCTGTGATATTTCAATGCATATGGCTTTGCCGCCCAGGACACCACCGCAGGTGTATTTGTTCACTTGGGAGACTACGTATGTTTATGCCACTACTCGTTCAAATGTAATGTGACTGAATCAATTCCCTAGATTTACGAATCGATAGGGAGTGGGTAGGTGTTACGCAGCGTATATGGAGAATCATTAATGATGACGTTGTTGACTGTGTGGTTGCCATTGGCCGAGCAGTTCTCGCTAGACAGCTTGCCACGATCCATGATTATCGGCAGCGCTTCCAGCAATATCGAACGGATGTCAACTTGTCACTGGCACATCAATCCGCACCATGGATCACCACTTGGATCAGAGACAAACTCGTTTACATCGATCGGTTTTTCTCATCTGTTTTGTTTTCGTCTCTTTAGGACGACCATGAGGTGGCGAACAACGCATGGAAAGCCGAGACCTCCGATTCAAACGACACCGCGGCTGGATGCTCCTTCTCACCTTCGGGAGCCTGCTTCACCGTCAGAAAACTAGCTGCTATCAGAAGTGGCTCCCCGTTCGTCAGATTGATACCCATAATCTACCGCGTATATGGAGAAACTTCCAGGTTGGCAAACTGTTGGTGAGTTTGCGCTAGTCTGCATGGAAAATAAGGATTGGTTGATCGACGGAGGGGCGAAGGATTTGTCGATTCTTGATACTTGTGAGTAGGTCATTGTTGTTGTTGGAGCCATATTCAAATCTCCTTGCAGGTCAACATGATCGAGATATTACGGATGTGAGCCCAACGAGCGCTCAACACTTGGATGCTACTAGTGATTATTTCCCCTTCAGCTAACCTACAACAGAGGTGCTCATTTCGTTCGCTGATACACGATTCATATACTAACCACATGTCTATAGTTCGTGAGTCAACCTGGTGTTTGCTTTCTAGACGTTTCCCCAGTTGAACGTTCGATACAGTAGTGGCCACTGTGGTCGATCAGCCTAATCGCTCCATCATGGGATTCACTCAAGAAGAATGTCAGTACGTGCTACTCAGATGAAGGAAGGCACTCGACGTGTTTCTTTAACAGGGTTCACCAATACACTATCTGAATCAAAGCGCCGCGAGGCCGTATGGCGAGTTGTAGGGTGAGTGCCTTCGTCATCCCAGACCAATTTCCTACTTGTGACTTAACAATTGTAGTCAGCAAGTAGTTTTCAGCCAACTCAACTGTTCGAGTTGTGAGTAACGAAATTCCGCGTCCCGCTACCCCGCTGAGCACCATCGATACCGTCCGCTTCAACACGGTAAGCGCCGAGTAGCATGAAGCGACATTACCTGTCTTTGACTATTCTTACGACGCTTGGGACGGGTACCGTGTCAATCGAGCCAGAATCTTGGATCACCTCTACAACAATGAAATCAACAATACTGTTATTTTGGCTGGCGATAGTCATGCGAACCGGGTGTTAGACCTCGCTCGTGAGTTTGGTATCTCTTTCAAAACTCCATTTTGACACCTACTTTAGGTCCCGACGACACAACAACGTGGGTGTGGAATTAGGATTATCCCTGTGTACATCGTGCCTAACGTCGCTCTTCAGGTATAACCAGATCACCGGAGATGGTGCTATAGGCGTCGAATTTGCTGGAACAGTGGTGACTTCTACTTCCTCGCTTAGAGCTAACATCGCACCCGCTGCTGCTGATGTGATTTCGCGTCAATTTGGTTGATATCAATCCGGACTTGCAATGGAGTGAAGGGTCGTTCCGTGACTTCTTAACCCTCACCATTGACCCTCAATGGCTCAATTACTATGCGATGAGAAATATCAGTACGTGCACGAGTCGAGCTATCCACCAAGTATATGGCTTACCCATTCACAGCCTTCCCTAATACTGATGGTTTTGCTTCTGCTGAATTCCCCGTGAAAATGGTACATGAAAGACTTTTTGAAATGAACCTTCACTGAGGCTATGGGTGTAGGCGAGAACAAGTTACACCGTCCCGTGGTAGGGGGTAAAGTGAATGCAGGGGCATTGAAAGTGACAGTGCCATAATAATAAGTAGTGTAAAAGGAGCCATGGAGAACCAACTAATGTATATATGCCCTATCTTCCACGATTTCCGTAAAGTTGGAACTAGCAAGCTCGAGTTCGGAGCCCCTGAATTACCCCCCTTGCTTCTCTGAGCGTGTTTGAGCGAAGCGCCCATCTCACCTTGATCTACAACTCATTCCAACTCAGAATGCTCTCTGGCCTGGGGGACTATGGCAGCGGCAGTGAAAGCGAAGATGAACGTGCACCACTTCCCGCACCTGTGAAGCCAAAGACCAACGGAAAACCTGCGGCAAAATCCTCATCTCTGGCATTACCTCCTCCATCGGCGGACAAGGCGTCTGCGCCCAAAGCAAAGAAGCCGAAGAAGATTGCAATCGGCCTACCTTCACTGCCCAGTCTGACGCAAGACGACGACAACGATGATTTGAAGGACGATAGGCCCCCAGCCAAGAAACCTCGGCTGGAATCTGGAGCTGGAGTGTCTTCCCTGTTGTCGATGCTGCCAACTCCGAAGCGCAAAGTTCCTGTAGCTGCTGTACCGGAAAGGGTACTTGGAGGGGGCAGAGGTCCAGGTCTGGTCTTCAACACCGCACCAACACCCGCTCTGCTTCCTACGTCTAAAGAACCTGAAGACGAAGAACAAGACAACGCGCCCGAGCTCGAGGTGACACCCTCGGAGGATGCTACTTCATCGACGCCCGTCTCGTTTATGCCCGTGTCTATTTCGAAACGAAGACCAAATATTTCGGTGGAGGAGGAAGGGAGACGACCCACTGCTCCGTCGAGACCGAATGCTGCACCAGCTATAGATTTCTTTGGTTTAGGTTCGTGATTCTATCAGTCTAGACAGCTACAGAGCTCAATGTTTGTCAATTAGGTGCCACCTCTTCATCGGCGAAGGTGACTGCAGCTGCTGCCAGTTCATCATCCCACGTCTCGATCACCTCTGCACCTGAAGTCGTAGAATTCAAACCGCCTACTCCTACGCCTCAGGATCCATATCCTGGGTACTACCTTCTCCCATCAGGAGCGTGGGCCGCTTATGAACCCGAATACTACAATGTCTTCCTCAAGAAATGGAAAAAGGAATATGATGACCAAGTCCGAGCTCTTGAGAAAGGCGCTATCAAGGGGTTCGAGGGGTCCGAAGAAAGTGCGGAAGAGGTGAACATGGTGAAGGAGATGGAGAAAGTGAGAAGGGAAATACAGGAGAGAGAATCACGCAAGGCTGTTACCACGGATGCTACGGGCGAACCTGCGAAACCCAGGATGAATATCGATGTGAGTTGGAGATACATACTCATCGTTGGCTGTAGGACGTTACTAATCTTTTCGTTAGCCTGCCAAGCAGAGCGGTCGCGCGAAATCTCGTCATCAATTGTCCTCGCTACTTACAGATGCCTATCAAAACCGCGCAGCCCTCGAGGAGAAGATTGCCGAAGGAAGGCGGAATCGCAAAGAAGCTGGTAACAAATACGGTGAGTTCATATTACAGTACATACCATTGATCTCTCGTTTATCGCTCAACTCACAGGATTCTGAACTCGTAATTCAACTCTGCCATGGGAATATGCGCTGTTAAACACATTCCGCCGTCCCAGTCATACCCACTACACCATCTTGGTTTACACACCATACCTTCGCCGTATTCGCGTTCTCCCAGCTTCCGGCGAGAGTTAGTTCACTGTTAACGAACAAAGGATTTTGCGCGCGATACGCAAGAGATTTTAGTTGTTCATCCTTCTTCCCGTCGAATACAAGCGATTCAAGAAGCATCAGCGCTGTGAGGGGTCCGTGGACAAGACGTTCTGACAACCGTCGCGTTTACTAGAAGATGATGGGTGATTTAAGCAGTCCTGCGTACCTGGATAGCCTTCTTCACTTCGAGCGTACTCTTTATCTAGATGTATGTGGTGGCCATTGAACGTCAGAGCAGAGAAGCGAAAGAGTGTCGTGGGTGTTGGAGTATATGAGAACGAGAAGTCATGCGGCGATACTGGCGCGTCCTTCACTGGAAATATGGATGAGAAGGAAAGCCACTTGAAAGATTGATGTAAACGGAGCACCTTTCCTGGGTGTGAGCGCGCCGCCACTTCTGCTTCCCGCTGCAATGGGGAGATAGACATGAACCCGCTCCTCTTCGACGCTGTTCTCCGTTTCTTCGTCCATCCTCACAGTGATCTTTTGAGTGACAAAGAGCATTGGTGATCCCTTCTCGAATCCCTTTTTCTCGATGGACCCTACTGTGGACGTCGCGGTCGCTGCCCGACCAATGACCAATGGCTTCTCCGTGTTCCAAGTGATCTTCCCTCCAGCCCACATCCTCCGCGTGAACGGCTCGGGCGGGCAGAATTCTGCGTCGGTTCCATCTTTGCGCAGATTGGGCTCGGCGTTGCGGGGGTGGAAGAAAGCTAGGTGGTGTCCGTAGCCCAGTGGTGCACCGTCTTTAGGCTCAGTCCACTGACGCTTTGTGCCATCGCGGGTCGGTAAAGTGATGTACAGGTCTGAGACGCGCTCCCTTTGGAATGTGTCTCGCATAACTAGGTGCTTGGGGGACGCTATCCATTCGTCGAGGGCCGCATCGCTGCTGAATTGGCGACGCGACGAACGAAGCAGTGGCGAGCACCGAGAGGCTTTGACCGATAGCATACCCGGCGTGCGATACATTACTGGTGTTACTGGAACAGTTTACAGCTGACAAATTCTAAATTCCCAAGTCAAAGCTATGAACAAACCGACTACATAATCTATAAATCTACCCATTGGACTACTTCTGATGCCTGCTGGGTGGCCCGTCGAAGTCTGCTACATACACGCCATGTGGGCTGAGCAGTGTGCCCAATCCCTGGTGGACCTCCACCTGGTATTCTTCAAAAGGAAACGGTTCTCCATCTACAGATAATGCACCATTGGGTGTCAGAGGCTTCACGCGATACGCATGTGCTTTGAAGTACTTGAGCTACATGCCCGATATCGTTAGGAGAAGCAAGGTGGAACTGTACGAAACCATGCGTACCTTTGGACTCCAAAACGCTTCACCTCGCGGAGCACCCTCCATTTCCTTCAAAACATCACTGCGTGATGACTGAGATACAATCAGTAATTAAGCAACGTTCCTCGAACAGACACTCACCAATGGCTGAATGGTGATATCTATGAGGCCATCATCAGGAAGGGACACAGGAAATGCCATGAAGTCTCTGGAATTCAAAGTCAATCAATGCGCGTCTCTGCGATGCGAAGGAATTACTGTATACTTACCGCCCAACATACGGCCCTTTTCCAGCGTAGACGTAAAGTAAAGGCTCATCGATGACCGTCCACCCATCCTTGTCTTCGGGCAAGAACTTCAAGGGTGGCAAAGAGGAAGACGAGGAGGCATTTGTACTGCAGGAAGCATTACTCTGAGTATGCCGTCGAGCCTGAAGTGCTTCGAGCATCTTTGTCTTGTCCTGCTCTGCTATTTTGACGGAGAGTTGGATAGGACATGGCTTGAACCTCAGGACTGATGCATTCTCAGCCGTGAACTTGTACCAGCAGTGAAAGCAAATACCTCCGCGAATCAATCCATACATGAACCGCGTCTCGCCCATCCACCGTAAGTGGTCAGTACCAATGTCCAGGTCCGCCATTAAACCAAGTGCTTGCGACATGAATGAAATTGAGCGTTTCTTATTCTGTACGAGAGAGAACAAGTCGACTTTCATAGGAGTCCCTACATGGTCATGTAATTAACTTTAGCGAGATTAATTGTGAAGACGACTGCGAACCTTTGACCACGTTCAAAGCAGCTTCGGCAACATCAAAGCCAGCCTCTAAGCCAAGCAGATTGAGAGACAGCCCATTCCCAGAGCCGGTGGGTATTGGGGCTATGGGAATGGCAAGGGCTCTGACGGGATGTTCGTGATGCCCAAAACCGTTGATCACTGAAGCGGAGAACATCCTCAGAAAGCCGCATGGTACAACACCGTTAATACACCAACCTTCATGGACAAGTCCGTCGCCGGAGACCGTCACTATGGCGTCGAATTGGTCTAGCGGAAGTGTCTTTGCTATCTCATAAGCATGCCCACTGTGGGTTGTGTCTTGATCACCCCTGTGAGCTTAGTTTTAATGGCCGAGGGGTTCTAGCACTCACAGACAACGTCTAGCAAGCAGCCAGCATGCCTGAGGATTGGTTCAACCTTCTGCATGAAGATAGCTCTCCCTTTCCCCTTCGTCCCCAGTCAGCAGCGGGAGTTGCGGACAAATACTCTCTGCTCACCTTGCCTCCGAACGGATTCACCAGGACCTTAAGCCTTCGCCCCTTCTTGGCCCCTTGAGGGCAGGTCTGTAAGCAAGACGTACGACACATTAATGGGACGAGCGTACCACTATAAGCTTCGGTCATGGCCTTGTCAAGACACACAGATGCCTCTTCCGAGTGACTGTCCTGGACGACGTGATGGACCTCGGAGAGTACGCGACAGCCCTTCGATTTCCTCAAGAATGCGATTCTGGTACGTTTGGCTTCATTGTCGAACGACGCATGAAGTATGTCGCGAAACGGAATGTCATGCACCCTTTTCTTGTCTGCAACAACCCCAAAGTCGGTCAGTAACGTCAAGACGTACAGAGACCACGACCACCTCGCCTTTAACCTTGACCGACAGCGCATTCGTACTCAACGACACCGACGCGGTGGGTGTGGAAGTGGTCATTGGGGAAAGATGTTCAAGCGCATCTGTATTGTGGCCGATCACGCTTCCGGCCCCTAGGCGCACGGCTCGGGCGCAGTGCCATCCGTTCCAGTCTGTTCCAGGTGGTCTGCTTATTCCCACATGACGGCGTGCATGTGAAGTGAAGAAGAAAATGATTCGTCTTCCGTCTTATCGCGCCATAATTCAAGTCGCCCGGCATGACGGCGAGGGGAGTCACATTGGAGTCTGTTATAAGGCACACACTACACATCGACACCGACATAATTCTCGGATGGTGACTGTCCACGCCGTCGCGCAAAGTGGGTTCGGGAAGGGGACAAATGAGCTATACGATAAGTAAGTAGTGCGCTGGAATTTCAATGCAAGACTACAATCTTTCGCATAGGGCTCGGCCATCTTATCAGCCCTACGTGTTATCCCATATCCGGAATGCCGTCAAAGGAGAACCTCTTCTGAACATAGTTGAGCGAGTGATGTACGCACATATCAGCATCTCGAAGCCACTGACGGGGTGAAAAGGCTAGGGGCAGGGACAGGGATATTCACTAGAGCTTTGCTCGCACACCCGGACTGGGCATCTTCGATCAAGTCATTGCGGGCGATAGAACCTAGCGAGGGTATGCGAGAGGTCTTCAGTAAAAGCGTTAACGACGAGCGAGTGACCGTTACTGGGGGTACATTCGACACCACCAATGTCGAAGACGGATGGGCTGACCTGGTTGTCGTGGCCCAAGTAGGCGTCACTGCATCCGATGCTTGGGGTGAAACTAACGATGGATAGGCCTTCCACTGGTGTCCAGACTATGATCAGGCAGCTGCAGAATTTGCTCGCATCCTCAAACCCGATGGAGTTGTGGTGTTGGTGTGGAATCTCGAAGATAGGTGAGTTTCACGGTGGATGGGGCTATGGCTGCTCGACCTCATTGCTTTTTCTCAGGGAGGGTGCAAGCTGGGTTGCTCAGTTGAGGGATCGATATGAGTTCTATGAACAAGGCACGCCTCAATTCCGCCTGGACTTGTGGCGTCAAGTATTCGATACCCCCTCGTACCAGAAGCATTTCAAGCCACATGAAGAGAAAAAGTGGCAGTATAAATTAACTTCTGACCTCAACGGCGTTGTCAACAGGGCATTCTCCAAAAGCTACATCAGTGTACTTCCAGATGAAGAGAAAGCCGCCGTCAAGTCAAGTATTCTCGACATCGTACATCGTGGAGACGATCTCGTGTGGGTCGACAAAGAGGCCGGGGTTTTCGAATATCCGTACAGAACGCTCGTCGTGGTCGCCAGTAAACGACAGTAGTTCCTAGAAACTTGAGAAATAGAATCTGTGAATGCCGTTATGAGGAGAGGTGTGACACTCATCAACGCGTGACAGACGCGTTCCGTTGATCAATGTTGCTCACGTGAGATTCCTTATTTCAAGTTCCGCATCTCGAATCCCTCATAAAGCGAGGCTCGCGTCCATAGTGGCAAGACACACCTCTGCTCCTCCCCCCCATCTGCACACACCAACCAACTGTGAGTAACGCCTTATACTGGTGCTGGTGAAGCGACTGAATGATATTGCAGCCTTTTCATCAACCCTTTTCGCGAAATCTTCTACAAATGGCCCCCAAAGTGCGTCTCTTACAAGGAATCTGACGCGCCTCGTGCGAATTATTCCCTCCTTCCCAGCCCGCATCCACCGCTGGCAAAGCCCCTGCATCCACCGCCTCCAAGGCTCCGGCCAAGACTGATACTCCCAAGGCCGCGAAGAAGACCGCCAGCAAGAGCGGTGGCAGCGCTCCTGTTGACGGGGAAAAGAAGAAGCGCAAGAAGGCTCGCAAGGAGACCTACAGCTCCTACATCTACAAGGGTGCGCGTGCTGAATCCGTCCCTCCAGCCGTCCATTCTAACCCTACTCCCGCAGTTTTGAAGCAAGTTCACCCAGACACGGGTATTTCCAACAAGGCTATGGCCATTTTGAACTCGTTTGTCAACGATATCTTCGAACGTATTGCCACTGAGGCCTCCAGTACGATTCCTCCTTGCCGCGTGTGTGTTCTCCCATTGACGCGTTGACACAGAGCTCGCCGCATATTCTAAGAAGTCTACTATCTCCTCCCGCGAAATCCAAACAAGTGTACGACTCATCCTTCCCGGTGAATTGGCCAAGCACGCCATATCTGAGGGAACCAAGTCGGTTACCAGTACGTCGTCGTCGTCAGCCTTCTGTGTGTGGCGCTTGCTAACAGTCTTGCATAGAGTACTCCGCTGGTTCCAAGTAGGTTGCTGTTCACAGGATTATATTATTATTGTACTACATGTTCTAGATTATTCATATAATCGCTATCTTGCACGACAATGTATTGCATGGTATTTCTGGGTTTTGGGAGAATCATCAATGATCTGAATGAAGTTCACACGATGAAGTATCAACGAAACGCGTTTGTGGCTCCGTCTTCACTTTCATGGCGACTTTCTCGTCCCCCGCTCCCCGGAGATCAAGCCGACTGCGCACGCTTGCCACATCTCCCCCACGCCGACCATGGGTCGCTAGCAAGCCAAGTTCTCAACGTGCTAGCCCTGCTCCGGGGCCTGCGCCAGTGGCTGAAGATGAGGACCTCGACATTATGGAGGTCGACGAGGCCGCTTCCGTGGTATCTGAGCGTGCATCGCAGCGCGCACCGGGGGAGACTGTATACGCAAAATCGGAGGAGTTGCTTGTCGCTTTCTACACACATCTCCCGGCGGAAGTGAAACAAATACTGACAAGTGCAGGTGCGCCGGACGTATTCATCCCTCTTCTCCGGCTGATCATATTCAGATTATGTGCACGACTTTTACACGGGTGATATTGACACTTTGACCGGGTTCGCACTGGTCGCTTCAATACAAACTTGTTTTGTCTGGCAGCATGCTCAGGTGAGTTCGCGCGAACCTTCTCCTACTGATGCTCAACCCAGATGCAGGCGGTGAAAGGGACCCCGACTTGCTACATCTTCTCGTGCCCCCAGGACGAGGAGCCATTCGGACCCCCTCTCCACGTTCTTGTACCCTTCGTCAAGACAAGAGAGCCTGGGCTCATCCTCATATCCCCCCTCGGTGAAATCAGATATTGGGACAGCATTGGGATTGGGTTGGCTGGGGGCGAGAACTACGTTTCGCTGCACCTGGATCTATCAGAGGACGAAAGTGTGACAACGCTCACCCGCGCCGACGTACGTGTTCGAATTATATGTGAAAAACCATTGACTTATACAGGTTTCAAATTTCGTTCCCAAAGGCGCAGACGTTCGTCGTATCGACTACGCTTGGGCATTTCTATCGATTGAGACTCACATCTGCTAATGGGAGACACAACCTCGCGTGGCACGTCTTCGCGAAGCCCGCTCCGTCTCTCTCCTTGTCGCGCCTTATTCCGTTCTTCAATGCGTCGACGCCAACCAACCAATTGGCTGAGCCAGGGAATATCAACGCGGTTGCTTTGGGTTCTAAGCACGCCACGGGGGTGCAGGATATCTGGGCGCTGGTCGATACGCGCGTGCAGAAATGGGAGATGAACCCCGGCGGATGGGAGGAGCCGCAGGAAGACATCGAGGTTGCGCCAACTGTTCTTTCGGCGCTGCGAAGTGAGTTCGGTGACGCCGTCGAGACTGACGACGCGAAGTTGGACCTCGAGCTAGTGGACATGGCTGTGGATAAGTAAGTGGTTGTTTGTGTATTGCTGAGAACTGTGGTGTCTCTAACGAGGTGTTAGAAACGGGAAGCTGGTCATTTTGGTTTCGTACGCGGGGAAAGAGGAGTTCAACTCCATGGTGGTTGACCTCTTGGGCGTCCGCAGGGTGTACGCGCTGGTATTTATGACCCAGCAAATAGACATCCTGGCGGTGGATTCTATCAGGATCGTCCCTTATCAAAGTGTGCGTATTGCCATGAAGGAGGGGTGATCAACGTAGACTCACGAATCCCCCTCAGACTTCGGCATCGGGAGCTGCAATGCATGCACGAATTCAGCTCATCTCTGATGGCACACTTGTCACTGTTCAATTCGGAGATGTCGTCGCTATATGTGCAAGAAGTTTGTTCTCTTCTCTTGTCTAAGCTCCTTCCTCTCATGCTATAACTCCAGATTCGAATTACAGAGACAGACTCGAATTCAAAGCCAAGTCGGACCGCACTCTCGGCGTTGGCGTCGTAAGCGAAGAGAGCACTGTGCTCGTTCTCACTGCTACGACGATGGTCAAGGCGTACTTGGACATTGATAAGATTCGAGCGTTTGATCCAGAGTAAGTCCATTTCTCTCATACAGAGTTCGTACCTCATGAAGTTTAGGACTGGGCGTCCTGGCCTCGTCAAGTCAATAATGACTCAAGCTATTTTATATGGATCTCTACTTGGCGTAAGCATAAGTTTCATTTCCACCAAAGGCCGAATTTTGAACATTGTATGTAGAATCCTTTGCATTTCAGCTTTCCTCCTGAGGTAGAAGCAGAGAGCCTCATGGAAGGGGCCGAGCAACTAAGCCGTGCCATCCTCGAATCCGGTACGTTCCCTGCCTGTGTATCTGTTATGCTTACTGACACACACTCATCGCGTAGACCATGAACTCGTCCAAAGAAGTCATGACTTGAGTATCCAGATGAAAGGCAGAATCGACCGGCTTGCTTGGCTCGTCGCGTTTATCAATGAGAACGCCATGCTCCTCAGGGTAACGTGCTCGCTATCCCAAGGTTACCGATACTCATTCATGCTCAGATGTCCCAACGCAGCAGACAACGCCTGATGATGAACGCGGAGAAACTGCAGGCGGGCCACGACTTGTGGCTACTTTACAATGAATTCCTAGCGTCAGCCCCCTCCTAAAGTGTCCGCCTACTTTCCGATGCTGACCTTCGTTCGTGTGCGCAGGACGTCACACTCACGCAGTGTTCTGTATGACGCAGTTGCGTTGTACATGAAAGACATGAACGAAGATCACCACGCTGACATGATGCGCGCATTTTTCCGGCTGCACATCGTAGATATAGGGAAGCTCCTGCGCAAAGTCGAAACTGTCGTGAAGAGATCGCAAGGACCTCAAGCCGCGGGCATCCTTCCCGAAGCGACCCGCATCTTTTTGGTACTCCAATACCATCTTAGGTCTCCCCGTTAAGGTCTCACCACCTCCCGCAGACCGTCCTTAAATCAGCCTTCAAGTTCCGGGAAGAACACAAAGGCCAATACAGCCTCGAATGGCCAATTATCAACCCATGGACGAGCAAACCAACTGTGATAGATGTTGCGCTCAGCTTGTTCGAGGCGATAATTGACATAGCGGATGTCCCTGGAGCAGACGGCCAATACCACCAGAGTCAGGGTGAACCGGGCTCTCAGCTCCCCGAATTGGCGACTGTCCTTTTCGCTTGTATTCAAGAACGATTGGACTGGCTTGGCAGGTGTGCTTTGCCTTGCTGTTGTCGCTAATACACGTCATTCTGACTTCTTATAGCACAATTGCTAACGGTGAGGCTGGGACAGAGCGTGATCGCGATGAACTTGAACATCGGTTCGCCCTTCTCAGACCGGAAATATTGGAGACGCTCAGTGAGTCGTCCCTTCTTGCAACTTTGCACTCGTATCTAACTTGTACGTTAGGAAAGCTTGGATACCCACACCCAGCGCTGGGTCTGGCTGAAACATACAGAGACTTCAGCAGTCTGGCAGCGTTGTGCCATCGAGACACGGTGTATCCCCCGCATGAAAACCCGTGGGTTACTGACATTCAACGGTATATCGAGAGGTTCAAGGATGATTTCGCTTTTGAGCTCTTCCGATGGTATATACAACATGGTATGATTACGACCCGCATGCCATGTATCGCGTTACGCTGATGATTTGAACAGGAGAGCTGAGGATTATGTTTGCACAAGAAGACCTCTATAGTATCTACTTTGACAGGTTTGTTGCGTCGAATCCACATCCTAGCATTTCTTGGCTACACGACTTGGGCAAGGGGAGGTATGAATCGACCGCGCAAACTCTCTTGGAAGAAGCGAACAGGTCAACAAACCTCCCAAGCAAGCAGGTAGACCCGTAAATTCGTCATATGGGGTTATGCTGAACATTGCTTCTTCAGTTCTTACTCAGCGTTGGCAAATTGTCCGAGCTTGTTCACCTACAGGAGCAGCGGTTATCAGCAGACACTGGGCTCTTGGATGGTTCGTGATTGTTACTTGAACGAATTTCGTCAGCTCATGGAATAATGTGTTAGCTTTCCATGACGGCTTGGACTTCGTGAGCGTCCATGAAGCCCTCATCAGTGAATTCAAGTCGGTTCTGCCCACTCGAGGCAAGCAATCACTGGATTCCCAAGTCGACACAATCCTGCAAAAGAAAGGAAGGAGGCTGTCCTCGTTCCCTGCTTTGTCATTAGTGAGCTCTGGTTCCTGCTCTTCAAACCGCTTTTGCTGTAACTTCTTTTCTAGCTGGTGAAACAGTTCATCCGGGAGCTCCTTCAAGGAAAAGCCCTGTCCATGGAAAATGTCGCGGACGTCCTATCGCTTCAAGACAATGAAAATTCCATCGAGAACTATATTACTGCTCTCCAGTTACTCATCCAATCAGAGGTACGCAAATAGTGTACGAAACGATCTAGTAGCTAAATAATGCCTACAGGAGCTCCCTGGGGACCGTAGATTGTTTGCCTTCCGAAGTATCTGGCGACGAATCTACATCCACGACGAGTAAGATTGGATCCCTCCCAACCAAGTTTGTCTCTAATCAGAGCGCAGCTGGTCACAAATACTCCAAACTGCGAATATCACCGACGCAGAGTATACCGAACGATTACAGCAGACAGCATTATTTGCTACCCTCGCTGCTATATCACCCCAAAACAGACGCCCAGATCCAGGATTGGTGCTGTCACCAGACGCGGCGGCGATGACCCCAACGGTGGCTGAAATCGGCGCGCGTTGGTCAAACCTGTCCAACGATGAAATCGAGGCTCTCGAACACGATTACCAGGCGGAATGTGAACGACTCAGTTCGTACGAATTGACTGATGCGTATACGCGTTTACAGGAGCTGGTTCAGTCGGAATCGTTGTAGAGTAATTATCAGACTCGGACTTGAATGAATGTGTAGATGATGGAAAGGACAAGTAAATAGCTACGTTCAATCTGATTTTAGTGCATTGGCGAATCGAGATTTGGAACGACGGATATGGACGCGTATACCCAGGGCCATGCATCCCACTAGCCGCTTCCGCCATTCGGTTGTATATGTATCTGTTCGTGGCCCCTCCTGCATCAACCACTGCGTGTAGAAGTCTGACAGGGCGCGTTCTTTGTCAAGAGGAGTGGACGATTCCGGAAGGCTGGAGAGAATTGCAGCTTTCCCTGCCTCGAATCGCAGGTTACTCTAAATATCTCATCTCGTTAGCATTGAACCGCTGGAAAGTCAACGGGCTACGCACGTCCGTCCAGAATGTTTGGTGGAAAGCGTCTAGTTGCTGTCGCTGGAGCTTGTATTGTAGCTCAAGGTCGTCTTCGTGGAGTACGGTGGCTGGAACGAATTCGAAGAGGGAGTAGGGATGGCGGATGTTTGTGTTGGTTGTCGGGGGAAGAGAGGGGGCATCGTCGTAAATGACTGGCCGCAGGTTTGAGACCGGGTCGATAGGCCCAACGAGAAGGTGTCGTTTCGTGTTGCCCACTATACGGGGGACTCGTCGAACGAGCCCGGACGACGAACGGGCGAGCATGGACTTATGGTTTGTGGCAAGCGCCGTGCGCGCTACCGAATCCCAACTGTAACAAACTTGCACTTTGGATCCGCTGAACAGACACTGGCTACCATCACAGCATTTACTTGCGGAATACTTATATTAGTCTTGTCGTACAAAAGGTACCACACTGGTGCAATATTCTTTTTTACAACAACGGGTACTACTTGCACTTACTGGAGGAGACGACATATGCGACGCTGCCACCCCACGTAGCGTCACCAAGAAGCATTAACAGCAACGACTTCCTGAAGAGGTACAATGTCTTGGCCGGGGGCACTGGGTGACCGGTTTTTCAATACTGTTCACTTGGAGATAATCGGATATCGTAGCCGCCGTTACTGTACGGGAGAGACAAATAGAGATATCGTGCAGATGCTGGAGGTTATCTATTCATTTATTTTTATATCTGCATTTATATACCGCAACGAGTATGCTAAAGCTACTAAGACGCAGTGTGGGTTGAGTACAACGAATTAACGCTGCACCCGGTTGTTACAAGTAGGGTTGGGCAAGTTAGGGTTGGGCCATGTTTTGAGTAGTTCCCGGTGTTATGCAGGGATGTTTAGCGGGATAGTGGTTGGTCAAGTACTGTTGAACATAGGCCATAGTCATAGCAAGGCATAGAGAGGGAAGTTTAGAGTCATTCCATGACTCGGAGGGCGTGGATACACCCACTTTAAGCTCCTTTACCAAGGGAGCACCGACACCGGGAAGTTTGTCCATCCACGACTCAGAGGGCGTGAACTTCATTTAAGTTCCTTAAAGAAGGAGCACCCCCTGGCAGGAGACCGCGCTGCCTTCCCTCGTCTTCGTAGTGCAAGAGTGGGAGTCAACCGTGGGAAACCCCGAGATGGTGATGGTTCGAGTGCAAGAGCGGCCTGGCAGGTGCTAGAGGTGGACAGGCGTCGAGCGACTGCAAGGGACTTTGCATACCTGGCTGGAGAGGCTATAAGAGGGGCGCCGTAGCAGTGGCATGTTCTCTAAGGCGGAGAGTATAACTTTCAGGAAGGTTGCCATAGGGTGCAGAAGTCCTTGATACACTAACCTCGTCATACTTTCGAGCCGCGCTTCGAGTGGCAGGTCCCCGTAGCAAATCATGGATCGTAGGGGGGCGATGCCAGCAAGGAAGCTCAGAGGGAATTCCACATCCATGCCGACAGAGAGGGCTCCCAAGAACGGGGAAACGGAGACATAGATCTCCAAATCCAGTTCCTTGATTCGCTCCGGACACTCGATTACATGCCGGAAAATAAAGTCAAGCCCGTCTGTTGGATCTCTATCCTCGTTGTATCGCAGAATCAATGATGGTGCTGCCGTGGACCTTGCAAACATTTCACAGGTCCAATTGGGGGCACATCCGTGAACCATAACGTCGGCTCATTCAATGCGATAGTGCGCCAGAGACGACAAACTTGGGTGACCGCCACCCACCGCAAGTGAGAGTAGTGTTGATCCTCGCTTTCGTATATAGAGGCCAACCTGGCGAATATCATCGACAACACCTCAGGAGGTAGATTCTCCGTTATGCTGCAGTGAACATTGCGTTTTTTGCAGAAGCAGGGCGCCTCTTCCTAGCATGTGTTGATCTTGCTGTCGTAGAGATCCTCCATTTCTTTGAGCCGAAGCCCAGCCGTTACAGAGGACTTGAGCCCTCGCAAGTGGGCAAGTGGCTTGTAAACAGGACGATAATAAGTAAGAACCGCCTACTTATGCGAAGAGTAATGTACTTGATCGTAGTAATACTAAGTCATAGCTGTAATAAACCATACAACGAAAGAAGAATCGATACAACTAGTAGAAAAGTACAATAAGAGAAAGAGGAAAGATGCAAGCCAAACCAAGGCTATGTAATTTCTAGCACAGTCGTTTCTAGGACCCTAAAGAGGGTCGAGTCTTTCGAGTCTTCAGACCAACCAACAACTTCACGCCAATTCATCCCATTGGCCTCCTTCTCTCCGGCACCAGCGAACAAGCCCAGATCGTCGTCCGAAAGACCGCGGAAGATGAGGAACATCCGCGTAAATACGCAGGGCTCGGTTGTGACAGATATATCAATCGCTGCTGCAATTTTGCTGGGTCGTAAGAAGCGATATGCGATGTTCTTGTGTTGCGAGAAGGCAGCCATGTTATTACTATTGCGGCAAAGGCCGTCAGTTTCGGAGGTCAGTAGCTTAGGAAAGAACCTACTTAATGAACGTCGTGCGTGCATGGACAGACATTCCAAGTTGGTTAAGGACATTGGTGAGGTGGGGGATAAAATCCCGGAAGGACATAGCAAAGCCATTTCGTGGGGCAATAAACTCATTAGGATCAATCATGCTTGGATCGGGTCTGCAAAGGAACTCAGTATCCGATAGTAATGGCGGGGCAAAGGGTTCACTTACACAGCTTCGTAATACAGTGCAGTTGTGACAACTTCGCTTTCAAAATGCTCGAGGGCACCGCCAGGATGCACTCGAAGGAAGTATTTGACTTTGTTTTCGGCGACTGGCTCTGCCGGCGGCCATGTTGTGCCAATTTTCCACAGCGGCGAGAACGACAAGATGACGTCGCAGTATTGTATTTCGGGAGTCAGGACGCTCAGTTGGCATTTGGCTGCGGTAGGTTTTGCGGCGACGGCGAGTTTGGTCATTACTCTGGAGTCGAATAGGAAATCGGGGGAATATTCCTGTTGGTTGTTCAGACGTGTGCCGCTGAATTCCATCTTGTGCGTGTCTCCGTCATGGACGATATCTAGTTTTCCCCAGAACATCCCATCAACGGTTGTTCCGTCCTCCATCCGAGACATGTCAAGCTCGTCCGAGTTTACGGAGACGTCAAGTGCTATATGCTGCCCAGGTGTTAGCTCCAGGTTGAATGTGGCGTCCATTTCCAGCACGGGAGGAGGACTGGGGCAGTTGTCAGTCACATTGAGTGGATGAACATTATTCGATTTGTTTAACTTACGGGGGTGGGCTGAAATAAGAACATTAGTGTCAAACAATGATCAAAGGAAGGAAGTGGGCGTACGGTGGTTCATCAGGCGGAGGTGGTGCATCGCTGACGATTTCGACCCGAAGGCCTTGCACACCTGTTACGGCAATTTGGAACGAGTCATCGCTGGTGAGCTATAAATCTGTGAGATGTAACCCCTCAATTTGTGGTCCAGCGACGTACATATATGTATGGCCCTGCTACCAAACGCTAAGTGTGGGTTTAGTAGTAGCCCATGAAGATGATC
Organism: Pleurotus eryngii var. eryngii; assembly: GCA_029467805.1. NCBI lineage: Eukaryota > Fungi > Basidiomycota > Agaricomycetes > Agaricales > Pleurotaceae > Pleurotus > Pleurotus eryngii. The sequence continues at coordinate 3,943,412 of SZVJ01000012.1, forward strand.
GTGCATGTGAGCTCACAGCGGCATGCAGTGACGCATATTCTACTGGCACTCGTAGACTGAACATAGCATCTGGAGGAGGGCGTGCCCATTCACGAGCCACTGCATCTAGCTCCTGCATAACAAGGTAATCTAACTTGAATCTCATATCGGTTGAACGGTGCAACTTACAGCATATGAATTGGGGAGCTGTCGCAGAAGGTAAGTCAAACTGAAGAAAGCTGTATGGGTCCACTCACCATCCGGATCGTCTCCATATCTCCATAGACGAGGGTGAGCAGGCGTTGGCGAGCTAGGGCCATCTGTGCTTGTCTGTCGCGTGTATCGTCCTTGTTTCCCTTCGGTCTGAGCTTGTTCCAAAATGACTGAGAGGGCAAGCTTGCGCTTGTGGAGCTAAGCAAGAACATTTTCCGGATGAGCAGTGAGAATCAGTGGCGGCGTAGATGGACGGGGAGGACATACGCTGGCGAAAGGAGCATTCTTGAGGGTAGATACAGGGGTATTATATATCAGAGGGTGAGGCTTGAGCTGATACGAGAGTCATAATATTAAGCTGCAACGAGGGAAAGATGAGGTCCCGTCCGAATCTGACAAGGGCCACGCACAGAACACGAGGCTGAAACTCCGAGCGCCTTTAGGACTATCACAGCATAATCAATTGTCTGCGAATAGAAGCAGATGAGCCAGATATCACCTGCGATCCTACCAGAACCTTCGACGTAGTAGTAGGATGGCCGCAGGAGGAGAAGGGCACTCACTGGGTGGACCGCAGGCTGATCCCCCTTTGGCTTGATCGGCACGTGAAGCTCCGTCCCGCCCAGTTCAGCGTTCTGCTCCGTTGCCTTTCCTCCGCCATCTACCTCCGAAAATGTTCGCCGTCGCCCTCCGTCGCTCGCTGGCGAGATCAATCCCAAGCCGGCGCCGCACCTTTGTCTCGTCCGTGCTCTTGTCAAAGACCTGGGAAAATGACACCGTCGCCGAGCTCAGGCAAGAGGCGAAAAAAACGAGGCTTATCCACGTACGCAGCCTTCTTACTGAACCCATGGCTGCTCTGAATGTCCTATGAAGTAGGGGAAACAAAGCTAGTCTCGTAATGCGTCTCCAGGAGCACGAGGGTGCCACCATATCAAGCGAGCGGATGCCTCCACCGGCCACCCGAAGTGCCTCGACGAGTGCCAATAACTCGCCAGTGGTAGAGCCAGAGGCACCTGGCAGACCGCAGCTACCCCAATCTGCAGAGGAGCCTTTCTTCAACGTCATTCTCCCGGACGCTGCTCAGCCGGAGCCGGAGCCTCAAGTCCAAATAGTAGGCATCCTTACAACTCTGCAAAGATCACTCGCTTAGCCCTTTCCTCAATAGCCTTACGTCCCCGACTTGTGGCACTCATCTGAAATCACAGAGTCTGCCGCCGCTGAGGATGTAATTCCCGAACCTATCCTGCCAAAACTTGTCGTCGTTGCTGGTGAAGAAACCCATCCTGGCGGCGGTCCATCCCACAACCTCCTCGATGAGCATGCACTCGCGGCAGATGAAGAGACTTATGCGTCAGAAGATACTACGCCATCGTCTCCAACATCGTCTACCAATGCCTCAGCTGAGCAAGGCTTCTGGGGAGATGTTGCTGAAGATATGGGGATACCGCTCAAAGAACTGAAGGGCTCATTCTCAAAATTCTTCTCTTAGATACTCGTAGTGTGCATTGTCTATAAAATGGATGAATCTCGTTTCTGTCGATGCTGCGCTAAAATTCAGTTACGGAGGACAATCTAGATGTTAGATCAAAAAGTCCCAGATTTTCAGCCAAATGGGTGGATTAATGTGTTTTATTATAAGGAAATTCGGCGGGTAGATTATAATTAGGCAACCGGTGGGGTGAATTATTAGATCCAACATTTGTTGCAAGTGGAGCTTTAGGACAAGCCGGCACATAGTAGAATGGCCGAGAATGTTGGAGAATCTCACGCTCGGTGGTAACTTGACTTAGCATTGGCACCAGTACTTAGTAGAATATTCTGGCAGCTATTTCACTCATGTATTTAAGGCTGTTGTAGCTAGCCTGTAAGTAGTATAATCAAGTCCTTTATTCTACTGTGCACAACAACATTGAGAGGTAGAATAGAATAGACAAAAATATCAGAGTGCTTGCTAATATGATTTACACTACTACTCATTGTCATTGAGCTCATAGCTATCCTTCTTGCCCATTAACTTTTTGATTGCAACAACTCCAAACCCCTCTTTCATACTAGCTGCTAACCTGTGCTTTGCATGCAGGAGGTTGGAATATTATTGTTATGGTTTGACCTTTTCTTTCTTTCTTATTACATGATGGACACATAGGTAGCTTACAATACAGTGCTTATGTCTGTCAGCCTGTATTATTAATAGCCTTGGTCAAAACCTCGCCATAGATGCATGCACACAGCACATGACATCATACCTCATGGGCTAATCATTCCATGGAAAGCTGACAGGCTACAGCATGTAGATAGGCATGAGGGCTACACATGTACAGTAGTATATAAAGCTGAATACTGAACCCAGAGATGTTAACTTGTTCTCTTGGGATTTCCACTAACATAGTGCCTAAGTCAGCATCTTCATTCTTATCCTTGTCTCCTCTGCTTTTAAATCTTACTTGATCTGTATTCTTGTAGAGCCTGTGTATATCCTTGTGGTGTATTTGTAGAAATAACCGTTTCTTCGCGGTTACTCAGGTGTGAGATAGCAGTAGACCCTCGCAAATGCACGAGGGGTTCATCTCATTCAGACTACCTATTTACCTGCGTGAGAACAACCATATGCAATTCACTTCTAACTATAATGTGATTAGATAACTGTGTGCTCAGATTCGGCGAACACTTGAAACATGCAACACTAATTCCAACAGTATTAGCATTGTGGAAGGTACCCAGCAGGTACAACACTCAAGAGCAGGACAAGGTGAAAGGGTCAAATGCAGAGGTGTATTCAGGTGAAGGTGATGGGAAGATACAAGAAGGAAGTAAGTAAATAGGTATGCAACTTCTATATATAAGGAAATACCATAGTCACATGATCATATCTAGGAGTCAGGAGATAGGGGAAGCATAGTAAGATATGTAGAGATCTTATACATTGCCCTAACAGAAGAACAAGTTACAACCCATATGCCCACTTTGCAGCATTAATCTGCAAAGAACCAACTTCAATGCAGGATATATTTCATCTGATACATTTCTATCCATTTTCTAACATTTCTTCAATTTCATTTGATAGTGCCATTAGTGCATGATTGTTTTCTTCATACCCCTATAGTTGCACACCTTATTTAGACAACCAATCCTATACTCTAGCAGGGTAACATTTAGATGACCCTCTGAGTGGATTTTTAGGCATTGACTGATCACTAACCTTTGGAGTGGGGTTAAATGCACAGGGTGCTGACACTGCTGACATAATCCAATGTGTACTGTGAATGCATCATAATCACATTGAATGGCTATAAAATATTCAGCACTGGGGTAACAGATGTGATCACAATGTATTCCTAGGGGATATAGAACTATGTCAGCAGTGTGAGTAGAGAAAGAAGTATTATGGTTCAATTTTCTTTTCTTTTCTTTTCTCTTTTGTCTCCTGTATCACATGATACTCTTACAATATCACTCCATTTGCTCGTTTTGGGATAATGAAGGTATATTCATTGTTGCCAAGAGCTCTCTTGTTCAGCGACTGGTCCACAGCCCGGAAACGAATGGAACCTGGAAGTGGGACACAGCCGAACTCCTGAGATAGGAGAAACTCTTGAGAGGGGCCGAACTCAAGCCAGAGGAAGTGCGAAAGGAAGAATCGGAGGTTCGAAAGCTGGAGCATGAGGATCAGCCATGTGAAGTCGAGAAGAAAGATTAAGTATATGATCCTTTGGAGTATTGATATAGAGTCGATAGGCATTGCTTCGTCAGTGTCCTAGTTGCTGGATCTCGTGGTCCAAGAATCCTGCTGCAGCAGCAGCCGACACAGCACTCTGACGAAAGCTGTGGCCTGAGTACCCCTGAGGGTGTAATCCAGTGTTCACCAGTGCAAGTCAAAGGCGAGTGATGAAGTGGGAGTGTGTGAGTGGCGAGAGATCTGAGGTAATGAACAGGGGAGAGTTTAGGGGGTGAGGATCAATGGTGAATAAATGAAGTAAGGCAGTGACAGGGCATGTGGAAGGTGAGTTGGAGGCAGATGTGATGTAGATAGCGACGCCCTTGCGAAAAGGGTTGGTCTTAGAGGCAGGGAGGGTTAGGATAATATGGTCAGGCTGTGATGACAAGGGCATGAAGTGAATAGATGAGCGTGTGACATGAATATTAGAATCAAATGAATTGGGCTTATTGATAGTGAATTCCCCACAATGAAGGAAACCTGTGTAAGCAAGTTTCGCCGCCATTACGAAGATGATGTCATCCAGAGAGGTGTATGGAAGGGATGTGATTCTGAGCAGAATGGGAAATGTGATGGGCAATTTGGGATTGCGCTTGCGTTCGCCATGGTACTGTTTAATCCCTCTAATGAGGTGTTGCACAATAGGGGCTTCACAAACTGTAAAGGGGGCATCTGCCTCCATGTGGAGGGAATGAATGGTGGTGAGGTAGAATTTAATAGTCTTCAGTTAGAGGTGTCAGTTCCCAAGGTCGGCAACCCATTCCATGATGCTTCGTTGAGTTGTGGGGATACAGGATCCATCATTATTGATGAGTGCGGTGTCACACCTAGTGATGTTTTCACTAAAATGTTTTGGATGTAGTCGGATCAGTTAAGATAGATCAGACAGTCACCCAAGTTGTTGCAGGCTGAGGTGTTGTTACTAGATTGTTATGAGTGTTTATACTACAATGTAGTACAGAATAAGGGGTAGAAGGTAAGAGGATGAGAAAGGGGTCAGAAGTTTATTTGAATAAACTTCACAGCGGGCAATACTAAACTACTCAATAAATGAATAGCACAATAGGAACTTGATAAGTTGTAACTGATTGAATATAAAACAAATACTAATCGTGGGAATATTTCTGGATGAATATACTACTGACTAACTCCGAAATATAATGACTACTCTGTAACACTACTGGTCAGAAGCTCTAGTCAGATGCTAGATCACTTCCTTTTTAGATATAAATGATACTGGACACACACTTAAGCTATAGTGCGATATCACCTCTAATATATTACTAGACACCTATAGAATTGTATCTACAGTCTAATGCCTAGCCAGTAATGGTATACTCTGTACCTAAGATAGATGGGAGTTTGTAACTTTGAGTAACAAGATAAATGTACACTAGACACTTAATCTTTTTATTCAGCAAGGGCTTCACAGTTTCAGAGTACTTAATTATTAATGAATCAAGTATATTCTTTATCTATGTAACCTAATAGTACTATACTACTTACTAAGAAGTGGTACTACAGAAGGGATGGGTGAGGTCAAGTGGAACTGAGTTCTAGAATGGAGATCTACTAAGTAAAAGTGTCTTCAACTGAATCAGATGTATGAAATTGACATTTATTGACATTTGACATGTTCTATCTACTACATTTTGGGGGGTTTATATACTCTACAGAAAGTGGGGCTGTGTACTCCACAAGGGGCTGAAAGTGGAGCTGAAACACTACATGAAACATGTTTTTAAGTATGCCAAGCCAATGATTGATAATGATTCTGCCAATGGCTTAGTAAAGCAGTTAATCCTTTGCATGTGGAACTCCACAATACTCCACCATACTCCACAATGATGTCATATGATGTAATATGATGTCATCTAATTTATTTGGTCTTCCTGAGGTCAGGCTTAGATGGCATTTTGTTCAGTAGTTGCAAAGTGCTAGAAGGTTCTGTAACATTCTTTGAAGTTCCATGGCATTTCTACTAACTTCACAACTGCATTTCAACATGACTTGTAAACTTGTTGAGTGGTTGAGATGTAAGGATATTGATTAGGGGTCCCAGGAGTAGACAGGGGATTTAGGGGAAATAGTAAAGTAAAGTAAAAGAAGTCTATAGTTCTAACATGAAGTCTGATTGACTTGATTCAAATTGTGCCAAGAAGCCATTGGTTTATAGCAGTGAATAGAATAGGTATAAAACACTATAATTCATGTCACTTACTACAAATCCCAATTTGGAGTATGACACCGGAGTGCAGAATGGTCTCAATCAGACAGACTTCTGATGTTCTGGGGTAAGATCTATGTTCTGGACTCACTGGACTTGTGTCAGATGATTGTAGCCCAGCACCATGACACCAAGGTCGCCAGCCACACAGGTAGATGGAAAACTCTGGAACTTGTCTCCTGCAGCTACTGGTGGCCAAACATGTCCCGCTACGTCGGATCCTACACCTGCCATTGTGACCTCTGTCTCCGGATGAAGGCTCAGAGGCATCTGCCAATGGGTGAACTCCATCCGCTTCCCATTCTAGATGAACACTGGGACTGGTTGAGTGTGGACTTCATTGTTGAGCTTCCAGAATCAGACAGATTTGATGCAGTCATGAATGTGGTTGACTCTATGAGTAAATGTGCCCATTTCATCCCAACTCACACCACTGTATCTGCCCTCAGGTCTGCCAACTTGTACCTACAGAACGTCTGGAAGCTACATGGCCTCCCTCAGTCTGTTGTGTCTGATCAAGGTCCACAATTCGTCACAGAGTTCACCTGAGAAGTTTACCGGATGCTTGGGATCAAGCTGGCTGCATCCACTGCTTACCACCCTCAGTCAGATGGACAGACAGAGCGGACAAACCAAGAACTTGAGTCCTATCTCCAGATCTTTGTCAGTGAACGTCAGAACGACTGGGCTTGACTTCTATGGCAGAGTTCACATACAACAACTGGGTCCATGCATCCACTCAGCAGTCGCCATTCCTCCTGGATACGGGCTGTCACTCTCGTCTCAGATTCGAACCTCATCAGCTGCTGTCTTGGATGGAGTCCACAAACAAGTTTGTAGACTGGATGAAGTCTGTGGTTGATGAAGCTCAGTCTGCATTGGTCAAGGCTCAGGATGACATGAAGTGCTACTATGATCAATGTCAGACTCCCGCTCCAGAGTACCAACTGGGTGACAAGGTTTGGCTGGATTCGTCAGACATTAACCTTGCCCGACCTTTCCAGAAACTCGGACATGCACATCTTGGTCCCTACAAGATCATCCGGAAGGTCAGCAAGGCAGCGTACCAACTTGAGCTCCCTCCAGGCTTATCCTGCCTTCACCCTGTCTTCCCTGTTGTCAAACTCTCACCATTCATTTTAGATCCCATCCCAGGTCGATGCCTAGCTGCTCCACCACCACTGCAACTTGTTGATGGAGAAGAGGAACATGAAGTTGAAGAAGTCCGGAATAGCAGATGGTTTGGCTGAGTGTTAAAGTATCTGGTGCGCTGGCGAGGCTATGGCATTGAGCACAACTCCTGGGAGCTGGCAAGCAACCTCTGGCATGCTGCCCAGAAGGTCAGGGACTTCCACGATCGCCACCCGGATGCCATCCGAGTACTTTGGATGACTCTGACAGCCCTTGATCAGTCCTGGAAGCGTTGGCACAGTCAGAAAGCCCCTGGCTCTGCCCAGTTGTATTTTGATGTCTTCTCACAGCAACCCGGAGTTTCGGAGTTGGTGAATTTGTGGCACAGCAGGCAGGAATCTTCATGTCGGGTCGCTGCAGGCTTGAAAGGGGGGTGATGTAAGGGGACACTCCTATTTTCTCCTTTTCCCCTGTCTCTCTCCCTCCCTCTTCATTCCTTTCTCTTTCTTTTCATTCCATGGACTCTTATTTACTTTTCTCTTCTTCTCTTTCCATCCTACCATCCATTCAAGCCTTATCTGATGCATCTGAGCGACATCCAACTCATCTGGTGCATTTCCCGTGCTTTGGCCGCACTTGCCATTCAGCTCATCCGATGCATTTCCCACGCCTCAGCCACACTTGCACATGCCTGGATGCGCTTCGGATGCACATATACACTCTGGAGCATGTCCGAGTGACCTATATCTTCTTCCCACACCTCTTTACTTCCCATTCCCACTTTCCTGGGTCACTGGCACGACTCTTGCATATTCCCTCCACCTTGCTATCACATGTGCTTGCTCATACCTTGTGATATTCTATGGACTTGTGGCTGGTGTACTATACAGTTATCCCACCTTTCTCCCACACTTCTACAGTACATACTTCGCCTCCTAGCACGGAGAATCCTTATCTTGTTCTCTTTGGATTCTCCCTCTGCTAGGCTTGCGCTGTCAGCCATCTTGAGGTTGCCCTTACAGCAGTGGAATCAGCTGAGGAGCAGACACTTGCGAAACTTGGATGACCTGACAAACCAGTACCATGAGTCAGTCACCCAAATGTACATCAACTGGATGTGGAAAACGCACATGCAAGTAGAAATAGGTGAAGAAGAGGAGATGCACCTGAAGGCAATAGGAAAGTACGACTACATGATAGAACATAATCAGGAGAAGTTGAAAAGCAAAAAAAGAAAAAAAGGAAGAAGAGATGGTACCAGACTACTATCACGACTTCATGAAGGTGTTCAGAAAAACAGGACTCAGAATGGATGCCGATTGAGAGGCCATGGGACCACACCATCAAACTAGCCCCAGACTTTGAACCAAAGGCCTCGAAGGTCTATCCACTATTGCCAGTTGAACAACAAGAACTGAATGACTTCCTCAATGGAAACCTGAAGAAAGGCTATATCTGACTGCCCAAATCACTGCAAACATCACCTGTGTTCTTTGTGCAGAAGAAGGACAGCAAGAAGCAGTTGGTACAGGACTATCATTATTTAAACAAGTATACCATATGAAACACATACCCCTTGCCCCTGATATCACAGCTGGTGGACAGGATCTTCAAGGCAAGATTATTTACCAAAATGAACCTCCAATGGGGGTACAACAATGTACAAATCAAGGATGGAGATCAGTGGAAAGCTGTGTTCCAAACACCAAGAGAAGCGTTTGAGCCAATGGTCATGTACTTCGGACTTAGTCACTCTTCTTCCACTTTCCAGACCATGATGAACAAACTTTTCAAGAACCTGATTGATGAAGGACTAGTAGTCATATATCTGGACGATTTACTTATATTCACAGACAATAATGTAGAAAAACACAGAGAAGTAGTACAAAGGGCATTGAAGATCATGGAGGACAACAATCTATATGTAAAACCAGAAAAATGTTCCTTTGAGGTCAAAGAAGTGGAATTCCTGGAAGTGGTGGTGAAGGATGGCAAGGTGCAGATGTGTGACAATGGAGTTTCTAGTAGTTACCTTCATAGAAGTAGTTATTACGCATGTTCACAAAGCTAGTATGATTACAATATTTAGAACTCTGAATATTACTCTTCTTGTCCTCTCCCTACTATGTGCTCTTACTGACCTTGCCCATCCCCTGAGTGAGTCAGACTCCCTGTAGTCTGGGTCACAGGCAAACTCTGTTCCCTGGGCCATGGGACCCTCTTGCTAGGAATACAAGCTTTCCCTGCACTTGAGTGACTTGGCATCCTGTACATGGTTGTTACAAGATGGAAGAGGCAAAAATAGAAGCAGTAAAAAACTGGCCTGTCCTGAAGAACATACAGCATGTACAGCAGTTCCTAGGGTTTAGCAATTATTATTGATGGTTCATCAAGAACTTCACCACTGTTGCTAAACCTTTGCACAAGCTTACAAAAAAGGAAGAAGAATTTGTATGGGACAAAAGGAGAGAAGAGGCTTTTGAGAAGCTGAAAAAAGCATTCACAGAGGAAACCAATCCTAGTCTTACCAGACACAGATCAAGAGATGAAAATAGAAGCAGGCTCATCCAACTATGCCTTAGGAGCAGTACTCTTCATGCTGTGCAATGATGAAAAATGGAGACCCTGCACATTTCTCTCAAAAGGGTTTTCAGAAACAGAATGAAATTACAACATTCACAACAAAGAAATGCTGGCCATCATTCAAGCCCTAGAGGCATGGTGACACTACCTTGAAGAAAATATGCACTAATTCACCATATGGACAGACCATAAAAAACCTGAAGTACTTTATGACAACCAAGAAACTCAACAGATGCCAGGCACACTGGGCCCTTTATCTATCAAGATTTAACTTTATTCTAAAACACAAGCTGGGTGCTTCAAACATGAAGGCAGATGTCCTGTTGAGACAACCAGATCTAGACAGGGGGGAGGGCGACAATATGATGGTGCTTTTGAAACCTGAGTACTTCCAAATTAAGGCCATGCAGCAAGGGCATGTCTTAATCAACAGGGCAGAATTGCCAATCTTGTCGAAAATCAGAAAATTAAAAAACTATGACAAATCAGTAGTGAAAGCAGTGGAAGAGCTGAAGAGATTGCTGACAAAGGTGTTGAGGGAAGCAGAGTGGTCAGAAGAGTAGGATCTTGTACTATATCATGGAAAGGTATACATATCCAAAGGTGTAGACATCAGAAGGAAGACTGTAGAACTACACCACAACTCAACAATAGCAGGACACCCAGGCAGGTGGAAGACAATAGAGCTGGTCTCACACAATTACTGATGGCTAGGGATGAACAGGTTTATCACAGAATACATCAAGGGATGTGACCAATGTCAAAGAAGCAAAACCTACTTGCACCAACCACAAGGGAAGCTTCAACCCAATCCCATCCCTTCCAAACCATGGACTGACATTTCCATGGACTTCATTGTCAAGCTTCCCAAGTCATCAGAATATGACACCATCCTAACCATGGTCAACCAATTCACCAAGATGGTCTGACTAGTACTGACAATGGAGGAACTATCCTCACTTGGACTAGCCAAATTGTACCAAGACCATGTCTGGAAGGACTTTGGACTACCCAACACTATCATATTGGACTGTAGACCCCAATTTGCATCACAGGTGATGCAAGAACTAAATAAATTATTGGGAATCCAGACTCAGTTGTTAACTGCTTTCACCTGCAAACTGATGGGCAAACTGAGTGGGCAAACTGAGAAATTGAAACCTACCTGAGGATGTTCATTAATCACAGGCAGGACGACTGGGCAGAATGGCTAGCCATCTGCAAATTCTCTTTAAATGATAAAAGCCAAATAAGCTCCCAGCAAAGCCTGTTCTATCTAAATTATGGCAGACACCCAAGGATGGGGGTAGAACTGAGAATGCAGTCAAAAGTGGAAGTGGTTGACAAATTTGCCAAGTGAATAAAGCAGACCTGGGAGGAAGCATGGTCTGCACTAGTAAAAGCAGGGGAGGAAATGAAAAAAATACGCAGACAGGAAGGTAGGAGAGATGCCTGAGTATCAAGTAGGTGACAAGGTGTTCATTTTTACTGATAACTTAAATACAACTCAACTGTCACAAAAGTTGGAACAAAAGAAAATCGGACTGTACAAGGTGATTGCGGTACCAACAAAAAATGCGATAACCCTAAAACTCTCCAAAAAACTATCTATTCACCCCACTGTTTCAACTCATCACACCAAGAAGGTGAATGCTCCCCACCATTCCAGAACAACAAACGCTGCCACCACCACCAGTGCAGATTCAGGGGGAACAGGAGTATGAAGTTGAGGAAGTTCTAGACAGCCACTTGCAAAGGGGGCAGCTAGAATACCTGGTCAGATGGAAAGGCTACACCACCGAACATGATTCATGGGAACTGGAGAGTAATTTGGAAAACACACCAGAGCAGCCAAAGGCATTCCATGCCCATCATGGGGCAGCACCCAGGAGGATCGCCGTTGCGGCCTTTGATCTGGTAGACTTTAGACCACAACATGTTTACACTGAGCCAACATTTACCACCCATACAAAAATTTACAAACTGGAAGTACCAAACAGTGACAATAACGTAAGTGGAACAAGCCCGAAGGCTGAACACTCAGGAATCAAGAACGAGAGGTGAATGGATCAAACATATGGGATTCGGAGTGAGATGAGATGAAGTAGGGTACAAACGGGAAGTAAGTAATCGAGAAGGTCAGGGTCGCGGTATATATACGGGCATACATGTGATCAGGGGTGGGACAGGGGGAGTACGAGTAAGCGCGAGCTTACACTCGCCCCTTCCCCGACTTTTTCGACGGACTCGTCCTCTGTTGTCGCAACGAGCCTGTAGTAGGTGGAGCATCAGAAACGGCGCTGGTACATCCGACCTTGCGTTGGCGTTCAAGAAGATCAAGAGTCTCATCATTTCGCGCGAATGCCTCATGGTCATCGACCACGAAAATCCTGGTAATGATAAGATTTTTGTCACCACGGACGCCAGCGATGTTGGCACTGGCGCCGTGCTGAGTTTCGGACCAACCTGGGCAACCTCTCAGCCAGTAGCTTACGACTCGAAACAACTGAACCCAGCAGAGCGAAATTATGTGACTCACGATAAGAAGATGCTTGCGATCATTCGTGCGCTGCACAAGTGGCGCGTGGATCTCTTAGATGCCGAATTCGAGGTATATATATGGACCATAGGACGCTTGAGTTCTTTAACAAGCAACGGGACCTCAATAAGAAACAGCTTCGGTGGCAAACATTCCTTGCTGATTATAATTTCGATATTAGGTACATCAAGGGCAAGGACAACACTGTGGCGGACACCTTGTCGCGCGAGTTCTCGTGCGAGCCGGTCATCGCCGCGCCTGTGCTTGTGGCCGGAGCCCTCGCCTCTGTCTGCTCAACTCCCGCTGCTGTCATTGCCCCTGTTCTGCGCATTGATACCGACGGCGACCTGCTCGAGAAGATTATATCGGGGTACGAGGAAGACGCTTGGTGCCAAAAGCTCTTGTCCAAGGGCGGTAACATCGCAGGTATCTCTAGACGGAACAAGTTGCTCTACGTCGGCGAACGGCTGGTTGTTCCCCGTGTGCCCGAGGTACGAGAGCTCCTTTTCCAACTCGCTCACGACGCCTTAGGACACTACGGAGCCACGAAATCCTACATGGCGCTCCACGACTCCTTTTACTGGCCGAACATGCACAGGGACCTCGAGCAGGCATACATCCCCGGCTGCGCTGAGTGTCAACGAAACAAGTCGCCGACCGTTAAACCCGTTGGTCCCCTACATTCTCTCGCCGTGCCCAAAGATAGATTCGCCTGCGTGGCCTTGGACTTCGTGGGACCGCTCCCCGAGGACGAGGGCTACAATTACCTTCTTACCATCACTGACAGATTGGGCGCTGACATTCGTCTGATCCCATGTAAGACCGACCTCACCGCGGAACGTTGCGCGGCTCTATTTTTCGAACACTGGTACTGCGAGAATGGGTTACCAACGGAGATCGTTTCCGATAGGGATAAGCTTTTTGTCTCTAAATTCTGGAGCGCGCTGCACAAGCTGACTGGAATTAAACTCAAGCTCTCCAGTGCCTTCCACCCCCAGACCGACGGCGCTAGCGAGCGAACAAACAAGACGATCATCCAGTCCCTCCGATACTACGTCGATCGCAACCAATCTGGTTGGGTGAAGGCGCTACCTCACGTTCGGTTCTGCTTCATGAACACAGTCAACGCTTCAACGGGATTCTCCCCCTTTCAGCTCCGTCTCGGTTGCTCTCCACAGACTGTGCCTGCGCTCACAACCACGACTGAAACAAGTGTACCGTCTGTGGCAGAGATTATTAAGCGAATCGAGGAATACGCTGCGCAAGCTAAGGACTCACTGACTGCTTCCAAAATTGCCCAGTCTTTGAGCGCTAACACCCATCGTAGAGGCGAGATCCCCTTTAAGACGGGTGACAAGGTTTTCCTCTCCACCGCCAATCGCCGGAAGGAATACAAGCACGCTGGTGACGATCGCGTCGCTAAGTTCATGTCCAGATACGATGGACCCTACGAGATCATCCGGTGTTTCCCTGAATGCTCTACTTACACCCTACTGATGCCTAATTCCCCAGATGTATTCCCGACGTTTCACGCCTCACAACTGCGGCGTTTCGTCGAGAACGACGTCGAGCTCTTCCCAAGCCGCAAGCTCGACCGACCGGAGGCTGTAAACATTGATGGGACAGGCGAAGAAGAATGGCTAGTGGACAAGATCATCGACAAAAAGCGCAGGCGAGGCAGGCAGGAATACCTGGTGTCTTGGAAAGGTTATGGTGCCGAGGAAAATCGGTGGCTGAAACGATGCGACATCGAAGAATTGGAGGCTCTGGACATCTGGGAAGCACAACGCAAGGTCGGACGTACCAGCGCCGTTTCTGACGCTCCACCTACTACAGGCTCGTTGCAACAACGGAGGACGATGTCATACCAGAACACGGGTTTGGTATAAAGACATTAGGAACTAGGATGTACCCCTGAATTCCTAGGAGCGAAGCCCCTAGGAGAATTAGTCATTGTCCTTAGGAACTAGGATGTACCCCTGAACTCCTAGGAGCGGAGCCCCTTAGTTATTGTCCTACCTTTCCATTGTCATTATGGAAGTCCACCATGGAAGTTCGCCATGGAAACCAATGACAATGGATTTCATTGTTCTTTTATCTTCTTAAATTCGCCATGGAAACCAGTGATAATGGTTTCCATTGTTCTTTCACATTCTTATTGTTCCAATGTATTGCCTATTGTTATGATCTCCCTAACAACCATTGGGAACAATGGTACATTCATTGTTCCATTATACCTATCCATTGTCCTTAATGACAACCATTGTCTGTACAATGGAATATATTGTCTAGGACACTTTACTATTGTTCTACTATTTATTTGTATTTACCTCACTAGGATACCATTGTTCTTAGGAACAAACAGTGTAGGTATAAAAGGGAGCAGGTCTCTCTGTTTAAAATAATAACAATCTAGTTATCACCCACATTCTAGTGCTTAAGTTCGGCTGTATCTGAAACGAGTAGGATACCAGCATCTCTGTTTGTAGAGACCTGAAAAGTAAGTAAGGTCTAATTCTTTTGCTAAGTCTGCACCGAAACGAGTAGGTGACAGTAACGCACTGACAGCTAAGTCTGCACCGAAAACAAGTAGGTGTGTGGAACAAGCCCGAAGGCTGAACACTCAGGAATCAAGAACGAGAGGTGAATGGATCAAACATATGGGATTCAGAGTGAGATGAGATGAAGTAGGGTACAAACGGGAAGTAAGTAATCGAGAAGGTCAGGGTCGCGGTATATATACGGGCATACATGTGATCAGGGGTGGGACAGGGGGAGTACGAGTAAGCGCAAGCTTACAGTAAGCTACCACCATGGCAATGGCAAAGATGAGGACCAAGACAAATAAAACACACCAATGGGGGGACCATAATGAAAAGAAAGTTCCTTGGTTGGTATTGGTGGTGTTCATGTTGATGAGAAGGGATTGTCAAATGGAGTTGACATATTCTAAGGGGGGGTGATATTATGGTTTGATTTTCTTTTCTTTTCTTTTCTCTTTTGTCTTATGTATTACATGACACTCTTACAATATCACACTTACACCCATTACAATATCATGATGACACTCCCTGGCCTGTATTTATAATAGCCTTAGTCAGAACCTCACCATAGTCACATGGGTGCAGTCCATGACATCATGCCTCGTGATGATGAGCTAACCATTCCATGGAAAGCTGTCAGGTTACAATGTGTAAGTAGACATGAAGACTATGCATGTACAAGTAGTATATAAAACTGAATACAATACCCAGAGACATTAACTCATTCTCTTTGGAATACCACTGTACTAGTGCCTAGGTCATCGTCTTCACTCTCCTCTGCCTTCAACCTAAGTCCTCTTCTTCATTTTATATTATACTTGACTCGAATCCTTGTAGAGCCCATGTACTCTTGGTAGTATAGTGTTGCCCTAACAAGATGACTCTGCCCTGTTTGTTCAGCAAATTGGTGTGCCACTTCACATTTAGTAGCTGATGAAACCTACCTTGTCATCATTGTTCACTCAAGTACTGGCATGTACTAGTTTGAAGTTCAATGGTGATTGACAGGAACCCTTGGATGCCCCATACCTGCTCACATCTCACCCACTCCCACATCTATATGGTCTTCCTGTACCTCCTCATCCCTGACACCACTCTAAACTGCTGAAACAAGAAGACCACCATTCAAATCCTGAAAAGCACCCCACAGCTTTTCAAAACCATTATCATACCAGTAACATCTGCTGAACCCTGCTGATCTCCAGACAAACACCTGCTCAATACTTCATTAGGGGAAACAATGTCATACTCAACTGCTAGGCCAATCTCCACCCAACCCTACAACAGGCAGAGGTGGCTGGTGCTACAAGGGAGAGATATGTCTGAGGAGGCAGCAGGACCTAGTGTGTGGGAAGGATCCCTTGACCCCACTGCCCCAATATCACCAAGCTACCCATGGCCACTGCAAGGCACCTTCAAGAACCAACCTGCAGAACCCACACAAACCCCTGACCTATTAGCGGCTATGAGGCAAATGATGTCAGACATGGAAGCAAGGATGGAAGCCCAAATCCAGCAAGTACTAGTCCAGCCAAGCTGGCCAGCTAGCACAGCAAGTTGATTCAGTTGCCCACTTCCTAGGATACCCAGAGGAGCACTGCCACCACCACCTCTGCCTGGTCTGCCAACTCCTCCACCACCCTCCATGCCATTAGTAGACAGCCCAGAAGTGCCCCAGGCCAGAAATGGCCTGAAAATGGCATGACCTGAGGTTTTTGACAGGGAAAGGGCCAAATGCTGAGGATTCATAAGAAATGTTGAAGTCTACATTTACATAAACACCTATCAATTCCCAACTGAGGCTATGAAAGTTCTCTACCTCTCATCATATGTCTAAGGAAAAAAAGTAGACAATTGGAATAACACAATAACAACAAAGGTGTAAGCTTGCCAACTTACCTAGTTCTCCTATCCCCTATCTTCTGAATCATGTGATCTTCCTTTTATGTTATAAGTGCAACCCTGACTATTAGTTACTTACTTCCTCCTTCCTATATACCATCATCTATGTTCAGAATCATACACATTGGTTTCTCCTAGCTTGTGTTCCTTTCCTCTAAGTGTCTGCATCTCCAGGTGCCTTCCACTTTTTTTTTGAGAACAACCAACCTCTAGTTATCCCAGGAAATGTTGTGCTCGATGCCAGCATTCTCCCACCCCCACAGTCCCCAGTCCTGCCTCCCCATTCCCAGCCATCTGTCTCTGTCCTGCTAATGACTAGAAGCTGTCAATTCCAGAATCGCTCTAAGTGATTATCCCAGTCCACCAGCCCTGCCAATCACCCTGTTCATGCTCCCAAAAAAACCCTGCCTTTCAGAAGGAACTTGCCATTACTAGTGACCCAGCCTCAACTCTCATGTTTGTACATGTTTCACCCCTGTTCACTCTGTCTCCACTGCTGATTCGCCATTATTGCCTTGCCCACCTTTCCCAGACCTCAATCCTGCACATATATATATATATCCCCCTTCCCTGCAACCCACTTGTCTTGCCTTTTCAAACATACTTCAGCATGGGTGTTAAGACTAAGATTGAGCAATTGAACCCAACATGTCCCTCCATGATGGGTGATGGTGACATTGACACTGCTTTATTATGGAAGTGGTTCAACAAATGCAAGAATTTCTTCTGCCACAAAGCAACAATACCAGAGAACAAAGTGGTTTCTGTGGTGTATGGTATGAGCAGAGTCCACACAATCCATTGGCTATTGGCAAATTCACTGTCATTGGAATCAATGATGTGGGATGACTATAAGTCCTGTATGCACACCCTCTTCCTCCCATCAGATTGGGAACATTCAGCTTGGATGGATGTGTTGTGACTTCAACAAAATTCAAAGCCATTTGTCAAGTTCTCTCTCAATATGATGGGAAAGAATAATTTATTGGTGGGTACTGACAATTTTCTCAATGATGAGCTTCTTTGTGATACTCTCAAAGCTAACATAGATTGAGAATTAGCCTGGAAATGTAACAGGGAAAATCTGGTGTCTATTATTTTTGCTTGGAGACTGGCTTGATGAAGTCAAACACTTGGATGAGCACAAATGACAACACCTTGAAGAGATCACCCAGGAATTCGCTCACCTCAACAGTAAGGCTCTGACTACTCCTTGCATTAACTTCCATCCTATGGTCCTCACTTGTGTCACTGCCTCCAGTTCATCATCTGCCTCAACTCCCTCTACTTTCATGCCTATCCTGAAGCTGCTCAATGAAGGATGGGCACTGTTGATGAACAACAGTGGCTGCTACAAGTGCCATCATTTTTGGGCTGGCCATGTGGGTGCTTGCTGCCATGCTCCACCTATTGAAGGAGCAAAATATAAGACCTTGACTGCTTGCAATGTCCCACCTTGCCCTGCTAATTACACTTCTAGGGCCCCCACTCCTACTGTCACTGCAGTCATGCCTATGGAACCACAGCATGGTGGAACACTCAAGAACAAGGATGAGAGGATCAAAGTGTAGATTCGTAGTTGTGGTACGAAGTAAGTAAATACAAAGAGGTAGCTACTGTTATATAGTAGTGGTCAGATCACATGATGGTATCAGGAGTCAGGGGAAAGTGGTAAACATGTTTACACTTGCCCACCCTCTAAAGGGATGGCCAAGGTGAATCCCAAGTGAAATCGGTGAAATCGATATCGGTAGGTAGGCAGTCGAGCAATGAGAGCACGGCTGCTGCTGAAACCCTCTTTTTATTTGGTTGCCTTTGGGAGCGCTCGAAAGTCGACATAGGCCGTGAAGCCAGCCAATGGTCCAAAGCCTCAAGCTCCTCCACTTCACGCCTAGCCATCCAACGATTGTCTTCATCACCATAACCTCTGAACGAAACCAGATACTCCATGCCTCTCCATCCTCGCTTCTCGTCTATGATTTTCTCCACGTAGTATTCATCATCACCCGAATCCCTGGTGATCACAGCAGGTCGTTCGAGCTCACGAGAGGGGAACAGGTTACCATTGTTCACGACAAAAGGACGTAGGAGACTAGAATGAAATGTGGGGAAAATGTTGTCAGCGTTGGGCAGGTTAAGCGTGTAAGAGGACTTCTCTGGATTCGAACAGATAACCTTGTAAGG
The DNA here is from genome assembly GCA_029467805.1 of Pleurotus eryngii var. eryngii. Lineage (NCBI taxonomy): Eukaryota > Fungi > Basidiomycota > Agaricomycetes > Agaricales > Pleurotaceae > Pleurotus > Pleurotus eryngii. The sequence goes on from SZVJ01000012.1 coordinate 3,962,428, forward strand.
ACCGTCGAATCTAGGCATAAATTTAGCCACCCGATTATCTCCAGAGTGCATGTACTCCTTTCTTCAATTGGATGTGGACAGAAAAACGGAGTCGCCGATGGCAAATTGTTGGTCTGGACGGCGGTGAGCGTTTGCCTGGATCGTTTGTGAAATCTTTGCCGCGAGTAGGTTATCCTTGGCTTCAGACGTGATTTCGTTCAGGTGACTGATGATTTCCACAGCAGAAGTCAGAAGATCACGAGGGAGGCACACCGTGCACGGATTCGTATTTTCACGCTGGAATGCATGAAAGTAATGAAGAAGTAAACAGATTATTTTCACCTTACTATTACCGGAAGTATTGAGCACTGCCACAATTAATACCGCGCCCAAGAGTAAAGATTATATAACCAATTAGAATTTGTAAATGGTAATTATTTTGCCCATATATAGTATCTCTTTCCTTTCTTGATATTTTAATGCAAAGTAATGAAACTCGGACAATCAGTTACTGTGTGTGAGAATAACAAAGTACTACAAGGGAAGTAACGTACAAACAAAGACTGTTTTGTTACTTCTTTTTCGAAGTAACAAAACAATAGTGGGTTAGTATAAGTCATAAAAAGTACATAGAAAGTATGAATCACCAAAAGACTTATACTAAATCACTATTGTCGTCGGTGGTCATTTTATCCTTATTTTTGGTGATTCATACTTTCTATGTACTTTTTATGACTTATACTAACCCACTATTGTTTTGTTACTTCGAAAAAGAAGTAACAAAACAGTCTTTGTTTGTACGTTACTTCCCTTGTAGTACTTTGTTATTCTCACACACAGTAACTGATTGTCCGAGTTTCATTACTTTGCATTAAAATATCAAGAAAGGAAAGAGATACTATATATGGGCAAAATAATTACCATTTACAAATTCTAATTGATTATATAATCTTTACTCTTGGGCGCGGTATTAATTGTGGCAGTGCTCAATACTTCCAGTAATAGTAAGGTGAAAATAATCCATTTACTTCTTCATTACTTTCATGCATTCCAGCGTGAAAATACGAATCCGTGCACGGCGTGAGGGGATCGAGCATGGGCAGTACTACTCGAGGGGACAAGCCGAGGCATAGCATGAAAGGTGAGAATCCTGTAGATGCATTGATAGTATTCATTATGGAGAAACGAACACTAGGCAGAGCTTTCACCCAGCCCTTCTGATGTCGATCGACGTAGAAACGTAGGCATTGGATGACAGTCTTATTTGTATGTTCACTGGAACCATCTGTTTCAGGGTGGAAGGAACTAGACAAACGAAGCTTGACACCAGTTAGTTCGTGCAAGGCAGTCCAAAATTGCGAAATAAAGAGCTTATTGCAGTCGCTGGTGATGGTTTGCGGCAGGCCATTTTCGCAGTACCAATGGTTGAAGAAGAGTGCTGTAGCACATTCAGCTGTGATATCCTTACGACACAGAATAAGTCTGATGTCGGCACCTAACCTGTCGGTGATGGTGAGCAGGTAGTCGAATCCATCGTCCTCTGGCAGGGGCCCTACAAAATCGAGGGCGATGTCTTCCAAGCGACCGTCGGGCACGGGCAGGGAATGCAGAGGTCCCGCCAGTTTGGAGGTCGGCGCCTTGTTGCGCTGGCACTCAGTGCAACCAGGAATGTAAGCCTGCTCGAGGTCGCAGTGCATGTTAGGCCAGTAGAACAAGTCCTGCAATGCTTCGTATGATTTAGTAGCCCTGAAATGACCCAAGGAATCGTGAGCCAAGCGGAAAATGGACTCCCGTACCGAGGCAATCCTAGGAATAACCAGACACTTGGCGACGTAGAGAAGGCCCGACCGCTTGCTGATGCCTGCGACCTTGATGCCGTCCGATAGAAGTTTGGAGCACCAAGGGTCGGATCGGTAGCCCTTCTTGATGGAGTGCAGCAAGTCACTATCTGAAGACACAGTGAGTACAGGAGCGACGACGGCAGAGGCGGAAGGGGTCTAAGAGGAAGAGGCAAACTGTTGACTCAGCACGTCAGTGACGGTGTTGTCCTCGCCGCAGATGTACTTGATCGTGAAGTTGAAGTTGGCGAGGAATTCTTGCCATTACATCTGCTTCTTTGAAAGGTCTCGCTGTTTGTTGAAGAATTCAAGTGTCTTATGGTCAGTAAATACCTCGAACTCTGTGCCAAGTAAATCGTTACGCCACTTGTGCAACATGCGGACAATCGCAAGAAGCTCCTTGTCGTGTGTGGGGTAGTTCTTCTTGGCTGGGGACAATTGTTTTGATTCAAACGCGACAGGGCATGCTGTGGCCCAGTCCTTTCCAAACGACAAGATGGCATCTGTTCCCAAATCAGACGCATCAGTGGTCATGAAGATTTTATTATCACTGGGGTCCTCATGGTCGATGACCGTCAGGCAGTCTCTGGATGCCACCAAGCCCTTGATGCCATCGAACACAGCTTGGTGCTCCGCTCGCCATACGATGAGCTTGCCACCGACGACCTTATTTGTGAGCAGTGTCAGGACAGCCATGAGTTGTGCAAGCCGCAGAAGGAAGGCGGGCAGGTAACGGACAAGCCCTAGAAACTGGCAGATGTCAGACGCAGTACGCGGCACAGGCCAAGAAGCAATCTTAGCAGCTTTAGTATCATCGGCCTGGATACTGTCTGCCGAGATACGATGACCGAGGAATTCGATGGAGGTACAGAAAAGCAAGGTCTTTTTTAGCGAACAATACAAACTCGCTGCATGCAGGGCCTGCAAGATTGTCTCAACATTCCTAATATGCTTGGCGAGATCAGCACTCCAGATGATAATATCGTCAAGGTAGACGTGACAAATTTTACCAATCCATGGCCACAGCGCGGCGACCATCCGCCGCTGGTGTGTCGACGGTGCGTTCCTACACCCCTGCGGCATCACAACCCACTTGTACAGCCCAAAAGGTGTGCGGACCGCGGTGTACTTGATATGGTCAGGGTGGACCTTTGTCTGAAAGAAGGCATTTGTCATGTCCAATTTGCCCCAGATCTTACCTCGACCACAGTCGACGAGGATGTCCGCGATTCTAGGTAGGGGAAATTTGTCCGCAACCGTGTTTTTGTTAAGTTCGCGGTAATTGTTAATCCATCGCGGCATGGCATTCAGATCTGACTTGGGTACGAGAAACGCTGGGCTGGAGAACTCTGAATCAGAGGGACGCATTCGACCAGCGGCAAGGTGACCCTCCAGGAGTGTCCGCCAGGTGTTCTGCCATTTTCATGGGCACGCATACTCCCTTTTCCGAACGATCTTGTGCGCGTCCTTCAAGATGAACCAGTGATAAGTTGTGTCAGGCAACTTATGGACTGGGGGAATGTCGTCTGGAAAAAGGTCTGCATACTTGTGTTTCATTTTGCTGTCCATCCGTTTGAGCTAACTCTCAAAGGTTTCAATAGCGTTGAGATCATCGATCCGCTCCTTCAAGGCGGTGATTATGTTCCTTGATCGCAAGCCACGTTGGCCACGGGCGGGGTGGGAGTTGAGCTTGGAGCGGAGCCGAGCTGTCATTTCCTCGCCCAGCAAAACGTTCCTGACAGCAGGACGAGCGCAACGCCGAGCCACGCAAATCTCGCTGGCGCGGGTATGTGCGGACTTCCAGAGAGGTGTTGGCTTAGACTGTACATGTTCTGTCGCATGCAAGAGGTCATACGAGGTATCATTGTCCGTTTTAATAATACAGGTGTTTTGTCTGTGATCGATGACTAAACTATTTGAGTTGAGAAAAGGTAAACTGAGAATGAGGTCTGTAACAAGCGTAGGGGAAACGAAGGCATGTAGGACACGGGAAGAGAATCGTCCATCAGAAGAAAAAGGCTGAATTTTGACATAGGAGGAAAGCAAAAGCGAGCTCTGATCGTTGAAGAAGGCAGCTTGACACGTGAAGGAAACTGAGGCTTGCAGTACTTGGAGATTGAGGTGCTTGACAACGCTTTCCTTAATAAGTACTACGGAAGATCCATCGTCAATGAGACCCTTCACAGCGAGAGGGGAATTGAGGGAAGGGGAGTGAAGGTTGCAAGTTCAGAGAAGATTAGAACACGAAAACGGGGCGCACTCATCGTCAAAATACCCAGGTGAAACCGGTGTCAATAACGGCCGAGGCAGTGTTCAGGAGCACGGCTGCGACAGTCTCCACTGACCCATCGAAGTTGATGAGTTCTTCGACACCTGATGCGGTGCTTTCAACAACAGCTGCAACATGTGAAGAACTTGAGTCGCGCACAACGTATGATGCGGGCCGAGCGGGAACATCCGCGGATGTCAAAGTCTTGTACTTGGCACTGTCGATGGGTGGGTTTGGGCAACGGGGACCTATATGGCCCGTGAAGAAACGACAGCACTTGTAGCAGCCTCCATTCTCCTGCAACAAACAGCGTTCAGCATTAGTGAGCTTCGGAATAGGGATGAAGGCAGGCTGCTGGGTAGACAACGAAGAAGCTGGACCGCTGGCATTCTTCATAGCAGCAAAAGCCGCCATCTTGGGTGGCACTCGACCAGGCACGCTAGTGTGAACATTGAGTCTGGCGAATTCCTTAGCGATCTTGTCGAATCGTTGTCGACAACACTTGTCCAAGCATTTAATCTCGTCAAGCCATGGGCGAAACTCTGAAAAACGGTTTTGTGTTCTTGCGGTGACATTCCTGCACAAGCTCCAGGTCCATGCTGGCCTTGATAGCGTCTCTGAGAAAATCATCATTCATGAAGGAAACAGTGCTGGTGAGGAGGTTATTCCAGGCCATCACGTCCAAGGCGAAGTCCATGAACGGCCTGGAACCCTGTTTAAGACATAGGACAGCCATCCTCGCAGTGTATTCCCAGTCTGAGGGAAGAAACAAGGTACGCATCTGATCTTTGTACGTCTCCCAATCCATCTTGGGCAATGAGGGACCATTAGCGGCGAGCCAACGAATTGCGTGCACGCTAGTCATGCCATAAGCGACGGTTTTGACCATGTCTTGACCTGGGGTGTTTTTTGTGTTGTAGGAAGTTCTCTGACTTGACAAACCAATCCCATAAGAGACCGGCATCAACATCCCCTTCGCCCATCATGGAAGGGCGATTTGGAGCAGACTGTTCAATTTTTGCGTGTATTCCCATGGGTGTCAAGGTCTGGAAGGGCAAGGGATACAAGACGGGGGCGTGTGAAACAGGTATGGCTGGGGAGGTCAATATATGCGCATCAGGGAGGCGTTCAGCGCCTTTCAGGACAAGGGTCGTGTTGGCAGAGATACATATTCACCTAGCTGAAGTGGTGTGAACCTGCGGTGCAGAACGAGTGCGAGTGCGTGAAGAGCATGTGGGCACCAGAAACGGGGGCTGGGAATTACTAATGGTGCAGCTACGCATTTCCAGTGAAGAGGGTATCGACAGGTGATTTCTGGGAGGCAGTGTGACGAACTGGGAACATGGCGACAATAGGGCGAGGCATGGGAAAAGCAGGGAGTAAGCTGGGAAAGGCAGGGAAAGGGCGGGGAAAATGGGATCTCAAGGTCGTTACCTCTGAGAACCCTGACTGATGCAGTCTAGAATCAAAGGCGGTTTGTTGGGGCCGAAGCCTGATCGATCTCAAAAAAAAGTGGAACCACGGTGTGGTGGAACACTCAAGAACAAGGATGAGAGGATCAAAGTGTAGATTTGTAGTTGTGGTACGAAGTAAGTAAATACAAAGAGGTAGCTACTGTTATATAGTAGCGGTCAGATCACATGATGGTATCAGGAGTCAGGGGAAAGTGGTAAACATGTTTACAGCCTATTGAACCAACTGCATTGCTCATCAAGCTCAGCAAAGACACAATAGTCGAAACTCCAGTCATCGCTGCTGTGTTGCCAAATGTCTCTTCAATCATGACAGATGGGAACTGGACTGATGATGAGTATGCACCATTTTCTTGCTCTAACATACCTTGGTCTTGCAACCTCTCCTCTCCAAAATCCCCCCACATTGTTAAAGGTTTTATTGACAACAGTTCTTCTATGGTTCTTATTAGATCCCAGCTTGCCAATGACCTCAGGTTCACCCTCCACCACACATCTGTCCTGTTCAAATGCAGTGCTGCCTTCTCAGGAGTGAGGAAGGAAATTTCTCTTGATTATTACGTTAAACTTCAGCCTCACTCTACCAATGGACCCCTTACCTTGAAACCCCTCTGTGCTTTCACTTCACCTTCCCTCATTTCTGATTTAATACTTGGCTTTCCATTCCTCAAAGTAAACTCTTTAATTATGAACCATGGACACAGCAGCTGTATTGCAAAACTGGACAATGTAGATTCATACAACTTGTTACATCCTGAAATCATTGTTTCCTCTGTTTCCCCCCCTAAATGGAAATCCTCACATACTTGTGCTAGTGACATCCATGCTGCTTGCTGTTCTGCCTGTGGCCAACATGTCGACCTTTTCTCCTCACCTGAGATGGCTGCCACCTTGTGTAAAAGGCACTGTCATGCTGTGCCTCTGCAAGGAAACATGATCATTGCAGCTATCAAATGCCACTTGGAAGATATGAGTGCTTTGGCTGTTTTTGAGGCACAAAAGTGGGTGGACAAGGAGATGAAGCGTGATTATGCTGACCCTTTCCCTTTGAAGGTTCCACCCATGCACCAATTGCCAGACCAGGTGTACCATCATTTCAAACTGAAGGACTACTTGCATATCATCAACAAGCATGGTTATATGTGCCCTCAGAAGGAGTGAGATATGTGGAAACTTCTCAATGCCAACCTCACTTCTGGGAAAATGTGCCCTTCCAACTCAGAATATGCTAGTCCTGCCTTTCTGGCTCCCAAATTGGACCCCACTGCTGATTACCACTGGGTCAACAATTACAGGGAGCTAAATGAGAACACTGTCCCCAATAGGTCCCCCCTGCCATGGATAGATGAGATCCTTGCTGATTGTGGTCAAGGTAAAATCTGGGAAAAACTTGATATGACTAATGCTTTCTTCCAAACCAAGGTCCACCCTGATGACATCAAATATACCACCATTAGGACATCCTTCGGTCTGTATGAGTGGCTCGTGATGCTGCAGGATTGTCAGAACATGCCTTCAACCCACCAGCAATGGATGGTCACTGCCCTATGATACTTGATCACCAAAATCTATCATGTCTACCTAGATGATATAATCATTTGGTTGTCTTCCCTGCCAGAGCACATCTGGAATGTTTGTGCTGTTCTTAATGTGTTACGAGAGGCAACCTTATACTGTTTGATCAAGAAGACAGATTTGTTCTGCACGTCTATCAACTTCTTGGGGCACACAATTTCACAATGAGGAATTGAAGCAGATGCTTCCAAAGCACTGAAAATTGCTGAGTGGCCCATTCCAAAGACCACTACTGATGTTCATCAGTTTTTAGGTCTCATCCGTTACCTGTCAGTGTTCCTCCCTTGACTGGCTGATTACACCTCTGTTCTCACATCTCTCACAAACAAGGTCAACAGTAAAAAGCCTGTAACCTGGCTGCTGGTTCATCCTTTGGCATTTGATGGTATCAAAAGTTTGGTCACATCTTGCAAGTGCCTCACAGTAACTGACCACAACTCTCCTAGCAACAACAAGATATATGTTACCACTAATGCAAGCGACATCAGAATGGGTGCCATGCTTTTGTTCAGGCCCACTTGAAAGGCAATTCATCTGGTTTCTTACAACTCTAAACAGCTGAACCCAGCTGAGTGTAATTATGCAACCCACGATAAGGAGCTCCTTGCCATCATTCATGCTCTTTACAAATTCCATACTGATCTTTTGAGCGCAGAATTCGAGGTATACACAGACCATAGAACCCTCAAGTTCTTCAACAAACAATGTGATCTCAACAAGAAGCAATTGTGTTGGCAAGTCTTCCTGGCTGATTATAACTTTACTATCAGGTATATTAAGGGTGAGGACAACACTGTGGCTGATGCCCTGTCATGAGAGTTCTCGTCACTTTCTGACACTTCACCTGCCCTGATCATCGCAGCCATTGCCTTGGCCTCATCTGGCCCCTTGTGCATGCCCTCCATTGTCACTCCAGTACTTGGCATCTCAGCTGACGAGGATTTCCTCAATTCAATCAAGGCTGGCTATGAGAAGGAGCCTTGGTGTGCTAAATTGCTTGCAAAAGGGATAGGTATCGCTGGCGTTGCCAAATGCCATGGTCTGCTTTACATTGCTAATAGGCTTTGTTGTTCCCAGGGTCACCTCCATATGCAAAAAACCTGTTTGCATTGGCACATGACTCCCTTGGTCACTTTGGTGCTGCCAAATCATATTCCACTCTTCAGGATTCATTCTACTGGCTGAACATGCATTGCAATTTGGAGAATGCATACATTCCTGCTTGTGTTGAGTGTCAATGGAATAAATTGCCTACTACTAAGCCTGCTGGTTCCCTGCATTCTCTGCCTGTTCCTGATGCTCATTTCAGTGTGGTTGCCCTGGATTTTGTTGGGCCCTTGCCCAAGGATGAGGGTTTTGACTACCTGCTCACAATCACCAACCATCTGGGTGCTGATATTCACCTTATACCTTGCAACATCAATATTTTGGCAGATCGTGTCATAGAATTATTTTTTTGAACATTGGTATTGCGAAAATGGGCTTCCTATGGAGATTGTGTTTGATTGTGATAAGCTCTTTATTTCTCAGTTTTGATTCTCTTTACATAAACTGACTGGTATCAAATTGAAGCTGTTGATGTCCTTTCACCCACAAACAGATGGTGCTAGTGAGCAAACAAACAAGGCCTTGTGGTACTTTGTTGATCAAAACCAGTGTGGATGGGTGAAGGCACTGCTACACGTTCGTTTCTGCTACATGAACACTACAAACACATTCGCAGGTCTTTCTCCATTCATGCTGCAATTTGGCTGTTCACTGTGAGTTATTTCCCCTCTTGTTACTAGTGACTCTGGACCATCCTCAGATGTAAATGAGGTCATCAAGACAATTGAGAATTACATGCTAGAGGCCCAAGATTCCCTGCTTGCTGCTAATATTTCTCAGTCAACCAACACTAATGCATCTTGTTTGCAGGAAAAGGCCTATAACATTGGTGAGGTGATTCAGTTTATTTATTGACCTTGAATTGCTGTTGCAAATACACCCAGGCTGGAGATAAATGAGTGGCAAAGTTTATGCTGAGGCTCAATGGACCTTACAAGATCATGAAGGCATTTCCTGAACATTTGACTTACATGCTTCTGATGCTGAACTCCAATGTCTTCCCTACCTTCCACAGCTTCCAGCTTAGACTGTTTATCCCTAACAACCCTGGACTATTCTCTGCATGTGAATTAGAACACCCAGATGGCATCGAGATGGACAATGGTGACGAAGAGTGGCTGGCTGATGAAATCATAGATGAGAAGAAAGGTGCAAGAGGGTCCAAGTATTTGGTGCAATACCATGGCTATGGTGCTGAAGAAGACCAGTGGTTGCCTCAAGTGGATGTCAAGGATTTGGCCATGCTCAATAGATGGACTGACTCTCATCCTTCCCCTCCTGATCCTCCCACTCCATAATGTGTTACTAGGTCCTTGACTACTACAACATCGAAAGCTACAGCCTCAAAGACATCCAGGGGAGGGTGAGTGTAAGCTCGCCAGCTTACCTAGTTCTCCTATCCCCTATCTTCTGAATCATATGATCTTCCTTTTATGTTATAAGCGCAACCCTGACTATTAGTTACTTACTTCCTTCTTTCTGTATACCATCATCTATGTTTGGAATCATACACATTGGTTCTCTCAGTTTGTGTTCCTTTCCTCTGAGTGTTTGCACCTCCAGGTGCCTTCCAGAAGGTCCTGGAGTGGACCAGAACCTGGGTTCATGATGAACAGTTCTCAAGTTTCAAAAGAATATGTTGAAGCCTGCAGGAGGCTTTCAGGGACACAAACCCCAGGGACATGGCTATTACAGCCTAACCAATTTGCACCAAGGATCAGACATGGCAGAAGACTATATTATGAAGTTCAATGCATACAAGGATGACACAGGCTACAATGATGTGGCCTTGGTCAAACTGTTCAAGAGAGGACTGAACCCAGGATTGCTGAACTGAGTATATGGTAGGAGGCCCCTACTGGCAAACTGTGAGGAGTGGCAAGATGAAGCCATCACCATGGACTGACAATGGAGAGAAGCACAGGCCTATGCAAAGTTGGCACCAGCCAAGCTAGTAGCCAAAAACACCACCATCATGACAACACAAAACCAGTGGTGTTTATATCAGTACTAAAGGCAAGCTCTGCCTCAACAAAATCAACAACAACAGCAGGTGAGGCCAACACCCCTGCCCTGCAGATCATAGCTAGAGATTCAAACACTATGGATGTGGATAGATCACAGAGGGCACCCATCTGTTGTTACAAGTGTCAAGGACTGGGGCATATGGCCTGAGACTGAAAGAGAAGGTTGGATGTCAGGCAAATGACATATGAGGATTACAGTAGCAGAAGTACTGGCCAGAGAAGTTAACCAGCCAGGGTTTTTCTGAAGGAACCCAGGAGGCATCAACCTGAGTTTCCAAGAACATGTTTGCAGCACTCATCTTGGAGCTGGACTCCACCTTTGTTACTGAAACCCATGTATCAATAGTCATGGAAAATATATCTATCATTTCACCATTAGGTGAGACACATAAAACACAAGAAAACCCAAAAAAATCAAAAGAAAATTATTTGCAAAGAACATTCTTAGACAAAAACTATGTACTAGTAGAAATTGGCCTAAAAACACATGACACCCTAACTGAGTTTACCCCTGAGTCAATGCTAGACTGCAGGGCATCGGATTCATTCATCAATCAGAAGTATGTAAAAAGAAAAAACATAAAAACCAAAAAATTAGCAAACCCCCACCATCATCAGAAATGCTGATGGTACCTCAAACAACACAGGAAAAGTTATAGGGAAAGTGGATGTATGTAAGGGTAACTTACAAAGGACATGCAGAGGTGATGACCCTCTATGTCACGAACCTGGGAAATGTTGATGTAATCCTCAGATTAACATGGCTAAAAAAGCACAATAGGAGGTATGTGTGGACAAAGACAATGAGGAAGGAGCTGAAGAGGCAGAAGAAGTGCTGAAGTACCAATTGGATGAAAGGAATATTTCAGTAGCAGGAGTAAGGCAGTGGAACTGACTGAGAAGCAAATACTTGCGAGGACTGGATGACTCAATGAACCAATACCATGAATTAGTCATCTGGATGTATGTCAACCAGATGTGGAAAATGCACATGCAAGTAGAAATAGGAAAAGAAGAGGAGATGCACCTGAAAGCAATAGGGCAATATGACTATGTGATAGAGCATAACCAGAAGGAGTTGAAAAGCAAAATCATGGGGCCTTCTGACTCATCTGTTTAGGGGGCACAGGAATATGTGGGAAGTGTGGGAGCATGAAACACATGGACAAGAGGAGCATATGGAACTTGGCTTTAGCTTTGATGCTGCACCCTCCTAGCCCCGCAGTGTTCTGATTTTGGAGAGAGCAAGGTGAGAGGCAGGCTCTGCGGAGGAGCCTGCAGCAAAGTCAAGAAGGCAAGTATTGACAGAAAGGAACTAAGATTCAGAGTAGGAAATACATGTGTACTAGTGCTACTTTAAATACTAACTAATATGTGTATGTAGTGAGGCTAGTATGTAAGTACACATGTACATGTAACATGTAACAAGTGAATCTGAGTACTGCACACCATGCCTACACCTCAAGGGTGGAGCCCAAGGGATTCTGATGGTCCGATTGTCCGAAAGGGGGTGTAAAAGGGTACCCCTAAGGGGGTGAGGATCGGACCCTGACATGGTACCCAATTACTATCACAACTTCATGAAGGTGTTCAGAAAACAGGACTCAGAACAAATGCTGATCAAGAGACCATGGGATCATGCAATCAATCTGGCCCCCAACTTTGAACCATAGGCCTCAAAGGTCTACCCATTATCACCAGTCAAACAAGAAGAGCTGAATGATTTCCTTGATGGAAACCTAAAGAAAGGCTACATCCAGCCATCCAAGTCACTGCAAATGTTGCCAGTACTCTTTGTTCAAAAGAAGGACAGCAAGAAGTGGCTGGTGCAGAACAACCAATATTTGGGCAGGTACACTGTTCAGGGTGCCTACCCCTTGCCCCTGGTATTGCAGCTGTTGGCAAAATCTCCAAGGCAAGACTATTTACTAAGATGGACCTCTGGTGGAGGTACAACAATGTACAGATCAAGGATGGGAATCAGTGGAAGGCCGCTTTCCAGACACTGAGAGGGGTGTTTGAACCAATGGTCATGTATTTTGGACTTAGCAATTCCCTGTCCATGTTCCAGACCATGATGAATGAACTGTTCAAGGACCTGATTGATGAAGGACTAGTAGTTATATATCTAGATGATCTGCTTATATTTACAGACAATAACACAGAAAAACACAGAGAGGTGGTACGAAGGCACTGAAAATCATGGAGGACAACAACTTATATGTTAAACCAGAAAAATGTTCCTTTGAAGTCAAAGAGGTGGAATTTCTAGGAGTGGTGGTGAAGGATGGCAAGGTGCAGATGGAGGAAGCAAAAATAGAAGCAGTAAAGAACTGGCTGGTTCCAAAGAATGTACAGCACATACAGCAGTTCCTAGGGTTTAGCAACTATTATTGACAGCTCATCAAGAACTTTGCCAATGTTGCCAAACTGTTGCATGAGCTTATGAAAAAGGAAGAGGAGTTTGTATGGGACAAGAGAAGTGTAAGTACTCACCAAGCACTTATCTCATGTGGTGCAAGGTACATTTGACCAACATATATTCGTGGTACGTACTTGCATATTGAGTGTGATAAGGGTAGAGAGTGTGTAGTCAAAAACTTCATGTTCGAAACATTTGATAATAATAAATAAAGCACATGTGACTGTAGTCACATGTGGGCACTAGTTAGGGGAAAGGGATAATGGGTTTACACCTGCCTTCCTTAGATTGCATTATGCAATCTACAAAGAAAAGGAATAAAAGAAATGGATATAATGAGGGTGGTAATCTTGTGATAAGAGATAGGTTGGAGCGAAGTGCAATAATGAGTCTGCTGCTGTTGGCAGTGGGGATCAAATAGTAGGCAATCCACTACTATGAGGTAGTGGGGCACAAGGACATTAGTCCATGTCTGTCAATGTCTTCTGTGACCACAGAAGGGGTACCAGATAAGGAAACCTCTGATGGGGCTGCGCTGGAATCCACAGCATTACTGCTAAGGGATGAGGTAGGCCTGTGAGGGAAGTAGGCTGGGGTGGTAACAAGCCCTTCCAGGGACATGGGTGGGCCACCCAGAATGAGGGGCAATCTGAGTGATGCCCTGGTGGTAGTCACTGGGAGGTTCATGGTAAAGGGAGGAACAGGATTAACTATTCCTGTGGAAGTGGAAGCCACAACAGGGGGTCATGAAGAGGTACAAGGGCGGCCTGAGGAGAGCATGAGTGCAGACAGTCCACTGCTTCCAGCAGCAGAGGATGTCTCTCTGGAATAAGCAGGGTGGGTGCAGGTGGCCCTGAGACCCGACTCACATCATGATGGTCGTCCCACTGCTGGTGACAGAGGACAACCAGGTGGCTGGAGAGCCATGAAGTCCACAAGCCTATCAGGTTCATGAGGGAAAAATGGGGGTTGATTGGTATCTGATACCAACCCCAACAACTGACAGATGGCTGTCAGATCCTGACCATTGTTGTGGTCGTCCATGACCCAGGCCTGGGCGAAGTCCTAGCAATCGTCAGCCCAGGCGTATGAGAATCCACACTTGGCGAGGTGCTGAGCAAACCGCACTGATGGTCAGATTGTCAATAGATCCACCCAATGGGTGGAAGTTGCTGACATTCGCAATGATAATGCTGTACTAGCTGGGAACAGCCAGTAATTCACAAAATTGCTAATTGAACAGCATTTGCTGCTGCCCAAAGGAGGCACCCACTGATTGTTCAGTGGGACTGAGTATGTGCATGGCGCACCATTCCCACACCTGGCAGAGGTTGAGAGGGTCCTGGATACCAGGTGGGGGTCTATAAACATGGCATTCATAGTGATAATATGCTGCCCATCATTGGGGCAGATTGTCTGATTGTGTGAGGGCCATGCCTGGACAGCGAATGTTAAACAAGGTTTCCACTGCAGCTGACAGTGGGGGCTGTTGCTCAGAATGGATACATGCAGGTTGGCATGTGCAGCCACCAGAGCCAGATGGGTTGAGGGCCCTGCTGGGGGCTGGGAATGGTCCCTGTATGCTCTCATTGGGCAGGTGTAAGGGGACACTCCTATTTTCTCCTATTCCCCTGTCCCTACACCCTTCTCCTCATTCCTTTCTCTTTCCATTCATCCCATGGACTCTTAGCTACATCCTCTTCATTCCCCTTTCATTCCCCTTCCTTTCTGTTTCCCTTCTGCCCATTCACTTTGCATCCAAGTCTTGTCCAATGACTCTGGACTCTTCCTGTGCCTCAGACTCGCTCGGACTCATACATACACTTCAGGGCTTGTCCGGGCTACCTCTATCCTCCTTTCCCACTTCGTTCCTCCTTGTCTCCACTTCTCCAGGTCACTGGCACAACTCCTGTACATTCCCCTTCCACTTCGTTATCACATGCCCCTCCGTACCTTGTGATATTCGTTCAGACTTGTGGCTGGTGTACTGTACAGTTATCCTTCATTCCTTCCATGCTACTACAGTATATACTTCGCTTCCTAGCATGGAGAATCCTTATCCTGTTCTCTTTGGATTCTCCCTCTGCTAGGTGAGCAGCTCTCTCATGTATAGTAGTTAGCCTTATTCATATCTTTGGATTCTCCCTCTGCTAGGCCTGCGCTGTCAGCCATCTTGAGGTTGCCCTTACAGCAGGAGCGCATATTGTCCTTTGCCCATGTGGGGATGCACCAACTCCTGAGGGCAATTTGCTAGGCAGTGGTCAACGGCTGCCGCTCATTGTGAGTACGGTTGGTGGTGTTGGCCAACACCTTGCACAAGTTTACTGTGTCATAGTTCCCTGGAATGTGGGCAAGCTGATTGGCATGTTCCCAAGCACTCTGGGTTATGGGGATTCCAGCTTTGTCGAACTGGGATTGTGATTCTTGTAGATTTACAAGACTGGAGTATGATGTTGTGGCTGCAGCCGCACTGGGCAATGGTGGACACAGGTCTTCATCCAGTTCTCCATCACCCCAGTCCTCTCCCAAGTCATAGTAGTTGTCTTTTATTTCCACAATCTTCGTCGTGGTTGTTCTCCTGGTGGTAGGGTCTCTTATCTTCTGACACACATCATGTCAGTCATCCAACTTGTCAATTTGGTGTTGTAGGTTACAAATTTCATTGTAAGTGTCATCGAGCTGGTCTCAATAGTATCGCAGATCATCTTCTAACCTCCCCCTCCCCTTCCTTGAAATTTCCTCGATAACATGCCACAAACTATACATTCATTCCATGTACCAAGGTAGTTTGGGGTGCAGAATGGTGGCCATTCTGCGATCAATGGACCCCATCTGAGGGTCCATGTAACCTTGCATGCAGTGCTGGCTGTAAGCCAAGCACATTGTGCAGGGAGGGGTCAGTGCATATGACACATTGATACCCCAGGTGTGCTATCTAGTTGCTGGGTGCCTTGGAAGTTCCATCCACTGGGGGTGGGGAGGGAAAGGATGAAAGTTGACAGACCTTGTTGTCTGTGAGCTTGTCACAGAATGCACGATTTGCACACTGTTTTCCTTTTTGGTGTGCAGTGAGATGCACTGGAGATTTCCTTCCATCTGAGTTATTGGATGGGTTGGAACCACCCATGGGGTGATCTGGAGGAGGCTGACTGTCAGGGTCTGATCCTCACCCCTTAGGGGTCCCCCCTATGCCCCTTTCGGATACTCGGACCTTCGGAATCCCTCGGGCTCTGCCCTTGAGGCTTATGCATGATGTGCAGTACTAGGATTACTTTGTTACATGTTTCATATACATGTGTACTTACATACTAGCCTCACTACATACATACATGTGTTAGTTAGTATTTATAGTAGCACTAGTACACATGTATTCTTCACTTTGAATATTAGTTCCTCTTCACCACTTGGCTAACTCTTGTCTTTGTTGCAGGCTCCTCCGTGGAGCCCGCCTCTCCGAAATTGGGACACCGCAGGGCTAGGAGGGCGCAGCATCAAAGCTGAAGCCAAGTCCCGTATGCTCCTCTCATCTGCGCTTTCTGTGCATTCCTGTGCCCCCTAAACGGATGAGCCAGAAGGCCCCTTGATATGGTTCTTAACACTGACTGCCTGTAGAAGCCATGAATTGATTAGTTGTTGTTGTGATGTGGTGGTGGGTTGGATCAACGATTGATTTTTCTTTTCTGGTTCAATTCCTGACATCATGTTTGCATTGTAGGCACCATGTGCTTACTACCCGACGAGCCGGCCGCAGTACTACTGGTGTCTCTGAGTGCCAATCTTATTGTTGGTCCATCACAGCAAGTCCTCACATTGCTGGACATTCATTAGCTTGAGATACCTCTTGAGAGCCTCGAGTTCTTCACAATGGGAATAGGGTTCCCAGGTGGTGTTGTCCAAATTCCACCATACCTGCAGCAGTAATTACTTGCCATTCCACTATGGGCAGTGATTCTATTGACCACCCATTCTGTGTCATCTGGAGTGCCCCAATCATACGGGTCGACTGGGGTGTGATTAGGAAATAGCAGGGCATCGTTTGGCATGTGGGCCAAAGTTTTGATATGTAAAACCTAGGATGCAGGTTCCACGTCTTCAACAACACAGGTAATTCCAACAAGTAGTTGGAGGTCCCTGGAGAGGCCTGCAGTGCCTTGTATGGCCCTATGTACTTGGGGAGCAGTTTGCTGGCCCTTCCTTTAGGGAGTGCTAGGTTACTTGTAGATAAGTAGACCATGTCTCCAGCATTAATACTGGGCTTGTCACAATGTTTGGTGTTAGCATGATATGTTTGAAACACGTGATGTTCTATGATTGCGTCATACACATCCGATAGATTCTTCCATGCCTTTTCGGCAAAGGCTGCTACACTGGGAGCACACTCAGTATTGCACCTATGGATGTTCAACATGGATGGTAAGAATTCATAGTTCACCTCAAACAGGGAAAATCCAGTAGTGGAGCTGACACTGGAGTTGAGAGTGAACTCCACCATGGGGAGCTTAGCCACCCAGTTGGACTGATCGGCGGTAACCACTGATCAAAGTATCTGAGCTATCAATCAATTAATGTGTTCGGTCTGTCCATTCATCTGAAGGTGGAATGAGGTAGACATCCTCAATTTAACACCCAGCAATCGATGGAGTTCAGTCCACCATTTGGAGGTGAACTTCAAGTCCTGGTCAGACATGATACTGGATGGCAGCCTGTGTAGATGACAAATCTCTTTTAAATATATCCACAAGAGTTCTGTGGCAGTGGTGCAGGTGGTGACCAGAATCAAATGTACCATGGAGGTCATTCGACATATTACTACCCACAGGTAGTTAAAATGATCAATCTTGGGAAACAGGCTGATAAAGTCCATGCTGATGCTGTCCCATGGTGCCATGGGGACTGGTAGCAAGTGTAGTTTGCTAGGGGGAGGCTGGTAGTTCCCCTTGGCTCACTTGCAGGGCACACAGGAGTTGCAAAAGGTTGCAATCATCTTTGTCATTTTTGGCCACCAGTACCATCGCCGGATATACTCTGACATCTTCTGGCTACTGAAATACCCTACAATTGAGTGTGCTTGCTTGATAATGATACCCATCAAAGTATTATCCTTCAATGTGCCTTGTGCTATGCACAATACCACCTCTTGTCTGAGGTTTCAGGTCTAAATGAGGTGGTCCTTCACAAAGAAAGACAAATAATCTGTAGGTTTAGCCAACACCTTCAATAGCAGTGGGTCCCGCAGGTATAATTCTTTCACTGAGGCAGTAAATTCATCCTGTTGATGAAGTAAGTCATGCAGATGTGTGCCTTTGGAGCATGATTCCAGAATGGTAAGGTCATCTTCACCAGTTAGGGAAATTTCTCCTTCCAGGGCAGGGCTGAGGTGGTTTGCCTCAACATCCTGCTCCTTGATCCTGTTGACTGGGCGTTGAGCTAGTAAGCTCACTCCCTGTGAGCAGAGCTTGCAGATACATTCCCATGACAGGAGGTCGTGGTTGGGGTCTATCTGCACATCAGCATTCATGTACTCAGATTTAGGATGGACATCCTGAGGTGTGTTCTCCAAGTAGTAACACGAGAGGCAGTCAGCTACTTTGTTGAGCATGCCCTTCATGTACTTGATCTCAAATCAAAATTGAGAGAGATACTCCATCCACCATGATTGTCATGGTGATAACTTCTTCAGTTGGCTGAAGAATTTGAGGGCACAGTGATCCGTGACAACCATGAACTTGTAACCCAGCAGTTTATCCTCCCATTTGAGGAGTGCCTCGAGGATGGCCAACACTTCATGTTCATAGACACAATAATTGTGTTGAGCTGGGGTGAACTTCTTGAACATGAAGCCTGCTGGGTGACAGGTCATCCACTCAGGTCCCTGTCCATACATTGCTCCAAGTCCCAATGTGGAGGTGTCACATATCACCCACACCATATCCGATTTAAGGGGGTCATTCAGCTTGAGTATGGGGTGTTGAGCACATAGCTCTTTGATCATGGTGAAGCACTTGTCGTGAACTGGTCTCCAGACAAAGGTCTGGCCATTTTTTCCCATAGACTGCAATGGGCCTGTGTAGGCAGACAGGTCAGGGACGAAATGTGCAAGATACTGCACCAGCCCCAGAAATCGTTGAATGTCATTGTACGACCATGGTGTTCTCCACTCATGTATGCAGGTGATTTTATCCCTGTTGGGGTGTAATCCATCATTGTCGATAATGTGTCCAAGGCAATCTACGTAGTTGGTGTACAGGTCGCACTTCTCGGGTTTAAGGTAAAATTCAAATTCTTGAATTTTGGCAAACACTAAACGAAGGTGCTCTTCGTGTTCCTCAATTGTGTTACTGTACATGAACACATCATCCAGGTAGACATGGATGAACCTCCCTATGTATTCTTGGAATACCAGGTTCATTATTCGCTGAAACGTCAACAGAGCATTACAGTCACCCTGTTGCATTACATGGCTTAGCAGGGTGCCATATATAGTGGCGAACACAGTCTTCCACACATCCTGCAGTTCCATGCGGACTTATTCATAAGCATCGGAGAAATCAATTTTAGACTGATACTTTGTACACGCTACATCCAGGCAGATAGTATCCTGGTCTGGAAAAGGGGTAACGTCAGAATGAGTGTTCTCATTCCATTTTCTACAATCTACAATGGAAGGAATGGAAGGTGGGGAAAGTGTTTGGTGCATTAGGCATATCCAATGTATACGAAGACTTCTCTGGGTTTGCAGTGATAATCTTGTAAGGCCCATCATAGTGAGGCATGAATTTTGCAACCTGATTTTCTCCAGCATGCATGTATTCGCACCGCCTGTTTGTTGTAGAGAGATATTGTAAACCCCTTACCGTTTCCCCTAACTAGTGCACACATGTGACTACAGTCACATGTGCCTTATTTATCATCTCATGTTTCGAACATGAGATTTACAACTACAACTTTTACTTATCACAATCACTACGCAAGTATGTACCGCGAATATACGTTGGTCAAACGTACTGTAAGGAATCCCGATTCCTTACTACGCTTCTCCCCTATCCCCTGTCCCCTAGGTACGGTCACATGACCAATATATTCCTTTATATACAGAAGTCGCGTATCATTAGTACTTACTCTCTCTTGTACCATTACTCCCGTCTTTACCCTAATACACCCCCGCGTTTGATCCTTTCACCAAGTCCCGCCCTTGAGTGTTGTCACCTCCGGGTGTCTTCCACTTTTTTTTGAAATCAATCAAACGCCCTTACATACCGGCTACGCGACTTCCATCAATCAATTCACTCATTAATTCACACCGCCTACTCAACCCTGAGCAACGCTCGCACCTGACTCCCCAGATCATCAAACGCCTTTACCCGTTAAGTCGCAGCGTCTACGCGACCCTGAACGACGCTCGTGCTTTACTCGCGCACTCCCAGTTCCTGCCCCACCCGACCCTGCCCCATTCCCCCCACCGCCTACGCGATCCTAAACGGCGATTCCGCCTAAACTCCGTATTCACCTAACGCCTTTACCGGCGGATCCACAATCGACACGACCCTGACTGGCGCTCGCCCGCGCCTGATTTCCAAACTGCCCCAGCTCCCGTCCCAGTCCTCGCACCAGTCCCAGTCTCAGTCCCACCCAGTCCCCAGTATCCCCGAATACCCCAGGAACTTCGGTTCGCATTCCAGAAACTTCGGTTCGCATCACAGGAACTTTGGTTCACTCAACACCCCGACCCTGCCCCAGATCACCCCAGGAACCTCGGTTCACTCGACGCCCCCACACCCTTTTCCGAATTCCCACCACAGCCCCGACCCTACCTTGAGACTCACCGCCCCCTTGCGCGTGCATCGTTTCGACGTCCGGCCCCAGTCTCCCCACGACGTCTCTTACTGGCCTCAAAAAGCGCATACATCCACCCTGCTTGCTCCACTCCTCCTCGTTCGACGGCACCGCTGTTCTGTCCCTCCGATCCGCCCCCACAAACATCTTTGCCCACGCGAACACCCGCCCCCTCATCCTCCAATACCCCGCCACCTCCATCATCCGCCTCCGACTCATCCTCGAAGCAAAGGCCTCTTCGCCGCCTTTGCCCCCTCCTGGGTCCCTGCCCAGCCCCTCCGCAGCTCCGGCTGCTGCTGGCTCTCCATCCTCCCACCAGAGCCTTCAAAACCTTCACCCTGTCGCAGCACGGCTCCCACTAACCCACCCGCCTCCCCATCCGCATCCCCGCCGCTGGACCCCCCGATGGCGACATCGATCCCCGGGCCCGGCCTCGCGAACCTCACCCTCCACTCCCCCTCCGCCATCATCGTTGGCACGCCCTTCGCCCTCGACACCGACATCCCGCGCTTCGAGTACCCCTTCCCTGACACATCGCTCGCGCTCCCGGGCCTGTACGAGTATAATAACATGAGTAGCGGTGGTGGCGGGAGGTCGGGCGTACCGGCGCTGTCGCATCCGTCGTCCTCGGCGTCGGCGAGCTGCACATCGTCTGCGGCGCCGTCGCCGTCGCACCCGCCATCTCTTACACATCAGCACCACGATCCGCACCATCATCAACACCAACACTCGCAACATCCGCATCAACCCGTCCACATCGTATCCCGCCACGCCACACATCCCATCCACATCACCCACATCGCCCACCCCCACGCGAATCACCCAATAAGCCAGTCCCCGCCCGGTAGCGCGTTTCCGCTCGCACTCACCCCCTCCCTCACTTCCGCATCCGCGAAATTGTCTCACTCCTCCCATCCCCATGCGCACTCGCATCAGCACAACCCCATCCCCGACCAGTTCCCCGTCCTCCACCCTCAACCCTCCCCCTTGTCGTGTTCGCATGCCCAGTCCAAATGGTTTCCTCCAAAATCGTGGCTCGTCCTTCCTCCGTGGCAGTCCGGTTCATACTGTGACCACAATCCAACGTGCCCACCCCTGTGAAGGTGTTCCACTTCATCCTGTTTTGCCATTCCGTCCTTTTTGCCTTCGCCCCATCCCTGCTTGTTCCTTTCTTTTCCAAGATTCCTCATGCCTCCGATTTGCCAGTCTTGGTATCTTATAGTAATTTCCTTCCGCGCCATGTTTCTGACTTAGAGGGTGGGCGAGTGTAAGGAATCCCGATTCCTTACTACGCTTCTCCCCTATCCCCTGTCCCCTAGGTACGGTCACATGACCAATATATTCCTTTATATACAGAAGTCGCGTATCATTAGTACTTACTCTCTCTTGTACCATTACTCCCGTCTTTACCCTAATACACCCCCGCGTTTGATCCTTTCACCAAGTCCCGCCCTTGAGTGTTGTCACCTCCGGGTGTCTTCCACGTACCTTGCACCACGTGCGATAAGGAGTACTCAGTGAGTACTTACACTTTTTTATGTTTCCTTAAAAACACGTTTCGCAAGTATGAGACACAGAGGCAGAGGCCGAAAAAGGCTCATAGCCGAGAATACTGGAGAAGGACCTGCTTCCATTCCCCATGTGGGAATGCCCCAGGTGGCTGACACGTCCCATGGAGAGAGAACCAGTGAGCTCGGCTCGAGATCCATACGATCTCGTCATTCTTCCCACCAGCTCGGAGATCATGAGCAAAATGATGAAGGCCATGCTGGCCCTCTTCCGTTCCTTGCTGCAATGCCCCCCCCCTCATCCCACGACCACGTCGTGGATTCGAGCCCTCTGGGCAGGAATACCCGCCAGTAGGTGACCTCGAAGGATTGCACCCACAACCACTGTCCTCACGGAGTTATCGTGGGTTTCCTGATGATATGATTTGTCAAAATCCCACCCATATGGGTGGGACTGGTCCGCCAATGCTGGCGAGAGACCACGGTTCAACCCATCGCTCCCCCACTAGGAGCTCTCTTCGTGACGATGAAGATAACCCTCTCCACCCGAAGCGAGAAGGCGATAGCTGTGCTGAATGAGGCACACTTCGCTCTCGAAGCTCCGCAGTGAGCGTCATGAGCGAGAATGCTCGACGAGAACGGCGTGCAGCAAAGCGACCATCCATGGATACTGGAGTGTTGGATGGACGCCTAAGCATTCCCGGTGATTCGGTATCGCAGTGGCTCCAGAGCAACCTGCCCCCGATCACTGATGACATTGCAGTGATTGCTGCCTCGCGAACAGCCCACCTGCAGTCCCTCCATGGACAGCCGCTGGACTCCGATACCATCCAGGATATCTTAACACAGGTACGAGCCAAGCAGGCCACCAAGACGCTTGTATACAACAAAGCCGCCGCTCGACAGACCGCCTGTCCGATCGCACCCACAGAGCCTCTTCCCCCTCCTCCCCACATCCCAGGAAGGGCTACCGCGTTTCGCGATAGAGTCATACTACAGAAGTGGCATAATGCTGCCATGACCGCCTGCAAACTCACCACCATCGTCGATCAAGGTATCGACTTCGATTCAGAAGGAAATCCATGGGAACGTGTTCCCAAGGAGCCCAAGCGCGAACTGAGGTGAGCCCACGACCACCATGGCAATACCGGTGACAACAACCACCATAACTTGCGACATGGGCCGCACCGTCAGCCATCTAATGATGGGGACGATGACGGGCATCGCAAGCGGCACCGAACCCCACAAGATGGACTAAATTCCCACAGGCCTCCAGGGTATGAACATACGTACACCCCCCCTCCCGCTACTGGGAGGCACATCGCCAAAGACGATGACTTCCCCTCGAACGGATCGCCCACCGACGACCACCCTGGATCCGACCAGGAACCACCTTGAGACTGTCGCAGCTCCTGAGAGTGATGGTACCCTAGCCTCCGGGACGACACGGAACGTCGCCCACGCAAGGAAAAGCATGTAGAATTTGACTATGATTGCGTCTCCGAACGCGATGGAGCACAAGGGCCCTGTATTTCTCATAGAGACATGGGGATGGCCAGTGCCATAGATCAACCGGACGTCTCTGAGTACTCCAGAACTATTCGTCAGCGATCCGCTGACATGATACACAAACGGCTGGGTCAGCCGTTCAAGCTTCCCCCTGGGACCAAGCCACCCTCCCACACGCAGAAACCAGACAGATGGTCTGGTGACGCCGATGTGGACAAATTCAACTGATGGCTCCATTCTCTCATGAGGTGGCTTCGCATTAATCAATATAGCGTTCCCACTCACAAAGAGGAATGCATCACAATGATCGGGATTCACCTTGACGGCAAAGCCGCCGTGTGGTTCGACGAAGAGGTTGAGGACGCCGACGACGATCGGCATTGGACATTCCTGCACGTCGTAATTGGGTTATACGACCAGTTTCGTGCAGCCCACAGCTATTCAAGACGCTACAGAGGAGTTCCTCTCCACTGAATACTCGGCTACAACGGGGGTGTGTGGGTTCTTGGACGCCCTAGAACACATTGCGAAGCGTATGATACATCCTCCCGATGCATACATGTTCTGATGACAATTTGTCGTCAGTCTTCCTGCCTCTATTTGCGACAGGCTAGTGGATCACGGCTATAATGCCGAACGACACCCCATCTCCGACTTGTATTCAGTTGCTCTCCAGGCGGAGGAAAGTCGAGTGATGGCTAAGCACTACACTCACGCAGTGGCTGCCAATCGTGCCAGGAACCATCCTGGAGCTTCAACGAACAGCGGTAAGGTCGATAAGCTGACGGTCACCGCTTATGTACCTCGTTCTGATCATAGATTTGGGCATAGCAAGCCCGTTCCTACAGGTGCGCGTAGACCAGAGACCATCGAACAGGGCGCCACCACGGGAACTCCCAATAATGGTGGCAGGCAAGTTGTAGCTGGACCATCGCGTCCTGCCCAGAATATCCCCTCTCAACCGGTTATGAGAGCGCAACCCCACCGTGCTTCCAGCGGTGGCCACTTTGACGCCTCGAAGGCAAAGTGCTACGCATGCGGGAACATTGGGCACATCTCCACTGACCCGAGATGCCCTAG
This sequence comes from Pleurotus eryngii var. eryngii, assembly GCA_029467805.1. Classification (NCBI taxonomy): domain Eukaryota; kingdom Fungi; phylum Basidiomycota; class Agaricomycetes; order Agaricales; family Pleurotaceae; genus Pleurotus; species Pleurotus eryngii. Next base: position 3,987,047 of record SZVJ01000012.1, read on the forward strand.
ATATGGACAACCGTGCCTGAATGTGGCACAAGTCGACGACGAATCCGGCGGCACCATGCAAACCCTGAATGACTCAGCACCCGATACCACGAGCGATCGTGGAGGTGACAGTGATATCGTCCAGCATGATGAAGATGGCCTGGAGGGGTCACAATATTCATTGCCAGACGATGAGCACAACGAATTTGATAGGTATTACGATGCGAGCGATGATGTCGTGCACATGGGCACGATGGATACAGAGTGGCCCGTACAATTGTGCAGCATGACGACGGCTGAACCACCCGTTGAGGGTGGACGCGGAGCAGTAAGATTGGCTGCCTTCCGCCCTAAATACCAACCATCGGGCCATCCGGTGGATCGCCCAAAACGGGCGAACATTGTTACAAAGTCGATAGCGCAATATGTGACTATCAACGGTGTACGAGCCTACACCCTCTTCGACTTGGGATGCATGACTGATTGCATGAGTCCCGACTTCACTAGAGTAGCAGAGGTCAAATACGGATATCTTAAGGATGTCATCCCACTGCAGTTGGGAACGGTTGGGAGCAGTGTGAGCATACAGTTCGGCACATACACCCGTGCCGCATTTGGAACCATTGATTCCAGAGAATACTTTGATGCTGCTAACATCGACAGGTACGACCTCATTCTGGAAACACCGTGGATGCACAAGCATGGTGTATTGCTGGACTTTGCCAATCACGTGATCCATGTGGGAGATCAGACATACCCTTCCCTCACGGAGGGGGAGGAATCTGTCGAAATGGCACGATAACACGCCATCTGGAAGAAGGAATGACTAGACTCCCAGTCGAAGCGGGCGCAGGCGCCCAGATCGAAATGGGACGACATCATTGACATCGATGTGACCGAGATGGCCATGTTGCCAGATCAACTAGACTTAGTTGAACGATCCATTCAGGAACAATTGATCCTGGAAGCACGAAAATCACCGACGAAGTCGAGCAAGGCCTGACAATCTCGCATGGCTCGAGACGATGACGCAGGAGACAGTCCTGAATACCTGAGACAAATGGGCCCGGATTTTGAAGCCATATTGTCTGGGGTAGAAGTATATATGGATGAGCACATACCTCATTTACGATCGAGATGGTTATTTCGATGTAAAGATATCATGGGAGGCTCGCCCAACAAACTCCCCCCTCTTCGTGTCATTAATCACATGATCCCTCTTTATGATGAGGACAAGAAATATAATTATTATTTGCCGCGCTGTCCTGATTCTCTGAAATCACACCTTTCGGACAAAATTTCGAAATACCTCCAGTTGGGGTGGTGGGAAACTTGTCAGACGGATCAAGCAGCCCCCATGCTATGTGTCCTGAAGAAATCAGGAGGACTACGTACCATTGTAGACTGTAGAAAACAGAATGAGAACACTCGTCCTGACGTTACCCCATTCCCAGACCAGGATAATATCCGCCTGGATGTAGCGCATGCAAAATATCGGTCTAAAATCAATTTTTCCGATGCATATGAACAAATCTGTGTAGAACCGCAGGATGTGTGGAAGACTGCATTCGCCACTATATATGGCACCCTGTTGAGCAATGTCATGCAACAGGGTGACTGTAATGCTCCGTCAACATTCCAGTGGATAATGAACCTGGTATTCCGAGAATACATTGGGAGGTTCATTCACGTTTACTTAGACGATGTATTTGTATACAGTAATACGATCGAGGAACACAAAGAGCATCTTCGTCTGGCCTTCGCCAAAATTCGAGAATTCGAATTCTACCTTAAGCCTGAGAAGTGCGATCTGTATGCCGACCGCATAGACTGCCTCGGACACATCATCGACAATGATGGGCTACACCCCGACAGGGATAAAATCACCCGCATACGCAAGTGGAGGACACCACGGTCATACAATGACATTCAACAGTTTCTGGGGCTGGTGCGGTATCTCGCACACTTTGTCCCTGACCTGTCTGCCTACGCAGGCCCGTTGCAGTCCATGGAGAAAAATGGCCAGACCTTTGTCTGGAGACCAGTTCATGACAAGTGCTTCACCATGATCAAAGAGCTATGCGCTCGACATCCTATACTCAAGCCAATTGACCCCCTCAAATCGGATATGGTTTGGGTGATATGTGACGCCTCCATGTTGGGACTTGGAGCAATGTATGGACAGGGACCCAAATGGATGACCTGCCGCCCAGCAGGCTTCATGTCCAAGAAGTTCACCCCAGCTCAACACAATTATTGTGTCTATGAACACGAAGCGTTGGCCATCCTCGAGGCACTCCTCAAATGGGAGGACAAACTGCTGGGGTACAAGTTCACGGTGGTCACAGATCACTGTGCCCTTGAATTCTTCAGCCAACTGAAGAAATTATCACCATGACAGTCGCAGTGAATGGAGTACCTCTCTCGATTTCGATTCGAGATCAAGTACATGAAGGGTGTACTTAACAAAGTAGCGGACTGCCTTTCACGTTATTACTCAGAGGACACGCCTCAGGACGTCCATCCTAAATCTGAGTACGTGAACGCCGATGTGCGGATAGATCCCGACCACGACCTCCTGTCATGGGAACATATCCACAAGCTCCGCCCACTGGGAGTGAGCTTGTTAGCTCAACACCCGGTCGACAGGATCGAGGAGCAGGATATCGAGGCGAACCACCTCAGCCCTGCCCTGGAAGGAGAAATCTCCCTGGCTGGGGGAGACGACCTCACCATTCTGGAATCACACCCCAAAGGCACGCATCTGCGTGATTTACTTCATCAATGGAACGAATTCACTGCCTTGGTGAAAGAATTATACCTGAGGGACCCACTGCTATTGAAGGTGTTGGCTAAACCTATAGATTATTCATCGTTCTTTGTGAAGGACCACCTCATTTGGACCCGAAACCTTGGGCAAGAGGTGGTATTGTGCATACCACAGGGCACATTGAAGGATAATACTCTGACAGGTATCATTATCGAGCAAGCGCACTCGATCGTAGGACATTTCAGTAGCCAGAAGACGTCGGAGTACATCCGGTGATGGTACTGGTGGCTGAAAATGACGAAGATGATCGCAACCTTTTGCGACTCCTGCGTGCCCTGCAAGTGAGCCAAGGGGAACTACCAGCCTCCCACTGGCAAGCTACACTTGCTACCAGTCCCCACGGCACCATGGGACAGCATCGGTATGGACTTTATCGGTCCATTCCCCAAGGTTGATCATTTTAACTACCTGTGGGTAGTAATATGTCAAATGACCTCCATGGTACATTTGATTCCGGTCACCACCTGCACCACCGCCTCGGAACTCTTGTGGATATATCTAAAAGAGATTTGTCGTCTACATGGGCTACCGTCCAGTATCGTGTCCAACTGGGACTCGAAATTCACCTTCAAATGGTGGACCGAACTACACCAATTGCTTGGTGTTAAATTAAGGATGTCTACCTTGTTCCACCTGCAGACGGATGGACAGACCGAACATGTCAATCAGTCGATAGCCCAGATACTTCGATCAGTGGTTACCGCTGATCAGTCCAACTGGGTGGCTAAGCTCCCCATGGTGGAGTTTGCTCTCAACTCCAGCGCCAGTTCCACTACTGGATTTGCCCCGTTTGAGGCGAATTATGGATTTTTACCATCTATGTTGAATGTCCATAGGCGCAATACCAATTGCGCTCCCGGCGTGGCAGCCTTCGCCGAAAAGGCACAGCAGAACCTATCAGATGTGTACAACGCGATCATAGAACGCCGCATGTTTCAAACATATCACGCTAACACCAAATGTCGCGACGAACCCAGTATTAATGCTGGAGACATGGTCTATTTGTCTACAAGTAACCTGGCGCTCCCTAAAGGAAGGGCCAGCAAACTACTCCCCAAGTACATAGGGCCGTACAAGGTGCTACAGGCATCCCCTGGGACCTCCAATTACTTGTTGGAATTGCCTGCGTCTCTGAAGACGCAGAACCTGCACCCCAGGTTTCATGTATCGAAACTTCAGCCCCACGTGCCCAAATGATGCCCTACTATTTCCTAATCGCACCCTAGTTGACCTGTACGATTGGGGCACCCCGGATGACACAGAATGGGTGGTCGACAAAATCACCGCCCATAAGTGGAATGGTAAGCAATTACTACTGCAGGTACGGTGGAACTTGGACGACACCACCTGGGAACCCCGTTCCCATTGTGAAGAACTTGAAGCTCTCGAAAGATATCTCAAGCTAATGAATGTCCAACGATGTAAGGACCTGCCGCGACGGACCAATGATAAGATTGGCGCTCGGAGACACCGGTAGTACTACAGCCGGCTTGTCAGGTAGTAAGCACATGGTGTCTACACTGCAAATGTGATGTCAGGGATTGAATCAGAAAAGACAAATCAATCGTTGAACCAACCCCACCACCACATCACATCAACAAATACCCAATACATGGCTTCTACAGGTGGTCAGCTGCCTCCAGACCACCCCATGGGTGGCCCCAACCCATCCGATAACTCAGGTGGAAGGAAATCTCCAATGCACCTCACCGCGCGCCAAAAAGGAAAACAGCGTGCAGACCGCGCATTCCGTGACAAGCTCACGGACGACAAGGTCCATCAACTTTCATCCTTTCCCTCCCCACCCCCAGTGGATGGAACTTCCAAGGCACCCAGCAACTGGGTAGCACACCCAGGGTATCGATGTGTCGTATGCACCAACCCTTCCTGCACTACGTGCTTGGCTTATGGCCAGCACCGCATGCAAGGATACATGGACCCCCAGATGGGGCCCATCGATCACAGAATGGCCGCGATTCTGCACCCCGAACTACCTCGGTACGCGGAGCGAATGTACAATTTGTGGCGCGTTATTGAGGAAATTTCGAGGGAGGGGAGGGGGAGGTTAGAAGATGACCTGAGATACTATCAAGATCAGCTCGACGACGCTCATGACGAAATTCGTGACCTACGACAACAAATTGACAAGTTGGACAACCGACGCGATGTGCGTCAGAAGATAAAAGACCCCACCACCGGGGGAACATCCACGACGAAGATCGTGGAAATGAAAGACGACTACTACAACTCGGCAGAGGACTTGGGTGACGAAGAACCAGACAAAGACCCATATCCACCGTTGCCCAGTGCAGCCGCAGCCACAACATCATATTCCAGTCTTGTAAACCTACAAGAATCACAATCCCAGTTCAACAAAGCTGGAATCCCCATAACCCGGAGTGCTTGGGAACACGCCAATCGGCTTGCCCACATTCCAGGGAATCGTGATGCAGTAAACACGTGCAAGGTGGTGGCCAATGCTGCCAATCACGCTCACAGCGAGCGGCAGCCTTTGACCACTGCCCAACAAATTGCCCTCAGGAGTTGGCGCGTCCCCCTGTGGACGAAGGACAATATACGCCCCCGCCCAATGAGACCAAGTGGGAACCGTTATCAGCCCCCAGTGGGGCCCTCGACCCATCCAGCTCTGGCAGCTGCACGCGACAACCCACACATACCTATCCCAATCAACAGCACCCCACTGCCAGTGGCAGTGGAAACATCGTTTAACATTTGCTGTCCTGGCATGGCCCCTCCACAATCTGACGATCCGCCCCAACGATGGGCGGCATATTATCACTATGAACGCCGTGTTCATAGACCACCGCCCAGTATCCAGGACCCTCTCAACCTTTGCCAGGTGTGGGGATGGCGCGCCATGCGCATGCTCAGTCCCACCGAACAATCAGCGGGCGCCTCCTTCAGGCAGCAGTGGACGCTGTTCAATCAGCGATTTTGTGAATTACTGGCTGTTCCTGGCCAGTACAGCAGTATCATCACTCGCGACCATCTCGTCATCGCGAATGTCAGCAACTTCCACCCATTGGGTGGGTCCATTGACAACCTGACCATTGGTGTGGTCGCTTGGCACCTTGCCGATTGCAGTTTCTCGTACGCCTGGGCCAACGATTGCTGGGACTTTGCCCAGGCCTGGGTCATGGACGACCATAACAATGGTCGGGATCTGACAGCCACCTGTCAGTTATTGGGATCGGTATCAGATACCAACTGACCCCCACCCTTTCCCCACGAACCTGTAAGGCTTGTGGACTTCATGGCTCTCCGGCCACCCAGCTGTCCCCCGTCACCAGCGGCAGGATGACCATCGCAACATGAATCAGGTCTCCAGGCCATCCGCGTCCGCCCCACTTATTCCGGAGAAACGTCCTCCGCTGCTTCTGGCAGTGGAATATCTGCAATCGCGCCCTCCTCAGGCCGATATCATACCTTTCCATCCATGACCCCCTGTCGTGGGTTCCACTTCCACAGGAATAGCTAATCCCATTCCTCCCTTCACGGTGAACCTCCCGGGGGCTACCGCCGGAGGTTCCAACGTCGAGGCATCCCTCAAACCGCCACTTATTCCGGGTGGCCCACCCGTATCCCTGGAAGGGCTCATCACTGTACCCACCTATTTCCCTCGTGGCCCCGCCTCATCCCTTGGCAGTGACGCCACAGGTTCCAGCATAGCCCTGTCGGAAGTCTCACTATCTGGTACCCCTTCCGTAATCACAGAAGACGACGACGACGACATGGACTAACATCCTCCTGCCCCACTACCTATTAGTAGTGGATTGCCTACCTTCATATCCCGCTGCCCCACAGCAGCAGACTATCCACCTATACCCGCTGCCCACAGCAGCAGGCCACCCTTTATACCCACTGCCCCACAAGCAGCGGGCCACCCTTTATACCATTGCCCCATAGCAATGGGCTCATTATTTCACTTTGTTACTACCTGTCTCGTATTCCAAGATTACCACCCTCCTTTTTCCATTCTCTTTCTTTGTAGATTGCACGATGCGATCTAAGGGAGGCAGGTGTAAACTCCTTACCGTTTCCCCTAACTAGTGCACACATGTGACTACAGTCACATGTGCCTTATTTATCATCTCACGTTTCGAACGTGAGATTTACAACTACAACTTTTACTTATCACACTCACTATGCAAGTATGTACCGCGAATATACGTTGGTCAAACGTACCTTGCACCGTGTGCGATAAGGAGTACTCAGTGAGTACTTACAGATATACAGAGTCATCAACATTGAAAGGTATCTCTGGGCTACAAGAGTTGTTAGCACTAATAGACTGAGAGATCTTGATGGCAAGAAAGAAGTCCTTAGTGTCAGCGGTGATCAATTCAATGTCCTTGATGATGTCAGAAGTGTCCATCTGAACGAATGTATCGTCTTTGACCAGGGGAGGTATGACTCTAGGTGAGAATCCAAGGTGCAATTGGAAAGGCAAATACCTTGTAGAATGGTTAACGGTATTCATGATGGTGAAACACACATGTGGCAGGGCTTTCACCCAGCCCTGTTGGTCTCAGTCGACATAGTAACGGAGAGCTTGAATAACTGTCTTATTCATACACTCACTCGAACCATCCATTTGGGGGTGGAAGGCCAATGACAGCTTAACCTTGATACCAGTGAGTAAGTGAAGAGCAGACCAAAACTTGGATATGAATAGCTTATTGTGATCAGATATCAACTCGGACGGCAAGCCGTTCTCACAGTACCAGTGGTTGAAGAATAGGACCACACATCTCTCCACAGAGATGTCCTTGTGGCAGGGGATCAAACATATGTTGGCACCAAGTCAATCTGTAATCATAAGAAGGTAGTCGAAACCCTCATCTTCTGGCAGAGGACTGACAAAGTTGAGGGCCACACAAGAGAGGTGGGAGTTGGAAACAGGGAGGAAGTGCAGAGGGCCATGTGGTTTAGCTGTAGATGCTTTGTTCTGTTGACAAGGGATGCAGCCAGGTATATAGGCATTCTTGAGATCACACTTCATATTTGGCCAGTAGAAAGATCCTCACAGGGCCATATACAATTTATCAGACCTGAAGTGTCCCAAGATGTCGTAAGCTAATTGGAACAAAGTTTCACATACTTTCGTCATGTGGGGAACCACCAAGCGATCACCAACGTAGAGCAGACCACTCCTGCAACTGACCCCTGTGAGGCCAACCCCTTTCTCAGCTAACTGCGCACACCAGGGGTTGTCCTTGTACCCAGACTTAATAAGTTCAAGGAGGTCCATGTCACCAGCAATATGCAGGACTGGTGCGACAGCTGGTGTAGAGGGCAGGGAAACAGAGGCCAGGATAGCAGCACAAGTAGTGGTGGAAGCATCCATGATCACAGGGGACAGAAGAGAATTTCCTAGATAGCGCATTAGCCACTGTGTTGTCTTCGCCACATACATAGTTGATAGTAAAGTCATAGCAGGAACTCAGCCCAACAGAGCTGCTTTTTGGACATATCGCGCTGCTTGTTGAAGTATTCCAGGGTCTTGTGGTCCATATATACTTCAAACATTGTCATGAACCATGTTTGTAGACATGGTTATTTGGGATATTTTCCATTGTACTCCATTGAGCAATACCTTCACCTTTTTCAAAAATCCCCTATCACCTCTAACCCCCTGTTTTGTCTCCTACACCTTTGATTTCAAAATCCCCTATCACCTCTAACCCCCTGTTTATCTCCTAAACCTTTGATTTCCAAATCCCTCTTATTTCTTACCAATACCCTTATCCTCTTCATTTTAAAGAACTTCTCTTTAGACATAGATTTTCCTTCTCCATTCCAAAAAACTTCCTGCATTCCAAAAAAACTTTCTGCATTTTAAAAAATTTTCCTTGCTGAAAAACACAATTGGTTTCAGCTTATAAATTTCTCAGTCATGCCATACTATACTGTTTCAGCTTACAAATTCTCCATTTCTCTCCAATTCTTATTGTTTCAAACATCCTTTCTCCATTCCATCTGTAAAATTTGGAATGTAAAATAGTTTTTTTTTTTTTTTTCATGTTTCAGATGGAAAAACTTCACATTCTACTATATCAAATTGTTCTAGCTATTGTTTTTACATAGCCACAGGCCAACAGTATATAAACCCTCCTGTAGTATGTAGCAAAACAGTCTTTGATCCTCCAAAAAGATTCACTCTAAAGTCTCCATCTTTCCTAGTCAAGTCTGGGAACTGATCTAGCTGTACCTAGAGGGCCTAAAGGATAGGTCTGATCTAGTGCTGCCTAGAGGTTTTCATAGCAAGACAGTATAAGGTGAGTCAAGTTACTCAAGTTAAAGAAAAATAAAGTTCCAAGTTATACATTTGTCTTTGATATTTACTTAACCAAGTACCTATCATCTGTTCTATCCCCTTAAAAACTCCGAAATCCCAATTCAGCCTTTAAAATCCCACTCCTATATCTTTTTCTCACACCCCTTTTAAAATTTACAAAATCCATACATATTTCTTTCTCACACTCTATTTGTACGACACATTGCTATTGCTGTGAGAAATCTTGTACTTCTCCTGCGCACTTGCACATTACTCCAAATACCTATCAAAAACTCTCTCTTTCACTAATATTTTAGACTGAAACCCACTCATACTCGCACATACTTGTACTTGTGCCTACATACTGAATATACAATAAATAGTTGTATACATATACACACACATACACACACACACACACACAACATTTTCTCACAGTTCTGTGACGACCCCTATTCTTTCGTTACCAACTAAAACCAGTGTCCAAACAACTGGGCCCACACTCAATCTTCTATCAAGGACCCAGTGACCCCAGACATCCCTTTAACAAAGAGGGTATGACACCAGCTCCTGGACAAGTCCTAAAAATTGGTTCTTGGAACTCAAGTCGACACTTCCTAAGTTCCTTTGGGAAAATCCTGGTGGGCCAATTCCTCTCACCAATACTCTTGCTGATCCTCATATGTCATCTGCCTGACGTCCAGCCTTCCCTTGCAATCTTGGGCCATGTGCCCTAGTTCTCCACATTTATAGCAATGGATTGGTGCCCTCTGCAATCTATCTACATCCATTGTGTTTGACTCCCTGGCTGTGATTTGTGGGGTGAGGGGTGGTGGTTTTGTCTGCTGCTGCTGCTGCTGTTGTTGTTGTTGACCTTGAGGGGGCAGTGCCTGTCTCTGGTACTGATATGGGCACAGGTGCTACTGGTTTTGCATTGTGGTGGTGTTTTTGACTGCAGGTTTGGTCAGCGCTGATTTTGCATAGGCTTGTGCCTCTCTCCATTGTCTGTCCATTGCAATGGCTTCATCCTGCCATTCTTCGCAGTTTGCCAGTAGGGGCCTCCTACCATATACCTTGCCTAGCAACCCTGGGTTGAGTCCTCTTTTGAATGCTTTGGTTAGAGCCACGTCATTGTAGCCTGTATTGTCTTTGTATGCATTGATGTTCATTATGAAGTCTTCCACTGTGTCTGATTCCTGGTATAGGTGGCTTGGGATCGTTATCATGGTGTCTCTGGAATTCAGATCCCCAAACACCTCCTGCAGGCTTTAGCAGATTTTCCTGAAACTCGAGACTTGCTCATTCAGAACCCTGGTTTGGACCCATTCCAGGACTTTGGTAATCATTGTGTTTTTTCCAATTGTCCACCTTTTTGCCCTAAACGTACGAGAGTAGGTAGAGGACTTTGGTGGGTTTGGTTGGGAACTGGTATGTGTTTACATATATGTATACTTCGATGCTTCTTATAAAGCCCTAGCATTTGGATCGTTCTTGTTAGGGTGACACATATACTATAAACAATATGTGGGCTCTACAAGATGGCAAGTGAGTAAGTGTTAATGATGAAGAGAGAGGGCTTAGTCTGAGTGAGAAGGGGAAGAGTGAAGACGTTGACTTAGGCACTGTATAGGTGGTAATCCCAAGAGAACGAGTTGTCGTCTCTGGGTATGGTATTTGTCCTTATATACTACTACTACATACATAAGCCTCATGTCTACTACACGCCCTATCTTGCTGGTATTCCATGGAATGATTAGTACATCACCATGAGGTTAAGGTGAGGTTCTGACTAAGGTGATTATAAATATGGAGGCCAATGCATAAGCGTGATATCGTAAAGGGTAAGCATGATATGGTAAACTACCTATGTGTCCTTCACATGATGTATAGGAGTAAGAGAAAAAGGGAAAAGAAAGTCAGACCATAACATCGCAGCAATTCAGAGTTTCGGGGTTGGTGAATTTGTGGTACAGCAGGCAGGAATCTTCATGTCAGGTTGTTGTGGGCTTAAAGGGGGGGTGATGTAAGGGGACACTCCTATTTTCTCCTTTCCCCCTGTCTCTCTTTCTTCCTCTTCATTCCTTTCTCTTTCTTTTCATTCCACAGACTCTTATTTACATTTTCCTTGCTTCCTTTCCATCCTACCATCCATCTGAGCCACATCTGATGCATCTGATGCATTTCCTGCAGTCCAGATATGCTTGGCTGCACTCAGCTGCACTTGCACATGCCTGGACATGCTTTGGACACACATATACACTTCAGGGCATGTCCAGGTGACCTATACCTTCTTCCCCCACCTCCTTACTTCCTGTTCCCACTTCCCCAGATTGCCAGCATGACTCTTGTATATTCCCTCCACCTTGCTATCACATGTGCCTGCTCATACCTTGTGATATTCTATGGACTTGTGGCTGGTGTACTGTACAGTTATCCCACCTTTCTCCCACACTTCTACAGTATATACTTCGCTTCCTAGCATAGAGAATCCTTATCTTGTTCTCTTTGGATTCTCCCTCTGCTAGGCTTGTGCTGTCAGCCATCTTGAGGTTGCCCTTACACTAGGCTGATAAAATTCTTAATACTAACTTGATGACTGCCAGTACCTATAACACCCTCAAAGCTGAGGTCATTGCTTACCTTGCAGAGACTCAATGTGGGCTTAGCCCCATTCAGTATTGGCAGATGTGCATTTCATTTTAGTTCTTGCTTCTTTCTCATAAATAGTTTACAGGATTATCAAGCTGGCTTTCCAACAGTGGACATTCTTTCCATTCAAAGGTCTGTGGTTCTGTGTGAGCAGGTTTTCTCATTGACAAAGGAGACAACAACCTTGCACCACAACTGAATTAGCCCTGATTTGATGGAAAGCCTCCAAGTCACATTTGCACAGGCTGCAAGCTTGATTTCTCTGTTGGAACAAGCTGGGAAGCTGAGGTTGCAAACCTGGAGATGCTAAATGCTCAAGAGCACAATGCTTTGAAGAAGATAATGTCCTACTATAGGCTGTAGTACATATTCTTTACTTTACAAGTTGTTGTAGCTGCAACAAACATGTTTTCACTAGGTTAACCCTGAATTAGAAATTAATTGGCTTGGCAAGGCTCGGCATTCCAAAAAAGGATTTAGCCAATTAAGCCGGGCGGCAACACTGGTTAGGGGTCCACACTGTGACATAATAATCACGTGAGTGTGACAGTTCGTTCGAGTGACATACTCGAGCTTACTCGGCGCGTACAGTACTACTTTGAAGTTTACAGTCTACTGCCACCCTCATCTACCGAATCATATCAATCTTGGACATATTAAATTCCTACATATGCCTCCTTTGTCTCAATAGTAAGGTCTCCTAGAGAAGCGCTCTTGTCACGACTCATGAGACTGCTACAGTGAAATCGAGCGCGAAGCAAATATTGCAAGAAATCGCGCTCTCCTAGAACAACTTGAGCTGACCCAAGCGGTTTGCTTCTCTTCCGTCGAGGGCGCCAAAGGCGGAGCCAAAGGCAAAACCTGTTCAGCCTTCAAAACGAAGCAAGGCGAGCAAGGAGGCTGAGGCACCCCGACGGCAATCTGCCCGCCTCCGGAGAGGGGCGAGGGATCCTAATGAAGCTCCGTCGCAGAAAAGGAAGCGAGAAGCAGAGGAGGAGGAGAGACTCGCAAAGGAAGCAGAAGAGCGTCTTGAAGCGGAGGAACGCGCTCGTGCGGCGAAGCGTCCTAGACACTATGATCTCGATATTCAGGCGTTGGTGGACGACCTGGGCGCGGAGGATATATCGACATTAACTGAATCTCTCCAGGCCATCTCGAGGGAGGAACGCCCTCGGAGAACCGCCGATATTCATTCTTACGCGGACCTGGACGACGAACAGGAAGAGCGGGAGGCGGCTGAATTGAGGAGTAAGCTACGGGGTCTCAAAGTCGTCGCTCGAGCAAAAGTGACGGAAGACCGCGTTTACAGCGCAGTGTACCATCCAGGTACTCTTTTCAATCATTCGGTGTTGGCGTGTCTCATCTCTTTGCTATAGAGCCTTCCAAGGACTTAATATTCTTTGGAGGTACGTCCCTATTGACCCGGGTCCGAGTAAACTCGGTTTACCCAAAATATTACAGACAAACATGGTCAACTTGGCATCTGGGATGCCAGAGCCGCGCCGGACGAGGTTGCAGACGAAGACGAAGATGTAGCGTCAACGAATAAAGAAAGCGGAAAGTCCTGGCGATTGCAGCTTCATTGGCCCGCCACATCGAAGTCTTCTATATCATGTCTCAAGCTTAACCCGGTCAACTCTCATAGCGTGACTACAATCTACATTCTCTCGCATTTTAGCCGATTCTGATACCCATGCAGCTCTACAGTACTTCGTATGATTGTACTATTCGTAATCTCTCTTTCGGTTCGGGCGCGTCCACAGAAGTGTTTTCGACGACCGACAATACCTTAATTTCGAGCATCGATCTCACCCCGACAGGTGCAGATATGTGGATCTCTGATGCGCTTGGAGGAGTCACACACTTAGACTTACGTGAGGACAAGTCTAAGGCTCGATGGTACGGTCTTTCGGATCAGAAGATCGGTTCACTCAGCTTGAACCCAACGCAACCCAATTTCATGGTCACGGCTTCGAATAGTCGAGCCCTGAGGTTAGTTGACATCCGTCTTGGTGTTCGATGTGCATGACGCGCCCCACAGGATTTGGGATCTTCGTATGCTTCGGAACATTTCTCGTAATCTTGATGATGAAGATGCACCTATCACACCTCCACCATCATCGCCCGGCGCCCTAGAAGATGGGAATAATTCTGTTGGCACAAACGAAACGTTAGTCTTCGACTCGGCGACGTTGTCGGAATACACACAATCCAAACATGGCGAAGGGTGTTTACGGGGAGAATGGAGACACGACAAGTCAGTGAGCTCGGCCTACTGGGACCCACGAGGTCGGTCTATTGTTAGTACAAGCTATGATGACACTCTACGACGTGAGTTATTTACTCACCTCGTGCGGACGTTATACTCAAAATTATGTTGTAGTCTGGGATTTCAATCCATCTTGCTTTGCAAAGAATACACCGTTCCCATCAGCTCGCCCGTTCAGTCGTCTCCGGCATAATTGCCAAACAGTTCGTGTCTTCTAGTGCTACCAGTATCAAGAATTGATAGTTCTTTTGCTGTTAGGGACGGTGGCTGACGATTCTCCGCGCGCAATGGACACCTAACCCCGATGTCTACCCTCACTTCACAGTGCGACTGATCCTTTTCTTGTTATAATCAACATGCTAATCGTTCGCTTCCCAGATCGGTAATATGGATCACTCCTTGGACATCTTCACATGCAAGGTGAATATGACTGTGGCCGTATATTATTCGCGTCTGGGCTGATTTTTTTGTACTAGGGCGATTTGATCACCAGACTGTCCGATCCCAAGAGGTGGGTTCAATTCATATTGACGAATTTTACCAATAATTAACATTCCCCAGGATTACGGCTGTCCAAGCTGTTACTTGTTCGCATCCAAATCTCCTGGAGCGAGCAGCCAGTGGCAATGGCAGTGGGCGCTGTGTGCTTTGGGCACCTGCTTAAGTTCTCTTCCTCATCATTTCATCATTTCAGTTATGGTGGCGCCCTCGCCGCAATTTCGCAACGCTGATTTACCTCAATGTTTCATCTACCTATTCACTGTATATGGTTTGCAGTACCCCTGGATCGTGCCACTGGGAGAGTGGGTATTGGTGTTATAGCTATTCCAAAGGTTTACCTAACTACCCACATTTGATGTACCCACGGGAAGGATCAGTCGTGACAAATCTGCGAGCTTCGAAGCAGGCTGTCGTGACCGCAGTTCCCCTATAGGCATAGTTGTGTACAGCCAAAAGAATATTTTTTGTCGGAATTTCAGCATTTTGTGAGCTCTGGGAGTGCTCATGACCCATGGCGCGATCCCAGAAGGCCATGTGGTTTTTGGGAGTTTATCGGACTCGGTAGAAAGTTGACAAGAAAGGGAGTTTCTTTCTGAGAAGGGTATGTTGTCGGCTTCCCTGATGATTCGGGGATTGCCGAAATTGGGACCTGTTACCTTTGAATGATCAGGATTTTGAATTAGCTCTCAGCCAAAACAACCATGGCCCCGTCGCCGTCCTCGACGACGACCTCGGTCCAAGTCGGTGAGTTTTTTCGCGCAGGTCATCTGCGAGGACGCGCTGCTGAGGTCTTTGCCAGCCCTTCGTATCCGCCCTCCCACTTCCCAAGACCTCGTCTCCATCCCCGCCAGGTTCCAGAAAACCGTGATCCACGCCGTTTCGCCAACGACCGTCGCGGTTGAGTCTACAGGTGTATCACAATCAGGAGGTAACACGCCAACATCGGCGGCGTCCTCCTCTTCCTCCGCGAAAGACAAGAAGCAGCTGTTTACATTTGACCAAGTCCACCCACCCAGCGCAACGCAACATGGACTTTTCACATCAACTGCTGAACCACTGTTGGCCCGTTTTCTGGAGGGCTTCAACTGTACTATCCTGGCGTATGGTCAAACAAGTAGCGGCAAGACCTTTACGATGACTGGCATAGACTTGGATGCCGACCCTTCTGACCCCAATAATGGAATGGGTATCATCCCTCGAGCGGTCTCTACCATTTTCTCCAAAGCAAGACAGCTGAAAGAAGAGCGGGGCGACACCTGGAACTTCAGCATCAAAGGCTCGTTCATCGAAATATACAACGAGGACTTGATCGACCTTCTCAGTATGGATGAAGCTGGTGGCCGAAGAGAGGTTCAGATACGCGAAGACAAAGATGGCCACATTATCTGGGGTGGTCTTAGAGAGGTCAATGTCAAAACTTCTAATGAAGTCATGTCGTGCGTATCACATTTAGAGTCTTCTGCACTTCCTCACGTTCTTACGGCTGTGTCTTTTCCTAGGTTAATTCGCAAGGGCACATCCATTCGCAGAACTAATGAAACAGACATGAACGCCCAATCTTCGCGTTCGCATGCGATATTCTCCCTCACTTTCATTCAGAAGAAATTCGTTGGCACTGGGCAGCCTCCTCGTTCCAGCTCACCCCTTCCTCCTGGCCGTTCACCTTCTCGACTAGCGCGTCCTGGTTCGATGTATAGTAACACTTCGACGGCTGGTAACAGGGCTTCTTCCCCAACACCTGGACGCCCAGGGACCCCAAGCTTTGCTTCAGCGATGGGACGGGGAGGTCTACGACCTTCCAGCGCTCTCGGCCACATAACCGAGCGTCCGAAGCCTGGAGGAGATGATGAAAGCGGCGAATGGATCACAATAACTTCTAAATTCCATTTCGTCGACTTGGCTGGTTCCGAGCGTGTGAGTGCACTCAATGATCGCAGCTTCAAAAACTTACCTTTATATTTCGTATCAGTTGAAGCGCACGATGGCGGCTGGAGAAAGGATCAAGGAAGGCATATCTATCAACAGCGGTCTTCTCGCCCTGGGGAATGTTATTTCTGCCTTAGGCGATCCATCCAGAGCGAAGTCACACACCGCGACCCACGTCCCCTACCGAGATTCAAAGCTCACTCGCCTGCTCCAAGATTCTTTGGGTGGCAACGCGCATACCCTAATGATCGCTTGCGTTAGTCCTGCCGAATGGAATACCGCTGAAACAGTCAATACGCTGAAGTATGCGAACCGTGCTCGTAATATCAAGAACCGAGCTGTAGTTAATGAGAAAGAGGATGGTTGGGACGATGTCGAGTGGCTGCAGGGGACGGTTCTGAGGTTGAGAAAGGAAGTGAAGGTGCTCAAGGATGGAGGCGTGCCTGACGCTCGAGTAATAGAGCCGCCGGCACTTGAAGGAGCAGGAAAGAAGGTACTCGCGCAGATGAGCGACCTTCAAAGTAACTACGAGGACCTGCGCGAGAAATTCGTAGAGAGGACCGAAGAACTCACTCGTCTTCGTCGCGAGCTAGGCGAGCGGCATCGCACTTCAAGTGCAGGATCCGTAGGGGGCACTGCTAAGTACGAAGAAATCGTGGGGCCGGTTATTGAGGAGTACGAGAAGACCATTGCTGCTATGGAGGCCGAACTTAATCTGAATCGGGCGGCTTTGCGACACACGAACGAAATGGTGGAAGAGAAGGAGGATGAGCTCGCCACCATAACGGAACGACACGCCGCCACCGAGTTGTACATTGAAGAGCTTCGGACCAGAGTTGCCAAATTGACTGAAAGGGAAGCATCCACGGAGGTAAGTGAATTGTTTATCCCACCTAGCTATGCTATGGTTCTAAATAAAGATTCCAGGCATACGTCCATGATTTGGAAGAGAAGATGAAGTTGTACGATGAGACTTCTATCAGCTCTAGTGAATCGATGACGGACTTGAAGAGGGAGATCAATCGGTTCAAAGATACGGAATCTCACTCCGCGAAGTATATCTCGGACCTAGAGGCTCGATTGGCACGCTCGGACGAGTCTATATTGGACTTGCAAAAGGTCATAGAGAGGTTGGAGAGCGAATGCGAGAGACGTCGAGACGAAGTGGAAAATCTACAATCTCGTCTGGAGTCCCTTCGACAGGATGGAGAGAGCTGGAGGGCTGATTTAGAGGAAAGAGAGCGGCGAGTAAAGGAACTCGAAGGGCGAATGGAGGAGTGGGAGCGGAGGCGGCAGGAAGCTGGTGAGACTCGTGCTCGGCTGGGTGCTGTTGTCGGTGAGGTGGCATTGGCACGACGAAGCCTCGAACTGGATCTCGCAGGCGTGAATGGGGTGTCGTCGTCGTCTGTCGGTTCAACCCCGGTACATACCAATGGCCATACATCTCCTATTCCGGAGGAGCCGGCCACGCCTACACGGACTGAGCAATCATTGGAGGGTCAATTATCATCCTTGCAACAAACCCATACTGCTACTCTTGCCGACCTAGCCTCTGTCACTTCGAAATATCGGGACGCACTTCGTGAAATATCCGACCTTGCAGCTCAGATACAAGAAGCGAAGCTAAGTAGCTCTGCGATTACCGACTCTCCGAGGTCCGAAACTCCCGTCGATCCTCCCCGCCGCAGACGACTTACTGGTGGACGAAACAGAGAGGCTAGCGACCCTCCAATCCAACCCGCTCTTCCTGGGAAACGGCCTTTTTTCAGGCAGGCGGCCTCGGCGGAGTCACTCCACTCGAGGTCGCTCTCGCAATCGCTCTCACTCTCACAGGAATTATCATCGGCGCGCTCTCGCAAAGCCTCCTTCTCCACAAGTAGCTCGCATTCACCGTCAAATTCACATTCCAATAGTGCACTCTTCGCAAGTCCCCGGCCGAATCTCTCAATTTCTCTTCCACCATCTAATGAGCGCTCAGTGGCAAGCCTAGAGTCGGAAATCATGAGGTTGCAAGACGTACTGAAAGAGCGCGAGGCCGAGATTGCTGCATTAGAGATTTCTTTACGAGAGAAGCCCAAGGTCCCGTCAGGGTCACCCACATCCATAGACGACATTGATAGTCCTCCGTCCACGCCTCCGAATGGTGTTCTTCCGAATGGTGACCAGAGCCTTGCTTCTTATCTTACCCCGAAAACTATGGGGCAGTTCGAGAATATTCGTCGAAGCATGGAACTCAACGGTCGCGACCATCTCTTTGAAAACGGCTCCGAAGTAGCGAGTAATGTATCCGAAATGGACGAATCCTTGGATCGGTTGAATGAGCTCATGTTGTACGTACATTCCAACTCTTCCTTTGCTGAAGTTACTCAATCGTTATATCCAGGTCGATGGCACAGAAAGAGGCATATCACAAGGAAGTTGTTGACACCTTGAACGACCAATTAGGCCAGGTTAAAAGGCAGCTTGATGACCTCACAACACTGTCCCGAGATCAGGTAATTACACGTCATTACTTCCTCTCTTGGAGGCGGCGATGCTGAAAGTCATCTGTTGTTGCAGGCGTTAAACATGTCAATGGAGATTCAGGCCCTGCAAGCGAAACACTCTCATGACTTAGAACTGCTTGAAGAGGTTCGAAAGCACGAAGCGGAACTCGTCACCAACCTTAAAGAAGCAGAAGCTACTCATCTTCAGGCCGTCGAGGACATGCGGCTTGCCCATGAAGATGCCCTCAACGTTAGAGGTATAGAGGTTGATACCCTTATAACCAGCATGAAGGAAGTGCATGATTCCGCGTTGGAGAAGCTTCGTGCCGAACTATCTGAAGCTTCTACGGAGATCGAGAAGCTGCGTCACCACCATGAACAGGCACTCGCCAAGGCCCACGCTGAATATGCTGAGGAGCTGCAGCGACAGGCTAAGGAGGCTGCAGACGTCCTTGACGCCTCGCAGAAAGCACATGAGGCCGCCGTGGCCAAGCTTGCTCGGGACCATGAGGAATCTCTAAAGCAGAAAGATGCCGAAGCTACAACTGTACTCCAAACTACCGAAGAGGAGTACTACAATGCCCTTACGAAGCTCCGATGTGATCACGCTACCGCTCTTGAGAAGCAAGCTGCAGACGCCGCCGCCACTCTTGAGCGACTACGCGAAGAGCATGCTGGCGAGCTGCGAATCACCGAGATCACGAAGCAAGGTTCAATTGCTGCGTCCGAATCATCACGTACGCTAGCCCTGCAGGAGTTACAAGACGAGCACGCCGCCGCTATCGCACGGAAGGAAGCATCACATGCTGACGCGGTTGAACAGCTCAAAGCAGAACACCTTCGCGCTCTCACGACCAAGGACGAAGACTTCACTTTGCAATTGGATCGGCTACGCGCCGAACACGAGAGTACCACATCACGGCTCAAGGAGGAGTGGAGAGTTGAGACCCAGAAGCTGAAAAATGCACTCGCGGACAGCGAGGAACAAGTCCAAGCTGCAGCGTCAACCTCGACTAAAGTCCGTTCGGAGATGGAAGCCCAGATTCAATCGTTACAGGAACAGCAGGCTCTCATTCTGAAAGAAGTCGAGCAAGGCCATGAAGAGGATGTAGCCGCTTTGAAGCGCACTTATGACGCCACCCTCTTGTCCGCAGAAGCAAAGGCCCAACAAGATCTCGGTAACCTTCTGAAATCTCATACGGAAGAGAAGGTTCAACTACAAGCGGAGCATCAACAAGCTCTTGTGGACATGAACGCGGAAATGGTAGCTCTTCAGGAACAGCACCATGAAGCGCTAGCCTTGGCTAGGTCGCACAGCGAAGGTGTACTTGAAGGAGAGCGCCAGCGTCTACAAACCACCCTCGCCGATCTTGAACGTCAGCATGCCGAGGAACGGGATATTCTCCGCAGGGACCACGATCTCCTTGCACAGGAGTTGGAGAGTCACAAAGTCGCCGCCGACGAATTTACGCCGATACAGGAGAGCATGCGTGATAGTCATGATCAAGCACTTGCTGAGACGAGCGCATCGCTTCAGCAAGTCCAGAATGAACTGTCCAGCGTGAGCACCGAACGGGATCAACTCCAAGCCGAGCTTGCTCGATTGCGAAGCGAACTAGACAAGACGCACTCCGAGCAATCCAAACTCGTCCAAGAGGCATCAAAGCGACAATCATTAGTTGACGAATTGGAGAAGCATCGGTCGGAGCTTGCTGAAAGTCAGGAACTCACTCAACGCCTCAGAGATGAGAAGGACAATCTTCTGACAGAAAAACAACGACAAGACAGTGTTATCCGCGATCTGCAAGCGCAAGTCGCTCGCAGCTCCTCACCACCCAATGGAAGGCCGTTAACTGGGTATAACAGAGGCACTGGACTCCCCACGATGAAACTCCCCCCGCCAACCCCACCTCCCTCAGTTCCGCCACCACCCGCTCCCCGCTCCCTCCACATCAACGGCGATCACAATTCTAGCATCAGCTCACAGTCTTCATCCGTCACGATGTCTAATTCCTCCAAAGAATCTCAGATGGATTCTCCAACTACCTCCGTTGGCGGTTCGATCAATGGCATGGTCACTCCTGTCCCTGACGCCAAGTTCACGATACGACTGGAACAACAGGCAAAGCAGATAGAAGAGCAGGAAGCGATGATCAAGACTCTGAACAAGCAGCTGACGCATTGCGAAAGTGACCTCCAGACTCACATGGATCTCGTCAGTACGTTGGAGACTTCACTAGGAGATTCTGAAAAGAATCGTACGTTGCGCCTTGTATTCTCCTGTTTCTAGCACTTACCATTTTCCCTTCTAGTTCGTAAGGCTCGTATGCATGCCACAGAGCTAGCTCGTGAGCGCGATACGCTGAACGCTAAGATCGAAGGGCTGCGCTCTGAATTAACCGAAGCGAGACGCGAAGTTGCTACTGTTCGCAAGTCGATACAGGAAGAGAAACAGTCTCTCGAGCAACGATTAGACGAGGAGCGCAAGGCGAAGGAGCGCGTGCGCGCTCAGCTGGACACTCGGATGGAAGAACTACAACGGAAGAAGTCCAAGTTCGCTTGCCTATAGCCCCATCCCCTCCCTCCTTGGCCCCCGAGGGTATAGAAATCGCCCTCCATTCCTTTTTACATGCTTTCTGTTCATTAGCTCTGCAGGCCCTATGGATTGGCCCGCACATCATCACATGCACACTCTCGTTTTTGCTCTGTATCTCTGCACGGTGTTGCAGACGGATCGCGCGGAATTAAGACCTGCTCGGTATACCCTCCCACCTCCCGTGTCTACTGGTAGTCCCCCTCATCTCTACCTTTTCGTATATGTTAGCAGTACCCTCGTATTTTTGGCTATATATGTTGCACCTATTATCATGACCTCTCCTGTAATCGGGTACTTCAGCATATCACATGCGCCATGGGGAGTGTGCAATCAGAAGTTCAAAAGTACTCTCCGCAATCTGTCCCTTCCCACATAGTCCACTTAGAACGCTCCACGATGGTGAAGATTCCAGTAGTAAGCCTCCTTGAGGCTTGGAGCTGGAGACGGCTTCTGCGCAAGCTTCAAGCATGTTGAAAGTTCGCTTCGCCAGGTAATTCGCAACCCACATGCTTTCCAACTCAGTAGCGGGTGCATCCCACGACTCGCTGGAGCTTGGGCTCTGCGGTACCTTATTCAAGCTCTCCAGTGAGAATGGCGGACAATCAGCCCAAGAAGGCGTACAAGACGCTCCCCTCGCTTTCGATGCAAGATAAGGTACCTTTATCGTTCTATCTCCGTGACATGCCTCCTGATTGACTGCCCCTCGTACTTGTGCATTAGGTTTGTGTAGTTACTGGGGCCGCTCGAGGCTTGGGGTATGAATTCTGCGGCGCTTTCCTTAAATCGTGAGTCCGAGCACACCCGTACTTCTACTGTGCCTTAGATCCCCTGAAGTGCTGAAACCGCGTCATTAGGGGATGCACGTCTCTTGCCGTTTTGGATCTGAAGCAGGACGAAGCCAGCCAAGCCGCCGAAGAGCTCGCGCAACAGAATGCTAGTAAGTGGACAAGGCGATCCACCGTATATCATGTAGAAACTAAATGTGTGTGTATACTTCAGCGGACGGGGGCGAGAAGATCGATGCAATCGGTGTTGCATGCGATGTCTCCTCTGAGGGGTCAGTCCAGGCAGCTTTCGCCACTATTAAACAGAGATTCGGCCGCTTGGACGCCGTTGTCGCATCTGCTGGCATAGTCGAGAATTACTCTGCTTTAGAGTAAGTCGCCCGGTTCATTTTCTCGGTCGATGCATTTATCTAAATAGGTACCCTGCTGATCGAATGCGCAAGCTCATGGACGTCAATGTGCATGGCGCCTTCTTTACAGCCCGCGAAGCTGCGAAGATTATGATCCCTCAAGGTTCAGGATCTATCGTCCTGATATCCAGCATGAGTGCCAATGTTCGTACATCAGGACGACCGCAACTTCTATCCGTCGCTGACGAATTTGTTGTAGATCGTGAACATTCCTCAGCAGCAGACGCCATATAACTTCTCAAAGGCTGGTACGACTTCCCATTGCTTGGGGGTAATATTCTCTTGACTGGACTCCTTTGCAGCGGTCAAGCATATGGCGTCGAGTCTGGCAATAGAATGGGCCAAGACTGGCATCCGAGTCAATGCCCTGAGGTGGCTACTATTGTGACATTCTCTAAAGGGCGACTTATTAAACCTACAATCAGCCCCGGATACATGCTTACCAAATTGACCAGGACAGTCCTTGCGAACGATTCGCAGCTCAAGGTCTCTCTTATTATTCTTCAGTTAATAATGTGCTAGTATATAACAACCCGAACAGGAAACCTGGGAGAATTTAACGCCCATTGGTCGGGTAAGCTTGCTTTTCTTGCTATGAAGTTCAATATTGAATGATTCTCCGACAGATGGGTGATCCTGAAGATCTGGCGGTATGTCTAGTAATAATCTATGCTGCTATGGGCGCTAACGCTAAGTACAGGGAGCTATAGTGTATCTGTGCAGCGACGCTAGTAAATTTATGACTGGATCTGAACTTCGAGTTGATGGAGGCTACTGTGCTATATAAACTGATAGAGGATTCTTGTATATTTTGCCCCTGTTATGTGGGACAGGAGGCAAGGAGGGGTTAACTAACGTCATTTGTGGCCGAATAACGTTATATTGGTCCTCATGTCTGCACCACAACCATCAGGCTCGTCGTCGTCGCCGGCAGCGACGACAAGCTCTTCGAGCGCGCTATCGACGTTCGAGTTCACCAAGCGCAAACGATGGGCGGACTTGCTCATAAACGAGCTTGCTGACGCTATCATTCTTGTTTTGTCATCATCCTGTACGATCCTGTTCTCTGGTGCCGCTGTGACTGAAATTCTCGGCTGGCGAGATGTGGACTTGGTGGACAAGGATTTCATGGACCTGGTCGCATGCGAGTCGTTTCTTAAGGGTTGTTGCAGATGTAGCTGAACAGCGTTATCGCTGCTACAGATAACGACCAAACGAACTTCCAGAATAGCTTCCACGAGTCGTTGAGGACGAGTGAGGACTTGTTGTCTTATACACATTTGAAGTGCAAGACCTTGCATTCGGCAGCGGTACCTCGGGAGATCCTCTTCGAAATCAAGGGATATCCGCATTATGTGGGGGATGAACAGACTTGCCGGTGCTTCTTTGCGACAGCGAAGCCGTATCCAAGTCGAAATGCAGCGATGTAACTGATACATGAACTTCAGGGTCCTACGATCTGACTTCCATATTCTGTAGGCTAAACACATTCTTGGATTTGAAGACGGAGAATGAACGACTGCAACAAAGGTTGGCCCACCTGCGTGCTACTGTGCCGGTTGCTACCAATGTCGACATCGGTGCAACAAATGCAATGTTATACTCCAATCCATTGATTCATCCATCGCGTTCATTGTCTTCCATTCCGTCACTTCTACCCCCCTACCCTCAGCCTTCAGGGCTGGGGTACTATGTCCCTCCAAATATGGGCCAGAATAATTTCGGGGCCCTGGTACCAACTGTATAGTTGTTCCTCATTCACGTTTACCATTTTGTGATGTGAACCTTTTACAGGATGCCGGCGAGGACGACTCGGAAGATGCTCTCCGCAAGAAACGGGTAAATTCTGCCTCGTCATGTCGACGACCGTTCATTACTGATTGTTTCTCAACCCAGTTGAAGAAGAGCCATACCTCGGAGCAGTATGTGTGTATCACATGTGGACGAACTGATTCTCCCGAATGGCGAAAGGTCAGTGGGCTAGCCTTGGCCTGATATGACTGATATTCTGAACCATCATCGGTTGTGTCCCAAGGGCCCTCAAGGTCCTAAAACCCTCTGCAATGCTTGTGGTCTTCGCTGGGCAAAGCAAATTCGCAGAACCGATGAATCAAATAACGACGCCGCTGCCAGTGCTGCACCTGAGAGGTCCTGACTATACCAAACCTACCTATCTACCATACAGTAGTTGGATATGTTACCTGTACCATAGCGCATTTCTTGATGAGTTCAAATTGGACTTTCCATTGCCAGTTTTTACTATAAGAAGGTCGGATTGGGGTTTGGCGCCCATCCACATCTCATCAATTAACGACCACCATCCCGCCATCTACGATAGTCGACTGCTAGTCCTATCGTTAATCACAAACTCACTCAAATTCAATAGTTAAAGAGAATATGTCTCCTTCAGTGTTCGATCTATCGCAGGTACCCATCACTGCGCACTCGTTCAACGCAACTCGAGATCGTCAGTGTTAGCATACATGATCGCATGGCAGCTATATAACACGAATTCCAGAACTAGCGGTCAGCTTGAATTCTAACGACGCTATGGTCTACGCGCGTATAGGAAACGAATGGACGGCTACCGAGACGCTTGCTGAGGTACATGCGTTTCCTCACAGGCTGCCTACCTGTACTTGATGCCGATTACAGCACGACAAAATCATCACATCCATTGACTGGGCCCCGAATTCGAATCGCATCGTAACCGCATCCCAAGATCGGAACGCGTACGTTTGGCAGCAAGCTCCCGACGCATTGACGGGGGCGTTGGTATGGAAGCCTACACTTGTTGTGCTGCGGATCAATCGCGCTGCGACCCATGTGAGATGGAGCCCTAAGGAGGACAAGTTTGCTGTAGCCAGCGGCGCACGGTACGTCTGCTAGGTACTCTACGCGGAATTGGGTCTAATTCCTCTGATGCCATATACAGCGCCATCGCGATTTGCTCTTTCGACACTGAGAACAACTGGTGGGTTTCGAAGCATCTGAAGAAGCCGATCAGGTCGACTGTGCTTTCCGTGGACTGGCACCCCAACAATGTCTTGCTCGCTGCTGGGAGTGCTGATATGAAGGCAAGGGTCTTCTCCGCGTATATCAAGGAAGTCGACGAAAGGTTAGTGTCATGTCTCTTACACCGTGAATGTGGTTTGACCATTGTTCTCGTATCCAGACCCGCTCCGACTGTTTGGGGTTCCAAACTGCCATTCAATACAGTCTGCGGCGAGTACACCAGCCCGAACGGTGGCTGGGTTCACGCGGTGGGGTTTTCTCCTTCTGGAGATGTCCTCGCATTTGCCAGTCAGTGGATTTGCTTCCTTTCATATGCATATGCGAAGGCTGACGCCATTGTTCTCCCTCAATCATGCTTGAATTCGCGTACCTCTCTTCGTTTCAGATCACGATAGTTCCATCAGCGTCGTCTACCCCGGGGGACCTATCATCCATCACATCAGGATATCTACGCTGCCACTCGTCACTCTCACATGGACCGCAGAGGATACCATCATTGCTGCTGGACACGACTGTCAGCCACTAGCATTCTCTGGCAATGAAGGCGGCTGGCAGCTTATCGGCACCCTGGATGATTCGAAATCCTCTTCCGCCGCTAAATCTGGATTCAACAGCCCCGTTGGGCGGTTGAACAGTTCTGCGTTCAATACGTTCCGTGATGCGGATACTCGTGGGCAGATGAGCCCCGGGGGTGCGGGTGGATCGCAAGATACGAAGGTGTTGACCGTGCATCAGAACACAATCTCGAGTGTTAGGGCATACGAGTGGCAAGGCGATAGAGTCGCGAAGGTCAGCACGACGGGTGTCGATGGAAATCTGGTGATCTGGGATGCAGACGAAGTTTCTGCATTGGTCACTAGTGCAGGAAATGGACTCGCAGGACGTCTTGGAGGCATGCACATCCGATGAAACGTTTCTTCACTATAACACACGAACTGTAGTAGCTAGTACCTGACCGTCATCTCTCCCGAATCCTCTTGTGATAATTCTGGTGCTGGCTGTTCGTTTATGACACCCCATACAGAAGCTTTGAACTGTCGCGCCGCGTTCGTAAGCCAAATGGCCCTGCGTCCAGTGAGACACTTACTAGAGTCAGGACAAGTCCCATCTTCTTTTCCAGGTCCCTCAACTGAGGTAGCATCCTCTGGTCAGGTTGCTCAGCCAAAGCACGCGTCTTCTGGGTGGCCTGATCACAGAACGCCACAGTATCAGACTCCAGATCTGCTGCACCTGCACACGCCCTTGCTTGCAGTGAACCAATATGCACGCACCAGCTTTACATGATGGGCCAGTTTCGCATATTCCCAAAGCACTTCCGCTTCCAGAGGCGATAAGCTTGGATGTGACTCGTATGGATTCGTGGTCAGAATGTCGCTCGTGAAGGTCATGAAGAAGGGATCGTGAGTAGTTCAATCGAGTCCTTGCCTCCAACTTGGTTCCTGAAGCAGATGCGCCACTACGGCTTAGGTCCATCCTTGAAGTTCTTAAATTTCAAATCGTCGACTGCAAGGACCCTCTAGGTCGCGTCTACACCTTTGCTGGACCGCGCTGTGGCGTCAGCACCATTTTTTCAATAACAAATGGCAGGGTAATCTGGTATGTTTCGAATTCAGCATTTTCCATTCGATACACGACAGACGACGCCCGACCGCACGCCTACCTCGAGGCGAGCTCATATGCCTTTTGTGTGGATCTGCACTCTTTTCCCTGGTTCCGAAAAATTCCAAACGCCACTCGTATTATAGGTGAGACAAATGGACAGACTGTATCCTCAACATGAGGCGGCCTAGTGGCGTACTGACGTCTATGGTTATTCTATTCTACAGGAATCTGCAGCAAAGGATCTTGGGTGTAGGCCTTTTTGATTACCCCACAAGCATCGCCAGGCTTTAAGCGCGTCTGACACTGCGGTGCCGCTGCATGCGGTCGGCTGCACCACGCCTGGATCTCAAACATGTATCAAGGGCCTTGTAGAAGAAAGGCTTCGACAGTGTGCTCATTTCCGATATAACCGTTCTTTGAAGAGCATTTCAAACATCCTCGATTGCGATCGGCGCAATATGGTGAAAGCGTGATGGCGGGCCCTGAAATGCCACAAGACAATAAGAACAATAAGTCTCCTAACCAACAAGATTCCCTTGAAACCAAGACTACCCAATTGTGTGAGTATGCGGGAATGTTTCTGCCAAAAAGTTGACTGATCGTTTCCTTATCGAGTACTTCCTGCGCAGAAAATATTATCTGCCAGAGGCCGACTATTTCAACAGCCCGTCTCGTGTTTACAGGAAACCGTATAAGGGCCTTTGACCCGCACTTTCTCATTGTTGCCTTGCCTCTCTTGCCTAACATATTCGCCGCCCATTCTCTGGGTTTAGTATACTATTCTGAGCGTCCCTCCCGCGCTCCTCTATTGCTCCTCTATTGCCATCCAACAATGCTTTCAAACAATAGTGCCCCTCAATACTCAGACTTTAAAAGCCTGGAGGCCAATCCTTCATCCCCCAAGCGCAGCCGCGGGCCTGGCGAATTTGTATCATCCTTTCCACCACCACCAGAGATGGTTTCGGCTCTAGTCTGCGAGCCTTCTCCCCCTTCTATAGCCGGCTTTCAACCACGGCCATTTCCCCCTCCTTCATTAACCGGCGTGCCAGTTGAATACATATACGAGCAACTTCGTAATCTTGCTCCGGCCTACTGGGATACTCCAGATACGGCGGACTGTACCATTAGTAAGTATTTGTGCGATCAATTGCTATATGAACTAGCGTTGACAACTTCATCAGTTGTCCCTATTCCTGACTTGCGTTCAAAACCTGTTACTCGCTTCCCCCTCGATTCTTCAATGCACATTAATGGGCACGGGCTCGGTCGACGAGTCTCAGAACCCATTCTCCACTCCGTTCCCCGAATCACAATAAAGGTGGGATGACTTCTAGACGGTTCGGGGCGCGCTTGACTTATGGCCCCTATTCAGCTCCACATTGACTACCTCTCTGCCCATTCGGCCCTCTTACGGGGTCTCTTCAGCGGCGCCTCTCCTCTCGACCTCATCAATACTTCATTCGATCCTACAGGCACTAATACACCAGCCGATCGTAGCCCTCGCCTTCTCCCATGCTCACCGTCTCATCCCATCCTCTTCCTCCCACTACCCGACCCGTCATCGTTTCATCTTCTTGCCCATTGGATGTATTTCGGCTCTACAGAATACATAGCCGAGGCCTTGAGTGAAGGCACCGTTCAATGGGAGGGCATCGCCCGCAATGTCGAGTATCTTGGCCTTTCTACCGACATTAAAATATTCTTGGGGAAGTGGTATGGAAATTGGCTCCACATCGGACGCTCTCGCTTCGACTACGAAGAGGCATATGCAGCCGATGACGACTCCGATACCGCCTACGATAGCGACGAGGACTTCGATGGTGATTGTTCCACCTCTTCGGACATGGAATTTGACGAACCAGAAGAAAAAGTCCCCGAACGAGGGAGGACGCGAGAGCTCCGACGTCTATCATCCATCACATCCCAGATCGACAGTCTCTGAACGTTGTTCCTCTTCCCGCTCTATTACTCCTCGGATTCACCTTTCGACTTTCTCACCCCAAATACCCTCTGCGAACATTGGTATCGGACTTTGCCTGACACAATATCATTATTTCGTTGAGGTTTATCCCTGTTCCTTCTCTACTTCGCCCAAAGTCCTTCTAGGCTGCCTTCACACTCCTTTAGACCTTCGCTCCCTTTTGTCTGTTTTTGTTCCCCGTTACTGGGATGGCTCTGTATTTTAATTGTGAAGATCGGTTAGTCAATTGTAACAAATAATTGTAGCGTACGGTACTCAAAATCAACAACAATATCTCGCCTTGCAACGAGGCTTTAACTATTGTTTGGAGTTTTAACGTCAGATCTTGCGAGTTCCTGATATGGTATCATAGAAAGCGCTAAGAACAGAACGCAAAAGAAGAGTTGATTGATGTATGAGAACGATGCTGGGTTCACCTTCGTTTCGGACCATTTCTCCAGAATATGAACACGTACGAAGAGACAGGGTGGAGCCAGAGAAATTTATTTCATTGCGAGACAAAAGTAGGTCGAACACAATTAAAGCGAGAGGGAACAGTGAATGATCGCTCTTCTGGAATGCTTCAATGGAACTAGTCTCCAGGATGAATAAAGTCCCTTTCACAGCGGGACACGCCTCGCAGGCATTCACTCATCGCGGTTCCAGCTCGAATGAAAGCCGCAATGCTTCCTTCGAAGGAATAGACGGAGGATGTCGTTCAGCGACGGCAGCGCGCCGTTGGTAAATGCAGGATCTGCTAACAATTGGGATCACTCTAGCAACTTGGGGTCGGGGAACCGGTTGTCGTTGGTGTACTCATAGGGCGGGCGAACCAACGCGAGTCCGGGAATTTCGTGCTGTCGGGGCATTGGTTGCGTGTGCCACTTCTGTAGGTTAAACTCAGAGGGGATATATGGAGCCTGTAGACCGATAACAATTAACGGCTGAAGCGATGGCGAGAAAGTCTACCCCATACCAGATACTGTCGATCTTTCATCTTGCCCCAATTAACAGTCTTGAACCAGGGATGCTTGCCGACTTCTGAAGCACCGTTGTATCCCAGGCGTTTGCTCGCGTCTCGGGTCAGAAGTGCGGATATGAGCGACTTGAGAGTCTTTCCGACTCGGACTTTGGAAGGATAGTGGTAGTCATCTGCCAGGATCTTTTTGTGCACCTGTGGGTTGGTCTCTCCGCGGAATGCCTGATTCGATTATTGAGTACGAGCTAACCGAGGTGATCGGGGAACATTACTGACCACCGTCCGAGTGACCATTTCAAATAGAATACACCCCGCTGCCCACCAGTCTATAGCTCTGCTGAAGCTGACTGTTTGGCCCTCAGGACTCAGTAACTCTGGTGCTTGGTAACACGGTGTGCCAATCATTGCCCACTCCTTTTCCGAGTGTTCAACGGTTGCAGACCCGAAATCAACCAGGGTGAGATAACCGCTCTCGCCCAAAAGTATATTATCGGGCTTGAGGTCCCGATGAGCAATGCCATGCGCTTCCAGGAAGTTTAGTGCGCAGATGATGTTACTGAGGTAGAATAGACTGTGTGCCACTGGGAGTGGACCCCTAGCTGAGATCAAGGACCGAAGAGTGCCACACGGGGCAAGTTCGGTGAGCATGTAGAGATTTCGCTCATCGTAGAAAGTCTGGATAATTGTGCTGACGAACGGTGACCATGGGAGTGTCATGAGTACCCGCCGTTCATAATTCTTGGCCTGGGGGTCTTCCTAAGTTGTTCACATGTGTAAGTAAATATCCGATGAATTATCTGAAGTTGCAGGGACTAACGGCCTCGTCCATTCGAAGGTACTTCTTCCTTAGGACTTTCATGGCGTACATTGATCCGGGTTCATCCATTGGGTGAATATTTCGGCGTGTGCGCACGAGAAGGACTCTGCCATAAACACCTTTCCCTGCAAGTAGCGAGATAAGAATATGCTTGGGAGCTTCCAGGTGGACTGACCTAATGAACGGACACACTCTAGGTCCTTCAACTTGAGGGGTGGTGCGCGAGGATCGACCGGCCGTTTAGTACTTGGATCGGGTTGGCGGTGCATCTGCACAAGTAGACAATTTAGTAACCCAATCTTGCTAGGCTCAAAAGGTGTCTACCTCCGGTTCGAGTTCGGTATACAGATGACTGTATTGCCATCCATGGGTAGTACCGTCCACCGTCATGACCATTTCGTCACGCTTCCGCGGCGTAGGAGGTTTCCGTGCGCGTGAGCCAGTAGCCTCATCGGAAAGCTTTGTAGGTCGCGTCGATGTTCGCGAACGCGTCGAGCGGGCGTTACGTGTGGGGGGCATCGATTATTGGTTGAGGGAGATGGTGGTAGTTGGTAAGAAAGAAGTCGAGGCCATTGTGGCACACAACCTGCAAACAATATAGTTTCAGCCCGAGCTTTGACTGTTCACTGGGCGCATTGTTGACGAAGGGCGATCGTCCGTTTCAGGACAATGCCCGCGTTCACGTGTATAAGTCAGGGGCACTCAGGGGAAGAAAATCTCCTACCACCAAAGTCGGGTTCAATCTCAACTACCTTGCCTCATCGGTATACGAGAAAGAACTGAATCGTTCCCTTAGTTCAAGCGAACTGCAGGGGACGCTTTGGAGAGCGGGCCCATGCCGTATATTCTTATGCTAGCGCTTGAGCTGACAGCCTTGGCATCAATAAGTTGAGGAGCGCTTTGTGTTCCTAGCCACAACATTTTATCTCGCATCGCCAGGCCGATCGGGTTACAGAATAGTGCCCATCACGATGAGCAAGCGGGTTGGTGTTGTAGCCGTCCGCCGCGAAAGGTCACTGGCGCCCTATAGAACTTAGTTCTAAACCACATCGGATCCTCTGCGATGGCAGCTCATCAACTTGCGTCTGTCGCAGATACACTCCCATTGGAATGGAAATATGTCTCCGAAGGCGGCGCGACGGCCGTATTCTCGTACGTCGGCCCCTCAGACCCTCAATTCGACGGCATGGTGCTTCGATTGCGAAAATGCCCACTTGGCCAACCTTTTCGCAGTGCAGAGGAAATGACGCAGGAAGAACCGGACGATTCAACTGTCGAATTCCAACAGCGATGCATGGAGCGTCTAGTGCCTCCGATCCATCTTCCTCGCATGGTTTCGGTGAAACTGAACGAGCCGTGGTTGAGGGCCTTCTCAGAAGCACATAATATTGATCGGCGAGCGGAACGGAGGAGAGTAGATGAAATCGATTGGAGTAGAACCAAAGGTGTCCTGGCCACTGATCTCATTGGTACAGATGGCTTGGCCGTGGAAATCAAGGTATGCTTGGGACCAAGGCCATGAACTACAACTAATTGCATCGTCAGCCTAAATGGGGCTTCCTTCCTTCTCCTAAGCATTTGACGACGACGACGTCCTCAGTAAAGACGCGCACATGCAGATTCTGCATGCATGTCCACTTGAAGGTATTGAAAGGTGACACCGATGTATCTGTGGGGTACTGCCCTCTCGACCTCTTCTCCGGCAATCCTGAGCGGATCAAACTAGCTTTGGAGTCTCTTTGGTCCTCTTGGTTGGCCACCGATGGCACAGTCAACAACTGGAAAATGTTTGTCGCTGGGATGTTGGTCAGACCCCAGGTACGACGGTTACATTCTCCCCGTCCATAGCGCTGAGACAATATAGACGATACACGACTTGAAAGTCGCTCTCTTAGGTCATGGATCGGACGAAGGTGACCCCAACGTTCTCCGCGACAAATGCGTGGAACTCCTCATGCCCCTATTGACCGACACGCCCGTATTGAAGATCCTTGCCAAGCTGCAACGCACGCTAGATATTCTGGACATCGAAGGTCTTTCGTCTCTATGGCACCGCACTCTCGTCTCGTATGCCGACCCCGCTTCCGGTCCCGATACACCTCTGTCTCCGGTAGGACAGACTTCTTCCTTGTTCGAATCACCCGATCCAACAATCGACGACTGGTCTAAATTCATCGACCAGTACTTGATGCAAATCGGTATCTGTACAACAACAGAGGAGAGGATGAACCACGCTCAACCTTTAACATCGAACTTGCGGTATTACTTGATGGCTTACTTGCTCTCAGCGACCTTCAAGGACTGTTCTATCATTGTCAAGCCTACCATGCCCGGGATGCAGGGGAAGGGTAGCATCACTATCATCGACCTCGACCCCAAAGGGATGGATAGATTGAGAAAATGGGAGAGACTGGATGCACGGATCGCGGTTGCTTATGGCCATATAGACGAAGCAAGCAGGAAGATATGCGTCGATGCTGGCGTGGACGCTTGGTAGTGGGATCAAGAGGAGAGGCTATTGACTGGCAGTGCACCGATGGGTTTCATGATTGTCTACAGATGCAACAATGGCAAGGTTCACTGACTGGTTTATGATGATTGTTGTATCCACAAATGTATATTAGCAATTATATTGTTCCCGTATCACCTATGAATTAGATTCGGCGCTCAGTGCTGAACTTGCACTAGTACTTTCAATTGGTTACTCGCCGTCGGTAGCGGCCAGAGGTACTACCATCTGGGGTAACTGAGTCCGGCGACTTCGTTGACATGTTCCGGCCACCATCTGCACAGAAGCTATGATCCGCGCCGCACCTCTTGTCTCTGCTCACCACGACACACGATGGCGACAACACTCTGCGCACGAAACATATTCAGGCTCTCGAGGTCTAGCATCCGCAGTGCAACGAACAGAAATCTTGCTCCGATAGGTCAACGGTGTCAACGTCGTAACGCATCGTCCTACAACGCAAACATCGCCGGGCTCACTGAAGATCAAGCCGAGGTATGATGATGTGCACATAAGCAAATACGCGCCCACTCAAAGCTCTTGATATGTCCAGTTTCGCAATGCTGTCGCAGAGTTCGCCCAGCGCGAAGTCGCCCCAAGAGCAGCAGAGATAGACAAGAGTAACAACTTCCCTGCGGTAGGCAATACTTTGTCAATTAACCATACAAACTCTCATATTATTATGGGTACAGGATCTATGGGAGAAGTTCGGTTCTATGGGTCTGCTGGGAATCACTGTCTCTTCAGAGTATGGTGGATTGGATCAAGGATACTTCAACCACACTCTAGCAATGGAGGAGCTGTCCCGGGCCTCCGGATCCGTGGCCCTCTCATACGGGGCCCACTCGAATCTTTGTGTCAACCAAATCCACAGGCATGGCACGGATGCACAAAAGGCCAGATACCTCCCCGACCTTGTCAGTGGGAAGAAAGTTGGCAGTCTGGCCATGAGCGAACCCGGGAGCGGAAGCGACGTGGTCAGCATGAAATTACGTGCGGACAAGATTGACGGGGGTTGGAGATTAAATGGGAACAAATTCTGGTGCGGGTTGTAATTTACTTCCCGTATGTCCCGCTAAATCGGAACTAGGATAACAAATGGGCCAACTGCGTCGACTCTTGTCGTATACGCCAAAACGGCCCCCGAGAAAGGCTCGAAAGGGATAACAGCGTTCATCATTGAGCGAGGTTTCCCTGGCTTCTCTACTCACCAAAAACTCGATAAGTTTGGCATGAGGGGTAGCGACACCTGCGAGCTAGTGTTCGAGAACTGCGAGGTCCCCGACGGTCCGTTGTGACATGCTGGCTAGAAGCTGTGGACTAATTCCGTCATCCTATACTTCTAGAGAACGTATTGGGTCCGCTTAACAAGGGGGCGGGTGTCCTTATGTCTGGATTGAATTTGGAACGACTCGTGTTAAGCGGAGGGCCTCTTGGGTAAGTGTTATACCCATCTCTTCAAATCACACTTTGCTAAATCACAGTTTAGCCTGATGCAAGCCGCTTTCGACTACGCTATCGAATATGTCCACGACAGAAAGCAATTCGGCCAACAAATTGGCACATTCCAGCTAATGCAAGGTGGATACTTAAATCTTGCACGCATTGATGGTGGCTGACCTGCCTGACAGCCAAGATTGCCGACATGTACACTAAACTTAGTGCAAGTCGCGCATATGTATATGCGGTAGCCAGAGCTTGTGATCAGGGCCACATCAGCAGACGAGTAAGTTAGTCCAGTTCCATATGCACGCCCACCCTCAGCTTGGCTCCAGGATTGTGCTGGCGCCATATTGTATTCCACTGAAAAGGCCGTCGAGGTCGCATTGGAATCGATGCAATGCCTTGGCGGGAATGGGTATATCAATGGTAATGTCCAGTTCCCCCTCACCGAAGAATTACTGCTGAATGGAAGAATCTCTGGGTTAGAATATCCCACTGGCCGCTTCTTGCGAGACGCACGTCTCTATATGGTGGGCGCGGGTACGCAAGAAATCAGGCGTATGCTCATTGGGCGGGAATTCAATCAAGAATTCGGGACACGATAGTCATTTGCCAGAGTCTGACATTAATTCATGATTGGAACGGAATGTGTCAAGGAACCTTTTCGGGATTTTTATGATATTCAACCCCGTACATACGATCTTAGAAGTAGCCGGGTCAATTAACGAAGAGGTTCCTTGATGGTAGGTATAGTAAGTCAGCCACGGCCTGCAAATTCAGTCGTCGCTGAGAGGTGCCTCCTATTTTACTCTTTTTTGTCTCCAACCACCATGGCGACAACTGACTGCATACGAAAACCATCGGTGCTCCCTCCAGACTCCGGACCACTCAGTGACGAGAACAACGGCGCAAAGCTCAGTAAGTCACTCAGCAATTTGAGCGACTTGGCTGGACAGGCGGCTGGAAATGAACGCTCCCCACCCATGTCGACCGACTCGCCAAAACCGGGACAGACGACGGACTTGGCGGCATATCCTATGGATCTTGGCTCTGAGATTATTCCAAACGGAGAGGTCTTCGCTCGTCAAGTAGCTACCCAGATCGTTCAAGTCCAGCACGAATATGACCTCCGGGCCAGTGCAGGACTGTCTACTCCCAGAATGGCTGGCGACTTTATGAACCTGGTTTTCCCCGCAAGCCCTCAGACTGGAACCATCGCCCCACCACAGTCTCCTCAAGTCAACGGCACTTTGCCTCGATATTACCACCAACTTCAAGGGGTGCCGTATGAAGAAATGTACAGGCAACGCGTTTCGCAGGCTTGTGACCTTTGTCGGCGTCGTAAAGCCAAGGTACGCTCGAGTTCCTCTCTCAGTTAGCCATCATTAACGTTTGATTCACGCAGTGCTCTGGAGGACGCCCTTGTAGGAGGTGCACTGAGCGAGATCTCTCCTGTGAATATGCCGACGCACAATCACGTAAACGGGGCAAAACAAGAAAACGTGCCGACGACAAAGATCCGTCGGAAACATCGTTGGAAGACCCCGCTTCCTCTGCGCTCCCTGTACAGGACCCTTCGGACAGTGCATTTACCGAGGCCACTAGTCAAGGATCGGTGGTTCGTACTAAACCCCGCAAGAAGAAGCCAGCACCCATTCTGCCGTACACGTACAAGCCCATATACCCCCATATTCTATCTCCTGTTGCCTCAGGCCTTCACGTGGTAGATAGTAGCACCCAGGACCGTGGACAGGACTATGCAGATTACTGGCCGTTCGCGCAATATCCAAGAACAGCCTCTGATACTGCTCTCGATTACTCTGGGCCTTCCACAGGCATCTCGTTACCTTTACCTTCGCAGGCCTCCTTCGATGATTTGGCTCCATCAAACATGTTGGCATTGTTCGACCATGCTCTGTCTGCAGTGACGTCCGATAAGAACTGCAACTATGCGTCTACTCAGCCTAATGGGTATCACAACTCGTCTGGCGAACCTGAAGACAGCGTTCTGGCGAGTTCCTCTGCTCCTATTGACCCTCAGATCCCCTGTTCCAACACCCAGGACATATTTTATACGATTGTCGCTCCTCTTCCTTCTCTACCCTTTCCAGCTCTAGGACTCAGTATCGATTCCCCGAGCGTTTTCTGTCCGTCCCATGATCTCGCGCATTCAGCTACAACTACTGGATCATCATCGAGCACGGGGTCGCCTTTCAGTGTTTTGGGGATGCTCCCTCCTGATGTTGCGGAAGTTTCACTGGCTGAGGGAGTTAATATCGGGGATAGGTACTTAGTTCAAGGAATCGACTCTGCTACTGAGGAGTCCTTTATTAAGCTGCTATCGAACTCCCCACTTTTCCCTTGAGTTTGTCATGTAGCCGCTGTAGCGTTGGTTATTGAGGACTTGTTGACATTGGACATTGTAAAGAATGGACAATACAGAGCGATTGGATACAAAACGAGTAGCGTATGTCAAAACAGAACGACATGAGTATGATAGCGATACATAATGGATAGATGCATAAACGAGCGAACGTGTCGGTGAGATGGCGGCTAGTCTGAGAAATCATGGGCATAATAGGTAGTGAAGCTACTTGCTAGCTTCCTCAGCGATCGAATCTATATGTTTCGTGATATCGTCATTGGCGAGAGTGGAAGGATGCTCTTTCAAGGTCTCGAAAGCTAAGTCGAAGTGGAGACCGATTCCGACATTCTGGAAGTGGAAGTGCGCTTCGGTAAGTTCCTTGGATGCGTTGCCAGCTTCGCTGCGAGCGAACTCGAGCAAAGGTGGTACACATTGGACGTAAGCGCTAACTCTGTCCTTGATAGAGAGATCCTTCGTGAACGCGATGAAACTGGCGAAGAATTGCATGGGAGGGGTGCGCCCGGGATAGAAGACAGGTCCAAAGACAGGAACCATAGGGTGAGTTGGAGCGGTAGGAGCTCCATCGAATGTATGGTGTCTATAATAACCACCTTGATCGTTGCGCGTTTGTTGTACGCGCGGCGCTGGATTTGCAACCCTCTTCTGGCGCTTGGTAGGTGGTGCCTCGATAACTGGAGCAGGGGGAGGGATGACTGCATCGTATACCCTCCCAACCTTCCAGGGATGCCTGTCCATGATGTGGGCATTAAATGCTTCCTGGGTCTTGAGTCTGTTAAGACGTTAGTTAAGAGCTGACAAGTGCTGGGACGAAGAAAAACATACACGAGAGAGGGACAATTCTCGCATTTGAAGGGCACCTTCGAGTGTTGATTCTTGATATGTACAGAAGTGTTCTTGACGACTTGTTTGCAGGTGCAGCACCTGTACGCATCCTAAACGAGGTTTAGATTCATGTACCAGATATTAATTCAGCGAGGACTTACATTCAAGCAGTAGAAGTCCATGGTAATCGTGGTTCCATCGACTCTATCTACCTAATGTAGAGAAGATTGTTAACACCAGACCACCAGTGAAATGTCGACGACCTACCCCATCGCGTGTCACCACTGAGGGGTCATCGGTCGCTTTCCGCTTGTTGCCTAGAGGAGCAGACTCATCTTCGGGAGGAGGAAGACTGTTTGCGGTGCTGGTGCGTCGAAGAGGGCGGGCCCCAGCTTGAGTTGGCTGTGCTTGGTGGTCACGATTGTCTAGCTGAGGCGCGCTTGCAGGCGCACACCGAAAGCTTGAGTACATGAATGAAGATATGTGGAAGGTGGTTTAGTTGATTTAATGCCGAAGGGTAGGAATAATTAGGAACTGTGCGGCAGGGGGTAGAGATATTTAAACTGTCGTTAGAGGTTGTATGGTCAATGAGGGAGTTGGTGGCCAGCACCGTTGAATTTGTGGTTGTGGTTGTGGTGAAGGAAAGAGTAGTGTAAGTCAATTGCGCCTATATAACATAACGTGTTTGGTACATACCATATTGCCACTGGACAAAGACGGGAACATTAGCCTAAAAAGGACAGTGGCATCGGCTTTGGCCCTTAGATAAAGGGCCGTTGAATAGGGGCCTGTTTGCGGTGGCTGTTATGCGGGTCCTAATCAAGTGTTCGTACACATTTTGGCGTGTCGAAAGCGTCGGGGGAGGTAGACGTTCAACCAGGAGGTAAACTTTCACGCTCCCCGACTGTTGTGATTGATGGGGAGTTGATTGGCTAGCGGCTTGATACCAAACAAAAGCCGATCACGGTGTACCCTGTTAAATCTTGGCTGAAGCTTTCGGTCAATTGCAGCATGAGTCTTTCTTCCGTCCTGATAAAGGTGCCTGGCGCATCGAAATTGGATTCTGAACTGGATGCCTTGTTTCAGTCCAGTGTATGTGGTTTTTACCCAGATTACAAGAAAGTGGCTTACATTTCTCTCAGTCTGCTTCAATACCTAAAGTGGTGACCCCCGTGGCTAGCAAGCCCCCCCGTTCACCTTTGCCGGCTGGCGAAGAATCTTCGAAGAAGCGAACTAAGTCAGACGCCCCCTCAAGCCAGCGAAAGAAGGCAAAGCTCCAGCATGTCGATCCGGCTGTAGGCACAAGTGCGCCTTCAATAGGTCAAGAAAAGGGAAAGGGAAAGGCAAAGAAGGTCAAAATAGTATTGCCTGAGGAAGCTGAGGAGGTCGCTGAGGTTCCTGTGTGCGGTGAGCAGGATCTCTCAGATGCATCTTTAGGTGAAGCAGATGCACCGCCTGTCCACGAATCGCTGCGGAAAGGGAAGAAAAAGATTAAGACCGCGCGCCAAGTTAACTTTGTACTGCCAGAAGAAACGCCCACGAAACGCAACATGCGTACGATATTCATTGGGAATCTCCCTCTTGCCGTTGCGCAGAAGAAGGTATTGTATATTTGGCATTGATTTTATTTGTTTATTTTCAGCTACTCATATGACGATTAGTTATACCGAAAAGAGCTTCAACGACATATCCTATCATTCGTTCCTTCTGCTCACGTCGAGTCTATTCGCTTCCGCTCCATACCTTTCCAAACTCCTACCACAATACTACCCGACGACGACTCAAAACCCTCGAGTTCAACCCCAAAGAAAGCCCCATCTGACTCTAAGCAACCTCGAGACCATGCCAAAGATCGGACAACGGCTTGGCGAGACAGACAAGACGACGAAGAGCTACAAAAAGACCAAAAGAAATTTATCACCCCAGAACAGAAGAAGAAAATCGCGTTCATCAACAATGATTTCCACTCGACTGCCGATACCATGAATGCTTATCTGGTCTTTGCTCATCCCATTCCTGCAGAGAGTCGTTCATCTTCTCTACCTGACCTTCCCCCTTGCATGGACCCATACGAAGCTGCCCTCCTCGCGGCAAAAGAGGCTGACGGGACGACATTCATGGAGAGAGTACTTAGAGTCGACGTCGCTGAGAAGAGTAGCAGTTCATCGCTGTGTGAGACCGCGGGAGATCCCAGGCTGTCCATCTTTGTCGGCAATCTGGACTTCGCCAGCACCGAGCAGGATCTACGGGTGTATTTCGAAGGTGTCGTAGCTACCGAGAGGGGACCTCCGCCTGAGAGTGACAAGGAAAGCACATGGGTCACACGCGTTCGGATTGTCCGAGATAAAGACACTCAACTAGGGAAGGGCTTTGCCTACGTGCAATTCATAGTGAGTGCAATGGCGGGCACGTTCTCCTGGATCTTACGCCTTTCCTTCAACTTCGCAGGACCGGGAATGCGTAGACGAATTGCTGTCGATGGAAGAGGGTAAACTCAGGTTTGCTAAAAGAAAACTTCGCGTGCAGCGATGCAAAGTGCTGCCAAACAAGTCAAACCCCTCATCGCCATCGAACAAGAAAGGTATCAAAGGCAATCGACCGGAGCCAGAACCAGTTGTAATCCCCAAGGGCGATCCTTCACTAGGAGTCAGGATTGCGACACTGTCGAAGGATGAACGCAAGAAAGTCAAGGCGTCCAGCACCTACCGTGTCGCGCGTCGTTTAGCCAAAAAGAAAGCCAGAAATGCCCTCAGTGCTGGAGGCGTCAAGGTCGTTACGAAGGACCGGTCTAGAGTCAGGAAGCCCGTGAAGAATGGAGCGACCGACAATAAAGACAAGAAACGGAAAGGCCGCATACGAAGCGATAATGCCCTAGCTAAACGAAATGCCAAGAAATAGTTTCTTCTGTCGCATCGAAGGAGGTACATATTGCACAGTACTTGGTATTTATCATGAAGATGGATCAAAGACAGCGAAGGCAGCCTTAAA
Organism: Pleurotus eryngii var. eryngii; assembly: GCA_029467805.1. Taxonomy (NCBI): domain Eukaryota; kingdom Fungi; phylum Basidiomycota; class Agaricomycetes; order Agaricales; family Pleurotaceae; genus Pleurotus; species Pleurotus eryngii. Next base: position 4,028,297 of record SZVJ01000012.1, read on the forward strand.
TGCTGTTGCATCTGCGGTGTCCTCCTCTTGAGATAGAACACACTCCTTCCAGTTGAATCTTTCGGGCATGTTCAACAGTGTAGTCAGCACTTGCCTATAGATAGTTATGTTCAGGTAGGGTACATGAAGCAAGGAGGCTACGTACCTTCCGAATTGGATACTGAATGGTATATGGTCTTTCAGCAAGTGTACCATGGTACCGCCATCGGGTAACTCGACTTTGAAGTAGCTTCCTCGTCCATTCTGGCACGACTCCATGGCAGCAACAGGGTCTTCTTCGAAATCAATCCCCTGCATCCGTCCTTGCTCCAGGAAAGTAGTCTTTACGTCTTCTTTCATCTTCTCGGGGATGGGGACCGCTTGTATGTGTGCATGTCCACCCTTCATGCTTAGGCGACCGACTTCAAAGAATACTGCAGTACTGCGGTGCTTCGCATAGAACGCGCGGAGTGCCGTCTTGTATCTCGTGTCGCAAAGTACGTTGAACTTATTTCAATTTATTGGAAGGCAGGAAACGTACCGTTCAGTCTCCTCTAGCACTGGAGGTGCCAAGTCAGGCGGAATTGTTGTGAATGTTGGGTAGTGAGCTATGGGAATGATGAGAACATGGCCTCCACCCGGAACGTCGACATGATCTGCGGATGACTGTGTGGGTATTATCTGACCCTTGGGCAACGTCACATAGCATTCCGTGCCAATTGACACGATGAGATGTTTTCTGGTTATATCAGTTCAGTACGGCAAACATGTACGGAGTTCATGGCACCCACGCTACACTCGGGTTTGATAAACAAAACCAGCATTCATCAGCTGGGTGGGCGTGAGCATTGAAGATACACGCGCGTTCTTTGTGTGGTGGAGACGTACGTCCTATCTCTTTGGGAGGACCCCGTTTGCCGCGACGATTTCCTTGCGGGTGCCGTTGATTGGCCACGGGGCAGTCGTCGATATAGTGTCCCTCGCTACCGCACGCACGGCAAACATATCCTTCTCTAGGTTTCCGCCCGCCCGTATCGCCAACAGCGTGCTTCGTCGGGCAGTCCCGCACTAGATGTCCAGGCTGTCGATGTTGTTATCACTTGAGATGGTGAGGGAATGTGGGCACATACCTCGTTACATATTCTACAGATATATCCTTCAGGGGGTTTCACGCGCTCTGGACAGTCGTTGATGAAGTGCTGTGTACAGGCAGTATGAATAACCTGGCGAGCAGACGACATAAGTACACACCTCGGTAGACTCGCAACGTTTACATTTATAACCAGGAGGAGGCTTGCCGCTAGAATCTGATGATGATGAGTGCTGAGAGGAACTTCGGAGCAGAAAAGCGAGGAAAACCTCACCTCCCACTCGACTACGCTTATTGGGGTGTTGCACGCTGCCAAAGATGAAGTTCTCGCCGTTGCCTTCTATTGGACGCTTAGCACTTGGCTGAAAGATGTACTCTGTGAAAGGATTTTTTGTGGAGTTTGGAGGTTTCACAGCGCTGGCGGGATCAGCGGAAGCGGGCGATATTGAGAACGCGTAGAACCACTAATAAAATCATCAATCCCTGAGAGGAGATATGATGTATCGCACACACTCTTGGCTTCTTACCCGTGGTGACCTCGCCGCCGAAGGCACCCAGGCTCACGAATCGGGAGACTCTGCCGCTATCTCTATCCCATGTGTAGGGTTCTCGTTCCCAGAACACTGGAGGTTGTCCTCCTTTTGCAGCAAAGTGGTACCGAGGTTTGATGTTGCGTATAATCTCGTCAAGGGGAGGCGCGCCGTTGGCTGGAAGGTCTTGCGAGGGTAGGGGAACGGAGGAAAATTGGGCAATGGAGGAGGTCCATTCGTTGGTCATCAGTATATCTACAAGCTGGGTTGGAGTAGATTGTGAGCGTATGGCTGCTAGGGAGGTGTAGTTTTGCGGCTTGGAACTTGCTGAGTTGGTCATAGTGTTTGCGAGTAACTTCTCAGTCGTTTGTTTGCTGAAGAACGGAGAGGCGAAGCCCTAAAGCACCGTCAAAAGCCGAGAACCCAGAGTTATACAACACATACAGGGGCTGCTTCTGCTGAGGCATAGACACTCGTCTCGTAGACACCACCGAGACAAGCTATCCGGAGCCCATGGGGGTAGTGAGTATTCCGGACTTGCCTGGGGCATGGTATGTTGGGCAATGGTCACGAACGAGACAAAATACTACTCACTGAGAAGGAAGACATTCTTGCACAGTTCACCACCGGTCTGTGCAAACTTTTGTATCACATTGTCTGGCAATGGATATTCTCCTTGCATGATATAGCACTCCAGCGGAACTACATTGCGCGAAACAAGTTAACATCGTGAGTTCGACAGGTCGCAACTTATATACCTTCGAGCTTCCCATCAAGAAGCTGAGTAATCTGGTCATTTCCGCTGGTATTGTCGGTGGAAGGGGGGCCAAAGAAATCCCCAGCGCAGAGAACGAAGTCGAATGGCCCATGCTTAGCATTGATACCTTTGACCTTGGAGAAGAGGTCACGCAATGCTCCCACAGCTGAGCCGACCGTTAATCTAAGAGCAATAGGGTCTCAGCACGGTCAGAAGGACTTCAGAAGAGATTCTCTTACATTTTAGCTGGCTTCGTTGTTGAAGTCGAGGCCATGATCGCGAGATGCGAGACCGAGACAGGCGCTTATTTATAATTTTGACCTTTGCGTCGCCGTCGTGACTCCGCACCACTCCAGAGCCCGAATCTACTCCTGATGTCTACCGACGGCCTTCCAACTCCAGACGATAGGGCTCGCTATGAGACTCTGCGTGCTGAACTCCTCAAGTCCCTTGAGAAGAAGCGAACGGCCGACAAGCAGCTTGTACGCAATTCTCTCCATTCGCCACTCGGAAATTGAGGATCTAATGCCGAAGATTTACAGGCAAATATAGAGCTGCAAATCTACAATCTAGAGTCGCAGTACTTGACCGAAACTGCTGCCCACAGTGGTGGCAACATCATCCAAGGCTTCGAAGGCTACCTCAAGAACCAAACCGTTACTCGTCGCAAATACGAAGTCAGCGAACAAGATCGGATATTCTCGAATAGCAGCTCAACATTGCAGAAGGTGCGGACATAGCAGCATTTTGCCTTCCAATGCAACTTATCTGAGTCTTACAGTCACTGGAACTTATGGCAGATGGCGACGAATCTTTGATGCTAGATGAATACGGGAAACAATCTACTCCCGGGCTGACTACTGTAGTGGTTCCCCCTGCTCCGCGGATACAGGAGCTCACTCCTGCCCAAAGCAAGAAACTACGCGACAAAGAGTACCAACGCAAAAAGAGAGCCAGCGTCAGCCGTCGCAGTACCGGAACCATCAGTGATGATGAGCAAATCAGTGCGAGGAGACCAACGAAGCGTGCACGGTTAGCCGACGACGATTGAGCCTCCTCGTCCTCATTCTATGTCGAGGGCGTTCAAAAATTCCTTGACTCCTCTCTCATCCATCCCACCTCCATCCGGATCAACCGCTTCGATGCATCTCGTCGCCGCGATAGTGTGCTTCATCTCTTTGGTATTCACCCATATCCGCCCGTTCATGCCCACAGCTGCTTCAAGGGGAAATCGATGGCCTAACAGAGGGAGAAGGAAGTGCTTGGGATCCAACAATCTACGGGCATCGTCAGCGAGCAGTCATGGGTTCATGGGTGGTGTTGAGGGGGCATACAATCGGCTCATCTTCAAACTACATCGCACCAGGAATCCTTCTTTTAGCTCTCCGAATCCTTCAGCTTTACGCGTCTGCGCGTCGAAGCACTCGAGTTCAGGCTCCATGTCTTTGTGAGCCAGCGACACTCTTGCATAGACTAGGCAGCCGATCTACGCGTGTATTTAGTAGATAGTAGAGCCTTGATTTGATGCTATTGGTCCATACCTTGAGGTTGGGTTTATTCCGTTTCGTTGCCCCTTCGAAAGCCAGGCCATCCAGCGAGGCTGTATGTGCAGACCCAATGTCCACGCGAAAGCCTTCTCCGCTGCGGAGGGTAATGACTCCGATAACGCTCTCTTGCTGTGCTGGTACGTACTGCTCTTTATAAGTAATCACTTGTCCTGAAGGTGGATTCGACGCACACGCCGTGAATTATTTTCGATCCACCATTTGCTTTGATTTGTTGAATGGTGGAGTGTGCCAGCTTTGGTGGAAATTATACCAAGTCCCTCGTCTGCAATCCCTCTACGTTTATCCGGGTTCGATAGTTGAAGGAGACCCGGTCCTAGCTTGAGGTTTACATGGTGCGCCGGGACATGTTCGCCAGGCAGGATGATGGACATGGCGATAGCGTGAGACTGACTAACGAGCCCGCCAGAACTTTCAAATATCAAATATCGCCACTTTCGTCCTGACCACGATGAATACACAACTGCTGCAAGATTTCCCAGAGCTCAGTCACCTTCCGTAGGGTTGCATCCAACATCTCAAAGCCCACCAATTCTGATATCGAGTTCTTCAAGGCGAGAAGACCTGGAAGACATGCTCGCCGATCCCATGTACTTTCAGGCGGTGTTTTACTCTCTCCCGAGGATTAAGACCTTGTATCAAGCACAAAAGGAGTTAGGCATGGCGAATGAATCCCTTGCTAGTTCGTCGTTACAGTATGCGGTATGCACGGTTTCGTATCGACGTGACTATAGACAAGAACCTCGCGCTCCAACAAGACCTCTACAAGCTGAGGTCGGACACCAAGAACGCCTTCGACGAAGCGAAGTCTCTGGAGGCCCGATGGAAAGATCTAGAAAGAGAGCAACGAGAAATATACCAGGTGACTACCCACCCATCTATGCTATGCCCTATTCTGACGAATAAACCAGCGATTGACTCCACAATTCCTCCTAATGAGGCTGCGACACGCAACGACCGCTCAAGATGAATTATCCGAGACCTTGGCATCTGCATTTATTGCCTCGGAGCCCGGTCACGACACCGCTGGTGTCTGGAACGTATCAGGGCCGCCCAATGGCCGAGACGTCGAGGAATTCGTCAGAGATTTCAAAGAACTACGCAAGGTTTACCACAAGAGGATGATGTGGGCTGATCGCTGGACCTCCGGGCAGGTGGCTTGGAGAGACGATTGATGCCTACTCCTAGATCTTCGTATGTGAGCTGTGTTCCGCAAGTTTGTTATATCCGTATGTTTATTGATGACTGGTTTAATTGCAAATTGCAAAGACCCTTTAGATTCTCCGGCTTGCGTAAAGGGCTCATGAGTCTCGGCGAAACTCGCCTAACTCCTTCGGATTGAACTCTTGAACGCATTTTGATACTCTACGCAAAAATTTGCCCCACTCTCGTATTTATATAAGATGTAGGTTAATAGTGCGAAGATGGTAGCCTTCCATATTCCCTTCCTTTCACAGACCCACGATGCTGGGTGCAATCTCGGATAAAGTTGGGCCAAAACCTCGCGTTGTAAAGCTTTGCTATCTATCGAAAGGTCCGTCCACCCTTACCATAATGAGGCATTTTTTCTGTGATCTACAGACTCCCGTGTTTTTCTATTCCGACATTGCGGCGGCTCCGTGCTTGCAGGCACGATACCCTTCGGTGCAGCTGACTGCCACTAGGCCAAGCACTGCCTAAATCTCATCGTCATGCTCATCGTCGCTTGCAACTCGTATGCTATTGTACCTGGTAAGGGCGGCATTTGTGGACTTGGCTCACTGCTGAGCTGTTCACCGTACGCAGGTTGATTTGCTCGGTGTCCATGCCCAGCGTTCGACCTCAGTATAAAGGAGGAGGGTGGCACCAGTGAAATGGCACCTCTTCATCTTCAACATGAAATCCATTCTCTCTATAGCTTCTTTAGGATGTTTCCTTGGTAGTGCATATGCCCATACAATCTTCCAGGTATGTTGTTCGCTTTGCCTACGAATAACTTTGAGTTTGACATAGTGAAATTAGGAACTCTGGGTGAACGGTGTCGCGCAAGGCCATAAAGTCGGTATTCGAGTGCCAAGCTACGACGGGGTGCGTTTTACCGTATAGCTGAATGTGATCCCTTAATCCCTTATTTTAATGACGCGTTTTCAAATAGCCCATCGAGAGCGTGACCACCAATGATCTCATCTGCAATGGCGGAATCAACCCTTACTTTCAGCCTGTATCCCAGACTATCATCGATGTGCCAGCGGGTGCAGAGGTGACCGCTGAATTCCATCACACAATCCAAGGGAAAAATCCAGGCGACTTATCCGATCCAATTGATCCTACTCACAAAGGCCCTCTTTTGGCATACCTGTACGTATTTGCTTGAGGCTAGCCTGAATACTCCTCACTTCAGAATAGTGCTAAGGTCCCTTCTGCTCTCCAAACTGATGTGACTGGCCTTGACTGGTTCAAGATCTATGAAGATGGCTACGGACCTGGGATACAATGGGCCGTAGACAGACTCATTGCCAATGAGGGTTTGGTGACATTCACGATCCCCGAATGTATCCCCGCTGGAGAGTATCTCCTCCGTGTTGAACTCATCGGTATGTTTGTGCCACGGCCACTTATCAACACAAGGACTCGTTCACTGATTACCTCCTCCTAGCCCTCCACTCCGCGTTTTCTTACCCTGGTCATTATATTTTATCCACCCATATCCTTGTCGCTGACGACCTTTTGATTTCCAGGCGCTCAGTTCTACGTAAGTTTAAACCATGTATTTTGGAAACTACCACTTTGACTGACACCTTTAATAGATGTCTTGTGCTCAAATCCGAGTCACCGGAGGCGGCAACGCGGTGCCCGCCCCTATCACACACTTCCCTGGAGCCTACAGCGGTATGTCCATTGAGGAAGTCTCAACAAAATACTCATGCGAAATGCTTCGTAGGCACCGACCCCGGCATCAAGTTGAGCATCTACTATCCTCCGGTCACAAACTATGTCATCCCAGGTATGTAGCCAACGTTGCCAGTGAAAATCCAACTTAGCTATTCCTTGTAGGACCTCCCGTTTTCTCGTGCAACGGAACCGCCCCCAGCACTAGTTCTGCCGTCCCCTCATCACCGGTATCCTCCACGGTAGCCCCTCAGCCTACTGGCCCCACAGTTGGACAATGGGGACAATGCGGTGGTATCGGTGTGCGTTTGATATACTGATTATCTGCCTTCATACCAACGATCTGCAGGTATACTGGACCTACGACGTGCGTCGCTGGTACTGTTTGCTTCGCTCAAAGCGACCACGTTCGTATCTCGCTTTTTTGTTTCGGCGCAGGCTAACAGTCATTCTCAGTATCATCAATGTATCTAAGTCATAGCCTTGACTACGCAAATTGCTACCCCTTTCTAGGTGTGCTGCGTTTAGCCAATATCATATCAATGGAATTTCGCTCTTCTCTCAGTCGTGATTGACTTTAGCTTATTGAGAGGTCAAGCATAAACTTCGCAATGCACCGTCGCTTAGCACTCAAAATTTAAACGAGTAGACTTCTATTCATCGATAGACTGAGAGAGTTGACGAGATAACCCACGAAAGGACTCCGTCCGCCGGGATAACAGTGTGGATTCAAGTTAGCATCAAGTTGGTATCTAAGTCAATGGTAATTTTTTTGAATAATAAACACCTAATATGATATCTGATCAGATCATCTAGTCACGTATATCCAACGTTATTTTTCTGTCAACCTTCATAGCTGGCAGCCTGGTCGTCGTTGAGTTGCCTGCTTGGTTTGCGTCAGACGAACTCGGTTGTAACTGGCTCCACAACTTACAAGTCGTTCACTTCGGTCGCTCACGACCTCCAAACAAACGGTGCTCCACGCTCGGGATACCGTATTTGAGGAACTACTTCTGGCTAAAATATTCTATTTGCTTATTTGCTCAGAGAAGCCAAGCTTAGACCTCGCATTCTCCAATCGTACGTCGCTTCTTTTCTTACTCATTCAAACTGTGCCTGACGTTGTTTACCTCGTCGAACCTACCCCGCTTGTATCATCTGATACACTGGCTATGTGCCACGCGCGGCTAATGATTTAGCCTCTTCTCGATATCGAACATTATCCCGACGTTGACGCGTGGGCTGCGGTGTAGTACTGCAAGGTTGACCTAGTCATGTCCAATCATGACTGGGGAACCCACAGCACGTTCTTTAGTATTATGCCACAAAAAAAATGCTGCCGCAACCCCCGCATGGGGACACGGTCAGTCTTATGATGCGAGGTACTTCCAGAATGCATTGAAGTGGGCTGTTTACTATAAGAGTGATACCGGAAAGCTTGGAATACCTGCGACTAAAATCGTCGCCCTTGCTTCACTATGAGAGCCATCGTTGCCTCGTTGCGACTTTTCTTGTCCGCCGCTGCCGGGACTCACTATCTTCCAGGTACGCTTCAGTGTCTATGTCATCGAGACTTCGAGCCTAACAATTAACCCAGGAACTGTATGTCAATGGCGTCTCGCAAGGTCATTTGAATGGCATTCGAGTTCCTGACTACGATGGGGTCAGCTTCTCCAATCCTACTCAATTTCCCCGTGTATTCAACGCTTCTATCAGCCTATCACCGATGTCACTTCCAATGACGTTATCCGCAACGGTGGCATCAATCCATTCCACCAACCTATCTCGACGACCGTCATCCCATTCGCTGCTGGCTTTCAAGTGACCGCTGAATGGTACCACACATTGGTACGCCATAAATTTCCCTGATCGGACCAAATATTCACGTTTAACATAATTATTCAGTCCGGTGCTGCTCCTGGAGATGCTGCAGACCCAAATCGACGCGTCACGCAAAGGACCAGTCATGGCACACTTGTCAGCATCCTAGTATACTACCACTGATTGCTATTGAGCGATACTCACACTCACAAAGGGCTGAGGTTCCCTCTGCTACACAGTCCAGTGTAACGGGACTGCAATGGTTCAAAGTTTGGGAGGACGGTCTTACCTCTGATGGCAAGTGGGGTGTCGACAGGTTGATCGCCAACAAGGGAAAGGTCACTTTCACCATACCAAGCTGCATCGCTGCAGGTCAATATCTCCTGAGGGTCGAGATCATCGGTATGTATTCATGTACATGACAACGTGAAATCAAACCTAACCACAACTTATTAGCCCTTCACGCTGCGGGCTCATATCCAGGTGGGTACTAGATCATCAGACAATGTGCTGCCCTGCTGACCAATTACGTACCAAGGTGCTCAACTCTACGTAAGCCGCTCTGCGCACAATTCTGATTATATCTATTCGTGCTGAACTAGGTTATTAGATGGAATGTGCTCAACTACAAATCACCGGAGGAGGAAACACCTTGCCCGCTACAGTCAGCTTCCCCGGCGCGTACAAGGGTATGTTCCCTGACGCCTTTGTCATCCTCACTGCATTCTAATCAGGCAGCGACCCCGGAATCACGATCAACATCTACCAGACCTTGAGTGGCTATACGATCCCTGGTACGCCATTTCCAAATGCCTCCAACGTTCCGCTTGGATCACATACATACCTTTCTTTCGTAACCAGGTCCTCGTCCGTTTAGCTGCAGTGGCTCGCTGGCTCCCACGCAGGCCCCTACTCAAGCTCCCCCTGCATCGACACCCGTCACCAATCCTCCACCGGCCTCTACGTCCGCTGCTAGTGGAACAGTAGCCCAATGGGGGCAGTGCGGTGGCATCGGGTGAGTACCCAACCCCACGATTCAATTCGAATGATACAGAAACTAATTTCTACCTTTAAACAGCTACACTGGACCTACGGCCTGTGTCTCTCCTTCCAAATGTACGAAGTCCAGCGACTACGTGAGTCTCCCGTACTCCTCCCCCCCGCTCTTTGTTAAATTATCTACACACGTCGAGATGTAATCAATATTTTCATGTCAATTCTCATTTTTGTCTGGTCTTTGAGAACGCAGATACGTAGGCTTGGATAAGTTGTATATGAGACACACATCTCGGAGCTGTGGGGCTCATGCCTATGCCCGATGAGATTTGCCCCCTACGATCCCCTTATCTTCACGAAGACTTGGTACTTTTTTCAATTCGCCGTCACATTTAAAATGATCACCTCATGGGAGTGAATGCTTCATTTTTGGGCAGGACCTACTCTGCGGCGCGTCGCGTCTATTCTTCGGGGCCAGGACTAATTCAAGGATCAATACCAATTCTTCTATCGTACTAGTAGGATTCTTCCTACACTGGCTTCGCCGCATGCCCTGCCCCACTGGTACTCATACCTATGTCATTCATGTCATCTGACTGCACGCGGCTCCTTGCAGATAGCCCACCCGGCAGAACTCTGACTTTGCAGCGAACTCTGGACTTCTTAGAATCTCCCCGCCGGAACCTCGCGACCGCAGCTGGAGCCAGCGTTCCGAGGTGCTGAATGTGCATACCTTGCTGCCTGATTTTAGTGTAGGTGCATGTGCTAGGTCATGAAGTTCTTTCGTGTCGTGTTCTCTTTGGTTGATGATGACTAGTGAAGAGCTTCCAACACCGTTGTCAATATCGTCAGTTCTTAAACGCGGCGAAATCCTTCTGGTAGACGGGGGCTCGTGGACTATAAAGGCTTTCGATAGGGCATGTCCAAAGCTGCGTATAGTTAACTGGTAGTCACCACCTACTCGTCTAGTCTCCAAAAAATGCAGATCTCTCTTGTGTCCTTTGTCTCGCTTGCCCTTCTCACAAGCTCGGCCTCATCCAAGACCGTCTTCTCGGTGCGTCTTCAAAGGGGCTTCGCTCAGAGGCGCTATTTCTAATTTCTTCTTTCCCGTTGTGTTACACAGGGCCTTTCCGTCAACGGCGTCGATCAAGGCTACGCCGTCGGTGTGCGCGTACCATCGTCCAACAACGTACGTCTCCCCCCACCTACCTCGAGCAACCCCAGCACTGAGTAGAATGATACTGACGTCTCGTGCCCGCAGGCCATAACAGACGTCAACTCCAACGACATTATTTGCAACACCCACTTCATCCAGCCCGTCTCTGACACCGTGATCAAAGTCCCCGCCGGCTCGCAAGTGACCGCCCAATTCCATCACACTTCCGCCGGCTACACTGGGTTGGCGGACCCCTCTGAGCCGCTGGACCCCACCAACAAGGGGCCTGTTACCGCCTACCTGTATGTTTCCTGTGCTACAAGGATAATTGTCAAATTTCTGATGCGGTATTTTACTTCGCTCTGTGTAGGGCCGCTGTCCCCGATGCCACGCAGCCCACCGTCACGGGCCTCAAATGGTTCAAGGTCTGGCAGGATGGCTACAAACTCCGAGACCCACCAGTGGGCCTCCGACCGCCTCTTCTTAAACAAGGGAAACGCGACTTTCACCATCCCCTCGTGCATCGCGAGCGGCCAGTACCTCCTCCGAGCCGAGGCCATCGGTCTCCAGAACGCATACACCTACCCCGGTGCCCAAGTGCGTGTTCATGTGCTTACAAGCAATATGAATGTCTGATGTGTGCGTGTGCTGATTGTGTCCTGGAACTGTAGTTCTATGTGAGGCTGCTACTAATAAAATGAAGGGCGTACTCGACTCACACTTATGGTTGTAGATGAGTTGCGCCCAGATTGAAGTGACTGGTGGAGGCAGCGCCACGCCACAAACGATCTCCTTTCCAGGCGCTTACGCTAGTAAGTATCTGGGGCTTGCTCAGAGGTATGCCCCATTGACGCCCGTCTAGCCAACAGCGCAAGTATCATCACCAGCATATACGGCATCACGGACTACACCCCTCCAGGTTAGTACCACCATCAGCAATTTCCAGCACCTTCGATTGACGATGGATTCGTTTGACAGGCCCAGCAGTGTTCACTTGCTAGATACGGAGCGATGTGATTACAGATTAATACACATATGTATCCTATTATATTAGGTTTTATCTAGAGCAGAGTCTCGCCTAACGATCGTGTTAATGCCCGTAAATCGCGAAGATGAAACTCGTTCTACTCACCGAGAGCCGCTCTCACCAACGAGCATCCGACGTTGACAGTCTGCTGCACGGCGGCAGCATCCGCGAGCGATGGATTGACTTCCATCAAATCAAACGCCACCAAGCTCCCGGTTTCATAAACCGCTTCGCAGATGTAATGCCCCTCTCTGAAAGTCAACCCGCCTCTGACCGGGGTGCCGGTAGACGGGGCGACGGTGGGATCCATGGCATCGACATCGAAGCTGAGATGGATGGGACGGTGTTCATGCGCGCCTTGATAGTCCTTGTTCAGCCATTCCATAGCTAGCTCGACGACCTTCCCGATGCCGTAGCGGTCGACTTCGTGCATCGAGAAGGCTTTAATACCGTGCTTCTTAAGGATGGCCTTCTCACCGGCGTCAACATCGCGCAGACCAATATAGACCAGGCGCGATGGGGACAACAGGGGAGGAGAGGGGATCCAGGAGAACGGGTGCATGGCCTGCAATGAGGCAGGCGCGTTTGCTGCTTCGGGCACGGCGTCGCAAGCAGTGAGGCCGAGGAGGAAGGCCAGGGGCATGCCGTGGATGTTACCAGAGTCAGTCGTCTCAACGGTGTTGATATCGGCATGTGCATCAACCCAGATAACGCCTGCATCGGGGTACGTGCTGTTCTCAACGGTAAGTCCTCGGTGAATCATTTAGATCAGATGAGGCATTACGTCAGTGTCCCAGAAATTGTGCCCATCGCGAGCGAGTGGTCTCCACCGAGCGTGACGGGGAGCTCGCCCTTGGCGGAGTGCGAGCTGACAGCCTGCGCGACGCTCTCAGTGACGCTGGAGACCAAACGGGGGTTCTTTAGTAGGCCGATGGGCGGGTCATTGGCGTATTGTGCGGAGATCTCCTCGAACTGATGGTGCCCGTCGAATTTGACATCCCAACCGAGCCCTTTGAGCTGGTCGACGAGGCCTGCCTCGACAAGGTGAATCGGACCTCTATCGACACCTGGTTTAGGCTAGATAAGGATGTCAGCACTCCACATCGGACTTGAACTCGAGCAGCAACGCACCTGGCCTCCACTGCGAGCATCGCATTGCGATCGATCAGCTATTGGTCAACGAAGAGCGATTTAGATGAAGAAAGCACCTGAAGGGGCAGCCAACGATCTGTGAAAGGGCGTCAGGGGTGGCTCGTAAAGCACTCGGAAGGCGCACATACGGCGGCGGTCTTTGGATCCTTGATAAAACGAGAGACGGAGGCCATGGTGATAGTAGTAAGTCAAGAAGTTCAGCAAGCGAGTTTTGGCAATAAAGTCGGGCAAGATCCGCCCAGTTTATTGGGCGGGTAACGTGACACCGCCGACTCAGGCGACAGCGTCAGCTGAAATCGCGTTCACGAGCAAACGGCTATAGTTACGCAGCAGAGAAGAGAAGGAACACAGCACATATGGGGTCCAGAGATACTCTGGTCCTTGCCGCTGATAGGGGCTCGGAGCAATATCGTTCCTCCACGAGCAAGACGCGCTGCAAAGAAGATGGCTGAGCTGGAATGAGAAGAATTTGCGGTTGGAGTGCTGGAATGCGACCTACACGATGGAAAAGGCTACGTGTATCTTTCTCTCTCGAACACGACCGTGATTCTGTCTGGACTCGATTTGCTGCTGGCCGCATCATGTTCAAGACGTCCGGCGGATCATTTGATTGGTGGGTGACTCGGAGACAAAGTGCACGTCGCGACGGAAGCAATCCAGGGCTCAGATCTACAGGATGGCATCTTCTGTTTCCGAACGTGTACGGAAGCAAAAAGACCTTGCTCGCTGCTGGCCACGACGAAGAGACGCGTTTGTGAGAGCCACGGCGGGTTCACAAAGGCCTGGCGCTGAACACGACCACTGGATCGCCACCAATTCTAGTCAGTAAATGGACTAGTCCAGTTCTGGACCAATCTCTGTCATTGGTTGCCGGTGATATCTGATCCACAGGCGCTGTTTTCTGCCAGTCATGATCTTGAAGCGCATGAGGGAGGCTAAAAATACACGGCCTTATAATATCCTGCGCTTGGCCGTCCATCTGCATCACTTCAACCACCGCTACCATCATGCACTCGCCCTTCGCCTCGCGGCCAAACTCGCGTCCTACCACGCCATTTCGCTTTAAAGACATCGTGAGTCTGAGCTTTCCTTCACTTTCACCCTACTGACCACCTCCTTCCGCAATGCCCATTCACTTTCCTAAAAAAATCCCCTTCGCGCCCGAATCTCAATCATAACCATCACTCCTTATCATACATCGTTGATCAGGTCCTCGATGTCATGAAGCACTTCACGCACGAGCGCGAGTCGGAGGCCCACCAGATCTTTCGGCAGCAGGCGGGCCACAAACCCAAGGGCGTCTTTCCACAGATCACGAATCCAGATGAGGAGACTGTGCCGGGTATCGAGCATCCTGGCTCGACCGGTGTCATCTACTGCTCAGATCGCGCAATGGCGAACGGCTTCACCTACGCCAACGCACATGAATGGGCAAACCTTGGCCAGGGTGCGCCTGAGGTTGGTCCAATCCCTGGAGCTCCAACACGCCCGCTCGCCATCCCCATGCCTGTCGATTCATTAGAGTATGCTCCAACAAACAGGCGTCAAAGGTTAGTGTTGATTCCGTGCCTGCGTACATGAAAACACCGATTGATCATCAATTTAGCTCTCAGAGAGGCCGTAGCGCGCCTCTACAACGAGACCTACCGCAAGGGAAAGTCTAGTCAATACACCTACGAAAATGTCTGCATCGTGCCTGGCGGCCGCTCCGGTCTATCTCGCGTCGCTGCTGTCGTGGGTGATGTCTACTGCGTAAGCGATGTATCCAAGGCTACGCGGCGTACTCTCGCTAACGCATGGTTGCAGTCTTATCAAGTCCCTGATTATACGGCATACGACCAAGTTCTCAGCGCGTTCAAACGCCTTGTTCCTGTGCCCACTGTGTAAGGTCATTCCGCGTTGCATTGGTGTAATATTCGCTCACGATTTATATTTAGCCTCGAATCCAAGTCGAAATACCGTCTAGATATAGAACAGACCAAGAAAGACATCAACACTCTAGGTCTCTCCGTCCTCATCGCATCCAACCCTCGTAATCCTACTGGTCAAGTGATCAAGGGCAACGATCTCAAGGAGCTCGTGAGCCTCAGCAGAGAAGGTAGCACGCTCATCCTCGACGAGGTAAATATGCTCTTTCTCCATTGCTGTTCATCTCCATTGCTGTGTATGGTTCTCATCCAACTAGTTCTATTCATGGTACATTTATCCCGACAACGAAAAAGATTTCGGCAAATCGATTTCGTCTGCCGAATACATCGAAGACGTCAACAACGTGAGTGCACTCGGGTTGACCTTGACCCGATCTCCCCATGCTGACATCTCTGCCAGGACTCGGTGGTCATCATTGACGGCTTAACCAAGGTTAGCTATCATCTAGAATCTCGGCATTGCCAGGTGACTTATTCATGCGTAATGCAGAACTGGCGTCTCCCAGGATGGCGTGTCTGCTGGGTGGTAGGGCCCAAGAATCTCGTTACTGCCCTCTCACAATCTGGCTCCTTCCTCGATGGCGGCGCCAACCACCCTCTCCAACTTGCTGCCCTCCCCCTCCTCGATCCCCAATACATCCGCCAAGAGAAAATCGCGCTCCAAAAACACTTCAAATGAAACGCGACCACGTTCTCGCCCGCCTCAAAGCCATGCATCTCGAAGTCGACATCCCCCCCACCACAACCTTCTACGTCTGGCTCAACCTCGACAAACTCCCACCCCCAATCAACAACGGGCTCACGTTCTTTGAGGAGCTGTTGAAGGAGAAGACAATTGTTATTCCGGGCATCTTCTTTGATATAAATCCTGCGCATAGGAGAAATCTGTTCAACTCGCCGTGTCATCCGTATGTGCGGTTGAGCTTTGGGCCGCCGCTGGAGGATTTGGATCGGGGATTGGATGCGATACAGAGGGTGTTGAAGAAGGCCAAGAAGGAGGGTATGCAGGCGTTTGGGCAGGGGTATAAGAAGAGCTTGGATGAGTCCAGTACTGCCAGCACGGAAGGCAAGGGTGACTCCCAGCTGCAAGTGCCCCCGCAGACGGTGCATGCTGCGGATCACGTATAGATCGCATATATGTCTGGAGATTGAGCCTTTCTACTTTGTCGTTCCGTTATAACTAGTAGTACAATACATACGCGATTCTTATTTTCCATTCGTTATGGCGAGGTCGCGCGCGTAACCAAGTACAAACAAGTCCGTCCCTGAATATTGAATATTTGAATCCGGACGCATCTCACCGCGGCTGCTCGCCACTAGGTCTCACAGTGACAGTCGACAAACCCTGAAGTAGTTGATTCTGTCCTACTGCATACGAAACACCGATTCTGATACGGTTGACTGGTATCACTTTATGGCGCACAAGCTAATTTCGCTACTTCCTCAGGGCCACGATACAAGGTCTTTGAAGTTGTATTCGTCGAAATCTCCCCGGAATCCCTTAACCTCAATACACATAGCCTGCTGAAGGTCTCGCTGGGAATCGACCTGGCCTATTTGCGGTGTTTTCTACACAGGCGAGCGTTGTAACTGGTGTGGGGGGTATTACTGCAATCGACTGTCTCAGAGCCTCACCTTGGAATCCATATCCTTGATCCTACGCCCAGTAAAACGGCATTTGGTAATCCGCTGCTTCCAAGTCAGCAGATATCATATTCAATGAAATGCGGTGTTCTCAACGCTATACAGCGTGTGTATTGATCTGGGTTGTATTATTGCTTTTCTCGCTGTCGATCTGACTGAAAGCAGTGTCTAGTTTCAGCGACTTTGCTGGGGTTGTATGGAACCTTCCACCACTGGCAACAGGCCGGAGACATCAAAGACCGGGATTGATATAGGTGCTACGCAGGTTCGAATTCTGGGGAATGGAGTAGGATCCTGGCCTTGAACGAACTCCTCTCACTTAATTGAATCCTGCAACCCCGATCCCGTAGCTGGGAGAGGGCTGTCCAGCCACTCCCTTCAACATCCATACGCCACGATATGCAGTGTCCCCGGTGCAAGACTTGAGTCGAGGTTCGAAATATACAAACGTCGCTGCTGCTTCGTGTCAACGGTCGTATGTTTGTATAGCACGGTTAAACAACTTGCGCCCGTCGGGACAACTACCACGAGGCTTCTCTGTGGCCCATCTTCTATCCTTGAGGGGCGGCGGGGAGGTGGCCGTTGCTTCGCACGGAGTCCCGACAACCTGCAAGTGCTATAATGTACACCAGATGGCTTCCTTGCCTCTCTCACGTCATGGCCACGGCGTGTCCCAAGTGTCTGGAAGATGATTTCGTGGCTCGTCGTACGCTACACCGCGCAGTCAGTCTGTTTCTAGCCTCTGAACGTCAGGCATCTACCATAGTCGCCCCCTTCTCTGCGCTGCGACCTCTGATTCCGGGGAATTGGCAGCCACAGTCACATTTCTCAAAGTCGCAGAGGCTGCACAACACTATCCACCTGGGGCAACAGTGATCGTCATTTCTTGGTGCTCTGTAAGCTGTCTTGTCCATGTCATACAGGACACATCATCACCCGAGCCAGGCTTGCAGCTGTCCTGGGTCAGGTCATAATTTAGGCACAATAGGCTGGGCGGTTCGCATTTCTGGCCATCGAATCCGCATATGTACCTCCTTCATCTTGACTTGGCCAGTATCCCCGACCTCGGCGACCGCTTGGCCATGTTGGCCTGGAATCCATATCCGACATCTGATGCCGCAAGTTGAGAACAACAGGGAATAACGCTGCATCGTGGCTCTCGACGAGTGCGCCACGGGTTTATGATTTTAACCGTCGAAGTTCTCTTCCGGACACGGTGAATTTGCTTCTTGCATCCTCCAGCACGCACTCGTACGCTCTACTTAGTCAAATGCCATGATGCAGATGATGAGAAGTGAACGTATGAACGTGTGAACACCTGATATTTACGTCTCTCCGAGAAGAACAGAGTAGAGCATGCGACAATTTACGGCGTAAGTCAAAACCTGGCTTTCAATAAATCTTGCTGATGCTCTTTTCCCGTTAAACCTTGGTGCCTGCCTTTGTTCAGCGATGTTTTCCCTTCTTCTCCTTTTACTTCCATCCGTCCACGTGGCGGAGGATGTCATCCGTGATCGATATCGATCGAGGTACGCACATGGAAGCATCTGAGATTTACCTCCGGGTGAGCGACACCGTTACAATGGCAGAGGCCATATTTTCGTCTGGACATCGTGTGGGACCAGTTCTCAAGGGCGTGGGTCTGATGACAAGCTGCTCGATCCGTATGATTTAATCGATGTCTTGGGCTTTGGATTCTCACCTCCGCTGTACCTGATTTGTAGACGAATCAGGGGACTCCTCGGTGGATGTTTAGAGAACGGGATCAGACGAATTTGTTGGATTCGCCACTGATTATTGCCACCTTTTATCTCTCAATAGACGGTGGTCAGCCAACAAAATTGGACTGCGCTTGCAAGTTGGAATACAAGAGATCCATCAAAGGTGCTTCATCCAAGTTGATTCGTAGATGCGAGGCAGGGACCATCAAGTAGGACCTCGAGTGTCACCCTCGGGGAAGGACGAGATAGAACAAGAACAGGCGTGTGCCCTGGAAAAAGCAGCGGGAAAGGCGCACCGTACCGTAGAGTTGCTGGAAAGGGAACAAGGCCTTTCCTAATTTAGGGCGCTAACCACATTGTGGATGAACATCTTCTTGCCCTGCTCGCTCGCCTGTCATTACCGTAATCCTTCCTCAGTACCTGATTTTTCTTCCTCGCAGGAACGAGGGGATCTCAGAATCCTACTTAAGGCCTTCGAATTGCGTATCGACGCCTCACCAGCAGCAAGCAAGAGCTACTCTGGTGGTTGAGTGCGTCTTCGTCGTTCGAAACAGCCCACGAATCACACAATGGTCGCCTTGAACTACTTGACCGCCTTCCTATGGCTTGTCACTTTCGCTGTCGCCTCCCCGATTCCAGATGTCGACCGTAGAGGTCCATTTGGTCCCATTCGGTTCCCTCAAATCGACCCCCGCGGCCTGCTGTGTAAACTCCCATTGATCAGGCTCATTTGCCCTCGCGGTGGCTCCAGCAATCCGACGTGCTCGACACCAATTGGCACGGCTCGTGGTGTAGTCGACCCAGACGGCGCCAACCGTTATTCAGTCAAGTATGCCAATGCTGACCGATGGCAGCCATCCACCGTCGCGACCATATGGAGTTTACCGTGAGTACCCTTTGACCTTTGCCCATGGCGTATAATAACCATGTTATACCAGGAATGGCAGCACCAACATCACTGCTCTTCCCCTTGCATGCCCTCAAGTTAATGCCGATTCTTCATCTGTGTCTGAGGACTGCTTGTCTATGATACTCTACGTCCCAACGTCATTACATGTTGGCTCTAATGCACCTACGTTTGTCTGGTAAGCTCGTGCTGCAACATCTGCCTATAATAGTTCCCTTACTATGGTTGAACGCACACAGGATCCACGGAGGATCATTCTTTGTTGGCTCAGCCAATGGTCCTGGGTTGGACGGCTCTAAACTCGCCATTGCGACCAACTCTATTGTTGCTGTTATACAATACCGTCTAGGCGCAGTAAGTCGATCAGTTGGCTTGACACCAGCTTTCATCATTAACTTGTTTGTCCCCAGCTGGGATTCATGGCACCTGATGGCAAGACCAACTTGGCCGTTGGCGATGCAATTAACGCGCTGAAGTTCCTCAAGAACGTGGTCCCGTCCTTTGGCGGAAGTACTTCGAAGATTACCCTCGCCGGGCAAAGTGCTGGGGCGACCATGGTTAGAGCACTCCTCGCTGCCCCCTCGGCCTCCTCGCTCTTCCCACAATGCCATACTCCACTCTGACCCCATGGTATGTCGAGAGTTATATTTCCGTCGCTTTGACTAATCGTGGCTGCCTAGGACTTTGGTTTCCTTTCGACGACCGCCCAACAAAATATGCAGAGCCATTTCAATACTGAGATAAACTGTGGCGCCACAGACACCGCTTGCCACAATGCCCTCTCCTTGTCTACGATCACCGACGCATCCTTGGAACTTTTCTCATCAGCGGCGAGCTTTGAGCCCAGTGCTGGCATGTCCCAGCCTATGCGTCCAGTCCGCGACGGTTCCCTCATTACCTCGTCTCTTAACTCGGCATCCTTCCCTTCCATGAGCAAGCCCGTCCTCATTAACACCGTTGTAAACGACGCCGGTCCCGCTATTTATGGGAACTTTGATGAACCTATGGGCGAACAAATGTTCCAGGCCGTTGTGTTTGGCACCCTTGGTGAAGATCGGGGAGACACGGTCCTCTCCTCTACCCATTACCCATTACCGCCAAGCGTCAACGGCCAATTGGACGCTCGACCTACTTTGGAGACTATGGGAACTGATCAAATGTGGAAGTGCCCCAGTTGGACATTTGCCCGCAACTATATCCAGAGCGGCGGTACGGCGTACATCGGAGTCTACTCGGTGGGCGCCACGTACCCAAGTAACGATGGGGTTTCGTTTTGTGCCCAGAACGGCGTTGTTTGCCATGAGGATGATATTCAGATTGTGGTAAGCTATTCTCCGACAGTCCGCACTGAAGTTTTCAGGCTTATTGTTCAATTTTCAGTTTGGGACTACCGATAGCCCAACCGCTGCGCAGTCCTCCCTTACTACGGAAGTTCAAAATCGATACAAGGCCTTCATGAATAATGGCAATCCCAATCCTTCAGGTGTTTCCGCTTGGTCGGCCGCTACCTCATCCAACCTCAATGCCAAGGACTTGGGAGGTTCGAGTGCAATTCTCATCGGTGCATGCGACCCCAGCTTCTGGGGAGCCGCGGTGCCATACGACTACCAAGTTTACCCTTAATCCTTCAACCCTCTGAGAACTGTTCTCTTCATCCCCTCAATCTAACGACACTTTCCCCGTCCCCGTTCCTGCCCCCAGTCCAATCTAATCAAACGACTGTGATCTAGTTATATCCAACTGTATCCATATTGTTCTCGGAACTTCTTTATCATCAATATGGGGTGATATGTAGCTTACATAACTCATTTATTAATGTGGCAGTTTCGTAGTCGCGGGTGTTAGCCCCTCCAATGCTACGATTGTGTTATTTTACGTCGAATCTCTTGAATTTGGGATGAACGATAATATGTAGATGTACATATACAAAACTAATCTACTAATCTAAAGTAGATGATGTATCTTCAATGTGGCATCCATGGTGCTCACAACCTGGGCAAGACTGGTGTGTGAAACGCTTGAGGTTCGACTTCTGTAAATATATCAAAGTTCCGTTGCAAGATGATCTCATATGTAAGGATCTACGACGGGATACGTTAATAATATACCTAGGGGCGGGCAAAATGCAAAAAGAGCTCACTCCAGCTTTGTCAAGCCTTACTAAAGCTCTATGGAACCTTCCCTTGGACCCACCACGAGTTTCGTCGCCTTCGTACGTTAAAATAGCGCGTCCTTCACCGTCGGGCTCCTTGAGACGCCTAGGATTGATCACCATTTGGCCAAAAGCCCCATGGGAGAGTTGTTGCACCGTGGCCCGCTGCGCAGCAGTATTCTTTGCCCCACGAAGTATGCTGGCCAAAGTGGTAATTATGTAGAACTGAGGCGGCATGAACGTGATCTTCCCTTCGTTACATTCGGCAAGGGCGGCCTCAGGTGTGATGAATCGGGCCGATATTACCTCCATGCCACCATCTTTGTACAAGAATGAACACGCGCCATCCAACGGCTGAGAAAGACTAAAAAGACGCTCACTGACCATGTTTTGGGAGGCGCTCTTCTTTATCACCAGAAGAAAAGCCTGACGCTGAGGCGGCGGGGAGGAACGTCACGTAGAATTGTGTCCGGAACCGACTGCAATGCGATAGTTTAGTAATATTGCCTTGAACTATAGGTATCGTCATACATACCGTGGTGGGCCAACGGGTGTGATCCAGCGAGTGAATGGTAGTAGCGCTGAAGTATCTGGTTCTAATTGGTGCTCCTGAAGGAAGGAATTAAAAGCAGTCTTCTGCGAGTGGATGGCATGCCTGGCTTCGTCGAGGACAGCATTGCTGGGAGAAGCCCCCTTCTTAGAATGCGCCAGGAGCAAGCCAGATTCCTCGAAGGTTTCCCGGATTGCAGTGATTTCCAGCGTCAGGTCCTGCTTAGCATCATAGTTCCCCCCGGGGAAAACCTGGTATCCGCAATATTTCAGTAAGGCCTCGTTGTGCAACTCAGAAACTTACAGTGACACCTCCGAAATGACGGGCTCGAGGGTTCCGCTGGACGAGTAGAATTTCGTTCCTTTCGTTCACTACCACTACACTAGCCGACGGGCGGGGCTCGGGGGGCTGTTTAGTGGATTTGGAAGTATTAGCTGACATGGCAGTAATAAATAGACGACGACTTTGGGCGGCATCGCGACGCAGACGGCGACCTCGTATATAAGGCGTCGATGTCCGGGGTGAATTTGAATTCGGGAACTTATACATCCGGTTTAGCATCGGCCTGACGTGACGGATTGATCTGGAATGCGGGAGTCAAGTCAGCAGACACGTGACAGGCCGCTCTTGAACTCGAACCATCACCATCTCGGGGTTTCCCATGGTTGACTCCCGGTTGTCGAGGTTCGTCGTCAGCCACACACAGGCTTCCAAAACCACTCTTGCACTACGACGACCTCCTTTAAGGAGCTTAAATGAAGTTCACGCCTTCTGAGTCCTGTATGGACTATAAACTTCCCGGTGTCGGTGCTTAAAGTGGGTGTATTAACGCCCTCCGAGTCCTGGAATGACTCTAAACTTCCCTCTTTATGCCTTGCTATGGCTATGGTCTATGTTCAACACTACTTGACCAACCACTATCCTGCAAAACATCCCTGCGTAACACCGGGAACTACTCCAAACACGGCCCAACCCTAACTTGCCCAACGCTACTCGTAACAACCGGGTGCAGCGTTAATTCATTCAACCCCATACCGCGTCTTAGTAACTTTAGTATACTCGTTGCGGTATATGAATGCAGACATTAAAAAATAAATAATAAAAGCCAAGTCAGCAGATTGATCTCAGTGGTGGGAATTTGTAACATGGAGCAGGCACGGCGTCGTAAAACTGAAGCTAGCCGTATATACAAGCACCCATGCTTGGGATTCATAATATCTAGGGAAAGAAAGCCGTTACAGAGTAAAGTATACCATGTATGAAGGGTATGTTAACTTAGAACTAGTTAAATCCCGCGTGCTACGGCGGAGGCAGCTGGCGCAACGTCTTCTTCCAATCCTGATCCAGCGCCCCCACCGAAGTCAGCATATGACACCTACATCGTCTTCGAGAGAACGGTGCTTACATTATGACGAAGAGCACGGAAATCGTGGACACCCGTAATATGGACGAGATAACGGGCGAGTTTCTCAAGCTCTCTATCGGCCATAGCGGTAGGAGTATGGGCGTCCTTGAACGCGCTGATCTTCAGTCCAGAGCCAGGGTTGAGCGCAAAATTTCGGCTCTAGGCTGTTTGAGCACAATCAGAATCATTCGAAATGAACGTGTATACCAGATCATCGATATGTATTGTGTTTGACGCGTCGCTTTAGATGGTCTGTCAGTTCTCTCAACGAGTTTTCATCATTTTTCTAGACATACAATTGGGGGAAGCGGTTCCAGATGATTTGGAGAGCTTTGACCGAATGATCCCATGGCTTACCGTCGCGTACAGTGAAAACCTTGAACATCGCCGTCTTGTCTAGCACTGCCATCCAGTACACATGAGCAGAGGGGTTCAAGTGATGACCACGAAGTACCGACCGAATGAAATCTATATAACTACGGCTCTTGGGATATTTTCATTTCGCTAGGATATATCCACGTACCTGATAATTCTTGTTGGAACCGATCATTTGCAGTTCGACCAATTTCGTTTCAAGCCATATCCAACTCGTCTGTGACCTGGTTTCACAGTTAGCGGGTAGAGGGAATACTGGTGTGAAATTCACCAGATGCAAACTAGTTTTCACTAAGCATAGCAAGGAGAAAAAAGAGCAAGACTACTCACTGTCGTAGTGAGGGTAGACAGCCTCCAAGAATTCGTGGAGTTTGGGACGAGCACACTCAGCAGGAGGTAAACTTCCTGTAGTCAATGGCTTGGTATCAAGAATAGCTGAATCAGGACCCCTTATTTTTAGTGATCAAGACTCGGGAACTGAAGACCAGAACATACTGTAATCTATGTCTAGAACCAAGAGGCGCTTTCCCGACCTGAGAGGGAAAATGATGTTGACGTTTAGCTTCTCGGTCGCCTCTCTGATCTTGCGGGCATTGCGTCGATCGCGCTTGTATGCCTCCAGAGCTGCATCAGTGAGCTCGACATCGAGGTCGTTGATTAAGTCTGGTAGGTTCCCCATCTCTATCAGCAAGTTAGTATCATAATATTTGATTAATCAGTAGAGCAGGGACGAACGCGATGGGTCCTTGATTTCATGACCCTCTGGTGTGCCAACAAGTGTGAATTTCTTGCCGGAGAAACGAAGGTCAGAACTTGTAGAGCGTCAATTCATCCTTGTAGATGTGTGATGAAGAATGCCAGGGCGTACAGACATTCGGGCCTCCTCAGGAGGTAGCTTGCCCTTGACGAGCCCAAGGATCTTCTGCCGTTCTGGTGGGACATCGGTCATGCTGTACAACGTAGCCTTCAAATCGAACACTCTACATCGTCAAAGGTTGAGACCGATTGCTCAGGGATTATTCAGGACATGGAAACATGCCTATCAGAGTCCGCGACCTTTAATGAAAATGGCTTTCCAGACCAGGAAAATTGAAGCTCTGTCCATGTCTCTGGAATGCCAGAGTCGTCTGCCACAATTGTCTAACATGAAGTCCAACGAGGAGTCATCGCTCAGTTCAGCAAGAGATATAAGTGTGGCTTGACTCACATCATGTTCTTCTACTACTGCACTCGAAGTTGCACCGACAGAAGCCCCTTCGAGCTGATGTTCTTCAGATGACATGGCAAGCAACTGATTCTGGCGGTAAGTACGTTCCGGGCTCTGCGAAAAGGACACACGGTTGTAGTTGGTTCGGAAATCAGGCGCCCACACTACCAAATATTTCTTGTCAGATCCCGTCACCAAACGGAAGGGGGTCGACCTCTGGTATGTTTCTGCATGCGACTGTAACAGAACCCGTGGTCCTCAACCAGCATCTCTTCTTCCAAGGACCCAGGATTTGAGGGGGTCGCTGGTTCATGCTTACCGATTTTCGTTGGGAACGAGTCAACCTCGCGAACTTCTTCGACTACGCCCGGCGCACGAGAGAATACAATCAGGACAAAAACGAGCTTGATAGCGGCGATCCCATATTCGATGCCGGGGAGATTGCGCTGACAGATGGTGGCCTCCCCCTCGCTTTCCTCAACTTCTTGAAACGACGCGGTTACCAACTAAGTACACAAGAGCAGACTCTGCTCGCGAGACTAAAACGATACAACCACAAAAGGTACTGCCTGGTGCTGCGGAGGCTCGATAATGGTGACTACATAGTCTGCTATCTGGCTACTCATGGTAGAGCGTTCTTCGGTAAGAACATCGCAAATCCCATTGGACGGTTCTTTAGCATCGCGCTCGGCAGCACCCCCGAGTGGCCACCCGGTACTGACCCCATCAAAGTCAGCCCTCGTTGGATTAAGGGCTCTTTCATCTACGGGGTCCCGGTCGTGCAGTCCAAATTAACGGTTCCCAAATACGGAACGGCGCGTCGCTTTATGGTGCAGTCTGGAGAGCTTCAAAGGCTGATGACATTCATTGAGAAGCGAATCAAAGTAAGTTTTCAGACCATACTTTGCATCGCACTCACTATATCTTACGTCTATCCAGCTCTTTGATCAACATCACAAGAGACTACGCAAAGGCCATATAAAGCGTTTGTTCACCAACTTTGATGAAGACGTGTCTGCGGAGGACCTCAAACTTTCTGATTCTCTCGCGGCGAAGATCGCTGCCGAGGAAGCAACTGTTGCGGTCGCACAGCAAGTCGACGACACAGAACACCCCACCGCTTTACCGCTTGATCCCGACAACACACCAACACACGAATACCGGTCTAACAAGCGCCCCATTCGCTGGTTGAAACCAGATGGTTATTACAATAATGGGCGATATCTTATGACCAACCTCAGGCACGACATCATGCAAAGTTCGATTTACCTCAATCGCGCTCGTGTGATGTTCCCCAAAGTCAAGTTCAAGACGCTACCCAAGCCTTTCTACGCCCCAATGCTGCGTCGTGTGAATACCAACAGCCTGTTACGCATCGTTCCATGAGGTGAGGGCACTTCATAAAGCTGTACCTCCAAATGTACCAATCTACTGGTGTAGCTAACAGCTTCTTATCCCTATCTACACGAAATAGCATGCGTATTCTGAGGAACATCTTCCCTTTCGCCCCATCATTCTTGGAGGATGAAGCTTCCCCTCTATTTCGACGGGCCTGCCTACGTTTCAACTTCGAGGAATGCTTTGACGGGGACACTGAAAGTGTTGAAATTGGGCTTGTTGCGCGAGCAGCGCTCACGCGGGGTCCGATGGCCGCACCTTGGATCATCTCAGCGACTGGGCGAACATTAAGGAGTACAGCATGGGTACAAAGCAAAGCCAGGCGTTTCTCCATCAATATAAAATAGCAATGACTTCAGGCGCTGTTGAGGTGAGATCGGTGCGGAAACAGTGAAACTTGTGCAATATCAGCAAGTAAATAGCAGCCTTGTTTAACATGGCCATGATGGAGCGCAACAACGCAATCATAGACATAGGAGCCCTCCTACCTTTTACGCCCAATAGCCCCCATAATTTTTCGCGCCGTTGACCCCGTCCACGCGTTTGTCTGGGAAATATCCCTTGAGATAAGCGTGGGCTTGCACCGCGTCGAGGGCGAGTACGTCAGCCTTGGGTTTCAGCTCTAGCAAAGCCACCTGCTGGACACCCAGTCCCTACAGTATGGTTAGTATTAGCAATTATGATCGTGAATGGTGCAAAATAACTGCACTAATACCTGAGTCTCGAGACCCCAAGGCTTACGTCCGTCAGTGAAAGGGACTTCATGGAATGTTTCGTCCTCGGAAGGATTGTGTTATAGTCCTGAGTGAGACTCAATGAACATGCACCAGAGCTAATACATAGTTGCAGCTTGCTTGAGAGAAATTTGCTGCGGGCTCCATCAAAGTATCTTGGATACAATCGACATCATCGCCCGCGTGGTGGATATCGTTTACCGTTACTTGAAGCTGAGCGAAGAGGTAGTGTTATTCCGATGTACAAACCAAGGTGCCGAAGCAGATGATTGATTAGGGGTATCGAAACAGACTGAGAACTTCTACGGGTGTTCGTTATCTTCAACTGCCATTGAGAACCGCGTGTTTGGACTGTATGCAAGCCTTGAGCTTGAGCGCCGATTTACTGGTGTAGTATGGTGATCCAGCGAGGTGGTCCTGGACTACATTTGTGTAAGAAATGCATAAAAGGGGGGTTATCCTGAGAATGGTGATGCTTATGCCTCGAATGGAATGGTATGCTGTCTGGGGCAAGTCCTTTCATGCCTCCCATGGTTTCAAATCGATCCTGATAGTATCTGAAGACGGTGCTTGACCGACGTAGTTGGCATGCATTGGGTAGACAAATGTAATATACAGGACGTGGGGCCCGAGACGGAAAAAGTTGGATCCTTGAAGTATTGTTCATACTTCAAGCCGGGCGACGTTGGTCGCCACCACTGAGAACGTCTCAAGTGAAGATGGTCCTGCGATGCAATAGATCAGCATTTTGCCAATGCTAGGGCAACAAAATGCTACACACCAGCAATACTTCGATTGGCTGAGGAGAATGAGCTACTGTCTGACGGGGGACTCAGCACTTTGGTAGCTTGGTCATACGACCATCCCTCCTTTGTAACGGCTGAGGGATGTACATTCAATTATGCGGCAAACGAAGGGAGGGGGGCGAAGTACCAGTCAATATCTGCTCAGGCGGCCACCCCAAGTAGCTTTGAGCGAGAGACACCGGCAACGATGAATAGGCCCTGGAGAGGAGAACGAACGTACGACGACGGAACGCCTCTAGGATCGTGATCAAACATGATGAGTGCTTTCAATCATTGATGAATCGTAAGCACCACTGCGCACCGACGAACGCCGTTATCATGGAGGCTACAAGTGATCCTAAGTTCGCATCCAGGAAATTGGGTTGTTGCACTTGTTTAAACAAAGATTCTGCTCGGGAATAAACAAGCGAGTGTTTCCTGTCTCTCGTCGCGCGCAGGAGATCATTTAGTGCTTTGACCATCGGTTGGGATGCGAGTTTATCAGGCAGTCTATTCAACGCGTACCGAGCAGGCGCGCTGTGTGAAACGGTTGAGGTGAGACATCCAGCCGAGTTCAAGGTAGGCTCACAGGTTATCCACGATTAGGTATGCGATAACAAGCGGCGCAGTAATGAGGAAACGAGTTGGACTAGTATCTCCGTCTCCCTAAGCAAGTACAACCGCTTCAGTCCGAGTGTTTCTCGGGTATAGATATATCGAGAGTAACATACGTTGAGGTCACATCTCTCGCAAGTCTGAATAGCCGAGATATAATCTCCCTGGGCCACTAGATCTGTGATTGTAGGCAGTGTACTTTGATAGCAGTCGGGATGTGATGGGGGAGTATCAAGAGCAGGATTTGCATTGGGCGCTGCTGCTTCAGGCTCTGATGCGCCAGCCAATTTCGCTGCGTCGCGGAGTTCTATCGCTGAAGTGGGAGGAGGAGTCGGTGGGCCGTTCACCATGGTCGTTGTGGAAGGAGTTGTTACTTGCATTGGGCTTGCACGATCAATATTGCTGACTAAGCAAATCATGTCGCACTGTGCACTGACTGCTTGAAGATTGTGACTGACGGCGGCGACGACGGCAATATCGACAGCCATGGACGACGAAATCGAATCCATCTTGTACATTGCCAGAGAAGTATCAGGTAATCAGACTCTGCAGGCCACCCCAGCCTTTTAATATCCTTCCAGTGTACAAAATCCCCCCAATGAAGGCCAACGAAGGCCATCGTGCCAACGAATGGGGCGATCTCAGCCAGCCATTGTGGAAAGGCAGGTTGAGGATTATGGAGAAGTCCTCCGGAGTCAATATTGTGTTCGAAGATAGCCAAACTGGTGCGCGTGTACCTGTATCTACCCAAGCTCACCGTTGACTATGACGGCGCCGACCATTCCTAGGCGAATGTACGTGATTCAATCTTCAACTCGGAATCTTCTTCATTAGAGTATAGTGTTTGCAAGTGCAGCCTATGATCCAAAGAAGCCGTGTGTCGACGCCGTCCTAGACTCTTCTAGATACTTCGTTGTTCGCGTTGAGGATGGCGGTAGGAAGGCGTACATAGGCATGGGCTTTGCTGAACGCTCTGAAAGTTTTGACTTCAGTGCGTACTCTTGACTGTTTGCGCCCAATGATTAATCATAGGCCGCTCTGTAGACGTTGCACTGCAAGATTACACTAAGTATGCCATTCAACTATAACGTGACACTCACGCTGATTCCGCGATTCTCCTAGGCGCTGGAAGGCAGCTCAGAACCCTCCTTCATCAGAGTCTGACCCAGTAGCTCAGGGTGAATCACCTCACATCCCTCCTGGCCCGAAGAAAGACTATAGTTTGAAGGATGGCCAAACCTTTTCTATTTCGATCCCTGGTCGCAGCAAGCCTTCGTCTACCTCTCAATTGTTGAACTCTTCATCGTCAACCTCGACGAGCAGTGGTATTCCCTTGCTACCTCCGCCCCCAAAGCGTGCTTGATCGAGGCAAGGAATCTTTTCTTTGCTTTGATATAATATATTCCCTAGTCCCCTAGTCGACTTGAATGTCACCGAATCCCACCCCGATTGCAATTCCTATTTGAAGTTCATGACGGCAACCAGTTGCTTGGTTTGTCGAAATGGAATACACCTTGACTTGAATTCTGACATCCTTAACTTTGGGCTCAACTTCGGGGCACAGTCCCTTCTTGATCGGCGATTGAGTGACTTTATGTATCACTTACTGCCCAATATGATACCGTAAACCTGTTGCGACACGGGGTTCTGCTCCCTCAAAGTGAGTTCTGCACCTTTTGTCACGGTAGAATAGCTCCAGTATTGATCTTCCTTCGTAGTAAACATCACGTTTGCCCATTTCTACCGAAGTCGGAATCACTTCGGTGAGGTGGCTGTCAACGGTTCCACATACGCAGAGTAGTAAGTTGTCTAAAAATAACTAGGCGGTAACGACCCTAGAAGCCGCAGGATCCGTCAGTAACTTTGTGTTGTCGAGCACGTGTGTATATCAAAAGTACCGTGAGCATGAGACTGGCCATACGCACAGGTAACATAGCTGAATATTCCTTTGCAGAACAAATTTTCACAGCCGGTTGTCACGTATGTGATAAGAAGGTTCTCACTTTCACTTGTTTTAGCTCTATTTCCCTCGCGAACCACCCTATCAGTCTTCAGCGGCAGCAACCTGTCTCTGTCCACATTACCTGCTGTAGCCGACAATCTATGTTGTTCGAACTACACCGATCTTCACCCGAAGTGGACTATATTCAATGATATGTCCGACAGAAGCAAAGTCGCAATTCACGGTTTAGACAAACTCGGTGGAAATACCCCATGACCCAGTAGATAATGCTATGTGACCCTCTTCTTCCTCCTCCCCGACGTGTTTCCGTTCGCTTCATGCGGGTCAAAACCGGACTTTCAACCGATGGCGCGTTGGCACTTCGAAGCTCGTGAGCCTCTGACTATAAAGGTTGGTCTGCCGTGCCGCTAGATGCTGCAACAAGTCAAGGCAAAGCTTTCTCGTCAACAAAATGTTCAAGTATTCTGCGTTGCTCGCTCTGGTGGCTTTGGTGCCCGCCATCGCCAACGCTCAATCACCGCTCTACGGGCAATGTGGCGGCATTGGCTGGTGTACGTTCTTTATTCATTTGGTAAATAGTAGGCGTGGCTGATTCGTTCCTAATCTAGCGGGAGCTACGACCTGTGTCTCTGGTTCTTCCTGCCAGAAGATCAATGACTACTATTCACAATGCCTGTATGTCCACTACAGTTAGCCTCTTTCAGTTTGCTGATCGAGTATCACAGTGCTGCTGCTCCAACATCTGTTCCAACGTCTGCTCCGCCTACGTCTCCCACAGTAACGCCCACAGCCCCCGGCTCAAGCGTACCCCTGCCGTCTACTACTCCGACTGCTGGAAATCCCTTCGTTGGATACGAGGTAAGTGAAAGGTGCTTCGCTGTGTTGTGTATATTCTTCGAGCCCCATTTTAGGCTTTCCTTAGCCCTTACTACCAAGATGAAGTCACGGCAGCTGTAAGTGCTATCAGCGACCCTACCCTCAAGGCCAAGGCCGCCAAAGTAGCCTCTGTGCCCAACTTCACTTGGTTCGACGTCATCGCCAAGGTTCCAACCCTAGGCGACTATCTCTCGGCTGCCAGTGCCAAACAGGCATCGACCGGAACCAAGCAGCTCGTCCAAATTGTCGTCTACGACTTGCCTGATCGTGATTGCGCTGCGTTGGCCTCTAACGGTGAATTCTCGATAGCTAACAACGGTCTCAACAACTACAAGGGCTACATTGACCAGATCGTGGCTCAAGTCAAGAGTGAGTGAATTAATCATGATTACGTTTGTCAAGGCCTAACGAAACATCACTATCCTTTCAGAGTTCCCTGATGTCCGCATCGTGGCAGTCATCGAGCCCGACTCGTTGGCCAACTTGGTCACCAACTTGAACGTCCAGAAGTGCAGCGGTGCTCAGACCGCCTACAAAGTTAGTCTCCGTCACTGTCGTTCTACCCACATATACTGATTTGTATTTTAGCAAGGTGTTACTTACGCTATGCAACAGCTCAACGCCGTCGGTGTCTACATGTACCTCGACGCCGGACACGCCGGATGGCTCGGCTGGCCCGCCAACTTAACCCCCTGCTGCTCAGCTCTTCGCTCAACTTTACAAAGATGCTGGCTCACCAAAATTCGTCCGCGGCCTTGCTACCAACGTCGCCAACTTCAACGCCCTTCGTGCCTCTTCCCCAGACCCGATCACCCAAGGCAACCAGAACTACGATGAGATCCACTACATTGAGGTAGATTCGCGGTGCCTGCCTTGTGCATCGCTTCTTCTGACGTTCCTTTTCAGGCCCTTGCTCCGGCTCTCTCTTCTCAAGGATTCCCGGCTTCGTTCATCGTTGACCAAGGTCGCTCTGGTGTCCAGAACATCCGTCAACAATGGGGCGACTGGTAAAACCGTTTTAATTCAATGAATGCCGCGATGCTGAACATACGTTTTAGGTGCAATGTTAAGGGTGCCGGCTTCGGCATGAGGCCAACCACCAACACCGGCTCTTCCCTCATTGACGCCGTCGTTTGGGTCAAGCCCGGAGGAGAATGTGACGGCACTACCAACACTTCTTCCCCACGTTACGATGCTCACTGCGGCCTCTCGTAAGTGTTTTTCTATGATCTACTTGACCTTAGCTAACGAGCTCAAAGGGACGCTGCACCTAATGCGCCCGAGGCTGGTACCTGGTTCCAGTCTTACTTCGAAACCCTCGTCAGCGCGGCCAACCCGACATTCTAGATCACTACTTAATGTCCCCCGAACGCTGAACGTGTGGCTGATCACCGAGGGCTCGATAAAGTATTTACTAATGCACTATACCTTCTTATTCAACAATAAGTATTTTTTCTTAGTTGACCTATACCTTGTTAACTACGAGAATTATATGGCAACTGTGATAGGAATTTTATTAACTGAAGTGATTGACACATATGAGTTGCCGAGAAGAAAATGCTTGGGAGACGCGCTCCTACTCCACCAGCCAACACGCGCTAAAACGAGCTCCTACGCAACTCCTATGTACGAGAGTGTAAACGTGATTACGCTTGTCCGATGTCGTGGGAAGTAAGCCGCCGGCGTCAACGCGTCACGCGTCCGTTTGTAATGGCCGCTATTTGAATTTCATCTCCACCACTCAAACGGCTGCTGGATCTTGCTTCATTCCATCCTATCTGATAAGCCTCAACTTTCAACGCTCTCAACATGCTGTCAAGGACATCACGGAATTTTCTGCGTCAGTCATCGAAGACGGTCTCCACGTCGGTGCTAAATGGCCGGCGGGGTTTCGTGCAACCTTCCGGTGCTGAACGTGCTAGTGTCATGGATGTACCCTCGACGTACCAGGAGGAATCCCATTTCACACCGCGGCCTGGTACGTATCCCATATACCAATAGAACTTGTCTCATTTCCTACAAGACATGTTGGGTTTCAAGCTAGATGTTAAACGCCGCGAGGGCTCGGTGAAGGAGAAAATACGCCCAATTTACCTTGACATGCAGGCCACGACACCTGTCGACCCCCGGGTCCTTGATACTATGCTTCCTTATTTCACTGATCAGTACGGAAACCCGCATAGTCGCACCCATGCTTATGGGTGGGAAGCAGAACAGGGTGTAGAGGAGGCACGCAAGGTATGTCAGCGTGGGTACAAATGCGTTCTCCACTTTACGTTACCTCCTCCAGCACATTGCAGACCTCATTGGGGCTGATCCGAAGGACATTATTTTCACTTCCGGGGCGACAGAATCCAATAATATGTCCATCAAAGGCGTTGGGAGATTTCACAAGGAGAAAAAGAAACATATAATAACAACGCAAACTGTGCGTCTTGCCCTTTTACTTTGCGACTCCAGGTGTTTACTACGAATTAACTTAGGAACATAAATGTGTTCTTGATTCTTGTCGCAAACTGAGCGAGGAAGGTTTCGACGTCACTTATCTCCCAGTCCAACAAAATGGACTCATCTCTTTGGACGAGCTGGAGGCCGCCATTCGCCCCGATACGTCGCTTGTCTCTATCATGACTGTCAACAATGAAACGGGAGTTATCCAACCGATCAAAGAAATCGGCGCCCTTCTTCGCAAACACAAGGGGATATACTTCCACACTGACGCTGCTCAAGCTGTGGGGAAGATACCCGTGGACGTCAATGAGATGAATGTCGACCTGATGAGCATATCGGGGCATAAGATATACGGACCAAAAGGAATCGGAGCTTGCTACGTCCGAAGGCGACCGCGAGTTAGATTGGAACCCATACTAAGCGGTGGTGGCCAAGAGCGCGGACTAAGGAGTGGCACACTCCCTACACCACTCGCGGTTGGTTTGGGGGAGGCAGCTCGGATAGCTAAAAGGGAAATGCAAGTGAGTAGATTCCTTCCTGTTGGCCGGATGATGATACTTTGCACATATATCTATTTCTTTACTGAGCAGAGTAAACCCGATGTCCTTGACGCCGTCGTGGGTTTGGCTCTGCTTTGATTTCAACGCAGGGGTACTGACCCGAATACTGTGGCTACGAGTCTGCACAGTTTCAGGGAAGCTGACTTGTTGCTCGGACAGAGAGACCACGAACGCGTGAAGGGACTATCTCAGCGGTTGATAGATGGCATAAACTCTCAAGTAGAGCATGTCATTCGCAATGGCGATGTTCACGGCTATCCTGGATGCGTCAACTTGAGTTTCGCCTATGTCGAGGGAGAAAGCTTGTTGATGGCCCTCAAAGTAAGTTTTGGACATCTCGTCGGTAGTTCCCCCTCACTCACCTTCCTCCCTCAGGATATTGCGTTGTCATCAGGGAGTGCTTGCACTTCTGCCTCATTAGAGCCCTCATACGTTCTCCGCGCCCTAGGTACGTTTCAATACCCGGTTTGCTTGAGAGAGACGATTGTTTACCCCTCATCTGCAGGCGCTGCTGAAGACATGGCTCATTCTTCCCTTCGATTTGGCATAGGCCGCTTCACCACTGAAGCCGAAATTGATTTCGTGGTCAAGGAGATTGTGCGGGTAGTCACCCGCCTGCGTGATATGAGGTAAGATAATATCATTTCCCTCGTCGAGCATCTCTGATTATGTTTCTTAGCCCACTCTGGGAAATGGTTCAGGAAGGCATTGATATTAGCAGTATTAATTGGTCGCAGCACTAAATAATCTTTGACTTCACCCCTTGTATTATATACTATCTCTGAGCATCCATCTTGTGCTCGATCGAGCTGTTCTTGACAACGAACCAACAACAGACACACAACAAAGGGGCTGTGGGCACGCACGGACCAGACTTGATATCAACCACTGATTTCGAACTCAGCTGATTTTCAACTTCTTTCTAACCAACATGGCCAGACGTCTTTACCTAGGCAGTAAGTTTTTAGATTCCCCACTTTCGAGTCTGGCTCAACATTATCGCGATAGGACTCCCCAGTGATACCCGTTCAGACGATGTACAAAAATTCTTCGAAGGTTACGGCCGAATCGTCGACTGCCGTGTCATGACAGGTACCGGAGTGCGCTATGAACCAGGAGGTGACTAACTCCCACCCTACAATCCAGGCTTCGGGTTTGTAGAATTCGAGAACTCTAAGGCATCTTACTTTCACCGTGCTCGATGTTCAACTTCTAATCTTACGACAGGATGCAGAAGACGCTGTACACAACTTTAACGGCAAACCTTTCATGGGAGCCAAGTGAGTAATCGGACCACTCAAACTGTATGGTCAACTGACTTTCGTGTCCCTCTAGCATTGTTGTAGAATTTGCCAAAGAAAGTCGTCCTCGCCGTGATCCCTACGACGACAGACATGGGTATGACGACAAGCTATGATAGGACCTTCCTTTTGATAGACCCTTCTCCCACAGTGCTCCACGTTCTCGCAGACCCCCCGGCATCCGCCTCATCGTTTCCGGCGTTTCTCGGGACACAAGCTGGCAGGTATGAGAATTTTCCCTTGGTGCCGCCCCGAGCGTGGAGTTCCTGGTCGCCACCGCATTCCCTTATTCGGACGGTTGCTTCTCGGTGTTTCGATCGACCCTCCCTGTCGTCCATCCACGAATTTCGCCAGAGGATACGGGCCCTGGCACCGGTTGACCATTCTTGGACCCTGATTAACTTCCTCGTGGCTGTTAGGACCTCAAAGACTTCGGACGCGACGCCGGCAGTGTTTCCTTTGCAGACATCGACCGCGATAACGCAGGCCAAGGGTTGGTGAATTCTCGTTTGTTCGCTCTCTATGCGTCGCTGACGCCCTTCCAAGGATCCTTGAGTACCTTTCTCGTGAAGACGCTGACCGTGCCGTGAAAGAATTGGATGGACGGGACTTACGTGGACGCCCCGTTCGTGTTGCCATCGATGAAACTGTGAGTTCCAATTAGTGCTTTTAAGGATATATGTCTTGAAGAGCATTGCCCCTCAGCGTGGTGGCCCCGATAACTATAGGCGTGATGACCGCAGAGATGACCGTCCACCGCGAGAAGATAGATATCGTGACGACCGCAGGGAGTCTCGTAGAGATCGATCAAGGTCCCCAGCACGTAGAGCCGACTATGATGATCGTCGCCCACCCAGGTCTCCGCCTCCCAAGAGGGAGTATGATGATAGAAGGCCTGCAGGGTACGATGATTACCGACGCGGCGGTTATGATGACCGCAGACCACCACCTGATTATTATGAACGTCGCAGGGATGATCATGATCGTCGTAGGGATGACCGTCGCCGCGACGATAAGGATGAATTTTACGAGGAAAGGCCCCCCAGGCAAAACGGCGAAGGTGGATGGGCCCGATAGATGGAGGTAGAGACCCAGGATTATGATTCCGACGGACCTCGTTCGATGGTACTGGTCTGGGTTTGCTTCTCGTTCTCTCGAGTATGCTACTATCTGTATGCGGACGGTGTACTGTGCTCGATACTCGTTGGTTTCCGCAAGGCTACTCGTCCTCCTGAGGTTTCGTCGTGCCGCTCGCTCACTGGAAGGCGCGCAACCAGGTCCTTTCTGTCCTACGTTGGATCTATAAGACCACTTCAACTCTTCCGGAAGCA
Organism: Pleurotus eryngii var. eryngii; assembly: GCA_029467805.1. Taxonomy (NCBI): domain Eukaryota; kingdom Fungi; phylum Basidiomycota; class Agaricomycetes; order Agaricales; family Pleurotaceae; genus Pleurotus; species Pleurotus eryngii. Next base: position 4,065,141 of record SZVJ01000012.1, read on the forward strand.
CTAAAGGAACTGGTCCATTACGTGGGCAAGACTGTCAACAACCGCGGTTCCAACCAATGGTGCAACCAAATGGCGTATAAATTACTTGGTTGTAATTAGATGATGGTAATTCGATCATAATCACCCAAGTACTACAATAATTCGCGAACCGTTCTCAATTCCTAGCCAATCTAATGAATGTCCATCCTCGTCCTTACTAAGTTCAACTGTAGTTGTGCCCTCGTCAAGCAATGTCCAAAGAGATGCTGTCTTCCTGCTGGCTTTCAAGGATTTCCCTATCTTATTACGAAGCATGCGCAAAGTCATCGTGGGCAGGACTTGGATTACAGCGTCAGGCTTGCGAGTGGGAACTGTCAGAGTATGTGCAGGCGGTTCCGAATACTGATATACTCGTATACCTAGAGTGGAATAAAGCATTTCACCCAAAGAATGCAGAGACCCACGCACCGATGAGACGAGTACTCAATTTAGCGCTAGACTCATGATTGTTAGTGGCCACCGATGGCTCCCCATGTTCTGAATGGATCATGAGCGAGGGATCGAGGAACGGATTTAAATATCCATACTCGCACACAACTCCTGCCAACGAGGGTAATCTGCAGGCGATAGGTGGGACTGAAACCCATTTTTTGCCACATACGATAAGTAGAATAATTCACAATCTACCCGCTCTTTTGCGGATATCTAGACTCGGTCATTCGGAATGGCTCGCGCAAAGAGGCTTCATGCCCACATTTACGCCATCGAGTATGACCAGAGAAGGCATGAGAGCGACTGTGACTTGCTTGGAGTACCTTGCATGAGCTTCGCCTATTCACATATAGTAGTCAGGAACCGACGGGAGCCATAATTGAGTGGCGTGGCGGGCAGACCAATAACGAATGGATTCAATCCTAGAGCCAGGGTTTTGAGCCCTGGGCACCAACGAGAAAGTGCGTCGATGTCATTCCGGGAGCAGAGCAAGTTGGATGGCAACGCCAGGTGGTGAAGACCCTGCAGTATTTCGGATTGGCCTTCCGCGGGGTAAGGAATTTGCGCAATCCCATTTGAGCTTAGTAGCAGTCGTTGGAGACTAAAGCGAGATCGGCAACAGTTTGGACTAAAAGGAGAGCGCACTTACGAAGGGAATATCTGCATTGCTTTACACACGGCGGGCCAGTCCTTGCATTTGTTGCTATCCAAATTGAGAGATTGCAAAACACACCCTCCCAAGGCATCGCTAGTAACCAAATTATTCTCTAGACGAGTGAGGCAATTGTAACCCATTTCAAGAAAACGCAATTTGGGGGTGTAGCGAATGACGTCAAGCATTGCACTCCAGGATGTGAGTGTGGCATTTAGCTGTAATTCTTCCAGGTACTGGAATGACGCCATCTTGGTGAGGTCCGACGGTTGTTGCAGACGGTTATGGCTAGGCGCGGTTGCATGAAAAAACGCACAGGGATGCAAATGAGAACTTTACTTCAAGGCCAGGGACTGCAGGCCGGGCAGCTCAGCCACGATCGCGGCAACAACGTCCCAGCTCGGTAGCAAGCTATGAGAAAGGTCCAGATTGCGTATGTCTATAAGGGCATTTACAACGGATTGCTTGAAGGAGCTGACTTCCTTACGTACTAGTGCAAGTTCTTCGTATGGTATCGCCAGGATCTGCCCTAGCGACCTTCTCACCGTCGAGACTGACATCTCGCAATCGGTCCAGACGAGCCAATTTCTTCCGAATTTTGTCTAGGTGAGGCCCTTCGACCTCGATGGAGCCGTTGGAGGAGCCCAAAACGACCTTTTCCCGGGTCGCGACTCCGTGCAGTTGCTCAACATACTTGGCAGACAATGCTTGCAAGAACGAAACGCCATATGATAAATTCCGCGCCATTGGGCGAATAAACGATCCCGAATTAGGAACGCTGGGGGTTGTATCGTAAACTCTGATGCCACTAATTGGACGTGATATTGATGTAGCCCACCTACAATTGAAGTAACGTGTCTCATTATGGACGCCATCGTGCTTGCCCCGAGTTGGATCGTCCCATTCAATTCCTAGCCAGACGCCAGACGTGCCTTGGACATTGCCGACAAATCTAACGGTTCCGATATTCCCAGCAAGGCTGATGCGCGTTCCTGGAGATGAGTCCATGAAACATGGAAGTATGGAATCAAGATAAGTTCAAGATGAGCGCTCGCCCCATCAGACGAGCGCTTGTCTCACGGTCACGGGCGGTGACCCGGCATTGGTCTTCCGGAAACGTCGAGTTCGGAGTCGCGTCGATTTCGAGTCAATGTTGGCCAGTTCCTTCAAGAGAATGGCCCACAACGCCGCAACCGCAGGCAAAAGAACCCAATCAATATCAAGACATCTCATGTCTACGGCCTCGGCGTCGTCCGAGTCTTTGGAGGTATTCATTTCAGCTTTGTCTTGTTCTCCGCATCATATAGCCATTTGTTAGCAGCCCCCGGTTCTGTTCGAAAGCAAGCTTGCCATGCGAAAATATACTCTGAACCGCCCGGGAAAAACTCAATGCCCTTGATGAATCCATGCTTGACCTTCTACGACCAAAAATTGAGGTTCGTGAACTACAAGGCTATAGATCTTGCCTGCCTAGTGCTAACGCTACTTCTAGGAGTGGAATCAATCAGAACTTTGTGGATCCGTCGTCGGCAGCGGCGTCGGTCGTGGATTTTGCGCTGGTGGTGATGTCGTCAGTGGGTGTCATTGACTTTCGGAGACGACCCATGTACTAATTTGGCACGCTTTTATGAGATGTCGTCGAGAATGCCGCGGAACCTAGCACACGACACAAGTCCATAGAATTCTTCAAGAAGGAGTGCGTTCATTCTATGACCCTCATCCATTCCAGCTGACACATGAAAGGTTCGAAACGGATTACATTTTAGCAGCTTTGAAGAAGCCGTATGTTGTTATAATGGATGGCTTTACAAGTGAATATTCCGAGTCTCTCGCATCAGGTTGTAGATGCTAATGATGTTATCTAGTGGGGGGCGGCGTGGGTCTTGCCGTGCACGCTCCTTTCAGAGTGTCCACAGAAAAGACCGCCTTCGCCATGCCCGAGACAAAAATTGGGTACTGTCCCGACGTCGGTGCCAGTTACTTCTTGTCCAGGCTTGACGGAGAGATCGGCACATATCTCGGCCTCACATCTCAGATGCTGAATGGTCGTGATGTCTTGTAAGTAGCTCAGCCATGTCTTATTTGTCCGACGTAACCACGGCCTTTGTCACAGTGAATCCGGCTTGGCCACGCATTATATCCCCTCGCGGCGCGTCCCCGTCCTCTTACAGCGACTGGAAGCCCTGGAAAGGCCTTCCCATGATGCAATCAACAATGTCATCGAGGAGCTCTCGGAGGAACGGCAACCTAATGAATCCCTTCCTCGGTTGTCGGGTAACGTTCGATCAGCTCTGGACTCTGCATTTGCGCATAACAAAGTGGAAGACATCATGAAAGGCCTGGAGGCCTTTTCCATGGATGGAAATACTGAAATCCGAGCTTGGGCCGAAGAAACGCTTGCCGTGATGAACATGCGCAGCCCGACCAGCCTCAAGGTCGCACTTGAGGCCATCCGAAAAGGGAAACAGTTGTCACTCCTCGAAGCCCTCAACATGGAACTCAAAATAGCTACCGCGTACTGCGTGAGTCTTGATTAAGTCAATGGCACCCGGCATGCCACTAATTCCGTGCCGCAGAATGGAGCCAGTCCGGACTTCGCAACAGGCGTTCGGGCAGTACTCGTCGAAAAGATCAAAACGCGGCCTGCTTGGTCGCCATCCCGCCTTGAGGATGTCTCACCAGCGGATGTTGCAAAGTTCTTCTCCCGCGATTCGGCGTATCTAACTTCTGCACCGCAATTGACACTTCCGGACCATCTCGCCACTACACTTTCTAATCCTTTGCAATACGCATTGCCGTCTGAGGAGGAGATTGGTTCCGTTGTTCGTGGCTCTCACAAGTCAGGAGGCTCTAAGGGGTTACGTTTGGACGAGTTGATCGCGAGATTTGAAGACCTGCGCGGTGGTAAGATGGGTGTTAAAGAGAAGGTCGCGGAGGTTGCAAGTCGTAAGTGCGAGGTTGTTGATAACGCCGATGGTAACTTCGTATGGCTCAAGTGGAAGTATCCCGTGAAACGGAGCGCGTAAGTTTGATCATCAGTTGTAGTGTACTTTGTTTGATCTAGTAGTACGCGATTCCAACTGGTAGCAATGAGCCATTGCGATGAACGGGGCATTGCCTGAAGTATCAGTTCAACCGTCTGTTACCGATCTAGCCCGCGGCGCCAACCTCACGTACCTTACCTTCGGTATCATTGCAACATATAATATTTGTGACGTCCACAAAATTTCAAGCCAATAAACATGTGGGGGGTATTGGATGGGGATACCACCGATAGATGCCAAAAGCGATATAGCGTCATTCATTAGTGGTCGTCGAGGCAATTTACAGACTAAAGGTTGCCAATGCGGAGGCAAACTGCCGACGGTGCAGGCTTTTTTCAAATTGTTTTACAGTGATAGACAGCTGGGCCCAGCACTTGGAGGTACAACATTTTTTTCCTGATCAAATAAGTCACAAGACACTGCAAGGCACGCCAGGAGGAGTAAAGTCAGTGACAGAGGTCCGACATTTTCTGGATCAGTGGCTACTACAGGTGACTACAGGTGACCACCAGCATCGCCCATAGCCAACGACACTGGCTATCAAATCATAATGGAATATGATGCAGATTCTATCCGTGCTGAATTGGTCATTGAATCTGAAGGATTCCGCAAAATATATTTGAAACAGTCAATTGAGTCTGCTGAATCTGATCGCGATCCATTTTATGACACAGATGAACTAAACGGAATCAAACCAGGGTTGCGAAATAAGCAGACGCGCACGGCAGTGGTCCGGCAGGGTAGTAGAGATCACCACCCCTCAGTATCGCAATACCACTCCGTAAGTGAGAAGGCATAATGAAGGGGTTGCGCGAACAGCTAGACCCAACCATTCGATCAGTGGCGTTACCTTGTCCGAAACATATAAAGAGTGTACTCTACGCGTCCATTTAGCTCTAACTTCATACCGAGATTCCTCCTAATCATTTCTACCATGTCTGCATACTTTACTATTCTTCCTTCGGCGCAAGAGCTCGGTCGTTTTTCATTGTCGCTGCTTAACTCTACTGTCTTCGCCCCGCATCGCAGAACCGTGTTTAATCATCCGTCACTAGCAGAGTTTGACGTAGACGGGGAATCGGGATTCTTCCCCAGAGACCCTCTTCCCCCATTGCCAAGACCGTTCGATATCTGGGAAGACGCCCTCAATGAAGCCACGGAACACGTCAGCCTTGGCGAGGACGAATCAGACGCAGCGATAGAGAAGCGAACTAATAGCGAGGTCTGGCGGCGAACTATCAAATCGGTATGTAGGCACTTTGTAGCATCTGAGGAAATAAGATTGATTGGTGACCCTTCGTGTAGTGGCCGGTCATCGAGACGGAGGTTTTACACACCAATCTTCGCCTCTTGCAGAAGGCGCATCAGGTTCTGGCATGGCTGGTGCATTTCTACATCCATTCGATCCCTCCAAGTAATAGAGACGCATCAATAACTGTCCCAAAGTCGATCGCAGTGCCTCTTGTAGCCGTGTCGCGAGTGCTCGGAATAGCGCCAGTCCTTACTTTCGCGGATACCGTCTTATGGAACTGCGAGCCCGTGGACAAGTCTTGCCCCATCTCCTTGGAGAACATCCGCCCCAAGTATACGTTTTCTGATACCGACGATGAACGCAGCTTTTACATTGCATCAGCTCGGACAGAAATACGAGGGATCGAGATTCTACGAATCATCGATGCGTTCCATAGTTTGCCGAACATGTCCGACTTCACATCTATTTCCAGAGTATCGAGGGATCTAGCGCGGCTAACGAAGGCAATCGAAGATATCAGCGAAATTATTCAATCGGTGCGAGCTGATTGTGATCCGCACGTGTTCTACTGGGAGATTCGCCCTTGGTTCGAAGGGAGCGACGCAAAGGGACCCCAGGAGCCTGGTTGGGTATACGAGGGGGTGGATATGAGCGAGAAGCTGGACCTCAGCGGCCCTTCGGCCGGCCAGAGTACCGTCATACACGCTCTGGATATATTCCTCGGTATCGATCACAAACTGCAATACCGCCGATCACCTGCGCCATCGCCGGAAAACAAGAGGGCAGACAGAGGGTTTATGGCGAGAATGAGGCGCTATATGCCAGGGAAGCACAGGGAGTTCCTCGAGTACCTTGCTGCTGCTCCACGCCAATTGCGCGACCAAGCCCAGGAGACGACTGCCCTCAAGGAGCCCTACGATGCCGCGGTCATGGCGTTGAAGAAGCTTCGGGACATGCACATGCGTATCGCCTGCCTGTACATTGTCACGATGTCCAGATCGGCGCCCTCCGATCGGCCTGGATGCCCTGTCCTAGCGGCGATGGAGCGTCAGAGGGGACGGGCACCAGAAGAAGGCCCAATACGGGGCACTGGCGGGACTGAACTTTCCCTTCTTCTCAAGGCTGGACGAGACGCAACTAGACGGGCAGCGCTCAAAGGAAACTAGATCAATAGATAAGCGTATAATACGGTACGATGATAATTTGCGGGCATACCTTACCATTCTACCGCAGCATCTGCCAAACACTGTGTAGCATAGAAGCCAAGATACTACCAGACCTGACAACTAATTGGCAGAATAATCTAGTCGTAGCTTTGCAGAGTCCTTTTTCCGTTCGCTTTTTCGCTTTGTAGCATATCTCCTTGTAATTTGTTGTCCAATGATGGTGATCGTTCGAAACAAACAGCAACTCCATTGCACGTGCCCGGCTCATTACAAAACGCGTCGAGTAACATTGTGACTGTCACACACCTTTCGCGACAACCACCATGTCCTTCCAACTCACTTCAGGAATCTGCGCGCGACTTCACAGCCCGGCTCCAAGCGACGCGGACACCTTGAATCAGCCATGCACTCTTCAGTTGCTATCAGTAAAGAAAGTTTCGCTCGCGTCGGCGAACCAGCCAACAGACCGCTACAGAATCATCATTTCTGACGGCGTCAATTACGCACAGGCTATGTTGGCCACTCAGCTCAACAACTATGTTACTGAGGGACGCATTGCAAAGAATACGGTAGCCAAGCTCACAAAAATGACCTCGAATTCCGTCCAAGACAAGCGGTACGTGTTCTCCTTTGCGCCAGTTTGCAAACAGAGTGCATCATTATGCGTGCAGATTGATCATTATCCTTGGACTTGAAGTGCTTGCTCTGGACGTGCCAAAGATTGGGGATCCAAAAGCGCTGCCCGACGCTTCGGCCCCTGGTGGTTCCACTGTTACCACGCCATCCAATGTCGCGTCGCCAGCTCCACCTCGACCTCCTATGCAACCTAGCAATCAAAACACCCCTCCGCCGCATAATCAAGCTCCTTCGAAGAGCAGTCGTCACGGGTCAATATATCCTATCGAGGGTCTTAGTCCCTACCAGAACAATTGGACCATAAAGGCTAGAGTGACCCAGAAATCGGATATCAAACACTGGTCCAACCAACGAGGCGAGGGCAAGCTCTTCAGCGTCACGCTTATGGATGACTCGGCTGAGATCAAAGGCACCGCGTTCAACACTGTCGTAGACGACCTCTATCCAAAACTCGAAGAGGGGAAAGTGTACTACATTTCGAAAGCGCGTGTCAACCTGGCGAAGAAGAAATTCTCGAATCTTACAAATGATTACGAGCTCAGTTTTGAGAAGCACACCGAGATTGAAGAGGTTTGCAGGCAGCTTGTTCGACCTCAATTCATTGACGTAAGCTTGCATAGTGCCACGAAGTCTCGAATGTCCCCATGGTCAAGTACAATTTTGTGCCGCTTTCTGGACTTGAAGAGTTGGCCAAGGATTCCACATGCGGTATGTTACTAGCCCATTCTGCGCCCCTTCTTCTAATGCTTCGCAGATGTAATCGGTATAGTCAAGGAAGTGGCACCGTTGTCTGAGATTATCTCCAAAGCCAGCAGTCGAAGTGTAAGATTAGTTTACCTTTGCTCGGAAAATAACCTCAATCTTGGCCTCGATTTAGATCCCCAAACGAGAACTCACTCTTGTCGATAAGTCAGGATTTTCTGTTCGGCTTACTCTTTGGGGTAAGCAGGCGGAGTCCTATAACGCGGATGATGCGCCTGTGATCGCTTTCAAGGGTGTCAAAGTTGGTGATTTTGGAGGTGCTAATGTTATTACCTTTATCGAGCCTTTCAGCTGACTTGTCCTCATTCTAGGACGTTCTCTGTCAATGTTCAGCTCGAGCACTATGACCGTCAACCCTGACATTGAGGAAGCGTTTGCTTTGCGGGGCTGGTACGATGCGTACGGAGCCGACCAAAGCTTTCATTCTCATTCAAGTGTGGTGTCCACAAACTCCGGCGGAGGTTTCAATCGATCGGAAATGCGGAATCTGAGTGATATCAAGGAATCTCAACTTGGCACTGAGAAGGTGGATTACTTCTCAGCGAGAGCCACCATCATGCACATCAAGTCCGACAACATTTCTTACCCTGCTTGTCCTACCCAAGATTGTAACAAGAAAGTCGTTCAGGAGGGTGACCAGTGGCGGTGTGAAAAGTGCGATAAAAGCTTTCCGCGTCCTGAATACCGGTAGGAACACAACATAACTGCGGGGTTCGGACGTGCTGACACCATCATGGATAGGTACATCATCTCCATGGCCGTGGCGGACTGGTCAGGGCAAGCCTGGCTTCAGGGCTTTAACGATGTTGGTGTTGCTATCTTCGGCATGACCGCAAACGATCTGATTGAAAAACGTGTAAGTGGTTAATATCTTCGAGGCTTGACCTTATTTATCGGGTACTCTGCAGGATCGCAATGAGGCCGAGTTTAACTCCGTCATGCAGAAGGCCACATGCCAGACATATAACTTTGCCTGTCGCGCGAAACAAGACACTTACAATGTATGTCATTACGATTGGCTCATAGCTTGAGCTGAGATCGCGATCCCCATCATAGGACCAGACTCGTGTTCGTTACGGAATTACAAAGATCAGCCCTCTAGACTACAAGGAGGAAATAGTGGCCCTCGTTGGTCTTTTACGATCTCCTTGGGCCCTGTAACTTGTCCAACTTGGAAGGACGTTTGACGTGGGTGCACATACGTTCAGATGCCAGTTTCGATAATCTCTTCTTGCTCAAACATGTTTAGTACTACAACCTCTTGCCGGAGATCATTGGTCAATTATGTATGCTGCTGATTAGATGTCTGCTTCCTCGTATTGATAACCTGTACTATTACATTTCCTGCTTTAATCCGAATCGTATCAATCAATTAGGACCAGATTAGGACATCATCTCAGGTGCAGCCAACAACGAACACGTGGGATGCAATGATTTTAAGCTCCTGAGCGAAAGACGATGCCTAACCTTCGTAGTCACGCTGTGAGTATGGCTGCCTGGCCCTGGCGTCGAGGCCGCACCTGCTGTAAATGTGGCCCTTTGTGGTTCCGCTCGGTTAGGGTGCCTGGGAAAGCGCGCACGGTGTTTCCCATTGTGGACGCGTCTCACATGATGCACTCGCTTCCTCACCGTTGATTTGCTGACACCAAGCAAGTCGCGCTGTTTCCTCCTCAGCTCGACCCCCACAGTGCTTGAACTCATTTTTTTTAATTGATTGCGACGCGTCTCGCTCTCCTTTGTACCCACATTGCGCCCCAATGTCCACCTACTCGCGCACCGGCCGACGGACCGAGTCGATTAACGGCTCAGCCACTGCGCACCCTTACCCGCGTACCCCATCTCGGACGAGCGCCGCTCGCACAACAAGCCCGACTTCCACGTTCTCGACAGCCACGTCGGGGAATCCATCGAAGTTCAATGTGGTTACACGCGTCGCAATTGAGGGGAAGTTCCAGCCTTCCAAAGAGACGGGCGCGGAAGTGAAGATGTTCCTCAGAGTACGTGTGCTATCTAGCTTCCGGAGCGGAGAGCCCAATAATGATGGCACACGTGTTCGTAGATTGCCTTGCCGTTGGAAAATGTAACTCCTGGCATGACTATTCCACTATTCCCAGGTACGCGTCCTCTGAGCGCGTCTGAACTTGGGCTTACCACAGTGAAAATAGAGGACAATGTAAGAATAACCTTAAGCCAGGTTCACCCACTAGATCAACGATCGGTTCCCTATGCCTTCTCGACAACTTATCATCCGTTGCTTCACAAAGCCGCCAGACTTCTCAATTTACCCGCACCCTCTTCCGTCCCGTACCAGTCCGTCTTTGGGTCCCTTCGAAGTGATGCACCTTCAATGTCGAGACCGCCAACTTCTTCGCTTAGCAATAGCGACGATGCCGCCACCTTAGACGTCAACTATACAGGCCACGTTCTTGTCTCTGGCTACCAGGTGTGCTATATATTGCCAAAGGAATTCCCACCTCTACAGGAACATGGAGGACATTCGTCCCGCACGCCGTACAAGAACAGACGGTCATCATTGGGAGAAAAACACGTTCTTCAGTTTATGGCTGCCATCGAGATGTATATTCCCTATACGAGTATGCCACCCCGGAATCCGTACCTCGTATGTAGATTCCACTGTATTCTGAACCCAAGTAACTTATTGTCTTATAGCTATCAATACCAACCCCGCGGTGTCTCCAAAACTCAATCAAGTTCCGAGTGATATCGAATAAACCTGTGTCAGCTTCAATGGCATCATTATCCTCGGTCGAAGAGGATGTCGGCTGGGACTTCAGTGCTGACCCCATCATCAGCCCACGAAAGAACTCGCGACTCAGCAGAACGGAGTCTCACTACACTGATTTCGCGGATGACGAGTCCAGTGATTCATCGGTCACCGAGAAACTCGTTTCTTGCTGCCAGGGTTCGTTTCAAAGTACAGAAAGAATCCGTATCCGTTGGGCGAAGCCACCCAAATCGATCCCGAATTTCGTGGGTGCTGATGATGGGTGGAATCGAGCCGGCGTGGACAAAGTCAAAGGAGAAATGAGATGTTCGGTGATGGGGAAGGGGATAGCTAGCGGCCGGCAGGATGGTCGAGAAGGAATCATTTTGAAAGTGGAATATACAGGCACCTGCACTGGACTATGGTTCCCAGGTGTTGCCACGCTCGTCGGCCTGGATGTTGGTCTTGAGGCCAAGGGGTCGGACGTTTCATGGGTCGATGGCCAGGATACACATTGGACGGTATCTGGTGGACATGGATTTACCGGCTCTAACGTTGATAGCAGGCTACCACCGTCAGACACTACTTCGCTGGCGACAAGCACTATCACCGAAGACAATATATCCACAAACCCTTCTCATACCAATTCCTATACCTCGGCAAACTCCCTGCTGCGCGCCCCCCTCCCCAATCAAAGTCTGGCGGAGTACTCGTTTGAAGGCTCAACCGCATTAACTCCTTCTGCGACTTTGTCCTCGATTGGCTCTATGACTCCCTCATCCGGGGCCGAAGCCTCAAGCGGCAATATAGCTAACAGGGTTAAACCGCCTGGTTCTCCGGTCACGATTCGTGTCAACATGAACGAGTTCATACCGCCAGTGAAGAATTCATTTGTATTCAAGATCTCGGGCATCTGCCTCATCACCCCCGGATACCCACACTTGACGTCCGCATCCTATCGTGAACACTCAACGACCTCATCAAATACTGAAAGTGACATGGAGCGCAACCAGAATCCTTTGATCGCTCTTCCCCGTTTCACCGTCCTCGCAGCGCATTCAGAAACAACATCAACGATCATTGACAATAAGCTTAACTCAGACCTACTGAAACTGGTCGTTTACAATCCCTCGGGAGATATTTCTACGGATGCCCAGGCCCTCAAAACAGTTCTACAGAAGGGCGGCTCAACTACATGCAATGATGACGGAGGTCGAATTGCCTTGCGCTCTGCCGTTAGACACGGTGTAACGCATGGCCACGTCAATTCGATAATGCGAGGAACACGTCGGCCAACAATACCCAACAGCAAGCTCAATGGATCTACTAGCCTGATCTCTTCTCGAGCTATCACTGCTTCAGGCGCTGGAAGGAGCGGCCCACTGCTGATACCTTACGCAACGGCGACTGTGACTCCTCTACTTCTTGAGCGTGGAGGCGATGCTCCATTGGATTCATACGCCGTCCGCATATCTCTTCCTGTACCACTGGATCCCGATTGCAGTTACCTGGAGTTCGGCCTTGCCCAAATAGGACTCGAATCAGGCCCTGGTGGCGAGCCGCCTAATATCGATATTGCCAGCGCTAGTGTTGACGGCATTCCCGTCCGTTGCGAAATCTCCGTGCCAAAACAAGACAAGGACGCCGGTCCGCAATTCGAACAGATGAGTGGCCAGGAATGGCTGAGCTGGGTGACTGTTCATACCCAAGGGCTTGGGGGCGGATCCTTAGTGGTGGACTATGTGGTCCATGACTTTCTGCACCGTCAAAGTGCCAAATCCAGATGGAAAGGCAAGAGTACAGATGACTTGTCAATGGAAGTGTTTCTCCCGGCGTTCGCCCTACCGGTGGGGCGCCTTGAGGTTCTATTTGACAGTGTACCAGGTATGTGATCATTCATCGTTGATTGGTTTCCCATATTCATTCTCGTACTCTAGGACTGGAGGTCGCGTCTCTTCGATCGAACCTAGTATACCAGCAGTCCTCAAAATCCGGAGGAAGGCTGTTACATTACTCCTTAGATGCATCATATCTCCCGCGACTTTCCGTTCGGATACGACCGAGTCGGTTGCGCGGTTCAGCGCCACCATTGTCATCTATCTTTGGATTCATGGTCATATTGGGCTTACTCGCTGGTTCACTTGCAACGTTGTCGTTCTTATTGGGTTTGGGCACGGAGGTTGAGCAACTGCAACGCTCCTTGGAGACTTATTCGCTACTGAGGGAGGCCCCAGAGTGGCGCAATCATCCAGAGGCAGTCACTGTCACGACGACTGCATACACCACCCACATAGCCAGCCCGCAGTGGTGTCACAACACGTCTCAGCAGAGCTATGACACGTTCGTCACTGCTGTTGCACCCGTGGTGTCCGTGATTAGCACCAATATTCCCGACGATAAACCTCAGGAGGCCGTGTCTGAGGTCCCAGACTCTGGCGACCGAGATTGGGAAGCTGACACTGATAGAGATGGAGCGCCAGCATTGCTGCTGCTCGCGTATCACAAGATGGTAAAATGGCCTTTATCCTTGGAGAAAATTGATATGAACGTGGCCTTCGACAAAGTCGCAGCCTCCATGGACGTGATATGGCAAGTCCTACGCAAGATATACCATTACCCATTGGATCCCCCATAGACCCTCATATTTCAACGCATTACTGTATTACCTTGTAATTTATTATCTACAACTTAGTTTCTTGTTGTATGAAATACATAGGGGTTGCGTGACTTCAGCAGCGGATGCCGAAGTGCGCATTTCCTTCGAGCCGCCATAATGCCAGTGGTCCCCACCGTCGAAGAAATCGAAGAATATCTCGAATCGTTGGAAGAGCTCCTGTTCTCTCTTTCCGTCCCAGAGGTTCCCAGCGTGCGCGAAGCCGTCAATCGGCTATGGCTTGACATATCACGATACGGCCCAAGCATTCCCTCGCTTCAGGAAGGGCTACCGACTCTGGGTGTTTTCCAGGTTCCTCCGCCTCCGCCTCCGCCTCCGCCTCCGCCGTTGCCCGAATCGTTATTCTCGCACCCTCTTGCATGGGCTGCGCAAAATCCTTGGAAAGCATCGGGATTAGCTGTGGGAATCGTCGGTATTGGCTTGTTTGTAGGCTACAGCAGTTCTTTCCGAAGAGCTAGTTTGTCTCGAAAGAAGTTGAAAGCTTCGTCGAATGAGCGGCGCCAGGTCGTTGGTGAGTGCCCGTGTTGTACGCAGCGAGCAAGAATCGATATTTACAACCGTTGCATTAGTGGTCCTTGGAGGTGACCTACCCCTTGGGTTGCCGCTGATCAAGGAATTGGAGAATAAAGGGTACATCGTGATTACCAGTGTCACTACGCCGCACGCTGTCACTGAAATCGAATCGCAATGTAATGGATATGTACGGGCACTAATTCTCGATCCATACGAAGTGCGTTCGCCAAAGCTGTAGCCATTCGAACATCACTGACGCTCCCGTGCCCAGCCTGCCACCATTCCTGTATTTCTCCGTTCCCTGACATCTACTCTTGCGCGCCGATTCCCCCTAACAGCGTCAGGCGACCTCTACGCATCGGCGAGGTCGCATCCTTACATATACTCCGTCATCTCGCTCCTTACCCTTATGGAGCCGGTCTTCTCTGCTCCGCTGGAACAGATAGCGCTACACATGGACTACGTACCGTACCTCACTGCTACACACATTACACCGCTGCAAGTTTTCCAGTGCCTCTTGCCCTTGTTGCGCACTGGTGCCGCCGCCGCTCAAGACAAGGGGAAGAAGACGATGATCGTTTGCCTCCCTGTTACAGCTGCACGCGTTGGCCTACCCTTTGCTTCGATGCAAGCCATGGCTTCAGCAGCCACGCTACGGGGGATCGAAGTCCTTCGTCGCGAAATCGATGTGGCAGCGCTCACAGACAAGACTGAGTCCATGAAGAATATCAAGGTGGTAGCTGTCGATGTCGGCTCGTTCGATCTCGAAACGTCCGTAGGACCCCTCCCACCCCACGATGTCTACAAAGCCATGGAAGGATGGAGCGCGTCCGAGAAGATGGTTTATGGGCCTGCATTTGCATCGATGCTGCACCAAATACCTCGCCAACCTCGCCGTAGTAATTGGCTGCCAGACTTCTGGAGTCGAGACCACCCCCCATTGACAAGAAGCGGCTCTGGCGTGCATACCTTCGTCGCGGCATTAGCCAGTATCGTGAGTGATGGCCGCATAGGCTTGTATCTGTTTGGCTTGGGGCCTGTCCTTCGGAGACTGCACAGCCGTATGGTTGGCAAACGGATTGTCGTTGGAGCTGGTGGTAAGCATCCGTCCACAACTCAAACCCAGTAGTAATTACTAAATAAGCTTGGTAGCCATGACGTACAAATTGGCTTCCTACCTCCCGACAACCCTCCTAGACACGCTTTTGATCATCCCGCATTTCTTGATCTCTGTTCGGAACTCTCTGTTGCCTACGGAGCCCTTCATTCAGCCCCCGGGGACACCCGCCAATCCGCCGGCTGGTCGTTTGCTTTCGGACAGTGAGCACGAAAACATTTCCGGTGGCAGTTCCGATGCCGACGCAGAGTGCTCGCCAGAAAGTACATCTGAGAGCTGGGTGAGCTTGAAGGACGAAACGGCTGACCAAAAATGAGCAGGCGTTGACGTTGACCCCCAATTTACATCGCAATCCCACCACTCTTTTCCCTGTGCTGCATGCATATCGGATATTTATCATTGTTACATTGTGAATTATCTACTCATCGTGTTTGTACTAGTTACAAAGGATTTTAAGCTCTGCTCAATACATATCGTTAATTAAGACTTATAAAGGCTGTCCATTTGATACATCTTCGACGCCGTTGGTGAGAGAGCGGCCTGCTCTCCGTAGATGCTGTTCATCTGGTACACTGGCGATTTCCATTCATCTAACTTCGATTTGGTGGGCGCAGCGGCAGGAGAGGGCTTGGCCTCAGCGGCTGGAACATTGGCTTTGCTCGCCAAGCTCGCTGCTTTTCCATCGGGGATGCGAATGAAAGATAGCTTTCCGTCTTCGCCGTGTCCGTCGAAGGAGAAATATCCCTTCCTCTCGAACTGCATGATATCCCCCTTCTTTAGGTCCTTGACACCCGCGTCCGCCACCGCCTCCTCACGGAATTCAGTCACCGGGGTAGCGAAATCCTCTACGGAATCGTTTTCTTCGAGCTTCTTCTTGGTGATGAGGTAGTCGTAGTCAAGAAGGACAACGTCGACGAGGGGGTGTTCGTCAGTAGGCTGAGCAAGCCATGTGATCTTCTTCTTGGTTTTGCGGAAGTCGCCCTCCAGGTTCAGATCCATTTCGATGGAAGTAATTACATCAGACGTGTCGGTGGTTTTCGAACGCACAATAGCGTTGCCCCAGTCCATGAGCGTAATCTACACGGATATCAGTTACAATACATGGTGTATCGCGGCAAAATGAACATACCTCTTCTTGATCTTCAAAGGAGGCGGCATCGGCTTGTTCCACAAGTATAGTCGACGTGTAAACGGTTTGCTTCTCTCCTATCTCCGCGTTCTTCTTGTGTTTGGGTACCATCTTGACTTCGGGCGTAGCGGGCCCGCCTTTAATGGTGACTGGAACCCTACAAGGGGTGGTCAGTATCTGCAAAGAGACATTTTAGGCGTTGTACTTCTGGTCCTTGAGGATGGCCCAGTGGCGAGGGGCAAATGTGTCGATGATCTTCTTATTCAAAGCCCAGAGGGAATCCCATTCCAAAGAGACGACGGCTTGGGAGGGGCCTTGTAGCAACATGTACTGTGTAAGGGCCTCGACGGTAAGACCGCGTCTACGAATACCTATAGCAGGTGGTTAGTCCATGTTGGCGATCTAGAACATGCCGAGTATACCTCGGACAGTGGGGAAGCGTGGATCATCCCAGCCTCGTACAAGTTTGTTATCCACGAACCAGTGCAGCTTGCGCTTGGAGAGTAGGGTGTACACAAAGTTGAGACGGCTAGAGGGTTCAGTCAATGCATGCCGTTCCTTCAGCATCAAGGTGTATACCTAAAATCCCAAATGTTGACCGGTCTCAAGCTAAGTGCCTCGATCATCCACTGATACTGGGCATTTCGGTCTCGGTATTCATTAGTCCTTAAAGCGTGTGTGACACCTTCAACTGAGTCGACAATGGGGCACGCGAAGTCATAAGTGGGGTAAACTTTCCATTTATCACTGGAAAGATGTCAGCGAGTCCACCGGAGTAACCTGAGACGAAAATAGTTACCCCGTTCTGTGGTGAGGAATAAGATTGCATCTGTAAATAACTGGATCGCGCATGGCCTTATTTGGGTTATCAACGCTAATTTTGGCCCGAATACACCATCGAAGGCCCTCCGGCGTTCCTTTGGTCATCTCTTCAAAATGTTTGAGATTCTCCTCGACCGAGTCGTCACGGTGTTTAGACGCAACGCCGTTCATGCGCTCATCACGCATCTTAAAAGGCAATTTCGGTTAGCTGACACCTCCATGTCTCTCGCGGTGACTCGACCAACCTGCGCTTGCTCGGTGTCGTCGGCGTACCCTTTCCCAATCTTGATTATTTGTAAGCCAAGTTCGTATAGCTTCTCAAAGTAATCGGAGGTATGAGATACGCCGTCGCCGTGAACGTCCAGCAGCATGAGATCTTCTAGAATGGTTTCTTCAAATTCCGTCTAACCCTGAACTTAGGCAGGATCCCAGCGATAGACTCGGAACTAGCTCACCCGTTCTTTGGAGGGGTTTGTGTCGTCGAATCGGATAAGCATCTTGCCTTTGTACATTTTGGCAAAATACTGATTGAGGATGGCGGCCTTTGCATGTCCGATATGAAGGTAACCACTTGGTTCAGGTGGGAAACGAGTGACTACTTCTCCTTCCTTTGCACCATGAAGCCCTAGAGCAAATCCAGCTGCTGTCTTGTTCGATCTCGCTTTGCTAGCCTTCGCGCTTGTGAAGGCGGCGAGTGCAGTCTGTATCGACTCCAAGGACTCGAGATGGGAGAACCATCGCGAAATGTGGGGGTGGCCGTTGTTCTTGAGCAGACCAAATGCTTTGATGTTCCCTGTCTCCTGGCATTAGGACGCGCGATCTGGATTCGCCAATGCATTACCTTTCAGAGCCCCCCAGACAATCCAATCAGCAGCTGTGATCGTGTGGCCAACGAGGAAAGAACGAAATGTGAGGTGATCGTCGAGCGAGTCAAGAGCAGCCACGATCTCGTTGAAGGTGGTCAACGTAGACAAGGTCTTCGCCAGTGCAAAGAACGCTGGAGTCTGCCAATTGGGTCAATGTACATATATGCGTGCTAGTATTTCAGGAATCGCACCTTCACGCTGTCCTCTGCGAGACCGCCAGCCTTCGCCAGACTCTGGACGATCTCTGCATCGTCCGTTACGCGAGTGCCGTCAATCTCGAGAGATACATCTGTAGAATCCTCGTCAAAGTTGAGCTCGGCCTTGCCAGTGTACGCTGCGATGGCGATGGCAGCAAATGGGAAGGGGGCCCTCTTTGACGATAATGTCAATACGTTTGACATCGGGGTAGATGATGAGGCCTGAGGAGACAGATGATTGTGATTGTGATTAGATGCTGATTGTCGGACGAAATTTATATCGGACGAAAAACTGAGTCATTTGGCCGTCTCCTTTACGGACTTTTTCGTCATGTTGCCCAATAAAAAGGATCGGCTACTGATCGCTTTCTGTTATATCTTTCAAAAATGCCCATGATGTGAGTCGCCTCGTTCCAAACTCTCTCTTACTGCTGACCACGGTGTACGGTGCTCAAAGCTCGGAGCCCTCCCAAAAGTACCGACCGTACACCCCCCTGGACATCAAGGACCGCCAATGGCCCACAAAAACATTCCAAAAGGCTCCCATCTGGCTGTCGACAGATCTCCGCGATGGTAATCAAGCTCTTGCCAACCCGATGACCATCGAGCAGAAGACCACGTTCTTCAGGCAGCTGATCAAGTCTGGGGTCAAGGAGATTGAGGTGGCATACCCGGCAGCCAGTGACACGGACTTCAATTTCGTTCGTGGGCTCATTGAGAACAAAGAGGTTCCCGATGATGTGTGGGTACAGGTGTGTGCTTCACGAATTGCATAGGTGCTCGGCCTCTCAAGTAGCTTGGAACAGGTCCTTACCCCCGCACGGCCTGATCTCATCAAGCGGACAATTGACTCCGTGGCTGGTACGAAGAAGGCTATCCTACATATGTACAATGCGACAAGCCCAACTTTCCGCAACGTCGTATTCAGTAACTCGAAAGAGAAGACCTTGGAATTAGCCGTCACGCATACAAAACTCGTCCGTCAGTTGACTGAGGAATGTACGGCCAAGTACGGCACTCAGTTCCGTTACGAATACAGCCCGGAAACCTTCACTCAGACGGAGCCCGACTTCGCCGTGGAAGTATGTGAAGCAGTGAAGGCGGCTTGGGGAAAGGCTGGCACCGGCGACGATCGTGTCATCTTCAATCTACCTTCAACGGTCGAAATTGCTCCACCAAATCATTACGCTGACCAGGTAACTGGTGTCTCCAGTCGCCAATAACACCCACCTAACGTCGGACTCTGTAGATTGAATATTTCATTACCCATATAACCGAGAGGGAGAAAATAATTGTGTCCCTACACCCGCATAACGACAGAGGTGGGCGAATTCTGTGTCTTGCCAGGAATCAAGCTGATCATCTACCTAAGGTACTGGCATTGCCTCGGCCGAGCTAGGCATTCTAGCAGGTGGCGATCGTATTGAAGGATGCTTGTTTGGTAATGGGGAGCGGACTGGCAACGTCGACCTCGTTACTCTGGCACTGAACCTTTACTCGCAAGGTATTCGGCCTGAGCTGGACTTCAGTGACATACAATCTGTCATCGACGTCGTCACACAATGCAACGACCTCCCCGTTCACCCCCGACATCCTTACGCCGGCGAACTGGTTTTCACGGCTTTCTCTGGGTCACACCAGGATGCCATAAAAAAAGGCTTCGAGGCCCAGCGAAAGCGCCACGCAGAAGCTGCTGCTCAAGGCCAGCCCCAATACTGGGATATACCCTACCTCCCCATCGACCCTGCTGACCTAGGCGAATCATACGAGGCCGTCATCCGTGTCAACTCGCAGTCAGGCAAGGGAGGAATCGCATACATCATCAAACAAAATTTGCTTCTCGACCTACCTCGCAAGCTCCAGGTCGCTTTCTACCAAGTTGTCCAGGCTGTCGCGGACCGGGAAGCCCGAGAAATGACAGTCGAAGACATCACCACAGCGTTCAGAAGTACCTACCATTATGGAGGTGGCAAATACTCTGGACGACTGTCTCTTCGTCACTTCAAGGTTTCAGTAGAGCCGTTGGAAGGTGAAAATGAATCAGGGGATGAAGCCGCTGACTCGAGGCGTAGATTCGATGGAACATTGTCTGTTGATGGGCAATTGCGGGTTCTACGCGGTGATGGAAATGGCCCTCTATCTGCTTTATCCGACGCTCTTCGTACCCACCTCAGCATCGACTTCGCAATCCGTGAATATACCGAACATTCGATATCGGAAGGACAGGAGGCCAAGGCGGCGTCTTATGTCGAAATCGTACCGTCAAACGATCGCAAGTCAACCCAGTCTTGGTGGGGTGTCGCCGTGGACTCAGATATCGCTGCCTCTGGTCTGCGTGCACTATTGAGTGCAGTGAACACCGCCATTGGGGACCGCAAGCTTCCTGAACTAAAATTGACCGTTGGCTACAATCGTCGTTCCGACCAAGCTGACATTGCACATGTCCTCATCAACTCCCTGGGTCTCGAACTGCCTCGCAAACTGCAGAGCGCTTTCTTCGAGGTTGTCCAACGGGCAGCGCGCGACTCTGGTGGCGAAGTTTCGATAGATGCCTTGGTCGAACTTTTCAAGAAGACCTACAAGTTCGACACGAAGGAGAAACCGAGATTCTTCATGAAATCGTTCCAGTTCCAGCACGTCGGGAAGGGCAGCGGCAGGGAACTATCTGGAGAACTCATTGTTGGTGGACAATCGAGGACGGTCCGTGGATTGGGCAACGGTCCCCTGTCGTCGACTTTGGCAGCCATACATCCCCATATCCAGGGTATCCTACAAATCCGAGACTACTCCGAACATTCCATTGGGGAAGGTACCGAGGTTACTGCAGTGTCGTATGTCGAGCTGGTGTACGAGCAGGAGACTGGGGAGAAGAAGACTGCCTGGGGTGTCGCTGCCGACACGGACATCACAGAATCCGGTATCAAAGCTGTCCTGAACGCGGCCAGCAATCTCGACGTATCGGTGGTCGATGCAGTAACAGTCAATGGAAAGTAAAAGGACATGTAAAATAACTGTAACTGTACCCGATCCGTACTGATAGTAATACAGCAAGGAATTCGCCATGCTATCATGGCAACAGGAGGACTCTGTTTGTATGCCAGGGAGTTGACTAACAACACGTTCCAAACTGGGAGAGCCGTGAGTTAACTCCATACCTCGGGCAGTGGGCTGCTCTGGCGGCCATCCAGCTCTTCCTCGTACCACCACGACGATGTCAACCACGTCAAACCGGTCAACCAGACGTCTGGCAGGCGTCCGGCAGACCTCATCATCTCAGTCACATTTTGGATCTGCCTCGCTCTCGGCATCCAGTTCTCGTGCGTTCCTTAATATGATGAACCCTATGGCCCGACAGTACCAGGGGTATACGAGGGCCAACGAATCAGTAGTTGAGGAAGAAGAGACTGGCGGCAGCGAAGGAGAGGACTTGGAGATGAACGGAAACCAAACTCCTGACGCAGCCTCCGCGTCTCGGTCAAAGGGAAAGCAAAGGGTCTCGTGGGATGCTGGGGCCTCGCAGATGAACGTGCTACATCCGAATATTCACAAGGAAGATAAGATGAATGAACACAGCGGCGAATCTTCCGATGATGAAGTCCCCCAGAGTTTCATGATCGAGACCTCGAGCAAGGCTCCAGCCAAATCAAGAATGAAGGACTCCGCCGCCACGATTGGGAGAAGTCGGCCACTACACTCGGGGCCTAGCAGACATACAGGACCGATATTACCTGTGACGTCGGCGACATCGGGGACTTCAATACCTCCTAGGCCGTCTGAGATTGACCCCCCACCAAGCACTTACGCGCAGCAAAGGTCGTATAGCACACGAGGCGCGCAGCCGAACCCAATGCGCGGCTTAGATGCATACGAACGCGCACTGTGGAACTGGGTTAACGTCTATAGCTTGGACGCATTCTTGCAAGAAGTCTATTACTACTATGAGGGGAAGGGGATATACAGTATTGCACTGTCTCGGGGGCTGAACCTGCTGTTAGTAGATATTCTCCGTCTTATTCTTGTAACTTACATGTCGTTTGACAGAACAGTGGGCTTTGTCATTGGCTTTTCGACCTTCTTGCTCGGATGCATCGATTATTCTATAATACGCCATGGAAATCCGACGAGATTATCTGAGGCCGTAATAGACCATTGTGTGTCCCGGTAGGTTCCCGACTGTCTTCCATTGACTGGTTGTTGACTCCGTGTCTAGCTTCTCCGGGTTCACCTTGCTCTTCTTCATTTTATTCGCTGCTTTCTACCTATGGCAAATCTTGCAATTTGTGCTAGACGTCGTACGGTTAAGCGATATGTACCACTTTTACACGTATTTGTTGAAGATTCCAGACGTAAGTCATCTGTCCTTCTCGCCAGAGCGCTACTAACGCAAACTAGGCCGACATCCAAACGATATCTTGGTCGGAAATTGTTCGTCGTATTGGAGTGATCCGTGAAGAGAACCCCATGTTAGCAATATCCTCTAAAGCCCGGCGTAGCACGAATAACACATCCACCGCGAAGCTTGACGCGCACGATATCGCTAACCGCATAATGCGACAAGAGAATTACTTAATTGCACTATTCAACAAGGAGCTGCTGGACCTCAGAGTACCCTTGCCGGACATCATGAAGCGCTTTGGGATGGGTGAAGAAGGAAAAGGCCGTGTCCTCACCAAGGCTTTGGAATGGAACCTGCGTTTCTGCCTGATGGAGTACTTGTTCGACCGTAGAGGAAGGGTGAGGAAGATGTTTCTCAAATCGGCAAATCGTGCCACATTGGTTGAAGGGTGTGTCTAACTCCGTGAGTGCGCGTGGCAATCAAAGCTGACCTGCGTATAGTCTGAGACGCCGATTCATCTTCATGGGTATCCTGAACGCTATCTTTGCACCGTTCATCGTGCCCTATCTTCTCATGTACTCGTTCTTCCGGTACTTCGAGGTGCGCAGTGTTCCGTCGTCTCTTGAACAATCCTGTTTGACATTCGGAGTAGGAATACCACAAGAATCCCTCGTCTATTGGCGGCCGCAGATATACGTCGTTCGCTCAATGGAAGTTTCGAGAGTTCAACGAATTACCCCATTTCTTCATTCGACGCCTTGACGAAAGCTATCCCATCGCCAGCATGTACATAGGACAGTTTCCGAACGAGAAGCTGACGATCATTATGCGGTACGCGTGACGCTTTTGCTTCCACTGTGGCTAGTATTCTCATGCAGTACATATAAAGCTTCGTCGCCTTCGTCGCCGGTTCATTCGCAGCCGTTTTGCTTCTTGCAACGGTGATTGACCCGGACCTGTTCGTTCACTTCGAAATAACGCCCCATCGGACCGTGTTGTTCTATCTTGGTATTTTTGGGTCGGTTTTGGCCGTAGCGAGAGGCATGATTCCGGAGGAGAACCGAGTGTTCGATCCAGAGTTGTTGATGACGGAAGTGATTGAGTACACTCACTACATGCCGGATGACTGGAAGGGGGAGTTGCATAGCAAGAAGGTTTGTTGTTTGTGGTTCATATGCAGAAATGCTTACTGAGGAATAACAGGTACATCAAGAATTCGGCGAGTTATTCGCGATGAAGATCTTGATATTCGCCCAGGAGATCCTCTCTGTTATCCTGACACCATTTGTGTTGTGGCTTTCACTCCCAGCCTGCGCCCCCTCCATCATAGACTTCTTCCGTGAATTTACAGTTCATGTGGATGGAAGAGGGTTTCGTATGTAGCTTCGCCGAGTTTGACTTCGAACGACACGGCAATGTCAAAGTACGTGCCATGTTTATTGTGCTCCTTTACTATCACTGACATGGAAATCCAGTTCGGCGCCCCCACGAAGAAACGAGACAAACGATGGATATCCACGAGGGCAAGATGGAGAAGAGTTTCCTCAACTTCAAGGCAACTCATCCAGAGTGGAACCCCACAGATCCTTCTGGTTCTCTTTACCTCAGTCGTATGGCTGAGTACAGTATGAATCGCCCGCACAACACCCAACTTCGTCGACGCGCCGTCGGCCTCGAAACCAGTACGCTTGTTACGCCTACGCCAGAGCGTCAAGGAGAAGCCTCTTCGCTCGCCGATCGGGCGCAGAAGTACGATCGCGCTCTGGCTGCAGAGCCAAATGGCAGCATCGCGCCGTAGACCAGGCGGGAGCATTCTTATGGACCCTGCTGCTTCGTCATTTGTGGGCGGGATGGACATGGCTCAAACTGCGGTCCTCGGCGATTCGCAAGGTAGCGTTCATTTACCGGAAGTTCGAGGAAATGTTCCTTCGAGTACGGATGCTATGGAAGAAGAGGACCTGGATGCCGTGTCGGGTAGTGGCCTGGGTGGCTCGTATGTTGATGGCGCGAGGAGGGCGCGGAGAGATGATGCAGAGGAGGAAGACGAAGACGACCTTGACGGCGGAGTCTTAGGACTTTTGGCCGAGATCTACGGACGCAGGGAGGGACCTGCGAGGGCCATCTAGATATTTCAGCATATATTTCGCTTCTTATGCACATCTTTCACCGTTAACATACACATATCTCTTGCATTCGGACTGATAATAACCTTGTAGATTCTGACAATATCTATAATACTCCAATGATGAGAGTTTGATGAAGTTCAGATGAAAGGTTTTTTATTAGGACGAGACTAGTCTATGAAGGACTCTGGTCCTAGCCCTACGAAACAACTGCAAAGTTCCACAGACGACGCAATAAAGCATGGCTTCACGCTTAGTTGCCCATCTCCTTCGCGAGTTGCTCAGCCTTAGCCTTCACGTCCTCGATTGTGCCAGCCTATCGAAGCAATCGATAAATGGGGATGGAAGGAAAACGTCAAGAACATACCATGTAGAAAGCGGATTCAGGGAGGGAGTCGTGGGTGCCGGAGAGGATTTCACGGAAAGAGCGCACGGTATCCTTCAATGGCACAAGCTTGCCCTCGTAACCAGTGAAGACCTGGGCGACCTGGAAAGGTTGCGACATGAAACGTTGGATCTTACGGGCACGCTCGACCTGAATATATCTATGAGCTTCGTGGCATTCATCGCGGAGAGGATGTCTCACAGTGAGCTTGTCTTCTTCTGACAACTCGTCCATACCCAAGATAGCAATGATATCTTGGAGGGACTTGTAATCTTGAAGAATCTTCTGCACAGCGGTGGCAACTTCGTAGTGCTCAATTCCGACCTATTTGTTTACTTGATTAGATGCAAATATGTTCGGTTTATGGCATTATACTCACAATACGAGGGTCAAGCATACGCGACTTCGAGTCCAAAGGATCTACGGCGGGGTAAATGCCGAGTTCAGCAATACCACGAGACAACACAGTGGTGGCGTCCAAGTGGGGCGAAAGTGGTGGCAGGAGCGGGATCAGTCAAATCATCGGCGGGGACGTAGACGGCCTGGACGGAAGTAATTGAACCCTTCTTGGTGGTGGTGATACGCTCTTGCCTGCGAAGTTAAATAAGATGCCTGGATGCAAAGAAACTGAAGGTCACGTACATGCCACCCATATCAGTGGAAAGAGTTGGTTGGTAACCGACGGCGGAGGGGATACGACCGAGAAGAGCAGACACTTCCGAACCAGCCTGGGTGAAGCGGAAAATGTTGTCAATGAAGAGCAACACATCCTGGCCTTCCTCGTCACGGAAGTATTCGGCAATGGTAAGACCAGTAAGGGCAACACGGGGCACGGGCACCAGGAGGCTCGTTCATCTGACCGAAGACGAGAGCGACCTTGGAGTCACCCTCAAGGTTGATGACACCAGTTTTCAATCATTTCGTGGTACAAATCGTTACCCTCACGAGTACGTTCTCCGACACCTGCAAATCAATCTAGGTACATGGCGTACGTTCGAAACGGGTGCGGACATACCACAGAAGATGGAGAAACCACCGTGAGCCTTGGCGACGTTGTTGATGAGCTCTTGAATCAACACGGTCTTTCCGACACCAGCACCTCCGAAGAGACCAATCTTTCCACCACGAGCGTAGGGAGCAAGAAGGTCGACAACCTTGATACCGGTTTCGAGAACCTCGGCAGTCGTTGACTGATCAACGAATGGGGGAGGGTCGGCGTGAATGGGGCAGAGCTTGTCACCCTTGATGGGTCCCCGCTCGTCAATAGCCTCACCAATGACGTTCATGATACGTCCGAGTGTGCCTTTTCCAACAGGCACCATGATGGGGTTGCCGGTATCGACAACCTTCTGCCCACGAACGAGACCTTCCGTACCATCCATAGCAATGGTTCGGACCGAGTTCTCACCCAAATGGGAGGCAACCTCGAGAACGAGGCGGCCACCAGCAAAGTCTTGGACCTCCAGGGCATTGAGGATGGGTGGTAGGTTTCTCAGTATCAAACTGAACGTCAACGACGGCACCAATGACCTGTTTTACAGAACCGACAGCAGTCTTTGCCTCGGTAGCATATGTGCGCGCTGCACACGGCCAATATCAGCGCCAACGTCGCCTACATGGACAGCAAAAGCACTGACCAGGTTGTGACGCGGAAGCACGAGCAGGTCGGGAAGCAGACGACTGTTTGCGGCCGGCGGGGAGGGAGACTCTGCTGGCGACGGCAGCAGTGGAGAAGAACGCGTTAGTTTTTGCGCTGTTTACTGCTCTCCTCGAGATACGAGCGACACCGCGAGAGGTGAGCATGGTGGGCGACGACGACGACGACGACGGTGAAATGAAAGTTGAGAGTTTTGCAGAGAATTTGAAGGCGAATCCGTTCAACCTCCGATTTTCAAGTACCACGGTTTGTCCCGAGTCACGTGCATCTCCTATCTCCCTCCGCCATGGGGTGCGTCGCTTCCACCAAGTCCCTTGCAGCTCATCCGATCATTTTTTCCCCTAACACAGGTGTCACCCTTTGGCTTGTCCCGCCGCAACGAGATGCGGAGCGCCTGCGGCGAATTATGCGTATACGTCCGAGCTCAAAGCCGCTCACTAACGACGCGTCGTACCCTGATTTCGATCCCCACATAACGCTGCTGGCCCTTCCAGCAGACTCAGAGATCACCTTGGATGCTCTGCGGAACGCCGTTCCCAGTGACCAAAAAATCCCTCTCCATCGGATTCAAGGCCGTTGAGACCAGCGACCATTTTTTCAGATCGGCCCTTTATCACGATCATACCGACGGCCGAGCTGTTTGCTTTGCATGAACACGTTCATGCATCGTTGAAGCTCGATCCGCGTACCCCGATGTTTCCTCACGTCTCTTTATGTTATATTACGGACGAGGACGCCCAACGTAGTGAACGGGATAAATACTTACGTGAACTCGAGACTCAGGGAAGAATCAAGCGCGAGGTCGGATCGCCACGAGTTTAGCTTGGACTGTGGCGAGGAAGGTGATCAGGACTGGATGGACGGGTTCAGTGCCTGCGAGGTCTGGGTCGCAGAATGTAATGGTCCCGTGGCAAGTTGGAAGATATTAGACAAGATTCGGCTAACGTAGAGACAAACTGTTCGCAGCACACAGATGATCAATAATGTGGGCTTACTTCAACGTTCCCACTTTCAGGACAAATCCTCGTAGTACTCAAGACTCGTGCCGCTGAAATAAGTACATCCTATTTACTCTTTCGCAGCAATAATCGCTGATTAATGGGGCCCAGTCAGAGTAAACGACGACGTACGTGTTTCAAAGCATTGATCTCGCGGCGCATGCACACACACCTGGCTTGCTATGTGATGCAACCTCCTCCCGTCCGCCACTCCACAGGCGGCGGCGCGCCGAGGCGCCGCATCAGTCAAATATGTTGCGCTCTCCAGTTATTTCAATACAATCGGCTGGCAAGTAACATATTCAAGTTTAAAAAACCGCTCTATTTCGTGAGAAATCGCAGTCGTTCTGTCCACTCCTGGAGGGAAGCTCTTACTCAGGTGGATAACTACCATTTCTTTGCTGCAGGCCCTTCCCAAACGCTCATGTACGTATTGCGTATTCGCAGGTCTCAGACTGCCAGATTGCCATCCAAAAACTGGGCGCCGACAACCGGTGCTTAAATACCAATGGGTTCGGGTCAGAGTGTACTACCGTGACTACTCATGGAACCTGCCAAATGAGGCTGATACTGTGATGAATACCCTCTTCGTTCTCTGACGTGCGGCTTCCTACAGATCGATGCCTGTCCCATCGGCAACACCTTTGGACTCCGGAAGGGTGTAAACTGCGGGGGCCACCCTTCAAACTATCCTCAATCAATGTAACTTCAATGGAAGAGTTAGAGGCACACTGTTCCCTATGTTATGCAACCAGGTCCAGGGCTTCGACGTAAGCTACAAAGTCTAGTTCTCCCATGTTAATTAGAAATACTACGCTCATTATCGGCCTTTTATAATGGGCGTTGAAGTCATCACCGTCATCCTTTCCGATTGAACTCCTGTGAATGTTAATGGACTCAGGGGATTTCATTCAGGGAGATGAAGTACGGTCACATGAATGACACGTGGGCGCGTCTTATTTGGATCTGATGTGTGACAGTGTGACGGATCCAGGGCTGTTGCACTGAGTCAACTGCCCACAGCAGTTTTTGTTTCTTGCATCCTACCACCACACACTGCAACCTCAGAAGCACACACCCCCTTCGCGCTCATGCGTATGGCGAAGCGCAAGCGTATTACAAATGGCGATGAATCCGCCCCAGAAACCGAGGGCGCGGGTCCCAGCACTGTGAATGCTGAAGCCCCTATCCAGTCATTGCCCAAGAAACGACGTACAGTCGCACAGGGAAAGAAGCCCGCAAGCAAACCCAAAGGAAAGGCGAAGGGGAAATTGAGCAAGATGCTGGAAATGCCTTACGATGTTCTGTGCGAGGTATGTCACCCCCCAAATTGCTGCGATGCTCTATTGTCCTAGCTATCACATAATTCATAAATTACGAACCCGTAGATCACATCACAACTCAGGCCCGAGGATCTGCTGGCGTTGTCGCGAACTTCCAGGGGTTTCCGAGAGATCCTGTTGCTCAAGTCGAATAGGTTCTTATGGACGACTACGTTTTCGAGACGACCCTCTGTTTCCTCATCTCCCCTCCGACCTGAACGAGCCGCAATTCGCATGCCTAGTGTTCTCGAATCATTGCTATGTATGTTAGCAACACCACTCGATTGTGATAAAGCGCTCAACCCCAACGTTCCTAGTACTGCTTGAAGGTGACTCCGGATAACCAGGTTATGTGGGCGTTCCGCACACGCTGTTGCGGTTCGTGCCTCCGTACGCAGTAAGAAATAGATTCCAATCTACTCGTTCTACGTCTTGACGATGCAACTCGAATAGATTTGGCCCGTTCAACGATGTGCTTCGTGGGGTACGCAGCACAATCACCTCAGACATACTCTTGTCTTCGTCCGTCCTCGGACGTTAGTATCCATCTTCATCTCTCGCCAATTGGCATTCATTGTTGCATTCGTAGCTAAAAAGAAGCTCGTCTCCGTTTACAAACATAGCGAAGCGAGAGATATTGATATCCTCCTCAAAAGCTTCAAGCCAGATTCACCGACATTGGCTGAATTCCTCCAAAATCGCAGGAAACAAGTTAGTCAATTGCTCGCTGTGAGTGTTTTACACGATACATTTTTTTAAATGATCTCAGTGGCAATAATTTTTGGCCTAGGGAAACTACTATATAACGGCTGCTCTTGAGAGAAAAATTCAACTAGCCAAAATGGACAAGGAGAAGGAGAGAGCGAAATGCAAAGAACAGTGAGGATTGCTACCAATCTTCTTGTCGCCCTTCGTCTAACTCTTAATATGCAGGATATACAAAAGGCTCAAGAGACTTGGGCTACGCTGAGGAGTTGGCTTATATCCGCGAGTCAGACTGTTCGTTTCTGGATAATTATCCTTCCATCAGCTCCCGGACTGAGCTCACTGACCGTGGTAAGCCCTCCCCTCAACAACACTTCAGCCCGTATTAACTGATTCGCAATCTAGTCTGGAACAATATACAACGCACTCTGGTCGACTTGCTCGAAGATACTCGAGCTAAGAGGCGGCGCAAGCAGCGCAAGACTTTATTGAAGGCCCGTCAGAGGTTACTTGGTGAACTTATCAAGGATCATCCGTCGAATACACCAGCGGGCATCAAACCTGGCCCTGCAGATATTTGTGCGATGCCACAAATCAGGCAGATTCTCGTTGATACTCCCAGTGGATGTGGTGGTCACCGCTGAACATTTCCAGGAAACGATACAAGGGATCGAGCAGCTTTTCGCCCAGTGGATAACAAATAAAAGCCGGGAGCTCTTGAAACTCCTACCCAACCAACCTGGGGCAGAAGATGAAGTTCAAGATGATGCCGACTTCTCTCGTCTGGAACTTGCCACCACGTATTTCACTTGCACCCGTTGCGTGGACCCCCTTTCGTATCCCAGGATCTTGCTGCACAATTGCTTGACAGAGCTTCCTCATGGTTTTCGCAATCGCGAGGATGACGATGCTATCATGTTCCTCAATGTTGGCAGTGTCCCTTGGAATTATAACCAGTTGCCCTTCGAGTATCGTCAAGATGCTGAATCCGCCGCGAAGAAAGTTGTAACGGCCTTTGGCTTCGACTTCAGGACAACAACGCATGCGGATATGAGGCCCGGCAACCGCTGGATGGAATGCAGGGCGTGCAGAAATCCCAAAGAGGGACGAATGGTGTTCCGTTGGGAGAAGGCGGTAAGAGCTCTATCACTCCATCAAACTGGCGGTTGTTTAACTCGGTGTAGATATTGCACGAAATATTCCATGATGTTCAAGGCCGAAAATCTCACTGGATCCCGTTGAGCGACGAAGATATCGAAGCTGCCAAGCGACAGGAATTAAAAGGCTTCCCAAAACACCGTGATGAATCTACAGGCTATTGTTGCGCACACTGCGACGAGAGAGGCTCCTTTGTTGAAATTCGGGCTCATTCGCGTTGGGGGTGAGTCATACTAGTCGTCTCGCATCAAGGGAGTCTCTCAATCATAACATCTTGTAGACATGCCATCCAAGAATTCAAAGAGGCGGATTATTTCCGTCACCCGGATGCTTCAATGGACCATCCTCCGTTCTTTGTTCACATCCCTGTTTCCACCACCAGTGACAATCGACCTAACCGATGATGAGGCGCCTGAGCATGAGATTATTAACATAGATGACTGAATACAATATGCGTACCAGTGTGTTTACCCATGTATGCTATTTTAAGTATGTCAATGGAAGTTGAAGTCAGCGGCGGGCGCACCTCAAGCGTGTGGCTAAAAATAGCACCGCCATGACGGTATTGTTGGCTGTGGCAGACGGCACCGAACCACTTTTTTCTTCCTCTCCCCCATCATGCTCGCGACTTCATGGACGTTGCGGGCTGCGTTCCACACGAATCGCAGGGTCGTTTTGCAGATTCAGCGGCCCTCCGATCTTGCATTTACCCCGAACTCGAGCTCGAGGATTTGCGTCCGAGGGTCCTTCAACTTCAACACCGTACCCGAGTCGAATCCTTAGAAGGGCCAAGACGACGGCGAAGTACGGGGGATATTTGTGCTTATCGACTGTGTTTGGCGTTCTGTTCCTTGGTGCTGGCATCTTCGTTCACGACGCTTTCACCTACACCGTCAAGCATGTTGAAAGGGTCCCGGTTTCACCACTTGCACTTCACCCGGAGCGTGGAGGCCCCAAGAACCTCCCGGTCGCCAAGGTCCTTGTCGCGGACGAGGAAGATGAGGAGAACGTGAAGCTTGCTCATAAACCAAAATTGGTTATAGTAGGCGGCGGATGGGGCGTGAGTGCTGCAGGCTATTATACTCACCGATCATGTACGAATTGATCGATAGGCAATGGGAGTTCTTGAAACGTTGCATCCAGGAGACTATCATGTCACGATAGTGTCCCCTGAAACCTTTACGACGTTCACACCACTTTTACCGTGTACGTTAATTTGGACTTTCTTTGGTGCACAACAACGTCGTGACATGTCTTTGTTGCATACTAGCTGCTGCCGTAGGAACTGTTCAGTTTCGGTCACTCATTGAGCCTATTCGGAAGATCATCATCGCCCGTCTCCGCGGTCATTTCGTCGTCCAAGCAAAGGCTACTGATATCGTGTTTGCCGACCGTTTACTAGAGGTAGAGACCACGGACACGCAAGGAAACACCAACAGGATCTATATACCGTGAGTTTACTCAGCCCGCGTTGTCCCAATGTTGTGATATGTATAACCCTCGTTAGATACGACAACTAGTTATTGCCGTCGGTTCAGTATCTAGCACTCATGGCGTCCCCGGATTGGACCACTGCTTCCAGCTCAAGACAATCTCGGATGCCCAGAAAATCAGGCGCAGAATAACGGGTCAGCAAATTCACTACTTATACATGGCTTCACCACCCTGAATCTGTGTAGATAATTTCGAAACAGCATCATTGCCTACTACCACGCCCGAAGAGCGCAAGCGATTATTGAGTTTCGTTGTTTGCGGCGGCGGGCCCACTGGTATTGAGACAGCAGCCGTATGTATTTTACCCACTTCGCGTAGCCGTGGGCTCATCAGGCATTCACAGGAAATTTATGATTTCTGTCAAGAGGACATCACGAATTATGTGAGTAGAGGTCTTTACGGAGTGCTGATCCTCTCTAATACCTTTAAAGTACCCAAAAACTCTACGGAAGGAAGTTTCCATACATGTCATCCAATCTCGCGAGCACATTCTCAACACCGTGAGTTAGATAGCATCCTGCTTGTGATTTGCCTCTCACAGTCATATAGTATTCTGAAGCGATCTCAAAGTTTGCTGAGGTATGGTAGCAAACCAATACAGAACAGGTACATAACGACCGACATTCACACCCTTTCCTCACAGGACAAGTTTCAAAAGAGAAGGTGTAAACCTCATCACTTCCGCTAGGTACATATTCATTTTAGCATGCATAGCATGCCGATTCACTAATGACTCACCGCCCTTGATTAGAGTTAGTGCAATAACGCCCGAGCATGTCATCTACACCAGTCGCAATGCGGAGGGGAAGACGCAACAACATACAATCCCTTCTAACTTCATCCTATGGTCTACTGGTATCGCCATGAATCCATTCGCCAGCCGCGTGACCGACCTCTTACCCAATCAAGTCCACCGAAAAGCGATAGAGACAGATGCCTATCTGAGGGTGAAGGGTGCGCCATTAGGAACTGTCTATGCCATTGGGGACTGCGCCACGGTAAGTGCATTGTTTGACGCCTACTATCTTGTCCTCACAAATATGTCCAGATCGAAACCTCCATTGTAAGCCACATCATGGAATTGGTAGACGAAGCCGACCAGGACAAAAATGGCAAGATAGACTTCGGTGAATGGGAGATTATGGGTAGGTATTACTTCCATTAGGCACTAGGTCCCGTCCCTCACATTTACTCGCAGTCGGAAAAATTAAGAAGCGAATACCCCTTGCAGAAGATCACATATCAAAAGTCAGTCCCCGATCCTGGTAAGATCAACTGCGTCGCTGACATGTTTTAACCAGGTAAAAGAACTGTTTGAGATGTATGATTCAGACGCCGACAATAATTTGTCCCTCAACGAACTTTGTCGACTATTGCAGGACATAGGAAACAAGATTACTGCTCTACCCGCGGTATGCATTCATATAGCCTCATCACTAATTTAACTAAGGGCGGCCCGCTGATCCATCAGACGGCCCAAGTTGCTGCTCAACAAGGGAAGTACGTCGGCAAGAAACTACACAAGCTCGCACAGCGAAGCAGTGACCTGCCACCCAATCAACTCTCTGGTGCTAGCGATGAGGACATCTATGGACCATTCAAATATCTGCATCTAGGCAGCTTGGCATACATTGGCAACGCAGCTGTTTTTGATCTTGGCAATTACTCCTTCATGGGCGGTCTGGCTGCTATGTATGCGTGGAGAAGCGTATACTGGAATGAGCAGGTGTCAGCCAGAACAAGGGCTTTGCTCATGATCGATTGGATTATTCGGTGAGCGCCTCGTAGTTAATGCTGTACGTTGGGATGGACGACTGACGGCTGATTGATTTTTACTATATTAGAGGCGTGTGGGGGCGAGACTTGTCCAAGCTTTGATTCCTTGGACGTCGGGGTCCCACGACATTTTCGTCCGCGGAGAGTTCTTTACTACGCTTTGGACAACTAGAGAGGACATTAATATCATTCTTATGCCTTCTCGAGAGTCATCAGACAACCGTGTTCTACTGCTCCTGCCATTCGAACGTTCCTATCACTGCCATTTTCCCGATCACCGAGCCCTGATTGGGCGAAAGGATGGTCATCTTTCGTCCAGGGATATCGATGTTTGTCCTAGATAAGCACGATATCAAATAGTGTCTTGGTTCCATGCAAATGTGGGCGCGAACGGGGGAACAGATGATATCAACAAGCGAAAGAAGACGTACACAACCAAGAATCCCATCGCGGGTAGGTCCAGGATTTCTTCATCGTATCGCTCATTCTCGTCGGTGGTTGGGGAAATGAGGACGGCAAGGATAGCATTCTGAAGCCTTGATCCTGGTTGAGAAGGTTCTATTCTAACGGGCTGCATCTCTGATACAGCGCGCGTAGCGCCGATTGGGAGGGCTGACGTGGGTGCCATGGTTTCTTCTTCGAGTGAAGTGCCATGGATAAGTATACTTTCATTCTTATCTCAGGCGGAAATACGTACCTGCACCGATGCGGTATATCATGAGGTCTTCGAATTTGCAAACAGTCGACGACGGCGATAGAATGAAATCAGAGGGAGCTTCGCCACCAATTGTAGCGGAAGTGACGCCGGGTGGGGGTTCTAATACCTGACCATACATGTATGTGTGCAGTTGGTAGTTGTAGACGCGTTCTCGATAACTCTGGTCCAATTCCACAACCTAAGAAAACAAGCGAAGATGGGTTTGCACGTGAGAGACAAGTGCAATTGGAGGAAGCCGTTCAGGTCAAGACTCAAGAACGGGGGAGTGAACACCTACGCCTCCAGATTTCGGGATTTTGACAACCGTTAGTTGGGAGCCATAAGCCCGCTGTAGCTCGACATTGAGCTTCTCATGCCCGACAACGAGAATGACATTGACTGAAGGTACAGAGTACAGAAAGGGGAAATGAACTGTTTAGCTCTCCAAGCGGAATGGGAAGTATCCGACGACGGACTTTTGAAGGCTTCGACGCAGGCCCGAATGAGTCTTTGTCGAGTTTCGGTTGTTGTTCCGTGTCCAGAAGCGAATGAGGAGGGTGTGTCGACGATCAGACCGGATACAGCACCTATGAAAGTTTAGGTATGCGCGTCTGCAGAGATATATTCCGTGATCAACCAGGCGTTACCTTCGGCGTCAAGGTCCCATTTATCGTCCATAACATGACCAAGGTTGCGAATCAATCTCTCGAACAAGAGTGGATTTTTACCTATACTTCCGTGTCCATACCAATATACCAATGGAAGGAGGGCGTTGGAAGTTATTGCCATAGGTGCAGAAGTAGCGGCAGCTCCCAAGGGGTTCGACGGTGAATAGGTGGCAATCGGGGCAGATACTGGCGCCGCTGAGAGTGTCCCAGGGATTGCCCAGGCTCCCTTACAGCCAGGCGATTTTCTCAACAAATGGACATGCACCAAAACAACATATACGTACTTGGCTAGGATCCACATTTGCGAGGAGCGGTGTCCAGTTCTGGCCGGCTCGAACAGCATAGTTTACAAGCATCTTACATATGGAGGTTGTACCGCAGTTTTTCGGGCCCTACGACAAGCACTCTCGGGGGTTCTGGATGTACTCCGGGTTCGACATCCGAAGACGGAGATCCATGGAGCGTTTGGAGAGCACGAACTCGCATTTGCTCCAGGGCAATATGGAGATTCGCATAAGCCGACATAGGCGTTTCCTCTGAGACATACTCTGTGGAGGGGTGGCCTGTAACGTGTTGAAAGGTCAGCTATGGTCGTGGGCCAGATCAACATCGCAAGAACTCATCTCAATGGTACATCCACGCCAGGTGTATACGGCTGCTTTGCATTCTGAGCCAAAGAGGTAGACTTTCCCCTCGACCATCTCTGCACCAAAGACTTCGGCTTGTCCATGTCCGAGCTATGTGATTTATTTTCCATGGCAAGCGGTTGCCCGGTCACAAAACGAAAGGGCGATGGTGGGAGAGACATACCTTTATGGCGAGGGTAGTACCGGGATCCAATTCAAATCTGTATTCTGTCTCTGGCGACAGAGTCCATTCGCGTTGTTCAATCTCTGTACCAGCAGAATCCATGGTCACCGTCAGGATCCAAGAAGGAAACTCGTTGTTTGGTCACAACTCTGTTGCGACTCTGACCCTCGAAATTGCCTCAAACGCACTCACCCGCTAAATTTGACATTTACGGCAGCTTGAGCATATGGAACAAGCTTGTATAATCTCCCCCTTGATCGCGAAATGATGAAAGCTGATTCGTGCCGAGCATCAGATTCTGTGTAGGGATGCTCGCACGTGGAACATCTCCAATAGCCCTACCATGATAGCTCACCATCACA
Source organism: Pleurotus eryngii var. eryngii (assembly GCA_029467805.1). Taxonomy (NCBI): domain Eukaryota; kingdom Fungi; phylum Basidiomycota; class Agaricomycetes; order Agaricales; family Pleurotaceae; genus Pleurotus; species Pleurotus eryngii. Next base: position 4,101,658 of record SZVJ01000012.1, read on the forward strand.
GCGCTAAAAGAAGCATGTATAAATGCCTCCCGAGAGACTACTTCCGGGTTTCTGAGGTCCAATTTCTTCCCGACCTGCCACCATGGGTTCCAGCAGCGGTGACATCCTCGAAAAGCACCAGCATGATGATACGCAAATCGTCGACCGCAAGCCTGAGGATGTTGATGTCGCCGCCCAGCTAGCTGCCGGCTCTGACGAAGTTATTAACCCGGTGGTCGCCGCTAGACTCAGGTATTAACCTGAAGATTGTCTATCGCTTAGTACTTAGATGTCATTTCACAGACAGAAGATAGATTGGCACCTTATGCCTTTGATGTGCAGTAAGTGCTAGTCTTACGTCTGTTAAGAAACGCTTACTGACGAGGTTCCTCTAGTAATGTACCTGTGAGTGTGCAATGCGTTGGATCCAGACTACAAGTTGAACTGGTGCCCAGGATGACATTTGCGGACAAGACAACTCTGGGACAATCTGCGGTGCTAGGAATAATGTAGGTCGTGCACTTCTTGCGAGGGCATAACACGGTTCACACTTTACCACAGTCCGGGGGCCCATCTCAACCAAAACCAATTTAATTGGCTTGGTACCATATTTTACCTGAGTTACCTCGTATTCGAATACCCTCAAACCTTGCCCTACAGTATCTTCCTGTCGGCAAATGGATGAGGTCAGTAGCAGCAATTCGTTCGACTTCCAGATTGAGGACTAAATTTTAAATCGTAGTATCAACATTTTCATTTGGGCAGTCGCGTTGCTTTCGCATGCCGCATGCAAGTCATTTGGGGCACTGTTCGCTGTCAGGTTCATTCTCGGCGTCTGTGAAGGTGCCATCACTCCGGGCTTCATGATAGTCACGTCTATGTTCTACACACGGGCCGAACAGACACGTCGTGTTGGCTATTGGTGTGCGTGAAATCCTTCTTACTCCTCCTACTTCACTTACGATATCTAAATAATCAGTCCTCATGAATGGATTCGCTATAATATTCCTTGGGTTTGTCAGTTTTGGCGTCTTGCATACGAAAACCCGTAGTTTCATGCCATGGCAATGGTACGCTTGATATGTCTCCCCACTCATCATGTCCGCTCACTTCCATTTCGCCCAGGCTCATGATCATCACTGGTACAATCACTCTTGCGACATCAGTCATCTTCTGGTGCGCGTTTATTTCTATCCAAAGTGACGATGAACCAACATTGCGTTTCCATTCGGGATTTAGGATCTTCTTCCCCGACTCTCCCACCAACGCACGGTTCCTGTCGCCTGATGAACGCCGACTCGCCGTCTTGCGGATCAAGGCCAATCAAGCGGGCGTAGAAAACAAACATTGGAAGAGGGAACAGTAAGTACCTACGCCAAGACCATAGCACCAGTCCTGACAGAGACTCCGAAGATTCGTGGAGACTCTTGGTGATCCTAAGATATGGGTTATGGCACTGTTTGCCGCCATCTCGTCAGTCACCTAACCCATGATCTTTCTAGTCGTTTTCTGATCACTGCGTAAACATCACAGACAAATCACCAATTCGGTACGGCTTTTGTCTATCTTTGCTGAACCTGCATTCTTACTTCAGCCACCATTCCACAGCTTACCAACCAGAGACAACTTATCATCAATCAGTTCGGCTTCACACCCATTCAAACTACCCTGCTCGGGTGTGTCGATGGCGTCATGGAAAGTACGTGAGCCCATTGAGTGATCGTCACCCGCAAGGAGAATCTGATGAACCCATGTAGTCGTCACCATATTTCTTGGTGTCACCATGGCTAGCTATTGGACGGGTGGACGGGGGTATACCGCGGCGCTTTTCTACATTCCAGCTATTCTTGGCGAAGTGCTGGTCAACACCTTACCATCACACAACAAGGTCGGGTTGCTCTTCGGGTACTGGGTGTCGAGTATGAGTTTCCCGTCATCATTCTTCTCCATAACCTTACCGTTTTTGCCTAGTTTTTGCCATCACACCCTTCCCGATATTCCTTGGGTGGATGGGATCCCTTGTAGCAGGCCACACTAAGCGTACGTCGCGAGTTCCATCATCGTAGCTGTGTGACATGTCTTAACCGAGTTTGAACAGGAACCACTGCGAATGCAATCATAATGTGCGCCTATGCCATTGGCAACGCTGTCGGTCCATTCATGTGGAAGAAGCAATACCAGCCAAGGTTTGTTGACATCTTTGTAACTCCCGTACACAGTAGTCTTAGCCCGTATTTTGCTAGGAACCACGTTCCATGGGCTGTTATTGCTGCATGCTCACTAGCATCGGCGATACTCCTCCTTATCCTCCGTTTCATGCTCGCACAAGAAAACAAACGACGAGATGAAGAACCTCGTGATGACTCCTACGACAACGTATATATAAATCAGGCCAACGCTCAAGGAAAAATAGTACAGCAGAAAGTCGATAGGGTATGTGTACGCGATGAACGAGTCTCTCCCCATGCTGACCACTTGATACTCGTCCAGGCATTCCAGGATCTTACCGACATGCAAAAATCAAGACTTCAGATATGTTTTGTAGTCACTTCTTGGATGTACCCGGTTTTGGTCATACATATTGTTATATTTTATGTCTGGATTCGGTGCTCATCGATCCTCCCCCCAGATGTGAGTTCCGAAGTGTTGGCTAGTATATGATCGTCCCTGAATAATACAAATTTGCTTGAAAGCGGCTACAGAAAGCTATCTAACTTAACGGGACGCCTCACTGCTGCTGAGTTCCCTTCGGCGAAGCGATAGGATATCTTGAAACACTTGGCGGCGTGCCTCTTTTGGTGTGCTTGGTTCGCTACGGTGAGTTTGGTGAGATCTATTGGTCGTCCAAAGAAGTCAGTCGGGAGCTAATATCAAAGTCGTAAATCAATCGCTGAGGAGCCAAAGTTGGGGCATTAGATACTTACCTTGTCGGCAAGGTCGACTTTGATGCGCTTTGACGGAGGGCCATCTGCGTGGTCTCCTGGTCGAGTGCGAGACGGGGCATTCGACCTGTCAGATGAGCCAAAGAAGCTGCGAAAACTTGGTTTGCTCTTCTCGACAATATCAACTCGTTGGCCGGTCAACTTCGCTTCAACCTAGACATTTGTAGTATGATAAGTTGTACTTGGGCTATGACTGGGGATATTGCTTACCTCACCCGCGACAAGGTGTCTGACAGCATATCGGGTGACAGCAATATCTACCGCCCTCTTCCCGTCATAATTGACGAAGACATCAATTGGCCTGAAATACATGTAAGCAAGAAGATCGCCACGGAAGAAGTAGACACGAACGGGTCGAGGCGATACGTCAACTGCCCATCTTCAGCGCGCTCCTGCATGAATCGTAATTCTAACGAGGCCATGATACTGATAAGTCTTGTGAGGAGGGTTCGTTCCTCAGGTCTGACGATTTGACTGTTCACCTGCACGAAATGAGAAATACGCGAAGGATGAAAAGGAGGGCGAGCGTACAGGTCGTAGAGGAGGCGATATTATGCGATTGAGATACGGCGCAAACTCCGTCTCTAGCACAGGCGATGTCATAAATTGCCGGTATGATCCTCCGAGCTTGCCGCTCGCTATGCGTATGCAACCTGCAAGTGATTTATAGATCTCTTCATTGGTCCTCCTTGTTTGTGAATGCTGTTATTTCACAGTCAGGACTAACGTTTGCGACATTTGTGGAGCTCAAGGACTAACCTCCCAGTCGGCTTGGCTTCGTTCCACCCTCGCTGACCCTCTCTCTTGGAACAGAGGGTGAAAGGGTATCAATAGGTAGGGAATATACTGGCTCAAGGCAAATTCGCCCTCTGAGTACATTGCTGAAGTCATATAGTCGTAGACCCCCAACCACTCATTGGCCTTCTCATATCGGGAGAAGTTAGCATCAAGTTGTCGAAGATTAGCGTAATGCGCAAAGCAGCCTAGTCCCCGTCAGTCGTTGAGCAGCGTCAAAACAACTAGCAAACACTGACCAGTAGCAATACTGCTTTCTTTGCCGATAGCATCTATCTCTTGGCTAAGCCTTGACACATAGCGACCCTCCTGGTCTTCGGTTAAGCCGAGTTCCTTGACGCGCTTGCGAGTCATCGGGTTGAATAAGCTGTTGAGGGCAGAAGATATTGTATTGTCCGCTTCTCTTGTTCCTGCTGTTGCGCGACGGATCATTGCCTCAGTGACCTCGTCGCTCCGGGACTTGATGAACTGAAAGTCGATTGCTTAGTAGATTACTCAAATCAAGACAGTGACAAGACATGCCTGCAAAGTGTTTAAACAACTGCGAAGATCACCTCTGGCGATGCCGACCAGCGTACCCAGAGCGCGAGTTTCTGTCTTCAGACCTTCGGCATCGCATATCGTTCTCAGTCGTTTCACTGTATGTATATCAGCTGGTCGGGACATGCGTATTTGGTATGCATAGGGTCGAAGCTTTGCAAGGCTCGCGGCGTTGTGGTCGTTGCATATGCAAATGATTGGGCGTAGAATGGGTTTCTTTACTTCTGGGCCATTCTTCTGACCGTTGCCTATACAAAGTGAGACTTACATCAACACGAGTGGTGGAAAAGGGGCAACGCGTGCGCACGTTTCTTTTTTGATCTTTGCTGGGTAAGTTGGACGAGCTTATGGATGAATGTGGCAGACTACAAAATTTGCATTGAGCATCGTTTGACGTGGGGAGAGAAGGACATACGCTATCACCAGCTCCAGTAGCGCCGTCGATTTCGTCAATGATGAGGAGTACAGGCTTCTTGCTGCCTATCGTTGCACCCGCTTCAAGGGTAGGTTTTATACGATCATCGACAATTTGGCCGGAACGAGCGTCGCTGATAAGAGTGTGAATCAACTACCACAGGACATACGCGATTACTACAAACCTGGCATTGATCTCCAGAACCTCATAACCAGCCTGTCGAGCAACGACATGGGCCAATGTAGTTTTACCGAGTCCAGGTGGGCCAGATAGAAGCAACAACTTCTCAAGTGGTAAGCTAGGCGAAGCCTACTGATCTAAAACAGGACTCACTTTGTCTCGTGGTCTATGATACTCATCGTCGTCATATAGCTCTTCGTCGCCGTCTCTGGCTCTTTTCTTCCCTTTCTTCCGTCCGAACACACACCAGTCCCACATCTTCACCCACGTCATGGTGTCCCGAGCCACGCGTTCACTTCCAATAAGCTCCACGTATCTGCGAGGGCGATATCGGTCGACTAGAAGCGTGTTTTCCGGTGCGTTATCCTTAGTGGCAATCTCTCGACTTGGGGGGGCTCTATTTAGGACGTATTACAGAATTGAACGCGTATCCTTGGAAGTGCCATGCTCACGCGAGTATAGCAGCAGTAGCTGCGGAGAGCTCATCCATCAGCCTATGAATCGGGACATCGAGCAACTTCCCGATCTTCTGACTTGAAAGTTGTTGCATTGGCTGGTAACGTATACGTTAGGGAGGACAGCGCAATGTAAAGCCCGAGACTTACTTGATTCGTCAAGAGTTTTGATTTCTTCCTAATATACACGGCTTTACCGCTAAACGTACGGGCCTGAACGTTGAACTGAAGGGTGCTGGAGGAAGCTTGAAGAGGTCTATCCATCGGAAATGATGATGTACTCGATGTAGTACCGGACAACAAGCCATTGGAAACAAACGAACGCGATGCTGGCGTAGTTTCAGTATTCAGTATAGGTGTTTGCGGACTTTGGTCTTGATTCGCCTCCATTGGTTCAGTACCGGAAAGAAGACCGTTGGAAACAAAGGAGCGCGATACTGGCGTAGTTTCGGTATTCAGCATAGATATTCGGGCACTGGGGCCTTGATTCGTGTCCACCGGTTCTGCGCCAGAAAGTAGAGCATTGGAAACGAAGGAACGCAACTTCGTCGTAGTTTCCGTGTCTAGCGTAAATGTTGGGGGCCCTGAAAGGCCTTGATTCACGTCCGCTGGTTCTACATGGCGCGTAGAAGTCGACGTATCTTCTTCGATGGGATTCAAGAGGTTTGTGGGTACGAAAGAAGGGAGTTTTGCGGAGGTTGAAGGCTCAATGACGGGTTCCTTCTGCCCGCCACTAAGTAGACCGTTGGAAAGGAAGACGGCCATATGGTGAGCTCGTTGAGGTCGATCAGTGAGAAGCAGTCGCGTCCATTATCACGCGTTGCACGAAATCACGCGATCACGTGCAAGCGATAGACCTAGGGGGCAGCTCTAGGGACTTTAGGAGCTTTGGAGGTGACAGACTCAGATGAACAAGTTTCAAGGCTCAGGGATTTATATCTTCATCTGTCCTGAGGGTATAGAAATACATTCCTAATGGATACAATGTGGCGGGGATAACGAAGGTGTGTGGTATGGCAAAATTAGTAATGCCAGAATGCTACAAGTGGATAATGCCTATGAATAAAGAGAACGGAAAGGTGGGAGATAGGTATGGACTAGGCAACGGGTTTAAATGGTACTCCGTCTAAGCCGCCGCATGATAAGGTCCCGAGCAACCCATTGGTGCTTGGGGCGTTCAAAGGAATATGGAGTGAGCAAAAAGCGGCCCCGCCGAACGATTTCTAGCATTATAAATGAAACTAAGGCCAATCAGTCAATGAACCATGCTTGAAACACGGTTGACTTACGTATGAATTCCACGGGAGAAACAGAGTCATGTTGTGTGAAGGACAGATAATTATGCCCAAGCCCCGGGATATGCGCCTTGATGAGGTGGCCTTTTGTAGGGCGAACAACGTTGTGGTGGAAAGCACCTCTAACTGCCTCCGAGTTATGATCGTAAAGCTAGAGAAGCTGTCAGAATGATGATATTTCGTTGTTCGGAGGAGAAACTGACAACTAGTGAATTCGGGGTAGCAGTCCAAACGCAATCAGCGTTGAATCGACTGGGTATCGTAAGAGCGTTATGCCTTTGAAGATCGAGTGAGACTGGGGTTAGGTATAAACAGAATACGGACACTTACCGGAAAGGAACACCAGTCGAGCCAAATAACTGCTTCAACGGCCCGACTTTTTTATCACCAAGCGTAATATCGGGTATCCGGCCGTTCCATGCGATTTCGCAGACAACGTCTCCCGCCGCGTCATATATCACCGTCCGCCGTTTTGGTACTTCAGCACCATCAAGCTCCCCGTCCGACCCGGCTGCAGAAGTCTCGTCCGACCGTGAAAGCTGTGTTACCTTTGAAGACGATCCTTCGGGGACATCTGGACTTGTTACGATTTGGTATGTCGAACCGCCGGTACGAACATCGATCAGTGATGTATTGAGGATGTCCACCGAAGTGAATTGGTAGAGAAATTGGATAGAGCTAGACATTGGGAGGAGGAAGGGGCGTAGATACGAGGGGGGGAAGATTTTTGCCCCATGTCGATATTTGATGTCCACTGGCCGTCTCAAAAGGGAGTTGAGTTTATCTTTCCTAGTTGAGCATTTTGTTTATTCGTCCGCCCTCAATTTGCAGCTAGGCCAATGACACGCTTATCATGGGTCAGATGATAAGCCAGTCCAGTCTACGGCCCTTTAGTTGCCATGCATGTCATGGCCTGAAATAGGCCAACGTTTGCGACAGTCGGAGAGGATGGCCGTAGAAGTGCAAGTGCTGAAACGCTGACAATCAATATTCAGCCGCCTTGACTCCCTGAAGTTAGACCTTGTACCAGAAATGTTTTCAAGTGGATTACTGCTTTGGACGGTGCGCATCCGTTTTGGCAGGGAGGATAGAATCCATGCGACTCCAGAACAGAGCGTTTAATTTGGCGTCAGCCCCTGATAGCTCCTAAGGATCACGCCGTGGAAAATCGCATGTGCTGCATCAACAATTGCCGTTGCTTGTCAGTGATTGGACAATGAAGGCCACAAACACAACCAGCCTTCAACGTCAACTTCGACGACGACGACGACCTCGACGACAGCAACCATCTTGCTCCCTCGCAGAGTCTCCGAGTCTGGCTTAGACTAGCTTTCCTGGTCGGGTTCTCGTTCTTTCGGGCTTACAACCTCCTGCATGGTTATGGCCCAACGCCGTTCGCAACATAGAGGATCACATACGACCGCTCTGGACAGCAGGAGGTATCCCTGCCGTCGATCGCCTCCTCAGAAACGCGCTTCAGCCCACCCAGCGCCCTCTTACGATACCGCGTTCTACGAAGTTCGACCAGTCCTTGTACCTCTACACCCGAATCTTCGACGATTGCCATCGCGGCTGTTGAACTCTGAGAAGGAAGACATGACGCGATGTGAGCGCGGACCCTCGGACGTGCTGGCCGGTTCGAAGCGCAAGCGCGTTGTTAGCCGCAATGAAAATGTGAACAGTAGCAGCCGCGGCTCCCTGAAGAGGCTCAGGTCTGTCAGCTCCAACTTTCACGAGGACAGCAGCGAAGAGGAAGAGCACAGTGCCATGGAGGTTGACAGGTGGTCAGAGAGTCACGACACTGAAACTGAAGATGAGGAGTATGAGGGGAACGTTGATTCCAGTAAGTTTCTCACAGGCAATCGTTGAACGCGCTTTTCCGATATCTTGCATGCAGGCGACGAACATCTCATCAACGAGGCTCCAGCAAATCAATTATTGCGTATGCGCAAGGATGAACTTGCACGGCTGTACTCGTCTGCTGGCCTTCTCGACGACGCGGAGGCGCTCACCAAACACGAGATCGTAGACGCCATAGTTGCCGCCCGAGACGATGTTGCAGAGCTGCCGCCATCTTCGCCTCCTCGTGGCGATGGTGATTCTAGTGATGGCTCCTCTGATGATGGTAATGTCGCCGGAGACGAGGAAACTGATTCCGCGCCTCGCCGCACCTCCACTCTGCGACGCAGAGTGACTATCAACGATGTAGCACGCACCAGCAGCAAATCTCTACAAAAACGTAGTCTATCGATGGGACATTTTACCGGTGGCGATATCTCCGTATTTCCGTTGAGGAAAGCGAATCGCGCGCTCGGCGCCGATAAGAGGGGTTCGCTGCGGTCAGATAATTCTAGGTATATTACTTTTGCGTAAGTCTATATATCATGCTAATCTTCTGTCGATAGGCGAAGAACTGTTTCACAATGTTCAAGTGATTTACGCGCCGTTGTTATAGACCGATCCCCACCAGCCACACGTACCCGCTCAAGAAAGGTTTCTGCCCCCACTCATCCAATAACCCCTGTCTCTTCCACCTCCTCTCGAAGCAGCACACGCAATTCAAAGGGTAAAGGCAAGGCAAAACAAGTCGAATTCTGCGATGAAATGTCCCGCGAGCTGCGGACGCCAGCGAAAACGAAGAAACGGGAACGAAGCGCGGACAGCGAGTCAAGCCGCCGCGAAGAGTTAGATTTTGGTGAAAGTGATTTAACTGATTTGGACGACCAGTGCGATGAGGTTCGTGCCGTGGAACCGAGTCCAAGGAGACTGAGGAGTAAGGATCGGCTTCCTTCGTACGGAGCGGAGAGTGCGCCCGTGAAGTCAAGTAGGGCTCGCAGTAAGGCCTATAGCCAGGGATCGAATCCTGGTCGGAGAATCACGCCGATGCGGAAGGCGAAAGGCAAGGCTCAGTGTCATAGAGAAGACGTTGATGAGGACAGTGACGAGGAAGAGGAAGAGGCTGTTGAAGTAGACGATGATCAGATGGATGACGACGCAGAAGAAGCTGGTGTCGAATCCGATGAAGAGGCCGAGGTCGATCAACTTGTCTCGTCGGCCTCAGTTACGCCGCCTCCACCAACGGGTCGGAGAACCCCCGTGAAACGCCGCTTGAGACCTCGCAGAGTTCAAACGTTCACCCCACCTAGTGATGGAGACGATGAAGGCTCGGGTGGGGACAGCGAGGTTGGGGACGATGGAGAAGATGAAGAGTCTGGTGATGAAGAGGGCAGTGCTACGGAAGTCACTGAGGAGGACCTGATTTCTGAACCGAGGCGGCTAAGGAATGGGAAGGTTGTTGGCGAGGATGATGCGGGCATGGAGGTTGAGGAAGACATTGGTGAGGAGGAGGAGGAGGAGGAGGAGGAGGACGTTGCTGGTGAAGAGGAGGAGGATGCCACGGATATGATTGAGGATGACGAGACCATTGGAGATTCTGAAGCAGATGCAGATGGAGAGACCGACAACGAACCTAGCGAGGAGGATGGTAGGTGTCCTTTCGCTGTCAATTTCCTGGCGCTAATGTTTTGCCTTTAAGTTGATCTCACCATTGCGACTGTCAAGACGTTAGTACGCCTTAAGCGTGACGACCTCCTTCGCCTTTGCGAGAGTCGTGATCTTGACGCCGTTGGGACGAAGCCCCAGCTCGCCGCGGCCTTGCTTCAATGGCGAGATCGTCAGTCTGCCAGTATCTCTTCCCCGTCGTCCGCCGGTACCGTGCGTCCTCCCTCCACGGTTCGGCGTCGTCGTAAGCACGGGAAAACATCAGCGCAGGACCCAATTACTCCAGTATTGATGCGTTCAGATCGAGTGCACGTCGACGAACCGCGTACTCCTCCCTTCTCTAAAGACCGCATCAAGGAGCACGAGCCTGAGCTTGAACTCGACCTTGAGAGCTTGGGGCTAGAGGACAGGGAGATTCCGTATGAGAAGCTAACGAAGATGGAGAAGATCGGGAGTGGGGGATTCAAGGATGTGTTTATTGGCAAACTCAAGGGCAAGAAGATTGCCATCGCAGAGTTTAGGGGTCAACTCAGCGCAAGTATGTTGTCTCGTGTCCCTTTTGTATACGCACGCAATGCTGATAGATCGCTTTCAAGTGGACATCAAGGAACTCAAACTGTTGGGCGGATTCAATCATCCCAATATAGTTCGATTCGTAAGTATTGTATGGTTGTTTCTTATGAGTTTATGGTCTGAAGACTTATTCAGCTCGGCGTTAGTATTCCTGAAAATACAAAGGAGACTCCGGTCATGATCTTGAGCGAGTTGTGTTCAAACGGCGATCTGTTCGACTACATTCGGAATGTTCCGCCACCATCTCTCCGCAAAGTGGTACGTCCATCTCCTTCGCCACGCCTCGTAATTTGTTTTAACATGCCTTTTAGTTAAACATTATGCTCGATATAGCCAGAGGACTGGAATACCTGCACCTACGCAAACCATCGGTGATCCACAGGGATTGCAAATCCTCGAATATCCTGATAACCTCCAAAGGCACCGCGAAGATAGCTGACTTCGGGCTCGCCAAAGTCAAGCAGTCTACCCGATCCATGGTTAGAAGTCTTGTCGGCACCGTCAATTGGCAGGCGCCGGAATTGTGGACTGCACATCCCAAATATAATCATAAAGTTGATGTCTTCTCATGTGCTATGGTTTACTGGGAGACCCTCCAATGGCACTTGCCCAACAAGAAGTTTCCTTGGGAGGTGAGTATCCTACCGCTGAAGCTACAAGTAACGTGGAGCTAATTAGCGACGTAGGGTATGAACGAGCACGCCATTTATGATATCGTAGGCGCTAAGCGGCAACGGTACGTCGCTTATTAGTGGATAGAGTTCTTTGTTCTGATAGACCGTGTGTTAGACCTTCGATATCAGGACTACGAAAACAATGGTGCCCCGAGATTCTTGATCTTATAGAGCATATGTGGGCACACGAACACCAAGATCGCCCAACCATGTCGCAAGTCGTGGAACGGCTAGAAGAGCTAATCCAGATGTATTAATTTCGACACGTTATTTCTTCTATGATTATAGTTGCACCATCTCAACTTTTTCCCCATCTCGCATCTTGCATCACGTAGATGGCCTTCCGGTCCGTTTCGCACTCTATTCAACCCCCAACTATTTCCTTCGAGCAATGTCATTATACCTGCAATGTATCATAGGCACCAACCCAATACAAGAACTACGTATGCTAGTAAGGCTACTCTGTCCTTTCCCGCATGAATCGCGAGATTTTCTTGGGTGTGCTTTCGGTTGATTGTGGCGAGGGGGCAGCTCGCTTCTCGGTTTCGAGGACCTTGGAGGACATGACCATGGGTGGTCTTTGAGGACGTGACGAGACTTGAGGAGGGTATGACGGCGAATCTACGATCAATGGGTTGTATACGGGGGCAACCTTTGTAGAAGGTTGAGCCACTCTTGTTGGTGTTGCACCCTTGGAGGCCGTGGTGGTTTTGCTTCGGAAATCTCAAGTCGGTTGAATGCCGATTTGACTTTGTCGTTCACAGATTCATCCGTCGAAGACTTGTCATCCTGCTTTGATCGACGCCACGGCGGAACAACAGTAGAATGCACAGTACTTTCCTGCGGGCCTACGTTGACCGCTTTACCCGTTTTTATCAGATCCAAGACCTCAGACACGACAGCATTTGTCTCTTCGTCGGAGCTTTCGCCTGTCGCACTGATCAACCGACCGTCATCATCGATTTTGCCCAAGCGTATAGCGCTTTGTACGGTCTTGATGCTCGATTCGGGTATTACGGTTGGTAGCGACTGCAAGGGTACCGACGCGCCGTATGCCGAAGCCATCCTAGCTGCACCGAACCGCGAGACGGACGGCTTTGAATCCTTGACCAACTCCGGATCCTAAATTTCCAGTAAGTGGGTTATGTTGCGAGATGAAGATGGAAATATACCCTAGGCTCGTCACCTTCAAGTTGCTCTAAAGCTTCACGAGCAACCGCTCCTACTGTTTCCCGTTTGGCGTAGTACGCTAGCGCTATCTCGCGGTTATGCTGGGCGGTATCTATGTCATACTCTTCATCTTCCAGCAGAGGAGCCCCATGGGCATCGTCATCATCCTCACTATCCTCCACCTCGCTTGATCGAAACGAGTCGTCTTGGTGATGCATCCCAGTTTCAGATACCCCGAATTGCACACTTTCGTCGTCTGAGTCTTCTTCTGCGATACTTGGAGCGAGAAGCTGAGATCCACGTATTCCGCGCTCCACGACCTCTGCCTTCATAGGTGTGTTCTTGGATAATTGGGAGATGAGACTCGGTCTATCGAGCTTCTGCAAGCGAGCCAGTGATATGGTACTTGAATCGCCGGCCGTCCCCTCAGTCGTAGGATCTTCGGCAAAGGAAACCTTCTTCGAACTGGTTGATGCGACGACAGCGGGCTTTGGGGGCTCCGTAGGTTTCGTTGACTTGTCGCCTCCCAAGGTGTTCAGCAGCGCCTTGCCCATCTTCCTTTGCATTTCCTTCTGCGCACGCATACTATCCAGGCTTGTTTTAGCAGCACCCTTCTTCTCCATACGTTCCTTCCGTTCGAGTGATTCGTCTGCATCAATTATTGCTTGTTCCAACCTTTCCTCTTCCTCCAGAAGATCAAATATTCGTTCTTGTTCGCATTTCCTCCTTGCACGCTCCTGCGGGGAGAGCATGGACAAGGGGGTCAATTCGTCATCATCGAGCGAAGTACCAGAGGTTTCGTTGAAGGTATCGTTATTGGCTATTGGTTCCGTGATCTCGACAATCGGTAGTCCCTCCTCATTCAAACGCTACAATCCAGTACGCCTCGGTTAATGCACATGCCATCTAACGGAAGAACCTACTTGCGCAGGATTATTGTAGCTACTGGCAAATGCGTTGGCAGCATCTTCGCCGACCAATTCGCTCAGCTTCGCAGTCAACTTCTTCATGACGTCTGAGTCTGGCGGGGCTGCTGAGCCCTTTGGTAAAGGCACTCCAGCAACGGACCGAACGAGCGCATGAACAGCTAGCACCTCAGTTTGAGTCACCGATTCGGTAGAACGGATTGGCGATCAAATACCTTCGACTGACCCATCTGCAAGGTTTTGCGTCTGGCCAGTTGATGGTGGCATCGTGGTAGCCTCGTAGTAGTAGTGCAGAGGAGGCCCCTATGCACGTGACTTCCACCCTTTTATTTTCTATAGGAAGTACCATCTGTTCTGCAAAGTTAGAACATCGTCGAGCTCCTCGAAGCACCCAACAAAACTGTAGAACGATGGGTGTGACACACATTACTCAAGGTACCGCCTCATCTACCTCTGGCCCTCGCAAGAACCGCCGACGAACGACCAAAAAGGCTCCTCGATTAGCTGACTTGCAGCACAACGATGGCGATGAAGAAATGGACGATCTCGACCAGAAAGATAAACCAGATGTGCCGGAGGCATCAGGTTCGGGCGACAAGAAAACCACCGACTATGACGATGAAATTGTGATCGACGACGATGCTTTATCTATACCGCAACCATCTACTCTTCCTGCATTCGCCCCATTGCCTGCAAACGCTGATAAAACGACCTTAAAATCGGAAATACGGAGAATACCAATACCCCCTCATCGCATGACACCCATCAAGGTGGATTGGATCAACATATTTGGTCCGTTGACGGAGATCCTGGGCTTGCAAGTGCGCATGAATGTACAACGGCGAAGCGTTGAAATTAGGGTATTATTCTACCTTTTTGTCTGGATCTCAACCTAATATATGAGTGTACTAGACATCAAGGCACACAAAAGATATTGGTGCACTTCAGAAGGGCGCCGATTTCGTGAAGGCATACGCCCTCGGCTTCGACGTCAAGGTATGTTCAACCGTACTTGTAATGTATATCTAAGCTCACTGGTAGAGAAAAGGACGCTATTGCACTATTACGTCTCGACGATCTTTACCTTGATTCGTTCGAGATCAAGGACGTCAAAACCTTGCACGGTGATCACCTGTCTCGAGCCATAGGTATCCATCCCGCCGTTCACGAACCTAAATCATGGCTAACTCGTATTCTATAGGCCGTATTGCAGGACAAGACGGCAAAACAAAATTCACCATCGAAAATGCGAGCCGCACCCGTATTGTGCTTGCCGATACGTCAGTCCTTTCATCTCCCTAACGCTTACACCTCTGCTGACCATCAATTACAGTAAGATACATATTATGGGTTCATTCCAGAACATCAAAATTGCTCGGGATTCCATTGTATCCCTCATCCTAGGCTCACCTCCAGGCAAAGTCTACGCAGGCCTTCGAACAGTCAGCAGTAGGATGAGGCAGCGCGCTCTGTAGAATTCTACAATACAATTTACATGCGTATGAGAGAGGTACATTTATAATAGTTAACATACAGTGCGAAGGATGGTTTTGTACTAGCAGTGTGCAAAGCGGCATCGAGTTGCTAAAATAAGACTACTCTACAGTGTCATCTTGATTGCTCTTGGGCTTTTGGGCGGTCTTGACAATTTTGCGCACACTGCATCGGACGATTGAGTGTTTTGATAAGGGATGAATGACGAAGATCGTACTTAGCTATCGCGTCTTCGTCAACAGGAGGGTTGCGTCCATCCCCAACCATGACTTCGACCAGTTGGCTCGGTACGCCACCCACTACAACCGCGAGCCAGGCTGGACCAGGCGGATAAATGCCCTCGTCTTTGGGCCCAGATACTACGAAACTGTTCACCGTGGATGATTGATGCTTGAGATATACCAACCGAGAGTTGGCGTGAACAGAATGGGTTATGAATCCTAAGTCCATCAAGATGACTACAAGTATGTCAGCCTGAAGAAGCACGGAATACATGTTTATTCCTACATTTGACAGTCTCCGTATCCAAGTTGCTGGGGATGCCAACGTGGAGGTCGAATGTTTGGCCGTAGTGAATGTTCTTCGTGTATTTAGGCGATATTGTAGGTCTCTCCTTGGCCATATAGGGAGGGTTTAACCACTCTACCCTATACTCGGTGCCATATTTCATTTCGCTGCGATCAAAATTTGGGTTACTTCCAGCAATCATAACAGAACCGTCAGGCGTCAACGTTGCAACGCTGTGGTATAAACGAGGAATGTCGCTGGTTGGAAGACCCTTCGTCGAGAAGCGTTCTCCCTTTGGTGCCCGAGGATCGTACAGAACAGGAGTGAACCGAGGATTGGCAGCGTTCGACTGGCCCACTTGATGTTGAACATTGCCGTACCCAGAGATGCCGCTACCCGCGCCGTTGACGATAAGAAGCTGACCAGTAGGTAGTGTTACTATGTCTGGCATAACCCGACCTTCAGGCATATGCTCGACTTGCCATCCCTTCGATATACCCTCATCCGTGAGCACCATTCGAGAGCATTGTGAAGAAGCGGCGGTCAGGGCTGAGAGTTCGCATCCAGCTAGTCTATCATTGATGGTAGACCCTCCACAAATCAGAATTTCAGGCGCGTAGTTTGTATCAGGATCCAGAGGCAACAATTGACCCGCGCCCGTCATTGGGTACGTGACGTGGACTCCGTTCGGAAGTTGTGGTAAAACACGCTCGGAATTGGTTTTCCATTCATAGATTATCGCATCTCGATTCGCAGCAATAAATAGGGTTCCGTCTGGAAGCAAGAACACAATCGGGAACAGATTGGAGTTGAGAGTGCGTTGAAGGAATGGGAGTGGAATAGGAAGGCCAAGATAACCGTGGATATTCTTCGGAGGGTAGAATTCAACCGTTGGGTTGTTCACCGTGGCGTTATTGATCCAGCCACCCTTTTTGGAGCCACCGACAACGATCGCGCTACCGTCCGTGAGGCGGGTAACGGTATTGTACCATCTCGGAGAGGCCAAGTGCAGTGCATCGTGGTTTTCGTAGAAGGCGCACTTGCCAGAAGATCCAGAGTTACAGGGACCAAACAGCCGTATGGATTGAAGTCCATCGAGATCACCAAAGCTTGCGGCTCCAACGCGATCCTCTACGACCGGATTCCCGCCTACGCTTATCATAGTTCCGTTGCTTAAATACGAACCTCCAGCGCAAAACGAGTTGGAATCCATCGCGAGAGGCCGGACGGAATGAGTTTTGAGGTTGTACAGAGCAGCCCAAGCTGGGTGGCCGTTGATCGCCAGGGGGTTGTGCTCTACTTTATCGATTATTATCGCGAGCTCAGAAGAGACAACGGCGATCTGCATGGCCTCGACACCCGTAGAACCTTTCTGAGTTAATCGCCATGCAGCAGTAACACTTGTATCGCGGCGAAGCAAAGAGGCGGCTTGAGACGATGCGGACGCTTGCGCTGTGGATTTTTGGTTCGAAGGGTATTTGGAGTTTGTAACAACGAAGGCGGATATATCCAGGTACGGGCCACAGTTGACTATTTTGATAGTATGCTTGTCCAGCGCAAGGTCAAACGTCCAGAAAATACGTTGTTGGGCCAGGGTTTTCTCGCTCCAGGGCTTGATAGTTTCCAAGAGCACGCCGTCGATGTAGATCCTGGCACAGCTTATTGTATCGCTGGTAGTCCCGAAACCTTCGATGCCGTTCCCGTGGAAGATGAACAAAACGTAGGCGTCTATTCGAGGCGTCCAACGAGAGGTGTGATGCGCGTAAGAGGGAGAGTACGAGGCAATCCATCTTCCTGAGAATTCCAGTAAAGGCGAGTTTGAATCATAAGCCTTTGCTCCAGGTGGAACATAGTATGGCGTGAATTGCGAGTCGCGATCCGAAGAGGGAGGGACATAGCCATTCCAAGCGGATTCTCGTGCTGCAGAAACTGTGATCGCGTAGGCTAGAACATGCCAAACGAGCATCGCCATTGGGGAGCGTGCGCAGGTGATCATGGTGGAAGAAGAACAAGAAGCCAAACTGAACCAAGTCGTAAGGTCAAACGTCTATATAAGGGAATCGACGTCGCGCCGACGCCGACGCCGAGACCAACAAGATATTTGTGCAACTATTCTAGCTATAGATTACGATAAGAATATATATAATATAATATAGTAAGCTTTCATGCGGTATTGAACGTGTTGTATAGGCCAACGGTGTCGTCAGCTCCGTTTGTTTGGGTTCCATTGACACGCATGTTGTCCTTTCGACTCGGTCCCACTTCGTTTCCAATGCCTACTGAACCGTTTCCATTACTTTCTGCGCGTCCTTGTCCTTCCATGTCACCCTGTCCAGATCCTGACAGAGCCAGCTTTCCACGCGTGTTATCTGCCCTCAAAGATTCCAAATGCTGTAGATAGCCTTCGTCCACGCCTCCAGTGACGTATTCACCAGTGAAGACCGAGCAATCGAAGGTCGTCAACAAGGGGTTGAATTGGCGGACGGAAGAAATGAGGTCGGGAAGCGTTTGGAATATAACTAGGTCAGCGCCGATGGCTGATGCGATCTCAGACGTGTCGCGATCGTGTGCAACCAGCTCGGCCCTCGATGGCATGTCAATTCCGTATACGTTCGAGTATCTGTTTAGTCAGTCGATGTTAGCGAAATTGGCGATGTGGCCAGATGACACACTCGCCGTATAGGTGGTGCGCAGCTAGCGACGATAACCTTTTTCGCCCCGACATCTTTCGCCATCTGGATGATTTCCCTGGATGTAGTGCCTCGAACGATCGAATCTGTGGGGTCTTTAACCAGCGCAGGGACTACTACTCTGATCTAACGTACCGTCGACAAGGAGGACATTCTTGCCACTAAACTCCAGGGCCATGGCGTTGAGCTTTCTTCGAACATTCTTTTTCCTAAAGCGACACCGTGAGTTCGCATCAACATTTCAAGATTTATCACACACCTCATTTGCTGGCCAGGCATGATGAATGTGCGACCAACGTATCGATTCTTGATGAAACCTTCTCGGTAGGGAAGCTTCAACTTTTGCGCGAGATTGAGAGCGGCGACGCGTGAGGTATCGGGGACCTGGAGGACAATTCAGCATCGACAGCTCCAGGGAAAGTTAGATTTTCACGTACGGGAATCACAACATCAACACTGAGGTTCTGCTCAGTAAGAACGCGCTGTACTTCATCGGCCAGAGCATCTCCCATAGCCATGCGGCTTCGGTATACGCTGACGCCATCCAAGACGGAGTCTGGTCGAGCGAAGTAAACGTATTCAAAGATGTCTGGAGCAAATTGAGCGGCAAGTGCGACTTGGCGGCGAGAGACATTGTTTCGTGTTATGATGACGGCCTCACCTAAGGAGTATTCAGTACGTGGTGATGGACTGTAAGTGTATGAGCATACCGGGCCGGACATCCTCCCACTCCGAGAATCCACTTGCATCAGCCACGACACTCTCGCTAGCAAACAGATAATCTTTGCCATTTCCTGACTTCCTCGAAGCCATACCGACAGGTCGAATTCCATTCGGGTCTCTGAATGCGATGATACCAAAGCCAGCGAGCATGGCAACACAAGCGTAAGCGCCTTTGCACTGTGACATGAGCCCTCCGATGGCTGTAAAGATATCATCTTCATTGATTCGAAACTTTCCTGTCTGCTGGAGGTTGTCCGCAAAGATATTCAAGAGCAATTCTGAATCCGAGGAAGTGTTTATGTGCCTGTGTGCCGTGGCGTCCATAAACTGGAGCAGGCTCGCGGTGTTAATCAGATTGCCATTCTACGTGATGCACCCTCAAGTCAGTAATATTCCGGGACTCGTGTATGATGTTACACTACGCACGTGTGCAAAAACAATTCCGTAAGGTGAGTTGACATAGAAAGGTTGCGCTTCTGCGTTATTGAAGCTTCCGGCGGTGGGATAGCGCACTAGATCATGTAAGATTTTGAGGTTCCTAGGCACGTTTTGAACGTACCATGACCAACGCCCATCCCACCAACAAGCCTGGCTAACGACGCGCCATCAAAGATATCTCGAACCATCCCGTTGGCCTTGCATTGGAAGAAGCGTCCCTTAGGACCACAGGTTATTATTCCGCAGGCATCTTGACCTCTGTGCTGCAGCAATGCAAGACCCTCGCATATTTCAGGGGCTGCATCAACGCTGGGATCATGCAAGAGTAGTCCCAGAATACCACACACTAGGTTCCAATTAGTTTACCTTCACGAAATCCAGAAACGAGGCGGCTCACTGAGAAATTCTATCCCAGAGATCTGAGCAAATGGACGAGAGAAGGATGTGCCGGTGACGAATTCATTGAAAAAAGTGGAATTCTGATAAGGAAAGAGGGCGATCGATCAATCCGGTCCTTCTCGAAACTGATATGATAACGAGATCACTCTTCGTCACCAACCACGATAATGGCCACTACTACAAGGACCAACTACACGAGCGACGCCTTTGTCGTGTCTGCTGGTTGCCTTTTATTTCGACTAGTAGATGGCGTTGATCTTCAATTATGCATCCTATACAACACTAGACGGGGGAAATGGGTGTTACCCAAAGGTCGGAAGGACTGCGGCGAATCCATTGAGGCCGCAGCACTCCGAGAAACGTTCGAAGAAACCGGGTACTCCTGCGAATTCTTGCCATGCACGTTGGAGACCCGCGCGCCTTTACCTGGTGTTGATTTCCATCCATCCAAAGTCCTCACGGTAGAATGCGCAAGTGAGCCATTCGCCGTGACAAACACAACAGATGAAGAATGGTGCGATGAAGTTCATCTGGTGGTTCATCGCCCGCCCCACATCGTCCGAAAAGGTCCTCAACACTCAAACTAACTCGGAGGCTTATGATTCCCACTTCGTCTCCATCGACGACGCCGTTGGACGATTATCAAACCAGGAGGATGGAGAGATAGCAACAAAAGCGCGTCAGATCATCGGAGACACAGCTGGGCAAGGCGAAGGGCTGGCGGCACTTTTCCGGGACATCAATGATGTGTTAGATGTACGCGGTTGAACGCGATGTATTTATGCTAGAATTACATGTCGTCTAAGATGCTGTAACGAAGATAGCGATGCGTGTAGAGGGTGGTAATGCGTGAAGAGTATAGGTATGTGTATAACGGTAGATGCCAGGTGTGACGAAATGCCCGTACAGAAGGATGAACTTCCAAGACGACAGTGGTGACCAGAGGGAGATCAGAGCTTGAGGGGCTTAGGCTTCTCCCAGGAGTACTCGGGGTTGCCTGTGGACATGAAGGTCAGTGAGTGTTGATTGAATAAAAGAGATATCGAAATGCTGACCGAAGTGGCCGTAGGAGGCGGTCTTGAGGTATTGTGGCTTTTGGAGACCGAGTTCCTGGACTGTACGACGCATAAGCACGCGCCAGCAGTTCGAGGATCAAATAGACATACCAATGACACCAGGTCGGAGATCCCAGTTGTTACGGATGACCTCGACAAGGTCCTCATCGGACTTCTTGCCAGTGCCGTAGGTATCAACGTGAATGGACAGCGGTTGAGCGACACCGATGGCGTAGGAGAGTTGCACGAGGGCGCGGCGGGCGAGGCCAGCAGCAATGAGAGACTTGGCTAAAATCATTGCACGCGTCAATATAAGAGCGTAAGGAAGTGTAGAAGCACGTACCAATCCAGCGGGCGGTGTAGGCAGCAGATCTGTCGACCTTTGAGAAGTCCTTTCCAGAGAAAGCACCTCCACCATGGGCACCCCATCCACCGTAGGTGTCGACAATGATCTTACGACCAGTCAAACCGGCATCACCCTGGGGTCCACCGATGACGAAGCGGCCAGAGGGTTGGATCTGAAGAGAAATCGCGTCAGGTCTAATGCTCAAGGTCAAGAAACTAGATAAACATACGTGGTAGACAGTTCGGTTGTCGAGGAGGTGGGCGGGGATGACTTTCTTGACAACCTTCTCCAGGAGTTCCTTGCGGAGGTCCTCAGTGGAGATTTCCTCGGCGTGCTGGGTAGAAACGACAACGGTGTCGACACGGAGGGGGATGGTGGCACCACCCTCCTTCTTGTACTCAATGGTGACTTGAGTCTTGGAGTCGGGTCGGAGCCATGGGAGAGCACCGGAGCGGCGGGCAACGGCCATAGCGGCGTTGAGCTTGTGCGCCAGCACGACAGTCAGAGGCATGTACTCCTCCGTCTCGTCGGTGGCATAACCGAACATGATACCCTGGTCACCAGCACCGAGGTCCTCGAGCGAACCGTGGTCCAACCCCTGAGCGATATCCGGAGATTGTTGCTCAATGGCCACAAGAATGTTGCAAGTCTTGTAGTCGAAGCCCTTCGACGAGTCATCGTAGCCAATCTGCTTGATGGTCTCACGAATGACTTTCTGGTAGTCAATGAGGGCCTTGGTCGTAATTTCTCCGAAAACCATGATCATGCCGGTCTTCGATGCGGTCTCGCAAGCAACCTTGGAGAAGGGATCCTGAGCCAAGCAAGCATCGAGCTACAAGTAACAGCACAATTGAGCGTGCAGCCAAACGAAAAGGACGCGACACTCACGATGGCGTCCGAAACTTGATCACAAATCTTATCTGCGGGACTGCTATTAGCGGAAAGACGCGACTGGCAGTTAAATTCCCATACCAGGGTGACCCTCGCCGACGGACTCAGAAGTGAAGAGGAAGTGACCAGGAGCCAGAGACATTGTTGAAGACGAGAAACGGAGACTTGTGTGAGGTTAGAGGGGATCAAGTTGATGTTCCAACTTAGCGCAAACAGTTCACAATTTTATTGCACTTTACCTCGCCCTTGATTATGTCAGCTTGTCATGATCGCCGTACGCGACATCACGCCATTTGACAAGTTCGGGCTCGCTAAAGACAGCGAAGAGGCTCAGTACGGGCAAAATTATGGACCCGCAGTAGAATTGTGTACTGAACTGGGTTGAATATACAAGAGTCACGTATGTTACAACAGTCCAACCCCGAGAGGATCGGATTGACTAGTAATTGCGGCGGCAGATGGTTGCTCGCTGGAACCAGAGTCAGAAGACGAAGGGGACGGAGTAAACTGCCCCACACTCTCTGCGCCCGTTACCTTGCTCGACTGTGAAGATACGAGTGAGGCGGACCTGGGTGTGGGACGTGAAATAGTTGGATCGTGGGGGAACAACCCTGGCGATGCAAACAAATCTGTGTCCGATAAGGACGTTCCAATCCCAGTGCCACTGACTCTGACAGAGTTCCATGGATTCTCACTCAGTATATCTCGAGGTAACGGAGAGCGTCGTGCCGTGTTGCTGGCCCACGGGTTCGACTCTAGTGGAGGAGTGACATTATTGCGCGCCCTCTGCTCGTCGTTCCAAGAACCCAAATCATTCCGACCTCGTAGTTCAGCTACTTTAGAAGTTTCAGGAGCCTTTGGGTCTTTCCTGACTTCCTGGTAAACTTCCTGCACCGCAGAGAAGGCGGCCGTTGCATTAGAGGATAGTTTGCCCCACATTGACTTGACGCCGCCACTAGAGAAGAAATCACCAGGTTTGGTCGGGGTACCTCGAAGGGAAGCACTCAATGGAGGCGAAGGCGAGTTCGGACGCTGATAATTAAACGGGCTGGTTCCCAAAGGAGACATTATCTCCCTGGACGAAGATGCAGCAGGCAGATCGAGCATCTTG
Source organism: Pleurotus eryngii var. eryngii (assembly GCA_029467805.1). Lineage (NCBI taxonomy): Eukaryota > Fungi > Basidiomycota > Agaricomycetes > Agaricales > Pleurotaceae > Pleurotus > Pleurotus eryngii. The sequence goes on from SZVJ01000012.1 coordinate 4,124,757, forward strand.
GACCCTATACCCCACGAGGGGGAAGTGCTGCGAGAAGGCGGTTGTGCGGGGCTAAGGGAATTAATAGGTGGCAATGAAGGGGAGGCAGGTTTGGACGGAGAAGGTGGCAAACGGACGGAGGCAGGCGTAGCTGTCCGTATTACCGGGTCATCGTTAGCGCCTTCAATGGGGCCCACTTCCTCGACATCCCGAATCAAAGGCGCCACGATTGCTCTTCCGTTCATTTCTTCATCAGTCCGACCATAGAGTTCGTGCCAGAATCGCACGTCTTTGGGATTTGGGATTAGTACGCCCATGTCAGCACCAATGTCGCGATTGGTGGGATCATCGAGGGAAGGGTCGTACTCTGGGTTGCGATTCTGTTCTATCTCTGGGGCAGAATTGAACAAAATCCCATACGCTGACCGTCTGCTCACATGGAGGTGGTCCATCTTCGCTGCATCGTCGGTCACGCTCGGTATTGAACAAGAATGTGCCGAACTGGCACGAGTATAGGTGATAATGTAGCCTGCGAAGGAAACGTTCATTGAACTCAAACCGCTTCGGAAATTGGCGTTGCAATTGTCTTATGGACTCCAAGAATTGGTGGAAGGTTGGGCTTGTCTCTTTCACATGGTGTTGGGAGGCGAAGCGATTTTGGACGGAGGCCAAAAACGCTTGAGCAGCTTCGGCCCCCCCGGCCGTATTCCCTGACTCTGGAGGCGGGGTGACGAAGAACTTGTCAGAGGACAGATGACCGCATCTGTCCAGAAATTTGTGCCCAAACGAAACCCAGTCTTTCTCCACCAATACTTGGAAGCCACGAATTGTACGGTAATATGGGTCGAGGCAAAGTTGGGCCAAGGCTGACAACTGGGATGTGCGGTCCCATCCATCCGAGCAATGAATAAAAGACGTGCGAGTTGTTGACGTGAATATTGCGAACAATGATCACAGTCCCCTCCAAGAGCGCGGTCGTGTGTCGAAGCCATCCAGAGCGGCGAAGGGCTTGCTTATCCAAAATGAACGAGGGCGTCGGCTCCAAGTCGTTGCTGATGGTGAGACTGGAGTCTGCTTCTCGTAGTACTTCAACAACCTTACCCAACGAGTCTCTCATCGTGTGTATGTGGTCGATTCCCAGGTACACTTTCTTTGCATCCTTGTAGTTATCCATGTTTTCTGTGCCAGCGCCCTTCGCAGTATTCGCTACAGCATTGGCAGTAGGACGGGCATCAACTATCAAATTCGTGGCCGTAGCCCCGTAAATGGGCGCAGTGGAGACGCGCTGAGACGGTGCGAGGTGGGAATGGAAAACGGCTTCGAGGAGTTTCTCGTCCTGAATAGACCGGTTTTGGGTGATTCCAACCATGGGTTGACTTGCCCTGGTTATTGAGGCCTACCAACAATGCCGGTCAGTGGACGTACGTCAGAAATGAGCTGGGTGGTAGTTACGAAGTTGCCCCAATGTAAGTATGTCAGCGCCGGGATTCGGGCTTTACTTCGATATTTAGAAGCATATTGTAGTGTCGCGTCGCTGATTTTGGTCGGTACGACAAGACGTGCGGGATATGTGGGACTAAACTGGCGCACGTTAACGTTGGTTGATAATTCGGCGGTTCTTTGAGCAGAGTCAACCCACAGAGTAATCCTTGTTGAGATCTGTAAACCGCCAGGCCTTCGATCTGGTGCCCATACCCATGCGCATGAATTCATCTCGGGGTGAGTATACCGACCATCCGTTGTCGGTGGTCAAGGGGGGTTCGGGTCTATAGAAGAAGGCATAGAGTTGATTCACGGAGGCTTGAGGTTGAATGAGCTGCGCAGCGTAGCTCTGGGGTTATGGTACTTACTAGTCACTGTCAGGGCTTTGACGCTTTCAAAGACGTCTCCGGCATCGACATCTCTATCGAAGAAGATGGTGAATGTCTCAAAAGTTCGTGAGTGGAATGTAAGGGGGCTTTGTCCCTTCAGTGTCTGAGGTAGACGTGTAACGAGGGATATCAAAGGATACGGAACCTGGATGAAGAGTAGGCTGTCGATCTGATTAGAGGTTGTATCGTAGACTTACCCACATCTCCTCAACAGTCTGGTCGTCGTATCGAAATATGAGGTGGTGGGCGGTCAAGTGGACTGTGCCCCAAAGCGTCATCCCCGACTTTGTACACGATACATGCTCGACCTAGGATCCTGGTGAGTTCTCTTGCTTTAGGGAGTACAATTGTGCGTGCCTTTGAAACACGAATCGAATCCATGGTCTCTCAAAATTCTAAGTATGTCTGCGCCGAGAAGGATATGGTAGAAAGCCAACGATCATGATACTGTATTCGAACGACAGTGGCAGAACAATCCATGAACAGATGGACTCCTAGAGATTTGCATTCCCACGGTAACTTAGCCCAGCTAATTCTCTCTGTTGCTCAACATTGATACAGACGTAGTTCATACGAGTCCAAATGTAACAGATCACCACAACAATCCAGCAGCGATGCCTGCAGCCACCAAGATACCAGCTCCCTTGCCTCCGGTCCCTGCTGCACTAGAGCTTGATTGTGCGGGGGCCGCCTCCCCTGTGTTCGTGGGAGAGCCAGAGGTGGCAGAGGTTGGTGCACCAGTAGCAACACTGAGCGGGGCACCAGGAGCACCAGCAGATGTCGCGCCGGCTGGTGGCGGGGTAGTGGTGTCGTTACCAGGGTTTGTCGATTTTGCAGCATTCTAGAGGAGAGGGTTATTCAGACAGTGTCTTTGCTTATATGTACCGTACCTGGAATGCATCAAAGCTCTTGTCAGCTGTCGGGTTCACGGCGAAGACCATTCCGTTTTGACAATGACTACAAATCATAAGTGGGTATGACCCAGGTAATTAATGTCGATGTCGTACTTGACGGGAGCGGTCTGCGCGCAGAAGAACCAAAGGGGTGCGCTGATGTTGTTGAGCGTGAAGCTCCATTCAGGGAGGGTTGTTGCGGCGGGGGTCGACATTGAAGAATCCTGAATCGATACCTTCCACAGGCGTGCTCATCCGCGTGCATGGTGCGAGGAAGGTGGATTGAGTCACAGACTAATTTAAGAGGTCAAGGTCATCGTTATCCAAGTCGCAACGACACAGCTTACGTGGTTTTTCGCGACGCTGCACAGATGAGGTGTCAATGTTATGTAATTCCAAGGATGGTCAATCAAAGGTCCTCACAATTGGAATGCAATCGTGTCACCGATTTGGGCATTACTGACACTGAATCCAACAATTATTAGTGAGGGAGTCGAACAGATGGCATCCATTTCCTTACGATGATGGGCTAAACACAAGTCCTCCCTCGCCAACCTTGACTGTGAAGTTGGTGGCGCTGACACCGAGAGCACCAAGGAGGGAAGTTGCAAGAATCGTAGAGTACATGGTTAAAATTTGGATTTATGAGTATGAAGCTACTTGAAAGACCGACGTCGAGCCTATGGATGACATGAGCAACGACACGGTGAGTCCAACGAAGAGCATTACCCTGCTCGTGAGTGAAAGCAAAAGACTGGCTTGGGCGAAGGAAACGAAAGAGGGTTCCAGGAAGGAGAACCCAACGGAAACAAACCTTTATACTGGGAATATTGCCTGCATAATCTAGTTCCCATAGCTACATATGATGGGCTTGAAGCGCTTCTCAAGTTATTCTTAGATGTGCTGCGTGTGCACAAAGCGACATCACATACCCACAGTGGCAGTTCTGACGGAGTCTATTAATTCGGAATGTCTTGGATAGACAACGGGCGACCTACTTAATGCAAGGATCGCAATGATTGGCTGCGCTTGTATCATCTAGTGTAGAGAGAGCTATGAGACGTGCTTGATGTGTTGATGATGCAGATGGTAGCGGTTGCCGAAAATACGATTTGATGGCTTCATCGGGAACTGATATTTAATGAATGTGAAATGCAACAGGCGAATCAGATGAGGTATCGCCATGAATGCAGCATAGTTGATATTCCTAGTGTACAAGAAAAGGGGAAATGCGCAGCAACCACAACAGGACGAAAATGCATACATACTGAGAACAGAACTGAGTGAGAAGACATAAAAGAAGGATATAGCAATAAACTCAGCAGGATATTCGGAACGTGGGTAAGTGCATGGGCTCCCGAAACTCTGGCCAGCACACGGAATCAAAGGTCAAGGTGGCTTGATGATCATTGGATCGAGCACTTGCAACCCCCCGTTTGCTGACCATACGGGTCTTCTGCTCGTCCTACTGTACCCCACACAGATGGTACCTGCCGCTCGTCCATAAGGTGAGAAGTCAGGTACACTGGATAGAACTTACAAGGTAGTCCTTCGTCGATTTGCAGTATTTGATCAAACTGACGAATGAATGCGTCCATAAGCGTCCGAAGAGATAAGAAAAAGGAGCACACACCTGGCACTGGCCTCGCTAACTTTTACTCTAGGTCTGGCCAAATCCTCCCTCAGTCGTTGATTATGCTCTAGTAGCCGCCGTAGCTTCAGCTCAGACATTGACTGACGCCCGCCTGTTCTCGAGTTCATCGTGTTTTCGCTATGCGTTCGATTTTCTGCTAGTAAACGCAGGTCAGATGGCCCGAGATTTGAACCTGGTAGAATACGCACGGGCGCAATGATTGGTGTTGGCGGAAGAGACAGACTACAGCGCACAAGGCTACGTTTGCGCGTCGGTGAATGTGGTGGGTTTTTCTCTGAAATGCTGGGAGTAAGCGACAGAGCCGACTGGCGAAATTGAACGTCGTCGCCGTTGAGGATCAAGTTATTTTCAAAACTCTCCCAATCAAGGTCATGGGAATATGCCAAATTACAGACAGGTCAGCAATTTGCTAAGTTTCCCCGACACGTTAGGCTCATCAGAGTACTAAGACTCAATTATCAGGCCATTAACGTATTCCAGAGTCCAGACGTCCAGTTGTTGATATATAGTATTAAAGAAAATATGCGACAGAGATAAGACCGACCGAAAATAAAAGATGAAGCACATGCAGAATAAGCGAATCAACTCATGATGTCAACTCTAGTTATACTTAAACGAGCGTGATTTGGATGGGTGCGAGAGGGAATTGTCAATACAGATTACGCGAGGTTGTTGTTGGCGCGATGGTTGTGATGATGGACCGGAATGCCATACGGCGGCGGAGAACACTCCGTCTTTGTCCTTCAATCGTGTTCTCGCAGGCACGGAAGACGGGTGTCGATGGGCAAGGGGATATATGATCACATTATCGTGCAATTGCATCCCTGTGCTGGAGGAGCATAAGGATCTTCGCCTTTGCCTACTGGTCCCCAAACAGACGGTACCTGGAACAAGTTAGCAGGCGCTACAACAGAGAGCTGAATCATAAAAGTACTAGGTGGTCCTTGGTTGTTTTACAGTACCGAATAAGGCTTGGGAGAAATTTAAGATGAAGTTCGGGACGCAGAGCTGACAACTCACCTGGCAGACGCTTCACTGACTCGTACCCGCGGCCTGGCCAAATCTTCACGCAGCCGTTGGTTGTGCTCCGTCAGTCTGCGAAGCTTGAGCTCAGACATGGATTGCTGTGGGTATTATTGTAGTTGAAAATGGAAGTCCTGGGTGCGAAATTTGTTTGCTTACCTTGTGTGGACGAGCGTTCATGGTGGCAAGTCGGAAACAAAGGCTGGGCTAGGGAATGGGATCAACGACGATGGGACGCACGCAGCGGACACACTGAGGGCGAACAACGATGGGAGAGAAGGAGAGAAAAAGTACAAGCGAAGTACGGGAACTGACAAACTGCCTCAGAGATAGGACCTCCATCAGCGGAGTTTCAATTTCTCTCTTTACCGCTCATCATCCAATTGATCTCAGGCTCATGGTGCGCGTGCAGAACGTCCATCACCAACCTCCCCGTGGCTGTCTATCACCTCTGGATGCCCGACGGCTGCGGATCAAGTCACCAAGATTCAGTGAGTTGATTGATGCCCAGTGTCGACCAATGAATGATTGTGGTTTCGTTCCAGGAAGCAACGCGACACGCCGTTCCGAGCACAGCAAGGCGCGTAATTCCACACGCAACGAGGAAGGTTATGGCAACAGCCCATTCAATCATCAGCCCAAACATGATCTCTCTTACTTTGGACTCAATGACAAGGCTCCGCAAGACGAGGAATCGAGTGAGAGCGAAGACGAGTTGTTTCAATGGGAGGAAGAGGAAACGCTTGTTAATGCCTTGATCAACGATGGGTAGGTGGATATCGCGCATATATGATCTTTCTGTTCATACGTTCGCCTATCAGCGCGCCAGTGCATCTCGAGAACCAGAGTTTGATGACACTAGTCGACTCTTTGCAAACCTCATTTGCAGCGCAGGGCACAAAGGTCTTGCATGGTCTGGCCCAGAATTTGGTACCCGCCGCGAAACGCGTAAAGGAAGTCCATCGTGCCCTCGAGCAAGGAATCGACCCCATGTATGCGCAAGGACTTCTTACCTTCGACAATGCTTGTCGATCTGCAGAGGCCGCCGCGACGCAACAAGAGGGCCAGCTACTACGGTCTTACTCGGAAGCCCAGGTCCTATAGCTACATCTTCTGATGATCCTCGATTAACCCAGACGCTCTAGACTAATTTGCAGCGCCTTTTCGACGAGCTCGACGGACTATATACGCAAAGAAAAGAACTATGGAAGACTCTTGAAGACAACATGGAGCGAATTGGTAACTCAGATTGATCTCGCCTCACCCCATCATTGCTCGGTCTGTCTAATAAGGTCATGAACATATAGATACCCCCATTCGTAACGATTTGAAGGACCTCCCCGCCCGTCTGGAACGTACCGTGACTGAACTCGAGAAGCGAAGCAAATCCTTGACGAAAGACGATACGAAGGCCTCGAAGGACGAAGCCGCATACCTCAAGAGTCTCATCAGTAAATTCGCTTGATCGGCTGCTCCCCCTTTCCCGACTGCTGTATCCTATCGCCCGAATGCTGTCTCTTTTCCCCTGGACGCTGTCTTTTTTTGCCTGGATCCTTTCTCCTTTCTCTTAGCCGATCTCGTCCTTCCCTGGGCTGTCCGCTTCGGCTTTACTGCTGCTTGGTCAAAGCCATTCCCTTGTCCCCGGCTTACCGATAATCATGACCCTCGTAAGTCCTCGTTAGACCTGCACTCTGACTGTATAACTACTCGTAATGCTATGTTTTTCAAAGCTATTTAGTAGTTTCTCGTAATCCCTATTACTCGTCGTACACGCCAGCGGCAACTCGATACGCGTTTCCACGTTTTAAAAACAGTTTTACCGCTGTTAGATAGGGTTATACTTCACGAGCGCTGGGAAATTGGATTGGATTGTGGTCGTATCAATCTTTGTGACTTCCATCTGATCTTGTTGCATGTCAAATGGGCGACGTCTTGTCAGAGTATGCCGAAGGGCTACGCGACGCCTGTACCAATGCCTCAAGACCCGTCGCTGACTTCCTCGGGGCTTCCAAGCTCCCCGAGCACGCAGACACTATCTTCCTCTCTTTCCTACTCTTTCTTGCCGTGCATCAGGTTCTCGCTCCACATTTCAGTCAAAAATGGTTCCCGGTGGCATATGGCGCAGCCAATTCGAGAGGGAAAAATAACTGGTAAGTCAATCTATGTAATTTCGCCCAAGCTTAGGCGGCGTTGACACACGCTGAATCCGTCAGGTCAATCCACGTGGTGTCACAAGTACACGCCGTTTTGATCATAAGCTGGGCATGGAGATGTTTGTGGCTAGAGGAACTTGACAAGGACAAGGTGTCTGGTTGGCATCATCGCGTCGGCGTACTCAATGGAATTGCTTGCGGGTATTGTCACCCTTTTCTGTTTCTTGACGTTGAGATTGATGGTTGACGGCCGTTAGGTATTTCTTATGGGACACCCTCGACGCGATTGTCAACTTTGTGGACCTGAGTTTTGTGATACATGGTGAGTTGGGCATGCGTTTGAGGCTGTCATCGCCGCCTTACGTTGGCATGTCCGCCCTCGTGCAGGTTTCGCGTGTTTGCTGATCTACGCGCTCGGATATGTGAGTGCCGCACATCGTGTTAGTCATCTTCCAACTCTTGACAAGTTGACGTGAACAGAGGCCATTTGTGGCGTACTACGGTGTACGATGCTTGTTTTGGGAAACGTGCGTATTTGTTCACAGTCGCGACCAATGCTTACTTGTGGTTCTCGCACAGAAGCACCATCTTTCTAAATATCCATTGGTCAGTGCTCAGTAACCGTGTGTGCAACGGCATTCACTAACATCATCTGTAGGTTCCTTGATAAGACTGGACGTACTGGCAGTACTTTCCAGCTTATCAACGGAATAACTCTGCTTGGTACCTTTTTCTTCGTGCGCCTCGTTTGGGGCGGCTACATCGTACGTATATACGTATCCACGGCACTTCACGCTCATGCCCATTGCCGTAGTCGTATAATTTCCTGGCGACGCTCTACGCTACCTACCACGAGTTGCCTTTGACGTACACCATCGTGTATTTTGTGGGGAATGTTGTACTTCAATGTCTGAACTGGCTTTGGTACGTGACTTGTTTACTATGACGTCAGGATGTTCATGCAACGCCGCAACGCGTGTATTAGGTTTGGAAAGATGGTGGCTGCGCTGAGGAAGCGTTTCGCGGGGGCTCCAAAGTCATCGGCCAACGGTAAGACCCACAACGGGAAAGCGCACTAGCACCCTAGATAGCTGTAGCGCATATAGATATGCCACACCGACTTCTATGCGACCAAGAACTTGCACCATCTACTTCGGTGCCTTGTGAAACGCCACCCGTACCACACCTCGCACTCTCCATTCCCAAGCCACGAGATTGACGCGTCGTGTCACTTCCACACGTATCGAATCCTTCGAATGCAAGATGGTATGGATGTACGCAAATAGCAGCGCGTCCAGAACAGTGGCATTTCTGCAGGGGAAGTCACGGTGAGATACTTAGATATACAAGAAGGCAAGAAGCGTACTCTGAGCCCAAGAACCATTTATCCGTGCCTAATCGTTCTGCAAGCGCAGAAATAGCCTCACGATACTCCGATTCAACGGCGACAGTGTTTACGCGCGAACCCATTGGGTGAACCAAAGAACTGTAGCCGGTAAGGGGTGGAGGAGGTGGTGTTGTGATGTAGGCCAATGGGTCGATATCACGGTCACTGTGCGTCAAGCTCAAGAGTGATTGGAGGTAAGAAGGGTGTGGTTTCGCTACGAGCTGGTCGTGTGCTGCGTGAGCTGGTAAGACCAAGTATGATGAGCAGAAAGATGTACCAGGGCTGCTCGGACGCGTGTTTCTAGCATTGTTGTCCACGCAAGGCTCTCATCTTTCGCAGCCTGGTTTATGTACCCATCTAATGCGTCGACTTGCTTTTCATCAGTGCTTGCGAGCCGATCCGCTACCCAAGAGGGAATCATGGATGCTGCCAATAATGAACCATCCTCCGGCTCAGGGATTTTGCCATCGAGCGGCACATGTAGATTTGGGAGCTTCTTGTCGATAGCGCCTTCGCTGCCTACGTCCCATTCAACTGCAATACCGACCAGTCCCTTGAGTGCTAGATATGCTTGCCATTTAAGACAATCGACGTCGCTACTGAGAACGCCGGACTCTGAGTCTGCGCGAGGCGGGGCAATCCATAATGTCGGCTCTTTAAGAGGCTTCTTACTCGGCGGCTCGATGGAAAGGTACGAGTAAAGTGGGAACAAAGCAAAGACTTTGAGCAGAGGAGTGGGCACTGGAAAGAGAGACATATGGCTTACATAAGCCAATCAGACAGTGGTGTGCCGTTACGGTCGCTGCATACAGCATCGACCTTGCTTGTTTCAGCACCACCATCAACGGCGAGCGCAGGTGCATATCAGCAACACGGCCTTCTCTTTTCAGCGCATGACACGTCCCGCTCACCCCTAACTTAGGAGGAGGCTATCCGTTACGAACAACTCGCACTGGTCGTCTCTTCAGTACTATGTCGGATTGCTCTTCGACTACACCTTCTAGATCTGGTACGCCAGTTGCTGCGCTCCCAGAGACCGCCACTGCACGAGCGTATCGATTTGCATGGGGCCAGGCTTCGCGTAGGGGCCCCGAAAGCGTCTCTGGGACTACCGAAGGCAGGGGAGACTACATAACAGCGAAGCCACGTCTGGACTTGTTCAGCACATCGTCTTCGACGCTACCTCTTGGATCGATACCTGCGGAGTGGAGCAGCTCCAAACATGGGTTCAACGGTGAGTATAGACGAACCGTAGCGCTACCCGTGGCAACTAAATACTTGAAGCCATTTCTACCGTCCTTAACAACCCTCATAAACGCCAGGCGCCTCCCAAAGCGCACTCTGCATTACCCGCCGTGCCCGCAGCCGACCTTCCGCGCGTACGTCGGAAGGACTTTGATGGCTACCTCCGCGTCGTTGGTCCCGAATGGACACAGTTCGAGAAGAACATGCAGCTTGGCCAAGAGGGTACCGCTCATCTTGCGGACAGTCTCGGTGAAGGCTCCTCTTCCATGCCGCGAACGCCGACACGGAGTCTTCCACCCCTGGATACCGTTCCACCTGTATTCTTCAAGCCCGACTTCAGTTTGGGAGATGCACAGGTATTTCGCGAAGTTACTGAACAAGGGAAGGACAGCGGAGAAGGGCTTGACCCGTCCTCCCTATCGTATTCCCTCCCTCTGCTAGAGAAGCTATCGCATTACGCGGATACGGTCGAGCAGCATCTAGTGCAGGAGATATCTAAGCGTTCTTCGTCCTTCTTCGCTGCACTGACGAATCTCAACGAGCTGCAAACAGAGTCTGAAGAATGCCTCGATCGGATATCGAAACTACGTGGCCTGCTGAAGGATGTAGACGAGAAGGGATCGAAGAAGGGTCTCCAGATTGTACGGAAGGAAGCGCGGCTGAGGAATATGGGCAGGGTGAAGGACAATGTGAAATTTATCAGTGGGGTGATGGAGATGTCGAGCGTCGCCAAAGGACTGGTCACTGCGGGGCAATGGAGCGAAGCTTTAGACATCATCGAGGAGATAGAATCCCTGTGGGAAGACAGTGCGCTCTCGACTAGCGATCCTCCACCATTGTCTGCGACAACTTCGCGACCTTCGACGCTAGAACCTGTCTCTGAAGTGTCCGACTCCTTGCAAGAACCTTCGCGCAAAGGTATTCGAAGCCGCCCACATCCTCCATTATCAACCCTCCATGCCTTTGCGTCGCTTCCAGAGCACCTGCGCGTTTTGTCCCTCAATATCACTACTTCTTTATCGTCAGAAGTCGTCGAAGTCCTCCGCTTAGACTTGCTTGACCGGGTGAACACACCTTCTGAGCATCCCAGCGAATCTCCGACATGGACAGCCCGGAATGAATCACTCGGTGATCGATTACGACCGCTTCTGAACAATCTAATGCGTACGAAGGGTGTCAAAAGTGCTATGCTAACTTGGAGGGACGTGGCTTTGAGTGAGGTAAAAAGTATTGCCATCCGGGTACGTTTACGGTGATTTGACGTGGCGGCAGGTCCCTAACCGTCTGTCCAGCATCTCTCTGGTTTCACTATAGATGATCTAATACCGAAGTCGAACTCCGATAACCAGAGCGATTCTAGGTAGATACATCTTCGTCAGTTTATAAGCAAACTCATCATCCCTTTCTTATGTAGACCTGGACTTGGGAACCACCTTCGAAACCTAGAGCAGCCCGAGTTCCTCTCACTGATATTATCCGTGTATCGTAGCTATATAACGTGTGTGGAAGGCCTGAAGGCACAGGGACGCACCATTATGGAAGGGCTGGGTTGCATCAGGTAAGTGCACCTTCGTTTCATAACTACCTATTATCTATATGCGTCTCTCAGCTCGATCACTTCCTCGACTTTGCAGAGCTTGGAGGAAGAGCTCGCGGATATACTGTCTTCGACGACGGAGTTGAGCAATTCAGTTGCTGCGAGTCTCATAAGCCCACGATCCGAACGCCACGCGTCCTTGGAGTTGCCAGAGTTCATGCAGTTTTTCGACGAATCCTGGAGCTTCGTGGTGAAATGCGAGGTAATTTGCCGTCGAATGATCGTAAGTCTGCGAGGCGTGGTTGTTAGCCAGGTAATTTTATTACGCGTATATATCTTCCGTGCTGCTCCTAATTACTCACTCCAGGCCAAAGTTTTTCTGCAAACCTTCCATCAACAGAGATTGTCACGCTCGGCGAAGCTTGTCGAAGACGAACAATGGAACCCTGCTGAGATCTCACCTGCTGTCCAGCACATGACAAACATCATCATTGATTCAGCCGTGCACGATTCTGCAGAGCTGGTCCTCAAATCCAGTGGTTCTTCTGTGGTGCCCGATCTTCCGGCGAATGGCGCTCATCCACCGCCTCCAGAACCTAGCTCCCCTATCCCTCGTCCCACAAAGGCAAACGGTACAGCTTCGAAACATCTCCATATCGAAGAGCGGACGTACTATGCCGTCTCTGCCACGACAGCATCTCTCGCCCTCCTTCTCGACTACATTCGTCTTGTTGTCAATTTGTCTATATTGACAACCGATGCAATGAGTCGTGTGATTGAATTTATGAAGGCATTCAATTCTCGGACATGTCAGGTTGTGCTCGGAGCTGGTGCCATGCGATCAGCGGGCCTAAAGAATATCACAGCGAAGCATCTGGGTGCGTATTTTCGGGACGGTCTATCCTTGGTCGTTGCGGATTAATCTGGTTCTCTCCCCTTCCGGCAGCGCTCGCGTCACAGTCATTATCCATAATGGTCGTGCTGATACCTTATGTGCGGGAAACCTTTAGGCGGCATCTGAGTTCAAAACAGGCCATCATGCTGGTGGAGTTTGACAAGTTGAAACGAGTAGGTGGGCCGGATGCATCGAGCTCACGCAGTTGACCGACGTACGACAGGACTATCAAGAACACCAAAATGAGATCCACGACAAGCTTATTGCAATCATGGGGGATCGTTTGAGCGTGCATATCAAGACATTACAGGCGAGTCACCCATGGATGCCACCTACTTGGCAATTTAACTTTAGGGCTAACTTGTTTTGACTACAGGCCGTGGACTGGAACGTTCCAAAGCCGGGGGACGGCGTGAACGACTATATCGAGATACTCGTCAAAGAGACTGTCACGCTGCATAAGGTGTTAACGCGCTATCTACCCACTCCCACCGTCGAGGTAAGTTAAAAACCCTACTACAGACATTATTAATATTGATTCGCCCGAACCGAATTTCTTCCGTTTTGTTATGCTCCCTTTGGACATACAGTATGTCATGAGCCAAGTGCTGGCAGCCATCAAACCACCGCTTATCAGAAGAATATGGGGGAATCGAGCTACCCCACCAAGAGGCTAAGAATAGGTGCGGGTAAAGTCCTCGAAACTCGGTTCACCGTCGCTTACGGTGACGCATTAGGCTGCTTGTGGACGCAAGATATTTGCAGCAAAAGCTGTCGGCGCTCAAAAATATTAGCGCGATGAGTACTATGCTTGAGACCGTGGTTTCAGAGAAGGGTGTGCCACGCCCTGTTCTTCCCTCGCCTACGCCATCAGCCATCTCTTCCAGCGGAGGGCAGAGTGCGAGTCACCACAAAGGATTTTTATCGGGGAAGTCAGTACCGCCAACGCCAGCACTCGATAAAGATCTTCCGACACCCGCGCCTACCACTACACCCCCTATAGTGTCAGCCACACCAACGTCCGTCCCCCTGCCCACTTCCCCATCCCCCCCGGTTATGAAAAGGGCTAGCACCTTGAACGGCAGGCTAGAGCAGTTGATGGGGGGTCTAGTTAATCACAACCACAACCTTTTGACGGAGAAGGCCCTGCCTTCTCCTCGGGAAGAACTTCCACCTTCAAATGGCTTCAAGCAGGTGGAGTCGCCTAGGCTAGGTGAAGCGCACGATCGGGAGCAGGACGGGAATGACGGCGTATTCCGTTCTACGTCCACGATACCTTCTGGTGAACCACGACAGTCGGGGGCAACTGGGGAGGTTACTTCTTCGCCGGAGTCATCATCGGTGCCTCAAATAGATCAAATAGAGGGCGTCACTACCGTTGGGGTAGATGGTGTTATTTCCAATTCCGCCACGCAAGAGGACCATGCCGGTTTGCTTCCGTCACCGTCGCCGGCCGACGGCAATTCTTAAGCTCCGTTTATGTTTTCGCTCTTTTTTGCATATTCTCCGATGTCGTAGCCGTATTTGCTAAAGTATTTCCACCGCTACTAGCACTTGCACATTTAATCAGAGATTTGGGGATCGATTATTTGGGGTGAATTCGCGAGATGACTATCTTTAAACGGATGGTGTAGTTTGAATTAAGGATGTTTGTTGGGAAACATATAAACGGCGGCAACCCTTTAGGAGACCCATATTTAATGACGCACGCGTTGCGCCATGCCGCCGAGTCGGGCTGCACGAGGAATGCTGACCGTATGACCGCCCGGATGCTGCTTAGCACGCGCAGTGATAGAGTTTTGGCATAATTCTGCCTTGGGTGGAGGTACGAAGTGTACTTGTCGCAAGCACTCCGACTGTAGGTCATAAATACGTACCCTAGCGTGATCTTGAGTGAGACTACGGACATTTCCATGCCCTTCTGCTACTTTCACCTCTAGGCAAGGGATATTCAGGGGAGGAATAGAGCCGTTAAGGGCTGTGCCACATTCTTGTTCAGGGGTACAAGGGGAAGATGTGAGATGATGGGACCATATACCATATTTGCGAGCAATTGGGGATCATTTAGTGATGTTCGACCCGTGACCCCGGACTACTCAAGAGTACCCCAATAGTGCCACAAAAGCGCACCCACAGGTACGGTCGCACAATTGAGGGTAAATGTTTCATCAATGATGCTACTACGGGCTACTACGGTCCTCGACCCAGCTCAAATGGAGACAAGGTATTTTACTTGGAGAACAAACACGGTCGCGGCCGAACAACAGCTGATGAGATACCAACGTGTGACGGTCGGAGGGCTGTCCGAAGGTCGTACACGTTCGGCGGTGTGTCAGACAAGTAATATTCTAATATTAACACTATGGCGACAAGAATCGCGTCACACTTGCCGCCCCACACGTAACGTCACGCTGACATGGCGAATATATACTATATATATATACTCTATGTTTCACAGCTTGGAAGCGCTTCGAATTCTGGCAGCGCAGCATCAGCTGAGCATTGTATTGAGCACGTTCAAATGTGCAAATGATGGATGAGAACAGCGACACGTTTACCCTCGGTCAGATGATTTCTGGAAATTGCGCCAACGTGTGACCCAGAAGTGGAACACTTTGGCTGGACCATGCCGGTGTTCTTTATTACTTTCAAGAAAGGTGATGTGACGAGCGTGACAAGATCTAGAAATAATATTTTGGCCCTGATGCAATGTCCCGATTTGGGGAGTGACTCGAAATTATCGCGCCTGCTCCTTGGAATAAAAAGGCCTGTTCCCTTTCCACCCTCATCCTCGCTTCCATCCACAACACGTCCTTTCTCCTCAACCACCATGTTCGAGGACGTCTGTCTCCTCTGCGGAAAGCATCTCCCCGATGGGTAGGCTTCATCCCTTCCCCGTACCGTTCACACCACATATCCTCCTTTAGCAGGGCGTATTGCAGTGATGAATGTCAATCTTTGGACTCGGTCTCCCCGTCCATATCCTCAGCGAGCAGTGCCGTATCATCACCATACCTCTCCGGAAACCCTTTGTGCGGTGATATTCCAGCCCTTGTACCCTCTGCATTGGGCTCCGCTTTCGGGGACTACCCGCATTACTCGGCGTCATCATCAGCGTCCAATACATGGTCCGTAGCAGCAGATGAGGACGATTTTACAGGAATTAAATTGGATGGCGAGTACCTCCATAAAGGAGATCCACGCCTCGGCGACGGTCTTTCTAAATCCGCTACTTATTTCCCTGCCTTCGTGCGAACCTCAGTCATGACATATGCTCGCCGTCCTTCGGGGACCAATCAGCATGCAAACGTCCCCATCCTACACCGACGCACCTCTTCAGTCTCCACTACTGAACACATGCAGGGGGCACCACGTAGCGCACCTCTTCACAGCCGGTCTCATGGTTCTTCCACGGACGAAGAAGATTACAGTTCTGATATACAATACACCACAGCCGACTCCCCCAGTCTCGCCCCTGCATCCATGGGCTGGAAGAGGAACAAAGATCCCGACTCCAAGTCGACTCTCACCAAGCCGAAGCGCAACCGCAACCGTGCCAGTCTTCCTGCATGCTTCTCGCTGCTACATGTCAACGGGGAAACCCGTCCGTCCGTCTCTTCCTCCCCTCGGACCGCTGCGCGACCTTCCCCGCCCACGCCGAAGCTGCCGCTCTCAAGCCTGACGACTACTGCCATTCGCAGGACTCCGGAGGTGCCGCACACCGCCCACACATTCACAACCCCTCGAGGGCGTCGACGTGAACCAGGTACATCCCGTAGTAGTCGGCGCTCGGAGGCTTCCCTTTCCCGGTCACCCTCGCGGTCTAGGTCCCGAAACCTACCACAATCCCGCGTTGATAGCAAGGGCAGCATAACTCAGGTGTTTGATTGGTCGTCCATGCTGGTCCCTCGCGGCCGTACTGCAGCACGCCGAAACTCTTCCCCTCCGTCCAAAATGGTACTTCCGGTACTTGGTGATGGCCATTGCCGCTCATCTGAACCCTTCGCTACTTCGAGGGCTAGGAGCGGGCGGTCCGACAGTAGGCGCTCTAGAGGACGGGCACGCTTGGATGAGCTGGATGGAAACGGCAGTACCGAAGCTGCCCCTGGCTATGGATACGGGCGAAGCGGTCTCATAGATCGAGAACGCACCTTCATTCACCGGACTGCCGGCGAGTATTGTTGAATTGCTTTGCGGCTGCTCTCTTTAGCAGCCTGCGTCTCCAAGAAACGCCACATCCACAAAATCCGCCAATTAGACCGCCTCCCGTCGACCGGATCTTCCACTCAAAATTGCATCGCATCATTTCACCTCTTCATCCTTCGGTATTTTGCATGATCAAGCTATATTGTCTATCAAACCAGCAATCACTTCATCTCATCTCAGCACAAACATATTTCGCATGATTTGCTCCATCGTTTACCACATCAAAACCGGTCATATCCCAAGTCAATAATATTCTAATCAGCACTATCGATCAGCATGCCCTCCATACCCCGCGATCTCTACCAATAAAACCACGGGAGGACCTCGACGAAATTGTACCACTCCTCACACACGAACGAAACTTCCACCAGTTTTGAAATGTAGTCGTAACCACAGTCGTAGTCGTTCAGCTAGCACTTCATCAGTAATGAATCAGCTTTGGTTGACCCAGGTGCCATAAGGCCTTGATGTACAATCGAGGTGTCTTTATGCATGTCTACCACGGGGCAAATGCGAGGCGAATTATTGTGATAGATACATGCTTGGGGCCTAAAAACGTGTTCCTCTCGTTTTCTGTTGTATATCAATCCTAGATAAGCCGTTTATCCAGCAGAAATTCAATGGCTGTAAAGGTCGATATATCTGGCATATTTCGTGCGAAATGAGACACGCGAGAGTAGGAACGCGCAGGAGTACCCCGAAGTCGCCCTCAGCCTTCCAAGTCGCCACAGACGAGGTGCATTGTCTCCTCACCGCTCGCAGAACCGCAAGAATCAGAATATCCCCCAATTGCTCAATATTGCTGTTATTCAAAGCCGTCGCCACCATTGATCCCCCTACTACTCAGCCCAGTCGGGACTCGTTTCCCCCAGCTCCTGCCCCTGCTGTGGACCCCGCGCCATTCTCTACAGACTCCCGTTCTCCCCTTCGAGGGGCCTCTGCACGCCAGTCCACCCCAGAATCAGTGATCCCGGCAATCCGCACCAGGTCTGAACTCGACGCAGCCAACACCACCCACCCGTCCCCCTCTGCTCATATCGGTACCGCTCTATCGGTTTCTCGAATGTGCTGAGTTTACTGATTATCTGACATTCGTTTGTTTCTGTACCTTTGGGTCTTGTTTGCACATAGACACTGAGCCACCACGAGCTAACAAGCGACAAAGGATTGACAGCCGCAGCTCTACCTCCACCTCGCTTAGCGCAATCGATCAGAGTCTCCGAGTCTTCGACCAACACGCAAGCAGAGTGATGCTTCAAGACTTCGACCAAGACTCAATACACTCGGGCTCCCCTGATCTCAACGGTCTAGCGGGGCCTTCGTCGATGGGTGTAGGCGGGAGTGCGGGTCTGGCGAAGAATGGGATGACCAATGGCAATGGTCATTCTGCAGTGCCAGCGACAAAATGGCTCCTCGGGATTTGGGAATGGTGTGGGCAATGGCATAGCAAAGCGGGAGCATGGGTCGATATCCAAGGTGTCACTACCAGGCACGACATTGTACGACGATTCTACAGTCGATCGAGAGGAATTCGTGAGGTTGGTGATACAGAGCCTGCGGGATGTTGGATATATGTGAGTCTATTATTACGTCGTCTTGTCCTCTAACTTCCCTCATTGTCCCCCTTGCTTCACAGGGAGTCGGCTTCAGCGTTGGAAGCGGAGTCAGGTTATGCACTTGAAGCCTCAGAAGTATCGCAGTTCCGTCGGTATATTCTGGAAGGTCAATGGACCAAGGCTGAGGCCATCTTGACGCACATAGGAGTGGTAGACGAGGAGGGAATACTGGTACAGACACCTTTACCTCTATGTGCCACCCAGAGTCGCTGAATACTGACCCACTCAGGACGCGAAGTTCCTCATAAGTCAGCAGAAGTACTTGGAGTTGCTTGAGGCTCAGAAGACAACCGCTGCTCTCCATGTCCTTCGTACTGAGTTGGCCCCATTGAATGTAGAAGCCGAACATCTTCATACGTTGTCGAGGTCTGTCCTTCAACATTCCTGCAGCTACGCGACTCGGATATTGACATCTCTGCAGTCTTATCATGTGCTCAGAAGCTGAAGACCTAAGACGTCGAGCAGGTTGGGACGGTGCAGCGGGAACTTCTAGGCAGCTATTACTCTCTAACCTTCACAGTAAGTATATCTGCTTTACTCTGTATGCAGTGACTGACGCGTCATGAAGGGTACATACCATCATCAATCATGATTCCTCAACGGCGCATGGCTACCCTTCTTCGTCAAGCCCTTTCCTACCAACGACAACGATGCGTATACCACAATTCGAACTTCACCAATTTCTCTCTCTACATGGATCATCAGTGCGACAAGGACGCATTTCCACGGACGACGACAACGATATTACAAGTGCATGATGATGAGGTATGGAATCTGGAATGGAGCCATGATGGACAGTATCTGGCGAGCGGGAGCAAGGACAAGACAGCCATCATATGGAAAGTCGGGGTGCGTCGAGCGCGCGAAGTCGTGTTTGTTTTGTTAAGAAAGAAAACTTATCCTCTTCTGCTTCGTCAGCCTGTTTCTTCGCATCACCCTCGGGAATGGAGCCCGCACCATATATTGCGGGAGCACCAATATGCGGTTGGGTGCCTAGCGTGGTCTCTGGACGACTCCATCCTTCTCACAAGTGCAGAACAAACCATCAAAGTATGGAACACAAAGGTGAATTTGTTAATGCATATATTGCTCCCGGATAACAATCCTGACTTTTGTGGGCGTTAAGACAGGTGTCTGTTTCCAAACGATAGACGGGCATTCCGATGTTGTCACCGCGCTCGCATGGCTGCCGGATGATTCGGGGTTTATCTCAGGTAGTTTGGACCGCAAGGTCATCCGATGGGTACGTAAACCGGTCCTATCGACCGTTCCGTCTCTTCATTATATATTATACCACCACAGGACCGAGAAGGAAGACAGCGCGACAGTTGGGGCACCACGGCGATCCGGGTAACTGATCTCGCCGTCACTCCAGACTTCACACGGCTGGTGACGATTGGCATGGATTATGTGCCGCCACATTCGGTCACGGTGATAGATGCTAACCCTAGAGTCAGTTTGGCTGGCTCATACGGAGGAGAGGCGCCCATGGGTACACCGCAAAGTGTGCCAAAGAAGCCAGACAACCGGATGGTTATCTATGATCTTGCGACAAAGCAAGCAGAGTCGTGCGTTATTGGTTTCCCCTCTGCTGGTGTATCTCCATCTCAACCTTATAACCACCAGTTCCATACGGTTGGAAGGTGAACTCACGAGCGTCAAGATCTCACAGAATTCTCAATATGCATTGATTAATCACTCCCCAGACGTGAGAGCGTTACGAGACTATTCAGAGTTTGTCTCTCACTATGTGCTGCGCTTGTTTGCAGGAAATCCATCTGTGGGACCTACACACTGGCCGACTTACCCGCAAGTTCACCGGTCAGCGTCAAGGCCGGCACGTTATCCGAAGCTGCTTTGGAGGCGTCGATGGCAATTTCGTAGTCAGCGGTAGCGAAGGTCGGTATTGACCCTTCCTCCCGGATTCTATTAGTGTGGACTGATCGTCCATGTACTTAACCGCAGACGGGAATGTCTATGTATGGCACCGAGACACAGGAACGCTGCTCGAGGTACTTCCCGGCCACGGAGAAGGAAGCGTCAATTCTGTTGCGTGGAACCCCAGAAACCAGCAAATGTTCGCCTCATGCTCAGACGACAGGACGATCCGCATATGGGAGGCGAACGTGCATGAGGAGCTTTATTCTGATACATTCACCCACCCCGCCCTAGACTCTAGCTACTCATACATACCCATGGGGAAGGGAAAGGGAAAGCTACGAACCCAGTACGAAGACGATAACGCGGAAGCAATCTCGAGGACGTCAGGAACAGGGATTTAAGGCGAACGGCATCGCGGATTCCGTCATCCAATTTTATCGTTCGCTTTCGTACGCATTCGCATTCGCATTCAGTGATATCTATATTCACATCATTTACACTCTTTCTTCGTGACGCTTATTTGATGACTTGACATTACGACTTATCTTGCATCGTTAGAATGTTACACTAGCATTTGTATTCACGCATCCCTACCTACCAAGTCAATAGCATTTTGCATGTGGTTGCCTCGTACATAATATCAAATATTAATGAAGTACTGAAATTCGCTGGCATTTCACTCGACAACTATGATAGCCATCGAGTTGCCATTTATTACTAATTCCCCTAGTACTACATACAAGCACAAAATCCACAGTAATGGTAGAAACACCGTAAGGCGTGCATCTACAGTTGGCTATAGATTTGGGGCTATGTAGCCAAATAGAAAGAGCGGATACTAATGCTTTGACTAACAATCTCAGTTAAGTCCGAATGACTACAGAACCCTTTTCTCCGTGGATGTACGATGTTTGTCAGGAAAAAATAACAACCCGGCATGTATCACCGAAGGCAGTAATTATTACGAACTTTGTATAGACTATTCTCATCATCAGAATCCCAACTACCTCTATGACCGGAGGATGACAATGCTTCTTTCACGCATGATGTCTAGCTTCGTGGCTTACATTGGAAATAGCAAGGTGTATTTCGACCGCTGCTCTCCGTACCCGTGTCTGAGTTTCAGTATCGTGAGATTAGAGAATATTTTAGAGTGTCTTCCGCCCCAAAAACATGAGAAAAAGACAAGTATAATTATAACGACCCACGAGGTGTCGAGAAATACTAGCCCGGCAGGTGCGCACCTTGTTGTACCGGTGCGATCGAGGACAGACGGGATCCATGTATGAGATAGTTCTTGATAGTAGGACATAAATAGATACAGATTCTAGCTGTTACTTACGTGTCATTACAACAGATGCCGCGAGTACAGAATTCGACCCAGTGCGACGGTATGATGAATAAGTATATCGAGTAGATTCCGCGATGGATTGTGCAATGCAATACAGACGGAGTCGCTTGTGGGCGATGTACATGGACAAATATGATATTAGCCGGAAACCGAATGCCAAAATTGAAGAGACTGGATGAGGAAAGACACCAGACGGCAGGCATCAACGATATACCGATCATTTGGTTCGTTGTGAGTAGGCTCGATGTTTGGGTATGAACAGAGCAGAGGTTGGATCCTTTTTTACCGGTGCCTTCTTGCGAGGAGTAGTAGGTCCAGGAGCAGCCTGGACTATAGTATGAGCCTCGCGAGGTGTTGACTGTCGGGTACGCGGCAGCGGCGGAAGCTTCCCAGGGGCTGGGGCAGGCGAAGAGGGGTAGGAAGTGGCTCCATCTGAGCACGAAGTATCGGAAGACGAAGTACTAGAAGAGCTCGGTGGCGGTCGAGCGTGTCGCACTGTCGTTACAGTGACACGGCTTGACAATGGCGTTGAGGTTGAGGTACGCAACAGCGGGGGTTTCGGCGAAGGAGGGATGACGCGATAAGTCTTCCCATTGACCAAGGGAGGGACTGAACGAAGGGAATACATGGTCCTTTGAAGTTTGAAGGCCTCGGATTTCGTTTTCTGGAATAACGTCTTTGGTTGTGGATTTATGCCCCCTGTACGTGATATCAGAGGCAGGACCAGTTACTTGGATGTAAGTTGCCTTACATCCAGAGCGTTTCGAGGCGGCAGGTGGAAGGCGATCAGTGAATTTGACTTTTCTTTCTTCTTTCTTATCTTCAGCAGCCGTGCGTTGCTTGCGCATCTTATGGGCGAGCTCTTCAAGCCGGCGGGTTTCAGATTCACGGAGTTTCTGAACACTTTAAAAAGTAAGATTGAGAGAATGTTCTGGGTTAACTTACGAAATAAGTATCCCTCCAGCATTCGATTAGACTCTCTTTCAATCTTTCAGCAGCCAGTGGGTATGTTTTGAAACACAATTCTTCCCATATACCTGCTTACAGCGATAATGGAAGAATCAACCCAGAGCTCGAGGTATTTACCTTGGGTTCCACTTCCAGCTCGAAGTGACTATGAACAGCATAAGCGCCCAAAGCCCGTATAAGCACTTTGGGGCCACCTACTGGGTTTGCATCTTCAATCCTATAGAGTGTCGCAGCATCACATTGTTCTAAGATGGGTTTCACGATTTCGAAGCGAAGTTCCTCTCCGAGGCTTGATATTGCTGAATAAAAGAACCGTTTACTTATCTTCTTTACGGCCACATAGTGACACTCACCGTCCGCATTGCTGATAGCCACTACATCCTGCATTAGATGCGGATTCGGCGACCACACAGTAACTTTCCTACTTACCACGTTGGCATAAGTACACAAGGCTTGGGACGGGGCACTTTGAGGTGTTCATCTGGATGGAGAAAGACGAAGGTTTCTCAGCGCGCTACATGACATCGTGCAGCCACATATTCGCACGGTTAGGGGCAACCCACAGTCGCTAGACATAGACAACCCCAGAACAGCAGACGCTTCTCATATACAACGGCCCGCTCGACATCAGCCAAAAGAATGGATCCAGCATCAATCCTTATTTGTGATGGGTTCCCGAGGAAATGTCCACGGGGAGTGTATCTTTGATACGGTAATAAATATTTCAATATATCACAGTGCCGTTTGAGTGCAACTGCCCCTCGTCGTTTCCACAATGCAAACGCGCCGGTCGGTGACCTTTTCAAGCGAGGGAATCTATTCAGTGTCAAGGGCCGCATGTTTAGCTTTCCCGCAAGATAAGCGTTACCAGAACCTCGTCTCGACTGACAGAGATAGGCGAGACCTTGAGCAACAAAGTAGATGAGGCCATCCTCCTACAGTCCATCGATCAAGCATGGTATGATCTCACGGAGGAGACTTACAGCTCCCGGTGGGGACATTTATAAGGGACGAGCTACGCACCAGTCTATACTAGCAAAGTATGCAGTCAGCCACTCATCCTCGCCTCCATGTTCGGGACATGCGTGATGCCCATACAGTTCTAGAAGCTGTTCGACTCGGCGTATTAAGATCAGTCACTCGCAGACTCAATGAAATGGAACGCTCCATGCATATCCGCTCTGGAGCGATCTTTGTTTGGGAGGAGAGTGATGAAGAAGTCGGCCTCAAACGATGGACAGGTGACCTTCATTAATCTCAGCATTGATTGAATCAACTAACCAAGTTTCGTCCAAGATGGTCGGGTGTGGAGTCAGTCAAGAATGCGAGAGGTGAGCTGGCCAACGGAGTGTACGACGTAGAGCACTAACATCCCACCCACTTAGCCCTATCTCTTCTACGACGAGAAGTTACCAGGCGAACAAGAAATAGAGCCTCCCAAGTAAGTCCCACGTTCACACCACAAGTTTTGACCTAACGCCGTAATTGAAACAGGTCGCCAACGTACCGTTTCGTTGACGGTGTTAACCGCGGCACACCGGTGTCATCTGCCATGTCGCATCATGATCGTAGTCCTCGTCTCCCGGCTGGATTGATCAAGCAGGCCTATTCAGCATGGGTCATCGTGTCCCCAGGCGCGCGACCAAAAAAAATGGCACTTGACCGCGTACTTCACATACGCCGACCTGCAAAATATACCAACCCCCGACAGTGATCCCATGCTGAGAGGAATCCTTGTGCCACTAGGGATATATCGTAGCGGAAAAATCAGATCAAAAAGCGGCGACGAAGATAGCATGCCCGAATACAGCGCGTTACCGCCTACAACGCCGCCTGGGCCGAGTCGTGCTACCTCTTATCCAAATGACCGCGTATTGCCATCGTTGCAGTCAACGGTCGAAAATCATGGAGGCCCTCCTATGAATCCGCCGAGGCATAGGACGAGGTTGCCAGAGGACCAGCGGTTGATAGAAATGCTAAATTCGCGGCTAGTGTTATAATGGACAAACCACTGTGGTACCGTGACGCATCAGCAGCAACTACGCGTGAAGTTCCAATAATTAGCTAGGAGTATTGGAATGCCTTTTGTAAACATTACACATAATAACAACCGCATCCTGTATCGGGTCAGTCTTCTTCGTCCTCAAGCGAGTCCTGTGCCTTTTGCTGGGCTCTCATGGCACCAACGAGATCGTCTGACTCTCCGTTCTGAGCCGCTAGTCTTTGCCCTGTAGTAACTTCATCAATAGAGGTTTAAAGATTGGTAAAGTCACATACGGATCAACGTATGGATTACCTCTTGAGTTCGTCGTTCCAGGCGTGCAACTTTCTTGTCCATTTCGCGTTTAAGATCCCAGTTCGCGCGTTTTCGGAGCGATGTTAAAAACGTCCTAAAGGTTGTTGTTGTGAGGCCAAAATCCTGCTTCGCAAGAGGGAAAGAAATACCAATTCTTGGGCGCGTCGTTGCTCATCTTCTGCGATGATGGTCTCAACTAAGCCGCTAACGTCCTTCTCGACGGTGTCAGTCATGTTAGCATCGTCGTCTTTATTATGCTTGCGGAGAGTTCGTGATTCTGGGTCGAAATTCCTGGTTTTAAGGAGAGTCTGGTTGTCGCTTCCTCGTCTGGATGTCAATTTGTTGCACCATTCTGGCGAAATGAGAGTAGCACACACCTACCCTCGCCTGCTTTACGTCTCCTCAATGCCAAAAAGCTTGGCTTTTCTCTCTTCAGAGGCCTCTGCTAACGACATGGATGCAGAGCAAGATGAGCTGCTGACTAAGCGCTGGTCGCGTCTCGTCGCGTTCACCTGACGCTCTTCAGCTTCCTTGCCGATGAACTTTCAAGATGCATGTCTACGCTCCTTCCAGTTGATCTTTCGTACTTCACACCTTAGGACAAGGTCCATCAACACATCAGCATCGCGAAAATTTGATATTACAGAGTTTAGCCCGGATGTGATTCGGTATGTGGCACCTAGGTCTGCCGTGTCTGTTCTGGAGCTCAATATTTTGCCTCCGACGCAGCAATTTTTCAATAATTGCTCATATAGGTACTGTCTACCATGCTGAACGGAGCTTGGGCTGATCAAGAACTGCAGACCACGGCAAATCGACACTGGCGGATAGGTATGTTCTCCAACACTTGTGGATAGCCCCCGTTCGACCAGAACTAGGTTATTGGAAGTCAGTGTCAAAATCCCTTCACAGGCGGAGAAATTCACTGAATACCGACATAAAGCTCACTGGAACGATTGCGGCAAAGCAAACGGGCAAGAATGAGCAGGTGTTAGACAAACTTAAGGTTGAGCGAGAGCGGGGCATCACAGGTTCGTTTCTTTGTCTTGTGTCTTTTCTCTTACGACTCACCTCGGGCGGAATTCAGTTAAAGCTCAAACGGCTAGGTTTGTGGGATTCCCATTGACTATGTCAGCTGATGAGAACGCCGATAGCATGATATATGATAGCCAAGCCTCAAGATACATGCTTAATCTCATCGACACTCCTGTAAGCCCATGTTGTATCGTGGCGCTGTTCTTTATTTGAACTTGCCCAGGGCCATGTTGACTTTGCATGGGAGGTCTCACGTTCCCTGGCTGCGTGTCAAGGAGCACTACTTCTAGTGTGTTTTGATTTACTCGACATCTAGCAACTATGTGACCCCTCTATAGGTAGACTGTAGTCAAGGTGTTCAGGCTCAAACCATCTCCGTGTTTCACAATGCGAAGGACCGTGGCTTGACCATTATACCTGTGCTAAATAAGGTTGGTTATATTTATTGCATGACATTGTGTGTCTCTCATTCTTGCTAGATTGATTTACCAGCCGCAGACCCGGACCGAGTTATTGCTCAGATGCAGGCCACGTTCGGTATAGACCCGGAAGCTGTGATACCGATATCTGCCAAAACCGGCAGAGGCGTGTCTGAATTGCTGCGGGGCCATTGTAGAACGAATACCTCCCCCTGTCGGCCTCGCATCGTCTCCATTTCGAGGATTTCTCTTCGATTCGTTGTGAGTAACTCAGTTTAGAGGAAAGTGCTTCCGTTTCCCACCGGGTTTTTAGCTATGATCGATACCGGGGTGTAATATCCCTTCTGAACGTCAAGGAAGGCACTCTTCGCGTAGGTAAAGACAACATTTCTCTCGGATGCTTAATTTACTTAAGCACATACCCAGGGGATAAAATATCTTCCACGTTCACGGGCAAAAGATATGAGATCATGGAATTAGGTATCATGCATCCTGAAGAGACATCAACATCGGCTCTATATCCAGGGCAGGTTGGCTACATGGCTTGCAATATGAAGGAACCAACTGATGGTTAGTTGAGTTCAACGGTTAAACAAAAAAGCCTGGCATCTCAAGCAAGGTCCCTGTTACAGCTCATGTCGGCGACACTCTTTACCGCGTCGGACAGCCTGTGGACCCCATCCCAGGATTTAAGCCGGCGAAGCCCATGGTTTTCGCTGGTGTCTATCCCATTGACTCTGGCGATTTCCCTAAGCTAGAAGAATCGATCAAAAGGGTACGAAATAGAAATACACTTTGCAACCGCTGGACACTCACCAACATACCAGCTAACACTCACCGATCGCAGTGTGTCCGTCCAAAGAGAATCATCGTCAGCTCTCGGTCAAGGCTGTAGACTTGGCTTCCTTGGTACACTGCATATGGATGTCTTCCGCCAACGACTGGAAGACGAATACAATGCAAACGTGATTATCACTGCGCCAACTGTGCCGTACAAAGGTTGGATAGCCGTACGCTAGAACGTGACGTTGCTCACATTTTCGAAGTGGTCTACAAGGACAAAGAAGTAATTGTCAGCAAACCCAACCGATTTCCCAGAGGTAACGGATACAACATCCAAAGTCAAGGAGATACAAGAACCAACTGTCAACGCGTCAATTATCGTCCCAGAACGTGGGCATTTACTTCCAGCACATGAACGTAATCTGAAATAGACTTGTTTTGGGTAGAATATTTTGGCGATATGATGGACCTCTGCTTCTCGCACCGCGCAGAAGATTTGGACCATCGTTACCTAGACTCCACTGAGGGCTCCGCACGGATACTCATGACTTGCACAATTCCCCTAAGTGAAATTGTCACCAACTTCTTCGATCAATTGAAAAGTCGTAGCTCAGGATTCGGCAGCTTCGAGTAAGTGTTTGGACCTGCCTACGGTTGGCTGTGCCTTTCTCACATCTCCACAGTTATGAAGAAGCCGGCTACAGAAGGAGCGATTTGGCCAAGGTACGTTCGCACTCTAGATTGACGATCAGGATATACTCATTCCCTTGAAGATGGTGTTTCTCCTAAATTCTAAGCCGGTAGATGCACTAGCTCTCATCGTTCACCGATCGGCCCAGGAGTCCGTTGGGAGAGCGTGGGTCAAGAAACTGCGTGAGTTCACAGCGTATGTTATTAATATTTCCCAATGAGTTCTGGACAATAATGGCAGATCGAGTGATACCTCGCCAACTATTCGAGGTACCTATTCAAGCGGCAATTGGGAAAAAGGTCATCGCTCGTGAGACGTTGTCGGCGATGCGCGCCGACGTAACCGCGGGTCTGTACGGTGGTAAGGTATCCGACTTGGTAGGTTCCCCCTGCTGACATATCTTTAGGCCACTACGAGCGCAAGATGAAGCATTTAGAAAACCAGAAGGCAAGCAAGAGAAAGATGAAGCGCATAGGAACCGTCAATCTTCCGCAAGAAGCCTTCTTCGATATTCTATCACAATCTAAGTAGCGATAGAAGGAATGGGGACTACAACTCAATGTCCTCATCGTCGTACGTTTCCTTGATCAACCTAACCAAGCGGTTAATGCAAGCTCAAGGAACGGAAGGGAGTTATCTACCGGTATATTGAGGATGGAGGGTGGTCCCCGCTATCAAATGGTCAGTTTCATCAATGTAGATAGGATGCTCCCTCCTTACTAGTTAGTTATAAACACATCTATTAGTTCCGGGCGAACGTAATCGTAGTATGGATTGACGACATCGACTTTGTCCACCAGATCGCCCTCTTCGAATCCCAAGACGTTGTTCGGATCCCCGAAATCGAGGGCGCCGTATTCGTGGTATAGATTCCACAAGGGGGTGAACTTGAATTGCCCTGCACATACGACTATCGGCGTACTGTGTTCCCGTGCTGCTGTCGCGGCAAGTAGTGATCCTGAAACGGCAAATATACCACCGTTCGCGAGAATAGCGTGAGCGCCGATTATTACTTTGTTCACTCGGGACATCAAGGCAAATATTGAGGAGTCTGGTACCAAGAAGGTCGATATTCCGGATGAGGATAAGGCTTTCCCCATATCGTGACCTCTATACCTACACAGAGTATGAGAGGAGATCCGACCGACACACTGATGGACTGACGATGGTCCTGTCTCCGCCACAATGACAGTATAGTTTCGATGGTGCGCGGCGGACTTCAGAAAGGCTTCCACTGTTCGCGACATCCCAAGCGTGAGTATAATTTCGCTGTAATCAAATCAGTATATGATAAACGTTGGATGAACAGGGCTGACTCGGAATGGATATGATCTTTGGCATTTTTTGATACATTGTCGTAGACTGTCTCTAGTTCGTCTAAAACATCTTGGATAGCTTCCATAAGGACAGGTTTGAGGCCTTTAGCAAACGAATCGGGATCATCAGCATCGTTCTCTTTCAGTGGCTGCTTGTTGTTGTCTGATGATTTGAGTGCAACATTCTGTTGTCTAGGCTGGCCTTGGACGAGGAACTTTGCTATAGAGAATGCACTACGGGGCTGCGCCAAGGCACCTCCATGTGTAGCTGTGTTATACTCTTCTCTGATATGATGTAGTACTTTGCGCACAGTGTTCCCTACGGTGTGCTCTGACCATTGATTAGCTTCAAGGCTGATGTTAAACAGTACGACAGGTACCTTTCGGTTGAGCCTCCACTAACTGACGGCCAGCATGCCTGATTATCTCGACCAATTGATCGATATTGGAGAACCGGGCTTTCGAGACGATTTGTCGAAGAATAAGGAGAGTTTCCAATGCGGCAGCTCGCGAGCCCACGATTTGCCTATGCGTCCCAGATTGGAGACCAGAGTCTGATAGGTAGCAAAATATTAGCCGAACCTTCGTCTAAGCTTGGCTGAAAGGTTGTCTACGAGTCTTTGAGTGGACGCGCTATGAACTTCAGGGCCCATGGCGTTCGATGTGTGTATGCACGATTGGAGGATGATCCAATTCAAGTCATCACATCACTGATAAGATCATAATTTGCCACTCGGCAATTTATCATGGAGCCGGACCATTCAGGGGTTGCAGAAATATACATTGTGTACACGTATATCGAACTACGGGGATGGCTTCACTGGCTCACGAAGAGGTCGCTGCTCTACATAAGCTGCACTCGTGAACATTGGGCCATATGTGGTGCCGTCACCCTAAACACAAACGCGTCAGGATGAGATACACGACGAGCGAAGGATATTCTTACGATCAAGAAGTTAGGGAAGCCTGGATCGACGGGGACGATGCTTTCCAGGTATGCAATTTGCTCCTTGCTGAGGGTTATGTCAAGAGCTTCGAGGTTTCCTAGAAGGTGTTCTACTTTACGACCTCCAACGATGGGGAAAACAAAGGGCGCCTTCTGTAGCAGGTATGCAATTGCAACTGTTCCCAACAGTCAACGTGTGCTAAACTCACTATAAACATAGCACTTACCAGCAGTTATTTGCTTGGCACCGACTTCTTTCGCGACCTTTTCCAAAGCACGGGACACCTTAACTTCGGTCTCATTTCGCAGCCACTCAGGGCTTGCGAAGGTTCGTCCCTTTTCTCCAGATTCCAGCCTGCGCTTCTCTTCTTCGTCAGTGCGAAGTTTGCCACCACCCAAAACGTTCCAAGGAGCCAATGCAAGGCCTATAATCAGATCAGCATGCAGTCAACAATTATTCGCGGGGATTCTACCTTCGTCTCGAGCCATGGGGATGATGTCGCGCTCAAAGCTTCGGTCCATGACATTCCATGCACCTTGGTAGATCGAGAAGGGTGTCTTTCCATGATCACGAGCATATTGGTTTGCTTTGGCGACGACCCATGCTGGGTATCGGATGCTCCCTTTATGAAAGTTTGTCAAGTTTTACCCACACGGATTTAAGACTGACGCATACCAAGTACAGAACCTTTCCCTGGGTGACGAGGTTATGGAGTCCGTTCATCAACTCAGGGATGGAGGTGTCGTAATCCCACCAGTGGATGTAGAAAATGTCAACGTATGTTGTGCGGAGCTTCTTCAAACTGTCGTCCAAACTGACGGACATGCTTTTGACGTTGTTGCCGAGATAGTTTACGCCAATGGTGACATTAGGGTCTGCTCGCTTGTAGAAAGCCGTGTACTGGTTGTAAGTGATGGTCAACAAACGACCATGGTGCGCCTGTTCACTTTGCCCACCTTGGTCGAGATAACCAACTGGTTGCGTATCCCTCTCTGTTCCACCCACTCACCGATGAACTGCTCTGATGTCTCATCCTGGCTGTGTTTCTCGTGCGTTAGAACATGAGGGCGAATAAAGTCTAATTTACTCACTAATTATTGGCGGTGTCGATGAAGTTACCTCCAGCGTCAAAGTACGCGTTGAGCAATTTGAAACTCTGTTCCTTGGTCATGGAACCCATGCCAACCGAGTCCCACTTGTCTCCGATGCTCATCGCACCAAGCTGCAGGGGCGAGACGCGAATTCCTGCATTCGGAGACAATAGTCTGTAGCGACCAAGCTTTGTTGGAGGAGGCGGAGCAGGGGCGAATAAAGACATTGTCGAGACTTGTTCTGTAGTGCAGTATACTGTTTCCTGTCCTTATAACAGAACCTCATCGTTACCCGTGGTATAATCTACCCCTATATTCACGTAAATCGAAAGGCTCAGGTTGAGCAAACGGATTAAAGGAACACGCGGGCAGATGATCGAGGAGAAGCACCACCCGGGTTCATGCACACGCCAATAGGGGAGTCCACAATTTTAGGGGGATCCACGCGAAGTCCTTCGCAGCATTCGCAGCAGCCCAGGACCCCGGAATATGGTAGTAGAGACCGTCGTAAAAAGCAGACAAATCTAGAGAAAAATTTGGCCAGAATATCCAAACGGCTACTTGCTTTTTGTAGACAAAAGTCAACGAGGTTCGGTAGGCTACCTATGGACGCAGACAAAAACGACCATCACTGAGATGTTAGCGAAGCGGTTATGCGCTGAAGCCGATTGTTCGTGAGTTCAAGTCGCCTTGCGGCCGGTTTTTGTTTGTACCCTAGACAATAACTTGTCCGCTCTCTTGTACCGCTCTCTTACTCAACTAACTTCTATCAATCCATGGACGCCGATATCGAAGTGTCCATGTGTCCATGCGAGAATGACAAACTTCATCGTTCGCGCTATTGGGTTTGATAAACTTTCTTTGTCGGATCGAGCAACCCGCGACTTCACGGCAATGGGGGGGGTGATATATGATACTTTCAGCAGAAGACGCTACATGGTTCAAGGCTCTACAGATTTCGCTGGCCAGCTCGCAAAGGCGATAAAGTGGTTCAACAGGCAGTCTAAGGGTGAAACTGTAGATCATGATATTGATATTGATGCCTAGCTACTGCCAGTCACATTGTATTGATAGGATAGCTGTCGCTGCTACCTAATGAGTTCGTTCCAATGCTTTTTCCGCTTGTCCTAGGGTGCCGTAGAGGCCAATTTATGAAATCAGACAAATTTGGAGGCGAAATGAGCTACCCTAGTCATTTGGACAAAACCGGATTTCAGACAAAAATGGGTGCAGGTGGAATTTTCCTCCCAGACAAAACCCAGAAATCTCTACGACGGCCTCCGCTACTATATTCCGGGGTCCTAGCAGCCCCGGGTCACAACTTGGCGGCCCCTCCGTAAACCGGGAAGTAAACTAAAGCATGCATTTCGGATCACATCACCCTTCAGGGAGCTGTGTCATTGAATTAACCGTTGTTCCTTGTTCTCAGGCTACCATATGATATCTGCGACAATATCCTGAATCCGTATGGCAGACCTAGTACATTTTACTCGCTGACGTGCCAGTCGAGCTTATCAGCCCACTTAGGCAAGAGTTCTGATATTTGCTCAACATCTTTGTCGCCACGACCTGACAGGCACTAGAACGGAGGGTTGCTTAGACTGACATGGAAGGGTGGAAAGAGTATGGCTTACAAGGACGATGTCTGATTCCTTGGGCAACGTGCCAGCAAGGCGAACGCCCTCCCAGATGGCATGAGAGGATTCCAGTGCTGTTTCAAAAAGTGGGTCAAAACAAGCATTGCGCAGTCAATGGGGAGGGTCGTACCAGGGATAATACCTTCCATCTGTGTCAACATGCGAAAACCCCTCAACGCCTCTTCGTCCGTGGCGACGACATACTCTGCACGTCCAGAGTCCTTCAGCCAGGCGTGTTCTGGTCCGACGCCAGGATAGTCAAGACCAGCGCTGATGGAGTGGGTTTCTATTATCTGGCCAGCGGATGACTGTAGAATGTACGTTCGCACGCCGTGCAAGACTCCAGGGTTACCCTTGGAGAGTGTCGCACTGTGGCGATCTCCATCCAGACCTTTGAGTGTAATCAGCATATGAGCACAAGTGAGTGAGGATCAAACATACCCTCTCCGCCAGCTTCGACACCTACAAGGCGAACTGAGGTGTCCGGAATGAAATCGTAGAATGTGCCAATTGCATTACTTCCGCCACCTACGCAAGCCACAACGACTTCAGGAAGCTTGCCTCTGGCCTCTTTCATCTGTTGCTTGATTTCCTGCCCAATGATTTTCTGGAAGTCTCGCACGATGGTTGGGAACGGATGAGGACCAATGGCCGACCCTACAAGATAATGCGTAGTGGAGAGATTGGTAACCCAATCCCTCATAGCTTCGTTGACAGCATCTTTGAGAGTGCATGATCCAGAATGCACTGGTATAACCTGAGTATGTCATTGGTCAGGGGAGAGTAAGACGGGAAATGCAAGGAGACCGACCTTCCCACCAAGCATGCGGATTCGGAAAACGTTCAGAGCCTGGCGTCTCACGTCCTCCGCACCCATGTAGATTATACACTCAAGGCCGAACTTGGCACAAACTGTAGCCGTCGCCACACCATGCTGTCCAGCACCAGTCTCGGCAATAATTCGCTTCTTTCCCAGTCGGCGAGCAAGTAATATCTAACGTGGAAGTTAGCATGGACTCTCTCGGCAAACATTTGCGAAGCGCAAGTCGCCTACCTGACCGATGGCGTTGTTTATTTTGTGTGAACCAGTATGGTTTCTATTCGAAATCAATGATCACGTATACGGGAAGGACAAGTCTCAACTTACAGATCTTCGCGTTTAAGCCAGATTTTGGCACCTCCTGCGTGTTTTTGTGAGGTTTTCCGCAAGATAGATACCAGACGGGCGGTTCATGTAGCCGTAATGGCTCTGAAACTCTTTCCAGAACTCGGGATCGGCCATGGCAGTTTTGTGGGCTTCCTCCAATTCGGCCAGACAGTCGACTAGCGACTCTGGGACATATTGACCTCCGAACTGACCGAACCTTGGTGGCAGAGCGTTCTCTGATACTGAGGTCTGGGGCGTAGTGTCGCGATTTGCATTGACCTCAGGCGAAGTGAGACGCGCTTCTTCAGCCAAGGGCGCACGCACTCGAGGAGTGCTCTCCCTTTGGGTGATCGAGCGACAATATTCTTCGACTTTAGCAGGCACCTCTTCCAAGGGTGTACTCTTGATGAGACTAACGAGTTTGCTCCCGATCACTACGCCATCAGCACCCGAATCACCGACGAAGTTGAAGTGGTCCCGATTTGCAACCCCGAAGCCGACAGATATGGGCACGGAGGTATATTGCCGAACCCGAGCAATGATGTTCGGTAGATAGGTGTTTATCGCAACCTTGTCTGAAGAGCCGGTTACTCCCATCTATTTCAGATACTCAGTAGTTGCATCAACGAGAAAGCTAATAACGCTTACCTTTGAAACGACATAAACAAAGCTGTCTGCAATTGAAGCAAGGAACTCGATGCGATGGAGAGTTGTTGAAGGGGCAATCAACGGGACGTATGTGAGGCTAATATCTGTCGGTATCCTGGCATCAAGGAGAAAACAAATACATACTTTGATTTAGCACATTTCTCTCTGAAGGTAAGGGCTTCTTCAGGAGGAAGGTCAACCATTAGAAAACCATTTGCACCCGCTTCGCGCGCGTCTTGAATGGCCTTGTCCTCCCCGTAAGCAAGCAAAGGGTTATAGTAACCTGTAATGATAATGTCATTCGCTAGCAGTTCCTAATGAAAAATGTCACGTACCCATCAGTAAGACTGGAGCGGTCAGACCTTGACTACGGGCTTCTCGCAGTTGTCCCAGCACTGTCACATAGTCTATATCGTTTTTCAATGCAATCTAGGGCCGACTTTCAGCGCTGCACATTGGGATAAATGTCGAAACGAAGATGAACATACGGTGTTGGACTCCTGAATCGCAGGACCATCGGCAATAGGATCTGAGAAGGGGACGCCTAGCTCGATGATATCTGTACCACCTCTCTGCATAGCGAGCATGATGGGGACGGTGGCCTCCTTCGTAGGATAGCCAGCGGTGACGAAAGTCACCAACGCTGGGACGCCCTGGAATCCGGTCAGCTACGAATGCCTCTAGGTGATTCTGGTACAAACTTCATTGTGCTTTGCCTTGAAGACTTGCTTGATGGCATCCATAGTCGTAAATGGGGGATTTGTGGGGGATGTGGAGGGACATCTTCCAATATAAGCCCCTCAGGATTACTATGTATGGATCGATCACTCACAAATGAGTCAAAGTCATGTGCTGGCGTGCACTTATAGGGCAGTCCACTCCTTGGTTTCTCCATGTTCGACGCTTGCCCGGTCATGGAACCATCTCAGGTCTCTGATGAGTCGAGGGTTCTCGTCATCTACACAGGCGGCACCATTGGCATGCTCGTCGGCCAGCATGGCTACGTTCCAGAGCCCTATTTTCTGACAGAGACACTTCGCAGTCAAACCCGCTTCCATGATCCGTTGCAGGATTCATTATTTTCCAACGCAGGTTCTGTACAAGGTTTCAGACAATGGAGCAGCAGCAGCGGCAGGAGCAGTCCGCTTACCAGCAATACACCGGACGCGCTGCCTACGCCGCCCACACACCAGCCGACGTTGTTAGTGCGATCAGCTCGTTTCATTGGTGATCCATCGGCGCTAGCACCAAATCAGTCGGAAATGAAAGATAGGCCTACTTGCGTTCAGGTCGCAGACAAAGTATTTGAAGCATACCTACCGAGCCTCGTAACTCCCAGGACGACGATCGCGGGAAAGACCAAGCGAATTCGATACGCGATTTTAGAGGTTGTTGGCGTCTACGTTTCTTGATGCATGGACTGCCGATGACATAGTGGTAGTATTCAGTGGAATCCCCTGTTAGACAGCAGCAACATAGAGATTGAAGGTGATCAAATTTCCGCCGTTGCTGAACATGCCCTAAAATTCCGCATGAACAGATTGGATACGCATCTCAACTGAAATAGAACTCAACTACCACTACGATGCATTCGTAATCTTGCATGGCACAGACACCATGTGCTATACTTCGAGCGCCCTTAGCTTTTTGTTAGAAGATCTCGGCAAGACAGTGGTACTGCCTTCTTTTCCCGGTAATACCATACACCGTTCACCGTAGGATTGCCTAGATCATAACTGGGGCGCAGATTCCTCTCTCGCAACTTCGGAACGATGCCGTTGATAATCTGATGGGAGCTCTGACCATTGCGGGTCGCTACATTATCCCTGGTACGCAAACACTCTATCGAGCTCAAACAACTCTCATTTTTGTTCAGAGTGTTGCCTTTACTTTAACCATACACTTTTCCGTGGAAACAGGGTGTCGAAGACGTCCTCCTTTGACCTAAGTGCCTTTAGTAGCCCCAAAATTTCCCCTCTCTGGTGGACGGTAGGTGGCGTCCCTCTGGTGGCCGTTTATTTGGTGTCTAACTTGCATTCCATCAGTTGGGATTGATATTGTGGTGAATTGGAATAACGTCCTTCGGCAAGCAAGTCTGCAAAAATTTCGAGCCCATAAAGGTAAGACCCTCACCAAAATCCGGTTGTTTGAATCCAACATGTATATGACAGCGATGAGCCCGAACGTCGGTATGGACATATCACTCAATCTAATAAACCATCTAAACGGAATTGGTAGCCACACTCCGTCTTTTCCCTGGCATCACGGCCGCTACTGTCAGAGCCTTTTTGATGCCACCCGTTCGAGGTGTTGTATTGGAGACCTTCGGTGCGGGAAATGCACCGCAGCGGTCGGATCTGATGTTGGCCCTCAAGGAAGCCTGTGACAGAGGCATCATCGTTGTCGCCATCTCGCAGTGTTCTAAAGGATCCATCTCGGACGCGTACGAAACTGGAAGAACCCTGATGCAGGCCGGCGTTGTGTCAGGCGGTGACATGACTCCAGAGGTGAGCCATATCAATCCATCACAATTGCAGCCTGCTAATGTATTTCACAGTGCGCTCTGACAAAACTAGGGTATTTGCTGTCAAAAAATGAATTGTCGCCAGGCGAAGTGCGGAATCTGATCGCGACCCCTCTGCGTGGAGAATTGAGTCGACCACTGGGATCCACAGGCGAATTCTCCGACGAATCATTGGCAAAATTACGGGGGGTCGTATCTAGATTCATCCAACTATCTCAACCCAAGCCAATTTGCCTCATATTACTATCTCATCTGATAGTGCTGGAACCACCGCCCGAAATGCTGCAGCTGCCTGGTCCGAGACCGCCGCTGAGATTTCATCCACCGAGGCTGCACTCCTTCCGTTTTTGACGCATCTCGCTGTAGCTAGAGATGACCTGGATAGTCTCCAATTCTGCATCGATGCCGACGACTACGCAAAACGTCCAGTCTGCCAAAGGCAACAATATGGGTACCCTCAGTTCCGGGCGGAGTGATCAATTGTCTTGATCCTGCTTCTGATCGGACGCCGCTTCATGTTGCTGCTCTCAATGGCGCCGCCCGGTGTGCGCACAAGCTACTAGACTCCGGGGCGCTGGTGCACTGCAGAGATAATCTAGGGCACACTCCCCTCTACTACGTATGTCCGTATTCTCAGTATCCGCACAAACAATGACTTATCTTCAATCCTGTAGGCCGCGCGGCAGGGGCACATGGAGGTCGTACAAACACTCCTTCAAGCTGGCGCTCGATTGGGTGGTATCGATATCGAAGGAGGTTACGCTGCTTTGGCTGTACGGGCAGCCAAGAATATAGGCGACAAGCATTGCCTTGAAATCTGGAAGCAGACTGGGTTGCAAGCATGAAACAATATGTATATCA
The DNA here is from genome assembly GCA_029467805.1 of Pleurotus eryngii var. eryngii. Classification (NCBI taxonomy): domain Eukaryota; kingdom Fungi; phylum Basidiomycota; class Agaricomycetes; order Agaricales; family Pleurotaceae; genus Pleurotus; species Pleurotus eryngii. The sequence goes on from SZVJ01000012.1 coordinate 4,162,812, forward strand.
TCAAGACTAGATTACAAAACATCCATCCAACATATCACATTCTTAGTCTATCTCAATCGCAGTCCGACTTTCCTCCTGGTCATCCTCCTGGGGCGAGATGGCTTCTGAGAGCGTGTCACGAAGAGTCCGCAAGAACACTGCCAATTGACTACGCTCGAATGTGAAAGGAGCCTTAAGGAAATCTAACCTATCTACGACCTCGGGTTTTTCTTTGTCCAGGCTGAGAGGGATGTAGTGGAGTGTTTTCTTTTGCTTTACCGTCGGAGGAAGGCTCGAAATGTGTACGAATGGAAAAGTCGAGGGCTGTATGGATTGAACAGCGAGCAAAGATACAAAGATGCAGATACTCACAGAACGAGTTCTTCTCTTCGTCCCCCGATACTGAGTAGACGCAACGTAGTAACCACTCGTCGTCACCTGAATGCTGGGATGTGCCTTGGTGATTTATGCTCACAACTGGCAACTCCGTCATATCCTCATAAAAGCGGATTATTTCTCCAGATTTGGGGTCTGCAGGCGCAGCATTATGACTCCGTGCTGTTGGCTTGGTAGATGGCTTTCGCTCCTCCAACATTTTTATTTCATAACGTAGTTCCCTCTCTGTGTTTCGGCATGAGCAACCTGGGGAAGAGAAGGAGGCAGGATATTTACCTTGCTGTGTGTAGTCCAGGATTCGTTTATCTCTTTTGGCAATCACAGAATCCTTCTCCACGATAATGGCTTTCAACTGTGTAATCTCTGATACAAGAGCTTTCTTTTCTTCATCCGCCGCGTCTCTCGTGAGCAGATGAAGGACGGATCCGGTCCCACTGCGACTGAGAGGTTCGACGCGTGCGAGATTGGAGGTCAGTTCCTGTATCGTCTCCTGTTGAGCTTTGGAACAAAATTAGAATCCTTTCGTGTGGTTCGTCTCAGACGTACTAGCTAAACGCGTCTCCCAAAGCTGGCGTTGCTCTTCTAGTATTTGTTCGGCCTCAGTGTTTCGAACAGCAAGGACCTCTTCAAGTGTCTGGCGATGGCTCGCGATGGCTCTTTCAAGCTCGAACGCTCTTCAGATTGAGCGGCATGAGGGGAACGAGGGCAAGAATACCTCATGCACTTTCTTCCTCAGGCTCTCTCTCTCACGATCTGCCCTTGACGCGGTTGTCTTTTGGGTACGTGTCGGATTGTTGGTTATGGCGACTGCTTCCATATCAGCATCTTCGACGCCCTGTTCCCTTACTTTCAAGTTGTCCGACGCTACCACTTCGGCAACATTGGGGGCTTTGTTCTTCCCTTTTCCGCTGAGCGCTGGCTCAATCACGGCCGGGTCGCTATGATCGACGTTCATTGGACTATCTTTTGAGCCGCGCCCGGCAGGTGGTACCTTCCCGGGTTGTGCACGACGCGCTTTGGGCTTGGTGGAGGTGGCGTTCGCTGGTTTAGAGTGTCGTGCCGTTGATGATGGTTTCGGAGCGCGAGGCGTTTTTACTGACCTGGGAAGTCCCTGGGGAGAACGGTCAAATAAAGTTGAAACAAGGAACTTGAATAAAAACCTAATTCATCGTCTGAAGAGGCCATGTCCAATGCTCGTACTATGCAAAGTTCAATGGAAATGTCTTCGCGCAAGTTAAGAGTCACGTGACAGTTCGCTCTTGAACTCAAACCATCACCATCTCGTGGTTTCCCACGGTTGACTGCCAGTTCTCGGGGCCCGTCATCAGCCACGCACAGGCTTCTACAGCCATTCTTGCACTACGACGACGAGGGAAGGCAGCACGGTCTCCTGCTAGAGGGTGCTCCTTCTTTAAGGAGCTTAAATGAGTGTTCACGCCTTCTGAGTCCCAGAAGGACTGAAAACTTCCCAGTGTCTGCCACTGTCGGTGCTCCCTTGGTAAAGGAGCTTAAAGTGGGTGTATCCATGCCTGAGTCCTGGAACGACTTTAAACTTCCCTTGCTAAGGCTATGCCTCTATGCTCATCACAACTTGACCAACCACTACCATGCCCACCATCCTTGCTTGCCTCGGGAACTACAAACACGGCCCAACCCCAACTTGCCCAACCCAACCCGTATCAACCGGGTACAACACGTAGCTCTTTCCGATGTTTGGATTGACTCAGTCCTCTGGACAGGAATGTAGTTACTTGTCTGTACTCAACCCACACCGCGTCTTAGTAGCGTTAGCATACTTCTTGCGGTATAAAAATGCAGATATTGAATAAAATAAATAAAATAAAAGCAAACTGCAAAATCGTAGACACTCCCTGGGAAAAAAGAGATATATGCAAGATGTATGAGTCAGCATACCCCGAATAGTAGTTTCGTTATGGCCGCCTTGCTGCACGCAGACTCGGTGTTCCACAGCGGTGTCGACACGTTGTGCGTTCGCCAGGTGTTCGCCCCGACTGTAAGGTTCGATGATTGCGAGTAGAAAGCCGGTTATAGTTTGGAGGTTGGCCAGATGGTATGGACATCGAGAACTGATTCGCCTTGGAGAGTCCCGCACGGATAGATCGGCCATCACAGCATTTTCGTATTTGGTATGCCGACGAACTTTCACTAATTTCTTGGGGACTGTCTACGATTTTGCAGTTAGCTGTAAGAAGCTCGTGAGATTATAATTCGATGGCATTTATGTTTACCAATACTCTACAAACAGCGATATGGAACGAAAGCACGCTGGAGAACATAGACTGAACAATATAAAGGGGTATTAGTGGCTTGCATCGTCAACATAGTCCTTCGCAACGTGCGAATGAGTAGGAGGACGTGGAGTATACAAAGGCAGGGGAACAATGGAATCAATCCTCTGCTCCCCGTTTTGATGATATATCTGAGAATATGGGGGGAGGGTGGCTGAGGGTTGAGTAAAGGAACGACATTCCTGGGATCCTACGGCTTCGAAGGAGCATGGCTTGCACGTTCGACTCGCCAAGTGAACAGGTATCGAAAAGTGTATGGTGTCTGCTAGGGTCGTATCACATTGTGTAGTGCACGAATACGTCAGGTAAACCGAAACAGTGTGTCGGATGGTAAACAAAGGATTCGTCGCAGACGGGCGAAGAGAGTTGGTCTGATGATGGCGCGACGTGCCCTTCGAAGAAGTGGATGGCGTAAATGGGGTATCCACATTCATGGTGATCCATGTAGAGGCGCTTCCGGAGTTTGATATCGGTGCAATAGAGTTGTCTCCAGCAAGGACGTAGTGCCCAGAATCTGCGGGTAGAAACGATCGCTCTGAGTTGCACAACAGGCTCGAGACATGAGTCCGTGTCATCTAAGCCCAGATCATATAATGCGGCGATGGGGTGAGGGCGTTTGAGGGGTAGATTGGGTGGCTGACAAGACTTTGGAGGTAACAACGCCTTGTAAAATCCCGGTATTTGTGAACTAAGGACCAATGGAATGAGTGCGGCATCTTGGTTGATAGGATGTAGCAATCGTACCCTGCGCTTTCCAGCTGCAAGAAGTCGGTGCGAAGCGAGAGAATCTGCACATCCTTGTAGGCTCCCGCTTCGACGTCCTTTATGCGTACCCTGAGGACAAGCGGTATCTGCTCGTCACTGATGTCGATATAATTCGGCAGTGAGGCAAGGACTTGTAGCTTAAACGCAGGGTCGAGCAGTGAATCAGGACTCGGGGAAGAATTGAAAAACGTATGACGCGAGAGGAGAATTGTCGTATTTGTTGGCAACGCGTTCCAAATTGATTTCACTCATGGCTCGGGCATAACGAAAAACGGGACAACCACGGCATGCAGTAACCAAGTATAGGCCAATCAAATGTCAGATCTTCAGAAAGGGTGTATTGTGCGGAAGCATGAAGGGAATACGACGTCCCCAATTCCCGGTCGGCGCCAAAGGGGCCAGTGGCGGGAAGCCATCCCGGCAGATTCACGTCAAAAACGACGCGCCACTGACCTGTTACTGTCATCAGGAAAACACTGATACGAAGGGCGTTCTCAACGACGTACTGGGCTTGTTTGAATCTTCGAATTGAATGTGATCTAGTTCGATAGGTGCGCCAGGAACCAGTTCTTGCGTTATCGAACAGACGCGGGCACCAGCATACCCAGTTTGAGTAGAAGCGATCTCACATTGACCCTCAAACGCGAGGACTAGCGAATGAAGAAGTAGGGAGACAGGTCTCGAGCCACAGAAGAACGAAGATGAAGAAGAGACAGAAATTTCGACATGGCCTGACAGGGAGTATGATGTCCTGTCGACTATCGTTAATTTGTTCTGATAACCACAACTTATAGTCAAACGTACGTAGCGTCAGGCTCGCCATACATAACGAGGCCGTCCGAGGAAGGATGAACGGAAATGGAGACTGACATCGCGGAGGAGCGAATGGTAGTAGAAGAGAGAGACTGACTGGACGACCGCTGGCATGAAGGCGGTATGGTAATCCATATATATGAGGTCGGCGGTAATCTGTCCAAGGCTAAAGCAGAACAAAAGATATTTGAACAAAGGGTATTCAGCTAAGGGGTTGCCAATGATCAAAGGTCCGCCGGCTAAAGATGGGTTGGAGATCTCACAACGTGCCTCGAAGGCATACTGATAACCATTAGGACATCAGTCAAGAGAGACTGTCATTGTTTCGGTGTAGTTTACCTATTAGGTCGTTAGTTTGATGACAAAGACTGATCAATCGCACTCACAAGCTCAACGCGACGTCAGGGCGACCCCGCCCAGGCGGAGAAGGGACCAGCTGCTTGCATTGTTCTCTAAAAATTAGCGCCAGAAGAACAATGGCGAATCTTCTCATACGATCTCGTATACGTGCGATGCAATGCGTAGCATTCTACTTAGAGTGCCAGGGCTTTTTACACAGGACGAAAGGCCCGAATAAGCTGATCCACAATTAATTAAGCGAATACCTTGGACACTGCAAGTTGACCTTCTTCTCTTTGTCTTCGCTCCTTCCTTCGTACAGTCTCCTCCTCCGCATCCTTCCTTTGATTGTACTTGCCACCCTGTTGTCGCCTGATCATGGAACGTACTGCAGCAGGGGAGATGAATTCTGCGTAGATATTAGTATACAGTTCCACAAAGCAGCGAGACAACTCACCAGGGTTGGAGTATACCGTGGCGCCTCCGAAAGCTCCTTCAAATATACGTATGGGTGTCAAGACAAAGCGCGGGCCGATTTCGACGAGGGTAGTATGAGGGGGACCATTCGGTTGTAAGGGGTCTTTCTCAATGATCTAGGATGCCGTTAGAAATAGTCGCCGAGGACTAAAAGATGCGTACTTGGAAATTTCTAAACCATATTTTGGAGTCTAGAAGGGAGAATGTAAGGATGTGATCGATAAATGGTTTTCGACTTTCGTGCTGTTGGAGGGACACCGAAAATCTGGTTGTGACGGTGAGATCGCGTGAGTTATGCAAACCCATCGTACTCACATGAGTGAACACCTCTTTTGTTAGTCTCCCCCACTCGGAATCTTCGAAGCCCTTATCAAAGCTCAACAATCCGCGACTCCCTTTCAGGCAGTTACCGGTCATCTTCAGCTCATCCATCGTATGGACATTTTGTACGTGCATCTTGATGCTCGGGCCATTTGGTGTTTTAGCAGCCCATAGATACAGATCCTCGTGTCGGCGAGCCTCGAAGTACAGTGTATTGTTGCAATTATTGAGGTCTGCCAATTCAGGAAGCAAGTGAAGTTGTGACTTCGAGTCGAGTTTCGAATCTACGGCAAAGGTTCAGAGATTTGGTGAGGAAGAGTGCCAGTACACACACCTTTCTTTACGTGGGGTAAGAGTGCTTCTATGTCATTCATGAGGTGTCTCATGCGATGTGTTACACCACGCGACGAGAGGAGGAGCACTCTCTGCTTGTTCCTCTTCTTAGGAGCGGGCGTTGGATCCTCTACCACGTTCACGTCTGCAATTTTTCGCTTTTTTGAATCTTGCTTTGCAGCGTCAACTTTCTTGAGAATGGAAGCCATTGAATGTCTGAATGTGAGGATCAAGCTCAAGAAACACTCAAGCGGGAAAATGCAGACGCTTATGTAATATGGATCCGCGGGCCGCGCCGGCGGTAGCTTGCTTCGAAGTGCTAGGGCAAGAATTCAGTGCATATCGCTAGCAGATGGATGCTAGCAGCATCTATGAGCTCTAGGGCACATATGAGTTCTCATTCAGTGCATACATACTTCAAGTACTCAGTATCAATACCGTAGACTACCATAGCCAGAGAGAATTAGGCGCACGCCACGTCAGCAAGCCTCGTTGACGGAATTTGAACGATCTTCACCAAGTTACGGTTGTGAAACATCAAATCTCCACTAAACGCGCCCATTTCTTTGCGCGGATCAACGACGGCAAGCATAGTCCATACATCTCACGATTCAGAAAGACAAAAAAAGGACTAGTGAAGCCGCAAAAAAAACACGACCGAGCGTCCAAAGTACGCAGAATTTGCTTGTCCTTGTTTGCGCGGGCCTTGAACCCTTGCATGATCGCTCGCTACGCTCGTCCTTCGGAGACCGAAATCACCTCAGAGTAGGCACTTGGAAAAGATGAGTAAGTAATCGACATATGAAGAGTAAGAGGTCGGCGTGGCGAGTAGGGGGATTTTAACGGCACAACTATCAGTACATGGCGGAGAAGCAAGTAACAAAATGAAGGAAGACAGCCATATAGAGGAAAGCAAACGACGAGGAGAGCGCGAGGGTAGCTATCGTTCGGTTAGGTAGATGATTGAGCGCGAAGCTGCTTTTGCTTTTCTTGTTCCAAGCGCTAGGAAACACAAGTCAGTCGAGTGTGAGATATAGAAGTAGAATGGCGTACATGGTACAATAGTTGCACGGCCATCTGTATGTTGGCAGGCTGGCCAGTGATAACCACCAGACGTTCGCCTTCCCCGCCTGCAGGTGCAGGCGCGCCCATTGACCCCGACCCCGACAGCACCAGGCTCCATGATTTTGATCTGGCTTGCACTCATATGTCTGATCTCATTGATCTTGCTGCCCCCCTTCCCAATGATACAGCCTACAAGGTCGTTCGGGATGTAGATCTGCTGCGTCTGAAGTTGCTGCGGTGGGTTGGAAGGTGTCGAGCCTGGATACGAGGCGTAGCCTGGGACGTAGGACGAACCTCCATGAGTAGGGCGGCGGGAGTTGGAAGTCGGGCGATAAGTAGAATTGGATGAGGATGGCATGCGCTCCTGCGCCTCTATAAGGATATTACCGATGTAGTACGTAGCGATATGGATAGCGTCTGCGACACCAGCTACGCTGAGCACACGCTGCGGGGTTTAGGGTTAGTTGGTGGGCAGAAATGTACACGTATACACGAACCTCTGTCGACCCCGGTAACATGCCTTCGCTTGCATTTAGCCTCGCCCCACTAGCGTCCTGAATCTCCTTGATCTTGGAGCCCTGCTTGCCAATGACCGAGCCCATCCGAGAGTTGGGGATCATGAACTTGATGGTGACTGCGCGACTTCCCGGCACAGAGGGGACATCAAATGGTTCGTCATTGATACGGCGAACTATCAATCCAAAGGCCTGAGTATATTCGGTATCAATAACTGTGAGCAGGGTAAGGAAGAGTCCGTACCTTGGACACTGCGTCGAGAGGACCGCTGACGTTGAGAATGCGTTCGGGGTTGCCAGGAATACTCTCTGAGACGACCACTCGCGCGCCGCTCTTCTCCCTGATCTCGTTGACATGTGAACCACCTTTCCCAATAATGATCGAGGCATCCTGGGTTACTATCAGGCAACGCATGTGGATGTTGGCGGAGGGCACTGGCGTTGGTGCGGCTGAGGCATCTGCGGAATTTGTCTTCCCGTTGTCGCTTCCCTTGGAGTCGTCCTTGCCCTTGTCCCCGTTGGAAGGAGTGGATGCAGCGGTGTCCTGGACATTGGACGGTGCGTCTGCCATGGTCACGTCAGATGCTGAGTGAGAAGCGGAGCTATTATTGTTTGCTTTTGAGTCATTCGAAGTTGATGGTGCGCCTGTATTGGCACGCTTATGATGCTTTTGCTGTTCGCTGTCAGAAGGGGAACGGGATCGCTTGCGATTCGAGTCAGCGTCTGGCATGGCCAATTTAGTAGGTGAATGGTTAGGGTCAGAGGATTGGGTGTGTTCTAAGCCCTAGGAAGTGGGAAATATGGCTTGGGGAGGGTGGGTCTGGCTAATGGATGGTGATGTGGTCTGATGAAGAGGGGATGCGATGATGAGGGGGCGCAAGGATGGAGGAGGCGGAGAGAATACGCGAGACGAGACACACCTTTATGAACCAGCAAAGAACATAAACCTGCAACCACGGTACCCTTCGGCGCGACTTGGTTGGGGGAGAGGACGAATCTGGACGGAACGCTCAAGTTGAGGGCGGTGAGCAACCAGGCTGCAGGCGTTCAATTTCAACATCCGTCAATACAGCCACACAGCCACACGGACACTACAGCTAAGTTATGCAGCAACCTCTTTCACAAATTTTGCCCACTGCCTTTCCCAAGATTCCAGTGCACGCTGTTTCTCTTCAGGTTCAAGCATAGAGTACTAGAGGGATATTAGTGATTTCCAGGTTTGCTCTACACAACCACTCACTTTGATGCTATCGCGCGCAACCTCAGCGAGCTGGACTAACCCTGTGACTTCGCTAGAAACAAGGACCTAACGCACGTTAAACACCGTAAACCCCGCTGAGAGGCGAATAATTACTTGGTAATAATCAAAAGTGAGACCCATGTTCCCGAAGATCGAGGGATCATCGCAACAGAGCGCAACAGGAACACCGTTGTTGAATAAAATTGGGAGGGGATGCATTGGCATGGACGATGTCAAACGCTACAGAAAATCTGTGAGAAAATATAGTGAAGAAAAGCGTATCACCAACAAGAATCTCATTGCTGGAATCGTTTGGTTCGTGAGCTCTCCTGGGGTGTGACGAAAATCACATACGATATTGGACACACTTCCAAAGCAATTCCCCGTTCTCGGCAGATTTCCATTAATCTGGGATGCCTTACTAGAGAAAATCTACGCGACGTTAGGCACTTGTTAAGACGGCAAACTCGCGGAGGAGCTCACCCATGGCCAATTCGCTTCGTGCCCAGGAGGATGGCGTCGTACATATTCATATCAGCTTCAGTGCCGTCACCAAACGTTTCGCCAGCATGGAATAGGAAGGGAATTTCAACGCCCTCTTCCTTCTGCCTCTCTCTGAATTGCAACAGAGGTTCGAGGTAATCAATTAGAGGCTTCAACTCATTCTCATTTCCGACCAGGTCGAATCCTACAACGGTAATCAGCAGTCGAACGTTTCCGTGGTACCAGGGAATAAACTAACCTGCAATTAGATGTGGAAATTCCTTCTTCAATGCAATACAATCTTCGGTGTACCACGTCAGCTCCTCGGGCGTAATTAAACGAAGGGTTGTATAAATAATCTAGCATGTCATCGATATTTAAACAACATTATCATCATTGGAAAGACTGACACTCACCTTGGCTCCGATGAATTCATCTTCACGACCTTGCTTCTGCAGGTCTTCTTTGACCTCCTTCAGAACTTCATCAAACATGACGAGCCATTCACGATGAGGAACACATTCATTCCCGTCGGCATCGTCCATGAATCTGGACCACGGACATAAATAATTGACCAGTACAATGTATAGCAAGAAATATACCTATGGCGGAAGTTGATACGAGGTTCAACATATGAAATACCGTCGGCGATGGAAGTCAAGAAGAACTCTTTGACGTAGTCACGGAATATTGGCGCGTAAAGTGTCAAGCACTAGACGAGCCATCATCAATACAACGAATCTAGACCAGCAACAGCGCACTTACGCTGGCGACCGAGAATGTGTTTGTGAATTTTTGCCAAATCTAGTCCCCAAATGAGTTGTGAAGCCGTACGCATTTCGCATCTATATACCTTGGCCACTGTGTTATGAGTTCCATATGCTTCAGACGTATTGATCGTCATGGACGCAGTAAGCCATTTGTCGAAGCCTTGCGCGCCACCAAGGTCGGCAGGGAAGTTCTCCCTCGCTTTGGATAATTGAACCCATTGCATCGGAGATTGTGTCAACTCCTGTACTTCGGAATACGCTTGCTTTGGGAACGCTTTGAACTCCGGTAAGACCGTGTTGACGGAGGTTGCATTGACGGCGTCAGAAACTCGGATATGCAGAGCAGGGTGCTCATACGCGAGGCGTAAGAGACACTTGACGTCGACTGTCGCGTCGAGATGCGCGTGCAGAAGCCCTCCCTTTGGCATCTTCAAGCACAAGTATGTCAGAGTAGGTCGAGAAATTGATCGAGGAAATGACCTTCAATAGGATTTTGAAGATCTCCGTCTTGACGATGACACTCTTCCCTGGAGGTGAGGAATTCCATTATGATCCTGTGTACGCGTGAGGCTGAATGTACCTGTCAAGAATTCCATGCCAGGAAAGGGATGTGGTATGTCGGGATGTTCAGCCCCCCATACTGACACTGCTTCGGCTGCGCGAATATCTCGAACTACCTTGTCAGCTTTCAGCTCGATGTCAGAAGGTTCACGGGAGCTGTCACGACGCAGACGGCGGTCTTCTGCTATAAGAGCCTCCCTGGCCTTCGCGTATTGCTCAAGAGTATCTGCCATGGATAGAGAGTTCGGGTCTGGGGGATTCTCAGAGTGAGAGTAGGAGTCAAGAGGTTTAATACGTCCATATGCATCCGATATACATGGACCATACGGTTCAGATGACTAGCCTTCAAGTGATTTTCTACTGTGATGGCACAACGCCACGAGCGCCCAAGGCGGCTAATCACTGCCACATGTTTGAAACAGTTGTCAGCCCTGCATTGTGTTACCGGGGATCGCCAGCTGCGATGAATAATACCTTGCTTGGGCTTGGGTCTTATGGGACTCACGAAGAGCACCTCGCTCGACCTGCGCTCGAGCTCACTTGGTGGTTGAGGGGAACTTGGAAATTGGGATACAGTTAGCATGGCGCCGGGCTGCCGATCTCTTGAAGTCGTGCCTGCAGAGGAGTTTGAACAAATCACCTTTTTGGGCCAGACCTAGCTTTCCAAGCAAGGTAATCTCCAATTATGAACAACCAGGTCCTCCTGGCATTGGGGATTAGGATATCCATCGCCGTCTTTACTAGAACATTCTTCCAGCCGGACGAATACTTTCAAGCCCTGGAGCCTGCACATGCTCTTGTGTTCGGATATGGACATGTTACTTGGGAATGGTTGACCGACCGACCGATCCGAAGTATCATTTACCCCAGTTTGAACGCGCCTCTCTTCTGGCTGGTGAAGTTACTGCATCTGGATGATGCTGCCATCGGAGACCTACTGTTGGTATGTACTTGTATTGGCCCTTCTGCTCGTGCTAAAGTCTGCATAGATCACAGGACCTCGGCTGCTTCATGGATGCATTGCAGCAGTCACGGATATCTGGATTGCATTGCTAGCTGAGAAAATTGCTGGTGAACGATACGCATCCACCGCGGTAAGCCTGCTGCTGTATATATGTGTTGCCGAACTCTTACTCATAGATGGCAAAGCTCGTCCTCTCATTGCTCTCAACTTTCAACGCTCTCAGTCTGTCGAGATCGCTTTCTAATTCGCTGGAAACATCTTTAACGACTGTTGCGTTTTCCTACTTCCCATGGGATGGTAGTGCGAATCTCAGCCACGTCCTGCTATTTGACAGGTTAGACAGTCATCGTACCACCTGGGTTAGTGTTTGACTCCGTATGTAGGAAGGCACTACGCATATCTCTTGCGTTCGCTGCTTTGGCTTGCGCAGTACGGCCGACGAATACCGTAATATGGGTTTTTTTGTACGGCAATGTGGTCTGGCAACTACGGACTCGTCCCAGTGCCTTGGGCGCATTTTTGGCAGACGTAGCAAGCATAGGGTGATATCTATCCCGCACTGATTTTATTTTCTTCGTCTCACTGGTGCATCACCAGGTCACTTGTCCTAGGTCTTCAGTTCGCGCTGGATTCAGCCTACTACGGCAAGCCAACGTTCACACCACTGAACTTCTTTCTGACAAACCTATCCTCCGTTTCGAACTTCTATGGCAGCAATCCATGGCACTTCTACCTGAGCGCTGCGCTGCCAATACTGGGTGGCACTTATCTCCCCTTCGTGCTTCTGGGTGTACGGTCTGCTTTCAAAGATAGCAAAAGGGACTCTGGATCTCTGCAACTAGCTTCGTACACCATTGGCTGGACGATTGCTATGTATTCGCTTTCTAGGCATAAAGAGTGGCGGTTCATACACCCGATCCTCCCACTTCTTCATATCTTGGCTGCAAAGTGGCTCGTGGATAATTCTCATCAACATAATCGCGCTCTAGGCAAAACTCAGACCAAAAGGCGCGGTTCAAAGTTGGACGCGTTTGCTACCTCCCCTCCGAAAGACCTATGTTTTGGTCATCCTCATTCAAGCACCGATTTCCCTGTTTTTGGTTCTGGATTATTGTAGTGCCCCGATCAGCGTCATGTCGTATCTGCGTGGGTTACCCGCCCGGGATTTGTCAAGAGGCATTGGCTTCCTGATGCCGTGCCACTCGACGCCAGGTTACGCGTATCTCCATCGGAGTGAACTAAGTGCGGGGAAATGGTGGATGCTGGGGTGCGAACCTCCGCTAAGGTTAGCCCTTTACTTATTCTTCGTTCATTCCATTAAGCTAGACCTGTTGTACAGAGGGGAAGCACTCGATGCGTATATGGACCAGACCGACATATTCTTCCAATCACCCATCGATTATCTTGACCGATATTTCCCCTTGAAGGTCAACACTTCTTTTCCGGTATCGCCTCATCCTGCTTCCTCGCCTGGTACTAAAGACGACCGATGGGAGCACGAGTGGCCCAAACATCTGGCTTTTTTCGGCCAATTGTTATCATATGACGGCGTAGAGTCACGACTGAAGGAACTTGGGTACCATGAAGTTTGGAGGAGGGGGAGAGACTGGGAAGGTGAAGGAAAGCGCAAGGGTGGCGTGCGCGTATGGCGGTGGGGTTGAATGCTGTAATTCACGTAGGATAACTTTCCATAATAATTGCTACACTCGAGAATCATATATCTACGGTCTGGAGCTCGGGGTCTTGGTGTGAGTGTTTTGTGTGGCGTTGTTTGATACCGGGACCATTGGGTATCGAGCCGACCGTCACGCTTGCTCAGTGCTCAGTGACTCTACTTCCTCGACTCGGACTTGTCCCTTTGGACACCAGGATGTCCTCCCTCCCTCGAATCCTCAGGCATCTGCCTGGGGGTCATCGAAATTACTCCTTTTTCTCCTCAAAGTCTGGTGGTGGCAGGTACTTCAACTCAGCCAAGCCACCAAAACCCTCCGTGGTTGCGCCGTCGGCCAATAACGCTCAATCAGATTCCGCCTCCAACTCGAAAGCAAGCGATGGAGCGACGGAAGCTCGCGGTGCGTATATTTAATGTAGTGACTCTGGAGTGCGCGCTGACTATTTTGAAGAAGACTCAGCCGCTCGGGCCTCGTCGAGTACCGTCGCAGTTCAACAACCCGAACCCCCTCAACCAGTTCCCTCATGCCATGAAGCCGTTCACCATAAGCTCGCACACCACCCCGCAGTGAACCCCAAAGACTTTAAACTTCATCAGTTTTTTGCGTTGCATAGACCTCTCCTTCACCTTTCAGACCCGAGCATGCTCTTGCAAGCCGCGCCTGCAAGGGGCCCTCTATACGCTTCGAACGCGGAGGATGCAGACCCTCTCCCTCCACCGCCGCACGTTGGAAAGTACGGTGCAGTGTTTGAAGATAACTCAATTTTCTCGGCAGAGGCAGATGCGGAAACAGCTAGACAACTGATGCGCGCTCTGACCATAAACCGAGCCGGGAGCACTGCCGCGTGGGAGGAGACTATGAAGGGGCTGGGGTTGACGGTGGAAATGGATTCGCAAACCCTCGAGCAAATGGAACGCGATTGGAACGATGTGATGATGGATAGCACGAAGCGAAAGCGGCGAAAGAAGATGAAGAAGCACAAGTCAGTACCATGTTCCTACTACTTCACAGCCTGCTGATGCTGCTCCTGTGTTCACGTAGGTTGAAGAAACGACGCAGAGTGCGTATACCTCCCTTTCAACTCACTGAACAACTCTAACCTTGTCCTTTGTAGGCTACCCGTGCATCTCGCATCAAGATTGGACGATGATCTGCATGTCTATATACTCTAATGTTCTGCGTTCTAGTAGCGTTAATCCGATGCACATTGGCCATTTCTGCTATCAGCATTGACTACAAGGATGATAGGATTGGAATGTGTATGGCCAGTACTCTGCTATATCAGGACGATCCGACGTCCCGGAATGCGCGCAAATAGCGTCGCTGCACCCACTACTGGGGCGTAAGTGGATACTTAATGCCAACACATGATTATTATTCTTGAATCACCCTTCAGCCTTGAATCCCAAGGAAGAGGCCCACGTTGACAGAACACATATCCCCGGACTACGCACACCTCACGTTACTGTAACAATATCACCCTTGCCATCCTTCAGAATCACCAATTCACATTCTATTTTCTCCCCAGTGTCCATGCAGACCACGTCCGTAGGATCAACGGCATTTGTCCGTATCTGTCTACGTTCGAAGAACGATCGTCCCAGCACGACGTCGAAATGAGGTTCCTCTGAGAGGTATACGGGCATCATCGTTGGCTGTGGGCCGCCTTTAGCTTTGTCTTTCAGCTTCCCGTTCCGCTTCTTCGACAGGTGCTGGGATGGAGGAGGTGGATCGTTTGGATGGGAAGAGAACGTCGAAGAGGGTGTCAATGAAATTGGCCAGGTTCCTATATTGACCAAGCCGCCATATCCATATAGTCCTGGGGTTGCATCCTCCGGGATGAAGCCATGTTGCAATGCAAACTTGCGAGATATGTAGACATGTCTGTACCCTGACTTGAGGAGCATCCGAACTGTGAATGCTGTTAATGCACCAGTGCCTCTACAGGACATTTGGGCTTACCATTCTGGACCGGACCAATGCTGCCCATGACGGTGCGAACCCCATTCTCCCCGTGGAATTTCTCAAACTCCTTTCTGAATTGAAGCAACCCACCGACCTCGGGCTTGTCGTGCTTGCTTCTCTTCGTATGCTTTGTCTTTGTGCTCCCGGGCCCGCCTTGAGACGAGACTGAACGGGAGGCGGCTTCGCGCGCAGTCGATGGGAGGAACGCGTAATAAGAGGGATTGATGTATGCTGGGGGACTTGGAAGCGGCTGTATGGGATCGTGAAGGTACAAAGTGGGCGTTGGATTTTCCGATGGCCGCGCTGTCGAACTCGAAGGCACGTCGAGGCCTCCGCTCATATCTTCCCCCCGCAGCCTCCAGTTGAAAATATAGTGTAATCGGATTCTGTATCGTCACATTCAGCGGGAAGCGTAGAGAAGCTTCTTATATGGGATGGACTCACCATCGTCAAGGTTCCACACCGAATCCTTGAACTCATACTTGAGCCACCCAGGTCCTACGCGCTTGCCATGGTAGTCTGTGTGCGCCTTTCGACTCAATTTGTCGTAGAGCGTCTCAAGTGGCTCCGTGGCAGCTAGAGATCAGATAACGTTAGTAAGTTCAAGTCAGAAAACGGAAGGAAGCACTTGAATGGATGATCGCGAATGACGAAGTTGGCGTGTGCACGTTCAAGATGGGGTGTTCGGAAGGCATACTGAAAAGCGGGCTGCGCAGGAAGCCTAGTTGCTTGCGGGCTACTCACGGTACTTAACGACGCAGGTTTGAATAGAGAAGCTGCTACTCAATTATACAATTTAGGACAACGACCAAAGTAAGTAGCCATGCAACCAACGCTTATATAGTGACCGGAAAATATAGCACAAATGGTACAACAACTACTTCTGTGTGTTATCCCTAGCTTGAGCTCTTACTCGTTTCCTATGAAAAAGACATCGGCAAGGAAAGACATAAAAGAAACGAAACGGATCACGTACTCATATGCGGCTTTGTCGTTCCTGAGCAAATGGTCAATATTATGTTCTTAGGAGGAGGAACAGCTCACTTAAACATTGTGTAGGCATCGCTCTGAGCTGGATCGTTTACATTAGGGTCATCAAGGAGATCCTGAATCCCTAGGAGGATCTTGACGACAGTGAATATATGCATATCTGGAATCTATGAATCAGACATACCTGCTTAATAGTGATCGCAGGCTTCCACCCCTTATCCTCGTCAAGGATCGAAAGACATACAGTTCCTGACGGATAAACGTTCGGGTGGAAAAGCGGCGGGGTGAATTTGCCTGCATTCCGCTCCCTTCTGAGCTCAAGAGGCGGGAGTTCAACTTGGGTACGTACATTTGGGTGGTTTAGAGGGATAATCTGAACGAGGGAGTTTAGCAGACGATCAAATATATGAGAGACAAGATTCACCGTCAGGGAAGTTCATCATCAGTTTATACGTGCCGCCCTCCCAAGCTGTCTAACGATGGAGAAGTCACAAATGCGAAATATGTCGCAAGCTGCACTACTTACTCCGGCCTTTCCAGGAATACCGACCTCCCACTCAAGTAGGTTCATCGATCCGTCTCCCGCTTTCGTGGGCTTCGCGTAGAATCCCTGTTACCGTGCGTCAGAAATCGCGTCACAGTAGAACATGGTAGGAGAAGAAGCGTGAAAGCGTTATTTCGCGACTCACAAAGGGGTGATCTTTGCGCCATTGCTTGCGCTCCTCAGCTAAGCGCGGGCGACATATCCCAGACATGATGATAGGTTTGTGCGACGAAGCTTCGACCGTGATGGTGGTAAGAAGTCAAACGGCGTCCGCGCCTGTACCGCTACAGTGGTATTGGCACCATCACATGACTGTGTTTCTACCGAGAATTTATAGGTTACACATGTAGCTACTAGTAACCGATCCTCTTGTGGTTGCGAGACCGATTATGTAGTACACGAGAGACCCGCTGGTCAACGTATGATTGACTATATTCAAGCGTGGGGTTTCTATCCATTGTATCGTGTTTTACAACAAATTAGACCAACAGCTTTTCAATCGCGTCCTTGATCGTTTTTATCTGACTCGCCAACTCTCTCGTATCACTTGTGGTAACACTGCATGCGATCACGGGCCTCGATACGTCGCATGCACGGCCAAGGGCAGCCTTGGATGGTACGAAAACATAGGGAACGTTCTATGCAGCGGTATTAGCAAAACATGCAAATCAATTGATCGCGCCAGGACGCACCTTTTCTTCACATAGCAAAGGTAAGTGCATCAGAATCTCGATGGGCTCTGTGTCGGCAGTGAGCACGATGAATTCAGCAATACCGCGATTCAGCGTCTTCGTGGCTAAGGAAGAAGACATTAGAACATACGAGGTGGAAAGATGGGATGCAATGCATACCTTCGTTTGCTCCCTTCTTGAGCTGCTTGTACTGCCCAGCCTGTTGAACAAGCTCCAGGATCTGTAGGAAAAATAAACGACGAGTATATGAGATGGGCGGACAGGACTCACTGAGTTGGTAAGGTCGGCATCAGACAAGGGGAATGCTTTCGAATTTTCTTCGGCCATTTTGATAGCAATCAAGTGACCTCAACGCGAAACGATCCTTGGTCAAAGTTTTCGGAGTTGGGACTGAAGATGAAGAGATGCCAAAAAAAGATGTGTGATCGTGTTATCCAAGGCGCTTGATTCATTTCACGATCGCTTGGTACCCTGAGGCTGCGAGACCAGATCTCGCACAAAGCTCCCGCGTTCCTGCCATTCTACTAGCTGTAAGTACGAATATTGCGTATTGAACAATTCTAACATGTATGGTATGCTTATGCTTAGGCCACGAGGAGAAATTGGACATCAAAAGCATGGAATCCCCTTCGTCATCCAATCAATGGGTCCAGCCCAACCTGCATACTGGCTTGGCGCGTCCCGATGTCCTTTACTTTGGGTACGGTAGCAACATGTGGCTGGAACAAATGCAGAGGAGGTGCCCCCAGAGCACGTATGTCGGTATCGCGGTACTGGAGGGCTGGCGATGGATGATTAATGAGCGTGGCTACGCAAACGTTGTCCCTTCACCAGAGGATCAAGTCTACGGGTTGGTGTACAAGCTTAGCGAAGAGGATGAAAAGAGCTTGGACCTATACGAAGGCGTCCCTTTGGTCTACATCAAGAAGTTCATGACTGTCGAACAGTCGGGCAGCGCATCACTGTTGGACAAGGAATTCTATGCTTTAGTATATGTCGATGAAATTAGGTTGCACGACGACTTGCCACGAACGGAGTACATATATCGCATGAACATGGCTATCAGGGATGCCTTGAAGGAAGGCGTGCCACCGGAGTACATAGATAAATACCTACGCCCATTTATACCTGCAAATGTTTAGTAGATGTTTAGGAAAGCGACGTTTGATAGTGGTACAAGTGCGACGACGAGTGAATGCCTGTAGAACAAAGTTATTTCTCACATAAAGTACACGCTCGTAATCTGTGAAGTTGCAATACGATCCTATGAATCAGCCGAGCTTCGTCCCTCAACGCGAATATCATAGCCGTAAGCAACCCCTGCAGATCCTGGCACATCGCCTGGGCCCTCGTAATGCATTTTCGACACGTCGTAATTTCCTAATCACCGGATGAGTTTCACATCTAAATGGAAGTTATGGCACGTACCAATGAACTTCCAACCATCTTCCTTGACGTGGTACAGGTTACATGTGTTACCAGAGAAAGCGTCACGGTGACCAGCAGCATAGATGCTACGTCTTCCAAGTTCTTGGGCTTCTTCGTCCGAAAGATCCCAATGGTAACCTTGGTCAAGCACACCATACGCGAACGTGCTACCCGACCCGACGGAGAAGAGGTCCCCCTTCAACCGGGTTCCATCTGAATCAACGTAGAAGATAGCTGGGCCCTGAAGATACCCAATTAGTCTCGAGACACAGCGATTGAACGAACTCTATCCCACCGTTTTGTCCCATCCACAAATCATCGTGCCCTAATCATGATTCAGAAATATACCCAGGAGTGTGTTCAAGCCACCGACCATGCTCAAGCCCATGCCTTTATATCCGTAAACTAAGTTACTAAGGTATTTGCTCGCGGCGGAGACAGATATTCTTTCCCTATTTCGCAGTTCGTGGAGTCGGCAATGGATCCCCAGATAGGTTTCCCAGTACTGGCAATCGGCTACCATCCTATAAGTCGAGTATACAGACACAAGGAACAGATAACTGACCAGCGCCACCAGCCATGGTTCCCAAGAGATACGGATTGATTTCAATTACCTTCTTCACCGTCCCAGATGCTACAGAGCGATGAGACGCGCGTTACACCACTTATTACTTTCACACTCACCGACATAGCTTCCTGCTGTAGCTCTGGAATCCACTGCGACGATCACACCACCCTTGAATCTGAAGGCTAGCGTAGTTGTTCCGTGTTGGATTTTGATCCTGCAATTAGGATCGGAAGAGTCGTCGGTATGTAGTCGAAGGAAGGCGGTGGGCTAGCTAAACTGAGCATCCTAGACGTCCTTGAAGTTCAAAGACCACTCACATCAGCTACTGAAGGGATTGAGAAAGTTGGTACGCCTTTCGCAAGACTGCCATAGCCAGCTTCTGAGCCCCATGATGCATCAGAGAAGTCATCATCTTCCATTGCAATAGCCTTGGCCTTGCTGAGCTCTGCGCCCGCACTTGTGGAGGAGAAACGCGATGCGAAGGTGTTCATGTCGGCGAGTAAGCTGCAAGTGGAATATGCAAGCTGACGCGGCGCGTCCAGTTACTGAGTCCCCCTTGTGGATAAAATACGGACAAACAAGGTGATGATATATGGGCGCTTATTATATTGGTTCTTCCCCTACTAATGCCTCCACAGTAGTTACACTTCGCAGCAACTTCACACTCGACGATGAAGAATTTCCTCGCAAAAGCCAAGAAATCGTTCATCAACCCCAAGGTCTCCTCAGGAAAAGATAGGCCAGGCGCCGATTCTCATTCCACTACCCGTCAGACGCACCCCGGCCTCAACCCAAAGTATACAGTCCCTCCAGTACCACACCCGTGTCCATACGAACATATAGCGTTACTGGCTTCGGGAAAGGGACTTCTTCTTCGCCCCCATGGTGTAAAGCATCCAGCAAAGCATGTCCTTCTGCGGTGGGGCAAGGAAGTGATGATAGAAGAGGTGGATGGACCTGGCGATAGCGAAGGAGCATCTTGGTCCGACGCGACCATCGTTTATGGCATAGTTGGTTTACTGAATTTATACTCTGGTTAGTGAGTACTACCTAGGGCGGTCGGCTCTCTTAACATTTACCTTACTAGGCCCATATCTTCTTGTGATTTCATCCAGAACGGATGCCGGTAATCGTAAGTCGTTGTGTACGTATCAACTACGAGCATGATCTAATGCGGTTGTCCCAGTCCTCGATGCAAGTCACGCCGTATACGGAGTCAAAGGCGTAGTTGCTATTCCAATAGTGGACGAGCAAGAAGCTAGAATCGTGCTTCATACTCTAGCATCTCGAAATCTCGCCCTCCCGCGTCCTTCCCTAGTCGCTTCTACGACGGTCGATACATCGGTCTCTTTAGTCTCTGTTGAAAGTGTAACATCGACGTCGTCCAACACATTATCCACGCAGGGTAGCCCTCGAGTCCAATTTTCTGAAGCTGTGAAGCCAACGACCGAATCCCAGACACTCGACGACGACTTCTTAAGAGGTGACAGACCGACATCCCCTACACCATCCACAGCCTCGGCCGCGTCGTCGGAGAATTCCGCAGATCCTTCCTCAGTAGCGAAGACACTCGCAGACCGATTGTCGTTCTGGAGCCGGTTGTCCAAACGAACACCAAATCTCAAATTACCGAATGGGAATATGGTGTCCGCCGACATTGAGCCCGACATGCCCGACATGCCCGACACTCCTTTAAGTCCAACTTTCGAGCCCAAAGTATTAGACGGAATCATCAAAGATGCCAAAGGGGAACCAGGGGAAGTCCTTGGCTCAATTATTGCATCCACCGCTCCTCCCCCGACGTCATCAGAGGAAAGACACTCAGAACTGGAGACTAAAATCGTCAAAGAATGTATTAAAGAGTACACCAAAGGTGGCATGTATTTTGCATATAACTTTGGTATGCCATCGTTTTCGACGGCCGAACAGTTGCAACAATGGGTCGGTAATCTGACTTGGAATGGTTTTTAGACATTACTCGTTCCCTTCGCCGTAAACAATCCTTGGTTACCAAGAGCCAGAAGCAACAAGCCCTCTTGGTAGACCTGAATGCTATTCCTACACCGGATTCCATCGACCCCACTCACGTAGCACTGGCGGAACCCAACCCTACACTTCCTTTATGGCGCCGAGTAGACAAGGAGTATTGGTGGAATGAATGGCTCAGCAAACCATTCGTCGATGCCGGTGTGAGCATCTACGAAATCCATAATTTGCGACTTGCTGAATTTTATTCTTACCCAAGCTACATTCATACGTTCTCCCCATAATGCAAGGATACTATCAGGCGACTAATTTTGTGGTGCCACTGGAATCGTCTGACCCAGAAGCTGAAGACGTCGCTTCCGTACAATATATAATCGTATCTCGCAGGTCGAGGTACCGGGCTGGCCTTCGTTACCAGCGAAGAGGGATCGATGACGCTGCACATGTAGCCAACTTCGTCGAGACCGAGACGGTCATGAGCGTGGAGGTACATTGTCCTTCGCGCTGATGATGTCTAACCTCTGACATAAATTTTTGCAGCGCGAAGGCACTACGAATGTATTTAGTTATGTTCAAATCCGTGGATCTAGTGCGTACTTTTGATTTCCTCGTTCTGTCTTTTTTCTGTAGCCGGACTCTATTTTCCCTCAGTACCCTTGTATTGGCTTCAGACCGGGTACGGCCTAAAGCCACCACCGGTAATCGCTACTGATAGGACGCACGAACAACAAATGGACGCGCTGAAGCGTCACTTTCTTCGAACTATCCCCCAGCATGGCCCACATGTATGTGCCGCAGTCACTTGTAAGAGTAGTTGTGATTGAGAGCTATATTGAAAAGACTATCGTGAATCTCGCGGAGCAACAAGGCAGAGAAGGTGAAATCACCAGAAGTTATAAGGAACACGTCGCTGAGCTGGGCTCCAAGGACGTTCGGTGAGGCTCCCTCGCTTGTAGTGTCTAAGACGAACTAAATGCCATATATTTGTCTAGCTACTATGAATACGACTTCCATCGCGAAACCAGGGGCATGAGGTTAGTCCGGCCTTATATGCTCTTCGAGCTGAGGCTAACGTTTTCCGAGATACGAGAAGCTATCTTCTTTGATCGACGCCATGGAACGTACATTTGACCAGCAAGGGTGCGTATAGATCTGGTGGTCAAACGTCATTCCTCAGCTTGCGTTCTAGATTTTTCTGGATGTCAGGGAAAACTGTGTTGTCTGACCAAGCGGGTGTGTTCAGAGTCAATTGCATAGATTGCCTCGATAGAACGAATGTCGTTCAGGTACACCCCTCGGTTTTCTAATTTGTATTTACTGTAACTTATCATACCCTAGTCCGCTTTCGCCCGTTATGTTTTGCAGAAGCAGCTTGGGGCTGTTGCTCTACTGAATCGCTCTCCAACCGACAACAAATCTGACATCAACCTCATATTCAACGACGGTGCGCACTTCCCACATAGACAGTCGTCGGGGAATGAAACACCGCCCACAGTATGGGCTAACAATGGTGACGCTATCAGCAGAGCTTAGTACGTTCGCTGGTCCTAGATAACTGCTGGGTCTCTGACAGGGCAATAGCGCGGGTACTTCGGCTTTGAAGGTGATACCTCTTCTACTGGTGCCTTTTGAAACCACTGACGATTTGATATCCTAGGGGGACTTCACTAGGTTCGTCAATTAATCTCCTTAGCCTGGCGATACTCAAATCAACTCTAGAACCGGAAAACGGGACCTCAGCGGAATGCTAAATGACGGAGTCAACTCTCTTGCTCGGTTAGTAGAAATGCATTATCACTGCCAATAGGAGTAACAATGCCTTACCTCCCAAACACCTCTAGGATGTACACATCTACTTTCAGCGACTGGTTCAGCCAAGCCGTCATAGACTTTATGCTCGGAAACAGGACGTTATCCGTTTTCTCTGAGTTTCTACTCAAACTTCAGTCCAGCGATCCTCGAGATCTCATCAAATTATCAAAGATCCGTGCTGAGGCCATCGCCACTTCGGCGTCGCGTGTACTATGTGAGGGCGAAGGCCTGGTGTCAGGGTGGACCCTCTTAGGCCCGGACAAGTTCAACGTAAAGATGAGCGACAAATTTGAGGAGAAAGTGCTACTATTGGTGAGTCAACAGAACATGTTACTACCCTTGCTAATGTTCGGTCAGACCAAACGCGCTTTGTATATTGTCGTTCGTTTGGTTACTTTGTTCCACTCTCATTATAGCTAACTTCTAGCGATTAAGACCTATGATTATACCTTGGAGAAAGTCAAGAGGTATACCCGTGTCCCACTTGGTGACATCGTTGGTATCACCAAAGGTGAGCTATTTACGGTGCTCTTCCAACTTCTCTTGCCAACGAACATGTGCAGGAGCATATATCATATCGCCCTTAGAAGAGGCGAGCCGCGACCCATTACAGAATGCCGGATTGATTATCTCATGGCTCAATACCCCACACCAAGAAACCAGAGTAACAAGCTACTCCATCCGAAATTCTGTAGACTTATCTAGCCCTCCCGGATCCCCCCTCTCCTTCGCATTTGCTAATCGCTCCTCGTTGAATCACCCTCGATCTTCAATGATATCGTCTCTTACGCGCAGAGGATCCCAGCTTTCCAGAATACTAACGGACGCCTCGCTGACTGCCAGCTGCGAGAAGACATTTGCCGCTTTCAAAGTCCTCCCTATTGATCATGCCCGAATCCGGCAAGGATCGACGTTGGGATCAGCATATTCCGAAGTTGCCGATGAACTGACGGGGGCATCAAACTGCAAGGAAGCCACGAACTGGATCGTGGAGACCATATGTCAAGCTTGTGAAGACATAGGAAGCGATTCGCATGGACGATGTATGGTCAAAGAAGAGGATATCGTTAGGTGGGGCGCCACATCATGCATCTACATTCCTATCTCACTTCTTTCCATCAAGTCTGGCCGAAGCACAGCGCATGACAAGCATGTACGCAAAGATGGAATATGGTTTAAAGCGGTTGTTATGGTTAGGAAGCTAGGTTATTTGACATGATTATTCTCATATACCCCATCGTTTGCGATCGTGCTTGTGCTATTGTATGTACATGGTAATTCGAATTAGCTATCCAAGACATTAACAAAGTAGCAGTCCCATAGGATAGTTGTAAAGAATAGATGCTCCGGTTACTGACACGTTAAACGATAGTATGTGAAGAAGCAAAAATCCCGAGGAAAAATGAAAAAATAGCATTATAGGCATTGTCTGTGTCCGTCCTTCAAACACTGGTATCAAATCACCGCAATCCACCCTCTCCGAGGTCAATAAACCTCGTCACGCGCTTCATCGCCCGACCGCTCATCACTAGATCTTGAGCACCAACGTCATCCCCGTAATCGCTGTCGCCATCATAGGTGCTTCTAGCGGCGTGAACATGTTTGTCACAGAGCATCCTGCCATCGACTTCCCAATATTCTTCCAATCGAGTCTTGCATGGGTATCCGGGGTGCTCGCATGTGAAGTGTTCGGGATGGTACCGGTCGCCTGAATGAGAAACCGCGCAAGGCCCTTCGATGGGTTGTCCGCATAGAGCTGCAGCGCAAAGCGAGTCATTCACTTCGTGATAATGATATGCACAAAATGGTTTGCCATCGAACACATAGAAGGTCTTATCCGGAAATGGTTTCTGCACAAATTCTAGTCAGATGAAGTCTACTACGTCGATAGACAATATACGAACCTGGCATGTTGAGCAACTGAAGCACTGCTTGTGATACTTGCCCTTGAGTTGACCATCCGAGGACGATATCGCAGCAGTTTCAATCGGTAAATTACATCGTCGACACTGCGTGCGCAACGAGTGATCAATCTCTTGCAACAATGAAAGTAGGCACAGTGGACTTACCTTGGGCAGATACATATTCTTCCAACATGTCTCGCAAAGCACTCCTCCACCACCACCATCTATAGCTATCCACCGGCCATCGTCGATTTGCTTGTCACACTTCCTGCACACGCGAATCTTCTTCGGCTTCGCACTCTTCACCAGGACTTTAGCGTTCGGATCATAGTCGTGTGCGCTGAGACCGGATCCAGGCGCTGTGCGAGAACGAACGATGGTTGTAGGCGGGGGAGGATTCTTAGACTCGGGGGTCAATTGTGGTAGCAAACTTCCACCTGGAACCGTGTTACTACGAGTAGGGAATGTCCTCCCTTTGTCGAGTGGCCTCATCTCTGGGTCCTCATAATCCTTCCCGCCACTAAGGTCTTCAATTAGAGTCTCCATCACCACCTCCAGGTCGGCGCCACGAGCGGAGGCATGGCTATTCGCAACTCTGTCGAGTAACGATAAACCCTTCGAACTTTTAGGGCTGTCTCTCAGGGCGCGCTCATCCACGGAGTCGTCATCATCGCTATCTGAATAAACAGAATTAGAATTGGTACTCATTCGTTCACGCCTTTTCTGGGCACCGGGCTTGAGGGCGGCCGTCTGAGGCAATGAACCGCTGGAGTCCGTCGTCATGGAAGGGAATCGAATATGATTAGGGCTTGCATCGCGCCGGGGGCTGCTTCGTAAGATGGAGCCCTTCCGGGGAGATGATGTCGGACTCTTCTTGATAGTACCAGGGAAAGGCAACAGCCCTTTGTCTTCGTCTTCTGCATCAGAATCCGCGTAAGCCAAACCATACTCAGAACTAGAGGAGGGCGACATTGGGACTGGAATGGAAGGCGATTTCGTGTCTGAGGCAGTGGTGGTCGTTGTGTTCGAACGTTGTCGGCCGGTTCTTGCAGAGTAAGACGAAGCAGATGACAAGGAGCGCGCAGCAGCAGGAGAAGATGGTAGACCATTGGTGATAGAAGGGGTCGCCGAATGAGAGCGCTTGGGAGGGGTCGAAGTTTTACTTGGGCTGGAGGCTGGATTATCCAAGTTCCGATTATTTGAATCATACAATATTTCATTATCCTGCGTGCCGGGCTGGCCCTTCTTGTATTTTTCAAAGAACGGAAGGCGGGCATTGCCCAAAGGCGTGATGGGACCGGCAGACGAAGGGTTTGACGAGTTAGAGGTCGGAGATGTAGACAAGTTCGCGAGTGTGGTATTCAGTGGTGGTATCGAGGGGGGTATGTTGCTGGTGGGTATTGACATTGGCGAAGGTGTTCGTGTTTGAGGTGCACATGGTGTCACTAGAGAATATGGGGCATTAGGGGACGAAGCTGTAAATGATGATGTTCAGAGCAGCAAGGACATTGGAATGGTGCTACGTACCTCCTACTCCGGCACGAGAGCCTGTGTACTCAGACGGTTGTGCGTTCAAATATTCAGGTCCATTCTGTCGAAAAGGCGTGCCCCTTCCGTCGTCCCATCCGCCGCCGCCATCGCCACGCTGATTGGGGGCTGGAAGAGCAAACATGGCTGCTCGTGCAGCAGCTGCAAATCCGCGTCTACCCACTCCAGCCATACCCGCTTCACCACCGGACTTAGTGTCGATCACCTCTGGAACAACAGAAGGCCCCGCCATTGGGGGAGGCGTGTACGATGCTGGCGGGGGACCTTGAAAACGAGGGTTCGGAGGCTGCATCATCGGGGGAGGACCACCGTAGTTGGAACTTGAAGCGATAGGCTGAGCATTGTTGGAAGGCGTCCGAGCGCGGGAGTCCACGCTAGGTCGACTTGATTGGTCCGACGGCGTTCGAGCGCGTGTGTTGGGGTTCGGGCGGGGCAATGAATTGTTCGAAATGTTGGAAAAAGTGCGGGCACGCCCATCATGCCCAGGCGACAT
The DNA here is from genome assembly GCA_029467805.1 of Pleurotus eryngii var. eryngii. Lineage (NCBI taxonomy): Eukaryota > Fungi > Basidiomycota > Agaricomycetes > Agaricales > Pleurotaceae > Pleurotus > Pleurotus eryngii. The sequence continues at coordinate 4,189,745 of SZVJ01000012.1, forward strand.
GGCCAGCGGCGAGTTGTTTGATGGCGTGCGGGCACGCATGTTTTCCAACGGGGAGCCTGCAGACGGGGAGCCACGAAACGGACCATTGCGAGGAGGCGACGCGGCCGAGTTCGTGCTTATGCGAGGTGAATCTCTTCTCTGGGGAAACGCAACGCTTGTCGAGCTGGAGGAAACCGAACTAGCGGGCGATGGCGACCTTGGGTTGCTGACCAGGTTCTGGAGTCGCGTCGGCAAAAGAGCTGTTGCAGCCGACGGGGTCAACGTAGGCTTTGGCAAGTTGAGTGCGGCTTTCGACTGAGTCGGCAGCGGTGGGGGCTTTGGGCAGATGTGATCCCCAAGCTCTGCGAGAGGGACTGGATTATTGCAGGACGAACATTTTACAGTAGGAAGGAGCTGTGATATTCTAGGAACTTGTTGGGAGGACGCAGACGACGGGCTCAACAACGGAGCCATCATCGTGGCAGGTTCTGAGAAGGAATGTTGGGTAGTACGTCCAGCGTGAGGTCGGGGGAGGGGAGGGGGAGGAGGAGATGGTCGTGGAACAATCACAAGAAGGACCACGCCGACGACGTGATGCTCGGTTGCGACCTCAACGCTGGATTTCACGCATCAATTAAAAACCCTAAAATCGCCCATCCGGCTTCATTTCGATCACGATCTTTGAAATTGCCGTTATCTCAACGGTCCCTTCTCACTTCTGCAATTTGTAGAGCACCGCAACCCAGAACTGGTTACCCCATCACGTGGAACCACACCGCACTCTTTCGAATTGGGAACAAGGTTACTTCCAGCGTTGTTGAAAGAACTGACATTGCTCGTCCCCGAAGATGATGGGTACGTACGACTACGCTATCCCGACTACCAAACCCATCATTACAAATAGAAGCACGCTTCCAGTCGCGGCCGAACCGAGGACAAAGACTAGACACGCGATTTCTATGAACGATTGTGTGGACGCGGATAGTTTGCAGGTGGTCGGGTTGCCAGGCCCGTGGGACAAGGATTTCGAAGGGGAGCAAGGGGAAATAGGCTATTACATAGCCTGTCGAGTCTACTGTCCATCGGGTTTTGGTTGCCGCTGCAGATATGCGTAAACTTGTGGAGCGCAAGGATCTTGGAGAGTTCTGGAGGGAACAAGCTACCATCTATGGAATGGAAGGTCTGCACTCCTTCGCACGATTCACGACTTTGACGTAGTTGCAGTGTCGCATGGTACCAGCACCAGCGCTCAACTGAAACCTGTTTTCTCACCATCATGTTTGCATTAGATTTTCAGAGTTTGATTGGGGCGGGAGAACAGTTGTAGCTGTTCTCGCCAATCATCGTCATCTTCCAAGAGGCTGATGCTTGCTGCATATGGTTAGAGTATAGAATGACTTGGATGTGGAGGGACTAACTGTTCGCTGGTCTGCCAAGCTTCACGTAACCGTCCATCGTGCGTGCGGGGAGGCAGACGCTCCACCTGAAACCTGCGATGCAGGTTTGCGCAATCGACGCATGGGTGCCACCATAATGTGTGTTGTGTGTCTTCAATTGACGTAAACTCACGGACCGACGAAGCATGTTGTTTTCCCGTAAGGGACACCACCACATAATCCAACCGCCTAACCCCTGTGTCTGTAACCGAGCATCTCCCGCGAAGAGAGCAAAAATCCCACTCATCTGAAGTTATGACCGCTCTCTTCGGGGCTGCGTCGCCGAATGTTACTGTGGCACAAATAAACGGTTCTACAAGACTTCGCCTCGAAATTGCGCTATTACCTCGAAGAAAAGTTCAATTGCAGAGATTTGCAACCTGGGGTACACAGTGCAGACGTTCATGGTAACACGGCTGAGAATAGAATCGTACCGCCCAAACCTTCGCCTGATCTCCACCCAGTTAGTCTCAACAACAACCGCCAGTATTTCCTTAAGCAAGCAGGAACACTAAAACGAGGTTGAAAACCTCGATGACAGAGAAAATTGACCGCAGTCAACTTGGAAGCCATCACAAGCAGAGATAGAAAGAAGAGATGACATCACCTTTCGTCGTGTGGGTATTCTATGGGGCAGATCGATAAACTCATCTGATTGCAATTGCGATAGGCGGACAGGACAGCGACAACATCGAACGGGTGGGTGGATTATGGACTGTACTCTGATCGTGCTATAAGGCTGCTAGAGGGAGAATAAAGGTACAAGGGAGAAGAAGGATCAGGTAATGCTTATTGGGGAGGGTAAGGTAAGGGCGTTCGGCTGTGGCTTTCCTGCGTTTGGACGCCAGAGTGGTTGACAATCTGCTGCTGCTGCTGTTGCGATTGGTCGGTGAGTTGCTGTGACGGCATTTGGGCGAAGTTGGAAGACGACGGGCCAGCGCCAGAGTTGACCCCACTTCCGGCCGTGGCGTTGAACCGAGAGAAAAATGTGTCCCATTGCCCTAGAAAAACGGCGGTAAATTAGAAGATTCTAAGCTATGTAAATGCCCCATACTTACCCCAATCAAACATACTGCCTGGTATGCCTTCCAAGAACCCTGTATCCGCGATCGCAAATTGCTCCAACGTATTGGAACCTTGGGGCACGTCTAATACATTCATTACCTGCACATTCCCAGGCACAGTTTGGCTGTTCATGGCAGGGTTCACGTTCGGGAAGTTTCCGTCGCCCTTACCGCCCCACAAGGGTGTAATATTCACCATGGAGGAAGGTTGAACGGGCAGCGATGGTTGCGCTGTCGGATGCGGATTTGAATTCGACGGGCGCGCATCGGCGGGAAGCGGGGGTGCGAACGGGGAGGAAGAGAAGAGTTGCGCGTTATTCGACGTTGTAACAGAAGACATCGATCGCGTCGGGGCCTCACCTTCAGGCTCCTCATCTGAACTGGTGCTGATAACGGTACCAGCAGGGAGATCCTTCAGGTCTTCCCGGGCGTCTCCTTGGGCGACGAATACCCCGCCGCCAGGCCGCGATGGATCCTTCTTGAAGTTCAAGCCACCCAGGACCTTCTTACCTATGACCCCTCCCGTAGGGTTGAGAGCCGGAGTCTCTATGGGCAGAGGGTCACCTTGGGTGGACTCAAACAGCAAGGTTATGATCTCCGCCGTCTGGAATTGGGTCGTGTCAGTTGCAACATTCCTGCAGCAGTTTACACTGTCTGAGAGAACAAAGACCGGCCTTTCTTCTTGCTGACATATGATCAGGCGATAACGATGCTTCCCACCGGCGGACACAATCCCTCAGCTTTCTCAGCTTTGCCATGGCGTTTTCATCCTTCCGCCGAGCCCAAGTATGGATCTATTGAAGAATGTTAGTTAACGCACACGGCTGGAGGAGAGCACATGTACCTGGACTAAAGCACACAAAGTGGTGGCATAGGCAATCAATAACCACACATCGTAAGTCTTCTCATTGGCATCAAGCCAGTCGATGAGGTCACCGGTCATAGTCACCAATTGCGTCCACTGTTCTACGGTCAATCCAAATTTGAGGTGTGCAGGACATGTGTATGATATCCGCATGAAGACTCGCCAGAACAGGATACAGACACAAGCATAAAGCATATGGAGCAAGCCTAAAGGGAGGAGGTTAAGTCATAGCTGGAAGCGATATTAAATCATGACTCACCAGCATTCCGAGGTGTGTTAACTCCACGGAATTTCAAATCTCCGGGTAATTGATCCTGCCACCGTTGTATGTCGGCGAGTAGTTCGATGAGGACCTGATCGGTCATAAACGTCAACCCAGACGGACTGAAAGATGATGAACTGATAGTTTCAAGCGAAAGTTTGTTCAAATGTTACCTGTAGATGGTCTTATGCACCCGACCCAGGATGACACTCAGTCGAACGAGTTCATCCATATAGAGATCATGTTGATCGCCTGCGGAAGGCAGGCGGGCATCACAGTCGCGAACGTCGATCATATAAGGGTGGCCATACGCTACGCTGATCCTAGAAAACTGTTAGTCATAGAGATGATGATATAACATCGATGGGAGCGTACCATCTGTCACTGATTACACACGCGGCCCAAAGACGCCGCCGAAGTTCAACATTTTGCTTGAACGACTCCGCGCGATGAAGACCAAGGTCTTGCGCCTGCCACGCAAATGCTTGAGTGGATGGGGCAATTTGATGAAGATGAGACGAACCATTCTAATTGCCGCGCCTAGTCGAATCCACAATGCAGACAGCGCGCTTGGAACGAACTGCGAATGACAGTCACCCGACATGCACAATATGAGCAACGATTGGACATTGACGATCGAGGCCGTAGACAAGACGTCTTCTTTCTGTATAACGTTGTTAACCGCGTAACGAATTGTATCGAAGACCGTTTGTGGTATTTCCCGACGGGCGGCGGCCACCAGGCACATAGAATAGAGGAGGATGGGCGGTGGGTTGGGATTCGCCAAAAACTCCGCCTTCGTCACGACGGGTAAAATGGGGGCAACATCAGCAAAGTATGCGTTAATCAGTTGTTCGACAACATCGCGCTCGATGTGTAAATCAACGGGTTTGGAAATGGCTTGTTGATGTTCCTCGTTGCTCGGCTTCCGGATCTGGATAAGGCCATCACCCGTTTTGGTGACTTCCCATGTATGTTGGTATCTTTGATCGTAAGACTCATATATGCGCGAGGAGATCGTAGCTTGTGAGTGCAGCAGGTGGGCGGGTGAGGTAGGCCCTGCACCGTCTCATCAGTCTGAACCAAAGATCTTTGTGGAACGATCAAAAGGAACCAAACTCACCTAGCACCCCAATATCATGTCTTGGGTGAGAGTCTGCCTGAGAAGAAGCCGCGCGGACTGGTTCCGACTTCTCTTTATCAGCGCCCTCTTCCTCGAGCTTCTTCTTCTTGAAACGGGTCTCTGTGATGGGCAGGAAGAATGTACATTCAAAGCCATACTGCTTGCAGTGTTGGCAGACCGGCGGGTCCTGACAATATACGTTCAATGAGCCCAATGCCCGGTATAGCAGACAAACCACAGACCACGTCGGTGATAACATCACATCTATGGAAGAAATGATCAATTTGCCGCGCATTTATGGAGGGCATGGACGAACCTAATTTTACGCGCGCGACAGCTATCGCATGCACGCTGTGTTTTAGTTCGCTTCTTGAGATCAACCGGAGTCTGCGTTGTTGGGTGTGGCTGGGCACTATGAGCGCGGGCGAACTCGCTGCCCGATGTGCCTGCCTCATCATCAGAGGGTTTGTCTGAACCCCTACCACCATCTTTCCTCTTACGTTTGGAACCCGACGACGTTGCCTGCGGACTTGGCTGCTGCACTTGGGGCTGCTCGTGTGGTGGGTGCGCATATACGACCGCCATCTGTGGGTGTGGAATTTGCGTGTAGCCGTACGCGGGTTGATGCCCGTACGACGCGGGATGTATAGCATAACTGTATTGTGCTTGCGCTATCGGAGGGGGACTTGCTGCGTTGGGCTGGCCTTGTTGTGGTTGCTGTGGGTACTGTCCCTGTTGCGAATACGGGGGACCGTTTACGGGGTACGGGGGATTCATGAAAATGGCAGGACCAGGATACGGTTGAAGAACCGAAGTTGGAATTGGCAGAGGGGGTGTCTGGGCAACTGCATTGGACAAAGAAAGACAGGAAGCAGGCAGAAGGATAAAGCAGATGAGCGGAGGCGGACAAGGTGAATTTTGTGAAAATATAAGAACGAAGCTGACCTTGAGAAGAGGGATGTCGGGGCTTTGGTTCGGCAGCTAGTGTTCGCTTTCGTTGCCGCGGTTTCTTGTCAGCGTTTTTTGTCGGCTTGTTGGCAACGGGGGTCGGCTGGGCAGACAGAGGTTGCGGAGTAGCAGACGGCAGAGACTGCGGCAACGGCTGGGTGGTGGATTTGGGTGAAGAAGGAGACGCTTGTCCGTCCGGTGGAGATGCCATGTTTGTTTGTGCGTTCCTCCTCCGACAATCGATTCTCGATTCCTAGTTATGCTTGGATATAAAGCTGACTAAACCGTTGGATAATCCTCAGCCTTACTATTTACCAATTACTTCCTGCCTCGCAATCTACTTCTCAGTTCAGACTTGGCTTTAATAAACGACGGACCTGCCTCCTTGTGGATCGACGTCTTTCGTGGAACGCTCGCTGTGAGAGACGAGGAAGAGATGCCGGATGTTCACTACCCCTCGGAGTGCGCCCATGCCGGCCCTCCTTTTCAATCTCCGAATTGATTACAACCTCCGCGATGTACCATACTCGACATACTCTCCCTCGGGCACGTCAGCTCGCGTTGTTGCTCCACGACGGTCCGTTATTTGCACCGCCAGCGTCCTTGTCCTTAAACAAGACATATTCATCGCTGGTATTCGAGGCCTCATCCATCTCACAAATTCTTTGGAACCTTGATCGCTGCGTCACAGGAACCCTAACTGGCAATCACTAATCACTAGGGACGGATTTTGAGGCACCCACTGCGTCACAGGGGTTTGGCATTCCGGCGGGAAGTTTGAGCATTCCATACTCCTTCCGAGCTCTATAATCGAGTGGAACAATCACTACGTTGCGCACCGGTCACGGTGTGCACTGGCTATAATGAACGCTCTATTTCTCTCTCTCGCCACATTCATAAAGGTTTAAACCCGCGCTTCTCTCGCCAGGCACCGTTCTCATCTCGTGACACGTACTTACAACGACCCTCATGGCAGTGGAGCCGCAGTGATAGTAGCTTTCTGACAAGAACGCTTCCCATATAACCCTAGGGAAGTCGATTCAAAACGAATGCAAATTTGATCGATAACAAAAAACCAGATGTAAATACTATAATATAATGCCACTGCGAATATAAGGATGTATGTAACCTTGCGCCCGATGAAAGTAATAGAAGGCGAGTCAAATATCGAATAATGATCTATGAAGTACGAGGCCCATCCCAGACACCTTCCCCGTCGAGCCCAGGGTTAATGTCTCTCTTGTCCTCGGTTGCAATGCCCGGGCCATTCAGCCACGAATAGCCAGCAGGTCGGCAGAGAATTGCCACAAAGTTCCTTCTCCAGCTTCCGTGAGTAAAAGGATTCGGTGGCGCAACGTCAGGAACAAGGGTTTTGTGCGCTTGGTTGCGTATCTGTAAGAAAGAATCAAAAATTTTATCCGTCAGTATTTTATTCAGTGTCCATAAGCCCTGCCAGGAAGACGGAAAGATGAAGATAGCGGCGGGGGGAACAGATAAAAGGGAAATGGCAAAGGATCCACTTAGCTCACCTGCTCTATCGTCGTGATATTTAGTAACAAGAGCTGAGAACCCCGTGAGCTTAACATGCATCTGTGTGAACATGAGACGTACCCGAAGATGATAGCTCAGCAGTGCTGCCACCGGCCAAATAATTGCGATGGAAAGGCAGAAGACCACGGCACTACCGGCCCCTCTGTTCAGCGCGTGTCTAAAGTCCAGATGCTCTCGTTGTGTCAGCCACCAAAGGTGCAAGGCCGATGTCACAATAACCAAAATGAGAGTGAGGGTCTTAAAGCCATTTTTAGTTGGATTTGCACGGGGATACAGCTAGAACAGAAACTAACCGCAGATAGAAGAAGGGCAAAGAATGATGTATAGTTCCGGCGCCCTACGCAGTTATTTGACCCATTGACAATGGTGGTCGCAACCGTCCACACAATTATCACACTAGCCGGACGGTGTTAGAACGCCAACCAATCGCTGTAGATGATTTTGAAAGGACTCACCATCTTGCAATGGCTGGACCGTGGCGGACGGTATATTTTACAGGTAGGGCAGTACTTCACCCCGGACGCTGTAGGAATCAAGAGCTTAAGTGAAGCTGGGAACAACAAACCGGCGGCGAACTCACACATCGGAACGAACTTTGAGATCTCTGGGCATAGGTGCTCGCACACCCCCATCTGAGGGAGAGGTAGCCGGATATGGTGGATCGAGGTCGAGATTACGAGGCAAAATTCCGGGATCGGTGAAAGCCTAGTGCATGTTCACCGAAATGAGCGGCAAAACACAAACGAGTCCCTCGAGGACTTACCGTGGACAGCATAGTCGTAATTGATACAAGTGTCAGATAGATACCAACGGCGGCAAGCGCTGGACTCTGATTCTGCCACCAATATACGCAAGTAGTACCTAACCAAACCCCACCGACAGTAAGAAGCAGTGTGAACGATGCTACAAATGCCCAAGGCGAGTCGCCGCCAGTCAGCAGACGCCCGCGCAGGAAGAATCGGTTTCGCGAGGGATGACGTTGGTAATTTCGCAATGGTTTACCAGAAACAGGGTCGAGGATGGGGGTGTCGTAAATTGGGGGATCGCGCTGGGGAGGTATAGGGAAGAACGATGGATCAGGTGATATGGACGGGGAGGGGTTGAAGGAGTGACCGAAAGTGCCTGGAGAAACCGACTGTTTTCCTCGAGGCGGGGGGTAAAATCCACGTTCTTCATCAGGGAGTTTGCCCTCGAACGTCTGTCTTCCTTCTGAAGCAGCCGGACGAGAACTCGTGGATTTGCGAATAGACTCAAAGCTCATACCGCGACGAAGGCTGAATACTCTCTCAAGGCTGCTTCGCACTTTACTTCCCCGACCCGCCTGCTCTTCGCTCATAGATATGCGAGGCGCCGCCGACTGACTTGGTTTGCCTGCGATAGGTAGGAGCGGTTCGCGACTCTGCTTCAACCTCTTCAGCGTAGAGAACTGCATCTGCCCAAGCCCCTCCACCGTCGAATCAGGCTGACCCGCATCGGAGCTACTCGTCGAAAGTCTTTTTCGTCGCGAGGTCGCCTAGTTGGTACCCATCAGCTGTGTGCGCATCTTGCGACGAACGATAAAGCGACTCCGTTACAGAATAGCGATGTTGCTGCTGGTCAGGCCGTGCCGGTCGAAAAAAAGCTGCTGAGGGCTGGATGCCGCCTGCATGAGTAGAACCCGCGTGCTGCATGGCGTTGGACGGAAGATACGAGGAAAAAGGCTGGGAGTCGGAAGGTAAGGTGCGCGGTGATGGCGGAAGAGATGTTATAAAGTGGTTGCTGTGCCGGTTCAGAGCTGTGGCCGCATTGGTGGACTGACGGGGAGATGATGGTGCACTGCCGCTGTTTCCGGTAAGGGATTGAGGGAGCGGAAGCTGAGGAGGAGGACTGGCCACTCGTTTTCGGCGTAGCTACGGTGAGATGATCAGGAAGAAAGGAATGTGATGTCGCCATATGCTTGATCGCAATAATGACTTGCGGAAATCAAGTCACTGGAAGGAGAAAACATGCAAGTCACGCACGTCACGACTCCGAAGTGTGACTGCGTGATGGCCGTGACCCGATTGCTTGTGAACGCGTGACCAGTGACAGAGACATTAGTAATAGAGAGATCGTCGGACCGTTCAACTTTTTCCTATAGGAATTACTCTCTCGCTGGCCAGACGCCTCGTCTCGACAAACAGCACAGACAAGATAAATCTACGGGGAATGGTCTCTGGTGGACAGCGCTCAGCTTTTGTCCGCCAGAACGACTAACTGCAGGGCCGAATAGTCTTGCCAAGAAGGGAGCTATTGTAATTTATGATATGATGAAATAAACGCGTCAAGACCAACAACTCTTGGCGAGCAACCACACCTTCCCCGAACCTCCTCGCCTGGGGATGACTCGTATAACGACCCTCCGTCTCACTCTCTCGTTTGCCAGTATATTCATCGGAGCCACATTCTACTATGTTCTTTTGAGGACTACCACTGGGGCCAATGAACTTGTCCCATTCACCGACGTCGTTGATGAAGCATGGCTGCCAAAGGATGTACACGTTGATATACAAGATGACCTGGAGTCCACGGTATGTCTACATGTCACTGATGTAAAGAGTTGCCTTGCTGATATACGCAGGCTATACCGCCGACACTATCGCCAGCATTGCCAACACTAGTGCCAGATATACCGCGACGAAAGAAACATAAGGTACCCAAAAGAAACCGATTATTCACTATCTTTCACCTGTTCCAAAGCTCTCCATCATTTCAATATGGAACCCCTCACCCGATAACAAAGAACCCATCTACCTTCCCAATTTCTTCTTCGCTTCTGTCGCTGCCAACCCCTCAATCGACCTTCTTTTCATCAAATACGACCGCCATCGCGTCGGTACTCCGTCATGCGAGACCTCACACGTGAAGAACATGCGGCAAGTGTGTCTATCGTTTGAAGAATACTGGAAGTTGCATGCCGATTTTCTGTGCAAACGGTGGGGCGGCTGCTCGACTACGCAGAGACAGCAATTGGTTAGTAAACTACATGAGAGGGCCCCGGGAGATCGGGTACGTGTATATCAACCACCAAGTATCCTCTTCATTGACGTTTGGCTACAGGTCAATTCGTACTTCAGACCCTTTCGAGCCGCTGTCTTCGCGAAATGGATAAACCCCGAGACACCTATCTGGGGTTGGTGTGATATGGATACTATTCTTGGCTCGTTTGAACGCAACTTTCCTTGGGACATTGCCTCCGAATTCGACTTTCTCTTTCCAGGGCCTCCTATTGATGGTGATGACATCCTTCTGTTCTTCCCCGGGCACATGGCTTTCTTCAAGAATAAAGAGCATGTCGTCAACGCGTTCATGGACTTCCCTAACCTCAAAACATATGAGAGTTACATGGACCCTCCCTTGGGTTAGCGCCGATACCGGTGCGTAATCTTTTATGCTCTAGTTTGACATTCAATTGATTATCTTACACAGAGGAGTGCGAATACTCGCATTTCGCTTTAGCGAAGACCAAACTTACCTTTCTTCGATTCCCTGGGATCGTCCACAGTCGGATCCATTTCTCAAGCATCGCAAGCGGCGTATTCGCTACCGAGAACCCTGGACATTGGCTTGCTGTATCCGCCGTCAACATTCCCCTCGACTTCCTCTAGTTCGGACTCATCTGAATTGGACCCACTTCGCTCTAACCTAGCCACCTTTTTCACTGAACACGCAAGTAACTGGGTTTTCTCACCCAACGTTCTCAGAGGAAGGGAAGGAGTATGATGTCGAATTGCGAGAGGGCAAATGGGAAGGGTGGCTGTGGTTCCCTAAACAATACGCCGTGCACTATACGGCAGATAGAACTAAGGGTAGACAGGAGGACTTCTCCAAGAGGTAAGCGGTGACGTTTGTTCAGAATCGAAGCCTCTCATCAATCCATTTTCTGTATTGGCAGGTATACCATGCGGCGCCCCGTCTGGAAAACTATACGATCGCACGGAACCCTATCGTGACAGCATACTGGAGATACCGTCTACTGCCTACACTCCCTTAGGATCGGACCCAGTACGGAGTGGCGCGTCTCTCCTAGTATTCGATATGTTGTACAATCACTTCCAGGCAGAGAAGTACGCTAGTGAGTGTTCCCTTGATTCCCGGACTTGGTACAATGGTTGATGAGTTGCTGTAGAATGGTGGTCACTTCCAAAAGATCCCATTGCGGCTGACGAGCTGCTCTTCGTTGACCGAGAGAACGGAGTTCAGTTGTGGGATCCCACTGGCAAGATTATATTTGAAGTCGCGTCTGAAAGTAAACCCACTGACACCATCTCACTGTAAATATGTACCATCCACCGTATTATAGATATATTTATAGAGTACATACCAGCATGGAATATCTAGACAATTCGTACATCCTGACACAATATTCTACCATTTCATCGTTGAGTTGAGTTGAACAGTTGGATCTCCGTGAAGAATTTAATCCGATCAGCCTACCCTCACAGTTCGGCTACCCCCATTCCCGACAGCCTTTCCCCACAATCCAATTGCACCTACCACGATTTGCCAGACGCACAATGAACACGCCGCCACTGTACACCAACTCGCTCCTCTTCGCGCGCCTCCCGAATCTTTCCACCCCGCACTTCCTCTCCACCCTCATATCCGACGCCGCCGCATCCACCAAGGAGCGGCTCCTCATCATCCTATTCTCCCCGCTCGTCAAGGACGGCGCGATCTCGCACACGGAGTCGTGGGGACGCGGTCCAGTGCATCCTCACCTTCGTGTACGTGCAGGCGACGAAAATAGCACAGGATGCCGACAGGGTGCTGATGGATGTGGACGTGCTGCTGAAGGCTAGCGACGAGGAATAGGGGAGGACATTCTAGCGGAGATGGAGGCGGTATATCTTGTCCAGGGCGGTCAGTCTCCTCGTTATCAGCGACGGACAGGGAAATTGAATGAATGAGTAAATAGATCTCATAACTGCGCACCTCCCCCCATCCCTGGGATCTCTGCCCCATGTTTACCTTCCCCGGGATCCGTTCTCTCATCCCAGTTCCCCCCGTCGTGTCCAATAGCATCGGCAATGCTACTCATAGTCACAAATCATATCCTCCAACGTACCCCGTAGTTGCGCTTGGAGGCACATTCGACCATCTCCATGCCGGACACAAGATTCTACTCAGCATGGGGGCGTGGATCGCGTCCGAGAAGCTCATTGCCGGCGTAACGGGTTCGTATTCCCTCTCATTATACACAATAGTCCTGACATCCAGATAATGCAACTATCTAGACGACGCATTACTGGGCTCCAAGTCCAATAAAGACATCCTTCAACCTCTTCCAGTCCGCGTATTCCGCATCCTCCAATTCCTCCGCCTCTTCACCCCTATATCCACTACGACGTTGTACCAATTAACGATGTATATGGCCCAACTGGGTGGGACCCCAACGTCCAGGGACTCGTGGTGAGCAAGGAGACGCTGGGTGGTGCTGCTGCTAGTGCGTATCCACATCTCCCCCCCTTCCCCCTCCCACCCATGCTAGTACCTAGCTGACACTCTCGTAGTTGCCAATCACCGCGAAGCCCACTCCCTCCCCGCGCTTCAGACCTTCGTGATCGACGTGATCTCATCGAGCGACGCCAAGCTGGAGCACGACGACATCGAGATGCTGAAGCAGACGAAGATGAGCAGCACGTTCATCCGGGAGTGGATAGCAGCAAAGAAGAGATTGGAGGGAAACCATAAATAAGAGGGGGTAATGCGGGAAGTTGTGTGTGGGGAAGACTGGGGAAGAAGCGTCATCATCACCACTATTCATAACGTAACACGAATTTCAGGACAAAGTACAAAGTAGAATATGTATATCTATCACTACTCAAAACGACTCATCCGACCTAACGCGACCATGTTAGAAGGTAGATGCTTCTTGAATTGATCAGATACCGTATTAGCTACAAAAAAAGTAATGATGTTCGTGGTCGTGTCGTGTCGTGATGATAGTAGGTAAGTACGTGCGTCAAAATACTAGATAAATAAAGATAAGAAAGATGATATAACTGTCTGTCCGCGTAGAATGATTCCTAAAGAACGTCTTCAACGAGGTCCATGCAAGTCACCAATGGACAAATGCAGCAAGGAAGGAGGCAAGTTCACGAGGTAAGTTCACATCCGACTTCTCGGAGAGACCTTGCTCGCTCCCAGATCCTTCACACCAAAGAACAGACTCACGCCGGAGCACACCGCCAGCAGACACGCAGCTGCCAGCGAGGTATTATACGCATCGCACCACCCCTCAAAGCCCCCACTCGGACATCCCTTCTTCACCTCCTTCCCATCCTCCCCCGGTGCTAGCAGTCTGCCCGACCCCACTCAGCAGAAAAACGAACTCTGCAGCCCACAAAAGCATTAAGAGCCCATCCAGGACCGCCAGCTGCTTGACGTATTTGCGCGCAGCGAGCCAGTGCTCCTCCATCGCCAGTCCCGCGAATATCGAGCGCCTCTTCTGCCTTTTCGCCCTCGCGCGATTGCGTTCACGGCGCCTTTGGCTGTCGTACCCGCCAGGAACTCGTACGAATCGTCCTGGGACTCCGAGTCGGACTCAGAGGATGAGATATCCGGGGGGGCGAGAGCGCTGGGGTCAACGATGAGGTTGACTTGGACGTCTTGAACTTGCGGCGGGCCGTAGCCCTTCTTGCCCTTCTTCCCGCCCTTGCCTTTTTGCTTGTTCTTCTTTCCCTTGTCACCGGGAAGCTGATTTACCGGGAGGACCATCATGCCTGGTGGGCCCATACCTTGGCCCATACCTGATGAGGGAAGCTTGCGTCTGAAGCAACAAGGCCGAAGGACGAAGAGGTAGATGAGGAGAAGAGTGGTGAGGACAGAGAGGACGTAGAGGACGTAGACGGGGGCGGTATTGGACGGAGGGGCGGGTGGATTGGGTTTTATCGCCTACAAGCAGCGTCGTATTATTTAGGAAATGGACAAATGAAGTGAACGAAAGTCTTACGAGGGCAGCGTATAACGCTGGAATGGCCGCGCCCAATGCAAGGATTATTTGTAACGCCCTGATAGCGATTCTCTTCCTCGGACCTTGAGTAACCAGATTCCCCTTCTCATCCACCGTCCCGACAATCGGTCTACCCTCGTCATCCAGAAACGCAGGATCCATCTTGCCCTTGCTCTTGGGGTCCTTGAATTTCGGACGCTTCGGGTTGTCGCCAAACTCCCGTTCCAGCATGCGCATTCGTTCCTCTTTGATCGAGGAGTCAAGTGGGAGATCGTATGACGGAGGGTCTCCAGACCATGGCAAGAGGTCGCGGGATGACCGATGGCCGAATGAAGTCGAAGGGGGGCCGGAAGGGGAATCCCCTCTGTATGGGTTGTAAGATGAATGGGATGGAGTATTAGACGGGTCGAAACGATCACGATCACGATCGTTTCTGTATGGCAAGGGTTCCGGCAAGTCATATCCATCGTCTAGTGGTGAATTGTTGCGGGGCTTCGAATTGTACCATTGCCGGGACCATCTAGGGAACTGAGAGATGTCTATTTCTGCAGATGATGGATTGATGTGTGGTGAAGATTGGCCATTCGGGTCATCTGGGAACTGAATAGGCCGCTGGGAAGCATACAGAGGGGGATTGGCGATGGTGTGGCGAAGGGGCGGATGGCAGCGAGAATGGTCTTCGTGTCGGGTATCGCGATGAAGAGGACTCGTGCGTGCGAGAGCTGGATGAAAGAGTGGCGACTCTGGATGTCAGCGAAGGTAATGAAGGAGAGTCTGTTCTGCTGGCAAGTGCATGGGGGGACGGAGGATAGAAAACTGGGTACAGTTGGTGAGGTTGTCGAAGGGTGCGCGCGTAGTCAGCGAGGTCGAGGGCCTCGATGGATGCGTCGGACGGTTCCCGACGATTAGCGTTAAGGTGCGAAGAAGCTGGAGGAAGAGGATCGTAAGGGTCTGGAGACCACGGTCGACGAAAACGAGACGCAGGGGGAAGGGAGTCGAGGTTGACATCGAGGTAATGGTTCATGACATGGAGAACAAAAAGGAGTCGAGGCGGTCGTGAAGGATAACGAGCTCGAGGGTGAGCTCGGCGTGGTTGACGATGAGAAGAAGCTGTTGGCCCGAGTCGGCCTCTGTCGACATGAATGACGCACGTGGAGACCAAGCAAAAAGTCACTATCAGTGTCGAAAAAGATGGCATCTCCGTGGATTGAACACGGGACCTCCAGATCTTCAGTCTGTTGCTCTCCCAGCTGAGCTAAGACGCCAGATGAAAGCACCGTCGATATTATCCTACTCGATGAGATTTCCCGCCAGTAAATATATATTACCGACTGCGGTTGTTGTCCGCTTGATGCCTCCAGCACTCTTCCTCGTCGTCTCCCTCCTCGTCCTCACCTCCGCAGCAGATGCGCGCCGTGTCTACTTCAATATCCAGCACCCCCTCCTCCTCGACCAGTATCCCACCCCGACACCCATATCGCAGTCCTTGCTAGCCAGGCCCACTACAGTATACCGCCCTCGGGATCCCGCAGCACTTGACCGCGCGCGCACACGGTCTCTGCGATATGGCCAGTCAGAGCCTCTGGAATGGTACAAGAAGGAAGTCCTGGCTCCGAATATCGAAGATCGACATACGATCGAGCAGCTGGCGAGGATGGCAGGGAATGCATATGCGTTACCTGGCCAGAAGAATTGGTACGATGTGGACACAGCTTGGAATACTGTACGCCTCATCTTCCATTCTCAGTTTGCCAAATTCCTAATTCTCAACTTTCCAATGTGACAGAGTTTCCCGTTCGGCTGGGAGGACCATGCAAACGGCTTCAGGGGCAACGTCTTTCTCTCTTCAGATAACTCAACGGTCGTCCTTTCAATCAAGGGCACGACAATCCAAGGCCCCAACATCCAAGAAAGATAAATTCAACGACAACGTGCGTTCCCTCCACAGCTTAATTAACCTCATAGCCTCACCCACCCATATACGTACTGTATAGCTGCTGTTCTCCTGCTGCTGCGCCCGAGTCGACTTCTCTTGGGTATTCCGAACCGTGTGTGATTGCTATGCCAACCATTGGAAGTGCGACGATACCTGCCTATCTGATGCACTTATCCAAGACAGTTTATTCTACACAACTGGGGTCGTAAGTCACCATCCATTGATGAGCATCATTCACGCCATTTATCGGACATGCATAGAAACTTGTCATGGATCTCACGTTCCTCTACCCATCCGCCAATATCTGGCTGGTGGGTCACTCCCTGGGTGGATCGCTAGCCTCCCTCCTCGGCGCAACATTCGGCCTCCCGGCTATCGCGTTCGAGGCGCCGGGCGAACGGCTCGCTGCCCAACGATTACGTCTCCCCCTTCCACCCCCCGTGTCCTCCCCCAACTTCACATCTCCCCCCTCCCCCACCGCTTCCTCCGCGTCTCTTCTTCCCTTACCTCGGAGGCGTATCCCAAGCACCGCACCGCTCCCCGTCACCCACATATACCACACCGCCGACCCGATTCCGCAGGGTACGTGCACTGGTCCGCTATCCCCTTGTGCGCAAGGCGGATATGCGTTAGAGACGCGGTGTCATTTGGGAAAGAGTATTGTGTATGATACGGTGGGTGTGTTGGGGTGGAGGGTGGACATACGGAAGCATGTTATAAGGGAAGTTGTTGAGAAGGTTCTTGGTTGGGAAGATGGATGGCCTGATGAAGATGCTGAAGGGGAGGCGGCGTCTGAGACGGAGATGTCTAGGATTACTGGCGTTTTCCGTTGGGTCAAGAAGTTCTGGTGGGGTTGGGGCGGCAAGAAGCATAACGGCTCTGACGATGGAGAACGCCCTCCCCCTCCCCCTCGACTTCGAGATGTCCCACGCGCGAAGGAAGAGGTTGATTGTACGGTGAGTAGCCTCCTGTGTATGCACTGGTATAGCACACTGATCTAGGAGTGCAGGATTGTTTCAAATGGGAGTTCGGTCATTTCAAAGATGTTCCACCCGAGGACTTCACCACGAAGACCACCCTTGATATATGACTATGAGGAGCGCAGTGTACATTATTGTAAATTAGATACCACTATCCTAGCAACGCTATAGATCTAATGGACGGAAGAGCCAAAAGTACACTAAGCCCAAAGAACCAGCATTACAACCCCAACGCGTCACTATGCGCACGTCTAAACGGCTAAAAGTCTATCTAGCCCGAGAACGCAGTTCCACCAATTAGCCTTCCTTGCACATAGACCCTTCGAATATTGCGATCGTCACCGCAGAACAGGAATTTCTCCAGCCACCCGTCCAATTCCTCCTTCTTCGACTTCGGCTTCGTATGGTCCCCGCCTTTCCGGGGGGAAGCGGCTCCCCCCAGACTGCGGCAGGATTAGCGTTGTCCTTTCCGACATTGATGATGAGGGCGTCGAAGCTCTTGCCGACGGAGAAGTTGCCGATTTGCTTGTCGAGGCAGCAGACCTCCGCGCCGCCCATGGTAGCGAGGTAGAGCAGCGCCGGGATTGTGAGAGCGCGATTGGCGAAGGTTCCGTCCCTGACGGCGGAGGTATCCCGCGCGTTCATAGCGATGACCTTTGAGGCAATGCTCGCATGTTGCACCCGCAGTCAAAATCGACGGAGAAAACCCACCCGACACATCCGTCCCCAACCCCACCTTGATCCTTCGATCCAGGAGGTCCCCTACAGGAGCCACACCGCTGCTCAGATTGAAGTTACTCGTCGGGCAATGGCTTATCCCCGCCTTCCTCTCCTTGATCAGCTGTTTCTCCTCATCTTGTAGGTGCACCGCATGTGCGAGGATTGTGTTCTCGCGCAGGAGCGAGAACGAGTCGTAGACCTGTGCGTATGAGGAAGCGTTGGGGAAGAGGGAGAGCGTGAAGGCGATTTCGGAGGGGTTCTCAGAGATGTGGGTCTGGATAGCGAGGGCCGGGTCGGAGAGGGCGAG
Organism: Pleurotus eryngii var. eryngii; assembly: GCA_029467805.1. Taxonomy (NCBI): domain Eukaryota; kingdom Fungi; phylum Basidiomycota; class Agaricomycetes; order Agaricales; family Pleurotaceae; genus Pleurotus; species Pleurotus eryngii. Next base: position 4,207,889 of record SZVJ01000012.1, read on the forward strand.
AGATTGGAGCGATGAGAGGAGGGGTGAGGTGCAAGAGATGGCGAAGCGGGGGGTGAGAATTGGGTGTACGAGGGGGGTTGTGGTGTGAGGAGAAGGCGGGAGTGAGCGGATGTAGGTGATGAGTTCTCGCGTGCCCGCGACGGAGGCTTCGGGGGAAGGCTCGACGTAGTAATCGGGAGAATTACGGTCCATGTTACATTTCTGCGGCCGTATTCAGTTCATCATAGAACTCACGAGTTAAGAATGAGCACGTACACCAACATACGCCCGCTGACCTGTACATGCTCATGTTGAGTGATCATGGACGGGCTATTCGGGTTGAGCGGGGCATACCTTTAACGTGTATTATCTCTGCGAGTATCTTGGTGGCCTCCACATGCAGTGTACCGTAATAGCAGCACATTGTTGTCTGCCGACCGCACTTCAGCCTTTAACCCGGAAGCGAATACCAGAGGATAGACATACCCCGCAGTTGATAACCCGACGGACCACTTCAACGTAAGTCTCGCGAGCAAATTCAACATCGGCGAAATTGGCTTCCATGGGGAATGTCACATTGTCGAGCCAATCTAGTAGCTCGTGTTGCTGACCGCTGAGCGTAAAGTGTATATTAGCCTCGTTGCATATATAAAAGACGAGAAGGTGGCGCAAACCTCCCCATGTTCGGAACTTGAGGCGCATGCTATGGGCACCGTGTTCATGTCAGTTCCTAATGCTTCGCTTCGATGGTGATAGATAGAACATGCAGTGTGTGTATCCACGAAGCCTGGCATCAGGAACTCGCCCTCCCGCAGAGGAACCACCTCAGCATCGACACATCCCTTCTGTGACATCACCTCCTGCACCATTGAATCGTCCACATCATCAACGATCCAATCAATTGTCCCTTCCGACGACACCGCAAGGAGACAACGCGCTAGCGCCTGATAGGATGTGAGCGACTGGGGGTTGACGACAGCGCCGTAGTAGATCGTTGGTAGGCCTGCCATGGTTCTGGATGCTGCTATTTAGAGTGCGGTCAAGTGCGGGTGCAAAGGGGGAGTGCCGGTGATGGTGATGGTGGTGATCGCAAGTGAAGGTGTCTGCTGCGTGTTTGCCGTGATTGCTTGGACTGTCTGAAGGGCCGCATGGTGGTGATGGTGGCATCAGGCAAATGGGTCAGGGTGATAAGATAAGCAAAGTAAGCACTCTTCACAGCGACATCAGACTGTGGCTTTAACACACGTCGAACCACGGCTCGGACCAAGGCTCCAGAAATCCCATCGATTGCGTCGACGTGTCGAATGATCCCGAGCAGATTGTCTCTGACGGACACAGATTAACTGTATTTCTAGCAACGTTTCCGTGCAACTACCCCAGGTCACTCTCAATTCAGTTTACACAGTAATGGACTTCAAGAACGTTGAGTGGCGCGAGAACCAAGTGATTGAGTAAGTCTCTAGTCACCACTGCGCAGATAATGCGTACTACAACCTTCTCAAGCATCTCATGATCCAAATCAGCAAGCATTTTCGCCGTCGACAGATGCCGAGAGCAGTGATGGAACGGCGTCGCGGTCTTTAGTGGGAAAGGTGAGATCTTATGGCCTTATTCACCCCGCCTAATACTTTCTCCTGCACCAAGACATTGCTTCGACGTAGGAAATGTTGCTCGCAGACCAATGGAGGATCTTATATTATTCTTTGCTGCTTCGACAGACAGATCAGAACGTTTTGATCCCCACCCCCTACATCCGCAACATCACAAACGCTCCCGGAATTGAGGCGTATACGCCTGACTGATGCCGGAGTCAAGCGCCTTTCTCGTGGCGAGACTGATCGAATGAGTAGAGTACTCAGAAGCTCTGCCGCGCGACAACGCAAATGCGAGTATCATCGATGTCGGCATCACCTCGTCGGCCGCCACTGTATTCTATTTAGACTGAGCTATTCGAGGCTGTCGAGTGGGATACTAGATGTGTCTACATGTTGGGTAATTCTACAAGTTGATATATACTCGTAACGGATCGGCATCCTTAACCTCCTCTTGTTAGAAATTATGTTGTTAATGCAGGGAATTCAGCAAGGACAGTACATCGTTTCGCCCCTGATTCACCTTTGAACTCGCTATATATGGAACTAATATTACCGGTTCGGGCGAAGTAAGCGCCCGGCCCTCGGAGCAATTGCACGGAAGCCGCAACGGCGGAAGCTCAAAGACTCGTCGTTATTCAGAAGTTCAAGAAGGAGCACGACAATTCCTTGCGATCCGTCGTCAAGAGTCCCCATGCAACAAGGAACACCTTTTTTGCGATATCTCAGATGCATCATTCCCCACAAACACCACCAGGCAAAGACTTGTATTTCCAATGAGACCTTGCAGGTAGAGTATTTAGTGCCCTTTGTAAGGCGATTTGAGGCGCAGGAAACGGTGATAATATCGTCTTGTCTGGTGCGATTACACGCCACCGATGATACATGATGCCCTGTTTGCGTCATCAGAAGGGGTACACCCACACGAGCATTTCCCAGCGGGGGTCCCTGGAAAGTACAACGACAAGATAGCATGGTCAGCGGGCCCATTGACGCTGGTGGGAAGACGCAGAGTTACCGCTTCCTCTGCAAACTGGACCCGAGAAATTGCCAGGGTGAAGGCATACAACTGGAGCATCGATACATGGTTGCAATGTGCTTGTGTCCAGTGCCCTGCGTCTTCGCTTCTAAAATCGAGTTTGCTAATTGATGGTACGCGTCTTTTCGCGCCGACATCTATCATCAGGCGTACACCTAGAACGACGCGTCCACGGATCAGCTAAGGGGGACTTCTCATCGCGAAGCCTTTGCTATGCTTGGATCAGTTAAATGGCTTCCGGATGTCCATATCGCGGATGAGAGCAGTCATCGAAGCTTGGCTTCATCGACGCCGATACTTATGCAGAGAGAGGATCGATAGTAACCCAGTGGATACGCTCCCTTCGAGCCGAAAAGCGCGTCCTGAGAGCGGTGGTAAGGGCTGAAGAATTCACACTACTGTCGTCGCACATGGGAGACACGGCACCAATGGGAGTTGGCCTTGTGATGTGATGGAAATGTAGACGCCCTGCGCTGCGGTGAAATTGGAGGAGGGACATTTGTTCAGAATGACCTGAGCTGTCTGCATTCTGGCGAATCCTTGAGATTATGAAATGCAAAGTGAGACAGCAGACTATTGAGATGATTTTTCGGATTCAAGCTCAACTTGATGGGACTTTGATAGATGATCGCGCGCCCTCCATCGACAACTTTCACAATGTCACATCAGGGTTCCTATAAAAAGTCTCAGACGAATTACGTCTCTCTCACCCTCCTTCCTGTCCCCCTCCTCAACGCCAGCGACGCACTGCGCTAGGCAGTCGCGACTCCTCGGACGCCGCCCTCAGCCATGCCTTCTCTCCGTCGTACTTTTTCCTCTCCCTCCGTTCGCTCGTCGCCCTACCCCAGTTTCCTTGTCGTCCAGTCAATCAGGGGCCCGTGCTCATGGCCACGGGCACAGGCGATCGTCCGGTTCAGAGACGAGCAGCAGGAGAGTCCTAGCAGACATAGAGTGGTGGAGGGTCTCTGGAGGACAGCGGGACCTGGAGTCCGACGACCCCGTTGACGGAGCATTAGGCGATGTCATAGGGAACGGCATCGGAATCCCAGCGACGCCCGAGCAGGAGTCCAGTGTTGAGCGCCCGACGACGCCCTCACTGTGGGCAACGTCGAACTTGGAAGGGGTGAATACACGCATTTTTTTCTCGCCCACCTTCGGATCTGCGCGCTAACCCATCTTGTCAGGCCAGCCACGTTCTGCCTATTCCTTCATTTGCGGCGTTGGGTATTGCACCGCAGACCCCTCCACGTCGTGGTCATGGCTCGGAAAGCTCGACTTCCTCCGTCGAATCCAGCCCGGACAGCCCGGAATGGGTTGGCCCGTCTCTTGAAGGATTACGTCGCGGTTTCGCGGACCTCAGTCTGGGTTATCCAGAGTCCACTGAAAAGAACTTATTACCAAGATTCCGACGAAGGGGCCCCATTCCTCCCCTTCGATCCCTTTCCTTCGGCGATGCTTCCTTCTTCAATGAACCTATCGGGCAGTACGCCGACTTCAGCGTTTCACCCCTCTCATCCAGCGCCCTCGATTTCTTGAACTAGCTGGGAGGATGCCCCTTCAATATTAAACAACACTCCCCATATCGCCTCAAAATACACCGAAGGACCCGTCGTTATGCATGCTCTCGCTTTGTTACCTATCATCATTTTCCGCTGCCTTCCATTTACATGCATTTACCTGCCCATCTACCATTTGTGATTCTGATATTCATTCATCTCTTACTTTTTACACGTTTTGATTTTCTTACATTTGCACGACGTCACGACCAGTTTCCCTCGAGACTAGTAACTTGATCTCCACATCTCTATTGTGTGCATTCGCTTTCATGTACAGATGACGACTTGACGACCTTATCTTCACACGTACAGCTTATTCTTCACTTATTCACGATTGTATATATACCATTCACTTCTACAGCACTTCCCCTTCGATCCCGATCATATATCAATGTAACGACTAGACATGCATTATTCATTTAGTACACTGCTTCGCGAAATACTTGTTGTCTGTACAAATTCGAATGTAGACAAAGACAAGAATGACGAACGTTCTCATCCTCGCGACGACTCGAAATAACAACAAGACCCGGCAGGGCGCTGCGATCAGTCGCCCATGTGAACTCTTGCACATGTCTGCACCCTAAGTTTTGTAATGCCGTCAAGTGGAGAGGAATGGAAAACAAGACGATAGGGCGGTGGCACGGCACTCCGATAGACGTCAACTTTAAAGCCGCGAATTACAAACGCTGCAAGGAAGTGCCAGGCCCAGATCACCGTTGCATACCCGCAATGGTCTGAGGTCCACTGACTTTGCTATATCGCGACGTCTGCAAGGGGCCATAGCGAAGCTCAAGATGAGGAGCAGGTCGCTGGTTTTTGCTTGTCTGGGGGTCGAGAAGCGGGAGGCTGATTGGCCGCAGGCTGTGGCTGTGGCTGTGATGGCTGGCCAAGTCGAGCTTTCCACGCACTTCGGATGGCATTTGACCTTGCCAACAGCTAGGGAAGATGGATAAATCGGAGCCGAAGGAAGCATTAAGACCGTCTCTCACTGATTCCTTTTCCACGCCGTCAATGATAGTTTGAATGATGTTCTCTACAACAGTGCGATGATTCCCTTGGGGTTTATCATCTCTAAATCGCATCATTCGCCAATGGGAGGAATGTGCATCCCAGTGGACTTCCACGATGCGGTCGTCTATCTGTTCACCTGACATCTTCATCCTGGAATACATTCAGCGTGTGGAATGATGGATGAAGTTTCTATTGCCTACTTTTCCCATTCGTCGTCTTCCACATGCATTGTATCATACAGTTCGTAGTTCGCCGCTCTTCGGTCCCCACCGCACCATACATGGAGTGCAAAGATAGGTTTGGCGCAGAAATCAGGTTGCTGAGAGTCCGCCGGTAGCGGCGGGAATCGCAGCACTAACTTGAAGTCTATCGAGTTTTCGGACGGAGGTTTCCATTTCAGACTACAACGAGTTCGCCGTTAGTGAGATGCGGGAATTAAAGCTGATCATCTTACATGTTGGTATCAGTTCCTGGGGAATATGGGGCATTGACACACGTATAGATTAGACCATCATTTCCGTGCTGTAAAGCGGGGATATCGAGGGCGAATACTTTCTCGACAGAATAGGAAAAGTTGATTTCTTTGACCTTGATTCTAGTGGATTGTTAAAACGCGAAAGCAGAGGCGAATATGAGGCGTACTGAAAAGGCTGACTAGCGGCCATGTGAGGATGGTCCTTCATCATCTTGGCGTATGGCTTGTAGAACCATTCTTGAAGCCTCTTACTTGCAAGTCAATGATGCGAATCTGGAAAGGGTAAGAAAGCGCACCCCATATCGTTTATCCAATGTCTTGGACATTACGTTCTGCTCGTTCACTACTAGGCAGTCAAAGGCTAGCAAGCGGAGTGTTTCCTTGGTATCCCATGAGACGACCACTCGGCGGATATATTCGTCCTGCGTACCTGCCTTGTTTGGGGATCGTAGTCTAACACGAGTTCACCATCGACTAGGGTATCGCGAAGCGGTTTTCGAGGATCTTCGAAATGCGGGAAGTAGAGTCCATTTAGTTGGCGGTATGAGTTGTGGCGGTCAATCTGAGAAAACCAGCTAAGGTTGGCGTCCTTAGCTTCGAACAAAGACGTGTAATATACCAGATAGACCATCTGGTCGCCTGTTTGCAAGTCCGTTTGAAATCAGCATGAGCACCCGAATGCCGTCCGACTTTTCGCAGACCCAGTAACTGTGAGGCATGTATTTATTGTCATTAAGGCTAAAGCATGCGAGTAAGGCTTACTCCTGCCGTTCTAGCTTCATCAGGTCTCTCTCATTCCAAAGCTAACGGGTTGACTCCCTGGAAATCTACGGAAGTCAAACGTCCATAGCGGTCCCCGAAACCCCGCACAAAAATATGAATACCTGTCGTGGTCCAGCTGGCAGAGTCTCGCTACATGTCGCTTGAGCCATATTTCTTGCTCAGAATGACGAGGGACTTGGTTTCCTGGTAGTTCTGGTACGCGAGGCACATGCGGCATGCTCGTTGCGGGAAATTAAGATTGGTGTGACATACATAGCCTGCTGAGTGGCATGGAATTGAAGTTGGGCCTCGGCGCTTATGTAACGATGGTTCACATCTTCAGCTTCAGCAGCCGACCTCGGGTTGTTGGTGATTACTACCAAAGCGCGAAGGCACACGTGGGAGATGAGACGCGGCCTGACACCCACTTCACGTTATCAATGCCACCAGAGTCTAGAGGTGCTGAACATGTTGAAAGCATGCATACGCCTAACTACGACATGACCGTTCATGGGGGTAACGTAAAGGAAAGGTAAAGGTAATGGATTGCCACGGTCTACAGAAGCACAATGATGTCGCTCAAATCTAATGGAACGTAGTCAGTAAATAATCAAAGTAACAGCAATCGCCAACTTACATATTGTGAAACCCATCGGAAGCCTGAGCGATTCTTTCAGTGCGTGTACTATGGTTATGAGCAGACAAAAGCTCACCTTCGCCGTAGCCTTGTCGTTGGACAACTGAGCACATGAAGATTTCGATAGGTCTGATATCATTCAATGGAACCTTGCCCTATCAGAAATTATGAGTCGTTGTGAAGCCAATGGCGTCGTTGATAATACCTTGCCGGTCGTCTGATAGAGACCAAGGTGATGGCGCAGCTCCTCCTCGCTAACGGCGCCGGGTGCGTCAATCTTATTACCGAGGATCAAGAATGGCACTTTGGAGAGCTCTTCGATCGAAAGAAGAGCGTCGAGTTCTGCTTTGGACTCGGCAAAGCGTTCGAAGTCGGCGCTATCGACGAGGAAGACTATCCCGTCGACCTCCGGGAAGTAGTCACGCCACAGGCGTCGAGCTACAGCCATTGAGAAGGTGGAAGACGTAGTGACAGAGGGACTCACCCTGTTGATGTCCGCCTAGGTCGTACGTGGTGAACTTGACGTTTCCGATGGCAAGTTCCTCCGATGCTACGAGGAATTGTCATTGACATTGGTAAATGACTGAGCAGGGAGTAACCTACTAGGATGGAGGGTGGGCTGCAAGGTGGCGAGCCTATCATTTTTCAACATATGAAGCAGAGTCTTGGAGACAGTCGTCAAATGTGCGACATGGCAAGGCAGCGGCGTGAACTTACTGTCTTTCCAGCATTATCCAAGCCTAAGAACAGGATTTTGGCGTTCTTGTGGAGCAGGCCTACAGACTGAATAAGACAGGAAGCGCGTGCAATCCCGACACAGAGCACTCACCGAGCTGAGCAAGGACATCCCAGAACCAGTTGAGGATGAACATGGTCGTGTGGTGGAGAGTGAAAATGCGCTTGTGAGGGAGAATGAGCAACCTAACAGAAGAAACGTGACGGGGTGACGTGGAAGCAGTGACACTCCAGGTCGGGCGCTGTCACTGGCAGAAGCTTCGACCTATCCATTTGTTTCACTGCCGGGCCAGATACAAATGCAATATCGCTACGTCGCCCCATAGCTCTCAGCCCAGTCGTCTACGATGCAATCCTCGAGGCTGGTGATAAAAATACAAAGAATACCAAGCTGTATAGACAAGTCGCTTATCACAAAGCGCAGTGGCGTCGTTGCCATCAACGTATGCAGGAAGTAACCAGTCGCCAATGATTATTGTTTTCGTGACTGTCGTCGCTCGTGTGCTTGTGCCACCGCCTTGAACATGGCGAATTCAGATTATTTCTTTGGCTTATATAGCTCCTCGATCAGAGACCCAATCATTACAGAATTTCAACCTTACAGATCCGCTTGCAATGTACCATCCTAGAAACTCAGTAGCAAGACTCCCGGCCGATGTTCTCCTCCAGGTTGGGGATCACCTTGACGGCAAGTCTTTAGCTCGTTGGTCCATGGTTTGTTTCCTTTTATTGCTCCAAAGTGCACCGATCTGATATAATTCTTTTCAGGCATCCAAGGGGACGCATAGTCTGATGAATGGACCTCACGCGTCCCAGCACCGATACACGATGGAGCTTGCAAGGACAGGGCTGATCGACGGGCGATCCGGGGCACCCCACGGAGAGCTAGCCCAGAGACTAGCTTACTACAACCATTCGTGGATGAGTGGTGGACTGACTATCTCACACTTATCCCTCCCCCTGGCTGGTCGACATACCGTCTACATGGGTAATCAGAAGACCCCCGCAGGTAATTCATTCCTTGGAACTTCCGGAGGTTATTTGTACCAAGTTACTCGATATCATAACGCCACCTACCTTGACCTATGGGAGCTACCGTCTCATCGTAGGGCTGGCTTGGGTTCATTGCCGCCGATAGGGAAACGGCAGTTTATCACACATCATGTCATTCAGGCCGTTGCGATAGACCCCTCGCAGAACCTTCTTGTCATCATGGATAGCCAGTACGCCTATTTACATCAATAGTCTTGGTATCGCTCACCGCTAGACCGTTGTCCTAGGGTTCCGGAGACGTGTATTTGGTTCTTGGATCTTAGAACATTTAAACCGCACCCGGAGGCCGAGCTGGAAGACGTCATGCCTTTTGGTGATGTCGACGGAAGCCTAGTCGTCTCCCAATTGGAGATCTGTGGAAACACAGTCGGCGTGCTGGTAGCTCCAAGGGAAGGGCACAGTTGCCGCTTCCCAACAAGCACACCCATGCGGTTCTTCCTCTGGCGAAGTGGTTCCTTGACGAATATCGTAAGTGAAGGAAAGGCTATAAACATGGAGCTAACATCGGCGTTCACAGCAAGACGTAGCGGTCCCTTGGGCCTTCCATTTCCTCAATGAATGGCAAATACTTATCGCGGAATTTCGTTATGGTAGTAACGGAGACAACATGCCTATTCTGCGACTCTACGATATTAGGTATCCCTCGGCCCAAAATCGCGGCCAGAAGCTCCTCCTCCCTTGGTATGGCCCAGCGTACAAGACCCGCCAGCCGACAAATATCTCCTTTGTGAAGAATCTCTCACCCGTTCCTTCAAGCTACCACCCTGTTCAAGCACCTTTCCACCACGACACTGCAGCACAGTTGATGGGAATTAAGTTCACCTTCGGTAGCTATCAGGATGAACGCCCTTTAGATTTCCCTCAAGTCGCTCTCTGCATCCTCAAAGCCTCTGTCTTTACCTCGGGTAGCTGCAAGGACTACGACTGGTTCTCCCAGTGCCTCGCTGTGGCCCCGGCGCCCGGGATAGACCTGGCATTTGCGGGGAATCGCCTTGTATCGTCGTATCACGAGCCTAAACAATATCTCTCTAAGATCGCGGTTCAAGACCTAACTGAATTGGCTGCGAAGAACCACCCCTACCCACAGATTTGGTACCCAAATCGATGCGACAACGCAGACAGGTTCAGAGTATCGCCCTTCGGTCAGATTATCAGTTGTGTTGAACCCAGGATCAAGAAAATCATGCCGACTGAAGATCATCTTATTTTACTTCCCGTAAGCTTAAATTTGTCTGAACTGCGACCACTGATTATGCTAACCCCCATACACCAATGCAGGATAATGTCAATCAACTTACCACCGATCCTCTAGAGGTCCATGTCGTCAACTTCTGAAATATTGAACTGCTTGTTGTTTTACATGGTCACTCCTTGGATTGTTCCCCGCTCGGACTACTTGTATTGCATCTACACCTTGCGTGATACGGATCTGTAGATGTTACAATAGTACTTACTGTATTCATTGTATTGATACTTTAATGGACTTGAAGTTTGACATGGTTACACGAAAGCACAAATAACGACGAACAATTGTGTATACTGTAACAAGCAGATGTTGGGAAGGTCTGACACTCGCAACACTATGTAAACTAAGTGTGCAAGTTCTTATACCTAACCAGTCCTTCTACGCTTAACCGAATCGCCTCGTTTACCGTGTAAACGTAGTAGACGGGCACTGTCTAAGAGGTTGCGATGAAGGAATAGTAGTCGCGAAAATTTTGCCTCTTGTACCCACCCATGATGCTTGTCGGTGTTTGGTCAAACGATCCAGGAGAACACCAGTTTAGCGCCACTGCCAATAATCTGAATGCTCGGGAATGTGCTTGAATACTCGGTGGATAAGCAATATATGATAGATAATATACATCAGGTCCTTAGAAAGTGTCCTCTAGCCATTCCAAGAGGGGAGTCAGGCCCTCGTTTTCATCTAGCGTCTTTTCCGAGGTTTCGTTACGTTTCGTAACCTTGCATGAGGTAGCAATGAAAGACGCATCGCCCCCTTCCCAGTCGTCAAATCTAAACGGGCCGTTGCCAGCACACTCCAAGCCGCCAATGTCTGACGTCTCGCCGTCTTCGCCGAGATTCTCTATCCCTACTCCATTAGATTGAGAAGACCGACGCTTCTCAAGCTCTCGTTCTAGAATAGTCTTGACTCTGGTAATAGCAAACGTGCCAGGAGAAGAAGCTGTGGCCGAACTTTGGAGAAGGTCTGTTTTATGAGCCACGATGAGGAGTGCCGGGGGTGTTTGAGAAGGAGGCAATGAAGTCAGGGCATGAAGGACATCGTGAAGGTGTCTGGACGGCATTAAGTCTATGAACGAGGAATTTGGATGATAGCGCTCACTCAGCGACAGCTGCTCCGTTTCGCGAAATGGTGCTCACGTCGATGACGAAGGCAATCGCCCCTGCGTCTGGCAAGAAATCCTTGTATTGATCTCTGACGCGAGGGTGTCCGGGAACGTCGAGAGCGCGTATGCTTTTCCCTTGTGGAGACAGGCTCACTATAGACTGATTGGTTTGAAGCGAGGCATGGGTGGGCAGCGTCTGTTTGTAGACCAACTGCATACTCTTTGAGATCAAAGTCTTAAATCCATAAGGCGCTGGACACGTACAGTGGACAAGATGGCAGTCTTTCCCGCATCTTGGCATCCCACCAGCAACAAGGCATTGCCTCTCGTAAACCGTCCCCTTCTGTTGATGAGTACGAAAACTACGATGAGTCATTAAATTTCTGAAAAGGAGGAGTAGGTGGCGTTCACGAACCAACCAGGACGATGAGTGCTGCCGCAAGAGACCACAACGCCAACTCTACGCCGTCGGTGGGGAATCGAAACGCTGATAGAGATGGCGCGAGGTGGGGTCCGTCCATGGCGTTAATTGAGCGTGAAGTGGGGTAAGTTGCAAAACTCAGTCCGTCGCGGTGTCAATGTTTGGTCTTGTTATTCGGGTTTAGGATGATTCCCTTGGTTACTTCTTGGATGCTGCTGGGGTGTTAGAGAGATGTAACCTTCCAAAGGATTACACGACGTGCATTTACACATTTTCTACAATCCCTTCAGACCATGCGAGCTAAGTGGCAAATTTTTATTATGGCGTCCATGCATGACTAGTTTATGTAGAAATTATATTGACAAGATCAAGTAAGTATATCCCATCTCCAAGTTCCGTATTCAATCCATACAGTACTAACAACTGGGAGAGGTAAGTTACAGGGGATCCCTTGAACTACTGAGGCAATGGGCCTTCATCAAAAGAACCGGTACCGGACGTAGGGAGGGGACCTTCATCAAATGACGCGGTGGCAGCGACAGCCCCACTAACATCGGAAGTGGGAAGAGGTCCCTCGTCGAACGACGCTGTGGAATTAGTGTTGGACGTAGGAAGAGGTCCTTCGTCGAAGGATGCCGTAGAATCAGCGATCACAGCGCTGGCACTGCCTGTAGGGAGAGGACCTTCGTCAAAGGACGCCGTCGAATTGGCGACTGTCGCGTTCGCGGTGGCGCTGCCGGTAGGAAGTGGACCTTCATCAAATGTTGCCGTAGAATTGACGGTGGCAGTAGGAAGGGGGGCTTCGTCAAATGTCGCTGTAGCGTTTGCGGGCGCAACTATATCAGTGGCATTGTCGGGAATGCAGGAGCAGGTCGCAACATCAGGCGTAGTCCCGAAGGGGCATGTTCCAGCTATCGGAGACAGGACCTTAGTATGCGAATATAAAGATGTGTCGCGACCACCTACGAGCTCCAAAGGACATCATAGGCGAGTTTGGTCCACCGAATACGCCTGGATTAACACCGTCCAGTTGAGAGTTGACTATGCCTTTGAGCTCCGCGTTTCTCGGTGCCTTTTGGCAGTAAGGTGTGGACGGCACAACACCCAGTACGTTGAGGGCATTCCTAGCATGCTTACGATACTGAATCGCAAAGTTGATGAGGATATCCGAGTCGGAAACGCCAGGCGATTTGGCGAAATCAATCATTGCGTCGGCATTATCTTGCTGATCACAAGGATCTGCGTTTGCGAGTAATGCATTGATTCCATCGAACCCAGCGAGTTTGACACATGGCGAATCATCACCAGTAGGTGTGAAAACGTCTGCCCCGCTGATCAAGCAAAGCTCCTGCCACGCGCTGGCAACGTCGGGCAAATCAAACTGAGCAAGGCGCTTTGTGAGGTTGATCGTTGAGTTGGTTGTACCATTGCCACCGCCAAGGGGATCGGTGACGGTGAAATTGGCGGTACCCGTTGGTGGGGGAGCGGACGCGTTGACCGATGCTGGGGAAGTGACTGCTGCTGCAGTGACATTGACTCCTGTTGAATTGCCGTTCTCGGTGGAAGCCACCGGGTCCACCGTCGAGTTCGTGGTTCCACCAAGAGCAGGGGTGGTCATGTTCGTAACATTGGCATCTGTAGAGTTGGCTGAGAATTGCTTGCTGGCACAAGCAGAGGGTGCATTGGCTCGTCTAATCAATGTTAGCGGGGCAAGTGGTGGTGCTTTCTTCGTGGACTTACGCAATGATCACAGAACGATGTCTAAGACTCAGATGTGGTGGGTGGGCAGGGGCGAACGCGCTCGCTGCACTTATGCCCAAGAGGACGGAGCAAAGACCAAAAGAAGAGGAGGTAAACTTCATCTTGTCAAAAAAGGATGCTTGGAAATAAAGGAAGGAATCGATCCAAAGAAACAAAGTGAGCTACCGGGCTCGAAGAAAAAGAACGAAGGAAGGAAAAGATGGAAGTTTAGTACTAGAGGAATGGATAGTTCCTCCTTCCTCCTTCTTATACTTGCACTGTGCATCGCCAAGATGTCAATGCCCAGTTTAGCTTTGTGCTACTGAGACTGATGCTGGATGTGTGAAATATCAATCCATTTAAGGTTCATTGTAGGCCGCCCATCGTCTCAGCAAGACATTGGTACGCCGGCGGGAGGACGAAGTCCGACGTTCCTATGGAGAAGTCGGAACAGCTGTCATCGTTGGAGTAGTTGAGCGAGCGGGATGCTATGAACCGGAGAGGTCCCGCCAAGGTTATTTACGGAAGTGAAGATGGGCGCGTCGACCTATACTCCAAGAATCGCTTTATGTAAATACATCAGCGCTGAGAGACAAGCATAACCCCATGAGTGTTAAATGATCGGAATGAATGAGAATACTCCGAGTCCTAGACAACGACGCCCGGCAGCGCCTTTCTGACCCATTGTCTTGGGTGAGTCAAACGGGCGCGAGCACCTTGAGCATTCAAATTCATGCAATGCCGGAACGACGTGCTTGACCCAGGGTAGCTAATCATACTGTGCATGCGTTGGGTAGGCTAGTCATGAGCATGTCGGAGTGATAGTCGGAGACCTATAAGGCGATACCAGACGATAACGTCCTGGGTGAACAAGTTCAAATCGGATTCAGTGGTAGTAAGTAGGCGCTAATTGTATGTATTAGCGCATAAGCGCCCGATATTCAGGAGCGAAATTTTGCATTCCTCTGATTGCTATGGCACTAACTAATGCACTCGACAATAGCCCGCCACCTCGAAAACGCGCTCGCCAGACTTGTGACGACAAATCCGATCACCATGCAACAAAATCCGCGACTTTTTGTGCCATTTCGCGCTCTTGGTCTTGTAACCAATCATGTACCTTGCGTTCTTCAGACTCGATCTTTCAAAGGAGCTACGGAAGGCCCCCGCGTTCATATTCTAACGTGCTTGGATAAATCTTGGGCACTATGGGAGGGCGGAAAGATGACTTTGTTATTCGTCGGTAAGTAAGTGGTGTTGTGTTTAGCTAGATGGAAGAATCGAATGCTGATATTTACGTTCAGGCCCGGAGGCTCCTGCCCCAATCTCCAGCCTTACAATGGAAGGCGACTTTATCTGGGCTACATCTGGACGATACGTCATAAAATATCTGCGAGGGAAAGAGGTTAGTTTGTTTGTAGTGTATGAAGCATCTACTAAATTTCCCAATAGGTTCAAAGAATTGCCAATCCCCTCGATACAACTCTATCCTTCACCACAATATTCGGCCCTCAAGTCATATCAATACTGGAAGATGGCTCTAGGATGATGATATGGAACAGCACAAGTGGAGGTTTTGTGTCCTAATTGTCCTAACATCGCGCGGAGCTGATGGATTATTTCAGAGCTTGAATCTGAAATTCGCTTTGAGTCGGATTTCTCGGCCTCGGGGATTCTACACCCTGCCACTTACATCAACAAAATCCTTGTGTCCAGTCGCCAAGGAACAATGCAGCTATGGAATACACGCACACAGTAATTGTCACCTCACTTCATTCACTCTGACTGACGGCTCACCTAGCATTCAGGACTTGCATCTATAAATTTACTTTATCCAAGCTCTGTTCCAGTCCAACGACGGGTGGTACTACGCCTATCACTGCTCTTACCCAATCCCCAGCTATTGATGTTGTTGGCATCGGCTTTTCGTCTGGAGAGATATCTGTTTATGATGTCCGCGCCGATGAACGTCTTATTCGAATATTTATGGACGGAGGGCAAGTCACTGCGCTCGGCTTCCGAAGTGGTACGCCAAGCGTCTCCTTTTTTGTCGATCATTCCTCACGGCAACATTGTAGACGGACAACCGATTCTTGTATCTGCCTCGTCAGCAGGCCACCTCGCTGTGTGGGATCTGAATTTGGGTGGCACCCTCCTCCACATGATTCGGGGCGCCCATGAGGCCGCCATAAACTCCGTTGAATGGATTCCCGGACAACCTGTCTTGGTCACTTCCAGCGAGGATAACAGTGTGAAGGTGCGATCCTAGGCGCCATTATGCTGTTAGTCGACTAACATAGAGCAGCAATGGTTATTTGACTCCCCCGATGCTGCACCTCGTTTACTAAAATACCGCGCCGGGCACCGTGCTCCTCCGCATCTCATCCGTTATTATGGTGACGATGGAAAGCAGCTTCTCACAGCTTCTGGCGATCGAAGCTTACGGTGCACCTCGGTTGTTCGTGATTCTCGATCTTTCGAGTTGTCGCAAGGTAACTTCACCCCTTGACTTGCGTACTCCTACTAACTATGCCTCAGGGTCTTTGGCTAAGAAGGCTGCATCAAGATCAACTCCCCTTTCGTCACTGAAGTTTCCCCAGTCACGGCGATATCACACTCTTCTACGCGAGCGAAGGATTGGGACGACGTTATAACCGCTCACTCTGAAGACGCCTTTGCCAGAACTTGGACCTTGCCATCTAAACGAACCGGCAAGCATAGTTTCAAAGCGCAGGACGGTGTCAAATTGAAAACAAAAGGGAAAGAATCTATAGATGCTTCCGTCAAGGTACACCGATTTGTCAATTCTACGCCATCGTATTGACGCATCTCACAGAGTGTTTGTGTTACAGCTTGTGGTAACTTCGGCCTTGTTGGCTCCTCCACTGGTGGCATCTCGATGTGGAACATGCAGTCTGGTATCCTCCGAAGGACATTTACCGTCGGACCATGTCCCCCCGAAGTGATGAGCAGACTGCATGCCTCTGACACCGAAAAGAAGGTTGTCCCTCGACCTATCACTGGTTTGGCAACAGATGCTCTCAATCAATTGGTGATTGCGACTACAACTGGATGGTACTGTAAATGTGAGTCCGTCATTTTTTGACACAACCGCCACCGAACGAATCTTCCCAGTTCTTCGACTTTCACTTAGCTAAGTTGGAGCATACAATGATATTACCTTCAGCTGCATCCTCGATCTCTTTGCATCGAGATAGTGGCTTGTTGGCAGTTGTATGTGAGGACATGGTCATCCGCATCATCGACATAGAAACTCGCCGCAAAGTCAGAGAGCTCAGCGGATTCAAATCGCGAATCCTAGACATTGTATGTTCTCTATCTATCATCAGAGATCTCGGATGGTGATTGTGTCTAGGCTTTCTCCCCCGACTCACGCTGGCTAGTTGCTACATCCCTCGATTCTGTCATTCGGACGTTCGACCTTCCGTCTGGGTGTTTGATTGATGCCTTCCGCACCTCGAGCGTAGCAACAAGCCTGGCGTTCTCGCCAACCAACGATTTCTTGGCCACATCACATATCGATAGCGTTGGAGTTTACCTATGGTACGTATTAAGCGTTAATGTCCTTCACCATGGGTTAACTGCTGTACAGGGCGAATCGCGCGCAATACGCCGATGTAGCCCTCAAAAGCATTCAGGAGGTAGATGTCTCAGACGCCTCGTTGCCTACTATGCATGGTACCGCTGAAGATGACGAAGGTTAGGATCTAATGTCTAGCATCCAATCAGCGAACTGACATCATTACTTCGTTAGTCCTAGATGCACTGTCAGCATTGACCACAGAAGACAAGCCAATCGATCCTTTTGCCACGCCAACTCAACTCGACGGCGACTTGATTACGCTTACATTACTCCCTCGTTCACGTTGGCAAAACGCTTCTTAATCTGGAGGTGATACAGGTTTGTCTTCCTCATCCTCACCCTCTTTGTAGATATTGAAAACATGTTTTACAGCAAAGGAATAAACCCAAAGTGCCTCCAAAGGCTCCGGAGCAGGCACCGTTCTTCCTTCCCACCCTTCCTGGTGTCGAACCGCGGTTTGCGGTGGAGGATAAGGCCACGGGGGACCAGCAAACAGAAAAATCGCGGCGTCTCGAGAAGAGCACGGCGCACCTTGAGAGCCACTTCTACAAGAAGCTGACTCGCGAAAAGGAGGATGGTGACTGTAAGTCCTCGCACCCTTTTGCTACGGCGATTCTGAGCGTTGTACCAGATGAATCTTTCTTCAACTATGTGAAAATGCTCAGTCCTGCGGCGATTGACCTGGAGTTGCGATCCCTCGTCACGATTCCAGCGATCCGCGTATTCCTCAACGCACTCAGGCAGCGGTTATTATCCCATCGCGACTTCGAGGCCACACAGACATTCCTGAGCGTATTCCTCCAAATACATTCGGACGTTCTGATAGCCAATTCAGAACTCCACGGCGAATTGGAGAAGCTCAAAGAGATACAACAAAAAGAGAATGGACGAGTACTCGAGCTCATATCATCCTCTCTGGGGACCCTCAGTTTCTTGAGAGACAACATGTAACATGTGCATTTATCCAGTCCGAACATAATGCATAAGGAGTACTTGGCATTGAGTAATTATACTATGAACGACTGGGCATGTAGGTGAACGATCAGAATGTTTTTGGTTAATGGGGACCACGTATTGTAAAACATGCCGTCTGAGCCTTCCGCAATCTCAACAT
The DNA here is from genome assembly GCA_029467805.1 of Pleurotus eryngii var. eryngii. Classification (NCBI taxonomy): domain Eukaryota; kingdom Fungi; phylum Basidiomycota; class Agaricomycetes; order Agaricales; family Pleurotaceae; genus Pleurotus; species Pleurotus eryngii. Next base: position 4,225,958 of record SZVJ01000012.1, read on the forward strand.
GGATACCTCTATTTCCGCAAGAATCCATCCACTCCTCCCAGACCAAAACCGTAGCCTTGGAGGCGCGACCGTAGTTCAGGCGGGTGCTTGTCAACAGTGAAGGCAGAACGAAACGAAGATGCCGCAAAGACGGAAACACTTCTCCCGACGTAAGCGTACAGAGGGTCCTTTCGAGATGCGCCAAAGGAAACAAAGATAGGTCCTCGCGATGGCAGCAAAGTTGCCGAAAGAAATCCGGATTTTCCAGCGTTAAGATAGAGACGTTTGGGTGAATGAGACCCAAAGGTGGCCGGAAGGATAGTACGCGGTCAGCGCAGCTCACTGAGAGCATCTCCAAATTCGGACAAAGTGCTAGTGACATAGTGGATATTTTCAGGCTCTGGGCGGAAATGTGCTTGACCGTTTCACCGCAGCGTCGCAGAACGTCATCCCTTGCCCGTTCGTCTTGTGTAAGAAAGGTATTGACAGAGGGCATATATGCGGTGCGGAAGATGTTGCTTTCGGGGAAGGATGAAATGCATGTATGGAGCTTCGGCAGTTCTATGTTGTACGGAACAAGACAAGTGGAGACCCGGCGAGACGGCTGCACCCAGAGAACCTCCAAAGAAGGCGAGAGGGCGCAAAGTAGGGCTGCGATGATGGGTATATCCGCCCTCAGTTCCAACCGACGGATGGGCCTTTCGCGGTATATAGTGGTGGCTAAAGCTGATAATATTCCAGAAGAGAAGAGGAAGTACGCGTCCGTCGTAGAGAAAATGGTCGAGAATACGGATACGTTCGGACAGGCTCGAATTATTGACGTGATTGCCAGTGAATGCGCGCGATCCCAGATGTGTATACCTTCTAACGCAATTTCCAGCCGAGCTGTCCTATGTCCGTAGCTCGGTTTCGCGTCCAGGAGCTCCGCAACGCGTAGAACCTGTCGTCCACTACCAATTACGATGTATTCGAGAAGGGTTCGGAAAATCAACGCGTGCCAGCTCCGACAAACTAGACTGATGGCGTGTTTGGTGTCGATGGTACGTCGGTAGTGGGCTTGGGCAAGGATTCCATAGTTATCTTTTGTAAAGGCAGTGATGGCATTTTGGTCCTTTGTGTCCAACGCTCCGGGGACGAGAGTCGCAAGAGAAAATATTTGAAGCCAGATTTCGACAGGCAGAGTAGAACTACTCAGCGCAGTCATGGTGTCGAAATACAGAATCCGAGGTGGTGGTTAGAAGTCAAGCCATTAAGTAAGCGCCCACCGCCCACTCTTTGCTCTCTCAGCAGTTACTCAGCATGGATCCCACTGCGATATCGACCATTGCCCAAGGAACGCTCGTTACATGCAAGTACGACATCTACTTTATGGCCAACTCTCGTTACTCAATGACAGGTTCTGCACCTCCCAGCTGCCGTCAGCGCGTTCGTGACCGGGCTGAATGGCATATGGCGGCGACATCCAAACTACGGCATATTGGCCGGAGCAGCTGCGATAAATAGCGGCCTTACTGCCTTCACTTTCTTTGGTCCGTCTTTCAGCTTGTACGACGCGTCCAATGGTGCTCAGACGTACCTCATAGGCATTCGGGAGTTTGCTATAAGCCCGATGTTGGTTTCAAGTCTATCTACGAAAGAATACCAACGGCGGAGGCGATCCTTGGAGCCACTGTCTAACGACATAGCAGAGCAGTCACCCGTGTCATGGGGTGATCTACGGCGGCAAAAACTCCTCGATTCAGCAGTCAGCGGCGCACTCACTGCCGGGAGCCTTCGAGCCCTCAAAAGTGCGCGGAATGTAATACTACATGTCTCTGCTTGCACTCTAACATCGTATTGTTGATGTATAGCTGGTCCGAAAGGCACTCTATCCGGGGCCGTCGCTGGCGCAACCGTATGTGCCATACTACAATATAGCTACAACGAAATCGGGGTGCAGAGACTAAAGTACATAACGCGGCCGCAAGCATCACAAAGCAAGCAAGCCAAACCTATAGATGACAACACCTCGGTATTCGAACGCGTTCTGTCGAGCCTCGGCATCGACAGGGTTCCCGACGATAGGTATCTGATAATGCTGAAGGACAGGCGAGAAAAGCATCTGCGTCGAATACAAGAACTCGAGGCACAAATAGCGCAGGAGGAAAGTCTAGGTACAGATGAAGAACATTTAAAATAGATGTGGTCCTCTACACTACTGTGGTGTTATTCCATATCTCAATGATACCACCTCCCTTTTTATCAAGTCCCCCCAGAATGATTCGAGTCCCGTCTGGGACTATCACTAGGCTGTTCACTTTCTCGATATCCTTTGCCTGGATGGTCCACTCAGTCTCCAGCTTGACGCCACCTTTATCGTCGCGTTGAATCGCCATCCGAGTGATAGAGCCCATCAATGTGCAGACAAGCGGATGTGAATCCTCGACGAAGGTTCTGATGAACGTTCAGTAAGGTAGTGCGGTTCATATGGGAAGACATTGCTGACACTGCCACGATTGGGCCTTCCGCAAGCTTGAGCTCAATTATGTAGCCAGTTTTTAGGCCATTCCATTTCTTACTTCGTTTGTTTCGGGCATTGGCTGAGCACTTTTCACCACCGTAACCCAACAAAAGGCGTCCGTCCGCTGTACCCGCAGCAAATATGCCAGTTGATGATATCGCAGTCGACATGACAAAGGGGGGAGACAATGTCATCCCGCTCGCGGCAGGAGATGGTGCTAGTAACAACGATCAGCATGCTACTGCTTTGAGATGACGCGCAAACTCACGAATATTATACACGGAGAGCAACTTCCTTTGTGAGAAGTCGAAGTGGTATAGTGCATGATCATAGCCTGCACTGAATAATTCCGACGGTCTATTAGGGATAAATTTGACACATCCACAGATCTACGCTGTAGATTGAAAGGGTGGTTCCTGTGGCGAAGAATGAAGGACGCACACTACTGTGCTTGGCCTTCATCATAGAGACTACTTTTGATGCGAGGTCGACGACGCCAACATTTCCTGAGTCGCAGCAGAACGCGAGACGATCTTTATTATCGCTGAGGGACAGCTGGTTAATCTCGTAGTACGACCTTCCGAGTTACAGAAGACGAAAGGCTCTTACCTCATTCAAGACATCGTCGTCTTCTCCTACGTTGTTGCTCATCAAGGCATCACTCTGTTTTTGTATCAGTTTGGGGGACTCTGACGGAAACCCGAAAGACATGATCTACAGGTGAATTATAACAGATCAGTTTTACTCCTAGTCGCGATAGGTCTAGACATACTCGGCAACCGACACTGATAAATATGTTGTCAAGGACTTGATCTGGCTTGGGGCAGCACACGATAGAGGCGACTTCATCCCCCAGCCCTTGGATCGCTTTGAGGACCTTGAGCGAGGTCGAGTCGTACACGCGAACGGAGCCATCACCTGCTGCTTGTGAGCTTGCATATGGTGATATGTGGAATGCATCACCCACTCGAGCCAGCATATATTTGCCCGCCGCCACCTAGATTCAGGCATGTTACCTGGCCAGGTAATTGCAAGCACCGTTCATAAGAAAATGGCCACAAGGTCGGTAATTCAGACTCGTGCATGAGTGGTGGCCTGTGGCGGTACTGAGGAAGAAGCGCCCACGTGAAAGTTCGATCACAATTTATAATTTATATCGAGGCGATCCTCGACGTCATGCAATCAATCAACTCTAATAGTGCCACTCATGGCCAGCTCCCCCGCCCCCAAGAATTTTGATGAACTGAGCAAATTACTCGAGAACGACATCAAGGTCAAGGTTGCTGGTTAGTAGTGTTTGAGAACTTGTGCTCGATTCAGACTGGAATGACCATTGAACGATACCGTTGCAGGCGTTGACGGTGAGACCATTGTCTAGAAATGTGAAGAAGAAAATAAACAATCCCTTTTCTTAGTTGATGGCGTACTTCGTGGAAAGTTTATGGTACGTGCCCATAGTCGTGTATCGCAAGCAAATGTGAACGTTTCGCTACCAGTCGAAGGAGAAATTCCTGAGCGCTGCATCATCCGATGGTTTTGGGCTTTTGCAGCGTTATTTTGTGCGTGGATATATGCATTTCATGGCCTTGTCTGACTCGCTTCTTCAGTGGCTGGGATATTCATGACGCCGTTTACACTCGCGAGCTTTTGATCTCGAACAGGGCGAACGGCTACAGGGATGTTATGGCGTACATCGATCTCAGCACTTACCGTCGTATTCCTTGGGAGAAGAACGTTCCCTTCTTCCTGGTTTACTTCCTTGACCCGGACACCAAAGCGCCGATCAGCGCCGATCCAAGAGGCATGCTCAGCAGCATCACCAAGAAGGCAGGTGAATCAGGTCTACAATGTTACGCTGGCGTAGAATACGAGGTACGTATGAAATTGCTGCCTAAGAATTGTTTTTGATCAAGTAATCAGTAGTATTTCAACTTCAAAGGTGTGTTGCGATCCGTCGTTCGATGCACAGAAAAGCTGGACGTTAGGTAGAAACTCCTGCTAGTGCGGCCGAGAAACAGTTCAAAGACCTTCAACCGTTGACGCCAGGAAGTGAGCATTTGGTTTACTTCTGCGCACCCTTATCTGATAGCATGTAGTGCACGGCTACTCCCTTCTCAGGACGCAGCTCAACAATGATTACTTTCACGAACTCTTTGACGCAGGCTCAGAGTTCGGCGTGGCCATCGAGGGACATCGTACGTAGCTCACTCCTTTGGTTGCCCCTTGTGTTGGACTAATCAGCTGCTGATAGACACCGAAACTGGCCCAGGCGTCCTCGAAACTGCACTGGCGTATACTTCCGCTCTCCAGATGGCAGACTCGGCTATCTTGTTCAAGTACACCGCCAAGAGTGTCGGCATGAAGCATGGGATTATCCCGAGCTTCATGGCTAAGCCGTGGGGCAAGCTTCCGGGCTGTAGTGGGTCTGTCCCATTTCTTATGCATGGATGCGGCTAGTGGTACTCGACTCTGAACTCCCCGATAAGGCATGTCCACGTTTCCCTGCGGGATGAGAGCGGTCGCAACATCTTCGCCGTTTCCGATTCAGAACTTAAGGAAGGTCGAAGCAATGCTGCGTTTGAAGACACGAAATTCGTTAGCCAAATCGCTGAGTGGTTCCTAGCGGGAATCCTTGACGGAATAGCCGATGGTATGTTACAAACTTGGTGAGCGTCCATTCGACTAACACCGTCTCCCCCAGTGATGCCAATGGTGAAGTTTCAGTTCCAGATAGATGCAGCGAGATCTGATTTATCCACAGCTAGTACCAACTATCAACGGATACAAGAGGCTAGTTGGCGGTGAGGCCTTCTGGGCTCCCAATGCTATAACCTATGGTTACGACTCTCGCGCTGCCTCGGTCCGCATCATTTCCCCACCCTCCGCACCACCTTCGGCTACACGATTCGAAGTACGCGTTCCCGGCGCCGACATGAACCCTTACTTTGCTCTGAGCGCCATCTTCGCCCTGGGTCTTCGCGGTATCGAGAAGAAGTTACCCCTAACAATACCTCCTATGTCGCAATTGACTCCTGAAGACAAAGAGTTGGGACAGGTTAGCACCTCTTATTTACGATCCTTCGCTTCAGACATGACCCCATCTGTGTCTAGATCAAATTGCTTCCAACTTCTCTGGAAACTGCAACAGAGAGATTCATGGGATTGGGGAGCACTGCCCGTGAGGTGTTTGAGCCGGACTTCGTTGATCATTACGGCGGCACCAGGGAACACGAAGTAAAACTTTGGAACGAAGCCGTAACAGATTGGGAAGGTGCGTGTCATTCCGTGGCAATTTCCATTCCAAAGCGACTAATGAATAGCGCAGTGGAGCGGTATCTTGAACTAGCATAGGATTCTTTCCCTACGTTACTAATTGCTCGCCCCTTCGGTTACTTTGTGTAGACTGTGGAACCATTTCAGGAGATGGGGGACGTCCTGTTCGAACATAATGATAATGAGGATAGCCATTTCTTGTATGAAATTGTGGATCGTACCTGCACTATCGAGCTGGCCATGGAGCGTTCGACGATGAAGGTTGGAATCGAGCCGCCTGGAGTGCTAGATGTTGCCATAAGCCACTCCGTCTTACCGTCTTCCAATTCACGGATACGCTCGGCACTCGTATACCGACCCCTCACGCCTTTCTCTTCAAGTTTCGCCAATTCTTTATCGGAGGTCACATCTACTGGTATAGATACGATCGTGCTGCAAGTCAATGTCAGTTCCGGAATCAAACGGATCCCATTGACATGGTGAAATAGCTTACCCTGAACGTGGGGATGTCTCCTCTAGGTGGACGACCTGCAGGACGGTGAATACCCGAGGGGAGACGGGCGGGGTGAACGTGTAGTACAGCGTCCACACTGACTGAGTGGGCGAAATTTGTTTGACTAAAGTCACTTTCTTAATCTCTGGTATAAATCTGGGCACGAACTGCTGTCAGACACGACCGAGAAGACACGTTCAATGGGGTCCACGACGTACTCTTTCTCGTTCTCTGCCTTATTGACCGCAAGCTTCGACCACAAATCATCAAATGTTGCTTCCTCGGCGGTATGTTCACTGCGTCTAGCATGCCAGGGCGCGCCGTCCCCAGCTTGCTTTGGGCGACCGAAGGTCTTGACCCCACGGATCGTCTTTCCCACATGCCATGATTGCACGGAATCTAGGATCTTCTGGGCAGCCTGCAGGATATCGTCTTCGGGAGGAATACCTGGGTTATTGCCACTTTAGTTCCATGCCAAGCAACCAAGCCAGGGATCCCACTTACTCCCTAGATTGAGAGGGGTGATAGTGAGTGCGAAGTTGGCCTGCTCTGACATTGTGGTTGGAAGGAATATTGGTGCTTCGCCGGTTATGACGGTCACATTGCAACATACGGTCATCGAAAGTCTCAGGACTCTGGTTCTACACTGTTGACCGAGGTTTACAAATAAACTGTAACTAGGATATTCCTAAGGTATAAAGAAAAGAGCGGGCTGCATAGTATGAATGCCGACAGAATGCCATTAAACGAGCAGTAGTATTTCATGGTTTCTTGGGAGATTGTTCGTTTTCCTCTGCATCATCTCCACCTATAAGCGTGGCGTCTCTAGACATGCTTGAAGACTCGAAGGGCACTGCGTCTTCTTCGTCGACACGTACATGCTTGGGGATTCTAACAAATCCTAGCAGGACGAAGGCGCTGAATACCGCAGCTACCGATAGGAAGAATATGGCACGGGGATATGTCGCCACTGTTCTTACATAAGTAAAACCGAAGATTGCAGGTCCAAGAATCTGAGAACTTTATGCATCACAAAATCGATTAGTAGGAGAAGGGTTCATTAACTGAAGAGCGACGTACCAGAGTGCTTGGACCACACTTAAAGCTCCGTACAGTCTGCCATTTTCCCGGCCACCTCTCCGGACGTAGAGTTCTATAGCAGCACTTTGTATGGCAGGAGAAAAGCCAGCGCCGAAGGAGCCGAGCATTGCGAAAATGGTGAATGGCAAAGGTGCTTGTGCCATTGCCATAAATGAATAGGCAACGATTTCAACGAGCAGTGAGGCACGGGCAAGGCTGAGGTCAAAGGTAGGAGAGTGGATTTCAAGTAAAGACCGGGGCGACGACGTCGGGGAGGGTCTTTGGGACGATCCACTAGGCTCGGAAGATGAAGATAGCAGGGGTTCAGTCTCCACAGACGCCGACGTGGCCTTGGGTTTCGATAACTGAATAATGACTGACAACACGACTCAATGGTGCATTATGCGTTGAGCATTACTCAAGGCCTTACCAGGGAGGATAAGGGCCAGGAATGCCGCGCGGACTGCGCCGACAAGACTGATCCAGTAGCCAATCTTTAGTAACTTACGTGAGAGAAAAGTAAGATTAAGACGGAGGAATGGCTGTACCGTCTCGGCAGACCAACCAAACGCTGATGCTGCGTATTGGAACTTGTACACATAAGAGCCCTTATAGTAATTCGTATCTATCAGACAGCCAAGATTACGTTGCCTGAGAAACGCACCATGATGGAGATCGTGAACCCATACGATGCAGCCACTAAGGCTAAACTCCAATCCCGGCGGGGGCCCCGCTTCGTCTCTACCATGGTTGGGAAGAATATCGCAAGTGGGCGTAGGAACCGGAGCAGATTGCGAATCTGTATGATGGCTTCCGTGGCTAGTGAATTAGTAGATCTGTCTCTGTCGCGGAAGATCGCTTCGTTTTCGATGTGCTTGGCTTTGAATTCATGCATTTGGCGTTTTGTCAAAGATTCCGGGACGATAAACCAAACCATTGAAGCATAAATCAGATGCGCGACGGTGGCCGCGTAGAAGACTGAGAGAGTCTGATGCGTTGCTCGAATAAGCAAACTTCCTAACGCTGGTCCCAATGCCACTCCGGTGAACATGAGGCCTAAGGATAGAGAAAACATGCGAGACCTAGGACGAGATGAATCGGACATGAAGGCGGAGTGGTGATTAACCCACCGGCCATGTGAGGTAGTGGTATCAGCAACGTATGCATGCATCGCAGCTATGGAGCTTGCCAAACCTGTACGAAGTTATGATGACCATGCTCAAGAGAATGAGACGATGAGCCCGTACCGCCCACGGAGCCTTCGATAATGGGACCAACGAGGAGAAACCAGTATCCGCCTGGAGCATAACGGAAGAAACGAGTAACAAAGATGAAATTGAGATCGTTCATCAGTAAGCCCAGGAGGGAAATGCCTATAACGCGTGTGCGACCATAACGATCGGAGAACTAATATCGTGTTGGTAAAGTTCCCGCTATCACAGTGAAAGGCGTACCGAGCCCCACCAGGCAGTTGTTAGACAACTAAGGACACCCATTGTCGCCGTCAGCACTATGGACAATTGTTCAGTATCAAGCGGCAAAAAATGTGTTGGTCTCTGGATCACCTGCACTTAGTTGTGCAACGGCTGCTTGTACATCGGGATCTTGAGCACACGTCTGCGGAATGCCTGATCCGGGGCTTGCAAGACCAGTGGAGTTAACAAGTTGGACCAGACTGACGAAAGGCGACAGCGAGCTGGAGTTTTTTTCCGACATCGAATATTTCAGGCTTGATAACGCTGCACGCTAGGATGGTGAGTATTTCAATCCGAGGTGCAAGGGTGGCAGTAGAAGCCAAGGCTCCAAATGGCAGCAACACGATAAGCCTATCGATGGAAGTATGAGCCGTGGGTAACTCGAAGGCCACGTTGAACGTCGCACCACCAAGAAGAGGGTGTTTTCCACCACGGCTGACTGTGGTGGTCATCGCGGTGGTTGTTCTCCCCAATATCGGTCAAAGTAGAGTCCCTTGTATGGGTCCCATGAACAAATTCGTCGAGGAGTTCTGCAGTCTCTTCACTGACTGGACCATCTGGCAGGATAAGCGATTCAGCCTGCTGAATACGGGAAGAAGTATTTCTAGATGCATGGGGACGCGTGTCGGATGCCGAAGTGCGATGTCGAGCAATATTCGGGGGATCGGGAGGAGACATGATTCGTAGTCGTCTCGCGGGATGGTGGGGTGGAGGAAAGGAATTCTAAGAGGCTGGGGTCATGGCCTATGTCACTATAGGAAAAGAGGATTCCACAACCAAGCATGGCATGACCATATGGTGGGGAAATGACAAACCCGGAACGACTGCGCGTGGTAATCTTATCAGATTAGATCCCAAAGGAACTACCATCTCACAAGCAAGCAGTTGTTCGTCCTTGCAATCCACGAGATGGTGAGTGTTTCGAGTCTCAGCGCTGCCGTTTTCCACCTTTAACACGCATTTTAGTCGAACACCGTAGACATCCCAGAATCCATCAAGGACACACTACGGAAATTCCGTTTCGCGCGTCGCAATGCTGGAAGTGCTGCGCTTGTCATCAAGATTAACAAGAAGGATCTAATCATGGAAGAGGTCGAGCAGTTTCGACAATATCAGTATAGACGAACTTGCGGAAGGTGCGTGCCAACCGCATTATACGCCGACTCTATACTGACAGGGATCAATCAGAGTTACCGGAGAACTCGCCAAGATATGTCGTGTTGTCGTACGAGCTACACCACTCAGATGGTCGCAAATCATTTCCGCTGGTCTTAATCAATTGGGCGCCCACATCGAGTGAGATCGGCACCCTCACCCTCCATGCAAGTGCTCTCCTCAATTTCCAAAACACTGTAAGCAGCCATACTCAGACATGTGTCTTCCGCCCGCTTATGCTTTCCCAGGCCGATGTAAGCAAGGTAATTGAGATTCGTGACGGACCAGAGGGGCTCACGAAGGAGGTCATCGATGCTAAACTTCTCGCTTAATGTATTCGCTTTGATATGCTTTCGATGTACTGTCCTATATAGCACGCACAATGTAACAAGCTTCTAGGTATTGCTCTTGACGGGTCGACGAACGTACGCTCTCATCAAGCCTGCAAGAACCCAACCATTACCTAGAACATAGACAAGGCTCCGAACCCACAGTCCGAGAAAGACGTCACCTCCCAAGAACTCCAGTTTGTACGCCTCGGACAGCCAAAGTGCCTGGGTACCAAACCACACCGAGATGTAAGCGATGACTTGGCTTCTGGTCAAGGCAAGGTGCGGTATAATGAGCGGGAGGAGGATGAGATACCACAGGAAGTACTTGGGGTCGGTTAAGTCAATATTGGCATTCCACACGATTCTACGAAGGACTACTCACCTGGGAGGTGCACACTTTGTTGAATAAGACAAACAGTGCCGTTTGCAAGAACCAAGCAAAGGGTAGGTCATTTGGTTTACCGAATAAGAAACCACTTCCGACACTGAGGGCCATTTGAGGCGCAAAGCTGATCAAGGGAGACCGAAGGAGGGCCCTCCAAAGAGGGATAGGGTCAGGTAGGCCATGTTTAGACGGGTAAGTGAGGTACGTCAAATAGAAGTATGGCGAGAAATTGTGCCGGTGGTCGAGCCGGTGAAGGTGATAGAGATATGCCTCGTCCAAGAACGTTTGACCCCATCTGTGTAACCTCAGTAAATCGTTTGATAGAACAGGGTGTCACCCACATGAGGTAGCAAACGAAACCTAGAGTAAGGAACGTGCCGGCACTGATGACGGTAAACCTCACAGCCCGAAGGTTGAACAAACTGCGTCCTTGCGAAAGGGCGGCGACACAGCTGAAGCCATAAATCACTGGGTAAACCTTCCAATGGGTCGCGACACCGAGGCCAACAGCTGCTAGGTCCCAACGGTCCTTCAAGGCAGTGAATAAGGTTGCTAGGACGAGTGAAGCGAGGATGGACTCAGAAGATCCCCTGGTGGAGATCGTGAATATGAGGGGGTTGAGGAGGTGTGCGGTCGTTAGTAGAGCTGCCACCCTCTGCTTGTTTCTTTGCTCCGAGAGACGTGGAAAGATTTCGGAGACCAGTAGATGATGGATGATGAGGCCGTTTAGGATATCACAAGCAGCGAAGAGGTATTTTCCAAATGAAGGATGTATCCATTCATTAGGAGCAAGGAGCAACGCAAGGAGAGGTGTGTACCGATACGTGGCTCGCGTATACGGGCTGCACTAAACCATGAGAACGGCCAGTATTCATACAGTAAATCACTCACTCTCCCAGGTTTACAAGACATCCAAATCTACCGCGCGCATAGTTGTCGTGGCTCGGATGTAGGAGAAACGCGGTAGCATCGCTGAAAACACGGTAGTCGATGTCCGTGTACTTCACAACAGAATGCGCGTCGTGCCACTCGCTGTACAGAATCAATGCAACACGCAGTATCACGGATGCGATGAGGATGACTCGAAATGAGGGAACGCTGTCGTTGGTGACCAAGAAAAGCATGCGCCCCACAGCCTGATAATTCAAATTGATTGAGGCACAACTACCCCTTTTCTAAGGTTCATCTAAGATTTATGAGCGAGGAAATGTATAAACGCTGCTATGGAATACAAGTAATGGACTACAACGAATAACGCTTGCAATACGTGCATGAACGACACTCATCGATCCTCAGCCCATTCCTATCAAAGCCTGGTCAGTACGCGGCCCGTTAGGCAGTTCTATCGAACTCACGTTTTCTTTCTTGATTTGAGCCTGGTTGGGAGAGAACGTTTGAGCATCTGAACGTAAAGGGAAAGCACCATGCATACCTCCTCCTCGGGTGTGAAGTCGTTCACAATATTGAACAGCTTGCGGATTTCCTCAGGGGTTTTGCCTTTGATCATGTTCGCTACGGTTTTACATCCAACATCGCTGAGTGGAGAACATATGCCACAATGAGAGAGGAAAAGAAAACGAAGATCGCGTCACTCACAGAAGTGATTTGATATCGAGATAATTCGCGGCAAGGATGATTTCGAAAAGCATCTCCTGGTCCACGTTTATGAACTTTTGGTCCCATTCACTGATATCGGTCGAGCGCTTTCGCGTTTCGTCCTGGCTTTGATCACTGTCCGCTGAAGGAAGGGGTTCACCGCGATGATGCTCGCAGTACTCCAGGACCTAGAACACGGCGTCATCAAAGCGAGTCAAGAGCTCTGCAACCACGCGTACCTTTTTCAAGACACTCGACGAGACATTTGGAAGGGGGATAGGTTGATCAGTCTCGCCGACATCTGCGAGATAATGAGATACAGCCCTGGGATAGGGCATCAAAAGACAAACCCTCAAGCATGTTCTTTATCAGCACGGAGCGCTCGACGATCTCGCGCTCGGTGGTGAATTGTTCATTGTCGGAAGTAACGAGGAGAACCATTATGAGGATGAAATGGACGGAAGTGTTGCTTTGGAAGTCGAGGTATAAACGATTTGGTGTAAGGCCAGAGGGCGTTTCTATTTAACGAGCAGTCGGCGTTAGCCGGTGTGACATTCGAGTCACACTCCAGAGCCCAACCTGGTGAGGCAACTTGGGCTGCATTTGAGTCATCTTTGGATATGTTCTCATTGCAGCATTGTTTTACGGCAACCACCAGCCCCTTCTCCCTTCTTGGTGAGTGTCGCCAAAGCTACCGCAGGTCCACTCCGTCTCACAACAGTCCACATTTAGGTGCCATCCGTACGGCCACAAAACGCGCTGGTGGCACCGTACACAACCATGGTGGCTCTGCTGGTAAACGTCTAGGTCTCAAAAAGTTCTCAGGTAAGCGTGTTGTTCATTAACTTGTATAACATTGGCTTATCATGGATCAGATCAATATGTTATACCTGGCAATATTATTGTTAGACAGCGCGGCACTGTCTTCCACGCTGGTCCGCATGTGAGTCTTAGTCGCGCATTGCGGTTGGTGACGGACTGCTCATTGGCCTCAATACCACAGGTGAAGATGGGCCGCGACCACACGTTGTATGCCACTGCCCCAGGCTACCTCCGATTCTATAGAGAAAAGTGGCTTCGAGGGGAGCGAAAATTCATCGGCGTTGTCCTTCAACGGGGTGAGGTACTGCCACGGGACGAACAGGCTCGAGGCCGCAGTCGATACTGTGGTCTTGTTGACCACAATAACTTGGCCGCATCAAGCCCTGTCTCACAGGCATTGTGAGTGCAATTCAATGGTTGTATTACGCGATATCCGTCTGCTCTAGAGAAGAACAAGACTGACAAGGAATCGTCCATGGCAACTACGGTGCACAATAAATTACATACACAAAAATGTCCCTACGAAATACCCTAATCTTCAAAATGAGAACATCAACTCGAGCGACCTATGTAAGCAGTGTCATGAGGAGATTGTCGACCTGCTTCAAGGTCGGATGTGGGCCTCCAAGGTTCTACCAGCATTATCTGTTCTCCCTCGTCGTCTGGCACTCGCTTCCAGACACGATTGTCCTGTCGCCTTGGAGGCTCGCGGGTCGTGGGTTCAAAGGGTATTCTTGGAGGGAAAGGTATATGGGATTCCGGATCCTCGAGTGATGGATAGAATTGTCTGTAGAAGATATAGGCAAATAATAGGCCGACCAGCATTCCGACCGTAACGTCTTCCCAGTGGTCTGTGCAAGCCGTTTGATTTCGTACGCAGCCAAGTAACGGGTGACTTACGACGATGGTCCATTAAACGAGTGATTGAGACGAATATTGAGCCGAACAGAGGAGTGAAAACGAGCCAGACTTTGGTCTACGGGAATATGTGAGCGAGTAAGGTAACTGCAGTGCAATACTCACTGTGTGCCCCTTCTTGTTAAAGACGTGCAGCTTTCCAGCGAGGTACAGAGATGCAAAGCCCAATGACGCAGCCGTAAGACTAGCATGACCGCTGAAGAAGCTTCGCGCCCCCTCCTTGAAGAAGAGCGAGGTAGTGTCCGCTGTACAGACGCTTATGTCGACCAACCCAAAGGGCTTCGCGTTCTCCGTTCCCTCTCGAGGCAGGCACCTTGATATAAAGTCTAGCATTACCTTAGAAATCTGCGGCGGGAGGGCTAGTGAGTTTCACTCACCTGGTCTTGGTCTGCCAACTGTGATACGAACTGCCTGCGTAATGGAACCCGTGAAGAACAGGGCAACAGAAGCTGCGCAACAAGAGTTAGGGCTACAACTTTCTGAGACGGGTAGTTGCACTCACCTCCAAGCATGCTGTGATGCAGATCCCACCATGACCTCAAGAAGGCGAGGTTGCCTATGCCCATTATCACGTAGCCCGACAGAATGACTACACCAAGTAGAATAGTCTATTGAATCCCGTTCTTAGTGACTCCGTAACTCGAGCGTGCCAACGAAGTGTTCGACTCACTGGAACAACTTCACTCCCTTCGAAAGGGTATTGGATGTCGGTATCATTGATGTCGAAACGATTGAAGTGTTGAAACTTGTCGAGATAAAAGTTGAAGAATATCCTGTAATGCACAGGATGAGGGTACTGCGCCAACTAATAGTAGCGCACCATTAATACGCACGCGAGCGCGATTCCGAGGACCCTGCACAACGTGTCAGGACAAGCAGACAATGAGCACACAAGCAGACTACTCACCAATCCAAGCCATAACTGAGAAGATGTCGAATCGTGCGTGAAAGCTTCATGTCTGGATGGGGGTGTGGTCGCAGCGCGGAGGGAAGAATTGAACATCATGCAACAGCCTCGCTTGTGTGTCCATACTGACATGCCCTATTGTTGACCGACTCGGACTTCGGAAGGCAATGCCACGGTTCTTAATACCCAAGTATTGCACTCAACTGATGTTCCACAAGACAATACGTATCTCCCAGACTGAAACGAGCACAGACACATACTTTCACGGCTGACCTCGCATTAGGGACCACACACGCACATTAATCACGACGTTACAAGCGAAAAACCAATGTCCCGTAATAAATACGAAGAATACAATGCTGGTCCGCACCCAACTAGGATGGGCTCGAAGAAGGCTTGGGCGCAGAACGCCACCATTTCCAAGCACCAATCCCCAAGGCGAAGTTGAATATCCCGACTCCGAATGACCCAGCACCAATGACCGTAAATAGCCACCAAATCAACCCGATGGTCCGATCAAGAGTGCGACCAACGACTTTCTTTAGGAACGCATTGGGATCTGGTGTTGGTTTGTAACTTGAGGGGAGAGCTATGACGGGGACAGACGTATCGTTTGTCTTGACAGGTGACGGTAGAAGAAGCAATGAAATGATAGGTTTCTGCATGAGAAGGATTGAGGTAAGAAAACTGACAGACGAAGGCAGGTGGACCTACGTGATCTGAAGTAGTGTACGCAGGGATGGAAGTGTACAGGACATTTGTAATATTCGATGTCTCTGGGCTGTCCAGCGAGTCGGTGTGGGTGGCGTATAGGATCCTATCAGTCCATGACGGCATCCGTCCTAGGCTGTCGACAAAGGAGCATGTGAGTATTCAAGCTGAAGTCTTTGATATTTTGAGATCCCCTCGTACGTGTATTTGTCAATTTCACCGAGTTCGTATTTGTAACTGGGCTTGAACTTCCAGAAAGCTCCTTCCTTCAGTCCGATGCAAACGATTCCCTTCCGCTGCTCCACCAGTAACTGGTCATATTCCTTTAGGTCTTCACGCGTGCTCTCCTGGTCCAAAGCGGCAACCAAGTTCTCCCTATTTTGGGACCCGGATAGCGAATGTGTCGGAGGGAGTGTCAGCCTAAAATTTAGGTCCCCAAGGTAGAAAAGGTGGGAAGAGTCGTAGATGGTGGATTTCTGTGTCGAAGAGGGGAGAGGGGAGAAGAGTAATGTCGAAACTATGTGGTTGTAATCCGCGATTCTCTCAGCAAGCCTCGGCTCGTGAGCAGTAAGGTGGGCACAGACAAACCTACGAACTCCTTGAGTACTCAAAGATGGGAGGATGGTTGGAGGAACTCACGTAAATACTTCGCCTACCCCACCGTCATTAGATGGTATGCGGAAACGTATCCCAACAGCTCCCTTGTTCCCCATGTACAGTGGTCCACAGCTTGACCATTCAGTTTGAACGTCGCATACGGAGCGCGCAACACCTTCGTCGAGTGCGTAAACAAGAAGAGCAACGCCGACGTTCACTATTTTTGCGACCAAAGAGTATCTCTCCCCGTTCGGAGCATGTTCCTGTATCTGTGACAAAATATGTGCATCTCTGTCGTTGATTACGCCCTTGGAGAAGCCAGAAACTTTATGCAAGTCAATGCATCAGCCATTGCCAACGAGAAGAAGGCATACGCACGACCAAGGTGCAAAGGAAGGAGTTCTTGAAACCCAACAGCAACGATGTCGGGCGCTCGTTTCTCTCGGGAAAGAAAGCTAGACACCTGGAGAGTTGGTGATAACCAGTCGACTAGATCCTGTGGAAGCCCTCGCAATGCTTGAAGATTGGTGTTGTAGGACGCTAACTGCACCAGTAGACGGTCCGTGTGCTTGGGAGGTTGTTCGCCGTTAGTCATTGTTGTTGACTTTGAGGATTCGCGTGGTCGCGTAATTTCTCAAAAGAGACATGCGCAGTAGCTTGTTTTTGATGCCTGATGCCATCCGCGAACCGTCACATAAAATGGCATACATAAGGGGCACATGTCATAATTCTCTAATTCCAGTACAGTGGGTGGCAATTCGAAACTGTCTGTGCACAGTGGGAGAAAGCCTTACACGCGCTTGGGAGGTCCGAGAGATATTCCCAAATCCCGTAATTTGCCAGCAGCAGCTATGTCATACACCCACCCGTGCAGCCAAACTTCCCTGCCTTTCGGACTTTTGTTCGCCCATGCGGCTGTGATAGTCGATGCCTTGGAAAGGTTCTTTACCTGCATCTTGACGTTCTCCTCAACCAAAATAGGAACTGCCTCCGATGCTGGCGCGGTGGATAGATGGAGTGATGCGGCCAGAGAAGTCATGGGCGCAAGCCATTTGTTGATGGCCGCGTCAGGAGGGGAAGTGGGGATAGTGACGACGGGTCCGGGCCTTGTACCAACGGTGCATGCAGCTTGGAAGCATGCAGCCGCTCCACCACATTCTGTGTGACCCACAACAACAACTAGATGCACGGGGGAAGAGAACAGAAAAAACGGTTGGGATGTAGTTTATGATAACAAAGTAAGAGAAAATGCACCGTGTTCAACTCCAAGATGATCTACGGCATAGGTGAGGACGGCTTGAGCACTATCGTCGTCGGGATGGAATTGACTGAAGATATATGTGATTAGCACTCGCATCCCGATGACGATCATGCATTTTACAGACTTTGCAATATTCCTATGCACGAATATCTCTCCTGGGCGGGCCCCTGTTACAACTGATTCTGGTACTCTGGAATCAGCGCATCCTATCCAAAGCACCTATGGATTTCGGATTTCGAGTGTGAGAGATTTATAATTCAGTAGTATTAATCCATTAAACACCGTACCGTTGGAGACTGCCCGGCAGCAGATTGCTTGAAGAATTCTGGCTCTGCATGATCGACATCTTGGGCCCATTGCTCATTGGCGGTGAGGAGTTGAGACAAAATTTGGTGGGACTCGGCCATGTACCGATGGAAGGTGGAAGGGAAGAAGGGGTGGCAGAATATGGATGGGGAAGAAGAGCGACCTATTTAAATAAACGCCCCAATAGGGCCAAATAGCGCCGATTGCCTCGGCAAGTGTAGATACACCTTTTTTACACTCCGTATGCGTTGGATGCCCGCATCGTTGCCAATGCAAAGGTTATGCGTTGATGCAAGTTGTGATGAAGGTGTCGAATGAGAGCGCGACGATAAGTTCACCACATATAAATATTTCATTGGTGCCCTCGTAGTAAATGGCAACACGGGACAAGTACAAGCTGGAACACGAATCACTCAGCGACAAGGCAACGTTCATCGCTTGAGGTCTGCCCCGGATGCACGGATTGAATAGACCATGCCAATGACCAACTCTCTCATACGCGTAGCCAAGTGGGACCGGAACGCCACCAAGAGACTACGATCACATCGCACATTTCCTAGGGGATTACATATCATGCTGCATAGTCTTTTATTCGGTATCAAGCATACAGCCATAGATAAGGAAACGGCGAAAGCAGCATATCGCATGAACATCGAGACCTCTGGCCTGGCTATGCCCAACTGGTGCATCTCAACCCGTATGAGAGAAAGGAGTGAAGGGGAAAACTAGATTTAGTTCATTTGGCGGATGAGCTTGTTGATGTTGGTCTCCCGATCACCGAAATCGCCTCCCTGCACGTAGTGCTTGAACTTACGTGTCCGCCATCCACCAGTGGGGTTGGAGAGCTTGAAGGGCCAGAGGAAGTTCGAGGCCTAACATGGTGGTTAGAAGATAAGGAAGACCTAGTTTCCTAAACGAACCTGTTTGAAGTTGGGGCCAGCGGTGATGATTTCGTGGACAAGGTCTTCCACTGAGAGGATATCGTATTTCCCAAGAGCTCCCTCGATGACGGCGTTGTTGGCAAGGGGGATTCTCTGCTTGTCTACTTTGCCGTAACCCCGCTTGTAGATCAACTCACGCACGGACTTGAGGTTGGGTTCACTGCAATTCGTTATTCAAGTGATCAAGAGGAAGGAAGATGCATGCGAACCCGTATGTGATGTATGGCTCGACAAGCCGAAGCATCTGCTGGGTAGCCCTGGTAACTTTCACAAAGACGCCGTTGTTGATCTGGAGAAGACGAAGGAGTTGCAAGATTTTTCGTGGTTTTGGGGCGATCTCATTGATACTGGGAAAACGTTAGCCAACCGGATAGTGATTCGTGCCTAGTAGTACACACCCACGGATACGGATGACGAAATAAACCTTCGGTTGAGCGGGAACGTAGAAATCGCCCGATGTGCGTGCGGCGCGTTTCAACCGAATCTCCTCCTTCTCGTGAGCCAAATACTCCTTCACATATGTCTCAGCTCTCTTGAAGACAACTTTTCGCTGGGCCTTGGCTGCCTAAGAATCGAGTTAGAATCGGAAAACCAGAAAGATGGGGCAACAAGAAAGAGAATCAGTCCCGAAAGATGGTTAATTAAATGGCAACATTGTTGTTACACTAGCCAATTATCGATGTAATCGTATGCATCATAGGTGAAATCTTGGTTGGCCATGGGAGATTGACTCACCTTACGAGCAGCGGTAGCAGCTAGGAGACGCTCTTCGCGCGCCTTTTCGTTTTGCTTGCGTTTCTTGAGGAGTGTCTCCGGGACCTCGATGGCCTGCAGATGAACGAATATTGAAAATCTGGTCTCATAAACAGAGGTACGACGTAGCACTAACCGAAGCACTTGGGACGCTAGTAACACCGTCAGCCTTCAGCGTTAACACATCTGGATATTGGGGTACTCACGTCGTTGAGGGGGCCATTAGGGATGTAGGCGTACTGTAATTTCTGGAGTCTGCACCACATTGTGTGAGCCGCCCCAGAGTAACTGTATAGTATTTGTCATCCGATCCCACGCTCTCATAGGACTAGTTTTGCAGCTAGAACTGGCTCATCGTTCGCGTCAATGATAAGGATTTCTACGCCCATACTCCGAACGGCTGTGCCGCTCATCTATTAGCTACCTACAGTTCGTTCTAGGTGAAAGGCGACAAAAGACAGTTTTGCAAGTCTTGGCATCTAAAGTTCATAGACTGCGCTATGGCCCTTCGTTGCGCTATGAAGAAGAGAACGTTCCAACAACATCGACCGCGGCCACATCTACATCATGGAAGCTCGGTGAAATGGCTGTCAGATTTGGCGCCCCCGAGGGGTATGGTCGCGGACAGTCTGTAATCCATGTCCTTTCCTCTGCATGAAAAGAACCAATATCTGGGATGATTTATTACGCTGTGCCCCATGTCAACAACTATACTCATTGACATTGTCCTCCCCACACATCCCCCGGCTCTGGTAATCCGCTGTCTGAACTTGCGCCTGGCCTTGACACTAAGTCACAAGGCTGTTGTAAGCGACCACCATTCTCAGCCTGGATGGCGATGTTCTCGCATCAACAGCATTACTAAATAGGACCCTTGTTATTTCTACGACCAAAGCTACATTGAATGTCTACAAGAATTGTTGGTACGCTAGGTGACCGAATACATCCATGGACTATGCGGATGATCAGCCAAAGAGCGCACCGGTAGCTCTTAGGCGACAGGTGATGAAAGATTGCCAACTTCAAAGGACAATCGAACATGTGGTATCGAAGTGCCTGTAAGTTGTTAAAAGATGGGATTCAACCGTGGGTGGCGCAGGTACTTATGCTGGGACTTGTATTTAGGGCAGGTGAATCCCTTCAGCTGCATAATGTGACCATCAACACGCAACACGCCGCATGTTCATGAGAAACATGACACCACCAACCGACCGCATTTCGATAACGCCTCGGTCAGCTCAGCGGGTGCCGAGTTCCCGTCCCCCCTGTATAAGTTGGGCGAAACCTTGCATTTAGAAGCCCTCCTCCTACATCAAAAGCATGTCCACCGACAAGAATTTCATTGCACTGAATGATGGGAACCGAATTCCTTGGTTAGCGTTTGGCATAGGCACTGCGCATTTCAACAAGGACGCTACGACTGTTGTCAAACTCGCCATCGACTCCGGCGTCACCCACCTCGATGGGGCCCAAATGTACAACAATGAAGAATCTATAGCTCAGGGGGTTAAGGCGTCGGGGAAGCCTCGGTCGGAATTGTTCATCGTCACAAAGTTACACAAACTCGCGCCTGGGGAGACCGTCAAGGATTCCCTTCGAGTATCATTGGCGAAATTAGGCACAGATTACGTGGACCTGTTCCTTATCCATCTCCCGACCCCTTGGGATAAGGAAGGAACACTCGGGCAGGTATGGAAGGGCATGGAAGAAGTCAAGCAGGAAGGATTGGCCAAATCAATTGGGGTCTCCAATTTCAAGGTTGAGGACTTGAAGCAAGTTCTTGACGGCGCAACTATTATACCTGCCGTGAATCAGGTTTGTCCATCCAGTGCATATGGTTCCCTCGCACTAAATCCCTACCATACAGATCGAGTTCCATCCTTATGTCTATAAATCTATCCAGCCTATCATAGCGCTTGGGGCAAAACATGGCATCACCACAGCTTCTTACGGCGGCTTATCACCTGTAGTCAGGGTTCCGGATGGTCCTTTGTCCCCCGTTCTTGAAACCGTTCGTTCTCGCCTCGAAGCGACGCGGGGGAAGCCGGTTTCCGTTGGTCAAGTCTTAACGAAGTGGATCCACCAGAAGGGTGCCATCGTTGTAACGTAAGCTTTCTCAACATGATGTTCCTTTCTGCTCAGATACTAATAGTTTTTTTCAGGACGAGCTCAAAGGAGGAGAGAATCAAACAATATTTAGATACTATCAACGTCCCCAACCTGACCGAGGATGAGATAAAGTTGATCGACAAAACTGGTGCACAGCTTCACAAGAGGATGTTTTTGCCTCACCTCTTTGGCGAGTAAACGACGTTGTTGTATACGAATATAATGCAGTTTCGGAAGTTCTGTCAGTGCGGGATTCGACGAATCGAAAACATCACTGGGCTGTAGCGTTCCAGACGTATACGACTTGATGAAACTACAAATGAGCTTCCGTCACAGTGACCAATGATTGCACGCCGCACCCGATGGTTCCTGCGGATAGGAGACGGAGGTAAGCTGCTTTTCTTAGCTTCCGTGTAAATATCACGACAACCGTGTACTAACGAACACATGGCGCACTAGGTCCCCCCACCATGAGAGGTACCTCGTAAAGAATGGTGCCTTGACGGAATACCTTGCGAACATCAGCCAGGGCGAACTGCCAATCCATGTCGCATCTCGACAAGAAAGAAGTCTGGGTTTTCCTTGAGCCATAAGGGGCCATACCGTCTCTTAAGTTGGGCTGAATGGCAGTTTATCGCCCTTAGATTTTCCGGCACCCCCCACTCACAATGGTCTGGACAATCATAGTCACATTGACTATTTTGCTGGTGTCGTTGCCTCAAGCAACTTCACAAAGCAGTGGCGTAACATGCATGGCTTCGTTCAATTGGGTAGGTGCCAGGAACAAAACACGGTAGTTGAGGGCTCTAACCAGGCGCTACTTCAAGGCGTCCAACTCGCTCAAACAAAGTCCGTGCTTGGTCGCTGCCTATCTCCTTGGTACATGCATTGGTGGAGGTAAGCCTCAACTGTCGTCGATTTACCTGACGGATCAACGGTGACTGTCCACAGCACATGAAGTCCCACCGCTTCCCGATAATAAGCACTACGTTGGCCCCTCCACCTCCACGGCTGACGCTTGCCAGTGCAATACCGTTGTTTATTCCCTCATGAGTGCATGTGGTGAATGTCAGAACCGAACCATATCTGGGTGAGTCCCGTCCAACTCGACCTTTCTTATAAGCGATAATCGCGTACGCATACTAGATGGGGAGAGTGGTCAGCGAATTGCCCTCACATCGATATCAACGTGTAAGTGGCATTCATTATATAAAGTCATGCATGATCAATACTTACTCGCGCAGATTCCCAGGCGAGATTCCCGCTGGTACTAGGGTGCCAGGTTGGGCTTACTTAGACGTTAGGGTACTCAGAAACATACTTAACTCTGTCATTCTGGCTCATTATCCGGTTGGCATACAGGCTAATGATGCATTCGACGTCAACTTGGCTGAAGCAAATGCCAGTAGGCAAAGGCCATCTCTATGGACATGGCAGATACTGATAGGCGTCTCCGCAGATAACACCGAGTCGGCGGCACCCCAACTAACAGCATCTCCATCGTCGACGTCATCCTTGAGACACTCCCCAACCAGCTCTGTACGCACCTCATCCACTTCCTCAGCGGCACCCTCGCCTATTTCTACGTCTGCTCCAACCGCGACAAATGCGTCGTCGTCCTCCACGACATCCGACAACAGCCATCGTATTGATCAAATCATTGGTGGAACCATTGGCGGCGTCTTTGCTCTAGGGATCCTTGGTTTCATTTGGCTTTATTTCTTCCGAAAACGCAGAGACTCCGTAGGTCAACAGCAACTTGAGTCTCAAACGCCGAGTCAGGAGAAAGTTGATATACCGGAAATGAAAGGACCATCCGTACGTAGAACTTCGATGGGCCCGGACTGTATAATGTTTCTGACTATCCTTCAAGGCTCCAGCGACCGTCGTCTCGCCGGATATCGTCGTTGATGGAGAGAAATACTAGATGCTGCGTTCTCATTGGGATAGTAATAAATACCCTCGTTTTCTCCATGGTCTTTCTCAATAAATCTCAGCATCTTCTCCTAATTGCGGCTATCACATAGAGTAGAACACCTTCCTGAAATAGGCTGCATCGACCCTTTGCTGTGCCGCCGACGGACCTGGAGGCTATGCACGCCCCTCATGGACGATTCCACATCTTTCCGAGGGAATGAGTGGACGTCGAGTTGAACAAGAATTCTGCCAATAACAATATCAATCTCCAGTCCTTACAGTGCAATGCTCGAGTACACCTATGTCGATGCTTGCCCACGGAAATTAACATATAATACCCCGACGCACATTTCTTCATTAGTAACCTTCCTCGTGCCTCAAGGGTCTTGCTCTGACTGATCAATTTGACAGTGACACAAGCGCCGATGTACTTTTATAAACACGGAGTATTGATTTAGAACCCTTTAACCCCAACCTCTCCCATCCTTTTCATCCGCCAATTATGAGGGGGATTATCCACATAAGCTTGGTTTTGGTCGGGAGCGCCCTCGTTCAAGCGCAATCTACACAACATGCTACGTGCGGGACTGGCTTTCAATGGGTGAGTCACTACTTTTCAGCGAATGTCCACCTTCTTTACATGTGGATAGTCGTTTAATTCGAGGAACCAAAGCCCTTGCGAGATCACTGAATCCCTTGGCGGCGTTTGTAATGGTGGAAGTGAGGATCTTTAACATCGCTTATATTCCCCCGTTTGTTGATTCTCAATCGCCGTAGTCTTCACTGTTCCGCCCCTAGGAGAGGAGCAGGTATATCGTGGACCGGACCCCACCGCAGCAAACAGTTGCAGATGCAGTATGGTATTCTATGCTATGGTCAGCACCTGTGCTGCATGTCAAGGGCAATCTTGGGTTTCGTTAGTCGTGTCTTTCCTTGATGATGAGAAGCGCTCACATTCATCATCCCCTCAGATGGTCTTCATACAATGCAAATTGCACCAATGTGTACGTCGGGTAAGTAGACGTCTTTCGTCTATTTTCGAAGTCTGTTATTGAGAAGCGAATAGCTTCCCCCAAGGTATTCCTGCTGGCACCGCCGTTCCTAACTATGCATACCAAAATTTTACGGTGAGATCGTGAACAATGATGTCCTCAGGATATAGCACTAAATTCTCGTGTAGCGGACGGACAAGTTTGACATTACCGTCGCACAGGGAGCTACAGGTTAGTAGCATTACCCATTCTAAGTCAACCGTCTCAATGCATCATCAGGACCCGA
Organism: Pleurotus eryngii var. eryngii; assembly: GCA_029467805.1. Taxonomy (NCBI): domain Eukaryota; kingdom Fungi; phylum Basidiomycota; class Agaricomycetes; order Agaricales; family Pleurotaceae; genus Pleurotus; species Pleurotus eryngii. Next base: position 4,250,746 of record SZVJ01000012.1, read on the forward strand.
GTCCGTTGCACCTAGTGGCACAGGAACACCTCGTGCATCACAGTCATCCGATGGTGGTGGTGGTGGCGGTACCAATGCTGGTGCTATAGCGGGCGGGGTGGTCGGTGGGGTGGTCGGCCTTGGTATCATTGCGGGCGTTGTATTCTGGTTACTCCGCCGACGAAACGCACAGAGAAACACTGTTGTGCCAGTCAACCCCAGCAGCGACCCGCTCACTCCACCTCCTATGAGCTACGTTGGAGGTTCTAACATGGATTACCCTACAACACCACCGCCCAAACTTTATGTGAGCAATAAACTTTATGATGTTGTTTCTTGTTACCTACATATTCTTCTTCCTAGGACCCTTCGGATCCATCCACCTTCCCCTCGTCCCCCGCCAATTCAGGTAGCAATGTTTATACTACCACATCCAGCCCGCCACCCTTGGCGTACCACCCCCAGCAACCATTGCTTCACCAAATGCCTCAGCCTCAGGCAATGAACCACGCTGGTCATTACAGTGGCGCACCCGAAGTCTAAGTGCACCCCCGAAGAAAATCTGTTATCTTTGTATATGCCTCTGTCCTCTGTTTTCTTTGACATGGGATCCTGACTTGACTTGATGTTATCTACGTTCACCGTTCATCTGGACGCTATATTTAATTATTTTCTGTTCTACGACCTGTGTAGGGCGTGTATGCGTTCTTGAGAAATCTATCTTGCACACTTCCCGTGATGTTGATGGTGGGAAGAAATTATGGTCACACTGCCTTATTCGCATGGGAAGGCCTCATGGAGTTGGCCCCTCGATATACTCACCAGCGGTCCGTCGAGGGCGCTATAATGCTGTGATTCCATGGTCGTGTCTCACTCGACTTCCTGTGATTGATTCCCGCCGTCAAAAGCCAAAGGAATGCTCAGCAGCTCATCAATGCCCCGCCTACCTTGGATTGTCGCCTTAGAGATACTTCGATATGCCCCTTGGGTCTCAAGCCAGTCGACAGATGCGTTCTGCCTTCCTCAGTTTGGCTGGGTGAGTTAACCGAAGTTCACATTGCCATACATTCATTCGCGCAATCAAGACATTCAATTCCAGAAATCAGAGTCCATGCTTAGTGGGTGCCTACCTCCAGAGCGTTTGCATTCCGAGTTTGTATTTGGCTACGTTGAATTCTGCAGTTTATTGACAACAATTGCCTTCAGACTTCAGTGTTCCGGCTTTGCCTACAGGGAATCATTACAATGGACCTGCGCTCAATACTGCGAATAATTGTGCTTGCAGCACGGTCACCTATTCTCTGCTGAGCGCCTGCGGGACATGCCAGAATCGCACTATAATACCGTGGGCTACATGGAGTGCTCAATGCTCCGATTCTATGAAAAGCATCGCATCGTGAGTGTTGTGTGTGGTCGTACTTCCGCGTTACCCAAGATGCCATGACCTCCCAAGTTACCCCAATGAAATCCCCGCATTGACCTCTGTTCCATCATGGGCCTACTTGAACATCGAGGTAATCATTTCACCATCCGTTAATGCAGTCGACACTAATTCCTTGCTCAAAGGAGACCAACGATATATGGGATTTGCCACGAGCCCAAGGCCTCGTCGGTAAGTACACAAATCGATGACAAGGGCTTGTCATTTACAGAATGAACACATTGAAGGTGCCCCGGAATCAACAGGTTCCCCTATTCCTAGATCGACGGCAACCGAGACGACGACTGCCACGGAGGCACAAAACACATTTTCTTCCGGAGTCCCTACACCTACAACGACTGCTCCTCAACGCAGCTCGGGCGTCAATGCGGGCGCCATTGCAGGCGGTGTAGTGGGCGGTGTTGCATTCTTGACCATTGTGGCTGTGATAGGCTTCTGGTACTCCTTGCGTAGGAAGCAACGCAATGACGGAACAGAGGTCAATGTGTTTGAATCGCACTTGCCGACCAGTCCTACGACCCCCTACAATACTGCTGTGGGCTCGGGTTCGGTCATGCGAGAAACGCCAGGGCACCGAAGCCAACAAGGTTCAATTGTATCTCTGAATACTTATTCACCGCCTATCACAGTCAGTCATTCACACGCTTCTAATAGGTCTGATTATTATCTAAAATCTCACACAGGATCGCATGAATTCGAACAGTTATTTCATGTCTCCAACGTCGCCTACAACATCGGCTGCTTATACGACCTTCGACCCGTACGCATCTAGAAGGTCTCTGGATAACATGCGGCCCAATCGTGGTTTCTCCGGGGCGCCAGAAATCTAGTATGCTGTCATTGATCTATGGACCGTGATGGACCACATAGCTGCTTTCGATTATCTATCTATGTATGTATACAGTAAGGTTCTCCGCATGCTGCCCTATGTTGCTCCAATGGTAAACAAGAAGATGTCGCTGAATATCCTCTGGGTTTGTACCCGCGCTAGTCCTGTGGGTTCATTCCTTTTGCATTGCATTTCTCACAGGAGGTGTCGACTCAGCCACTCATGCAGTTCCATTTTTCGCACTGTGTCGGCCATATGGACCTCCGTGGAAAGCGTTTGTCGACTTCATCAGATGGTCGATATTCCCAGAAGCAGCACAGGTTTCTGATTAGATGGGCCACCCATGGCCCAACGGAACTTTGTCCGTTTGATGGCTCTCTACCTTTCCTTGTAACATTCATCTTCTCCTAGCCTGGGGCACCAAACATCTATGTTATGTGGCGCCAGTTTGGATCTCGCTCGGTGAGTTCGACCCGTCTACTTCCTAGCGCATTATCTAACGCGAACCATAGGTACAGGGCCAGCAGGGCCAACCGGGCCCTTGCGAGTTGGCTGCGAAAAAGGACGAAGCCTGTAGTCGTGGTGGTGGTACGTGCCTCGTAATGACGTTCAATAAAATTAAGATTTATGCTTGACATGCAGACCTACATCCTTTCCTATCAAATGACCTGCACATCCCACCGCAGTCGCATCTAGGCAACGACACCTTTAGTTGGTGTCGCTGCTCGCCCATTGCATACAGCCTCACTGTTGCTTGTGCCAAGTGTCAATCTAAGGAAGCGCCAAAGTAAGTTGCACAGATCGAGATTCTCGAATACCATCCCTGACCTCTCTAAGATGGGACACCTGGACGACCGGTTGCAAGAAACCATTAGACATACGGTAGGACTCTCGTTAGCATCCTACATTGTGCAGATGACTGAGCCGATACGTAGGTTGCACCCAGCTGTTGGAAACCTACTGAAAATCCCTGTCGAAGCGTTCGCCGACGTTAGTGTGAGTGACCGACTTGCACATCCATTATACTAGTACTAATCCGTCCAATGACGCTCAGCGCATCGGCCACAATTCCCTCTCAGGCATATTTTGCGGTTGAGTGATGTTCAACTATTGCTTCTCCCTTGAATCAACGACTGAGAATTTCTCGCTCTTGCAAGGACACGGCCAAGGGTCATCAGCATCATCGGCGTGCTCTACTTCATCATCCTCTTCCTTGACGACCTCCGCCCTGCATCATTCCCCAACTGACATTTCTGTCAGTTCCACGCTCACTTCGTCCCCAACCCTATCTACCGATACATTCCCTAGCGCAAACACCTCATCAACTGACGCCACTTCCATTTCAGCCACCACAAGCCTCAATGCCACAACGACCTCTACTCTGCTCTCCTCGACCTCCGTAACGATATTTACCAGCATCACAACGGCGTCGGGGTCCCAGACGTCAACGATCGAGACCTCGACATCCACAGGTAGTACACCGACAGGTGAATTGGAGCCAGTTTCCCGAAGTATATCGCACATTACAACGACACTGAGCAGTTCTGCGATTGTGCCATCACCCTGTTCCAGGACCTCGACTGCGGACAATGCACCAACTTCTTCATCCCAACAAATCGAGCCACCATCGCATAACAAAGCTCCACCGAAATCGAGACCACCAACCGCCCTCAGCGTCGCCCCCATTGCAACAGTTACGGCGCCGCCTCAGTCGGATGCCAATGGAGCTCCTGATGTATCGCCAACCCACAGCTCTAAATCTTCAGCCTGCCAACAGGTCGTTGTGGTTGTGTCGAGTTCCTCGGCGACATGGTGGATGGTTACTTCATCACCGACCAACACGATCGCCCCGTCGTCAGTCCCTAAGACCTCGACCTCATCATTCAGTCGCAGCCACATCCCAACATCATCTCCGACGCCGTCTCAACCGAATAACGATCCATCCGTATCAACAATCACGCATGCTTCTCCGACCAGCCTGGACCGGACATCTACGCCTACGTCCACGCCTTCTTCGTCCAGCACTGTCCTACAATCCACCGACGATACCATCAAAACGCAGTGGATGATTGCTGGGTCAGTTCTTGGCGTCGTATTTGTTGGATCGATAATTGCAACTGTGGTATTACTATTTCGATTCAAGCGCCGGAGGCGGCAGTTCGCTCCTTCTGCACAGTATGCGCGTATATGCACTTCGTCGGGTGGGGGTGGTGGCTATGGGAACCTCGAAAGCGGTGGCGGAGGTTTGCTAGGAGGAAGGGGTGAGACGGCCGAGTTGAAGAGTTCGAGGGAGACGATGGTGGTACAGAAGGACCTAGACCGGGAGCATTTACTAGGTGGAAGGGATGGGACGCCACTGGCGAGCCAGGTTGATTTGGCTGGCGAACCTAAGGCTTTGAAAGGTGGTGGAGAGGGAAGCCTCAAAGGAGGGCTAGTTGGCGAGGCCTTCACAACGTCGAGGAACGTCACGGCGGCTTCTTTTCCTCCAAGGCTGTTCATCCCAGACAGTTACTATGTGCGTAACACTTTCACCTACGCCCCATAATCGCTCTCATACTCTTCATACTTCCTACAGAATCCCGACTCGGAACCCTGCTCACCCGCGGCAGAGTCCTCCATAAATATGTACTTGTCGCCTACGAGTACTGGCGACGAGCACCACACCGATTCCAACCACTCGTCGTCTTCGCCTCCTTCTGCGGGGTCCTCCATTCATCGGCGTCGCCACAGCTCCATTTTTGGAGGAGCACTTCGTCCATTGCCATTGCCTAGCGTACCTGAGACGTCTTCCCACGCATGATAGGCCCAACGTCCGCCAGATAGGCGCAGCAATGCAATAAAACCCCTCAGGTATTCTATTTTTTATGGTACTTAAATTCTTATTTCGTAGAGTGGATCGTATCGGACATTTTGGACTGCTTCGCATTGCTTCACGTCTTGGGAATTTTGTATAACTGGAACACTCATTTGTACGACACTTTTTGTGTTCCATCGCTGTGTTGTTTTGATTGTAAGGACTCGAGATACCCTATCACACCGTCTTTCCTTACCAACTGTCATTAATCTCCACTCTACATCTTCTTGCACTGCTTTGCTAAGTTTGCTCAATGTGTATACGTTCTAGGACGCAAATGCATTTCACATGCATCACAAAAAACATCAACACTACGGTTGCGATACACATTCAAAATTTAGACAAAATAAAATACAAAAATACATCGATAATTACTTCCGTCATTCAGGCTTTTCTGTCACGATTTTCCCGTCCTTGTCGTAGAAGATCTCCTTGACCTTGACGGACCTGAGATGATCCACCCCGCCACTAAGTTCACAATCATGATGGAACAGATACCACTTTCCCTTAAACTCCACGATAGAATGATGCGTCGTCCACCCAAGCACCGGCTCCAAAATCCTCCCTCCGTACGTGAACGGACCCAGCGGGCTCGTCCCAGTGGCATAGCACAAATAATGCGTGTCCCCAGTCGAGTACGAGAAATAATAAAACCCGCCCCGCTTGTGCATCCACGCGGCCTCGAAGAAGCGGCGATCATGATCATCAGCCAGGATTTTCTCCCCCGTTTCAGGTGCCAGAATAACCACCTCCTGCACCTCACCATCAAATTGCCTCAAATCTCCCGTCAACTTCGCGACTCGAGGCGTTAGGGCGCAGACACCAGCGCCGCTTGGTTCCTTTGGCCCAGACCACGACGGGTCGAAAACATCATGACCACCTTGATAGCACTGCAACTGTCCACCCCAAAGTCCACCGAAATAAATATAGGCATTCCCATCATCGTCGACAAAGCTTGCTGGATCGATGCTGTAGCTCCCCTTGATGGGTTCAGGATCGGGAGTGAACGGTCCTTCAGGTTGATCTCCAACAGCCACACCAATACGGAAAATGCCCTCCTTATCCCTCGCAGGGAAGTATAAATAATATTTCCCGTTCTTGAAGGCCGCGTCGGGCGCCCAGAGTTGTTTGGACACCCAGGGAACATCTTTGGCGTGGAGAACGACGCCGTGGTCGACTACGGGGGTAAGAGGATCGAGCGACTCGGTGCTGAAGACGTGATAGTCTTCCATGTCGTACTGATCACCATTGTCGTTGAATCGAATGTCTGTTTCGCGGTCATGGGAGGGGTAGATGTAAACCTTTCCCTCAAAGACATGAGCCGAGGGATCGGCAGTGTAGAGATGGGTGATGAGAGGCGGCATTATGGATCACGATGCGTCGGCGGCGAACTTTTGGAAAAATGGTGTAGCTGTGCTGGTATCGTGGAAACGGGAACCAGTCAACGAAAGTAGTAGAAAAGTGTACCTGCTACCTTTATATTGGCTCGTGAACACATTACCCTCTCTATTTCTCCGTAGTAGGTATTCCCTCAGTTTCTCCGTGTGGTGCAATGCTCCCAGTAAGATACTCCCGGCTGCGGTTGGTCATCCACGGTCAGGCCAAGATGTTCACATAGTTCCTGAACTCTTTTGTACTATCATGAACCGGGGTGCCTAGCGCGAGAGTGGCTGTCCGTTGAGATCACCTGGGATGTGGAGAGGAGAAATGGGACGATGTCAAGATGTCGAGAAGACGAACCTGCTGAGGTTAGTCATCCTTTCCCAGTGGCCACACTCACAGCATGTGACGCACGCGTTTCTTTTGTTCATAATTTGCAGTTACCGGGCTTGACTCCGAGCCACCACAATGTCCTCCACTCCCCGACGACCAAATCTTCCACCCCCCCTCCTCCTCCTCCTCCTCCTCCTCCACCACCACCACCTCACGATTCTCAACACCCTCCAAGCACACATCAACCCCGTCCACGCCTTCGCCACTTGCCGCCCTCCCCCCGTTCTCCTCGACGAGCCGCTCCCGTCTACAAGCCCTTTACTCCGATATTTCACGTCAGAAGACATTAAATCCAACATCATACCACGCTAATGTCGAGTGGTGGCAGAACGCATTGGAGGCCCTAGTTAGCTGCCCTCCGCCCAGTTCACCGATTCTAGGAAAGAAGGGAGGAGCCGGGAACAGAAAGTTAGTGTTGAGCGCAGATCAGAGGCTGGTGGATAGTTTGAGGATAGAAGGAGTCGGTAAACCCTTGGCTTTGGGTGCGGTGATTGTAAGTCTCTCCCACTTTGCCTACACCTAGCCTACTAACTTCCGCCTTCCCAGCCCGAACTAATAACATCAAAATCGCTAATCCCCTTGTCTACATTCCTCACATCAACGCAATCCATATACGACCCCGGATGGCTCCCTACTCGTCTCGCGTGGTACATGGTTGGGAAGCCTCTTTCATGGGCCCTCGAACGGGCTGGAGTGATCGGTGAAGACGGAATGATCACGTCGCTCACACAAACGCTTTCCGGAGCGCTAACACTTGGTGGTAGTCGAGGGGCAAGTGATAGGAAGCATATGGCGTGGTATGGGGAGTATGTTGTTGTGGGATTGGTGGAGAAAGCTGCGGGTGAGGTGGAGAAGATACAGGAAGGGAAGGAGGGAGAGGGAATGGCGGGCGCTCTATATTCACTGCAAGGCTTTAGGAAGACCTTCGGGTGCGTAGCGGGCATTGGTCGCAATGAACACCAATATGGATTGGAGGAGGAAGAAGAGATGCTGAGTGAACAAGATGCATTAGTGTTACTCAAGTTTTTGCAAAGAGAACGCAAGGTCGTGGTGATGGATAACGAGGTTAGTGTCCCTCCCTTCACCTTTCCCGCTCCACTCTTATTTATACATTCCTTCACGTCGCATAGGTCGTCAAATTCATATCTTCATTTGCGGCTACGGAAGAGCGAACTATCACTGTCGTAGACCGCGGGATCCTCGAATTGAAGACAGCGGTAGGGAATATGCATAGGCAGATCGAGAGTATTCAGAGGCGAATGAACGAGTTGCGTACTGTTTCCCTTCCCCTCTTCCACACCAACGAATTCTCGTTTCCACTTCCACACGACGCTCTATCTCTGAACCTATGACTATCTTTAGACTAACCACGAAAGCATCAACCGCCCTCTGTGCAAATCAGAAACCCGTCGCCCTCTCCGCCCTAAAGTCACGCAAACAACTGACTGATATATTGGGTAAACGACTAGGGTCGCTTGAGGTGCTGGAGGGGACGCTGTTGAGCGTGGAAGCCGCTGCCGGGGATGTTGAGGTACGTTTGAGTTTCACTTATTTACGTTTCCTCCTCTCTGCACACATACAACGTTGATTGCTAATATGAATCGCAAACACAGATAATGAAATCCTACGCCTCGTCAACAACGACCCTCCGTACGCTCCTCTCGCACCCATCTCTACAGCGCGACAAGATCGACGAGACGATGGACGCGATGGCTTCCGCGAATTCTGATGCGAAGGAAGTGGACGATGCCATACGCATTGGCAGTGATATTGCTCTTGGGCTGAATGCTCCGGGAGAGGGGATCGATGAGGGTGAGCTGGAGGAGGAGCTGAAGATGTTGGTGGAGGAGAAGATGATAGAGGACAAGCAGAGGCTGCGGGAGCGAGAAGGCGAGACAGAGGCGGTAGGGAAGATTGGGGCGAAGGAGGAAGAGAGGGAGACAGCCGGGGAGGGGAAGGTAGGCGAGGAGAGAGTTCCCGTCTTTGCTTGATACTCGTCGTCTGTCGTGAGCCGCTTCATCCATTCCTCCCCCAGCAGATCACTGCTTATACTACAAGCAATGTATTTTGCTTTCACCCATTGTTATCACAACTTCTAATTAGGTTTTCAAAGAAGGAGCGACCTTCAATTGGCGTGGCTTCCCGATACTAATGCGAGTTACCCTCCTCAGCCTGGCAGTCTGGCTTCGATCTTCCCAGTGCGCCATATATTCCTGCTCCTCCCCTGTCCCTCCTGTCCCCTTTCGTGCATCCCTGAGTGACTTGTTACATTCGCCGAAACTTGCCTCTCGTTCTTCCCGTAAATCGTTGCGCGCTGGCAGGCTCGAATGGACTTGGCACGCGTGCACAGATAATGTGCATATGAAGAAAAGCCTTGATCTCTTTCGACAAAGTAGTAAACGACAATTGTAGTACATCGGTATTGAAAACATTGCTATATCCAAGCTCTATTTGTATGAGAGCCAAAAGATTTCGTGGAGAACGGGTCCTAAGTCATCAATCAAAGCGGGAAAGGTCAATGAGATCGTTGATATCATCCAACTTGTAGTAGAACTCCTCGGTGAGATTTTCATCCACTCTTCGGCGTCTTTCGTAGCTGCACAGTAGCGCGAGCGCGAGCCGTACCCCTCTCTCCAAAAACACGAGCACGTCTGGGTGGTGCAATGGTAGATCCATCCACTTGGCGGACAGTGCATCTCTAAACATCTTCGCTTTGCATCTTGGGCAGCCGTCGAATGTTGGAACTTCACTGTCGGCATCAGGGTTTCCTGCCATGACCCGCATTTAGAGCCAGTAGCCACCAAGGCAAGGCAATCTCTCGCGTCGAGCGCTGTTGGATCTACATCGTAGCATGTTTCTTTCGGTTGACCTAGCATGTTGTGGAGCGCCACGCCTCGGACCTTCTTGAGGGAGTAGTCAGGCATATTGACTATGCGGATCAGCTGTAAGAGGTCGACTGGGTGCGAAATGTGCACCCCACATCCGACTGCTTCAGCTTCAAGCGCGGCTGTTTTAACCTTCCATTCCCTGTAGTCCGAGCAAGACTATGCAGCCTTTAAATGCTCGATTATGCGAAACTTGTGGTTGTCTGCTTGATACTTGAAGGCGAGCAGAAGAGGACCTGTTAGCAACTTTGCGGAAGCAGGGTCGTATGATGGTAGAAAAACAGAAGCTTTTAAATCGTGAATTCAATATGCATCCTAAGTCTAAGTCTTATGGGAGATGGCGGGTGGGCCTACCTCGGTTTGTAGATTACCTGCAAGAATCCTCTTAAATCTTTCGCTTTATCGTGCACGATGACAAGAGGCACACCGTCGTCGATATCTGCATTTGTAGTCAAGGCGAAAGCTTGCCCCTACCGCAAACATATCTTTGAACACTTTGGGATTCTCCGGCCAAGATCGAGCGGAGAACACGGAAGCAAACAATGAGGCGACCGCGCTTTGCATTTGCAGGGCCCCCTTCGACATTATTTGGCGCTGTCGGGGTATCCACATATGTAGCTTCGTGTTCGTGATCTAAATCACCGCGCGCAGCGAGGACGATACTGCCATCATCGAAACAAAAGGTGTTGTCGTGCATCGTCCGACTGGGAATTGGAGAGGGAGGTCGTCGGCGCTTGTTCGTAGGCGGGGCGGAGCGGAGGCAGAAGGAGTCATTCCTCGGTGTTGGCGAATTGAGGTCGCTCTTCGTTAGAAGCGTGAGTTTCGCAGCCATGGGCCCTTGAGGCCTTGCCCCTTGCCCCTTGCCCTCCCTTATTCTCCTATTCGTAGCACGACGTCCGTCGCGGCGAGTCCTTCGTAACAATTTCTTTCTTTTGGATTCCGTTTAACGTCCATCGGAGTTCCCTTTCGTAAAAATATCAGTATTCAATGTCTGTCAAGTGTCTCCTGCCCTCGTTGCCAACTACCCCGCTCTATCATAGACCACATCTAGGCGTTTATAACGGCATCATCTTTATCTTACGACAATTGTATACGCAGGATACAGTTGATACGCACCGCCGTCCATTGTGATCCTCCCATACCCATGCCCATTCGACCCTGTCTAACTCTTCAAGACGATCTTCATACTCTTCACCATATGGCACTCTTAGAGTGCCAGACACCCCCTCGAAAGCCGCGCTTCCCGCTCAACGCTATACACCATGGTCCTCCGCCACAATGCGAAATACTTCCTCCAATTTATCGACTTCGTGGTACGTAACTAGTGAGCCTCCTGTCCATGGTCCGTTTCTCTGAGCCCACGCCAGGTCGATGAGGAGCTCTTCAGGATCCCCAGCGTGGACTCGTTCACACGCCATTCGCTTATCCTTGGGCCACGCATACGTGCTGGGGAGAAGCAGATAGACCTGACTGGATCAGTTTCTGCTCGCGAGTTTGAGCAATTCCTAGAGATCATATTACCCTTGTTCGTCATTATTATTCCGTCTCTCTGTCAACGAGATCATCCACACTAAACGGCCCCTACTTACCTTACAATAACTAGGCAAGTCACATCCTGGCCCGAATACTCGATCACGCAATGGCGCTTGGTGCTGAAGCTCGCTAATACCTGGCAGATCGAGCCCCTCCGCAAGGTGGCTATCCAGAAAATAGGATGGGACGACTCTATCGCGCGCATTGAGCAGGGCCATCAATACCACGTAGTGCAATGGGTTGAGCTGGGGTACACGTCGTTTCTGCAACGAGCCGCACCGCTGACCGCAGCGGAATCGGAACGTCTCGGCTGGCCCGTTGCGCTGAAGATCTGCCATCTGCGCGAGGAGCAGGCCAGGGCCAAAGCGGAGGGGACCCATCGCCACGGCGATTTCGCTGCACGAATCGGCGATGCGTTCGTGGATGAGTTCAAGAGGATTCGGGATGCGTGCACTTGGCTTTCGGGTGAACCCGAGGGGCTTATCGCCGGGCCAGCAACGATGGTAAACTCACGCGCTCTGCGGCCTATGCCCATCCGTACGGCGGAGCACAGTGTTCCTAAAGCACCAAAGGCACTAGCGGGTCAGCCAGACTCCACGGCTCCGCCCGCAAGCCGTGCACCGTCAACACCGTCCACATTTAACTTCAAGTCGCCGACTCCACTTGTCCAATCTGATACACCGTTTAGCTTCGCGGGTGCTCCCGCACCAGCAGCTTCCGCGTTCGGGCGCCCGAATGGAGAGGCGGCTCAACTCGCTGAATCACTCGTAAATCCGCAGCCGCTCAAAACCACTAATGGCAGTACAGCGCAGGACAACCAGCCTATACTAAACGCATCAACACTTCCCTCACCGAGTCCGCCCGTGGACTCTGCGTCCTGCGCACGTCAGGCATCCTTGCCATCTCCGCTGATGAACTCGCCAACAGATGCGCCAGCCGGGTCCAAGCCTGCCACCTCACAGGCGTCTCCAATCGTAGCCGCAGTAGTCGAGTCCGAGACAGCAGCGGATATACGAAAGGTGCGGGCCTGGTATCGAGATTATGGCGACCCGAATGCCCAGCGGTGAGTTGGGTTTTGACTCGCACTCGACGGTGGCCGGGTCTATCTAGGTTTGATCTTCACGGTGAATCTCGAAGGCATTGCATTGTACGCGGAGTGTAGGAGTACAGCATGGAGGTGGTCTGGGTTTAGATACTCAAGGCACGAGAAATTGGTCGGGAGCGTTAGAAAAGTGTTACGAGACCGAAATGAAATGGAGGCTCGTTTTTACAGGCTAGAGACTTAGGAGTTTGACAGGAGTGCGACAGGAGTCTGATGGCTGATTCTCATTGGTCGAGAGACTAGGCGCGTGTTCGTGATAGGCCCTCGCAATATTTGCCTCTATTTATTCGACTATAAGGTTTTCGTCTCCCCATTGGCCAGTGACGCAGTGATCGGTCATTTAATTGACTTTAAAGAAGGATTTACAGAAGTCTAATTGACCATACCTTTAGGAAAACCTTTTGTCGTGAACAGTCAGTGTACACTCCCGCGCGACCCGGTCCCTGGACTCCTTTCTGTTTTTCACCACTGGTAGATCCACTATGATGCTTTCCGCCCTGTGCACAATGCAACAGGAGCTCGGGATTTCAAATGTAGAAAGGGCGGTTCAACATATATACTGGGCATGCACAGTTTTCCCCCCCCCAATTGGAACCTCACACGCCCCAGTAAGTCAAACATGACAGTTGATCCCACTATCACCTAACCAGAACCTCACTGTTCTAGCGTTAATCATAGTGCTATCATTTGTGATATTTCTCTTCAAGCATCAATACATTGTATTTCACTTCTATGACTGAACATGAAAGACCTCCAACAGAGAATCCAAACTGAGGACCCTCAGGACAGAGTGAAGATCCACTGGACCCCACCGTCACTGAGGAATGTCTTGCTATCATCCAGGGTTCCTGTGGAGGCCAATGTGACAAAGTTGTGGCCCTACTCCAACTGCAAAAGGTCATACCCCACGATAATGATGAGGAAGTCTCTTATCTCACAGCTCTCTGATCCTATGTTAAGATGCTTGACTCCTTCGAATGGTTTCACAGTGGCAACCAAAGGACAGACCCCACTGGAGAACTGAACTCAGGAGGAACAGGAGATGATATCACTGGTGAAGAGGCAGAGAATGAGACTGTTGCCGCACACCAGACCAAGCATGCAGGATCACCCACAGATGATGAGGAAACAGTATCCAAGAAGAAACTCAACACATTGTCACTACCCTAGGTCATTGATGCTGACATCGATCCACCAATGCTTACTGAATCACTGTGGAGAGCACAAACAGCTCTTGAAAACTATGCACAGGATATCAAAGGGGCAAAAGCATCACTCACAAATTCCGCACGTTGTCCACAGTTCCCCGATACACAATGGACAAACCTCCTATTTGGAAGGTCAGTCGACCTCAATGATGACCTTGCCAACAGATACACACTTGAGCATAGTGCCTGCGCAACAGAGTGAATTGGAAGTATTGAGATTCTTGTCAACGATGCTGCAAAGCCAGCATGAACTGTGGACTCACATGGAAAGTGGGTCATTGCTTGGGACCAGGCCGTCACTGCCACACTATATGTCTTCCCACATCAAGCAAGTAAACTACGAGAATACAGGCAGCATATATCACAATTATTCACTTCCTGCCCTGAAATTGTCCATACTCGCATCATCAAATATGACCATGCAGTCAGAATGCGCCAGGCTCAAAGAAGAAACCTTGAGCTCACAAATCTTTCAGCTTTCACCAATGTCAGGGTAGAACTGAACAGATGAACGACACCCTGCATTCCACATGTTCACTCGCATTCCCGCCACAGGCTCACACTGGCCAAAAGATGCACACAATGTGTTCCAGTTTCTGTTTGATTTTCAGGCATCAAATGCAAATACCACACACACAGAATCGCCATAACTGCGAGCCAGCCAGTTCATGCAGTGCGGTCACAGAAATACCACCAAGGCCCATCAAGTCCACAATACACAGCAAGATGAAGGGGGGAACAAGCAGACAGGTAGCCATGAGTAAGGGAGATGCTTGCCATCACACAATGTGTGCTAGTGCATCTGAGTGCCACAATGGATCTGTTCCTCTGGGAGATGGTGGAAGTACCGCTGAGGTCCATCCAGGCATTCTTCGGCAGTGGATTTACCTGGGATATGGGAAAATAAAGAGTGAGTCACCGGCCTCTCGACTGTCTCTGTGAATGCTGCTGACAAGACCCAATCGTTGTTCATAGTGACACCATGACAGCTGCAAAGGTGAACATAGGCACATACCCACCTCACACGCTCACACAAACATCTGCCACGGCAAAATGGCTACCATGGAGCTAAAGGAGGGGGAGGGGGGAAGGACTGTGGAATAAAATTTGGAAGTCAATATTGAATGCTTCAATGCTATTCTGTTGTGGGCACAATGAAGTCAAATGAGATTGTTGCCTGTATTGTATCATTACTACTAGCTATGAAATTTGTGCAATCTGGCTTCTTTTGCAGCCAAGTCATTGTGTTGGAAGAGGAAGGGTTATATTACACTAGTGCAAGCTCTTGCTCTCAGTCAGGTAAGCACTTCCACCCTTGTATTTCAGAGGTTGATAATTGATTTTGTAGCCTAAGGTCCTTGCTCCAAAAGTTAATATATTGGCTACTGATGCTGATTCTGATGATGATGGTGATGATTATGTCAGTGTTATGGCACAACTTTCATTCTCTTTTCTTTTCTTTCTTTCTCCCCTATGTATCACATGATGGACATGTAGGTAGTTTATGATATCATGCTTACATCTGTCAGCCCGTATTTATAATAGCCTTAGTCAGAACCTTGCTGTAGTTGCATGGGCACGGTTCATGACATCATGCCTCACAATGATGTGCTAACCATTCCATGAAAAGCTGGCAGGTTAAGGCATGTAGTAGGCATGAGGACTATGCATGTACTAGTAGTATATAAAGTTGAATACAATGCCCAAAGACGTTAACTCGTTCTCTTGGGAATCCCACTGTACTAGTGCCCAAGTCATTGTCTTCACTTTTCCCTTCTCTCTCAAACTAAGCCCCTTCTTCCTCATTTTATAAACTTTACTCACTCAAATCCTTGTAGAGCCTGCATGTACTCTTGTAGTATAAGTGTTGCCCTAACAGTCAGTGATGCTTTCAATGATTCTTCATTGAAAGAGGTTGGTGCTGCTCAAAATGTTATCTTTTGTGCAAGGAGTGCCATCAGATGGGCAGCAGGGGTTGAAAAAGACCCATCTTCTCATTTTGCCCTATATCAAAATTGGGCTATGGCTCTGAAAGGCTTCTTCAAGCTTGAGAATGTAAGCATTTATATTCTTGATTTATAGACTCACTGATTCAAGGCATGAGTAGGATCTAATCAGTAAAGATCATGCCCTTAGTGCAGTTACCTGCCTACATCAAATGAGAGTGATTACCAACAATACAGTGGTGTCCCACAGCTGGATGACTGCAATTAAGGTAAGATCTTATATTATCCATCAATTTTAATACATTTACACCATTATTCAGACAGCTGGCTTAGATGAAGTGATAGCCTGCATTTGCAAGCCATTCTCACTCATTGAATGTCATCAGCCCCACATTATTGCAAGTTATCGCCAGCATTGCTGGAGAGAAGCACTAGGAGAAATTCTTGAGCATTGGACTCCAAAGAGCTTTAAATATGAGGAGGAACCAGTATGTCACATTGCTTTATCTATAATATATACACTCAAGTATGCTATAGACAGGCAACAAGCTGCCTTCTTCAACCTATAATCTTGAGAAGCTTTTAAAAATCCTACATGCTTTTCCCTCTCTCATATCCACCACCTCCAACCCCTCCTCTGTTTTCTTTTTATGTAGCTCAGCCAATTTCAAGAAGGCTTGGGATATCTGGCTGGAGCCATCCCTTACTCATCTTGGACTAAAAGTGAGCTTATCTTTTGAACTTGACTATTTTATTCTACTTATTAGTGTGTATTCAGACACATGGGTGGAATGTTGCAAGGGTTTATCAGGATCTCTGTAGCATTGATCCTGATAAGCCCAATACCTCAATGATACACCACTGATTGAAGCTCATCATGAAGCTCTTGAAGACTCATGTAAGAAATGCCAAGGATAATGCATTTTGCCCACCACTACCTTCAAGTAAGTTTGATTTTTGTGATGACTGAGGTAATATCTAATTCCACATACAAGATTCACTAGATACTCAAAAGCCTAGCACCTTACATGCAAGACCCAAGCGTGAAAGGCTGGCACCCTATAGCAGACCACCGTCGAAGTCACCAAGCCCCAAACCATCAACCCATGCCAAAGACTCTTTGGTTGTTGATGATCTCCTACATGAATGTCCAATGTGTATCAGACATTCTGATGAGGAGAAATGTATGTATTTCAGGCCAGTAGAGGAGGTTTTGCCTTCAACAATACCAGAGGGTCTTGTTCTCACAGCAGCACCAAAGAATGACTGACTTACACCAAAGGTGATCAAAGACAAGGTATGATCATATTTAACTATGATACTAGAAAGCTGGTATCTTGTTCCAGACACCAGAGGAGCAAGGTCTTATTAGAATTGCTCCTTGCCCTCAAGTTTTTCAGTGATGTGAAAAGGATGTGACCATCCTGAAGAATAATGCCAATAATGAGCCAGTATGTCCAATAACTAACCTTTTTGATCTAAATCACTAACTGTTCTGTTACAGATTGGCAGCATTCAGTATGGGGCCCTGGATAGTAAGACTGTGGGACAGATGAATGCACACTGCAGTGAAGCACTTGGCTTCAAGGCCCTCAGGTGTGGTTCCACATTCCAGTTCTGGGACTATGGAACCATGATTGCCATAGGATCACAACAACCATCTGGGGGTGCCCCAGGTGATGGCTACAACTACTACCCTGGCATGGAGGGGTCAACAGATGAAGATATCAAAGCATTGTTTGCTTATGCTAAAGTGAGTGTCCAGTCATTGGCAACAAATAGGCAAATAACATATATGTTGTAGATCTCTGATACCATGGATGCAGTTGCATCAGCCATGCATCCTGTTGTCAAAAGGGCCTGTAGGACTGATCAAGCCTCTACTGACATGCTGCCTTTAGGATCTGGTCCTGCAAATATCTACATTTGCTCAGATTATATGACACAACAGCACCATGATCAAGACCAAGGGATCACATTATGCTCTCAATTGCAGAAGAATTGCAGTGATGATTAGTTCAACTTTGCATACACCCAGTTTGGTGTCTATATTGAAACTCAACCTGGCTGTCTATGGTTTGTATCTTACAATCAATGGCTGTTTAGCACACTGATACCAATTTTATTATCTAGGTCCTTCTTCAGTTGCCACACCCATGGCACTATCATGCCCAAAGCATCCACCATGGGTAGCTGTCAACCAGGAATACCTATCTCACGTGGTGCACACAAATCAAAGCCAACAAAAAGTGTTAAAAAAGCTGCACATTATAATACAGTGCATCAAGGGTATAACTGGAGAACTGCTTATTGGCAAGGTCTAAAAATTTGATTATGCACATCTTAGTAATGTTCTATAGAATGCATGACTATCTCAACTTACAGTGTTGTATCAGTGCAAATTCAACATATCATTCACTTTTCCTATTTTTGCATTATGTTTTCATGGTCTCCTCAACCATTTGCTAAGTAAAACTTGGATTGATAGTGTTTATGTCTGCTTCAAATACATTTTTTAATAAACTACTTCTCTTTATATGTGTACATGGGTCCTGTCACAAGTGTCACTGAAAAAAACATGCATTGATCTATCATGGCTTGTAGGACAATGTGTTCGTACACTGGTAAAGATGGAAGTGGTGATGTCATTGACAATGCAGCTTGTTACAGTCTGACTTTCTTTTCCTTTTTTCCTTACCCCTATGCATCTCGTGATGAACACATAGGCAGCTTACCACATTATGCTTACTCTTTACGATATCATGCTTATGCATCGGCCCCTGTATTTATAATCACCTTAGTCAGAACCACGCCTCAACCTCATAGGCACAGTCCATGACATCACGCCTCACGGTGATGCACTAATCATTCCATGGAATACCAGCAGGACAGGGCATGTAATAGACATGAGGCTTATGTATGTAGTAGTAGTATATAAAGACGAATACCATACCTAGAGACGACAACTCGTTCTCTTGGGATTACCATCTATACAGTGCCTGAGTCAATGTCTTCGCCCCTTCACTCTTCCTTCAGACTAAGCCCCTTCTCTTTATCATTAACACCTACTCACTTGCCATCTTGTAGAGCCCGCATATTGCTTGTAGTATATGTATCGCCCTAACACAGCCGTATACTGTTCAGAGCATGGCTCAGAGATTAAGCAAAATGGTCTTGTACATGCCATGCCGCAGGGCATCAGCCCACTAACCCAGAGAAATTGGTCGGGAGCATGTAAGGAATTCCAATTCCTTACCTATGCTTTCCCCTGTCCCCTGACATCATGTGACAATTTCCTTATATACCAAAGTCATGTATTATTAGTACTTACTTCTTCCTGTACTCTCCTCTCATCATCTTCCTAATACACCCCTGACATTTGATCCTTTCACTCTGTCTCGTTCTTAAGTGTTCAGCCTATGGGCTGCTTCCAGAGCATTAGAAAAGTGTCAAGTACAAGGCAGATAGAAGATAGGAGATACCTAGGGAGTGTAAAGGGGCATGCTTCATTTTCAGAGTACTAGAACAGATGCGTACAAGGTACCAGCTGGCCATCAATGTAAAAAATGCTGACAAGCGAATTTGAAAGGCCAAGGAAGACAGAGTCGCGACATCAGGCGTGGAGATAAGACAAGTGAAGGCGGAAATGGAAGATAGGAAGCTTGGCAGGACTTTTGGAGAGACGGAATCAACTGAGCTTGAGCAAGTCTGATTCTGAGTTTAAAGTTACCTGGAAGTAATGTTGGAGTTAGCGTTGCACGTTTCAAGTGTTCGCCGAATCTGAGCACGCGGTTATCTAATCACATTATAGTTAGAGGTAAATTACATATGATTGTTCTCACGTAGATAAATAGGTAGTCTGAATGAGATGACCCCTCGCGCGTTTGCGAGGGTCTACTGCTATCTCACACCCAAGTAACCGCGAAGAAACGGTTATTTTTACCCAAACGCGCAGCACACTCTCGACGATCCGGATCTTATCCTATCTTATCGCGCACCCTCATCTTATCTCATCACGTTCGAAGGCAGTCGCGGGTCCGAAATCTCCGTAGAAGAACCGAAGAACCGAAGAGAAGAATTTACCAAATATGGCCGACGACCTGGTCCGTTTCGCACGCCTCAACGATTCGAACTACGCCGAGTGGGTCATTCGGATGGAAGCTGTATTGATTAAGCGCGGGCTATGGGATTTGGTGCAGCACGAAGTCGATGAGGAAGGAAAAGATTCTGATGCTATCGCAGCAGAGTGGAAGAAATGGCGGGACAAACGGACGAAGGTGAAGCTTGATGAAGCTAGGGCTGAACTCGTACTTAGGGTCGATGATGGTCAATTGGCGCACATGCATTCCCGGGACCCAGCCGAGATTTGGGCCACGTTGAAAAGGGTTCATCGGGCCGCCGGCTTTGCGACAACCTTGGCGCTTAGGAGGCATTTTCTCACGGCGAAGAAAGGGGATGAAGGGATGCAGGCTTGGATAAGCAAGGTCCAGGGACTGGCTTTTCGGATGGAGGCAGCAGGAATCAACGTTGCGGATCAAGACAAAATCCTCGCGCTCACCATGGGACTTCCCGCCGCATACAGTGGTGTCATCATCAATTTCGATGCTACTCCCCCTGAACTCCTCACCCTGAATCATGTCATCACGCGACTCTTGAATGAAGAAACTCGCCAAGCCGCCGATACCCCCGAGGTGAAAGAAGAACCGCTCGATCAAGCGCTTGCGGTAACGTCGGGGCGAGCGCGCCGAGCCGTGGCTACCTCTGATGTCACTTGCTACTTTTGCGACGCAAAAGGGCATTATAAGTCCGAGTGCCCCGAGAGGTTAGCGTGGGAGCGAAAGAAGAAATCTGGGAAGAAATCAGAAGAGGCAATGATGGTTGCCGGTCTCGATTCTGACAGCGACGACGAAGCTGCTTTCTGACTTAACAAAAATCCCACAGTCAGATTCGGTGTAACACTTGCAGGGGTGTGTTGGAGTTAGCGTTGCACGTTTCAAGTGTTCGCCGAATCTGAGCACGCGGTTATCTAATCACATTATAGTTAGAGGTAAATTACATATGATTGTTCTCACGTAGATAAATAGGTAGTCTGAATGAGATGACCCCTCGCGCGTTTGCGAGGGTCTACTGCTATCTCAAAGTTACCTGGAAGTAACCCGTGAAGCACCTTGGCCTTGGTGCATTGGGACATGTAGGCGTTCTCGGTGCATCACGGTGCATTTCCGAGCAAGTGCGCATGCACAAGGAACCAATGGAGAGATGCAGAATAGCGCCGAAACGCGAAAGGGCAGAACATGCGGCAGGGCGGTGAAACACAAGAGCTTGAGTGTGAAGTTTGAAGCGTAGGACGCGCCTAGGCCATTTAACGGCAAAGTATGTCCAGGTTGGAGTTTATTATAAATAAAGTATGGGGGATAGGGGGTCTGCACGAAGACAGAAATGAGGCGGGGATGAATGTGAAGGCGAGTTAAGCTTGCAGCCCCGATCGCAGGTGCAGACGTGCAGAGGTAGGCTTAGGCGTTCTGATCTGGGGGGGGTTGTGGGCGCGGTGGGAAGCGAGACTCGGAAGGAAGGAAGGGAGCATAGGCGCGGCTTCGGAAGACCAACTTAGCGTTGATATATGGTATTTTAGTGTCAGAGCGTAGCACACGCACGCGGGCGTCCGTATCCGAAGGGTGAAGAGAGGGCTTGTGGGCATGAAGCGGCTGGATTGAGATTCGAATTCGAAAGGAAGTAGTGATATATTACAAAGGCTGAATCGATGAAGGTGGGGTGAAGCTTGGAGTTGGAGGTAGAAGATGGAAAGTTGGAGGTAACGTTATGTAACGTGAATGTCAAGGTCGCGAGCAGTACAAAGACTGAGACTGGTTTGAGGAGGGGGGGGGGAGGATCTCGAAAGAGGACATTAGACATTGCATTTTCGAAAGCAAGTTTACAGAGCGTCAGAACGAACATAGGAACATACGACGCCGAAAACAGTGCAACAGCGAAGACACAGCCTCGAATACACGCCATCATCCAATGTCCAAATCACATCCAAATCGAAGGAAACACATCCGTATCCGCATCCGTATCCATAAATGTAGAATGTGAATGATAACACAGAGCACATAGTACAGAGCCGCGATGAACATTGATTGATTGGTAAATTGGTGGATGGTTAGTATTCGCCAAAGCGCGTGTGCCCCGTCGCTTCCGCATGCGCACGCGCGCCCTTCTCGCCCTTGAGGCCCTGGTTGCATTGCTACACACCACCCCAAAACAAAAAAACAAAACATGTCAGTCGTCAGTAAGCGACTCGACTCGACTCCAATCAAAAGTAAACGTATGATAACGAAAGGGTGTACGCACCTCACACCGCAAATCAAACGTCGCCGTATTCGTGTACTGCCTCCGCGCGCGCAGGATGCCGGCTAGCTGTTTCGCCGCCACTGTTATCGGGTCCGCTGAATCGTCTTTGCTCGTCTGACAATTTTTCAGAAAACATGGCAAGGGAGGAAGAGAGAAGGAACGCACGATAGGAAACACCGCCTGGTGCCACTCCGGATCCGCGTCGGGCATGGGGGCGAGCGTCGCCGCGTCGTAGTGTATGCCCGAGTACACCAGTATACACCTATTTCCACCGTTGGTAGAGGAATTGGAGGAGTTGATAGAGGAAGGTTCAAAGTGATCGATCCGCCCGCTCTCGACGTCGACAGAGTCGATCTGGGTGCCAAAGTGGGCAGCGAGGACGGCGAGCTCGATGGCGCCGCCCCAGGTGGCGGGCTTGAGGATGGTGGCGGTGTACTTGGCGGGGGGCATGCTAGTGGGTGGTGGGGGGTATTGCGTTAGCGTCAGCGTTGGGTAGATGGGAGAAGAGTGATGGAGGGGGGAAAGGGAAAGGGAAGAGGTGGAAGGGAGTGAACGTACCCAAGGATGGGCTCGGAGTATGTGACCGGATCTCGTTGTATCGCATCTGCGACGACTGCGTGGACACTCGGTCAGCGGATATGCCTCGTTGTGTGAAGGAACAAGGGAGAAGCAAGACTCGAGCATGGGGTATGAAGGTGGGGGATGCGGAGAAAGGAGAAGGAGAGACTAACTTTGTCGAATGACCGCGGGGGAAGAGTTGAAGATGAGGGCGATGGAGGAGAAGAGACAGGAGTTGTCGTCTGGGACCACGCGGTGCACCAGGAAGCTTCCATCAGCCGTCGCGACGTGGACAGGCCCGGCAGCGGAAGGTGGTGGTGGCGGCGGCGGTCTTGTCTCTGGGGGAACAGGAGGCGAGGAACTGGCTGTGAGGATGATCTGGTCGCCATCGCGCAGGCCGAGACTGGAGACAGGCAGATCTGCGACGAGGTGCAGATCGCGCGGTGGATAACCCGCCTTGACTGCAGTCCATCATAAGCAGTGATTGGTCAACGGATGAAAGGGACTGACGGTGTTGCTGGGCTGCGGCGATCCCTGTCACGTCTGCGATCTTCAGCTGGAGATGCGCGACCTTGAACGTGTCGTCATCGAACGGCACCTGGAGCGATGCAACCCCCCGCGCTGTGTCGTAATCGCACTACTGCCATGCTATCTAGAAGTGAGGGGAATACTCTGACGCCGCGTTACGTCATGCGCCCCCTACCAGTTCCCTATATAAACCCCTCTCCCATCCCCTCTCCCTCCCATCCACTCAGACGAACAATAAACCCACTTACCCAACCACTCAATTTATTATCAACGACCATGTCTGACGCCGGACGCCAATCTTTCACTGACAAGGCTGGCGCTGCCATGAAGGTGCGCGTCCCGCACTATATATTCCATGACGAGTAAATTCTGATGTGTCGTGTTGCAGCCCGACTCGCAGAAGACCACCACCGAGTCCATGGGCGACTCCATCAAGGGCACGGCCGACTCCATCGCTTCCACCATGCAACCCAACGTGCGTTCCCTCTCCCCCTCCCCCCCCCGCTACATTCTCTGACGCGTTTCACTTGTGCAGAGCGAGAAATCCGGCGGCCAGCGCATGGGTGACGCCGTGAGCGGCAACTCGAACGAGAACGACGTACGCACACTCCCCTACCTTCCCAAGAATGAACACTGACATCGCGTTGATTCTGCAGGAGTCTATGATAGGCAAGGCCAAGAACGCCATGGGCATGGGCAACAAGTAATCGCGTCCCAAGGTCACGAATGCCACCTTTGCTTTTCCCCTCGCACTTTCACCTTTCCCCATTCTTTACTTTCTTTGTCTGAAACCGCTCTCCTTCTCGCGAAATTAAACGTAACAAGAAACACGGACACTCGATTTCAAACATAGACATGAAATATGTATACACGCCCAGAACATACGCATACGCATACAAGCACTGTAAACCCATACTTGCTGTAAACATGTAGCACGCCAATGTCAATGTATACACGAAACTGATAAAACAAAAAAAATACACGTTGTGCTCTTTCTCCAACATTTGCAGTGCTCATACACTACTTGCTCCAAGTTGAAATTTCGCGCCGTACGCAGTCTCCACCCTCACTATGGCATGCAATGCAAACATGAATTGTCACGAGTTCGAGTTGGAAGGCACTTGGGGATTAAAAGTGCAGCATTGGGATGGACGAAATGCTCCTAGGTTGGTTGCTCCTATCCCCCTGTCTATACTTGTACATGGTTCGTCGTCGTCGATCGGGTTTACTTCCAAGTTCCTCCATCCAAGTCCCCCCATGATATTCAACCACCATCCGACCTCCATCCAACCTATACATACCCCTTAAACATTCTTCCAACCGCCATGTCCACGTTGGTATGCTCAGCGTGTTATGCATTGTACCCACGCACGGCGTTCATTCATGTACCTCGCTGCTTCCCCCGAATTTCTCCTTCCAAGTTCTCCCCTCCCATCGCTAACAACATCGTACTCCGCACTCAGTACGGTGTACGGTGTATACACGCTGAAAACAACGACTACGCACCCCGCACCTCTCGTTCAAATGCACAAATATAGGATTCGCAAAATATATGTCAAGTCATAAATCGCAAGTATATGACTTATATCTCACAACTCCCCCTCGAGCTCCAACACCAGCGGGACGTGGTCGGACCCGTACACATCCCCCCGTATCTCGCACGTCTTGGCGCGGCCGGTGATGCGTTCGCTCAGCACGACTACAACAATGATCATGTTATTAGCATCACAATCCACAATATCTTGACAGCGGGAGGGGCGTGAAGGAATAAATCAAGGTGCAGAGAAGATGGGAATAGAGGAATAATGAGGGGGTAGAGAGAGAGGATGAGAGTGGGACGCACACATATCTAGCCGCCACCCGATGCCCTTCGCGCGGCAGTTGAACCGGTACGAAAAGTACGTGTAGGCTTGTGTGGTTGGATGCAGATCGCGCCAGACGTCTTTGAATATCGCTAGTTTCGTCTCTCTTCCCCCTTCCTCTTCCTCTTCTCCTTCTCTTTGATCCTCTTCACCACCTATTTCTTTATCGTTGTCCCCGGCCTCTGAATTGGAAGCAGGTACAGCACTGGGACGACTGAGGGGGGGAAGTGGAACAGGGGGGAAGCGCCCATCATCCAGCGCCCCGCCCTCCAATATCCTCCGATACGCGCTCGTCTCCGCCTCGGTGTACCCCGCCGCCTTGTTCCAGTTCCGCTTCGCGTTCGCGAGGTCTGCGAATAAACATCTCAAATCAGATGTTTCCGTGAAGGGGGATGGAGACCAATGGGAGTGATAGGGGGAGTGGGGAGTGGGGAGTGGGTATATAGGGAAGAGAGAAATGGGGGATGCGGGATGGGAACGCACCTAGGGCTGTGGGCGCGACGTTTAGGTCGCCGGTCCATATGACGGGCTTGCGCGCGTCGAGTGCGCGGATATAACGCGTGAATTGGAGGTTCCACTCGTTTTTGGTGTCGAGCGTCTACGCCAAGCCAAACCACAAACAATCAGAATAATGCGCGTCAGTCACCGGTGAACGCACCTTGAGCTTCTCCCCGGCATTCACCACATACGTGCCGACGAGGTACGTGTTGGGGAACTCGAGCGTGACGATGCGCCCGTTGACGGCGGCGGCGTCGGGGTGCCCCGGGAGCGCGGTGGAGACGGAGAGCGGTTTGAGGGTGGAGAGGATCACCGTCCCGGCTGTTCATTCACCCCCATCACAACAAAACATTAGCATTGCATCAACATTGACATTGTCATCGAAAAAGATGGATGAGGAAGAGGGACTCACAGTACCCCTTCTTATCCGCGAACGCCCAGTACGCGTGTGGGTAGCGCGCCGCGAGCGCGGGGTCGGGGAACAGCGGCCACGGCGCGCTGTTCAGCTTGTGCTCGGTGAGGACGAGGATGTCGGGGCGCTCCGCCGCGAGGTAGGGGAGCAGGCCCTTCTTCGAGCAGGCGGCCCAGCCGCAGAGGTTCCAGGCGGCGATTTTGAGGGTGTTGGGGGTGGGAGGGGGGAGGGCGAGGGTTGTGTTGGACGTGTCGGCACTACTTGCATTCACTGCGTTTGCCGATGTAGATGCTTTGGTGGATTTGGCGGTGGTAGATTTGGCTTTGGTTGTTTTTAGTAGTGGTTTTGATGGTAGTGGTGGTCTTGCGCCTCTTAGCACCCTTGCCAGACCCAGTGGAGGTCTCCGACTCTTCTTGCACCTCCTCGCTCTGTTCCAATGTCTGACTTTGACTTTGACTCTGACTTTGTGATTGCGACTGTGACTGGGACTGGGACTCGAGTTGCGATTCAGGAGGCGGGGTCGCGTCGCCCAGCTCGGCCTCGGAGGGTTCGGGCGAAGGGGAGGGTGCAGCTTTGCGTTTGCGGGGTGGCATCGTTGACGTCGACGTTGGGTTTGTGCGCGTTAGTGTTGGAGTAGTTCGTGTACTTCGGTGAGGGCTTGGAGGCGATGAAGAAAGAGATGAGAATGAAAGAATCCGACGCGTCAATTGACCGCTAATATGAGAGCAAGGCGTAGACGGAGACCAAAAGAGTTTCGTGGAGATGGAGGAGGATGCGACGCGTCGGTGCAGTGATAATACGCGCAGAGTCGTTACTAATACCATCCACTTTATCGGAGTTTCAACTTTCGTAGTAACGGCGCAGGGTCGGAGGAGAACGATCACATGATGTCTGGTCATGTTTGAGTTGCCTAATCCGACTCATGCGTTAACTCGCTCACTCACTCACTTTCCTCCTCCTCCTCCGTCTCCTCTTCCTCTATCTCCGTTCCGCTTCTCGGTATCGTTGATGAAATTTACGATTCTCTGACTCCCTCTGCCTAACAGTGCAAGTCTGAACTCTATATCACTTAAGTGTATGTAAACTGACGATCGTTCAAAGTCGACCATTGCGTTAACGCTTTACTTTGCTTTCGGGTTATCTACTTATACTCCCTTTACTCCCCTTCTACGTTACCACCGTCTACGCCTTCAACATCAACATCAATCCTCTCCCTCACCGGCACCTTTCATCGGTCTCTCGTCGGAACCACCTCCGGAGTCCAACGCAACCCCCCCTCCCTCGACACCCCTACCTCCTTCTCGCCGGCCCGCGGCAATCCCACCGGAGCTACATACAGCATCTTTGTCCACCTACTCACGCCACTCGGAGTCGGGATCCCATCCCATCACACTACAAAGCACATCTCTCTGTCTTACCCCTCCCTGAGGTTACGAGATTACTTGCGCCACTCGATAACTAGTCACCGGTATCACATCCGCCACCGATACTGGTCGCGCATAACACGGAGGCGTAGGAAGCTTACGACCATCACGTACGAACCACAAACCACAAACCACGCTCATTGCCATTGCATCCCCGCTCTTGTCCACCTTTCACCCCAGCCGCCACCCACCTCAACGAGTTCATCCACGGGACACCTACAACCCACATATATCTGCAACCACCTCACATCTACACTCTCCAACAACTCATTCATTCGAACATTCATATCCATCAGCCAAGATACAGGCAATGCTCACACACAGAGGCTTCTCCGCGTGGATCGCATGCGAAGGCCAGGCCCTCCCCGAGTACCTCGTCGCGGTCGAAGAAGAAGTGCACCAAGTCTCGTGCTGGATTCCGAGTGAGGAGGGGAAGGTACGTCCATTCCTACGCTATTTTTATTTATGATTCCGCCACTTACTCAACTCAATTCCCCTTCCCCTTCATCTTTGTTTCCTCTCGCAATCCCCCCATATGTCAATAATCCAAATGTCAACAATCCCCGTGTGTGGTAGTCCTTTGCCGTCTTCTGGCGCGACAACACCGACCCCGCGCCCGCACCCGCACCCGAACACCCCGCGCAGCCCATCGACTCGTGCGGCTTCATCACGCTCGACGGCCTCGTCGTCCCCGGGCGCTTCCTCTTCGGTACGGGCACCGCGTCCAGGGCGGGCGTGCGCTCGGGCCCAAACACGGAGAAGCCGTTCGTGTTTTTGAAGGTTGGGGAGGAGGAGGAGGAGGAGGAGGAGGAGGAGGAGGAGGGAGTTGGTGGAGGAGGTACGTTCATTTTCTATGTGATGGGGTGTGATGTTATGTGGTGGGGTGGGACGTGATATTGATACTGATGGCTGATGTGATGATTTGTAGTAGACGCGTCTTCCTCCTCAAAGTCCAGGAAAGATTTGGGAACGATCATTCTGCGCATCAGGCGCGTGCTGCGCGTCGAGAAGTGCCCCGCGAACCCCATCAAGGCGGTCCCGAGCAAGGTGCTGGGGAAAAGGAAGACGGGGGATGTGGGTATCGGGTGCGTACCCTTCCTTTCACTCCAAACCTCCGAACTCTCCGTTACTTCCTCCCAATGACGAGCCACAATTCGCGTTATGCTGATGTTATGATATTTTTGGTGCTTTTAGATTCGGCGACGATGTGCCGGCGTACTACCAGAGCCCGGTGACGTGGGAGGTGCAGCCCTACCCCGAGGACGCGCACCTGGGCGCGGCGAGCTATGTGACGTTCGTCTTCCGGTACCGGTCTGCTGGTGCGTTTCTTCTCTCCTTTCTCCTTTCTCTACTTTCGTTTCTTCTTCCTACGTCTTCTCCTTGTATCGCATTTGCTCTCCACCGCTCCCGCTCCCCTTTCCATGGATTTGGGATATCGATATCGATACTAATGGTGTGCAGAGTTCCTCGAGTCGCAGGGTATAATGCCCTCCCCGCGCCCGCAGCCCCAGCACCTCGCCAGCGCCAGCGCCGCAGGTTCAAGCCACTACCGAACCGGATCCTCAGCCAACACCACGAATGATAAGGTCCAAGCGAAGGATAAAGGTAAAGGTAGTAAGGGCAAAGCGAAAGAAACGGGGCTGGAGACGCCTGCGATGACGCCGCTGCCGTTCCCCATGCGGTCTCTGCCTCCCCCTCCCCCGACTGCACAACAACAATCGTCGGGCGTGCTGCCTGTTTATCCGCCTCCCTATCCTCCTCATTACCTTCCTGTTTATCCTCCCCATCCTGAGGTGCAGCCACAGCAATCACAACAACAGGTAGGGACCACGCTCGTAGAGGCGTCGGCGGGGAGTGCAGAGGCGTTGACGACCCCGATGACGACTCCAGCACCGGACCCCGACGTGTATCCTCCTATGACGCCTACCCCGTCTGTGACGCCTGCTAATGATAATGCAACGACGGGCAATACGACAACTCTAGGGATTGGCAATGAGAATGATGGTGTTGGACCTGCGGCTATGAGGAGGATCGTCAGTGCGCCGATTGTTCCGACCCAACAACAACAGCTTCGGCTTCAAGAACAACAACTTCAAGAAGCACGCGAGCTAGAGGAAGAACGCGACCATGAACACGAGCCGGAACGCGAGCGTGAACTCCAACACGGGCACCAACGGCGTGAAGCGTCGTCTGCGGGAGCCGGTGTGTCTCCGCCCAGGAAGAGGCTGAAGCAGAGCGATTTCTTGGCTAATGTACATCGATTTCCCTCTCATTTCCTCTCCATTTCTTATTTCTTATTTCTTTCTTCGATTTCTTTCTTGGTATTTCCTACGGTTATACTAACAACGAATTATTGGTGTTATCACTCTAGGGACCGTATCGGATGCGCCGCCCCTCTGATATGAAACGCTCGATGAGCTGGAGGGCGCCGAATTCGAAGCCGTCGTCGTTATCTGCTAGTACCTCTGCCTCCGTCACATCTACCTCTGTCACCTCTACCTCGACTACGTCTCCCTCCAACGCCGCCTCTGCCTCTACGGCATCTTCGTCAGAAACCGCACCCGTCAACGATAGAGTCGGAATTACGTTTAACAATCCGTTCACGAGTGCCCCTCTTATACGCTCGATCTCGAATCCTCACCCACACCCGCAGCTTAATCCGCGAGCTCAACTTAACCCTCAATCGCAAGCGCAGTCGCGGTCCTTTGCTAATGCATATGCGGACGCTGTTGGTCTCGGGCCGACGCAACTCCCTCCTTACTCTCAACCAGAACCGAATAATCACTCCCAACCTCACACTCAACAACCACAAACCCTAGCTCGGGCCACGCACTACCGCTCTCAACAGCAAACGCTTGCTCAAGCCCGAGCACAGTGCCGCCATCTCCCCTACCGCCGCCCCTCGATCAATACCACGCGGGCTCTCCAACAAAAACGACAGCAAAGGCAAATGCAGGCATCAACTCTTCCCCCGCCTCCGACGTCGTCGTCCCCGTTCTCGTCGTCGCCCGAGACGCTGGTTACGGAGGAGTTTGGGCGCGGAGGCGAGGCGTCGATTGACGCGAGTCCGGTTCTGGGAAGCGGTGGTGGTGGTAGAGGTGGGATTGGTGGTGGTGGAGGTGGAGATGCCGAAGGTGGAGACGGAGATGGGGGTGTGGAGGCGAAGAGAAGGGGAAGTCGACGGGTGGTGTATGAAGACTTGGGTGGCATCGGCCCGCGCGATTTTGGGTTAGACGACGTCGGAGGTGAAAGCGATGGTGGAGGCGGGGGAAACAACAGCGCGTCCAGCTCGCAGGAAAGCGCGCTCGGACTCGGGCTTGGCCTTGGCATGGCGATGGGGAATGGGCCGGGGCTTTCGTCCTTTGAGGGGGATCATTATGGGGGGTACGATTTTGCGGGATTTGGAGGGTTTGGTGGGTTCGGGGGTGTTGATGGTGGTGGTGGGGAGGATATTGGAGAGGGTGCGGGTGTTGGTGTTGGTGTTGGTGTTGGTGGTGCTGGAGACGGTGGAATGGGGACGGGGTTGGGGTTGGAGGGTGCTGATCCATACGGCGGGTTCTTCCAGAGTGGGTATTAGGTGGCCGTGAGGTTGAAGAACAGGTGCACGCCAGAAAGTATCCCTGCCGACACCACCAACACCCTTCGACTACGCTACACCCGTCAAATCCCACAAACAGGCTACGAATGAACGGATGGACTCGAGAACGACGAAAACACCAACAATAAGAACGAAACGCCACGAAATGCTTTCGCGTAAATGCTATTCTGCTCTTCCGCAAATGCTTTCCTGCTATCTATCTCAAGGGTACAACAAAATGTTTATATTTATCTACTTTCTCCTTCCTTCCCTATTCCCTATTCGCTATTCGAAATCCAACCCCCCCATCGAACACCTGTCTACTTATTTCTATCATTCATTTGTCTCGCTTTGTCTCGCTGTCGTACTATGCTTTGTCTACTGCTTATAGGTTCTGTTTATTGCTTCCTGTCCGTCGAAGTCCGTTGATTGTGCTTTCCGCTTTATCGCTTTGAGAGCTGTTTTTGTACGATTTACTAGTATGCTCCACTTTGTCGATGCCAGACTGGCGACGTTGATGTTGAACGTTGACGTTGAGCCTTGATGTTGATATCATATGCAAAATGAGTTGTTTATATGAATATAAACGAAGTTGGACTTTCGGATGAGACGTCATATGCAGGGATGTCAGAGATCAACGTTGGTGAGGGCCTCCGCAAAACACGGTGTGGTTGTTGTATTGATATTTGTATTTACATCAATACCTTGCGAACTAGCTACGACAACGAGCCACTAGCAAAAACCACCAGCAGTTCAAACAAGCGAGTTGATGTAGTTTTCGATGTCTATTATTGGAAGTCAATGAAAGGCGTAGGCGAGCGTATCCGACTTACTAGCGTATCCGTTAGATGCGATAACCATGGCGTCATTCGAATTGGGGTTCAGTCCGTGGGCTGTTTCATACGAATCTGGTATTCCATCGCCGTCGCTATCGGTAGGAGCCTGTACAAGTAGCGTTCAGCACCGGGGTCCGAGATGCAAAGCACACCACTCCATCAAAACTCTGCGACTCACCGTGCCACCAGCAATAGGCCCGGGTCCATTCATCGGTGCAGCAGCAGGGGTCCGTGATCAGCGCCCCGACCTTGCCCAGCGACTCCAGCTCCGTATTGATTAGGTATGTGTCTACACGGTCGCGGGACTTGCTGGCGCCTGCGGACGCGCGCACTTTTGCGAGGGCATCGGTAGGGCTGAGGAGGGTGTTGACGGTGGGGTAGGGGTATTTCGAAGATTGGAAGTCGACGGCGGAGTAGTTCTCGGTTGTGGGGGAGAGGATGAAGCCGTTGAAGGTGCCGTCCTATAAACGTAAGGGGAGGGGGAAGGGAAAGAAGGGATGTTAAGAATGTAGGGGAGACGAAGCGGGAGCGCATACCTGGTCTGGGTCGTAGTAATTATTGGATACGAAGGTGTGAAAGTTAGCATTTCCTCTTGTGAAAGGATGGATAGTCGTCGACGGTCCGCTGAACGTACGTTTCAGTCGCGATAAAGGGGAGCAAGGACTAGAATCATAATCTCACCTGATGAAAACGTTGTTGATGATATTGGCTTGTGACGGGCCGTCAGAATCACCAGCGATGTAACCCCCACCTCCGCCCCAGTTGTAAACCTACAAGATTTCACATCAAGCACCATTTCCACGCTCACATTGCTAACATCAATCTTACGACGTTATTAACAAACTCGTTGACGCCCTTAACTTTCGGGTTTCGCGTCTGGTTGTCGATGTACAAAGTACGGATGATGCTGACACCGCCAGTCGTCTGCATCAAGCCTCCGCAGGAGTGAGTTTGCAAGCCTTGAGCTATGATAGAGTCCGATATGGTGACATTGGACACGTCGCCATTAATGGAGAATGTTTCGTCGCGTCCCCAGGAAACGCTGACATGGTCGAAGATCATGTTCTCGCCGTTCGCGATGGTAATGGCATCTTTCCCGGAGTCACCTACCAAGTAGGATTAGCGAGGTTCCTTCAGACACTGTAGAGAGACGTTCCTTACCGCCTTTGCCCATTCTGTAGCGGATATAACGAGTTATTGTGTTCTATGTGGGTTGAAATGAGTCAGTTGAATGTTCCATACACCGCTGTAACTTGGATTCACTTACCGAAGCGGCAGAGTATGATACACCGTTTCCAAAGATGGTGATACCTAGAGGAGGAATATATTTATAGCTGTATATGATCAAGGAATGATGCATCTTGCCTTGCCCCGGTGCCGTTTGGCCAGCAATGGTGACACGACTACTGATGACAACGCGGGAGTCGATGTTGATGATGCCCCCGACGGCGAATACAACAATCTATCAGCGGGGATATGATAAGTGGAGTCCTGTTGAGGGGTGTGCGTAGCTGCTCACTCTGTTCGATTTAGAGACAGCATCGCGGAAGCTTCCAGCACCAGAGTCGTTGAGGTTA
This sequence comes from Pleurotus eryngii var. eryngii, assembly GCA_029467805.1. Lineage (NCBI taxonomy): Eukaryota > Fungi > Basidiomycota > Agaricomycetes > Agaricales > Pleurotaceae > Pleurotus > Pleurotus eryngii. The sequence continues at coordinate 4,283,919 of SZVJ01000012.1, forward strand.
GTCACCACGTAGACACTTCCCGTTCTACCACCGGTCGCCTGGGCACCGAACCCTGTTCGAGTATGAGAATAGCTTACGTTGGATCAGCTGAGGTGTTTACCTTCAGCTCCGGGGAATGCGAGCAGCGCTGCCGCACTCTGAATCAACAAGCAAAGGACGGGAAACGCCAAAATGTAGCGGTAGTAGGCCATGTCGCTGCGCTGTCAGCGTAAGTATGGGGAGGGTTTTTATACCTGGGTAACGCCCTCGGTAATATTGAAGGCTCGTCGTCTCCGGCGGCCCATCCTCGGCCGCTGTGGGTGATCAACGAGATCTTCTGTGCTCTTGGTGTGGAGACGTCAGTGCTAAGTGCCGGACGTATGATGGTACAAGCTCGGGAGTTTTGGTTCATCCCATCGCCATATGCACCCTGGTCACGACAACATACTGGCGGCCCGTCGGTAGAGGAGAAAAGGAAATTGATCGGAAGTTCTGCGCGACGAACTCGTTTTGAACCCCGCGAGTGGTTGTTTCGGAGGACGGAGGCAAATACCGTCATGCGGTCACGCTGCCAGCCGCCGAGCCTTTGGCCTTGTTCACTCCGTCGAAATCTCGCTATGTCTCACTCTCATTCTCTGCTTGTGTTACATACATGGCCGGGCTGCTGGGACCTGCCTTCATTTGATCCCTCGTGTCTGGCAGCTATCCTATACCTCCAGCTCGTCCTACCAAACAAATTCGTCATTGAAGAATGCACAAATCCCGACTTGTCACCCTCTGGTATGTTTTGGACGCGTCTGTAATGTGTATAGGATGGCTTAAGGAAATAGGGCAGCTGCCGTACTTGTCACATGAGACACAGATAGTGTCTACGTTTCCATCTATCGTCAAATATGTGTCAAAGCTGAAGAAAGTCGACGGAGTGAATATCCCAGGCATTGACAGTGTTCTGTCGCCAACGGAGAAGGCAACGAGTGTGGCTTGGATCTCACATGTATCTACGAACATAGGTGACATTGTGGTAAGCTCTCCCTCACACACGAGTCGAGTGATATTCTTCTCCATTCTAAAATATCCAAGGCACACATGTTCTACTCCCTGGAAGATAATTGGACGAAGACGCTGCGACCTCACTTAGCGGCGATGCAACCAGTTCCACAGCGCTATTACCTTCCCGATAGAATACGCGCATCACACCGTCCACGGCTGGAAGCCGCTGGACTCTGGAATTTGCCTGGAATCGAGCAGCAGGAGAAGAAGCCATTCGAGCAACCAAAGGCTAAAATTGAGCCCGAGAACTTGAAAGAGAAATATGTTCGCGTGTTCGAGCGACAAAAGGTCCGTCTATCATTGACCTCCGTCATTTATGAGACTGACGTCTGGCCCGGTTGTAGGTTGAAGAGAAGGCTAGTGCCTTGTTCGATATCTACACCAGGCTACTCAGCGACAAGCAGTACTTCTACCAAAGCCAGTGTGTATAATTGAGCTAGCTCACGAAATGATTTAGTGTTTAACGCCTGAATAGGTGTACTACAGTTGACCTCTTACTTGCCGCTCATATCCTACTTCTCACAAAACCACGGTTCGCGGACCCACTTTTACATACCGTTCTCCAAGAGCGATACCCGCAGCTCATCGAGCACTCCGAAAGAGTTTTCTCGCGAACATCACCTCGAGATGTGCGAATCGTGAAATCCAGCCCTGTATATTCGACTAAGTCTTTATTTGCGCTTCCCCATCACATGAAGAGTGCTCCCCGAACCGCGGGGTCGGACGAAAAGGAAGCTGAAGAATGGAAATATACGAAGATGCGATGGGGTTGGTTTGCTCTAGCCGGGGCTAGTATAGTGTATTACGGTATACGGAGTGGTTTAGTGGGTGAGTTCATGCGGCTCTATGCACAGCTGGAAGCTCAAGAACGGCTCGCTGCAGTGGCTGCAGCGGAGGAGATGGATGAGGGTGAGGACGGCGAGGAGGACGAAGATGAAGAAGAGGACGAGGAAGAGGAAGAAGAAGAAGAAGAAGAAGAAGAACACATATGAGTAAAATGAACTACGGGTCTATAGTTGTTTTTTATATACTTTCTCGAACGTACACACTTGGAGAATCAGAAGTATCTCATGAGCACCAGTGAGGACCGTGACTGTGCCGTACGCGTGGGAAAGTCACGTCTCCCATTGAAGCGTATCCGTGGCCTGTAACAAACGCATTCACTCAACCTCAATCATGGATGAAGACCTCATCGTGGTGGACGATGTCGAAGCTTTGGAAATGCAAGGAGCCACGTCCGGTACCTCAAAGGGAGTATCAGTCCCGACAGAGTCTTTCTACCGCACGAGCCATCGTCCTATTCGACAAGCTGCAGAACATGCCCTCGCGAGTACTTCACGGCTGAGAAGCAGTACACCGCTATACACGGACAGCAATGAACGAGCAACTCGCTCTTCGACTGCGAAGAATAAGCCCCCACCCAAACTGAAGTTGAAGCTCAGCGAGAAGGCAGCAGCGCAAGCCCCTGGAATGTCGTTTCTGGGCCCGTACGACCGCGAGCTGGATTCAGATGACGAAGAGTTGTCGTTCGAGGAGCAGTTCATCCTTCGAATGCCACCGGGTGAAGACTGCGAGCGTCTACGGAAGATGGTTGCTTCTCGGGAGATACCCAACGACGTATGGTTTAGGTTTAAAGGTGAACTAGCAATATGTTCGCCATAGGTTTAGATATCCTAATGCCTGTAACTAGACTCGCGTCGAGCTCAGTTCCATTTATCCAACACGACATATTCTGCCAAGCTTGTAGATCTTCCCTGTATAGTGGAAGCACAAAAGACCTTGGACAATAAGCAGATGTTCAAGGTGGCCGATATATGTCAGGTCACTTGCACGCGTAATAATCAGGCCTCTGTCCTCATCCTGATGCTCTATACCAACAGATGCTTGTTGTGGAGAACACGGTAGAAAATGAAGCCTCGACAACATCGCAATCCAAGAACTTCAATATCGACGACTTCATATGGCCTCACGGCATAACACCGCCCCTACACCATGTACGGAAGCGACGTTTCCGCAAAAGAGTGAACAAGCGAGTAAGTTTATGCCTGACTCAATATGTGATATTCCTGCTCAGATCGGCACCAGACGATAGAAACGGTCGAACAAGAAGTTGAGCGTTTGCTTGACGAGGATGCGGCCGCTGCCGAGGTTCAATATGGTGAAGCCTATACTTGTCTCTGAGAGCGAATTCCCTAAATTATTGGGCAGAAATTCTCGAGAATGTCAATCCTGATCTTTCTGATTCCGAATTCATCGAAAGAGCAGAACCCCTGGATGCTCCTACGCCAGCAATCTCTGACGGCGGTGATCCTACTACGCCCGGTCCTGACGGAGGTGACATGGACGGTGACGAAGATGAAGAGGGTGAAGGCGACATAGACGAGGAGCTTGCAGCGGAGTTGGATATGGCACTGGGTGATGAAGGAGGAGAAGACGAAGAGGAGGAAGAGGAGGATGACGATAGTGAAGAAGAAGATGAGGACGACGAGGACGACGAGGATGCCCAAGCAAGAAAATTACTGAACGAGGAAATTAGAGATCTGGAAGCCGCGGTTGCAAAAAAGAACCACGAGATTGCTAGCTCTGCTAACCCGCTCATCAAGGTCAGCTTCAATATTATTGTTTTCCTAGGTTCTGACTAATTCGGATACCACAGAAACGGTTCGAGGATGCTCTGAAGAAACTATCAGGCGATCTTGAAATGAAACTCGTTCAGCGCGAAGAAATGAAGGAGAAGCAACGGATGCGAAAAGATGGGGCTTCGACGGACGGTGAACCGGAAGTTGTTGTCACTGGAGGTGAAAGCACTAGGATGGATATTGATAATGAGGATGAGGAGGGTGACCTCTTCGGCTCTGATCCATAAGGGTGTTTTGAGCTTGTCGTGACTTTAGTACATCGACCGTACTTGTGTATAAATTAGGTTCATCAAATTATATATTTGCAATAATGGTATTACGATAACGGGGTGTTGCACATTGAGCACGCATCAGCATCGATGGCATTCGCAAATGTGCATACCCGACATGATAGGAAATTATCCTCCTGCGGCGTCACTTCCCTGGAGCTAGTGGGTTGGGAGGAATGACCCCCTAGGAGCGTGCCACCGAACCCACCACCCTCTTCGCGTTTCCTCTTCGTAGGTGGACTGACCTCGGTATCTGAGTCTATATCATGAACTTCACTCTCCTCTCGCAAGTCGAGGACATCGTTTGCAAGAATGGACAGATCTGCTGCACTGACTTCGTTGTCCTCGAGCTCGACATCGCGATAAAACAGTCTCTGACAAATCGTAGGAATACTCATTTGAGTTTGTACCTGCCATGAGAGCCAAGTCAACGACGCCTTGCAAGCTAAACAGTGGAACTCACCATGACTTTTATGTCTTTCACGGTAGTTTCCTTTGCGATACTGAACCTTCGCTTTTCACCTGGGTCTTTAGTTGTCCGTAACCGTTTGGAAAGTCTCGCTCCTATCTGACGAGACCCGTAGGTAGCGGGCTTCTTGGAAGCTTGAGAATCCTCCTTCGCAAGTAACCGTACTGTGATGTCAGTGGAGGTCCATGCAGTGCGCCTACGGCCATGTAAGTGACCGAGCGTTCACCAACGGACAAATTCCCACCTTTCGAGGCGACAGGGAGCGCAGAATTGAATGCCACAGACATACCGAGGCAGTTGCTCGTCGGGTAAAACACGCTTCTCTACAGCGATGACAGGCTCGGCAGTGTATCTGCGCAACAAGATGAGCTTGTTTATCGTTGACTTACCTTCATTTACTCACAACTCCGATAGTACCTGCCAGTCGATCATCTTTATGATTGAGAAGGAAGAGTCCATATCGTTCGGGCAATTGGCATCGAAATTCAGCAAGCCATGGGTGCAAATGAATGGTGTATTATCCACTCGATTTGGTCGAGGATATTCCGAGGGCTTCGATAGCCACTGACGCCAAGAGCGGATGAATTGTGCAGGAACTATTGCGCAAGGGACGTCTTCGAGCAGAGCCATATTACCATTTAGAGCATTATCGTACATGTGCCGAAGACGAGCCTGTGAAGTAACCGATTCGTCTCAATGGGAGGTCTCGAACAAAATTGTACTTACTTTCTCATCTTCCGCTTGCTTGCGAGCAGCAAGCTTGTGCTCTTTAGATTCGTGGACTTCAGCTTCACATATTGGGCAGGGTTCAACATCCGTAGACAACGGTGCCCAAGATGGAAATAGCTCTTGAAGTAAGCAATAGGCCTAGCCACCGTATTCGTTAGCGGCTTCCAGACACTTTGGTCATTTTTTACCTGAGCTCCTATTCGAACGCGTTGGCTGGTGTTCATGGTTAAATTGCCATGTTCGCAGCGAACATCCGAGGCGTAGTCGGATGCGTCCGGTGACGGGTCGTCCTCGCCTTGTACGTGCATTTTGGGCTTCACCAGCCGCCAATCTACAGCAAACAGGTAAGAGTTGGGTGATTGCTATGTTCCTGTTGGACAAACCTCGTAACCAAGGCTTTGATATCCAGTAACCCGGCTCCTCAAAGTCATCTTCGGCTAGGTCAACACTTCGTACGAGCTTGGGATGCTGGATTTGGTACAAGCGGTCTTGATGATCGATAGATCACTGAATCTATGCCCAGCTGTTCGTTAACGAAGCACTTACCAAGGAAAGACTGTGCCACGCAGTCAGGACAAACATCAGACGGTGTCATTGTCGGCTCGAACACGCAATTCGTAGTATTCGCGATTTTCTGGTAGGCCACCTGCAAACTTGTTCCATCAACTGTGCTAGTACAGTGTGTCAGTTCGCCGTTGTACCTGATTGATCTGCTTCATGAGGGATGATTTGGTTGGATCTAGACGTTTGTGAATACACAGGATATCGTCTGTGGCGAGGGACCATGTTCCTGATGTTGCATCGATGATGATTCTGCCTTTTGCATCGTCAGCTTGCTTTTGTAACTTGGACTTGTCTTGCACAGAAGCTTCTATGCAGTGTTTCGCCAGCCAATCTTTAAGGACAATCGGCACTAGCGATGATGGATGGCTACATTACTCAGAGATCAGAAAAAACCGATACCAAGCCATTATGAATTGCTCTACCTGAGAATCAGAAGTCACGTTCCAGAATTTGAATATGTCGACAACGTTTCTGCGCAGGTCATTGAAGGCGCTTTTGGCTTGTTGCTTTCTGGGAACATCAGGGATTTAAGCCATCAATCAGGAGCCGCACCACGTACTTGACCTGAAAGGCCTCGCATGCTTGATCATGAGAGGCATTTAGTGCCTTTACCTGTTCCATGGCGCTCGCCGGGGGAACTGGAATCTGGCCTTCGTCCCCTTCGCATGTATAGATCAACATGTATGCATCCTTCGACGATATGACGCTAGAGTAGGTGAATCGGTATGTTCGCAACGAAGTCGTAAGCTTTACCTGGGATCCGCAACCTGTTTATAGACCAATATCCTATGTGGCATCCTTGAGAACTTCGAGCTTACGGAGAGAGCTGAACACGTACTCATCTTCGCTATCGTCTACTCTCCTACGTTTGAGAGCGTTCCTGGACATGCGACAACTGATTAGCCACTATGCCAAAGCGAGAGCGATGCCATACTTCTTGTCACGATGGTCTGCGACGCCATTTGCGTTGGACTTCATCTCTGGCTTGTTGATCTTGCTCACAACTTCGTCGTTGAATTGAAACCATGCGTTGCTGCTATGAATGGGCGGACGCATCAGAATTCATGCTCACCACACTATTGTTGAGCTCACGACGAGTCAAAGACTTGTGCTTCGTAATGGCCATGGTATGCGCTGGGCCCTGTGGCGGACTGAGTGAAATGCACGGCGGATAGCATAGCTGAACGAACCCTTGTGCAACAGTATCCCACGTAGATTATATGTCTTCGAACCCGTTTTTGCATCTGTTTTGTTGTTTACACGGTCAGCTTGAGAACCAAGAAACCGATTCATGTCCAAAGTCTTTGGGAAAGAAATGGCATGCTTTGATTTCTTGCGTTCCATGGACGATACGTCGTACACAAACCTGAGTAAGGAAAAGTGCAAGACTGGTGGGAGTTCGCGGAGTTCTGTGTACCGGGTAGCCTCCTGAAGAGTTTCGCACTGAGGGCAAAGGTACCTGGAGATTTACGTTACCAGTTAGTCATACACCCCTAGTCGAGACTGACCTGTTATCGCCTTGTAGCTGTTCAGGCTTTAATAGCGCCTCAATGCGCTCCCCAAGACTTGAGTTTGCCTATTAACCTGTGAGTAGCTGACAAGGAGCTAAATATTTTCACAGACCTCAAGGTTGATTTCAATCTCAAGGAAAGTACTTGGACGCTCTGAACGATAGGAGCATCGGTCGCACACAGTGCCATATACTTGCTTGCCTTCAAACTTTGATAAATTAGGATAGTCAAAGAAAATGCGTGTAGAAGAGTGTACCTGGTCTGCCACAAGCGATTTCAAAGAGGGAGCTGCTTGCTTCCGAAATTCCGCGTCTAAATGAGACATGAACAATTTCGAAAACCTAAGGCATGTCAGTTTGATGTCACAACAAGAGTCAGTTTGATTCACTCTTGGGCATCTTGTTGTTCTGCTTTACGGATCTGCAAGCTCTCTACAAGCTTGGTTGGGTTGAACACGCTTTGAGTACATTCTTGCAATGCAGCAAATGTATATTGCAGTTGAAAAATGGGGGATTCCTACTGGTAATTAGTGATAGTCTCGACGGCGCCTCACTAAGTACCTTGTACTTGTCCTCCGCAGTGTCCTCTGAAGGTACACACTTATATACACCGATTCTGAAAGCAAGATCCCTAAACCAGACCTGGTAATTACAGAAATCAGCCCAAGAAAGAGAGTCCAGGCATAAATAACAATGCAAACCTGAAGGAATGCGTTTGCGTAGCATGTAGCACCGAGATTCTTATGCCCCAGGTGAATATTAGATGGGTTATATAGTGGAGTAGCTCGTTTACCTTCAGTCCTACAGGGACATCGGGGTCTCTAGAGTCCAACAGGGGGTCTTCATCCATGGCCATCATCTTGATATATTCTTTCCATGCGGCGCCTGACGAACTATAAATCTATGTGCGAATCATGCGGGTCCAATGAACTCACCTTCTTCCGCAACCCACGCCTCCTGACCCAAGTAGTTCAGGCACTTTGGATTATTCTTGCAGGCCTTCTTGCTACATTCAGGTTGACTCTCATCGTCCGTAACGACAATGACATTGTCGTCATTATTCCCATCACCCCCTGTGGTACTCTCGGGAACTTTGGGTTGACTGGTATCACTGAATTTGTTGTTGCAGAAGGGATATCCGTTGCGCGAGCTGAACCCGCATGCCGCTAAACGATGTTCATGTGAGATCTTGTTCACATCTTGAATCTCGGTGTCAACCCAGGACCAAGGCGAGTGCATAGGCGTTGCCAGGGCGTTTTCTTTGAAGCCTCTGGCCGGCAGGAAGGCCTTTCGCCGGTGGCGACGCGCGCCTGCGACGCTTTGGAGGCATGGGACCTATTGAAGCGAGTATAATAAGTGGTCGAACGACGTGACTGCTCGTGGGCGCGTCTGCATATATGGCGGAGTTTGAATGTCATAGGTCGACGACTTTCGATTGAACGCGATCAGTCTCTTCGCCAACATGTCTCGTCAGCAAGCATCATATCAAAGAGCTACAGGATCCAATGCATCTTTCAATGACAAGGTCAGCCAACCTGCGATGCGCATACTATGGGCTCGAATCAATCTGTTCTTCGAGTTTAGGGAAAGCCTATGGAACTGCGATTATCCAATATGACGGCGGCCAAAGGTAAGACCGACTTCATCATCTTCTGTCTTGCTATACTTATACATTCTTCAGCTATTAGCGACGCCGTGCGGACATCGCTGGGCCCTAAAGGAATGGACAAGATGGTATTACACACTATTATCTTCCATGAGCGAAAGAGTTAAGCCATTTTGTCAGATCCAAACCTCCAAGGGCGAGGTCATTGTCACCAATGATGGAGCAACAATACTAAAGAGCATTCAGGCTCTGCATCCTGCGGCAAAAATGGTACGGATCCTTTCCTTGATCGTTCGCCAACGTCCCTCATCTCCAAGCCCTTAGTTGGTAGATTTATCTGCCGCGCAAGACGTTGAAGCTGGTGACGGTACGACCTCCGTGGTGGTACTGGCCGGTAGCTTTCTAGGTGCTGCAGAGAAGATGTTACTGAAGGGTATACACGCCACGATCGTCGCCGAGGCTTTCCTCAAGGCATCTGCTAAGGCTGTGGAATATTTGACCGAAATATCGACCCCGGTAGACTTAAACGACAAACAAAGCCTTCTTCGTGCTGCCAGCACTTCCCTCAACTCCAAGGTTGGATGTCAGCTGCGTCGTTCTGAAGATTTGACTAAGCGCGTTTTTCTAGATCGTCTCGCAGTATTCATCTACTTTGGCACCAATAGCTGTCGCTGCCGTGACTCGCCTTGTGACCCCCACTTCATCTAATGTGGACCTTCGGGATATTCGCGTGGTTAAGAAAGTTGGGGGAACCATCGAGGATACGGAACTAGTGGATGGTGTTGTTCTCAATCAAAACGTCGTGGTTGCCGCTGGTGGTCCCACACGGATGGAGAAGGCTAAGATTGCAATCGTCCAATTCCAACTGAGCGCCCCCGAAGCCCGATGTACGTGATGGCCCTTTGTCGCTCCGCCGCATACTTACATTCATGAACAGATGGATAACACCGTAGTCATCAACGACTACCGCCAAATGGACAAAGTCATCAAAGAAGGTAGACAATACCTTCTCAATATCTGCAAGAAGATCAAGAAGGCCAACTGCAACGTCCTCCTCATTCAAAAATCCATCCTCCGTGACGCCGTCGACGACACATCGCTAAACTTCCTCAAGCGGCTGAACATCCTTGTCGTGAAAGATGTTGAACGCGATGAAATAGAATTCTTGTCGAAGAGCTTTGGCTGCAAGCCCGTCGCAGACATCGACGCCTTCACAGAGGATAAACTCGGTCACGCCGATCTTGTGGAGGAGGCCTCACATTCTGGTGTTAAAGTCGTTCGAGTTACGGGTGTCAAAAACCGAGGGCGCACAGTGAGCATATTGGCTATGGGAGGGAACAACCTAGTTGTCGAGGAGTGTGAACGAAGTCTACACGACGCTCTCTGTGTCGTAAGATGTCTCGTAAAGAAGCGGTGCGATATATTCTCCTTCGTTTGTATTCCTACTCATGACCACCATTGACCATAGAGCCCTCATTGGTGGTGGAGGTGCTCCTGAGATTCACGTATCTCGTCTACTGGCACAATATTCTCAGTCGTTGAGCGGAATGGAGGCGTACTGCTTCCAAGCTTATGCCGACGCCCTCGAGGTTATCCCAGTGACCCTCGCCGAAAATGCTGGACTCAATCCTATTGCCATCGTCACGGAGCTTAGAATAGACACGCACTGGGTGAACGAAACGCCGGTATCAATGTCCGAAAGGTGACAACATTTCAGTATGCCATGGGTGATATACTAACACTTTTCAAAGGGACTCATCTCGAATATCCTAGAGGAAGATGTCGTCCAGCCGCTTTTGGTATCGACCAGCGCGATAGAACTCGCGAACCGAAACAGTGTGCCTACTACTCAAAATCGACGACTATGTACAAACACGATGATACACTTACAGAGAATGACAAGACTAATATAACGATTGGTGTTTGCCCTCTTGACCCAAAAGCGACCACACATATGTAGCACTACCACGAAAGGCCACAGAAGGTCGAAGTTCATAATACGAGTCTCTCAGCGGGTAGGTTCAGCAAAACCGGTCACTAGCGATATAATCAGTCCATCGCAAGCTACGCGCATGGAATAACCAACCTTTTCAGTTTTGCCCGCCTATCTAACATGGCTTCTTCTGCGAGGCGGCCTTCTTTGCGAGCACGTTTCAGCTACAAACCAACGGTCAGTTGAGAAATCTAAAATTGCATCACGTAGCGAACGTACATCTTTCTTATCGTTTGACGAAACAACGCTCCGCCCTGCTCCCCACGCTTGGTACACACCCGGCTAATAAGTGAAATATTGATATTCGGTTCAATGATGAACGAAGGATGCTCGTACTTGGTGCCTGCTTCATCAATGTTTGAAGGTGCTATAGGACCCTCCCTCTTCTTTTTCTCCTCTTCGTTAGCTTCCTTCTTGTACTTGTGCTGAATCTTGACCCAAAATCGCTCCCCAAATCCAACTTCCTCACTGTCGCCCCTCAATTGCAGAGAACCTCCAGCGACCTCGTCGACGGAAAGATATTTCTCGTAGATATTCATAAAGGCCACCATACCGTCTGGCAAGATCACGGGTGTCCACTCTTCCTGCGGTCCTCTCGCATCTCTGTCAGCAGATACAAGGCCGTGCTTGTCGCAGGATAGGAACTTCCCTTCACCGGTGCCAGTTCTAAGGTTGATGGTCGGGGAGCCAGCAACTCGCGTTGTTACCCAGACCTGAGATACATCGGTAGGTGTTCTATCCAGGAGGCTTGGGGGGTCGGAACCGTCTTCAGGCTTGTCTTTGTCCAATGAGTGTAGTATAATACGGTTCGTAGTAGAGCTGTAGTTTATTGACATTGGTGAGGGATCGGAGGGGTGGACAATGAAAGTAGGACCGCGTAGTTCATTAGGATCCTCAGGAAGTACCCATGTCTCAGGATCTGTATCGTCGTCCTTGCGTCGAGTACGGCTGGGTCCCTCTTCACCGTCTTCTCTTTTTCGCTTCTTCTTGGTCTTGTCGCCCTTGAACTTGAGCTTTGAGCGTTTTGGTGGAACGTCTGTAGACGACATGGAATGACGAGGGATTAAGCACCTCAGCGTCAATTACTGTCACCATTGCGTAACGCTAACTGTCACAGAATACCGTCACGACTCATCGAAAGTTTACAGACGCTGGCCTCACCGACAACAATCCTCAAGATCCCGCCATGAAATTCAACCCGGGTAAGTGATGCTGCTCGATAGCCCTACTGAAGTGTTGCTGGTCTGTTATTGGAAGAGAGATTCACGTTTGGGTGGTGGATGCAACATTATCGACTTGGATGGGCTATCCTACCGAGTGCAAGCTTCTAACCTGATATTGCTTCAGACGTGTCCTCCTCCCGCCGAAAGGCCCGCAAGGCCCACTTCTCCGCGCCCTCTTCAATCCGACGCAAGATCATGTCTTCTGCGCTATCAAAGGAGCTCCGGGCCAAGTACAACGTATGTTCAATCAACGATCGGATATATTCGTGAATTAATGGATCTTGCGCGCCATATTAGACCCGCTCCATACCCGTACGCAAGGATGATGAAGTCAAAATCGTCCGGGGTAAATACCGGGGACGGGAGGGCAAGGTCACCCAAGTTTACCGCAAAAAGTGGGTCATCCACGTTGACCGGGTTCAACGCGACAAATCCAACGGTGCTACGGCCCCCATCGGCATCCACCCTTCAAATGTGGTGATCACCACCATCAAGCTCGATAAAGACAGGTTAGCATCTTCCGTTTTCTGGTGAAACATTGACTAATGAGTATATAGACGGGCAATTCTGGAGCGAAAGGACCGCAAGAGTCCCACGGAGAAGCAAGATGTTGAGATGGTCGACGTGAGCGCTTTGATTCCTCCCGTATACTGCACCTAACGCAAGTAAACTAGTGATATGTTGTTTCTTTTGACGCTTCCCTTATTGCATGTAAACCTGCTATGATGAACCATGTATCTATGCACACCTCATGAACAGCAAACATCTCATTACATGGCAACTGCATCGCGTATTTCTAGAGCACTCCATGACAAAATTACAGCGAGTGTTCAGCCGCGCCAGGTTCAAGAGAGATGTGACCTGACTTTGATAACATATGTGTCAAAGTTGTACAAACGAAGGGTATTGAAACGGAAATGCTGGCTAAAATGCTAGAATATCACATCGTCATCTTTGCTACTCAACAAGTCCGTGGCTGCCTCGTCGTCTGCTGTGAATATAGCTTCCTCGTCAGGAGCTCCCTTCGCCGCCTCTTCTAGTTGTCTAGCAGCGGTGTCCCGTTTCTTCTTGCCCTGGACCTTCTTCAATCTATCCAGCAGATCAATGAAACATTCTAAAGATTCTACGGCGAAGGTCCCACCTGAAGAACTCCTCTCGATCCATCTCATCCAGCTCGCTCATGATGTACTTGATTGTGTTTTCCAGTCTGGGCATGACGACATGTTCGATGGCGTTGACTCTTCGGTTCGTCGCTCGGATGACTTCGTCGAGAATCGTAAAGGCTGTCTGTAATGATGCAAGTTCGACCAAGGTTTCGATTGCCTTCGCGTAGATTTCCTTGGCTTTCAGCACCTGTTGCCCTCCACGACCCAGACCCGTCAGGTTGAAATCTATCTTGGTGATTAGCACAAACCCTGACTAGGGGGATTGGGCGCCCTAACCTGATCCCGGTACGCGATCTACTTCGAAGGCAGGGAGCACCACTCCAGATACGTTCTCTTGCTTCGTCTTCACTCTGAATGTAGCCTGCTTCGCTTGTTCTTGGACAAGATACGAAATATCTCCAGTCGCATAAGTCACTTCGGCCATTGAGAACGATGCCAGCTGCATCACGCGTCCCATCTTCCTCTTCGCCTGAAAGCATGTCCAGAATGTGGATAGTTAAGCGTATTGTTGTCAGCGCACCTCATCAACCTTGCGTAGAATCGCTCTGAACCTCGTCGTTAATGCATCTCGCTTCTTTGCTAGCAGCGAATGACCCGTTTGTGCACCCTTCAACCGCAGCTTGGTGTTCGTGAGCGCCATGCGCGTCGCAAAGATATTTTCGCGAGCTCCTGATCCAGACATGGTGGATTAGAGAACGAAGGACTGTGTGGGGAATAGGGATTTGGGGAGATGTATCATTTTGGTAAGTCATTCCATAGCCAATTACGTAACGGCTATCACATTCGAAAGTCGGACGAAACTGCCACTATTAGTGCCAGCAGAGCGAACGATTTGGAGGTGATTCATGCGGCGATTAACAAACGCGATTTAGGGAGCCAAAAATCGTCGAACCGTTTAATATTTTGCGCAAGTGATCTTTTACTGTACTTACTGTTGGTCCTCCCCCGATCATTAGGCCTCGAAACCAGTATTCTAGGAGTCACCGCCACGACTGGGTGTGTGTGTGTGTGTGAGAGAGAGAGGTAGAGGGGTTATTGCATACCAAAATTCTAGGTCACTCTACGAAAACCCCCATCCCCGTCGCCCTCATATGAAACATCACATATACTACCTGGTACCCTTAAAAGATTGAAGACAAGTCTATCCACCCGAGCCTGGCTATTGATATCACAAAGTGCAACAAGCAGAAGCAAGCATGAAACATCGGCCTTTTGCTAACTCCCTGCTGTAACCCATGTGCATAGCTTCCTGCTAATTTTGTTCAACTCGTACTCGAAGGTCAAAGCTAAATCTACCTCATGAATCCACCCGGTCAAAGCCGTTTCGTGATTAAGGTTGATTTGGGTTACTAGAAGCGGCTGTTAATTGTCTCCGTTAATCGTGGCTCGCTACGCATTGGGAGGTAAATAAAAATTAATAAAATAAATCCATAGTAGCAAATAAGAGAGAAATGGTGTCCTCATCGTTTCGAGTGACCATTGCATGAGTGGCCTTGCAACTGGCCTTCAAGGAATGGGACAACAATATAATATACGATCTTTTAGGCTAGGAATACTTTGAATCCCTTCTTTGGCTTTAATATCCAATCTAGTTGGGCAATATTGGTAGAAATTGCACTCCTCAATCTTGCAGTTAGCTACACATTTGGGGGTCATGTTAGACCTTTCCAATAAATGTTGATTGATACTACAATATGTGAGTACACCAGTAGAAGCTCTCTGAGCAGTAACCTCCATGTGCGAGAATCAGGTGTACCCCCATCCACATCTAGCAAGAAATACTCTCACAATTTATGTTATCATGGCTCTTTAACATATATTTATGCAAAAATACCTTACTAATATGTGTTGTAACATTCTACAGTGTGTGGGGAATAAATAAAGCAGCATGAGCAACATTGGACATCTCGGAAGCATGAGATGACACCAGAGCGGAAGCAATACAGATAAAGTGACAATAAGTAATTTTTCTATCATAACATCCCATAAATTTCGCCATTGTTGTATCGTCAGGTTGGAGGAGAACTGCATTCGAAGTCCTTGAAGTCTTAGGGGCTTCAGGAGCGCCCCCTAAACAAACTCGATATGGCAACTCACATGATCTCATATGATCAAATCCTGCGTGGACTTATTCCAGGACTTATTCCTCCCAATGCATAGCGAGCCTTAATCGTCGCCAAATCGTTCACTCTGACTGGCACTATTACTAACTTGCTACAGGCTATGTACCAGGCAAAAACGACAAGATATCTATGCAATAGTATACTTGCCATAGTTCTTCTGCGGGTCGAATACCTATGACCATTCCTGTCATTCATGCAATTGACGCGAAAGAACACAATCTTACCTCCCAACGCGACGCAGGAAAGATGTGCTTGTTGCGCTGATAATAGCTTCTCTCTACAACTTTTCCAGCGTGAGATTCATCTTTCTCCTTCGTAGCATCGGCGAGCAGTCGCACATCATCGTGTACATCGAAGTTGAACAGGGGTCCAGATTTACCGCGTGCTTTGTTCACGATGAAGTCGTAGAACGTGTAATGCTTCATAGAGGCTTTAGCACGACGGCAGCGGGTTGAACCACTAGAACTTACATGCGGGATGATCAGATCCTCCTTGACATACATCAGGTTATCAACGCTCACGCCTCTCAGCTCAGGGAATTGCTGACGGCACTTCTCAAGGAAGAATGATATAGTATCCCCCTTCTTGCACTATTAGAACACGTTAGAAATACAGCACAGCGAGGAAAGACAAATATCAACCCACCGTCACACTCTTTCGGTGTCCACTTCCGTCCCAAAACGAGTAGACCACTTCAATCTCCTCCTGCTTGGTTTCCTCTTGGATTCTCAACCATTCTTGCCTCAGGCGTTCTCTTTCCCTCCTTTCTGCCTCCTCGCGGTCTCGGTCTGGGAGGAAAGACGTATCGACATTGGGGTTTTTGCGGAACTTCCCCTTCTTTGACGGAGGGGCGGAGTCGTCCTGGCCCTTGCTGCTATTTGTATCTTCGGCATCGTCCTGCCCTTCGTCATCCATAGCAAACGACAGTGTGGATTTGGCCGCCTTCTTCCTTTTCCTCGCCTTCTTCGTCTCATCTCTAAGCAAATTCTCCACCTACTATTAGCCATCCATTCACGTTGGACAAGAGGAACCACCTACTTGAGGTCATTGGTGCGAGCAGCCTCGCGTGCTTTGGCCTCCTCCAGCTCTCTTCGCTTCTGCTGGAACTCTTCCAACCGAACGAGTCCGACAGTCTGATTCTTCAAGTGATCTTCCATGGAGTCATTTTGTCCAACGAAGCGATTAGACGACGGACGAGCTTTCTCAGTTTCGTTGATGAGGTTCTGTTTTCTGCCGCTCAAATTCCTGCCGGAGTTTGTCGCGCTCTTTAGCAATGGCATCTTCTCTACGGCCTTCCGCTGGGTTGGTTGCCATTATTGTGGAGTGAGGTTCGGTGGTTGGGAGTTGGGAGAGGTGATCTTCGTTTTGACTTGTTGCAGTCGGCAACACGACCGACGCCGGCGCCCAAATCCACCAAAGCGCCCGGAGCGTGACGCGTGACTACTCATTCCGTTCACTCTTGTTTCTTGCGCGAATTTCAGTATGGTCCACATTCTAGGCGTAAATCTACCTGACAGTCAATTGACGAGGGTACGGACCGTTTTTATGCGTTTTGCAAGGTTATAACTAACTATTTCATCTCCAGTTTGCCTTGACCAATTTCTATGGGATAGGGCATAAAACCGCACATCGTCTTTGCGCACGCCTCCAGATTCACGACAGGTGCAAAGTTAGAGAGCTCACACCATTCCAAGTGACGAGTCTAGCTTCCTTCCTCTCGTCGCCCGGCACTTCTCCACCGATTCCGCGGTACCCCGTCGCACCTCCGAACTTCGTACCTCCTCCGCCCCGAACGTCCCTTCAACCTTTGCAAGCCAAGCTGGAGACTAAACTAGCAGATAAAAAGGGAAAAGGAAAAGGAAACGATCCTTTGGCGAACTTGAAGATAGAGTCAGAACTGCGCAGAGAGATCAGGGAGAACATTGCTCATCAACGGATGATTGGGAGTTATGTCGGGAAGCGGCACGCGATGCATCTACCAGTTAGAGGGCAAAACACCCAAAACAACGCAAAGACGGCCAAGAAGCTCAACCGGTTGGAGAGGTATTAGGTTGTGGTTCTACTGGTGAAATGCGGGTCACGTCTGGTATTACATTGTGGCTACAGCAATATATTCTTGCATGGCACCTCTAATCGTCTCCTGCCGGTACTTCTTCCTCCAAATACTTCAACAGCTTTACTCTTATGTCTGTGCTTTCGTCGCCACGCAACACGTCAGAAACAAATTCAACATGAACTTGCATTTGCACCTATATCGCAAGGCCGTCAGTTGGGAGCGTATAAACCAGAGCGCCAACCGACCATTTCCAGTGCGCCACGTAGGACCCCACATAAAACATTACTGAACCATAGGCCACCTTCGAGTGCCTCCTCTGGCAGTTCCACAAATTCAGCCAAAGGGTTCTCGTCCAAGGTTAGTGTGAACCAGGGCCCCGATGTCGCAGGGTTACCGCCAGTGCTTGTTGGGCGATTGGAGGCAGGAGCAGTGGGAGGAGAGTGGGTGACGGTCGGGGTGATGTTCAAGAATGATTTAAACCCGACCTACCAGACTTCAGATTGTCATGATTGGTGAAGTGAACGCACTACTCACTTTCGATACTACTTCTCCAACCTCTCTGAAATCGGCACATTTGCCCAAGTTACTCTTCGCTAAGAAATCCTCTATCAGCCTAGTTCCGACGTTGTAGCCCATCTTCTCCAGTTGCTTGTTCACTTCGGCGTAATCCTCATAGTCCTGGATCAACTGGACCACCAAAGCGCCGTATGTAAGGGCGAATAGCTCTGCATTCTGAGGAGGTCAGCGACCGTTGGAAACGACCCGGGGGTGCTCACAATTTTCTCAGTTCGTCCCTTCCAAAGGTCCTCGCCGATGCCCTTGTACTGCTTGCTTGTGGTCGCCATATGATCGTGGTGGTATATGACTGCGTCGCCGTCACGCTTCGAGAAGCTGTCACTCTGCTAATTAGTTTTAGAACTGTAACACCATGTCGCGACCAGAATTGCAAGCCCCTCCGGAAATTGTATGTCCTCAGCACTCTTAGATGAATCTACGATCATTTAAGTCTCTGTTTCGATAGTACTATGGGGACATCGAGGCCAAAAAGTACACAAAAAAGTAAAACGCCTCCATTTATCGCTGCTTTTATCTTCTTACATGGCTCATGTAGCACCCGTAATCAACAGATCCAGGCCGACATGACCTACCGAGCCCTGGAACTCTTAAACCTACCACCTGATGAACCTGCTTTTCTACTCGACATAGGATGTGGTTCCGGATTGTCAGGCGAAATCCTCACGGAAGAAGGATTCATCTGGGCCGGTGTAGACATCGCTCCTAGCATGCTAGGTAATGCTTGCCATTTTTCAGTATTTCATGCACTTAAACTATCGGAGAGGTGGCTTTGGAAAGGGAAGTCGAAGGGGATCTCTTCCTCCAGGATATAGGCCAGGGCTTTGGGTTTCGACCAGGTAGCTTCGATGGTGCTATTAGGTTCGCATAGTCTTTATACTCAGGCAGGCCCATACTCACATATGCTGCAGTATATCCGTGCTTCAATGGCTCTTAAATGCTGAGACATCTCACCCCACATCCTCACCTCCGCATCGGCTCAGTCGATTCTTCACAACGCTGCATTCCGCCCTACGCAATCCGTCTCGCGCTGTCTTCCAGTTCTACCCATCCTCGGATGATCAGATACAACTAATAACATCATGCGCACTCAAAGCGGGGTTCGGAGGAGGTATCGTGGTCGACTATCCCAATTCCAATAAAGCCAAAAAAGTGTTCCTTTGCCTCTTCGTTGGTGGAGGCGGACAACAACAAGTGCCCAAGGGACTGGAAAGTGAAGTAGAGGATGATGCTCGAGCGAGATTCGAGCGGAGAAGGGAGAGAGTACGGAGTAAGGATAAAAGCGGGAAACGAAAGCACATGAAGGACAAGGATTGGATTCTTAAAAAAAAAGAGGTACGTGATGCATCTCAAGTGCACACTCGGCGTTACCAACATCCTACCTAGTTGTACCGAAAACGTGGAAAAGAGGGAGTCCCAAAAGATTCCAAGTTCACAGGGAGACGACGACGTCCAGCCTTCTGAACTAATCCCTTTGGCATTCAATATTCAATATTCAGTGTCTGTAGTCATAGTACGAATGTAGTTGATCATCTATTGTGTAGAGGCGTACAATGCAATGCAACAAAAGAACACATACTCAGTACTCAGTCGCTGTCAATCATGATCACATCGTCGTCATCCACGCCCCAGTCATGTTCAGGCGAAGGGCTTCGTTGCTTCGCCTTCGCCTTCTTAGTCGGAGGTGCGTTGTTGATTCTGGAGGGATTGTTGTTGCTCTGCAGAGTCCTCGCGCCAAGAGATTGTCCTGAACTACCCCAGGAATAACTTGTGCTGTCAACAGCCTTCTCCTTCCCTTTACCCTGCGATGTTGATGCGGCGGATGGGCCTCTCCCGGTTAGAGTATTGCCCGAGCCTTGGAAAAAGGTGGGCTAGCCGGGAAAATAAGCGGTTTGGAGGTATTCGCAACATGAGGGGACGAACCTGCGACGAAGGCTCCGATGAGTTGTTTTGCTCTGGCGTTGGTGGTGGCGCAGTCTGAGGGACGTTGAATCCGAAGAACAATTGCCCGAATGGAAGATTGAGAGCGGCAGGTACTTTGACTTCACCTTCGAACGTGCCGTTTGAGACGATACGATGTTGGCTTGGGAATAGTTTAGTGAGAGTCAAAGATAATAGGTGAAAGGGAGTCACTCTGTTCGTATAATTTTGCTGCCTTCTGCGACCTGCTCGATTTGACGATGGCTGACACCTCTTCCCTTAGTTTTGCGCCCACCCAATGTCTCGCCTCGCCCTTTGAAACTTTCCCATTGATCTCCACCTTTGCTGAGTGTTGGTGCGCCCGTGTGCGCGCCCGTAAATCCACTACTGAGAGATGAGCCTGGTCGCGATGAACCGGGAGATGAAGAATTGAGGTCAATCTTCAACTTCGACGCCATCGTAGCTGGAGGGGGCGTCTTGGGTCGCTCGGGCTCTACGTACCCTACGGGCGCAGCAAAGTCGACTTCCAGATCGGTGTCGAGTACGCTGATGCCTCCGCCGCCAGGCGTTGTTTCCATAACCAGAAGTCCAAATACGATTGAGTTGTAACATATCTCAATGATGTCACCCTGGGTCAATGCGGTAAAATTGCGCAAGGCTTGTTCCAACCTGAGAAGGAAGATGAGGAATGGGATCCGTTCAGAGACACGACCATACTCACACTGCTCGATGATCTGAGATTTCAAGGAAGTGTACCGATTGTGCTTGCAGCTTAACCAGCTTTCCTTTTGGGAGTTCAGTGCCAGTGATTCGTATCGGATCGCCTTCGTTCAGACGCAATGTCTTCATCATCCAATACGGCAGGTGAACGACTCCTTCCTCAGCGATGAATTCCAAGACGCCGGCATGTGTGGACGCGGCCGAATTAGCGGGGTTACGCAATTCGAACATCCATGGTCCCTCGATTTCAAGATTAGAGAGATGCGCAAGAGCTGAAGGGGGCATTATTACTGCGCGCGCGTCAGTACGGATTACACAAGAATCGCGCCAAAGAAAACATTACTACTCACTTTTGCCACCGTAGGATACATTGTCTCTTTGCTTGCCAGGGAGCATCGCAACGCTGTACGCCTTAAGATATTCATCGAAAGCGCGAGGCGGGTTACGGGCTGCGTGAGGGAATCCGCCTCTGAGACCTCTGAATCGCGAGGTCAATCAACCACTTCAATGAAAGGGAAATGGTCACCAACTGTGTCAGATGCGCTAACAATCCCCCTGGACCGTCCTGATTTCCAAACTACAACCAATATTTGAGTAACTTGCCCTTGAAAAGGATCGAAAGTCGTACAAAATCCATTTGAGAGGCTTTAGGTCAAGGTGCAGTATAAATGGTGTAAAGTCAACGTTTCTGAAAGGGGGGCGCGTAGTGTATGCGCTAGTGTACGGTTAATATGCTCCTCTCACGGTCACTAACATGTTGGCAATATCAGCATCTTTCGTGAGGTAATTGACCGAGTTATTCAGTTATTAACACGGGTTACCAAATTGGGATTATACTTTAATTGGGTCAAATTTCGCTAAGTTTGAACTTTGAAATTTGAACGGTCCCTACCAGTTGTGAGTCGATGCAAGATAAGTCAGCAAATTGTTCTGTCGAACGAACAATAGTAAATCAACTCTCTCAGGCTTGCCTCAGCTTGTGTTCTGTAGTGCTGAGCTGAGGAGCTATTTGAGAGCGATGACAAGTTGAAGTGTTGCCCAATGCCAATTGGAGGAGCCGTCGAGTCAATGACATTGAGTCCCTCCCAAGTTCCGTCCTTCACTCATAAACGACGAATATATTCCTTCCTTGCCTGCTTATGTGAAACCTTAAATGCAAGTAAGTAACTACGGTGTTCAATGAACATAATACTGTGTACTAACCAATTGGCATTTTGTAGTTCTGCCTACATCTTAGTCAGTGCCATGTACTAATGCAATTACTTCTCACCTGGCCTTGTAAGAACACTCACTTCAGCCTTCATTTGTTTCGTTTCCCTTAGCTCAGAACTGGGCCATTTGAAGAATGACAGATGGCTCACTGAAACATCCCGTAAGACTTGGACATTCAACGTATTCAATGTTCGATATTCAATGTCAGCCGGTCATACTCTCCTAAGAGCCCCCCGCGCAACGCCGGCGAGCGTACAAGAGAGTGTGTAAATGTTAGATTATGGCGGTACAGGGGCACGTGACCACGTAGTTGTTGAATCTGCATTTTTATACCACAATAAGTACGCTAAGCTACTAAGACGCGGTGCGAGGTTGTTTCGGATGTAAGGAGTGGCTACTATAAGACTACCCTAGGTCGGGGTGCGGATTAAAAACCCCAGTGGGGAAAAGCTACCCCTTACATCGTGCTACGGAAATTGGAACAGTGAGGGCAAGAGGGGACGGAGTTACAACATAAGTTGAGGTGGGTTCGGTTTCCGAGGCACGTGACCACGTAGACAGTTTTCGTGCATGTGGTATTCTTTTCTTCATGCGTTTGCTGGAGTCCCAGTCAAACGCAATACAGCCATTTGTTCACTCGGATATCGCGCGACCGTCAACAGCTTATTTCAACAGTAAATACATTAGCATTACTAGCTATAACATTCACCATCAGTTCATGTCGCACCACCACTCTGTACCATCCATGGGTTTACCCCGCAATTTTGGGACTCTTTGCCAGAATTTTCTTTGGGCATGAAGTGTCTACGTATTGATATCCTCCAGTGCTAGTTTGAACCTTACAAGTACTGTATTATAGAAGATGGAAAATTGGATGGTGTCAGCTCCGTGCAAGCCGAGTCGGAGACCAAATATTTCTCCGTCTGAGTCCCCATCATTCCCAGGCCTTACTTGATCATTACAGTACACAGCTGTGATGTGCGATACGAACTGATGGTGAACGTTAGTAGTTGGGTAGTTGAATTACTCGATGATTGATTTAGGTTTGTTTTAAAAAAAGGGTGTACCCCTATCACAGTTAATAACCCACAAATTTCAGCCCAAAAGGCTTTAACGTTAATAACCGTTAATAACCGTGTTAACAAGTTTCTAACCACACAAGAGCAATCAACGTAGGCGCTCGGCGTCTAAAGCTCTAAAGGTTCATGGAAGGACTCCTCCGACGATTTCGACGCGGTGGCGGAGACCCGAATGTCACTCGAATACGCAGAAGACAGACTCTGGTTCGCCATTTGTCGAATCGAATATCCCTTATCAAGTTCGTGTTCAGCTGCACTTGCCTGACATAGTCTCTTGACACCTTGTACTACAGCCTAGCGCTCTTCGTAGCAGCCTATGTATGGATGCTAGTCATACCATTTCCAAATCTAGGGAGGTTCACGTACATTGACGAGAATGCGTTGCAACCAGGGCAGGTAAGTTCTCCCTCCGGAGCTCGTTAATACGCGTTCAGCGAACGTTCAGGTTACGACATACTTCGACTGGGGAAATGTTCATACGGCAGATCTTTACCTAGCTGATTTAGAGTCGCTGAGGGACTTGAATTCAACTAGTGCTGAGTACGTCTGGCCGCGTATCTCCAGGGCATGTTTCCTAATGATTCCACAGGAGGGCCTCTTACATCACAACTCAGTTCAAACGTCTCGGCATACTAGCTGCTTCACAGGCTTACGAATTCGATGCTAGCGTAGGGGTGCGTCCAGCGGAAAGATACCAGACTCGGTGCTGAATTGGTGTTATTATCCCAGTCGCTCAAGGGTGTCAACGCTTATGCCGCATTTCCCTCGCCTCGGTCGCCTGGAACTGAAGCTATCGTGATTAGTGCATCGTGGCTTAGCCGCAGTGGCAACGATACCCTGAACTTACGAGGAATAGCGACTATTCTAGCCCTGGCAGATTTTCTAAAGAGTTAGTGTCTTCTAATGTCATATGACATGCTAGCTGACATAGGTCCTAGAGTATTCGTTTTGGGCGAAGGACCTTGTTTTTGTCGTCGGCGATGGATATCTAGACGGTATGCAAGCGTGGCTCAATGCCTATCATTCCACTCCCCAGTCCAGTAAGTCACTCATCCATTTATGTGGGTTGACTCTAACATATACCGTAGATCTAAAGGCCGAAGAGCTTACGCTTACGTCTGGCGTCATATGGACGGCTTTGCATATCGATTATCCAGGTCACTCATTCTCCCATCTTGGCATATTTCATGGTAAAAGCACCTTTTACATTCTTTAATATTCTGACCGTCAGACCGTCAATGGTACTTTAGAGGGTGTTAACGGACGGCTATCGAACCAGGACTTGGTAAATTCCTTCGAACGGATCGCCCGATCTAGTGGCGTACCTACGGTTCTATATGATCACATTGACTGGCGCGACAACGCGGCTAGTCGGGCAGAGCTCGAGATCATACCACTCTGGGTTCCGTCCTTCCTGCGGGACAATCACGATGTTCAGACGTACGCCTTCCAGGCCAAAAATGTCCTGAGACACGTAGGTTACCAGGCGCGTGGGAAGCCGAGTGGAGTTCATGGGCTCTTCCATCAGTGCGTTTCCCCACCATGTACCTTCTCCCGCCTAACCGCTCTTCAGGTTTCGCATTGACTCGTTTACTATTTTTTGCTGTACCTGCTACTGGACCCCACGGATTCCACGCCATCGGCCGGTAATTCTCCTGCTCTTGTTCTTTGCATCGCCTGGGTCTTAGCTTCCATTCGCAGAATCGTCGAGTCGACATTACGGACGGCCAATAATCTCCTCGAACGCCTCCATGCATCATTCTTTTTCTACATTCTCACCGGCCCGTACAGATTCCTCAAAATAGGATTATTTCTTCCTAGTGCAATATTAATCAGCGTCGCCGTGATGTTTAGTGGGCTGAAGATATGGACAGACGCAGGCTGGGTTCCCGATGATTCACCAACAGACAGCAAAACAAATTCCCCTCAGGAACAATGGACGACCAGGAAGCGACCCGTCCTATCTGTCTTGCGTGTTATGGTTTTAACCCATATCATCGGTGCCCTCGTATTTTGGCTCATTACAAGGTCTGTCGTAATAAACAGTCAATTAGTAAGTCTATTTATGTCCACCAAGTCCATTAATCTTGACTTCGGGATTGCAAGCTTCTGGCCCTTATCTTTCTCGGCGTATCGACATTCCCGATAGTCTTCGTGACGCTGTTCCCATCCCCACCGGCCGCGGTTCCTACCTCATCAGTGCTCAAAGCGTTTAGCTTGTGCCTCGCCTCGACCGTCATTTCAACAACTGCCGTTCTCAATTTCTCACTAGCGGCATTATTGGCGATCCTCCTCGGTGTACCCATGACTTCTGCTCGACGGATAGACAGCGTGCCCATCAAAGTCGCCGTGTCTCTCGTGTACACCTCCTTAGCCTTTGGTTGGTTAATCTGGCCTCAAGGGGAGCTCCGTTCTGCCATCTGGAATTGGGACATTTTAGGAGTTTGGACTGCACCCTTCATCAGTATCGTATACGCTCCTCTAATGCTTCAATCTAGTATAGTGTGTTTATCGTGATAGAAATCTACCCAGTGTCCAAATCTATTTGTCGCTACAACCACATACAATGGAGAGTTACAGACCCGTCTTATTACAGCACGACGTCGTGAAAACCTATATGATGATGGCCTCAAAGAAAAAAATAATCTACAACCCAAAACAAAGACGAGTCAATGATAGAGAGAACAACATCGTCATTTCGAAACCCAAGGACACAAAAATGAATGAAATGCGTCCATCCAAAACCCAAATGAGATATGGTGTTCATACAAATCTTTGAAAGTCTGTCTGTGCCGCAACTTCAGAGGCTTCCAGTGAATGGTAAGACCTGGAGGATAAAGGGCCCGCCATGGGGGCTGTTTGGTTCATAAAGACGCTGAGCATGCCTGAGTTACTTACAGGTGCGCGAGCTTCTTTTAGGATAGACGTCGCCGTCATCATTATATCCACTTCGGTGGATTGCGTCCCGTGCAGCTTGACCGCTTGAGCGACCGCATCTTGCGTTTTAGCGGATACCTCGTTCACGGTTATGTTGTTCTTCTCCACCGCTATGGGTGCTCCGCTGACATACGTCCGATCAGCCAGCACCGTCTCCGCTGCTGTCATGACCAAAGACTGCGCCGCTACAGCTAGGGCGCGTGTGTCATCATGCAGTGGCGGCACCTGTCCAGAAATTTCCTTGTCACATGCGCTTGCTGTTCGGGTGAGGACGTGCTGCTGTTTGACAAGATCTTGGATCTCATTATCTTCCGTGTGCACGGCAGATACTAGATGGGACTGGCGCTCATGTGCAACACGCTGAGCGGCCGTAGTGAGAACCCTGATCACCTGAGCACCTTGAGACGATGCTTCGGCCCCCTGCCCGGGCAGTGACGATCGAGGACCCCTACATAGATTCAGCAAATTATACTCAGATTGGGAGCACAGAATCTACCTTTGCGTTGCTGGAGGGAGCACTGAGTCACTAGTACTGCGGCGCGTAGCAGGGGTTTCAATGCCAATGGACGATCGGCGGGATTGAGAGAAGGATGTCTCGATTGTTGAAACGGGGGCGATGTTTAGAGAAAGTTTTGACGAAAGTTGGCCCTCTTGCCCGTCAAGAACATACTAGATCGTACTTGAGGCGAATGACTTTATGTGCGACAAAAAGACATACCTTAGCGATGACAGTGATTTCGCAGCTCTGGGCATCAGTAGGAGGGACTCCAGATAGCACGTCATCCTTCCAACTGAGCCACGGCGGTAACGAGGGGGAACTATACTGAACAGAAACATTGGCGAACGATGCTTGAGGATCCCAGATTCGGGGAGTCCAGGACCATTTGAGGCCACAGTAAGCCACGCCTGGGGGATTTCCAGCGAGCTTACGATAGAAAGGACGGAATTCCCATTTCCCGTCGCCAGCCTTTTTGGCTTCAATATTCCAAATATGATTCCCTTTGGATTTGGCTTTTTTCCCATCTTCATTGAATCGAAGGATGTACTGCTGTTTCCACAAATAGTTGCGAACCTGATACGTACGTGAGTGGTGTGGTGTCGCAGAGCTGGAGGTGACTTCACCTTCTTCATTGGGATCTTCTCTTCAGGATAGCCTTGCCGTGAGAGCTGCGCGAGAGAAGAGAGGTTTGAGGCTGGGAATATGTTCATATCAAGAAAATGCCATACCTCTTCCAAGAAACCGTGGGTGAAGGCTTGTATCCTAAATTTAAACGGTCGAAAGTCCGGCGATTCGTCCAAACGCTGCATCTTTTTTGCCATCAACGTCTGGTGGATGGGCTCCCCCTTCGAATCAGTCGCATCCACTGGAAAGGTACCATGAGATCGCAGAAGCCGGAGAAACGGAGAACATACAATTAGAACATATCTTGTTTAGGTATTCGAAGAAGATTCGATCCACCTCGATTCTGTATTCTTGCGGGATATCGGAACCAACATTTTGGGGGCGGTCCAGCGACTACGAGTCGTGACAATTGACGACATGGAGAGACAAATATAGAATACTAACCAGATGGTGGTTACGGCGGCCAGGGGATCCTTCTTCATGCTCGAGGTCGTCTTCGTCATCATCGTCATCCGAAGGCGATCCCCTTGCAGACGTATTTGATGATGTTGACGCAGGGGTTTCCGTCGTCTCTTTACTGTACCAACTAGACAGTGGCGTGGGAGCTGACGTTGGGCCTGCGCCCCGAGCGATCTCAGGCCACAAAGTGTTTGTCGGTTCTGGACGCTCCACATAAGAGAAACCAAACGGGCTGGTATACGTGCCAGAGATAGAACCTGAACGTGACATGCGCCCCACAGGGGCACCCACGATTGAGCCAGCAACCGCAACGGATTGCGGTTGTGCCATCGTCGGGAACGGGGCGGGCTCAGTGGGATGACTCGTAGCCAGTATTGGTTCCCCTCCATTGGAAGTAAGAGAGCCAGCTGATAATGAATGTCGATGCCGAGGTAAAGTGATAGTCTCGGACCAAGGGGCTCTTCCAGTGGAAGGGAAGGCAGGGGATGTGAGTGGCGGTCCGACTGCGACTGCGACTGACGTTGGCGGTGCACTCGAATAATCCACCGGTGGAGGGGTAGTTGGTGGGATATTGAAAGGAAACCCAACTTGACCGGGAGTGGATGGACCCGCATTAAAAGGAGACGGAAACGGTATGGGAGGAGGTGTGGGAGGTGCAGATGTGGGGGCAACAGTGCTCAACACCGGTGGAGAAGGGACGATGTCATCAGAAGGGAGTGTGGTCAATGGAAACACTGACGATGCCTCGGAAGGCTTTTGCGGTGTTGGCGAGGGATTCAGAAGCGGATGTTCTTGAGGCTCCCGCTTCAATGATTTTATTGTACGCTCCTCATCAACAGCAGATGCACAGCGCTTTCGCGACGAGTCCAATATGCGGAGGTGAACGTTGTCAGCTGGGGCAGGGAATGCAGCGATCTGTTCCTGGGATGGCGTTAAGATCTCATTGCTATTGTTTGGATGCAGCATTAAGCCAGGGACAACAGGATGATTCGGAGGCGTAAAGATGTTGTCATTGAGATTCATCATCCTTAGATGGGACACGACTTCAGACATCAACTGCGTGACAACAGATATATCGCTTTGAAGTCGGCTGACCCCATTGCTAGCTTGCATGACTTGATTGTTCTGGCAGGCCAGCTTGGTGGTGCTCGCAGCGGCAACAATACTGACAACCATAATTAGTACATCGCATCGAATAATAGAGCCGATCGTACTTGTCCAACACCGTCTCGAGGATTGTTAGCGGAGGAGAGGTCCTATCTTCCTGCTTCACATTGGGTGGACTCTCCGCTTCCACCGGGACTGTAGCCAGCGGTTGATTCATTGTGATATCGGGAGAGAATGCGTTGGCTGCTGCGACAGAGGCGGCAGACAAATGGTTATGTTCTGCCAGAGATGCAACTGCCGGATCAAGAGCGGACGCTAAGGATGACACCCCTCCGCTCACTGCAAACGCCGTTATGTTATGAATGCCTGGGGAAGGAATTTGGGACTGTGGGGGAGACGCGGATGAAGAGTGAGTGCTGCTGGGCGTATGAATAGTCATACTGTTCTCAATTTGAGGTGGTGATGGAAATGAATCGCATCCTCGTGGAAAATCCGGGATAAAATTGGGTGGCTGAGCCGTTAGTGGAGGGGGTTCGACAGGATCCATTGGTGGCATATATACTGGTTGAGAGTGTGTAGGCATTGACACGTGCACAGGAAGAGACATGCCACCAGCGCGTGCTGTCTTGTTTGGGAAAATCATTGAAGGAGGTTCCTGCATGACCGCAGATGGTAAATTCTGCAAAGGGGCATTGGAAGACGAAAGAGGAACGGTCAATAATAAACTGGGAGAAATGTCGGACTGATTTGATTGCAGGATTTGAGTATTGTCGATGGGTGATGTTGCCATATGCTCTTGTTGGGCATCCATGGGCGATATGTCGGAGATGAGTTCTAAAGAGAGTGAATGCCAATCAGACTATCGCAACCAAATCGCAGCCAGCACGATGGCCCCGAGGAGAGTCGTAGAGCAGATGAAGGATGAGGGGGACGATGTTCAAGATTATACGATTGATGTCGAGCTGGCAGAGAGCGACGAGCGCGACGATGAGCAAGATAAATTTGAGGGCTGAGGCGACAGAGTACAATAGAGAGTCGTGCTGCGGTCGTACGCGTCGTGCAATTCCCCCGAAACCCAAGATGAGGAGAAAGCGTGATAGAGGAAGAGAGAAAGAAAGGCTAGGGAACGATAGGGATGAGCTCAGTCTTCGTCACTGGCCAAGAGCCATTCCTGTCACATGGTCACACTCGACCAGGTTCCCTGCAAATGGTTCCGTGATATCCACCGTTGGGCGACCTCGCATGATACCTTAGCAAACCGAGTCCGCAAGGCCGACCCCCATCCTCGCCTCCGATGCCTTCCATGCCGTCATGTTACTCTTCTTCCTTCACAAGTCCCCCGCGGTTCCGTGAAAGAGCCTCTGATCACGTCTGCTTTTTAGGTCTTCATCGACCAAATTTCAAAAGACACACAAGACTAACAGAAGACACTCCAACAAGCGGTCGTGATCGTGCACCGTCCGCAAGCTTCGATCGCCATGAGAGAGGCACGTTTACAGAAAAACTACTATTAAATACGCTACACAGTAGGATGCACAAAGAAATTGCGGTAGCTGACCGGTCTTAGAATCTTCTCCGCCCAGGACTGCGGGATCGCTCCCGGTCCCTTCGTCTGTCGCTGCATGAATGTCAGTTGATAGCCGGTTATAGACAAAAGCGGAAACTTCATACTCGTATCGCGTCGAGGAGTGCCGCTCATATCCTCTATCCCTGTCTCGAAAGTCGTCCCCACGAGCCCTATGTTCTCCGTTCCCACGAGACTGTGAACCACCATCCACAGAACCTGCCCCACCTGGTGTCGAACCAGGGGGTCCCATCTTTCTCTTCTCTCTCTCTTCCCTGAACTTGCTAAGCATGTTGCGCAGTTCGTGGTAACCCAGGTGCATCTGAGTAGTACAAATGTGCCCAAATGAGAGGATCTGCGAACGCAATCGACACGTTCACTTACTTTACCACCAAAATGGTCAGCCAGTCGACGATCAGAATCGAGGACGGACAGGTATGCTCCACAGACGTCGCATACACGGAGCTTCTGGTGACCTGAAGCTCCGGAGGTGTCCGTTAATTGTTGAAGCTCGCGCTATAGTCATAAAAGGTTGAGCTTGAGATACGATCCTCGCAAACGTTGCCCTTACTTCTTTCTCTGCCTTTTCACTTTTGAGGGCTTCGATTGCAGCCATTTCGTGCATTGATTCATCAACTTTCCCCTGCTCGCCTAAGGGACAGTTAGAGTATTTCAGCGGAAATTACGTGCAAGCTCACCAAGTGTTTCTATCTTCTCCGTTCCACCTTGGATAGCCAACTCAATCTCGGCAATTTCCCTCATCTAGAATAGACGGGTTTGGGGCTCACTGTGAATTCAATTAGCGGCACTCAATTGGCTTACCAGATTGGTGGTTTTGGCATTCTCTTCTGGTGTTTTTTCTAACCTACGGTGTGCCGCGCGGATCCTTCGGTCACACTCGTCCACGAATGCGAATATATTCGCTTCGTATTCCATTTGGAAGCGGTTTGAACAACGGGTCACTGGGGTTCGCTTCCCTAGCGGCCAAAAAACTCGGTCTTCAGGCGTTCTGTATGTGACTTCGGGCAGGCGCCTAAGTCCATTTTCTATAATATGCCATGTAGCGAGAATAAGACAGGGAATCGCGGGCAATACGCACTGTGTTTGTGAAGAGTGTATGAGGGCAGGTCCCGCAAAGAAAATTCCTGCACACTTTATCGTCTGACCACACCAGGTTTGCATTCGCAACACCCATAGCCTCCGGTCCCATCATTTGCTATATGAAAGGTAAGGCCCTGCATAGACTGCGGATGCACCAGCTGACCTCTAAGAGCTTGCGCTGCATTTCAGCTAGTCTGCCCATTGTTGCGATATTGGTTCGAAAGGGGCGCGCTGTGTGGGCTCGGGAAGGAGACGTCGATGTCAGCAGTTGATGCAGCTGACGTTCGACTGACGCCGAACGGAGGGCTATGGCTTCTCGACCAAGCAACGACAAACTTTCCGATTCCATCTTGGAGCCCGAGAGCACTCCAATTAATTCTGTGGTGAAGAAGCATTCAATTCTAATAGTAGGCTGGCTCAGGAAAGTATGTACAGTAGGTGTTCGGATCTATAGGAGATTATTGACAGTGTACTAATATGCAAGTAGAGACGCAATGTCTGGGTAGTGCAATGAGAGCCGCAGTAAATGAATTTTCATTGACTTGAGGGAACATTGCGGAAACCACGGCATCTTGTATGGCCCCGTCCCCTTCCTCGTCCGCGACCGCGACCGCGACCTCTCCCTCGAAAGCCCCGACCTCCAATGTGCTCTTGAGGTGGTGGTCCCCCCTCAGTGTGTTTTATGCTTATCGTCCGCAGGAGATGTCGGTGTTGAAGATGAAGGCTCGCTGCTGTGAGATGAGGCCGTGGTTTCATCGTCGTTATCTTTCGGCTGTTCGTCGTGAGAGATTTCCAGGCTCTCCAGCTGTGCGAGGAGAGCACAAACTTGTTTCTTTTCGTCACCTTTCTTTAGGCTGGACTCCAGCACGGCGATGACCTCTCCTCTTGATGAAAGCTTACTACCATGTATCAAGCGAATAACGTCCGGTTTACCGCTGCTAAGCGCCATCGCCATCACTGAGGTACGTTGTGGCGCCAAGTAAATAAGGCTGGTGTCCTCGCTGGGCGGATATGCTTCAAGGAAGTAGCTTACTACCGACGGGTGGCCATATTGGACGGCAATATGGAAAGTCGTAAGATCGTCAGAGTTACGTTCCTCCACTTCAGCATCTAAATGACAAGTCAGACAGGTGTATACGCATCAAGGTACGCCCTTACTGTGAACATCCAGCCACCCGACCAAGTCAACATTGCCCTTCATCGCAGCGATGTGAAGCAATGTTTCTTGCTTGTCTATGACTGGGTGTGGAGCAAAGTCTTCACATCCGATTTTGATCTCTCCACCGGACGCGTCCACGCCGTCTTCCCAGATGCCCTTCTTCACCGTTGCTTCATCGTTGGCACGTGCTGCTGCGAAAACCGAAGATCGTAATGCCTGAGCTTGTTGCTTCTGGTTTCGCAGAACGTCTTCAGCATGTTTCTTCTTGTTCTTAGCGGCTGCTTTTTTACTCCTGTGTTTAGCTTTCTGTCGTTCTTCGGCCTCTTTCTGTTCTGCAATGAACTAGTCAATGTCTATAAATAGAATCAATGAAGCATACATACCCCGTTCGCGATCCATCTGAGCTCGGGCCTTTCGTCTCTCTTCTTCTCTTTCACGACAAATTCTCGCATCCTCTTGTTCTCTGTGTATTTGTGCCAAGCGAGCCTCGCGTTGTTCCTGTGATTCTGGCGTTTCTTTGTAGTATCTAGATCCTGGTCCACCTAAAGAGCCCATGAATATCATTAGAACCAAGTCTGCGTTGCGTCTTACCGGTAGGGACTCCGAACATATAAGGATGAGTGTAAAAGAAACTTGAAGAGTGTCAGTGGCTTGTTGCGAAAGAACAAAAGGCAAATCTTACCTGAAGAATGCCCGTTCCGCCTCCAAGTCATAGAACATATCCTCGTAATCATAGAAGTCTTCGTCGTCGTCGTATTTGTCATAATCATCGCCACTGTCGCTCTCGTAGAAGTATCGGGGGTCTCTTGGATGTGTTTCAGTATCAAGATGTCGTTGCAAGACGCGATACGCCTCGCCCAATCGTTGGAATTCGGCTGTAGCTTGTTCATCGTCCGGATTTTTGTCTGGATGAGTCTTTAATGCGAGCTAAAATATAACAGTCAGCGGAATATGTCGCGTCAACCTCATGCCACTCACCCGTTTGTACGTCGATTTGACGATGTCCAACGATGCCCCCTGAGGCGCAGTTGTGAGCATATCTGAAGTACAGGTTACTCAATATCGCGCGTACCTGCTCTACCCCTAGGATATCATACGCTTCTGTGTTGCGCATGGGCGACATGACGGACGGATTCACAGAACTCGACGCAAAGGCGTTTTAGGGTCCCTTTAAGGGACGTTCCATATAAGGGAATCGCATACTAGCGCGTCGAGCCAAGTTTTTCCGACGCGACCACCCGATGAACACACCGCTGCCTCCTCCTCCCAGCGCAATGCAGGCAGTCCAAAATGCTGTTACCATGGACCCAAGCGCACCCGCGACTAGCAAGGGATTGTCCTCCTCCATCCCATTCCTGTCTGACCTGATTGGTGACAAGTACGCATGTTCTTGAATTTCGCTGTCGCTTGCATGCTGAACCGGTATGAACTAGCCCATATTTTCAAGCCGGCTTTGGTTTGATGGTATGCATCAATGAATTGACTGAGTCATGTCACTCAAACTGTCCAGGGTGTAGGTGTTGGTTTATCCGCCCTGCGACAAGGACTCACCCTGGGGGGCATATTCTTGCGCAGAAGGCTACTTGTCTCCCTTGAGGTCAACAACAAGGATCGTTCCTACGAGTGGTTCCTATCATGGATGGCACACCAGGCCGCCGCAGCCCCATCAAGGAACCCAGCTTCCCGGTTCTTGAGTCGCAGTCACCAACTTAGTGTTGAAACGACAATAGAGCATCGAAAGAATGGTAGTTCCTCCGCGATGTTCTCCCTCGTTGCAGGCCCTGGTACACACTGGTTTCGCTATAACGGTGCCTGGATGCAGGTAGAAGCCCTCTCACCTTGCGATTTGCAACTAAGTATAACACCGTTCATGGTCACCAGGTTAAACGTGAAAGGGAGACACGATCAACACAACTCATGTCGGGCATGCCTTGGGAGACTTTAACTCTCACTACGCTCTCTAGAGATCGTGCCTTGTTTCCGCGACTGTTGACTGAAGCGAGGGACTTGGCCATGCGAGGGCATGAAGGAAAGTTAGTCATCCACACAGCCTGGGGAATTGAATGGAAGCCCTTTGGCCAACCACGGGGCAAGCGCCCTTTGCAGAGCGTTGTCCTGCAGCCTGGCGTAAGCGAAAAGATCGCCCGAGATGTGAAAAACCTTTTTGAATCGCCGACAATGGTACGCCGAAAGAGGTTTGTTCACCATTAACCGGGTGCAATAGAAGATAGCTTATCATTTGTTTCAGGCATTCCATACCGTCGAGGGTATCTTCTTCACGGTCCCCCGGGCTCCGGAAAGACGTCCTTCATACAAGCTCTCGCAGGTTCCCTATCCTACGATATATCCATCCTTAATTTATCCGAACGGGGTCTGACCGACGACAGACTCAATCACCTGCTGTCTAATGCCCCCGAGCGAAGCTTTATCTTGGTCGAAGACATTGATGCCGCGTTTAGTAAACGAGTACAAACGTCGGAGGATGGGTGAGTGGACAGACAAGCTCCGTGTTTGCCCAAATTGACCGATCTTGTTTCAGATACCAATCTTCAGTGACGTTTTCGGGCTTCCTCAACGCACTGGACGGCGTGGCGTCGGGTGAAGAACGCATCGTATTCATGACCACAAATCATCTAGAAAGACTCGATCCAGCTTTGATTCGTCCAGGCCGCGTGGATGTGACGCAGCTTGTGGGCGATGCGAGCCCGATACAAGCCAAGACCCTTTTCACGCAATTCTATGGCGGAAACGGGATCGAGATCCACCAGTTGGAGGAACTGAATTCACTCGGTGACGCGCTGGAACAGCTTCTCGCCGAGCGTAAGGACGAAGGGCAACGAATAAGCATGGCGGCGTTGCAGGGCATCTTTATCCGAAATGGGGGCTAAGGAGGCCGTTGAGGAATGTCAGAGGTTCTTTATTGAAGGAGCACCATCTATAGCATAACAACACCTATACCCTTCCCAGGCGGGACCCCATCTACCCAATTGACGCCAGCAAATGGCTTAGTTCGCCAATTGTAGAGGTAGAAGTTAAGGAAGCCATCGCCAACTCCGAACTATTGCAATACCAGTCAATAATCACTCAGAGACATAATAACTACTCTACTCACCTTCAGATCTTGCAAAACGGGAACGTTGTCCATCAGCGTGAGCGCGTTGAACACGTCGAAATTGGCTTGATCGGCGACTATGAGCGCGTCATTGATGAGTTCCTGCACGCGTCTTTTCAGCAATCCTGTGTCCTCCGCCCCCTCTTGGAAAGCAACGTCGGTGGCGTAATAGTATAGATATGCCGATTCAAGGACAGCATGTTTCTGGTCGTTGATAATTGTTGATGGAAGTGAGTAGAACGAAAAGAAATCGGTAATTGTGTGCGTGTTGGGGTTCTGCGTGGTAGATGAGCCAAAATGGTCATCCAGAGAGCGACGTCCAACACTGACTTCAACGACAAATGACCATACAACTTGGCCTTCCCGCCTCCCCTTCCAGCCACTTTCCAAATGTTTGCTCAAATCGCCTCTGCCACTCAAAAACTGGTGCTTGACTTCAGGGAGTATCATTTCTGGCGCCATTCCAAATCGCATCATGTAGCGGGTAAAGAGGGATGAGACTTGTTCAACATCCCGTTCCTCCATTTCACGCAGGCCCTTCTCAAGAAGCTGCGGAGTGGAAGGAAGTATGTTAAGCCGTATCATACGGGCAAGGGTCATGTTCCGTGGAACATAACAAAATCGAATATCAACCAGTTTCGGAACATTCAATGAGCGATGGTAGTATCTGATGAGCACATCAGAAGATATAAGTTAAGACAGACTGGTAGTACATGCCGGCACGTTGAAACGGGCGTTGGGAGAACGATTCCAGCTGTGTAGATTGCTTGGAAAATTCCCTTCAGGTGCACTTGCCTAGTAACCTCTTTGATGAGTACAGGTGTTAGCCTCTTTGATCTCAGCTTCTTGTGTACGCATAGGTAGTTGATTTCACTGGCTAGGAATTTTCTGAAATATTGAGGATGTTAAAAAACTTAATAAATAGCGGACGAAAGCAACATGACCCACTTGTCTCGAACGCGAAGCGAAATCGGAACGCCAGAAATGAACGCAACCAATTTTTTATTGGAGGCGACGCGCACACCGACATGCCACTCTTTGAAGTAGCCTGGAGGCTTCAGAGCCCTATTGAAACGTTATTTCTGTGGGTCTAGCTCCAGACGCAGGGAGATAGAAACCATTCTAAGAACTCAGCGGTATATAAGAAACGGAATGAGGCGTCGTCGTCTTCGATATAGTTCAAGGAGAGTAGATCGTATACTTCTTTGGTCTGCCGGCGTAGTTATGAAGCTGAGTTGCAAACGACTTGGATTTTGATATGCACCTGCTTGGGGTCGGACATGTCTAGTGTTGACCACTCGAACTCCTTAGGCAGAGGATATGGATCCTGACGGACTTCTTCTCTTGGTTTCGATGGCTCTATGAAGCCGTCCTCTTCGGGTGCCTCCTCACCTGTAATACTACGATTGAATAGGGTCGATCCGATCAATATTGGTGGACGAACCAGGTTGCGCGACAGGTTGTGTTCCCCAGAACTGATAACGTATTGAATTCAAGGATATGGATAGTTGTTAATGGCGCACTTTATGGTCTCCTATATCCTTCTTGTTGATCCCCCCGATCCCCGATTTCCCCTTCATAACGTCCATGATCTTCAGTTGCTCGAGTGTGGCCCTCACGGTCGCCTCATCTACCCCGGGAACGTTCTCCCCATGTTCGACTTGGACCTTGTTGAGAACCGTGTCAACAATTTCTTGGGGGATCTGCTCCTTTGAACGTAATGCATTGAGCACGCGCGAAGCTTTAGATTTCTTCTTCTTTTTCTTCTTGGAAGCCGACGTTGAAGGTTCGGCTGCGGCTTCGTCTCGAACCTCTACTTCATCGTCAGAGCCAGAATCTTCGCGATCCTGAGTTATCTGATCTGTTTGAATCTCTTCAATCTTAACACTCGGCGAAGACATCGTGCTCGTTCTGTCGAGAGGAGGAACCAAAATAACTTCGAGTCCCCGACGGTTCTCATTTCATCACGTGGGAGGCCGCTCTTGAACTCGAACCGTCACCATCTCGGGGTTTCCCACGGTTGACCCCCCGGGCCCCAGTTCTCGAGGCTCGTCGTCAGCCACGCACAGGCTTTCAAAGCCACTCTTGCACTACGACGACGAGGGAAGGCAGCACGGTCTCCTGCCAGGGGGTGTACTTCTTTAAGGAGCTTAAATGAAGTTCAAGCCCGCTGAGTCCTAGAAGGACTGAAAACTTCCCAATGTCTGCCACTGTCGGTGCTCCCTTGGTAAAGGAGCTTAAAGTGGGTGTATCCACGCCTGAGTCCTGGAATGACTTTAAACTTCCTTCATTATGCCTCTATGTCCAACATTACCTGACCAACCATTATTATGCCCACCATCCTCGCCCACCTCGGGAACTACTCCAAACACGGCCCAACCCCAACCTGCCCAACCCAACCCGTATCAACCGGGTGCAGCGTTTAATTCGTTGTACTCAACCCACACCGCGTCTTAATAGCTTTAGCATACTCGTTGCGGTATATAAATGCAGATATAAAAATAATAATAATAATTTCATCACGTGGTCGAACGCTCCTATGTAAGTTAACGATAGATTACAGCTACTCGTCCATATTCACCGTCACCTTGGCCCGCATCAATGGCCCTGAGCCATTCCTCTAATGTATGCCAACCAACTTCAAAAGTAGCGCATAGCTCGTCGGTGTGGTGCTCCCCATCGAGAAGCGAAACAAGCTCTGGGGGATAAGAGGACTGTATGTTAAGAGTGGACATGTTTGGGGCAGAGGGGGATCGCGAAATGCGCGGCCGTGCGGGAGCCACGGATAGTGTTGGCGCAGTGTATGTCGAGAATGTAGACGCCAATGTAGCCCTTGAAAGGACTGGCGAAGGGGGAGGCGCTTGTGGATGACGATGTCTCTCGCTGTGGCTTTCAGATGGATCCGCCGAATGGAAAGAACTGTGACGGGAATGCTCTTCTTTATTAGGTAGTATCCATGACATCCGGGGAGCATGGCTGCGGACAGAGTTGTTGACATTGGCGGCGGGAGTCCTTTGCAAGTCCCTGTCCCTGCTTCGCAGTTGTTCTAAGACCCGCTCAGCCGCGCTTATGCGCCTAGGACGTTGTTTGGTCTCTGAAGGATAATTTGACGTTGCAGTGTCAGCATACGAAGGCACATCATTGCCGTTCCCATTAGCAACCATCGGGTTGTTCTGTTTCGGAGTTGAGGCACCCGTGTGGGGGCCTCGGCCTCGTATGTAGCCTGTTTGAAGCGGGACAATCTCTACGCCTCGCAGACGGGCGAAGTTAGGAAATCTAAGCGCGGGAGTGTGTACGGTGCCAGAATCCGCCTCGTCGGTATGACTTGGGGAAGCAGGAAGCAAAGATGCCATCGATTCCTGTGGAGTAGTTGGAAGAAGGATAGGAAATCTATGCACGCGTCGCAGGAACCCCTGGGGGACGTTGTATGAATTAGTCGGCAGAAGCATTCCAGAAAAAAACAGAGCCACCTTGATAACGCCAAAGCTCGTAAAACGCCGTACGTCGATATCCATTTCCTCGACGTCATAATCTTGAATCCATTGTAATACAGTCTTGCCCGGTTTGAGACGCGAATATAGGTGCAACAGCAGGGGCCAGTCCGGAATCGTCCGCCCTAAAGTGACATTTAAAAGCGAGACATGGATATGATTCATCTTACCGACCGGGTTTGGTAACGTATGGGCCACATTCATCTCGAACATGCGATTCGTCTGCTAGCCACTGGATTGTTTTACGCAGCGTGTACATATTAGAATATTGGAATATGTCAATCATCATGATGACTTGATAATATCTAGAAGCGCAGCGTCAGCCTATGTCTCTAGTAAATTTAGACTGACGCACAGGAGGTGGGAGATGGCTTGACGGGTGAGGTCAATATCACAATCCGCAAGATATGCAATCTTGCTAATATGATTAACGCCGTCTATGTGCGTGCACACCTTAGCGATAGTCAGATCCCAGTTGGGTTCGATGCGTCTACACAGATTAATCAACGCGACTGGGACCATCCAGTCTTTGACGGGAGGGGGATTGGGGTAGAAGGGGAATATCTTCAACTCTATCGAGTTGAACATGTCAATCGGGATTGAGGTCTCAGAATAGGAATTGAGTTCTTCATAGAGCTGCTCCAAGACTCCATGAAGGGCGGTCGACTTCTGAGGATCAGACAGAAATCCCGACTCTTCCTAAGGTAGGCAAGGCAAATGTAAGCATTAGTACAACACCGAGGCCCGCGCGCTTCGCACCTCGCATGATGTCAATACTCGAGAAACCTTTCGGACAATAGGTTCGTAGCAACTCAGATCTGCTGAGCGAGCAAACACGAAGCACAGGTTGTAGGTGAAGTAGTTTCGCTCGTATTCTCCCTGCAGATTTACGGGGAATCCAATGATCCGATACCTCTGCGCTGAGCATATAACGAGGCGACCACATAGAGCAGGCTGTGGTATCACATACTTGGATATGTCGTCGAAATTGAAAAGGATCCTGTTCAGAGAGGTGGAACGTTTCTGGGGAGACCGTAGACCATGCGAGCCGGGTCGGCTATCAGTGGGCGACATGTGGGAAGTACTGGAGTTCCTGGATTCGACTCCAGGAAACGGAGTTGTGGGTGGGACGTCGATAGAAGATGGGGTTGGTGGAACGGAGGCATTGCCAGAAAGACTTGGTGGCGGGGCAATGAGACCTTCGGGGACCTGATAGACAATCTTTGGGCCTTGCCTCACATCGAAGACGGCGTAGAATACAGATTCAATGCGAGGGAGGAAAGAGTCACCATCGGAAGGCATTATTACGAGGGTCGACCGTGTTGGGACTACCGAAGTCAGGTCGACGACACGTGAGCTACGTGAGCACGCCCCTTCTTCTCATGTTGCAACCTCTATTACCAGGATTCCACTCGCTGCCTCTGCCGGTGGCTCAATTGACACTGTCGGCCGTTTTAAAATGTGGACAATCCTTTCGCTGGCATATGCTCCCCCTTCCCTCTCCTTTGGCTGATCCCCTCATGACACACGAATATCGTTTCTGCCTACGCGATCGAGTTGTCTGCTTGCGCCAGTCTCAAGATACTCTGTTCTATCGCTCCGTATTCCCCGCTCCTTGCCCAGCCCCGGATCAACTTGTGGCCAAAGAAGTCGACACTTTGAACTGGTTAACCAACTACTTCCAGCTGGAAGTCGATCTCGTTCAATTATACGACCACTGGAGCAAACGCGACATCGTCTTCGGCCGTTTTCGAGACCGGTTTGCTGGCATTAGAGTACTAAGGCAGGATCCTTGGGAGAATTTAGTCTCGTACGTGTCGCCCCGTTTGCAACAATCCCGAGACTTACGCCTATAATGTTTAGATTCATATGTTCTTCGAACAACAACATTGCTCGTATCAGCAAGATGGTTCATTCACTTTGTTCTCATTATTCACACCCCCTTTTAGAGTTATGCAATCCTTCTTCCGAGATCGAGGCCAGTTCCTACCACCCATTTCCGCCACCAATCGCTTTAGCAGGTTCGGAAGTAACTGCAAAATTGCGGTCTCTTGGGTTTGGCTACCGCGCGGACTTCATCCAACGTACTGCCAAGATGATCGTCGAGCGCTGCGACTCCCCCACTCTCCCCTTGGATCCTGAGAGTTGGCTCCTAACTTTGCGTCAAAAGAATACAGATGATGCCCGCGAGGAACTCCTGAAATTCGTTGGTGTTGGCCGCAAGGTTGCGGATTGCGTCTTACTGATGAGTCTGGACAAGGTATATGATGTTACCCTCCGTCAAAACTCGCGCTTAATCCAGAGACATTTTCAGAAAGAAGTTATTCCCGTTGACACCCATGTTCATCAAATCGCTAGCAAATACTATAACATTAACTCCACGTCAAGTGAGAAGCCAAGGACGAACATGACCCCCAAAACTATATGATGAAGTCAGCGCCAAACTAGCTGATATCTGGGGAGAGTACGCCGGTTGGGCCCATTCAGTACGATGGCCTTCAATGCCTAAGCTTGCCATATTAACAGAATCGACAGGTGCTCTTTACTGCAGACCTGAAGTCTTTCGTAGATTACGGTACAACGGTGGCTGAGGAGGTCGCCCGCGATACAACAATATTGAAATCCGAAAAGTTGCCCATGGATGACACCGTTGATTCCAAGTCTCCGACTTCCAGCCCTCTCAAGCGTGTTCGCAGACCCAAGTCAAGTGCCACAGAAAGCCCACAAACGGTATTGCCCCAGCCCTCGGACGACAGCCTCTACGAAAGGATCAAAAGACGGAGACGAGGATAGACCGATTTACGGGCGCCTACTCTCCCTTACGTCACGCGTCATGGAGTCATGGCGTCCGAATCACTCTTCGTCAGTTACCACCATCATGTCCACGTTATCTAATGTGACGCCGGCCAAAGAACTTAGCCAAGAACAGCTAGAAACCATATTCTGGCACTTGTTCAGTCGTTTGGCTCGGTATCGTAATCTATGTCAACTTCATGCAATGTCAGAATACCAAACATCGTCGGCTCCCCAAAAAGAGGACATAAAGAAGGGATTCGATAAGGAGATAGACGAATGGGCACAGATGATAGTGGATAGAGCCTGGACTGCGTGTAAAAGCCCAGGAGGTAGCTTGCATCCTCACTAGACACACACATATATGAGCTCATGCGATGCAGACGTTTGTCCAAAGCTCGACCCACTCGCAGACACTTCTACAACAAATTTAGATCATATCCCCCCCGTCAATCGAACAGCGAGCGTCTTTAACGCAGTATTGTTCCTTGTTGTCACGTCTACGCAAAGCTATTCTTCGAGGACGCGCTCCTTCCTCGTATCCTTAGGGTCGTTGGATGAAGGCGCGGTGGTCAGAACATTAAAGCATCCAGACCAAGTAATAAAAGAAGCGCAAGAACATGCGCAAGAAAAAGAAACGACTGTAGCGCATGCTGAGCGTGGCAAGACGTTACGCATGGTCGGCATAGGCGTTGGGGCTGTCGCTGGGGGCATCCTTGTAGGAGTCACTGGTGGATTGGCTGCACCTCTAGTTGGTTCTGGCGTCGCGACTATATTAGGGTGGGCAGGCATCGGGGGTACGGCCGTTAGCTTGTTTGCCAGCGGT
This sequence comes from Pleurotus eryngii var. eryngii, assembly GCA_029467805.1. Lineage (NCBI taxonomy): Eukaryota > Fungi > Basidiomycota > Agaricomycetes > Agaricales > Pleurotaceae > Pleurotus > Pleurotus eryngii. The sequence goes on from SZVJ01000012.1 coordinate 4,326,471, forward strand.
CTAGCTGGGTCAGCGGTGGTGTGTGGCGCACTCTTTGGTGCATACGGCGCGCGCTCCACAGCTGAAATGGTCGAACGATATACACGGGAACTCCGGGACTTAAAGATTGTTCCCGTGATGCCTTCCAAAGATACGTTAGCAGTTAGACTATGCGTGAGCGGATGGCTTGACGACGCTGCGGACGTCACCGCGCCATGGACGATTTTTGGCGGCGATGATACGTTTGCCCTTCAGTGGGTGAGCAAGCTGTCAGTTGGCCTGTTCTTCACTTACCAGGAAGTATCAGGAAGTAGATGCTCTCAAGGATCTAGCCAACGCCCTGAGTGTATTGATCAAATCGCATGCGATGAAATTTGTCAAAGTAGAGATCATCAAGCGTACAGTATTCGCTAGTTTGATGGCATCTCTTTCCCCAATGGCATGGTTGAAAATCGGACAAATAATTGGTGGGCCTTTGGAATGTGCCGTAGGAAATGAACTTATAACTAAATTCTACAGACAACCCATGGATGAACGCCAAGGCATTGGCCGTCAAAGCAGGCGCTGTTTTGGGGGGAATTGATAGCGAAGCGAGCGTTCGGAAAACCGTCCGCTAACGTTAACAGGATATTCTCTGGGTTCCTTGGTTATCTTCGAGGCCCTTCGCCATCTTGCGTCGCTACCGCCAAAGGAAACTATACACCTGATTCAAGATGTCTACCTCTTTGGTACACCTGTCCCCTCCGACGATGTAGCATGGAAGGCTTCCCGCCGCTTAGTTGCCGGGCGCTTGGTCAATGGCTACGCTACAGACGACTACGTGCTGGCCGTCCTGTCTAGAGTTTCCGACGTAAATTGGAGCGTCTCTGGCCTGGAACCTGTTGATGTCATGGGCGTCGAAAACATCTTATGCGATGAAGTAGAAGGGCATACTTATTGGCGAGGCATGATTGGTGCGTGCCTAAGGAAAAGCGGGACACCAGGGGTAGTTTCGGCGGCTGTGGATCAGCAGATGCAAGAAGTTGCAGTGCCGACTGCGAAGGACAATGCACTTGGTGATGAAGAGATGGAACGTCCTTTCCAGCAGGGCGGCTAGCGGTCTTCCATTGATATGCTGTGGTTCATTTAATCGTGGAATCCTGTCAGCTGGTGGGTACTCTTGTGTGACAAAGCTGTATACATTTAGAACTCATCAACGTGCCGGGTGTCGACGCCACGGTAGGTACGCGACCACTGAGCTACTTGGGCAGACGCAAATTTTGTTATCACACTAAATCTTATTCCCAACGACACCATTTGTGATCAACCTTTCTGTAGTTCGAGTTGCGGCGTTTGTGGCGCCAGACTCAAAAGGTCCGACCTTCCTTAATGCATGCCTGAGTTGCACACTGGTATGTTGCTCACACGTGGTCTTGGCATGGATGACATATGTTGAATTTCCAAAGTCGGGACGGCTACTTATTAGTGTCTGTCAAAGGCAGAAACATGCCATCCGTCCCTTATCTTTCTACCTTTTTGCTGGCTTCACGCTGCTAATGAAAGCAGGCTCGCAATTTCCTGAAAGCTGTTAAAGAGTCATGTCGAAACCAACGCCACTTAGATCGTTCATGGGAGGGGTCGGGCTGTCGCTTCCGGTTCACTCGCTATTCGTGTTCAATGGCAGCAACTTCGGCGTTTCTGGGTTTATCCACAACGCAGTTGCTGGAGGAACCGAAGGCGCGGCGGGCGTTGTCGGTCTTGTACTTGGCGGGTTTTCTCATCGGCTTGCTGGAAGGAAGACCGCCAGCGGCGGTTCCGGGTAGCCTGAGCCAGATCGCTTTGGCGGGGCTCTTAGTGGGAATTGGAACTAAGGTCAGATCCAGCTGATTCGTGGCTATGCTACTTCCAACTAAGTTGACGACTCTCGGATGCTAGTTATCCAACGGTTGCACATCTGGGTATGCATCATAGTTTCACACTTCCTTGGAATGGAGCTGAAGCGGCGCCTGTAGACACATGCTCTGCGGGCTTTCTCGACTCTCGACTAGGTTGGTCTGCCATGAGTCACTCTGTGGTACAGGGGCTTACCAGGGGTGGATTCACTTAGGTCTCTCGCTGCGACGGTGTCATTTTTTCATATCAGGAGCAGCTACAACCCTACTGGTTCACGGTAGCGATCTACCGTCGAATTCCGACTTCGATTGGACAGTTGGTGACCATGGGATGCGACTGCTTTCCCTAAAGGCGTTCTGTATCCTCATCTCAACCATCTTACATACCGTTGTAAGCTTTCGGCCTCAACTATGTTTGACTGGGCCTTCTAGCTAATTTGTAACCATTAGCCTTGGGAACGATACGAAGGATCTTCACATACAGACACAGAGTCGTCTACTCGCGAAACATTCTCTCTTTCGACCAAACGAAGGTTGATTACATTTTTTTACCGGCTTGGATTTTGCCGTTGCTCTTCATGTATCCAATCTTACGGACGCAACTCGCGTCCTGCGCTTTCTTGTCCTCCCCTTTCACCGCGCATTCGACCCTTCCCTCGCGTTCCTCGCACTCGGTGCTCTTCCACCAGCTATATATATGTACCACACACCCACCGAGGTTCCGCCCGCCTTGGGAAGTTACCCGGAACGATAGCAACAAAGATAGACTCTAAACTCATTGGAGGTGCAGCTTTATTTGGAGTAGGATGGGGGTTATGTGGCATCTGTCGTACGCTTAGAGGATCATCGTGCCACAGGTTGACCTGCTGACGAATTATCTAGCTGCTCCTGGACTAGTCAATCTAGGACGAGCAATTGTAAATCAGGTCGATGCCACGCAGTTTGGGTTGTGGCTACTGGGTGTGGTCATCGGGGGACGGGTGGCGAAGTCGTGACCTTTTCAAGTGAATATACTTGTATGATCGTATTCATGCCTGACAGATCAATTGCAAGTTTGTTTGCGATACACCGTGATACGGAAAATACAATAAAAACGACTTGATAATACTAAGATGCCACGGCTGTCGTTGAGCCCGAAGCAGGCGTCGTGGTTGGAGGAAGTCTTGCGGTGCTCCGACTCCTACCCCATTTGATTGACACCACTGTTCCATCAATGTCCAAGCCATTAGACCAAGCTTGGGCTGCAGTTTCAGCGGTTGGCCGATCCTTGAAGTTTACAAAGGCACATCTGGGAGATTGAACGGTAAGAACACCTCACAGAGAAGAACGCTAGCTTACCTAGACTTCGCTACATGGACAATAGATTTGATTTGCGCCGGTTGAATGGAGGGAAGGGACTTGACAACATGGGTACGTATACTGAGCTCCGTAGAGTCGGCAGATAACGAGGACAGGAATAAAGATGTCTAACAAATTCCGCTGTTCATACACATCAAACGATCGGTAATGGCAGACACTTACGATGCTTTGGTCTTCTGGGGCTTTCAAACCCATGTTGTCGGCATGAGTAGACATGATTTTGCGAGCGACGGGGTCATTCTTGCCATGATAACGGTCTTGTAGATTCTGATGAGACAGTTCATTGTTCTCTGGCTTCTCGTGTCTGTTCATAACCTGGATGAGGGATGGGCGATAATGAACGGCAAAGTTCTCACCGATATGGACACTCATTTCCGCGACTACACCCCCCTTTCACGAAGAAAGAACATACGTGCGGTCGGTTGCGTTTGTAGTATGGGTCGGTTCGAGCGAGTTGCTTCAACATTTCTTTCCCTACGGATTGCGTCCGCCCCGTTCCTAGCATAGACTTGTCCCCTTCCATCTAAAAGATACTTTAAGTATGAGCCCTGGTAACTTGCAGACCTGTCACGCACCTTTGCCTCCATATTCTGAGCGTAGTATTCCCTGTTGATATCGCTAGTTGGCGCCTCACTCTGGACGGCCAAAGCTGTGTCCCTGACTTGTGTTGGTAGGCCGTACTCCAAGTCCAGCAAGCAGGTTTGGCACACATTTTTTACCTTCGCACAAGTTTGGCAAATGACGGTTGTTTTGTATCGCATACCAGTGCCAGGGTTCCAGCGGAAGACGGTGAATGGACGGGCACAAGTGCCACAGGAGCGGCCAAACTCTTGCTTGGACTTGGGGTGAAGACACCTTTAGTAAGATTCGCGACTAACGTGATGGAACCAGCTCACCATTCGGATGAATGGATTGTCTCCTAGACCTGTGCATCTTCAGTTTGGGCAATTTCATATACAAGGCAACGGAAACATACACGTCTCACAGAGAATCGGGAATTCACTTTGCTCCCATCCTGCTTTATTGATATCTGCTTTGGGAGGCATTGCGATGAGTGTGTGCTTAGCAGGCAGAGAAGTGAATGATGCGGACTCTTGCAGGAACCATGATCGAATGGACAACTTGTCTTAGTCAGCAATCGGCTTCACACGGTCATGCCTTCGGCAATCCTCAGTTTGCGGCTTTGTTTTAGACATCTTCCCAGTTCACGGTATCACCACTATACGTGAAATGGCTACCCAAGAGCTCGGCGGTGGCTCTCTACTCATCGCATGGCAGCTCAAGAACAAGCGCGTACTCATTGTTGGTGGTGGCCAAGTTGCTTCCGGACGCATTGAATCCATCCTCGTCGCTGACGCGAACATCATTCTTATATCCCCGAAGGACGGCCTTACTTCCCGTACGAAACTGTTACTGGAAGAATATCCAACACGCATCACGTACAAGAACAGGGTTTTCCTAGGCCCCGAAGACTTGGTGGGCATAGACATGGTCCTTACTGCAATTGACGACGTCGAGAAATCACGCGAAATATATCAACTCAGCCGCGAAGCCAAAATCCCTATCAATGTCGCTGATATACCAGACGCTTGCGACTTCTATTTTGGCTCGCAGGTACGTGATGGACCGCTGCAAATCATGATTTCCACGAACGGGGACAGTCCGAGAATGGCTGCAATGATCAGACAAAGGATAGAAAGGTGTTTGGGTGGATACGAGGGCGAAGCAGTGAAGAAAGCTGGTGCACTAAGAAGCAAATTGAAGGAGAGAGCTCCGGGTGTGGGAGGGAAGGTTGGTAAGAAAAGGATGAGGTGGATGATTGATATTTGCAATGCATGGGAAATGGAGGATTTCACGGTTCTGGATGACGAACTCATCAAGAGGTTGCTAGATGAAGGTTGGGAGAAGAATCGTGTTCCTAAACTCGCGGACATAGGCGGAAGTCGAGACAAACCAACCATCGCAGCGTCGCCCGCTACCTTTGTACCGTACGCGGTCGGTGCCATCGTTGGCGCAATCGGTTGCGCATTTGCCTATCGTAGATGACCCCATGCTGTGGACCATAGTGTCTTTCGGATTTCCCTCGCATAATCACATTACAGTCGTTGCTTTCTCGGGGTGGATGGAACAAACATCGCGGGGTGTGGGTCCCTATTAGCTCCCAGGTCTGTTTACGATCAAAAGAGACCTGTTGGGACTGCAAGCTGAAGACCTTCAAGCGCGCTTCAATGCAATCCTGGCTGACTTCCGAAACGTTTAATGAATGCCAGAGTACATGTGATCACGCCAAACTTCTGTTGACATTTTACATATCCGGTGCCGTAGCACGAGTACATCAGTTGATTTGACGACCCACTCGACTCGGCAGGTACTATCTTGAATGTCGTTCCGAAAAGGCTATGGACGTCGCGTAGAAATGTATTCTAAACGTTTCAATCCATTCAGTACGAAGTCCCGTGAATCATGAAAGGAACTTACGTTCTAAGGGTTGGTTCACCCATTCGACAACGGCCAACGTCTTCGCTGCCCAAGACCATCATAAGGAGAACTAGTGTCTGGTGCCGCTCGTCAACACAGCCCCCTTTACTAATCTCAGCAAGTAGTGAACGAGTTGCTAGGAGGGCCACATCCTCTGGGGCTACCCCAGGCTGTGAGGTAGCTTCTGCACAGTAAATGGCGGACGTCGTCGACTCCGCAAGCAAGCTCAGCGCATATCCAGGTGACCTTATGAAGCAAAAAATACGAGTAAGTAATAGATACACGGGAATGTGTATTGGGTTACTTACTTGCCACTGTCTTCACCTTTGTAAACGTCGGAGTACAGGTATATATGTCTGGTATGTAGCGATTCAACACGGAACGCGAGGCTTCTATCATCCTGTTGGAGAATTGCGGGCTAACTCGAACTGCATGACTAAAGGTGTATTAGAACGCCGCAGCCAATCGAGCGCGTAGTGGTACTGACGCAATCCCGCGTATTCGTTTTATTTTACCAGGTTCAACGAAATTCAAGGTCGTGACCTGTTTGACTATCGGGCAAAGAAAGTGCACCTCTCCGCCACCTGCTGGAGGCGAACCACGCTTTTTAATCTAAGCGTACCGTGTCACCACGAAAGTATCTGGTTGACATGAGCAAAGTACTTACTCGTAATTCCAAGCCGTCTGATATCCCAAACAATTGTAAATGTGGCAGCGTGACCGTCCGTATCAAGTCCACCTGTATATCTAAGAAACGGCATATTTGTAACTCGCACAAAGCCACTTACAGATAGGTCATGGTCATCTGTGGTGATCCCGCGAAGGGTTAATTGGAATGGCTTCTTCGCGAATGGGGCAAGCATGATCAAAGGATCCAGGAAATATCCAACGGAACGGGAGAGGGGGCATTCGTGAGTGAGAGTGCCTCCCGATATTATACCAGGTTTCAGCAATAGTGCAGTACCTAGGGGGCGAAGACGGTGACTTCCGCCTTCAATAAGCAACTAGGGACGGGGGCGGACCTGTTACTGATATTTCTATGACAGTGCCATTTGTCGCCTTCTCTAGTATTCGAAGCAGACTTATTTCGTAGTCTATAGCAGTTATTAACCATGAAATTTTTGCGATGGAGGTATCTTTGAATATATACCTCGGAGACCAGGATTCTTGTCATCGGGACGGATTTTATCAATGCGTATCGGCTTCCCGCTTAGTATTGATAGGACTAGTCGATGTCGGATGTAGTGGTGGCCACTGAACTGAATCAGTGAACTAGGAAGAGTCATGGTTTCAAGCAAAGTTTTTGAGCGCTTAGCAACCGATCGTTTTGTGGACAGGAGGCGTCGTGCCTACTAGTATCTTAGATCTCATGGGCATTAATATTGCTCCTGAACGCGGTAGATAGAAAGGGGACATCTCAACAACGCAGCGCTCAGCGCTCAACGTTCAACGTTCAACGGTCAGCAGCAACTTGATTTGATCTACTTGCACACTTTCAAAACCATATGGTCACCTGCTCGGCATCTGCTTAGTCAGACACGCGATCGCTAATGACAGAGGTGGCTACTAATGGGCGGCTCAATCCCGTCTTTCAGCCATGCCCGCGACTACTCAAGACTGGGACGAACGATACTATCATGTCGACCAGATCTTGGAGAAACCTGGGCCGCGTACAGATCCTGGCTTCCTTGCTGGAGACGAGGTCGGTGCTACTCCCCTTTGCGATCATACATACAGGTTGCTCAAGTTCGCTCATAGGTGAAGGAGTTCTTGCGCAAGAAGTGCAAGATCCTTGTTATCGGCGCTGGTGGGCTTGGATGCGAGATCCTTGCCAATCTTGCTTTGACGGGCTTCAAGGACATCCATGTAATCGACATGGACACAATTGATATCAGTAATCTCAACAGACAATTCCTGTTTAGGTGACGACTTAATCTTAACTTAGCTAGAGAGTTACTGACGCTCTGTATTTAAGACCTAAAGATGTTGGAAACCCAAAGGCAATCGTTGCTGCCGAATTCATTATGGATCGAGTTCCTGGCGTAACTGTGACTCCGTATGTTCTGAGTCTGTATCATTGAACAGTGTCTGATACAACGTACAGGTATTATGGTAAGATACAGGACAAGGACGATGACTATTACATGCAATTCAACCTCGTGATATGCGGCCTTGATTCCGTGGAGGCGCGTCGGTGGATAAACGCCACACTCGTCAACATGGTTGATCCCGAGAATCCGGAGAGTCTAAAACCCTTGATTGACGGGGGAACGGAAGGTCATTTCGGCTCCATGTCTCCATCCCGCCCAATGCTGATTACGATGACAACCCACAGGGTTTAAGGGACAAGCCCGTGTCATCTTGCCTACGGTGTCATCTTGCTACGAATGCTCTCTTGATATGCTGAACAAACCGACTGCTTTCCCTATTTGTACAATTGCCAAACACGCCACGACTACCTGAGCACTGTATAGAGTGGGCTTCAGTGCTTGAATGGCCACGGGTGCATGGTGGTAAATCTTATTCCGTCCTCGCGCAAAGAAGCGCTCCTTATGTCTGATCCCACAGACAAGAAAATGGACACCGACGACCCCGAGCACATCTCGTGGCTGTATAACCAAGCCGCCGCTCGGGCCAAAGAGTTTAAGATCGAAGGTGTGACTTGGTCACTGACTCAAGGCGTTGTTAAGAACATCATCCCCGCCATTGCTTCTACGAATGCTATCATCGCGGGTATGTAAAGCGCACCTCGTCACGCGCGGGTTAGTTCTGAAGATACTCTTAAAAGCGTCATGTTGCAATGAAGCCTTCAAGATTGCAACAAGCTCGGCGGCGTACCTGAACAACTACTTCATGTTGATTGGCACTGATGGTGTCTACTCGTACACTTTTGAACACGAGAAGCGGGACGACTGCCCTGTCTGCGGTGGCGAGGCTCTCGACATGTCAATATCCTCTGAAACAAACGGTTGAGCAGCTGATAGAGCTCCTGATGGAAAAGCAAGACATGTGCGCCCTTTAACTCATCTGCCTAACGTCTGCTAATAAGTTATGGCCTAGACAAATAAAGAAACCATCGCTATCAACACCAACAGCTCAGATTTACTTCCAAGCACCCCCTCAACTAGAGGCTGCCACTCGCCCGAACCTTACTAAGAAAGTATCCGAAACTGGTCCCTACGGATGGGGAAATAACAGTCACTTCCACGTCCTTACCGTTCAGTCTTTCGCTCCTTATTTCGTATACGTAGATGCTTTTTGTCGAGCGTAGCTATCACGACAATAATTCACAACTGTTCATATTAGCGAGTCCTTCAACCTGACCTGCGAATCGAGACAGTATCGTTTACATGGAGGACTGGAAGGGTAGCAAGGCGAATGAATAGTGTTAGTGTTATGGTCTTACAGTACGAGCTCATCGAGTCCATGCAGTAGCGTAGCTATGTCCGTCCGAGGTGCAACATTGGAAACTATGGAGAATATGTACACGGAAATCCGTTGTCCTCGACATTTAACCCTTAAGAAGGGCACTACCAAAGTCGCCAAGGTTAATACCTGCGCCGTTGGCAAGAGACTAAGGGAGTAGAATTAGATACATGAGGACGTTTTGGAAATTTGAAGCAACCCACCTTGATTGCATCTGCGTCTAAGGGACACGCGATACTGAAGGTATTCTCTATTGTCGGCGATACGGTGATCACCAAAATTCTGACACTGACCTATTCGCGGATGTCAGATAGAAGATGACTTTAAAAACATGAATGTCGACTGACTCGAATTTTATAGGTGACTCTGATATCCTCCTTCTGGCCGCATTTGGAGGCAAGGTCGACTAGTATCAGGTTGTTGGGATCTGTCGCCCTCTTGTACTCGATATCAAATGGGAAGGTGAAGTTCTTTTCTGAATGGGATTGAAGACGATGTCTCGTTGATTGCCACCACCGACGAGAGTGTTGTTTATTGGATAGAATATCTGTATGCAACTTATTAACGAAGTCTGGGGATGTATATGTCTCTGAGACTAACGTCCGCGTTGACTTCCCGTAAGTTGACATCGAAATAATTCGGGTTATTGACACTAAGGGAAGGGGTTAGTACCGGCACAGCGAACGGAAATCAAGGACTAACGTGAGATTAACCCCCAGGTTGATAGTTACACCCTCATTCGACAAGTTAAACTTTATAATCAGTAAGCTATGTTTCATGTATTATGATTGATATATCCTACGCACCGGAGAGGAATTCGAAATGGCAACGTCCCCCATGATGAGGTTGGGGGGACGGATCCACTGAACAGGATATTCTCGTTAATGCCTTTGACACTACGGGGATCAGGACTTACGAGTGCCAGGGACAAGACAATCGAAATAAACAAGAAGAGAGCGATCAACAACGTGCAGAAGAAGAACCTGAGGCAGGTTCTACCCCTCCCACCCTTCGTTATTAGATTCCCCTGGTAATCCCTGCGATACTTTCTCATCGCTTGCGCTGTTCTAAGGATGATGAGGATTCTGCAGTAGGGATGCCAAAATTTCGGACATACCTTTCCCCTCGAGGGACGGCAAAGGTGTCAAATTCTACTCGTTCCTTAGAGGGCACTGGTGGTACATTAAATTCCTCATCGTGCATTGGCTCTCCGGTGTATGTCCGTTGCGAGGCATTTCTACGAGGTGCTGCGTTGTATCCATATGTGTTGTCTGGTGGCTCGTCTCGGTAGCCTCCGTAGTTTGCATAAGAAGGGGCACCTGGGCCAGCTTGAAACTGGTCCTGTCGAGCGTTGTTGGTGTACAGGTTGAAGTCTGTCTGGGACTCTCCGAAATGAGGATTGGTCTGGTGCCCGCCAGAGTATTGATTAGCGTAAGGGTCGTTGTAAGCCATGAAGCAACGTGAACGTCTAAACGTTCGGAGAGGTCGAAAGTCGAAACAAGGAGAAAGCAGAGACCCAGCTATGGTGAGGCCGACTGCGCAAGGTTTATAAGCACAGCCACCGAAGCCGCACAAAGGCACACAGCATCAGGATACGTCAGCGCTGGATGCGCAACATTAGTCACCGTTGCAATATAATTTAATTATAACTACATGTATCAGTGGTGGGCAACGATAACATCGACTAGCCAAAAGACGATCCGTGGGTTCCAGGCATAAACGGAATTCTCGTCTCCGAAGCTCCATTCGCCTGACTTTGACCATTTTCTGCAAATTGAGGCCGTCTTGAATTTCCGCTGCCTGGTAAGAACCGTTGAGGAGCATTTGTAGGGCGGCCATAGCGATGAGGCTGTTCGTCCTCCGGCATGCTGGGCTTGAATAATCCGGGGATGTTGCGACGAGACGGCGGAGGGAGTCGCGTGCTTGCGGTGCGGTCAAGATGCCGTGGAGTAGGCGGAGGACCCATAAGCCTCGGCGCAGGACCAGGTTGGGGCGCTTGTGTACGAGAAACTTGAGGTACGTCGGGTCTCTGTCTCCTTGATGGTGGAATCAGCGCCTTGAACCGTTGTCCCCCTTGTTGAGCGAAACCCTGGACTTCGTGACCTCCATCATTTAAGTCCGGGGTGGCCTGATCCTGGGTACGACCTTTTCCTGAGGAGGGTGGATCGTACGCATAATGCCTATGCAATTGAGTAAGGATAGGCGCATATATAGGGCATTAAGCATCGATTCTTTCTACGACCTACATAGTAAAAGACCGTGTACCAGGCCTTCGTTGCGCCGACGGGGAGCTACGACTTTCACCATTTGTGCTTAGGGTCGGCGCTCGGCGATGGGGAAGAGTCAGGCGGCTTGGTCCGGGGGTAGGCTCCATGAGAGGACTTGATGCAGATTGTTGCTTTCTATGGTTAAAGGAGCATCATCGCGCTCACAGTAGATGACATATCACTGATCGGGAAATACCTACTGCGTAGGGTCAATCATTCTGCGTTTGCCGTTAATGTTCTGTGATCCTGATGGTTCGTAGCCATGCGTTGGGTAGGAGGACATGGAGTCCAAAGTGTTCTGCCGCGACAAATGCTGATTGGCCCTATGGGAGTATTAGAGTAGAGGTGCGGCGTCGTGAAGGGAGTAAATACCGTTGCAATTCAGCTACCTCACGCCTGAGTTGTTCCACAATCCCTCGGTATTGCAGCACCTTTGACTTAAGACGCCGTATCTGAGCTGCCATCGTTTCTTGTTGAAACTGTGAGTAAGAATGAGGGTTCCTAGTATGCACGCTGAACGTGAGATGTCAGGCGCACCTTAGAAGCATATGCAATGGTTTCCAGTGAGTTTGGTATGGCACGAAACCAGTCCGCCATCGGGGCTTCCATCTAACAATTCTCGGGTAAGTTGACTGCAATCTAGGGCGCAATTGTACTCACATCGGCCTGAAGGGGGATTAGCTGGATTTTCGGGGACCTGCATTGAGGGCAACTCTGGTCGGAACCTAAAGGCTGATGAGGCTATGTCCATGAAACGCGTCCAAAGCTCGTACAGAGATGATTGTTGCAAACAACGTGCCCACACTCTGTTAACCAGAAAGGCACCGAGGGCCCGCTATGCGAAATGAAGGGGAGATAGCATTTCGCGCACGCCACAAACTCCCAAAAATCGAACTCAGGGCTGAGTTCTGGTGCATTCGAGCCAGTTTCCATCTCTTAAACAGTTGATGATCCTGGTGGTAGTGGTGATAGGCGCCAATGCTGTTATATGCGCTCCTTCGAGTCGCAGCGTCTTGACTCAGTGATCTCGTCAATAATCACTCTTCACTGGCCGAAGTATTTGATTTGGCTGGGAAATTGCTGTCGAAGGGACATATGAACTGATATGAGGAAAGGATTTTCATGACCGGGAATCATCACGACAAAATATCATTGACGTGAGAGTAATTGTATTAGGGGACTACGGTGATGGTAAGCTGGCCCAGTGCCGCAACCTTTGATCTTTACGGTCATCAGCGATACCCATGAACCCATTTACATGCAAAGACTGGGATATCAACTCCATTATCAGCGACACTTCCAATTTCTTTCACTTGCGTCGCGTGTCTGCTAGTTCACCGGACGTCGATGCTCATATTAAGCAGTTCGAGGAAGACGGGATACCTTTGATCATCGAAGGGTTTCACCGTGGCGATTGGCCTAACATATTCGACGCCGAATGGCTCCGCAGCCATGGCCCTCAAAGTGGGTCTCCTCTGGCGCAATGCGCTCTTCATCTTTCCGTCACTCACCGAACACATCCACGAGCTAGCTCTCTCTGTCCGAAATGTACATACTCGAAGTGATAGTATTATGCCGACTGATGAATTCTTCAAAATATCGCGCGAAACGTCACCATACGCAGTGCCCAACGGTGCGTTCCCTCATGCTTGACCTGCTTGGATCAACTCACGATCTAGGCTTTAGAGACAGCGAGACTCTATGGGAAAGACGTTGAATGCCCAGCGGAGTGGAACGATTGGCTGCACAACGCTCAGATCATACCTAACAACCTATTACCCAAGAGCTCGGATAATATGCTCATGAATTTGCCCAAATCAGTATGTTTGCTAATGCCTGACTCCATATTTTTATATTAATATTGGTTGCAGACGCCAGTGGAGACCCTCATGTGCTATATAGGCATCGGAGATACTTACACGCCTGCTCACAAGGATCTCTGCGCGTCCTCCGGTCAGAATCTGATGTGCTACACGGAGGAGGACGGTTCCTCGATCTGGTTCATGACCGAGAGCTCCAGTACTCCCGAAGTCGATGCGTTCTTTATCAAGCTAGGTAACGAAATCGACCACGAGACTCGAGTCCTCTCGGTGAAAGACTTAGCGAAGGCACACTTCAATGTCTACGTAGCTCGCCAGAGACTGGGGGATTTGGTTCTTGTCCCTCCCCGAAGCTGTCATCAAGTCATCAATTCGGGCGGTATCAGCATCAAGATGTCTTGGTCACGGATGACTATACGAGGGCTCATAGCTGCGTACTATCATGAGTTGCCGTTGTATAGACGGTGAGCTTTCTGTTTCTCTTTTTGGTAGTCTTGACTGACGTTGAGCAGGGTGTGCCGGCCCGAGACATACAAAATTAAAAGCATCATATTCTATACACTCCTACACAAGGCTTCCCAACTCCGTGCCCTCACGGAGGAGCAGGAGCGTGGTGTAGCAATTGCGGCCGACCTAGCCAGCGTTGTGGACCTCTTCGCGTCCATCTTAGTCGAAGAATATTCTGGTCCCGCCCCTCAGTTCGATCCTCTGACGCCCGTCACTGCTTCTAGCGAACCACCCTCATTTGATCCTCGGCGCTACGAACCCAAGGATGGCTGCCTTGTTTGTGATTTTTGTGGCGCGGATATATTCCAAACGTACTTCGAGAGTGAACTCTGTTGTGCAGACTCGCCAGATACCACGCAAGCTTCGAAATCCGACCCCTTTGTCTTATGTTCCGGCTGTTACGCCGAGGGCAGGTTATGCAAGTGCCAACGTATGACCCTGCTCCAATGCTACTCTTTTGACGACCTACACAAGGAATTGCAAGACGCAATAATAGTACTGGAGACTTACCAGACAAAGAATCGATTGACGATTGACGCGCAACGCTTCGATTTCCAGTAAGTTGGCCAACGACCATGTTCCTCAGCCTCATGCATTGATCTTGACATCATTCGTCAGGAGAAAGTACGGAATATCGCAAGCTGCTTCCGTGCTTCACAAAATGCGTGATCTATCTGTCAGTTGTGCGCTTAACTTCTGGTTATATCCAACTTCAATAATCTATAACATCTAGAGCCAGGACGGCAAGTGTCGTTTCAGCGGTTCCGAGCACTCTCACGCTGCAGAAGAAGGGTCTTTTCTTAGCTGCAAGCGCTGCCATTCCTCAAAATGCTTCTCTCACGTGCTGAAAGATTACAAGATGCACTCAGTCGCGGCTCTCATAGAGTACTCTCATGATCAGAAACATGTTTGTTATCACAACGAACATAAACGCTCTAGAAAGGATTACGAAGGTGCCTACCATGGTCTAATTCAGGCCGAAAAGTCAGGCCAACGTCCGGAGCTCCGCCATCAGTTGACCCATTTGGCACTCATCCATCGTACTTGCAAACCGTTGAGTACCTCGATCGTACTAGGATGGTATGACCGTAACATAGAATTGGTGAGCCTCGTTACAGGCCTTCTTGACATTGTTGACGCATGTTCCCGTTGAAGACGCCTATAAGCGCTGTAACGATGGCGCTTGATGCTGCTGACCCCCAACAATCACTCAAGACAAACATGGCCCCCGAAGCTCTTCCTAGCGCCGCATTTGACTTAGCCAATCTCTCTGATACTTCAACTCTGACCCCTACTTCCTCTCGTGCTCCATCAACTGCTCCTCCCCAGACAATGCAACATTCAGTGCGGATCCCTGCCGCTACCCCTCTCCCTCTCCCTACTCCCCTCAAGATGAGACAACACTCAATGCGACTCCTGCAGGACAACTTTCTTGGAGTTTACTTGCCTGCCCCGCCCGGACGACGTCGGACTCGCCCTTCAGAAGGGTATGCAGAGAAGAGCGTCCCTAAAGTCCTCTCCAAAGTCTGCTGCACAGTCGTTCCTGTTGCCACACCTCTTAACAGCGCTTATTTCAGGCCTCAAGTTCTCCATCCATGGCCATGTTGGGAGGGGTACGCGTGGCGAAGGTATCGCTGAAGTCATACCTTCTTGCGAACGATGCAGGTATCAAGCCCACTCGTAAGAGACTTCGCGAGGTACTCGTTCATCAACGCTCCATTCGTTTTCCTTTTCAAGCTAATGATGGATAATAGGACGATGGTAGGCCGTCAAACTACGCTTCGACTTCGCCGGGAAGATTTAAGGTAGCCAGAACACACGAAGAAAAAGAGATAAAAAAGAGGCGAGAGAGGCTCCATAGCGAACGTTCCGCTGATTCCGCGTTTTCCTCGGCGCTTGCACAACATCTAGCAGCAGCTCTCCAACGTTCAGCAGACGACGAAGTAGAGGAAGCAGTGCATGTGTCGATCCCCCCGCCCAAACTCGAAAGACGCCGAAGGCCAGAAGCTGTGGCACAGCCAGTGCACAAATGTACGTTCAGCGTGGTTATCTTGTTGTCATGCAATAATTTTATCTAGATAGAGAACATCCTATCGAAGTCTATTCCGTGATGGATGAACCGCAGGAGGGCCCAGGGGCTGACCTATCGACGACCATTGCGACAGGAGCTCACCCGATAACAGCCCCGACACAAGGCGAGCTTTTCCGTGCTGCAGCTGCTTTCACTATGCAAGTACTTTGGGGTGTAAGCGGGCAGATTGCTCATGCTATTGACTCTTCAGTGAGTTGTACCGCTGTGGTCCAAGAACTGTCTTAATCGGCACCAGGCCAGCACAGAAACCACTGCATTTCAACATCATTTGATACAACAGCCCATGGGAACTCGTAAGTTGATCGTATCACGCACGGTATATGCTGCTTGACTTCTTACCAGAGGCGGGCACTACTGGCCCCCCGCCTCCTTACCCTTCGAGTGAACATCCTTACACGGATGTCGACCGCCCCCGGGGGGTATTTTATCCTCCGAGAGTATTCGATGCGAGAGATTTCGCGCCCAGCGGCGATCGTTCGGCCGGCCTTTCTTGCTCATCAAGGCCAACACGTCCCAGAGATGTGAATTATGGGCGCGATAATAGTGGTGCATCACTCTTCCATGACCAATCACATCGACACGAACTTGGAAATTGGCACGCTGACCGGCAGCGACACAAGGACTTCCAGCGTGGGCACAACAATCAAAATGGGCACAGCAGCTACCAACATCGGCGCAACAACAAACCAAATTGGTACAACAACGATCGCCAATACCATGATAACCAGCACCGACGCAACGATGATCAGCACCGGCACAGAGACAATCAATATTGGCACAACAATGACCATCGCAATGCTCAGTCACGATACAATGTTCGCCGTTATACAGGTTACAATAACCAATTTAACCGGCGCCGCGCTTCGTCGATACAAAGAGATAACACATTTACACACCAACACCAGCCGTCCCACGAGCATCTCGAAGAAGGTTTACGGAACTCTGATGAAGATGAAATGACCAAAGACGCAAGTGGGGTACAAGAAATGGGGGATTCGACTCCATCCTGTTCCGGTGCATTGGCAGCCCAACCATTCCTCCGTCTTGATAGAACGCCTGGGGAGCAGGCATGGGAAGATGGTTACGAACAGGTGGATGATGAAAGTGGCCAATCTACCCCTCATTCGCATCGTGTCGCATCGCTTCGCAATGACGAGGACACTCAGAGTCGTCGCACCCTCTCGCCCCAAGCCTTGACGCCCAACTTGACTTACAACCCTTGGGATTAATGCGGGAGATGAAGATATGATTTGTGACGCTGAATTTGAACCTCCCTTCGAAAACATGGCATGCGTCCCCTCTTGTTTGTTTTCACAAAATGGTTGCTCAGTACTTTTATATCCCGGATCTTGTCATATATATCAATATGCAATCTTGCTACACCGAATCACATTTCTTAACCAGATAGATTGTGAACCGTCATGAAAAACCAAAGGAAGGGATGATTAAAGTGGTGTGAATAAGGGTATCCAGTAACGAGAAGCCAAATATGTAAATGCAGAGAAGGAGCGAGGAGATAGCAATGCAAAGGATGAGAAAACGTTATGAACATGGATAGGCGTGAACTCGTGAATCAACCACAACGACACGTAAGAATTCTTATTAGACCGTTCTTCTGCTGTGTATCCTCTTGCCCATTAAAATCACCACCGTGCGATACCCCAACATCCCCTGCTCTCGCCCGCACGTTGCTGATGGCTGGTGGTGCGGCACCCACACTTGAGACCATGGGTGAAGTACGACCATAGGGTTGTTGCTGCACACCCATTCCGTATGGGTCGTCTGCGCCTTCCCTTCCGTAATCGTAGGATGCATTTGCATAGGGATGCTGGGCACTCATTCTGTGCTGGGCGCCAACAGGCACGTTGACTTGCGCAGCAGCTGAGTGAGGTGTGAGTTGACCCGGTGAATTGCCACCACCAGGAGTAAGTGCAGCAGGGATCTTACGCTGTTTGGAACCATGGCGGACAAGAGCAGGCGATGGAGGTACAACATTGCCTGCTTGCGATGCACGCCGCCGTTCGGTGTCCCGGTGTTCCCTTCGACGATCTCTCCCATCAGCAGCAAGGCCCGCATTCTGCATTTGGGACAGAATTTGGCTTTGACCCTACGAATGACCATCAGTAATGTCTTGGGGTTAACGTAAATGGGGGCGAACCAGAGAAGCTTCCCAGCCTTTACCGCCTACGAGATTCGGGTGAGACATTGTCAACAATTCCTTAGACATGGCCACCTACCATTTAGTTCGTTCCAGTCAAAGATACCATCGTCCACATCGTTGTTGTTCTTCATGACCTTGGCAAACAGCTCCCTCAAGAAATCATAGTCAGGCGTTTCCTCGAAACCGAGCTTTCTAACATAGTTGAGATAGATACTAAATTCCTCTAAACGGCCAAGATGAACGTCAAGCGAAAGAAGTTGATCAGAATCAGCGACTGACCCGGAAATTCTTCGCATAGTTCTTTGATAGGCGTCGTTTGCTTCTTTTCACCGATCTTTTCATACTTCTGCTTGTTTGTTGCCGCTTTCAGGCCTTGCCACGGTAGACTGCCACGCAAGAAGTACATGAAGACATGGCCAAGAGCTTCAAGATCGTCCCTCCGGGATTGTTCTGTAGCGCGACCACGGAACCGACGATCAGCCCAGCATGCTGCTCGACGACAAAGGCAAAGCATACCTCGACCCAAATGCGTGTTGATACTCATATATCGGGCCGTCCCGCTCAGGCTCTTCCGCTCTCGGTACGGTATGTGTTGCTTAGTTTTCGGGTCTCGATATTGTTTGGCCATGCCGAAATCAACAACATGTACGACTGGGTGGTGATTCTAAGAGGCTGGTCGGAGGAAAGGGAATAGACAGAGCTCACTGTTGGCACCCTTGGTGCCTGGACGACCTATGAGGAAGTTATCCGGCTTAATATCGCGGTAGATGAGGTTCTTCTCGTGGATGGTTTGCACTCGGGTGAGCTGCATGGCAATGAGGCGCGACGGAGCAGAAAAATCGGGTGTTGTCTCACCATCTGACGAGCTGCCATGCAAACGGTCTTGATAGAGAATTTTCGGCCGCACATGTCGAAGAGATCCTCCAGGCTGGGGCCGAGCAAGTCAATAACTAAGATATTGTGCAGGCCCTCTTGTCCGAAGTGGTAGATTTGCGGAATGCCGGCTGTCGAAGGAGCGATTACGGCTTTGTGAGCCTTCCAACGAGCAGAGCATCCCGAACTTACTGCATCCGGCCAGAATACGGTACGACCGACATTCGTCACGAAGCTGCGGTGCTTCGGCCTTGCGAGGTTCCTACAAGCCCAAGGGCTGGAGATTGGCGACACAAGCGAGGTGAAGGAGTAAAGGACGCACAAACTTGATGGCAACGGTCTGCGAGTTGAGGAGATTTGTACCTGAAATATAGTGGCAGCTTAGTGGAAGCTCAATGGCGGCACTCAATAATAGTACCCTCGAAGATGACGCCAAATGAGCCCTCGCCGATTTTCTTGCCCACTCGATAGTGAATCCCTACTATGTTTGCCGTCGACGAGGAGGAGTGCGAGTGGGAAGCCATCCGGGAAGAGGGTATATAGGTCGACTGAAGAAGGATTGGGCCTGCAGCTTAGCTGTGGTACCAGACCCTGCATTTCGGTTAACCCCGACAGTCTCAGGCTCCCTCATGTGTGCTGTGTTAATTTCGAATTTCCATCAAGTACTCAAATTTACTTCCGCCAAACCTGAAGCGCATGGGAGCATATGAAGCACAAGTATATAGACTGTAAATTACTGGGACAATAACTTCAGAACCCGAACCCAAACATCCGCAACCCGCGGTGGGAGAGACTGTGGGCGCAAGAGACTGAGACAAACGGCGAGTCCGAGCAGAGCAGTAAGGAGAGCCAATCTCAATAGCTTCTTCCTTCTCATACTCTTGAACCATGGCTCAGCCCCGACGGAGATGTAGTCTCCCCACACAGGCTTCCGTAACATCCACCAGAAATAGGACACTGGTCCGGGAAAGGTAGCGACGATCCTGGATTTCGTTTCCGTGCGGTTCTTGTGGTAGTACGAGTGGCAGTCCGTCCAGACAGAGGTCGAAAGGCGGCGCTGCAACCAGTCATCGTACTTGTTTGTGGCCTGGTCGGTTACCTCGAAGGACTTCGCCTTGCCTTCCAAAACAGGCTTGAGCAATTGCACGGCTAGGTTAATCTGTGTGGAATATTTAAGCCGAGCGGCGCTGGTACGTGCGTGTGTTCCCCATACCTGCGCTTCCTCAGTAAAAACCACGGAAGCGTGCCCGGTGGCCGTATTGGGTCCTTTGATAACTGTCAGTTCGTACACGTTGCGGTAGTAAATAGCAACCAACCTAGCAAAGTGAATGCATTGGGAAACCCGGGAATGCAGGTACCAAGGTAGGCAGTAGGACCACCACGGTCTGCGTAATATCCTTCTAGAGTTCTACCGTCGCGGCCGACCAAGTTCATGGTACCCATTTCCTGTGCAACGGAGGACATATCAGCGATTAATCAGTATGAGCTCTGACACCCTACGCACAATCGCGTATCCAGTGCCAAAAATGATGGCGTCCAGCTCAATGACTTCGCCACTCTTTGTCTTGATACCTTCCTCGACAATTGTATCAATACCATCCCAGTTCAAAGTTACGTTGGGCTGCTGGACGGCATCTAGATAGCCTGGATCGACGATGATGCGCTTGCATCCAGGAGCTATTTTGTTGAAGTGTTTATCAGACAAGGTTCGAAACGAGGGCTCGGACATACTAACGATATGAAGGTGTCAGCTTCTCAATCATATCCCGAGGAACCTTGTATTTAAGGTATTTAGTGAAATGCTAGGGCCCAGCAATGAATGGCTGCATCAACAAAACGATCTGTGTATAACACACCTTTCTGGCTTGCTTGACCACGAAAGTGTTCTCCTTACGGAAGGCCAAAGCTCCTGTATCCACCTATAGATGCAAAGAATCGAAAATGAGCGTAATAACGATGGACAGTGTGTCAGACTTACCCTCGCCATAAGGAAGTTCCTGTAAAGTCGCATCACGCCAGGCACATAGGCAAATAGCACTTTCACTAGGCCGGGGTACCTAAAGTTCGCCTGCACCAGATGTGTCAGTAGTGGTAGAACGAGTGATAGAAATTGGGCAGTTACCTGAGGGATATACCACTGAGGAGTCCTGCAGAAATTGACAACTTGCACAGAAGGATCTACAGCAATTTTGGGAAGAAATTGTGCCCTAGATAGACAATTAGCACAGACGATGCGTAAGACATGATGCTCGACATACACAGAGCAGCCGTTGCCAATAACCCCAACACGTTTGCCCTTGAGATCATACTCATGGTTCCACTCCGCCGAATGCCAGATAGTCCCCTTGAACGCGTCCCGGCCCTCAATCTCTGGTGGATACATGGCCCTTGTGAAGCCACCAATCGCAAAGACGATGGCCCGAGCCTCAGTCTCAATCTTCGCGCCAGTGACACCGTCCTCCAAAACGATACGGTACTGCTGCAAATCTGCGTCCCAGACAGCACTCTTGTATATGATGTTGAATTGCGTGTGCGCCTCGAGACCGTGTTTATGGAAGAGCCCCTCCCAGTAAGCCTGCAGTGCTGGCTGCCCCACGTAGTAGGTGGGCCACCATGGATTCAACTCCGTGGAGAGACTGTACCAATGGGCACCGACATCTGAACCACATCCCTACGCGACGTGACTTGAGTAAAAGGCCGTGAATGGAGAGAAAAAGCCCCTACGGGATACGTGTTGTCCTGCAAAAACGCGTGTTAAGCGAGTAAGCGACAGAGACTTCGGATATATGCTCACCCTCCAAGTTCCCCCGACATTGTTGGCTTTCTCATAGATCTAAACGCGCGGTCAACATTGCACGGTGGTACGGCCCAATAACAAGGCAAACCGTAAAGTTCTTGAAGTTTAACTGCTGTTTCAACGCGATGCCGGTAGAGATGCCTGCTAGGCTGTTAAAACAGTGAGTGAGAGATCTGCGTGTGGCTAGAACGGAGAGAAGGTTACCCAGCGCCAATGACGACCACGCGGGGTTCTTTATCTGACATTCGCGCACAAAGAAGACGGGAAGACAGTACGTCGTTAATGTAGCGCCAGGATTCAACGCTTAAGAATAGCGTTCTTATGGCCTCCGGGTGTATGAGATAGGCGGTTCACAGGTCATATGGGAGCCATGCGGTCATGTAAATCTGGGCATAGTTCATTCTTAGTATTCAGAGTCCAAAATCACATGCATGTCAGAATAAATGGTAGTTTTTACAGCGAAATTGCAGAAGAGAATGGAAGCTATTAGGGTAACAAGACATCGATGGGCATTGGGAAGAGATTAATGGCACATTATGCATTATGCACGGCGGGTTGAATGAATGAAGGGGAATGGGGTGGGATGGGGGATATGCAGGCAATAGTACCACGAGCGGGGTGCGTATGGTTATGCGGGGTAATACTGCCGGTGCAAATGATGTTACAGGGTTTCCGTGTGGGGTCCTTTTCAAGCTCAGCGGAATTCGAAGCTGGACGAGGTTCGCTCGGGGACATGCGAGAGAGACAGTTGTTGGTATCTGGACTCAAAGGTCACGACAAGCAGCAGTGTTGATGTAAGAATTAACATACGGCTCTGAGTTCTGGTGGAAGTAGAAACCACTCATAGTGGCCAGCGGTGCTTCACGGCTGGCCGAAGGTGAACGGTTGCTTCTTTGTACGCTCGAGTTTCGGCGCGTCCGTCGGGGTGACTCCGTCGGGCTGCAGAGAGGTAGCGGGATCATGTCATCTTCAGGTGTCGGCGAGAGTGGTGAGCGAGAAGGTGTCTGGACCGGGGGATTGAAATCAACGCAGACATAATAGAACCCTGGGAGAGAATGAAGCGAATACGAAAGCTGTAAAGCGATCAACGCACCTGCAAAGCTTGCACCGTTGATATCTTGCACTCTGTGATCCGGTACCAAGAACCGTTCCTTCCAACGCATGAAGACAGCACCCCGATCTCTATCGTCAATAGTAAGATATGGTTTACGCAGCTCGTTCTTGACTTGTCGGAATGCAGGGAAACGTGACCAATGAACCATATCCTCCGTTTCATTAGCACCCCAATTGCGTGTCAAGAACCCATATCGGCTACCGATGATTTCCGCGTCGAAGTAAGTGGTCAGTTCGGGCCAATCGTCGGTAAGACCTCTGATGCGAAGATAGCCGCATAGGAATGACGACGCGAAGTCCACGTCCTAGTCAAGAATTCAAACAAAGGTCAATCTACGGACCTCAAAGTGCGCACCACGATAGTGACGTTCACATCATAACTATTCCTGCCACTTTTCTGTGTCCCCCGGAAGGTGGCTCCGGGATGAAGGCATCGGTGCGTTCGCGAACGCATGCGAATGCGAGTTATGTCTGCCAGCGGATCGAGAAGAAAGGAGCGACGGTCCAAATGACGACTGTTATTGGCTTGGTGGGAAACAGTAGTAGTGTGAACAGGGAAAGAGTCGACATGATTAGGAGTTACATCTGTCTGAATAGACAACTGCAATTGCAGAGCGTGTTTATGGTCAAAAACGGGTGAGTGGGTAGGCTGGATTTGTACGGCTTGGACCTCTGAGTCTGGCCGGAGCGCCTCCATGATAACATCTCCCTGGCATGTCGGTACCTCCAGCCGACTGCACCTCGTGGCGAAGGCTTCGGGGGTCGATGTCGGCATTTGTCTCAACATTGGTACGTCATGGTCGATGCAATGAACGTGGCCCTCGGGTAGATAGTTTCCATTTCTGGAGGGTGCGTTGTGCTCTCGACATCGGGCGCATACTGTGGCGGAATCGGGCGGAGAAGGCACGGCTGCAGACTCAACGAGGGAGTGGCACGTTGTGCAAACTTTGACTTGAGACTGAAGCAGGTCTTGTGCCGGGGAGTCGATTGGCGGCGGGACTTGGTGTTCAGTCGCAGGCATCTTTGAGCGGGGGATACAGGAAGAATGAGGATGGCGAAGGAAGTAAGGGGAAGGGGATGGGTAAGTACTGGTCGTTTGGCCCTGTTCTGTCTGCCACCACGTGGTTACGGAAAACCCCTGGCTCGCTGTCAATTCCCACCATATAAATGTTATTTCCTCTGCACAGTCAATCCAGTGCTTGACGCTTGCAGTCTGTGTTGTCAAGCAATTCCACCAACTCAGCTCCTCTGTCTCAGACCGCTGTTCTTTGTCTCTCAGCGCTCAGCGCTTCAACCTGCATTTCCTTCTTCCAGCGTCAAAATAGGCGCCGAGTTTAATGGCACAGCCGCGTCTATCACCTGACACAGCCATCAACAAACCACTCTAAACTACGCTTGATCTTGAACTCTAACCCGTTCCAGGCGCTCCTAGCCAGCCTGTTTTGGCCTAGGGAAGGTCCTGCTTCGACTTCTGAACCTAGTGGTAGTGGTGCATCGCTCGCCTCGTTGCCATCGCCGTGGGTGTCGAGGTCATCAAGCGCACAACTATCGGGCCTTAGGATTCTGAAGGATCAAAAAGTACGTAGTGCTCGGCATATGTGGATCGTAGGCGCGCTTTCTTACATCCACGACAAGCGGCCGAACTGCTTTTGCTGCGCCGATGTGAAAGCCCGAGCTATGCATGCTGGGAACGGTCTAAATATGTCTCGACAGAAGCACCCCTCGCCCCTCCGAACCTGAACGCATCTGGTGCTCGAATGCTAATCGACGGTCATAGGTTCACACAGAACTCAATAGCCCTCAAGCGATTCCACGAACAAACGGCGGCGCGTCCCAAGATGACGGTCACTCAATTACTCCCAGAAGCCAGGTCCAACTGACAATTTTAGCAAACTGAAGTCCTAAGCTGTTCCTTCGATTGCGTTTATAGTATGGCACGAAGGAAACAAAGCGTGAAAGCAAAGCAGACTAACTGATAATAATATACCATCTATTCATATTCTTTCCCAAGAGTCCGCGAAACTTTATGGTGCTTTGTGCGTGGGGTGTCTTCAAGTCGTCAAAGCCTGCCCGTTTTCGTTCCGGTCTACCGTTGTCTCGCGGCTATCTCTAGTCTGTTGTTGATGTGATGCTTGATCTGACCTGCCATCCTCCGTTCCTCGATCCCCCTTCTCCAGATCCCGCTCTTTCTCCAAGGTCCGGTCAGAGCCTTCTACTTTCTCCGGCTCGACCGCTTTCTCCTGCCCGCCCTTCACGATAGTTCGTTTCAGCGTGTAATGCCGAACAACCAGGACTATACGAGGTGCATATGAGTCTACATCCCGGCGAGCAGTGGATCAACGCACCCATCACAAACCCAGCGCCAACTATAGGGGTCATTGATAGCCAAATCTCGCTGATCGACCTTGCATACGCATGTATCACTTGGCTGCGCACCGAAGGATCCTAATTTCATATGAACAGAAGGGGATGATCAGATCCCGATTGCAATTGCAGGCGTCTAATGTAAGTGACGCAAGGACGCGGTGACGCACAGGTATGCTCGTCAAATGCCTAACGCTTTCGCTAAGCGCCGCAGGGGAGGTGTCCAGCTCTAGATTGCGGATCCGTGCTAATCGCTTTCGTAGGGTCTATACAACGAGGCGCTTAGTACTGAGTGCTGTTGTGTTTCAGAACGAAGACGTTGTCGCTTACGGAGGAGAATATGGCTTGCCCCACTGAGACGCCCACGGTACCGCCCACGGTCCTAGTATTGCCAGGTTAATTACAGTGAGCAGTCGAGCAATGACTGGTAATGCTATACCTGATGAAACCGAACGTTGCGGTACTAGTGGCCATGTCCTTGATAGGCATAGCAGCCTGGAGACCAATCAATGGTGTCTGGAGGTGAGACGAGCGTTAGCAAAGTAGTAGAAACCTGGGTCGCAGTGAACGAGCGATGTTCACCTGAAATAGAGACCCGAGACCGGCAGCAGCTATGAACGGGTACAGCACCTGCTCTGCACTGAAATAGCGAGTTCAGAGTTCAGACAGCTATTGCAATACTTTGAGGGGGACGTACGTGTTTGAGTCAGAGCCCAGCATAATCATTAGCCCTTGGCCGAGAGTGAATACTGCCCAACCAGTCCACAACATCGCGCGCCAGTCGCCCGTGCGAGAGACGATGATTCCCGCTATAGCGGAGAACAAAGCAGCTCCCAGGGAGAACGGCAGCATTCTGTTTTCCCAACGTAACAAAGCAGCAGTGAGTCAGAAGTTCACCTTCTGGTGGGAACAACGGGATACCTCACACCGGCCATTGTGGCAGAAGAACCCAGGATTTGGAAGTAGACAGGAAGGTAGTAGGCGCCTGAACGGAAAAATATGATCAGGCCTCAGAAGACGCGGAGATTCACAAAGTTCGCACCGCTGAAAAACGCTACGGCGTGGAGGAACACAGAGACGAGAAGCACCCCCGTTGTACGAGTCTGTAAGCAAGGGGAATGATAGGAGTAAGCGAAATGGATAACAGGGGATAGGAGCATTCGTTACCTTAAAGAGACGCGGTGGCACGATCGGTGAACGCTTGGTGAAGAGTTCGTTGATAGCAGCGGAAACAAGGAGCACACATCCAACGGTGAGTAATGCGATAGTCTCTGCAGAAGACCCTATAAAAGTAATTAGATATCCCCTCCTGTACTATACACAGTGGGCACTTACAATCTGTCTCGCTGGCGTTGAAGCCAATGAGAAGACACACGACGCCACCTATCATGAGCCCAAGCCCAACGAAATCAAACTCGCGGGCATGGTGTTTTAATGTGCGCCCTTGCGTGGGGTTGAGATTCAAGAAGATGAAAAGAATCGCGATCGCTACGCCTCCAGTAGGCCTGCAAGTCGTCAACTGTCGGCCGCCAAAGCGTAACTGTGCAAGTACTCACAGATTAATCCAGAAACACCTGCGTGGACCCAAGAAATTGGTTAGTAACCGTATCGTGGGTCAGCTAAGGCGCAGTCCCTTACCATCTCCAAGAAACATGGTCCGTAAAAGCCTGAATTGCAAACGTCAGGGTGGTATGAATGACTCAAGCAGGAACATACGCACGCCGCCTAAGAGAGGGCCGACTACCGATGCAATCCCCCAGGTGGCACCGATTAGCCCCCCGTATTTGCCACGACTTCTTGAGAGTTAGCTAGGGAGATGAATAAAGGGAGATGAACGAACTCCTGTAGTGGTACAATGTCGCTGATGGTGATATTGACCTAGAAGACGTGTAACCTTAACGAAGATACTGAAATGGAAAGGATACACACCAGTTGGATGATACCTCCGCCGCCGATACCTTGAACGGCACGACAAACGATCAGCCAGACTAGATTCTGCGCCGCTCCGCACAAAGCAGAGCCGATCTAAGCCAGGCCAAAGTTAAACCACAGCTAGCTGGATAAGCAAGAAGCACATACCAGAAACACGATGATGGACGAGTACAACACAGGCTTGCGGCCTGGGTGACAGTTCGGGTGAGGACATTGAGTGGGCCAAACAAATTGCCGTCATTCACCTATCAAATCCGAGAGCTTTCCGTATAAAGGACTAAGGGCCGCTGCAGCGAGTAGATATGAGCTAGCAGATTGAGATGGGTCGTCAGGGGAATACATGTAGGAGAGGTGAGTCGAACATTACCTTCCCACCCAACTGTAATTACTCCCTCCTCCGAGGTCGGAAACAATGGTCGGTAATGCTGTCGCGACGATCGTCTTAGCCCTACTCAGTAAGGGAAATCCCCGATGCACTTCAGCAGATAATACCTGATCCATCGCGGCAAGAAATACTGTCGCCATTAAGCCGGCGAATACCTAGCAGGTTCGGTCAATCCAGTATATTCCTTGGAACGATCGGAAAACGCGTACAATGGGCAATCTATTCTGTGGGAGGACGTGGGTTTCATCATTCTTCCAAGTTGAGCCATGCTTCGCCTTTGTGGGTTCGTCTTTTTGTGTATGGTCGTGCGGGAGATCACTGGGGGCTACATCAGGGGTATGAACTGAGGGGGGACATCAGCCTTGGTCGTGGTCGGGAGGAAAGAGCTGGCGAATGTGGCAGCTTCGAAGAAACGACAACAGTGAGGCACGGCTGAACGGATCGCTTGCTCGAGTCCTAAATAGCATCCACACTGGCATCATCACCTCTCATTATGAGACTTTTTTCTCGGAGCCTGAGGCAACCGTGCCATATTCAGTCCCCGCGAGCCGTGCCGAGCAAGCCGAATTGTATCCTCCCTCAATGCTGATGAAGAGGAGGCCCCAAGACTTCGGCAAAGTCGACCGAGTGTTCGGCATACAAATATTCTCATATGGAGCAGGATGCTTATGTGTAATCATCTGCGTTCCTGCTGACTAGACTCCCAAGGCAAGTCCCAAGGCACAAATTTTAGTGTACGAGCTGGTGGCAACGGCAATCGATGCGAAGACTCGAACAACTGGTGTTTGTGTAATTTGATATAAAAAAGTCCTTTCATAACGTCGTCGAAGTGTGGTACAAGGAAGATGCTGAGATAATCTACAGCCCTGGTCGAATTCGGTAACGGCCATAAGAGTCACAGATGGGCTTGTGATACAAACAAACCTTACCGGTCTTCAGCTTTCCTGCAAACTCCTACTTTCTCACTTTTCCCTTCATCTCACGATCGTCTGTAGAATCAACGTATATCATGGCTGAGACCGCTTCAATCCCCACTTTCAAGCTCGTTCTTGGTGCGTCCTTCTACTCTTCTGCCTTTGTCTCCATCTCACATGCGCGCAAAATTTCGCCTTCCCATCGATGCTCGATTCCCTCAAAATTTAACGTGACTTACTCGTTCA
This sequence comes from Pleurotus eryngii var. eryngii, assembly GCA_029467805.1. Taxonomy (NCBI): domain Eukaryota; kingdom Fungi; phylum Basidiomycota; class Agaricomycetes; order Agaricales; family Pleurotaceae; genus Pleurotus; species Pleurotus eryngii. Next base: position 4,355,055 of record SZVJ01000012.1, read on the forward strand.
TTGTTGAATCCTTCAACCCGGCCTCGCGATGGGATGCGATCTTCAACAGTCGGTGACGGTGGAACCGGAAAGACGACCTTCGTCAAGGTGAGCGCGCTCGTTCCCAGGTTCAAAGAGATCGCAGTCTGATATTGTGTTCTGTGCAGCGCCACTTGACTGGTGAATTCGAAAAGAAGTACATTGGTAGGTATTCGACAGGATCAGTTCGCTATCGCGTCGCAGTCTCCCACAATCATTGTGTGCTCATATTGACGGCAATTTTTGCATATTAGCCACCCTCGGAGTGGAGGTTCACCCTCTCACCTTCTCCACCAACTTCGGCACCATCTGCTTCAATGTTTGGGATACCGCTGGGCAGGAGAAGTTTGGTGGATTGCGGGATGGCTACTACATCCAAGGCCAATGCGGCATCATCATGTTCGATGTCACATCCCGGATCACATACAAGAACGTGCCCAATTGGCATCGTGACCTTGAGCGCGTCTGCGAAAACATTCCCATCGTCCTGTGCGGTAACAAGGTTGACGTGAAGGTACGTTATTTGCATTGTGATCGATCTCCATCATACGCCTTTGATCCTGATATCTGAACCTTCTTCCATTGTAGGAGCGAAAAGTGAAGACCGGCCAAGTTACTTTCCACCGAAAGAAGAACTTGCAATACTTCGAAATTTCGGCGAAGTCGAACTACAACTTCGAGAAGCCTTTCCTTTGGCTCGCACGAAAACTCGTCGGGTATGATATTGCAACGCTACTAGTAGACGATCTAATTGCTGATAAAACATGAAGCAACCCGTCTCTGGACTTCGTCGCCGCTCCTGCTCTCGCCCCTGCCGAAGTTGAGGTCGATGGTGCCCTCATGGAGCGATACAAGCGGGAGCTGGCCCAAGTAAGCAGTTCTACTCATATTGATCTCAGTCCTCATGACTCCGTTCACAGGCCGAAGCTATCCCCCTTCCCGAAGAAGACGACGACTTGTAATCGATCACTTTAATCATTTGCTTATACAATACTGCATTCCTCTCTTGTTTCAATACAGTCACTTTTACCAATTACCCTCTACACCTCATTGTGGTCGGACGCGTGAGAAATGTATGGTAGATCGAAATACAGCTTGTGAGCGTAACAAGATACAGGTTCCTCTGATGCATGATGTGGTACAAGGTGGTGCAGTACAAGAAGTAATCGGGGAGCGATGCTGGTGGTACGTTGATTTTGAGATACAACAGTTCTTCGTTCAGTCGCGTTGACGAAATGCCATCATCAAAGCGAAGCGGTGGAACTCGGTGAGCTTTATGTACCTGTCATCATTGAATAGCGCTGCTCGATCAGCCTCGCTCCACGAGTATCTGAGCATATCGAATCGGTCGTCCGAGAAAATTGCCCACTCTGTGAACGCTGGGAGTAGGGACTGCAGCCCCTTCGCGGTAAGAAATGCCTCCAGCGCTGGCGAGCGTGGGGTGACTCGTGGTTGGAAATCGCAAGCATTACATTTCATCGTGAATGATGTGGTGTCTGCCTATGTAACGAGAGATGAGTATGGCGTTCATGCAGAAAGTGGTGATATTAAATGCCACTTACATCGGATGAAGAGCTGTACGATGGGTAACCAGCTGGAGACTGAGCGTCGAAAGCAGATGTTCGATTCTGGCTGTAATTCTATTTTTCTTAAATTAGTGACGGCGGGGAGAACCAATGTGACCACTCACGAAAGAGGCGGAGGCCGGAGGTCTTGATGGGCGGCTTTCAATCAGCATTCCGTGTTTCAAGGTGTTTATATGCCTTGAAATCTCGATTCCATCGACAACATCGCAATATGCAGATGTCGTGAACATTCGTCGCCTGTCATCTTCGGGCAGCTGTAGCAGGAGGGCTAGGGTGTAGTCATCAATGATGCCCATCTTGGTCAGGGTGTCTTCCGCATAGGGGAACGTTTGATATATGGTAGAGATGTATTTGGTGAACAGCCCTTGGGATTTTGCTTGTTCACTTAGCGGCGCAAGATGGGCGCACTTGATGCATTGCACTTTTCGTGGTCGGAAGCGAAGGAGGTCTTCGGCTGAGAAAGACTCCATTTCCACGGCAGGTATGCAGCGGCTTGACGAAGGTCCATCATGCACGGAACCGAAAGTGGACGGTGGGGGTTGGGTCGAGATGATTTTAGGTGTAGGGGTCATTAGGGGAGCCTCCTGCCAAACGGTATCAACAGTAAGTCATCGACTCATCGTTGGCATACATAATTGGTTCATCAGGATACGCACATTAGGAGTCAGGCATTCGAGTGCTTTTCGAGGAAGCGGCTTCCCAATGTAGTAAACATATCTACACTTTTTCTTCGCCTATAGCACAAAAAGTAAAGTATTTCATTCGCTGTAGTCAGTTCTGGGCATACCTGTATAGCCTCCTGTGTTGCGTTCTCCTTCGTTATTCCATGTTGATTGCTGCGATACACCACATACTTGGCTACGATGGCTCTGATAGGCCATGCGCCTTCGTAGTGAGACATCTTTGGAAACTCCTTCACGATCTTCCCAGTAATTGGTTAGTCCCAAATCAATTCATTGTAATGGTATCCACCTTTTCCCTGACCTGGCGCCATTCTGTATTGCTGAGTGTCGCTGTAGATCTACCAGAAGTCAAATTCTTGATCTTTTTAATAGTAAAATTCTAGAAAGATGGTATATAATCATCAACATTCATGAGGATCGTGCGAACTTAACTCACTCTCAATGCCTCAAATTCATCGCCCGTGATCTCTTCCATTAGCTGATGTAGAGCAACGTAGGAAACTTGTCGTCGTTTGGCGTATGTATCTAGCCATGTGTTCCACTGAGGTGGGCGACGAATGGGTACAGGAGGGCCTTCGATGGTTGGATCTGGCATATCCATGGTCACAATCTTTCGAATAATCCGCGATCCTGCGATCGACGTGATCGCGCCAAATGATCACGTGAGAAACTCAGGAATTAGTCAGGGGCGTACTGACCGAGTCTCTTCCAAGCGCTGGAGTTCTTGCAAGAAGCCCATCGCAAGAAGCCCATCAGCAAGATAACTCCATGTCTATGATAAGCATCTTCTCTCACTGTGCGCATCGTCTTCTCCAGTGGTGTTCGTTTTCGATGTCTTTTTGCATCTATGTGAACACGTGATATTACTTCGACTGGGCAGCAGACCTCCCTTTGGTTACAAAACGTCTCAACGGCTGTTCATAATATGGCATCCACAGACAATGCACTGGGAGAGCGAGTCCTCTCCGTAGAATCCGCTCCTCATCACCTCGTAAGCTATGTTCGCCTCACTTGTGGTTTTTTACACAGGCGGGGGCATTTCTTCCGCAGCATAGCCTCGTGCTCGAATACCTCAGTCACAAGTGCTACTCAAAGACAGCTCAGGCGTTCGCCCAAGACACGGCTGTTAAGCATATCGACGCTGATGGGGACGAAATCATGCACTCTGCACACACAAGTATCCAGGCCGACACCAAGGATGTGCGCTTGGAGCAGTCATTAAAGAGTATTCAAATGCGCGAAGGTATTACTCATCCTACACCATCGCAGACCCCAACATCACTACTTATATTCGACACAGAGGTTCGCAACAAGATACTTTCAGGTCAGGTAGAAGAAGCAATAAACCTCATCGAGCAACATTTCCCCTCTGTATTGGACACCAGTAACAGCACGGACACGTCGCTTTACCAAGCCAGGGCAGTCTCTGGGAAAGTCGAGTATGTCGCCACCACATCCGTGAACCCAGCACACATTACCCTCAATCTTCGCATTCTTGCGTTTATTGAAGCTTGTCGCACTGTTCCCCTCGTGTACCCACCATCGCCATCTTCGACGCCAGATGCGGTTTTGCCTCCCCTCTCGTCCAACCCCCAGGATTATCTTTTCTCATCCTCGGATTACGTCGACTCGCCTCATCAAGAAGCCCTGCTTAAGCGTGGCCAGAAGCTCTACGCGTACGCTCACATGCTTCCTAATCCTGATGACAGAGCAGAATACATGGAGGAACTCAAGCATGTCGGGAGTCTGCTGATCTACAAGGTGCCAGAGAGAAGCCCAGAGGCGAGATATCTTTCGCAAGAGCGCCGAGAAGCCACTGCAGACCAAGTTAACGCTGCAATTCTCCGTGGGTGCTCGCTCTACTTATAGTCCTATGTTTGGTTTACTCACACATATCCTTGTCACACAGATAGTTGCGGTTCCCCGCCTGTCTCGCGCCTTGAGCTGTATACTAGATATACAATGGCTCTAACTGACAAGTTACATGAACATCGGGTCAAGGTACCCCCTTCATCTAGCCGACCCACATGGCTACGCCTCATCCTGCCCGATGTCGAGGAATCAAAGGCCAGGCAAGAGGTATGTCGCTTTCCCATTACTGAAGCGGACTCTCAAGTCGGCGTTTTCCAGACTACGGTAGTACCTTCTCTTGATCTCAGAACGTTTCTTGACGTCAAAACATGACCAACTATCGTCACGACCGCCTGTATGTAGTATGCCTTTAGCCATTCTTTGTGTTATCCAATAGTTTCTCGGAGGGACTTTGTACACCATAGAGCAGACATATTGTTACCACATAGTTTCGACGTCATCCCATCGACCCTTGTTTACAGCCGCTAATATGCTTTCCGACCTCATGCAACCTCTTAAACCCAGTACCTTCAGGTGTTGCCACTTCTTCCAATCAACACGTTCCAGCATCTGGATTCCTTCTGGATTATGAAACTCACCCCCGCCCGACGATCTATACCCCAACCACCCGTTGTAAGACAGATCAAAGACAACTATGAGAGGGCACAGCAGTGGTAGGCGATGTATGGGGATAGGTGAAGGGAGATGAACCAGAGCGAGATGACTGAGTGTGGGCGGCAGTGTAAGCATAGTTGAGACGGAGAGGCGGGCAGAGATGATGGCGAGCATCTGAAGATTCTCCTGGGAGGCATCATGATATGGAGAATCCCAAGCTGGTGCTTCACCAGGTTCGTCAACGTCCATAGAAGGTTTGCTGATGTCACGGAAGTGCGTTTCGTGCATCGTAGCCTGAGGGCCGACGACGACGAGCTCACCGTTCACGTACCCGTTTGGCTCGAGTAGGGGATATAACTGTGCGTCGGAAAGGGGGGAGTACACAGCGCTGTCTCTGATCATTTGGCAACGAAGATGCGAGGGGAGATATGGTATGATTTCTTCAACGAATCCCGAAGTAGGAAGGCTTCGAAGAGCACGAAGGCTTATCAAAGTCAACGGAGGGACTCCATCCTGGAGGGCACACCCAGCGGAAGGCATTACGAGCGAAAGGGCATTGGACCGCCATTCTGGAGTATCGTGTTCATCTTTAGAGCTCGTCAGCACCCAGCTTCTCGGCGGAGTTGGCCCCGCCCATGTAGGCTTTGGAGGATTCTTACGTGGTTCCTGGCGAGTGCTACTAGACTCGGCGATGGGCGTATCGGTCACGAAGAAGGTGGATAATGGAGGTGGTAGGATGAGAGTGTAATCCGTCGGGAGTGTTCCTGTTGTAGGACTTCGGTGCGAAGTTGCGCTGGTCGATGCAATGTAGGCTCGGGCCTTGTTGAGGTTCTGAGCATGTCTATACTGTTCACCCCTTCAACTGACATCAATATAGAGTTCTCGAAATAGATAAACGAGCATACGAGCCTTAAGGTGTGCAGCCTATCGTTGACATTGGTTTGCGGTGTTTGACGGCCACCTGGCCGAGAAGTAGACGACTTCATGAATCAAGAGAGGAGCAAACTGGAAATTCTAGCGTAATGGTCCCCCAAATGTCTCAATCGTTGCAGCGTGTGCATGTCGAGTCAATGGTGTATGTGTAAGGCATCGGAGGTAAATCACGACGCTCCAATGAAACAGTGTTCTCTCACTCCCAAGCCAGATACAAATTAACGTCGAATAAATGACACTGTAAGTATCTACTCTTGGGGGATAAATGGGCTACGTCTGTACGCTGGAGCCTCGATGATGGTAGGTAGCAACTTCGCCATTTCGACGGTGCCGGCAGGGAAGGGAAGGTCGTCTACGCCAGTGGGTAGGACTTTCTCGTACAATCCTTTGGCTTGATTATGGCTGGCCAATGCTACCACCTTCTTCTTAGCATCCCGCACGAGGACATGAGCGTTGTCGGCCCCAGGGACGGCCCCTCGCACGAAGATCAGGTTGAGGTTCGTGTCGATACGCAGCACAGGGAGGTTTTGTGTCGTTATCCGGCCACCACCCATACGGCCAGCCATTTTCTTACCAGGCCATACACGTCCAGGATCCTATTGTAAGTGATGTCAGGGGAAGGATTGCCTCTAGAGATGATGTACCGACCTGATGAGCACCTGTAGACCCAGAAGAACGATGTGAAATGGAAACACCATGACTGGCTCGCAATCCCTTGAAGCCCCAACGTTTCATGCCACCCTGGAAACCTTTCCCGAGACTAAAAAGACCAAAATTCTAGACCAAAGAACAGTGCACTAGGCCAAGTCACATACGAGTTCGCTACGACATCAACGAATTGACCGGGTACAAAGTGCACAGCAGATAGGGTGGTGCCTGTATCCCCATTCACGTTCATTCGATGTAACTGTATAGCTATGAAAGTACTCACCGACTGGAACGTGAGCATCAGGCGTCACAGGGAACTCTTTCACTATTTGCTTTGGGGGGACTCCGGCCTTCCGGAAATGACCCAGCATTTGGTTCGTAGTCGTCTTGTGGGGCCGGTCGGTGGCAGCAACTTGGACGGCGTGGTATTCGGTGTGATTCCGTCGCACAGTTCGTACATTTGCGGTCACCTGGCAGTTTTCGAGCTAGGGCAGCAAACGGCTTAGTAAATAGACGAGTATATATATGCACACGCGTACCTGTAGCACCGTTACAGGCTCCCGTACTCCTTGGTCGTTCCACAGCGCTGCCATACCGCGTTTTCGGGCAATGAGGCCAGTTCGGATTGAGTTAGGTGTCCATTTGGCAGCGGGTTCGGAAGTGGTAGAAGATGAGGATTCTGTCGCAGCAGACGCGTTTTTTACTGCAGAGCTGTGTATGCACTTCAAGCAATGAAGCTGCGGCGGGCGCTGGGACAGGGACCAAACCCTCAACATGTTGTAAGAGACTTGGAGAGTCGCAGGAAAGTGGCTATGAGCGCTTATAATTTCGGGATGCAGGTAGACCGGACTTCGAAAATAATCTTGACATTGACCTCGATCTCCACTGCTATATCTTCATCCAAATGGGATGGATAGCTGGCCCACCGATAACAGAACTACAAGAGCCGTCTCGGGTCGCGCAGGAAAGAGCAAGGCCCCGCCTCCTCGACGTTATCCTTACATAGAAGGCGGTGCGACCAATACCGTTACATTAATTGAGCACCGGGGCAAGTTCAAGTGGGATTCGCTTGTAGCATCCAATCCTAATGGTGCGCTCGGTATAAAAGATCATAGAACTCGAATCATTGAGGAAACTCAGGTCCCATCGTACGGGCACAGAGCACACAAATCATCTTCCCCGCCACACGTCCTCCTGCTATCCGAATACCTCCTACTACTCTCAAGGAGAGGGCAGAACAGGGCGTAAGCTTGGTATATGCCCGACGAGACATCCATTACTTACTCTCATTGCTAGGCGCATTTTCTGCGGACATATCTTCCCGATGTAGAGATTACAAGTGAAGTGATTCGAGAAGAAGTCACTAAAGACGCAGTACATCTACAAGGATATGCGGAGTTAGATCCACACAAGATGGACATATTGGCCTCGTTCTCTCAGCCTTCAAACTCCCATCGTGTACCTGCTTTCCTAGCTTTTCCTATGGGAGAACTGAATAATAACCTGAGTATGCATCATTTTGTCGCCGGTGTGCTGTTGCATTCTTCAACTGATGCGCATGTAGATATCTCACCCTTTATAATCTCTGAAGACAGTAATTTAATCTTCACCCCCACCACAAGTCCCATTCGATCATTTGATACGCCTATCCAGCAGATTGCTGCGTCTACCAGTAATCCTGGTGAGTCCCCCGTAGTAGACTGAGGATGACGCTCAAACCCTCTTGTAGGTTCTTTTCTAGCTGTTCGCACATATGGATCAACGACCATGTTCCAAGTAATCCCTAACAACGCAACCCACTCTTCCGCTGCCATGTCATTGAAGGAACTAGTATCCATTCCTACATCATCAACAGCTCGCCGTTCAGTTGTGGATATCAATTTACACCCTTCCTCGGCCGACGTATGTATAGTCAACGATCTCGGTGCTATTTTCAGATGGAGTCTCTTGGAGAATGGAAGGATGTGAATTACCCGATTGTCGTTGCCCTTTCAAATAAAGTAACCCCAGATTATTGTTCTTCTAGCGATGGAACCCAGCAATTCAATGATCGGTCGAGACTGGAGAATTTGTAAGTACATGCTTTTCGTTTAGGAACTTATATTGAAGATGTTACAGTGCAGATACGTCAGTTAATCCGCCACAGGTGACTCAGTCACCAACCGAGTTGTTCTGGAGGCTCTCAAGGGGCATCGACTCTAATTCCTTATACCGAGCTTCGTCCAAAACGGTCGATGCGGTAGACTTGCGTGTAAGCTTGTCAATTTGGATTCAGACTTGTAGTTGACCTCTTTAGCAGTCTTCCTTTAATCCAGCACAATGCTTCAATCTTGATCAGAAGGACGAATTGATCGCGTCGATAGAAGCCGTTTCTTCCGACAACATCATTCGACTTGTCACTACCAAAGAGCTTGTATGGCTAGACACCCGGTTTCCGGGAAGACGACCGCTGCTGGCGTATAAACATGGTCGGCAGTACGACCGAACGCTCTCTACGCAAACTATAACTATGCAAGGACGTAGGTATTTCATTCGGTTTACCTTTTCAATTCACGACCCCAACTATAACTGTAGGACCATATACCTTTCTCTTGTCCCAGAACACCTCTCTAGTGACTGTCTACGACGTAAGTCGCTCAAAGGACCAGCGTATACAGGTGAATCGCCGCCCATACTGCTTGGCTTCGAACGGTGCTCATGGTGCGCCGTATTCCGGTCAACTATTTCTCAACCATCCATATCAAGACAGTGGGAAAGGAACTAGTCTGTTTCGGCTGTGCCATAACGGTGTCCTGCATCGTGTCGATGTGAATCTGGACGTTCAGGATGGCGATCACGACTCGGAGATGTACTCACCCAAGGTGCGATGGAGGGACGATGTCGCTGCACTCGACGTCCAATCCCGTTCTCTCCGTTCTGACCCTGGCCCATTGGGCGCCCACGACAAGAGTGTAGTGAATTTGCGTGAAACTTACAAAGGTGAGTTTATTCTGAATCGCAAACGCGTTGTAAATGAACTTCGAAACCTTCAAGTTATATTTCAAGATCATTTTGCAGCCGAAGCGGCTGACGTACAAAATACACGGACGGGTGTCGCCGATATCGTTGAAAGGATGCCCTCGTTTTGGCAGGAGTCAGCTGAGCCCGCGGAACACATGTTGACGGCGTAAGTGGCTTTTGTACGCTATTCCAAGTCTTGATACCTACAGGAACAGCTACGACATCGCTTTCCGCACTGGCGACGAACCTGCTCAAAGCTCTCGTGCTGACTTTTTCACCCAAAGTCCTATCACATCCTCAAGCGGGTATCGAGCTCTATCCCAAGGTCTTGTGCCAACTACTTCTATAGCAAGAGATGCGAAGTGGCACTATGGCCTTGCCAACACTTTCAGAGCTCTAGGCATCGAGGCTGAGACCGACGTCTCGTTATTAGACAGCCAGTTTCGTCGATATGACCTCAAACATCATTTCGAAAGGACCAATGCTGCGATTCAGAAGGAGCGGGAAGCCCGACAGAAACTCATCGTCGATCTGAGACTTGGTTCAGATGTATTCTCTTCCCAAACATTTGCCCCAAAGCCGATGTCGACCACTCCGTTCGAAACAATGTCTCGCGCGACACAAGCGTTGACGCTGGGTGGGGAACCGCCCCCTGTCGAATATGGCTACCTTAAACCTTTTCTCGGTGACAAGGGCGAAGAGAGTACCGAAGAAGATCACACTCCTCTTGGTGTGAGACTCTTGCTGAAGGAATGGGACGTCGGTGCCAATCCCCACGAATATATCTACCACGATCCTTACGACGATTCATCTCCTCAGTTGGCTCTGCTGCGGAGTATCAAAGAAACCTCGAGCAAACCAACCGAAGCGTCTAAACTGCTTTCGCAATCACAGCGACCACCAACGGTCATTCCTGCGAAATCCCTTATTCCGACGATAAAAAAGCAGCCAGAACTTAGTATGCGTACCAGAATGACTTTTGGGAGCTTCTCGCAAGTCCCTGCATTTCAGGCTACAAGTACAAGTCAGCCTGCTGGGCTGGAGGAGAGTCAGCAATCTCAAGAAGAAGTAATGGCGAGTACCCAGGTTGAGCCAGGTCCGTATGGTGGACGGCCTTCGACTGCGAAGAAGAAGCACGCGAAGAAGCAGCGTATGGGAGGATTTTGAATGCCTCGGTGTCATTAATCTGTACCCTATATCATATTAGCACCTATTCTAGTCTCGCTCCTACTTGTAGGGTAGTATTTCGTGGATAACATCCGTTTTTGTGCACACGGAGCAAATCATGAGGTGAGGACCCTGAGGTGCAATCACCCCCCGTGACCAAGTCACTTTTGCAGGCGTCGCCTTGCCCATACCGGAAATAGCTGCTTTCCTCATTTCTCTCCATCATCGCATCTTTCCAGTCGTTCACTTTGCTCGCATTGGATTTGTTCTCTGCCTGATCCGCACAGTCGTGCAGACGCACGAAGCTGGACCACCTGGCCAGTGATCGTGCCCTATGGATGGACATAGGCGAGTCGGCCCTATATAAACATATTCATTGGGTATTCACATAGGGTTGCATTACAAGGTCGTCCAACTCCTTGTATGATCCTCAGGCCTTCAATGATGCTCTACGCCGTATGAACTTTGCACACACTCCATTGACGCGGTTTCTGACGCGGCGGGACAGGCAACAAGGCAGTCGTATGCGCACTCTCGGCCAGTTACATTTCGACCTTTGCTGGTTACCCCGTAAGTCTGCCGGTGGTGGCATTGCATCCTATTACCGATGTTCTTCTGGTCAGCTGGACTCCCTCAAGTCCAGGCTGCAGACCATTAAAACCCCCATTACGGTCCCAAAACTCGCGGCGATCGTGTACCGGGAAGAGGGCATTAAGGGGTTCTATAGAGGTCTATGGATACCATTGATCACGATTTCGTTTGTTCGTACGTCTTGTTGGAGGTTTGGAGGCCAAGCGCGTGATTTATGTCTAGCTAGGTGCCGCTTCCTTCACCATCTACACTCGAACCAAGGAACTCGCTAGCCGCCATGATTTCTTGAACCGTAGTAGCGCCCTGGATGCCGCACTTGTTGGGGGAATGGCTGGTGCCATGGCTGGGTCACTCATTTCGTTTGGAAGTGCCCGTGAGTCTTGATCCTGCTCGTGCCTGGTCCTACTATAATAACCCCAACAGCGTTCGAGTTGGTCAAAGTTCGCCGGCAGCTGGAGTATAGTATCGCCCAGGCGCGGGGTTTACACATTGAAAAGCCTCCTGGGACTCTAGATGCCGTCAGAGAGATTTTCCAGGTCAATGGCATCAAGGGCTTGTACACAGGCTTTCGACTACACTTTAGTGAGTGATAAACCTTTCGTCTATGCACTCTGCTAATCTCATTCCCATGCTAGTTCGTGACACGTCTGGTACAGCACTATATTTTATGGAGTATGACGGAATGCGACACTTGCTGGGGAGAGATAGGTCTGGCGAGCAAGGTGCTACCCCGCCGTGGCTTCCAATACACTCGTCTCTTGTCCCCTTCGTTTGCGGTTCTTTCGCCGGCGTAAGTCGTTCCCCGTTCATCGACGTTAATAGCGACTTACGCGCTTTGGCCAGGTGACATCATGGGCCCTGATATATCCCTTGGATGTGTAGGTCCTTCGAACATGTCGTTAAGCCAAACTAATCTAGCGTTTACGCGCACAGTGTAAAAACGAAGGTTCAACAACGTGCCCTGGCAGGCGAAAGGTATCGCGGACCATTTGAAACCCTCTCCAGGCTCATCAAAGGTTGGTGGTAAACTTAGCTCGACCCCTCTTTACTCGTCCCTCATCCCGCATATGCAGGTCCTGATCCTAATAACCCGAAACCATTGTTGGCGGGTGTGACTCGTATCTATCGTGGTCTTGGAGTAAGCGCGCTCCGTAGCATCACTACGCATGGCCTCTTGTGGACATTCTTCGACCTTGTCTCGAACTACATTGATGCATTGCCCCAGTACTAATCTTATAGAAATCAATGTATATCATTCCCGCCAAGTGTAACGAGCATATTTGTTTCTTGTGCCTATGACGGTAGATGAGTGCGCGCGAGATAAAAGACATTTCACGCCGGCGTCTTAGCTCAGCTGGGAGAGCAACAGACTGAAGATCTGGAGGTCCCGTGTTCAATCCACGGAGATGCCATCTTTTTGAAGAGCTTGTCATTTTTGCCTTGAAGAAGGTTACCCCTAATTGTTCAATGTTGAGAAATTGAGAGAAACCGCCGCAACTTGGCGCCGCTCACGTTGTCAAATGCTCACCGACAGGACGTTTACAGAGCATCTGTGATGGTCTGCTTTTAATCGCAACAGAATATGATACTTTACTGATTCCCTTGTTCCTCCGGATAATTGCAGGTGACCCAAGTAAGGCTCAGCCAGCCTATTGTCAGCCTCAATTTCCAGACGGACATGGTTAGCCTCATATGGGCCGCTAGAATCCATGCATCGCTAACCAGCCTCTCTCCTTCCTTCTACTATCTCAGTATCATCACCAACTATTGTCTTTCGCTTCAATTTCAATCAAGATGCCTGCTGCGCTATCTACAACCGCCTCGCCCGGCCTCGTTATGTTCCTTCGCATTATGGCCGCCGTATTCGCCCTCTTCGTTGTCTGCTTCGTGGCCTTGATTATTGGATGGAGTCTGTATCGCAAGCACGCCGCCCGTCGTACAACTCCGGTGGTTGGTGAAGATGGATCAAATGCCGTTCCTCCCGAGGTAGGAACATCTTGACAAACATCTTCGTGCTGCGTGTCTCAACCAACACTCTTCGTAGGCTGACAACGGAGAATCTGTCGTTGGGTTCCCTGATCTGGCTCCAAAGAGCCCAACCTTGCCCGCTGTAAGGTCGGTGGATGATTCGGAGAAGCTAGCTGCGACCTTTACTGTCACCAAATCCTTTCGAATGGCGAATAACAAACCATCGGTCGATAAAACATCATCAAAGTCATTTATTCCTTACCGTGCCCCTCTCGAGGCATCTCGCTCGCCTAACCTGAAGCATGCTCGCAATGGGAATGACCCGCAGCTACAATCGATATTCCCTATCAAGATATCAATCTGGGCTCGTTATATTCCTCGTAACCCATCACCTCTCGGACCTTATGATCGTCGCGGACGCGTATTCACGCGTGGCCCGGCACCTACCCGTTCGAGATCGTGCAAAGAAAATACGCCTAAGCGACACCCTATGATGAAGTCTCGCGTTTTCGCTCTTCGATATGCCCCAGCATAATTGGTCGCTAATTCCTTTCTGGATTCAAACACATTCATTTCAAATTTGCGCCGCCTCCCTGTCACTCGTTTATTCTCTGGTGCTCTTCGGATGGTTTAACGCATCCATCCATTCGTTCAATCTCTCCCACTTTATGACACGCTCTGCGGTCGACTCAATTTGTTTCCGAAAAAGAACCTAAATTAGCAAAAAGAACAGAAAAGTAATCACCTAAACCTTACGTTATATCAGTTTCGTATCTATCCACCCTCTCGAAATTTATTTTATCCTAAATCAGTGTAATGATTCAAAAAGCCTCGACATGATAAATATCCGTGTTATACCACGCTAGGTAGGAAGGTTAAATTGTGCAACCTGTGGGCGCTTCATTTACCACTTTGAACGTTGCAAGCATCCGCGACCCTGGTTCATCCTTTTTGTTAAGTCAAGACACAAACCTCGGCATGGCGTCCAAATGGCCGCGGCAGCAGGCCTGCGATGCCACTCGCTACTCTTCGAAGCCCATTTCTTTGGCACGTTAATGAGGGCTGGTAATCGGATGCCCTATCGCATGGCCTGCGGGGCCTGGCAGCTCCTCGTGCCCATCAGGTTGTTATCGGTTCCGCGAGCTAAGACTACTGTGATGTTCTAATGCACTTTCATACTGACCGTGAAATTTCTCTCCTCAATTGTTCCTTGGCAAATATATAGTAAGTACTCTAACAAGAGACGTTCCGCCATGCGTGGTGGACCCCTCGTGTGCTTGCTGGTCAATGCTCGTCCTGTTTGGGCCACCGCCGATACCCTGTTCTGCTGCCATGTTTCTATCTTTGGATACTTTCCGGCTGATGTCTTGTGTTGTTATACCTAACATGTCTAACTTTCTTTGGTCATTAGGTGCCCGGCCAATGAACTTTGCAACGAGCCACCTTAGCCACTTTCAATGCGTCGTGGCCACGGTGGCTGGTTTTCCCGTGTATAAATGTGGGGGGATTTGGGCCCTTAATCATCAGTCACTTCGAACATCCACCGTTTGAGCTAACTACCTGATCAACGCCAACAACCCTCTACTCCAACAACAATATGTCTGGAAACGCTTCTGGAAATACTTCTGTCCCCCCGACCCTTCGTCTCTGTCCTCCCACCCCTCCCAACTACTCTAGAGCTCCCTCACCGACTGCGTCAGTCAGAGCCATGTACGCCCGGTCTCGTCCCACCTCTGAGGACTTCTCCACCGACGGACAATCTTCCGATACCATGGACGGGTTTAACAGTATCGAAGCTGCTTTGGCGACCCTCGCAACCCTTGCAAAGACCCCTCCCTCTATGCCACTCGTCTCCTTCGAGGCCCTCCAGGAGCAATACAAGGACGAGAAGGACGCTCCTCGCACCCAAGCTAGTGCCCCACCATTCGTTACTCGCAATCCAAAGTCCCGGGTCGTACGTGTTGCCGAGTCGGCCAAAATTGAAAGGCCCCAGAAGCCTGTGACGATACTTCCGAACCCCTCGGTCGTTTCCTTGAAACATTTCCGCTCCCGGAGCTGGTCTGTTAAGCGATTCAGCAGCTTGCTAAACAGAAAGGGAAATGAAGGCCAAGATACCGACGCTACCGACGCCAACACTCCGCAGGGGAAGACCAACGGTCGCAAATTGAGCATCTCCAAGAAGCTGAATTTCAATCCCCTTCGCCGCGTGCTCAATCCGAGAGGCATCGAGAACGTCGCTTCGTACACTGGAGGAGGCAGACTCAGGCGCGCTCGCTCTCTTGGGGGACTCTCTGGACTGCGCAATAACAACTACAGCTTGATCCAAGGGCTAGAAGCAGATGGGATTGACGAGGCCACTGCAGATGCTATCCGTTACGTAGCCATGATGCACGAACGCTTCAATTTCGAAGAACCAGATGACTTGGAAATTCCTACCGAAACCAAGTCCGTCTTCGACCTTACGCAATGAAGAACAGATAATCCGACTGCACACCAATGTATACTACAATTCCTCCAGTCCCATTTCATCTCAACCTTTTCTCTCTACTTCATTTTGGAATTGCTTGTACCACCACTTCCTTCACCCCGGACGAGCCCACATTATGTTGCCCTATGCCTCTCTATGCCCTATGCCCCATGCCTACACTAAATAGTTTATACCTTTTCCATTATTCGGGCCGTCCTCATTTCTTCCTTTCGTTTACCTCTTCGATTTACAAACGCGCTACGTCGCATTGTATTAGTATTAAATTTGAACGACACATTCGTGAGTTAAACATTTGTTCGTGAGGTATACGATAATACAACCCTCTCAGGATTATACGAGACTCGAATTCATTGCTTACTTGGTAAGACAACAGCTAAGATCGGGATAAGATATTAGGGCTATAATGTAGGGCGAAAGTAGTTAATGTAGCCTCGGTTTACGCTGATTCTACGTCACGGTCGCGGGTCACGATCAACCTTAGAATCAACTTTTGCCGGCATCATCTCGTCCTCGTCGATGGTACATTCGACAGTTTGCTGAACATTGATGTGAACCTGCGGTAGTAAGGACGGTCAGCGACATGGGGATACGTGAAAAAGCTCCGATACCATCGGTGAAGCCGATCTTCTTTTAGTTCCAAGGGTCTAAGGCCAACGCAGGAGGTAATTAGCTCTCCGACACGAGTATAGGCGAGCGACGAGATGGATACCTGAGCAACTCTGGAAAAAATGTTCCCTCGTGGTTGGCTGGTAAAGTCTTCCGTAAGAACGACGGGTATGGCATGGCTATTAGAATCTGTGCGACCAGTGGTACCCCTCAGCCGCTTTCGGGTGTTGAGACTATGGCAGGGTGAGTGAGCGGCAAGCGGGGCGCGTGTTTTACATACGTAGCAAGTAACGAGTTGGCGTAGACTAGATGTACTGTGTATTAGAATACTGTACGGCCAAGACTTGGAAAGACTAACATTTGCTGATGATGAAATGGAGACCCATGACTAGAAGATAGTTGGGTGAGGGGGAATTAGTGCAGATGTTGCGAGTACGAACAGATTCGATTGTGCGGCATTATTAACCACTACGAAATTGTCAATGATAGAGGTGAAAGAGTGAGCGAAAGACTCACGCAGATCATCGACACAATTGTAGCAGCACTGTTAGGAAAAAAAGGCGGATAAGCCACGGATGAGAACATCAGGAAGAAGCGCACGTCGTCAGAGCACCATTCTCGAACGCATAAAGGATGAGTACGTCGATAACCAGATTCAAACTAGAAAGTGACTCGACAATGAGCAATAGCTATACAGAACGACGACAGAACATCACATCACCTTGACGACGGGTTTCGACTATTTGACAAATAGTAGCAAAGCGATCCTGTTATGAGGATGTCGAGGATAGACGAAAGGGCTAGTCCGAGTGTGAAAGACCACTGATCTCGAACTTAAACCCAGCAATATGTCCCGAAGTGGAGGAAAAGTCACGTACGTGGAAGCGATGCGTAAATATGTCTAGACTATCGAGTTTGATTCTGGATAAGATCATGCGATGAGCGACCCTTCAACACTTCATCAAGAGAATACTGACAGTTGGTATGTCGTTACTGCCCAAGCGTGAACGCATAAGGAATCGATCAATAATAATGTAGAACGACGTACGACATGCGAAGCCTGCAATCGAAACTACATTAGCACAACATTGGCTCCGATCGAAAAAAAACTCACATAGGCGGGAAAAAAGCAAGTGCAGCCTTAGCGTCTCCATCAGCATCAAAAAAATACACTGATCAGTTGGTGTGGGCTTACAAGCGGCACGGCAATGATCCACTTTCTTACACTTACTGGATGACGACGGTGTGAGACACGAGAAAAATGCTCATCGGGTACCACTTACGTTTGAATATGCGGTGGACGAAGAAGCTGAATCGAGGAAAAGGTCAGATCATCATAAGACAGTATACGAGTATCCATACCAATGAACGAGGAATGTCAATATTGCCTGAAGCAGCTAAATCATTCACTGCCTCACATATGGTACTGGCGGCGTTATCTCACCGTAAAAGCAATCGTCATCTAGGTGGTGTTGAGCGCGTTAACTCGAGTCAAGTTTCGAATGCTTACCGCCAGGCTCCTGTTGAGCGTAATCGGGGTTATTATCTCTAGGAAAGTACAAGGCTGACAATACTCACCAGGGTACGGAATCAACCATCGAAGTATCGCCATAGTGGAGGACGAGATAATGCCATAGAGACAGCGAGACAAAAAGTGTATGACAAAAATCGAGTAGCCTATGGTGCAATGGGGGAGTATCAATTAACCAGTCCTCGGTGCTACAGGTAGGTGAGTGCCAGACACACCAGACGAAGGCGACCTGGATGAAGCATTAGTCGGAGACAAAGATCCAGGAGAGGATTTAGGGACTAACCAATAGTCTTACGCGCATCGCATCTCCACGATATGACTTGTAGTAATTATAGCTCTGCACGTTGATGACCCCGGTAAATCTGATTAACCCGCAAAGACATAAGAGGCCTATTAACGGGCTGATGACGATGGCCAACATTTGAATGAGAACGTACGCTGTCGCGACTAAGCCTCCGGCCAGGAGTGCGCCTACGGTTTTCGGGATGTCGACCTGGGCATCCATTAGCATTCCTAACAAACGAGAGTGGGTGAAGAAAGGGAGGAAGGAACTTGAAGCACGCCGTCCGTAAGACCTTGAATGCATACATATAATTATAAGCGAAGCTCTCGGCGCCTCAAGGGTCGACGGAGCGTGATCGAGTCGGTGATCGAACATATAATCTCGAGGGTGCCGGGGCAAAAGTGTGTAGATCCAATAGGCTGGCTCTAGGAAGAATTCGACTTTGCAGATTCCTGCAAACCCTGTGTAGGCGTAAGACATGCAGAAGCGCTCATTTTGAAGAACGAAGCACGCCGACCTGTTTCATGCAAATGACGTTTGTAGTGTGCTTACCACTCAGTATGGCCTTATTTGGCCTTATTCGTTTGCCACTGTAATATTTGAAGAATCTGAATGGTGGGCAAGACGACCGACCTTGGACGACCTTGGCTAATTGAATTAGAATTGAATTCACACTTCACACGTAACGAGATTCGAACAGGATCTACATTTCGTAAGTCGCGTATTAGTATTCGGCCCACCAAATCAACTCAATGGGAGACATTACTGAGCGACCTGCCGCCGGTGATTTTTGGCCTGCGAGGCTCCCCGGCCGAAGATATGACAGCGAAGAGACAGCGATTAAAATCTTCATCCAGAACTTGCATAGGCCACAAAATATGGCCCGTGAACAGGCCTAGCGTTCGTTCGTAACAATTAGTTCACATATGATCTGGCGTCTATCACAACATGATGTGCAATTGCGGAGCGCGAGGTCCATATGTGCGAGCCAGGTCAGATTAGACCCTAGGGGTTGTGTGTCGTGGTGGCCAACGAGTCCCCAGTAAGCAACCCAGCTTCTTCCTCCGAGAGTCGATTGCTGCGCGACCTGTGATGTCGGGGTTTTGGCCGGTAGATGAATGACTGTGAGACAATGGTGACGTCGAAGAGCAGCGTACCGCCGCTGCCTAGTAGGTACCTGGGGAAGGGTGGGAGTGTGAGATGATTGGGTGGATAACGGGAAGAGAGGGAGGGGAAGGGAACGTACGGAAGGCTCTCCTTTAGGAAGTCGGTAGATATTGGAGGTGGTTGTTGGACTTTGGGGGAGGTCATTATAGATAGTACGTAGAAGCAATTACCCAGGAAAGCAAAGACGAATAAGTACATCGAAAGACCCTTTATGGTCGAGCATCAGCTCCGGGCGCGATGTCGATATAATTGAAGAACGGACCTCTACAGATTTTCTAACAAACTAAGCGGAGGATTAGATGGGTCAGACGAAATATGAACGGGATACAGGACGCACGTTCTTCCAAATTTGCGGTAGTCGGGAGGTTAGATATAGAGTTGTACATAGCCATGCGAAGATGCGGCCTAAGATGCGTTCAGATGATAGTTTGTGATCGGAATCGGGTGGGGGAATATGAGGAGGTTCTTCTTGTGGAGATATGCCATTATTATTGGCGTCGATAATGATTGGCGCTGGTGGGGCGTGGTATACGGTGTCGTCGGGAAATGGTGTGGATGAAGTGAATGGTATCGGAATCCCTCCGGTGGAAACTAATCGACCGATGTCCGTTATACCTGGCGAGGCGCTCTTGTAGTTGTTTGCATACGATCCTATGCCGAAGAGAGTCCATACGCTAAGAAATATGAGGCTAGCGCCCCGTTTGCTCGCTCGTGAGGCTTTTCTAACGGTTGGCGTTTCTACTTCTTCGCCCATATCCATGTCCACGCCGCGTTGCGTCGATCGTCCCCGGTCGCGACCATGCAAGTCGGCCGTGGGGTCGGGGAGGACAGTGCTCCGCGTGCGAGAACGGCCCACACTAGCCCCCCGTTCAGCGCTCCATGTAACCCGGCCCTTGTGTCTATCCCCTCCCTCGGAATAAAAGCTGAGTGCCATGGGATTCACCTCGTCGTCGTCATCATCGCCGTCCAGGCGCGGATCTTGAGATTCAGCCATGCGGCTGCTGGAACCCTCGCGCACCACCCCAGAACCTTGTTCCCTTTGCGAGCGGCCGTGACGAGAGCGTCTAGGATGCGTGGATTCCTCGTGCTGAGCTGCAAGCGCCGCCGCGTGGGCGACGTTGGCGGCGACCGCCGAAAGTGTCCGATACCGAGGGGCTGCACGGTCAATGGAACGCTGGCTTAAAGTCGATGTTGCCCGAGGTCGAGTTCGAATGGCCGTGGCCATGGCCAATGACGCCTTTCGGTAGTAATAGAAGTATTGGACTACTAATGTCAAGTCCACAAATACAAAGTAGGTCGCGAGATATGTCTGGGTGACGCCATGAGTCGCGTGACAAGCAGAAAGCCATCATAAACGTACTTGGAAAGGAAGCTGGTGCGTTAGCAGGCACCCGATGAGATTCGACAGATCCCCTGTAAGCATCCAGTCACCATTCAGTATTACACGCGACCTGAGTATTTCGTAGAACGAGTCGCACCGAGGAACCAGTTTCCAAGAAATGGAAGAGCTAGGCCTTCACAAGACTGGCGTCGTATGTTCTCCAGAACTTGACTGGAAATCGATTCGGGGTCAATGGGAAGCTCTATACGGAACTGGTAGTGCGATGATGCTCACGGAAATTGAGCGCCCAGCCAACAACCTATGGAAACATAACCGGCCATGTCGCTCAGCGTCGATAGTCCTACCATCGCGTTCGTCGTCGTCGGTAGTAGTGATGTGGTGGTGGTTGGGTGACAAGCCGGGATCCGGGGATGAAACTCCAGTTGAGACAGACCAAAATGGACCTTATCAGTGTCACAAGCACTTCGGCACGGCTTTCTAATTTTATCCTTGGCAGCGCCTATGAACGCCGGAAGGATTTATGCAGCGCAACTTCGGGAGTCCCACACGTCTTCAAAGTCGTCCGATCCATCCAGCTCACAACAAATACTCTGCTTATCGCGCCCTCTCCATTGGCTAATTGATACTGGCTTCACAGATTCATAGGATCATCCTTTCCAATTACGTGAATAATAGCATCAGGTCTCATATCTGCTCTTACTATCACGTTATGGGTTCCGGGTGCGATTGTAGTATCTAGAAGTATAGCGATATTCCGAGCACGAGCTGCCATGAAGCGAATTGGGCCTACAAGAAGCGTATAGTGCACGCGTCCATTATGCACGCACTCAGGCGGAATTGTGTTTAGGCTCCTATGACGTCCAATCCAAACAAACTGCATCAACACAACCAATGACAATGTTCCCATCACACCCCCGATATATTGCGTAGTTTCCTCTCATCATGCCAGTAGGCCAGAAACGAGCGGCAGGCGGAAGCGCCGGGCCCTCTACATCCCAAACATCCCATGCCTCCAAAAAGACGCGTTTTGTCGAGCCACTCGACGATCCCGTAAACTTTGCGGAAGAGGTTGACTCCGCGCTCGAGAATCCCTCGGCGCGTCGCAAGGGACGGGTCAAACAAGAAGGGTATGATTCGGACTCCAGCGATGATGGCGAAGGGGTCGTGTTTAGCAGGAAGAAGGACGGGCAGGATGCGGACGAGGACGAGGATATGTTTGCGATCGGCGAGAAGGAGGAGAAGGAGCAGCCTAGCGCGAAGAAGAAGAAAGAGGAGTACATGAAGCTGGGGGACATCGAGGGGCAGGTGTTTGCAGATAACTCTGGGAGCGACTCGGAGGAGTCTGATGAGCCTGAAGATGAAGACGATGCAGAACGGAGGAAGAAAGAGGGTATGGGATACGAGCTCTCGTCGTTTAATATGAAAGAAGAGATGGAGGAGGGGAAATTTACTGAAGATGGGATGTATGTGCGCTCATTCGACCCGCACGGAGTACACGATCGGTGGATGGAAGGGCTGGATGAGAGGGAAATCAAGCTGGCGAGGAGACGGAAACGGAAGCAGGAGAAATTGCAGAAGGAGAGGATTCAGGCAGAAGAGCAGGAGCTCGAGCAGAGTGGGGGAAAGGGCGCTCTGGAGAGGGAACTCGTCGGTATGTTGAAGAAGGGTGAAAGTGTCCTCGAAGCCTTGCAGCGGCTAGGAGCCCGGTCACGAAAGGCGAAGGGTCCAACCAGGAGGTAAACATCTTCCCCTCGAATGCTTAATAGCACCCTTGACTAACAGCGCGTTTTCTAGTTCGAAAACTGCCTCGCTCGACAAACCCAAGAGCGTATCCGACATCGATCACATAACACACCTCGCATCCAACATCATGTCCCTCGGCGACACCGACATCTACTCCAAAACTTACGAAGAGCTTGTGCGCGACATCCGGCGCTCCGGCGCCGTCGACCAAGCATGGGTCCCCCCATCCGCCGACGTCCAGTACGAGTACAAGTGGGACATGCCGGAGGTGGTTGGCCAGGAAGCCGCGAGCTTTGGGCCGTACTCGGAGGAGGAGATGAAGGCGTGGTATAAGGCGGCGTATTTTGGGCCGACGGGGGATAAGGTGAAAGTGAGATCTGTTGGAGGGGAGTGGGGCGACTGGGACGATGTTATTTCATGAAATGTAAGAATATCTTGAGAATAAGTGTATTGCGTGTATTTGTAGAGCCGCCCATGGATGATATACGTTACAATTGATATGTTACAATTAAGTGATAGTCCCTCGTCCTTCTAATGGCTGATATACTGGAAAACGAATGAAACTTGATCTAGTCCTGCTTCCGCGCGTAACAAATCATCGTGAATGTTCTTCAGCTCCCCATTCGTGAAGTGATTCCATCTACGTTAACCTCAATTAGTTCCCTGCAGACACTTCGGACGAACATAACTTACGTGCTAGCATCACCGTACAACAATGCCTGAGACTTGATAGTCTGCCTCCCATTTTTACACCTCTTGCACTTAAACGTCTCGTGCGTCTCACACAGCGTCTCTTCGTTGAACTTGAACAACTGGCGCAGCGCATCGACAGAGAAATGCCTCTCCGTATCTTCCTTCTCGTCCACAACCGCAGAAGACAGAGCTTGTTTGTTAGCTTGGCGTTGGAAGATCTTCTCCTCGATAGTCCCGGTGGAGATGAATCGATAGACGAAACCTTTTGGCCCGAGTTATGTGGGGTGGGATGAGGCAGATGGAGCGACGTACATTCTTTCTTTTGGCCGTCACGCCAGACACGGGCAAGGGCCTGCTGGTCAGCTGCAGGATTCCAATCTATCGTGCGGGGTTCAGTATGACTAAAAAATACCCGACATATGCATATGTACCAGGATCGAATAGAATCAAGCGATTTGCACCGATGAGGTTGATGCCACATCCACCAGCCTTACTACTCAGAAGGAAAATGAATTCTTTCCCTTCTGGATTATTGAACTGGTCGACGAGCTTCTGCCGCTTCGTAATGGTCATGGTCCCATCAAGTCTGAAGAACCCATATCTAGAGACATGTTAACTGAAATCAGACCACCAAGGTTCTATGGTCTCGGGGTACTCACTTTTTACTCCGGCAAAGCTTTTCGAAGAGATCGAGCGTTTGCGTATAATTGCTGATCAGGACGATCTTGTCAGTGGTCTCAGTCTTGAGTTGATGCAAGAACCTGTTCAAGCGTTCAAGGCTCAGCCACTTCCAGCTGACGACAGAAAAGCCGGACGCACCTCTCTAACACGAGGAACTTGC
Organism: Pleurotus eryngii var. eryngii; assembly: GCA_029467805.1. Taxonomy (NCBI): domain Eukaryota; kingdom Fungi; phylum Basidiomycota; class Agaricomycetes; order Agaricales; family Pleurotaceae; genus Pleurotus; species Pleurotus eryngii. The sequence goes on from SZVJ01000012.1 coordinate 4,378,809, forward strand.
CACCCCAGTCACACCGGACTGTCTGGTTGCGACCTTTATCTCTGCTGCTCGCCCCAGCACCGCCGAACCCCTCCGGTATCAGCGACTCCGACCCATGAAGGTCATTGGGCAGGTTCAGCAATTCCGGGTGATTACACAGCTTTTTTAGAATGTTGATCGCCTTTAGCGGCTGCGAGTCGGTTCCACGGAGGAGTGCCTTGATCTCAGGAGACGAGATGAACAGGCGATAGAGGGAGAGTTGGAAGTCGGAGAGACCGCAGAATACGACGTGTTCGTATTTTACGGGAACTAGTAGTAACACAGAAGGTCAGTAAAAAGTACGGCTTACGTCGCGAAGGAGGGAGGATAGAGGAAACTAACGGTATTTCGAAAGCAGGTCGTTCGTGCGCCTGATGATGAATTTCGTGACCAAACCTCCTAGTTCCTTCAGCTTCTGCTCACTCGCCGCCTTGAACTCGTCGCTGGCCATGGAATCGCGTCCGCGAATAATGGCGTTCTCAAAGTTTTTGCGGAAATCATTCTTGGAGCCGAGGAAATTGGGGTTGGCGAAGTTGAGCAGGGAGAAGTATTCGGAGAGATCGTTCTAACGGGGTTTTTGCGTTAGCGATTGTCCTGAAGATGGGTTGATGCGAGGTAGCTTACCTGGATGGGTGTACCGGTGAGAATGACGCGACGTTTGACGTCTAGTGCGTTGAGCGCTTGGAATGTTAGCGAATCTATATCCAATGTGTAAGTACCATTGCGAATATCGCGAGTAAATAAGTGTTACCGGAGTTTTTTGAGTCGATGTCCTTCGTCGCAGAGTAGCAAACCTATGCTACAGCTCGCTAGATGGACCGAGAGCGTTCGAAGGGTTTCATACGATACGATCATCACTTGTAGAAAGTGTCAGCCGTAGTCTGGTGCTGTAGTTCAGGCAAACTTACCTGGCTGCGTCACGTTTCTCCCATGGGCAGACACCCACCGATTGACTTTCTCAATCAACTCGGCCTTTCCGCCTTTGCCATCTACCGCAAGTGCATTCATTGCGCCTTTGCCTAACCATTTATCTACACCGAGTCAGCAAATAAAATATAGGGCCACTCCGCACACGTAGCACATACCGAACTCGTTCGCCCAGTTCTTGACCAAACTCGAGGGACACGCTATGATGCCCTTCTCGATTGTAGTCTTCCCCGGATGCGGAGACTGCTTGAGCAATGTCCATAGCAACGCTATGCACTGTAGGGTCTTACCGAGACCCATTTCGTCTGCCATGATGCACCCATATTGGTTCTCGACGACCATCCCCGTCGCGCATTTATACAGGAACTAACTTTTCATGAGTGACGATAGATAATAGAACGGGATCTCAGGTTCACCTTGACACCCTCGACTTGATGTGGTCGGAGGACCTTACTAAGACGGGGATCGATGACAACTGGTACTTTCGGTACCTTGTCCTTCGTTGGTTTGTCCTCTCCTAAAAGGGCCTTCAGACTCTTATGCGGATTAAACATCCCAGCTGTCTTCTCCCTCGCTTCCTTCTCCAACCTTTCCCTCTCCTCCAGCTTCAGCCGCTCCTTCCGCTCCTCATCCGTCTCGCGGTCGTCAATCGTCGGGTCGTACAACACAATCGCATGGTCCTCCATCGGGTCGTGCAAGGGCCGGGGCGCAATCTTCGCCCTTGGGCGAATACCCAGAGATGCACCGCTGAACACAAGCTCGACGTTCGCCCCGTCCTTCCCCTTCATCGTTGGAAGCGAGAAGCTTCTCTTGCCCCCAAACACCTCCCCGAACGGTTTCGGCTTGTACACGGGGTATACCTTCACAGCGGCCAGCAGCTCCTCCTCAGTGGGATACCCATTCTCCCCGTCCTTCTTCTGTCGTTTCTTGCAGTTGCCTTCGTCGTCCGAGTCATCTGCTGCAGCCCCGTCTTGACCCTTATACGACGCGCGTTTGCGCTTGCGCCCAGGCTGGGCACGAGTGTCTGCCTTTGCTAGGGTCGGGGGCTTGAAGGGCTTATTGACGCGCCCGCTTTCTTGGAGGCGGTCAACTGCCTTGCCGTCGCTGGTCGTCGGTATGCGGCGCAACATGGTGGCTTGATCAAACGCGTGTACACAGCCACCTACATACTATAAGCGCGGTTGACAATGATTCCGACGCGGTTTGTAAATGCAACCACGTGACCGAGAATAACACATTTGAATTTATAATGAATTCATTGGCAGTGTCAAGGCAGATCTCTGATTGCAGTAAATTGTCATAGTGTCATTCATAGACACCGTGCACCAGAGTAGAAGGGGACGCTCGAACACAACAAAGACAAAGACCAGAAAAGCACAACAACCCCCACGCGGTTGAGGAGGAGCGGTAGAAACTACCATCGATTTGTATCCGCATTCTCAATGGCCTCATAATACCCCATATCGTTGCTAATAATCACGCGCGTGACCAAGATATGCCCCGCTTCGGCGCGTAGTGATGCTGGGAAGTTGAGTCGCTGCACGATGTCGGCGCTTTCGGGGACGCAGAAGGCGAGCAGGTCTTCGCCTACAAATTCCACGAACTAAGACAGATTCAGAACAGGAATCCGGACAAGGAGAAGGAGGTAACTCACTAGTTCCCCAGCTCGCAATTTCGTCTGGAAGCGTTCATAATGCCTTCTTTGGTCGTCGCTGGCTTCGCTGTCGTCGAGTACCACCTTTGCTGAGGGTCCAATACTTCGCAATGTGTTTAAAAGGTTGTGTGCGTATTCTTGCTGGTAAAACTGGCCCACAGGCACTTTTGCTTGTGTCTTGATGATTTCGTCTAGTGTCGGGGTCGGTGTCGGAGCATCCGGCATGTCAGGGCTGGCGCAGAGAAGGCGCACGGGGGCGGCGGCGCTGCTGTCGAAGGACAGGAAGAACTTCGCTGTTGGCCTGCCACAAGACCGTTGGTTAGCAAAGAGGAAGGTAAAAAGGGTAGCGAAATGCATACGACTCGGATTCATCAGTCTTCCCAGACCCGCTCGCTCTGATGGGAGGACTTCATTAATATAGGCTTGGATATGTAGAAGTGAGATGTGATAGCTTACAGTGCGCCAAAGATGGTACTATTCGCGTCGCTGATCCTCCATTTGTGGGGCTGCCCGGGGACTGCGGGGCTGGCTGACGGAAACAGCGTCTCCTTCACCGTCGCCAAACTATAATTTACATACTATCGTTTAGCTGATACTAACAGAAATGCATTCGACAGCATAGCTACCTTTGACGCAGGACAGACACCACGCCCGTGCCTGCAGTTGTTGCTGCGGCTGCGGCTGTTGGTGGCTGTGAAGGCGAACGTGGCGGGATGGTGTCTTCTGGGTACGCCAGAGTCGGGGTTACGAGAGTGTCGTCTTGGAAGTCAACCAGATCAGCAACGCTCTTCTCGTCCGCGCCTGCCAGCCGCAGGAGCTCGGCGGCAGTGGGCGGGACAACGACCACAGACGCATCAGGTATGGATAGACCTGGGATTTCGGCGCTCTCGTCAGCGTCAGGGTAGGGCGAATGTTTCTCCCCGGCGCGTTGTTCAACCTGCACCGGTTCGGCTTTTTTCACGCTCCTCAGGCTCCTCTTCCCTTTATCGTACGTCAACAGCGAACTACGACGCGGCGTCGACACTTCCAGCTGCGAGTTGCGCCCCGGCCCGGCACGCGACGACGAGACACGGGCCCTTGCCGGGGTCGCGTCTACCAGTTCCGTGAGCTGCGGATCGTCGACCATCTTCACGCGTGGGTTCGCCGCTCGGGCGCGATGCGATGGCATCGTGGTTGAGGCAGGCGCTGAGGACGATGCACTAGAGATGGAAGGAGGGTCGGGCGGACATGGGGCTGGCAGCGAGTCTGGAGGGCACTGCGCTGCTGGTTCTGACAGGGGCGACGTCTGGTGGCGTTTGCTGGCAGGGGGGCTAGCGTCTGTGGGCGGCGCGACTTTGCGCTTGTGGCCTGCAGCGAGGGCGTCAATAAAGCCGGCGGTGCGCTACACAGCGAGAGGACGTACGGATACGAGGAGGCCCCGTTGGGAATACCTCATCCTGGTACTGGAATCGGCTCATATCATTCGGGTCCCGGCCCTGCAGCATGGGCTCGCAGCGCGCCCAGAACTTTTCGATTAGCTCTTCGGAACCTTCAAACGATTCTGCGGGTTCCCAGCTAGTCGGCAAGTTAGTGCGGGAAAGCGTTCTGATCGGATGCACTCCGGGCCACCGAAAACCAGGAAGGACATCCCCTCCTGCATTTACTGATCCTCCGAGACAAAAGATTGAACGGTGCGACCATTCATCCTTCTCAGAGACGGATTAGCAAACGGAGGAGGGAGTATCTGTCCAGACAAGTCCCTCCATGGCCCAGAGTGAAATGGTACTCACGTATCATCCCCCTCTGTGTAGCCCTTCCACTGCATGATGTCAAGTTTTGTGCGCGAGGAGGGTTTCGTGAACTTACTCTGACGCGAAATTTCTGGGAAGGCGTGAGCGAGACGGCTCGGACAAGACAGTGATCGCACGGCTTACCCATGTCAATTTCTTCTTTCGAGCCTTGGGTTTCTCGTACTCTACCCGTGCTTTCAGAATGTAGTCTATTTATTCGCTTGAGCCCAAACAGAATGAAAGTGATGAAGAAGAATACTGACCTACTTCATACTCCTCGTCGCCTCCGGACATGATGCAAGTGAAGGATCGGAAAGTTATGGCAAGGGAAATAGTTTTGCAGGCTCCAAACGTGCATTCACTGAGATGCGTATCGTTTGCTGCGATTTCCTAGCGAAACTCTGAGCGGCGATTGTCAAAGTCAATAGTGAAGACGCCTCGAACTTTCTGAAGTCTCGCACTAAGCGCCCAGATCGGCTGATCCTTTTGTGAATCTTCGGTGCTCCCCATTCGGGGCGCGCAATTACAGTATGGACTGCCTTTGGACCGCCTTCCAAGGGTGCACTCAACATTTCTCTTTCCGACCACCATGATCACTTCAGAAAAACCCAGTGAAGCACAAACCCAACTACACCCACCGCAGGCCCCTCCTCCAGCGTACGGGGTGAGCTCTGGTGCATCGCCGGCACAAGCGCACAATCCTTACTTCCAACAACAGCCGCAGCCACATCCGCCTCCAGGGTCACCATACCAGGAGGGACCACCATTTTCACCACCACAAGTATATCCCCCACAGCAGCCATGGTCTCCCAATATGCAAGACCCAATGGCTAGGGATGTGCAGATTGGCCAGAACTATCAAGCTGCTCGTGAGCACTGCCCTTGATTTGTTGTCTCAATGAAGCCGACTTTTTCCAGTCTTTGCTCGTTGTGCACAGGGAAGGCATGAGCGCACGACGAAATACGGCGCCTGCGGTATCATTGCTGCCATTCTCTTATTTCCTATTGGCTTGCTATGTTTATTGTAGGTACTGCCCTCTCCTGGCGTATTAAGCTGACATTGTACGTCAGTTTGGACACAGAGGATCGCTGTGCAGTATGTGGAACGGTGCTCTGAATAGACGCCAATGTGTCTCCCGTCAGTCATCGACGCATCGCCCATCACTCTAAATTTCATTTGCTTATTCTACGTAGATCATCATACACGAATTGTATCTTAGGATGATACAATGTCTCCAGTTCGGATACATACTACTGAAAGCACACGAACACTCAATACTCTCCGAACTGATCAGGGGCGCAACACCAGCAAGCAAGATACGACCAGGTCTTCTTTCGATCCTTCAAATTAACTCCTAAACCGACAAGGTCCTATAACCCCTTTAACCCCCCTTCGACCCCTAGGGCCCAGTGCCTTCGTGCCATCTTCCTCTTCAACTAGACACTATTTTCGTCTCAGACTCTCATAACAACTGGGATATCTGCATCAGAACTAAACGTATATAAACATGTATACGTGTTCAATAATTTGCACTATGCGATACAAGATCCAAAACAATTATGCGGCAAGAGGAGTAAATGATGAATAAAACAACGTACAGTAAATACTAGATGATATACTTAGATGCAATCAAGGACGGGACCACTCAGGGAGAGGCAACATCCTCCCCGCAAGCAAACGAGTACTTCACCCATTGGGTGTCGACGACAGTAGCTCCGTCAAGGTCGTCTCGGTAGTTCGTACTTTCTTTGATGACGACTAGGTCATACTCCGTGGCTTGCCTAGATGCATCATTCAAATCGGCGACGGCCTCCACACGTTTCGCGCCCATGCACACCAGGATCTGGCCAATAAAATGGCTTCCAGGAACATCGGTCTAGGGTGTGAGGTTTGAGTCTGGCTGAAATATGGTTGAAGATGTGCGCGTACCTTTCCTTGGACAGGGATAAGGTCCCTGCCCACACAGAGAGCAGTCTTGTTTTTGAGGATCTTGTGGGGGACTTTGTTGTCCATTATGTGACGAAGATGCTCGCTGGTAGAGCACCAAAGGGTGTCCACGAATTGGCTGACATTGGCTTCCAAAGGCTCCACGAATCCCTGCGCAAGAAGATGAGGTACCCATTCCATTTCCGTGTCCTATGGTTTAACGCTGTAAGTAGCCGAAGTGCGAAGACGTCACAGAAAACAAACCTCTTTGATACATGCCTCTACCCATCTGTAGGAGAGACATGGGACACCAAGAGCGACAGCGACTAGATAACGGGGCTTTTCGTTGCATTCGTCGGATACCAAGAAAACCTTTCTGGTCTGATCAATATTGCCGATCCATGCAATCTCGCCTTGTGTGATCACCCAACGTCGACCATCCCTATCATACTTCCCATCCAAACTCAGAACACTCGTCCAGTCGTCGATCACGGCACCCCCTTCTCCTCGCACCGCATTGGCGATCTTGTCTTTGGTCATTGTCGAGCCCGGGCTCAAAGTAATGACAATGCCGTACTCCGAAAGCACACTGGACGTAGGGCGAGGGCCCGCGGTACTGCTGATAGATAACCGAGAAGGCGAAGGTTGAGGATGCTTCAGTTTTGTAACAACCGTGTCCGAAGTCAACTTTCGGTCTTTCCAGGCGTAGTTGATGGTCTTCATATGAATGGTGATGTCCGCTCTTTTCATTTCTTCTTCTTCGCCATCAAGCTCAATGGTAACCACCTCCGTGTTATGTTGGTCATCGACATTAACGACCTTGTAGGTTTTCTTCTTGAACCCAATCGGAGCGACTTCATCACCAATATTTAGCTGTGCAAGGCGCATCTGGTCCAAGGTCACGTCCGCCTCCGTCCCATCGTCGAACTTGATCAAGTATTTTCCATGGGGCTTCATGGAATAGACGGTTCCCAAGAAGTAGTGAGCCTCAGTCTTCCACAAGGCGTATACACGAGTAGGCTTGCCGCCAATACGGCTGCTACTCGCGGGAGCACTGGAACGCAACGACTTTGCGCGAACGGCGGCGGGAGTCTCGGGTTTCTTTGTCTTCTTAGCACGCTTAGGAGCGGCCTTGGTGCCAGATTTTGCGGTCGGACCAGAATCTCTTCGTTTTCTCTTTTTTGTTGGTTTTATCTTCGACTGGTTCCTCGTATTCATCACCGTCGTAGGCTGGTTCCGTATTGGTGTCGTCTCCATGGTCGACCTTTGGAATGTGGTCCTCAGTCAGGTCTGACAACGGGCTGAGTTCCTCGCGGACAGCCTCCTGTTTCGTCTTGGATGAAGAAGCTACCTTCGACGCAGTAGCTTTGGCTGGAGCCCGAATGGCCTTTGCTTTCGCAGGTGCTTTGGGCTGGACTGGCGCATCCTTCTTCCCAACACCATCTTGCTCTGGGAGGGAAGAAGGAACAATTCCGTTCTCCCATGAACCAAGGAGATACCCAGGTGCCGGTTTCGTTTGCCTAGTTTGTCTAGTGGCAGGCGAGACAGCCCTTTGTTTCCCTTTGGCCTTGGAAGTTGGTTTCTTCGGCACGGCTGGTGGAGGCATGGTGGTTTCCTTCTTGCTGCGCTGGAGCTCCTTCCCTTTGTTCAAGGTGATTTTGGCAAGCGGCATATCGTCTTCGTCCTCGTCTTCGTCGTCATTCGCGTGCGCAGCAGTTGAGTCAACGTCCATAGGGTTGTCCATCTCAACCGAATCGGGTACCACCTCCTCAGAATTGGGGTGGAAATCAGGACCCCCTGGACGAGATATGGCACGTTTCTGGATAGCGGGGGACTTGGTGACTGCACTCGATGCAGGAGCAGAGGGTTGCGTATCCTGTCTCAATGGCTCCGAGTCGGGAACAGTGCTATCTGTGGTGGAATCAGCAGGTGGGATACGCTGGAAAGCCTTTGGTCGTGACGGAAAGCCGCGCCGCCGAGGGAGAGTTTCTTCTATTGTGGACGGTTGCGTTTCGACTTGGGCTGCAGAAGGGCCATCACCGTAGCCGTCACCGTAGCCTTCGTTCGACGGCTGAGTTTCTTGATAAGCTGGCTGGCGCGAAGGGCCAGCACCCGCAAGGCGCGCAGCCTCCGCTGCTTCATCATCTTCCTTCAGCATTTTGGTGGCAGCGTCGAAGGCAGTTTGATAGAGGTCAAGACTTTGGGCAAGCTCGAAGAGAGGTCGTATGTCATAATCATAGCGCCATAATTTACCCCAGTCGACAAACGTTAAGAGACGATGGGCTGATTTCGAAATCTCTTCCTCTGGAGAAAGTTGGGCAAGGTATTTTGTGATCCTGAGTGCGATGGCGCCCTCAGGGAGTCTTTCAACTTGGGAGACAATCGGAGTCCTGTCTGAAGAAGCCTGAGTGGTTTCGGTGAAATGGGTGGTTTCGGTGAAATGGGTGGTGTCGGCGAAATCCATAGGTTGTGTAGCGACAAGTGGCTCCGCCTCAGGCGGATCGTTGGTATCCATCCCGTTGTCCAGGGCGTTGATATAATCATATAGAGATGAAGAAGGTGCTGATACTTCACTGGAAAGTTGGCTTGGTTCTTGCCTGTCTAGATCAACATCTTCCTGTGCTTGTCCGTAGTCATAATCATCAACTCTGTTTTGGTTCAACGCTTCTTGGGATCCAGATATTGAGGGAGTCGAGTCAACCAGGACTCTCCCTTGAGGTGGAGAGGCAGGAGGCGGAGAAGGAGTGTGAACGCGTCGTATCAGGATTCCGCGCCCCATCTTCTGGAGCATCGCTTCGCGCTCTTCTGCGATGCGTGCCAGCTGAGACAAAGGGACGTTCAACTGTTCAGCGCCCTCAATGTAACGAGCAGCTGGATCAACACTGTCCTCGAACGCCCCAATGAACGAATCTTGAGAATCTGCGTCGAGCGCAGGGTACGTACTACGGCGAGCCTGAGGAGAATTCCGATGGGAAGGCAGGTTGGTATTAGTTTCTTTGGCAAGGGTGGTGGCTTGGGGTAAGGGTGAAGAACGCGTTTTGTTGATGGGGGGCTTGATCTAATTAAACTGGTCAAGACGCGTCGCATAAAGCATCCGTCAACGTGACTTACTTTGGGTGGCGAGGCATCTTTGACCTGTTGGATCCTTGTATTCTTTGGACCAGCGTTGGTGGGTTCTTGGACCCCCTTCATTGCTTTCACAGGAAAGCTCCGCTTATTGCCCCTCAGCAACCCTTCATCTACTTCATCCTCGTCAAGGAGCTGGGTATCCATCTGAGTTGCATCAAGGCCGAAATATTGATAACGAGAAGCCCGCGGACTACCAGTCACATCATTTGAAAGGTCTCTTTCGGTGTCCTTCCGGCGATTATGATCGTGAAGGTTACTGGAACAGCTTCCTGCGGTATCGAAGCCGTCGTCAAGGACCTGTTCCAATATTTGGCTAGATTGGGACTCTTCGATCACTGGCTTGCTATATCCCGAAGGCGTGAATAAGCATAAACTAGTTGTTAGCTCGGTATCACGCACTTTCGGGTAGTTCTCATCGTATTCTCAGGGGTTTCCGTCGCGTCCAAGGTTGTAATATAGGTGATATGTGAAATGAAAAGCTGTTTTGCTGCGATTACGCGTGTGCTGAGTGGTCCGAACGCGGCGACCGTCTGTGTCTCGGCAAGAGGAGTGTGGGACCAGAAATAAGGATCCGGCGGTATTGGGGAGCACTACAGGATTTAGGGACGCTGGTTTTGCGCACAGAACTGAGGTCGCATCAACGTTGGGATGGGCTGTTGAGAAGAACCCTCTGAAGTGCCCGGCGAGTCTTCGAGACCCCTAGTGGCTATTTGGAGTTGTTTACTTGTGGCGCGTCGCGTATTATTGATTCCACTTTTGGCAATAGGGCGGTACCGTGACTGCCAGATCTCGGACTCCTCTTCCCATCAAACTCTCAAGTCGCCCGCTCGTCGCTCGCGCTGGTCGCCGTGCTCAGCAGGTCACCATGCCCCCGACGTACAGAAATACGCCTAAGCTCTCCACGCTCTTTTCTCGCCTAACCCCTCGTCACGACGAATTCAAGTATCTCAACGACCACACCGACAGTCGCAATGGACACCACAACGGCCCCAAGAAGGTCGCACAAACAAACTTCGATTCCAAGCATCCCACTAGTAAATCTGCTTCTCACCACCAAGAAAAAGTTCTGGCCCAGGATCTGGCCAAAGGCAAGCCTGAGGGCGAGACAGGCGAGACCAGCATGACTGCCATACCCGTACCAATACCTGATACTGGATCTCATCATTCCGATTCGACCGACAAGAATAAACCACACAACAAAAGTTCTACTATCTCGGAACACTCTACGACAACTTCGTCACTTGCATCAACGACTTCTTTGTTGCTCCCAACAACCACTGTCTTTTCATCAGCCCCACTTATGGACACTATCAGCTCCACTTTTCAATCTGTATCTCCAATTCCTACCAGCGCAGCGCACACATCTCCGGCGGGTCCCCACCTTTCGACGCTGGCAATAGCGTCGCTGGCTTCTGGCGCAGCCTGTATCATAGTTGCCCTCTTCATAATCATCAAAGTCTGTCCTCGCCCTGGGCGCCGTACACCTACGCCTTCTTTGCCTATTCTGGAAGACGGTTTCGATGACATCTACAAACCTGGCGTGGAAGACTCGCCTCCGTTTGGAGGCAAGGAAAGGATATCTCATCTTGACATCAACGGCTTCTCTCCCTGGCCCAAGGACCTCCAGGCACCGCAGTGGCCGCCTGAACCCGTACAAACTTTTGATCCTCCCCCCAATACTACGTTTCACTGGATGCAAAGGCGGGAAGTGGATTACGCCTTCAACGGACATGCGCACAGCCAAGGCTCCAACTATGAACCCAACATTGCCTCACCGCGACCTATTCGCCGGATGCAGGATGCTATCACTCAAGTTACCCGCCGGCTATCGGCAACCTCACTCCACCCAGGTGGGAATTCGTCTACGGAAGCAACTGGCCTTGGTATAGGCGACCTCACTGCGGATGGATATCAGGTTATGGAACGCAAGTCGAGGTCCGTGTCTCGCAAGAGTGTAAACGGATCCGAGCCACTCCCCCAAGGCCGACGGCAGTCACAATCTCTCAGGCAATCTATGGGTCTCGCATATGATGGAGCCGATGTCTTGTCCCCTCGTTCACATGACGTTTATGTTCCTAGTGAAATGATTACCCCGGTCGCGGTAGCTGAACCGTCTCCTGCTCACGGTGGCCGTAGCCGTATTAAATCGTCGTATTTCACATCTTATCCTAGATCATCTGCTGCCCCTATGTCCGCAAGTGCAGGCGCTCTCATCCACCTTGAATCTTCAGGAGCTTCTCTACATCGGTCGGAGTCCCGTCGTGACCGGGACGCCAAAGCCCTTGCTGCAGCGCTCGGCCTTCCATCCCCGTCTCCCATCTGTCCTCCCCCACCTTCTCCCACAATTCACCCAGATGATTCTCTCAGCATGGGCAGGCGCTTTTCGAAGACCATCCCATCGCGTTCAGCTGACAGTGCTGCGGGCGGGGATGCAAAGCCCAGACATTCGCTATCTGCAAGGAGCCCGTCCTCAGTGCTAGGCAATCTTATGTTGGTCGACTTCGGTGCTACTAGCAAGTCACTAGCGAACATCGGGTTTGGTGGAAGCACACGCCAATCCTATGCGAGCTCCAAAATACCCACGTCGATGTCCAAGAAAAGTCTGTATGACGATAGGCCTCCGCGAGTCCCATCGCCTCCACCCCTACCTTCACTCGCCCAGATGGGATTAGAGAAGTCTTGCCCAGAGACATTTGCGAGCTATCGCTGCCCAACGTACAGCATTTTCGGACTTTATGAAGATAGGAGAAGGAGCGTCCTGAGGTGATGCAACGTAGATACTCCAGTAGATATCGCATTCTCTGTGATTGTAGGGCCTACACGATTGAGTTTGAAATGATTTTGTGGGACCATGGATGCAAGCTTGGAAAATTCAGATGGAAACGAAACATCAGGTATGTGGCAGGAGTATGAAATGATGTGTTGCGGTGTAGCAAAGCGCAGCAAATTCCTTGGCGGCTACCGTCCTATCAACGCTGTCCCTTCTCCCATATATTTGATTCCAGCAGAAAGCACTTTCGTTTCTGCACCTCCACTCTTTGATTCCACGAGACGACTGGTTTTCATCTCTTCTCATCGAGCAACTTGCAAGGTCTTGCAGGCAATACCGCCACCCGCCATAATATGACCCAGCACCCTAATAATGCCCTGCCAGCAATATCCCTGAACATAAGCCTCAAGGCAAACGAGGCTCACGACCACGATAATGACGAACTGGGCCTGGCGAACAATACAAATGGGAATGCTCAGGCCGTGCCATCACTATGGGGAATTCCACTGAAATATATTTCGTGAGTTCTACTGCGGACACGAACGTTACTTGAGGATCTGACGGTGCACGATGGCTTAGCCTGGTCACCCTGGCCCTCCAGAATTCGCTACTGACGATAATCATGCACTATTCACGCGTCTCTTCATCACCTTCGCGCGCATATTCTGCTGCCACCGCAGTTTTTAATGAACGAACTGCTGAAGGGCGGCATTTCCCTGTTGATCGCTTTCTCGCGCATAGAGCTACCATCGACCCCCCAGGCGTCGTACAGAGACATCTCCCAGACGACCCCGTATCCGACCTCCCGCTTAGTCTCAGCGCGCATCAGGCGCCTCTGGAAGGACGTTTTCAGCGCTGACTGTTGGAAACTGTCAATTCCTGCCATCCTATATGGTGCGTTGAACGTTTTGCTTGATTGCATCACCGGTATCGATCATTTGTGACATCTAGTGATCCAAAACAACCTACAATACGTCGCAGCGTCGAATCTGGATGCAGCAACGTTTCAAGTTAGTTACCAGATGAAAATCTTGACGACAGCCGGTTTTCTCTGTGCTGCTTCTTCGGAAACGACTTGCTCCTACGCAATGGCTAGCGCTGCTATTTCTAGCCATCGGCGTTGGCATCGTTCAGATCCAGGGGTCAACATCACACAGCACCGCAATGATCAATGACATGAACGCCATGAAAGGGTTCTTAGCTGTCGCTGCGGCGTGCTTCACATCTGGTTTGGCCGGGGTCTATTTCGAGATGGTTTTGAAGAACTCGCAAGCAGACTTGTGGGTCCGCAACGTCCAGCTATCGCTCTTCTCACTTCTCCCTGCCATTGCGCCAATTCTATACGATCACGCCTCCGAGGGTTTCGGCGCATTTAGTACACTCTTCCGGAGCTTTGGCTTCTGGGCATGGTCTACCGTTCTCGTGCAGGTCCTCGGTGGGCTCATCACGGCTATGGTCATCAAATACTCGGACAATATCTTGAAGGGCTTTGCTACCAGCCTTAGCATCGTCATTTCCTTCCTAGCCTCCGTCGCCCTGTTCAACTTCCAGATGACCTTCACTTTCGTCCTCGGCTCCGTCGTCGTGCTGATCGCCACATGGCTGTACAATCAACAACCAAAGCCCAAACCCAACATCCTCGTGACCACAACAGACCATCGGCTGTGGACATTCAACCCATCTGAGAAAGAACTGTCGTCACCCCGCCGTTTTCGTCGCGCCGCAAGTGCCCGATCACTCGCCACGAGGTACCCTTTCTACGTCACGTTCGCTTTCATCGTCGTCCGTTTCCCTATCATCCATGTCTCTGCATAGCTCCCCACAGCTAGAACCTCGGATACTGGACAGCAAAGAAAACAGGACTTTTTAGATTATTGTCTATAAAAGGCTTGATTGGACCATCTGGATCCTCAATCAGAGCACGTACCACCTTACACACGAACTTTGCCCCATAGGATAGTATCCTACCTCCTTCGTTCTTCAGACTTAATTATTGTGTCGTAACCCCTGTATCCCTCCATGCACTCGAGCAAACAGTTCGCTCACGCTGTGTTTCATAGTAACTTTGAAAAACGCAATTTACAAATATGTATACATTTATGTCCGAAAGGATGATTTAGGGAGTATTCACCCTACTTTCCAATCCACGTTTGATGGCTATCCACAAGAGGGTGTTTCAGTGGTTTATTCGCGAAATGAAATGGTCAACTGACCGTCGCAAGACTCCTTGGCGTCGCCGAACAACATCTTGGTTCCAGGCATGAAGAACATGGGGTTGGGAACATCAGCTGTGAGATGTAAGAAATTGCGGTTCCAGAGAAGGCTTGGGAGGTGCTTACCATATCCACTCGCCATTCCTCTCTTCATGACGATCACTTGTTTACTCTTCCAGGCATGGAGCACTGGCATGCCTGCAATTGCAGAACCAGGCTCGAGTGCAATAGGATTTACGGTATCATTGGCACCAATGACCAACGTTACATCAGTGTCTTTGAAATCGTCGTTGATCTCATCCATCTCAAGCACGACTGAGGTACCCCCGTCAGACCAAAATAAAATGCCAAGTCAAGATAAACGCACTATCGTAGGGGACGGATGCCTCTGCCAGCAAGACGTTACATTGGCCGGGCATGCGGCCCGCGACGGGATGGATAGCAAACTGGACGGCTGGTCAGCACTCCGCAACGGGGGTAGCGAAGCGAATAACGAACCCGAACGTTTACACCTTTCGATCTTAACATGGCACAAATTTCCGATATCGCGTACTGAGCCTTGGCAACCGCCATGCCGTACCCGACCACCTGGAAGATTCGTTTAAGCGGGCCGTCGATAATTAAATTAAAGCACCCGTACCAGGATCACATTGTCGGCATTCAACAGAGCTTCCACCGTATCGTCGACGGAGGCTTTAGTAATGGAGCCCTCAATCTTGTGAGCTTCAGCCGATACAGGGGTGGAGATACCGCCGAAGAGAACGTTCACAAGTGAACGGTTCATGGCGACACACTGATAACCCAGCAAATCAGTTCAACTGCCTCGGTAGAAGTCGTGGAGTACTCTACCATGATATATGACAGAATTGAACCGCTGACACCAATCAAAGAGCCCACGGTCGTCAGCAGCGGATTGTCAAGCATGAATCCTGGTTATTGAATTAAGTGGGTGAACAGTTAGTGCACGGGCAAGGCCGAAGGGACGTACCCTCTGCCACGAGAGCAAACCCAGAGTAGGCATTAAGGACAGTGATGACCACGGCTGCAAATAACAATGCTGAGCTTCGGATCAAGTGATCTAAACCAGCAAGACAAACGCATATCTGCGCCGCCGATAGCGGCGGTCGTTGTGAAGCCTTTGATAAAGCTGAGAATAGCACTTGCTCCCAGATAGCCAGCTGCAACCATCGGCGCTGCTGGTGCAGCGGCTAAGAAACCGGCCATGGTCAACCCGTTCAAACCTAGGAGGGTACTGTTGACCAGATGTTTGCCCGGGAGTGCCAAAGGCCTCGAAGACATCTTGCCCGCCAGCTTGAGGAACGCAACTATCGAGCCGGTGAATGTAATACCACCAATGACGACACCAAGGTAAGCCGTGACGAGGTGGAGAGTGGAAATATGTGCCGTATCGGCCAGGACACTTCCGATACTTGTGAGCACCGCAGCGAGACCAACAACCGAGTGAAGGGCAGCGACCATCTGGGTAACTCAGTAGCAGTGATGCGTCGACCGAGGATGGTCCCTATCAAACCTCCGATCGCAGAGACACCGGCGAATTGTGCGAGGACTGGAGCTGGGAAGCCAACTGCGGCCAGAGAAGCGAGAATACCAGAGCTCACGCCCAGGATCCCCAAAGCGTTACCCTGACGGGCCGTCGCCTGAGAGGCGAGACCAGAGAGAGATCCTGGAGGGAGTCAGCGTGATTTCACTCTCAGTTAAAAAAGCAGAAGGCTGACCTATGCAAAGCACACTACTGGTTAAGTATCCGGCTTGCACAAGACCAGCCATGCCAGTACTCGCAGCCGCCAGGAATCCGCCAGTGAAGACCATAGCGGGAACGCCGTATAGCCAGGAATACTCGGGCGGATCAGTCGGTCCTGTGACAATATTTGTTAAGTTTTAAATTAATCCTAAGAAGGAAAAGAAAAACGTACGCTTGAACATGTCTAGCATACGCTTCGTTATGACGAATCCTCCTGCAACGTTGACGCTAGCAAGCAGGACGGAAAGAGCACCGAGGGTTTGCGGTATCGTCCCAGGGAAATAACCTCCGCCCATAACAAAGAGACCACCGATTCCGACCATACCTATATCCGTGTTAGTTCCTGCTCGAGCACGTTAAGTCAATGCCCTACCGGAAATCGCATTGGTGACGGACATCAACGGCGAGTGTAATGCAGGTGCTACACCCCAGACAACTCTGTAGCCCACAAGTCCGGCAAGGCCGAATGTGAAGAAGTTGCTCATGAACGCTGCTCCTGTTAATTTGCCCAAAGCCACTGTGCCCCCCATTCCCGCGGTGACGGTAGCGACTTCACGGGCAGCTTTTTGCCACGGGGTGATGGCCTTAGTCTGCGCTTCCTCGATTTTGGCCGTAGTAGGGGGAGGGGTGACGGGCGCAGGCATGACGCGCGGTACTGGAGGAAGGATACGACCGCCATGGACAACAAGGGAGCCTCTGACAACTTCATCCTCTAGATCGATACCGAACTTGCCGTCACCTCCGATAGAAAGGAGGAACTTGGTAATGTTGTTGGAATAGAGGGTTGACGACTGAGTAGGAAGTCTAGAGGGAAGGTCCGTGTATCCTGCAAAAAGAAGTGAGTGATGACATCTTGAATGTAGTGACGTTTAGCTATATACCTATTATGGTGACACCATTTTCGACATGAAGCTCTCCAGGACGCGTAGCGGCACAGTTACCGCCAGCCTCGGCGGCAAGATCCACTATGACAGAGCCTTGCTTCATTGCAGCGACCATTTCATTCGTGATGAGCTTAGGAGCAGGCTTGCCAGGGATGAGTGCCTAAAGCCAGTTCATGGACAATCCCGTATGGAGAAACGCAAGTGAGCTCACCGTGGTAATGACAATATCAACATCCTTGCATTGTTCCATGAAAAGTGCCATTTCCGCCTCGATGAATTCCTTGGACATTTCCTTTGCGTAGCCTCCGCCGCCTCCACCCTCCTCTTCAACGGCGACCTCGATAAATTCAGCACCAAGAGATTGAACTTGCTCGCGTGCAGCAGACCGGGTATCAAAACCTCTAACAATAGCACCAAGCCTGCGCGCCTGGTTGGTCATTAGTTGGATGGGCCTCGACCCGGGAGCCACCGAGTACGTACCGTCGCAATGGCACTGAGACCAGCAACACCTGCACCGATGACAAGAGCTTTACCAGGGGGTATCTGTTATGATCCAAGATTACCATTGAGGACCTATTTGAATAGGATACTTACTTTTCTATAGACGTCATTTGTTAGCGCGATGTAGGGAAAGGAGTGAGAGAGCTCACCCAGCTGCCGTAACTTGACCTGTAAGGAACCTGCCGAAGTGATTTGAGGCTTCTAATACAGCCTTATATCCGGCAATATTTGCCATAGAACTTCAGAGGGTTATTAGTTTCCAAATGTAAGTTATGAGGTACGTATCTCGCACCTTAATGCATCAAAGACTTGCGCTCTAGATATACGTGGTATCATGTCCATCTGAAAGAAGGTGTGAGTAACGTGACATGGGGAGCATATTACGCGACAACCCACTGCGAAGGCATTGACATTGCGCGAAGCCAAGGTCTCGATAATAGACTTATTCTGCGTTGGGTATAGGAAACTGATGATCGTACTCCCTTCCTTCACTAGTTCGTCTTCTTGACCCCTTAGAGGTGGCCGAACCTTCAGCAATATATCCGTCTCCTTCAGTAGCTGCTCTCTGGATACCAGGGTTGCGCCAGCAGTAACATAATGTTCGTCCAGAAACTGAGCCTCCGTGCCAGCATTCTCCTCAACTAAGACCTTCGAGAATCCCTTCTTCCGGAGAAGAGCAACGTTTTGAGGCGTCAAAGCCACCCTACGTTCATTGGGGAATATCTCGCGCGGCACGCCAACCGTCAACGATGAGTAAGGGATGCCTAAGATGCCTTCCTCGGTTTCTCATCCATCCATGGCAGATTGGGCGACGTACCAGCTAGTTTATCAGGCTTTTCATCATTTCTGCATCTTACTGACGAGTGGAACGAGCGACGACCTGACACGCATTGTGGTTGAGTACCCGATCACAGTATGTCGTTGGCAACATATTCACCATATATTCGCTTCGCGAGAACGGTGAAAGTGAAAGAAGGAAGCGACCGACGGCTCAGCGCTGAGGCTGGCTGTTTGAACACCATGGATGGCGCCGATGTGTCGTTGGGGGAGAAGAGAAGGTATGCGCTGTCGACTGCTTTGAAGCGACTTCTGTGTTGAGCCGAATCCGGTTATACCGTTCAACGATCAGTGAACCACGTGGCCGGTCCCTTGCTTCCCCAGATTTCCCCACACTCTACATACTCGTTCGGGAATGCCGCGCCGGCTGAAGCATCCAGATTTCATGGACATCCTTGTAGACTCTTGAACCGCGTTGCCAACATTTATTGCACGCACAAGTCGCCGGCTGCACAAGGATCTACGTGATTGTCCGGATACAGGCGAAGCATCTAGACCTATGTTCAACGTAATACTTCTTGATGCCAGTGGCAGGGACGGCGGGTAGTGGCAAGCATTCGCAGGTATTGATAAGGTCTCGTCTCACAAAATGTCAAGTTGAGTTGATCCGTTCTCGGCATATTCCTGATAGGCCAACCTATCTATAATACAGATAAACATACTACATCGCAGGGCATAACAGTGGGATATTTGGTCATGAAGTGAATAAGCATGTGCGATGTGCTTCCAGGAGATTGCATCCACCAGAACATTATGACGCATTCACCTTGCCGTTCAGTTCGCGCTCGACTTTCACTATGGCTTGCGTATCTGGATGCTCCCAAAGGGCGCTCGCCGCCTCGGATTCTAAGGGTAGCAATGGTCGCCTGGGTACCCCGCCATAACCGTAGAGCTTCTCTAGAAGGACCTTAGTGCCCGCAATAGATGCTTTGGCGATGGTATAATCCGCGCGAGCAACAATGCCTTGCAGGCGTTGGGCTTCGGGGAGCAATGAAGGGTCCTTCAGAGCGGCCTCGGATAATTGGAAGAGTTTGTTCAAAGTATGCTGAATGAGAAGCACATGAGTACCGTCACCGCAGAAATCGGCAGAATCTCACCGGAGCTACGTTCCCGAGCCCGGTGATGGCGCCATGAGCGTTAGCAAATATAGACGGAGTGAGAAAATCAACAAATCCCCCAAGCACTAGGAAGGGGACCTGAGGATTCTTGCGGGGGTAGGCCGCAGCAAATTCGGCATTGGATACTGCATCGGCGATTCTAGTCAGTTTCCCCACATTGCCACAGCTATTGAACGATGGTGAATAAACGCTAATTGAGGTAAGATAAGATGGGCGTACGTTAGCTTGACTCCGCAAAGGTTGGGGCATTCCTGGGCCAATTCCGTGATGACTTCCGAATCCAAGTCTATACCGCCTGCTGCTCCAGGGTCTAAATAATGACATCGAGTCACATCCGACTGTTTCTAAAGAAAGCGAGAAGAATGGACCGACAATTGTAGACAATGACCGGGAGGGGGCTGGCGGCGGATACATCCTTCCAAAACGTCTTCAAGGCCTTTTTATTGCCCGCCAAAGCCCCAGCAAAATAGCCGCTGAGAATGACAATCGTGTAGTCCGCACCTGCAGCGGCAGCTTCCTTGGATAATTGGATTGTCTCCCTGGTACTCCCTCCGCCCGTACCCATGATTATAGGGACTCTATGGTGTCCAGAGTCATCTAGCGCTTTCCTAGCGGCTTGAACGAGAGTGATTCGCTCAGCATGGGATAGATGGTGGGCCTCCCCCATTGAGCCGGCAAGGAGCGGGCCGACACCAGCATCGGCCAATCGAATGACTTGCTTTTTCGAAAGAGGGAATATCTGAATGATCGTTCAACGGCGCTGTCAGTGACCCCGTTGTGCACGAGATACTGTCGAAAACACTCACCAAGGTCCTCAGTTTCCGGCAAGAAGAACGTAGGCACTGGGACGAAGATGCCTGGCCTCAAAGGGCGCGTAAGATGGCCGTTCACTGTGCCGTTAATCCCGTTTGCAGCCATTATCAAGAAAGACGCTAAGAGCAAGAATGAGATTCCGGGGTTGGAGAGCGGCTATATAAATCCTTTATGCAACGAGGTATAGTGGTTAGGACCGGAAATTCCGGCCCGCTGTCAGATCGAACCGGCCCGGCATCGGCACCTTCTCCCGCAACTAGGAAGCAGATAATGTACGAGGAAAGCGTGCCTATTCACCCGCAGGAAGACGAAATACAGTGTGGGGTACCCCCTACGTTCTCTTGATATCGATAGTGGGTCACTCTCCCATTGTAGAGAAACGCTGGGGAAAGCATAAGTCACTTGACATCCCGACGCAAGTCACCATAGGTTCATTCATGATTTTGGGATGCACCTGATGAGGTTTTGGCGCATTAAGCCGAGAAAGGCGCGAGCATTGAAGATCTGAGCATCATAGTAGAATGCACCCGGGAGAATTAAAGACCAGTTGGTGAACCAGCTTGGGGTGGAGACGTGTCCGTCCTGGACTTAAAACGACGGCACAATGAGGACGGACCGGCGTCTAAACGGTATCCCCAAACCAGATAGGGCGATCAGATTTACCTGACGTTTAATTAGAGCAGCTGAGCGAAACGTAGCTGCAGGTACGCGGAGTCCACGGTTTAGGATTTGTCTTCAACGACCTCTAGATGTTCCATGACCTTTCTCTCCCACCTAGTCCATCCTTCGTCATCGGTTACACCTGGGTCGCTGGCTGCGTCACGAAAGACTTCCCAAGGTATACATCCGTATTGTTGGTTCCCATCTTCTCCTTGTGGCTCCAACGCGAACCGACCTTGACGGGAGCGAGTAAGAGTTACAACATGACCAGCTGACCCCAAAGCGTGAGCAAGATCGTGGACGATTGAACGAACGTATGTCCCCCCGGAGACTTTCATAGAAAGCACAAACGCAGCGGGTTTGTCCGAGGCTTCTTCTGCGCTCTGGGGTTCTTCGGCGACAGGAGGGGCCTCACCGACACTCTCGAGCGCCTTCTCTAGGGCTTCCTTGTCGGATGCAGGCATTTGCTTTTCAGGCCAGGAAAATGAGTGTTCGCTGCCTTTCCATTCGATCAGCTCCAAGGAGTGGACCGTTACTTTGCGTTTCTCAATTGGTCTGGGAAGAGGTAGACCTTTGCGAGCGTATTCGTACAATGGTCTGCCATCCATTTTAAGAGCGGAGAATCTAATGGACGGAAAATAAGTTTCGGACATGCAGTACGACGCCATATCTCACATAGGTGGCGCTTGTTGTATTTCGCCTCGGAAAATTGACAACTTTTCTTCGATATCGGCCTTCGTGATATGTTGCCAAGGCGCCGTTCGAACCACAGCACCCTCGCTGTCATAGCTGTCCGTTTCGCACCCTAATAGACATGTTGTGCGATATTCCTAAATTAAGGCGCATCGTTAGCGAAGAAAACGGAACTGGAGCTGTTAAATAGATGTTCTTACTTTAGTACAATCTAGAAAGTCGCTGAGCTTTTTTGTACCCCTTCCAATGCCTACAACTATGATTGGTGAAGGATCAATTCCAACTTGGTCAATGGCCAAAGAAGCATCAACCGACCCAGAACTCCATCCGCGAGGGGATCCAGCGTTCCACCTTGTCCGATCTTGACAATGCCCTTACTGCGCTTGCCGATCTTTTTCATTTTACCTACAGATTTGAGCTTTTCTGCGTTGACAAATAGCCTAGACCTGGCAATGAGCTCCTTGATATCATCAATAACAGACATAGACGTTGGTCCAGAAGGTTTATACACGGCAAAGAGCCCCGAGAGGGGAAGATGGGACAAAGAAACTTTGGGCATGACTCAAAGCGTATCTATGCCTTGAGCTTTGTGTCAGTTCATAATCCGAGGTGATTGCGTCGACTACATACCGTGAATAGCTTCCGGAGTACGTTCAAGAAGATGCTCAGCGCTCAGAGTGAGTGGCAAAGTGCAGAAACTACAATACGTCACGTGACCGAGAGATTCAGAT
Organism: Pleurotus eryngii var. eryngii; assembly: GCA_029467805.1. Lineage (NCBI taxonomy): Eukaryota > Fungi > Basidiomycota > Agaricomycetes > Agaricales > Pleurotaceae > Pleurotus > Pleurotus eryngii. The sequence goes on from SZVJ01000012.1 coordinate 4,401,215, forward strand.
TATCTATCGCGACCCCCTGGGTGGTGAAATTTAAAACTGGCTTAGATTCCCGCAGATGTCTTTGAATCCGATCACGGGGTGTTTGGACACCAAACTTTCCACAGAACCATCATGAGTACCTCCCTCGACTATCTCAAGCAGACTGGCACCGTCGTTGTCTCCGACTCTGGTGACTTCGAGTGTGAGTGGGAGGTTCATTGACCTGGAGGTTTATCCCCACTCATTAGCCGATGCTTGTATCTAGCCATCGATGCGTACAAACCTCAGGTAAGGGTAGAAGCTTACAGGGAGGGAATCTGGGTTTGACAAAGGAATAGGATGCTACTACGAACCCTTCATTGATCTTGGCAGCGGCCAACAAGCCTGGATACGCCCGTCTTATTGACGCTGCGATAAAGCACGGTAAAGACAAGGGCGGGTCGCTCGAGGACCAGGTCAATGCTGCTACGGATAGACTGGTGAATTGGGAATCCTTTTCTGTATATCATCGCTCAACAACGCCCGTCACAATGTAGCTTGTTGAGTTCGGCAAAGAGATATTGGCCATCATTCCTGGCCGCGTATCGACGGAAGTCGATGCACGCCTATCATTTGACAAGGAAGGTACAAAGGCAAAGGTACGCATGGAACGTTGAGGAACGGATGGGATGCACTAATTTGCTTCAGGCCAAAGAACTCATCGCTTTGTATGAATCAGTTGGTATCAAGAAGGAGCGTATCCTAATCAAGATTGCTTCTACCTGGGAGGGTATCCAAGCAGCGAGGGAACTTGAGCGCGACGATAGTATCCACTGCAACTTGACATTGCTCTTCGGCTTCGCGCAAGCAGTCGCTTGTGCCGAGGCTGGCGTTACCCTTATCTCCCCCTTCGTCGGACGCGTAAGTATCGTTTACCTGATGGAACTTAGCATAGTTAAATCGTCACTGCAGATCCTCGATTGGTACAAGAAGAAGACTGGAAAGACTTACGAGGGTGATGAAGATCCCGGCGTCCAATCCGTCAAGCGTATCTTCAACTATTACAAGCAACACGGCTACAACACGATTGTCATGGGTGCGAGTTTCCGCAACGTAAGGACACATTTACTTAGATGGCAACGTACTGTGAGCTCAACATTTGATCGTAATCGTAGGTCGGAGAGATCAAAGCTCTCGCTGGTGTTGATTTCTTGACGATCGCTCCTGCTCTCTTGGAGGAGCTTAAGAAATCCGGCGACCAAGTTCCCAAGAAGCTTGATTCTTCCTCAGGTGAGCCAGTTCGGCTGCTTGACCTGAGAGGCGTTATGATATTTACTCTTTCATTGTTTAGCTGCGCAAGCCGACCCGATTGCCAAAGTCACCTACATCGACAACGAACCCGAATTCCGATGGGCCCTTCTACAGGACGAGATGGCTTGGGACAAGCTGCATGAGGGTATCAAGAAGTTTGCTGAGGATGGCCAGACTCTTAAGGATCTTTTGAAGAAGAAGTTGAGCTCGGCTTAAATGATGAACCTCCTCGAATGAATGGAGTGTTGTACTTGTAAATATTAGTCCTATAGATTGTACCTGTTCTGCGAGATATTACCAGATCAATGGTACATCCCACCCCTGCTTCGTGTTGTTTTTTCAAGAGGTTGGCTATTTTGTATGATCGCAGTGTACCCTCGTGGCCTACAACTTCAGAAATACGTACGCAATACAAGGAAGCACTGGGCCAAGAATCAAAAAATATCGAGTGACGTTGGTCATTCTATCTCAAAAGATGTTGTCCCGAGCAGCGAAGTTCCTCGAGTCGACTGGGAGGCACGGATTTAGGATGCGTGTGCCCAAAGGCCCCAGCATATGCAGTGGTTCTCCCAGCCCTTCTCCCAAAGACGCCAGCGCGGGAGCCGACCTCCGGAATTTTGCGCCTCGTTCACTGGTACAGAAGATGTCCCAGAACATCTAATACAAGATACTTTGATAGTCTTATCCAAGAGCAAACCCTTGGAGATGACATCTCTGTTATCTTTCTTATGGTTCTCCAAGGAAAGGCGGACGACCCCATCGACCAGGTCAGCAGGTTTGAGGAAGAGTTTAGGTTTGTCCACTGCGGCTGAATGGTTGATTCGTTGAAGAGTCTTACGTATGTGCTTGTGAAGCCCTTCTAAAGGCGCACACGCATCGAGACTCCTTCGGAGCTGATCGCCTACGGCAAGAAATCAGGCTTCTCATCCATACATTCAGTCGTGATATATTAGATACCTGGCAGAGACTTGGCTTCCAGAAGGACATCATTGAGAAGGGATTCTAGCAGCCCTAGGTCCACGCCGCAAGCATCTACGAGGTCGTCGAGAACATTCTTCGCGAGTAAGGCGTTTTCTCCCCTCGTTGAAATGGATCCAAGATGCGTATGAAATTGTTTGACATGGCGGACTCCGTCACGAAAGTTCGTAAGCGCGTACGGATGCGCCAGGTGCAGAAGAATAGGCGAGTTTAGGGAGACCATTGCTAAAGACGGTGAATTTCAGGACGGCGATTACTGTGAATAGCGGTAAGGACATACATGTGGTTGACTCGGCAGAATTCTCTTCGGGTTTGATGTCATCTACGTTGTAAGACAGGATGGCCTCCTTCATGACTTTCTCGACGAAGTCGATCAGCCAAGTAGATAGTGAGATCAGCTGCCACACAGCACCTAGAATATACGTAAGCGCCGTTGTCTTCCGCGGCATTCATTCGTACCCACTGAGATCATACAACTCGCCGTCATTACAAAGCCCAAAACCTTGTATGCAGGTGGCAAGGGAAGCCATGTCATGAGCGGTTTGCCATTTTTTGCGACAGCTGTCCCTTTCTTCACCAGATTCGGCCATGTTTTCTCGTTGTCTGAAAGGCAGGCAAATGTATAAGCAAACCGATATATGAAGGGGGATGGCGCGTACCGATATATTTCGATCAATTCACCTAACATATCCCACGTCAAAGAGTCTGAGAGTCCCTTGTACAAACCTTCGAGCCTGCCATGAACTTGATCAATGACTTCTACGACAGTGGACATTGGTATTGATCTCTGGGAGAGCAGTTGAGTGATATCTTCGGTGCTTCGTTTCGAAAGCATCGCCAGAGTGAGCTTCAAGGACAGCGTGTCCCGCTGTAGTGCCACTACAAAACATGGATTTGTAAAAGCTTGAAGGCGATTTCATGGTAACATACCGTCATTAGGGATTTGCATCGGACTCGATGCTGCTCGTGGAAGAGAATGGACGGAGGTTAACACTGAACTAAGTCCTGATGTCACCGTCACAAAAAGTGTTAGATTAGGCGAAACTGCCGCATTTAAGGGCACTGCGTTAAAGGCAGTCATGTTCCATACAGCGAAAGAGTGACGAGGGTCTTACGTTCCCTGCCGAGTCTGTCGACAGGACACACAAGGGGGGCACTGTCCCAATGTTCGCTATCTGCGAGGTTTGAACTAATGGGTGTGGGATTTCCTGCAAAACGTTAAATATGATGCGGCTCACAAGTTGAGAACGCAGAGGGAGCCAATGGGTGTTTTCTGCTGTGGCCTGTGACTTGCGACGCGTTGTGCTACCGTATGTGTCTAAGACAGCAACGTAGAAACCAGATTCGCGACTTCCGCGCTGAACCTGCGGCAGTACGAATGCCACCACACTCGAATCCCACAAACGCGTAGCGGCGAGTTGAGGTTTCTGGCTCTAATTAGTGTCATTGTGGACGAAGTTGTTATGTGCGTACCCAATGCGGCGGCCCAGCTCCCTTGGTAAATCGATACAAACTCAGCGATGACTTCGGTGTGGTCGTGTCTAAGAATGTGAGTGTTGAATCAGTCTTCATACGAATTGGTTGAGTGAGCTTACAGTTACTGAAGTCAAGGCAAGTCACGGCCAGATGGACATTACCTTTTGCATGGTCATTGCGTTTTGGGGAGGATAAAGTGGGTGGCTGAAGAGGGGGCGTGCAGATAAATGATAGCTGGGTGAGACCGGGCGTTGGGTGGTGTATTGATGGCAGTGGAGCTACAATCATAGCTATCAAGCAACGTTTGGGTAAGATGTACTAGTGACGGAAGATTTCGACCTTACACATAAATACCCCATTGTATACAAGCTGTACTTCCGCCAACTCTATCGTTGGCATCTCGCCCCAGGAAGCCCAGTCTTGGTCACGATCAGTGGGCATCGGTGGCATACCAATGTGATCGGCAGCTGCAGCTTCGTCCGTGGGGATAGGATAGCTGGCTATACGCATTGCTACTAGAATCGTAGTATCTAGCACGCATAGCATTGGACATAAGTTATGGCGATGAGAGAATTACGCGTCTACCGTTATGCACAAGCCCGATGGCGGCATGCGTGCAATCCGCACACCGCCTGGACCGATTACAGGGTCGTTCGGCATTGATTGTGGTACAGTCTCGTTTATTGAACCAGCGTATACGAGGGGGGCAATTGAAAGATCGGAATCCAGGCGCTGCGTTGCGAACGAACCACATAAACACGCGTCGATCTTGTGTTACTATAACCAGCGTCGGAGATGTGACTGGTGTACGAGGGCCACGAAGGGGTAGTCGCGTCGGTTTGTCGGTGGAGGGATCAATGGACCACTGCAAGCAATTATTTCTTCAGTTAATACATAGTTATGATTCAATTAACACGTACCTCTCGCGGGCTCCCCAACCAAACTGCCGCCATCACTGCCGCACCCCGACCAACGGGCCAAGCGTGCCGTTGGGTCCATACGTTGATCTGTGTTCCGCGCTTCCATATACACGCCATTCCATCTGCATTTTGCCCTGGGAAGTAGGCGAATAGCCACTCGCTTCCCGAAGAGCACGTTATGACTGTTGGCGGCAAATACACGAATGGGGGTGTCACTTTTGGCGATGGTGGGTGCAATATGAAGTGCGTGGAGGAGGGGAAATGTCGACCAGTGATAGCTGGTTTGGTGGGGTGGGCGGTGAAGATGATAGACACGTCCGACCACTCGATTGGCCTGAATCGGTCGCGATGAGCGGCGGCGGGCGGCAACAAATGTCGGAAAAATACCTGCGAGGTTGCTCTACCAGTGAGTGGAACTCCCACCATCCGACATTCCAGTGGTCGTCTTCTTTGGCCTTTCCCTTCGACGGTGATAGTGAGACTGCCTTCTGGTCATGCAGTATCATAGTGAGGACTCAGGAGATTACAGCAAGCGCCTGGGCGCTAGATGTCCAACGCCTTGAGCTAAATCGCCATGAGCAGTACCAGTCGCTCAAAGGAAATCGATGGCCAGAACACGGACGTCCTGCTACAATATTATGCCGATAGGATCCTTGTCGTTGTGACACAGTTTGGAAAAGTTGGCAGTCTGGTGCTTCTTGTCAATACTCGGTTTTTTTGATCACGCAGGCTGATTGCTATTCCCTTGAAGATCCAAGCGTCCATCTCGTCAACCGCGCCGCTGCTGGTTCCCTCAGATGCACCCGATGCCGACGAAGATCAGCTCCCTCAGCCCCCACCCTCCATCCAGCTCACTCCTTTAATGGGATCAACCCAATCCGATCATATGCGCACCTTGAATTCCCTCTATGCGTCCCAAATTGCCACCTTGGTCTGGCTGGCCGAAGAAGAGCTCTTCGCCCCATCAGGCGTAATGTCGTAGTCGGTCTTGCGCTCCGCAGGACGGACTCTGAGACAATACCTGCTTTGGTTGATGTAGAGAAAAGGACGTTCATTCAAATCATGGGAGTAGTTGGCGAGGCATTGGCCTCTCAAAAGGAATAGGACTCATCAGCATAATCCCGGTATTTGCTCCGAATTAATTCTATGCAGGTAGGCTTCGCTACACAAGTCATACATACACTAATTGACAAACTGAAGGCATTGCGGTGTATGAAGATGTTATAAAATGAATAAATGCGTATAAAAGATAGAGAAAATGTCCGACATGAAAGCACACTACCAACCACCGCCGTTATTCGAACTCCATCCCCCTGAATTCTGAATCATCGCGGCACGATCTGGGTTCATACCAGCAGGAAGTGACGTCGGTGGGGGTTGCGATGTGTACGACGGCGTCTGGTAGCCAAATTGATTTGACCCTGGTCGAGGGGGAGGAGCGCCACCGCCGTATGGCGTCGCTCCTCCGTACGGGTTGGGTGTCCGTGCAGGTTGCCGTACAGAGTGTCCAGGAGTAGCACGTCCGAGATGCGCAGGTGTCCGTGTGCCTGCGAGGTAAGGTGTCTTCCCTCCGGCAGCTTGGTTCGCAGCATTCTGAGATTCGTGAAGATGTCTGAAAAGCAAGCCGACTACGATTAGTACATTGCCACAACCTTGGAACGAAATATATACTTGCCGAACTTTGAAAGCGTCACAGAGTTCTGGTACGCCGGGAGCAGGAGCTTCGAAGAGGTAGTAGGCTTGCGGTGTCACCCTCACAGGCTGTTGTACGAAATAAACAAAAGAATCAAACACATCTATCTGAACATACCCAAGATTGGACAGCAGACTTCTTGTTGGCCAAGAAGCAGAGATTGAAATGCCCTGGCTTCTTGCGGTTGAGTGTAAAGCCGTACATACTCTTCGCGGGATTAGCGGCAAGGTAGTTCTTCAAGAAGAGGTCTTTGTGATAGTGTTAAGCACGTCTAACTTCTTGCATCAAGGAAGCCACCCACGGAGTTCATCTTCGGTGCCAGCCTTAAAACGGTCGTGGGCCATGAGTTCTTCCACTTTCCTGGCCATTGCTTGGATGTGGTTGACAATTAACTCGTCAAGGTCAGCATATGTATGCTTCGCGTCAACCATCAACTGTCCGCTCAGTGTTTGACCCGTTGGATCTGGGTTGATCTCCGTGACATCTATGACAGTCAATCTTGGTCAGAGACTACTTAGTCGGTATACGAGACCTAGCTCACCTATATGTTGGTAAAGCTTGTCATCAACCTTCCATGTCACAGCGAGATGGTGGTTGCCTTTCGACGAAGGTCGAACCACGACATCCCCACGCTGCTGCTTGTCAAGGAAAGCCTCAGCTTGACTAGAGTTGAAGTTATGGAAGTTGGGATGCTTGATGACACGGCGGGTTCGATCGACCTCCGCTCGTTTCTTTCCGTTGAAGCATCTCTTTATCCTTCATGGCGCGAACATCGTCCCAACTGGGGTCATGTTGAATCATACGGAACGAGCTATCGCCGGGTTCCAAGTCACCCGGACGAGCAGTCAATTCAACATAGAAAATGTCTCGGTTTGGGTCCGCCTGGATGCCAATGATCACAGCGTTGACAGGAGTTTGCTGTTTGAAGACGTCTCGTGTATGGCGAGGTGCGGGATCAGCTGCCCATTGTGAGGTGATGACCCCTTCGATGCCAGAGTCAAGGCGGACGTGGGCCTTTTCCTTTTCCAAACGGCCAACCATGGCCACAACGATTAGACCTACTCGCAAACTGCGCTCCGTTTCACCACTCAACATGGTGAGAACTTCCCAAGGTTCGGGTTGTACGAAGGGCGGCCGTTGTTCGGCGAAGGGAGCACGCAGTTCATCGCGAATGACGTTGAGAGTGTGTCGTTTGAGGTCACCGTTGGCCTCGTACAAGCTAACCGCGAACTCGTCGAGATTGAGATCCGCCAGCTTCTTTTCGTTATCGGCATCTTGCATGATAAGTCCGATTACGTGCGAGGGATGCTCGTCGTGAACATCTTCTTCGTCGAGTTCAAGTGCGTCTGTAGCCATTTTTCGGGCGAGTTCATAGTCCTCCGGATGTATACGCGTGTTGTCCAAGGGGTCTGGAGTGTCGTCGTCATTGTTGCGATTCTTGTATGGCTTCAAGTCGAGTTCATTTGGGATGCGAAGGAAAGCGGATGCGTTCAAGAAGATTTTCGTGGTGAGAATTCCTGCTTTTGATGAATTGTTCACGGTTTACAAGATTACCTCCCTACATAAATTTTTAGCTGTGTTATTGGCGGTGATAAGTAGCAGGACATACCAGCGACGCGATCTTTTTCACGACTACTTGAGCTTTACGGGGACCTAGGCCACAGACAAAGGGAAGTAGAAGTTGGATGTATGAGTCCGTCACTGCACGATTGATATCGACGCCGACATTGTTGACAACATCTACTAGCACTCTCTCGAAAGTGACAAGTTGCTTCTCTTGAGTCACCTAATATGGGGTAAGAAACCGGTAGGTATGAGATATATGAGAGACGGAGAGACGGACCAAATGTTGATCCTCATGGAATTTGATGGCCACTATGTCCCTACCCATGGCAGCAAACTCGTTAAGAGGAGACTGCGCATATCGTGCCAAACCGACGCAATATTTGGCCGTCTGCGACAGCGACGGATATTCTTCGTCCGCACGATGACTGTGTTGATAGATCCTCGCTACATCATCATAGACATAGATGACAGGGATGTTGAGATTTTCTCCTGGCGGAGGTTGGGGTTCGTCCGGAAGAGCAGTTTGGCCAGGATTCACCTTTTCTTTGACACGAAGAGACAATTTAGAGGTCGCCATACTGAATCCACCCACGACAATGACGTCAGGTTGCCGGCGTTTGATTAGATCGATGAACTCGTCGTTTGACTCTTCGTCCATGAGGTTGTCGATTTTGGTGTATTCTCGCATACGGCCCGCCTGGTCCAGGTACACCATGGAGATAGCATCCTTTTGAGGATCACCTTTACCCCACGAGACGGCAAGGACAGAGGGTGTCTCGCCAACTTTCATCTCTGGCGATCTGAAAGGTGCGGTATTCACTCGCTGACATGGACCACGTTTTCTCAACAAAAGCAAACGCTGTCCAAAACAAGGTACTCACGGCACGTAGGGCTTCACCACATTGCCGAGCCAGATATTCTTCAACCTCTTCCCGTATATATTCCCGCGTCCATTTGACCGCAGCAGGGAGTAGATGTTGGTCAATGACTTCCCGTACAATGCGAGTTCTTTCTGCGTTCCAAGCCTTCGCGGTGTCACTGAAGCCATCCGAAGTGAACGCATCCTCTAACCGCCGCTCGAATGCAAGCTTGATGTCAGAAGGAAGGGTGAGCGATATCGTGATGAGATGTTGTTCCTCAGCCTTGAGCATGTGGAGGAACTGGAATGACTTCAGCATGTCTGAGATACGTTTCTGATACAAGTACTTGAAATTCTGATAAAATAAAGCAGTAGCAATTAGATCTAGCAGCGGTACTGAGTGGAGAACACTCACGTAGTACATGTGGTACTCATCAATCTTATTCACGCCACGTTCTGTAGGGGATACAGAGACCCGCGCCTCGGCCTGGAACGCTTCACGCATGGCGCGTCGAAGTAAGGGGTCCTTGCCTAATTCAGTGGCGAAAATCATTCGTGCTCGTCGCAGAAGCTCCTCAGCTGTTTCCGCTTTTGATGGATCCGGATCGATGAATTGTTCGGCATACACGGTAGGGTTGAGTTCTTCGTCATCGATGAAATGGGCGTGTCGGGACACCATGTAGTTGAGGACTACTTGGTGAGGTTGGATACCGAAACCCTGCAAGGTTGGGCATGAACATAAGGTTCATGATATTGCAGAGATGACTACGTACCTGTGCAAGTTTTGAGACCAGACTCTTCTTTGCGACCTCGTAAGCAGATATACGGGTGGGCATTTTGCGTTTCGGCGCGCTGTCCTGGTCGTGATCATCGTGGAAGTGGAACTCGAAGCTACCATTCTTCTTGTCCTTATATTTCATGGACATCCACTCAGTCACGTCGGCAACAACCTCGACACTGTCTGTCTTGGGCCGGATTTCCGTTTCATAGTATTCGTCGGTGACACCTAAGCGGAGATACGAAGTCTCGAGCGCCCTCTTTCTTGTGAGGAGCGCGCGGTACTTCTGGCCAAGGGAATAGATACGCCACAGTTCCCATGAAGATAGAAGCTCGAATCGAGCTCGCATGTCAACTTCATCGAAGTGAGAAATGTGGTCTCGGCGATGGGTCCAAACATATGGGACCTCGAACTCTTCAATAAATAGACAGCGAAGTGCATACATCACGGCCTTAACCAATGCAGCACGGAGGTGTGTGTTTTGTCCGTCAGGAGCGAAGAATAGTTCTGTTTTCTTGTCGGATATTCTTTGAGTCACCCAGAGCGCTGCGTCTTCAAGATCTGCCTCGGTAAAGTCAGCGTGAATGGAAAGCGTGGGGTACAACGACAGTGTGGAATTGGCAAGTTGCATGCGTTCTGGAATATCCTGAGCTCGTATCAAGTCGTCGTCCTCCGTGAGCATGCGCGCTTGGATTTCTGAGGGTTCGAAGACCTAATGTTTTGTTAGTGATGTATACACACACTCCATTAACAGCCTCACATCCTGATATTTCATTTCTTGTTTGGATTCATTGAATATTGCAACTTGCTCATCGGCTGCTAAAGCCCAGTCGTACTCGTGGCCATCACCGAATACTTCATGGATTTCATCCCATGCACTAGGTTCATGTAAGCCAGTGGACACAATGAATTACAAGGACAATCACTCACTTTGCGTCAATGCCGGCTAATTCTGGACGAATGCCTTGCGCTCTACGCCGCTCCTTCTCTAGCTTTCTCCGCTCTTTTCTCCTTTCTTCGCGCGCCTCTTCGTCCATCGGCGCACCAGCCTCGTCTTCTTCATCATAGTCAATGAAATCGTCCATAGCGTCAATATCTCCATCATCATCGTCCTCACGCCCTCCGTCGTCCCATATGCGTTGGATATCCTGTACTTGGGGCAAGTCCTGGTCTAGGTCATCGTCCGAGGATTCAACGACGGCGCGTCGCTTAGAGGAGCCAGAAGGAGGTGAATCTCCGTCAGGGCCTCCTCGACGAAGTCTCGTCAGGCGACTTTTCTTAAATGATGCGCCTGTGTTTTTCCTCCATCAATTCCAGGTCATCCTCATCCAGGTCCAGCAGTTCCTCATCTCGACCTGGAGAATTGGTTAGCAATCGCACAGCCGTTGGTAGAAACAGCCGTTACGTCGTCGGTGGTGCTTCTTGCGCCGCTTTCGACGTTTCCGACGCTCTTCATCATCCTCTTCCTCTTCTTCTTCCTCTTCTTCATCGACAATGAAGCCGTCCCGAATCCTTCTCTCTTCGTCCTCATCTTCCTCTGGTTCCTCTGAACTATCGTCAGAGGCATCAGGCATGACAACGTCCCCTTCGCCCTCTTGCTCGTTCTCTTCTTGAGGATCATGCATCGTTTGGTCTTCTGTCCCGGGTTGCTCCATGGCCTCGAAGTCGGGAGGTGGTTGGGACATAGATTGTGTCCTTGAAACTTTGGCGCGTTAGGCAAAGTCGTCTGACTAAGCAATTCCCGAGATGGAAACTCTGTCGCACCACATGATGCATAAGTCGACCAATTCCGTTCAGCGAGCCTCCGAAATCGAATACACTCTACTTCTCGCCATGCAGCATATCCTGGTTGTCGGTGGAAAATGGATTCATTGGTGTGCTATGTTGCTTGACCTGTACCCGACACACTACTGACTGGTTGCGAACAGGGTCAGCAATCTGTAAAGCTGCTCTTTCGCGTGGAATGCAAGTGACCAGCGTTAGGTACATCAGCCGTCCTTGTATTACCACCAACTAACAAAATTTCTAGCTCTTCTGGTCGACCTTATCAGACCCCAAAAGGACATAGTCCAGCGTGGACGTCCAAAGTGTTGACAACTCCCGTATTTGTTAGAGTCTTGACTTACCCATACGCCTATAGGTTCAATGGAGAAAGGGCGACGCGTTTAAATCCAGACACCTTTATAGATATCCTACCGGAGGTCAATGGAGTGGTCCATACTCTGGGTACGCTGCTGGAAGACGGGGAATACAAAGCCGCGCTCAGATGGGGCGACCCTTTCAAGCTGTTTTGGGTCCTTTTTGAACGGGGTGATAGGACAAACCAATCCCCTCAAAAAGTCGTCCCAGAGTGCACAAGGCATAGGAACATATGAAGCTCTTAATAGGGATTCAGGTGCGTCTTCGAGGAATCCGACCAATTGTCATACTCACCAACCCATCCAGCTCTGCGTGTTTGTGAAGCATTCGTCGCAAACGCACCAAGAGTAGAAGGCTTACCCCGACCATTCATACATTTCAGCCGAAGACATCTTCCGGCCGATAATCCCTGCTAAATATATCGAAACTAAGCGGGAAGCTGAACAAGGCCTGGAATTGCTTCTTGCAAGAGAATCTTACAGAGGCGTATACGTGCGACCGAGTGCGTCGAACCCCCGCTTTGCTGACGTCTTATTGCTTACCGATCCACAGGCTTAGTATATCATGCTCACTACCGCCCACTTACATCTCCTGCGGCGGTACTTTTCGATTTATCCGCCAATTTACACGCCAAGGCCCCATTAGCTTTCCCAACTCCGTCAAGAATCCTTCGACACCTTGCATCAACATTTCCCTCTTCGTCCGCTTCTCTTCAGTCAATCGCCAACGCTATGGTCATACCACCTATCCATGTCGACCATGTTGCAGCGGCCGCGTGCATAGCTCTTGAGCGGGCTGATGTGAAGGGCGTGGTCGGTGTGAACGAGATGAGGAAGCTTTTGGAATGGCCCGAACGATCTGGTAAACACCAGCCTGCTGGAATTAATAGTTTTTCGTGATGCATGTTCCAAACTCCCCTCTATAAATATACATCCAATCCCTGACCGAAGTACACGGGTGTTCATAATGACGGCAGCTCGCTGACGTCCCACTTGCTGGTCCAGATGTCCATCTTGCAGTCTACTTCGTGCCGAGACCGATCGGAGTCAATAGTTATAAACGTTAGTCAGCGCTTGCGCTCCCCAAATCCCCAAGCTGCGGTTCCCTTCACGGTTCTAGGTTCACGGTTACCAGTAAGCACCACTTTCTTGTTATCATCGGAGACGAAAGTGGGCTGACATATTTCGGAATCCTGTGCTATAACAGCCCGCGGCTGGTCGAGAAGATTGCCCCTAGGTCTCCTACGATGTACGCTCTACGACGGAACAATGTCGCGTGCTCTGCAGTTATGAACAACGTAACCAGACAGTGCAACTTCTCGACGTCGGCCGCAACACGGAGGGCGTTACCGTTCTTTAGCTCCCTTCGCAGCACACAGCCGGGTGACGAACGCGACACCAAATTCATGCGGATGCTGATGTACGGGAAGCCCGGAGCAGGGAAGGGGACACTGTCGGCTCGTCTTGTGAAGAAGTACGACATCCTTTCACTGTCCACGGGGGATCTATTACGGCAGCACATTGCTGAGGGGTGCGTCTCGCTGTTCCCCCGATCGAACATCTGCTAATATTTCTCTAGTACGCCGGTGGGGCAACAGGCGGAGAAAAATCGTGGCCCAGGGCAGTCTATTGCCCGATGAACTAATGCTCAAGGTTGTCACAAGTAGACTCGACTTGATCCAAAATAGAGTTCGCCTTTTCCCATCGCAGCCAGGCACATTTCTGACCCACTTGCAGCATTGGATATTGGATGGCTTCCCGCGTACTCTGGGTCAGAGTAAGCTCCTAGATGCTCACCTGAGGTCAGTCGCGTCAATGTTTGGCCGAAATGAATGACTGATGTATTTCGTACTAATAGTAAACAATCAACACCTCTGACCTTCGTTGTGAACATCGACGTCCCAGACGATGTTATTTTGAGTCGGATTTCCGATCGTTGGGTGCACCTACCTTCCGGTCGAGTATACAATATGTCGTATAACAGACCGAAGGTGGACGGATACGATGATGAAACCGGAGAACCGTTGACGAAGAGGCCGGACGATAACCCAGTATGTCGATGATAGTCATCTCCGGATAGGAACCGTGGCTAACTGCAACTTGCTTTTCGCAGGAGGTCTTCGCCCACAGACTAAGGCAGTTCTATACCTCGACCTCCCCACTCTTGTCGTACTACACGGCGGCAGCGAAGAACCAGGGAACCAAACGACATCCCAACCAGCACCCTCATCAACTCTTTTTCCCTCGTCCCCACAAGTTACACGTTAGCACGATATCCGGTACGACTTCGGATGAGATATGGCCGAAACTCGATGGCCATGTAAAACATTTGTTCCCAAACCTGCGCCAGCGCCCAGACGAGACGAAGCGGCATAGCCTTAGCGACGCCCTAATTGATTGGGATCGCGCACAGGCGGAGCGGCAATGACACCCGACGCGAGGCCTCCGTTTCATGCTTACGACCGGTCACATACCTTAGTGTTTCCATTTTCTTCCGGATTTTCTGCTTTTATATCATCAAATCTCCTTGGTAAAGGAGAACCGTTTTAACGCTTTGTATTACCAGTATCGCGGCTCCCTAGCGAAGTGCATACCTAGGGAACGACGTTAGTCATTTAATATACAATAGACGATGCTCTAACATTTTAACTGGGTAAAGCCCTTCTTCAAAGCCTCCTTGAACTTTTTCATGGATGAGGTGAAGGCCAGCTGATTTGAAGGCAGACTTCCAGGCGCCATCAGACCTATGATGGACTCTCAGCTCTTCCGTATCCTAATATTATGACTAACAAAACATACAAACCTCGTCAAGCTAGAGTCTTGCTCATCGAAAGACGTTCGTCCTTGTCCATCATCACCATCTCGGCATAAATTCTCTTTCACAATAATCAAGCTTCGGTCTGGGTTTCTTAGCGCCTTATGACACCGCTGGAAGAACGCAACCAAGTCTTGGTCATTCAAATGCCCAAGACACCATTGGCACCAAATCACGTCAAAGCCTGAATTCGCGTCCGAGTCCGAGCCAGTCGGGGGACAGAAGCCTACGCGATCCAGAAACTTCACGTCGGGCGTGTTAATCGGCGAAGTTGGATGAAAAGATTGTAGTGTTCCTTGTAGGATAGTTACGCTTTTCGTTTTGTCGGCGATCCCTTTCCAGGCTCTTTTGTGCTGAGATATACTGTTGCGCCCCCTTGTAAGAGCCTCTTGGACGAAGTGATAGACCGGTTCCAGAAGGACGACATCGGATACCAGAGGAAGAAGAACGTCCGCGGTGACGCGACCGATGCCTGCGCCGACATCCAATGCCCTTGTGCGATATCCGGGTGTCGAAGGAGATAGAGGGCGTAATGCAGAGGGGACGTTGCATAGTTCCGGAAAAAATATTCAAGAGGAACAGACGAGATCCAACGGCATCTACCCTGGGCAGACCCTGGACGTAGTACAGTCAGCTCTGCGACTTGGACGCATTTCGACAAGTGCGTACTCCAGATCCCAGACCACCTGAGATGGAGGAAGTTAATTGCGAGTGGCGATATGATAAAAAATAAATCTTCACCAAGGACACCATCCAAGCTTGCTGGTTGCGTGTTCCAGTATTCGATGCCTTCTTTGATATCAGGCTCGGGTTGCTTGGACATGGTGGACGAGAAGAAATTTAGATCTTATCTAATCAATTCCGGTGGATTTACGCGTCGCGACGCGTAAACAGATATAAACAAACGTCCTACATGGAGCCCACAACCGAAGCCATTGACATCGAGCAAGAAGATGAACCGAGGCTGAATAAAAGGCCACTGTTCTTACCAAGTGATTCGGACGATGAATCTCCTTCTTCCCCTAAGATCGCTTCACGGCCAGCTTCACCACCACCATCTGACGCCTTGGATCTATTTGACGACGACGCGTTTACCATAAAGCCTCTGGGCCCTGCTGTCAATGTCGAGGCTTTGGAACGCGATGCGCGTGCTCGACAGGCTTCTCAACCATCCTACACGCCCCATCAGATTCTACCAAGTAGCTCTCCGCCCAGAGATGAGGAGGCGTTGGCAAAAGACAAAGATGCGGTGGAGCCAAGGCCCGGGATGAGGAAGAGGATTCCACGGCTTGATGAAGGGCGTTTGCTAGGACGAGATGGCTTCCCTGCACTAATAAAATCCGTCAGAGGGTTCGAAATCAAAGGAAAGGGACATGAGGTGAGTTGCCACTTGACTGCCGCTTGATCTATATCATAAGCTGATGTACGGTGTAGATAGAAGATCTCGACAGACTGTTTCTCACATATCAATTTTGGACGCATCAACTACATCCGAAGACCCAATTCCGAGATACAGTTGAGAGAGTGGAGAAACTTTGCCATTCAAGACGTATGCACGTACGTACGCGACTTGTAGAAACCTGGACGCTGCTGAACATGTTTTTCAAGGTTGCGCTGGGTGTATACAGAGATGAAGCTCACGGAAAGATTGTGCGAGACGAAGATGTGATAGATCTCACAGACGAAGAAGGCGATGCCCGGGAGCCTCCGGCCTCGGAGCCTGCCTCGGAGCCAGCTTCCTCAAGAGTCACTTCTGAGGAACCCAGTCGTGGTCAAACGACAGATTTCGATGATGACGAGTTCGAAGCCGCGATCCGTGAAGAAGAGCAGCGAAGCCGACCCACAAAAGAGCGGGAGCGCAACGTCGCGTCTCCGAAGCCCAGGGCAACTTTTGGGCAAGCGGGCGATGATGATTTCATGGACGTTGACAGTGATCTTTGGGATCAACTCATAGAGGGAGCATTTGACGAACCGGGAGGCGATGTTAGTGGGAATCCGACCGCGCCGAGAGCCAGTGAAGGGGACGACGATGATATATGGAACGTCATTGACGAAGTGGAGAGGGAGCAAGGTGGCACAACCACGCAGAAGGCACCTGCACCCGTTGTTTCAGAGGCAGAGGAGAACTGGGAGGACATGTATTTTTAGTCGCTGCTACAAGCTAGAATAGAATCTGAGAAACATGGGATGGATATATTTTGAATGGATAAGGTACTGGGAGAGATACCAGGTATGTATATAAGGGCAGAACTGATCATGGCCTCCGAGGCTGGGGAACAGAGAAAAAGTCGCCTTTTGGTGACTCTGTACCAGTTATAGTCAATATGGGATGTGGGGGAGCATGAGAGGCTCACCTTTCAGATATCCGTTGGAGACGAGAAAATCCATTGCCCCACTTTAATAGTGTTAGCCGCGAAGCACTAGATGATTGGAAATAAGCTGTAGCTCACATGAATTCCGTGCTCGACACATCTCGATGTCTTGGATTATTCTGAATTGATGACATCGGAACATCCAGCGATACCCAATGTGTTGATGAGAGTACACCAAGGCTAAGATTCGGGTATATATGATTGGACTGAATATTCGCGCTGTTGTCTCTCATTATGCACAACATAATTTCTCGCTGAAGATCGGTCAGCCCGCTTAGAGGATCACTATGGATCGACGCTTCGATGGTCGTAGAAGCTGAGCCGCTAGCCTGCGATTGGATGAGGCTCAAGCGGGGAAGAGGCTTACGAGGAGAGGTAGAAGCAGGCCTACTGGGAGGCGTGGGCGGCTTCGAAGGACCGGAGACAACTAATTTGTGGGTTTCTCTGGCCAGCTCTTGGTCTAGCTTCTGGTCCAGCAATTCATTGGGTTGTTTCGACCACGCATCCGGCGGCTTTGATGCAAGAACTCAGAATCGAGGGCGGAAGAGCAGGAACTTAGCTAACCGGTGGGCCATGGGCCATCACCAATGGCTCGGCCATTGTTCGAAGAATATGATAGAGGACTTCGTGCGGGTTCTCTATCGGTTGGATCGTGTCTATGTTAAGGGACTTTCTGATATTTCCCGGTGAAATGGTGAAGTGGTCCAGGCGTCCCAGCACCCGCACATATTGGAGATGTCTGAATAGCACGAGTCACGTCCTGCTCATTCTAGGAACTGATACACTGACTCTAGTTCAAGCACCTCTGCCTCGTCACCATGAAACCACCTCTTTCCTTGTATAGCTCTGCCCCATGTACCATCATCGAGATCGTAGAATATCGATTTCTCTTTTCGCTCTGACCCGACGACGTTGGCTATTACGATGACCTAGTCGGGCGAGGTTCGAGTCAGGGTATTGTCGCGCAGAGACAATATCGATGCAGGGGGTCTACCGATTTGGCGATGGCCACATTGTTCAGCTTGAACGGCGCATCTGAGTGCTGCCGCGTCGTTTGAGCGACTTGACGAAGTGTTAGGTGTCGAACCCCAGGCGGGTACCTTGAGGAGGCCATCAGTTTTTCGAATTTGATTCAAGTTAGTAAGTGGCAGCGCGCTAGATGACGGAACCCGACGCGAATATTTACAATTATTGATCAGAGCATGTTAGTACCTCAATTGTTCTAGCACTGATACTAAGAATACACAAAAGAGAAACTAGCGAGCAACATTGAAATGGGACTCGTCGATCGTACTGAATAACAACCCATCGTCCATCAATCGGTCGACGGCTTCACTGTCAGGAAATGAGCATACGAAGGCTTCGAGAGGTGGATCACAAACCTAATCTCCGCAGCATTCCCGCCAATTGCACGAGCAATGGCAGCGATATGGACGCCATCGTGATTTGGGGGTTGTGAAAGGATGAATTGTACTATTTTCCTTTGAATTGGGGGCAGGTGCGAATACTCGGTGTCGGCGGCAGACGTAGATTGGTTTGCATAGGCCGATGAACCTGCTGTACCACCAGAGCCACCGGCTCCGGGTTGATTAGCCTGTCCTGGCCTTGGGGGCTGCGTGGACCATGAGCACGGTAATAATGTTCCGTAAAATATGAGAGACTTACTGGTCCCCGTTCGAAGACAATGTTTGCGAACATAGCTTCACAGGTATGGAACATTATTTCATGAGGGTCTTTGCATGGATGGATGTGGGTTGCGTTGACATATCGCTTCGTTCCAAACACTTTGAGACCCCCTGTTACGCGAACGTAGGTGTTTTCCCTGAAGAGCCAATTGGTTCATATGTGAGGCACGATGATTGTTGAATGGCTTACTCGATCCCTTCGAACTTGTTCCCTGACTCTTCGTTCGCGTCAATCCAATGACGAGCCTCAATTCGACCTGATCCGTCGTCGAGAACGTACACGCAATTAGTTGCCTGCGCCTGGATGGATACCACCGAGGCTACCAGTGATATCTATTTCCAGCTTAACAACAGTAGGAGTGACCACGAAACGAATGAGACTCACTTGACCAATCTCTGTATTGCCTATCACCCATTCTGCATCCGTATGAGCCTGTGTTGCCCTTACAAGTTGCCCAACAGTGACTGGTCGTAATGAGTGGGAGATTTCGGTTTTCTAAAGGGATTGTGAGTATCACCTTCATGGTACAGAAGTTACCTCGATCTCACTCTGATACCGCCTGGGCTACCTCCAGCACTGAATGGCGATCCGCCTTGGATATAACCGCCACCGCCACCGTAGAATTCGCCTGGAGGACGTTTAGGATGGGAATTGTGGACGCGTCATTGACTCACCTTGACTCATTGTCGTGGTCGAAACTTGAGAGAGATGTGAAATTAAATGGACGCGCTCAAAGAATCTCAATCAAGCTACACGCGTGCGTGTTATTGTGGCATGTTTGGTTAGACGTATCACTGTTCGGTCCATTTCCAATCGATTTTCAACTAGTTTCAGGAAGAAAGAGTAGGGATTGCTTATTTCATAACAAGTACATAGCTACAACATGGAGGCAACGGTGACAACGGACTAGACACTAGAAGCTGCTACTCATTGTGAATGATTGGAACAGACCCTAGTCATGCCTTTCCCAACACCCTCCAGCACCTTTTTCCGCGCGTCACCCACCTTCTTGGCGACATTCAGAACAAAGTCGTGAGTCACCTATTCGGGCGGAGATGAGTGTAAACTTCGCTGGTAAAGGTGACCCATACTACCTCTGGTGTGACGATGGGAGAACAGGACTCCGTAAATGCCTTACGTGCCTCCGCAGTTGATTCACGGTCGCTCTGTTTATCCAGTGAGACGGAGATCTCTTTCAGGATCTCAACAGCGTTTGTCTTGATCGCTTTGAAACTTTGGACAAGCTTGATGAACAAACAATTAGCCGGGTAGATGGCTCTATTGAACAGAAACTCACCGAGTTGAGTTTGTAGATCTTGATGACAGAGGCAGATTTGAAGCGTAGTGTCTCGATGACCAAGAAGATAAAGGCCTGCAGGAGGGTGTTAGAAAAGGAGTATCATCTGGCTTAGTCATTGTCAAACCTCTTGCATGAGGGTTGCAACATGAAGTGCATCCACGACAGACGATTGCTGAGCATCAGCAAAGCGCGCCTTCATGGCTAGGAAAGGGATCGATCAGCAGAGGATTATCAGCAAGCTCAAAAGTCGCTTACTGTTGAAAAAATTAACAACGATCTCCGGTGGCTCTGTGATTGCTGGTGCTTCCTCGTCTTTTTTGTGGTGACCGTTGGCAGAGCCATTAGGTGGAGTCGGCGGAATTTCAACACCCTTCAGTGGATGTCCGGTCTTGAGCTCTGATTGTTTGGCGGCCTCCGCGAGTACCACAGATGGTGGCGGGCGGATGTAATCGTGGTGGCACCCTAGCCAATCAGCCAGCCCGGTTGTGAAATCGAGCAACGCGACCCTCGTCGGGTGTCAGCTACATGAACATTGTTATACATCCCATCAAAAAATGAAGTGGACATCGAAATACCTCAGCTAGGTCTTCCTGCGGTCTCTCGCGTAAGCGGTCGCGCAGTGGGGCCTTGTTTCCTGAGTCTGCAGCGAGTTTCGGTCGGTCACCTATAAGGAGTTTCTCTTCCACAGTATCGTCGAGATCAGAGGATTGTTGTAGAGCGCGAATGTACATTCGCAGAAGAGTCATCAACCAACCATGCTGTGACGAGGTGAATCGATTAGTCCGCTAGAGTGCAATTGTACTCACCCCTTCCCCTCGACCAAATAACATCGTTTGGTTATTGAAATTCGGTATGCTTCGAGGCTGGTAATCAGGGAGTATTTGGAAGTCTCGGTTGTCGTGATGATCTTGGGAAAAAATATAGCCTGATAACTAGAAGTGCAGATAACACACATACTGCGATCGAATATGAACTTCAACTCTATGAGCTCTAGATCCATGATGTCGGAGTTGACGACTTCGTGGGTGAATCGCATGCGGACATGCTCCATTTTGATGATATCTCTTTGTAGAGAATTATCCAAGTGGTCCTCGAAGGTGATAAATTCGGGAATTTGTGAGTACTTTTCGCCAGTGAATGCGCGAACGACGAAGTCGGCCGTCTAGAGTAGCCCTTATTAACAGATGTCCGGCAGTGAGGAGAAAGATAGTTTTACTTCCTGTGAGTTGCTGAGGTATATCTGGCTTGTTTCTAGGCATTCGGTGGCAAACGTTAGGTCGCCAGTAGCAGCCAAAGAAAAGGTCGAAGCACGCGAAAGGATAAAATGTGAAAGAGTGTCATGCTGGACCTGTTTGGTTTGTATGGCACGGTAGTGTTCCAGCGCGAGTGTTGGTGCACCTAATAGTAGTAAGATTAGTCACCAACTATCGTGAAAAGGGGGGATTTCGGACCCAACAGTCGGTAGATGCGAACAAGCATGAGCCTCATCAAAAAGGAGGCGTTGCTCTTTAAGAGTCCGTATTCTAAAAGAGAAGCAGCGATGTACAGGTATTTCTCTTCTTTTGATATTGTCCACAAGTTGACGTATGCGCAACCAGCGAGGATGGCCAGATCGTCCGCTGGCTGTAATTCGGTGTTCGGCAGATTAGATCCTAGCGGAAGGGGTGTGAAGGTATTCTGTAAAATACAAAGATGCTCGTGTAGTTTCTGCTTCTAGAGTGAGTTGCGATACGGTGAGGTTGAAGCGTAATAATTTATGGACATTAATGCGGCGTT
Source organism: Pleurotus eryngii var. eryngii (assembly GCA_029467805.1). Classification (NCBI taxonomy): domain Eukaryota; kingdom Fungi; phylum Basidiomycota; class Agaricomycetes; order Agaricales; family Pleurotaceae; genus Pleurotus; species Pleurotus eryngii. The sequence goes on from SZVJ01000012.1 coordinate 4,422,841, forward strand.
GCAGTTCGTTGATGGTCGTCTGTATCTATTGAGCATGTGAACAAGGGGAAAGTGATGGATGAGCATACTATAGAGGAAGGTACGGATTCCAAGAAGGATGTCCAGCTAGAGAGATCGTCTCCGTCGAGGGCGACAAATGGCTGAAGGTCTTCATAACAACAGGCTTTATCACCGAATTGTTCGAAGTAGCTCTTTAACAGAGTTAATAGCCGTTCGTCGTCTACGATTCTGTACTGAGAGATGGCAGTGAGACATCGAGAAGTAGTGATTACCTTGTTCGATATCACGCGAGCGGGCTCTTTTCTCCAGTTCCAATAGTGCCAGTGGTCCTGAGCGGTCCTTTTTGCCATCCTTTTCTGAGACTCTCTCCAGCACTTGTCGTGCATGCCCCATGCGAGCGAGACAAGCAGTCTTGAATGCTTCGGATGATTGATCCACCTCCGTGTCAAGGGTAAACACAGCGTCGAGGAAGGAGAGGAATTCGAGCCAATTCCGATCACTATGGCACAGTGATAAGTTATATACCTATTTACTGCTCTTTCTTCAACTAACCCTTTCTCGACAATTTTGCTCTCGGCCAACTCTCCTTCTTGCTGTTGCCTGTTTTGCAGCTTTGTGATGTCGCGTCGGAGCTCGTCGCAAGCAAGGTTGGCCGCACAGATGGATTTCCCGACGTCATGGTCTAGAAGAACGCGTGCTTCGTCGTAAAGCTCCAGCTCTCGAAGAATAGACAAGTGGAGATGGAAACGATCGGTGTGCACATATGACGGCGCCTTTCCCGAGGTGATAAGCCGGTGAGCAAGCTTGTACAACAGGTTCTTCATGCTCGATGGTGTTGTTGTGTCATTGGCCTGATTGCACAGTATAAGAGTGGTTATGAAGAATACTGTAAACGGACCTGTAAGACAGTGCTAATGACACTCCAATACAAGTATCGGTCCTCGTGGAATTGCTTGTGCATACGTGTGGCAATCTAGGAAGGCTAAAGCGAGAGTCAATTCGCGGGTAAGAACACGCACCTGTTGAGCCGACTTCCAATGGCCAGCACGGACATTGGCAAAGAAAGTCTGTGCCCCCAGCTCTTCATTCGAGGGTTGTTGCTTGAAGGCCTCCTCAAACATTGTAACCGTATCAATATCTGTCCGAGTGGATTAGCTTAGCTTGAGTCGGGACACAGAAACTTACTACGACCAAGCCCACGGAGGACATGCATCATGGCGGTCAAGATGGCATCATCAGTAGGCTTCGACGCCAATACCTCATCGCATAGGACCAAGGACTCCTCTACTTTTTGGAGACGGACGAGAGCAAGTGCTTTGAGCGCCTATATGGTACATCACTTCGTCATCCCGAGAATATCCTGGGGTAAGAAACCAAACACCTACCTTGACCAGCTCGTTACCAGGATGCTTTTTGAGCAGCTTATTGCATGCAACGACTGCCGACTTGTTTGAACCAGTATCTAACGAATCTGTGGTACAATCGTGGTTAGTCATGCTCGACGCGTATCAGGTAGACTGACCATAGATGGGGCGGAGCTGACGTTCAAGAGCTGCAAAGGAGGACATTAGGGCACGATGAGCACGATGGTGGTGGTTAGGGTTGAAGACGTGTTGTTGAGAAATTTATGTGCGAGGCGTGGTCAGAGGCTTTTTGATCGGCGACCCTTCCGACCGTTCCAAGTCTCGGTCGGACGAGCGCTTCTAAGATGTTCCTTTGTTGAGTCACCTCGACCATCATAATGCCCGTTCTCCTCTCCCGGTCAGTCATTTTTCTGCCATCCCACTTGCGCCGTATTTATGTAAAGGCTGCCAGAACATTGGACCCCATCCTAGGAGTCTTTACTGGCGTCTTTGCTTACTACCTTTACGAGGCCAATCCAAGGACGGCCTTACCACACGACCAGAGGCTAACTTCGCTCGTGCGATGGAAATTAGACAAAATGGCCGCAAAGGAGAATATATCTGAGGCGTAGCCGAGTCAAATCGCAGACGTGAGTTTGCTTGGAGTCAAGTTGCAATGTGTTGAACGTGTATGACCCTCCCAGATCTAATGGTGAAAGAGGTGGTGTATACTTCCCTGTGCACACTACGCGAAATTTTGGCCATCTATCAAACTCACATACGATGAAAGTCTCAATATGCAATGTAGGCATGTACAGTGGACAGCCGTAACATTATCACCGTTGTTCTTTCTTCCATGACCTCTTCCGTACAGATGCAGCATTCTTGTTCCCAAACAGAAACGCAGAGGTCCTTTTATCAGCGCCGGTCTTCCTGGACACAAGAGATGAACCCGCAAACAGCATCTGCAGAGGGCACCATTAGTCGATCGGCAATGAACTTGAAGGCAGCGCGCTGCGTACGGTCCAAATGCCCCATCCCCCCAATGGTAGCGGAAAGGATACAAACAAGCGTGGATAACGAGCCGACGTTATTCGTGTTGTAGGCCAAGAAAGCACTGAGGCTACACGCGAAGGACAGCGGCATGAGGAGAGGATGACTGTTGCCTTCGTTCCGAGTGGTAATTGGATTCGACGAAGGCATCTAAGCAGCAACTTGCGTTGGATCTGAGGATAGGTGTTATAAGAACTCACGTTCAATACTAGTGCCGCTGCTATAGCTGCTAGTAGTACCCCCGAAATGGAGCGCAAGGAATGATTCTAGAGGTGATAGGGCTACTCTCGCGTGTTCCTCAGTGCCTGTCTCTGAAAGGAATCGTAGTAGGCGGGGGAATATTGTCAGACAAAGCGATAGAATCAAAGTTCTACGACAATTGGCGTCAGAGTTCGTGTAATAAGTGCGAGGTGAGCCAATATCGTTACAGAGTGGACGCGACGACAGCCCAGAGGTTGATAGTTGAGTCCTCGGAGACGCTTTTGATACAAGGAGAGACGTCTACAGATTTCTTCTCGTCGTGGCGGCGCGACAAGTCTTGCATCTCAATGCTGGACATGATGGTCAACAAGAAAGTGATATGACTGCTCATTGCACTGCGGCCAGTGCATGATGCAATGTACCGTATTTAGTGTCACGTGTATTTAGCGCCCACATTTACACTTGATCTCCTTCTCAACAATGCGGATCGAAAAATGCTACTTCTGCTCAACCAACGTATATCCAGGCCATGGTGATTCCCGAAATCGATGGAACTACAGAGCTTGCACTGAAGTACTCAATAGGTAGTGCTTTTGTCCGAAACGATGCGAAAGTCTTCCGGTTCTGCACTTCAAAGTACGTCTGTTAATTATCATCCGCCCTCTGTCTAATCATTTCCGTTGCAGATGCCATAAAAATTTTAAGTGAGACTTCCGTGTCTCATCGCGTTGATGATAATTGAATGAAGGGATCCATAGAATGAACGCAACCCACGAAAGGTTCGATGGACGAAGGCCTTCAGGAAGGCGGCAGGAAAGGAGATGACAATAGCGCGTAACCTCTGCTGCTGACATAGAATCCGTCGCTTATCTCTCTCTACTTGGATAGGACTCGACGATCGACTTCGAGAAGAGAAGAAACGTACCTGTACGATACAATCGGGAGCTCATACAGACTACTATCAAGGCTATGAAACGTGTTGGGAGGTCAAGAAACGAAGGGAACATGTGTTCTGGAAACACCGGTACGTCTCCAGTCACTGACAAGCTTATCGATATTCACTGTTTCGCAGTATGGCCGTTGCTCGCGAAAAGCATCGCGCGCACAGGAACAAGGTCAAGGAAGCGGCAACAAAAAAGTCTGTAACACTTGTGCAACCCACAACTGTCGAATCTCCTGCGAAGATCAAAGAAAAGATCAAGGTCTCTACGAAATCGCGGTCTGCGTTGGTCTCAGGCGAAGGTCGGTCCATGGATATGGAACTCGATTAGACGACATTGCTTTGTATTTCACTCCCTTTTCCAACGTCCAGGTCTATGATGTGTATTCCATGATTCAAAAGTATATAATACATATTGGCTAAAAATGTAGATCAAAGTATCCATGGGCAAACAAATCATCGTTACTTGTACTTCTCCTCGTTCTCATAACGAACATTGGGGTCCATTGTATTGTGAAGACCCATTAGTGTCTTGCTTATTGCCTCACTTGCGCCTATCATCGGCTTCAACACAGCGATGGGCACCGCCCGAATCACGGCACGAACAGGACCCTAGTAGCGGTTTATTTAGGAAAGAACAACACAAACGTCAGGAGTAACACTCGCCTCATCGCCCGAACGCTCGTATACTTCCATTGGCACGGCCAGGATCGTCTGCGCTGCAGAATTCAAATTCTTGCGCAGACTCTTGTACGCAGACTGCACCCCTTCAGTGATATCCGATGGTTGGTCCGCATATTTGCTGATCAAATCCGCCATCTCGTCTTCATCCAACAAAGACCTCGAGTCTTCCTCCCAAGCGGTTGGTTGCATGGTTTCTGTCGTTATTGCTTGGTCGAATTGCCCGCCAATTACGCCCTCAGCTTGTTCGAGGATCACTTGGGTGCCAGTGGCCAACCGAGCGCCCAGTCTGATAGCTTCCATCGCGGTAGACTTGACGAAAGAGTTGGCACCCCTCTGTAGCCCTCGTACGACTCTTCCGTCTTTCTTGAATTGGGCGATGGGAAGCAAGACGAGATCAGCAAAACCTGAGCCAACGTTCACCACAGAGCGAATGGGGGCGACCCCGGAGATAACATCCACAAGCTGGGTGGCCTTGACATCAGGTGTCCAGAGGTCATTCAACAAGTCGAAGAAACGGGGCCATCCCGTGATCTGATTGAGGGATTAGCAAGAATGCGGAACTCTCGACTAGGATCACGTACGCCAGATGCAGTGATGTGCCGCAGAGTCATTTCAGCACCGTCAAAGTGGAAGAAGTTCATTAATTCGATGGTACGACCCTCTCGAAGGGCTCTGTAATCCACGCGACGAGGCTTATAATCGAGCTTGAGGTCGACGGGGAAGACTTCTGCATGCTCTATAACACCATAAATCAAGAACTACCAAAAGGTTTTGAGATACTCGAGATCTTACGGAAATATATGTCTTCACCATCCGACGTGCTAGGGGCGGCGTCTGGGTCCTTGAAGCTGAAAAACTTCTTCAGGAAGTCTAAAGCATCCTGATCGACGTATAGTCTGAGAGGCAATATTTTTGCCTGGAGATTTAGATTTAGATGGATCCTACCCATCATCTCATCTACGCACCTTTAACCTGGCTTCTTCAGACGGATGCCCAGGAGCAGGCCGCACGATGAGCAGTTCGACGCGAACCATATTCGACCCAGTTTCACGAATAGTGCCTTTCGAGTCTGTCTTCATACTCGTCAGGAATTTCTTCCATGTGGATGACTTTATATGGTCTAGGATCTCGATGTCCTTGACAGTGATGAAGTTACGAGCAACCGTGGGGTCGTCCGGTAAATACTTGTCAACATCTGCCCTCAGTCCCATTAAACATATTTCTATACGGGACCGTTTGGAACGTGTAAGCTTCTTCCCATTCACTTTCGTCGACCGAACGTGAGGGCGTGGGGCGGCACCAGCTGTTGGTGGCATGCTTGGCGGCATCAGTGACTCCCAAGAGCTCTGGGTGGCGGTTTCTGTATCCTCCCGAAGTTCCTCATCGATAGCTGCGATGAGCGCCGCGGGCTCCAGTTCTCCGGGGTCACGCTCTAGACCAATGTACATGGAATTGAAGAGCGTCGCACTCGTCTCTTCGACACCCTCGTCTGGGACTTGTCCGGTGGCAACAAGTTGGCGAATCTTGGCGAGGCGTCGTCGCATTTCCTTTACTTCATCTTCTATTATCCTTCTCGTCCTTGCCCAATCATACCCATCATAGAGGAGGAGGGTAACATCGCCGTGGTGGACTCGGACTTGGAGCGTAGCAGGACCTCGTCTATACTTCAATGTTAACATAGTGTAGTAGATGAAACCGGGACCCTTACTCGACTCCACTATCCTCCGGTATAGCGGGGAGGCTGTCGTAGTAATTTTCTACGATGTGAATCCCCTGAGGCTGTAGCATCTTAACGGTCTCACTCCCTACATCGGAAGTAACGCCAGTGTTACGCAAGGTAAGCGAGACATCCACTGGGCCACCTGCAACAATGTCGTCCCCGCCGTCAAAGTCGTCCAGATCATCGTCTCGAAGCTCCCGTAAGCCCGCAGCTGATCCGAAGTGTTCATCCAAGTAGTATACATTCGTCGGCAGATCATCATGTATCATATCGATAGCCGGCCCCACTTCTGGGTTGACATTGAAGGCATGCTCTTCGACAGTGGCTAACGGCGCCCGAGATTAATATTTGACAGGAACGGATAGTGGACGGATAGGACGAACAGAAAACAGGATGTGTGCGTTCTTTAGATAGGACAGAGGGTTGTTTTCTTTGCTTAGGTGGTCTACGAAAAAAAAATCAGCGAAACCGAAACATTGTAAATACATGTACGAACTGTTCCCCATGCGGGCTGAAAATAGAGGTAAGGTCCGAGGCGAAGGCCGTAATCGCAGTGAGAGTATCGGCACACAAGTGTATTCGGACGCCAATGCGTTCTATGGTTACCTACGAAAATGTCAGCATTCTCTGAGGCATGCGGTGTTAAAAACATACGCACTTGCGTATTCGGGACCTCCGCCTCTGTTAGTACGCGTACATTCATCTGGAGAATTGTGATCTCCGACACTAAAGCATATCCAATCCCCTATGTAATGTCAATGGCACTGTATCGTATAGATGGCAGCAACAAACCTTCCAGTGCAACAACCCTTTGGCGGTGGGTTGTTCCGATGGGACGTCCGCCAAGTCGTCAACAACGAGGATAGCAAGATCGGATGCGTCCAGATCATAGCTCATAACCGACTCCCCAAGTACCGTGGAGAATGTGAAGTCGCCGACGTACAACAAGACTGCTCCAGGGTATTTGGAAGCCACTGCACGGATCGAACCGTCATTCACTTTGACTGTGATCTTGGTACGTTCGCTAGGGATGACGGACTCGAATGCCTGCAACCACTAGGTGAGATAAGTAGCCGGTGTAGATATAATCACATACACCGGGAGGTGCTTTGCTGAACGTTGCCAGGTCCTCTATCCAAGCTATATCAGGGTGTACTGTGTGTTCAAAGCCGCAAAGCGTGAGCTGTATGCGTGCTTCCTTTGCCGTGGTTTCTGGAACAATCAATGAGATGAAGCGAAGTTTGACCATAGGTTTAGGCGTGTATGTCTGAAAATATAGTTCAGACAAATTGCGCAAGGGGTATGGGGATCAACTGACGATAGAATGAGGTACTGTGAGTGCTAGTAACTTGCGCACGGATTTGCCCTCCGGATAGTCGGTCACCGACGCGTCCATTACAGCCAATGTCACCACTATCTGATCCTGCTCAACGAGTAAAACGTGACCATGTCAAGGGAGGAAGTAAGTAAATTACCTTGCCTTCTGGCTTCAGCTCCAAGAGAATATCAATCCCAGAAGCTCGGACAATAATTGGCCGAGAAATTTGGTTGGCACGCTGGCGAGGTAAAAGAACGGTTAAATGGGCTGCAGGGTGCATTAGTCGCCATCACTTGGACTCAACATGTCCAAGACCAACCTTCCAATATTATCACTTTCACCACCGTTTCACTTTGCTCTGTAGGCGGCTTGCGACCGATTGTCAGCCCGCTACCAGTTGTACTTCCACTTCTCGATTTAGCAAAGAATCGGCTACCAATCATTGAGGCCTTATCCGTGTCGGAGTCTTCTTCTGGGACTTTGTTCAACCCTTCTAGCAGTTGTGAGAGATCATCAGCCCAATACTGAACCCCGTCGAGAAGATCTTTCGATACAACCGCTAGTACTGAAGGGATCTCCAAGATCAAGGAAAGAGGGTGTGTGTGTGCGAATTCACGGGTTTCCGGCTTCATAACAACCACCCTGCATCGCGGGGTAGCACCATTTGTAGAGGAAAGGCCAGTTGCGTATATCAGACTTCTCGCTCTCGTAGTATGAGCAAGGGCCAGGGATAACGAGAGGGCTCCAAAGTTAGCCGAAGCCAGGGTGTTACCCCTGGGTGATCCAGAATCATTGTCGAAGTCGACAAACTTTGGGGCTGGTTTGTCGGCTGACTCTCCTGTAGAAAGTCCGATGTTAAGGATGTCGAGGACTACAGCACCAGAGCGTTGCGCATATCGGGTGGGTGACGGGCATCGTAACTGCAATCTGACCATGGCCAGCTTCACAGACAACCTTGTGGTCGGCGCTTTACGCTGCAAAGCAAATAAGATAGCGTCCATTGCAGATATTTAAGTCCTACCTTGCGTCGTCCCGCTTTTGGTCGAGGGCCATCAAACTTCTTGGTCCGCTCTCTCTTGTAGTTATACTTGAGATCAAGATCAAGGTCTTCCATCACTAATCGCTCTAATCTCATTCGTTCACGCTCTTGCAACTCCTCAGTGGTACGATTTGGTTGTCTTGGGGTGGCTGGTGGAGTGCTCGAATCGCTGCCATCTTCGTCGTCCGTCACTTTTCCCGAGTCCGCACCAGGCGCCCCGTCTACCACAGGGTAAAGTTCCCCCACAAAGGCCAGGACACCGCCGTGCTGTAATGCTTGGCCCAAATCGAGAAACAGATGCAGTGGCATCACCTTGACCTCAATGTCACCTGAGCGAGACAATCGGAGCAGGACAGCCGGGGTCACCGGAGGCGTCATTGGTTGGGGAGCTTCGCCATGCTCAGACGCATTGGAAGTGGCGTGACTCGTTTGTCTAGTATGTTGTGACCGAGCTCTTTGCTTGAGCTTCGTCCGCCAAAACGAAGGCCTTACGCCATGGACCCAAGAAGCCTCATCCGTGTAATCCGCAGTTTGGAACTCGGGTAGTTTGCTCTATCTCCGGATCCGAAGGATGCGCTCGAGGAGCCGAAGTCGGAGGTTGCATTGTAAGGAGCGGATCTGTAATCATAATGGGCGATGCGATGATCTCGTTTCCCAAGGACGGTTGTAAAGCGAATACAGATAAGTCAGATATTGATAACGACACGGTTGGCGCTTCTCGACTGGCATCCCTCCGTTTCGGAGGAGCACTGTCATTTAGAATAAAGTGAGGGAAGGAGCACGAAATACTGTCAATATGAACCCGAACGTATGCAGTGGAAAGGGAAGGAGGAACCAAGGGATGGGCGTAAAATGTGGAGAGGTCCTCGGGTGTGTCACTCGCGGGGAGCACAACCAACGCAATGCCCTTGACGTGAACAGAACCATCAACGGTCAAAGATAGAGCGGACGGCTGCGACTCGGAAGAGGGGGGTGAAGTAGGACGTTGAGGTCCGTAATAGAGGTTCCAGCGTTCCAACATGTCCATTACAGCGCGGAGATGTCTTGCACGCAGAGAGCTAGTGATTATACCAATACTGACGGACAGTTTGAGATTCTCTGCCCTAATACTCGGCTGTTTAGAGGTGGGATCTAACGGCGACGTGCCTTCACTTTGCACTGAGCTTGTCGGGGAGGGAGTAATTAGGCGAATGGTGGCGGTGTCGGATCCAAGGGAGAATATAGTCTCCTCAGGGTGAGCATCCGAGACCGGAGGTGGAGATGTCTGCATGGTGGAGGAACGCGATTTACCGCCAGGACTTCGGCCGCTGGGTTGACGGTCGACATCGGTTTCAGAAAGTTCATCCGCCGTAGAAATAGTGCTCTGATACATGCTGCTCGCCACAGAGCTAGTGGGAGACGATGGCCGCTGAGGCAGGCATGCAATCGACTGAGACATAAGAAGCTGTGTGTCCTCATCCAACGACGAAGACGATGAAGCGGGTGATGCAGCTCTTTCGGTCGGAGCATTGCTTGAATATGCTGACGGCCAAGGAGATTGCATGTGCGGGGGGCGTAGGTCTTTGCTTGTCACTTTGACATTCTTCACAGTAACCTTTCGCGTCTCACCGACGTTACCTTCTACCAGTACTGGCACACCAGTGTTCGGATCTGTCGCCGGGGATTCCACCGCATACGTCAATTCGCCCACGTAGAACGTAAAGCTAGACTCGCCCGGGGAGATGATGGTAAACTTCGAGTCGGCGATATCGCACTCGAACTTAGCCAGAAGTCTCTCGATGAGGACTGCAAACAGGGATATGCCCGCGGGTCAGAATCAGCCTGAAAGTCGTGCTCCTCCGGCTCAGTCAAAAATGGATTCAACCCTCCCGGAACATGGTGGTCTTCGTCGATATCCCCTGTCATAACATCAGAGTAGATTGATTCTCGAAGCGTGGCCTCTTCTCGAGGAGTGAGTTCATCATGGATGAAGGACTCTGCCACAGACGCGACAGAATCCGACAAATTTGTCTCAAACTTTCTGGTAGAAGATGTGAGGCGAAACGTAAGGTGCAGGGATTGGATGGAGAATCCAAGCGTAGATGTCAATGGATTGGGCCAAGGTATACGCGCCGTGACTGAGCCGATGGATCCATCTTGAAGTTCGAGCGGAAGGTCATCAATAAGAGAATTAATGGCCTGTTAAGTGAGCCAAACCAGCATGCATTAGACGCGCCTTCACAAACTGACCTTATTATCTAGTTCCAGGTTATTGACCTGAACATGACCAGACCCAATCTGGCTGTCTATTTGGTGAACATCCAGTTGCCCTGGTCGAAGGAAGTGACCAAGTGTTCTCTTCAAGACAAAAGAGATAAATCTCCTCTGGATGGTTGAAGGTAAACTGAAGTCGATGGTCGGCAGACTAGGCAGCCAAGACGTGAACCATGCAACCATTGCGTAGGAGGAAAAGATGCGGTCGGAACACAAGGCTACGATATTAAATGTCCGACGTGTCGAGTCCGAGAACTCATAAGCAAGGATGATGGTGGTAGCTGCAGAGCTGTGTCACTGCTGCAGACTGCTACTGAAACTTGATGTAAAGCGCAAGTGGCTACTCGTTAAGCGCCCGAGCGTGTATGTAATTGGCCTTATTTGGCTTCCAGCGATCATTTGGCACGTGCCAGAAGACGACGCGTTAGACGACGCGCCGGACCCCTATCTGGTTGTTTAGTTTGAAGTGTACTGTTCCTCATGAGAACCATGGAACTATGGCGATGTGATGTTTTGATCGGGGTATGTTCGCGTTGAAATTCCCCGGCTCACTTTTGGCTCCCTATCGGATCTGAACTTCTGGCAACTTACGGCAGGAAGAGCTATATCTTTTGGTTGGGACGGTATAGATGACTGACGGGCAAGCAATATCGGGGTCCTACAAATACTTGTATCTTCTGACTCAAAATGAGTGGATCTTGCTGTCTTACACTGAGACGTACCATCGCCAAAATATATATCCAGAACTGTTATAGGAAGGACCACGTGAACCAATTTACAGTTCGTTGACTGGATTGACGGAGCTTCAACTACTCCTGTTTCAAACCACCACCTTCCTACACTTACCACCCCGGGCGACATCTATTGTCAAAGCCTCTGACCGCCATGTCTTCGAAGAAATTTACAGCAAAGGCTTCTACGAAGGTCGCAACCCATCCGACATGGATCGAGATGATTAAGGTAGGTAATAGCACACTGTTCCTGCTCCGTGTGGATTAGGTTGGCGTTTCTACGCTGTACTTTGCCATCCGACACGCGTTCTTCCCTGCTGTTGGTTGATGGGAATTAATGTTGATCGTCTCTGTCTCTAGGAGTGCATTGGCGCGCACAAGGAGGATGCTCGGATTGGCGTGTCTCGTCCTCAAATCAAGAAGTACGAGTCATGTTGTTGTGGATTTTGACTTGTACCCATGAACGTACTGCAGATTCGTCGAAACGAAATACAACCTCGAGATTGGTGCCGCGCAGATCTCACAGCTCTCCAAGGCCCTGGGGTCGGGCAGCGAGAAGGGAATTTTCGTCCTCCCCAAAGGTCTCGCGTTCCTCATGTTCAAGCCGCCTCCCACTTACTTAAAGACGTTTCACAAAGGTCCATCGGGCAGAGTAAAGCTTGCGCCAAAGAGCAAACGTGTAGAGCCTGAGGGCAGTGATGAGGTAGGCGATGCGTGAAGGGGGAACGCCCCCGTACCTCGCTTATGATGACCTTTTAGGATCAACCAGCTGCGAAAGCGAAACCTCTGACAAAGGCGAAAGCCTCGGCAAAGCCTGCAACAAGCAAATCAAGGGCACCGGCCGTTGTCACGGTCAAGAAACCTCAGCCAGCTCCTCGAACGACTGCCACCTCCAAAGCCGCATCTACACCAAGCGGCACCGCTCGTACCAATGCGGCTGCGAAGAAAGCTGCACCTCTCAAATCTGCGACCAAGACCGCTCCTGCAAAGAAAACCCTTGCTGGAAAACCGAAAGCTACTACCATTACTAAGAAGACTACAGTGGCCTCCAAACGAGGGGCAGCTAAGAAAGTATATATTCTCTGGTTTCATCCGCTTCTTCAATTCTAATGCACCTCAGGCTGTTACTGGAACTTCTGCGCCAGAGAAAGCTAAGACGGCAGCAAAGAAAGCCCCGCCTAAGAAGACGACCCCCGCTGCGAAGGCAACATCCAACTCTTCAACAGGAAGGAAGAAGGTCAGCCCAAGACACTGAGGGTTACAACTTCTCTGACAGAATACCACTTCATGTAGACTGCACGGAAATAGTTCCCATCCTCCATTTCGATAATGGTTTCTTTTTCATTCGAGTACATGCAATACCCTACGGTTGTATGGCAAGTATCGTTGGCCCCTACCTCTTGTCCTATACGACGTCTGTGACTGTATTTATTCTTGTATGTTATGTTATATGACTTTATTACGCCCCACTTGTCTCTTAGTACGCGGCACCGGACCTCTGGGTTATTCCTTTCAGGTAACGCGCCTCGGCCAACTTACATTGTCCAGGTACCTCACAGCGCGACCAGAGAAGGAAATCTCAAGTACTAGAAGATGATCTCGTCATGCGTATTCTCTCGACCATGAAGTCTCAATATTCAATATTCAATATTCAATACATACACAGATACAATTTTTGAATTGAAGGTACATTGAGGTAAATATACATATAGGATGACATGCAGTTCTAACTGTAGCTCTGCAGCCAACCTGAGTCAAAAGATACCCAGTCGTAGCCACTCGTCCCACCCAAAGTGACTATCTGTGCACTTTCTGCTAAAGCGATATACTCTCGGAATTTGGTGACACCCGCCTTCTTGTAAACGTTGTGGCGTTGTAATTCTTGGGCAACAACGGAACGAAGAGGACGAGGTATTCCCCTTGTTCTGTGTTCCTCTAGGATGTCAATTAACGGCCAGAAATGCGAGGCCACTTTCGTTTGTGCTGGCTCTGGGGTCGTTAGTGGTTTACTGGGGTGAGGAGCAGGGAGACGGAAGTTGAATGAGGAGGGACCAGGTACAGCCGAGCTACACTGCGTTATCGGTGGACTCAAGGTTTCTGGCGGGGCTGTCGAGAGTGAGGGACAATCTAATGCAACGGACTGGGAAAGACTGATCCATGAGTCACCGCCTTCGGAGGTCCATAACTCGACAAGCCCACTGCTTTGGGCCAGAGCGGCATATTCACCGAATCGTGACACTCCTGCCTGTTGGTAGATCAGCTTATTCTTGGCCATAAGCTCGACCGCGACCTTAGAGCGTGACACCATGAAAAGTCCCTCAGCACTATACCGAAGAAGAATCTCTACCAGCAAAATGAAATGAGGAGGTACTGGAGTCCCCGGCGTAGTAGCAGGAGGAGCTGCAGCCGAACGAATCTGAAGTGGAATGGGCGGGACAAATGAAGGAGCTTGGGCGGATAGGTGGAATGTAGAGTTGGTAATGGGAGCTGCAGTGTCCTTGTTGGTAATATCTGGGGAATTTATTTGCTTCGCGGGACCAACATCGGGCAACGGTACATCCCTGCAACCAGCCATATCACACCAAGACGCAAGGGAGAGCGGTGTAGACTGTGGAGTGAACATAGGTGTGTCATCTACGACGATGACATCGGGTGTGTGATTGGTTCGTCGGCATTCGTAGAAGGCTGGGCAAGCAATTGCGGGAAGATATTCTCGTACTCGTCACTATCTTGCCATTGCCGATGTAATGAAACCCAAGCCTCGGCCTTCGATCCTCCTTGTTCAATCAATCCAAAAACATTCTGCTAGATACAGATAATCCTGAAAGTCACGAGCGCCAGCCTGGGAGACCACGCCAGCTGAAACGAGCTCGCATGCGAGGGCGGGCCGTGGGCAACGGCATTGTTCTTGCTGCCGAAGAAGCATGATCATCTTCTTGAACGCCTCTACTCGCTGTGACATGGTCACTGGAAGTGGAAAATCATCTAGTGGCACTGTCTCTTCCTTGGTCCGCTCAGAAGCAGTAGCATCTAGTGGCTGGGAGTCGTCCGATACGGCTAAGGCCTCGTCCTGGGTCGAGAGGGGTGCCTCCTCTCCACTATTCGCAGGGCCTGGTGGTGAGAATGGCCACGTAGGGAGGTCGGAAGAGGAGGTTTCAAAAGTTGGGGCTACACTACCGCGAACGCCTTCAAGTTGATGTTCGCGGAGTGACCACGTGTCAGGCAATTCCAAGTCCTCTTTGAGGTGTTCGGGTACCAACATAGCTTGACAAGAACAAGGAGTGTCAATGAAGTTGCCATGAGTCTGAGTAGCCTTGTCGACATTTACAGCAATATTCCGATGGTTGGTGCTGTTGTCCCTCTTGTGGCGAATTGGTCCAGAGGGTTTATTTTCCCGCTTATGGACAGAAGGAGCCAACAAGATGTCCGCTGCTGTCGATACTGTGCTGCTCCGTTGTCTGACCCCAGCCGGTCTAGTGATCTCTTCCGCGAACATTGGTTCATGCCTCTGAGTTGAGTGGCAATATTCCTCCTCAACCTTGCTCATGATGTCGGCGTTCCAGTCTAGGCAAGTATTTGCTTGGGCCTTCAGGCTGGGGTGTGCTCCCGGATTGGTGAGGGATATTACGACCACGCTGTAGCGTCTTAGCCGTAGCACCGAGGCTGCATAGGCGAAGTCTCGATCTCCAGAAATAAGGATAATGGTTGCGGGCGCAGGTCGGTCGATGACATAGGCCAACATATCGACTACGGGGGTCAGCCCCTCAATGGTATTAGATGCACGGAAACTAGCGATCTACATACCCATTATCATCTGGTCCGCAACATTCTTACGACCGTTATGGGGACAGTCGGTTAGGGAAACCCCTGACGATTGTAGCTCAGACCGTAGGGTCAATAACCGGGGTGACATTGACTGTTCTGAGAGTTCAAGGTATGCTTTGAAGAGCTTGACACTACCGAACTTGTGCGCCACATTACGGATGTTCCTGACTACATCGTACCCCGAGGTGGCTGAAGGTCCATGGCAATTCTCTGGTGCCTGTTTAGTTTCAATAACATTGAATGATTGCATAGGTGACTCACCATAGTCCCAGAAGATGGCAAACATCCTTGTTATCATGTCGTTCCAACATCGGTGCCTAAGAGCTCTGTGGGTCCATGGAGGTTGTGGGCTTGCCTATTAAGTAGGGTAGCTGGCGCTTAGCACGAAGCAGTGATGCAACAATCCGAAATCGGTCAGAAGTACCGGTTGTGAGTCGCTGTGGCATATCAGTTCCCAGAAGAGCGTTCCCTTCAACGGTGAGGGGCGGATCTGTACAAGAACTTTGACTATCCATGCATTAACATCAATGTCAACGCTGGAAAACCCCTACGTGAATTAGCTGTGGTTGAGGTGCTATTATCGATACGCAGCGTCCAGGAGGTTGGTAGCTGTACGCAGGACATCAAGCCGTCAAGATCCAGTGTTCCTGAGGCTTTGTGAGGACGTAAGCTTACAAGGTGAGCGAGACTATGGCATGCACCGTATATATACGTGCGGAATTGTGTCAGGACCTTTACTGAACACCAAGTTCTGTGTTGGAGAACTTGACTTTGGGGACGGTCGAGGCGCGTTCCCCGATTGCTGCGATATTCGTAATGGTCAAGCGTGCAGTTTGCTGTTCAAGTCGTAGAAAATTCTGAATGTGATTGCGTGGTGCTTATGATCGTCGGCGTGGGGCAGTGTGTCTTTCGTGTGGCCGAAATTTCACGTAAATAAGACCCCGACCTTGACCATCCGCGTAACGCGATTTTCGACGCGCATCCACACTCTTTGATGCGTATCTCGTGCACACTAGCACGCCAATGGGTCACAAGTTCATGCCGCAACCAAGCATGTGCTTCCAAGGCCGCACTGTCAGCCTTGACTCTTGCAAATTATAAACGCAGCTTTACTACCTCCTTCGAACCAGTCCCCAGGAGAACTAATTCTAGTGGATTAAAGCGTCTTTACTGCACGAGAATGTCTTCAACCGCGATACCAGGAGCTACAAACGAGTACCGGCTTCCCCTCGACCTCAAGCCGACCCATTATGAGGTTACCATCCAAACCGATCTGGAGAAGCAGATATTCACTGGTTTCGTGAAAGCCCAGTGCGTATCGCTCATCATCTGACGATTTCATTTGTGCTCAAGATTACTAGCCTCGATGTAGTCAAGGAAACCTCCAAAGTTGTGCTGAACGCTGCTGAACTCGAGTTGGGCACGGCCTCCGTGTACTCAGATGCATTGCAGAAAGAGCAATTCCAATCTGACCAATCCTTCGATGCCACCCAGGAACGCGCTGTATTCCACTTCCCTACGCCTCTGCCTGCCGGATCCAAGGCGCAGTTCCAGATCTCTTTCTCTGGGCCATTGACTGGCAGCATGACTGGCTACTACAAGTCCTCTTGGGAGGAAGAAGGGAAGCTCAAGTACTACGCTTTGACTCAGTTCGAGGTGTGTCTTTATATCTCTGACTGTCATTCGCCTCAATTAACTCGGTGACAAGCCTACATCTGCTAGACATGCATTCCCGTGCTGGGATGAACCCTTACTTAAGGCCACCTTCGAGATCACCATGGTATCACGCGCGAACACCGTCAGTCTGAGCAACATGCCCTCCGTCTCGGAGGAGGTGTACAAGCCCGGAAATGTCGAAGCCGACACTGCCCTCGGAAAGCTCCTTTCCACTCTCAATCATTCGGAGGAATGGAAAATCACCAAATTCCAGCCGACCCCGCCGATGTCGAGTTATATCGTTGCATGGGCGAATGGGCCGTTTGCGCACTTGGAGAAGATCATCACCAGCCCCCTGACAGGAAAGGAGCTCCCCCTTCGCATGTATGGTGCGTAGACATACTCTAGAACCTAGCTTTTGCGACTTGATGGATGCGATTATGATTAGCTACCCCCGACATCATCCACCAAGCTCAATTTGCGCTGGACGTGACCGCCAAAGTTCTTCCCATCTATGAGCAAGTGTTTGATGTCGCTTATCCTTGCCTAAGCTGGATACTCTTGTTGTACGTTCAACTCTATATTCGCTGCTTAGCGTCGCTGATGGTTCGGACAGGCCAGCGACTTTGACGCTGGTGCCATGGAGAACTGGGGTCTCATCACTGGTCGCACTATCGCACTTCTCTTCAACCCAGAACGAGGCGACCTCGCGGCCATGAAACAAGTCGCCACCACCCAAAGTCACGAAGTGGCCCACATGTGGTATGGCTTGATATTGCTCCGCTGCGATCTCGAATGTAATACTGAGGAGGCGACTAGGTTCGGTAACATTACGACCATGGAATGGTGGAATTACTTGTACCTCAATGAAGGTGTGTTTCTACTATATTTTCTTCGGTTAGTGTTTGATGTCATTCCATCCAGGGTTTGCGACATTGGTGAGTTAATTTTGCACAGCCTGGAGTAAATTTGACCGGTGCTGAGCAATTTTCATTCAATCCATAGATGGGAGAAGTTATCATTGCTGGTATGTCGTTTGCGCGCTTTGGATCGCATTTGTCAATCTCATTTCATTCCTCTATTATCTAGACAAGTCGAGTTTACGCCTCACGTTTGTATGTTTGTATGAATGCTAAATTCTACATCTCTCTCAGGGTATTCCCCGAATGGAAAGTAGACTCGGAATTCATCTCCGGGCACTTGAACCGCGCCCTCGCCCTCGATGCCAAACTCTCGTCCCACCCCATCGAGGTCGACTGCCCGGATGCCAATCACATTAACCAGGTCAGCTCCACATTCATTATGAAGTACGCGCGCTAAATAGTTCGTGTTATATTGCAGATTTTCGATGCACTCTCCTACTCTAAAGCTGCCTCTGGTATGTGCTGCTACACTCATTGTTGATAACCTGGAGTTCACGCCGTGTCCTTTCAAGTGTTGCGCATGTTGTCCAACTATGTCGGAGAAGACCTTTTCCTCAAGGGTGTCTCGATCTACTTGAAGAAGAAACTTTACGCTAACAGTGTGACCACCGACCTTTGGCAAGGCATCAGCGAATCCACCGGTAGGCATCATGCTGTTCTTCCCCATCATTACAAGCTGAGGGCCACATGTACGTAGGCGTTGATGTCGTCAAACTCATGGACAACTGGATCACCAAGGTGCGTTTCATAACACCAACACCGTTAGCGGACAGCGTTTGATCCCCCATTCCTCCACATAGATCGGGTTCCCCGTGTTGACTGTGACAGAAACTCCTGAAGGCATTAATGTCCGTCAAGATCGTTTTCCTCGAGACCGGCCATGCTGATCCCAAAGACAACGAAACCATCTGGTGAATCCAATCCATTTGTTAATGCTGGGCATATCTAATGGTGCTTGTCGGCGATGAAGGAACGTGCCCCTCAGTATCTTGAGCGTCGACGCCAACGGAACCGCCACGGTGGACAGGAAGCCTGTCCTCGAAGAACGCGAGAAATTTTACCCTCTCGATACCAGCAAGACCTTCAAGCTGAACGCCGGCACGGCTGGTGTTTGTATGTACTATCACTCCTGGGTTCTTCTGATGACTCATCGAGCAATTACGCAGACCGAGTGCTTTATACGCCTGAACGTCTCGCTAAGATCGCTGAGGAGGCGGCGAAGGAGCCCTCGCCCTTCTCACTCAATGACCGCATCGGGCTGGTCCATGACTCCATGCAACTCGCTCGCGCTGGCCATGCCAAATTGAGCAGCGCGTTGACCCTAGTCAGCGGCCTTAGGAACGAGCAAGAATGTGAGCCGTCTATTCCATTACCAGGTTCCCATACAGCTCCTTATGCACATGGCCGTTAGATCTCGTCTGGTCCGGAATCGCTGAGAATCTTGGCTCTCTCGCATCGATCTGGTGGGAGAACGATCAAGCCATTGAACTCATCAACAACTTCCGCCGGGCACGTTGGACCGTCCTGTGTAATACTAGTGACACGGTACACTAATCTCATTTCATCACCGTCTTTAGGCCCTGTTCGTGCCTCTTGTGGATAAGTTGGGCTTCGAATTCGCCGACGTTGAATCTGCGGACATTCGCCAACTGCGAACGCTCGCTATCTCAGGTGCTGCCCAGGCAGGTGAACCGAAGTTCGTAACTTTGCTGCATGCATAGCATATGCCTTTCGGTGATTACGAGGCTGACGATGCCCGCTCTTTGTGCAGGGTTGTCGCCGAACTGCGAGCACGGTTTGCTGAGTATATGAAGACAGGAGAGGATGCCAAGATCCCCGCTGATCTGCAAAGGATCATATACAGCATGGTGCGTTTGATGTGCTGTATAAAGGCGTGGCGGTGACTCCATCTGCCTTGTTAGGCCGTACGACACGGCGATCGCGTGGAATATGATGCCGTGATGCAGATCAATGACAAACCCAAAGCACCGAGCGCCAGGACAGCTGCAATGTGAGTCATCGTTCTTGGATCTCGGTTCACTGCCGTCTAACCGTCCACAGTGTTTCTCTCTGCCAAACTCGGGATGATGTACTGCTCCAGGAGACCTTCCAGTATATCCTCAACAAATCACGCGATCAGGACGTCGTGTACTTCTTCCGCGGGCTAGAGACGAACGTCAAGGCCCGCCGACCGGCTGCACAGTTCTTCAAGGACAATTACGACACCGTCAGTTTATTCTGCCGCTGTTCGCAAGCGTTGCGTGCTGATAGATTGCGTAGTTATATAAGCGTTTCGAGGGCAACTTCACCCTCAAGTACCTTGTGGAGGTCAGTCATTGTCCGTCGTTTGCCGAGGCCGCCGGCTGAGCAGCGTTGCATTGTAGATGTCATTCAACAGCTTGTCAACTGAGAAAGACCACCAGGAGATTGTCGACTTCTTCGCGGTGCGTTCCTGAAGTAGTATACAATGCCGTGAGAGATCGCTCACGACCGCCATTCTAGGACAAGGACAAGTCTAAATACAACCTTTCGCTGTCGCAAGTTTTGGACACTATCCGGGCGAAGATTGCGTACCTTGGGGTTTGTCTTTTGTGCTAATATGCTGAATTGGGACTGATCGGATGACAGCGCTCTACGGATGACATGGTGGACTGGTTGACGAAGTGGCAAAACGGATCCAAGTTGTAGTGTCTCATGTATTGTCGTGACGGAGACGATTGAAGACATTGCAGCGTGCACCAATACGTAAAACTCTAGGTGTCGCGAACATACTGTGAGGATCACAGAGGTGATGCTATGCAGTGATTCCTGGACGACAAGAACTACGAACATACCCGAACAATGCCCCTCCAACTGTTGTAGGGAGTGCGATCACGTTCGAGACAGGGCAGCCAAGTAAACGACGTGACATGCGGACATTCTGAAGTGACACGGCCAAACTCTTACAACCGTGACGACGAATCGTGCTGCATGGATCAAATTATCCTCCACGTGCATCATATTATCTCCGGGTCAACTATGTCTTGTGGCCAATATATAGGGAGGGTCATGAGAAGCAGACACCCCTCGCCAACACGTTGGCTTCGATTGGCTAAGTGCTACATGACCTGAAGTTTTCTTGATTTCATGATTGACTGACGTTGGGGAGGCGGTGTTTGTAAGACTACTGTTTCACTTTTCGGCATATGAGAAGCCAACCAAAGACATCAAAATGGTTCACCGTATTCTAGCTCAACGGTCCTCCGCTGCGTCGACAAGCAATGAGCACTTGCACATGAATGGCGAGTATAGTGATTAGTCAGCTATGGGCGCTTGTTGTGAAACTTGGAAGTGAGAGAGAATCGAGAGAAAAGAAAAATCTGATAAAATGCCTGCTTTTGATCCTGTCCGAGATGCAGTCTTGAATTCGCCAGTTACTTCTACAAACCCTCTTCCTCCGCAACTACCATCATCTGCGACGAGCAGCCCCTCCCTGGGCCGTCGCGCGACTGACCTTTCAGTTTTGCTCAATTCCGAGTCCCAGGAACCGACCGTGACTCTGCGCACGCCCCCTCTACCAAGACCATCGTCGGGCCTCTCTCATTTGTTGAATGCTGACCCTGCACACGCCGTCGATTTTGAGGACAAGTTATCGGCTTTCCAGCCTTTGTCTCGGTCGATGAATCTGAGCGTCGCGACCGCCACCTCATCCCGCATCCCACACAGTTCCTCGTCTACTTTCTCACGTCGTGGAAGTGACCCGCTAGCAGCGGCTCACCCTGCCCTATCTTCACCTAGTTCAGCGACAAGTACCGGTACTAGTTCTGCTAGAAATTTGTTCGGTGATTCGCCCATACGGGAGTCTCCAGTATCCCCATCATTTCCTGCAACTCAGACGCCTTCAGCTTCTCTTCCACAGTGGTCGTCGAACCCTTCAACGAACATGCCCCCTCCCCCCCAGCCGAAGCGATCGAACGTTCCTTACAACCCACGCAACCGAATCACACCGGCCTGTTCCGTGCTGGTACCGTTGTCACAGAGCGAGTTGGAGATGTTTGCAGAATTTCGCGGCGCAGGTACCTCCAGATTGACGAAACGGAAACGAGGGCACAGTCCTGAGGGTGAGGGGGAGCCCCCAGCCAAGAAGCTGGGTGGTGACGTGGGAGTAGTGGTTGAGCATTGTGAGAGTTTTGCTACGTCTTAAGCTGCCGTCTTGCTAACCGCTGGCACGCTGCTGTTCCTAGACAATGCCAGGCCAGAAGTCGGCGTGGTGCAACGGCAAGAATCACCGATCATCGGCTTGAAGAATTTCAATAACTGGGTCAAGTCGGTGCTAATAACACGCTTTGCTCATCCTGCACTGGCCGCCGGTGCGGGTTCCGCATCTTCTAATGGGCACGCTAGGGGGAGATCTTCTGGTCGGACCTCTTCGGGGAAAGTTCTCGACATGGGATGTGGAAAGGGAGGCGACATGACGAAGTGGGCCAAGGCACGTGTGAAGGAGCTGATTGGTGTTGGTGGGTCCTTCCCCCTCTCCGGTAGCACTAAAATACAACACCTTCCCAATTACACTAACACGTTTGCCTACTTCTCCGATAGACATCGCGGCCGTATCAGTTGACCAAGCACGATCACGATGGGAGTCACTCAGGGCCCCCAAGTTCGCTGCAACATTTGCAGCGGTCGATTGTTACACAACTTCCCTTAGCAAGGTCATACCTCCCGCCAGGCTTGCCGACCCATTCGATGTGGTATCAATGCAGTTCTGTATGCATTACGCGTTTGAAAACGTACAAAAGGCTCGGTGCATGCTTGAGAATGTCAGTCGATGGCTTAGGCCTGGTGGTGTTTTCATAGGCACAATACCTAACGCCGAATTGTTACTGTCCGTTATATTCAGTGCTTCGATATTTTATCCGTTCATTCATTTTGTGTTCACAGCTCACAGCTAGATGCCATACCTCCTTCACAAGAAGACTTGTCTTTCGGAAACTCGGTGTACAAAAATCTCTTTCGAGAGTCGGGACCGACGGCCTATATTTGGGCATAAGTATTGGTTCTTCCTGAAAGATGCTGTTGAGAACGTTCCTGAATACGTCGTCCATTGGGATAACTTTGTCCAGTGAGAGTTTCAGCCTTTCACGTCTAACCGAGCGATTCCGCTGATCACATCAATCCTAGAATGGCTGCGGAGTATCACTTGAACCTCTTGTACATGAAGGAGTTCCATCAAGTCTTCGAGGAGCATCAGGAACATTCGGAGTTCAAGCCTCTCATGCTACGCATGAAGGTAGTGGATGACAATGGAGAGAGCGCGATGGACGAAGATCAATGGGAAGCAGCGAGTACGCTACCAGTTTCTTCTTTCATGCTACGCCATCTGACCACGAGTTAGACATCTATATCGCGTTTGCGTTTGAGAAGCAGCGGTGAGGTTTTCCGTCAGCACTTGCACTATACTATAAGCATACTTCATAAACTAGCGTAAATTGCATGGATATTGATACTGTAACTCCGGCACAGACTACTGTAATTGGGACGGTTGATGTACATGTTTTACTACTACGGTTGTATGAGCGCGCGGGTCATACAGGCAAGTCAAAAACAGATGATAAATGGGGAGGGCGTACATAGATAGGAGATGCAATCCACTAAACAGTCCACCCATAGAAGGTATAAAAAAGCAAAGCTTCTATTCTTGACCGAAACCAACGGTTTCCCTGTGGTGAGTACATTAAGCATGCCATAAAGGATGAGAGGATAGAGGCACTTACTCAACAGCAAGCGTCAACTTCTGTTCCAAGCTCGCATAGTCTTTATACGGAGGAAGGTCGATGCGGTTGAAGCAGGTATGACTCTTGGGCAGTTGAGAAGGATCGCCGGCCTTTTCGATTGTGAATCGACGGGGACCATCAGATCCTTGCAGATCCTTGAATCCGTTGACTGGGATACGGGATGTTCCGGTAGCAAACTGCAGCAAACGAGACTTTCGCTCTGGAGGCCAGCTGCGCACGCACTTCCAGAACCACTGGATGACTTCGTCATTCATTTCGTAACCTCGGTAATCGGTGTACTTCGTCCAGTCATCACTTTATGCCATGATGAGTAATGGCGATGAGAAAAGGAACCGATGACTTACACATCAATCTCGGACATGCCACCGATCAACAATTCTAGTTCGCGTTCGTCGAAGACAGTAATGAGATCCTGCGGTATCAACTCGCTGAAACCAGACATAAATGCTTCGAATTGTTCCTTCACACGCTTGGAGATTCGGTACTCCACGACGTGGTCAACGTAGTCTTTCTTGTTCTCTTGGGTCACAGGGACGTCTGCGCCTCCAGCCTTCAGTTCGATTGTAACCATTTCACCAAATCGTTCCTCGGTGACAGTGAAGGTCTCGTCGATAACGTCGGTGATATCGTTCTCCCTAGGAAAAGTCAGGTGGTGTAGTCCAGTCGCGCGGGGATTTACTTACAGCATCCACGTCAAGCCTCGGTGTAGTTCGGCATCGACACTCTCCAAATCGGAAAGAGTAACTTTCTTCCTGAGTATCATCTTGTAGAAACTGACGATGAAATAAGCGTCCAGGAAGCGGCGGTGGAAGATGCCGAGACCAAGACAGCGACCAATGAATTTGAAGTAGTTAAGATGCTCCGGGTTGACCCCCGAGGCTGGGTTAATTTGAAGGGTATAATTGTCGTGAGCAGAATATTCAAATAGGCAGTAGAAAGGATTGAACATTTCATGCGAAAGTAGGAAGAAGAATTCTCTGAACGAAAAGGTCTAGTTAGCTCGTACTTCAGCAGAGGCTGTCGACGCACCTTGAGAGACCACCGTAATCTAGACCATCCTCTCCGTCGAACTTGATCATCAGTCGTTTCTTGAGATCGTTGGGGGTTTGTCTCATAATCTCAGCATAACTGTCCTCGAATATGTGATTGCGTCTGATCTTGATTTGACAGTTACCAGGTTGAGCACGCATTGCAGGTTGACTTCGGAAGTAGATGAGCTTGCGACGGAAATCACGCTTATACTGAGGAACATTGGAGTCGAGGGAGGATGGGAGGCGAGGATCATCCCATGTCGTGGTCTTCGTGTTGTGATCAACGAAGTAGACGCGGGCGGTAGAAGTGAGACGCATTTCCCAACCCGAGGGCAGAGGACCAAGTTGTGATATCTGGGGCTGTAAAGCAGCGCCTTGTCCATTGGGCCCCATGACTCGGATAACAGTCTGGCGTCGCGGGTCTACCCAGGTGGTAGTTCGTGTATTATGATCCACATAGTAGGGACGTCCCTCAGGCGTATAGCGCTCTTCCCACCCATTCGGGAGAGGCCCAGAGCCAGCAGTCGTAGCATTGTTTCCAGCAGCGATAGCACCGGGGGCAATTGCTTGGCCTGGGGGCGCAGGCGTACCCGACTGAGAACGAGCGTTGTTTGCGTTGTTAGCTTCCAGCAGGTCATCAGCCAGAATTCGCCTGGAGTGTTGATCTCTGGCTGCATTCGTCTCGCTGTCTTGAGTACTGGTATTAACAGCCGGGTTGGCTGACGGACGGTTCCAAGTCGTGCTGCGAGTGTTGTGATCGACGTAGTACGTTCGGCCCAATGGATCAATGCGACGTTCCCAGCCGCCAGGTAATGGACCATATTGATCTACATTTGGATTGAAGTTACGCATTTGAGGTGTGCCTGATTGGCTCGCGGGAGAAGGCTGTGGTTGAGGGGCCGAAGAACCGGCGCCAACAACAGGGCTAGTCGCGCTGACCGGGCGCGAGCCGGGGCTCGTCGATGGATTCGGTTGCTGCTGCTGTTGGGGATCCTCTTGTCCAGGAGTGACAACAGGAAGGTTAGGCGTGGGCATCGTGATATGGACACTATTTCCAGCGTCAGGACCTGTGGCGTGAGAAGATGGGGTTCGGGAAAGAGCGGCCGTTGCGGAGGTTGAGGGAGTCAGATTAGCATGACTGGAAGTGGGGGAACCAGGAGTCGCGTTCAAACCCATGTCGGCGAACGCAGTGGCAAGCGAGCTACTTTGAGAAGGACCCGGGTTCGAGATGGGTTGCGTAACATTGGTAGAAAGATAGATGATGAGTTTCCCGTGAACCACCAGGTTGTCGTTGGACTTTTTGAGGTCCAACGTGAGCATCTCTACGGCGGGGCATATAGAAAGGTGATATTAAGAGAATGTTTGACAGACGCACCATGACCGCCCAATTGCAGATCCAAAACATCCGTGACCTTTACATTCACCACACCTAGGAATCCTTGATCGCGACGTTTGAACTTCCTTTGATCAAAGATTTGTACGGCGATAACTGAGGAGTCCTGGACCGTGCTAATGACGATGAATGAGACGACAGAATGCCAAGGAACGAACGCTCTGCCACATACATGTCGAAGCTCTCGTTCCAGTAAGGGTTAAGTGTTTTCTTGATGACGCTGGTTGTGTGAGTTTGTTCAGCGTCGACAGTGATCACTGCAAAAGGATCTGGAAGGCGGAAAACATCGCGCTTTGAAAGACCATCCGCGGCCACAACTAAAGAACGCCGTTAAGACTCTGTTGTCCAGTGACTGCCCCCACAATGCATGGGGACCCAGTGCAGCAATTAAGTGCGATTCTGTCTTACCAGTGACTCTAATTTTCTTCTTCCTACGCATATAATAAGTCTCCAAGTTCAACAAAGCTATGAGAAGACGTACAATGCTGGACCTGGCGCTACTGACATGACGGAACGGTCGATACGATACTCTCAAAGAGCAGACGGTGTGGTGGCGGACTTGACCTGCAAATGAACTGGAAATGAGGCAGAAGCAATCAGAAACGATGGAGTTCGTTGAAGTAAATGAGGGAGTTCGTAGAAGGGGAGGCTGAGTAACGATTTCCGCAGAGGTCACGTTTGTCACATTCGTATGTCACGCTCATGCTGACTGCTGACTGACTGTCATGCAGCGAGCTGGATATCACTAATGCTCATATTCCAGTCAATACTGCTCGTAGTGGCGTAATGCAATAAATTTGTATTTACAGATAGCCTAAAGCGGCTGTTCCTGCGTCGACAGTCGAGAAGGCTCAATAAGTGGATAGGGGGGAGGGAGGCGCGCCACATGCATAAACCGGCAGGGCGGCAAAGCGCGCACTGCTTGTTAAAGCTGGTAAAGGCTGTAACTTGGCTGTAACACTCATCCCTCATGTCCTCGCCAGAAATGCCCATGAATGCAGTGATTACTTCTCGTTGTATCTTTCCAGCAAAGGGAATTGCTGAATCCGATGCCTTAGGCACATCAACATGCTGCGAACGCCGACGACCATCTAGCACAAGGCTACCTTATCCCCGCTGCGGAGGAACACTACAAGGCCGCTGAGGGATATATGGCTGCTGCCGAGCAAAGCAATGATGAATCAGTTCAGCGTCGACGTACTTCAGTCACGTTGGTGAAACTAAATTAGGTGTATCATAGGCGAAACGAACTCTGAGGATGCTATATAACAAACACAACAAGGCTGGGAAGGACCTTCAGAGAAAAATTGCGAAGTTGAGAGAAGAGGGCAAGGATCCATCCCAGCGCCAGAAGCCAGAACCACAGCAAGCTACGCCCGCGGTCACCCCTGCTCAGTTGCCTCGACAAGTACCATCTCCCCCTCCGGTCCGTCCAAACGATCTCCAGAATACGGTGGACGAATCGTTTATGCTACTAGGTGGCCAAAGGGTATGTCTACCGATACTTATTATAATTTAGCCGTTGCACACACCTGCGTTTTAGTCAGACCCAGGGGATGCTTTCAATCAATTTTGGCATATCATGCAAGGCATGCTGGATAATCTTTCACAGCCTGTAGCCTTTGCCACCGCGATAGGCCTGGAGAACGGCGATTCCCCGCACAACTCCGCCTCCTCATCAAGGAAACCAAGAGACGGTAGTTTGAGCAGCGATACGGATGGGGACGAGCCATTGGTGTCGAAGTTCAAGCGACGCATAGGCATGACGAAGAGTCGCACAACATATCCCCCGTCTCTTTCGGGATCCTCTGGTTTAGCACGAGCCGCGACGCTAGAAGACGAATTCGACGACGACATGCTGGACGTCGGTAAATTGCCCCGATTAAATTTTATGAACTCGTCCTAATTGTTCCGAATAATAATAGGTGATGAGCTCTCCGAGTCATTTTGCCTCATCCCCTCGGGTTCTGAGCCGTCGTTAGCCGCACAAAAGAGAGAAAATGCAGCCCTGAGGGCAGAGATTGAAGCGCTACAGTCTCGTTTGGAAGCTACAGAACGAGTCATACAACTGCGTAAGGATCAAGATCTACACCTACGGGAGAGTATTGTTATGGCCCGTAGAGAAGTGAGTATGATTGCTAAATGGTGGTGCCAAGGAGAGCTGTACGAACCTTTTGATTGCGTAGGCTCAGCGGGCTATGGGAGCTTCGACAATGGCGGGACAACGACCGCCCATCGACCTCAGTTCACTCAACCTCAATGTTTCACCAATACCAATACCTGGCTTAACCCCGGGCCGGGAAGCCCAGTACACTCGCCGTATCAAAGAGCTCGAAGACGAAGTGCGGGGATTAAAGGCGGACAATGAGAAACAAGTCTGTTCCTACCATTTTTGCAAATACAGTTCACGGTTCGCTAACAGCAGCTTCTGCTTCTGATCTCGAATTACACAGAAAGCTATGATTGCCAAATTTCGCGAGCGGTGGGAGAAGCTCAAGGAGTCCGCCAAGCGGAAGAAGGAAGCGAAAGCAGGAAGTACGCCCATACGCGAGCGAATTGTCGAAGAACCGGAAGCAGAGCAAGAACTCGATGGCGTGTAAGCCCTAAGGTGATGCCGTATGTATTAACATGTTTTCCAACCGCTTGTTTTCCTCGAATGGCAAGGTGGCCGGCTTCCACCCCATGTACCCATGTATGAAAGCTGGCTGCTACCCAGCGCCATTGTGTTCATCGGTATGGTGGTCGTATGGTGCAATCATGGGCCTCTGTGGAGCTTCGATGCGCTGCAATATCCTGGTATTGGTGTCCGAAGACAACAACACTGACTGGCAAAGGCGTTTTGGAGAACCGGTCACAAACGTCTAACATTGAAGCAATACGATGCGTGTCTCGGATACAGAGTGTTTGATACTATGCAATATTCCATATATTCTTCTTCGTCGATTTCTCCCTCCCCAACGGTGAGTCGGAGGCGTGATATTATTCGCTCAATTATCAATCCCTCTTCTCCATGTAGGGCAGACAAGCCTCATAAACCTCCTTGAAACCAGGATACTTGATGCATCTCTGGAACACTGCCTCGTCTACCTCTCTGGCTGTCTGGAGGGATCCAGTAATAAAGAAGTCGGTGTAGCTCGGCGACGCGCCCAGCACGAACGATCCTTCCGCCTTGTTCGTGAGCATCAACTCGCCCATGCCAGCAATAGCGTCCGCTACCGCCTCCCAGGCTTGTTCCTCCTTCTCCGGGTCGAGGAGGTCCTCGAGCGGGTGGCCAAGCGAGGCCTCGCGTGTGCGCCGGAAGTACTCCTGCGAGCGAGGCGACAGGATGTTGATCTCACGCGGCACGAGTGAAGTACGGAAGGCAGGGCTAATTGCGGAGCGGGCTTTTGTCACGATCTCGCTTCCCAGTTCTGAGGTTAGAGGTACCGGCGGGTCGGGGTAGGTCGCCTCGAGGAACTGCGCGATGCGCAGCGAGTCCATTATGTATGTGTTAGTCCGCACGTGGTGGATGGTGGGGACCGTATATTTGTGCTTCGACGTAGAGTCATGGGATACTAAGCCGCTGGAGGAATTCGATTCAGATGACTTCTCTACGCAACAGAACTTTGTAGAGAGCTCACAGTCCTTTCAACGTAGGTTCAATGTCCGGGAACTCGAGAAAGATAGTCTTGTAAGGAATTTGCTTATAGTTAAGCATGAGGCGGATAGTCCATACTACGGGCGAGAAGCAGGTGTTCTTGGTGCAAGCTAGGTCGTACAAGACAACCTCATGTTCGCGTTCGTTGGCCATATTGTGCTATACTTCGATGAAGATTCAACTTGATGTTCAGCGCTCAGGAAATGAGTCAGTATGCTTCAGTACGGCCTACTTATCGTATCACGAGAATGACTCACTGCTCATAGTGACTCAGCCCTCTATAAATATAATGACTGCGGGCTCGTTAGTGAGAGCGCCTCATCGTCATGATCAGTTATGTATACCGTAATACTTGGTTTCTAGCTTCATATCAAGCTCTCACTTAAGTAGAACTCTTTTGGTAGACTTCTTTTGGAATCTGTGTGCAGCGGCACCGGTCAGAACGTCTACGCGAAAGACTGCAGGACCTTGCGCGAGACTGGTCACTGTCGGACGTTGAGAAATTGCCTTTTCAGATGGCTTCCTTTTATGTCTACAAACTTCCAACCAAGTATGCAGGACTACGCAATGCCGCACGCAGGAACGGCTGGGCACGCACCGAATGGGCGTCGCCTGAGGCTGGCTCCACAAATACAGTGGCCAACCCACAGGACTTGACGAAGGGACATTCCACGCAGGATCTTTTGGCGCTCAGACCAATTCCATTAGCTGCCAGATTGCCGACCCTTCAAATAACCGCCATCTTCACTTCTTCGAAACATCACCGAGTGGCGGTATCATACGACCTAGTCGTGCAGCATGCAGCCGGAGGTACCGTCTTCGGAAAGAGACCTTTTCGGAGGAGCGATCAAGGCGAAATTGCCAACAACGCTCATCGATGCCTCGTACGAGCAAGTATCCCTCACTCGCCGTCTACATCCTGAAATGCTCGCAGAGATCTGCGTCAGATTCCAGACACCCAGGAAGTTTTCCTATATCCACAATCGGGTATCAGTGTTATAGTGGAGATCCTGGAGCGGGTCGAGGCCACAGATAAAACCGATGCCGTGAGGTCGGTTGATTGAAACATCCGTGTTCGACGTGTGCGTTAACGTCGCCTCTAGATTTCACTTTAACTCGCTCGCCCACGATAACTCCGCAGAGAGCAGCCAGAGTGACAGCATCGTTATCATTCCTAACGACCGGGGAGACAACACCCCCTCTGCCATCGTACTCACTGGTTCCCAGAAGGTGCCCAAGTTCAATCAATCAGCAGCCGACGATGTTCGCATTCTCATGAGTCTATTCCGCGTGGAGGACAAAAACGCAGACTTGGTTGTCACCTTCAATGTGCCTGCATCTTCTCAGGATGGAGGAGCGGTGGGAGAAGAAGGATGGAGGGCAGCGAAATCTGACTTCGACAACATGATTCGATCGCTTCGCATCGTAGACTATGGCTTGTTCGCATAATTATGGACACGCCGCAAGAAGACATCGGGGGCAGGGAATTTGGATCCTAAAAAAACGTTCCCTGTGGCCTCTCTAGTTGGATCCAGTGTATTTCTCTCATGTTATCAGTCAGATTCCACCAGACTGATAGCACCCGCCACTAGGATTTGCAGCACACATGTAGGGTACCACCCTTTGCCCGCTGAATGTATGTTTATCATGACGGGTGCACTTTTAGAAAAAGAGTTTGTGGTCGCCATACGCGTATGGCCGAATCTATATCTCGACTGGAGCCTCGTTCAGTTGAATGAAGATTGCTCGTGAGGAATGAATGCGGCATGGTGCAATTCGTGGTTGCGCTTGCCTCGCGTTGTCAGGTACCATTCCCCATGTTTCCAGCGAACTCACATCCTGGCCCATACGGTGAGCGAAGAGTGTGCCCCGTCGGCGCTGTCATCTGCCAACCAATGTATGATGCATTCCATGCTGTCCAAGGAAATTTCCTGAATGACTTTTTACGTGCTGGCAGTTTCAATTTCGGCCATTCTCGTACTTTCCCGCAGATGACACGTGGATCACCTATTGCACTACTTTGCCAGTGCTCCGGATACCCGCATCTCGTCGTACGAAGGAATTCCTTATCAGCGTAGACCAGACCGCGTCTAGTATTACTTAACTGATCTGGTCTGAAGGCAATTTGAAAGACACACATGGGGTGGAAAAAAGGCCCACTAACTGTATCAAGCGTTTGGATAACGTATCCCCACATTCACCATCAAATTCTTGCGCCAGATTACGAGACCGGAATGGAATGGAGGCTCGTTAATGCTAGCTGAGCTTTTAGAAAGTTGTAGAGGCTAGGCACCTACTTCCCATTGGCCAGACAGCCTTTCTCACGTTTTCCTATTGGCTGTTAGGTATATTGTCTTATTTGTTCCGTTATATGATCGTTCGTCCATCTTCGGTAATCGTGTTACTGTTCCTACCGGCGCGCCTTCTGACATTTGCATGCATTACCAGTGTGTCCGCTTTCTCAACGAACGAGCCCCCGAGCTCGCCCCAGTCTTTTCATGAGTCCCGCCCCGCCTTACTGATCAGTCTTTTCCTCATCCCTACCATCCATTAGCCACCAAATCCAACGGTAAAAAAAATCAAAAACCACTCGCACTCGCGTCGCTGGCGGCCTCGTTCAGGGAACGGGCCGCGTCAAGCCCAACGGCGCTCTCAAGGCACAACCTCTCCGTACCCGATTTGTGATCGACCCCGCCCCGCTCCCACTCTACTGTTCCGACGAGTGCAGGGTCGCCGACATGCACTTCTCATCCGACATCCAACCTCTTGGCCACGCTACCACTTCCGAGCCTCTTTCGCGCTCGCCTGATTCCTTGTCTAGTTCCACGAACACCTCCAGTTCGACAGTCGCCCCGCGAAAGTCCAGCAGCAGCTCTGGTTACGGCTTCCTTCTTCTACCCCCGCTTCCACCTCTTCCGCCTTTGTTCACTTCGACTTCCATATCACCGCCTTCATCGGCAGACGAATGGGAAATCTCACCCTTAGTCCCCTCGAAGCCCTTCGATGCTAAAAAGACGCTACGCAGTCTTGTCCCCGAGCCTCGAAAGCGGCAGCGATTTGGCAACTATATCGTCCCCCGGAGCCTCTCAAAGAGATTCGTGGATGGACGGATGATTCGAACGCATGGAGAGCGACGGTCTATGGCTTAGTTGACACAGATCCCTCTGATTTAGCTGCCCGTCCGGAGATGGAAGAGGTTTACCGGAAGCACAGTGCTTGCGCTCATCGCTCGAAAGGTGTCTACTCCGCCGTCGGCACGAAGGATATATCCACCATCCCCATTCCTGCTCCTTCGCCTCGGTCCTACAAAGATGAACTCTTGCTCTACAACTATCACTCGTCATTCGTCCGCGCTCGCTCGCTCACTCCATGATGCGCATCAGGAAAGTCGCGATCGGCGCCTACAAAGGTTCACCCCTTGGCGCAAGGGAAACTCCTCGCATCAAGCTTCGGGACTATACCGGATCGTGCTCAAGCCTCTCTAGCTCGACGATTCGCTCTCCCTCTTGGGAGGGAAATCAAGTAGAGGTCGGAGCATATGGGTACAAACGTCTAGTTATCGAGAGTGAGTAATGTAGTGCTTGCATCATTGCGAAGTCTTATCGTCCTCTAGCACGCTCCTGGTCATACGACAATGTCCTCACGTATCAACCAATGAAGATGCCGCCCTCTATCAAGAAGAGGAAAGTTAAGCAAATAGTTGGCGGCGTGGAGAAAGAAGTCACCATCGAAGTCCAAGTCGAGAACAACGGCAAACGCCTTTTCAACTTCCCCGACAAAGAATACTACGCGCGGCGATGAACGGCGGCGGGCCTCGCATATCCTTTCACATTTGCCTTCCCTTCATCTCGCAGTTCAGGTTATACCTTGCATCGATGATATCAATTTGTTCTGTATATCCTCTCATCCGCATCCCTCTCATCGCTTCAACTTTGGGACCAAAAGTGCCATAGCATTTTCCAATACCTTATTCAGTGTGCATCTTCGAAAGGAATACTTGTACTTTTTCTTGATGTCTTATTATGTACTTTGTATGGGCTTTTCTATGATACATTACGGATTTTCAATTTTTATCTTTGTACCAGCCGCCGCCAAACATCTATCGCTTTGTTCATGTAGTGTAAGTGACAGAAATAACTGGGCAATGAAAAGCGGTCTCGTACACGCCGTGCCGCAGGCATCGGCCCACTAAGCCAAGTTCTCTTACATGGGTGGGATCACCTTCCCCTAATTGCCTAAGACAGGACGCGACCTGTCACATCACGTGCTGCTGTTTAGTGGCCGAAGGCCATGATTGGCAGACGCCGACATTCTTTCGTTATACCACTATGTTGAAGCCACCATCCTCAGCCAGGAGATCGACAATAAATTATGGAAGGACGCCACTGCACAAGTTAGTATCTTTATCTGATCTCGTGTTGGCACTCCGAGAGGGTTGCTTCGACGCGTTTGTCGTGAAACCACAGCATCTGACTTGTCCTCTGTCTTTGCATTACAGTAGCACCTTCCGGGGATCAGCATGGGGTGGGGGTTCTCAACAGCCCGCACGGACTCCGTTGCACAGGTTCGTGTTTCTCGCCCT
The DNA here is from genome assembly GCA_029467805.1 of Pleurotus eryngii var. eryngii. Taxonomy (NCBI): domain Eukaryota; kingdom Fungi; phylum Basidiomycota; class Agaricomycetes; order Agaricales; family Pleurotaceae; genus Pleurotus; species Pleurotus eryngii. The sequence goes on from SZVJ01000012.1 coordinate 4,456,944, forward strand.
CCGCAAGCCATGTCCCGAACACGGCGATGCGCCCTTAAGACGGCATAATCTCATATGCGATCCGAATCACAGTAGCACAAGAAGAACATCAATATGGGCGGGTGGCTCACAGCAGTCCGCTCCTAGCGGTAGCCAGACGTCAAAGGACCCTCGGCCGCTCCGTGATCGACAATACCAATCGAAAATGAGACAGGACATTCTGAGTTATCTTCAAGGCGATGATTTCGACATCTCAATGGGGACCCTTACCAACATACAGGGGAAGGACTATCGGGCAATATTCACATACCTCTTGCTGACTCTGGACCCATGCCATCCGTTTAACGAGAATGCGAAATTCGAGGAACAATTCGTTCCAGCCCTTAAATCATTAAAGTATCCTTATGCTCACCAAATTGACAATAAGTGGCTGGCGGCCCCCGCCAGCATGCATTCATGGCCATCACTCCTCGGTGTTCTCCACTGGCTGGTGGAAGTATGTAAGGTAAGGTTGACCGCTCTACCGCTGTCACCGGGTACATGATCTCATTGTAGGCTCGGGATGAATATCTTTCCAGTGGTCATCCGACGCTCCAATTTGCTGCCGATGTGCCAGAGGAGTTCGATCAGCCCTGTGATCACCTCACTTTAGCATTCGAGTATTATACACATTCATACCTTGTTTGGTTGGATGGATCAGATGAATTTCCAGAAGCTAAGCAAGCGTTAGAGGATCGGTTCGGTAGGTCTGGTTATCCTCTCTAAACCATCGAGCGCATGTTTTACACTCTTAAACTAGCTAAGAAGAATGAAAGGGTTCAACGTAACCTAGAGGAGCAGACGAATCAACTGAACGAACTTAAGATGGAACTCCATCGGTTGGAATCTTCAGCTGTACGCATTCCCCCCCACATGCAACACGCCGAGCTCACTCCGCATGTTAGGCCCCTGTAGCAAAGCTACAGAACGAGAACGAGCTACTCCGTGGGGACAGCGAGAAATTCCAAAAGATTCTTTACCAGTATGAAGGTCGCAAGAAGAAGTTGATTGACACGATTGCTTCCGAGAAGGCGGAGCTAGCCTTACGAGGTCTATCTAATGTTCACTCCCCGTTCAATTGTATTCTGACTGCTTATGCTTATACTTTTAAGACGCACATCTCCAGCAGCTTGCTTCGGACCAGGCGAGGCTTGTAGAGATAGTGAAGACCCAGAATCTCAGTCCAGAGGAAGTTATTCGGATGAATACCGAACACGAGACACTCTCCCGAAATTTGGAAGACCTCAAGCAGAAGATTGAAGAAACGCGCCGAACAGTAATGGGCCTGGAGGTCAATGTCACTAATCGAGCAGCGGCCGCCGAAGAAGCTCTTGATTCATACACTAATCTACTTTCTAAGCTAGAACTGTTTCCCCCACTTCCAGTCCCATTGCACGACATCGACCTGACATTGGAAATTAATACTGGTGCTTCTAATCACCTGCAACTTTTAAACGGAGCCGACATACGAAAAGTGATCAAGCCGACACTTAGTACGATTGCCGAAATGAAGCGCGGGGAGCGTGCAGAAGTAGAAAGCGAACGAATCAAAGTAGACAACGAGCTCGACCAATTGACGGTCGACTGCGAGAACGTGGATCAAGAAATCGAGGAGCTGGAGAAGAAGGTCGTTGGGCTGAACGAACAGGCTGACGATCTACGGGAGGTGAGGATCCACTTGACATGTGGTGGACTTGTATGAGTGGTAACCGTTATCTCGGGTTATAGGCAGCGCAGCAGGAGGCTTTAGTTAGTAATGCGGAGGCGGCCAGACTCGAAAGGGAGCTAGCCCATGCCAGAACAGCGGCTCTAGCCAACGGAATGGGTGTCAAATCACGACTCCAAGCCCTCCAATTCGAGTTAGTATTTCCTTTATTAATATGCATTTCCGTAATTTGTCACTGATTTTGATACCAGTTACCGGGAACAGATTGAGAAAGTTGCACGGCTGAAGGAAGAAACTGTTCGGGCCATTATGAAGAACAGCAACGATATATGTATGTTCAAGCAAGAGGTGTCGCGTCTACTCGGCGACCTTCGCAAGTTTACCGAAGAGGATTAGACCGAGGACAACCCCAGTATGTGCGACCGCCGGATAGTATATCTAATTTATTTCTTAAATTGTGTCAGTATGCTCGTGACATTAGTGTGACCCGGATTTATTGCTCGCTACGCTCGCAATAGCCCGTGCAAACAAGGCCAAACAAATTCTGAGTGCTCGGTCGTGTTTTTTTCCGGCTTAACCAGCCTTTTTTTTGTCTTTCTGAATTGTGAGATGTACGGACTATGCTTGCTGTCATTGATTTGCGCCAAGAAAACGGCACTTTTGGTGGAAATTTAATGTTTTACGACCGTAATTTGGTGAAGATCGTTCAAATTCCATCAACGATGTGGCGCGCGCCTAATTCTCTTTGCCTACAGTAGCCTATGGCATTGAGTACTTGAGTACGGACTGGATGAGAACTCATATGTGCACTAGAGCTCATAGATGCCGTGCAAATAATAGCTAGCTCCATCTACTAGCAATATACACTGAATCCTGCCCTAGCACTTCGAAGTGAGCTACCGCCGGCGCGGCCCGCGGATCCATATTGATATTTGACTCGAGGATCGATCGTTTACGTGTACGTGACAGATCAATATTCTTCGGCCAAGTTCTCAGGGCTGTATCCGGCTCCGGCGCCATGATGCCACCTGCCTTTCGTCCCATCCACGGTATGTGATCAGTATCCCAGGCTATTTTTATCACCTAGAATCCGAAACTATGGGCGTACGACCCAAGAGCCTGTCAGAGATTGTACAGGATATCCGAACCTGCTGCGAACATAGGCCCGGCGCAATGGTGTCCCCGCCGCTCCGTATCTCCCTTTGCACAATATCTTCTTCGATCCTGAGAGCCTAACTCCTCATTCTCGATATCTTCAAGAATGCCAACGAGGGGTCCCCGATTCGCTGCGCCAATGGGGCATCCGTGCCTTCCCAGAAACGGGAAGCACTTAGATCTGGTATCGGGCTTTACGTTCACAATCCTACTGCGACCTCTGAACAGACGCGCATTTAGTCTGCACAAGGGCCGCAATAGACTGCATCTGTGGTGTTATGGTGAAACATTGTTTACACGGAAGACGGGTGGCGAACGCCGGGAAACCGGTGTTTGCACCAACCGAACATGTCGGTTACCACTCCTGCGATTTTATCCACTCTGCCACAGTATCGGACGCTGAATATCCTTATGCGTTCCTTTGTCATAGGTGATCCAACAGAGTCAACTTTTCTCAGCACATATCGGGCGCAAAGCAGGGGTCCCACAGGAATGGATAAGAAGGGGCACTTGGTAGTCTTGATGTCTGCACCCCACTCTGACCTACCAAGGCCTTGTGCTCTCAACGTCTGTCATGTCTTCTCCAGCCAAAGAGAACGTCCCGGCATACGGTGATGCAGAAAAGGGGACGCTTGAGGTTATCTCTACCTCCAAAGCCACGTCCGACTTCCCTGACGATGAGAAGAAGGACATCACCGCCGTGGCGGTCAACCCCGCCGATCACTTACTATCTCTGAAGAAAGAGTCGCAACCGTCTACGAAGCCCACCCCGAAGCCCAAGAAGCAGGTGTCTAATTGGATCAAGTTCAAGATTTGGTTCAACACATATCGGTATGGACGCGTCTTTGCTATACTGTTGCGCTGATCAACATTGTTTCATAGTAAATTCTTTTGCTTGACTTTCGGATTGAACATGATTGGGCTTGGTCTCGCTGCATCCGGCCACTTCCCATATGCGGTTAAATATTCCGGCGCCATGGTTGTCGGGAACTTCAACTTCGCCATCCTTATGCGCAACGAAATCTTCGGTCGTATCCTTTATTGGTTTGTGAACACTTTCTTTGCCAAGGTTAGGGTCCTTCTTTACTTCTCGGTACGGACCATCTGACATGTGTTTGTACAGTGGACCCCTTTATGGTGGCGTTTAGGATGTACCTCAGTCCTGCAGGTGAGAATCAATCTATGAGCACTCCGTGCGTTGTCCTTAACGTCAACAAACCTCCAGCATCTCGGAGGAATTCACAGTGGTTGTGCGTTATCAGGAGTCCTTTGGCTGCTCCTGAAGGTCATCAATAATTTCCGCCACCACGATGTCAATCACGATGCTGTACTAGTCATGGGCGTCGTTACAAACTTGGCCGTTATGGTCTCAGCTTTGAGTGCTTTCCCGTGGGTTCGAAACACGCACCACAAGTAAGTCAATCGTCGGCCAGGAACGTCCTCCGTTTATTTATAAATACTTCATCGGCAGTGTTTTCGAGCGGCACCATCGCTTCGTAGGATGGATCGGCCTATTGTTTACTTGGGCTTTTGTCATTCTCGGCGACACCTATAACCCCGACACAAGGACCTGGAATCTCAGCGGCGTGCACCTGGTAAGACAACAAGATTGTAAGAAAAAAGTTTTTGGCATGTAAGATCACTTTCTGACGACTCTTTTCAGTCTGGTTCACTTGTGGTATGACTGTCTTGTACGTTCTAGCCTTTGATCTTCGCTCGATTAGGTTTGCTGAGCGCCTCCCCCATGCAGCATCGCCCTTCCTTGGATATGTGTCCGTGAGGTACCCGTGGATGTTGAGTTGGTGTGTCTCCTGCCTCACCGCCCAAGCAAATTAAACTAACGGCATCGGTTTCAGCCATCTCCAAAGGTCGCAATTGTGCGTTTCAGAAGGGGAATGCAGCAAGGACTTCTGGGGCGGATCAGCCGTTCGTCCATCATGGAGTATCACGCCTTTGGTATCATATCGTGAGTGGACCCTTCCCCGATTCTTATTCACATCTCACAGTGAATGTCACTAGCGAAGGAACTCATGCGAAATATCATTATATGATTTGTGGCGTACAAGGTGAGCATCCCTCCCGCAGCGACGTCGCTTAGCTCAATTCGTTTCAGGCGACTTCACGCGCAGTCTGGTGAATGATCCGCCAAAGACGTTATGGACACGAGAGTTAAAGGTAATTTCTCACCGCTCGACCTTTGTCTTTCACCGCGCTTAAATTTTCCCGCGCCGTAGTTCGCGGGTGTCTCGAACACATCTGCTCTTTACCGCCGAGGAATACGTATCTGCACAGGGACAGGGCTCGGCGCCGCACTTTCTACTTGTCTGCAATCTCCATACTGGTATGCTCTGTCGTATACTGGATCTAGTGGGTAGATAAGCTGACGGTCGGAACAGGTACCTCATCTGGATAGGTATTTACAACGTTTCCGTACTTGGAATTTTACTGATTGCAACATCAACGCAGGTTCTGATCAAGAGAAAACTTTCGGTCCAACGATCAGTAGTCTCATTCACCGACACATTGGCCCTGAGCGGTTGCTCCTATGGGACAGTAAGAAGCGTGGCGGCCGTCCAGATACCATGAAGATTCTCAAGGAGGTATATCACTACTGGGGCGCGGAGGGTACGGCTCGTATTTTTTGCTTCACTGACCTTCTGGCTAAACATTCATCTGCAGTCGTCTTCATCACATCTAATTACATTGGAAACTCAGAGATCATGGAGGGCTGCAAAGAAGCTGGTATACCCGCTTTCGGTACCCTGTGGGACTTCGTGCGTATTTTTTATCCTGCGGCTTGGTATATGCTAACATCGAGGGACAGTAATTCCGATTATTGATTCGGAATGTTTAACCGTGTATCCACGATGTACTGGGAGGGAAGCGGCGCAGTTAGAACACGGCCTCCGTCACGCGCACACAGACACACTTATATATATATATCTAATTCAGCCGGGGGAGTACGACACAATGTAATTCTCGTGCATCGGAACATATAGACCGCATTTTTTGTTTATAACATCCTTGTATATAACATTACTCTCATAGCCCGGGGTATAAGTAGTTTGATCTATAGATCCATTGCTTATCGCCCTCGGGGAAGCAAATAGGCAAATAGGAGCCCGGAGGAGCCGGGGCATTTCGTGAGAGGGGACAACATATCGTGTAACGCTATTCTCCTACGTGGAGTATGTATGTAGACAGACACTGGGATGACGACGTCCATTCCGCCATTCTGCACCAAATTTACAACATGAAAAGATACGACGTACGCACATGTCTTGCCACATCATTGCGGCTGGCCGAAGAACATAAGCACTCGGCTTGAAATACATCAGATTTGGGGCATCACGATTAACCAGACACTTTGGGTCGAGGTAAGATGCCATCATCCCGACGCAGTACAATTATCTATACAGATCAAGAATCTGGCCCGAATGCCCCATCCATACCCACCGCCTGTGGGGATGTACTGGCGTGTTTGGCTGTAACCGGATACCTTTTCTCGCGAGCTCGGTGACAATCCTGGCTACATTGCGCGCGTCCTATAGGAGCATGTTTTGTTATCCGGATTCCAATGTCCCAAAACTTGCCAATGAGCTGGGTCATCTTCCACAAGGAGATACTTACATGCATTCCGCAATGTTGGCGTCCTTCAAACGGGGGTAACCCGAGGGCCTCGAGTTGAAGCGTTATATTTAGTGGACGTTTCACGCCGAAATGAGCCTGTAATTTCTTGCAAGGTGAGGTAGAGTACGGTTATTGGTCTACAAAACGGCATACCTTGGTAGCGGGGGTTATAGGTTTCTTGCCAGCCTGCGAAGCCAGCCAATGCACCACAGTTGACCGGACGTCCATCACGTCTGTTTTTATCCATTGTGGCATTTCTACCTACGCGGCGCCGCGTCACGAAGCAGGCACAAGCATGCAAAGATATGAAAGATAAATACCTTGGATATGAAGCACTGCTTCAGAAAGAAGTCTCGGATATCGTGGGGGCCGTCGGTACACCAGCAGAAGCGCGTCAGCGGCTCCTCGGTCTCTGAATCAATCAGCTCATGTTTCACTAAGAATTGCCGCAGGGAGGCAAGCGCAACGGGGAAATCTGGTGCGGCATCAACAATATCCTATAGGCCGTGAATTGACGGGAGAATTATTAGGGGTGCAAATGTACCGACTTGAGTAATGCCTGTGAGTTGCGTACAAAACTCAGATAAATTTGGTCGCCATGTTGGTTTCACGAAGCTATGGAATTCGTCCACTACTTCCAATTGGCTAGCCTTGCCGTCTATCTTATCTGTCCAGCGCACGAGGGTGACGGGGAGTTCCTTGGGAAATGTCAACGGCTGTGGATCTCAAATGACGGAAGTAGAAGCTCACGATGATTTCATTCGGATAATCAAAGCTGCTGCCTTGCTGACAAGTGGCCTCGACGTCAAGCACGAGGAATGCGTCGAATGGTTGTGTCGATTTAAATGTTTCTGGTACCATTGCAGGTGCCGAGGGGGTAGCTTTCTGCCTCCGGCCACGACCCCGCCCTCGTGTACGCTTTTTCTTCTTTCCTTTGGCGGGTGGAGAGTCCTCGGTCTGCACCACTGATCTCTCCTCAAACGGAGGTAAAGCCTGGGGGACGTCCCCCCGTGCCGGGGGGCCTTTAGTCCGGCGTTTAGTCGTATCCCATCGCTTGCGAATTGTGCGAAACAGCGTTATCATTGTAGCCGTTATCTGGTGACTTGATTTGAAGCCATTTGACCACCTGAACGTGAAGAAAAGGAGGCAAATAACCAGGAGCAAGATCAGAGCGTGTGCTAGTGAGGCGCCATGTACCTGTCCCTTCCAAGCGGTCTTGAGAGAGTGAACACAAGATGCATGCGACCAGGTCGCACGACGCATGGTCCCAAATAGATCGTCGCAACGAGAAAATCTAGACGCCCATGTATGCTCATTTAGCGATATGGGCGCTTAATCACTAAATTTGTTCGTGCTGGTCAACTTGAATTCAAAAAAATTCTTTCACTCATGAATCAAGGAGGGGACGATTTGGAGGATGACTTCGTCCTTGACGATACTGTTGCGTTATCCGACGATGAAGACCAAGACGGCGACGTAGTCGATATTGCTATTGTACCTCAAGATGTGGACGAAGAGGAGGGCCACGGTGCTGATGCGGTGGAAAGTATTGAACGAGATGATGCGAAGGAAGAGAGGAAGAGAAAACGTAAAGAGAAGGTGAAGGAGAAGAAGCTCAAGGTGCGTCGACCAAGGCTGTTATCCACGGTCTTGCACTCAACACCTGCCACGACCAGCGGCGCAAGCTTGAGGCCACTGATTCGGAAGGTGTAGAGACTCGATCTATGACATGCAGGAGTCCCGAAGAACTGGCGCAATATCTTGCTGGCGTGCAAGCGAAATTATTTGCTAAGATGACTTCCATAGAACTGGACGATATGCGAATACCAGGTATATACGTTTGTCTGCTTCGACTAGAGATATTCACGAATTAACGTCTAGACAGCTTCAGCTGTGAGCGACACCAGGTCTTGGACTGGCCCTAGGTCCCTCAACAACCTAGTGGAATTCATATGCCAAGGTAAATCACCATGTCTTTATCCAGCCACCGCCCATATCTCAAGTAGAATCACTGCAGCCTTGCCTACCCTCCACACTCGACTGGGACAGAAATCGAAATTCAACGGGTCGCCGACGTTGATATTCGTTGCTGGCGCGGCGCTTCGGGTAGCAGACGTCACTCGGGTCCTCAAGGACAAGAAGCTTCGCGGAGAGAAGGGCGGCGAAGTGGCAAAACTCTTCGCAAAACATTTCAAACTCTCGGAGCATGTCACTTACCTCCAACGGACAAAAATAGGCAGTGCAGTGGGAACCCCGGGCCGACTCGGGCAGCTTCTGGAAAACGGTTAGTGGACTTGACCTTTGAAAGCGTGGCTAATGTTCAAAGACACATTATAGAAAATGCTCTGACGATCTCGCAACTCACTCACATAATGCTTGATTTTACATTTCACGACGCTAAGAAGCGTTCCTTATTAGACATCCCCGAGACGCGAGACCAGGTCTTTAAGCAGGTCTTGGGAGAACCAAAAGTATTGAAGGCGATCAAGGAGGGGAAAGTGCAGGTTGTCTTATTTTGACGTAGTCCTTTTCATGCGTATGATAATATTATATGGTTGACTGATGGCCAGGAAAGAATGGAAGTTAGAAGCCCTTCGGGTTGGTCCTCAGAGTCAGCTAACAGAGCGCGCATGTAAGTGACTATAGCTAGAAGTTGTTTCGACGATGATAGGACTCACCCTCGTCCATTTTGGAACCTTATGAATGCCTTTCCTGTACCCTCGTGCGTGTGGTGTGAACACTGTATATTTGTCCCGAGCTGGCATTTCGTGTTCTTTCGGTAGCTGCAACGCTTGGGTCTGGAGGGTGTGTGTTAGGCCTTGCGGGATAGAAACGAGCTAAAATCCCTACCAGAGAGCCGCACTGCACCCCACTCGCTCGGACCGCCTCAATAACCGCGTCTACTTTTTTGAGCCGCGCGCGGGCATTGGCTTTTCTAGTGGGTGAGAGCTTCCAAGGGACTTTCCTGTGACAGTGCGTTAGTCGCGGTACATTGAATCGGTCCCTCTGCCCACCATAGGAGACCTCCTAGATTGACATGCGACGGTCGAAAGGCCCCAAACATGAAGAAGTGGAAGAATGCGCGACGAAAGAGACTTGAGAATTGGCGCCTGTCCAATAAGGGCTGCCAAACAAAGTCAAATCCGCCGCCTTGGCAAAGGACGCCACTACAAGCATTTCTCCATTGACCACCACCACCGACACACGAAACAATGGCCACAGTCGATGTCGAGATGTCTCTGGCCATGAATGGGCACGTTAACGGAAACGGGGACGTGAACGGCAAAGAAGCCTCGGTTCGATTCACGAGTGGTCTAATTCTTCCGCCTCCAGAGATAAAATGTGAGCTATGCTAGGGATCTGTACTAGAGAGCTGTTATCCTAAGGCAGAAATATAGCGGTGATCGACCGTACCGCGCAATTTGTGGCGCGCTCCGCAAACCCCCCTCAGTTCGAGGACAAAATTCGAGAGGGTCAACGTTCGGATCCAAAATTCTCGTTCCTCAACCCAGCGGATCCGTACCATGCGTACTATAGACACAGAATGGAGAAGGTTATACGAGGGGAGCCATTGGACGACGCACCTCAGGAGAAACCGGATAATGATAGTGCTGCAACGGAGCGCCCTGAGCCAATGGACATTGGTGTTGAACCTCCCCCGGCAAACTTCATAATGGACCTGCCAAACATCAGCGCGATTGACTTGTGAGTCACCATTCTATTTAAAATCTGTATTTGCTTTACTGACCGATTACCCAAGGGATGTCATGAAACTGACTGCGTTATTCACTGCTCGGCGAGGTAGAAATTTCCTCGCTTCTCTTTCTGCTCGGGAGGGCAGGAATTATCAATTCGATTTCCTTCGTCCCACCCACTCATTATTTGGCTACTTCAATCGGTTGGTGGAGCAATACACAAAGGTTCTCTACCCTGACAAGGAGATGTTGGAACAGTTGCGCGAACGTTCCGTAGAAGACGCGCGCTGGAAAATGCTTGAAGTTGCCCAGCGGCATGCTAAATGGGAGCGCAATAAGAGGGAGCAGGACAAGAAGCGGCAGGATGATCAAGAAGCGGAGAGGAGTGAGTCTGATCTCTTCTTTCTTTGTAACAGTGATCCTAACTTCTTGTAGTTGCCTTCGCTGAGATCGACTGGCACGACTACGCCATCGTTCAAACCATCGAGTTCACGATGGCGGACGCCAATGCCGAGCTACCACCACCAATGAGCGTACAGGAGGTGGAGAATATGACTATGGCACAGAAGAGGATGGCGGCCATGATCATGGAGAGCACGGCTGAAGAGGTTGAGGCGCATCGTGCTCGTCAAGCGGCGGCGGAAGCAGAGGCGGCTGCAGCTGTTGGAGGGGCGGGTGTCGGAGCGCAGGACGATGCAGCTATGGAGGAAAGCGATGATGAGGAGACTGATGAGCAGAAGGCGAAGAAGAAGCGCGAGGACGAAGAGAGGGCCCGGGAGATTGAACGTGCCAAGGGTATCAACCCAGCTGCCCCCATGAAGATTCGGACAGACTATGTACCCAAGCGTGAGTTCTGCCTCAGTCTCCTGTTCAAATCAGTCTGACATTATCGTTCAAAGTGGGCGCAAAGAACAACAAAGCTGCTGTCACTACTTGTACTCTTTGTGGTCAAGAAATTCCTGTGGACGAGTATCAGGAGCACGTACGTATCGAGTTGCTCGATTCTAGATGGAAGGAGCAGCGCGATGCGCTTGAAGCTCGCAAGGCTCAGGCCTCCGAACTTCAACGTGGAGCCAATGTTGTATCCTCATTGAAGAACCTCGCCCGTACACGTGTGGATATCTTCGGTGCCGAGGCAGACGAAGAAAGACGGAAGAGGGAGGAAGAGGAAGAACGCGAGAGGCGCAAGGAACGAGAGAAGGTGGTTTGGGATGGTCACACTGCGTCGAAAGCAAACACTTTGGACAAATTCTCGACCAACGTCAACTTCGACGAGCAGATTGCAGCTATTCATCGAGCTAAAGGTCTCGGCCCGTAAGTTTTTGCGTCCATGTCTCTATTCGCCGTTGCTGACATTATGATAGGCAAGAAATGAATGCGATCGGTCCTGGAATAGGACCTGCAGCTGTTCCACCGTCATTAAGCGGCCTGCCACCTGCACCTGCTTCACTACCTGCGCCTCCTCAAGCAGCATCAGCCAACAACCCCGCTTACAACGCTGCGACCATATCATCAGGTCCACAACCTGCGTCGCTATTTCCCACACAACCTCCCCCAGTTATGCTTCCTCCTTTGCACTACCAAGGCTTGGATGCGGCGCAGCCATTTGGATATCAACCGCCTCCTGTTATGGCTCCCGGTATGAGGATGGGTCCGCCAATGACTGGAATGGTACGGTCCGCGGATGAAATGGAAAGTGGTAATCCAGACGACATACCTCCTGCTAAGAGACAACGTGTTGCCAAATTACCGGGTGGTGCGCTGTATCCTGAAGCAGATTGGATTGCCATGCACCCTGTGAGTGCACGATTAAGGCCTGCGACCCGCCTCATTTACTCACTCACCTATTTCTATAGCATCCCATTTCACTTAAGGTGCAGCTACCGAAAGACGACGGCAAGCCCGAATGGAAGATGGACGGCAGCGTGATCACCATTCAAGATCTGCCGTTGAATCTATACGTGTCTACCTTGCGTGATAGAATACTGCAGAATACTGCCAGTGCGGTGCCTGTATCAAGAATTCGACTATCGTATGCTGGGAAGATGTTGACGAACTCGACCACCATTGCTAGCCACAACCTAGAGGACGAGGATCTTTTGGTATTCAGCATCAGGGACGCGAAAAAGAAGTAATCATGTATTCCATCATTTCGACTTCCATCTCTTTGATATTACTGTAAATGCACTCTACGTACACTTGGCCGCTACTGAATCAATTTACGCGGTGACTCCTACGTTTCCCGGACAGCCATCTCAAAGCAAACAGACGATTAAATATGTGGGTACAAGGTGTTACATGGTTTCGAAAACTACAGCGAATAATGCAATGCTAAGGTCCCTTACATTATGATGTCGCTATAGTATGCGGCGGCACACCAAGGCGAAGACTAATACGAGTAAAACACAAATGGCTGTGTCGAGGATAAGCGGCGACTTCTGCGAACTACGCCTCACAGTAGTAGCAGGAGCAGGAGCAGTTACGTCCTCGACAGGAGAAGCTCTGGACGCATGTGTGATGAACGAAGGAGTGGTGGGTCCTGCAGCCGCAGAGCCTGTGGAGCCACTGGACGGTATTAATCCCACTTCGTGGACGATGTTCGGAGACTCGTCGCTTGACGGAGAAGGATCAGGGTTCGTCTCAAGGACGACTATCGGAGGAGGTTGATCTGATGGAGATTCGGCATTCGTGGTGGTCGGTGGGCTTGCCAAACTGCCTGATGTCGCGGAATCGCTGTTGGATGGCTCGATAACGGGGTTCGGGAGGAGCTCTAGGGTCGTCTGCTTGCAATGAGGGCAGTACCATTCGCGAGACCTATGAAGGACGATTGAGTGATAGATGGCTTAGACCCTTGTGAATAACTTTACAATGCTGCTAAGCGCTTTCGCTCTGTAGAGGGATATTCAATGGATCCAACACCGACTGCAGCCTGTCCTTTCAGGGGGAAGAATCCCTGAAGACCGATGATAGCTATTATCGGGTTTGGATTGGATGAGTGATGACGGGGTGATGGAAATTGTGCAAGAAATCTGACCTGTTCGGACTCCCCATGCAGGTTGCCAGAGTTCTTCGTGGTCTAGGAGTAGTAAGCGAAAAGGCACATATTTGCAAGGTGCAGCGAACTCACAGTTGGTGAAGCTGATGCAGATCTGCAAGGTCATGAGCATCGCTCACACACCTAGCCTGGGCACTACTCACCTTGGTGTTGAGCTCAAATCGACCGTTGGGTGTAAGCCTATATGTGTTTCCATAAGCTCGCTTTCAAAGTGGGGCACGAATAAAATCGTACATCATGATAGATGGTGGTCGGAATGGATATTCTGCTGGAAGCAAGATACGAAAGTGGTACAAACCACCCTCGAATTCCGTTCCTGACGGTCCGCGAAGTGTGCAATGCCACTCCTGATATCCAGGAGCTCAAAACATACCAATTACGGCTCAAATTAGGGTACTCACAAAGATATCATCCTGTCCGGAGCCCCAGCGCGTCAAAGAGGTGTACTTCGTAACCGGTATCGTAACTCACCTCCAAGGGCGCTGCCGAGTAATCCGTGCATGGATCATTAGCGAGCTCCTTTGCCTCCTGCATAATCCGTTTCACGGCTGCGATAAGGGAGCCAAGTCAATGGGCGCAGTAGTCTTTGAGACTGGTATATGAGACCGACCGGAATTGTTCTTGTTCATTGCGACGGGAGCCATGGTAGAGGTCGATGCGAAAGAGAGATGCCAGCTATCCACTCGGAATATGTGAATGCAATGACCGCTGACTTGTAGCGAACGTGGAACGGCGCATGTCGGACTTTCAATTCCGGCGGCATCCACTTCGGAGTCACATCGGTACATTTTACCATCAAGTACAGTCCAGTACATATGTGCACAGCGTAATAGTTTGCAGAAATAAGAGTCATCGCTCAGACGTTGTACCATTCTGGGCGAACGGATATCCAGGCATCTGCACCAAATCCTCCGGTCATGACAATCCCTTTGCTTTCAGCGACGTTGATGTACTGAGCAAACTTGTTCACTCCGGCCTTCTCGTACGCGTTCTTGTCCGCAGAGATCACTTCACAAGCTACAACAGAGCGAGATTGCTGCAGCTTTCCCCTTTGCCTTTGTACGTTGAGCACTTGAACCAGGGTTCTAAACGCCTCGGGTAGAACTCTCGGAACCACCGGTGGCGCGGTAGTTGAACTTGATGAAGCCAATGCAGGGCTTGGAATGGCGGGCTTTGGGGTCGACGTGTAAGTAACGGGCGCGGTCGAAGCAGGAAAAGATGGGACAGGCGCGGGCGTGGCAGCTGCGGGTGCAGGTACAGGTGCAGGTGTGGGCGTGTGTTCCAGAACTGGTTGAATGGCAATCGTCTGTTCAACCTGTTTCCCTTTCCCATTCACGTCTGGGCTTCCGCCACCGGAAACGCTATAAGTAACAGACGGCGTGGATAAAATTGAGATGCCACTAGCTCCTGTAGACTCTTGGCGAGGCGGCTGTTGCGGAAGAAAAGAGGAAGGTAGTTTAGGGGTGACAGGGACAGCCCTCATAAACGTAGGAGGGGTTCGAGGCGCATTGTACACCACTTCGTCTGGTACATCAGTGAATCTTGTGACTGCAGGGCCGGTGGCTGAAGTGGCGGGGAAAGGCGATATGCTTCTTGGTGGTTGCCGTGGGTCGTTGGCGACGTAGGAATCCGATGACGAGCTGGCACGCAAGTGCACTGGCTGAGTTGATGGCACAAAGGTACCGTCAATGGAGTCCGACCTAGACAATGTCGAACTTCGAGGACGCGTACCCTTTGGCAACGCAGTACGCACGGGTTCAGGTGAAGGAGTAGGTAATTTGCCCATTAGGGGAGAAGCTGCCCTCCAGAGTTCACCTTCCTTGCTGGAACGTGCCGATGCGTTGTTGAGAGGGCCATCCGGTACACTGGCATTGCCAAGGACATCGGTAGTCCAGTCGTAACAAGCTGATGCCTGCGCAGCCAGCCCGTTAGACGCGCCGGATCCCGAGGTTGAGATGACGACAACTTGAAACCTTCTCATACGGAGAAGGGCGGCGGCGTAGGCGTAGTCTCTGTCACCAGAGATAATAATGATCGTTCGAGGGCCCGGGTGGTCCATGGCATAGATCATCATGTCAACTGTCGTCGGGAATTAGCTATTTTACTTCAAATAGCAGATGATGTGAGCATACCGATCATCATCTTATCTGCGACATCCTTCTTGCCCATGTGCGGACAGTCTGTCAGAGAAACGCCGGAGGATTGTAATTCAGAGCGCAGTATTTGAGCCCTCAGTTGTTCGGAACATTCTACATATGCCTTGAATATTTTGATGATGCCGTACATAAGAGCTAATTCGCGAATTTGGTTTACTAACAGATATCCAGAGGTGTTGGAGGAAGCTGGGCAATTCTCTAAGGAATAGCCGTTAGTTCCTCTTCAAGTTGAGTTACTGGGACTAACCGTAATCCCAGAAAATTGCTACATCGTCGTAATTGGGGTCTTTGCTTTGCATGGTCGAATGGTGGCGATTGACGAAGGGTTGGAAGGATCATATATATCTCGCCTGAAGACTCGCCTACAACTAACCACTCCAGCGCGGAAGCCTCGCTGCACACTTTCCAGGATGCTATTGAAGATCTGGCATGGTATACACATGCCCCGCGCAGCAATAGACTTCGTGATGTGATCGTCCTCACTGGAAAGAACTCACAAAGTTTCCGTAACCGTGCACGCGAAAGTAGCAATATATCCATAAAAATAGCAGCATACGTGCGCAGCGTCTATTGTATCGTCTTCCCAAGTCTAGCAAGATGGTAATTAATGGTGGGTCTATGCATCTTCTTTTGCATCGGCTGTAAAATGGAGAAGTAGCATCATTTGCACGCGTCTTTCAACGGGACAGAAACATACCGCTGTCCTCATGCAGCTAAACAGCGTTTCTGCGGCCTCTGCGCACGGTTGTGTTTTTGAATGAAGGTCACCCGTGGCAGCCCAGCAGCCAAGAAGCGTAGCTAGTTGAGGGGCACACAGGTTGTTCGTGGCGTCTGACAGGCACCGTCAGGAGTCCGTTCACTTCGCAAACCAGTATCCACTCACTTTTCTTTGGCCTAACCTTGAGTTTCTTGATGTGCATGCCCATTGTGAAGGTGGTAGGTGGCGTTTCAACAACTCGCCTGAAGCAAACTTGGATTGCGACTGGGTTCTTCTGTTTGACGGTGTTTGGATTTCATGCTATCGTATTCCGCTCCTCCAACTCAGCATCTCCTCCGCCGCTCCGCGAGGTTCTTGGTCTTGAAGGAATAACTCTTTGGCCCCAATCCTTCTTAGATCCTCCAATCTTGAAAAAGTCGCGTTGCATCGCCTGCGAGGATGCAACACCGCATGAATGATAGTGCGCAGATACATGCTACATCCCCACCCCGCGGGAGCTGCACGCGTTCTCGCAAAGTCTCAATCATTGCATTCAGACTGGCCCAGCCGGAGGACAGCTGCCAGCTCGTGTGATCTCTGGAGCCACTGAGATGGCCTTTGATCCATCGATAACTCCAAACGCTTCACGCAGGAGTCTTTCAACGCCGTTGATCGACGATTTCATGTACAACATCTCCACCGCTGAAGGGGGGCCTTCCTTTCAAGGCATCGATTGATGCCTGGACAACCACAAGCAGTATGGCAGGCCGTTTTCGGATTGATGTATCACTGCCTCGTGCTCAGCGCCTGACGCCAACGATCCCTTTAAACTCACCCACAACTTCTATGAGCCCACGAAACTCCAAGCTTTGATGTTGGAACGGCAGGACAACCAAGATGTTGCTATTTTCTGGGACTACGGTGAGTCTCCTTGGTAAACTCTCCCTGTTATTGGAATTCAGCAGGCGCCAGAGAATTGCCACGGACCTTCATCCGTATCAGGCTATGATGTTGTTGGGAGCATACGTAGTATGGCGCACAAGTTCGGAAGCGTCAAACTCTTCAAAGCATACCTTGAACTTTCGGAACAAGCCATGTCGCCCAGGTTGTTGAATCTGCGATCTGAGCTACAATCGTCAGGAGTCTCCCTGACCGACTGTCCCCACAATGGCCGTAAGAATGTCGCGGACCAGATGATAATTGGTATGTAGGATGCTGGCTTCTGCCCATCGGATGCGTTTGAAACTGACCTTCGTAGTCGATATGTTAACCTATGCCATTGACCGGCCCGCGCCCGCAACAATCGTCCTTATTTCGGGAGATCGAGACTTCGCGTACGCAGCCTCGGTTCTACGCCTACGTCGTTACAGTGTCGTAGTAGTATCCCTCAACACTCGCGGAGTGCATCCGAGCTTAACGGCCCAAGCAAACGCTTGTCTTGATTGGAATGCCGACATTATGGGCAAGGTCGATGAACAAGTCCTGGGACAAAGGCAAGAAGCGGCATCCCTTGAAGAGACAGCGAAGCCAGCCCCCAATAGACGGAACAACAACATCTCAGCTGTAACGGAGGCCTTGCTATCCCCCTCAGTGCAGAGACGAGAGATCAAAAACTTTGGATCCAATCGTCATAAGAGGGACAATAGCGCTCAGCAGCGAAATCTGCAGGTCCTGTTAAACATCGATAAAGCTACGCAGACTCCTCCCCTCGATACCCCTGGTTCTTGTCAAGCCCGTGAACTATTAGAAGAAGCTTTGAAACCATTTGATACACCGTCTCTGTACGAGTATCAACTTGAAGACGTCTCAGTGAAGCCACCCTGCTTGCCTACCCCATCTACCCTCAACGACATCCCGATCGCAAAAGATGATACAATTCCTCCGTATTTAGCGCCCCCCTTAGATCTCGGCTTTGCTCATAAGCGAAGTGAGGTCTCCCGCACGCGCGAGGCAAATGCCTTGCCTATCTCTTTCCAACCTCCTGCTGGCACTATGGACCAGGGAGGTAAAGAAGAGCCGAATTCGCTGGACGAGCTTCCAATCTCAACGTCGATTTCGTCGCCTCCGTCATCATTGATAAGCGCTGTTCCCCTTCCTTCCTATGTAGATAGTATTCCTACGCAGGCAGTAGGCAGCGACATATCGACCTCTACAGAGCGGACGCAAGCATTTAAAAACTTGGCCACCGTTTTGCGACCGACGCACGAAGTTGTGGCCACTGGTGGGGTTGGTCTTGGAGCCGCGAATCGGCCGAGTGAACAACCCACACCGTCTCAGGCCAATGCCCTTCCCGTATCGGACATTCCCCAGACCCGCAATCGTGCGGCTTTCGAGAAGGGGACGGAAGAGACAAAGTCACCGAACAACCCCCCGCCTGCAGTAACTCCCTCTCCACTGCCTCCTTCGACATGCACCCCGCTTCCTTCTCTTGCTCCCCCTTTGTCAACCGACGACACAGCGGCTCTGGAGCGAGTGGAAGCATTCAAGAAACTGGTCGTGTATCTCCGGCAGCGAAAACAGTACCGTGCACCGCGCTTCGCTGTGGCATGTGAACTTGTTTCTGCTGGCGTCATCGTTCAGGCAGGTGTCCAAGAATATCTTTCTCTCGCTGAACGATATACATTGATTGAACAAGGTGGATTATATGCCGAGGCTTGGGTTTCCTTGTGCCCGCAGTGGGAAGTTAGTGACGAATACGAAGTTATTCTCTCACAGCTGTTCGCCCAGTTTTCTTCGGGTGAAACTGTACGACTAGAAGAGGTCGATGCAGACAACACATCTGCTTCCATTTCGCAATCTGAGCCTCCCTCCCTTGCGTCCCGGTCACCCATCATTTATGGGAACGGTTCACCAGCCGCACAGCCCCAAACTCTGCATGACACCCCTCCTGGGCCACGAGCAAGTTCCCCGGATACACCTCTAAAGGATGAGACATCATCTACGCAATCCCCTCCGTTTGTACCCCCTATCCCGCCCCCTCAGGCTCGTTCGACGGCACTTCCTCCCACCCTTACGTCGGGTGATGCCGCAGTTCCTCCTCAATTCGCCTTATTGGTGGAAGTTCTTCGCCAATTCAGGGCAGAAGGCGAGCTTCATCCTATTCGTTCCAAAGTTGCGGAGGAAGTGAAGAAAAGGAACAAATTGGCTTACCAGGAAGCAGGGGTAACAAGATTCGGCGAATACGCAACCGCAGCCGAACGCAGAGATCTTGTCCATTTGGAGGCCAAGGGTAGAGAGCATCGGATCAGTCTTGCTCCGACGCTACACAATGCACCCGGACCCTCTGTCCCATCTTCTCATAGCCCCATCCATTTGTCGACACCTCCCCCCGTTGTCACGTCAGGCAATGTCGTCGTATATCCCTACTTCATATTGCTCGTGGAGATTCTGCATCAATTCAGAACTGAAGGCGATCCCCAACCTACTCGCTCCAAGGTTGCGGACAGGCTGATGAGAAGAAACGGGTTCATCTACCACCAAGCGGGCGTGGAAAGATTTGGTGAATACGCAGCTCTAGCCCAACGCAGTGGTCTTGTTGAGCTGGGAGTCAGAGGCAGTGAACACTGGATTAGTCTTTCCCCGACGGTCCACATTGCACCTGGCGGTATTTTGGACACCTGGTCGCCTGTCAGCTCCAGTGTCCCCAGTCCGTCCGTATCCAACATCCTTAACCTTTTCCCGCGTTCCAACGATCCGCAAATGCCCAGAACGTTACAAGTGGCCGCCCATTTCCTCCCACTGATTAACATTATGGAGCAACAGATATCCAAGGGTGTACTTCAACCTCCTTGCTCTTGGGTTTCCGCCCAACTGGATAACTACGACGCCTATCGAGAGGCGGGTGCCTCAGGGTTTCAGGACTACATCGCTCTTGCTAAGAGTGCACGTATAATTAGTGTACATGGTGGCACAGGGAAAAAAGGTCGACTGAGTTTTGACTCTAGTTGGCTTCAGAAATACAGCTGAATTTTTTGATAACTCTGGGCCTTCGCCTCTATCTGTGTACATATGTACGGTGCAAATATGTTTCTATGTTTAGCTATGCAACTGTACCCTATCCTACAGAAGCAAGATTCAAGTCCGCGAACACTGACAGGGTGCTTCGGCGACAGTATAGTATCAAGCTCATTACGAAATTAGTTTCGGCGGTCCGCCAGAGCGAGCAAACAGTGATGTTGGGAACTTCTTCGAAAGCGAGAACTTGTCGTGGTCCCGTAATATCTGTCCAAGTTGTTGGTCCATGGTCTCGTAACCGCGTTTCACTTCGCCGAGTCCGTCCGTAAGCTGCCGGCGATATTCCGAGTACTCCTCCTCCAGTCCGACGATGTTGTTGAAGTGGATGACCCTCGGGGAGCATAAGAACTCGTTTAATAGTTCTATGACAACCTACCGTTCAATTCTCATCTTCTCCAAGGCTACCGCTGCTTCGTGTAATATCATATCGCGTCCTTCACGTACCTCCTTTGTAACGCCGTCGAATCTTTCGTATACCCTCTGCACAATCACCTGTATCATGACGAGTCAGAGTAAGTTAGCGACTTGTGACCTAGATAGCCTAACTTCGTGGATTTCTTTCAAAGTCTGTAACATCCGCCATCAGTAAGATTCTCAGGCCTTAGACCATGACGTACTGCCACAATGTCCTCCATGGCGTCCTGATTGGCTCGAGTTTCATCCCGCATATAAGGCTTGTCCCTACGAGACTTGAAATTGAAGCCTACTTCCTGTTCAGTAACTAAAGGCCGTGACCAGTTCGATATGGCACTACCATTTCGTACGAGTGCCGGAGAGTGCGA
Organism: Pleurotus eryngii var. eryngii; assembly: GCA_029467805.1. Taxonomy (NCBI): domain Eukaryota; kingdom Fungi; phylum Basidiomycota; class Agaricomycetes; order Agaricales; family Pleurotaceae; genus Pleurotus; species Pleurotus eryngii. The sequence continues at coordinate 4,477,812 of SZVJ01000012.1, forward strand.
GAATCTCTTCCCCTGCGCGTTGTTATCGTGTTGAAAGAGGAAAGCTGGAGATATGTCTCGTGGAATGAATTGGGCAGATTTCTGGACACCAGTAGCTTCTTCTGGAAAGGAAGGCCGCGTAGGGGCGTGTTGTTGACGTGACCGGGGCATAGCTGACGATATGGCGGTGGGTTTGAGAACTGCATCTTTAATGCCTGATAAATCATTGTGCTCAAGGGTAGTTGTACTGCTTTGCTTTGGGGCTGCCTCGAAAGTTACCGTCTTAGCTTGATTCTGGGGTTCCACTTCAATCAGAGGCGTTTCGGATGGTTGACGGCGTGCATTCTTTAGTGCTGCGTTGACGTCGGGCTCCGTCGCCTTTGGCCATGTTGCGGCAGCATCGACACCTTCGAGATTCCTAGCTCCTTGTTTTGATCCGTCCTTCGTGACATTTCGGACGGCAAGCGCAGGCCGGATTGGGGAGTCCACTGTAAGGTCGATTGTGGGAGGAACATATGTTTTATCGTCGCTAGCTGGAGCATCTTCAGATGTCGGCTGGACAGGTATAGAGTATTCGTAGCCTTGTCTTGATATAGGACCACTTTCGAAAGTAGCTTCGGATGTCATCGGGACCTCCAAAGTAAAGTCGTGCCCTGGTGGACCGGTCTCTGGCAGGTTCTCCGCTAGCCTTTTTTTCAAGAAAGACGGTTCCTGCCAAGGGGCTTTCCGAGCTTTGCTTGCCCTTGGAGCGGGGGGCGTGGGGGGCAAAGGCAAAGGCACCTATTCGTCGATAGTTAACGCGAGATGGATAGAGAGCGTGGCTTAGTTTCGTATAAACGATGTGTTACCTCTATGTTGTCGCTTGTATCACTGGGTCTTTCATTCTCCTCATTCACAAGCTTCCTATTCCTCCCTTGTTTAGCCTTGCCACCCGCCTTGGGTGGAACCTGATCATCTTCATCTCGTATCTCGTAGGTCGCAGGTTCCGTTACCTTTCGATTGGCCACCGGCTTCCGCTGGACTTTCTTTCCATCCTTCTTCTTCATTAATGAGACACGCCGCCTACCACTGTGGATCGTTTCCTTGTCGGCGGAGTGCGGAACATCATCAAAGTCGACCACGGGATCCGAACTATCTATCATAGCTGGAGAGGAGGTCCTATCCTTGCGATGATACCGCCTCGCCCGTGGTGCAGCTTTCTTTGGTGATTCCAGCATTGCGGCGGTCCTAGCAGAAGGCTTGCGCACCATTGCGTCTCCATTAGCATGTTCTAAGCGACGCCTTTTGTTCGCGCGACCTGGAGGGGATCCATCTTCGTCGTGATCATCTATCGGCCGTTTCCTAGTGCCTCGTTTGGGGTCTTGCTTAACCTCGGGAGTGGTCCGATCGAGATCTTGTCCCACTGGTTGAGCCTCAGCCGCTACCTCGAGGGGCCGTCCTCTCGTCCTCTTTCGTTCCACGTCCGCCGGTCCAGTGGGTCCAGCTCCACGAGCAGCTGCAGACTTTTCAGAGAATTCCTTAGGACGAGAGGCCTCTACAATTGATAGATCCTCGGTTCGTGGTACACGGATAGAGTGTCGTTTAGATCCCAAGGTGTTTGCGGTGGCCTTGGAGTCGAGCTGTGTCTTAGATCCTTCGCCCAGCGCGTTTGGCCTTCTCGGAGCATTGTCCACCCTTTCAGCGTCAGATTCGACGATCTTACGCGCCTTGCCCCCCCTTGCTGTTTTGTTTGATTGGGCCAACTGCTTCGTCTTATCGCCTTTCGGTGGCCGGGTACGAGTTCCTTTGGGTATAACCTCAGCCTCAGATAGCTCGGAAAGCTCGTCGTCGGAAGACCCAAATACAGATTCGTAGAGAGGGCTCTTAGCGATGGGAACTGGACCAGTCATCCTGTTCCTCTTTGGTGTAGTTACCGTTTGGCATATTTGGCGGGGGTCGACAGCAGTTATAGGCGAAGCCAAATCGACGTCCTTAGGGCATTTGGGCTCCAGAGCTGGAATAGTATCATTTGGAGGTGCATCCGGAAAGTCAGAGGCGAACAAGCTATCACGAGTCTCATCGAAAACTGCGGGAGTGAGTACGATGGTGGAATGGGACGAAGTTACTTACTACGTCCGATGGTTTCAATTTTCTCCTGTGGGCTTCTGTTAAGCGTAATCCGTGAAGGCGGTTTCGACTCACCTTTGCGGACGGCTCTCTATACGCTTTGCCCATACTATCGAAATCCAATGAGGTAGACTCGCACAAGGATGACTTAACGGTCACGGTTTTTCTCCTTTGTTCTCTACATCCAATGCGTCGAAAATAGAAAAGCAGATGAGCATTGTGCGAAGACCCACCAGATTTCGCGCTTGTACGGTCTTCAAAAAGCGTTCTAGATCAGAAGTCTGAATATCAAATCGCAGAAGTATGGTGTCTGGGTCAGACGGTTCCATGACGGATACACCAACGATAGGCGGGCTCGTCAAATGAACTGTTACGTGCTGGAGAGTTGCATCCTTCGAGGGTACGACATTGAGCATCGAAACATGGCTGTAGAGAGTTTGAAATGTTTCATAAGCGTCTCCCTCCAGAAACAGTCAGCTACAACCGCTGCCACGATGAAGGGTCAAGTTATGTTCACCTTGTCGACGTTTGCAAAAAAGGATCTGGTGTCGAGGTACAACCTGTCGGTAGCATTCGGCTGCGAGAAGCTGACCCCACATGTAAGTATTTTGGGAACTTGAAATGGTTGAGGGCTGGCAGGGTAAGGGTAAATGCTACTGTCGAAACGGAGATAGGATGGTACTTACAAGGCTATGTCATTCTTTGCGAGAGTTTCTATGATGCGCGCGGACGTTATTTCCCATTCAGACAGTGGTGATTTCTGCACCATGTCCGTGAGCTCTTTCCCACAAGAAATATGAGTAGGGGAAGCGGTTTTCGAAGACACTTTCGATGAATTGTGATCTTTTTGCGGCGGACTTGGATAGGGGAAGTAGTGTTGCGAAAAGGTTGAGCAATGACTCCAAGGCAAGATAATCTAGAATTCATGAAAGGTATCGACGACAGGCAGTCTTAGATAGACTTGCCTCGCATTCGGAACAACATGTGCCCCAACCGGACTCTTGAATACATTCAGCATATATAGACAAATCAAGCAACAAGGGCCTTCTCACCCTCCTAAGTTCTTATCGTCCCTGAGGTCGCTTTGGTTGCCAGGATGTGAAGCCGCAGATTCCGAAAGCAGGAGAAAGACCTAATATATGCGTTCAAAGGTGTCGACGTTTTGATTTATCTATCTCACATACCGTTGATAGTAGGTTAGTTGCGGTCTGAGTAGTCTCTTGCTTTGGTGCGGCCTTGGGAAAGAAGGTAGAACAGAGGGCAGAGTAGAGTACTTTGGCAATAACACTCTTGTTTTTCTCTGTGAGGTTCCATTCAGTGTCTCAGACGCAGCGAAACTTGGTATATGCTGTACCTGTCCTGCGTTCCTCTAGGAAATCCTGAGGTTTTGATAAGTCGGATTAAGCACCTCGAGCGAAGACATGCGCACCAATACGCCGGAAAGTAATGAGCGCTGTGCTCCTTGCCATTGCAACGCTCGTGAGTCAGTACGGTCCTTTAGGACGGCAATCTTCTTGGAAATGGACAAAAAGGTCTGCAAGCAGAGCTCGAGCGTTATCTCCGGGAAGGCGATATACATCGGTATTAATGGTTCTCGCAGCACTGAGCAAATCATATCAATGATCTGAGGTGACGGACTTGACAATTCCTGGGACTAAGTCAGCGGACCCTACGACCAAACCGACACGATTTGGCTCACCAGTAGGTTCAGTCGTGTTTTGACATCCTGCAGCTTCTCCTTTTCTGCTGGTTTGATCTTGTTGGACGATTTGGCCGTCTTGAGCAGCTTCTCCAAGATCTTCGATAGTGCTGACATCGTCGCGACCCTGGATCACGGACGTTGGAAGTAGAGACGCGTCGCGCCACCATCGCGTTGAGTGTCACGTGGATGTCACATGTGACTCCATATCTAGTTGGAGCACACGTCACATTCTCGCTAACTTGAACTTGAACTCGTACCATATCGACTTAACATTCAAATAATCTCCCAGCGAATCCCCCCTCCTCCTTCCCCCCAACTGCTATGATGGAATCACGCACGACTAGTGAAATCCTCAAAGGCGTGCATAACTGTGCCGATATTGACTCAATAATTCTTCATGGTGAGCTATAGCCGTCTTCTGCAGGCGAAGGCGCTCATATCGCGTGGTAGCATTCTCGATTAATCCGCCAAAACTACCCCGCGGAAACCGCAGCCGACTCATCGTAAGAACTTCAAGTAGATTGCGCTTCATCAAGAACAATATTCATTGTCAAAGTGGAATATCTCCCCGATTGAAGCAACTTCGTATTTTTGCTGGGGGTTTCAAGAGACATCAAATAAGAGAGGACCTATGTACTACCATACCTGGTCTGACTCGAGACGAATGCTCGCTGTTGCCTATATGCGGCAAAGAATCCAAGGCGACCACTTCTTACGACGGTGCAAACAGTAAAGACGAAAGGAATCAAAGCCCACCAGCACCCCGGGAATCTGGACAACAGCTTGCAGAGACTCTCAGAAACACTGTGGAATCGAGCAACAGGCCGGCGCCTGGGCCTGAAGCCGTTAGGCCTTCAACAGTACGCTCAATGACGAATAGACGGCTAGCCTTGAATAAGCCAGCCCTACAACATCGCCTTACGTTGAACGCGCTCTGCAATCTCCAGCACCACGCCTCTCCGGATCTATCTATACCGTCGCTCTCACCAGATGCTGTAGAACCAATCACACCGATCAATCAGGTCATACATACGCCTCTACAACCTCCAGAAATACCTCGTGCAGCCCTGCAAAGACCCGCATTATCGACAGCCTCGTCCCCTCTGGTCTCAGCCCTCACACTTTCTCCTCGACCCAACCCCTCGAAGGAGCAAGTGGGATCGCCTCGTTCTCCTCTGTGCGACCTAGCCAATGCTCTGTCCCTGCTCGACTCCCCTTGCGCCACCATTTCACGACGACTCTCATACTTTAGTACTCGGCGCCTTTCCCAGAAAAGCCCAAGTATTTCTGGCCGACTATATGGCGGTACTCTAGGTCTGGTGCTTGCCTCTCCTCTCATCCTTCGAGTACCCCTCCACAGTCCTCTACTTACGCCCACCCCTTCTTTCCATTAAGTCTCGACCTACTAGTCTACCGCCCAAATCGTTGTCAAGGTGCTACCTCTCCTTCGGAAACCTCCTGCGCTACCTGCAACATCCAGAGGGATACTTGTGACTTTCTAATAGCTTAGACAGTAGCATGTACTTACCTCCTCAAACACCTTTTTGGTCACTTGATGGCATCATTGAACCACTGAATCTGATGGCCCTGAATAGTTTGGCGCCGTAACAATGCCACCACCGTGACCAATTGAGTGGCACACGCCAAAGTTCCTCGATTCTTTCTCATTCGCAACGCCATGTCCGGTCCAGGTGGTACCGTGAAGAGTTCGTTCTCGTCGCTGCTTCCGACGCTGCATGTCAGTATCATCGAGCCAGCATGCCCTCACCGTCGCTAACTACCTCCTTCAGTCAAAGATCAAGAGGAAGCACCTGAGAAAAGTGAATTTGTATTGAGTCCCCGTCCCACAACATCTTGGCTGATGTCTTCTAGTACTCTTGGCTACCGGATGTATTTCGTCTAAACGGAAGTGTAAGCCAATAGTTCAATATATCGCAAGAGACGTGTGTGCTGAATGCCCGCACTAGATTGTTGGACGCATCTTCGGTCCAGTTGTCACCGTTACGTTATTCGCTGCTGGTGTCGCCTATGCTTGGTCGAAGGGGAAGGCAGTGGTACTGACTAATTCTATCGTGCCTTTGCTGTCTGTTGTGGTAAGTCACCTCTAGTCCCGCATCGTCGTATCAAGGGCTGAAAGGTCTTGTTAGGTTGGTCTCATCTTGGTCTTCCGGTATGGGCCCTCGTTCATCTTTCCCTTCCGCGTGGCTGACTGGAAATGCATCCATCACCAGAAATACGTACGTCGTCATTTGTGTTGTTCGACGGAGGCTAACCTGCTTTGTAGTACATCTTACGACAGATACTGGGAAGGCCGCAAATGCTTCTCCCAGATGACCTCTAATGTCCGCAATCTTACTCGTTTCATTTGGGTGAATGTTGGTATTCCCCCGGCTGGTGACCAACCGAATGGCATCAAAGGAAAGACCCCCGTTTCGAATGTGACTCCGTCTCAGCTACACAGGCGCAAAATCGAAGCGCTACATCTATGCCTCTCTTTCGCTTTCGCTGTCAAGCATTACCTCCGTGGCGAAGATGGTATCCATTGGGACGACTACGAAGGCGTACTGCCTCCTTCCTTCTCACGATTCGACGAGACGGGTTACAATACACAGAAGATAGGGAAGACACTCAATTACTCTGCGACGCGCGATACCTCCTCGGGAAGGAGTGATGATAGCCAGAGCGGACGCTCGTCCCCCGATGCTACGAAACGGGTTCGAGTCAAGCGAAGCAACCCCAAGATTTCTGGCACCACTACACCTCTCTTGGGAGGGACTCATAGAACCGTAGAGTTCCATCCATTTCAACCTTACGAGGCCTCGCTTCCTTTACCATTGATGTGAGACATCTCCATCGTGTTCTTCATCATGACGGGCTGACCAAACCGCCCCTCCAGCATCTCCCATCAGCTCACAAGGACTATTTATGAGTTCAGGCGTGATGGGTTCGTCGAGACTATTGGCCCAGCCGGTATGTCATTAGATTGCTATTTCAACAGGACTTTTGTCTGACTCTACCGTAGGCATGAATGCTATGAATCAATTGTAGGTTTATCATTTGTCTACCCAACGGCAATATTTATACATATCTTTTTCAGAATACAGTCAATGGTTGATCAACTTGGCTCAATGGAGCGCGTCGCCAATACCCCGATACCCAAATCATGTATGTTTTACCCATCCCACCTAAAGAAATCAACGACTAAAAGGCGTGTAGATGGAATTCATCTGAAACAATGTATCACGCTGTATCTTTTCGCATTACCGTTTACTTTGGTCAACGATCTCGGGTGGATCACCATTCCGGCCGTAACATTAGTTGCGTTTACGCTGATGGGTATTGAAGGCATTGCTGACGAGATTGAAATGCCATTTGGTATGAGCACGATTTCTTCGTCGTATTCATCTCGCTTAAACTACCTAACAGGCCACGACAAAAGCGATCTTCCTCTCGGTGTGTAGGACACTGTTTCATGTTGCACATTCACTGAGTCAATTAAATTCATAGATACCTACTGCCAGGATCTGAAGGAGGAAATCAAGTGCGTCTTCTTGTGTACACTCATCTGCTGGGGGACTAAATATCTCTAGTTATATCATTACCCGGTTGCCCGAGGGCGGCGAGGGCGCGCACGGTTACGATGATGGCGAAGGAGACGATTAATTGATGACAGTTTACGAATGGATACGAGGTTGAATGGGTTGTCGCCAACGTGGCGCTGTTGCTGACTCTAGCATTATTAATCATGGCATGGTACAACTATTGAATCTACTGGAATTCTGGTAAACAGAACTCGCCGGGACCGTAAGGCTGAGGACATGACCAGTTAAATTTACACAATAAAGATAAGCAGCACTATAACACACCTTTGAAGTAAGGGTAGTTAGGCCAGCCGAGTTCTCGCTCGTGAGTCTACCGCTCTGTGGGCCAGGCTTGGGTTTCTCGCCCTGCTGGAACGCTTCGATGATTTTCTTGGTGGTGTCTACCGAAAGGTCCTCCTGTAGTGGGGTTAAATACGGGAAGGCATTTCAAGGACTGACGCACATAGAAGTCGTCGCCAATAACCATCATGGGCGCATTACTGCATGCTCCCTGACATTCAACTTCGACCACAGTGAATTTGCCGTCTTTCGTTGTCTGTCCCGGTTTAATTCCACCCAGCTGTTTGCAAACTGTGTCCAACACCCCTTCGGATCCCTGTAACATGCATGGCGTTGTGGTGCAGACTTGTACGAAGTGTTCGCCTATTGGCTCCCTGCAAAGTATATGTTTCTCGTGAGTAACTACGCCCGGCTGTCACTCACCTGTTGAACATCGTATAGAACGTCGCGACCTCGTATACACGCATTGGAGGGACCTCCACAAGCTTGGCGACATAGTTCATGACGCTGATGCTTGTCCAGCCATTGTTCTGCCGCTGACCGAGATCCAAGAGCGGAATGATTGCGGCCTTCTTGTATTGGGGAGGATACCAGGAGATGATATCCTCGGCACGCTTCATGTTTTCCGGTGTAAACTCGAACGGTATCTGACAGCCAAAATAAGGGACACTCGTTGCAGACTTGCAGTACTGCTACCTTGGGGTTATTGTACGCATTGTCGCGGTGCTGGTGCAGGAAATCCGTGAGCTAACGGCTTCGTTGTTACTGAGGAGGAAACGCACAACGAAGAGGGCGTCCGACCGCCTTGCGCTAGTCGTCGTTATTTTGCGCGCTGACCATGTTCTAATTGGCAGTCGTCGGGGCAATCTGGCGGTGAACATGGTGAATTACGCAGAGAGAAAGGAAAGGTTGTAGATTTCGGAATGCCTGCACGCTCATTGGTTCCCACGACATGGCGGGCGCCTAATGAATGAACTACAACCTAACCTAGGCTCCACGTCGACGAGTGCCTCACTGCCAGCGAGCGTCTTCATTTATTGAGTAAAGTAGGCCCTATTCGCAGACAATGACTGTCCAAGCTGACGTGACATTGCGCTCTAGTAGCTTGAGGAGCGAGCCATGGGCTCTCCGCCAATTATAAGTTATAACTACAATATGACCTGCACTGCAGCTCCTTGAAATTGCCGCCAATCGGCTGTGATTACCTCTTTATCTTGGTCCTTGACGCTTTCTGGTGCTATCCAGCAATGTCTAGGGAAATATAGAAAAATCCTAGAGAACCCTGTCCGCAGAGTCTAGGCGGACCCGATGATATCCATGTGCACAACCTCGTCAAGTCAGATGCTAATTTAGGCTGGGGAAAGTTCAAGTCAGCAGCCCCTTGAAAGGGTGGGGTGCCTGCATTCAATAGTGAACCTCCCGCCCCCTCCGGACGAGTTTTGCCGAAGGTAACAGCTGATGTTCCTTATCTAATCTCAGCGCACGCAAGATGACAATAGCAGCTTGCGAACTTATCGCGCGAGCCCACATGTATCTCGAACCTCTAAATATAAAAGAGGTAACGCGAATATCCACTTTCCTTCACTTTCTCGGAGAGACCATTCACGCACACTCAAAATGTCGGCGCAAAAAAGCATTCTCAATGTAGTTATGGTAAGCAACTCTGGCCTTTGGTTTGTACCATTGACTAATGTGGTAACGAACTATTACCCAGGGTGCGATGACCTTCGGAGCGGAAGGTCAAGAGGGCGCCAGAGTCCATGATATCAAAGACGTCGAAGCCATTCTAGACGCATTTCAAGCCCATGGTCATACCGAGGTAGGTTACATGATTACTTTGCTATGAAATACGTTTGACCGGCGACACTTCAGGTGGACACCGCAAGGGTATACGCCGGAGGTACGAGCGAAGAATATCTTGGTAGAGTCGACCATAGGGACGCGGCTTGAAGATCGAGACGAAGCTTGTACCTTGGAGGGTGCGTGTCCCAGACAAACTTTACTCCAATTCATCGCGACACATTCAGTCGCATGGATTCTCTCATGATCCTGAGGTATGGCGTTCGAATTCCATCTTGACGATGCGAGACAGGGGCTCAGATCAATTATAGGGGTTACGAAAGCATCTTTTGGCATCCAAGAAGGCCCTCAATATCGAGTAAGTATGTTTACATACGCTTGACGGGAAGTGAACTAATCTTAATTCTCAGTACTCTTGAGATTTGGTATCTGCACGCACCTGACAGAACCGTTCCATATGAAGTCACGATGAAGGCAGTTGATGAGCTTTTCAAGGAGGGACATTTTAAAACGCTTCGGGATCAGTAATTACGCTGCGTGAGTCTATTGCGCTTGCGGCTTTCAAGAAACTTGACTAAAAATACTCTAGATGGGAAGTAGCTGAGATTGTAGGCATATGCAAGGCAAATGGGTATATTCTACCCACAGTATATCAAGGAATCTACAACGCCATCCATCGGTGAGTATTCATCGGTTCAGGCAGGAATGCAAGCTCACTTCATCCCTGATGTACAGTAACGTAGAACCGGAACTCTTCCCGTGCCTCAGGAAATTCGGCATTGCTTTCTATGAATTCAATCCTCGTACGTACTCTTCTTTCCTTAAGTATGACGCAACTGAGACGTGGGCTCCTCGTTCATAGTCGCAGGTGGTTTCTTCACCGACAGATACCTCAGTCCTGATGGGCTCAGTCCTGATGGGCAACCGGAGAAAGGGTCACGATTCGATCCGGAGAGAACTCAAGGCAAGGTAAGTGATCGTTATACCCGACCATCCAGAGGTAGATGATGAGACATCAGATAGGCATACAGAGACCGGTTAGTATGCTTTCAAGAGACTCGAGATCCGTCGCTGACTTGGCTTAGATACTGGAACGACGCATATTTTGGAGCGCTCACTTCGATTAAGAAAGTCGCAGACGACCACAAATTGACTCTTGCAGAGATTTCTTTACGCTGGGTTACCAACCATAGTCTCATGAAACGCGAATATGGCGATGCTATTTTAATAGGCGCGTCTAGTTTGAAGCATATCGAGCAGGTTCGTCAAATCACTTCCGCCTGGAGTTTGCTCCTCTTTTGACCACTTACCAGAATTTGGTCGACCTTGAGAAAGGACCGCTGCGTGAGTGACTCGAATATAAGGAATTATACGTCCGTTCGCTGACACTGAGGACTATAGCTGAGGATGTTGTGAAGGCGTTGGATGATGCATGGTTCAAAGTAAAGCCTTATGCGACGAAGTACTACCATTAAAGTGGGTGTAATGGACACACATTGTAAGTACGTGGTATTTACGTCTCGTTAGGCTTTACTTCCCCACTTCCGTAGCTTAGCCTATTCGAATGAAGCCAAAGTTTTTTGGGATATTTTCGAGTTGCTCGACGTTTTGATCACGAAGATCATGAAAATGAGTATACACTCCAGCCTAGCCTGTAACGGCGGGGAAATGGCCCGAAGAGAACCATCCAATCCTAGTGTCATTTGGGCTTGAACCACTACCTCACGCCTCGCCCACCCGTTCGAGGGGCCGGAAAATCTGCTGGAATTCTGGTTGGTTTACAAGCGCCGAGTCGCGATGGCTTCACTTCGAACCACACGTCGTCCAACACCTTCACGACATCGTCGGCTATATCAACAAGACTCGGTGAACGGCAGTAAATGTCATGATGGGCAAGGTCACCGACGGAGTGACCCTTTTTCGAGATCAACCAGATTCTAGGTGAAGTTTGTAAGAAGAGGAGCAAAATAGGGACGCAGACGATTCGACAAACCTGTTCGATACACTTTAAACTAGAAGCTCCAATCAAGATTCGCGTTTCATGAGACTATGGTTGGAAACCCATCGTAAAAAAATCTCAGCAAGAGTCAACTTGTGTGCGTCGGCGACCTTTTTGATAGATGTCAATGCCTCGAAGTACACATCGTTCCGGTATCTACACGTAGTCAGCAATAACTTCGAGCGCCTGAAGCAAGCTGACTGGTCTCTGTATAACTTTTTGTTGACATTATTATGCATCATCATAGACAGGTGGGACCGCCTCCTTACCTTTCCTTGCACACTTTCGGGATCAAATCGTGACCCTTTCTCAACTTGTACTTCAGGACTAAAGTATCTGTCGGTGAAAAAAACACCAGCAACTATGGACAGCGAGTACCCGGTCCAATAGTCGTCACGGTTGTTGAAAGAAAGAGGAGTACGTACGTGGATTAAATCCATAGAAAGATATGCCGAAGTTTCTGAGGCAGGGAAAGAGTTCCGGTTCTACGCTACTGTACATCAGAGATGAAGTGAGCTTGCCTTTCTGCCTGAACTGATGAGTGCCCACTGATGGATGGCGTTCAAGTTGTAGATTCCTTGATATATTGTGGGGAGAATATACCCATTTGCCTTGCATATGCCTACAATCTCAGTGACCTCCCATCTAGAATGACTGTGTGGTCATGGTACTTGGAAAACGGCAAAGGAAATAGACTCACGCCGCGTAGTTACCGATACCGAAGCGTTTGAAATGACCCACCTTGTAGAGCTCATCGACGGCCTTCATTGTGACTCCGTATGGAACGGATCGGTCGGGGGCGTGTAGATACCACATCTCGAGGGTACTGAATATATGCATTAGTTACTCTAGTTCGAGCGTGTGTGAATACACGCTCGATATCGAGAGCAGGCTTCTTGGATGCCAAAAGGTGCTTTCTTACCCCCTGTGACTGATCTGAACCCCTGTCGTACTTGGTCGGTGGTCGAACAACATACCTTGGGATCATGAGAGAATCCAAGTGACTATTGTGGGCCGGGTTAACCTGGGACAAAGCTAATATACATGGGACATGCGCACTGTTTCGATCTTCAAACCGCGGCCCCTGTGGTTGATTTTTCCAAGGTATTCTTCACTGGTGCCTCCGGCATACATCCTTGCTGCGTCCACCTACCGTGATGTATCTCACGTTTGGCGTGATTCGCAGAAATTTGGTCGTACGACTTGCTTCGGTATGTCCGTGGGCTTGGAAGACGTCCAAGATTGCCTCGACGTCTTTGATATCGTGGACTCTGGCGCAGTCTTTACCCTCTGCTCTGAAAGTCAACGTGCCCTGGCGTATAGATACATGGTCATTATCATATACAAAGTAAGGGCAGGCGTCGCTGACCGTGACTACATTCAGGATGCTTTTCTGCCCTGACATATTCAGTGTACGAGAATGCCGGGTGAAAGTGAGGGAGACAGACATCCGTGTTACCTCTATATTTAGAGATTCGAAAGGCATGTGGACCCCCACAATTGCTGCGCAAAGTGCTTTCTCATCTTGCCTGCGATAGAAGATAAGGAACATCAGGTGATACCTAGGAGGCAGAGAAGGTGGCTCCATTTAACCTTGACGAACGGAATGGGGAAACGAAACACAAATGAATAGAATAGAACTAACTATAGCGGTGTCTCTGCGACTGATACTCATCTCGCGACAAGAATCGTGCTCTCAGATGCAATTGTAGATGTGCAGGTGCGTGGACAACTAGCTATATAAGAACTAGCCGTGCGCGACGAGTTTCATCTATTCGAATTCCAAAGTACAAAGTAGAAAAGTAAGATTGAACTCTTGCCATTATACATATATTCTCGCGGGAAGTAACAGGTTTTATAACTGCACGATCATTCACAGATCCATCTAGATATGATGTTAATAAAAGAGCATAGGTGAACGAGCGGGACACTCAAGGTCAAAACAAACAAGGTAAGTGAGCAAAGGAAGGGGGGAACAGGTTGCACGTCATGTCTGATTACATCCGAGCAAAGTTCTAAGATGAACGGCTGGCCAAATCCCAAAGGTGATTTGTTTGCTGGCAATCTGAGTGGGAAAGCGCAACGGGGACTGAGTAGAGATCAGTCGAGCCAGAGTCTGATTACTTTGTGAGCCCACAAACAGAGTATATACTGGTGTATCCACTTACTGACTAGAATCTTGAAGGTGTTTCGATCTTTGTCGGGAACAGGGGTGAATCCAAGACCATTGTATATTTGAAGGCGGAGCCTGTAGAGAGCCGTGAGTTTGGCGTGGTACCTCTGATCAACGTGAGTGCATACGCTCTGCCGTCCAAATCCCTCTCGTGTTCCGAAGCAGGATCGCAAAGCTCAAGCCGCCGGGCTTCCTCCTTAAGAGCAGCGACTTCGGCCTCCTTGCTGGCGACAAGACCTTCTGCATCACTGACTGCCTTAGCGAGTGACAGTCGAGATGAATCTAGTTCGTTCATTGTTGCAGTATGAACTTCTGCCGAAGGAACAGACGGTGGTCTCGTGGAGGATACACGAGCAGCATCAAGGATATTAGAAAGAGCTATACAGGAGTTCAGGGGTCTAGCACCGGAGAAATGCTGAAAGCGTACATTTGAGCGTCGCGTAGGCCTCCTCAAGCGCCTGCTTCTTACGCGCTTCTGCAGCTGAAATGTTGTCCTCAGCTATGACAATGGTGTTAAAGTCTTCCTCTGGGTCAATGATTGGGCCCATGTCCCTGATCAGCTTGCTGTAAAGCACGTTAGCCGAATTCGTTGCACTGTAAGGCTGGTACTTGCATAGCTTCTTGTAGTTCCTTCTCCATCGACATTGTGGTTGAGGCATAGGAGTGCACCCATGGCGCGTGACGAGTCGCGTCGCGAACGTGACCAAGTGACATAAATTTCACACGATGTCTGTAAATTTTGAGAGCCTCTGGACATTGAGTGCATTTCTCTCGTTATCTGTCATGCAGGTCGATGAGGAAGCCCGACGAGTCGTCCATGTCGGGGCAGAGCGGGTCAGCAATGTATCGAGTACCGATTTCCCTGGTTATGCCCCCGATGAGGACCAATCATGGGACTTAGAACGATTCAAAAATGTATGTTCTGTATCTGTAGCATTCTGAAAATCACTGAATAACTAACTCAGAGGCGACTTATTGCATAGAAATTATCCGTTAAGGTCCAACGACTGTCAAATAGATCAATAGAATTCGATTTGGTCAGAGTCGATGCGTCAATAGCGAATGCCCTACGCCGAATCATGATCGCAGAGGTATGGGTGTTCCTCGGCGTACTTCTACGTTAAAGCTCACGGCTATTGGAGCTCTTTAGGTACCAACGATTTGCATAGAACATGTCTACATCTGGGACAATACCTCCGTCATTGCGGATGAAGTCCTCTCCCATAGGATGGGGCTTGTTCCATTAAATGTTGATCCAGCGGTAATGGATGTACGACAAGGTTGGTGTGTCTGTTTACTTTGTGGTAGAATATAACCCACTTTCGCTCAACAGGGAATGACGCGACGGACCGCAACACTGTAGTGTTTAAACTGGACGTCACATGTCAGCGACGTCCTGACGCGCCGAAATACGACGGCAAAGGAGAGCCACCCAAGGACTCCGAACTATATATCAATCACGAAGTATTGTCAAAAGATTTGGTTTGGCAACCACAAGGAGAGCAAGTCAATGTCTTTGCCAACAATCCCCCTGCAGCCACGAACGGTGACATCGTCCTGGCAAAGTTGCGCCCCGGTCAAAGCATAAAAATAGAAATGCACGCAGTGAAAGGCCTTGGTAGTGACCACGCAAAGTTTAGCCCTGTCGGTAAGTATAACGCAGCGCCTTTACAAGCATCTATGGACTGGACTGACTTCGTGAGCAGCAACGGCTTCGTATCGTATTCTCCCTTCGATCAAACTCAATCCAGAAAAGTCTATCCCTCCACACCTAATTACCAAATTCCAACAGTGTTTCGCTCCCGGAGTCATACGCGTCGATATCGCGACGAAAGCCGTCAGTGTGGCTGACCCACGTAAAGATACCGTCTCCCGAGAAGTGCTCAGGCATCCAGAATTCGCTGGTTGTGTGGAGCTGGGAAGGGTTAGAGACCATTTCATCTGTGCGTTTATTTTGCATTCTTACACCTCAAAAGTTGACTTTTCTCGTATGCAAAGTTAATGTCGAATCCGAGGGTCCTTATGTGCCAGAGCGTTTGCTTCCAGAAGCGATTAGCGTTCTGCGGACTAAAATTGCTACACTGCGTCAAGCAGCTGAGCTGCTACTCAACGGAGGGGAGGCTTCAGATGCGGAAATGGATGTAAGTTAGGCTAGCTTCGATATCTAGGTCCCCTTATCAAGGACTCCTCATATGTATCCATCATCACGAACATATAATTCGCGTAATAACCGGTGTCGTGGTCGAAGTGGCTGGTCCAGGCAAGCATTGGAACCAGAACTAGTAAACGAATGAGCCGGATGTAACCTGAGTTTTCAAGATGGCGGATTACTCACGTCGTTCAGGACGGTGCACACGGCTCCTGGAACGCATTCGGTTGGCCCTTCAGTATGAGCTATACCTATTCCAACGCTTGGCATTAACGACGACGTTGCGAGGATGACTAGCATAGGACGTACCACCGCATATGCCCCACTAACAATGTTCATAATCAGCATTACAGAGAGCCAAGATTAATTATGATAGTCAACACTTACCAATGGAACGTACGGTCCAGCGGTGGTAGGGGAGGGTGCCGGTACCGTGAAGGTTTGCGTAAAACAACTGTCTGTCCCACTGGGCACAAACGTGCCAGTGGTTGTGCCCGCAGGAAGACTTGTCTGTGCGAATGCAACATATACTAGTCGGTTCGTATTCATCAATAGTTGTTGCATTGTTGCACACCAAAAGAGAAGCTCTAAGCAGAGGCGAAAATGCGATCGCTAAGACCGGGAAAATGGCAAGCTTCATACTTGCCGGGAATGGTAGGTGGAGGACATCACCACCGAGCCCCGTTTTATATACATCCTAGTTGGATCAACATCGGTGAAATGGGCCAAATGGCCAGCATCTGACAGAGCATCACTGAACGGACGGTCGGTGGGAGAAGTGAGGATATAGCAGGTCCCAAACCATAAGGCTTCCATTCGGGTTTCATGGTGAACTTTCTGACGGTGATTGTCATGCTTCGATAATTGTATCGATTTGTGACGGGGTAATCTGCGTCGCTGCAAGGCACAGGCTCCCCTTGAAAGATTTCGAGGAGGACGGAAAGGACGGAGAGAGTGTCAGGTCACAGAATAGATGCCTACTACTTCTCCCATTGCCAAAGAACACACCCATACAAACGTGCGTTCGAGTCAAAGCATTCCAGACAAGAAGTCGCGAGAGCTGGGACTATTGGAGGTATGCAGGTATTATGCGGCGATAGGTTTAACATGACTTTTCGTGTAGAAGAGGTGGGTACGGCAGAATGTCCCTTCTGGATGCTGCAGGCCTTCACACTGGGGTAGTAGTTTCCATTCATCACGGACGTGCTATGAGAGGATTGATCCAAGCAGCCTAACTCATGTCAAATTCACGTCCTCTGCAATTCAGGGATTAGTCGCACTCACAGTGACCGAAACAAATTCCTCTCCGTCCTTCCCTATCTCTGTCCTGACCCTATTTCTATCAACACTCGGACTATTCACGCTCCGTGACAACTCTTCGACGACGCTTGGGTCCATGCGGTACTTCTCGGCGAGTTGGCGAATGTCGGCAGGAGAGGTACATGATTTACGTGCATCGAGGAGGTCTGTGAGCGAGTAGGCGTCAATGCGCCCAGTCTGATGCTGCGAAGAGAAAGCTTCCTCTTCTGCACGCTGCCTCTCAAATATTTGGGTGGCGTCGTTGGCCTTCGTAACATCAGTTGATGAGTTGTCCCAACGCCCGATGTCATTACTCACGGGTCGGACAGCCTGCATATGATGGTCGACCTTGACCTGCCCCATTCGCGATAGGTTGGATAGGAAGTGCGGGTCAAATGCATCTTTTTCGATAGCTAAAATATCATCATGTCAAAAAAAAGCGTTCTCGAGACTGAACTCACGACTCGCCTTCGTTCCTCGTCTCGCTGGCCAGCGGTGCTTGAGATGGTGCACCGGACGGCTTGGCTTGTACATTGACTACTGGGGTTTCCGTGGGCTGTTGGACCGTCCGCGCCCCAGCCCATGTTGGAGGTGCACGTTTCGGCAAAGTTCGAGCACCTTTGGACGCAGCGCCGCCCATTCTGTCACCGTGTTCTGGAATGTGAGGTCAGACTTAGCGCCCAATGGCAAGTCGTCTCCCTCAAGAAATTCTCGAGTTCCACAAGCAATTCAGAAATAAATAAATCATTAGAAAGCATGGTATAAAAGCATCAACATCAAGCGAGTTAAGCAAACGAAAAATAACCAAATTATCTGCCAATCGTCCGTTATTTAATTATTGACTTCAACATTAGAAAGCGCCTCTCTTTCTCTCCCCCTCTTTGAGAAGACACCACTGATTCCGAATGGTATTTCATCATCATCTAGGCCCAGCACATGTCTCGTCTCAGCCCACGAATCTCTTCGATCTCCAAGTACTTCGTCCATATCCAATTCAGCAGCCTTAACGCGAGCTACATACGGTGCGGATGGAGACACGGGCGTTCCAGGCGTGAACATGAATCCATCTTGGATGGAGGCGAGGAGAGCAGAGATTGGGGTCTTCTCTTGTCCTGTTAGCATGGGGCGGCCCTTTTGGTTGGTTTGCGGGGTGCTAGGTGCGGCGGATGAAGGAGCGTCTGAACAGGGAGAACTGGCTGTGAGAATGATCTGCAATTCAGCGGGGCCCTCTTCTTCGGTTACACCTGGGGTTGGAGTGCTTGCTCTTTCCTCCGCGACGGCTGGATCTTCGGCTGGCGCCGTCGTGGTTTGCTGTGGTTCTTCCTCATGGACGACAAGCTCCGCGTCATCTGCGTCAGTAGGTTCTGCAATGGGCACGTCTGGCGTCGGTGAAGTGCTTGGTGCAGGGGAAGGAGAAGCTGGGAGAGAAATGAGGGTTGGTGTAGGGGTGCGGACCGGCTGTTGTTCCTTTATGGATGCTTTACTGACACTCGGTTTGAGCTTCTTGGCTCCAGCCTTTGGCGAAGGCGGTAGGGGAACTAGCGTAGGATTGACTTTTATTGGCCTAGGAAGTTGCCCAGTCCGTGGGGGAATAGGTGGCTTACGAGTGACGGCTTTAGTTGCCGCAGGAGCAGGTTGGGGCTTCTTCGGAGGGGCAGAGCGCCCGCCCCAAGTTGGCTTAGTCGTCGATGTACTCGCAGCAGGCTTCTTTTCCACAGCGGCCTTCATCTTCGAGGCTTGTGCTATTGTGGGCGCAGTTAAACCCTTGCCTTTGATAGCTGCAGCATTTATCTTGGGAACCGATGGCGCCGTAGTGGCTGCTTCGGGAGCTTTGTTGAGTTTCGCAGTCTTTTCGAGTGCCTTCGAGGTGGTTGACGAGGCTGTGATTTTTGCAACTGCTATGACAGGCTTCGGCTTCTCCGTTACTTTAGTATTAAGCTGCGCTCGTGACATCGTACGTTTGAGAGGAGC
This sequence comes from Pleurotus eryngii var. eryngii, assembly GCA_029467805.1. Taxonomy (NCBI): domain Eukaryota; kingdom Fungi; phylum Basidiomycota; class Agaricomycetes; order Agaricales; family Pleurotaceae; genus Pleurotus; species Pleurotus eryngii. The sequence continues at coordinate 4,496,871 of SZVJ01000012.1, forward strand.
GAAGGCTTGCGCTTTTACAGCTGGGACGGATTGAGTTATGGCCACTGATGTGCTAGCAGCGTTGTTGGATGCCGACTTCGCCTTTGCTTTTTCCAAAGTCTCGGGGTCGGGGTCGGGAAGCATCACCCTGCGTGGACCACCTGGCATAGCATGTTTTTCAGTAGCTGTGGAATCCTTGGTCTGGACAAGCCTGAGGGAAGCTGGTTGGGACTTTTCTGGGCGGAAGGGCCCAGCTATTGATGGCTGAGGAGCGGGACGTGTTGAGGTGGAACGAGAACCATTCAGTGAGGACGATGATGGCTGTCTCGATGGGGCACCCGGTCGCACGGGAATAAATTCTGGGGGAGGCATCGAGTCCTTGACTGGTCGCTCAGCCCTAAGCCTACTCGGGCCCGACTTGGAGAGACCTGCGTGCTCTACAGTCTGTTGTGTCAAAACATGAGTCGACGTCGATCGTTGGTGTGAGCTATGGGCCTCCTCAGTCTTCGTCGAGCGTGTTTTCGCCTTTGCAACTGGTGCAGGAGGCTCATGGTGATCGCGATTAGAGTGCACGGAACGCGATGACTGTGGACGTGAATGAGAGGGGGAACGTGAGCGAGGGGCTTGCGCTTTCGACGTTATGCCTAGGCACTTCTTGATTGTTGGTGACAGAGGAGCAGAAAACCTATGCAAACAAGTCAGACGCATAATCCAACTTGACAGGACGAGGAACTCACCTCTCCACTCTATCAGGTAGGAGAACTTGATAAGCTGCGAACAACTGCTTTCCAACCTTCCTAACATCTGCAGAGGCATCATTGGCTGCAAAACGGATGCTGGATTCGATCTCCTTTGCCCTAACCTCGCGTTCCAGGTCCGGGGGATTGAGGATGGATAAGCAGGCAAGGATGGATTCGGCGACTACAAGCCGCAGTGTGACTGATTTGTCTTGGGCATCGTGCATGAGGATAGGAAGGATGCCGGGCAATTGAGTGTTTTCTATAATTGAACGAATGCAAGTCCGGGCGCGGTTGAGGACGACCTTGTTAGTGCGGCCACAAAGAACAAGCAACGGGGGTAGGTATGTGCTAAGTATTGTTTCGAAGTCTGTCCCAAGGATAGATGCAGCGACGCCGACGAGGTTGATTGCAGGCCCGGACAGTCTTCCCCGTTCCGAATTCATTGCGTTGATGATAGGTCTGGAGTACATGCGCATGACAGCCTGTCCCTCAGATGGGTCCTCATAGTTGCCATCTTCGAAGAGTTTTGCGAGGGAATCAATAGCTTTCGCAATCTTATCCCAAGTTTCCTCTGTTTCGGGAGTTGTAAGAGCAGTGCCCAAAGCGTCGTCAACTTGGCGCTTGAACATGGTTTCCTTGTCGAGTCGTCCAGCAGATTATGTGTCAAGAGGGAGGAGTGCTCTAAAGCAAAGAAGTTGGACGAGCTGCAACGGACGCGAACTCATACAATGGTGGACGGAACAGAAGAGCAACTGAGTCGACGCGGAGTACACAATCTGATTTAGACTTTAAACATCATGTGATCGTGTTCAAAAGGGGTTAGGAGGTGGCTCTCTGTTGCTCCAGGCTCCCATGCATACTTTGCCACCCAGTGATTATGGGCGAAGAAGACGGCATACAAGCAGCATGGTATAGAAGGTTTCAAAGAGCCGACTGAAAGTGCTACTCCATTGGGGTATGACAGCTCTGAAAAACAAACGAGCACGAGTAGAACAGGAAGCCAGGCTCTCAGCAACTAATATTGCGCCAATCCCAAAATCTAAGTGATATGACGGGTCTACAGGAAGAGCGTGTAGATAAATATCAAATCGACGGGCCTAGTGGGGTCAGGTAAAGCGATGGTGAGGCGGACACCTAGCCTAGAACAAGGTCAGCAATCACGTTTACCAACGAAGGCCTAGTCAACACACCGTGTGTGTACTAGTGAGAGAGATATTTCCGTCCTTTCGCCAATCGTCTAGCTAGGACTTTTCGACCCGACACACTACGTTTCCTCGCCAAAAAGCCGTGTTTGCGCTTGCGTTTACGTTGCGAGGGCTGGTATTCCGCCCCGCGAGCACCAAACCGCGCCTGTACTACAGACCATAGGATGCTCGGTGATTGAAGAGACGTTGCCCGCCATGCCGACGCCAAAAAAGGCGGATTCGTAGATTTCAAGAATGGATGTGTGATAAACGGCAATTTTGTTATGGTGTTCGCGGCCTGTATGGCGGAGGCAGCAGCGAATGGCCGTAGTGTAGATGAAACGGTCTGCAACGATGGAGGCCGCGACAAAAGGCGAGCCAATGAAGGCGGTAGTCGGGGCATTGGCGCTAGTTGTAGTTGGACGATCTGGGCAAAAAGTCGAATTAGTTTTGAGCGCGTGACTCAATATCGATTATCCACTTCGAGTCACCTGCTATCGGTGACAGGCTGAGGAAACTGAATGCTGCTGAGATGCAGATTCTCATTCCTTGCTCCTGATCTCCTACATCGATCCTTTACATCCCTCCGTTACCGCCCTATTTCAACCGCACGGCCGACGATGGCTTACACCGGGCCCTGGACTGCCCCCGTCGTTCGGGAGGCTTTCTTCGAATTCTTTAGATCCAAGGATCATACATTCGTGCCGTCGTCTTCGACGATACCATATGATGACCCGACACTGCTGTTTGCCAATGCAGGCATGAATCAGGTGAGCCCGAGGATTAGTGTTACGAGGATTAAGTTCTGAAGCCTTTCCGCTAGTATAAATCCATATTCTTGGGTACTGTAGATCCGCATTCGGACATGTCCAAGTTGAAGCGTGCATTCAACACTCAGAAGTGCATACGCGCAGGAGGGAAGCATAATGGTGAGTTTTACAACGTCCTTTGCAGTAGTCATGCAACTAACTCGGCCGTAGACCTGGACGATGTAGGAAAGGACTCGTATCATCATACCTTCTTCGAGATGTTGGGCAACTGGTCATTCGGCGACTACTTCAAAGTATGTCGCTCGTCTAACGTCCCCCTTGCGACCCCTACTAATGTATCGATGCGCAACAGAAAGAAGCTATTCAATACTCATGGGAGCTACTGACGGACGTGTTCAAGCTTCCGAAGGACCGTCTATATGTCACATATTTCGAGGGGGACGCAAAGAATGGTCTTGAGCCTGATCTAGAGGCAAAACAGTATTGGCTTGACCAAGGAGTTGCTGAGGACCACATTCTTCCCGGGAACGCGAAGGACAATTTCTGGGGTACGCGCCTTGCTACATCACTTGACTCATAAACTAATGGAAGTTCAGAAATGGGTGCTACTGGTCCTTGTGGTCCCTGCAGGTAAGCGTCCCGACTTACTATCCGTTCAGTGTTTTGTTCATATAATTTCTGCAGTGAAATACATTATGACCGTATCGGAGGACGGAATGCCGCTCACTTGGTCAACATGGACGACCCAGACGTACTGGAGATATGGAACAACGTTTTCATCCAATTTAACCGAGAAGAAGATTCGTCACTGAAGTCTTTGCCGAGCAAGCACGTCGACACCGGAATGGGCTTCGAGCGACTTGTCTCCGTCGTCCAGGACAAACGCTCCAACTATGATACTGACGTCTTCACACCGATCTTCGCGAAAGTGCAAGAACTCACTGGCGTCCGACCTTACGAAGGGCGCTTTGGCGATGACGATAAGGACGGAATCGACACTGCATACCGAGTTGTTGCTGATCATGTGCGGACATTGACATTCGCTCTGAGTGATGGAGGTGTCCCAAATAACATTGGTCGTGGATATGTCCTAAGACGAATCCTTCGTCGCGGTGCCCGCTACGCTAGGAAGAAGCTTGGTGTTAACATTGGTTCTTTCTTCTCGTCACTAATGCCCGCTGTTGTTAACGACATGGTATGTTTGCTTCGACTTTACTTTCTTGTCCGGTAGTTTTGACGGCCTCGTCGTTCCAAGGGTCACGTATTCCCGGAAATCACGAAGAAACTTGACGAACTCAAGGAGCTTCTGGATGAGGAGGAAGAGTCGTTCTCCCGTACACTTGATCGCGGTGAAAAGCTCTTTGATCAGTATGCTGCCCGCGTCAAGGAGCAAGGTGGGAAGGAGCTGAACGGGAAAGACGTGTGGCGGTTGTACGACACCTTTGGCTTCCCGGTGGATCTCACGCGGCTCATGGCAGAGGAACTCGGGTTGGGGATCAATGAGAAAGAGTTCGAGGAAGCTCAGGCATGGTCGAAAGAGGCTAGCAAGGGTGCTGTTAAGAAGGGGAACACAGATCTCGTCAAGCTCGATGTCCACGACCTTGCCTCCCTCGAAAAGAACAACGATATACCGAAGACGGATGATTCCGCCAAATTCAGTACGTTTCGACAAACCGGGAATCGGCAAACAAAGTTCTGATGAAATTGTCTAGATCTCGGAAATATCGACGCCACGGTCAAGGCCATCTTCCACAACAAGCAATTTGTCCCGTCGACATCTAACATACCTGAAGACACCTCCTTCGGCATCTTGCTCGACAAGACGAGTTTCTACGCTGAATCGGGTGGGCAGGAGTACGACACAGGGAACATCGTCGTTGATGGTGTCGCCGACTTCGAGGTGACCAATGTCCAGGTGTATAATGGATATGTCCTACACACGGGTCACCTCAAGTATGGCGAACTCAAAGTCGGCGACCAAGTCGTATCGTCGTATGATGAGGTGAGCGAGTCGGAGTTCTGGAGCCAAAGAGCTCGATGCTTAGGTTTCTGTAGCTTCGCCGCTGGCCTTTGCGCAACAACCACACCGCTACCCACATCCTCAATTTCTGTCTCCGTGAAGTATTGGGCGATCACATCGACCAGAAGGGCTCCTTGGTTGCTCCAACGAAACTTCGCTTTGACTTCTCTCACAAAACCCAAATCGCCCTGCCTGAGCTGCAGAAGATCGAAACCATGTCACTCGATTGGATTCGAAGGAACGTACCTGTGTTCAGCAAGGAGCTCGACCTAGCAACTGCTCGCGTAATACCGGGCTTGCGCGCCGTATTCGGGGAGACATATCCCGATCCTGTGCGGGTCGTCACCCTTGAATTCGACGTCGAAGAGATCGGGAAGGACATCCAGAACCCTAAGTGGAGGCAAACGAGTGTCGAGTTTTGTGGTGGAACGTCAGTCCTAAATTACTTGTTCGGCCTCTTATTTTGTGCTGATTTACTGCAGGCATGTCGCAAAGACTGGGGACATCAAAGGGTTCGTGCTCACCGAAGAGTCTGGTATCGCCAAGGGTATTCGTCGGATAGTCGCGGTTACCGGGCACGAAGCACACGAAGTCACCCGTGTTGCCGACATCCTCGAAGCTAAGCTCAAGTCTATTGATCAGCTCACCGGCAAGGAGAAGGATACTGCTTTAAAGGCATTCACCGTGGTGGGTTTGTGTTTTGGATGATATGTCTGTCTTTGTCTCAAAGACTTCGCTTTCAGGAACTTAACCAGGCAGATATCTCGGTTCTTAGAAAGGCAGAGGTCAAGGAGAAGCTGAACACTATCCGCAAGGCGTTCGACAAGGACATCAAGGAGAAGGAGGCTGCGTTGAACAAACTGGTACGTGCCGCATGCAGAGATGATTCTGCATTTGTTAATTGAGCGCAATAAAAGGCGATCGATAGTATCCAGCATTACTTCAAGGAGAACGAGAATGCTGATACCTATATCGCTATCTTGGATGTGGAAGGCAATGCTAAAGTATGTTGATTACTTACTTCCTCGAACATATCCCCTCGACATTCGTCGTCATAGCCCCTTTCAAGCGCGGTCCTCCAGGCCAGGAAACTCGGAAAGTCCGTATATCTCTTCAGTCCGGATAAGCAGGGCGGTAAGGTCGCCCACGTCAACTTCGTCTCGCCGGAATTGAAGCAAAAGGGTGTGGATGCAAGGACGTGGGCAGGGAAGGTCACAGATGTCCTCGGCGGAAAGGTAACTGGCTTCTTTGCTCCAACGACCCGAAACTCATCTATTTTCAGGCGGGTGGCAAGGAGGATTCCGCTCAAGGTGTTGGTGCTAACGTCGACAGGGTGGAGGAGGCCATGAAGGCTGCCAAACAGTATCTATCATCTCCTTGACTTTTAAGTCAATTGCGACATTTAGAGTATGATGGGGATTGCTTTGACTACCTTCAATGACTACATCCGATAGACTGGTAACACTAGACGATCACTCATAATCAGACAAGATCGATAAACGGAAGACAAATTTTCATTGGCAGGCTACGTAACTCAGATACAGACGGTGTAGAGAACGCTTAGCGAGTTGAGAAAGACCTGCGAACGATGCAGTTAGCAAACTGGTTCCAGAATACGACGACTAAGGAAGAAGCATAGAAATTCAGAAGTAGCGGGACAAAGTCCCGAAGGTAGCTGAGATAAATTTCTGCACCGCAGGATACTTTCCTGCTAAAGCCAAATGCCTCAAACATCATAAAAGGGAGAAAGAACAGAAGTCAAAGTAATCGAGACACTCACCATCCAAAATCAGTTGTCGTCGACGAAGGGAAGAGAAGAGCAAGAAAATTTCTTACGACGGCACTGACCAAATATATACCAGGCAAAGTTCTCATCACGTGATCGCGTCTCAATCCGACTCGCTCTTGAAACTCACTTCCGAGCGATTTACAATGTTCCGTCAAGCAGCAAGAGGGTCGCTACGAGGCGCATTGAAGGGCCGTGCCTACTCTACAGGTCAAGGATCCAAGCGAATCAGCCGCAAGGTCCCTGGTGTTTTGCTCGCTTCAGCATTCGCTACAACACTCGCTCTGAACTCTGTTGTCGTGTATAATGATGCACCTGCAGAGCAAGTCCCTGAGCAGAGGAAAAAAGCTAATGATGTCTCATCGGTGAGTATAGAGGATCAAGATGGCTTGAATAGCATTGTGTGGGGATCAAATAAGTGCGTTCTCATCTCGCTTATTCAAGAAGAGACTCGCTGAATTCACGTACAGGTCGGGAGTGCTCGACCCTAAGGCGGTAGATGTGAATTCTTTCCGTACACCTACCGTAGTGGCATGGCTGCAAAATGTTGCGCTGAGAGATCTTGCACTGCACCAAAAGCACGCTGCATGCGTAGATGCTCGCGGAGACGTGTACCAGTGGGGTGAAGGCTTCTTTAGTGCGGAAAATAAGGATGGAAAGCCTACACTGACGCTCCGTGGCAAGGTAAGTTGTACCTCATGTACTATCTTCACGGCTGCTGAACTCAGGACAGAATATTGTCAGCTTACAGTTGACCGAAGGCAGGGTATATGCGCTTTCTGCTTCTGGAAAGGTGTATGTCCTTGCGTCGGACGCAGCGACACAATTTTTGCCCGTAGGAAAGCCGACGCCAGCGAGTACACCTTGGTGGAGTACAGGCTGGATGTGGGGCGAGGAAGAGGACGTCGACTTCGCGGAAGTCACTCCTAATTGTCAGCTTGCCCGGGGTGAAAAGTAAGTGATGTGCTTCTACCGGTTTACTGCCCGTACTGAAAAACACAGAATCGCATCGATTTCAGCCGGAGAGCATCATCTACTGGCCCTCACGTCTGCGGGGCGCACTTTTGCTCACCCGGTAACAAAAGATGCAAATGCGTACGGACAACTCGGTTTGCGAAAGTTAGACATTCCTGACCACAGCGAACGCCTGCATGTTGGTCCACATGCCGCTAGGAAAACGATTGAACTGGTGCCGAAGTCTATCACTGATCCATATGCGAAGTCGTCACCGTATACTCGGACCTCAACCCCATTGGCGAACCAAGTGGAAGCTATCGCCGACACCTCAATTCGTTTCTGTGATAAATTATACGAGATCCCATCCCTGAAGGGTATCGAGATAGCTCAAATAGCTGCAGGAGGTCGAAGCAGCTTCGCGAGAACCTCAACCGGGCGAGTCCTCGGTTGGGGCGCAAATGAGTTTGGGTGAGTCATGATCGAACCTTTTCTGGAAGCTTAAAATAACGATTATTCTACTACTTGTCAGGCAAATAGGGTTGGGCAACAACTACAAGTTAGACACGGTCATCATTCCCACCGAGGTCGTGCTTTGGCAATATACATCGAACAAAACGACGTCACAATGCCTCAACGTAACTGCAGGTGCATATTCTCGGTGACAGTTCCGATGATGTCGTTGCTTACTGATGTAAAACAGGTGGAGATCTCACTTGCTTCGCCGTTGAGCGCAAGGGAGAAGAGAACATTGACGTCCTGATGTGTGGCAACGGCCAGTACGGCGGTTTAGGGAACAATTTGTACACCAATTCGCAGGGAGCTCCGCTCAGAGCCAAAAATGTCAGCGGCCTTCAAGAATGTAGGCATCCTCATGTCTTGTGATTGAGCTTACCCATTGATGCTACCCACTTGAATAGACAACGAGGCAACCAAAAGCCCCCATGCCATCTCACCACACAGCATCTCCGTTTCCCCTAGCGGGCACGTTCTGCTGACATTGAATGCTGATATGAATGTGGGTGGTCGAGATCTGATGGTTTGGGGTAAGAACCACGATTCTGAGCTGGGCAACGGCAAGAAAGGCAGCTCGCCACTTCCTTCAGCGCTCACAACCACCGATGGCCAGCGATTCATGCTGATGGCGCGTACGGCGAACCATGTCGTTGATCTCCAGGGGAAGCTATGGAAACGAGGGGTCAAGGTCGAACAAAGAGCTGTGGCTGGATATGGAAATAGCATCGTCTATTGGAGGCTCTGCTAAACTGTTGAAGACTTAATCATGAACTTGAAGGAGGGATACATCGCACGTCGTGGATCAGCTCATGTGCGAGGGCAGGATTCGAAGATATCTTCAGCCAATCGCATCATCTCGGCAAAAGCCCAGTCAAGATGTTCTTACCTCACGCCACATCAAATACAACACCCACCCCTCTATCACCCCTTCTTTACCCTTGACCGTCACCAGTCCCCCCTCTCTCCTCTCTCGTGCTACCTCTCCTTCCCAACCCATCGTTGCTTTCACCTCGCTTCTCCTTCTGCATCAAGGACTCAATTCTATATCCCTGTTGTCGGTCAATTTAGCTGTTAATCTTATCATCCACTAATGCCGCGAACTTGCATGGCTGTAGATACAATGTCGGAACCCCTGTCGTCGCCCGCGCTTTCGTCTAGTTCGTCGTCGTTTGATATGCCGTCGCCCCCAACGTACGATTCGGACGACGAAATAGTGTGGAGCCTGTCATCGTCTATCTCGACTGGCTCGTCCAACGATTTTGTTGTCTTAAGTCGGGCTCTGTCCCCCAGTAACGCCACCCCAGAAACACCAAGCCCAGATAGCGCGTCAGAATCATCATCATCGGACCTCTCATTCAGTGTGGACAGTGTGTCTTCCAGCCATGTGTCGACGTCGGTCCCAGCGTCATCATTGCCACCTACGCTCCCGCTGATGCCAAGCCGTATACTCAATGTAGACTACCCAACACCGACCGCCACCCCTACTCCTCGAATAACATCTCAAAGTGCTCCGGCGCTGGTACCGAGTTTAACGGTCTCTGTTGGACCCACCAAAGCCCAGTTAAAGCGGATTCGGAAGGCGGCGGAGGATGCGAAGCTGGCATCGGAGGAGCATCGACAAAAGTTGCTTAGGAAAGCCGCGGCTGTTGTAGTAGAGAGGAAAGCGTTGGCGCAGAAGGCCACCGCCAAAGCGCAGTCAGCACAAGCCAGAGCTCAAGCGGTCAAGGGAAAAGGTTTGCAACAGGTTGCTCAGGAGAAGAAGTCCGCAGACAAGGCGACGAAGAAAGCGAGAAGAGCGCGAAAGAGCGCAAGGAAGGCGGAGAAGAACTTGGTCCAGGTAGAGAAGAACATTGTCCAGGCAGAGAAGGCGGCGAAGGCAGTTGCAAAGGCAGTCAACGCAGTACAGACAACGGCCGCAAAGGTGAAGAAGCAGGCAACCCAAGTTGTGCGGACAGCGAAAAAAATCCCCTCCCACAACCCCCAAGGCTGCGACTACATCGGTTGGTCTGGGCTCGAGGCCCGTCATAGACGACTCTGCCGCGTCCGAAGTTGCGTCCGAGGGGGGGACGATCATTCATCCTTCGCGGAAGCGTCTCAATTCATCACATCGTAAGCCTCTTCAATATCTACGCAAAATAGTTACCGATAACCACTTTCATAGGTACATCAATGACCCAGAAACTGCTCAGACGAAGAGCAAGGTCCATCGTCTCGCGCTCCTGCAATCTATCATTGTCGAATTTGGCGTGGGCACGACATCCATGCTGCCGCGTACCATCACCGCGGCGAAGGCGTTCGTCAAGTCTACTGTGTTCGTCAACGTCCGGGAATATCTCACCGTCCGCACGCAAGGCCAAGATGCCTTGAAACGTATCTTGCTCCCGAGCAAGAAAGCCCTCATCAAGGACATCCGTCGAACGGGACCAACCCCGCGTACCCTCGTCAAGCAACACGGTTTACAAGCACTACTTGTCCTGACCCACTGATCGGTTCTTGTGTGTCTACCTTGTAATACCATATGTAATGCTCAGTGTACCAGTATATCTGCCCGCCCAAGGGCCAGCGTCTCCTCGCTCCGCATTTTGTGTATCCTGTATTTCTTGCGTTCAGACTTGATCAATGCGACACATTGTACTTCCAATGTTTTCGATGGAATTATAGGCTCCAGCCCAGGCAACAATACTAACATTCCGTAGATGTAACCAAGACTGCATCGCGTATACAAAACTAGGTACCATACCCCTGGAGGATATATACAAGCAGAGAAAACAAGAACGAGTCAGCGGGTATACTATTAACTTATCATAATCTGCTGAACAACGAAATCATGCGAGATGATGCACGGAAGAGCGCTCTCATAAGGTGGGAGAGCAGCAAGAATACGAATAGAGAATGAAGTCGAAGCTTATGAAGCTTTGGCTGCGCCGACCATTATGGCTGCGACGCCGATGATTGCTTGGTTCATGTTGTTGATGGTCTCGGGCTTGTCGGACGAGACGACCACGACACCAGTGGGCACAGCAAGGCCACTCGCGACGCCTGTAGAGTAGTCCACAGATGGGAGTACGACTGAAGATGATGATGGCTCGGCGCTGGACGACGACGAGGAAGTAGTCGTAGGCTCGGGTTCCGAACTGCTGGTGGTCTCTGGTGTAGGTGTAGGTGTAGGAGTCGGGGTGGGTGTAGGGGTAGGAGTAGGCTTCTTCTTGGTGGTTGTGGGCTCCGGCTTGGGCTCGGGTTTGGGCTCTGGCTTTGGTTCAGGCTTCGGTTCGGGCTTTGGTTCGGGCTTAGGCTCAGGTTTGGGCTCTGGCTTAGGCTCCGGCTTGGAATCGCCGACGAAGTTCCATTCACCAAAGATAATACCCTTGTCTGGGGAATCGAAGAAGGCAAACAGGCCAGGCGATAGGTCAAGACCGCCGAATGGGCAGCCAGGACACTGAAGCAATGTTATTAGCTCGAATTAGTTAATGAAGGCACAGGGTCATCGTACCTCGTCCACGATGGTGGCAGTAGCGGTTTTGCCGCCGTATTTCATGGTAATCTTCTTGAAGCATTGCGGGCCAGGGAATCCACCTCCATATTGCTAGAACAAAGGCAAACATCGTCAACTACTTTTCCCTACATGCCCAGAAATAGATCGGTGACATACAGGCGAATTCAAAGCGACGATCTACAGGGCATTAGAATGAAAATCTTCGTCATACAAGCAAATTGGACATACAAAATCACCATCGTTGTTGTGGCCCCCACAAGCACCTCTGAAGAAGACACGTAAGATAATGCTTCGACATGAGAAAAAAGCTAGCTTACAAGCCAGTAGCGTAGAAGGACCATTTAGACCCGCTGAAGCGTTTTTGGATCTGCAGGTCACCCTTCACGCGGTTCGCAACGTCTTTATGGCGGTGAACATGGGCCAGGCCGTGAGGTTCAGACAAGGCAAGGAGGGGCAGCGCGAGCGCGACGAGGGAAATTCCAAAAAATGCGACCATTTTCGTGAGCGGGGGAGTGAGAGAATGTGGTGGGAAAGAAAGAAGGTAGAGAGCGACGGGGAGGCTTGAAACTGCCTTGAGACTGGTTGCACACAAGAAACACGACGGATTGGTCGTCGTCAGAAAGAAAGCGATGGAGACAACAAATCCGCAACCGAGAAATCATGGCCTCGTCGCACAAACAGCACCAAATACCATCACCGTATCATACAATGTTAGCATTGGGCTGTGCAAGTATGTCTAGTCTGTCTATGTGCGTGTCTACGAATAAATAGGATTTTAAATAGATAGTCATACATTTCTATTTTCCTTCGAGTTGCACTTTTAGCTGTTGGCCTGAACAGCCGCGACCGCGAGTTGGCCGAGACTGACTGCGGCTGCGTTGATCACATCGATGAGGGAGGAAACCTGGGGTTTGGCGACGGCTCCAGCTACATTGCTACTAGCGGTGGTCGTAGGCGTGGTCGATGTCGACGATGTCGAGGTGGAAGCCGTAGGTGTGGTAGGGACAGTAGTGCGGGAAGTAGTGGGCGCCCGAGTCGATGTGGTGGCCGTAGTACGTGTAGAAGTGGTGGTAGTCGATGTTGTTCGTCGTGTCGACGTCGACGTGGTGGTGGGCTTGGGCTTGGGAGTCGAAGTAGTAGTCGCTTTTACTACAGTCGCCTTAGCCTTGCCGCCAGAGCCGAATGCCCATGATCCAGTGATGACGCCCTTGTCAAGGTTGTCGAAATACCCGAATAAGGCAGGGGTCATATCTAGTCCACCATATGGGCAGCCAGGGCACTTAGAAGATAGGCGTTATTGAGCTGGGGAATAAATTCCATATGCGGAGATAAACATACCAAGTCCATGATCTTGGCTTGGGCGCTCTTGCCTTTATAGGTTATAGTAATGGACTGGCCGCAGTGAGTCCCGCCCGAGTATTGCTATTGATGACAGAGTAAGACATGTGCGCATAGCCCGCCATGTACAAAAATGAACTCACAGCTGCATTCAAGGCCACGATCTAAATAACGCGTATCCCGCACCAGTCAGCCACTGCAACCATACGAAATTAATCAATGTCACTCACGAAGTCGTTGTCGGTGTTCGTGTGCCCGCATGCACCTAGGCCAGCTGCGTAGTAGGTGAAGCGACAGTCGTCGAAACGTTTTTCCAGGAAATGGTAGGTGCCGTTCTGTGAGGTCAATTGAGCTGGTACGGGGTCTTTATCGTTGGCCTCGCGCCTCCCAATAGCGATCGGCTCAGCGGACACGCCAGCCAAAGCAAGAGCGATGTGAGTGAGAGACAAGCGCATGGTGAATGAATAGATGGGACGAGGGAATTCCGAAGTGTCGCAAAGGAAAAGGTAGTTTTTGAGGCCTTTATATAGAGTTAGAGGTGCGTCCCTGTCCAACTACGAACGGCGGGGCTGTAATTGAATAGCAAGTGTCTGTAAATGAGTGTTTGTATAGCTTTGAGAAAAAACCGGGGTGCGACCGTCTTGCAGGGAGATGGCGTCCAAGAGAAATGTGCAATTGGAGATAAATTCTGGGGATCGAAAATCTTGGCGAAATTAAACATAGCATCCATGCGGTTCCCACGTTGCTTACTGGGCTTTATGTCAGCCACTAACTACTTCCGCTTCTTCGCCGTTCCGAGGCTTCCGCCAATCCCATACCCCAACGCCCAATGCCGGACGTCGAGCGCCGAGGCTTGAATGTTGGCGGAGAGTAGGCTGAGTGTTGTCGTCGTGGCGTCCGGAAAGGACTGACACATTACACCGCCGTCAACGATGTGACTGTTCACCGCGACTGTCAGACAAAGCAAATGCAATGAACCACATAAATTCACTACTCATACAGACAACAATTTGGAATATTAGTCTAGCTTGATTTTTGAGGGAGGATCTATAAATGTACCCTACAAAGTTGTGTCAACAAACGACGTCCTCTATAACGGAGGACCGCATGCCTCCGCTAACAGGAATTTAGCTTACCGTAATAAATTTGAGCACTTCATCAATGACGAGAACAGGAGCGCTCAAGTATAAGACAGCTCTCCATTCGACCCAGTTGAGCGGCGTTATTGCGAAAAGTGTCTGCGGAAGAAAAGGTCCGAGCATCAGTACAAAGCAACATTTTGGGGATCCCGCGAGAGAACTCCAGAAGTTGGGCAAAGGGCAGAACGAGAAGACATGGCGCGACCCATGTGTTGGGGTAGGTAAATTTTAGGAAGCACAATTGGAGCTCACCGTGAAAAAGGGCACGTATAAAATCATGAAGTGGAGTGCCATGCTGAGCGTAATGGCAGCCACAAGGTAAGGGTTTTTCCAAACCGGCAGCCGAAGCAGACTTTCGTTTTCTGAGAGCGAATTCATGGCGTTGAACATTTCGACAGTTACGAGGATCGAAAGACTCATAGTGGTGGCGCGCCGAGCCATGACACCAGTGAACATTTCACATCCAACTTCAGGGAATAAGGCTGAACATTCGTGGAAGTGCGTCTGCTCCGTTTCGTCATTAGTGAAATTTCCATTAGCATTAGAAATTGCAAAAGAATCCGCACCAGGTGATAGAACGATATTTGGGGTCCACCAGTATAGAACATGAACCACCACGCATATCCGGCGACGGTGGCAACACCAACATACACACCAACAACCATATACCGGAAGAATAGCCAAGAACCCACGAGAGGTTCTCGACTATTCCTCGGTGGGACACGCATGATTGAATGGTCCGGAGGATTGAACCCTAAAGCCGTCGCGGGCAGACTATCGGTAACAAGGTTCACCCAGAGCAATTGAACGGGAATCAAGGCTTCTGGCATGCCCAAAAGAACCGTCAAGAAAATGCTAAGGGATAGTCAGCATGACGAGAGCAAGCACAAATTTCAAAATAGCGGCACACCTAACCACCTCGCCAATATTTGAAGAAACTGAATACAAATACAAGTCAGTGTCGTTCATTGACGGGAAGCCCGAACAAAACCGACTTAGGTAGCGAATAAATTGTTTAGTATTGTTGTAGATCAATCGGCCTTCTTCAACGGCTCCTTCTATTGTCGTAAAGTTCGAATCAGCAAGGACCATATCCGCAGCCAACTTTGCAACGTCTGTGCCACTCCCCATAGCCACGCCAATGTCGGCCTTCTTCAGTGCAGGGGCGTCATTTACTCCGTCCCCAGTCTACAAATTCCCCACAAGTTAGAATAACCAACGTTGATGAGAAATGATTTACATACCATCGCGACAACCAATCCCAAGCCTTGAAGCAAGTCGACCAATTGACTTTTGTGACCAGGTTCCGTCCGACTGAATAAGCTAGCCCGCTGTACCGCCGCAACTTTCTCTTCCTGAGTAAGGTCATCTAATTCTCTCCCTGTGTAACTCTTTCCTGTCAAGTCCTCGTCATCGCCAAATATCCCAATTTTGCGGCAGATGGTCTCCGCGGTCCCTTTATTGTCTCCGGTGATACAGATGACACGAATACCGGCTGCTTTGCAATTGGCGATGGCTTCACGGACTTCAGGGCGGGGAGGATCGAGCATACCAACCAATGAAACAAATGTGAAATTTTGTTCGAAGCGACCGTAGTCCTTCGAACTATCGGAGTGGTAATGGGCAATATCCGTATCATCCACATTCACGTACGCCAATGCAAGGGTACGAAGGCCCTTCGCGCCGTAAGCGACCGTCTGTGAGAGGATGGCGCTTCGTAGAGCGGGAGTCAAGGGGATTGTCTGGCCGTTGACGAGGACATTCGTAGACCTTTCGAGGATGGACTCGGGGGCACCTTTGGCGAAGAGAGCACCGGAACCGTTGAGCTTAACGAGAACGGACATCATCTTGCGATCGCGGGAGAACTCGAAGGTCAAAAGCCGGGGGATGGTACGCTCAAAGTAGTCGTTGACAGCGTTCGCGCGGAGAAGTGGGCTCATGCTGGACAAGGACTTCCTCACTTCCAAATCCCTGCAACAAATCTTTTCGGCGAGCACTTTGAGGGCGGCCTCAGTGGGTTCGCCGACGTTGACATAAGAAGCCTTGTCCTTAAACGAGGTATAAGTCAAAAACGAAGGAATAAAGTCATGAGAGAGAAATACCTTGTTGTAAACTATCTTCGCGTCGTTGCAGATAGCACTAATTTCAGCCAATCGTTGTATTGGGTCTGACTGGAGTTCAGCAGTAGCTTCCTTGCCATCAGCATATGTGACAGACCCGTGTGGCGCGAAGGTAGTGCCTTCTACGTTGTATTCGCGGAGTTTGCCAGACGGGTCAATAGTCGTGAACTGATCATACCGGCGTTGAGTTTAGAGGTCTAGACCACCAATTATAAAATACGTACTGCAGCTACGCTCATCTGGTTCGTAGTCAATGTACCGGTCTTGTCAGAGCAGATGACGTTTGTGCAACCAAGAGTCTCGACACTGGGCAAGTTCCTGACGATCGCATTCTTCTGCGCCATCTTCTTCGTACCCAAAGCCAGGCAGGCGGTGATGACGGCAGCCAGACCTTCGGGGATAGCGGCAACCGCCAACGCAACAGCAATCTTGAAGTAGTAAATAGCACCCTTGAGCGCGCCATGATGAGACGGGTCCCAGAAGTGGCGAATGTTGACGAGCCAAACGAGAATACAAATGACAGTGATGACCTTCGCGAGCATGTCGCCAAAGTCGTCCAATTTGCGCTTGAGAGGCGTCTTCTCGCTAATCTGGGATGAAATTGACTTGTGAATGTCACCGATGGCAGTCTTTGTCCCGGTGAAGACCACGATAGCCTTAGCACTGCCATTGACGACAGTAGTTCCCTTGATAAAGGTGTTTAGTGGTGAATATACTATCGTTACATATGAAGTGATGGTTTACCGAGAACAGAATGTTAGTCATATCTTGCTTCACAGCTCTGACGTCTTTCACGGTGTCCGGAGATTTGTTGACACTGGTACTTTCACCGGTCAAGATAGCCTGATCAATGCGGAAGCTGCTGGACGAAAGGGAGAGAAGCCTGCAGTCGGCAGGGACTTTGTCGCCAACGGAGATAGAAATTATATCGCCTGGAACGAGCTCGGACGCGTGGATGCGACTGAGCTGACCTGAGCGCACAACTTTGGCTTCGTCCGGGGAATATTCCTTCAAGGCCTGTGTACGATGTAAGCAAGCGAAACGGGTGAAAGTGGGTCAGCACGGACATCAATGGCCCTCTCTGCATTTGCCTCCTGGATGACACCGACGGCAGCATTTGCGACGAGAATAAGAAGAATGACGGTAGGCTCTACGAATGCGCCAAAGAGGCTTTCCGAGTCTTCGAGAAGGGCAAGGACGAAAGATACTACGGCAGAACCTAGTAGGATGAGAACCAGCTGATCCTTGAACTGCTCTAATATGAGCTCCCAAAGGGGTGTTGGAGGGTCTTCTGGTAGTACTGTGGCAGCTGTGAGCATTTCGTGTCTCTCGGGGCCGCTGCTGCGCGCTCACCGTTCTTTCCGTAGAGTTCAGCATGTTTCGCAGATTGGTCGGACGTCAAGCCATTTACTGGGTCTACACCGAAGTATTGGAGGATTTCCTCTGGAGTTTGGGTCCAGGGAGCTTCCATGGTAGAAAAGAAGGTGTGA
Organism: Pleurotus eryngii var. eryngii; assembly: GCA_029467805.1. Lineage (NCBI taxonomy): Eukaryota > Fungi > Basidiomycota > Agaricomycetes > Agaricales > Pleurotaceae > Pleurotus > Pleurotus eryngii. The sequence continues at coordinate 4,514,400 of SZVJ01000012.1, forward strand.
CGAAGGGCCGACGCTGGAGGAGATGATGAAGGAGAGCTCGAATGGCCGCTGGTATATGTAAGGCCGTAGAAATATTTTACACGTGACGCCAGCTGACGTGTCACTGTAGCGGAACCAACGGATCGTGCGAGCACAGTGACAATGGCTGAGCACCGTGCCCGCTGTACTTCACATCACTGAACGGCTGGCGAGGAACAGAGCCGTCGGGGCACAGTGAGTATAATAACCGGGAAGGATATCAAAGTCAGTGACAAGTCCCGGTTTCCCAAGCACGCTAGAGCACGTTATCACTACCAAAACAGGGTCTCGGGGTTCCCATTGCTGGGTATCGCATAAATTACCCCACACATCTAAGACGGGGATGTGGCGGGACTGAATTCGCGACTCCTGGACCTGGACGGCGCAGCTGAATATTTTTGCTGAATTTCTGCGATTTTGTGGTGGATTTCTGATCCTGTCACTTGATTTGGGTGTCGTGATCTTAGTCACAGCGCTATACAGTAACTCACCTTCCAACAGTCATATTGTCTCTCGAATCTTGGCGGACGGCGCCGCAAGCTCTTTTCACGACGCAAGAGTCATTTCTCAATGGGTAACAGCTCCTCGTCCTCAGGCCGAAACCACCAGGACGAGGCTGTCGACTTCGGCTCGTTATCTCCACAATGGTTCACCGGTCCAAGAGACTGGAATCAGGCCGTCGTCTCACAGCTTATCTGCCAGAGGAAGCTCGCACCCTTCTACAGACCGCTCGAGGAATTCGATGGCTCCTGGGACGACGATCAAATCCTTGCCGCCAGAAAGGAGCCAGTCGACGCTACTGGCGAACCTGGTGCAGTCGAGGCCGGCACCCGCATCGAGGCAGTCTCTTCAAACCCACCGAGACCTGGCCATTCTAGGCGACCCAACTCCGTCAAGGAGCCCGTGAAGCCCGAGGCGGCCATCTACAGAAATGCTGTTGAGTGTCCTATATGCTTCCTCGTACGCCTTTGTTTCTACTACGCCCGACCAGCATCGCATAACTTACGTCATCTTCGTGCAGTACTATCCACCCAATATCAATCATTCTCGCTGCTGCGATCAAGCTATCTGCACGGAGTGCTTCGTCCAGATCAAGCGAAACGAACCAACTACTACGCATCTAGTGTCGGAGCCGGCGGCGTGCCCGTACTGCGTCCAGGACAACTTCGGGGTCGTGTATACTCCCCCTCCGTGGCGAGCCGGTATAGGGAGCGAAGGATCGGTCAGTGACTTGTACTAATACTCTGCGGAACACGCGGACATATCTGACTAACTCATGCCTTACCGCCGGCCAGCCCTTCCCATGGTCCGATGCGCCGAAGGCTTCCCCATCTGACACACGGGTTGGGCAACTAACACACAAACGACGCCAGAAGAGCTTTAGCCACGATAGCCCGGATGTCGTCACAACAGGTCTTTCCCCTTCGTGCTTCGTTTACTCTGGCACGCATTGATGACTCGTGTCAATTCCGACAGATCAATCAGACCCGATTGGGAAGCAAAGCTAGCCGCTGTTCGCGCTGCTGTAGCTCGTAGAGCAAATAGAAGAATCATCATGAGACAAGTTGGCGATCGTCTGATTCCTGTTGGTGTCACGAGCGGTCGCGTCCACGCTATTGGCGAGGAAGGTCAGACCGAGGGAGATAATGGTGGGAGGCGATCGAGAAGGAGGCATCAACAGCCTCAGCAAGGGTTTGACCAATTATTAGGGACGATGGGCATTGCTGGTCAAGATCTGGAGGAGGTAAGCCTTGCAAGCTAATCCAGACATGATAGCTTGCTTAACAAATATACGTAGCTCATGATCATGGAAGCTATGCGTTTGTCTTTGATTGAACACGAAGACCAACAGCGGAAAGAGGCTGAAGAGAAGCGAAAGAAGGAGGCTGAAGAGGCGGCACAAAACCGAGATACGCCAGAGGCCGGCACTTCTAGCTTAGATGTCCCCTCAGCGCATGATGAAGCATTGGCGTTTTCATCGTCCTCGACTTCAAATCTAGCTTCATTTTCCGCCTCGTCGCAACCTGCCACTACCCCTATCTCGTCTTCTCGCACCGGAAGCCCCCCGCCATCACCTTCGCGTGCCAATTTGTTAAGTTCGAACGGAGATGCTTCACGACCGAACCCTCCGCCGTTCAGCACTCTGAACGCCGCTTTGACCACGACAGCCGCAGCCGCAGCTGTCCTAAACACTTCTCCTCCCCCAAGGGCGGGCTCTGTAGGGAGCAGCGTAAATGGGACTACCACCGTGCCGACTTTCCTAGTAGATAATGCCCCTTCACCAACTCCAGACGCTTCGTCATCCTCATTAGGCCCTCACGCCTCTCATGAACCCCTTCCTACCCCTCCCGACACTGATGAAAACCAATTCGCCAAGTTGACTATCTCGGGCAATCAAGCTTCTAATCCTGAGTGAGTAGTACGAGGCATCCTATGCGCCCTTCTCGATATTTTATGTGATCGATTTAATTTAATGCTCGGACATTTCTAATTACAGGTTGGCGAAATAGAACTAGGACCAAACTTTTGCTATTCATCAGGGATCGCGCTTGCCTTGCGCTTGCCTTTGGTATATGTTCTACGACGCGCACCATTTCCAACGGATATTGCACACATGCACATGTCCTCCACCTCATGGCTCTTAATAATTGTCTTAACATTCTACAGTAGAGTTGCGATACGCTGTCAACACTTCAGTGCATCAGATGTCCCCTTCTCCAAGATTGATTCCCGTCTGTACTATATACTCTATAATACCTCGCTTATCTCCCTTCTCTACTCTTCCAACGCCGATTCAGTATTTGCAGCAACTTAAACTCTTGCACAAAATAGGGGCCACCCCACGTGATGAATTGAGCTGGAACTGTCAGTGAAGTGTTGCAAGTTGTGACCAATGTGCGATCCATGAACGGAATTAAAGACACGAACTGATATGGCACAGGCTAAACGTCGAGTTTCGTACGTGATACCACCACCAACTACCCCGGTACCCCAGCTCTCACTCCCGCCTCGCGGAATCTCTCGACTAGGGAGCATCGGCCCCTTGTTGATCCCAGCCAAAGGCGCACACGATGATAGAGGTAAATATGTCGTCCCACAAACCAAGGAACACCCCCGGCATCGATTGGGTGTAGCGTCGCTAGCGCTGGACACGTCGACCCGCTTGGCTGGTCGGTCGTCTCCGGAAGGTATCTTGTATAGCGGAGGTCGCGATGGGCTGCTTCTATCTTGGGACCTAGGTATACCGATGAAACGTCGGGCTAGCCCAAGCAATCCCTCCTTGTCGAGGCCCGTGGCCCGGTGGGAGATGATGACTGGTTGGGGAGACGATGTCATAGACGAGGAGAACGAAGAGGACTCTGAGCGTCCGCAGAGTGATGGAGATGTGCTAGGCGATGTCACGGGAGGTCTCCACCGGCGGAGAAGGGCGCGGACGGCCGCCTCCTCGACAGACGACCAGATACAATACGAACAGCAATGGGAAACGGATATTGAAGCATTCAAGCCCGGCGTCGTGAGTTACTACGATCGGGGGCGTGTGCAGTGCGCTAGTGCTGACAATCCATCAGCATAGTCACTTCCGCCAGTGCGCACAATTGCACACCGACTGGGTGAACGATATTCTTCTCTGCAACTACAACCAGACGTTGGTCTCGGCATCGTCAGACGGTACCGTCAAGGCCTGGAATCCGCACTCGGCAGAAGCGCACGAGCCGTCCTTGTTGGGTTCACACTCGGATTATGTTCGCTGTCTCACGAATTGGTGCGCGTGGTTTTTCGCGTTCGGGTGGATAGTAATATTGAATCGTTACGTTTACTAGTCGGGAGCAGAATTGGGTAGCGTCCGGCTCATTTGACCGTACGATCAAATTATGGGACCTCAGTCGTTCTAGTTCCAACATCGAAGCAAATGGCGCACCTCCCTCTTCCAGTCCTCTAATCACACTGAACCCAATAGATGCTTCGGCTCCGAAATCGTCTATTTATGCCCTTGCCGCTGATCCATACGGCCACATTATTGCTTCCGGTTCTCCTGAGCGCGTCATCCGATTGTGGGACCCCCGTTCAGGAAAGCGCACGGGCAAACTAGTTGGACATACGGATAATATCAGATCGATCTTAATTTCTGAGGACTCGAGATACGTAAGTGACACACTCTCTTACGTTCGCATTTACTTACCCTCGAACGATTCACCTAGCTACTTACTGGTTCGGCTGACGGTGAGGTCTAATCGTCGAAATAAACGGTCCACCCTAATCCATACTTTGCTGCTTTCAGCGTCCATCAAGCTTTGGTCTCTCTGCTCTCAACGATGTCTCCACACATTCACCCATCATACTGAATCAGTCTGGTCATTGCACTCCTCGCATCCCTCATTTGAGATCTTCTATTCGGGAGACCGTTCAGGGCTGGTATGCAAGGTAGATGTCGAGAATTGCTCCGATCTATCAGAAGGAGAATGTGTCCTGGTATGCCAGGACCAGAATGACCAGATGCAAGGGTTTACAGCAGAGGGGATCAACAAGATTGTGGCAATGGATGATAACTTATTGTGGACTGCATCAGGTAATTCGAGCATTAAACGATGGAGGGTGCCACAACACCGTGCTGTTCGTGCATCATTCCTAGTTAGCGATGCTGAAGGCGATAGAGCTGCATCCGATGAAAGTGCCTCCCCCATCGCCACGAAGTCCTCAACCAACACCACTCCAGTCGGCACGGTCCATACGTCGGGTTTGGGTCGACATAACTCTATATCCCCCTCCCTCCTCTCCGTTTCATCAGATCACCGGCTACCTCGACGCGAGCGCGAAGGAGAATCAACGCTTTATGGTATTCCATTTGAAAGCCTTGTACGCCTGACATCGCCGAACGACCCATTTACCCACTACTCCGCATCGTCAAGAGGTAGGGACCCGGACGTAGCGACACTCTACTCCGCTGCCTCAGTCATGTCCGTTCCACGCAATGGCAGCAGTCGACCGCCATATCATCCTGGAGCACGTACTGGGAGTCCCATCAGGAGCGCGCATACAGTCGAAACCCTCCACCCACAAAAACAACGCAAGGCTCGATTACGAAGTAAGAGAACTCGCTGCCGATGCAACGCCATTATCGAATACCCCGGATGATGTGATCGTTGGAGACCACGGCTTGGTTAGATCGGTGACTCTGAACGATAGGATGCACGCTCTGACGGTGGATACGGCTGGAGAAGTCGCTGTTTGGGATATTGTGAGAGGTGTCTGTAAAGGTAAATTCTCGAAGGAGGATATTGCGGATGCCAGTCATAGAGGGAGTGGGAGCTCTGCTTCTGCTGTGGATAGGAATGGGCATCGCACAGCTGGGCAGAAGGAACGGAGTCCAAGGGAGGCCTTGGAAGCGGTGAGGGAGCGGATTGAGGGTGAAGCCGTCGTAGCGCCGTGGTCCACTGTCGCAACGAAAACAGGAGTCCTCACCGTTGACATGAGCGAGAAATGCTTTGACTCTGAAGTGTATGCAGATGAGGTAGGCTTCGCGGGTGATAGGCATTTTAACGATGAGTCTCGGTGTGCGTCCCATTTGTTACCTGCCATTGTTTCATCTTAGGCGGCCTTTGATATCCGGATTTTGACAGTGAATATCGGGAAGTGGGTACTGAGGAACATATTTACGGGCTTTATCCATGAAGAGAAGCGACTACAGCGTAATCGTAATGCCGGTGCGCAACAGGACGATATTTTGACACCCGACCTTCGCAGAGCCTCTGGATCCAGCGAGTCGACCTCATCTTCCCCTCCACAATCAAGTATGCACATACCCCCGGAACTCCCAAGTCGGCATTCATCGTTTAGTCGAGTTGTTGTTCAGGCCCCAAAGATGATCCCCGCCATTGTACCCAACATCACGAAGCCCATCCAAGCTTCCCCATTAATCACCCCCATGATCCCCCTCCACGTCCTCGCTAACAAAGATAAAGATGTTACTATGCCATCCATCCCTGGGTCACCCGCGGTAAACAACAATAGTACCGATGCGACGCCTCTTCCCTCAGGACGGAGGTTGCGTGCAGGAACTCTGGACAATCCCTCAACCACGCCGAAGGACGGGGATTATTTCTCTGCCCGGGCAAGACAAGGCTCTGTTTCTGCTGCTGCCACTACTGGAGGAGCACCTGCGACGCCTGATGATTTTTCAGGATGGGGCGGACCCGGGAAGATGCCCACCGCGGACAATGGGGTACCTGCACCACTGACACCCGGCGGAATAATGGGCAGGATGATGAAAGGCTTCGGAAAGGGTACTGTCAGAAAGCTCACTGGTGATGCTGCGAATGGCTCTCCAGTGATTGGTGCACCACCAACACCAGCCGAACCGCCATTAGTTGCGGAACCCGAGGTAATGGATTGTTGTTCGTTCCCTGAGATTCGTTTGCTGAATACCAGGTGTTGGCAGGAGATCGTCCCAGACTCTGTTGCCCAGAAGACTCCGGCACAGACCTTACTTGCAGGAACGTTCAATCCCCCGACGTCCGTTGATGCTCCTCGCAATCCTTTCCCGCAATACACTCCGGTGGTGATATCAGAAGATGGTTCGCCTAGTCGCAATATGGTGTACAGAGGCACAGTGGGAAGTACGGGGCAAGATGTTCGAGTGCTCGAGGACGTCATGCCAATGTGGCTGCTGGAGTACCTGCTATTGAACAAGGTCCCAGATATTCCGCTGACGAAATTAAGTTTTGTACTGTTACCTTGGGTAAAAGATCCTGCTGTAGAACAGTTGCCTGAGCTGCTAAACCCGTGCGTTTCCCTGCGCCTGACCTTCGTCCTGCATCGCAGCTCACTATCTTGTCGCCGATAGAGCCCAGTCTAAACTCACTGCTAGTCGCTTCCTTCGAGTTCGCAAGCTTGTGATCCATGTACGCCCCTTCCATCCATTTATTTATCGGACAGATACATAACATATATGCATGTAGGTCCAAGACAAGATTGACAAGATCAACGCCTCGCAAAAGGGCACCAGCTCCCCGCGAACTTCTTCGGAAGGTGGCGGGTCCGTACTTAAATCACTCCCAACCAGACCTAAAGCGGAAGATATTTATGAAATCCTTTGCAATGATGTGCTGTTGCCCTTGGATATGTGCATAGCTGCTGTGAGGCAATATGTATGGCGGCAAGCAGGCGAGCTAGTTATGCACTACCGCAAGAAAATGCCCAAGCAAGCATTGCAGGACGATGTCAGCCGGCCATCGTGAACATATATATCTGTAATTTTGTTTTCTTCGTCCATTATGGGACCGTGTCTTCTGTACTGTTGGTAGGAATCATGGATATAGACGGATTCCCTGAAACTCCTGATGAGAACGAGGTCCCCAGTGGAGTCATCGAGAGCTTGGTACAAGACCATGGCGCAAGTTCAAAGGCCAACATTTGAAGGTGGCGTGGACGAAGGTGTGTTTCCTGGTCCGTTTTCAATGATCGGCATATTAGTGATTGGATGAGTTGTGATATTTGTGATGTTGCATTTCTGTCGTGCTGCCTAGTTGGGGGAAATATATCTACGAGCCTCTTCCCAACCCATCCTCTCTCTCTCCTTCCCCAGGGCCTCCCCTCTGGCAACTTCTTCTTGGTCTATTCTACGCCAATCATCGTACCCCCGCAATACTGTTCTCGCGTAGGCCTTGTTCTACTTCACTTGGGATGCTCTCTAGATCAGGAGATTGGTTCAACGACAGTTCGTCTTTGCTAGCATCTTGAATGTCGGCTTCCGGAGAAGACAAATCTGATAGAATTGTATCCGCAACGGCGTAAGCGTCAATCATGGTTGAAGCGAGCACGCCCTTAGCTCCCGTAGATGCCCAACCTGATGCGTACGCGTTTCTGACTACGTTGCCGCGTGATGAGACAAGCCGCCCAGCGACAGTGCGCAAGTGCCGCAGAGCAGGGTCGTAGAAAGGCATGTTCGGTTCACCTTGAAAACCGAGTGAAGGAACGACGAGAGACGTCTGCATGAGGGATGTCTCTCCCGTCAGTTCCGCCTTCTTCGTAATTGGGTCTACGACGGTATGAGCGAGCGACAGTTGAGCAAAGGAAGGATTCGAAGTCGGCATGAGACCTGTCGGCGAACGGAAGAAGTCGAGCGACCATGTTTTTTTTCCGTGGATCCAAAGGGTTGTTTAGACCCTTTTCCAAGGAGCTGGAATATGCGAGATTGCTGCCGAGTGAGCTTCACATCCGAAGTGTCTAGGATAGACTTGTCTATGGGCATCATGGAGGCATTGGGGAGATTGATAAGTTCTCGTAGTTCTTTAGTTGTGAACGCCGCTTCGAGGGGTCCTCTGCGGGCTATTATGGAGACATGCCGTACCGTGGAACGAGAAAGAACCTCGAGCACGGCTTCGGGGACATCATATTGTTTCAGTATCGAGACGGGAGTAAGCAGCATGCGCGCAACATCAAGAGATACATTTCCGTTCCCGATAAGGGATACGTGGGTGATTTTGTCAAGCGGCGGGGGTAGTTGATGGGATGGATGTTGTGTATACCAGTGAACGAGAGACAATGCGGGTCTGCAATATTCCGACGTCGGGAGCGCACTGTGTAGCGTAGGAACGGTACACCCTGTTGCAAACAGCAAATGGCTGTAATTTGCACATAAGGACGCCAATGGGACGTTCACGTTATGTGGGATCGTGCTGGTGCCTCCGACATTGACATTCCCGAAAAAATCTGAGCCGGGGGTCTTGAGCTGCGCCATCAAACTTATGAGTGCAATTCTACAAAATACTAATAATTGACCGTTCAATCAGATGATAGATGTCGTACCTTCACTTCAGGATGGTCGGGTGCGACACCGTAGCGCACAAGGCCATGAGGTGCCCACAACCTATCAAATAGGTGCACGCGTAGTCGTTGAGCGTCCGGTAGTCCGGAGAGGATGCGCGAGGCGGCGTAGAAGGCAGACGGACCGGCGCCGACGATGGCAAGCTTCATAGGCTCGGGGGTGGGCGACGGCCAACGGAACCAGGACGGAACCCGAGCTGTCGTAGTGATCGTGAGAAACCTTGATTGACCGTGTGACTGTACAGCCTATCGTCGATCATGCAACATCGACTCCAAGTGGGTAATTTCCGGCGGACTTCCGAGAATCTAAATAAAAGGTGTTGCCTTCGACTCATTCCACCTTGAGGGCAACATTTCCAGCAATGCCTTCTCAAATTCTTGACCGATCCATCAGAATTTGTGCAGATCGAGGCGGCACGTTCTGCGATGTTCACGCGTAAGTTTACTCGGTCGCTCGTCCTGGATGAAGCATCCGACTGTCATTCATATTTACAGCTCCTACCCTGATCCTGAGAATCCAAATGAACGGAAAGACCTTGTCGTCAAGCTGCGTTAGTGGTTTATCACCACTCACTTAAGTTTAATGCTGATAAGCGGAGGTTAGTGTCCCAGGACCCCCGGAAATTACGAAGATGCACCCCACAGAAGGTATCCGTCGCATCCTTGAATCACTAACGGGGGAGAAAATACCTCGCGGTCAAGTCCTGAAGACAGACAAAATAGGTAGCCACGAACGATGTCAGACACCCATCTCGCCGTAACCGTGCATTCTAGATTATATTCGTTTGTCAACGACGGTGGCAACCAACGCGCTCCTGGAACGCAAGGGGCATAAACATGCACTTCTTATCACCAAAGGCTTCAAGGATCTACTCCTCATTGGGAATCAGTCGCGTCCAAAGATTTTTGACCTCAACATCCGGAGGCCGGCTCCTCTCTATTCTACCGTTATAGAAGTAGACGAAAGAGTGACATTGGTAGGCTACACATCGGATCCTCAGGCTGAGGAACATGCGATTCAGTTTGATGAAGATGGGAAGGTGAAGCGGGGATATAGGGGTAAGGGATGGGATGGTACTGGAGATGCAGAAGGACCTGGCGATATAGTGAAAGGGCTATCGGGCGAAGCCGTCAGGATCCTCTCGAAGCCTGGTAATCATCTCTATGTACCCCTACGTTTCAGTTTGCTCAACTTCGATTCTAATCATAGACCCCGTAAAAATTAAGGAAGACCTCGAGAAGCTTTATGCGGACGGATATCGTTCTTTGGCTATTGTACTCGTCCACTCGTACACGTACCCCGACCATGAGCGCCTAGTTGGCCGGCTTGCGCGCGAGATTGGCTTCAAGCAAGTCTCGGAGTCGTCGGCCCTCCTTCCCATGATCAAGATCGTTCCGCGCGGTGTGTCCTCCACGGCCGACGCTTATCTCACCCCCGTCCTAAGAGAGTATCTTGATGGATTTTTCGACGGCTTTGATGAGCAGCTGAAAGATGGAAAGGTTAAGAGCCCCCGTGTGGAATTTATGGGCAGTGATGGTGGCTTGCTTGATCTACAGAACTTCTCTGGGCTGAAGAGTATTTTGAGCGGGCCGGCTGGTGGCGTTGTGGGGTATGCATTGACGAGTTGGGATCCTGAACGCAAGCAGCCGGTGATCGGGTATGACTTTCTTTCTTCAATTACAAGCTGTGCATTGACACTGCGTGATGACAGCCTCGACGTCGGCGGTACTTCGACAGACGTTTCTCGGTTTGACGGACGCTACGAGGTTGTTTACGAGACCACCACAGCTGGCGTGACAATCCAATCGCCACAGCTCGACATCAATACCGTTGCGGCTGGTGGTGGCTCGTGCTTGACCTTCCGAAACGGTTTATTTATGGCTGGACCTGAGAGCGCTGGTGCGGAGCCAGGCCCAGTGTGCTACAGGTTTGTCGCTAGTAGATCGCGGATACAATGACTCTAAAATTATCATTTTCGCAGAAAAGGGGGTCTTTTGGCAGTTACGGACGCTAACCTCCTGCTTGGGAGACTCATTCCCGACTATTTCCCAAAGATCTTTGGGAAATCAGAGAAGGAGCCTCTAGATGCTGATGCTTCTCGTGCAGCGTTTGAACCGCTGGTCAAGGAGATCAATGCCTCTCATGAGAACGAACTTAGCTTTGATGAGGTCGTTTACGGGTTCGTTGCTTGATCTCGGAAACAACTGTTGCGGTGGTACTAAACGTATTCCTTTCATTCCTCAGATTCATCAAGGTAGCGAACGAGACTATGTGCCGGCCGATTCGTGCGCTCACCGAAGCTCGAGGCTATGCTACTTCAAAACATGTGTCCGTTGCTTCTTGAATCCCTCAGTTCGCTTGAATAGCTGAAGCATGGTTGTTTCCTTTTAGACTTGCGAGTTTTGGGGGTGCGGGTGGCCAACATGCTTGCGAAATCGCCGGTCTGTTAGGAATCAAGACTATTCTTATCCACCGGTATAGCTCCATTTTGTCTGCCTACGGGCTTGCGCTCGCCGATAGGTAGGCTTGCTTTTATCATTGGGCCGCGGAATAGTTTATGAATATATGTCCCTCAGGGCGTTTGAACGTCAAGAACCGAGTTCCACTTTCTACAACGAAGGGAACAAGTCATTGCTTATCTCACGGCTGGATAAGCTGACGGACGAAGTGAAGACTGAGCTCAAGCGACAAGGATTCGAAGGTGATCGTGTGCATGTTGAAAGAATGCTTAATATGCGTTTCGAGGGGACGGACACTGCTCTTATGGTCCTCCCTGATGTAGAGAAAGACGGGCATGGTGAGGACTACGAGGCTGCATTCAAAAGAGTATATAAATCGGAATTTGGGTTTATTTTGGAGGGTAAAGCCATAATCGTCGATGACATCAAGGTCACTTGGCATTTCCTTGTAGTATCTTGTCCATCTCATCCATCTTCCCTATTAGGTCCGTGGAATTGGGAAGACATTCGACACTCTTGGAGAATCCGTTCATAGCGAAATAGCAAAGCTGGAGACGAGAAGAATCGACAAGGCTAAAGCGGACTCGACCCACAGCGTGTACTTCGATAAGCTTGGGCGGGTGGACGACACCCCTGTATATTTGCTGGACAATCTAGACGTTGGTGACGTTGTAGAGGGTCCTGCGATGATCATCGACGACACGCAGACTATCGTTGTGATTCCAAAGGCGAGAGCAGTTTTGACTAGTAAACATTTGTATATCACCCTCCACTCTTAAGTCTAATGCAACCGATGTTTCCTTCGACCTAGGGGTTCTTGGGAGATGCGTCCCTGTCACTGTGATCCTCACCATCTTTCACTCCCTTGAACCATCCACAGCTTCCATCCTTAGCATTGTTCGTCGTTGTAGCATGCCCGCTTTAATAGCTGTCGCATCAATGCCGCCCTGCAGTCCTATCCAATCGCACAGTTTTAGATCACGCTTCTCCCGCATTATATATATCATACCTCTAACAGGCGGCTGTATCATGGAAATATTATGCATCATGTATCAAGATCGCAAGGCTTCTTGTCGCCTCTTTTTCTTTCCCGCGGAAGAATTCATTAATGTACGCATGGTCGAATTCCAATGATAACTATCCAATGAGTGTGACAGAATACAAGGGCTGGCTCCGGGTCACCAGCCGAAGAATCGAGGCGTCTGTGGGTGAGAGAAGCTTGGAGACGGCGATGCTGTGAGCGCTATGTGTTTCTATCATTGGCCCATATGGGTTTTCGCAGCGTCTGGATCGGGATTGCTCAACTACGTATGTGTCAGTAGATGTGACAGCAGCCGGGGTAAGATGCACGTCCAGTGAGGTGGTGGTGAAGCGTACGGAATGTACAACGTCGAGAAATTGAAGAGCGTCGTCGCGAAGCGAGCCAATGGGCGTTTATGTTGCATGGGCGTAGTTGTCGGACAGAAGCAAGGGAGTTGATGCGGGGCGTGGTCAGTCATGGTTTGGAGGTGAATGCGATGAAAGAACACTCACCTGAACGTCAGCTTGGCGCGCAGCAGCCTGTTCTCGAGCCAATCGAGCTGCTCGGCTAGCGTCCACCTTGCGTCTGATATCTGGAGCCATTTCCTGGTCGGCGCACAAGCGAACAGAGGTGGTCAGCTGAGGTCCAAAGGCATAACGCGAAGCAGTCAATGCGAAACCGAGGCAGTCACTGATGCACGCGAACCACGAGCAGCTCTCTAAATAAACGGGGTGCGAAGTCTATATAAAACACTTACATTGTATAGCTGCTCTTCGGTGGGTACGGTTGCTGTTCGTCCAGAACGTGGGTCATTACGAGACCGGGCAGCCAAGTTCGGTGAAAGGCCTACCTCGCATGAGAATGTATCCGAATCCCATTACTGAAAACGTGGTGACAGTATGTAAGATGAATGAATGTGCAATTGTATGAGAAAGCCTTGACTCACACCCTGCAGCAGCAACCGTGAATCTGGCCAAGGGGAAACTCGCCATGTCGTGGAAGTGTTGAACGAAGCAGCGGGACAACGACGGGATTCGTTGCAACAACTCCGCCCGCAGAGCATCACGTGAGCTTAAGCCCCTAGTCCGAGCCGGAGCCCCTCCCAGTCCCTCCAGGTCCCAGCAGGTACCCATACATCATGCTTGGCGCGAGGAGCTGGGGAGAGGCACCAGTCCGACCATCAGAGAACCATCCGACACGCCCGAAGACGATGGCCTAGTTCCAGCCACCCTGTCGACTTACTTCCAGAAAGAACGCGAAGGTCATGAGTTGATTCTGAGACGACATGATTGCAAATGACAAGGGAGCAAATTAAGCCCAGGAGTTAATATCGGGGGTAACCGTGACGACTATGAAGACACGCAGCTCGAAACGAGGTGCTGGGGAACGACTAATAATAAATAGACCGAGTGAACGCGGTGACAAAGCGAGATATTGCAAACAGGTGTTGTGTGTGGGCGAGAGGATGATTCACGATTAAGGGTCTTCATGAGCTAAAGGACAATGCGGTTTGGGTGGACAGAGAACAAATGATGTGGGAAAGTGGAATCCGGAGTGACGATTTGATTATGAAGCTCGAGAAGGTTCGAAGGTTCTTTTCAGACGCTTGTAGGCGAACCCCAGCATGTCGCTCGATCGCCGACTTTGAAGTTCGATGCGTGCCAGTTCTTCCTCCCAAGCCCTAACCTCCTTCAGACCAGGGCTGCCGCTAGTGCTACTCGGGTTTGTCGATATGCTACCGGCACTTCTCGTGCTCCTGTCAGAGTCTCTTCCACTGCTAGAGCTGGAGCTTATCCGGGAGGCAAACAGGTACTTCGAAGAGCCTTTGACACTATCACCGCTTGCCGTACCAGGCCTCGAGCAAGAAGAATCGGCGTGCTTCGTCCGGTGAGCATGGGCTTCATTCTCCCTTCCTTCTTCGGACTCCTTTACCCGGTTATAGGTCGGGCTACTCCCAAAGCCAAGAACTTTATCTCGGGGGCCAGCTGATGTGTGCGGTCGCCGAGATGATGATTTGGCTTTCGGGAGCCCGCTAGACGACTGCATGGATTGCGTGTGGGCTTTGCTGGAGCGGTCAAGAGTTTTTTGACTAGTGGAAGAAGTCGAAGGCCGTGAAAATTGTTCCGAATGTGGTGCTGGTGGAAGAGGCACTTCTCCCTCGCGGTCTCGTCGAATCTTGCCTCGAGGCGATTTGGACTTCGAACGCGCCGAAGGGTCCATGCAGGATTCAACTTGGTCATTGAATTTCGAAAGGGCGAGCGATCTTTCGGCTTCGTTGGTGGAAATGATTGATAGCTCTTGGTCGGCCAGCTCCAGACACTCGGTGCCCGTCGATGCAGCCACAACAACCTATTATAGTACGCATGTTCTATCAATTCGGTGCCGAGTATAGGCAACTCGAACTCACCTTGACGCGAGCAAAAAACCTAACGGAGGCGAGGTCTGATTGGATGGTCTCCCCAATGGCCCAACGGCTATTTGATTTGGCTGCCGGCCATTGTACTGTTAATGTTTTGTTCCACACGCCATGGCTATCTCGTGAGAAGAGACCTGATGATTCTGCACCCGCGATAGAAGATGTTACCACCTTCGACGGAAGAACCTCGCTGGTTGTTGTGGGAAGAACTACTGCCATTTGGTTTGACGAAGATTGTAGCAGAGGGCGTGTCTCGGCTTCTGTCGAGAAAGATGCTACAGACGGGGAAACAGTTGATGAATACGTCGATGCTGAGCCGGCACGTAATGGGGGGATGTCAAGGTGCATATTACTGTTGTTGCCATTGATTTCTTGATATGATGCAGTGGGGGAATAAGACGTCGATGCAAGATGGTTCGAGACTGAAAGGGTTTGCTGCCGAGGTGTGGGTTGAGACTGTGATGAAGGAGAAAATGAGTAGAGGGCTTCGTTGAGCTGTATACGTCGCTCGATAATGACGCTTGCACTGCGAATTGTAACAGAAGGATCAACGGGCGATAGGTGAACACCGATGGGTACAAGATCCATTGGTCCAATAGGTGATGAAGGGGTCTTTACGCAATACCGTATTCGCGGCGAGCGGGGCTTATTCGATTGTAGCTCAAGGAAAGGAAGGGGTTGGGGCGGCCTGGGGGAGATATGCTCTGGTAGATCATACCGAATAAGAGGTAATTCCGAATGCTTCACTTGCTTCGCCCCAACGCCTGTTATGGGGGCATGATGTATCGCTGACGCATACTTTCAGCAACATATATTCATCCTGGGCAAAATAATCCTTACTGGCTTCGACCCTCCAAGTACATTTATATTCAACAAATGTCGCCGTACTAAAACCAGCGATGTTGGGCGGTAGTGTGAGTCTGAAAGGAAATTCCGCGTCTCCCAGATCGGCGTATTCTTGAGAATCGGGTTTCGACCAGAGCACTTGTGTCTGGTCTACCAAGATATTTGACTGTAGGACACTAACGCGGCCCAGACGCGACTCGTAGCATCGAATCGAGACGGTGACAGATTTTGTGGGTAAGCTCTTCCCGTCATTGTCAAGTTTGATGCGGACCACTGGGCGGGGCGGGTCATCAGCAAGGTTCGCTGGCAGAGATGAACGGGACTCACCTCCTTCTACCCTGAGGGGGGTCAGCCCCAGATATCCACTGTATGGAAAATAGCGGGTTCCGGAGTTCCCTGGAAGCAAAATGAGGAGAAATTTCAGCGTGGACGGTGGCGACGCACCCTTCGGTGAGGCCAGGACGATATGGACCATACGAAAGCGAAGTGGGAGAGGAGAAGGATGATGTGCCAGAATGGACCATCGCTATTTTATTAAACAATTCAGAAGCATGCCAATCTCAGATCACCTGTCACACTGTCGCGGTCACTGTCACGGATGAGTCACACTCACCGGTCACGCTCCGGTGTCCTTTCCAGGACGGCTCTCAAGGCTTCTCCCTCGACGACCACCATGCCCCCCTCACTCTATGTCCCCTTTCTCCTGGCGGGGATGATCATTACGGTCAGTATGGCACTGAACGGCAGCTATACATTAGCATTGCTGATATGCGTCTCGTTGCTAGGGCTCCAGCAATTCACTTTGGAGTAAATGGCAGGCATGTTTGCCTTCTTATCTTTGTCTGCAACCGTATTAGACCTTTTCGCCGCAGGATATGCAATGTGTGGAGAATTGTTCAGATCCAAATCCAGCAAACCGCGTGCTCTATGAGCAGCCAGTTTGGCAGACTCTGCAGATGTTTCGTGAGCCTACTGTCTCTCTTCCATTGCAGGCAGTGCCTTCCTAACCAACCGACATAGTCGGAGAGATGCTCTGTAAGTTCAAGTCTAAATCTTTCGCACCGCATGCATTCAAGCTTCTCGTGTCAAGGCTTTCTACCCGTTATTTACACGTGGTTGAGAACAAGATCACAGCAAGCCCCAGTTCACTTGCCGTCTGATTCCGAAGGAGAACCTCTGGTACCAAATAAGGCTGAGGTTCAATCGGAGCACTTGTCGGGATCAAAGGTCTTACTCCTCTGGATCCCGGCTCTGTGTGATCTCACTGGTACAACCGTGAGTTTACGGTACGGTTATGTCCATCAACAACCCCTTACGCTATCTCGTTTCAAGTTGATGAATGTCGGGTTGTTGTACACCCCAGTCTCTATCTATCAGATGACCCGCGGCGCCCTCGTTTTGTTCGTTGGGATACTTAGCGTTGTCTTCCTCCACCGCCGCCTTTGGTTGTACCAGTTGAGTTCTTACGACCGTTTTGACCTTCCCAACTTATCTCCTCTTCGATCTGCAGATGGGTCTCCCTGATTACCGTTATGACGGGCGTATGTTTGGTTGGACTTAGCGGCTTCTTCAAAGGCCATGAGGGCGAAGATGCGCTCATTGACACCCTTCTTCCTGTTTCCTTAGCGCATGTTCGCAGGGCCTACTTGTCGCCCGAAGCGGAGGCCTCAAAGGTTCTTGTTGGTAGGTTATAGATTCATTTCTCCGCTGCTTTGGATGCTTAATGGGTATTTCCCTTCCAGGTGTATTCTTTATCCTCTTTGCCCAGATCTTGTAAGAACGCTCACGCTCACGTTCTTCATCGGCGATTTATCCAAACGGTCTAACCGCTCGCTTGTTATATTTAGCACCGCTACGCAGTTCGTTGTCGAAGGCAAGCTAAGCGTCTAACCTTCTTACCGGGATCTTCTAACGCCTGCTTCGTATGCAGAAAAAATCATGGGCAAGTGACAACCCGCCGTCTGGCTGACGCTTAAGCTTATGGATCATTTATCCCACAGGACGGTATTCTGTCGCCCCGTTGGTTGCGGTCGGCTATGAAGGATTGTTCGGTGCTATCACCATTCTACTCTTCTTCCCCATCCTTGCGATACCATCTGTCGCTACCAAGTCTACATTTTTCGATCTTCCTCGAGGATGGCACCAGATGGTCGACACGCCCACCGTTCTTTATTCTGGCATAGCGATTGCGTGCAGTATCGCCCTCTTCAACTTCTTCGGGCTCAGTGTGACTCGTCACGTTAGCGCGACTGCGCGAAGCTTGACAGATACCTGCAGGACGCTATCTATCTGGCTTATTAGCTTGGGACTTGGATGGGAGAGGTTCATCTGGCCTATCTCTATGTTGCAAGTCCTCGGGTTCTCTCTTCTTGTGTACGTAATTCTTGCTTTCATCACCGCAATGCAGCATTTTCTGATGCGACGATGTTTCGCCGACTTGGCACAATAGTTATGGGACAGTGAGTGTTTCCTGTTCGCCTAATGGAGTTTACAAAAGGATTTAACCATCCTTCTCTGGCAGTTCTTGTTCAATAACTTGGTCAGCCCGCCACCCTGTCTTCCAGGCCCTCGCCCATCATCAGCAGACGATGCCAGGACGGATGCAGAAGAAGAGCAAGGCCTTTTCTCTTCCACGCTGGATGAGACGGCCGCACTCCCCACCGATCTTGGGCAAAGCGGCTTTGACGTAGTCCCTGAAGGTCAACATGCTCTCGCTCAGGGGAGAGTGGTCTCCCCTCGATCTGAGTAAGGAGCTCCAATGTTCCGTTGTGTCAACGATTTGGAAGTGCGATATGCATCCGTAGATCTCCCCGCTCTTGTGTACCATACTCGACTTCTTGCTTTAATTGACACTATGTCGCCGACGAAGCGGATGATAACACCGCATTCAGATAATGTGGCACCAGGCACTGGTGTCGCGGTGCGTTATGATTGATGACTTGAACAGAGAACATGATTAATCGAAATTTCCAATCATTCAATGTGTCTTTGGCTCCTCCAGCATGTTACGGCGACGATTACCGATTTTGAGGTGTAGGCGTAGACAAGACGCCTACACCTCCGCACTGATTACAATCATTAGTGCAGAAGAAGAGAACTGAATAATCTTATTGCACAGCCGCATTATAGTCCGGAATTACTGCCTAAAAGTACACCAACAACGTTTTCTGCATCCCGTAGGTTCCGTTCAAGTTAGCGACTTCCAACTAGGTGGTTTTTTCCGGCCCCAAATCTACGGCGTCCGAAGAAGCGCATGGCGTTGCAGAGTGCAGCACCTCCGTTGGAAATGCCGGTGCTGTGTTCGGTTCCGTCACTTGGACGAGCAATATCCTTGACATGACCAACAGCTGGAGTGGCTTGATCTAATTTGGCGGTAATTGCTTACCAGTCTCCACGGAGAAACACGTAGGCAAAACCAGTGGCGCATTCACCGTGTATGTATGTGTGCGTGGACGTTCTCTTGAGCTCAAGCGCGCCGGTGTCTCGGCAACGTCGAGTACTCATGCTGTGGTGCTAGTGTCTAGTGGCACGTCCAACAATCAGATCAGATCGAATCAGCCTCATGCGCGCGAATAAGGAAGAATAAGGTGGGATCAAATCACTACATCCACCCGCTCGAAGATGGCGGATTTGACATTTCCGGATCACGATCGTACATGCCGTCTTCACGAACGGCCGATGAACAAACTGGGCTACGCCCTACGGTTCGGAGCGTGTATATACTGCAGGCATGCCGGAGGTCGTGACGGTCGTGACTCCGTGCGGCGCACATTGCATCTGCTGCCTCACCTTGATTTACCTAGTCGAAACTTTGCATCAAGCCAAACCCGCAGGCGTATGGAATCATAGTGCAGCCTTACCAACCTGATTCTAATGCTTCGAGCTTTGGAAGCTGATATATGCATCAAAGACTGAGACTGATGCAGATGCAGATGGTATAGACCCGATCCCTGGTGCCGCCGACCATCAACAGTTCAACGGGTTTGGAGACAATTGATGTTGCCCAATCATTAATCGCCATAGAAACCGACTAGACCCCACCCCACAGTACGTTCCGAGATGAGGCATGGTGAGGATGTCGGTCCGAGGGAATCCCGGGTTCAGAATTCATTCGTGTTTTCGTTTACACACATGAAGGGAAGATACATTGACCTGAGATGCGGTGTACATGTACAACGGGAAGATGGTCCGTTATTGGTCGAGTGCAGCGCGGTTGTTGTTAGAGCGTGGATGCAACGACGCAAGGAAGCAGATGAATTTAGCACCCGAAGGTCAAACCAATGCCACACGGTACGTGAGGGTCTAGACGGAAACAAACCGTAATCTGTAGAGCCTTCCGGGCAGAACGGAATTACTTACCGTCGTGGTCGTCAGCGGACGAGAATGATGCCAGTCAATCGTCGCTGGATTCGCCATCACTAGATTCGTCGTCGCTATCAGCCTCTCTTTCTTGCGCCGCATATATCGCTTTCTCCAGCTCTTCGAGATCCCAACCAATAATTGACTTGGGTATCGTCAGTTCCTTTACTTGTTTGCCTAACTGCGGGAGGAAATCTTCGCTGGCGGTAGTATAAGCTTTGTGTAACAATAACTTGAAGAAAGAAAGCGATCTACCTTGCGGACGACTGGACCCACACACAAAAATCATCCACCCACACCTTGCTGTAGACATAATAAACCTCGTGGAGATCCAAAATACGCTTGACATTCAACAGACACCTAAATACCACGCGTTTTCCTTTGATAAGCCAGTCGCTGACATCCCGTCTACAGGCCTCAGCCAAGGCGAAGGACCGAAAGAGGGGAAACGCTAAAGATCGTCTGTATGATTCACGAAATGTGGCCTGTAGCACTGATTCGGAGTATCGGGATATATCCAGGGACTCCTCGTCGTGATATGGCGCGGAATCCAATGCAGAGAATGCGGGCGTAAGAATGCAGACCGTCCAGGCGCTTTCGGGTCCGGGATCGCCTTGCGTCGTACGAGATTCATAGGCATAAGAAAACAGTATCGAAATGAGGGTTAGATAAAGGTTATGATCTTGTACGGATGTTGACAGATCTATGGGAACATCAGTTAGAGGGTCTTCACGCCTTCTAATATACATACGTTCTTTCCGTGGTAGCCTCAACATCGTCGCATTCTCGTCTTCAGTAAATTCGAAAGGTTTTGTGTCCTCAGCGTAGGGGTGTTTCCAAGTGATCAAATCTTGGACATAATCGTCGTCCACAAAATCAGCCCTGTGTTGCATTTCAGAACGGCCGACTTGCAACGTAGAAGTGGACGAGTTCACATATAGTACTCTTCGTCCCATTTCTTGTTTTCGTGCTCTCTGCGGAGAGTACGTCGTTGAGCGGGAAGGATTCCCTCCGCGTCACCGCCGAGTTCATTGACTTCGTTCTCGGTATGGCAGACGTTTCTAAAATAGCCAGTGTACATGTCCAAGAATCCATATTGCACGTCGTGACCCAATTTCAGCGGTGGATCAGAATCTGGCACGGTTTGAGGAAGCTGCCAGTCATTTTCAGCCGCTATAATATAACGTCAGTCGCCGTGTACAGCGCGACGGAAGCTGCTTCGTACCCTTCAGAATCTCTCGATCTTCTAAGAACAAGCTTTCTGCCTGTTCTGCTAGATCATCATCCACCGTATCTGATGATATCACTTCTATCTGAGGCGTCTGCTTCGTAGGCCGGGGCGCCAGGAGCTTTGCCAAAAGATCCAAATCCCGGAACTCTTGACCCTTCACAGCCTTGGTTAAGGTGACCGTCAGATAGCCAGAGCTAGGGTCGTATTTGGCAGCGCTTTCATCGTCCTCAACCACTGGGTGAGAGAAATTCAATCGCAAGAAATAAGGGTTGACATGGGCGATGAACGCAGTCTCATCGACGTGTATTTCCACCTCTGAAGCCTACTTGAAGTCCATTGCAGTAAGAATGCCTTGATAGCAGTGAAAAATGGACAAACCCGAATTGAAGGGCAGTAGATGGACACAATGATCTCTCCCTCTGTCTGGCTGCAAGAGAACCGCGGCGTGATCATACTGACCTTGGATGCGATGAATTCCGCTTCGCTCGCAGCACGGTGGTATGGGCCTGCAAGGGGTTGATTCTATTCAACGTCGCGATGATATTGAAATCGAGCCACCGCCGAATGTTGATGATGAGAATTGTTGACTGAGGGTCCGAGGCTGTCGCGGCGACTCCTGAAGCAGACAACGCCATCTCGGCTCACCCACAGATTTTGCAAACAACCGGGGGCATTTGCTGGCACCAAAATAGAAGGGACAGGGTGTTGCTTTGCCACAGTCACCACGTCGCCACGATGGACCCTTCGGTGCGTAGTATCGCGCGCAGCGCTCATGCAAATATGCTGACCGTGGCGCGCACAGAGACTCCCCGCCTACCCCTCTCTCGCAGAAGTCGAGAAGCTCATTATCCACGAGAAGAAGGGAAACTGCGTGCCCGTATACGTGGAGCTTCCGGCAGACCTCCTAACACCATGTATGGCGTACATGAGAATCGCGAAGGACTCTAAGTACAGCTTCCTCCTCGAATCCGTGATGGGGGCGAGAACGTAGCGAGATATAGTTTTATTGGCGCTGGTACGTCCCTTGTATCGCGTATCGGCGAACTGATGCGAGTACTCCTTCAGATCCATTCAAAATTATCAAAGTGGGTCCAAATGAAGAGATTGCAGGCGATCCGATGGCTGCCCTCCAGAAGGAGCTCTCCCCTATACCAATACGTGAAGATTCCAGAGATACCCACCTTCACTGGCGGTGCCATCGGTTATGTCTCGTACGACTGTATCCAACACTTTGAGCCCAAGACTACTCGCACACTAAACGACCCATTAGCCATTCCAGAGGCGGTGTTCATGCTTGTTGATACGCTCCTGGTCTATGATCACATTTTCCAATCTCTGAAGGTCGTCTCCCATGTATTTTCCCCCGCAAGTAACGGGCAAGTAAACCTGGGATTCGTGTACCAGACAGCGGTCTCAAAGGCACGACGTCTAGCAAAGCTAGTGGTGAGTAGTGCTACGCCGGAGATCCCCCAACCGCCTATCACCCTTGGAGCCGAGGGAGTATCCAACGTAGGCAAGGCTGGATATGAGCAGCTCGTGACGACACTCAAAGAACACATCGTGGCCGGCGACATTATTCAAGCCGTACCTTCTCAGAGACTGGCAAGGCCGACTGCTCTCCATCCGTTCAATGCCTACCGACATCTGCGTAAAGTGAACCCGAGTCCATACATGTTCTACTTGGATTGCGGTGACTTGCAGATTGTTGGTGCCAGTCCTGAGACACTCTGCAAGGTAGAGAAGAACGTCGTTTTCAACCATGCTATCGCAGGGACGACGAAGCGAGGAAGGACACCAGAAGGTTTGTGCGGCGACAGTAATAACTTGGGACTCGTTGGTTAACGGTGTACAGAGGATGAGAAACTAGGCGCCGCATTATTGGCCTCGGAGAAAGATCGAGCAGAGCATATTATGCTTGTTGACCTTGCGCGTAATGACGTGAACCGTGTCTGTGAACCTCGCTCGGTTAAGGTGGACCACCTCATGAGACTAGAGAAGTTCAGCCATGTCATTCACCTCACCTCGCAAGTATCGGGCACCTTGCGAGAAGGCTTGACCAGGTGCGCTTATCCAAAGTATTTTGTCCGTTGCTAATTCCAGTCGTAGATTTGATGCATTCCGGTCGATCTTCCCTGCGGGTACTGTATCAGGGGCGCCCAAGATCAAGGCCATCGAAATTATCTATTCCTTGGAGAAAGAACGACGCGGCGTTTACGCTGGTGCTGTAGGTCGCTTCGATTTTGCCGCGGATGAGATGGATACCTGTATCGCAATCCGAACGATGGTGTTCAAGGAAGGCGTAGCTTACCTGCAGGCTGGAGGAGGCATCGTCTTTGATAGCGTGGAGGAGGATGAGTACGTTGAAACAATCAACAAATTGAAAGGGAACGTCCGGGCCCTAGAAGAAGCTGAGCGTAAGCCTTTCTTTCCATTTCCCGAGAACAGCGGTCCTAACGGAATGACAGGGTATTGGCATGATTTGCAAAACAATTGATAGATATGTATTTTAGTAGTCGAACGTGTTGTACTGTTGCTTGAATTGCCGTGACCGTCTATCTCGTGTGTGCTCCTGCTCTCTCTCTGCTTCTGCCCTGCGCAGCGATGCTCCCTCCCGTCCCGCTATACTGAGTACACCAGCGATCAACTCCGCCGCTCGCGTGCTCTCATCGTTGGCCGGTATAGGGTACATGACGATTCTCGGGTCTGCGTTCGAATCGATGACGCCAATGGTGGGGACGTGTTCGATTGCGCATTCGCGTATGGCATTCATGTTTTGCGAGGGGATTGAGAAGGACGACGAGATCAGGTGTGACTTTTTGGTCTTTGACAACGTCTGCTCCGTAAAGCTGCATCTTGTTGGTCAAAGTCCCTGGAAGCCATCTTTCACCAACGTAGAAGCCTTGTCGCCCGAGGCGCTGTGCTGCTTTTTGGACGACTGGTCGCAGGTCTGGTCGTGTGCCGATGAAGACTACTTGGCCGCCCGCGTAGGCAATCGCGCGAACAAGCTTCGCCGCCCGGCGCAGGAGAGGTAATGTTTGGTCGAGGTCGATGACGGTGACGCCTGCACGCACCCCGTACGCGTATGGCATGAAATTTGGGTTCATTAGGGACCGCGAATGACCGAGGTGAGCACCCGAAGCGAGGAGCGCCGACACCGTCCCTTCCGCGGGTGGTTTGTGAAGACCATGGCTGGGTTTCCAGGTGTCTTCCGGAGACTGAACGGAGCCATAAGGTTCAAATGCGTCGGCTACATGCCACACTATAAGCTACATGGATTGACGCGTCCGTATTTGCAGCACTTGCCTAGCATTTTGAATTCTGCTCGCTGGAGCTGAAACTCTGTCCATTCCTCTGGTGTTTCTAGTCTGTCGGGAAGAGATGCGTCTGTGGATGCATGCCGCGCTGAAAAGACACGTAGGTTCCTGGCGCAACAGCGAGCAGGAGCAAACCAGGAGCGCAGAGCAGGAAGAGACATGAGTTCGGTTGTGCGAAAGCAATGGAGTTGTGAAAATCTTGAGAATTGTGGGACATGTGGCTGTGCAATCGCTTACCACGCCCAAACAATTTTTTCAATCCCTCCTGGCTACACCTTCACCACCACCAAAACTTTTTCCCGACTCGCTCCCCTCAAATCTCTTTCTAAAATGGATGATGTTTTTCGACGGCGCCATTGGTATCGATCTTGGTACCACATACTCGTGTGTTATATTCTTTTTCAAGGTACCAGCAAGGTTTTGATGGCCTGTAGATGCGTCGGTGTCTGGCAAAACGACCGTGTCGAAATCATCGCCAACGATCGTGAGTGCAATGTTGCTAGAACTGTTTAATAAACTCATTATATTGGCATCAGAGGGTAACAGGACAACACCATCATACGTCGCCTTCGCCGCAGAGGAGCGTTTGATCGGTGATGCCGCCAAAAATCAGGCAGCCATGAACCCCCGCAACACCGTGTTCGATGCCAAGCGTCTTATTGGCCGCCGATTTGAGTGAGTTCTCGGTGATCGCTCCGTGTTACCCCGTTCTCAACATTTCAAAGCGACCCCGATGTGAAAAAGGTGTGCTCAAAAATATTTTCTGTGCATATGGCGTTAACTCTAGTTTTTGATAGGATATGGTCCACTGGCCCTTTGAGGTCGTCGAAAAGGATGGATCACCACTGATCAAGGTCCAATATCTTGGCGAGGAGAAGACTTTCACCCCCCAGGAAATTTCGTCAATGGTCCTCACCAAAATGAAGGAGATCTCTGAGGCTAAGCTCGGTAAGACTGTCAAGAAGGCCGTTGTCACGTATGTATCTGTGCGCCTATGTCCCCCGATCATAACTCAATCGATCATACAGTGTCCCCGCTTACTTCAATGACTCCCAACGGTTGGCTACCAAGGACGCTGGTGCCATCTCTGGTCTGGACGTTCTCCGCATCATCAATGAGCCCACCGCTGCTGCCATTGCCTACGGTCTCGATCGTCAATCGAAGACGGAGAAGAACGTTCTCATCTTCGATTTGGGTGGAGGAACCTTCGATGTTTCCCTCCTCAACATCACTGGTGGTGTCTTCGCCGTCAAGGCTACTGCTGGTGACACTCACTTGGGTGGAGAGGACTTCGACAACGCTCTTCTTGAGCACTTCAAGAACGAGTTCAAGAAGAAGACTAAGCTCGACATTGCTGATGATGCTCGTGCCCTCCGTCGCCTGAGAAGTGCGTGTGAACGTGCCAAGCGCACGCTCTCCAGTGTCACTCAGACAACCGTTTGAGGTCGATTCCCTCTTCCAGGTAAGTCTTGAGGTATGTATCTCGAGTTGGTTTCTAACGATGTACATAGGGCGAAGACTTCTCCGCCAACATCACCCGTGCCCCGTTTCGAGGAGATCAACGCTGCTCTCTTCAAGTCCACTATCGACCCAGTCGAGAAGGTCTTGAAGGATTCCAAGATCCCTCGTGATAAGGTCGACGACATTGTCCTCGTCGGTGGCTCCACTCGTATCCCCAAAATCCAGGCATTGGTTTCAGAATACTTCGGTGGCCGTCAACTCAACAAGTCCATCAACCCCGATGAGGCTGTTGCGTACGGTGCTGCCGTCCAGGCCGCTGTCCTCACTGGCCAGACATCTGAGCAGACGAAGGATCTCCTTCTCCTTGATGTTGCTCCCCTCTCCCTCGGTGTCGCCATGCAAGGTGATGTCTTCGGTGTCGTTGTCCCCCGTAACACCCCCATCCCCACGAACAAGTCAAGAACCTTCACCACCGTTGAGGACAACCAGACCACCGTCACGTTCCCTGTGTATGTGACCTTTCCTTCGCGAATGCTGTGAGATTACTTATTTTATGATTAGCTACGAGGGTGAGCGTACTCAATGCCGCGACAAACCGATTGCTCGGTGAATTCGAGCTCAACGGCATTCCCCCAATGCCCCGCGGACAGGCAGAGCTCGTTACTACTTTCGAGGTTGACGCCAACGGTCTGTTGAAGGTCTCTGCCCAAGATCGTGCTTCAGGCCGCAAGGCCAGCATCAGTAAGCTACCTTCTTATGTTTTGAGACGCCTTTCTAATCGGTTCCTCAGGTATCGTCAACTCCGTTGGTCGTCTCTCATCGGCTGAGATCGAGCAGATGATCAAGGACGCTGAGCAATTCAAGACCGCCGACAAGGAATTCTCTGCCCGACATGAGGCCAAATCCGACCTCGAGGCCTATATCCACCAGGTTGAGGGCACCATTACCTCGCCCGAAATTGGCATGAAGCTCAAGCGTGGAGCTAAGTCCCAAGTTGAGGCTGAGCTTGCGCGTGCTCTGGAGAAGTTGGAGATCGAGGACTCGTCAGCAGATGACCTCAAGAAGGCACAACTGGGCATCAAGCGTGCCCTCCAAAAGGCAACCGCCGGCATCCGATGAGCGCACCCTTCACCGTCATCCATTCCCCTTCGTCATTCATACTT
Source organism: Pleurotus eryngii var. eryngii (assembly GCA_029467805.1). Classification (NCBI taxonomy): domain Eukaryota; kingdom Fungi; phylum Basidiomycota; class Agaricomycetes; order Agaricales; family Pleurotaceae; genus Pleurotus; species Pleurotus eryngii. The sequence goes on from SZVJ01000012.1 coordinate 4,541,512, forward strand.
TGCGCTATCTTCATGACCTCTCAAAATTAACGTTGTTAGCTGTGTGCTGTTCTCTGATGTCCCATTACTGAATGTAATTAAGATTAACGCTCGACTAGAAGACTTCATGAGATGTACTTAACAAGTCTGAACCAGAGGATAAATTATAGCCAAGTACTACATGGGGTGAGCTGCTATGATAATAATTTGTTGATTCTCAATGCGACGTCTAGTATCCATAGTTCTTCATCCGCGCCGTCGCAAAGAGCTTTGTCGGCTTCAGCGAGGGTCAGAGCACACTGCGATTTCTGCCGTCCCGTAAGCGTAGGGTGCAATACGATCAAGTCGTGAAGCTAGATGATGCCTCAAAAGGTGGCCAAGCCCATGCTAACAATAGCACTTACTTGAGATAGTATTTGAGAGGCAGAGTAACCCTCCATTGTCAAGTCTTTGACTTTCTTCTTGATAGGCTCGAACCCCTTCCTACGATCTTTGTCGCCGGTATCCATATCGGTATCAGTCTCGATACCTATTGTATTTGCAAATGACGAAACAACTGAGTTGGGAACGACTCCAGCAATCTCCTGGATGTCGTTCGCTGTTATTGGGGGTGGGAGGGTTCGTTGATGAAGCGAGGCGAGACGCAGATTGCAAGTACGTGATGGCGCGACGCAAATCACCACTGGATGTGGTGATCAACGCGTTTATGACTGAACTGTCTGCGCCGATGTTCTCCGCGCTCGATATCATCGTTAGTCTTGCGGATGCAGACGCGCTGTCTAAGGGTGTGAAGCGGAATTTTGAACAACGGGAGGCTAGAGGTTCTATAATCCTATAGAGCCATAGGTACTAAGCGAAGTGTAACTCGAGAGAATGTCCTTACCTCGTAACATAGTTGCATACCAGACAGAATCGAGTTATTCTTGCGTATGTCTCCATGATTCTGCGCAGAGCTCCTTGTGCATCCTGCGTCATGGAGTCTGCTTCATCTAGGATAATGATCTTGTATGGGGGACACGGATACTCCTTGCCATCGGACGCGACAGCCTGGGCTCTTGGTGTTTGTCGAGCAAAGTTTTTCACCTTCTCTCGAACAATTGCAATACCACGTTCGTCGGAAGCGTTCAATTCTAGCACTCGATTTTTGAAATTGTCCGGCCTTTGATAAAGTCTCAGAAGGCAATTGTAGGGGACACAATGCAGCGATTACTGACCCAAAGAGTTGGCGGGACAATGCCAGGATAGTAGAAGTCTTCCCAGTCCCTGGAGGGCCATAGAACAACATGTGGGGGAGCTACATTCGCATAAGTCTTTTATCTGCTCAATTCCTTTCAAATCGTCGTACATTTGTGGAAGTCAGGGTCTTCTTGAGGACCGCTACTGTATGATCCTGCGATGAGATATCATCTATGGTTTTTGGACGACTACAGGATCATGAACACGGGCATTTCGAGCGAATTGTTCGCTGCACGTACTACTTCTCGACCCAAGGCTGCAGTGCTGGGTCGACTTTGTGTTTCGGCGCGGTTTTGGTGGTGGGGTACTTGGAAGAAGGCCATCAAGAGGTGTGTCACGTTCGCGTGACCATAACGCGTTTACTCAAGTCACCCTCCACATTCCACCTTGTCTACAACCACCACCGAGCCTGCATGGATGGTCCTTTAACGGCCATGTCATCCTCAAATATCAACAAATGTGCGTATGATGCTGAATGCATGACGTATAGTTCTGAATCAATGCGCTATAGCTCGGGACGACGCGGTATCTCATGGTAAGCCTAGAGTATGATATGACGCGACATGCTGGATGGCACCGAACAGCAGGGAAGCCTAGTACATCGAGCATTGCAGAGCTCAAGAATGGCAAGGTAATTTTTCAGGCAGAAACCGATCTCATTTGAGAAGAATTCCGAGACTATGCAAGGTGCGTTTGCAACGGTGTAGACCCGGGCAACAGGTTTATTCTGGGATAGCGATCGTGAAATTCAGAGAATATCTCGAGCAGTTAATGGAGAAGAAGGAGCAAATGTTTACCACGTTTCCTGAGGATCATATGCCTCTAATTGCGAAGTTGGCCCATGAGAGGTGCGTTCTCAATGTACAAGACCCCATAGGTAGGCCGTTGATCCTCCTTCAGTGATAAAGCAATAGCCGCCCTGGCCAGATATATCTCGAAAGAGATTTCACCTGCTCAAGATGACGATGATGGATCACCAGAAGCAACTATGGTTCCCGTTCCAATAATTGAGGCTGCAATCAAGTCTACCCTCGTCCGCGTCAATTACGGCCTTGATGGCTCTCCGGATTCTAAATTACCTTCTACCGCATGCGCATGGAGATGGGAAGTCAAGGATGAGTTCAGAGATTGGCTCCCGAAGACTATGCAGGAGAAAGCAGAGTCCAGGAAAGCTGATCGAATTCAGGTTAGCCGAGAAATGCTATTACGATTGGTCCGTGATATATAACCTTTACAGGCGAAAGAATTCCTCCTAGCTACATTCGAAGCTTTGTCATTAGACGAACAACGTTCTATCATTCCTCAAAAACCTTGGAAAGTTTCGCTCTCGGAAGGTAATGGATCGACGACGAGTATTGTTGACCTCACCCAGAACGATGTTAAACCTGATAAACCAAATGGCAAGGGCAAGTCAGGTGGAGAAGAAAACGACAAAGTGTGTTGTTCCTTCGATTTAGTGAATACATTCCAACGTCGCCTTGTAGCCGGCAAAAAAGCTGAGTCCTGAAAAGAAGAAGATGGTAGAAGATCCAGAGAAGGCGGCTAAAGTTGGTACTACGACGTCCGGACACACCCTCTGCTAATTCTGTTCCAGGAGAAAATGCGAATGGAGAAGAAATTAGCCAAGGAGGAGCGAGAGAAGAAGGAGAAGGAGGCGCAACACCGATCGCGTTCTATTATGGCAAACTTTTTCTCGAAACCCAAGAATGCAGCCGCATCTACGTCAAAACGAATTGAACCTGCCGCGGCCTCGCAGACAGACTTTGAACGCACTTTCAAGCCTTTCGTCGTAAAGAAAGATGCAGCAATGGCTCCCATCAACTGGTTCAGGCGCAAGAATGGGAAAGAAACGAAAAACCTCCCCCAACTCCCGGCGTTATCGTATTATCAGACGACGAGGACATCTCCACCCCTTCTCTAGCCGTGGCGGAATCGCCTATGGACGTAGACGAACCCACACCACACCTTGAATCTATGACTACACAAGGTTGGAATTTTGACTCCGTCTATTACCACTCTTACACGTTGTCTCTCACAGCACGCCTTGACAATGTCATACAAACATTGACTTCATCGACATCAAGTCTTCCACCACGCCGGCGGCCAAGTCTTCAATACAAAACTTTCCACCCCTTGACTGTTCGCGATGTCATGCATCAACTCACGGAAGCTGAAGTAGCAGGAGACGACGTGATGGTCCGCTCCATCCTTGCGAAACTGCGAGACCGCAAGCTACTCCCTGCCAAGGTCTTTATCTTCACGGATGACTTGCGACCTGGTTATTTCGGCACATGGACTCGGGACTCTCGTCTCATTGGACCCCGTACTCCCCTTGTCCGAGACATGACTATCCTTGACTACAGTAACGACAGCGGGGAAGAGTGGGAAGATGAAAAACGCCAATGATGCTGATGATGTGAATGACGATGTTGAAGACGACGACGATAGCGAGGCCGATTCTGACCTAGAGAGTTGGTTGGTCGAGGATGAAGATGAAGACCAAGGTGTACCTCCGGACGTTGACGACCCTTTTGTCTTGGATGTTCCCATGCCAGCACCTCTTCCGAAGCGGAAAAGCGGTCGAGGAGCTGGCCAAGAAGAAGCTGGCCAAGAAACGCAAAGTTGTTGTTCCCCTCGTACCTTTCTGTAAAGGGCCTTGCTGGGAAGAAACAATTGGCCATTGTGAATCGGACATCCTGAAGCCTTATCGCATTCAATTGTTCAATGGTAAGTCGTTGTCGACCTAGTTATTGTCCTTGAACTAAAGATGATCGTCCGAATGGCTAGATTGCCCATTCCCCATTGATCCTTTCACATTCGTATCAACATGTGGAGAAGACAATTCTTCGGCAACGAAAGCTGCGAGTAAGACCGAGATCCCTACGGCTTCCGATGTTTCGGCAATTGCGACCCCAATGCCACCACCCCCACTTCCCTCTGTTCCGACAGTCAAGCGCACGGCGTCGGCACACAAGCCAAAGACACCGTTTCCCGACGTTCATCTGCCGTTTCTGCTGTCTAAAATTGATTCCTTACACGCACCCACCGTTACTTATCTCGTCGAGGAGATCTTTAAAGAACTGCGTTCTCAAAATGTGAGGAAGAACTCAATCGAAGTGAAAGTCAGGGAGGTTGCAGAGAGATGTAGAGAGAAGAAGTATTGGATAGTCAAACCAGGTATCGTGGTTTGATTTAATTCTCATCGAGGCTAGGATCTAATTCCTTCATAGGCTACTCTTGACGGAGAACGGTGTGGTTTAATGAGCTATCCCAACTAGTCCCTCAGCTCGGGATATGGAGGCTTGTATACTTGGATATCAGTTTCCAATACATACTACGTATAACGTAGGTCATAATTTGCCAGGGGCCATTTTCATTCTTATAGTGCCCCCTACTTCGCTTTTGACTATATATTAGCGGAATCTATCATAGACCTACGCCACTTCGACGTAATCTCATCCACCTTGAGCAACACTCCAGCCGCAGCCCGTCGCAACTTCATATCCTGGGCGCCGCCCCCACCTTCTGCCTTTATACCTGACTCCAGACGTGCGAATAACGTTCCCGCCCATTCCCCAGTGCCTATGAGCAACGCAGTGTGTTCCAATCCAAGCGATCGTCCGTCATCGACCTCCTTAGCTCCATCCAATACGATCAAAGCCAACTCCAGGCTGGCACTCAGGACTGACGCCTCCTTGTTTCTTGCAGACTCTTCCGGTGATTGTCCGGTTTCAGTGGTGTGCTCGTCGTCGTCGTCGTCGTCGTCGTCGTCGGGGAGGGATATCGGCCGGGTGCCCACCGTTTAATGCAAATTCTAGAGCTTCGGGAGCAATGATGGCGAGCCATTCTGGCGCGTTCTGTGCTGCGTGCACCAACACGGTCATGGTACTCAAGAAATGCGAAAGCACAATTGGATTGAGTATGAGACCAGTGCCTGCCCCGCGGTATCGCGCTCGCCCGCTGAGGTGTGCAGTACGTTCTTCGCGGGTCTGTTCATCTCGAATGAATAACCAGAATCGGTTTAAGAAGGGGATGATGAAGTATTCCGCCGCGACTTCCGTAAATGTCGTATCCTTGACCGGCGGTGCATTCTGCCAGGGAAACTGATTATTTTTCTTTGAGGGTTCAATAGCTGTGATTTTAGAAGACTGGTTGATTCGTAGTCGCCTCTCACGAGCAATTCCTGGAACTTTGTCACCATCGTCTGACTTGCTTTTGTCGATCGCGACTCGGCTCAGGCTATCCGTGATTTGTTGAATTCGGTTGGTATCTCCGGCCGTAAGGTACTTAGTGTGCAGGTGAGCGGGGAGGAGTTTACTAGGGAACGAAGGTCGGTCCGCTGGAACGCTTGAAGCGGAAGGAGGTATTGGGAGCGAGGCCAATTCTCGTGCCCCAATGGCGATCGCATTCAGCATGACATACCGTTGGTTTATGGAGTACTGGTTTATGAAGAATTGTTCGATAATGCAGCTAATGTGAGAAACGGTTATGAGGAAATGATAGGCACAGAGCCGCTAAGAACATACGGAGCAGCCTTCTGAGGACAGCAACCAACCAAAGCATTGAGAGCAGCTTGTCGCTTACTCTCAAAGTCATCTAGATCGTAGTTGTCTTGAAGGGTGATCAAAGCGTAGACGAGGTTCACCACGTTTTCCTCTGCATCTTCATCTTCAATATACGCAGAAGAAGATAGCTGCGAATCGACGACTTGCCTAGCTCTGTCCCGTAGTTCCGTTTCCTTCTGATAAGCTCTTCAGCGCAATTCAGGGCCATCTCGATTTTGTCTGCGTGGTGTGGGTCGTCTTTGCCTTGAGGACCAGCCTGACTCCGCAAGAGTTCACCGAGTTGAGCGAGGTATACAGGCCGTGCGACCTTCTTCACTCCAACGTTTAGCGTTGGCTCTTTCTCTATTTCAGCGAGCTCAGAAGGCGTGGGGGAAGCAGACCGAGACGATGCCTCGGATTGATAACCAATAAGTGAGTCATCAGAATCGTAACCAGACTCGGTGGCTAAGACGATGGTCGGCTCCCGAGTCGGGTGACCTTCTGTTACCTGGACCTGAGCTTGTTCAGCGGAGGTTGGTACGTCGATGTCTACGTCGTCTTCATCCAGGAGGGCATCAATGTCTCGGAACTGTAATTTATGCCGTAGGTTTCTGGCCCACACCTTTCCTGGGCCTTCGCTGTCCCAATTCCCGAAAGCAAGGTCGCGTCCTGTGCGGTGAGCAACCACTTCGGCAGCCAGCATGCCACAGAGGCGAACGGCCTGGTCATTGTGACCGATGTAGGTACCTACTCCCGAAATAAAGGTGGTGAAAGGCCGATAGAGGACAAACGTGGGGACGATGGAGGCAGGTAAGATATAGTGAAAAGGAGTAGACTGGTCAGATCTAATGAAATGTTATTCTATGCTAGTTTATACCAGGGAAATTTGTGCTTGCATTGGTGTTGGGATAGAAGAGAGTATTTGATGTGATCCGGGGATGACCAGACGTCTACAACTGCACTGAGCCAGGCTCCAATGGCTGTGGAATTCCGTTAGTTACACTAGCAGCCTTGGAAAGCGAGATGGAACCTACTAGCATCGTCGACATTGTCAGCTTGGGCGCCAGCCACCCAACATACTAAGATTCGAGCGTGCCATTCAGTCCATCCACGGTTTAGTATAATCGACGTGATAGAGTCCCATAGCTCGCCGCGAGCTTCCCCAAGATGGCCAACGACACCCAGAAGTAGTGAGGCTTCCGCCTTGATGCGTGCATTCGGGGCAACGCCTGGATCGGAATCAAAGCCAATGGATAATGAGGAAAACAAGGAGGTCAGGATAGATTGAGTGGTGGAGATTGAAGGCAATTGGTCGAGGATTTCGTGCCAGAGGGTAGCATATTGGGTATCATTCAAAGCTCTGAGGTTGCCCCGGATCGAAGAGAGGGTGGAGAGGAAGAACGAGGGTTGTGACCGCGATGTGGGACGCGTTGGCGGAAACACACCAACCTTTACTAGCTTGCCGAGTAAATATGCTATTGCAGACACAATATCTGCAACCCATCAGCCCTGCGTCAGCATCTGGGATATCCCACTACTCACCACTGTTCGGCGGCGCGGTCGAGAGTGAGCATATCAACTGTTCGCATCGAATGCAGAGATTATTGAGGTACGCCCCGTGCTCCAAAAGCTCTGGTATTGCGATCTTGTTCGCTAGGGCTGCATTGGCGACTTTTGCAGGAACTGAGACAATATTCTGCACACAGTCCTCCCATTGAATCGACCTTTTCTGACATTCGCGTTGTGTGAACAACGCCGATTGAGAACCTTTGCGCGCGAACACTGCTTGAAACAGACGATCAACGGGATACTCTCTTGTCAGACGACTCAGGAGACGAAGCGAACAAATGGTCAACGGCGTCGACAATAGCGTAGAGTATGCAAGCAGAGCGATGTCTCCCGCCTCATCGGTCGCGCACCAGAACGAATCCGGGCAAAAGTATTGATCGGCGAGTAGCAGTGCGTCGTTCTCCCGAAGCTCCTGCTCCCATGTCGGAGCAACCTTCAACAAGATGGCCTCTTGAATTGGCGGTATGTGTCGGCCTAGCTTGAAGGCGCCGTCTGGCAACGCGTTCTGGTTGTGACCTCTGAATCGTGGCGGTAAACAGCCCAAGCACAGCAAGGGGCGCGCCGAGCAATGCTAGGAGCGTTGGCAGGTCGGGGATGGGAGCCTGCAGCCTTTGAATGATATCTCTGACCTGGTCAAGGCCATTGGAGGCTAGCTCGTCGGGCGCCATCGTCAAGTCATGCAAGGGGCACTGGTGAGCATGGTTTGGTCTTCATTTGGTCATTGCACGCGTCGCTGAGACCATTCGTTACAACAACTTCAAGTCACCCCATTCACCGACTACTATCGTCGCTTCGCCAGCATGCTATCTACGCATATCCCAGGTGCAACCCAGACCGTACCTGATGGCCATTCATTTCGCGACTACACGACGGTGTGTTGCCCCCCGTCCCGCTCAAATTACATCCAATACAAACTCACCGAGAAAGGCCCTTGCTCGGAATACGGACATTAGGTGGCACCAGTTGCGACCGCCTATACGACGCACTCGTGCCTTGATTTCGCGTCTTGGCGGAAGGTTACTCGCTCTCTGGGACTCTTGTCCTCCTCTCAACCACGTAGCGAGTCGCATGGAATTACAGTTCACGCCTTAGAAGATGGGTAGAAGGTATATATATATGCCCAGGTTTAATCACGGACGGACAATTTTCGTTGTCCCGTTCTACGACTACGGTTGCATCGCAATGAAGTGCTGGGTCTCCTTCGTGTTGCCGTGCCTATTCGCCGTTTCGAACGCGGTACGTTCAATTCATCGTCGCAATTTGAGTAGCTTAGGCTAACTGCCTGCCAATAGATACCCCCGCCGTCATCGTCTGGGGTAACTTATTCCGAGACTTGGGGATGCTGGCCTACGACCGTCATGTACACACTCCCTAAGGTAGGCACCGGGGATTTAGACCTCTTCAATATGAATTCACATCTATTCTGCAGGCCACACCCACGTCGGAAATGGTCGTTACGCAGACATTGACCGTGTGTGCGTAAGACACGTTGAGTTGATTGTCAACGAACGGACTAGTATGTTCCTAAGGCCTTCCCATTCTAGTCTATTCCAACAGTCCAATTGTAGATTGAATATCGTTTTTGTTATAGTTGTTGACATTGAGGATGGTAGAAAGGCTACAAATCCCTCGAATATGAGGCGGTTCTTTGAAATTTCCTATATGTCTTCTCAAGGTCGTTCTAATGTCCGGATTATTTGAGCGTGCCCCGCTATCCGAAACGAGCAGTACGTGCCATAAACCAATTTTGTTACTGCACAGTGGGATATAGGAGGCTTTTTTTCCACTCACCGCCAACAAAAGTGACGCTCGGTGTCATTCCAGCTATCTAATCTAATCGTTGCTTGGTAGATCCTATCTGCCAGCGGCCCTGTGGCGGTGGCTGTGATGGATTTCGTTTTGTTGATTTGCGTCGCGTCGTGTTGCTCCAAACAAGGGCACGTGATGCGCGAGACGCGACCCCTTATAACACAACCATACACACATCAGTCGGGCTTTCCCAACTCTGCTCCTCCCCACCAACTCCCCCCGCCTCAAGACCTCCTCACTTCAAGTGAACGCTTTCAGCACCCTTTCTTATCACCGACCATTCTCGTCGTTGTGCAACCAAGAATGTCCTCCGCCATTACATCGCCGTCCCCTGAGGCGTCTCCGTCGCCCGTCGCGAAGCCCGCCTCCACTCGGTCCAAGAAACCCGCGTCGAAGACCGCGACCAAGCCCTCGTCTAGGAGGGTCGCTGCCGCGGCCAAGAAGTCTGCAACCACCGCGAAGAAGGCTTCTGCTGCTACTAAGACAGCATCCAGGTCCAAGGCATCCGCTGCCGCCAAGACCACCTCATCCGTTGCTACTCACCCCGCGTGGAAGGACATCATCGCTGTAAGCTGCACATCATCAGTAGGCGAATTCTTTCACTGATAGTATGCTTTCTTCAAGGAATGTATTATCGCCCACCCTGACGAGGCGCGTCAAGGTGTCTCACGCAGCACCATCAAGAAGGCATGTTTTGATCAATGCAATCTTTGAGGGCATTGGATGCTAAAACATTCATTGTTATTAGTTCGCTGAGGAACAATATAAAATTGAGATGACCGCTTCCAACCTTTCGCATCTCAATCGTGCCATCACCGCCGGCGCCGATAAGGAAATCTTCAAGTTACCTAAGGGTCCCTCCGGCAAGGTTAAACTTGCACCAGAGGCAAAGGCCGCCGCTGTTGCCGCCGCCAAAGAGGTGAAGCCTGCTTCGTTTTATGTTTGTGACATGGCGCTCATATTTGTTGTTTAGAACGCTAGGCCACCTTCCAAGGCCAAGAAACCATCTACCACTAAGCCCGCCGCTACTAAAGCTGCTCCCACCAATCCCGTCCCGGCGAGGGCTGCTCCCAAAGTCGCCTCCAAGCTAGCTGCAAAGACCACTACTACCAAATCAACTAGCAAGTCGACCGCCCCCGCCAAGAAGCCTTTGGCCGTGAAGGCCACTGCGACTAAGAAGGCGTCTGCCACCAAGACAGCTACCACCAAGAAGACGACTGTGGCTTCTAAGCGTGGGTCAGCGAAGAAGGTATATTTGTTGTCAGTCCATATTGATTGATCTGATCACGGCCATATTATCAAGGCTGTTACCGGAGTAACTACCACATCGAAGGCAAAGTCTGCCGCTAAGAAAGCGCCTGTCAAGGCTACGAAGAAGACCGTTGCCTCCACGAAGAAGGTAATCTTGAGCGCTACTCGATTTGCGAATGGGGTTGACCTCTTGTTTTGGGTATAGGCTCCATCGGTGAAGAAGACGACCAAAAAGGTGTCAGTGTAAGCTGATCTTCCTTCGCTGTCTTCCATTCATCGTCTGGGACTCTGGGACGTCTGCCTCTGTTTCATTTCTGTGATATCATTATTATTGCTTGTATTTTGTGTATGGTATATGATACGGTGTTCGCACGTGACAATATGGAGCCTAATTATTTGTTTGTTGTGACTCTGAGATTTGAGTGACGCAATGATAAACACGTGTGACAAGGAGAATGCAGAAATCGCCTTTTATGGAACATTTGTGATATGGCGGAGATCGCCGACCAAGATTTGATTAGGGACCCTGTGCTGAGAAAGTCACAAAAGAACTAAACCAGTGGCTACTCCTTCGCCCCTTGCTTCCTCCTCGACTCCATCTTCTCGTTTCATGCAACCCGCAAAATCTCAGCACCAATATGCGACACGGACTAGCAACAACGTTGACATAAAGCCTGCTCATCGTCACAGACAGTCTCCAAGCCCTCCCGCCCTAGCGTCCGCCGCCTCGAATAGTTCCTCCGCCGCCGCCACCTACGACAACGATCATGCAATTATTACGTTTCCACCCCCGCATATAGTCCTTCATCCCGACGACGCCAGTAGCAGGGTCTTTTTGGCCATTGGGCGGTCATTCATGTCTGTCGTACGTCCTCGTCGTCCTCTGCGTCGTACTCAATTTTGAGGCGATTTCGTGTTCTAGGACAACCGCGCCCTCACAATCAAAGATCTCGCGGACATGACCCCAAAGTTTGGTCTGGTTTGCCAAACGTATGTTCATTTTCCTTTAGAGTCATTACCCTTTGTCTTATTATTGGACGACAAGCGTGTCCGCAGCCAACCAGGCAATCACGACATACATTCGATCACACATGCAGCGCTGCGAGGTTCAACAAGACACGCCGCTTCTCCTTAAGCATACTCTTTCTGGCACCGCATCAGACGACGACCTGCTTCCAGCTCTCCATTCCCGTTCCGGAGGCGCTCAGTGCGCGTCAGGCCCGGGGAACAAAGTTACTAATTTTAGACGCGGCACGGTTGTGTGGTATCTGAGCAGGGCCACCGGCGCTCCTTGCCCTTTCGCGCGTGCTGGAATCAGGCTATGCGACTACGTCGATCGCGGAAAGCCCGAGCCTAAGAAGCCACGACACCCAAGCGACGAGCAACAGCAGTGTGGGCAGAAGCGGAAGAGGCATCTTCGTACGAGACTTGGTGGAGGTGGTGATGAGTCGGATTCTTCGCCGGATGATGCTCAGCGCCCGCCCAAAGTCAAGTTAACACTGCGGTTAAAGCCAATGCTGATGCCGACTTCATCCTCCGAACCCCGCCACACTATACACAATCTTGATTCCGATGATTCTATGTCGGATGACTCCTCGTCCGACGAGGAGGAGAACGCCCCACAGGAAGACGATCTATGGGCGTTGCCGCCGTATCCAAGGCGGTCTATTTCTATCCCTTCCTACACACCTAGCCTCGACACGTTTTCCTCGTACCCATATTATTCCGACATGACACAGACATCAGGCACCCCACGCTGTCGTTCCACCTCCGTTCCCTACAGTATAGGCTCGCCACCTCCAGACTCGGATGACGAAAAGGATTTCTCAATTGCTATGACACGCTCACGACCTTTCATGCCTGATGACTGGGATCATGAAGTTGATAGCGACGGCGATGGCGAGACACTCTGGGAGAGCCCAGGCCCCCGTTCACCATCGGCTCCTGCGTCCCATTCGGACTTCGCCGAGGTCACTGTAACAGTGAAGCAAGAGCCGCGCGATGTTCAGAGTATGTTGGACGCGTGGGACGACTATACGTTCAATACGTCAGATGGGCATCACCTTCATACTACGACGACTAGCAATCCGGTGAAAGTGGAGCCTACTGATCCACTTCCTTGGAATTGGGAACCCGTCCGTGGGGGGAAGATTCAATTGCAGCATCGTCGCCAGTCTTTTCGCCGGCGATCAAAGAAGAGGACCACGACTTCGAGAATCTTCTTGTCAACTACTCCCCGCTATCTTCGGAAGGCTCGAGCATATCAGACAGTCTTTCACATCCTCTCCAGACCATTGTGGCGGAAGAGGAGACACGTCTTATGTCATCACCTCAGCCCCAGTCTCCTGCACCGCAGACTCTACGGCTAGAGGTGCCCTCGCGTACTTTTGCTGATTCTTCGGCGAGCTCATTCCCTAATGATGCGCAGTCACCCACTTTAGCAACTCTCGCTTCCCTCATCCAGTCCATGTCGATGAGCTCCCCGACGGCTGTTTCGCCTGCGGCGCTACGGATTTCCTCTTCTGCTACCGGTGCACCTTCGATTGGCTCTTCCCTCGAGTTAGCACCCCCACCGGACATAGTTGTGGTACACACGTGTCAGCCTTGCACACCGATAGTCAGTGCCACCCAAATTGAAGGTGCGTAAATGCATATGATGTTATGCATGATCTCATTGTTCCTGCTACAGGTATCTCAGTGTATCAGACAGTGATCGGAAGTCGGCGTCTGCTGCGGAGGATCGACACTGACTTCGTCAATATCTTGCCCGTAGCTGTGTACATCGGTTCGAGCATTCCGTCTACATCCGCGGCTGTGCAAGTGACTAAGGGATCCGCCGCCGTCTTGGGGACGTGGGTTCCTCTACTCGTGGCACAGTCATACCTTCAGTCGTGCCTGGCTTCGACATCGAACTTGTCTTCCACGGAGCGCACGACTCTCCAGGGCCTTCTGGACATTTTCTTGTCCGACGTGCTGTTTGAGCGCTTCCCGACTGCGCTGCAAGACTTTCACCGATCAAGCACGCCTGGGCGTTTGCTCCAGCAGTTTGGGCCCCACTTTCAATCGACCATGGTATCATCAATAGCCCAACAGCAGCAAGGATGGGATGTTCTGCATCATCACACCTGTGAGGCAGTTACGTTAGCGCCTTCGTTGTCTTGGGTACCTCGTGGAAGCAGAGATTTCTACCCGGCGGACCAGGTGGTTGAGGATACCCAGCTCAGCCCATCGGAGCAAGAGATTTTCCAGGCGATATGTGCGAACCCCGACTGGGAGCAGGATGCCCCTCCAGTGGAGGTGGAGCCGGCTCGTGTTCTCGAACGTGAAGAAGCCATTCCTGAACCTAAATACACTACGGAACTTGTTGCCCAACCTCCGTGCCAGATCACGAAGTCGGTCCCCGTTGAACACGGGTTCGAAGAAGTGCCCCAGCAAGCGGCCCATGTCCCTCTCCTCATCAAGAGCCCCCTTGCTCCGCAAGTCGTGGCAGAGAATTCCAATCAACCCCTTCGGCGCTCAAAGCGAGTCGCAGACGCTCTTTCCTCTAAAACTCAGACCAGATCACGGAGGCGTTCTACCAAGGCATTGTCCTAAACTTATCCCCCTTTTGATGGACTAATGCAAAGCTTGAATGCAAAGCTTGACTCATTGCTCATTGTTCCCTTTTATGAAACTTATTATTATGCCCTTCAAAGCCCTTCCTTTCTGATTTTTCGCCTTCGATTTGTGCAATTCTTCTAGTGGTTTTCAAGATATGATAGAATTCTGTATCAGCGTCACAGTGTATAACGTTCTTCCCCTCAGCTCAGTCACGATGACGACCTCTTAGGCTTCCTATAATGCTACAGTTCGTTATATGTCGATAGCCTGGCCTTTTGGCAATGAAACCATGTGCTCACGGCCAGCTTTGATCACTTTTGTCGAGAGCCGGCCGACCTTTCTCTTCGTTTTCTAGATCACTTATATACCTTGATGAGAATATACCAACATGATGCGGCTATTGTTTTTCCTTGTCCACATGGGCTTTACTTCGCGCTGATCTCCCGCTTTGTTACGATCTACTCATTTAGTGCAAATACCATAAGACAGCATAAGTTACCTTGCTTTAGCAAGGTCCCCCTCCACAAATTTCCTCTTTCAGCGAAACGGTCTGTGCATCACATGATGCACCTTCGCACGTCTTACAATAGGAGTACCTGTCGAAATATATTGCGGGGGGCGACACGTGAACGCCCTTTTTTTTTTTTTTTTTTTTTTTTTGAATCTGCATTTATATACCGCAACGAGTATGCTAAAGCTACTAAGACGCGGTGTGGGTTGAGTACAACGAATTAACGCTGCACCCGGTTGGTACGGGTTTGGTTGGGCAGGTTGGGGTTGGGCCATGTTTGGAGTAGTTCCCGAGGCAGGCAAGGACGGTGGGCATGATAATGGTTGGTACGGTAGTGTTGGGCATAGAGGCATAGAGAAGGAAGTTTAAAGTCGTTCCAGGACTCAGGCGTGGATACACCCACTTTAAGCTCCTTTACCAAGGGAGCACCAACAGTGGCAGTCACTGGGAAGTTTTCAGTCCTTCCAGGACTCAGAGGGCGTGAACTTCATTTAAGCTCCTTAAACAAGGAGCACCCTCTGGCAGGCGACCGTGCTGCCTTCCCTCGTCGTCGTAGTGCGAGAATGGCTGTAGAAGCCTGTGCGTGGGCTGACGACGAGCCTCGAGAACTGGCAGTCAACCGTGGGAAACCACGAGATGGTGATGGTTCGAGTTCAAGAGCGGCCTGACACGTGAACGCACTGGGAACGTCTGTGGCTGAGTGTCAAGGTATTGAGCAAACCGCAACAAAGCAAGGTATGAAGCGCCATACTATGGCGCTCCTTAATATATAACACAAATGCAAATTCCGTCTCTATGTGTCCGCATCCGACCTCTGTGATATTGATTGAAGTTGATCATGGATATCAAACGTTCAATATATGAACACGGAATCAAAATTCACTCGGTATGCGTGTACCTGTAAACTTCCGTGTACCGTGTCGCTATACTCATTGTTCCCATCTGAGTTGAACTTGTCTTCGGCTCGGAGACAGGAACTCCATTGTGCTTGATGCAATGAATGATGGGTAGTTAGGGGGTGGCTGTAGCGTATGGATTGACACAATGGCAAACTCAAATAGCGCATCTGTTTGACCGGCGTTTGTGATGTGACAGGTGTTCGGTGCATGCGCGACTTGGAGTGGAGGCGTGGCTTATGGGCTCGAGAATCGATAATTGAGCATTCCAAGGGTCGGCAGAGAGGTGCCCTCGATGAGGTAAATTGAACGTTCGTTCAAGCCTTCGATTGTCAAAGAGTTCGTGGAGGTACTACATTTGTATTGTGCTCCCTGCAACCCTGGCGAGGCGTGAAGAATTTGATTTGCCATCATGCGAGGGTGGTGGTTTGGGAGTAGAGTTTCTGGCTGTAGTACTGGTATATGGGCAAAAAGTGAGCACGACAGCCCAATGAATTGTCGACAAGAACACAAAGAAGTGAAAGGGACTCGGAATCTCTCACCGACATAGATGGGCGCTTATTTGCAGGCAAGGCACAGAGAAGGCCGACTGTCGGAGTTTTAATTGATGTGAGAGCAAAGACACGGCTTGATTTGGGTGTCGAATTCTCTTTCCTCAATCCCACCATTCTACCTTTACTCTTATTTCTTTGGCGGCAATTTTACTCTAGTAGTCGTGGGCGACTCATTTGCCCTTCAAAATTTGGCTTTTCGACCATTCGATAGCCAGCTTTTTACGACCATCGCCAAGTCCAGCATTTACTTACTCGCGACGAGGCTTTATCGACCTAATTGCTGTTCCATCTACCGCCTGTATTGCGTGCAAGACGTCCGCGCTTCAAATTCGTAATCACTAATACTTCTTCATCAAAATAGTATAATGTCTTTATCGGCCACTGATAGTAACGGCTCCTATTCGAGGGTTTCCTCTGGGAAGACTCCTCCGCCAGCTCCTTCAGCTGCGTATGCGAAAAGGTGCGTTCTCGTGGCACTGACCCAAGGGACTTGTCGTGCTGAATTCACACTGTACACAGGGCCAGGGAGATCCAGGCCGAGGAGAGGTTGGGGGCGAGATACAGGCCTCCTGCGCTTAGGGCCCTTGCATCTGGAGAAGCCCCTTCTAACGACACGAACCCTTCTGTCACGATACCGGGGGATGGCTCGACTCTATCCCCTACTAGTTACCCCCCGGGATTTAGAAGGGCAAGGGCAGGGACCTTACCCTCCAATGTACAACTTGCCGCGCAACGATTTGCAGCGGCGTCAAGTACCTTAGGAAGTACTCCCGGGTCCACAGATTCCTTAATAGAACAATCAAGGCAGATTTCCGCTGCTGCTACCACAGCTACTTTGCCTGCACCAGCTCGTCCCTCGCTCCGTCATGTCGCATCCGTTGCATCCAGCACAGTGACCACCGAACGTAACAGTCGTCTGAGGTCCGGCTCTCTCACTTTACCGTCCGGTGGTCTTTCCAACGCCTTTGGCCCGTCCATTTTCTCGTCCTCGTGGTTACCTAACGGCAATCCATCGGGGCTCACGTACTTGGATGAACTTCGCTCGGTTACCTCCGCTGATTCAGCCGCCGATGATTTCGATGTTCATACGTTGGACTACTTGGGGTTGGACGAAAGTCACCATCGTCTGCCTCCTCCCGCTGCGACTCTCAGCGAGCTGCGCAACCAAGCACAGGCCGCTATCGCAGGCAATCTCGCCAACCCTTCGCGTCTTCGTGCTAGCACCGTTTCCAACCCGTACCGAACAAGAACGACAGGCACTGGGTCGTTGCTGTCAACGCCGGCTGCAGACGAGGAAGAGGAATACTTCGAGAACTATGAAGAACAGTACGCGCGGCAGAGGATCAACTCGTACGAAACTAGCAATGTCGAAGCCGCTTACTCGCCCTCATTTGTATCGCGGGGATATCAAGCAACGGATCAGTTGCCGCCCAGCATTGGCATGAGACAGCGCGCCACAACAATAAGTGCTCTAGAAGACCCTGTTCGGACGATGCAGCGTCGTGCCACTGTCACTGTTGAACCTCAGTATAGCTATGTCAACGAGCTGAATGCAGGCTCTTCCATGGGCTCCGTTAGCCCCAATCCTGCGGGCATTCTGAAGAACGACAAACTCTCCGTGCCTCGCACCGGCCAGACCGCTTCTGTTCACTTTCCAAACGGTGATACGACGGCCAATCGTGGCGCCAATGCCTATCTCGCCGCACCTGGCGGTGGCAACCGATCCCTATCCCCAAAGTCTGAGCAAGCGTCCAGCCAAACCCAGACGCCTACCCGCTCGCTGTGGATAGGAAATTTAGACAGTTCGGTCACGAGCGAACAGTTGATCCATGTCTTTGCTCCCTACGGTGCCATCGAAAGTCTCCGACTTCTCCCTGAGAAGGTATTTGTTTCTTTCATGTCTTGGGGATGCGAAGTAACCAACGCCGTTTAGGAATGCGGTTTCGTCAACTTCGTCGATCAAGCCGATGCGATTCGCGCCAAAGAGGACGTGTTGAACCGTTTGGGTGGTTTCATCGGAATGCCGAATGGCCAAACCGTGCGTATTGGGTTCGGGAAAGCGGACAGTGCTCCAGTTGCGCCTGCAAAAGGATCGAACGCTTCCAACTCCACTAATACTGCCACTGGTGCGGCGAAGCAGGCTGCTAATAATTCGGCAGCTGCAGGCATGGAAGCTCAGCTGCAGTCTACTCCCACTAGGGCGCTATGGATTGGCTCCATTCCTTCCACTACCACTCCTGCTACCATCCTAAGCGTCTTCAGCCCTTACGGCCCAATCGAATCGGCTAGGGTCCTTACTCACAAGAACTGTGGTTTCAGTGAGCTTTTTACCTTCGCACATTTGGCTTCGTGCTGAGAACTTCCGCAGTCAACTTCGAACGCCTCGATGATGCCGTAAGAGCTAGGAAAGCCCTTAACGGGCGAGATGTACTGGGAAGTGATGTTGGAGCCATCCGAATTGGCTTTGCCAAGGTTCCAGTTAAGAACGGACAGGAAGGTACTGGCTCACCTGATGAGACTGCCAATGCACCAGTCCAAGGCGTTGGCAACTTGAGTGTCGGCGCAACTATCCACGCTCTTCGTAGCATCAAGGGTGCTTCGACCATTCCTTCTGACCAGCAGGTGTTGGGCGGTGCCGTCGAGAATTACCGTTCGAATTTGCTGCTGAGCATGATCGCTTCTGGCAACCACGCGAGTTCTTTCGCTAACGATGGTACCAAGCCTGCAGGATGGATGCCTGCGCTCACTGAGCAGCAGATGATCATGAGGGAGTTGTGTGCCGGGACCGCGGATACAGACATTGAAGTACAGACACTGGCAGGTTAGTGGAAGAGTCAAATTAAGCTAAGTGTTACGCTGATGACTTGAAGATTTCCGCCCTCCTACCATGTACTACACTTCCATTCCTCTGGTGTCTGAGCGCACGCACGCCAGACGTTGGGATGCTGCGAAGCTTCGTGACTTGAGGAAGCGTCTCGACTCGGGAACGATGACCTTGGAGGATATTGATCAAACCGCCAACGAATTCTTGGATAGTGAGATCGTGGACCTTGCCTCCGATTGGCTTGGAAACACGGTACGTTCCCTTACTCGCTCGCACTTCGGACCCAATATTGATGTATCTACGTCTGCAGGTTGTCCAGAAGCTGTTCGAGAAGTGCTCGCCTGTCCCTCGATTTGCTATGTTGGAGAGGCTTTGCCCTCACCTTGCTATGATCGGGATCCACAAAAATGGAACGTGGGCTGCGCAGAAGATCATTGAGTGTGTCCAGTCTCCCGACGAAGTTGCCTTGGTTAGCCAACACTTGCGACCTTACGCTCCTCCCTTATTGCTCGATCAGTTCGGGAACTACGTTGTCCAGTGCGTACTCTTCCTTTCTTCGGGATGACTTCCTGTAACGGACAAATGATTAGGTGTTGCCTCCGCTTCGGAGCCCCTGCCAACGACTTCATTTTCGATGCGATTGTCGATCGTATGTGGGAGGTGGCGCAAGGGCGATTCGGAGCACGCAGTATGCGGGCCTGTCTCGAGAGTCCCCATATCACTCTTAGCCAACAACGTCGAACTGCTGTCGCCGTGATCCTCAACTCCATTCCTTTGGCCACGAATCCCAACGGCGCGCTGCTACTCACCTGGCTGTTGGATACTTCCGGATTCCCATCTCGATACAACTTGCTGGCACCTCGCTTCACGCCGCATTTGTCTCACCTGTGCACGCACAAGCTCGCGTCGTTGACTGTTCTTCGTATCGTGAACCAGAAGATCGAACCGGATGCTTCGAGACAAGTTGTTGAGGCACTCTTCTCGTCCCCCGGAGACCACGTCCTCACCGACGTACTCGGGGATCAAGTTAACGGCGTGGCTGTGGTTCACAAGATCTTGACCAGCCCTTTCCTTGACCCCAATGAGAAGATCAAATACATAGACGCCACCAAGCGAGTGCTCATCGAGCTCAAGGTCATCGCTACTCAAGCCTATCGGCGTTTGATTGAGGAGGTCGGTTTGCCCGTCCCCAACTTCCAGCAGACATATCCGAACAATGCGCCGCAAAGTGGAAAGACGAAGGGCAACAACCCAGCCAACTATGGCGTGCCCGGTCTACCTCAGGGATACCCGTCTAACGATCAAGGTCTCGCTTCTATGATGGCAGCTTTACAAATGGGTGGCCAGAACCCCCAAGCTGGTCCCCCTCAGTTGCAAGTCGACCCCGGCTACAACCAGAACACCCGTCGTACCCCCAATTTACAACCCTCTTACTCTCCAGCCGAGCAATTCAACCCTTTCTCTGCTGAAACCAACAGTCCGCGAGGAAGCGTCCGCCGTAACGGTGGATTGACTCCCAACAACTCTGTACCCCAAAACGCAGTTCCTTATGGTAATCAATCTCCGAACATGGCTCCTGGGGTTCTCAATATGGGCCAGCCTGCTTATGGAGGCATGGCTCCTCAGACGGTCCCTCCCCACATGTATCAGGCATATATGTACCAGCCCTACCAACAGAACCCTCCCAACATGGGAGGATATCATGCGTAAAAGACTCTTCACCCTGATAACGAATATTCATGACTGTCGCTCTTTTTTATCGCTTCTGCCATGCTATACACTTCCAGTGCCATTCGCTGCAACATCTTCACCATCTATGTATCCGTCTTTTCCTTTAAAGTCTGCACTTTGAGTTTGTGGATTATCATTCTCCTTTGATACCCCCCGGCGTGCTTTGCAAATGTGTATGCCTCTCCCCTTCACACGAACACTCTTTCGATAAAAAATACCTGGCGATGTTATAGTGGTGATCCGTTACAAGAATGGCTCTTATTTCTTACTGTTACTTTGCTTTAGTGTACAACAAAGGATGGCTGTAACATACGTGCGGTCCAACAATCTAGATTCACTTTATTTGCGGCTACACTTGCGCAACGTGGTTAACGACAGGTCAGATCTTCAGACGCGACGGTAGTATAAGATAGCCATATCAACGATTAACAAATCTATGACAATACTTTGAAAGATCCGTTAGTCTGCACCTTCGCCTGCTCTCCCGTTGCAATCCAGTCTTCTTCCAACTTTGGTGCCTCCAATGACAGCCCGACGACTTTGCCTACGGGTGGGCCTCGGACAAGTAATAGACCAACGGGATCGCCACCGGCCTCGACAGACGCCTCATCTATGTCGGTCAGCTTTGTCTCCAGATTAATGCTGGGTGGGCCGACGTGCGCTGAATTGTCTGCGGTGTCGGGGAACTCTTGAAGATCTAGCGGGTGGGAAGCAAGGACCGGCGCGGTGACGGCTGGGTGTACGTATGCGTTGACGATCGGGATTGACAGTGCGATGCGCGCAGATGGCAGCTCTGAAGCATCTAAACGACCTGTCATGGTTTCTACTCGTAAGGTTCTTTGAATGCTAACTGGTGTCAAGGTAATTTACCTTCGGCAACTACGATGCCTCTCAACGAGCCTGCACATTCGTCGACCACCCGAGCTCTGGCTGTGTCGAAGAGGAGCCTGTCCCAAAGGCTGTCTTTAGTGACAAAGCCCTCCGTCAGAGCAGCGATTTTGTGGCGCCATGCAACGGAGAAGAGGAGCCATGACTTCTTGGCTACGCCCAGGATGGATGAGGTGAGGGACTTCAAGTGGTCGGGGTTGATGAATAAGATAGTTGGCGGAGGAATGGGGAACTTCATTGCTGAGCGGACGTCCTTAACGTCCTTGGAGAAGTGGGCTGAGGACATGTAGTTAGTAATAAGGTTCAAGACACAAAATGTGGTGTGTATTACCATCTTCCTCTACGTATATTTTGGAGCTGTTGAGGGTGGCAAAGCTGGTACCCTCGTAGATTGCGGTGTAGGCGATGGCCCTTCCGTATGGGGTGCTGAGCGAGTGTGAGGAAACGATGGTGTCCAGAGGGGAAATTGTGTTCGAAAGAGGGAGGAGTGCTCTGATAGCTGCGACGCCAGCGGTGAAGTTCTCGTGAGTGAGTTCGGCACCGTGTACTTGGCCGTCCTTAGTAGCAAAGAATGAAGTGGTATAAACATCACTGGGCTCTGTGCAACGTATCCGTCAGTTCGGCCCCACGTACGCAATGGGGGTATACATACTAGGCTGAGGGGCAAAGACTTTGTCCGCACGCGTCCCATCCCTCTCTACGTCCGACCAGAGAAGTACCTTGACCTTGCTTGATACGCTAGCAAGCGTTTTGGAGGTGGGCTCGCCGACAACGATGATGGTGTATTGCTGCTGCCCGTCCGCATCATAAATAAGCTCCAAGATTTGGGAAACGAACTCCGCGTGAGTGATAATAACAGAAAGCGGGTGCGCTTCCAACACCGGCGACATTAGCGTCAATGAAGAGAGGGTGAATGAGCGGATGGAGTGGGACGCGAGCGCCAGGTCTGTGATGAGGAATTCTGCAATTGGGAATGAGTACATGTTAGGTTCGCGATATGCTGAGATTCGGAGAACCACTTACCAAGTCCATCGTTGAGAGCAAGAAGGATGTTGGACTCGTTCGGTTGAAGGCCAGCTAGACGAATGAGGCCGGTGCCAAATGCGGAAATGCGCTCTTGAAGACGGGAATTTGTGACCTATTTAGTCAAATAAGCTGACGTCCGGCCATCCGGCCCCAACTGGTGGGATTCCATACTTTTGTCGACCACAACGTCCGTGGTGCGTCCGAGTCAATCTTTACGAAGTCTGCTGTTGTTTGTACATCCTTTGCTGGCCTCAAGGGGAACTACGAGGGCGTCAGCAGCGCAGTAAAAGTTGAGAGAAGCCAGCACGGACGTACCCTTCCCATAAGGCCTGTTCCATAGTTTCTGTAGACGGCACTTTCACTGGGATTGCGGACTCTCGCGACATCACTCTGCCTGCCCAGCAATATGGGGTGCACAAGCGGCTGCGGCTTGTAGAGATTCCGCAGCAAGAAGACCGTTGCACCAATAAGGCCGAGAAGGATGGTGAGGTCGTCTGTAACGAGGTAGTCAGAGATATTGGATGCCATTGTTGCTTTGTCGCTGATGTGGACGGCGGCGTCGCTGGCTTGCTCGCTGTCTCGTCCGACGGTGCGTTTGGTGAGGTGGTGGGCTCTGACAAGAAGCAATTCTGATTCTTGGGCGTTTGAGGTCGGCTTTCTCCCGCGGTTACGCCGGGAAACGCGTGAACCCAGCTCATAACGGGCTATTTAGGGTTTGGTTAGAAATTCAGCTAGGCTCCAGTTAGATGTTACTAACATTCCCCCTCGTCGGAGCATTTGTTAACAGCTGTTACTAACTGTTAATTCTCACGGTAGTTTCTAACTGTTGGAAAACATGTAACATTGTTACTAACAGGGGTTAACAATGTAAATAGCTGTTAGAAAACCGTATAAATGGTTACAAATTAGGGTTAATCTATAACAATAGTGAACTCATTACCACCAGAGAACGTGAAGACATACCGTTATAGGCTGTGGACCAACCTCTATATCGAGAGGATGACAGTCGAGCCTCTAATCCCGTTATACCAATACCATTGCGCTGACAAATGGCCTCTGCGCCAATAGCCACGTCGATTATCCATTTCTTTACCACATTATCGTTGGGATGCTGGGCAAGGAAGTTGCGAAAGGCAGGAAGGGGCCGCGTTCGAGAATTGAGCGCGACTGCCATCCAAAAATATCTTTCAACTACTGTTACTAACCGTTACTAACCGACAGTTACTAACTAGCGCCCTGCTAACCAAATCCTAAGGCTATTCCTCCCAATTGATTTGTGATACGAATCTGAACATAGAACACGTTCAATTCTTTGAAAAAGCGAATTATTACAGTTCTACAGCAGGCTCCTAGAACCAGAGCGACTCGTATCGCTCGAATGAGCTATTCGGTTTTTAATACGACTACACGTGGGAAAAAGCAAACAAGAACAAAGAGTAGCTAAGAGCTCAAACTCGCGATAGAGCGGCTGGCAAGACTGTCATAGACGCCCGCCTTGGCCTCGCCTTGGCGCACTTATCGCTCTCTCTTAGCTACTCTTATCAGTAGTGTTGTTGCTTGTTTATTACACTTAGAATATCTGTTTTCGGACACGCAATATATCTGTTTTTAAACAACTACAATATTTCCTCAGCAAATACCTTAATAATTCATTTCGACAATGAAGTGGACCCATCAACGGATCCGCGATGTCATTAATAAATACTTCCACAAACGGGCGTGTTGGTTTCAAATGGAAATGGCTAAGGTGGTGTATGAGGGTTATGATGTCGTCGGTGTAGCAGCTACAGGTTCCGGCAAGACACTATCCTTTTTCGCACCACTCGTGATGGCTCTGGAAGAGGGGCAGAAGAAGGTTGTCTTCGTTGTAACACCACTGAATCTCCTAGGTCAGCAGAATTGCGAAGATCTGAATAAAATTGGCCTACCTGCTATCTCGGTGACGGCGGAGAACGCCAGCCCAGAGACTTTCAAGGTATGTGGAAATTAGACTTTGTAGTGGATTCTAATGTTGATTGCGTTGATAGGCCATTGAATCCGGAGAATATAGGGCCGTTATCATAAATCCTGAGATATTAATGAGTCCCGCCTGCGCTTTATTATGGAAGAATAGAAAGTTTACCGCGACAATCCTCAATTTCGTCTTCGACGAGGCCCACTGCGTTAGTCAGTGGGGTTCATTTCGAAGAGATTACCTACATTTGGGAACTCTCCGTTTCATCTTGCCCGATACGATTCCTTTCTTCGTTGTATCGGCGACACTACCACCCCCCGTCCTAACAGAAGTGTCAGCAATACTACAACTACGCCCTGGACGAACGAAGCATTTCATCTGCTCAAACGATCGTCCGAATATTGCGCTCATCATACGACAGATGAAGTACACCGTAACGAGCTATCAAGACCTAGCTTTCCTTATCAAAGATGGGTGGAAGAGTGGTGACGCCGCACCTGAGAAATTCGTCGTTTTCTTCGACAGCACGCGTGAGACCGAGGACGCTACCCACTTCTTGCAGTCACAATTGCCCAAGGAGTGGCGGTGCAAAGTTCGCTGGTTTCATGCCACAATGACGTCTACATACCGTGCCGATGAGTATGAAGCATTCAGAAATGGGGAAATATGGGCCCTTTGCGTGACGGATGCATTTGGAATGGTAAGATTGACTGCCAATACATTCCTGTCAGAGCTAATGTTATCTGAAGGGGCTTGACTTACCAAACATAACGATTGTCATCCAGTGGAAGACTACTGCAAGTCTCTGCTCGATTTGGCAGAGGATTGGCCGTGCCGCTCGTGGGGATGGAAGCACTGCGAAAGCTGTTGTCTTCGTTGAGAAGAAGTATCTTGATGTCAACTGACAGAAGAAAGACGAGAAGGTGGCACAGCGACTCGTTCAAGCAGCAACGAAGAAGAGAAAGGCAACCAGCAATGTAACCGATGAGCGACCTCCTAAGCGAACTACGTTAGCCCCGAGTGCGGCAGCAAACGTCAATCAAGAGGCATCATCTACCTCGAACTCTGGGGAGCTTGACATCAACGACTTTCAGGCTGCGGCGAGGGATCTGGAAAGAGGTGTTGCGGTAGAGTTACAGTGGCAGAGTTATCATTTGAGTTGCAACCAGTACCGTTCAATTGTAAGCGATCAGAAGGATCACTCAATCGAGCCTGCCCTAGACGACATGGTGAATGCGCGTACACGTGGATTTAATTGTCGTCGTCAACTGCCTGCTATCTACTTTGGGAACGATAGCTGTGGTAAGTGTTATCCCTGTATTATTTCCCACCAAGTCTCTCACCATGCTCGCAATGACTCTAGCAAACGATGACCATTTACTCTGTGATAATACACAACCAGACGGCTGCTCAAGGTGCCGACCAAAGGTGTGCAACAGTGAGACATCACCTTGCTGCGATGAATGCGTTCCCACACTCTTGGGACTCTTTGAAGGTGCCACTGTGCCTCCGCAAACTCGGGCAGCATCTCGCTCATCAATAAAGCCGTACGAACCAACACTAGTGGATCGAAATCTCAAGACCGCACTCAAGTCCTGGCGCAAGATAGCAGCACATGTCAAATTTGGTTCAACCACGGTTCATACACACAGCATACAAGTATTCATGCACGATAAGATCATTCAACGCATCGTCGATTGCGCTTGCATAGATAGAATTCGAACCATCGAAGACCTCACAAAGGAGACTCGATGGACTTTTGAGCACATCAAAGATTACGGCGTCGAAATCCTGTCCATCATTCAACAGCATTCACCACATCCCCCCGCTGCTGAGCCAGCGCCCTCTGCCACGTTAACGATATTTGCCGCGCCTGCGCTCGCCAACCCACAAGGTACTAATCCAGACCCCGTGCAAGCCTCAGCCAAGAGAACTCGTGCACCGCCAAAGCAACGGCAGTGTAGCGAGTGCCATCAAATGGGCCACATCAGTACGTTCGTTCTGTCGTAGTATGCTTTCTCCTCTTGAATGTCTCATACAGAAACCAATCGGGATTGCCCCGCCCGCAAGGCAAAGCTTGATGCAGTCTCAACGAATCATTCAGCCATGACATCAAATGATGAAAACCAACCCCCGGCACCCGTCACAGCACAGGTGCAATATCCAACTGCCAGTACGTGTTCTAAGAAGTATCATTTCATTGTCTAATTTGCTTGTTCTTGCCAGACTATTATCCATCTTATTTTGCGTACACGATGTCACACTAAGTCAGGTTAATGAATTAGTGCCCAGATGGTCGTGGACTACTGCGTCAAGTTGCACCTGGTCGTTCGTTGATTTCGGGATTGAATGGAATAGAGATAATACTCTGATAGGGGTAAGATGGGGTGAGGTCGGTTATTAGAAATAGTATGTCAAGCAACAGTACTACTCCTAAGTTGATAGGGGTGTGGTGAATTTACTTGTACGTTAAGTAGCAAGTATATACAGTGGTTTAGGTCTATATAATAAACCTATGGGATGAACTAGATAACTAATAAACTGAAGTCAGTATGCCAGAGTCCTACTTGTTTCGGATCTGGACTTGAAAGGGTTTCCCTACTCGTTTCGGGATAATCAAACTGTCAAATTAGTGTTACTAACACCTACTCGTTTTCGGTGCAGACTTAGCTGTCAGTGCGTTACTGTCACCTACTCGTTTCGGTGCAGACTTAGCAAAAGAATTAGACCTTACTTACTTTTCGGGTCTCTACAAACAGGAATGCTAGTATCCTACTCGTTTCGGATACAGCTGAACTTAAGCACTAGAATGTGGGTGATAACTAGATTGTTATTTCAAACAGAGAGACCTGCTCCCTTTTATACCTACACTGTTTGTTCCTAAGAACAATGGTATCCTAGTGAGGTAAATACAAATAAATAGTAGAACAATAGTAAAGTGTCCTAGACAATATATTCCATTGTACAGACAATGGTTGTCATTAAGGACAATGGATAGGTATAATGGAACAATGAATGTACCATTGTTCCCAATGGTTGTTAGGGAGATCATAACAATAGGCAATACATTGGAACAATAAGAATGTGAAAGAGCAATGGAAACCATTATCACTGGTTTCCATGGCGAATTTAAGAAGATAAAAGAGCAATGAAATCCATTGTCATTGGTTTCCATGGCAAACTTCCATGGTGGACTTCCATAATGACAATGGAAAGATAGGACAATAACTAAGGGGCTCCGCTCCTAGGAGTTCAGGGGTACATCCTAGTTCCTAAGGACAATGACTAATTCTCCTAGGGGCTTCGCTCCTAGGAATTCAGGGGTACATCCTAGTTCTTAATGTCTTTATACCAAACCCGTGTTCTGGTATGACAACGAACACTCCTAATCCACATACACTGCACTTTCCCCACGCCGGTCCATCATCTTGATGAACTTGCTATCTAGACATATAACTATACATCCAAGTCGCCGTCTTCACCCTCGACTTCTAATTCGTCGTCTCCCAACTCAGCATCTTCTCCCAATGGCTGGTCTTCACCTTCATCTCCTTCCATCTCCATATCTTCGCCTCGCATCCCTTTGAAATCCTTCATCATTTCCAGAAAAATACCTTCACTCTTTTTATCTTCTATGCTATGATTAACCCCCCTACCAGGTACAAACTCATTGGCTTTGATTTCGTCCAAGTATGCACCCAGTGCTCTGAATGTGGTCTGCAACTTTGCAGGTGAGTGCTTAACGGTACGATGATCCAAGTGGAACATCTTCGCCACTTGGATTCGAACGTTCTTGAATGTTTCAATGAGCGGCGACTCCTTGATGATTCGCGCCTTCGTGTGGTTCGAATATTTCCCACCGTAGATCCGTTTCAAGTATAGATTGTTGTGTTCGACCCACCAGTCAATGCCGCGGAAACGTCCAGGGGTTCCCGTGGGGTTGCAAAGTATGTTTTTCCGTATTGCATTCCTTTATTGACATCAGTAACTGATGAAACTGAACTAGATACCACTCACCGCAAGCCGGGGAATGGCAGATATTTGAAATGGATAGCAGGATCATGTTTTCATTGACTCTGTCTCTTTCCAGCAAACTCTCCTCCCGGATTTCATGGAATGATGGGCCGGCGACATATTGCTTTGCGAGCTCGATTGACATGGCCTCGATGTCTTCCCAGGTAGGTTGCTTCTTTGCAAAATCTTCGAGTGTAAGTACTGATTGATAGTGCTTCGAGACAACGGCTTTCCAAGAGTTCAAGCGCGAAACAATACCAACATGTTCGATCACTTCATGCATCCGTCGAAATCCCGGTTTGGTTTCAATCTTGGCTGTCTCCTTCTTATGCAGAATGCCGACGAATTTAATCAAACTCGATGGATCATTTCGTGCGGACTTGGGGAAAATGCAGATTCACCATATTGCATCGGCGCACGCCATCTTCAAGTGGAACAGCCCCATGACGTAGATTAGGAACTGGTTCCGCTGCCATGGGGTCTTCTCAATACGACGCGATGCCTGGAAGCTTTGGATCCGTTCGCCAGTGAGTAAGTCTCCATGGACTAGCACGACATAGTTTTTTATATCTGCCACTTCATCACAGCCTTTCTCGGTGGGATCGCCAATATTTCCTTGACGGAATAGGTCCGCAAGAGCATTGCCATTTCCCTGCGGTGTCGATGGGCTGATGTCCATCATTCGTGCAGGTACTTGAACCAATTTCGTGACAGGAATCTGATCTACAACCTCTGGTGCGCCCAAGTCCTTCATGTAGCGACGAAAGAACACTGGTCCATGATTCACCAAGTCGCGCCTAAACACCCAGGCATTGAATCGCCCTCGCCGAAGGAGCTCCGAAGAATCAAAATCTGCTTCCTGGTGAAGCTTCAGAAGCTCGTCTTCACTGACAGTAGGATCAACTGCTACTGTTCGTGCCGGATTCATCGCTGACCGCTCCCATAGCTCCTTTGAGTAGCTCAAGTCTTCTCTAGCAACCCCATGGTCCAGTGGAATCAATGTGCCGGACGTGAGATGCACCAGCGTCTCGTGGGGCTTCTCCAGAGTCGGAACGGTGTGTTTTTAATTCTATATCGACGTTATCGTACGCAAACGAGGCCGTTAACGTTCTTCCTAGGGTCTTCAATCCATTGCTGGACTCCTTGGACAAGCTCGAAATAGTGTCATTGATCGATGTCGTTGATATTGATACACCCATTCGTGCGAGAACCTCGATGATATCTTCCGGCGCATTGCATGAGTGCAGAAACACCCCATAATACATTGAAATGCATTGCAGAACTGGTTTGTGCTTTGGAGCATAATGCTTGTCAGAACCACCTTGCGCTAATCACTTATTTAGTCCAACGGCATCTAGTTATTGAATGGTAACGATACACACAATGTTCATCGTCGACTTCCTCACTTTACTTGCACGATCATTGAGCAACAGGTCGTCTTCATTGTCACTATCTGAATCTTCATCAACCTCATTGTCCTGGAGATTAAACCGCAATCTAACAGCTTCACGAGCTGCTGCCGTCGTGTCCATCTGATGCTGCTGTCTCCTTTCACGCAAGTGAGTCGTGGCAGGATCGGCTGCTAGTAGATGTTCGTAGCATCTCCACAAGTCCGGTGTGGTGGCCTGAAACTGTGTGTAAGCCTACGCTTACGACGACTCCCCTAACGAGCCCCTGATCACGTGTTGACCCATATATATACCTGCGACCCTGATAGAACGTACTTACTTCCCGCTTGTATCCCTCCCCCCATCTTCACGAATATCACTCTCCACGTTTGGTCCTTTCATCTTACGTTCTCTTGAGTGTTTAGCCTTCGGGCTCATTCCACTGTGTGGCTAGTCTGTCGAGATCGAAATCGTTCAGCTGGTCTGCTCTAGCTGATGATGCGCCAAAATGCAGGCCGGACTCCTTCTTCGATAATGCCAAGATCTGGCTGGCATATGTGCTGGACGCTGCCTTGCAAGCCCATTGTCGTGTCGCACTTTCAGAAATATGGTGATTGGATAAGGCATGCAGAAGTGCCTCTACAGCTTCGTGGACGTGGCATCCATTGTCGTTCGACAACCTCTGGAGATAGGTGATGACAATCTGACTGATTGTTGTCTCTCCGTCGAGCTGCGCAAGAAGTTCATCGGTGATGTCTGAGGTATTGTCACTGTTAGCCATGCTGTGAATGTACTGACATGCTCATTCTTTTATATTCTAGCCGTAAGCCCTCAGAGCACAGCATCATATACCATATACACATAGTAATAGCATTTCGGAGTTGAAATCTCAACGGCTGTAGCGACTGCAAGTCCAATACCTCCTGTAGTTGGCCCCTAGATAACCTCTTAACTAAATCACGAGACTTAGAGCTTATGTCCGAAAACAGATATTCTAAGTGTAATAAACAAGCAACAACACTACTGATAAGAGTAGCTAAGAGAGAGCGATAAGTGCGCCAAGGCGAGGCCAAGGCGGGCGTCTATGACAGTCTTGCCAGCCGCTCTATCGCGAGTTTGAGCTCTTAGCTACTCTTTGTTCTTGTTTGCTTTTTCCCACGTGTAGTCGTATTAAAAACCGAATAGCTCATTCGAGCGATACGAGTCGCTCTGGTTCTAGGAGCCTGGTTCTACAGGTGATTCGACAAGACGGTGACTGAGCTCCTGTCACTGGTAAACAGTTAAGCGCGCACCTCCGAGCGCCTAAATCTTTCTCCGCTCTCCTTCCCCAACTACGACGTTCTCTCTCTACTCGATTGTCAAGATACCGCCACCATCAAGTCGCGTATTACGATGCAATATTTGCCACCGAACGTAGTCAGCTCTTATCTCGGTTGGTCTATCGAGTCAACGGCGAACTTAGAGATGGTGTCTAAAACCGGCCGTCGGCTTTGAGGTAAGTGGTTTGGCTTTACAGTAGATATCATATCTGATGGTCATGCATGCGCACCGTGTCTTAGTTTTGATCCCCAAGTCAACGTCGCTGCCAATCTTCCGCGCTATGTCCGTCAACCAGAGGAGTCCGTGCACCTATAGGTCATGTGATCCAGACATACTGAGGAAAGTGGCGTTTTGGGGTCCCGAGCCAGGTCGAAGAGTCCCCTCTTTCCTCTCCCCTCAACCACACCTCAGAATATACCAAGTCAATATCGCCACCGCAGCTTCAACCACATCATGCCAGCTGCGACAACCAAGAAACCTGCCTCCAAGCCCGCTTCCAAGACCGTGGCCGTGGCCAGCAAACCGCATGCCGCTGCCCATCCATCATGGGTAGATATGATCAAGGTATGTCCCTCCGTCCGTCCCCCTGCCCCAGAATTGTCCCTAATCTACTCATCTGTTACCATCAATAGGAATGCATTGCTGCACACCCAGAGGACGCTCGAGGCGGTGTCTCGAGGCCTACGATTAAGAAGGTGAGCTATCTCACCATGCGTAGACGCTCACCCCAGTAACATCGTGTTAAGTTCGTGGAGTCAAAGTACAAGATTGATCTTAACGCTGCTGCTGCCAGCCAGCTCAACCGTGCTATCACCACTGGCAGCGAGAAAGGGACATTTGTGCTGCCCAAGGGTGAGTAATCCTCGGACCAGGTGGGTGGCACGGCGCTCACATCAGCTGCAGGTCCCTCCGGGAAAGTCAAATTACCTCCCAAGATCCGCTCGGATGCTGCTAAAGAGGTGTGTTGCTCTGCTCGACAGTATGAGCGCTGTCGCTCGTATGTTAATCTCACATAGAACGCCAAACCGGTTGTTAAGAAGCCCGCTCCCACCAAGGCCAAACCTCTTCCTGTGAAAGCTGCCCCTGTCAAGAGGGCATCTCCTTCTAAAACAGCGCGTGTCAAGGCCCCATCCAAGAAGACCCGCAGCTCGCCAGCTAAGAAGGTCGTAGCGACCAAGAAGCCGTTGGTCAAGAAATCTACCGCAGTGACTAAGAAACTTGCAGTGACGAAGAAGACTGCCGCAGCGCCTTCCAAGAGGATTGCCACTAGTAAGAAGGTGGCAGCAGCCAAGAAGACGGTGGCACCCACGAGAAAGACCAGCTCGGCGAAGAAGGCCTCTACGAAGCAGGTAGCTATAGCTTTGTTAGTGGATTAGATGTACGTGTTCTAACGGACACATAGTCTGTGACGGGGACCAAGAAACCAGCGTCGCCTAGGACAAAGGGCAAACCTGTCTCGAAGACCGCGAGCGCCAAAGCGACGCCTGCAGCAAAGACTAAACCCGCCTCCAAAACGGGTTCCCCAAGAAAGTCTGTGTCGTCGAGGAAGCCTGCATCCAGGACGGTAGGTATCTGGCCGCTCTTCTCAAGACAACGAGGCTTATGAATTTGTAGAAGAAGGACTGATCGTTTCTCTCTTCTTAACGTCGCGGACTTTTGTCTCGAGCTCTTTATATCTATATCTCACTGCTACTTGTACGACAGTTTTCCTTTTGTACTGATTTATCCTTTAGCCTCGAAGCTGGTACATAGTTTTCTATGTGTAACAAATGTTTGTAGTGTACAACAATGGTTCAATGTATGTAATGTAATGTAGAGAATGCTCCGGTTGAGTATTTATATTGCTCGTTGGATTACTCGATTGCTTGTGCGCTGGTACGATGAGGTGTGGCGTATGGAACCAAGAAGTACCCCTGGTTTACATGATCATCTGCTATCGTTGGTAACCTTGTTCTAATTCAGGGTCAAAACTCTCGTGAGTTTCTTTTCCAACTCATCCACATGGTGTATCTCGTGCGCGTCAGTATTTCCCCCAGTGGGCTACAATCACCGCGAAATGTGGTGTAGTCGACAGAAATAAAGGTTTGATAAAGGTGCTCTACCCCGGAACGTTTCCACTTAACTCTTGCTTCTTCGACCCTTCGCCATTGCTGAAAACCGTTAGGATGGACTACAGTGGCACGCTTCTCATTCCGTGGTACCTCGCGTGGTGTTCAATATCAATATTGATTCTGCACTTCTGCTACGAATTCATTCGCCCCAAGTATTCCACGACTCGAGCGCGAGAGGATGACCGGAACGGACTCGACGCACAGCGGTCGGGTGATGGGCGGTTTCAGAATTGTGTAGCAGCTCATGGCGGTGTACGCATCTTCACTATCAAGGTCGCTAGATCTGTGTGCTGCACACTGTTGCTTGGACTTTCTGTTGCGACGCTACTTATAGGTCGAAGCGCGGTGTACCCTGGAGACCGACCAGACGCGCTATGTTATTACGGGGAGCCTAACCAGGTGCTCTTGAACTTCATCCCGAATGTATCCAAGTGGGTGGAGGAAAACAGACGTGATTCCATGCAACCCACCGTTTGTGTGACTTTCGTGAGCGCGGTTGACTCCAGGACTGCTGTGATCGCTAATGCGTGTGTAGTTGTACGCGAGCTTGCTCTCTGTCCTCTGCCTTCGCGCCAACTCCTCTCCTGAGCGTTCTAAGTCAAGCGCAAGCCCCATGTCTTCTTGGCTTCCGATCCATTTAAACTGTTTGCTTCTTGGAACCTTCGTGGTCTACTGTATACGAGACTTATATCCATTGTGCACCTATCAACTTCCGCCCCTCGATGCCCCAACATCACGCGATCCGATATTAGTATACCTTCTCTGGACGACCGTCTCGGTTCTCTTCGTGGCGGCAATCGTGATTCCTCTGGGCATGCCGAGGGCGTATATCCCTATTAACCCGGACGACCCCAGTGAAGTCCCGGCTCCTGAACAAGTTTGCTCAATATTCTCGTTCTTTATATGGAGCTTCCTCGATCCGGTGGTGTTCCTTGCGTATAGGAACTCGCACCTGACGCGAGACCAACTGCCTATCTTAGCAGACAGCAACAAAGCTGTAAATCTTAGAGCAAAGCTTTTCCCGGTAAGTGATACCACATATTTGCTGGGGACACCGATTTTTACGTTTTACGCTCGACGTGCCGCCTCTTAGTATTTAGATCCGTTCTACGTCTCTGCAAACAAGAGTAAAGTGCGGGGTCGGCACATATTCTGGGGTATCATGGAAGCCCTTCGGAAAGATTATACTGTCCAGGCCTTGCTACTTGTGGTTCACGCTATTTTGGGATATGTTGCTCCTATAGGGCTGAACAGATTATTATTGTGAGCTTACTTGTGAGCGCTCATACGTTCCGGGGTCTAACCAGGTTATTAGCTACATGGAAAGCGGTGGTCGCGACGCTTTGATGCGTCCATGGGTTTGGATAGCATGGCTATTCTGCGGTCCCATGATCAGTACAGTCTTGTTTCAGTATTATACGTTCCTGTCGGCACGTCACCTTATCTTCCAGGTGTACCAGCGGTGATTGACTGGACGTGCAGGCTACGAAGCGTGTATGGGCCGAATCACTGGTCTCGCAGCTCGTCTTCGAGCATGCATTGCGCGTTCGCGTCAAATCTATGTCAAACTACACTACCCCATCCTCTGGTAAACCCAGTTCTCCCACTCCAGAGGACCCCGAAACGTCAACTAGCACCGAGCCTGCCAAACCAGATAAATCAAAGACTGAGGACGCTGGGAGCAAGGAAGACGGGAATTTCGTTGGAAAACTCACCAATCTCATGTCTACGGATACGTCTAACATCAGTGACGCAGGGGATTTCCTATTTCTGGTTGTATACATTCCTTTGCAGATGGCCTTCGGAATCCTCTTCCTTTACTTCGTGCTTGGCTGGAGGCGAGTAATCGCTTGTATTATCAGTATTCGATCCTCATCGCCCGTTTCAGTGCATTTGTTGGTCTAGCTAGCATGGTGTTACTTTTCCCATTACCAGGTTATGTTGCCAGTCGTCTCCAAGGTGTTCAACAACAGCAAATGAAGTCCACTGACGCCCGTGTCCAGAATGTCACCGAAGGTGGAATTCCCCGATATTGCTGCTTTACGCCTCTGAAGCTAGTTTCAGCGTTGAGTGTCGCTCGGATGATCAAGCTTCTAGGTTGGGAACGCAGGATGAACGATCGAATTAGAAGCACTCGTGAAGAAGAGCTTGCTTGGTTGTGGAAGAGAAAAGTGCTCGGACTTATCAATGTTTCCATCAAGTAGGAGGCTTCCACTGTCTTGCGACGATGCACTAATTTCTACAGCTTCGTCATCCCGATTATAGTCATGGTCGCATCCTTCGCCACATTGTAAGTTTGTAGTGCTCCGCCCCCGCTGTCACGTCACTTAATATCCTTTGCAGCGTAAGTCACTGCCGTGGATATATTCCACTAGGCTGACCCTGTCGGAAAAGACGGTCGTCATGAAGCAAGACCTAAGCGCCTCCATAGTATTCAGCTCTATGACAGTGTTCGATATCCTAAGGGGCCAACTTCACATGATCTCTAATACGTTGGCGGTTGTCATCAAAGGCAAGATATCTCTCGACCGAGTCAATGAATTCCTGCACAAAGTCAGTCTCTTCCCCTTGGCACCCTTTGCGAGACTGACGATGCCGCCCATTGTCTCAGACTGAACTCTTGGACTCTTTTGCTGATGACGGGGAGCTCTCTGCCCCAGAAGCCCCAGCCCCTACAGTTGTCGGCTCCCAAGATGTGATCATACGTGACGCGAGCTTTACGTGGGACGCCGAAAAACCAGTGCCAGGCAAATCAAGACGCAATTTCATCTTGAAGATCGACGGTGAAGTTCTATTCAAGCGAAACGGCATAAATGCTATCCTAGGCCCCACAGGATCGGGAAAGACTTCATTGTTAATGGCTCTCTTAGGTTGGTGGGCTCTTGGATGCTTTCGCGAATCACGCATTAAGGGGGTATAGGGGAAATGCATTTTGTGCCATCGGGACCAAATTCCTTGTGTAACCTTCCCAGACAAGGCGGGGTATCATACGCATGCCAGGAATCCTGGGTGCAGAATGAAACAATACGAGTTGAATTTTCATCATCCGCCGTAATTCACCCCCAATCATTAACTTGGTTTTAGGGAAATATCGTGTTTGGGGCTGCTTTTGACGAAGCGCGGTACAAGAAAGTCCTTTATCAGTGTTGCCTGGAGCAAGACCTTAAGTTGTTCGAATCTGGAGACAACACTGAAGTCGGCGAGAAGGGCCTTACGCTGAGGTTAGTTCCACTTGGATCAACGCGTACAAAACTTACTCGCTGTAATTTGTAAGTGGTGGTCAAAAGGTTATCCTGCATTCTTCGCGGTTGAAGTTGGGAAAGCTAACTATCGATTCCAGGCACGAGTCACCCTCGCCCGAGCCATTTACTC
Organism: Pleurotus eryngii var. eryngii; assembly: GCA_029467805.1. Taxonomy (NCBI): domain Eukaryota; kingdom Fungi; phylum Basidiomycota; class Agaricomycetes; order Agaricales; family Pleurotaceae; genus Pleurotus; species Pleurotus eryngii. The sequence continues at coordinate 4,578,089 of SZVJ01000012.1, forward strand.
TGATGCAGAGATTATTATACTGGACGACGTCCTTTCGGCGCTAGAGTACGTAGCCAATTTAAGCTACTTCCTTGGCTAACAGTCAGTTTCAGCGTTCATACAGCCAAATGGATCGTTGATAAATGTTTGCGGGGGGATCTTGTCCAAAGTCGTACCGTAATTCTCGCCGTACGTAGCTCATCTCTCGTCAAACACCTTTCCCTTGGTTGATCGTTGTCTAGACCCACAACGTTATGCTGACAGCTCCTGTCGCTCAATATGCTGTGACGCTTGGAGCAGATGGTCGAGTTGTTAGCAGGGGAGCACCATCGGCTGTCATCGCTGAGAGCCAGGACACCCTCGCTGCAGATATTGCAGCCCAAGAGGACGCCCTCTTAGAGACGGAGGCCATAGCGCCTAATGAGATGGAGGTCAAGCCAGATGGCGAAACTCAGTCAAGTTCTGGCGGAAAATTGATAGCAGAAGAGGAAATTGCCGTTGGACATGTTGAATGGCCTATACGTAAGTGCACAGCTCCCTGGTCCTCTCCAGCGAGGTAATCTGTTGTTTTTACAAGTCAAGAAGTACTTTGACAGTGTCGGGGGCAAACATCCCTTGCTTTTCTACGCTGCGCTTATTGGCGGTTACATCCTGAACCAAGCCATATTTACATTTTTGACTTGGTTTATGGGTTTATGGGCCGCTCAGTATCAAACAAACCCGAATGTCTCTCCGACGTAGTGAGTGTGTCCGGTTGATTCGACTAGTTTCGCCCTAATCGCGTCCTCAGCTATCTGGCTCTATACGGTACGTAGACTTTTGAACGGGCTCCGTTTATTAACCCTCTGGAATCATAGTTTGTTTTGTTCTTGTTGCCCTCCTTATATATGTACTGTTCCAAATGGTATATATATGGGGCGCTATCAGAGCGTCAAAAGAAATACATGCTCAACTTATCGATGCTGTTTTGGGGGCTACACTCAGGTTTTCTTTACCAAATAGTCCTACTGCTTATTCTGACGGCTTTTATCAAGGTGGCTAGACACGACACCTACGTCGAGAGTAATTACAAGATGCACCCAAGATATGAAGTCCAGTACGTCTTGTCTCCCGTTCACAACAAGAAGCCAATTCAAGAGTATTGTAGTCGATAGCTTTATCCCGCAGTATCTTGATATGCTCCTCGACATGGCTACAGATATGGTGATCAAGCTGGGCGTGATTATCATCTTCGCTCCATCGTTCCTAGGACCTAGCATCGTGATTGCCATCCTAGGGAGCTGGTTAGGACAAGTTTATATTACTGCCCAGTTGCCTGTACGAAGAGAAATGTCCATCGCAAAATCACCAGTGCTGGGACAGTGAGTACTCCAGGGAGTTGTACTGTCTTCGCCCATTGATTGTTACTAATTTCCGGGCTCCTTGCAGCCTGGGCGCCGCCATGGCAGGTTTAAGTTAGTCATATCCTCAGCCTTCCCGACATTGGGTTGATCATTTTTATCGCGTTTAGTTTCCGTCCGAGCCTATGGCGCTGAAGAAGCATTTAAGAACGAGTCGTTGATCCGTATTGACGTATACACTCGTGCGGCGGTCACTTGCTATAATCTCAATCGGTAGTGTCTTGACGGAATTTGTTCGGAACTCTAGCTAATGAAATGTCCTAGATGGTTATGCGTTCGCATCAAGCTTCTTGGCAACACATTCACAGCTACACTTGCGGCATATTTATTGTACGGACCCCAAAAAGGAGCCAGCAATACGGGGTTCCTTCTAAACATGGCCGGTACGCTCCTTCGTTCATGCTCACTTCTTTGAGCTGACGTGTTTCCAAGTCGTTTTTACCGAAATCATCTTATGGTGGGTCCGTATATTCAATGAATTCGAGATACAGGGTGCGTTTCCTAGCTCCTATCATCATTCCTATCATGATTTACGCAGCGTAAAAAGGAAATAGGTACGTTCGATCATATGCGTTGCGCCCCGGTTGATGGATGGCCTTCTAGCCTGGAGCGAATACAACAATACGTATGCATTGATCAGGAGCGGGGTTCAACGGAAAGTGGTAAACCGCCAGCGTATTGGCCCGCCAGCGGTGATCTCCACGTTGAAAATCTATGCTCAAGATATTCTGCAAATGGCCCAGTAGTGCTTGATGGACTATCTTTCCATATCAAAGGCGGCGAACGGGTTGGTGTTGTCGGCAGGACGGGTTCTGGGAAGGTATTTGGACTCCCTCAGTATATTAATCATGACTCTGACCGATCTTGCCAGAGCACTCTAGCATTATCATTATTACGTGCCATTCCTGTGGATGGGTCCATGTATTTGGATGGAATACCAACGGACAGCGTTAACCTCGATGTCTTGCGTTCTACTATCAGCATCATCCCACAAGTGGTATGTATCGCAACATATTTCGGAAGTTTGGCATGTCCTTTAATATACATCGTATAGCCTGACCTTCTCAGCGGCCCACTGCGCCATAACCTTGACCCGTTTTCCCAATATGATGACGCAGTGTTGAACGGTGCTCTCCGGGCCGCTGGGTTGTTTTCCCTTCTGAGTGATGAAGATGAGTCTAGAATCACCCTTGATACGATGCTGGGAAGCGGAGGGAACAATTTATCCATTGGGCAGCGACAAATTATTGCCCTGGCAAGGGCTTTTCTTCGGCGTAGCAAAATATTGGTCCTTGATGAGGGTGAGTCTCCGACATAGGTCTAAATGGTCAACACTCTTGCTTACGCTGTCGCACCCGACCAGCAACATCTGCTATCGGTACCTGATTTTCTCGTCACGCTCACGTAACGAAACTGACAGTGAATTTAGACCACATAACAGATGAAATTATTCAGTCGTCAATACGACATGTACTTGGGAAGGACGTGACATTGATCACCATTGCCCATCGCTTGCAGACTATCATGGACGCCGATAAGATTGTTTGTCTAATTCTTAACGCCACGATTAACTGGCTAACGAAACTCATTGTAGATGGTTCTCGACGCTGGAAAGCTGGTCGAGTTTGGCACACCAGCCGACTTGCTCAGCGATGCTAAAGGGAAACTCCGTGCCTTAGTGGATGAATCTGGGGACAGAGAGAAGCTGATGGAAATGGCGCAACCCAAGGGCACTACATGAGAAAATTATGGGTGACTGCTGGCATAGAGTTAGAACTAACATTTTTGAGAGGAACTTAGTTATTTAACTGATCACCGGGGATCAACACACTTGTGCCAGAGCTGGCTGGCGGGAGAATAGATCCTTTTGTGCTCCCCCTGGGTACGGTCACGTGATAATTCAATCTGATTAGGAGAAGTGTCGGCCCTGTGCCCAAATCTCATCTCTTCTTGCCATTCATACCCCCACAGAACGCTTACCCTACAGAATTAACGTTAATTCTGGCGATGGAGGTACATCTGCCATTGATGCTGCTGATCGTGCTCATATATCTCACTTTCCGAATTGCTAGGCACTGCTCGACTTCTCGCGCGAGTTCGATGTCGGGCTCATGGATAATGTCGTGATGGCGCTGTACTCGGGAGGTGTACAACAAGATGTAAGCTTCCTCCGTGATGCGCACGCATCCCTATAATTAATCGATGCACGGAACAGCAACAAATGGCCCAACAAATCTTGTCTCAGTTCCAGGAACATCCGGACGCATGGACGAGAGTACCAGAGATCATGGAGAAATCCAAATTTCCCCAGGCCAAAGTGCGTTGGTCCTGTCTCCTTTAGGCGATAGGATCCAATCCCCCTTCAGTTCATTGGTTTGCAGATCTTGGAGAAACTCGTGAACACTCGATGGAAATCATTGCCGGAAGCACAACGGCAAGGTATCCGAAACTTTGTCATTGGAACAACGGTGCAAGTTGCTTCCGACGAAGCCTTCATGCGAAAGGAGAAGACATATCTGGCCAAGCTAAACATTGCACTCGTTCAGATATTGAAGCAAGAATGGCCACACAACTGGCCTACATTCATCCCCGAACTTGTTGAATCATCCAAGACCAACCTCACTCTTTGCGAGAACAACATGGCGATCCTGAAACTGCTCTCAGAAGAAATCTTCGATTTCTCAGCGGAACAGATGACCCAAAACAAAATCAAGAACCTCAAAAGCCAGATGTGCGGCGAATTCTCTGAAATCTTCAAGCTCTGTTCCGAAGTGCTCGAGAAAGCGCAGAAAGCTTCTTTGATCAAAGCGACTCTAGAGACTTTGCTACGGTTCTTGAACTGGATACCCCTCGGATACATCTTCGAAACTACAATCATCGACGTTCTCTTGACTAGAGTAAGTCATGTTTCCAGCCCGCAGTACGGCCACCGGCTAAATTCCCTAGTGAGTAGTTTCTAGAAGCCCCTGATTTTCGCAACGTCACTCTCAAATGTCTGGCCGAAATTGCTGCACTCAATGTAGGACCTGAATACGACCCCAAATTCGTCATACTATTCGCGATGGTCATGACGTCCATCAACCGAATGATACCCCCGAGCACTGACATTGCGCAAGCCTACGCTAATGCTGGCGATGCTGGCCAAGAGCTTGTCCTCAACCTCGCGCTCTTTCTTTGCAATTTCCTCTCCAATCATCTCAAAGCTGTCGAAGCCGAACAGAATCGTGACGTACTTCTCAACGCCCACCTTTACATGGTCAAAATATCGCAAGTCGACGAGCGAGAGGTTTACAAGATTTGTCTAGAGTACTGGCTGAGGCTTGTCACAGAGTTGTATGACGAACTACAAAGCCTACCCATCGGGGATTCCAGCCTTTTGATGGGCTTGAATCTGGATGGTGGTGCACCAGGCATGCTCAACGGTCTATCGCTGCGAAAGAACATTTATAGCGATGTTCTGTCGAATTTGAGACTGGTAGTCATCGGACGGATGGTGAAGCCGGAGGAGGTAAATTTACGGCGTACCGCGTGGCTTAAATGCTAAAATCGTTGCCTGTAGGTCCTCATTGTTGAGAACGACGAAGGCGAGATTGTTCGAGAGTTCATGAAGGAGAGCGACACCATAGTGTTGTATAAATCCATGAGGGAGTTACTGGTCTTCCTAACCCATTTGGACGTCGTGGACACGGAGAATATCATGACCGAGAAGTTGGCAAAGCAGGTGGATGGCTCTGAGTGGTCATGGAATAATCTGAACACGCTATGTTGGGCTATTGGCTCGATTTCCGGCGCCATGAGTACGCTGATCATTCTGCCTCGAGGTCACTGACTCAAACTCCTTATTTTCATAGACGAGGAATCCGAAAAACGATTCTTGGTTACTGTTATCAAGGAGCTCTTGGGCCTTACCGAGATGAAGCGCGGCAAGGACAATAAGGCTGTCGTTGCGTCAAATATCATGTACATCGTCGGACAATACCCACGCTTCCTCAAGGCCCATTGGAAGTTCCTCAAAACCGTAGTCAATAAACTATTTGAGTTCATGCACGAAACCCATGAAGGTCGGTTACTTGTCTCATTCCAAACTTCCAAACGCCCAACCTCTCCATTTTATTATTTGCACAGGTGTCCAGGATATGGCTTGCGATACGTTTATCAAAATTGCCCAGAAATGTAGAAGGCACTTTGTAATGCAGCAGTCTGGCGAGCAAGAGCCCTTTGTTGATGAGATCCTTCGACTCCTTCATCGCATCACCGTAGATCTTTCGCCGCAGCAGGTTTGTCTCTTCCTCATTGAAGCATCCAGCCGTTAAAATATACCGTTGTTAGGTTCACACATTCTATGAAGCCGTTGGATACATGATATCTGCGCAACCCAACAAACCGCAACAGGAGAAATTGATTGCCAAACTAATGGAACTACCAAACAATGCAGTCCGTCGCATTTCCTTTCTTCGCGACCACCCGTAACGCCGACCATTTAATCCAGTGGGATTCTCTAATGGCTCAAGCCGCCCAAAATATGGACGTACTGTCAAGCGCGGAAAACATCAAGATTTTATCGAATGTTTTGAAAACAAATGTCTCCGCGTGTACCTCTATCGGAAGCTTCTATCTTCCCCAAATAGGCAGAATCTTCCTGGACATGCTGGGGCTGTATAAGGCCGTTAGCGGCATCATCAGTGAAACTGTCGAAAAGGAAGGTCAGTAAACTTCATATAGGCCTGGCCTTGCTGGTTGTCTCACTCTTGTGTAGGCTTAATCTCCACGAAGACACCGAAGATCCGACAACTTCGCACCGTTAAGAAGGAAATTCTAAGGTTAATGGAGACTTATATCAAGAAGGCGGAAGACCTTGATGCCGTTAACGCCAACTTCATCCCCCCACTCCTCGACGCCATCCTCGGCGACTACAATCGCAATGTACCAGCTGCTCGAGACGCTGAAGTACTGAACGTGATGGCTACCATTACTAACCGTTTGGGCGTAAGTTACTCGCTTTGCTTCCTTCATTATTGTGTTCGACTAAACGCCTCCTAGCCGCTACTGACACCTCAAGTCCCTGCAATCCTCGATGCCGTCTTTGAACCAACGCTGAATATGATCAACCAAGACTTCGCCGAATTCCCAGAACATCGCGTTGGCTTCTTCAAGCTATTGCGTTCCATCAACCTCAATTGTTTCCCAGGTTCGTATTCTTTGTCCGTCAATTCTCTTTGAATATTATGCGCACACGTTCTTTCTAGCCCTTCTATCTATCCCTCCTGCCCAGTTCAAACTGTTCATGGACAGTATCATCTGGGCCATCAAACACACTATGCGAGATATCGCTGACACTGGCCTTAATAGTAGGCATTCCTTGCAATCATGACATAACTACTGACTTATTGCTCACAACAGTCTGCCTCGAAGTCTTTGATAATTTCGCCGGTGCAGCAGATCCCGCCGTCAGCAACGCCTTCTTCCAGCAATACTTCCTGGGCGTCCTGCAAGATATATTCTTCGTACTTACGGACACAGATCACAAGAGTGGTTTTAAACTTCAAAGTGTCCTTCTTGCTCGTATGTTCAACCTCGTCCAGACTGGGGTTGTTCAGGCGCCATTGTTCGATCCTGCAACGGTGGCCGATGCAAGCATGACGAACGCTGTGTTCCTGCGAGATTATTGTGCGAACCTTCTGCAAGGGGCCTTCCCCCACCTCCATCAGTACGTTCTCCCGTGCTCGTTTTGTCCAATCAGAATATGCATCCTTACTTTTCCTTCCCCAGAACGCAAGTTGAAGCGTTCGTTGTTGGTCTCGGCGAATATCACAATGATATCAACCGATTCAAACTCGCCCTTCGAGACTTCCTCATTCAACTCAAGGAGTTTGCTGGCGACAACGCCGAACTTTACCTGGAAGAGAAGGAAGAAGAAGCACAGAGAAAAAACGGAAGCCGCAATGCGCATTCCTGGAATGCTCAAGCCGTCACAACTGGAGGATAGGGATGAGGATTTATGATCTGAGTCACGGATGTCGCGAGGAGAAGTTCGCCTGTGATGTATTTGTAACGCCTTCTTGGCTGGCCCTTTTAATTCATTTTTGTAATAGCAGCACTTGTTCATTTCATCTTTCGGTACGGTAGTCCTCTTGTGACGATGCCTCGGTTCTACTGGCGTTCAGGACTAATAGTAATGTAGAGTAAACAAATTGCGAAACCCTTAGCATCGTGAGGAAAGTGACTTCTATCTTGGTCCCACTAAGAACTAGCTGGGACGCTCTGCAAGAACGTGGAAACGCTCTCAGCTACCAAATCGTGCACCTTCGATGTCGGATGTAAGGCATCCATCCAGATAGTTTGACTAAACGGCTTCGAGTCGAAGCCGTATTTCTCGCGTTCGTTCAGGAATGCAGAGAATATTGAGTAACTGGAGAATATCAATATCGTGGCGTCTGTGTGTACTGACGAGAAGGTTTCAACGGTCTGCTTCAATTCCGTGTTCCAGGATTCGAATCTGCCGTCGTAATATCTCCCCCTGTAGGCTTCCAGGGGTCAGGCTGTAATCCACTGCAAGCGGACAGCCAGTTCAGACTCACCAGGAGATTTCTGAACGGGCGGTACGTCGATGAGCATAAAGTTACGAGCCCCAGCCGCGTAAAGCTGGTCGAGGAAATCGGACAACGCGATCAAGGACGGTTTCGGGTCACTGGAGTAACTGAAATGGTATCCCTTAGCACCTGGCGAGCCTACTAGCTCTATGGTATAGCTTACGCGCAATCATTGATACCGAACCAAAATACTTTTGATTGTGAATAATAGGTGAGTACGAGTGTAGCAAGCTCCGTGTAGATGCCCCTACCAAACAACGAGTCTTTGGGATCGATTTTCTTGGAGTAGTCACTTCGCAAGAAGCGTTCGACCTGATGGCGGACGCCCAAGTACGTAGCACCGCCGATTGCATGGTCGTAGGCTAACAATGGCGCAGCTAGATAAGCCTCATCTTGCTGGTCCGCCGTAGGATCGTATTTTGGGCCGGGAGCGTATTTGGTTAACAAGTGCCCCACCCAGTTGGGGAGATCTGGTTCGTTCCAAGTAAAGCCAGGCCACCCTACCCCGATGGGGAGGTTGGCTGTTGGCTCTGGAGTTTGGATCGCGTCCCGTACAGAACTGTAGGAATCACCACTGATAGATAGGAGTGTTGGTTAGGATACGACATACTACTAGTAGCACTAGTTTACTACTCACAAGATAACCAAATTGCGGATACTCCGAAACCCTTTCCAGGTGTCGGAAACCTGAATGACAACAGACATTGTAGTCTACGCTGCTGAGCCTTGCTTTCACACAGATCCACCGATTCTCAGTGATATGATCTAACTCCGTCTCAAAACATCTAATTACGAGCAATAACTCATCGATTGTTCAGATAGTGCTCTTGGGAGTTACGCCATTTCTATCGACTCCTCTCAGTCCGCATATTCATCGGCCAAGGCACGAAGCTTCCCCCTAGCATTGCCTGCGGTTGAGCAAGGCGATCAACTCTACAAACTCAGTTAGCTTTCCGCCGTCTCGAACGAACTCCATTAGCTACGGAATCATGGCGTTGAGAATGAGACATAGCGTGGGCAGTGGCGAGTGTTAAAAGCGACTCGCGAGGCTCCGTTCTGAGGCTTGGAGTAGCAGTTTTAACGGAACGGCAGCTGGTGAATCCAAACCCACGCATTGGTTATGTCAGAAGGGTACACGCACCAAGGTCGAATGGTATTGTGTTTTCAACGTACTGCGTCGTGTTATTCTCCGTGGCTCCATCGGTGGCCATGAGTCCTCGATTATTACGCTGCGTGGGGTTGGGGGGTGAAGGGGGCCCGGTCCTCAATTGCAGCATCGTCACCAGGGGTTTAGAGACACCTCTTCTACGGTGTATTGCCAATCCGCCTCGATTCTTGTTCGGGGATAGTAGAGATACTCAAAGGAAATTATAGTCGGTATTTTGACCTTCTGCCAGCCGTCAGAATCATTGGTCCTTGGCTATTCAATGGGTTGGTAGCACGCCTTCGCCTGCGTAGTCGTGGATGCAGCGACCGTAACAGCTTGGTCTCGAGCCTTCTGGAGCGCTGCGGTGCATCCCAACGAAATTTCACGGTTAAATAATCCCTTGGATGCGACGGAAATAAATCATTCAGCCCCTCTCACCTTTCGCTACGACCCAAGAGTCATATCAAATTTGTGACAAGGGCTTCTCATCCTCTAGGACGTTTCGTACACGCAAGGCCTTGCCATGAGATTTCGAGGGGGCGAAGAGCTTGCAGGGGGCGACTGTGGTGGAAAGGAGAACGAGCGGACTTGGGGAAATTGCCACACTGAGTTGCGAGTTGTTGTTTGTACGGGTCTTACCACAACCACAGTTGTTCCCAAAATCTCTTCGAGACTTGCTGGCATCGTTTCACGCATGGACGCCGACACGAACAATTTGCTTCGACCGGGCCATCCCTTCAATGATGTCAAACAACCCTTCGATTTCTTGAATAAATCTTGAATCTTGACTTCCGACGGTGGACACCGCTTCTCTTTGGTCGAATAATAGGCCGGACCAGAGGATTTGCTGCTACTAGGTGTTGACACTTGTACGGATATTTTGATTCTTGTCCTTGGATGCACATTGATCGTATAACCTTGAATCGGGTCGATTCCTGAAGCCTGACGACTTGAAGCACCATCTCAGCTCTCACAAGATACTCACCGCAGTCTTGGACTTCTTGGTACTTTACCGCGATATAGAAGGATGCTTGCCTAGCATGGTGGATGAATAAGGGTGCTTGAAGGTGGCGACGTCCATGGCGAGCGAGGTACGTTTGCGTCCAGTTTGCCCCGCCCTTCGATTCATTTTTTGCCAAAATTTGCCAGAGCATTCGGTGGTCGGCCCAACATCGGCCCAGCGCAGTAGCCAGCTAGCCTTGAAGGGGAGCCAGCCCAACGGCCTGATCTTGAGTTTCGTGTGAAACGAGAATCATCGAGTCAAACGTTCAAACGTTCAGCGCTCAGCGACCGAGTCTCACAATTCAGGTGTGTTGCGTCAGTCATCTTGGTCTTCATTCTTGATTGTTAAATATTGTTGAAAGGAAGGTCACTGGATTCCAACGGTTCTGTCTTTCTTGAATTCTTCTCTCGTAAATGTGGGCGACCAGAGTTGAAGCAAGCAGTAAGTTGCAGAGAGTCTTTTGAGGTAGGCCATATCTCAGTACTTCCCTGATGCGTTATGTTGACTAGAATCTAGTAGTTGATATTCTGTGTTGGTGGGTCGGTGGAAGGAACTCACCTCCAACCAGACGCAATTATACGTCACAATGCGTGACAGTCACCGGCGCGCTTACCTATTTCGGACAACGGCGGCACGGTGCTCGGGATCGCCGCTTCGGTTTACATGATGTGACTCGAGCAAAGGGTGGGTTGGGCTAAGGGCTAATGAGGCGCCACCCTGAAAGCCTGAGGATCCTCGCTCGAATATTGTTCTTAAGCATCGAGTTCGAGTGTTTGCGTTGCATCCCTAGTCGTGTTTCAACGGAAACATCACTCAGTGAGTTTGTCAGGCTCTTTGTGGTGACTTCAATGGATGTCGCGAAGCAGGGGGGAGGGGGGGGGGGGCGAGGCGTCGCCTTCGTTGATCGATCTGGACATGAAGTGCCGTGAAGCGGTAACTTGGAAGGTTTCAAAACCGGGGAACTTCTCTTGACTGAATTCGGCCATTTTCTCGGCAACTACCCAGCGCAATTCAGGAAAATAGCGGGTTCTTCCTTCCCTCTTTCTTCTGTACCACGACCTCCGCTCCTTCATTCCCGTCACCTTTCTTTCCAATGCCTATGTCATCAGTCTTTCCTCGCTCGCGTAATGGAGGCAGCCATATGTACGCGCCATCCATTAGTCAGGTCCTTGATTCGCACAACCTGTCGCAGTTACGGGTTCCTACCCGTTCAAAAGTTTTTTCGCGGTACCATCCCTACCCCTACTATACGGACCGTGTTTCCTGCGACCCTTTGATGGTGAGTTGGCTCGATCTCAGCTTGTCGCCAATACCAGCGCCAATATAACATGCAATTAGCAAACTATTGATGAGCGCGACGAATCTCCTGCTTACCAGGTAGCTACTGGTACCCGCTACGTCTGGACCTTCGCTTATAGGAACGTGTAGGATGCTCGGAGACAAGCTGCACCACACCGGCCTCGCAACGGTGCAGATTATGGTCAGCGTCAAGGCTTCGCTCATAAGACCAACGCTGCGTGAGTTCTCCCCCAGTTTTTCCATCCACTACACCCGCAACATGCCTTCACAGAGCCTGAAAGCCCATCGTTCTCCGTCAACACTATATTCAAAGATTTGACTAAGATATGAATCTTCGTACGTCGACTGCCTTAAATTCAGTGGTGGAGACTTGGGCTGACATGGCTCTTCGGTCTCGCCTAGTGACCTGCTTTTCTTGGTTCGAAGCCTTGTCTTGCTGAATAAAACAAAAATGACCCAACACGGCGGTATTTATTATGTACTCCCGCTGCTGTGCAGGAGAATGCCTACCTATGGAATCTATATATTCTCGGCCCCCATGTCATGAGCCCCTCGTTTAGAATTGTACCTAGTATTTACAAGAACACTAGAGGTCTCGCTTTCCCCAATTTGTTCAACATCCAACGTTGACGAGAAAAAAGGCGAGTTGTTGGCAGTCGTAGCCCCTGATTGTATTAGCCCGAAAGGGATATATCAGTAGGGGCATCTACAGGAAGGTAATACCTCTGCGCCGTATCGCTTCAAGATGGCCTCCCCAATCCACGATGTTATCATGCTGTTTGGGGACTCTATTACGCAAGGAGGTTGGCAGAACGGTGGATTTGGACATCGCTTAGATGGTCAGCGTTATCATCTCAAGAGAATCGATGTTTACCTTCCTCGCCAGATGCCTACTCCAGGAAGTTCGACGTACTAAACAGAGGTTTGGCCGGGTACAATACGGACTGGGCTTTACATGTATTTCGGCAGGCAAGTCTCTCTTGCTTACTTACACAGTAGGAGGCCAACAATCAGGTCAGTATCTCGCGACGGTCGACGAGCAGAAACACGCTCCTCGTTTAAGGCTCCTCACGATTTGGTTCGGCGCAAATGATGCTTGCATAAAGCCCTCGCCGCAACATGTCCCCCTTGACAAGTTCACCGAAAATATCAAGACAATAGTGCGAATGATCACATTACCCTCGTCGGCATACTATTCTCCGGACACCAAGATCATACTAATCACTCCGCCGCCGGTGAATACTATACAGCGTAGTGCTGACCTTGCATCGCGCAACCCCCCGCTTGCACTCGATAGGAAGTTTGATGTTACGAAACTGTATGCGGACGCCGTCAAGTCCGTTGCTGGCGAAGAGAAGGTTGCATTACTAGACGTGTGGGCGATGTTCTGGGAAGCTGCTGGGTCGCAAGAGGCGCTGAGCAAGTATCTATCTGACGGCTTGCATCCAAGTGCATTGGGATATGATGTGCGTGTCATAATTTTGTCTGCCTGCAGAAGAATACTAATCAATTGACGAAGTTGGTGTATGATGGTCTTGTCGCGACGATTGCTAGAGAATATCCAGAACTCCACTACGAGAAAATCAAACCTCTGTTCCCTCTGTGAGCGTGTGGATATCTGAACAGTACGTGGACTGATTGTGGTTAAAGTTGGGCGGACATCGACTGGGCCAACCCAGGTCCTAGTCTCGTAGCGTCTAAACAACTGTAGAGCACACACAAACACATATTTATATGTAGATTGCTGTGGGTTCTCCCTCGTTTCTCCAAAAAGTGACTGTTTCACTGAATCCTTAGGAGGAATTCAGGAGTGGGAAGTAAGTATGTCGGACCGACATTGACAGGAGCAATGGTTAAGTAAGCCACGCGGTCACGTGGGTTTGGTTCGAGTACGAAGGAGCCTGAATTGGAGGAGCAGAGTGGTCCTTTGTTCGCGACCATCAACGTTCAGTTGGGCGACCAGTCGACCTCCCTCCCCCCCGAGCGGTACCACCCATTCTCTCGCGTTTTCTCAATGTAAGCGGGCGAGCTTCTTGATGGCGAGGATTGATGGCTAACCTATTACGGCAGTACGGCCACAGCGTGGACCCACAACTGTCCACAACAGGCCTGGTTGCTTTCCTTTCCCAGTTGAACCAACAATTCTTCGTGAGAATTTCCTCTGTGCGCTCTTCAACCTTTGCCTTGTTGCCCGTCTACTTGTGCACTTTTGGTTCTGACCACTTGTTCTGTTCCAGGCGCGGCCTCCTCCGTCAACACACTCCTTCGAGGTGAGCACTCGCCCGAGTTTTATCGTCAGTGATGCTGGGCGGCGTCTTCGGCGGCAGAACAATGTGTGGGTGTGGTTCGAAGTGGATGTGGTTATATTGGTACCTCCCATATCGAGGGAACAATGGATGGGCCACCCTCCGAATTTCAAACTTTCTCGGGGCGGGTGCCATGAACCAGGGGCTGACTTCATTGTAGTAGAGCCCAACCCTTAAGCCACGGAACTGGTTGGACCATCTCGCTTGGTGCGTATATAACTTGGAACTTGTTCGAATCAACCTTGTTAACCAACTCCCCTCTGGACCACTATCTGTACGCTCGAACTCCCGCGCATCTCCCAAACGGATACACGCTTTCTCGCCACCTAACATTCAACATTGTAACCGACTACGTAACGCCTTGTTGACGATCACATGTCATTCCTACGCCGTATCATAGACTCCACCCACCCTTACAAGAAACAGAAGAGACACCCGAAACCCGATAACGACGACCCATCTCTCGACATGCCTGCTCTATTCACTCAATCGAAACCTTTCTTCCTCAATGTGCCACCCGCCTCACGTCAATCCAGCGTCCGGAACTCTCGTCTCGCTGATGACATAGATAACTTCCTATCTTCGGACTTGGAGCTTTCCTTCGCGTCGACGGTGTCGCTTCACTCCCCCCCTCGGGACCCGCTCTCGCTGACTCCCGAGAGCGATGATTCAGTTGTACCCATGGACATCTCCCCCGCACCTCCTCCGAAACCAGTTGGGAAAGATAGCAGCAAGCCTTCGCGCCCTCGGGCTTTCACTAGCGCCGCGCGGTTGTTTGGGCGCGACATGAGTAACAACGCGTCGAGCACGCCTCAACTTGCCCCTCCCCCGGTATCCAAACAAGGCTCCATCTCGAAACGCACTCAAAGAGCTGCTCTACCGATGGAATGGTTATCCCGCCCACAGGTAGCTGACTCGAATGAAAATCTATCACAAGCAGTACGTTATTGTGGTCGTTTTGAAGTTGACCAACGGGCATTAATGAAATTCTTTCCGCTGTCAGCCGCTGACAATCCCGACCTCTCCAGGAGACGCAATGGATGTTGACTCGGACCCTCCTCTTCCTATGCCGTCCGCCACCTTCTCTGTCATGCCCCATACCGCGGCGCCCACTGTGAACACATTCAACAATCTATTCTTCGACACCGTGTCGCCTCGCCGTTCGTTCGAGTCGCCCGCTAAACCTCAACACAAGAAGCGCAGGTCAGCCTCCCCCGAGCCTACTCGCTACAACGAATTCGACATCTCGTCATCGCCGGCCCCGTCATCCCCTTCTCAAGCTAAATTTGAGCGAATGCAAGGTAATTCACTGCTTGCACGCTTCAATAGCAAGCCTACTTTGGAGGGCCTTGGTGCGCCGTCTGCGAATGGTTTGAAGCGTCCGCGTCGTCCTGCTTTGTCCGCTATGATTCAGCCCTCCGACGCTGGCGTGCGATCAGCTTTCCCCGTGTTGAATGAACCAACACAAGAAGACATAGATCCCAGGCACCTACCCCCTACCTTGCCACCTACTCGTAGAGCCGTTTCCGCGCTCTTGCCCCCTAAGGGCTTCGGCGACTTTTCCTCTGACGAAGGCTCCTTCGACGGGCCTGATATGTCTTCACCCGCTCAAGCGTATGCCAAACGCCAGCAAGTGAAGACAATTCGTCGTTGTGATGGCACGGACGACTTCCGACCCTTGACAGGTGCGACGGCAATGGTGATGAGAGAGAGCCCCTCTTCCAGGTTCGCCGGTATGGGTCTACCTGGGTTCGGTGACAACGAAGCTCATGGTAAGATCTTACCTTGTCATCGCGTTGCGGATGATGGCTTGATGAGAATCACGCCCCAGACGGTGAGTAATGTTCGGAGCGCGTTTTGTGTAGGTTGCTCAGTTGTTTCCTAGTTGGACGCCGTTTTGGACGGTTCGTTCAGCGACAAGATTCGCGACTTTTACATTATCGACTGTCGGTTCGATTACGAATATAACGGTGGCCATGTACCTGGCGCTGTCAACATGAACACCACTTCTGCTGTGGAAGAGATGCTCTTGGGTACTGGCGTACCCAAGCCAAAGGCGTCTGTCAGCGGCGATACTCAGAAGAAGACCGTTCTTATCTTCCATTGCGAATTCAGCATGAAGCGAGCCCCCACATTGTGCGTAGTTCTCCTCTTTCCCCTTGCATGGTCTAAACAACAACGGCGCGTAGTGCAAAGCACTTACGCGCGAAAGATCGTGCAATGAACAACCACAACTACCCGAAGATCCACTACCCTGAAGTTTACATTCTTGAAGGTGGTTATTGTCGCTACTTCGAGGCCTCTGGCTTCCGATGCCAGCCACCGGCCTATGTACGCATGGACGATCCTGACCATGCCACTTCCCGCCGCGAAGACCTCGACCAGTTCCGCAAAACAAAGTTCGGCCGTCACAAGTCATATACTTACGGCGATGGCATCAAGCTGACTGCTGGTTCCAACCCTCCCGCTCAGCCAAAGAGAAATACGGTACCTAGTGCTGGCCCTACCACTCTCTTTGCGGCCGCAAATGCCGCACGAACTCGTCGTGGGACACTCGGCGGTTTATCTACGCTCGCCGAGGATACGGACAAGACCGTCGACACTGATGACGAAGATACCGACATCGGAGATAGTCCCTGCCCCCCTCCAAATAAAGGCATGGCTTCCAAACTGAAGATGCCTCTCCGCAGGACGCTTATTCGTGCTGAGACCTATGGTCCCACTGGTATGTCTTATTGTTAAGTTGGAACAAAAACCCCTACGCCAAATCCCGCATGAATCGCTTAAACCATACGCTATCATGTCATCTCAAACGCTTCCACCACGGCATCTTACTTCGCGCAACGTTCATGTTCACCCTCACGCTTTGCATGTCCATTCCTTGACCACGCTCATTTACAACGAAACTCATCTATCGCCGAAAATACGGGTTCAACGCTGGATGGCAGTTGCCTCTATCTCGGAATTTTGCGGCTCCAATCTTCGAACAAATCAAACACAAACTAAACATTCACATTGTCCAAGAGTATGGCCCTCAAAAGCAGTAACTTAAACATGGTCGACCTCTACAGGCCCGCATATCAAATGTGCTTCTAACAATCACGCAACATATGTATAAACCCATCTCGGTTCCCTTCCTCCCCATTTTCCCTCTATTTATACGATCTTCGGACTCGGCCTCGTGCCTTCTCTTCCCACTGCCTCTCCATCATTGCCTCCCATCGTCGCGGCTTTTTGAATCTTATCGCTTGATAGCGCTTTCTTTTTCTCGAATACAGCAAGACACGTTGATACTGTCTGTTTTCTTCTCTTGATTGTTGCATCCGTGCACTTGTTATGGCGCTTCGACTTCGGTAGTATATACTTCGCTATTCGATTGTTTTCGCGCAACATTATTTTTTCCCATTATGAATGACTTCACCCTGGACGGGATATGTGATTCAGATGTGTGAAGATGGTTTATTTAAGACTTCCAATAGTCATGATATCTTTTTTTCACGCCGTTCGATGGACTGGTAGCTCCCAAATATGTTTCTGTCTTCCATCTGCATCAAACTCAACGTCCGAAGCCCCTGAGATCATATTCTAACGCGTTTAGCGCCCCAGATTTCTTGGTTCTGTACGGTTTCGTCTCATCACCATCTTGAACCTGCTCAGCTATGTTTCAACGTGATCCCCGAGCTGGCGCGTTCCTTGGAGGCGATCGCGTCTCCGGACAAGATATTCGCGATCAAAATGGTCTGTCGTGTCTTTGTCCGCGATCTGATTGAAAGTCTGAGATGCCAAACTTGGAATACAGTATTGGCTGCCCAGACGATCGCAAACGTTGTGAAGAGTTCTCTTGGACCGCTAGGCTTAGACAAAATGCTGGTCGATAACATTGGAGTGCGTCTACTGTTAGTTATTGATACGATGGTTGACATCTCTAATTCCTTGAATGCGCGTGCAGGAGGTCACAATATCCAACGACGGCGCGACCATTCTTTCATTGTTATCCGTAGAGCATCCTGCCGGCCGTATATTCGTGGACCTTGCTCAAAAACAGGACAAAGAAGTTGGGGATGGAACGACATCGGTAGTCATCATCGCTGCTGAACTCCTGCGCCGCGCAAACGAACTCGTCAAGGCAAGGATCCATCCCACTACTATCATCACAGGGTACCGTCTTGCGTGTCGGGAGGCTGTCAAGTTTATACAGGATCAACTGAGTGTGAAGGTGGACTCGCTGGGAAAAGAGGCGTTGATTAATGCTGCGAAGACGAGTATGTCGAGCAAGATCATTGGAAAGTGAGTTTATCATCGTGAATTGTCATTGTGGAATATGCTGATGATTCGCGAAGTGATGATGATTTGTTTGCCCCGATGGCAGTCGATGCTATGCTTGCCGTGAAGACGATTAACATGAGAGGCGATATCAAGTATCCCGTAAAGGCTGTCAACGTCCTAAAAGCCCATGGAAAGAGTGCAAGAGAATCCATCTTCGTCCATGGATATGCTCTCAACTGCACTGTTGCTAGTCAAGGTATGTTGTAAATACTTCGCACCTTTGTGTTCAGGCTCAAGTTTCTATACGCTAGCCATGAAGAAGCGGATAACAGGAGCTAAGATTGCTTGCCTCGATATTAACCTACAAAAAGCACGCATGCAACTCGGTGTTCAAATTCTCGTTGACGATCCTAATCAACTCGAGGAAATACGAAAACGGTCAGTTGCACATACTTCGTGTGGTTTTGAGATCCTTATATAGTCCACAGCGAGGCGGAAATAACGCTCGAGCGTATTCGAAAAATATTGGCAGCGGGTGCCAACGTTGTTCTTACAACTAAAGGTATAGACGATCTCTGCCTGAAGGAGTTCGTGGAAGCTGGTGCCATGGCTGTCCGACGGTGCAGAAAGGAGGATCTACGACGGATCGCAAAGGCCACTGGTGGAACTCTTATCTCCAGTCTTGCCAATCTAGAGGGAGAAGAGACATATGAAGCTAGTTATCTCGGCACGGCGGACGAAGTCGTTCAAGAGCGGATATCTGACGATGAGCTCATCTTGGTCAAGGGCACGAAAGTGGTTCGCTCTTCGTCGATAGTCCTCCGAGGAGCAAACGACTACATGTTAGACGAGATGGAGCGTGCATTACATGATACTCTATCTGTCATCAAGCGCACCCTCGAAAGCGGATCGGTGGTTCCAGGTGGAGGTGCTGTCGAGTCGGCTCTTAGCATCTATCTTGAGAACTTTGCCACCACTTTGGTAACATTTTCCCCGTACGTCTGTTGGGCGCGTTTTTGACATACAAGGACTTCATAGGGTTCACGGGAGCAACTGGCCATTGCCGAATTCGCTAGCGCGCTGTTGTCCATCCCCAAACAGCTTGCAGTCAACGCTGCCAAAGACTCAACCGAGTTGGTTGCGAAGCTTCGTTCCTATCACAGCGCCGCTCAGAACGCACCGCCCGGGGATCCGAAGAAGCTGTTGCTCAGATACGGACTTGACTTAATGAATGGTGAAGTTCGCGACAATGTCACCGCCGGTGTTCTGGAGCCCACCATGAGCAAGGTTCGCAGTCTCAAGTCGGCATACGAAGCTGCTGTTTCTCTGCTCCGAATCGACGATGCGATCCAATGCGCGCCTGGTTAGTGAAACTCTCTTTGACGGAAATATGATATTAACGGCACCATGTTCTCCCATGCTATGTAGAACCGAAGAATGACCCGGACCCCCATGGTCACTAAGTGACTAGTCTCACGAGTATATATATATACAAACGAGATGTACATACATAAAATGCAATCTAATATCACCGGCGACTCGAAACGACAACTCGGATATGCTTCGGGTGCTCCTTTGTTTGTGGACACTTCTCAGTCTAGTCCTCAGCGAGTTCCGCGATGGATTCCATATATATTGTCTGTTTGTGGCATGTGCCAACGTTCAAGTGACGCGTCGAGATCACGTGGTGATGTGACAATTTCAACACTTCATTTCGGGCTTGTAAACACTCTCTTTTAAACATCGCCATCGTCGACCGCGTTTCCGCCGTGAATCTCCGTCTCGCCAGAGGCTCAATATCGTGGAAGCTGCCCGAAGACATCTATGCGCTGAACCCAGGTCCTTATGCTGCAACACGAGAACATCCATGGTCTCCAGCCACCCCACCTCATTCACCGAATCCAGAGCCTAGTATGGTCGTGCATCGACGCCGACTTGACGAAGACTGCTGTGTTTTATGCAGAGCGGTACTTTCATATGGACGAGAAGAACCACGATGCACGACATCTCTACGCAACTGCGCTTTTTCGCGAAGGTCAAACATATTCCGCGTTGCATCTTGTAAATAGACCGCCGGACGATATATGTTCTGGATGCCTCGAAATCAAGGCAAAATGCTGCACTGCCCTTGGGCGCCATAGACAGGCCCGAGAAGCTCTAGAGAGGACAGTGGCCGATCCTCGTTATACATCATCCCGTGAGTTCCGTGTTTCTGAATCGTATGCGTTCTTGAACGCGCATTATTAGTTGCCACTGGTAGTAGAAGCACGCAGCCCTTCCCTGATGAAGCCGGCCTACATTGCAGAGCTGGGACAATGGCGTTGAAGGGCAATCTACCCGAGGAAGCAGTGATTAGCTTCCGTCGGGCATTGGCGCTGAATCCTTTTCTTTGGGAGGCCTTTGAAGGCCTATGCGCTTTGGGTATGAGGTGTTCAAGGTCCCGCCGTCTACTCCGCATTAACCACCGATGCCCGCAGGTGCCTCCCCACATATCGATGAATTATTTCCCCCTCGACCCCAACCTACCCGACGATTACCAACGGAGGAGCCACAACAACCCAAACTCATGATGCCCACATCTACAGGTGCTGGCTTTTTTACCCCTGGCGCAGAGACGTCGGGGAATCTCTTTCGTTGGGATGTTGGGCAACCGCCAGCCTTCCGAATGGGAGCTGCACCATCCCGGCCGCGGGATTCCATGTTGGTACTTCGTTATTGTCCCTTCGCTCCTATTGATACGCCATATAGTGCCACCAATGAGTCCTCATTTTACCCTGTCGACACGCCATTTCAGCCAATTCATCGGATAACACGGTCTCAACCTGTAATTCCCACTCAACAGCCGCCTATGTCTCGGCCACTCTCGTCTGCGGACGAGACAGGGCCGGTCGCGAAGAAACTGCGGTCAACAAGTCGACAGCCGGAGGCTGCAGTGAGGGCTTCGAAGTCAAGCAAGTTGACTGACGATACCTTGAAAAAGGCACGCGTCCGACCGGCCTTGACATTTGCTAACTTCTTCTCATCTTCCGGTCGTACCCAGCCTACGACGTCCTCTAGGACCTCCGCAGCTATCGGAAAGAGCAATCAAGCTGCTGGCCATGGTGGTATACCCATTCGAAGAAGTACGCGCTTGTTAAGCGGTACCTCCACGAAACAGGGACAGTCTAAGGTGAATGCATCTTGCCTTGTTTGGGTTTCATCATACAAAGACGCTAGACTCACCCACTTGGACGTCAGACTCTATCGCACGATCGGCGACGACAGCCTGCACAGCAACATGCGAAGTCTGTTGAATCGGAGATAGATGAAGATACAGTAAACGTGGAAGAAGTCCCCTGTTCGCCTTCACCTTCCATTCCCCATTCACCGCGGTCTGAGGCCTCTCTAGCATCTAGCACATGGACAGCGCACGATCAAGCTATGCAGGAAACATATGAGTCAGACGCCGCTGATCATTTTATCTATGACTTGATGAGACGGTTCGCCATAGCTTGGCGAGCCCTTTCCGTTTATGATGTACAGGGGTGCATACATGAGCTCGGACAGCTGCCTCATGGACAACAGCAGTCCCCCGGTGTACTTGCAATGGTCGGCAGGGCAAATTATGAACGGCTAGACTATCCTTCGGTACGTAGAAGCGTCTTCTTTTCATATCCTAACCTAACGGTGACATAAATATGTAGGCGGAGCGAGCCTTCAAAAGTGTCCGAGAGAAACAACCCTATCGACTATGGGATATGGAAGTGTATTCGACACTGCTTTGGCATTTACAACGAAACGTTGAACTGTCATTCCTTGCGCAAGAACTTCTGAGCATAAACCCTCAATGTTCACAAGCTTGGATTGCGGTGGGAAATTTATTCTCACTGCAGAGAGAACGCACGCAAGCGTTGACCTGCTTCCGTCGAGCGTTGCAGATGGATCCAACGTGTGCTTACGCGTATACGCTGAGTGGTCACGAGTCCATAGACGAGGACGTCAATAAGGCGGTGGGTTTCTTCCAGTCGGCCTTACGTGCTGATCCTCGCCATTACAATGCTTGGTATGTGGCGTGTTTTCCCTCGGGGATGACAGCTGGCTTATCGTGTGCCCTATTTTGATTTCTAGGTATGGACTCGGGACGTGCTACCTGAGAATGAGCAGGATACGGCTCGCGGAGTACCATTTCAAGAAAGCTTCAGAGATCCATCCAAACAACGTGGTGCTCCTTGGTTGTGTGGGTTTGGTGCGTACAAAAACAATATCGGACTTTGTTAGATTGCTGAGGCATTTCCCAGGCTGTCGAAAGACGAGGAGACCGTGAGGGTGCACTGGCGATCTTTGACCAGGCGATACACCTTTGCCCTGAAAACGCACTCGTTCGTTATCGTCGGGCCAAAATCCTCATCGCAGCGAAGAAGTATCACGTAAGCGCTTTTCCCTCTAAAAGAGCTAGCGACTGACTGATTCCGGTATCAACAGGCGGCAGCGGAGGATCTGGAAAGCCTGCGGAAGGTTGCGCCAGAAGAAGCGAATGTGATCTACCAGCTTGCGAAGGTATATCGCCTGATGGGGAACGAGCTCAAGTCTGCACAAATGCTAGCGCTGGCACGCGACATTTCGCCCAAGAGTATGCACAAGATCAGCAAACTTTTAGATACGCTACGTGACGAGGGAGACCAGATGGACGAAGGATGATGGGTAATTCCGTGTGGACGGGCAGACTTCATGTCGCATACTCTTGTACATGATTCGTGCGAACCTTGCAATATGAGGACATAAACGAACCGGTTCGGATGTTACTCGGCCGACAATACGCTCGGTTTGATTGATCGAGTCTGAGTCAAAATGCAAGGAACGCGTATTTGGCTGTATATAAAAGGAGAGGCGCTGGCGTCGCTCAACCTTGCCTCCCTCCTCCATCTCCCTCTGTCGCCAACTACCATGTCTGTCTGAGTTCCTCGCTTTTTCCTGCCCTCCTCCTCGTACCTTGTCTCGTCCTGCGTCAATATCCTGACCCCAGGCGGACCCGCTACTCAAGCATGGTTAACAAACTTGCCCGTAAATCCAACAACGGCACCATCCTATTCGAACCATTCATCGTAGACCGTATACACCGCTGAAACCACCATTTGTCCATTCCTGTGCGCATCTAGTCTTCAACAGGCTTCGCGTGCTGTTGCTCACGTTCTGCTCGTTCTCAGGCGTCTGCCCCACAGCCCCACCCTTACTCGCACCAACAATTCAACAAACAGCGAGCGTAATTATCATGGCGTCACCAGAACTATCCTCCTTAGCCCGCAGCAAGTTGCACTCCTCCGTGAGCGGCAGAGAGAGCTGTAACTTGCACCGCTGGGTACTCCTCAAAAATTCATACATCCACTCAACCTGTATTCCCAGCACAGCAGCTCGCACCGCTGACACCACCCCTGTAAATATCCCTAATCCTGGTTCAGAGGACGTTGAGGAAGACGACGACGACGATGACATGGAGGTTGGCGACTCGTTCATGTTCCCGGATGCCGGCAAACTGGCCGAGACTCGTTCTTCGGAAATAAACTCACCTGAATCCCAGTGGTTGGATTCTGTGTTAGAGGGACTCGGCGGCGACGACGACGACGAAGATTACACTACTATTGCTTCTATTCGTGTGTCCGATACCGACCTCCCCGCCCCTGAGGACGAAGAGCTACTGCTTAGCCCCCTGTCCCCCGCCTCATCCCCCGACGACCTGCCTGGCGGTCACTCATCATATTTTCCAGATTCCATTCCTGTAACATATCCATACATCAACCCTTACCCCCATTTTCATCCCCCTCTAGTCCATCCTTATCACTTCGAGTCCACCATGCATTCATCCCTATCTTCTATTCCTCGCCCTTACGAAGATCCTCTCCCTTATTATGATACAGACGACGTAGAGAATCTTTCTGTTCCCGACGCCATAGAAGACACTTCTGACGACGAGTCGGACGCTCCCTCAACGCCGTCTCTAGGTAGTCGTTCGAGTCTGGTCGATCCAGCCGGAATCCCTCTACCCGGGGAGAATGTCAGACGACCTCGCTCCCACCCTCACGTATATATTGACAACCAAGACTCCTACTTCTATCCCTTTGAACTCGAACCCCTTCCCTTCTCAGACGATCATACTCCCCACCAGCCCCCGTACAGTACTTATCAGGAGTGCTAGGTGCACTCTTTCCTGCCTCTGATCTTGATCTTGCTATTTGCTTTTCGCTGCGCATGTTTGCTTCATTCATTCATCTCATCTTGTTAGGCACCAGCTGGCGCCACATGTCTATGTTACTAGTCATTGCGATAAACATATGCTGGTATTGTTGACGACGCCAAGTGAGTGGCAGGGTCTCGACGAATGATACGATTCCTTCCGACGGTATCCGTAGTCGGCCGACGCGCCCACGGTCCTATATTTACGCCGCAGGAGAGTGGTCACCGTCCCCGGACGTCACGGTTACTTTAGCTAACTCCGTGAACCAAGTAGGTTCTGGAATGGCGTCCCAGGGAACGAACTGAACCGATGTATTGTTAAAGGCCGTTGGCCACGAAATTGATGCAGGAATTATATGAGAGGCCAGGATAGGGCCTATAACCAATAGGAAGGGAAGGGAAGATATCCGTGAGAGGGCAACACGAGGGAGCAATGACGGGTTTCAGTGACGAGCAGTATCAAATAAACAATGGACATACAGACCTATTCTCAGCAGGCAGGGAGCGTGTTCTTCGAGCTCTCGTCGTGATTTGCTAAGAAAAAAAAGGATGAGCGTAAGAGCAGATCAACGGAAGCCGAGGTAGCAGGCGATCATCAGCCAATAAGAGAAGGTCAGCTCACTTTTGACTGTAATCAGAAAAGTTGTTGGCTACTAGAAGCAGGCGTGCAAGGCGCTGGGGGGTCCAGTTCGCTCGGAGGATATTCTCGTATAAGCTCAGGTCGCAATGAGGCATGAAGAATAAGGTAGGACCCTCCGCAGGATAGTCACCGTTCTGGCGAGACCAAAAAAATACAGTTCAGGGGTTTATGTCAAAGGGTGAGTCAAACGGAGGAAGACTTGCCCTATTCTCCGATAAGACATCGAATTTATACGCCACGAAGAGCTCCTTGTCTGCTTCCGTGAAGACAGGATCATATAGGGAGACCTTCTCTGGACTCTGCCGGCATTTGTCTCAAAAAAAATTCACCCACTAAGGTAAAATTTGACAGCACGCACAATGTTACAACAATGGCAAAGTTGCAGGAGAAATCCCAGCTGCGCGACGGCATCGCGAGACGACGAAGGGCTTCCAAGGCCAAGACAAACGACAGCTGGTGAGGTAATTTGGCTCGCAGCTAGCGCATCAAGGATCAGACCTGGAGAAGGACCCTGGAACATTATCACACTACGAAAATGGAATATTGCACGGAGGAACGGGAGAAAACAAACATTTAGCTTGCGTGAACCAGGCGGACTCGGAATTGTCGAATTCTGAGCGAACACGCTGCAGCGCTTCGGCCGTGGAACGAGGCTTATGCTTCCTTCGTTTCTTGTGTGAAGCGGTAATGAACTCTGAGTATCGAAATTGGTTCGAGGAAGTAGCCATCTTGCTCGCAGCCTCGTGTTCACACGAGTCAAGCGAGCAGTATAGCAGCCGAGGCAAACAGGGGCAACCAATCTCCTATCTTACAGCCCATCCCTCTCCTGGTACCCGGCCCACCGCAAAGAAGCGGCGTTAACAGTTCCCTCTGATCATCAATCTCCGTTGTCTTTGACACCCCGCAAGTGCGGGGCTCCCATTGAATATGCCCATATGAAATCTGCATTTCGCAGGCATGTTCTAGGGTGGTGCCCTTTACCGACAAAACATGTGGATTAAGAGCTGTAATACAAACCCAGCATCATTAAGGGTGCACAAAGGACCTAAGCGCTACAAAGCTATCCCTTGACTGATAACCGGGACGAACCAAGGGCGAACTCTGCCATAGGCTGACACCTTCACAGGCTTTGCAGCGCCCACAGGTCATCCCCGAGATACGTCACGACTTCGACCCCAACGCCTTTATTTATCTTTCGGATGTCTTCCGTGGCCAGCTTCGTGATGCCTATACCCACAGCATGCTCCTTGCCCTCGGCATGGATGGTCACCGGCGACCCAGCCGGGAGAGCCTCCTCAGGCGGAGGCAGATGTCCCCCCTTGGAAGTGAACCCAGGACACATCATGTGTGCGCCCCCAAGGAGAAACCTGATAGCACCTCGATCTACCTTAACCATCGGTAGAATATACGGATCTGCAATGAAGCGATGTGGATGTGTCAAGGCGTATCCACTGCTACCGAAGGTGAACCGTACGTACATTTGTGGATGACCCGCAAGGTCGGGTAGAAGGGGCCATCAAAGTGCTGGAACGCTAGTGGCTCTCCGTTCACCGTGTATATAGACACATGCTCTCTGCTAAGATGGAATGCACCAGCTAATCAATACGGACGAATAAGTTAATGAACGGGCCACTGACCATTTTACGTGTACCAGGCCCTCTTTCTTTGGCCATATAGCTTCCAGAGTCTCTGGTTCAATCTTCCACTGCGAAAGGAGAGCCGATCGGATAGATCGCTGCACCGAAGTCTTGACTGGCGTATGCCCAGCGATATCACTGGATGGCTGGAACCTGTCTCTAAATCAATTTTGACCATCGAGAACAAGTAAGACCGCGCCTACTTTTTGAACATGAGTGGTGGTGGTTGGGTGTCGCGGCTGGAGCCGATCACCAGTGGTTCAGTAGTTGGAAAGATAAAAGAGGATCGCCGCCTTCTCAAGGGGCCCGATCAACAGAATCATCGACATCGTATATTCCAGATCGATGCAAATTGTCTACGTTACAATACGATAAGCTCCAGATAATACACAAAACCTCACAGCAAAAAGCTAATGCCTGCATCGAAAGCAAATATATGGGGTCAGAGCCGATTAGGTATGGGGCTTGCAGTACAAATACAGTCGGCAGATTACATTCATATATCCTCGTCTTTGTCTTCTAACTGCGAAGGCTTAAGCATACCAGGGATGCGCATAGCGGCCGAACGTTCTTCTTCTGCCTTCCTTCGGGCTTCCGCCTCCTTCTCTTCCAGGAATAGCTCGGTGTTGTCCCCAGAGAATTCCTTAAGCTGGATGAGGAAGTCACGCAGAGCGAGCTTGAAGCGATTAATATCATTGTGATGCTCGGCAAGTGCTGAAACGAAAGCTTGAACTTGTATTCTGGATAGGGAAAGGCACGCATGAGCTTCACACGACACGGTCGAATCAAAGTTACATACGGCTGAACATGAGGGAAAGCACCGCTCAGCAAGTTGGCGGTGTATTCCCGCAGGAACACAAGGTTGGAGATGTTTGGGTTTGGCAAGGAAGCAGGATCAAACAGCGGCGTTTTGATCTCCCCACTCTCCACAAGATTAAACATACGAGCCAGCAACAAGCTTTGGAGCTTGAAGCCGCTCTTGTGGTCCGTGTCCGTGAGCACGAAGAAGATATCCTGAACGATGCTCAAGAAGTACTGCTGGAAGAATGCGTTGCTGACGGCTTCATCCGCGCCGGCAAAGTTGTTGATCACTTCGATGCAGACTGATGGAGGAAGTTGTCAGGTAAGCTGCGAAGGTACCAACAGGAACACTCACTGTTCAGGCCTATATCTGCGATATCTCGCATCGTGTGTTTGATCGCCCATATAATGCTGTCCATGAATAGCTTGAATTGGGGCGGAGGAACGGAGAGTAGCGCTGAGGTCATATGAGCACATGACGAGTACCTGGAGTTAATATGAATGATATCACGAACCAGGGAAGCAATTGAGGTTGATTGCGCGCAGCAGCTTGAAGAACCCAACACGATGTTCTGGGAATTCGGCGAAATCTTGGTTGATCATATTCAATGTGGGTTCGAAGACCGCGTCCAGAATAGCAGGCACTTGAGGGGTCAATAGAGGCTAGGCGTGCCAATGACCTGGGTCAGCGTCTTCGAAGATGCGAACAAGGAAGAACCTTACGCCTAGTCGACCGGTTATTGTCGCCATTACGTTCAGGACCTCGGCGTCTCTAGCTGCGGGGACATTGTGGTTATAGTCGCCAAGAATAGCATCAAGAAGTGGCGGAATAAAGTTGGCGTTGACAGCCTCAAGGTCTTCCGCTTTCTTTATATATGTTTCCATGAACCTCAGGATTTCCTTTTTTACCGTTCGCAGTTGTCGGACTTTGGGTGTTTTCGTAGCAATGAGGCCTGAACCACCTTATCAGCGATCTGCCATACGATCAAAGGACTGTTCTTTACCGTCTTTGGCGACTGACTCGCTGATGATACCACTGACGGCCTTGTATAAGCCCAGCATATCCAGGAAGACGCGGCCTATCTGCGGGAGGTAGAAACTACCTATTGACGTACATGCCGAGACGTTGGTCTTAAGGACGTTGGAGAGGATTTTGATGTTGTCCGAACTGGAGAGAACGTCCATATTCTGCGCTGCTTGAGCCATCAACGAATCCCACTATGCATCAATCAAGATTGGGTGTGAACACACGTGTAGACAAAACGAAGAGGAACTGCGTACTGCGTTATTGGGCAGCTCCATCAGTTTGGCTATCAGCTTTTCTTGTTGCGGTTTGTTGGGTGTGGCAGAGATCATATATCCGACGGCTTCGTAGAAGGTGTGAACCTGCTGCGCTGAGAGGTCGACTGTTATGCGATGCAAAGATCGCAGTATTTCATCGACGAATGGTTCTTGCTCGCCAGACTGTTGCATGACAAAATGCCGCCTGCACTTCTGCGCGATCTTGATAAATGTATCACAAGCCATATCTTGTACACCTGGATAAATCCAACTTGTCAGCTAGGCGCACGGTGGGGTACGAAGGTCATTGACCTTCATGTGTCTCATGCATGAACTCGAATAACTTATTGACGACGGTCTTCAAGAATTTCCAGTGTGCCTTCAGGAAACGAGGGTACTGGCCAACGATATACATTATGTCCGATGCCACCACGGCCTTGTTATCCTTGCCGCGCTTGATCTCGCAAAGGCCCAAAAGGTCCTTGATGACCGTCACCAAAAACCTCTTCTCAGTTTCCTCATCTACAAATTTGAGTCAGAATATTAAATTGCAGGAGAAGGGTTCATAAGGAAATAACGGACTCATAGCGCCAGATATTGAACCGATAGCCCAGCAGAGCGTATTGAGGTTGTTCCATGACCATTCTGAGCCGTCCACTTGCTTCGCCAGCTTCTCGGTCATCATTGCCTCGGTGTCCGCGACGTCCAGATGCGTGAGGAACACAAGTAACTCTCTCATCGACTTGTATAATACGATAGTGTCACTTTCCTTCATGAACTCTCGTACTATCTCACCCTCCTCATTCTCCACGATAAGCACCTAATAAAGAGGCGAAATAAGTGAATCGACTTGGTGATGAATCCTCGGAGAATTCAGAGACAAACTTACTTCCTCTGGCTTGACCATTCGCTCAATGACAACCAACCGCAGATTTGACAATACGTCGGAGTAGATGTTCTTTCTCAGCGACATACCGTTGAGCACTCCTGCGCTCCCGCCGGGGCCTAAGCTCAATCCCATTAGCAAACCAGACTCTCCAATTGGCAGGCTCTGGATTTCGTCATACAACTCAGTAACAAGCTTCAGCCAATACTCCAGGCAAATTTTGAAGATCTCGCGTTCGTCCACTTGCGATATCTTCACCATGTACAGATGGGCGTTGAGGAGCACATCGCGGTTGGATTCGGTCTCGACGGCGCGGAGGTGGGTAGAGAGGAAATTACAGAGGAAAAGGGCGAGGTTGAGGACGAGTTCTTGGCCGGAATCCCCGGCATTGGCATACGCTTGCGCGATATTGGTGCTCGGAGGAATCATTCTGTTGACGGACGTCATGACCATCGCGAATAATATGACGAATTTGGGGTCGTATTCTGGGCCCACGTTGAGTGCTGCAATCTCTGCTAGACACTTGAGCGTAACATTTCGAAATTCAGGCGCTTCAAGAAACTATCGCGAAGGGGAATGAGGCTATAACGATATCTGTCGCGAATGTGCAACTTACACGGTTCAGAAGCAAGTCGATAACGGTTGTTTCAAAGATATAACCGAGGGGTATCCAGTTCAAGAATCTCAGCAAAGTCTCTAGCGTGGCTCTAATCAAGGACGTCTTGCTAGCCTCCTCTAGAACTTCTGAGCAGAGTTTAAAAATCTCGGAGAACTCCCCGCACATCTGGTTCTTCAAGTTCTTGATCTTGTTCTGCGTCATCTGCTCCGCCGAAAAGTCGAAGATTTCCTCAGACAACAGCTTCAGAATGATCATGTTATTCTCGCACAACGAGAGGTTCGTCTTCGACGACTCAACCAGCTCTGTTATGAAGTTTGGCCAGTTGTGCGGCCACTCTTGCTTCAATATCTGAGTAGTACATCCTAGTTTGAGAATCGCGAGAACGCGGGGAGGCGGAGTAAAGGTTTACCTGGACCAAGGCAAGGTTAAGTTTATTGAGGTATGTTTTCTCCTTGCGCATGGTTGCTTCGTCAGATGCTACCTTCACGGTTACACCGACAATGAAGTTTCGAATTCCTGGGAAACAGATTAGAACGCACTAGATATAGTAGCTTAACGACGCACCCTGACGTTGCCCATCCGGCAGGGACTTCCATCGGGTGTTGATGACCTTCTCAAGGATCTGCAGCCCGATGAACTAGGACGTAAAGCAAGTAGTAAGTACACCGAACACGGGATTGCGCAAGCTTGCGTACCTTGCTCTGAGGGAATGACGATCCCTCCATAATATCCGGTACTCTCATCCACGCATCGGCGTGCTCCTGGAACTGCGTCAACACCTGCTGAGCCATTTGTTGCTGTAGCGATTGATTAGATTATAGGTCTGCACAAGCGTCGGGTAAGTGAGCTCACTTCTTGTCCCGATGAAGTGTAGAAGGCCATAACGACCTTGTCCATTAGGCCGACATCGAATTCGCTACTGAAATCAAGCAAGCCCTATTGTCCAGGTCGTCAGCTGTACGCTGTTTGCTGGGCGCATGAATGGCGACGGACCTCCATGATGGGCTCCTCAGATTAATGGTTTCGAACGTAAGGTAACGGCTGGCGCGTCGGCGGTATAAAGATGAGCAGCGGTTGTCGCTGGAAGTGGTGAGTAAGTAAGTAGCAACTCAGCGGTGAGATACATTCTCAACAGTGCCTTCCAATTATAGTAATCTGATTTCTCAGCTAGCGGTTCCCGTGCCGAACCCTATCCTAAGGTTAGGGTTATATCAAGCTCATTGTTTGGTTGGATGGAAACTATGCGGAGATTTATGATGGCGCCGTATCTTCCAAATGCCCACACCGAAGACGCAAGAGCTTGGGTCTCACTGCAGCGAGGCCATCCCTCGCGCTCCCTCAGTTTGAAATCAGACTGGCCGGTGGCTGGCGAGCTCAAGAAGGACGATGTACTGGTCAGGATACAGGCGGCAGCGCTCAACCCAGCGTACGGACATAGGCTTTGTTGTTGAATCTGCTCGAACTCACGTGAAACCTAGCGGATACAAGATGATGCGCCTGTTGCCGAACTTTATGGCGGGGAGGCCACTTGTCGTTGAGCACGACTTCGCAGGCGTCGTGGAGGACGCAAATGACACCGAGTTCAAGGCAGGCGATCCCGTTTTTGGCTTCATACACGTCTGTGGGTACTCAGTACGTTGTCGGCACCCCCTCTGTCTCATGCCACATCGCAGTCGACAATCAGAAGTCCAGGCAGGGCAGTCTGTCAGAATATGCAGTTGTTCCTGCAGCTGCGGTTGCTCTTCGTCCCCCTACAATCGACGTTTCTCACGCGGCTGGTATCGCTCTGGCCGGACTAACAGCCTATCAGGCACTTTTCAAGGATGCTGGTCTGGAGCCTGGCCAGAAAGTCTTTATCAACGGCGGGAGCACGCGGTCGGCTTGTTTGCAATTCAAATCGCAAAGGCTCACGGCATGACCGTGGTTGCTAGTGCATCATCAAGGAACGAAGGGCTCGTGAGGGAGATGGGTGCCAACGAGGTCAGTAATCGTAATAAAGAGCAATCTCGCATCCGATCCAAACCCAGCACAGTTCATTGACTATACGAAAGAACCATTACACCAATATCTGGCGTCGCATCCGCCTGAGCCCAAATTCCATGCCATCATCGACGCCTTCGGACTATCAGATCCCTCTCTTTATACCCACAGCCCCCAATACCTTGCACCTCAAGGAATCTTTGTCACGACTGGTCCATTCCCCCACAGCACCACTATAAGCGAGTTTTTCAACACCTTCCTGACCATTGTCGCCACGTCTAGACTGGTTTGGCTGGGTGGAGTCAATAGGAAATACAAGCTCGCTGCTGTCATGGTTGACAAAGCAGACTTGAATGCCCTCAGCCAACTCGTAGCAGAAGGTAGGCGTTCGCAGAACTATATATACATCGATGTCCTATCCTTTGTTTCAGGAAAGCTTAAAGGTGTAGTCGACTCAGTTTACTCCATGGAAGATGCTCTGAAGGGGTACGAACGGCTGATGACTTCGAGGGCTGCCGGGAAAGTGGTGATCGAAATCGATCCTAGTGTGCAATGAACTTATATAGTACGTTCTCTACTCTACTTTGTTCTGAATGTTTGTACAATAGCTTAGCTTGCCAATGGACTTATATCCGTTCCCATCCGCACCACATATCTCCTCGAAAATGGACAAAATGGACAAAGCGAGTCCTCTATTTGTGTCGTAGATACTAAATACATTTTGGAAACGAATGTCAATTATGTGAGTGTATGTGGGCGTATGTATTAGATAGATAGACATGCTCTTGCCTAGCAGCGGGTAAGACACCGTCTGGATGTAGTGTGCTAGGTGCCATATCTACCTAGGTCAAGACGAGGCTTCAAACCAAAAAATCAACGAATGATCCACAGCTGGACGAGCCGTAGTTTTAAGTCAGCGAAAATTCTCTCACACGCAGCCGACGTACGAAGAACCACGACTCTTTGGATATACAATACTGATAGTGAAGGAAGACGGTTCATGCTCTGTGAATGCCTGTGATAAGTGAAACGAGTGGGGAAAATGGAGGCGAACATACGCAGCAATAGCCTTATGAACGAAGCCTTGACGTCGACCATAGCCTACGCCGTTGCGAGGCTGGCGTAATGCAACCTGTCCACGAGGGCCCTACACATCCCTATAAGCGAAGATTCGGATGTAGTAGAATGTAAGTAAGTACTTGGTAAGCGTCTCGCTCATCAATAGTTTGCTAATTTGATTGAATGTTGGCATTGGTGTTGTCGACAATCCATGACGGAATCAACTTGCCATTAGAGGATCACTGACAACGCGCTCCGTATAGCAGGGGTACGGATGATACCGCGAAAAGACTTTCGAACGCGCAGAAGACCGTAGTTGCGACAGGGAGTACGATTCGAGAACCTGTGTGATGGATGGCGCGTACATATGACTGCCTCCATTGCGCGAGCGAGGAAAGACCGAGGGCATTGCCATTTGCGACGAGGGTGAAGGAAAGAAAGGAGCGGAGAGCGGTCGTGGTTGTGGTAGGAGAGAAAGGAGACAGGGCCCTGGGACACCGTTTTCCTAGATTGTTTGCTGGGCAGTTGCCGGCGAAATGGCCAAATTGAGTCAACAGAAGACTAGTGTTCCCCGATTTTGGAACCTTCCAAGCTCCAGCTCACGGCACATCATGTCCAAGTCCGCAAATGAAAGCGACCCATCGGCTCCCCTCCTTCACGACAGCATGGTAGAAGACACGCTGCCGCCCTTGCTACCACACTGGGTGAAGCCAGGCATTTGCTTTGAGGCGCGACTGGCGAGGCAGCACGTAGCTTTAACTCGATACTTCAAAGATCCTCAGCCTTCAGGCCGTCAGGGTGGCTTCCCGAAGCCCTTTGCCCACCCTTCTAGAATCTCGCTCGAGTCATGGAAACAGAAGCGGAGCGGCTCCCGAACACCGTGGCGCGGTTGGCCAGAATAGGTAAGCGCGCCGGGAGCTGTCACGTCTTGTGACACATAAGACTCGTCGCATTTGATTGCAAGTGAGTTCGTTACCACCAACAAAGGATGTGGATGTTGACCCGCTGAATTCTAGTGAAAAATGCATCAGACACGTTCTGAGGTGTCGCCTACACTTTCTGCAAGTTGCCGCTTGCTTCAACTTTGGTCGCCTACATCTGTGGAGGCTCGAAGGCAGAACATTTGCGGCCTCGTCCTTTCCACATTACTCGACAATGAAGCATGAAGATGAAGGCGATTAGGACGACGCGTCAAATTTGTGAGACTCGGTCACCGAATGTTTGACTTGAAGATTGCTTGAAGATGCTCGTTTGGGCGAAACCTGAAGCCCGAGACCAGGCCGTTGGACTGGTTCCTGTCGAGAGCTAACCGGTCGGTACAGTGTTCTAGTGTCGGACAGACTGTCGGAATCCTGGCAGAAAAATTAGCAAGAAATGACTCGAATAGCTGCACGAATAAACTGGAATAAACGTACCTCGCTCTCGACGGACTTCACAGCCTTCGAAACCCCCTTATTCACCCACCGTGCTATTGGAGTATCCTTGCATCTTGTCCTGGTCCCAAAGAGTCAAGAACTACGACGAATATCTTGTGAGAGTTGAGTTGGTGCTTCAAGCCCTCAAGTCCCCAAGCTTCAAAGATCGACGCTTTTCAAGACTGAGGTCAGTGTGCATCCAAGGACAAGAATCAAAATATCCGTACAAGCATTGACACCTAGTAGCAGCAAATCCTCCAGTCCGGCCTAATATTCGACCGTAGAAAAGTGGTGTCCGCCGTCAGAAATCGGGATTCAAGATTATTCAAGAAATCGATGGATTGCGTGACGATTTTGAAGGAATGGCCCGGTCGAAGTAAATTGTTCACGTCGACATTCATGCGTGAAACGATGCCAGCAAGCCTCGAAGAGATTTTGGGAATAGCTATGGTTGTGGTAAGACCCATACAAACAACCGCAACTCAGTACGGCCATTTCCACCAAGTCCGCTCGTTCTCCTTTCCACCGTGACCACAGTCATCCCCTGCAAACCTCTGCAAGCTCGTCGCCTACTCAATTCCCCGTGGCAGGGCCTTGCGTGCACGAAACGGTCTGAGGACGACAAGGGTGCGACCGCGAAGTTATTCTCCATTCTTCTGCGGCAGCAGCAGGTGAGAGGGTCCACAAACATTATTTCTGTCGTTTCCGGGATTATCTAACCCTAGAATTTCGTTGACGAAGCACCGATGCGCTCCAGAAGGCTCGAGACCAATCCGTTGCGCGTCGGCTGCGTCGAGGACAGCTTTATCAGGCTCACTCTCCAGCCTCTTCCTGAAGGGCTTCTTGTTCTGGGTCCACGACTACGACGGCGAAGGCGTGCTTCCCGTCGATTCAACGCTCCAAGACATGGGCGGTTTACGACCTCTGAAGACATTTTCCGTCGCCACACCATCTATCTCGTCGAAGTTCCGCTTGGCCGATCCTACCATGGCGCTCCTTGATCACATTGGTCTTTTCTGACACCAGGCGCCCCCTGGAGTCACATGTCTGGTGGAGTCAGGACCAACGACTTGGTCAAGGGACAATAGCTTAGGGGAACTGTAATTGACTTGATGTCCAAGGTCCCACCACTTTAATGTCCAAAAGCATAGCCACCCTGGTTTTCATGTTCAGTTTTTGTGTATCTCAACATATAGGGAGGAACAAAGGAATTTTGATGAAGTGGATGGCTTGTATGGTGCACACACTGTGCCTACATAGTTTTTGTGATACTTTCTATACTATAGATGTCTAGACAAATATTTAAGCATTATGCAGAAGTATGTCAGATGACTTGTGAACACATTTGGACTGGAAAAATTAATTGTTTTCAACAATTAATAAATGATAATTGATAACTAAGATATCATTGCCTCTTGTCAGGGTCCGATCCTTACCCCCTTAGGGGTACCCCTTTGCGCCCCCTTTTGGACACTCGGACCATCGGAATCCCTCGGGCTCCGCCCTCAAGGTGTAGGCATGGTGCACAGTACTCAGATTGACTTGTTACATGTTTCATGTACATGTGTACTTACATACTAGCCTCACTACATACACATGTTAGTTAGTATTTAAAGTAGCACTAGTACACATGTAGACCTCACTGAATCCTAGTTCCTTTCCGTCAATACTTGCCTTCTTGACTTTGCTGCAGGCTCCTCTGTGGAGCCTGCCTCTCACCTTGCTCTCTCCGAAATCGGAACACTGCAGGGCTAGGAGGGCATAGCATCAAAGCTGAAGCTGAGTCCTGTATGCTCCTCTTGTCCGCGCATGCTGCGCTTCCACACTCCCCGCGCATTCCCGTGCCCCAAACAGATGAGTTAGAAGGCCCTGTAATATGGTTCTTAACACCTCTGACCATTACATCTCTATAATATCTGGCTGTGCCAAAATAAAACCATGGACAATAATAATAATAATAATAATAATAATAATAGTAATAATCTGTTTTCATCACTCTTTGATGATCCCATTCCTTGTAAATATATTTACTCCTTTTACCCCTTTCCCCTCACTCCCCTGACACCATGTGACCTTGCGCACTAGTATTTAACCTACGTTCATACATGTACGATACTTACTCTCCGACCACGACATTCAATAATAACCCTTTGATCCTCTCATTCCTCGTTCTGAGTGTTCCACCAACGGCGTGGTTCCACTTTTTTTTTGAGAACGATCAGGCTTTGGCCTCCACCTCCCAGAGAAAAACAATTTCAACAAGCCAGGAAGTAACGACCCTGAATCTCGCCAAGAACGTCACCACCATTCCCACCTTCACTCCCGTTCCCAGCCTTCCCCTCGTTTTCCGCCTTACCCCAGCTTCTCTGTAACCCCGTCCCTGTTCACGCTGCCTCCCAGATCCACCCCTTCCCTGCCCTTCTCGCTGTCGACGCGAAGTTGCAGCCGAAGCAATACCAACAACTCCACTCTTGCCACTGAGGACCTCCCACGTTCCCGCACCAGATCCGCGCCTGTCGTTGTACCCCGCCCCAAACGTATTCGCCTTTCCTCGAAGGCCTCGCTCTTGCTGCCAGTATCTGGTAGTTTCGAACACCCCTCTTCGCCCGACGACGCGCATATACCTACTGTTCAGCTACTTCCCAGTTCTCCCCACTCTCAGCCACTCCGTACCACATCCCCCTTCCAGCCACTCGCAGTTATGGGTGTTCGCGCAAAAGTCGAACAGTCCGCGCCCAATCGCCCGCCCACCATGGGCGAAGGCGACGTCGACACGAGTATACTATGGGACTGGTTCACGAAGTCGGAAAACTTCCTTCGACACAAGAATACTCCCCCCCAGGACATGGTTTAAAACAGTCGCGTACGGCATGAGTAGCGTACACGCCATCAGATGGCTCGCGGCTACTGGGCCCTCACTTTCGAGCATGGACTGGGAGACGTACAAGGACCAGATGAGGTCGCTTTTCCTACCTACAGATTGGGAGTACACGGCTCGCATGGCGGTCCTCCGGCTGAAACAGGGCTCGCGGCCATTCATGGACTTTGCCCTCGAACTCATGGGGAAAAACAATCTACTGGCAGGTACCGCGTCTTTCATGAATGATGACTTTATCAGGGATGCCATCGAGGTGGGTATGGAACCAGACCTTGCACAAGAATGCCACCGGGAGAACACCAATCGCCTGTCCGAATTCCGCCCATGGCTAGATGAAGTTAAGCGCCTCGACGAGCGGCGCAGGCAGAGATTTGAGGAGATTGCCAAGGAGTTCGCAAGGCTGAATATCCGTGGCTCGGGCGCTGGGTCTTCTGCTTACGCTAAGTCCACATCACGTCAGTCCTCTAACGCTGGTGCTGCTAAGGGCAGCCTCAGTGCTCAGCAAATGTTCGTTCCCATTCCCAAGCTCCTCGAGGAAGAATGCAAGCTACTGGCCGCCAACGGCGGTTGCTTCAAGTGTCGACGGTTCTTTGCGGGCCACATCGGTCCCCGATGCCCAAATCCTACTATCGACGGCGCAACGTACAAGACCTTGACGGAGTGCGACGTTCCTCCCCGCCCCGCCAACTACGCGCCACGTGGCGCATCCTCCAGTCGTGTCGCCGCCGTTGTTGAGAAAGCCCCAGACGTCGAGGAGGAGCTGATCTCTTTCGATAGCCGCATTGAGACTGTCGCCACTGTCCTGCCTAATGCTGTTTCCGCGGTGGTAGATACGGGGTCACCTGGGTATTCCGATGATGAGTGCGCCCCATTCTCATGCTCTAACTTGTTTTGGTCGTGCCTCCTCCCTTCAACCTCCCTCGATACTCCCTTATCCGTGAAAGGATTGATTGATGACGGTTCTTCTGTAGTACTTATTAAAGAAGAACTGGCACGTCGCCTCAAGCTACCGATTTTGCAAGCATCCGACCCCTTTCGGTGTCAAGCCGCATTCTCTGAAGACAAGGTTTTCCTCTCGCTCTCCTCTTTCGTGAAGATTCAGCCTGTTTCCCTCAATGGTCGTTTTACCTCCCGTACCCTCCGCGCTTTCATTTCTCCCTCCCTTGTTACCGACCTTATACTTGGACTCCCTTTTCTCGCTTCGAATTCATTGTTAGTTGATCATGGCTCCAATTCCTGTATTGCCAGAATGGACAATTGTACATCTTATGACCTTCTGCACCCGGAGTCTGTCGTTCCCTCGAAGCTGCCCCCACTCTGGAAATCTCACCATGTACGCGCGAGTGAGGTGCGTGCTGCTCGACGACGGGCTCAACTTGCTGTGCAGGATGTCTTGCTTGGCGCCGAGATGGCTTCTCGCCTACGCCCCAGACTGATGCGACATCCTGCCAGAGGTCAGCGTGGTTCTGCGAGCGTGAATATCATTGCTGCCGTCAAGGAGCGTATCGAATCGCTGAACGCTATTGAGACTTACGAGGCTCAACTGCGCCGCATGGATGCGGAGATGAAGTGCAAGTCGGCGATCTTTTCCCTAACGATATTCCTCCTGTTTCACCACCTCCCCGATACCACGTACCATTGTTTTATTCTCAAGGACGCCCACAAGGTCGTTCATCAGCACGAGTACGCCTGCCCCAGGAAATGGCAAGACACGTGGCAAACTCTGCTTGAAGGTCACCTCGCGGCTGGTAGGATGAGACCGTTGGATTCCGAATACTCTAGCCCAGCCTTCCTCGTGCCCAAGTCGGACCCAAACGCAATGCCATGTTGGGTGAACGATTATCGGAAGCTGAATGAGAACACGATTCCAGATCGTTTCCCCTTGCCTCGGATCGCGGACATCCTGGCGGACTGCGGTAAAGGTAAGATATGGGGGAAGCTAGACATGACGAATGCGTTTTTCCAGACCAAGGTTCACCCCGACCACATCAAGTACACGGCTGTGTGGACGCCTTTTGGCTTATACGAGTGGGTCATGATGCCTCAAGGGTGCCGGAATGCTCCCTCGACTCACCAGCGACGTATGGTGGCTGCGCTGCGCCCATGGATCGGAAAAATCTGTCATGTGTATCTGGATGATATCATAATCTGGAGCTCCTCTCTGCTCGAGCACATTAAGAACGTCGAAACGATATTGCAGGCGCTCAGAGAGGCAAGTCTTTTTGTTCGTTGAAGAAGACGTTGCTGTTCTGCTCTTCTATTGACTTTCTAGGGCACCGCATCTCTGCAGATGGGATCCAGGCTGACGCGACGAAGGCGGCCAAGATCTCCTCCTGGCCCACACCCCGTACTGCTTCCGACGTCAGGCAGTTCTTGGGCCTGGTTCGTTACTTGGCGGCCTTCCTACCTCGGCTGGCCCAGCTTACTTCTGCGCTTACTCCCTTGACGGTAAAAACGGGCACGAACGACACAATCAATTGGAAAATGGAGCACCAGCTGGCCTTCGATGGTATCAAGGATCTCGTCGCTTCGCGCAATTGCCTCACTGTTATCGACCATGAGAACCTGGGGGACAACAAGATCTTCGTGACGACTGACGCCAGTGACTTAGGGACTGGCGGGGTGCTCTCTTTTGGGAAGGACTGGAAATCCGCGCGCCCCGTCACCTTCGAATCGAAGCAGCTGTCGCCGGCGGAAAAGAATTATCCGACACACGATAAGGAGATGCTGGCTATCGTCCGCGCGCTTCACAAATGGCGGAACGACCTCCTGGGCGCGGAATTTGTCGTCTACACCGACCATCGGACGCTGGAATTCTTCAACAAACAACGCGACCTGTCAAAGAAGCAGCTGCGGTGGCAGGAATTCTTGGCGGACTTCAACTTCACCATCAAGTACGTGCGCGGCGAGGACAACACCGTCGCCGATGCACTTAGCCGTCAGTTCCCGACCGACGATGCCATCGTTGCTCCTGTCCTTTCGATCTCCGCAGACTCTGCCTTATTAAAGTCCATAAAAGACGGGTATGCGAACGACAATTGGTGCGCTAAGCTTTTGGCAGATGGAATCAATGTTGCGGGTGTCAGCAAGTGGGCAGGGTTACTCTATGTGGCAGACAGGCTGGTTATCCCGCGAGACAACAACATGCGTGAGGCGATTTTTCGTCTGGCCCATGACTCTCTGGGACACTTCGGTGCCACCAAATCGTACGACGCGTTGCGGGATTCCTTCTATTGGCCGAATATGCGTCGAGATTTGGAGCAAGCTTACATATCTGGGTGCGTTGAGTGCCAGCGAAACAAGGCGCCAACCTCAAAACCTGCGGGTCCCCTGCACTCGTTGCCTGTTCCCGATGGCCGTTTGCAAGACATTGCCCTTGACTTCGTCGGGCCCCTGCCTGAAGATGAAGGATTTGATTATCTCTTAACTATCACGGACAGGTTGGGCGCTGATGTTCGTTTGATACCCTGTAGGAAGGACGTCACGGCTGAACGTGTCGCTGCCTTGTTCTTCGACTTCTGGTATTGCAAAAATGGCCTCCCATGGACGATAACTAGCAACCGCGACAAACTTTTCGTTTCGCAGTTCTGGGCTGCCTTACACGAACTTATGGGTGTCAAGTTGAAGTTGTCGAGTTCCTTTCACCCTGAGACGGATGGCTCGAGCGAAAGGACAAACAAGACCGTGATTCAATGCCTACGCTTCTTTGTGGACCGCAACCAGAAGGGTTGGGTGAAGGCGTTGCCACAAGTTCGGTTCTCTATTATGAATACTCTTAACAGTTCGACAGGTTTCTCGCCTTTTCAGATGCGTCTGGGCCTGTCACCTCGTATCGTTCCCGCTTTAATTGAACCCTTGACTGATGCTGTTCCAACGTCTGCTGCAGACGTCATCAAGGATATCCTCGCAATTGAGAAAGAGGCCAAGGACAATCTTCTGGCAGCCAAGATTTCGCAGACAATTCAAGCCAACACGCATCGCAAACCCGACCCCAAGTTCGCCGTTGGGGATTCAGTCTTCTTATCAACATCGAACAGGCGTAGAGAATACATGCACGCCGGTGATAATCGAGTCGCGAAATTTATGCCGCGTTTCGACAGTCCTTACAGGATCGTGCAGGCAAACCCAGAGAAGTCCTCATATACTCTTGACATACCCAACGCTGACGTTTTCCCCACATTCCATGTTAGCCACTTGCGCCCCTTCCTCCCTAATGACAGTAACCTGTTTTCTTCTCGTGAATTCGAGCGTCCCGCTGCGATCACAATGGATTTGGGTGATGATGAATGGCTGGTAGACTCGATCATCGACGAGAGACGTGGACGGCGGGGACAAGAATTTTGGTGCATTACAAGGGCTACGGGCATGAGGAAGATCGATGGATGACGCGACGGGATGTGGAGGAGCTGGAGGCTTTGGATAGGTGGTTAGCTTCAAAACCAGGTGTTGCGGGAGTTGCGAGACAGACGACTCGTGGATCGACGAAGAAGATTTCGGCTTCAGTACTTGCGAACATTTTTGCTGGGCTCCCTCCAGGGTTGACTTTCTCTCTCTGTGATGGTTCGATATTTCTATGATGGTGTTTCTTTTGGGTTCCCCTTTTTCGCTTGCCTTTTCCCGACTCTTGTCGCCTTTTCTTTTGAGGGTGGGCGAGTGTAAAATATATTTTACTCCTTTTACCCCTTTCCCCTCACTCCCCCTGACACCATGTGACCTTGCGCGCTAGTATTTAACCTGCGTTCATACATGTACGATACTTACTCTCCGACCACGACATTCAATAATAACCCTTTGATCCTCTCATTCCTCGTTCTGAGTGTTCCACCAACGGCGTGGTTCCATTCCTCTCAGCAATGATGAGTTCTTACATCTTTTCAAACACTTCAACTGACACATACAATGACCTACCTGAGAACCTGAGCATGAACTGAACCAACAATTCAGTGTTGATGCAATTGACCCTGCTATGTAAGGGCAACCTCAAGATGGCTGATGGCACAAGCCTAGCAGAGGGAGAATCCAAGGATATCAATAGAGCTACTACAATACATGGGAGACAGCTCACCAAGCAGATGGAGAATCCAAAGAGAACAGGATAAGGATTCTCCATGCTAGGAGGTGAAGTATATACTGTAGAAGTGTGGGAGAAAGGTGGGATAACTATATAGTACACCAGCCACAAGTCCATATAATATTACAAGGTACAAGGAGGTGCATGTGATAGCAAGTGGAGGGAATATGCAGGAGTTGTGCCAGTGACCTGGGGAAGTGGGAATGGGAAGTAAGGAGGTGGGGGAAGAAGGTATAGGTCACTCAGACAAGCCCTGAAGTGTATACACATGTCTGAGTGCATCTGAGTGCATCTGGGCTGAGTCTGGACTATGGGAATGCATCAGATGTGTAGAATGGAAAGGGAAGAAAGGGGAAGTAAATAAAAGTCCAAAGAACAAAAGAAAAGAGAAAGGAATGAAGAGGAAGGGAGAGAGACAGGAGGAAAGGAGAAAATAAAATGTAGAAATAACCATTTCTTTACAGTTACTTGGGCATGTAAGATAGCAGTGGATCCTCACAAACATGCAAGGGGTCATCTCATTCTTACTACCTATTTATCTACATGGGAATGATCAAATGTATCCACATCCAACTACATTGTAATTAGATAACCATGTACTCAGATTCGGAGAGCACTTGAAACGTTGCAACAGTAACTCCAACATAGGAGTGTCCCCCTTACATGTGCCAGAGCACCATAGTATGCCATGTGTCAAAGTTGTGCAGGGGTTCAGGCCTCATAGGTCAAACTGAAGGTCAAACATAAGTTCAAATGCAGAGTATTGCTTAACCCACAATCAAAGGATTGTATTAGTGGGTGTAAGGGGACACTCCTATTTTCTCCTATTCCCCTGTCCCTCTCCCTTCCTCCTCGTCCCTTTCTCCTTTCCTTCATCCCACGGACTCTTACTTACTTACATCCCTTTGTTCCCCCTTTGTTCCCTTTCCTTTCCACTTCCTATCCGTCCACTCCTTTCACATCCAAGTCACGTCCGATGACTCTGGAGCCTTCCCGCACTTCGGACTCACTCGGACTCACTCGGACTCGTATATACACTTCGGGGGCTCGTCCGGGCTACCTCTATCCTCTTTCCCCACTTCATTACTCTTCACTCTTACTTCCCCAGGTCGCTGGCACGACTCCTGTACATTCCCCTTCCACTTCATTATCACATGCCCCCTCGTACCTTGTGATATTCGTTCAGACTTGTGGCTGGTGTACTGTACAGTTATCCTTCATTCCTCCCACGCTACTACAGTATATACTTCGCTTCCTAGCATGGAGAATCCTTATCCTGTTCTCTTTGGATTCTCCCTCTGCTAGGTGAGCAGCTCTCTTATGTATTGTAGTTAGTCTTATTCATTACCTTTGGATTCTCCCTCTGCTAGGCCTGCGCTGTCGGCCATCTTGAGGTTGCCCTTACAGTGGGAAGTCAATGGTGCTCTCAAAGTCAAAGTGTGGCCACAGTCAAGGGGGTCATGAGTTCAAAGGTGAATTTCCAAGAGGGAGTGCAGAGGCAAGGGGAAGCAGAATCTAAGAAGGGGTAAGATGAAAGGTGAAGTCAAAGTGGAGGATGGAAAGGAACATGGTGACAAATGAGTGATGGGCTGTGGGTGTGGAGTAGTAAGGCACCATATCCTGTCAAAGATGTACAGACAAGTTGTAGGAACACACTGGGATGCCTAACCATTGTGCTCATGAAGGTTAATCCTTGATCAT
The DNA here is from genome assembly GCA_029467805.1 of Pleurotus eryngii var. eryngii. Classification (NCBI taxonomy): domain Eukaryota; kingdom Fungi; phylum Basidiomycota; class Agaricomycetes; order Agaricales; family Pleurotaceae; genus Pleurotus; species Pleurotus eryngii. The sequence continues at coordinate 4,622,254 of SZVJ01000012.1, forward strand.
GTAGGCATATACCTTCTATTTGCATGTTTTAATGTTTCAGTTTGCTCATTAATCTCTGAAAGAGGAAATCCAGTGTTAGTGTCCATTACAGGTTATGCAAGTAGATATCTGTAAATGTTTACAAAGTGGTGAGTTTGTTCAATGAATGCCCATTAATCCCACAGCCTGTGGTGAACTTATCAGGTCCCAACTCAGTGAGGCTGTTATAATATACATCAAGACAGCAGTAGTGAATGGCTGTAGAGGTACATGCAAGATGTTAGGGCAACACTATACACTATAAAAGTGTATGCGGGCTCTACAAGCATCTGAGTCAGTAAGATTATAAAAGAAGAAGGAGGGGGCTTAGTCTGAGGATGGGGGGTTTGAAGACATTGACTTAGGCACTGTATTAGTGGCAATCCCAAGAGAACAAGTTATTGTCTCTGGGTGTGGTATTGGGCTTTATATACTACTACTACATACATAGGCCTCATATCTACTACACGCCTTATCTTGCTAGTATTCCATGGAATGATTAGTACATCACCATGAGGTGTGATGTCATGGACTGCGCCCATGAGGTTAAAGCGAGGTTTCTGACTAAGGCAATTATAAATACAGGGGCTGATGCATAAGCATGATATCGTAAAAGAGTAAGCATGATGTGGTAAGCTACCTATGTGTCCGTCATGTGATGCATAGGGTAAGAGGAAAAGAGAAAAGAAAGTCAGACTGTAACAAGCAAGGCTCCCAATCCTTCATTGAATTCTCCTTAGATATGATAGGTTGTAACAACCTCCTTGCAGGTACCAACAGTTTCTTTAATGATGAGGCCTTATGTGACACCATGGACACAAAACATGGATCATGAGCTTGCTAGGGAGTGCAATCGCGAGAACATTATCTCCATCGCCTCCTTCTGAGATTGGCTTGATGAGGTAAAATGCCTTGACAAAAGAAAACACCAAAGGATGGAGGAGATCGAGAGGACCCTGGCACAGATCAATGCGAAATCTAACAGCAATCGCTCCACCAGCTCCATCAATTGACCACCTTTTCAACCCTGAAACACCAACACTCCCACCACTAATAACAGAATGTTCACACCGATGCCCAAACTGACCAATGAAGAACGAGCACTTTTGTCTGCCAACAGCAGGTGTTACAAGTGTCGCAAGTTCTGGGCAGGACATGTAGGTGCTCATTGCACAGCTCCACCACTTGATGCTTCTAAGTACAAGACATTGACTGCCCAGGATGTTCCTCCTCGTCCATTGAACTACTCTACCCACTCTGGTTCCTCTAGAAGCACGGTGGCTGTGGCAATAATCAACCACACCAACAATGACGCTGCAGGTGCTGGCTCAGAGGACCCTGTTGCAGATATCAAAAATGTCACCACACCTGCTGTCACTGCTGTCATGCCTGACAACGATGGCTCTAGCTAGATTTCTTCTGCCAGTTGGTCAGATGATGAGTACACCCTGTTTTCATGCTCAAATTTATTCTGGTGTTTTGCCATTTCCACCCCATCCCCATTCGCTTCACCTGTCTCACAATCCATTAACGGTTTGATTGACAACAGATCTGCTGTAGTTCTTATTAGAGGTGATATCACCAACACCCTCAAACTTGAACGACACCTTGCAAGCACACCTTTCAAATGCAGCCCTGCCTTCTCTGGAGCAGGGAAGGAGATTTCTCTCTCTCACTATGTTACATTTCAGCCCCATTCATTAGATGGAATATTTGTTTCAAAAGCCCCTTTGTGCCTTTATTTCCCCCTCCCTCATTGCAGATACTATCTTTGGCCTCCCTTTCCTCAACTCCAACAGACTCATTATCGATCACCTTGCTTGTACTTGTATTTCAAAAACAGATAATGTCTCCTCTTACAATTTGTTGAATTCATCAGTGTTGCCCTCTGTACCACAACCAAATTGGAAGTCCATGCACACAAGGGCCAGTGACATGCACACAGCCTGCCGTAAGGCTCAAGCTGCACACAAAAGCTTTATTCCAGAGTGACAAGTTCATCAATGCCCTGAAGCCTAAACTGCCCATGAGACCTTTGTGTGATGCGCACTCGACGTCCATTGTCGCCACTATATGCAAATGCCTGGATGATGTCAATGCCACTGCAACCTTTCAAGCTCAATTCAAGTGGAGGGATCTCGAGATAAAGAAGAAGTATGGCAACCTCTTTGAGGAACTGCCCCCTGTGCACTGCCTACCTGACCAGGTATAACCATAAATTCCAACTAAAGGACACTAACAAGGTTGTCAACCATCGAGGATACTCCTGTCCCAGGAAGGAGCATGATGCCTGGAAAACATTGCTCAATGAATTCCTCACTTTAGGAAAACTTCGCCCCTTCAAACTCTGAGTATGCAAACCCTGCATTTCTTGTTCCTAAATTGGACCCTAACACCCTACCTCACTGGGTCAATGATTATCAGGAACTTAACAACAACAACACTGTCCTGGATCGCTTCCCTCTGCCACTGGTCTCTGAGATTCTTGTAGACTGTGGAAAGGGGAAGATTTGGGGTAAGCTAGATATGACAAATGCCTTTTTTCAAATGAAGGTTCACCCTGACCACATCAAATACATGGCAGTGTGGACTCCCTTCGGTCTATACGAATGGATTGTCATGCCACAGGGTTGTTGAAACACACCTGTGACCCACCAGCAACAGATGGTCACTGCCCTGTGTCACCTCATTGGCAAAATCTGCCATGTTTACTTGGACGACATCATCATATGGTCCTTGTCCCTCACTGAAATCACTGAGTGGCCTGTTCCACAGACTGCGACTGACATGTGTCAGTTTCTAGGTCTTGTTAGGTACCTCTCAATATTCATTCCACAATTGGCAGATCACACTTCAGTCCTCACCTGTCAGAGTCCGATCCTCACCCTCTTAGGGGTCCCCCCCTATGCCCCTTTCGGATACTCGGACCTTCGGAATCCCTCGGGCTCCGCCCTTGAGGCTTATGCATGGTGCGCAGTACTAGGATTACTTTGTTACATGTTTTCATGTACATGTGTACTTACATACTAGCCTCACTACATACATGTGTTAGTTAGTATTTATAGTAGCACTAGTACACATGTATTCTACACTTTGAATCTTAGTTCCCTTTCATCACTTTGTTCACTCTTGTCTTCGCTGCAGGCTCCTCCGCAGAGCCCACCTCTCCCCATGCTCTCTCTCTCCGAAATCAGGACACCACAGGGCTAGGAGGACACAGCATCAAAGCTGAAGCCAAGTCCCGTACGCTCCTCTCGTCCGCGCATCTGCGCTCCTGCACTCCCCCGCGCATTCCTGCACCCCCTAAATGGACAAGTCAGAGGCCCTGTGATATGGTCCTTAACATCACCCCCCTCATGAACAAAGTGGTCGGCAAAGATCCTGTCGCCTGGTTGCCTGCACACCAAATGGCCTTTGAGAATATTAAGTCCCTCATTCTGTTGTGTAAATGTCTGACTGTTATAGATCACGAGAATCCTGGTGACAATAAGATATATGTGACCACCAATGCCAGCGATGTTGGTACTGGCGCCATCCTTAGCTTCAGCCCTACTTGGGAAACTAGCTGCCCTGTTGCCTACAACTCCAAACAACTGAACCCCACCCAGCGCAACTACACTACCCATGACAAGGAGATGCTCACCATCATATGGGCACTCCACAAGTGGCAGACTGACCTTTTGGCTTCTGAATTCGAAGTTCATACTGACCATAAGACCCTAGAGTACTTCTCAAGGCAACAGGACCTCAACAAGAAGCAATTACGCTGGCAGATATTTCTCACAGACTTCAACTTTGAAATCAAGTACATCAAGGGGGAAAATAACACTGTAGCAGATGCACTTTCCCAAGAGTTCCCAGAAATACCAATGTTCCAGCCCATTGTCACCCCCATCCTGGTGGCCATTGCCCTATCCTCAAACCCTGCCTCTCTGCAACCAGCTGTGGTCCCCTCCGTCCTTGCAATTGGCACCAACTTGGAGTTCTTGTTGAAAATCAAAGCCAGATACACTAACGATGTGTGGTGTTAGAAGCTGCTGGACAAAGGTATAGGTGTCACTGGCATGTCTAAGCATAATGGCTTGCTTTACATCATGGATCGCCTCATTGTTCCCCGTGTTACTAATGTTCGAGAATCATTGTTCTGGATGGCTCACAACACTGCCTAGGTCATTTTGGGGCTACCAAGTCTTATGCTGCCTTGCACGAGTCCTTCTATTGGCTGAAACATGTGACACGACCTAGAAGAATCCTACATACCAGGTTGTGTCAACTGCCAACATAACAAATCACCTACCTCAAAGCCTATGGGACCCTTGCATTCCCTCAACATCCCCGATGGTCATTTTCAAGACGTGGCATTGGATTTCGTTGGGCCCTTGCCTGAGGACAATGGCTATAACTACCTTCTCACTATAACTGACCATCTAGGTGCTGATATATGCCTGATCCCTTGCAGGACTGACCTAACCGCCAAACACGCCACTGCATTGTTCTTCAACAACTGGTACTGCAAAAAACAGACTGCCTAGGGAGATTATTTCAGACTGCAATAAGCTCTTCATTTCTCAATTCTGGTCTGCGCTGCATAAACTAATCAGCATTAAGTTAAAACTGACCTCTGTGTTCCACCCTCAGACTGACAGTGTGAGTGAGCAGACAAATAAAAACAATGATCCAGTTGCTCTGTTATTTTGTCAATTGCAATCAGAAGGGATGAAGGCTTCGCCTTATGTCAGATTCTGCTACATGAACACTGTAAATGCCTCAATGGGGTTCTCGCCCTTCCAACTACAACTCAGATGCTCACCCTGGACAATGCCACCACTGGTCGACAATGCGAACCCAGACAACATTGATGCCAGGCAGCTGGCCGAAATTGTGGATGGGTACACCTCTGACGCTAAGGACTCCTTTCTTGCTGCAAAGATTGTGCAATCTATTTATGCTAATGCCTCCTGTGGACAGGAAACCCTGTTCAAAGTTGGGGAATTCATATACCTCTCAACATCAAACTGTCATAAAGAATACACTCACACCAAGGATGGGTGTGTTGTGAAGTTCATGCCCTGCTTCAATGGCTTCTACAAAATCACATGTACGTTCCCAGAGAAATCTACATATACACTGCTTATGCCCAACTCCCCCAATGTATTCCCCACCTTCCATGCTTCACAACTGCACTGTTTCACCCCAAACGACTCTTCACTCTTCCCATCCTGTGAACTTGAATGGCTGCAAGGCATCAATACAGAAGACAGAGAAGAATGGTTTGTAGATAGGATTATAGACAAGAAGTGTGGCAGACGAGGAAAAGAATTTTTGGTGCAATACTGTGGATACAGTGCTGAAGAAGACCACTGGCTACCCCTTCGCAATGTCAATGAGCTTGAGGCCCTTGACATATGGCTGGCTGTGAAGAACACCCAGGACATTGTATCAACATCCTCTTGTGTGCCCCCTGTGGCAACATTACATTGCTGCTCCCTGTGGTGTCCAACTCTCTGAGGGTGGGTGAGTGTAAGCACACACACTTACCTGCCACAGTTTCCCCTGACCCCTGGAACACGTGCCTATCTGTATATATACATGTGTCCCTGAGATTAGTCTACTTACTTCCTGCTTGTATTCCAACTTCCATCTTCGTACAAATATCACCCCTGTGTTTGAACCTTTCACACCAAGCACTATCTCTGAGTGTTATGCCTTCAGGCTCTCTTCCACACTTGTCCTCCATGAGTGTACAGATATGCCACAAAGTCCTTTTCTCTCCTTATGCTTCACCATGTTGGTAGGCATGCACAGCAGCATCTATGTACTTTTCTGTGAGCTTGACATGCTGCTGATGCTTTTTGGTGGCTGATTTTGCATGTCGGACCATCAAACAACACATTGAGAAAGTGCTGTATTCACAAAACATTGGGCATAATTAGGCAATGTGTGATGTGACAGGCTAACTCCTAAGTGCTAATATTACCTTGCTTGAAAAGCTAGGTCCCCTATGCTGGAAAAAAACCCTTATTTGGGTAACAGCTTTTTGCATGCTTGTGCTTGCCTTTGTTTGCTTTGCTTTGTCTCGCTTACTTCTGAACAGACAGTGCATGTCCAATTCCAGGCACCTAAAACCATCCACTCATATCGTAAGTTTTTTTTCAAGCATGTGACAGACACTAAGGTGCTGTAAACAAGTACAATGTCAAGCGTACTTGAAAACTTTTGATAGAGCAGCTAGCAAAATATGCAACTGAGAACACTGATTTTGTTCCCATCCCACTTGTTGCAAGTGTCACACTAGTTTAGATAATATATGAGCTCACAATTAATAAATTCCAAATGTAGTAATTGAAAACTAAGAATTAGACTTTTTGAATTAATTGATTTTATCACTAATAATACATGACCTCCATAACTCAACGCATATGGACAACTGAAGAAATATGTGACACCATGTTCAAGTGATTCAATAAACAGCCTTGCTTGTTCCAAATTCAGGTTGCAAAAAACCATTTGCTATGACCACAAAGACATTGTCACCTGTGTGCCAACAGGATCAGGAAAGACACTATCCTTCTAGATGCCTTTAGTCATGGCACAGGTGGACGGATTGAAACTTACAATGATCATCGTTACACTGTTGAATTTGCTAGGTAAACAGAACATGGCTTAGTTGTCCCAGGTGGGTATTTGGGCTGTTGCAATCAGCAGTGAGAATAATTCACCAGCGTTATGGAAAGTAAGTGATGACTTGCTACTTCAATGACCATAAATGGAAGCTCATCTTTACTAGGAAGTAAAGGACCAGCACTACAATGAAGAACACTCTTGATAAGCTCTAATGGCTCTCCATAGCTATCAAGATCTCAGGTGCATACTTGATTATGCTGGTGGAATGGACGCTTCTCTTCCTTTTACCACGACCTTCAATTTAGGTGCCCGACAAATTTCGGACATGCAATACGGCAAGTACACAGGAAACGGAAGACAAAGAGGATAGATGAGTACTACGAACCCGGGGAGTAAGCCCGGGGTTACTCTATACAGCTGGCTCCACCAGACACATACGACGAACAATGACAAACAGCAGAATGATGAAGACATGGTCATCGACTCAGATGCCTCAGACAACTCAGACACCCACGATTCAGACGATTCAGATACAGACGATAATGATGACAAATACCACTCATCATCGGAGCAACCTAACATGAAAAACAAGGGGAAGAAAACAGCAACGAGAATCGGGAAATGCGACTTCACTTTTCAGAGTACACTCAACAGCTTGAGGGCAAGGAACACAAACAGGAATGCAACAACAAATACACCCTCACGCAAACACCGATGAGGATCCCCCCCAGCCTGGCAACCCCCATAGACACACAACAGGAAACTGTGCAACACACGACAGCAAGCCTTGCAGGTACGAAATGCAAAGGGAAAGATCCTGTGGCCTCGACCTCTGCAATACCCAAGGCAACTGTACCAGCAGTGACTGCACCAGTGGCAACCCCGCCAGAAGCACCTATACAATCAACCAACGACACGCCCCTCTGAGATCCCATGGCGCCACCACCTCCAACCAAATGTGCAAAGAAACTCCCAGCCCGCCGAAAGGCTATCAGTGCCTTCAACAGATCAGCCCAATACCTCAGGGACGTGGGGATGATTGGGCACATAGGTACGATCGATTTCCGTCTCATTACTAACACTCTCTTCAAGGTAGTGGCCAGAGCACAGGACACTGGGACTAGCGAATTGCTGTACGTCCTAGCCACCCTCCAGGACGAGCTCTTGTTGCAGCAAGGAGTAACCTAGCTTAGCAAACCTTGCGCGATACAGCGAAAGAGATCACAGATAACCTTGCGAAGAGAATGGCGGAACTGACCAAGGACACAGTCACAGCTGTACGACAAGGAGTCATTAAGGCAGGTCGTGAGTTAGATAAATGCACTGATGTGGTCAAAGTAGCTGCCGGAGACTTAATGGCCACGGCAGAGGGTGCTCCAACTTCATATACAAGAGTGGCGGCCACCGGTGACGGCCCCAAGCCAACCCTGTCAACACTACTCCAACCCACAACACAGGCCAGAATGGAACAGGACCACAGGCATATTCTTATAGACCCACCGAAGGGACAGGCAAGGCTATATCCCATCACTATAGGTAACATCAGCATCACCAAAACAGCCACGGAAGCCCTTCACAAAGCTGGGGGTAAGGCAACTTGGGCTTTCGTCAGCTGCACCAAGTTAGAGAAAGGCAGGGTGCTGCTAGAGGCCAACACAGCGGATGTTAAGGATTGGCTGGCTGACAGCGAAAATCTAAACACATTTCTCACCATTTTTAGCCCAGGCGCGTCTGTGAAAGCAAAGAAGTACACGATCAAAGTGCTCTACCTCCCTGTGGAGCAGCCTATCGATACCGTTGAGGCCTGGCGCATGATCGAAAAGGAGAACGACCTTCCTCCATTCACCATATCTCTAATAAAGTGGATGAAACCAGCAGCACGACAGGGGAAAAAACCAGCAGTTTGGACATGCCACAATCACTTTTGCGTCGCCAAAGGATGCTAATCAACTCCTCAGACAGGGTCTTCAGACGTTGGATAACAACTTCAGGTGTCACAAAAGCAAAATGGAACCATTACGATGCCTCAACTGCCAGAACTATGGACACATCGCTAGCACTTGCAAGATACTTAAGGCCATCTGTGCAACCTGCACCCAACATCATGCAAAATACTAGCGACTGCCCGCAGTTGAATCGAAAGGAGGCGCACTTCTGTGTCTCTTGCCAGAAAGCAGGCCATGCGAGTTGGGAGCACATCTGTCCTAGCTGCCTCAAACTTCAAAGGGATCTCGACAAGCATCTGGAGAGCAACCTCCTTCCCTTCTTTCTGACAGAGAAGCCATGGACGCAATGTTGGTCGCCCTTCTACTTGGGAAGAGGCATCAGCCAAGACCTCTTGGACTGCGACTGGAGGCAGGCAAAGAAGGACCGTCTACAGCAAATGAAAATACCAGACATATTCAGCCCACTGTCACCACCAGTCTACAGCACAACGTGAAGGGCCGTGGCGAACCATCCTCAGTGAAACTCAGCAAGCTGGACCTGGCTAGAAGCCCCACTACGAATGAAGCTACAGTTACAATCACCTCTAAAGAGAAGTCCCCCTTGCCCATAGCCTCATGACTGATAAAGCCACCAACAGTATCCGCATAAGACAGTATAACCTTAATAAATCTGCAAACACCCAACAAACAGTATCAAACTCTCCCCTACATGAAGAGTTCGACATCCTACTCCTTCAAGAACCTTATATTTGCACCTCGCTACTAACCTGTACTAATCAACACTGGATCCCCACTCTACCCATACTCACAGGCAGAAAACCTCTATCCTACCCACTCTATAATCATGGTGAATAGTAGAATCAGCACTGATGCCTATGACCAGGTAGCCATTCCTGGAATGGGTGACGTTACAGCCCTACGCCTTCACTCTAACGCAGGCGATATTTTTATCTTTAACATCTATAATGACTGCAATCACTCACAAGCACTAGATGACATTCGACGAGCTGTTGCTGATCTTTGACAAAAGTACAGAAATCCGCAAATGGTCTGGGCCAGTGACTTTAACTGACATCACGAATGGTGGGACAAGCCTACGGACCATCACCTTTTCAAAGCCTGAGAAGATGCACAGCTTCTCATCGACCTTGTCTCAGACTATGACATGGAAATGGCGTTGGAGCTGGGAGTCCCCACCCTGGAACACATGGTAATGAAGAACGAATACTGAGTTGACAATGTCTTTGTCTCGGCCGACCTCATTGACAGAGTCCTCATATGCGAGGTACACCCAGATCAGACACCAACTGGAGCGGACCACTACTACCCCATCAACACCATCCTAGATCTATCAACAGAACTCTCAGAAAAACGACGTACTCACAACTTCCACACTGTGGACTGGAAAGCCTTTAACGAAGAACTTGATGGACGCCTACTAGCAGCAGGAATTCCCCCATTCATACTTACAGTGGATGACATAGACACCTTGGTTAAATCATCTCACCCTCCTTCTACAGAACATCATTAAGGACACCATCAAAGAGAGTGGGGTGGCGCCGTACAATCGAAGATGGTGGAACACTGAACTGGAAACTCTACGCAAGGAATGCACAAGGATGAAACAAGCCTCGCACAGTTTGCACAGTGTGGTAGCCCCTATTCATGAAGAAGCCCGGCGCATTAGGGCTCAATACAAACGGCGGCTTGAGGAAATCAAATCAGCACACTGGCAAGACTTTTTGGAAGATCTGGACTCACAAGAACTTTGAATCACCAACAAATACATTTTGGGTACGGGCTCGGATGGTGGCAAGGTGCATGTTCCTGCACTCAAATTTGATATGCCCGATGGTTCCCAGAAGGAGGCTACCTCCAATGAGGAGAAGGGCCACATGCTCGCTAACATGTTCTTTCCCAAACGACCTGTCGATTTCCATATGACTGAGCCTGACCACTACCCAGATCCCATACAGCATGATTTTTGACGCGACCACGGTGAGAACAGCAACAGTGCTAGCCTGCCTGAAGCCCTACAAAGTCAGCAGACCAGATGGCATTCCAAACATTGTACTTATGAAGTGCAGTGGTACCCTTGCGCCCATACTAACCAGAATCTATAAAGCAGTATTTTGACTCAATCACTACCCCCCTGCGTGGAAGAGATGGACAACAATAGTACTTAAGAAGCCAGGCAAACCCCGTTACGATCTCGCAAAAGCATGAAGGCCAATTGCCCTTCTCAATACCATGGGCAAAGTCCTTACAGCACTTGTCACAGAAGACATAGTCGACATGTGCGAAAGATATAATCTACTGCCAGATCGTCACTTTGGAGGATGCCCTGGAAGAACCACAAGCAACGCACTGCATGCTCTCACCACCAAGGTAAAGGAGGCGTGGAGCAGGGGGAAGGTCATCTCTGCACTCTTCCTAGACATCAAAGCGGCCTTTCCAAATGCTGTTACTGACCAGCTACTAACAAATCTACATAAGCGAAGGATCCCAGTGGTGTTTGTGGACTTTGTTCGCAACCTTCTCTCCAATCAGCAGACAACTATGGTCTTCAACGACTATAAATCTGAATGGATCAATATCGACAATGGAATAGGCCAGGGGGATCCAATTTCAATGATTTTATATCTGTTTTACAATGCTGACCTCATTGACATACCAGTAACCGCAAAGGGAGAATATGCAATTGCATATGTAGACGACACCACCTTCATCGCAGAAGCAAGGACAACCACAGGGGTGCACCACAAACTTGTCAACATGATGACCCAGCCAGGGGGTGGGTATGCCTGGTCCATCGCTCATAACTCTCGATTCAAAGCCAGCAAGCTGCAGGTTATCAACTCTACCCCAGATGACATCATACACCCCACACTGGTACTTCAAGGCCATAATGTCATACAAGAAACGTCATACAAGATCCTAGGTGTTATTCTCGATGAACACCTACAATGGAAAGAGCAGACAGCAGCGGCACTGGGCAAGACAATACAGTGGATAAATGTGTTTAAGAGGCTAGGTCGAGTAGGAGGAGGAATCAGCTCCCGGTTCTTACGGCAGCTATATATGGCCATCGCAATCCCCAAGCTTACATATGCCCTTGATGTTTGGTATACCCCAGTCTGACTACCAGAAGGCAAAAAAATGGAGAGTAGGCTCAGTCCAGTCCCTCAAGATTCTCATGAAAGCGCAACGAGTTGCAGCACTAGCAATATCAGAAGCCATGTGTACAACAGCAAACGACATCCTGGATCTACATCCCTCCCTCCCTCCACTTGAGTATACCCTGGATTTCATCTGCCACAGAAATGCGGTCTGGGCTGCAACACTGTCGACAGCACACCCAGTAGGCGAAATACTAACACGTACTCACAGTTATCACAGGAACCACATCCCTCCCATCATTGCACTCATGCGGCTCTACTCCCTCAAGCCAGCAGAAACCGAAGTCATTCTCACAACCTCTTATAGGAAACTGGGAACACGTGTCCAGTTCCAACTCACATAGCGCAGACACGCGAAGACTCGAAAGTGCAGGAAGCAAACTCCATGGCAGACTACAAGATATATGTCGACAGCTTGGGATATGAAGGAGGTACAGGCGTGGCAGCAGTGGTTACACAAGACGGCAGAGAGGTCTCAGCCATCAGTCATACCCTAGGACCCCTCACGCACTATACCACCTTTGATGCAGAAGCGGTAGGACTTTTATTAGCAGTGAACGAGATACTAAGCAGAAACCTACAGGGCAATATCGATATCTATATGGATAACCAGGCAGTCATCCAGTGTATGGAATCCGGTAAGAAAGGGACTGGACAGTACATTCTAGCCTACATCAAAGAAGCCCTGGTACTTTCGAAAGAGCGCGCAGCAGCATCAGAGTCCCCACTTAACATGAAACTACAGTGGATATCAGCACATGACGATGTCACAGGGAATGAACGAGCTGACACTCTAGCGAAAGAGGCAGCCACAGGAAAGGAGAAGCCAGCTAAGCATAATCCCTTCATGTTCAGTGAATTTCTGAAACTACCATTCAGTAAAGCAGCAGCGCGAGAACTAGCACAAAAGCGGATATCAACCCGGTGGGAAGCAGGGTGGAAGAAGTCCATCTGCAAGCCCAAGATGGATAGAATTGACCCAGGCATGAAAGTGGGAAAGTACCTCAACTTGGTAGGTGACTGGAGGAAAAACCAAACAAGTATAATCATGCAACTTCACACTGGACACATACCTCTCAATTATCATCTGCACCGTATAAAGAAAGCTGATTCACCCTTCTGCCCACACTGCAACAACAAGGAGGAAACCATACGCCACTACCTTATAAAATGCCCAGCGTACGATGCTGAACAAAGGCAAATGCAAACTGCATGCAGAAACTATGACCTACTGATGAAAATTCTCCTCTCAACAGTGGAAGGGATGAAAGCGACCATCGCTTTCGTTCAACGAACCAAGAGATTCAACAATCCATTTGGGAACCTAGAAGGAGAGCTGGTGGCACCAAGACGAGCTGCAGTTCTGAAGGAAAAGTGAGAACGGCAGGCAGAAAAGAAGAAGAAGAAGCTTGCAGGAGGCAAGAGGGGATGGGAAGGGGTGGCACAACATAGACGATGATTGCAGCTGCAACTCGCTCGCATGCAGGACGTGATCTGATGAAGTGGAGGGTGTTATTCTCTTTTGCGGACACTCTTCAAGAACATCCTCAAGACTTTTTTTCACCTTCTTACCTTGACAGATAGCCACAAACTCGCTCTCCTTAAGGACGGGCACCTAACATGGGAGGCTTCAAGCCAAGAAGATGACCCATCATCACCGTCATGGCCACCCTGCAAACACACTGGTGTCAGACAAACAGTGGCTTCCACCACTGGGCGGCAGGGGGACGAGGTCTCGGACCGTCCATCTAACGTGCATGAAGAACTAGGGGGTCAAGGTGGGCATGGGGCCCTTTGTATTTACTAAGTAGATTACAGCAGTAGATCTAGACTTTTCATAGTATAGAGCTGTCTGCATGGAGTAGCTCCAATGAACGTTAAACAGAGACCAAAAAATAAAATAAATAAAATAAAATGCTGGTGGAAACACCACACTGATGCTCATCATTTGCAGTATTGTGAAGGAATGATAGAAATACTTCATCAGGGCTCATATTGAAGTCATTGTGAAGGGTATTCAACACATTGTTCAGTTGAGGGGTGGTTAAAACCATCAGTGCAAGTGTGGTTATCAAATCCCATCAATATATTTGTATCCATATCATATATCTACATCACTGATTGAATGGAACATCTTTGTTGGACATTTGCGGTGATACAGTGGGTGAATGTGCAGCACAGTGGATAACAATTAAAGGATGGGTTAGTGTTGTGTGACTTATTCCAATTGGTACTAATCAAGTCTGCCAATGTCTGCCATTGGATACCTGTCACAGGTGACCACTGGGTTGCAACAAGCAGGATGGGAACAAAATCAGTGTTCTTGGTTGCATATTTTGCCAGCTGCTCTATTGAAAGTTTTCAAGTATGCTTGATGTTGTACTTGTTTATGGCACCTTAGTGCCCATCACATGCTCGAAAAAAACTTATGATATGAGCAGATGGTTTTAGGAGCCTGGTCCAATCCAAGTCTAATCTGAATCCGTGGCAAGCTGTCATGCTTTGCAAATTAGGGGTTTGATTATACCACTCATACATATTTGCTACAACTACTCTTTCAGAATTGTTGTGCACAATAGAATAGAGAACTTGATTATGCTACCTACAGGCTCCTTAAATACATGAGTGAAATAGCTACCAGAATATTCTACTAAATACTGGTATCAATGCTAAGTCAAGTAACTACTGAGTGTGAGATTCTCCAATGTTCTTGGCCATTCTGCTATGTGCCAGCTTGCCCTAAAGCTCCACTTGCAACAAGAATGGTCCTGCCTGAGACAGACACCTGTGTGCTAACTATTCCAAGACCAGATGCTGTCAGTCCTTGACAGACATTGACTCACTGCTCCCACTTACCAATGTATGTGTACATCTCCTGATTTGGATTGACATTGAGTAATTGGCTTGTATCAGTGAGATCTTGAGACCCAGAAGATGGAATCTAAAAGAAAATTGGGACAAGTGTGTAGAAATAACTGTTTCTTCATGGTTACTCAGGTGTGTTAGATAGCAGTGGTGTAAGGGGACACTCCTATTTTCTCCTTTCCCCTGTCTCTCTCCCTCCCTCTTTGTTCCTTTCTCTTTCTTTTCATCTCATGGACTCTTATTTACTTTCCTTTCCTTCCCTTTCCATCCTATCATCCATCTGAGCCTCATCTGACACATCCAGGCCACATCTGATGCATCTGATGCATCTCCTGCAGTCCGGATATGCTCAGCTGCACTTAGACATGCCTGGACATGCTTCAGATGTATGTATACACTTCAGGGCATGTCTGGGTGACCTATACCTTCTTCCCACACTTCTTTACCTTCCATTTCCACTTCCCCAGGTCACTGGCATGACTCTTGCATATTCCCTCCACCTTGCTATCACATGTGTCTGCTTGTACCTTGTGATATTCTATGGACTTGTGGCTGATGTACTATACAGTTATCCCATGCTTCTACAGTATACACTTCACCTCCTAGCATGGAGAATCCTTATCTTGTTCTCTTCAGATTCTCCCTTTGCTAGGTGAGCAATCTCTCATGTATTGTAGTATCTCTATTCATATCTTCAGATTCTCCCTCTGCTAGGCTTATACTGTCAGCCATCTTGAAGTTGCCCTTACAAGTGGACTCTCATAAACACATGAGGGGTCATCTCATTCTTACTACCTATTTATCTACATGGGAATGATCAAATGTATCTACATCTAACTACATTGTGATTAGATAACTGCATGCTCAGATTTGGAGAGCACTTGAAATGTGCAACAGTAACTCCAACAAAGCACAGAACCTAGGACCACAGTGTGAATGCTCAGAATGAAGAGTGAGTTGGAAATAGGGAAATCAGTTGTTGTAAGATCTCTACATATCTTACTACACTTCCCCTATCTCCTGACTCCTAGATATGATCATGTGACTATGGTATTTCCTTATATACAGAAGTCACGTACTTATTCTACTTACTTCCTCTTGTACCATTACTCCCATCTTTACCCTAATACACCCCTGTGTTTGATCCTTTCACCAAGTCCCGCCCTTGAGTGTTGTCACCTCCAGGTGTCTTCCAGTTGTTGCTAGGGACAATGAAACCCCACAAGCAAAGTATTTCAAGGTGCCAACAGTGGCACTCTAGTCCTATATCATTGGTCCTCTAAGTGTATTCCACTTCAATCTTTCTTACAGTACCTTACACAGGATGTATACCAATATACTGACAGAAGTCTTCTGTCTATCACTTGCTGCATGGTCTATTAATTCCATTTTTAACACTCACTTTTCATGTTATTCAATAAATATTTTCCAAACTTGTCTCAGAGAAGTAGCATACAACCATAAAGAGAATTATCTACTAACTAGATGAATGTCCGAAGTTGATTGTGAGGCAGAATGAGTGTTCTGAGTCTTTGTACCACATGGTGATGCTGTCCCAAACGGCGGTTAATGATTGTATCTTTCCACTACTGGAAGAAACAGTCTTGTACACACCATGCTTCTGGCATTGGCCCCCTAGCCCAAGTTTTTCCATCATACTTTCACACTTTCACGACACTTGACGTGTAGTTTAGTCATCTTATGTGTCTTTGACATCCCCGTGGGAGAAAAGCGACTGCTTTTCTAATATAGATGTACATTAGATGCAGCGCTATGCATCATTTAGATTGCGATCAACTGCTCTCGACTCTTACGCTCGCTCAACCTATCTAGCCCACTCTCCGCTGCCCGGACGGCTCCCGCGAGGTCCACATGGAAGAACGGCGTCTCAGAGGACAGTATCAGAGAATAATCCCTTTCTTCTCCAACGACACTGCTGCGACTTGATGATACCTTTCTCTTTACGTCGCCCGCTTCGATATCATCGTCTAATACAGGTACACCGTCCGGAGCCGTGTGGCCGTCGCGGTATGGAACGACGGGAGCGACTTCGCCAGTCAATTTCGAGGCTGAGTTGCCGATGCCAAAACCACCAGCCACCAGAGCTCTGCGTATCCATGGTGACAGAATAGTGGCAAAGTGGAACTAAGGAAGGATTAGAAGCGGATCACCGAATGGAACACACGACGAAGACCTACCTCGACTGAATGATTCACCCATCTTTCTATCTCGTTCCGAGCATCAATGAGTGACTGCACGGCGGTGGTATCTATGTGGGATCTTGATCGAGTTCAGTGCATGATCCGCGAGAGGAAGAGAAGCCAACGTACATTGAAGAGAAATCAAGAACGATGGCGTGTAGCACCGGGAGCTTCTCGTTCCTAGCTTGCTCGCTTTCGGAGGTAGTACCACGGGGAGGGCCTGGGTCATTCCAAGGGCGATCGCTAAACTTCACGAGCGTCATATCGCGACCTCGTTGCATATGCTCCTTGACGTAGTCCACAAGCACCGAGTTCAGCAGCGAGGAATTAGGGTAGAGATAGCTTTCTTCGTATCTGTATACCAAAACACCAGGCGATGGTGGATCAACTTTGATGTGCTCGTTCAGAACGCCGTTGTTCTTCTGTTGGAGTGAGACGAAGACATCCCGGCTTTCTTGCGAATCGTGGGACTTGCTACGAAGTGTCACTCTCCCCAAGAAAGACCCTCTTGGATGAGCGACACGAATCAAAAGCAATGCGAGAGACTAGAGCAAACAACATAATGAGCCGGATGCACGATATGGATATTAATATCTTGTAATGACTTACCGTGCAGATAGATACATAGATACCGTTCTCGATAGACGAGAACACGGTGACTAGAACTGCGGCCATCCATATAAAGAATTCTAGGGGGGACACGCGCCAGAAGGAGTAAACTTGATCGGGGGAAGCCACCAGATCCGCGACGGCGTGGATGATCACAGCGGACAGCGCAGCATTCGGGATCCAGTAGAAGGCGGGTGTAAGGCCATACAAAGCGACAATTACGACGATGGAGGTGATGATGCCGGCGGCGGGGGTCCTTACACCGGACTTCGACTTCAAGGCGGAGCGGGAGAATGATCCAGTAGCAGGATAGGCCCCGAAGCATGAGCCGATTGTGTTCGTGACGCCGATAGCGATAAGTTCTTGATTGGGGTTGATCTTGTAGCCATTGAGCCTACCGAAAGCTATATGAATGAGTTAGGAATCGGTGCTGTAGTTGTTTGAAACGGGATCACGTACACTTTGAGATCGCGATGTGCTCGAGGAGCAGGATAATGGTCGCGACAGGTAGTTCACCTGCCAAAGCTGACACAAGATTGCTGTCGATGACGGGTTGCCCTGGAAGACGAATCAGTCAGTCACACTGCATACATCAGGGTGGTGAGCTGTAACATACCGACATGCTTGAAACCACTGGGGACATTTTGCAAGATCTTGATGGGATACTTGCCGTTGGGTAGACGTCTGTGTCTCGTGTAAAGCCATGCAGCGATTGTCAAGACGAGGATAACGAAGGCGTTCCTCAGGACTGAGATGAAGAAGAACCATCTTGCTGTGAAGGGATACGACCGTCAGCCCAGATGTCATCCATGGAGGGACATCACAAACCTCGACGAGGGAATTTCTTAGTGAAGTAGTCGCAAAGCATACGGATTCCATACAACGCCACAAGCCCTGGCAGACCCCAAGCAGCGTCCAGGGTCGTACGTGGAAGTCCTTTTAAGGTATTAATGATAACGAGGTATGTGGGGGCACGAGTGCTAAACAGGGTGGGTGAGGAATCCCAACGAAGAACATGCAAGGGAGCACTTACTCGAAGCCAGTGATTCCCAACATTCCTGGTACCTGCCCCGCGACGATACTGATAGCAGAGCCAGTCATGAAGCCACTGACAGCTGGACTAGGAATAAACTCCACGAGCCAGCCTAGTCGCAGCAAACCAATTCCAAGAACAATGAAACCGCAAATGAAAGCGAGAGTCGTGGCGATCTGCGGACCATCCCACTCGCCGGGGTGGGCATCGTTAACGTGCTTGATGACTTGAGAGACTGTAAGGGACATGACAGCTACCGGACCGATCGAAACATCCTTCGAGGTTGCGAAGAACTAGGTGGGACGTTGGTGGTGGTTCGCGGACTTATTAAAAGGACATACGCAATAGATCAACACTCCGACGAATGAGGAATATAGTCCAAACTCGGGAGGCAATGTCGCAATCTGTTCCCGTAGTAGTGATCGGTATGAGTAGAGTGAAAAAGAGATTAGAGCTCATACCTGAGCATACGACATCCCTTGGGGGACGACCACCATCCCTACGGTCAAACCAGCGATAAGATCGCCTGTAAGCCATCCGAAGTCTGAGGACATCGGTTTAGTGCCACTTCTCTCGATGGAAAACAATGAAGCGACTCACTGTATCTGGTTATCCACCCTATGATAGGGAACAGGCTGAGGAGGTAGTCGATAACCTAATAATCGGCGTTAGCGTTGCATGGGCGCTGATGAGAGTCGAACTATCTTACGTCGCGTTTAGGATCCTTGACGAGACCACGAACCCAATCCCTGCTAGAAATTACGGGGACGGTGTTCTCTGGATAACCAATAATCCGCTTGCCCAGGCGCTTTGCAGTCGCCGCCATGGTGTGCCAAGCAGGGATAGCGGGTACGTAAATTAGGTTCTTTAGTTTCCGACTTTATATAAAGCCGTGGTCCCTGTGGGGAGGAAGGGGATACACTAGGAACGTTGATTGATTATCGTGTGTATCCGTGGCGTGATATTGTTCTGTCGCTGTCGTAATTGTTGCAGCAAGGTGAACAAATCCAGAGAAGGCGTTGTGGTGAGCGCACGATGACCAGGGGGCGATGGGCGGCGATGGGGAAGAGAAGCCCTCCAGAAATAAATTTAAAAGAAGAACCTTTCCACCCATTTGATCTCCTTTGGAAATATACATAATGGTGATGGAGTGTGAGCAACATTGTTGCCATTCTAGTGGCTGATTGCGCAATGAGCATCCCTAGCTGGGTCTGAACTCTTACGCGTAGTAAGGGTCACGTGTACGGAATCACTTACATCCTGAATCAACCAGCTGTCAATGCGGATTGCATGTGGAACTTGCATCTCCGTCACCGCGGGCGGCGGCAACAGTGATTCTACGCAGTCAGCCTACCAATGACATATGAATGGCCTAGTGTATTTTTGTGCGCTTTCGTACATCTTCCTGAGAAATCTAGGGACGATGTCGTCCTGGGACCGCGAGTACTGAGAACTTGCTCGGTTGGCTGAGGAGTTGGTTTACGTCCAGACGCGGCCGTTTTGTTGCTACTTGTGTCGCCCAAAGCCTACTTCTGGAAACGGTCCGCATGCAAGTGATTCGGCGATAGCAAGTGTATTATTGAAGCCTTGATAGACTATTCGAACGCGCAACATTCCGAGAAGTCGGAGACAACCACTTATAGTTTATGAGCTCAGGTGCCTTGACGGAAGTGTAGATAGCGAGTGCCGATCGACGAAGGCCAGGAAGTTGATGCGTCTTATATTATTTAATGTTCTGTGAACTTATGACGTGCCCCACCGAATCGCTAATGTAGTCCTGATGGCCTACCGGCACTAAAAGTCATCCAGCGAAGCCTTTTCGCCACTGGGTGAAGCACGCCGCCCACGTGAAGTACACGAAGGAATCAGAATTCAGCACATCACAACTATCAGAAGCCCGCAAAAAAGTGGCTGTTCCTAAAGATTTTAAAGCCTGAGATTTTGCTCTATGCACTGGTCTGTGTCCTCCTTGGTGAAAAACGTTGACGATTGATGAGAGAACGAGTCCAAGGCAGTGCCCCTGACTGAGGCTCCAAGCGCCCAGTATGAAACATTGCAATGATTTCCTTTTTGAGTGTTTACCACACGTTTCACGTTTCCTTTCATCCTCTCGAGTCTCCAGAGGGCGCGGCGCGCCAGTATCACGACCCCCTCCCGCTCCATTAATCCCCATCACGAACAATTAATGTCTCACTTTCCACCCAAATCTACGCCGCTCGTGGCTCCAGGGCACACTCGACCCGTCACGCATCTTTCTTTTTCCCCAATCTTGGACGATAGCTCATACTTGTTGATCTCGAGTTGCAAGGATGGCAATCCAATGCTCAGGGAGTGGACAGGCGATTGGATAGGTACCTTCCTTGGCCACAAGGGCGCGGTGTGGAGCTCAAAACTCTCGCTGGACTCATCTCGCGCGGCTTCAGGCAGTGCTGATTTCACCGCGTACGTGTCTTGGATCATCGTGGATAATAAGAGAAGCTTATCTTAGTTTTGGATAGCAAAGTTTGGGATACGTTCTCTGGAAAGCAGCTGCATTCGTTTCCACATAACCATATCGTCCGAACAGTGGCGCTGTCGCCTACTTCTCAACATCTTCTGACGGGTGGCCAGGAGAAGAAAGTGCGGATATTCGATGTCGGTAGACCCGACGCAGATCCGGATTTCCTTCTCGATGGAGGCACTCTGTCCCATGACGGTATGGTAAAGAGTGTCGTCTGGATAGGTGATCATACTGGGATATCGGCTGGTGAAGATGGATACATCAAGTACGTTCATGAGCACTCTGCTTCGGCGCTCTGCTCATAAATGGTTC
The DNA here is from genome assembly GCA_029467805.1 of Pleurotus eryngii var. eryngii. NCBI lineage: Eukaryota > Fungi > Basidiomycota > Agaricomycetes > Agaricales > Pleurotaceae > Pleurotus > Pleurotus eryngii. The sequence goes on from SZVJ01000012.1 coordinate 4,643,541, forward strand.
AGGTGGTGGGATTTGCGAAGCCGAACGCTAACGACAAAGCTCAATTTTCCTCAGGCGATCACGTCGATGGAATACTCGGCGCCTACACAACGGCTAGTCGTGTGCTCAGGCAAAACCGTCGCTTTCATCCCTGCTCTTCCTACCGGGACAGTGCCGGCACATACGCTCAATCTTGCGTATACGCCCTCCTCTGCCTCTATCCATCCCGTGCTTCAGGATCGCTTCGTAACGGGTAATTCAGGCGACGAATGGGTGCGAGTCCACGGCATCGATGGGGAAGAAAAAGAGGTGCTAAAGGGGCATCACGGCCCTGTGCACTGCGTAGAATTCAGTCCGGATGGTGAGATGTACGCGAGTGGCAGTGGTAAGATATTCCTTCCACCTCCCATTCCTCCCCTTTGTCTAACAGTTCTCTAGAGGATGGCACGATCCGCTTGTGGCAAACAACTCCGGGAAAGTCCTATGGTCTCTGGCAAGGGCAGAGTGGCAGCTAGAGAAGGGTTCATGCATTTCTTTGTTTGTCGCCTTGTACTGTGTAATCTTTACGTCTCGCAACTGTGCTATCAACAAATATCATTACATTTCCCCTATCATTCGTCCACGTGGTTACGGGAGGCCATGACTCGGGATCTATGCGTCGCAGCATTCCTCAACACCAACCACAACGATGAGCATAGTCCAAACTCACCACCGCACGCCATCCTCGCCGACGAGGAGATCCACGATTATACCGCGATCCCCCTCACCACCGACGCAAACATTCCTCCCAGGCTCCATCCTGCCCAGATCTGTACCAACCCCCTCTCTAGTAGAGTCTGTCGCTGGTGCCGCACATTATTCGGGCATTCGTGTTGACCCGGAACCGCTCAAGCATCGACATAGTGCCCACGAGCGAAGAGCCAGCCACTTCTTAGATGTTAAGGCAGATCACCACCGTGTGATAGCCGATCTGCAGGAGCTGTATTGCTGCAGACCCACAATTGAAATACTGGATAGGACGTGGCACAAAGATGCCGTATTCGAGGTATAGTACTCTGGAGTTCACCATGGCTCATATAACTGATATGCGTCTGGATAGGATCCATGGACGAAGTGCCACGGCTTCGATGAGTACGCAGCTCTTGTGCGTTATGTTCCCTGCCCTATTTCTCCTTTATCTCAACATATTTTCTAGTGGTTTTCCCTGGTACGAGATACTCATTCCGGCCGTTTGTTCCCTCGCTAATTCCTATCCCAGCCCAAACTATATTCAAAGTCTGAGACGCTTTCCACGCGTGTCATGTCCTCCACGAATTCTCCGAATCAGCTCGTATACTTCCAAAAACAGGAGTATACTCACAGGTTTCTTGGACGTAAGAAGGTTCACATTTACCCTCGTTCCCATTCCCGCCACCTTAACTAATTCACACGTAAAATAGGTAGTCGAGTCAATCATCGTCGTCAACCTCGACGAGAACGACAAGATCATACGCCTCGTCGAACAATGCAGCGGCAAAGATATTCCAGCATGGTTCGGCGCCCACCTCCTCCGTCGTCTCAGCGCGAAAGTTACTCCGTGGCTGATAACAGTCCCCAAACGCTCCGTTTGAAAACTCCCCAAAACTCATATATACACTATGTGGCTATCCGGTGATGGGACTAAAGTATGTGGGGCTATGTTATTCCTATGTGTATGTATACAGTGTACCCGCTATTTCCCTATATATGTACGAATGTATATATGTGGCAGAACTTTGGTTTTCTGCGAGGTGCTGTGCATATTTCCTCCAGCGGAAGAGCGGAAGATAGGCCATGCAACGCGAATACTCGTACTTCGACGGGAACTCGTGGGGGACGTGTCCAAAATGGTCGGAAGTTCCGGAATTGCGGGTGCATTGGCGAGATTGAGGGCCGAGTATTGAGAACATTCGCGAACGTGACGAATTCGAGGTTAGCTAACTGACGTTTCCAAGAAATGTACAAGCTGTTTGCATCGTTAACGATACGGCAAGGCTTTGGGAATGGGAACTCACAAGTTATGAGAGGTGCACGCCGAAGATGGTCAGAAGCCACCAAACACCCTTTCGAACGTGAAGTATAAACGCTACGTGACTTGAGCAAAGAACCGTTGCAGAGTTATTAAAAGACACACCTCAATGGCTCTTCCAATGAATCCGCGCCTTGCTCTTTCCAGAACGCGTTCGCCATCCCGCTCTCCCAGGAAATCCTCATCAAAACGTGGAACAACAATCTCATCCACTTCAACAGCAATAGCCAAGTCCTGATCTCCCGCCTGGATAATTAAAGAAATAACATGAGTAGCCGGGGAAACATTTCGGGAAGAGAACGAACCTGAAGGACAGGGACTGGTTCGTCGCGTTCATCAATTGTTTCCTTCAGAACTGTCAACGTGTGCATTTGCAGCCGAAGCAACGCTTTACCATGAGCAAATCTTGGCGAATGAGTTGTGGGTATGGGTGGCAGCGGCGTGCCTGCCTGGTACGAAGCGGTGGTTGGCGTAGCTGAGAGGCGTACCAATAATCAAGGACTTGGGCTATAGACGGGGCGTACATATGGCTGCCGCCATTGCGAGAATGTGAAAAACGAAGTCGCGACGTCATGCTGAAAGATTAGTTACTTGAAAATGCGTGCGGTCGAGGAAGGAGTGGATTCCGCGGTTAGGTGGAAAGCGAAGGAAAAAAACGACTTTTTAAGTTTATATTCGAATTCAACTTCAGATAGCCAACTGAGGATCTCTGAAATGTCCGCTTGCCAAACAGGAAGGGGTGGAATTCGCGACTTGAATCCAACTCTCGAACTTCCACCTTCGGCAGGAACAGATGGTCGATTATCACAAGCGTCCAAGGTCCCCGTCCCACAGCTCCATCACGAGTCTAGGGTCCGTGAACTGAAGGCGGAAGCTATTAGGTCTAGCAAAGGTGGGCTTCGATTTTGCGAACTTGGAGAGCTGGCGCTCGATCTCGCGGCCTGGTGTCCTTAGGTGATGGGCTGATGGGCACATTTTTAGGCTATATCCCCTCCCTTTGGCCATCGAAAAGACGCCCCCCCCCCATGGAATACGATGCTCTCTTCTTTCCGAGCAATCCACCTTATTTGTAACCCCACCTCACATATTACGTTTCCTTGTCGGGGTTTTCGTCTGAAATCAGGGTAAATCGGCCGCGATCACTCGCAAACAACCTGCTCCCTGATCGCATGAACAACATCTAGCTCGCGCTGAGTCACCCGTTGTTCGTTCCCGACTGGCCGACGCTCGTCTATATATGGAAGTGCGGGCCGTGACAGTCACGAGTGACGCGCTTATACAAGTGAGTCACTGTAAGTTTGCGTTCGTTTCGTACGACGATGTCAAGTGAGCTGAATTCAATCGTCAGACAAGGTGACCACATTTCATCGGTGTTGACACGTACGACTTCAAGACTGTCCGCATCAAGGCCATCAAGGCTACGCAAATCATCCAGAGAAGTGGGACCATTGAAACGGCCACAGAACCTCGTGTTGAATGAAGAGCAGCATCATCAAGGCCGTAGAAGAGCTGCAAGAAGCGGTTAGAACCATAAAATGGATAGTCAAGGTTTCTGGGCGCACCTGAGCCTTGAGATACCGATTTTGCGATATTGAAGTTTCTATAGATTAAGTGTCGTCGAGGCTCCCAAGCACGGTAGAGCCTTGCCAGACGCACTTGAGCCACTCGACAAGGATCGTGTCTTCGCGCATGCAGGTGATCTTCCTGAACACTGCCTTCTGGACGTGCTGCGGGAGTTGTCACCCCGCCAATCAAGCTAGCTTCAGTTGCATCCCCCCGCTGCGTATGTTACTGGCGTGGTTGAAGGTCCATCAAATCCATGAAGCCCGGCGCAAGCGGGAAGCTCAAGAGTCTTCAAGATAGAGGGCCATTTTCAAGGAGTATCCAGGGAGGAATCCAGCAACTATGAATTGGCAAGAACTGTTTGTCCGGTCATTTTTGACGGCGAAGGTGCCTTCGAAGGGAGGGCCGTCTTCTCCCACGAGTGCTTCAAGTCCCGGCGGAGACGATCCAAGACCTGCAAGTACTTGAAGAATTTCACCGCCAAGGATGGGGTGCCCTAACGCCAATTTAAACGGTCGGAAAAATGCCCAGATCGCAAGAAGAGAAGCAGTCTGGATTCATGTCACCATGCCACATCTGCACGAGCACCTGGTTCGCTAGGAAGATGGCGTAGCGTGTCAAGCGATCCCTGGATTGTTGTGGGTAAAAAGGAACAATTGGTGGGGGAGCAGGGCGTGGTGGCGGTTGCCAATTGCAATTCGCAATCGGCAACTGCCCCAGCTCCTGTCTCCGTCTCCCTCTTGCCACAATGATCCTGGAAATTCTGCGACCCGATTTCTTGACCGTTACAAGAGTTCCGGATTCATAGTTTCTTTTCTGCCGTGCGTGGCGAACATTTTTTATCTCTTTCCCGCTTGATATCAGCAGAAATGCCCAAGAATCCTATCAAGGTTGGCACTCCCGTGACCAAGCGACGGCTGGGTTATCGAATAAATGCGCCCGCAAATCCAGACGACACCCGGGGCAGGTTTGAGAGCGATTATCTGCCTTAGCGGCAGCACCTTAAAGAGCAGGAAAGGAATTTGAATGTAACGCAGTGAAGCACCGGACTGGGAAGCATTCTGGTACGCTGCCACCATCTGTTTTCCATCATTCAATCAAACTCCTTTTTATGCCAGCAATCACGAAGACCTGCCAGACGATATTCAAAGAAAACAGAAGGCCCTTCCCTCAAACCATCGGTGAAATTTATAGAAGCGTCGAAACCGACAGTTCAAAAATAAAACTCGCGGTCCATGCAGCACGCAGATTGATGGCCAGCTTTTCAACGATACCATCAGCGTCACCAGGCCCTTGAAACCACCGTGATTAGGACTGCAAACAATATCAGCGGCTTCAGGATTACTTGGTCCAACAGTGGCATCAATATAACGCCTATCGGGTAGCGACTCGTCTGGCGTCATGTCCATACGTCCTCGGTTGTACATATTCAGGCAAACACCATGCAGTAGCCTTATCTTTATTATCCCTCGAGATCAAGGGCGAAAATCTCTTCGTCGCGCCATGTCTTCGTGCTTGGACACATTCCCAATGTTAAAATGAAAGTTCATTTTTACTGGGCGGGTTGCAGCCTCTGAAGGCGCATTTCGTCGTCTAACCACTGCATAAAGTTCACTGAAGTCCCTCCTTGATCAATTCTGCGCTCTTCGCAAAATGTCGTCCGCTGCTTTCACTCTCCTGGATTATCTCAAAGCGTCGCTCGAGTCCAAGCCGTTCCGTTCGCTGCGTTGCCGACCGCCCTATCCTCGCCTTTCAGCCTCTCCTTCAAGACTATCTCCCCTGCTTGTGTTCTGGACGGACGACTATGAAGCCGAAGGCGTGCCACTCACATCGGTTTCAGTGCCTAATATCCAGACTCCCAGCGTCCCCCCAGGCAGACAAACTACTGGCCATAATTTCATTCGAGTTTCTCCTTTCGCATTGAACAAGAAGTTACGGCGATATATTATCGAAAAGACGCCCTTCTTCCCCCTCTTGTTTAGCGTCCAGCGTGGCTTTGAATCTGCAAGCTCCGTACGGGTGTTATCTCGATTCCTGGCGTGGAAGGCCTTGCCAGCGCTTTCGAATCGCCGCTGTCGCGATGTTTAGTATGAAACGGCCGTGGGGAGTTTACGCTGCTCAGACCGATAATTGTACTAGTTAGATCTCTTCAGAATTCTATTTTGACTGCACGCAACGTATGTTCGATGGAGCAAACGCCTATTCTGTGTCACTCTGTAGCTCTTGTCTTGCAGCGAGAGCTTCCGAAGCTGATATGAGAAAGACCACCTAAGAAAGTACAGAGTCCAATCTAATCTCCCGATCACTCGCCTTGACGATCGGAAGGCGTCTAATTGCACTTCCTTCAGTGATATGACCACAGACTCGAGGCCCATCCCAATACGCATCGCAAACCAGCGTGCGTACATCTGGGATGTCGACGGTAGATATAGTTGCCTAATCCTCGGATCCTTTACTGACTTGAAGTCTTGATTCCAAGCGCAGATATCGCAGTGTTGCGGTCTCAGCATCGTCTGTGCGGTATCCTAGCCGGCACGCTTCCGCACCTATCCCAGCAGAATGTCTTTCTTGGGGTACCATTGCTTCTAATGCCAGAAGAAGTCGTGCTCCTCGTAGAAAAAAGTGCGCATTGTTTCCTCCATCTCGCACTGTGCTTTCACTGACTGATTGTATGGTACGTAGAATTCGCGGTTCTAGTCGATGACCCTAAAGCACACCAAGCACCGACAGCCCCCCAGCTGCAAAAATGGGAGGAAGAACGAGAGGAATTCGCGAAGCGCCATATCGTCGTAAACGACACGAAAATCAATCAAAACGCCGCGACGAGGAGTATATCCGAAGACGCGATGCGCAAACGCAAGGAACGGATGGAGAGGAAAGCGGCACGATCGCAACAGCCGGCTCCTGTCGACATGATTCCTGAAGAATCACCGGCAGAACGAGCTGAGGCCACTCCAGCGCCGGATTCTCGTCCCAGTACACCTTCCTCTAACGCTAATACCGTGGCGTACCCCGTCATCATAGAATCAGCCTCCTCTACTCTGGAGTGGTATGACACGAGCGCCACCACGTACGATGCCATCGAAGCCGCCCAAGCTGCTGGTATCTGGTCATACCCCTCAAATCTCAGCGAGAGAGCGAGGTGTGGAGTATTCCGCGGTCTTTGGGAGCAAGGGTATTTCCTGGGCGGCGGTATCAGGTTTGGTGGGGATTATTTGGTTTATCCTGGTACTTACCTTCGTGTTCCTCGAAGTTGGGATATCGCTGACAATGTATTTATAAGGTGACCCGCTTCGTTTCCACTCGCATTTCGTGGCGACAGTCATTGAATCGCCGGTTGCTACTCTGCGGCCAATGGAAATTGTCGCTCACGGCCGTTTGGGCACAGCGACCAAGAAGTCGCACCTACTCTGTGGATGGAACGACGAGAAGAAGGATGTATCCTATTTATCTATCGAATGGGCGGGCTTCGGTTGAAGCCTGATTGTAATATTATCATGTTAGTATATATGTACGCTGACCATTAATCCAACTTCCGGCGGCCTAGATGTACACGCTGTTGTGCCACAGGGCGCTTTCCTCGCAAAGTATTCAATTCAATAGCTACGCCAGAACCCTCCTCTGCATTCTCCGTAGACGTCGAATCGCTGAGAGCTCTATTTCTTCCGACCGTTTGCCCTCCGCCGACGGTCAAAACTTTCACTATCCAGTCATTGATGAATAGGACAGGCGCGAAAATAGGGATGCGGATGGGAATGAATGGAGAGGGATGTTGTATTGTTTCATTCTGCGCGTCGATTGTCGATACGGGATTGTACGGGTCCAAAGGCACGGGGCGCGCATGCATTGCCATGATGATGAACTGAGAAGCGTAGTGAGGCATGTGCTAAGTATGTGTGGTTAATATACGTACGGAAGGGAAGACCAGCGCGAACAATGCAGCGTTCGCGAGCGTACTACCCCACATGCATATCGCTGACGATGGTAGACCTAGTTGTCGGGTCAGTTACCGCGCCCAATGAAAATCTCTAGATACGAACCAAATGTCAGGTAGTATGCCCAACGTTCTTCCAGATGTCTGATTCTGCGAGACAGCGAAAAGTTGTTGGCTATCCAGACAAATCTTTGGGGAGCCGTGTCAGCAAAGTCGCGTGAGCACCGTAGTGATACCTACTCAAAGCAATAGTATCTAGACGAGAGGTAAGTTGAGCGGACGGAGGTAACGGCAGGAAAGAAACACGCACGCATCTACCCAGCACAAGAATATAAATCCTGCGATGGGACCGATGTATGGTGTATATCCAAGAGCGAACGAGATGGCCACCGATGTAAATACCATCACCCCTCTGTACGCAGACGTGGCGAGGGCCCTCAACATTCCAGAATATGTCATCGTCTGTTGAACGGCCGAACGAGGACCGCGTCTGAGGATGTATGTCCGTTTAGCTACGATAGAGCACCATGAGCTCTAAAAGCAGTATGTATACTTCTTCGAACATAGGACGGGTAACGAATACTCACGTTCAGATAGAACGATACCCCGACAACGGGTAGCAGCCACAGAATCTGGTAGAACCATCCGACATTCCGATGGAGCCACTTCTGCTGGTTCTCGACCAGTGGGCCAAGTAGGATGTCGAATACGTATGTGGATATGAGTGATAGGGAGTTAAGCAGCAGGCTTTTGTAAACGTTTTGCGCGAATTTCTGGGTCCCTTCAAGACGTTCAGTATCACAGCAATGCGCAGTGCCATTCAAGCGTACGATGAGACAGCTGAGATGACTATATCCCAGCGAAAAGCGTCCACTAGCCCGCGCCATGCCCATCGAAGTTGTAGGCTCGCAGTGTCGGAGAATGACAAGAACGTCGGGTACGAAGTCCTTGAGGCATGTTGCATGTTCAGATAATGAACCTGGTCGTAGATAATGAACTTTGCTTTTCAAGGAAACGAAGACCAAACGCACCGTGTCACCATCCAGCAGCCAGCATACACGTTCAGGGTCAGAGGTTATTTAAATAAGCGCCCTACGTGGGGAACACTCAGTGACCATCTTCCCTCTATGGATCCGGGTTCAATCTGTATAAATATGCCTTCAAGGAGGTCAAATTGAGTGATTATGACCAGTGATAAGTACATTGGTATTATCCAGTAGCAAATGCTGAGCCCGGTTCGTTTAATGGGAAACAGAAATATTGAGTGGGACTTTGTTTGAAAAAAGATTAAAAACCAATCCGCATGAGCATTTTGGAGTAGTTTTTTGGTTGGAGAGGTGAAGTCGACTTTTCGACGGCAAATAATGTATGAGCTCGATTCGACGTCTTGAGGAAAGGGGCTTCGGTGCAAGGTCGATGGCCAGAGCCAGTAGCTTCGCCCCTCCAAAATTATCTAGAGTATCAATGTGCACTGGTAATCCAAAGGAGCGGGCCGACGAGCGGTTGCCTCTGCCTCCGCGCCCTGGAAACTCACTGCAAGCTTGTGGGGCGATATTGAGCGTCGTAGAGGCTCTAGGGATAGGATATGGTGGTCGCTGTGTCGCAGTAAACATTATAAACTTGGTCTTGAGTCGTTCGGGGCGCATCAATGCCGATAAGGCAAGCTGTCTAGTATTCGACCGTCAAACGATGGACAAGAGATTTCAGGAGAACAAGGGCGGCAACAAAATTCCACGGGCGCACTGGTAGATATAAAAATAATCAGCCACTCTCCACTGCTGTTGCAACAGAGAAGTCGAAATAAATATATGGAGCACGCACCTTATCACCCATCTTGTTCGTGTCGATACAAGGGGCGGTGGGCGACCATTTCTGGAAGAGGAGGACGAGCGGACTTGAAGGAAATTGCCACACTATTGCAGGGTGTTTTATGCGTCTCACCATAACCACAACCTCCTTGCAGTCTTACCCAAGTCTCCTTGAGCCGAATAATCCTGCGCAAGCTCTCTGGGCCGGGCGTGCTGGCAACGTTCCCTGACATCCGGAGACCTTTCATATCCATGGCTCCGCAACCAGTCGACTGGATTCTTGAAGCCCGCCGACGAACGGCATTTTTCTACCGTTAGAAATGGCGATGGTCTGGAGTATCTGCTGCAACTAAATGGCAATGCTTGTATGCAGATTTACGCCCTTGCTTCCGGATGCACACTGACCGTAGGGGCTTGAAGCGTGGACATTCTTGAAACTTGAAAACTTGATTCTCGACGATGTGAAGCAATCATCATCGGCCCTCTCAAGATATTTACAGTCGCCACGGATGCATGAAGATGATAGACTGGCTATCATATCACACCGGCGAAGAGAGTCGAGAGGAGCTCCTGGAGGCTTTCTGGTCCAAGGTGCGTTTTGATCAAGCACACTTGAGCGGTGTGTTGAGTCATTCTGTCTTTTTGCAGGATACCTTGAAAGTCGGTCTAAAACTAGAACAATTGAGCAGCCAGACACTCGTCGATGGCGGACCAGCAGGACGGCCGGACTTCAAGCTTCCTGTACCGATTGCTTCAAGCCTCCGACACTTCAGTGGACTGCTGGTGCCTCACGGTCAGGTACGTCGCTTCAGTCTTCTTCATCTTGAGTCTTGATTGATGAACCTTTTGAAAGGACGAAGATACTTCATGCCAATGCTTGTATCTTGGCTTGCATCATGAAAGTTGAAGCCAGAAGTCCTCCAGCAAGTTGTTGGAGGACCGTGACCGATGTTGAAGCAAACAGCAGTTTGTAAAAAATATTGAGGTGTGTGATATCTCAATACTTTACTGCATTTCGGTGACTAGAATACAGCTGTTAATATCCCATGTTGGTGGATTGGTGCAACGAACTCACCGACCAATCGAGCACGTTTATATGTCACATTATGTGACAGTCACCGGCGCACTTGCCTATTTTGGACAACGTCGGCCCAGGGTTCGGGAGCGGCTCCGCTTCGGTTTCCATGGGCAATCTGACTCGAGCAAGAGTTCTAGAAGGCGGACTGGGCAAAGGGCTTTGCTCATAAGAAGTCACCCTGAAGCCTGAGGATCCGACGTCGAATATCGTCCTGAAGTGTCGAGTTCAAGTTTTGTGCTGCCTGCCCAGTTGCATCTTGGAAGCAACGCCTAGCTTCACTCAGTACGGTAGCCAGGACGGCTGCATTGTCTTCGACGTGTTGCAAAGGGGGAGGACCGATGGGTCGCCTTCATTGATCACTAGGATGTGGTGCCGTGAAGCGGGAACTTGGAAGGTTCCAAAACTGGGGAACACGAGTCTTCTGTTGTCTTGATTTGGCCATTTTTTCGGCAACTACCCAGCGCAATTCAGGAAAATCGCGGCCTCGAGACCTTTCTCCTTCTCCCCCTCTTTCTCTCCTACCACGACCTTGTCTGCCCTCCGCTCCTTTTGTTCGTTTACCTTTCTCATAAATGCCAATGCCATCGGTCTTTCCTCGCTCGCGCAATGGAGGTAGCCATATGTATGCGCCATCCATTGCGCAGGTTCTCGAATCGTGTCATCCGTCCCAGCTACGGTCTCCCACACGTCCTAAAGCTTTCTCGCGATACCATCCCTACCCCTGCTATACGGAGCGTGTTTCCTGCGATCCTTTGATGGTAAGTTGGTCCAATCGCCTGTCGCCCACTCCTATGCCGACATGACATTCAATTAGCAAACTATTGATGAGCGAGACGAGCTCCCTGCTTACCAGGTAGCTACAGGCGCCTCGCTTCGTTTGGATTGTGGCCACTTATAGGATCGTATAGGACGCTCGTGGGCAGCCTGCGCCAAACCAACCCCGCAACGGCACCGAACATGGTCGGCGCCAAGGGCTTCGTCCATAAGGCTATCAATGCGTAAGCTCCCACTTATCGTCTCCCTTCCTTTTGCTCACAGCTCTCACAGAGCCTAAGCAGTCCCGGCCCACTAAGAAGACAATCCCAATACATTGTATATTACAGAGCTAACTCTTCGTGCCTTGCCCACTCTGTCCTTAGGCGATAGATCCTAATCTAAGTTATGTTTAGTTGCCAATCATTTTTCTTTGTTCGACAGCCCATCTTGATGGCTAGCAAACGCTGCAACTTGGACATATAACCCTTGCCTACGATACCTAGCCCCGAAGGTGCCGGAGAACGGCACCACCAAACATACATATACTCATAATCACCTTCATTCAAAATATATTTAGTACTCTGAGCAACACAAGTAGAGAGCTCGTCTCATCCAGTCGGTGGACTTTCATTAAGAGATACAGATACTTGTAAATATCCCATCGACGTATATGAGCAAACCAGTTTGATTCAATTTCCGCCTGCGTATCACTGCGGTTTTGGCTTTATGGGCTCTGGTAGAGGTTGCTTGTCGATGACGGCAACGCTGTTTACGAACGACGTATATGTCGTTTCGTCTCCCTGCCATCTCGTGAGTATATGTATCACGATTGAAGCTTCACACTTACAATGACAGTATATGGGAAACCACGCTCGAAGGGCAGGATGCCTTCGATATACTCTACTTGATCTTTGCTGAGAGAGATGTCTAACGCTTCAAGGTTGGCTAGGAGGTGCTCGACTTTACGGCCGCCGATGATGGGAACGACATGCGTCGTCTTTTGCATCACATATGCAATCGCAACTAGAACGACAAAGTCAGATACACACAAACCGGCGATCAACATCGTATTTTACCCACCAGCAGTGATGCTTTTCGCGCCGACCTCGCTAGCAACCTTTCCCAGCGCACGGGATATCTTGGCTTCGCTTTCTGTTCGCTCCCAGCTCAGATTTGTCCTTAATTCACGTCCTTTCTCGCCTGACTCCTTCCTACGTTGTTCTTCCGCGTCTGTGCGGAGCTTGCCGCCTGCGAGCACTCCCCAAGGCACCAATGCGAGGCCTTCAAGTTTGAATTAGTACGACCATTACGATGCAGTGCGAATTCGCGTGCATACCTTCTTTACGTGCCATGGGGATTATGTCGCGTTCAAACGAACGCTCCATGATACTCCAGCTTCCTTGATACACGGAGAAGGGTGTTTTGCCATGATCGCGAGCATACTGGTTTGCTGTCGCTACTACCCATGCAGGCACGTTAGAAGCACCCTGAGGAGATATCAGAGGCTGGAGAAATGTTCCCCAGTAAAAGAGAACATACCAAATAGAGGACCTTACTTGGGGACACCAAAGTATGTAGGCCATTCATTACCTCCTCGATAGAAGTGTCGTATCCCCACCAGTGAACGTAGAGAATGTCGATGTATGTCGTACGTAACTTCTTCAGGCTGGCTTCGACGCTGAGTAGCATATTCTTTAGGTGATTTCCGACATAGTTTACTGCAATTTTTGCGTTTGGGTCGATGCGTTTGTAGTTCATGGAATACTAGAGAAATAATGTAAGTGGATTTGCAACAGTACGTACGACTCCACTACTCACCTTGGTCGCAATTACTAGCTGATCGCGTATACCGCGCTTTTCGGCCCATTCACCGATGAACTGCTCAGATGTCTCATCCTGACTACACACCAACGTGTGACCCTCTTTCGATTTCAAGAGGGATATGTACTTTAACTTACTAGTTACTAGACGTATCGATGAAGTTCCCTCCATTGTCGTAATAAGCGTCTAGGAGTTCGAAACTCGATTCTTTGTTCATAGCTCCCAACCCGATGCTATCCCACTTGTCGCCAATGCTCATGGCACCTAAAGCAAGGGGCGAGACATAGATGCCTGCCTTCGGGGACAAGACCCTGTACCGGCCGAGCTTGGATGGAGGAGGAGGTGCAGGCGTGAATAATTTCGACATGGCGGGATGGCTGCTGGATGAAAGGCTGCGAATATGGGATATTCTAAAGATGGGTCGGAGGGACATTGCTCGGCGTTTGAAGAGCCAGAATCTGCACGTTGTGCATCATACCTCGGTCTGCTTCGGCTTCGTGGGGCTTCCGATCGTATTTACCCTGTCCTGCATGTAGTCACCGTGCTGGAGCTGCCGCGTCGTGTTTCTGGCACCTCCTTGGAGGCGCGATTGAACGGAAAGAAGCCTGATGCAACGACTGTTGGATTCGTACATGGATGTCCAAATATAGAATTGAACGAGAGGCGCCCTGGATGAAGTCCTCTACGATAAACGCCACTCTTGAAGCTAGACGCTGCTGCATGAACACTGCGATCCAAATGTTGATAGGAACATGAGATATAGCACAAAGAATGGCCGATGCTACGGGCTCTATTGAGTTGAATCAGATTAGATTCCGTTGGAAATGACAATAAAACCCTTCACACAATGCAGTTGCGGATATTTTGAGCTACAACTGGGGGATAAACGTGGATGTATTGGGGAGGACGCAGGCACGTCGTTACATGGCTGTTATTCGGACACGAGTATAATCAACGCGCGCCATAGAATTGAGGGTCAAAAGATGTCTGATAAACGTAGGGCCGCAAGAATCGATATTATGCAGCGCTCTGGAAGAATATGAAGCCTGGCAAGGGAGAGAAAGCGCGTTTGCCCCATCAACCGTTTACTCGAAGGTTTGTCTTCACCACATTGGTCTGTCAGTGGACGCCTGCCAGTGTGGACGCATCTGCTCCACTGAATGATGGCGCCTTTGGGATTCGCAAAGGTGACCTGATGGCTTTGTGGCTCTTGGAGATTCTCACCTCCACTCTCGTTAGATAATGCATTTTGCTCCTAGTCGCCTCGTCGGACCGTCCAACCCCAATTTTATGGGAGTTCGAGCTCCAACTTCCCTTCGACATTGAGTCGTAGAACTGCTGCGCACGATCAAATACCCAGGGTGATGGGAAGATTGCAACTATCCCATAATTGGCGCACGAAAGTGTGTAAGGCGAGCTGATTTTAGCAGCAGAGATGTTCAAGCGACCCACGCTTGCATCTGCAAGCATGTGGGTTCTAGGGCGGATCGGAATTGAAAGGCATTGCTGTTTTTTCCCGTCGCCTTGGTTAAGTGTTACTCGACCCACTCGTATTGTCTGCCATCACGACGAATACCCTCGAATATCACCTGTTAAACCCATCGCCCACCCGAATCTAACACCACCTTGATATCTCCAACTACCTCTCAGCGAAACTTCGTCACAGGCTCAAGCCACGATGCATTCTTATCAGTCCCCCTGGACGATGCTCAGTAAGCCACGCTTCCATATGAGATCACCCCAGAATATCCGAGGCCCCGGGTTGAAAGTTAAATAAACATTTCTAGGTATAAAGACTAGGGCGCATAGGTGAATTTCGCTCACAACAACATCTTCACTAGAACACCTACTACACTTCAATTACCAGTACACAATGTCGCTTGGGTTCCTGCACCTCCCCCACCATCCAAGCTCGGACGCTACAGGGTATTGTCCCCCAACTGTGGTCTCCATGTCTCGCCGCTCCAACTCGGCGCGATGAGTATTGGTGACAAGTGGGAAGCTTACGGAATGGGAACCATGAACAAAGAGGCCAGCTTCAAACTCCTAGATGCGTACTACGAGAAGGGCGGTAACTTCATCGATACTGCCAACAACTAGTAAACTTCTCACTCTCCGACACAAGTTTGATAATGCCTGACACCCAAACTCCAGCCAGGATGAATCCTCGGAGGAGATCATTGGCGAGTGGATGGAGTCACGAGGAAACCGAGACGAAATTGTTGTTGCAACAAAGGTAAGGCTGTCTGGCGAGCTTAATCTGCACGTACTCGGACTCATTGCCATCTATAGTACACCACTGGCTACAAGCGAGCCGATCCCAACACCAAAATCAAAATCAACTTTGCCGGTAACAACGTCAAGAGTATGCACCTCAGCGTTGAAGCAAGTTTGAAGAAGCTCCGCACATCATACATTGACATCTTCTACCTCCACTGGTGGGACTACGAGACCTCCATCGAGGAGGCTATGACCGCTCTGCACAACCTTGTCATTCAAGGCAAGGTCCTGTACCTCGTAAGTGCACCTCCCAACATTCTGGCTAGATGGCCCGCTGAAATCTGTTTAACCATAGGGCATATCCGATACACCGGCTTGGGTCGTCTCCCGTGCTAACCAGTTCGCCCGCGACCACGGAAAAAAAACACCTTTCTCCATCTACCAAGGAGCCTGGAACGTGATGGAGCGATCCTTTGAGCGCGACATCATCCCTATGGCCCGCGCAGAAGGTGAATAAATAACCTTTGCCGCGTCCGTCTACAGAAATCAACTATTTTTGTCTGCAGGGCTGGCGTTAGCTCCGTGGAATGTCCTTGCCGGCGGCAAGCTGCGTACTGACGCGGAAGAACAGCGCAGACGGGAGACCGGAGAGAAAGGTCGTATGTTGGTTGGCCCTAACTGGGAGAGGTCTCCAGATGAGGTCAAGGTGTCTCGAGCACTCGAGAAGATCGCCAAGGAAGTCGGCGCGAAACACATCACATCTGGTGCGTATGCCACATAATCCCTCCTTGTCAACCCTGACAGAGGAACGTCGTATAGTCGCCATTGCGTACTTGATGCACAAGACGCCTTACGTGTTCCCAATCATTGGTGGCCGTAAAGTCGAACACTTCTACGCCAACATGGAAGCACTCGACATCGCCATCAGCGACGAGCAAATCAAGGAGCTCGAAAGTGTCCTTCCTTTCGACCCTGGCTTCCCTAACACCATGGTTGTAAGTATAGCTTATCTATATAAGATTTTCTGTCGTGTAACACGTCTTCTACAGGGCGATGGTGCCGAGTTCCCGATCTTCTTCACGAATGCCGGCCTCATCGATAAACAACCTCGCGTCCAGCCCATCAGGCCCGGAAAGGAATAGATACTAGTAGCACTGTATATCATGTTGAATGTAAAAGCCGTATTGCATGTCTTCGAACAATCACTAGTGTCGCGATTACAATGAGCAATTGCATATGTCACTGTCAGGGGTGAACAGGAGTTTGCAACGCTCACGTGGAAGTCTAGAAACATTCGAAGTTGACGTTGAACGTTTGAACGTTGACCCTAGACCACAACTCTGACCACGACATGAGCCTGTCGTGTAACAGCGTAAATGACTTCAAGTAGAGCGCAAGAATTCACGGGGCTTGAAGACGCGCAGAAGGCCCTTCTGAGAAAGGGCAAGTATGTGAACTATGACAATTTCCACTTGGCGACTAACATGGCCCGTTAGGAAATATCAACACTGCGGATGCACTGCTGCTCACTCCTCCAGCTGAGATCGCGCGCCGATGTAAAACCTCTCTCGCAGATATGAAAGCGCTTGTCGATGCGTTCTGCAAAGCATCTCTGCAGCCGTTGCAGCGCCTCGAGGAAATCAAACACGTAGGCAACGAGAAGATAACCACAGGCGACCCACGTTTGGATCATGCACTGGGGGGTGGAATCCGAACCGGGATGATATGGGAAGTTGCTGGAGAAAGGTACTTCTTCCTACTTATCGCCCCCTGGCTGAATCGACGCCCATGTGCTCAGTGATTAAATGTGCAGCGCGGCCGGAAAGACACAACTGGCGCTCCAACTTTCACTCCTTGTTCAACTGCCACCCAGGCTCGGGGGATTGTCTAGCTCAGCCTGCTATATAACTACATCTTCAACCCTTCCTACCACGCGTCTGCTGCAAATCCTGAACGCGCATCCACTACTGTCTTCTACCCTCTGTGGTCTGTCGAATGTGCACACGATATCCACACCGACTATAGCTGCCCTCCTCCAAATTCTATCCACAACTCTTCCTCAATTCCTAGCTAGCAAACCCAATGATCGTCCCATAAAGCTAATTGTCATCGACTCCCTTGCCGAGCTATTTCATACCTCCGCTCAAACTACGACGAACACACTTGTCGAGCGGTCACGAAGCGTCTCCGAGATATCCGTCTGCCTGCATACACTTGCTAGTAAGTATCAGGTCGCAATCCTGGTGCTGAACGAGGTCGTGGATGTCTTTGTGCGGCAAATAAGCCCGGAATGGCTTGATAATGGCCTACTATATTTTGAGCAGTCCAAGTGGTTCAGCCGCGCCCATAGCATACCCTTGGAGGACTCCAAAGAGGTAAGCTTAGGTCTCGTCTGGGCCAACCAAGTCAACGCACGAATGCTCCTCAGCCGGACTGGAAGGCGACGATACATATCTAAAGATGACTTAGGAACCAGAATCCAGAAGCCTTCGCATGATGCCGCTCCTACCAGGTCGCACCAAACCTCCACTGACCAGGAAGCTACCCTCATCCGAAGGTTCACCGTCATATTTAGTTCTGTGGCCCCTCCAACCTCGCTGGATTACATCGTCACCGAGGCCGGAATATCGACTCTGGTTGATAACAATTCCTCCGCATCTCAAACCGAGCGAGTGCTGGCTCCACCCAGCCTAGAACACCCCGCCCCGCCCGTTGCCTCCGTGCTTGAAGACGATCCATCGATACCTCGCAGTCAACTGCCTCTGGATGTGGGTTTTGTTGAGGATCTAACGAACGCAAACCTTGAGGTTGCCGAAGACGATGAATGGGAACAATACTGGAAGGATTACGACCTTCCGGAACATGTATACAGTGATGCTGGTTTCGACGTTGGCGCCCCAACCGTCAATTAGAATGCTACATGAGGGTAGGGCCACAGCACGCCCCAATCAGTCCCTTGCTGGCCTCCTAAAATTCCAGTTACTTGGAGGACCCAGCTGAGATCAGGAACGTAGAGGATCCGGGAGGGCAGCACCCCTACGAGTTCCGTCCATCATCGGGGTCTATCTCCGTCGAAGCTTGAGGAGGCTTTTCCTGAAACCGACCCGCCGAAATCAGCATTGAGGTGCCACGCACCACCAGAAACGCGCCTCAATCCATCAAGTCCATTATTTGCTAACTGCTCCGGAAATGAAAGCCTAGCACGTAAATCGTGATCCCCCTTGTCACTCCTCGCCTACAATTCTTTGGAAGGCGATCCCAGGCGACGCTTTGCAAGGACGAGGCCGACGATGTGCGGGGATGATTCCTGGGGTCGGAGTCCTGGCGACTCATAGGACGAATTTCCCAAACATTCCATTTAGAACACAAAACAAGAGTGTAAGACATAGACAAAATTCAGACTAGGCCTGCTACGACGACAACCTACGTCCTTGGTCTCATCGACCATCGGCAGCGCAGGCAATCATCCCCAATCGGTTAGTCGGCCGAACGAGGCAATGAACCCCAATCGGTTAGTCGGCCGAATGAGGCAATGAACCCCTGACTAGCGGGTGCACCTCAGCTGCGACGACAGTTATCTTGCAACCGTGCAACACCGACCATACCGCCAGAAGTATACATCATATCGGTTGGCGTTGACGTTGAACCGCCATGGTTCAAACCATAATTCCTCTAAGTGACCTGGTTGGCCATAGCCTATGGGGGTCCCCCCTTTCGCCCGTGCTCGATCGACTATCCGTCCAGTACCTATAACAAGCCCCTATCAAAATGCTCTCAGTACTCTCTATCGCCACTCATATATCTCCTAATGCTCACCATTTTCGGACGAGGATCCCGACTGCAGCGTTGGAGCCCGCAAGCGCCATAGCAGTCATCAACGAGGAAATCGCGACACATGAATTAGCCGCTCGTGAACTACGAACTCATCGAAACTCATACTCCCCTACTTCTAAGTTCCCAAACGAGCTGATGTCAGAAATATTCATCATTGCGAAGGCAATGTCTACAGTTCCCCTATCCTACGGCGAAACTCGTAACAGGTGTGGGGTTGGTTGAATGTCGCAGGCGTATGCCTTGCTTGGCGGGACATTGCCCTCAACACCCTACGCGAGATGGACGCTTCGCGCGTCAAGAACCTCGAATGGACTTCCACCACGCTCCAAAGTCGCGCCCCTATTCGTCGAATGCATGTCGGGTTTATCGGGGCAACCGCAACCGCTGCGCCAGGCGCAATGGCTCATCAAAAAGGAGATCTTAAAGCACATTATCAGGATCCAGTAGTTACATATCTACGCTGATTATCCTACCCTTCTGGAACTTTTCACCCCCTCAGGCTCGGCGATTACCCCATCCACGAAGGTGCAGTCTCTGCGCATCAATCCGACTACAGGTCCAACACCTTTCCCGGCGTTGATGTCGCAAGTTTTCAAGATCCCACTGCCTTCACTGCACACGTTGATACTCCTCTGTAGATTTACCCCTAGACATTCCTGTTCTTCCCCACCTTCGCTATCTTACCGTTAAATCAGTGTCCCGATCGATGTTGATTGGCTTGCTGCTGTCACTCCTCCGTAGCACAACTTTCTTAGAGGAGCTAGAATTTCAACACGATCGCGCAGGAACGTCTGCCGGGGAGATAAATGATCGCACAACAATCGAGCTCCCCCAGCTCACGCAATTATCCATCTAAACCAGCTACTTTGAAAGTGCAGCGCGCTTGCAGTATATCAACTATCCGCCTTCTTCACACGTTCGTTTCGAATGCACTGCCGAAGTGCCCCCCCTCAACCTAGCAGACTTAGTGTCGTACTTTGCAAACAGTGTCGTTGCAGCCAAAGTCGATGAAGTGTCTACCTTGGAAATATTGCCTAGTCAACTGCAATTGAAGGCATCGGTCGGCAACGTCTCATGGCTTGATATCATCTGCCACAGGTTGGACCCATCTACAGTCGAGCTACTCAAGCTAGCCAACACGATCCCGTCGTCAAGCATCCACACACTTGCTCTCAGCGGTCGCTTCCCCTCGATTGAAAGGGCGACGTGGATGGATTTGTTCGACAACTTTGGGTACGCAGAGGAACTGGAAGTCGAGGACGCAAATGAAGCGTTTATGCGGATGTTGATGAATCCACAAGACGATGATTGGATCCCTCTCCCCAGCCTCAAAGAGTTGACACTATTGAAGGGCTTTTTCAACAATCGATTCACCTCCGCGATCAAAAGCTTCGTCGCGGAACGCAAAGCACTCGAAGGACCTCACAGTACCTTCAAGTTGGAACTTTCTAGATGCGATATCCATCTTAGTATCGTTCGGGAATTGGAACAATGTGTTGCGCTCCATTGGGACTCCGCCACATTGTATTCGGACGAAATGTTGGGCGCCAACGCATTCATCGACGAAGAGGATGACGGAGAAGACGAATACAACGGATACGATGTCGAATACGACGATCCATACGGCGACATCGACTCAGATGAACTCGAGGCCGGTATGAGCATGGTCTGGCTAATGGGATACTGTCACTCCCGGGGAGTTTGAAATCCCTGGGAGTTTGAAACTGAGGTCCCTCGAGACAACCTGCGCACAGATACTTTTGGGTTTTTTTTTTTCAAGCATCTTAGAGGTTCTATCTAGCCTATAAAAAAAGATTCAGAATATTTTGGTAGCATCTGCGCTCTAGGGAATTTTTTTACTTCGCAAAAGACAATACCTTGTGAACTACTGCATAAAACAGGTGTCTAAAAACCGGGGAAAAACTGTACAGGACGGTCTCATCACGGCGCATCTCATGGTATGTACAGCTAATGATACCAAGGGCTGTAATCCTGTGTATTAGCTTTTCAGTGCTCGACGTGACAACAAGCTCCTAACAAATTCAAACTCCGTTTGCTGACTGCAAGATTTGCATGCGACTTGCAGCTTGAAGGCCATCTCAGGGGCCTGCAATCGGAGTGTAAAACTACAGTGACAAACGTGACAAACCGTGATGAAATCGTGACGAAATCGTGACCAGAGTTTTAAAGACTACGGGAAAAGCACCTCCTGCGCCGGCATCACATTGGCACATTCTCTCCCTCAGATATAAATCTGGAAAATCAATAGGGCTGTAGACAAGAAGGTACCCTATTTGCGTGCAATAGCTGGTAGCCGTGGGAGGGGTTGTTCACTCGCTATAACACTCACAAGTAAAAGTTTCAAACTCCCCGGGAGTGATAGTCCAACCGTAGAGGGTCTGCTCCCTCGTCCCTTGCTAGCATAAGATCCACTTTTTTCTGCCTGTATTAATGTGTACCCGTACCACAAATTCCTGTTATAGTTATAGTACTTAACATACATTCTATTTAAGTTCAGCATCACTGCGTGATGGCTCTACTACCCTTTTCCTTCATCCATCTCAGTAACGGATCTCAACGCACAAAAGAGACTGATGCACCTCCTTGTCTTGAAAAGATGTCGACTACGCCACTGGAGGTCATCCCGACCAAGCACTTATTAACACCCTCGGAGCTACACCTCAGGGCATCGCGATCGGTGGGCAGTATATTCTCACTCGATATGCGCGCAATTTGTAGCCTTCTCCAGAATTGAAAGGGGTGAAAAGGGGATAAAGGGGCTCGTACCGCGGTTGCCTCTTATATCTAGTTGAGGCATTGTTGTTGCTTGTTGTTCGAGTCAGAGCAAATACAGGCGCGTGTGTCTCATAAGCAGGCTGCGTACAATTTGGTCGCCAACTTGGACTCGTACCACCACCACTTCCTGCTTCATCTCTTCCACTTTCCTCGCTGCCCCGCTATATCACGAATATGAGGTCCAAATTCAAGGATGAGCATCCCTTTGGTACGCCTTCTCATCCACAGCTGTTCTTGGAACTCGCTCAGTGGTTACCAATCGCACAGAGAAGCGCAAGGCTGAGGCCGAGCGCATAAGACAGAAGTATCCCGATCGTATCCCTGTGAGTTCGCCGGTTTGCGATAGGATGCGTTTAACCGAACGAACGACTTCTTTGTAAAGGTCATTTGCGAGAAGGCCGATCGCACAGATATACCCACCATTGACAAGAAGAAGTATCTTGTGCCATCGGTATGCAAGCTCATCTCAGCGATATAGACAATGCCCAACCTATCGTTCTTAGGATCTTACTGTGGGGCAATTCGTGTATGTAATACGGAAACGCATCAAGCTCGCACCAGAGAAGGCCATATTTATATTCGTGGATGAGGTCCTACCACCAACAGCGGCCCTCATGAGTGCCATATACGAGGAACACAAGTGAGTTTGATGCTATGCAAGACACTTCCCGCTACTGATTGCTTTGAAGGGACGAGGACAACTTCCTATATGTCAGCTACTCAGGAGAGAATACTTTCGGTACGGAGGGCTGGCTGGAAGTTTCGTCGGATGCATGATCGTCTGCTGTTGCATTAATTGTGGCGGGATGGAGACTGATGTGATACGAGACAGCTTTGATCAGTGATGTCTTTGTCCTGCTCTCTTCTGTCCCCCACGAACTGATTTTCTCGCCACATACATTTATCCCTTTCATTCCCAGCGTTTGTACAATATATTATGTGTCCCCCTTTGAATATGGAATGGACGATCTTTCACAAATACACATTCAGAGCCGTCCAAGAACATGATCGACTCTTGACCCAGTACGCTGGGACAAAGCCTTCGAGTGGTGTCAGGTGGCCTCGGGGAGGGGGTAAGAACAAAGTCCATGGTTGTGGTCGCCACAACCCCACTTAGGGAACTGTACAAAGCCAAAGCCAAAGGGTGGCAGATGTTCCACAGCTGCATGGCCGCGAACCTTCCACAAACCCACAGAGGTTCCCTTAAATAGCCTCTACATGTTCAGGACAGAAGCTCCCGTGCTCTTACAACGCCATCCCTACATTTCTCCCCTTCTTCCCCCAACGCCGTCTGTCTGGTACATCATGGCCAAGCTCCCTCATGTTGCAATTGAAGAGATGCTATTAGGTACGCACTTCATTCGCCCCCGTTCTCCTTTTGGACTAATCATGCGCGCCACTCAGCTTTCTTTTGTGTCTGTGACTTTATCTTAATTGCTATTGCATTGACGGCGTTGTTGAAGACGAACAGTGTGTATACATGATCTACCACACGGTCAATTCTGTGCTCACATAGTCCCTGATCATCAGCACTCAGCCCGCTCCCTACGTTCACCGCGTTTCTTGCCACCTTTGCTTTTGGCGTATTCGCAGTTTCAGTGGCGATCGCTGCCTACACGCATGTTCGTACACGGTATCCTATCTCTCGTCGAAATATCAAGGGCATGTGGACGTTCGGCATCTTGTTCTTCCTCGCACTCGGTGAGTTCACTATCGGTGGTTTCACAATGCCTTACTAAATGCACATTCCTATAGTGGCAATTATCCACGCAGCTCTACGCATTTCCCGAGGGGCACTTTGCGCGGACTACCAAGCTCTGCCATCTTCATGCGGCTTTGGAGGGTTGACTCTCGCACTTTGGTGCTTGATTGCGTTGATCGGTAAGTTCTTCCCGCCACCGAAGCGCCTTCTTTGAGGTCACGTTCCTGCAGGTGTCTGTGGGACTGTTGTTTCATATTTCCACGTTGAAAAAAGCATGCAAGATCACGCCTTATCCTAATAACTATCAGGCTACTATACATAGCACCCCATCCTACCCTCAGCGGGCGTATCACTTGTCCCCTAACAGGAGAATGCACCATCCTTCAGAACATCATTTTCGGGCTTTGTAGTTTAGATCTCCCTGTAGATTCGCTGCGTACATACTTAACCACCGGAAATCACCGTCTTTCATTTACTATACCCGTTTGCTTATTGGTTAATGGATTGACTCAGACGCACTTCGATATGTACTCAGTGTTATTGGATCACGATGTGTACTGAAGCTCGAGGCAGGTATTATTAGTACAAGACGAAGGGATGAATTAAATAAATAGTCCGTTAAATACGAACGAATGTGTGGGACTGGGGAAAGCGAGAGTGGTACTTGCTTTACTGAACTTTGCTCACTGAGATGACTTCGTTTACTGGCCTGCACGTCGGGCGTCCGCACCCATGCCAGCGGCCATACCAAGCGCCATTGCGCTACCCATTTGTGAACCTTGCGCTTCGGAGGGAACAAAGATAGTCCTCGAGCCAAAGGCCTTGACACGTGCGACGTCCATACGCCTGAGCTCCATCTCTCTGGCGAATTGGTCAACCACCTGTGCGTCTGCGTCTGCCTTGGTCTTGATGGCCTGTGCATCGGCCTCGGCCGCTAGGCGAGTCGCTTCGGCTTGAGCTTCAGCCTCAATCTTGAGTCGCTGAGCCTGGGCCTTCGCAGCAGTGACGACGCCGTATGCTTCAGCGTCTGCGGCTGTATTGCGGGCCTGTGCTTTAATGCGAGCAACAGCAAGAGCACCCTCTTCTTGCTTCACTTTGTTGCTGTTCTCTCTGTCTACATTCTAATGTATCCGATCAGCACAGGAAATCGGGGATCGAGCTCAAGTCTTCTTACCGCGGCTTCCACCTGAGCTTGCAGGGCACGCGTAGTGAGTTTGTCCATGGTTGATGCGATTTCTCCCTTGAATTGACGATCGATGACGGCTAAGATGTCGGGGTAAATGGATGTCGTCACCGTTATATTCTTGTCTGCTTACCCAGATCCTTCAACACGATACCGTATTCCAACGCAGCCTCGTGCATCTCATCCATCGCGCGGGTTCTCAACGCATCCAAGAACGCCGACGACGGGTCTTCTTGCATGTTATCAGGGCCCAATGACCGTTGCTTGACCTAAATGTAAACTGGTTTCATATCTGAATTCCCAAGGGATGATGTCACTTACCATAGCCGAATAGTCAAGGTGGGCTACGATCTGCGTAAGTATTGATTGGGTTTTATCACGCAGTGCGTCATAGGGTGTGTTGTAACCGTGGGTGGTCAATTTCAGAGGTTCCGTGAGTTGCCTGGTGATATAGTTTAATATCTCTGCCACAGAGATATAGCCAAGGGAAGTCACCATTTCAAGTAGATTGTAAGGCTGACGGGCACTTGATCGCGGGTGAAGCTAATCGAGGATTAAGTTGAGAGTCGGAATATTAAGAGAGAGAGGAACGCACATGTCCTTCGTTGGCATCTCCAGTTGGTTCTCACCCAAGGTGTACAGACCACGGAGAGTGACGCTGGGGTTGGTGACGACAGATTGGCCAGCAGGAAGAAGTTCCAAGTCGTCACCGCGTTGAAGAATAGCACAATTGCTAGCTGGGATGTTCAAGCTAGGAGGTGTTGCTTTGAGATCATGAGGGTAAAAATAAACGAGATGTGGTGCTTACAATGTCGCCACGACGTATTCGCGTTCTTCTGCGGCACCAACACGGCTCTTCATCTTGACCTCGTGGGTCCATCCCAGAGTTACGCCAGTGAGGCGATCTTTCACGACGCCAGGCAAATGTGTTTGGTCAACGATCGAGAGTACATCATAGGTACCCTCAATGGCCATTGCTACGAAACTGGGATTATGTCAGAGATTGGGTGAGTAAGAGAGGAAAAAGTAAATCACCCTCCATTTCGAATGACGAAGATGTGGTTCTGCGGATCAGAAATGACGGCTGCCTGGTTCTGCGATACCTGTACCACGGTTAGACCTTGGAATTCGATGACAGTATCCGAGACTTAGAAAACAGGTTAACGGTGTGTCTATTACACGAATCGCGAATGCGCTTACGGCCTTTTACCCCAGCCCACGAGCGAGCCCACCAGTTTCTTAGGGGGAAGCCGGGGTAGCGACCGGGTCTTGTCAAGATCTTTGGAGTACCACCGTGATTAATGAGGCCAACTTGGCCAGGCATGATTTCTTTGCCTATCCAATCTACAGGGGCCTATTTCTTGCAAGTCAACAATTGCATTTTTCTTAACTTGAATCTGAATCACCTTCTTAGACAGAACTTTGTTTCTCCCCGACTGAGTGCATCATTTTAGTTACATTAGGATTAGGTGTTCTTAGGCGAAGTGGTACAAACCTTGATTAGTTGCGCATCAAGCTTCTGGAGTGCAGCAATCAAACCGTCCTTGCCAATAGGCACGAAGAAAGGTCTGTCCGTCGACATGTAGTCTGCCGTTGTGATGAATTCGTCAAGCTTGGCTTTGCCTTTCGCATGTCCGTTGGAAGCAGAAGAATGGAAGCCATCATCTAAGTGATCATTCGTAGAGGGCATTTGAGGGCTCGGATCACCGACGACGGTGCTGTTGTCTCCAAATTGGGTCGCGGGCATAGTGTGGTGGTGTAGTGCTGTGAAAGTGAAAGCGAAATGAAAGGTGAGGCGGCGATGCGATAATTTATGAGTCCTTCGTACGACGCACGTTTATTAAAGATTGTGGGGGCATAGCCTTCCCATCACAGGTGCGTCCCATCCCTGACGGGGGCGGTGGCATAGACAACATTAACTCTACAGCAATCCTGTCTTGCTCCGGCCATGGACACGGTGTAGAATCATCTGACGGCAGCTAATACACGCATTAATTCCACGATGTGAGTATTAATACAGCTCAGTAGCGTGAAGCGGTTGAAACAATGGAAGCCGGTTGTAGCGCCTGTCCAGAACGAGCGGGACAGGCGCTGATGATTGCCGGGACTGTGGACGCCGGCCACGGAACGGCACAGCCAGTCCGCGCTCAACGCAGCCCAAATTGGCAATCGGCACGTGATGGCTTGCCACCGTGTCCAGTTCGTTGGCAGTACTAGTCTGAGTGTCCTCTACTATTTCCGAAATGCTGACGCTGTTCAGCCTGCTGCTGGTAACCCCAGTGGTGCTGGCTCACAACGTTAACGATACGCTGCTATGGGGGGCGTATAGACCGAACCTGTACTTTGGGCTGCGCCCGCGTCTCCCGCAATCTCTCATGACCGGCCTCATGTGGTTTGGAACACAGGACTACCAATCTTTGGGCCGTATGTACTTCCCCTGATACGGGGGGGCATTTGAATGACTTTTACCAAGAAACCAGACATGCGTGCGATCAAGGGGACAACCTTGCCAGCTATACGTGGACGGAATATGACCCCAGTGAGGGTGGAGTGCAAGTCATCAAGGACACGCGTAATAACGTCAAAATCACGACCGAGTTCTTGAAGGTTGCGGGTGGTGATCAGGGAGGAAGCTGGGCCGCGCGAGTCAAGGGTCAACCCATTGATCCTTGTGAGTCTCAAATCAATTTCTAGTCCTTGGGTGTTAGAATAATGTCCACGCAGCTACGCCATCCAGTATCTCTACCATCTTTTACTTTGGGCTTGAAGGTATCGGCGGACTGGATATGGAGACAGATGAGGACGAGAACGTGAGCTGGCATGCCTGAACTTAAGAATCCAGCTTACAGCAATAAACAGGGCTTGGAGGGACCCGTTAAGCTTTCGGGGTCTACCCCCGATTTGGATGAATTCACGCTCAAGATTGTAGATGGTACGGATGCCTCGACCTCTTCTCCTCGCGTTATCTCTGAGTGACGCGTCTATTAGGCCCTAACAACGTCGCGCCAAGTGAGGGACCTTATTACGAAGAGTTTCAAGAGCGCATAGGCAAGACTCACTATCTCGGGCTCACTGTGCCGCCAGGCGACGTATGGAAAGCCAAAGGTATGCGCAGAAGGACTCATATTAGCCCCACTAATGTGTGACTAGACATTATCATGAACAACTTGATCAAGCGCGCTCAAGGTGTCCTCCAACCGTACCGGGAATCGCCCACACCGCCGCACCCATCATTCACCCTACAGCTGCCCGACGAAGTCTATACTAGCAGTAACCTCTTTGCATACCAGAAGATGTTCGAAGGTCCATTCCAATTTGACGTCCTTTATGACAGTGGAAGCGCGAAACAGAAACTCAGCTGTGTGTTGCGCCGATTGGTTAGACGAATGTATACTGACACATTTGAACAGCTTCTATACTCGATCAAGGAATTCCTGCACTGGTTGCATCTTACAAACAACGGTTTCAAACGACTTTCCCCATCCCTTCCGGCTACCCCATTTCCAACCGTGCTTCCCTCGAATCTTTCTCCCGAGATATCACTGCCAATCTCATTGGAGGTGTCGGATATTTCTATGGCACTTCTATTGTCAACCGAGGGTTTGCTCATGAATGGGACGAAGACGATGAGACTTCCAGCCATAATTTCGACAACGGGCCGACCATTACGGAACCGAAAGCTCTGCTCACAGCTACTCCGAGTCGTAGTTTCTTCCCTCGAGGGTTCTACTGGTATGCATTGACATAGCGCATTGAGGCTGTACTTGACTTCGTGATCCAGGGATGAGGGGTTTCATCTTCTTCATATTGGCGAATGGGATAACGATTTCAGGTATATTTGTCCTGACTGGTTGCGGTGAACGCTTGCTGAGGATGTTTCATTTAGTCTAGAGATTTTGAAGGATTGGATTGGCCTTATTGATGAAGATGGCTGGGTTGCTCGCGAGCAGATTCTTGGAGAGGAAGCGCGCAGCAAGGTCCCAGTGGAATTCCAGACGCAGGTCCCGACTTACGCGAATCCTCCGACACTCACCGTCGCTGTAACCGCTTTCATTGAACGTCTGAAAGTCCAATCGTCTGGCCCTTCATCACACGATCTTGGCATGGATTACTCCGCCGGAGGGTCCCAGATACCTCTCCGAACTGACAGCCCCAAATCTGGAAGCAAATATCTTGAATCCCCGGAGCATGCTATGGCTTTCCTAAAGTCTATCTACAAACCCCTCAAGAGACATTACGACTGGTTCCGACGGACTCAGCGAGGACAGATCAAACAATACGGTCGTCAAGCGCGCTCGAGAACAGAAGCTTATAGATGGCGAGGGCGGACTGAGACCCATGTTTTGACCAGTGGAATGGACGATTACCCTCGCGGTCCGCCACACGCAGGCGAACTGCATCTGGACTTGATTTCATGGATGGCTTTCTTCACCAGGACGATGAAGCAGATTGCGGGGTTCATTGGGGAAACTGATGATGAGTTAACCTTCACCGAGATCGAGAAGGCTATCATTGGGAATATCGAGGGTAGGAATCGTGTATGTGTGCACGCTGTGCATGGTTGCTGAATCTCTCTATTTGCCAGACCTTCATTGGAGCGAGGAAGATAAGATGTACTGCGACGTAGGCGTGAATGACGAAGGCAAGTGACGTCTCGAGTGGTCGCTTGATCAATTCCAACCCTCCAGTTTTCTAGATGAATCATACTTCGTCTGTCACAAAGGCTACCTCTCCCTGTTCCCCTTCTTACTCCAACTCCTTCCACCCGACTCCCCCCATCTCCCCCATATTTTATCACTGATGCGCGATCCCGCCCATCTTTGGACGCCTTACGGCCTTCGCAGTCTGTCGCATTTACACCCCGAATTTGGCAAAGGTGAAAATTACTGGAAGGGACCAATATGGATTCAGATGAATTATC
The DNA here is from genome assembly GCA_029467805.1 of Pleurotus eryngii var. eryngii. Lineage (NCBI taxonomy): Eukaryota > Fungi > Basidiomycota > Agaricomycetes > Agaricales > Pleurotaceae > Pleurotus > Pleurotus eryngii. The sequence continues at coordinate 4,673,183 of SZVJ01000012.1, forward strand.
TTGCCTTGAGCGCTCTGCACAAAGTAAGTCGTTGCTTTCTCCGGAGGGGACTCGCTGACGTCTGTGCGATAGACGTACGCGAAGCAACCAGGACCGCACCAAGCACACGCGCAGGAGATATATACGAAGTTGAGGCAGAATGTCATAAACAACGTTTTTAAGGTAAGGAACCGAATAGCTTATCTCGTTTGATGTATGTTAACATGAGGTAAACTGCTGTAGGAATATGAACGAACAGGGTATGTGTGGGAGCAGTATAACGCTATGACAGGTGAAGGTCAGCGCAGGTTAGTACATTCTCCTGCCTGCAGTTTCTCTAGCAAGTTCTTAACGCCGCCGCCGACAGTCACCCGTTCACTGGCTGGACGTCCCTTATCACGCTGAGTAAGTACTACCGTTCATTTCGTGGCGTTTAGCCTCACTGATTGTTTCGACAGTCCTATCCGAAAAGTATTAGATGGTTATTGCGAACGTAGTCTACGTTCAGATATGGACAATGACCACCACGACGGAACTCCTAATACAATAATCCTATCGCTCTCTCATTGGTCACTAAACTCTCAACACCGACCCGAAATCCCGATTCTTGAGAACTTCTGCTGCGAAACCCGTTTGTGACTTACCGGTCAAGAGTATGGCTGGCTAGATGAGTTCGGTTGTCGACCTGTTTGACTGGATGCCACCAACGATTGCTCAAGCTCCCCGATTTCGTACTGGCGTGTTATGCCTCGATACCGCCTTGCCCTTACGACGGATGAGGCAGGATACCAGGCGGTGAACATATACGGCAGCTTGGTCGCTGATGTCCTCGATTCATATTGCTTCCATCTTTACCGAATGCTTGTGGGTATGACGGTACATCCCACCATGCCCATTCCCACACGGCTGTTCGCCGGCTGTGTTGCGCAGCTCCGCGAATCTGGCTCGATCCTTGTCCAACAGCTTGTTCAAATTGAAGGGTACAATCGGTCGAACCCGAGGGTAGGGTTGTGAGCAACGTCTTCCATCCCCTTCCTTCCGCGCGAATGAAGTTGATGCGTTGTTCTTTGGGTCTCTATTGTATATAGATATATTCTTTAGATTGTCGCTTGTAGTAGATACAAAGGTCGTTGTGATTGGGCTTACGTAAGGTGAGGCTTTGGGCAAATTGATTCCGCAGATGGTGACAGTGGTTGTGCCGACGGCGATCGTACTACTGCAATGTAAAGGCGCTTGTTGTTCTGATGCACTACATTCGAAAATCCAGGCAAGTATATATTGCGGTGTCTTGTTGACATAGCTTTTCAGTTTCTTTCCTTGCAGACCCCCAAGACGGTTGCAAGTGGTTTATCGAACAGCTGTAAGTGGGCTCTGTTGCTGCCAGCTGGTCGCGATGGAACTCAGAGCCAGTCTATCAGCCCTCGAATGCTCCAACCATTGAGCGAGTCAGACTTCAATCTCGATGTCGGTGGCATTGTCGGTTTCCTTGGAGGAGAAGAGGCGATTTCGGCCATGGAAAGCATGCCTTTCTACAAGTACCGGAAATGGCTGGGGTGGTACAACTCGCCCGGCTCGTACACCATTGCCAAGCACTTCGGCAAGCTCCCCGTTTCTCGCTTCTGGGATGGAATTTATCCTGGAGCGAACGATGACCCAGCTACGCTGCTTGGACTCGATGGGAAACGTGGACCAAAGTTCAGAGGTGTCGTCTCGGGCACTGCCTTAGGCCACACGGGGCATGTTGCCCAAGCTTTTACTCAATACTGTCGTAGCGAAGTGAAAGTGGTGCCATCGATGTTATCCGAAGCGCGCAAGGAAGGTCAGCGCACCACGACAACGACGAACGTCACCATCGCAGATTTTTTGGTCCGAACCTCGGGGACGTCGACGGAAACTCGGCTTGAGTACGACGAGACTGAATCCCCCCTTTGGTCCGTAGCCATCGCCTCAATCCCGATTTCGATGAACCTCGCGTGCTGTATCCTGTGCGGGTTATCTGCCGAGTGGTTTGCGTTCGGTGTCATCCTGTATGGCATCCTCTGCAATGGCATAGCGTGCTACCTCATTGGCTCAGCGGAAATCTTCCTTCGTCATCCTCAACCCTCCCCTCATTCCCCTTCCGGAAACGGAATCTTTGATGATCGGGACCATTTTGTCGTTTGCAGAGGCACCGAAGCATCTATCAACTACATCGTCAAAGGCAAGATTGTCGTTAAATATAGCAAGGACGAGGGGTACAATAAAATCGGGCTTAGCGCGATGTCGCTGACCGTCCAGTTTATTGCCCAGCTCTTCCTCACCCCACTCAGTGGTCTTTTCGGACAGATCATGTTCCTTTCGACGCTCGCCATCTCATGGATCTACAATGCGTATATCTCATCCATAGACAAGGATCAGCTGCAGCAAAGACTTCTGATGAAGAACGTACCCCTCAAAGAATCGACGGGAAAACGAGTTTTAAAGGTGGAAATGCCTACGCGGACGTCGGCGGTAGTGTTTGCAATGCTCTGCGGGTTACCATACTCCGAGCTCAAGGTCGACGCAAGCGACCGCTACGCCCGGGGGATACTAGATTCTTTACTTCCGAAAGACACTGAGGTTTGGGAGGAGTGGCGAGGTCTAGTCCTGCCGAGAGTTAAGCAGCTAGTGCAATCGGACATCCGCAACAGACTCCTTTCGAAATTTCCAGTACCGGATCCAGACCCCCTCGAGGACCTATTCGACTTCAAACTCAATGAATACTGTGACACAAATAGGGAAAAGAACCTGCTAAGAGATCTACTTGATGACACGCAGGGTGCATACGAGTCGTTCTATGATATGTTTCTCAAAATCCCAGGCCGCGACCGTGTCCCGACGCTGCCATCGCACCCTCCCAGCCATTCCCCTGCATGACAAACAATGGGTCTCATTGACATATCTTGCATTGCAAAGCTTGTATCTCAACATTGTATATAGGCGTACCACATAATGTATTTACGGCTGGAATACCACATACCATGCCTCGCTTTCGAGTGAATGGTAGACGCCCCTAGTGTATCACAGTGGCTGTGCTGCACTATATATAATTTACCCTCTACTCCCATCTTCAGTGATACCGACAACGGCGCTGGTCCGTATGTTTGCCAAGTTCCCTCGAAAATTTGCTGCCCCGTTTGGTTTGCTTGGGGACGAGCCGAAGCTGGCGTTTCGCAGCCAGCCGGGGGGAATATCTAAGTTAGCGACTACACGAGTACGCCTCAAGATTCCTGACTGGTTGTCGTTCTCATGTCACCCTAGAATATCCCTGAAACGGATAGTTATTGGGACCAAGTGAGTTGATATACTCTCGATTGCTGAATATCATTGAAATTGGCCTATAGTACGTCGTTCTGTTCGACTCAGCCTCGGATGTCTTCTCTCTCATTACCCCCAACGATGGTATGGTATCACTTTCATGGGACCGGTTGCGAAACGCTAATCATTTGGATCACCAGTACGACGCGCTCTGGCCGAAGCCCCAGAGAACGTCGCCACCCTCATTCGTGTCATTTCTTCTCGGTTATTCAATCTCGTCTCCGATCACACGTTTCCGTCAGCGTCGACCGCGTCTGTCACGGCTTATGCCACCTCTCTGATTAAATCGGGGACAGGTTCAGCGGAACGAAACACGACGAAGGAGGTCCTCAATTGCTTGCGTGTCCTCCAACGTGTCCTGCCTGTGGTGTTCGAGGTTGAGGGTGAAGCGAGTGTATTCGAGCTGGAGGTTCTGTGGAAGAAGCAGGCGGCGGGACGGGTTCACGAAGAGAGTGAATCACAAGCACCCCAGTTTGTTATTGACGACGACGACGATAGTGAGAACGGAGACGCGGGAACACCCACATCCCCCAAAGAACAGGCTGGGACGAAGCCAAAAACACTTCTACCATCATTGGGCGAACGGTTATTTAGCTGCCTCATTGACCTGCTCTTCTGTTGTGGTTTCACTCTTCCGCCTAAGCTACAAGTCGACCACTATAAAATCAACTATATCATCTGGTATGTTATCTTTCGAGAAATATACTGCTTACCTCACCCGCTCATACAGGGAGAAAGGCGTTGGATCAACATCAGATCCCGGATCCAGCTTCTTATACGATGGTAACAAAACTGAAGTTCTTCGTCTAATTCTGGTCCTTCTCTCAAGACAAATATTCGTGCCGCCCTCATCGCTTTTCACGAAACCTTCGCTATACACCCTCCATATCGTCCAACAGACGCCGCGACGTGATGTTCTGACAATCTTATGTTCACTACTGAATACAACCATGAGCGCTAGCTCATACGGTTCGTCGACAATCAGCAGCGTTGCCGGGAAACTGCCGTACAACCACCTGATGTTCAAAGGCGAGGACCCCGTACGAGTCTGATTTCTATGTGCTTCCAAGTCCTTTGTGTACTCCTGGACTTCCAGAGCGATAGCGCTCGAGATAAGCCGTCGAAGACGGATGAAAGCCATTCCCCAACTCCAACCCCTCGTACAAATGCCTTTCGCTATTTCCTGATGAAGTTGGTGCGTTCAGGCCGATTCCACCCATAGGCACTGCGGCAAGGCCTGACGAAGAGTATCTGTAGCACAGGGTCCAAGATTTCGCGTTCATATTTAATGGCATCTTCGCCATTCTTGAACAGCAGATCGCCAACACGAGCAACTTACTACCAGGCGCTCGGAAGTCTGTCCCGTATATGTTTGAAACTAGTGAGGACATTCATTCCGTGCTCACACGACGTCGCTGACGCTGTACAGTCGTATTCCTATGGAAGATGATTGAGCTTAATGATGTACAATCTACCCATTCATTCTGACATGATACTTACATTCACATAACAGAAATTCCGTATTCATCTACTCGAATCCGAGCGGGGTATGGATTTAGTGGCATATATATTATGCTACAATCTAGAGATTAAAGACAAGGCTGGTAGGTTGCACCCATGCTCTCGATGCCATGTAGTAAACTCTTTCGTCCAGAACAACATGGTCTATGTCGCGCACTTTCCTACGTCATTCAAACACTGTCTGCGGAGTCTGCCTTTGGACGAGTTCTTTCCAACCCCATTAAATCTCAATTGCCCGCGAAATGGCACACGGGCGGTACAGCAGGAGACTTTATCGTTAACGTGCGTAATATCCGCTTTCTTTTTCGATGTTTTCTTTCTGATTTCCGGTTGTTGTGTTGCGCAGTCGATCTACGCTATAATTGCTACCACATCAGGGACTCTGAACTCCATTTACCCTGCGCTCATCATCGCGCTGACCAATTGCGCTCCGCATTTCAAGAATCTCACTGTCACGTCGTCTGCTCGCCTCCTACAGCTATTTACCTCATTTTCGAACCCGTTATTTCTGCTTGCGGACGAGGGTCACCCACGTTTGCTGTTCTTCATGTACGTTTGACTTCCTTCGTCAGGGAGCTATGCCTGACTATAATGCCGCAGGCTGGAAGTCTTCAACTCAGTGATTCTCTACCACCTGACCGACAACCCCCATCTGATCTACAATATATTGAACTCGCATAAAGCATTCGAAGACCTGGGAACATTCACACTCGCTCGGGGTCTCAGAGACATCAAACGAGCTCGTATTGCGAAAGAGGAAGCGGGGCGGAAGGATGGTAATCAAAAGAGCAAGATGCGCGCCTCCGACATCGAAGAGGGGGATCCTCACAGCGAGAAGGTCAGACTCATGGAACTTGAGGAGCAACGAACGGATTCGACGGAGCAGCTACCGGAGTCTCAGCGGACTGATAGCACGGATACTTTGCCACCGAACGGCACACCTGCGTCTTCGATATCGGAAAAGGCTCGCGGGAAGATGAAAGAGCGGAGGTCTGTGTCGCTCGACAACATTGATCCTGCAGCTGCCGCGGCCGTGGGTCGGAATGGTTTCGTACCGACGCAAGAATGGGTACATATCCAATGATTCGTGGCCTGAATAGCTGTGCTCACCGTTTGCCTTTTGTAGGTAACATCGTGGCAGCAAGGGTACGTCGTGTATCTTGAAGCCGACCTGAAAGATATCCTCACGCGTTTAAGATTGCCAATGGACTGCATCATGCTCCTCATTACAGAACTGTTGCCTAAGGTGCAAGACATACAGGCCGCCCGGAACAATCCCACTTCGGTGACCGCGATTATTGATTTCTTGGGTAGCGTGTCTCTACAAGGTGTGCTGCCTCCCAAACCACTTCTTGCACCAAGGAAATTTGTCGTACGTGTCTAGCTTTCCTGGTGGCATGCGATGTCCACATTTTCCTTAATAGTGGTCTGACTCGTCAATCGTATGGCTGACATCTATGATATGGGGTGAGATCTACGTCCGTGGAATGACGCCCCTGGGGATCTGGAATTCGACCCACGTTCGCCTATTCTACGTGAAACATACGCAGGTTCAACAGCGTCAGATTACGGAGGCAGTTTCGAATGTTGTGGGTGGTATATGGGGTCGGAACTCTGAAACTACCATGGGGAGAGCGCGTAGTGGAGGCTCGTAGATCCTTTCCTTGTGTATTTATGCATATGCTGTTATTTATCATCGTCTCTGGATTCAATGCCTTGGCACAATTTCACCCCTATCTTTCAAAGAACGCTGCCGCACTCCACCTCGTTGGCAGGCCAAAATCTTTTTGCAGCGAACTCGATTGCGCTAATTTCTTTCACTCAAACCACCACATTCGTTCCTTCAAATTCACCAGAATGTTCAATTTCGTTGTTCTCCCCATCGCCCTTGCTTCGTTTGTCGTCGCCCAGTCCGCCAGCAACCCGGCGTTGGAAGTTGAGGCCATTAAGGTGCACTTCCGGCAGGCGGGCATCGTGCCCGCGGGTTTGCCAACCTTCGACCCAAGCGCCGTTCTCGTAGCTGATTATGCGGGTTGGTATTCATCTATCTTGAGCGAGAACACGTTGACAATTTTACTGAAGGCGTCGGAGGTGCTAGCCCGGGCCAAGCATTGACCAGAGCTCGTAATATATAGCATTTATTTTCGGTGAACAAAGTACTGACTATGGATGTAGAGGTCGGACCTGCCCCAGCTATCACAGTTACTCCAGCAAACAGCTCGGTTCCTTTGTCGGGAGCCTACACATTGGCCATGGTTGACTTCGGCGCTGTTGGCTCAGACCAGTCCGCAGGCGTCACCCGCCACTGGCTGGTCAACGGCGTTACCATCGACAGTAAGTATGCTCACCATGACAATGTTACACGATCAACATGTCAATTTACAGACAACGCGGTGTCTAACGCGTCCGCGATTGCTATCACCCAGTATGCCGGTCCCGCCCCTCCTGCAGGCAGCGGCCCCCATCGGTAAGAACCTCTGCCTCGGCCACAGACCCAGAAACTGACCGTCTGTTCTAGTTACGCGTTCCTCCTTTTCTCTCAGCCTGACTCATTCGCCCCGCCCGCTGACTTCTCCCAGCCGAATATTGGTGTCTCTCTCTTCGACATCAACGCGTACGCAAGAGATAGTGGCCTTGGAGTAATCGTAGCTGTACGTCAACGGAGCATTCCGCCTTTCCCAGTGATAACTTGCTGACGTCTGACCATTGCAGGGAAACTACATTACCGTTGAGGAGGGAACTGCTACTGCCTCCCTCTCTGCCACCAGTGCTGTAGAAACCTCCATTCTCGCCCCTGTTTCTACTTCGTCAGGAGCTTCCAGCGGTGGATCGTCTTCCACCAGAACTTCGAGCAGCACGGCCTCTACATCTACCGCCCCCGGCGGCGGCAACGCCAACCAGAATGGAGCAGCCGCATTCACGACTTCACTTGGCTGGTTGGCGTCATCCGTCGTGGCCTATGTTGTCTTCGCTTAGTTTTAATGTCTTGTAAGGACTCGTACAGGACCTCCGAATATCCCTACCAATGTTCTATCCGAGTCCACACATCGTTTACCTTTTTACCATATAATGATGTTAAATTAAGCGCCCAAATAATTCGCCTATTTGCGGGCGCTAAAAATAAATAACAAAGTTCGCCCATTTTTGGGCGCCGCGCGCAAGGTCGGACCTCAATCCACCCCTCCAATACTTTGGGCCACAGGAGCCAACAGTCTCAGATAACCTGAAATAACAAATGTGGCACTCATGTACTCACCAATAACAAATTAGATCAGCTCTCGAGGTAATATATTGATGGCACTCAATGCAGCCACATATTCTGACCCCTATCACCGAAGAAGGGTTGTTGATTGATGCTTTAAAGAGTCTGTGCGGGTATGAAGCATATATGCATATGGCCTCGAAGATAGCTAAAAATGATGCAATTATAGTAGAATATGCTCTACAATTTTTCTCATATTTTTTACTATTTATTCAATGTTCCAATAAATAATCCACCCCTTTTGCCTGAAAACAAGGCCCTTTCCTATAGAACATTAGTAAGGATATTCGGAGGTGCTACTCGTACTTACCGAGCCTTGTAATGCGTGACGATAAATGATTGGACGCTCGTTTCGGTATGATAGCATTGAGGATAGTGGAATATAGATAATATTACAAAAAAAAAAAACCGAGAGACAGCAAGAGAAGAATGAGGAACAAAGAAATCAGCTGTTGTATCGCTCTCTAGCCTACAGCCATGTCAGTGGCGGGTACAGGTCGATTACATGAAATGAACAGCTTACCGCGTCTTGTGCCATGTTAACGTAGCCGGAGTAACCCTCGGTCAGCTTGCCAATATCCCTAGGCTTGCTGGCACCCAGGCCAACACCTTGAGCATATATGGCCGTTTGACTGTGTATAATTAGATGTCTACTCTACCACAAGGACAAGCATTCACTTACATGGGCTCAACTCGGCCATCACCGTCTGTGCCTAACCCAGTGCCCTCCTTCCAGCCCATCATCTTTAAGAGCTTGTTGCCAACGTTCGTTTCGTCCTTGCCAGGATGAACAGCAGGAGGTGGCGGAGACGGCGGGGGTAGAGGCCCTTCAAAGCGTTTCTTTGCCGCTTTGGAAAGGCCAGCAGAACTCGACTCGGGGAGTGGGACATCGGGCTGGTTGAACAATGCCCGGCGTTCGAGTGCGCGGTCTCGATATTTAGGCTGCTCTGCCGCTTTTGGCTGCTGTCGAGCAAGGACCTTCTGGCGAGCGACTTCTCGTAGATTGGAGTCTTTGAGATTTTTCTGACAGTGTAGACAGTGAGAACTGGTTGCTGCGTGTGGTGTGTGCAATTGCACGTACTTTGTGCAAGTCAGATTCCTTGTTGTGCCGCTTCAACTGATCCAGGGTCTTAAATTGACGAGCACACAGCAAGCATGCCATTGTCGAAGTGTCTGCGTACTCGAACTCGTCATTCGGTGCCGGTGAGTTGGAATGGCTTGGGGTGGCAACGGCCTGTGTCGTAGCGGCCACAGGTACGGCGGGAGGCTAGGGAATACTTGGTTACCACCATTATGTATGCCTGGTAAAGAGGATGGCACACCTGTGTAGAAGTTGGGGCAGTATTTGCGGTCTCGAGACTCTGGGTAAGTTCTTCTTGGACTTGATTCCATTTGTTTATGTTGTTCACAGTCTAGAAGCAGGAACGCGATGAGTTTTTCTGCGTCTCGACAGTGCTCATGCCAAGATGTAGCGCTGCTTTCCCGCACTGTACCTTCTTACTGGCAATCAACGGCGCAACTTTCTTTGCAGCTTCCGCTATTGAGTTGCATGTGAGATTCCAGCGCTTAGGGCATAAAGGGGTTAGGACATACCTTTAGTTAATTCTGCGGCAGCTGCATCCTCGTCTCCATCTTCCCCTTCGCCATCTCCCAACGAGAATCCAAGAGCGAGGGGTCTGGACGCTGCACCTAGAACGAGGAAGTATAAGAATGGAACACATATAGGAATCGGAAGCAACTGACTGGCACCAATCTTGATGGGGCCCTTACTGAAGTTGAGTGTAACCGGTTTGTCAGAGATGGGAAGCACGGATGGCGCTGCTATGACGTCCTTGACTTCCACTGCGAGTCATCGTGAAGCTGACGACAATATGAGGGGATTAATCACACACCTTTAGCTTTCTTCTTCTTCTCTTTCTCCTTGGTTGGCGCAGAATTTGCAGGCTTCGCAGGTGCTTCGACCTTAAACTCCAAGACGGCGATCGTGGAAGCTTCATCCCAATACCTAACCCATCCACCTTCCATAGCACCGAGGCTCATCGAAGAGGGGACGGCAGCCTCGTCCCGTAGCATAGGATCGGCTGGCTGAAAAGAGCAATGGTGAGCCCATGAAGCAGCAACAGGCTTGTCTGAGATTCTGAAACCGTTCGGATGGATCTGTGCAGACATAGTCGCACCAAGCACATTGGCCGCAGACTAGCGAAGACTCAGAGATGACTCGTTAAGGCAGGTCGAAATAAATACCTCGACATCAATGAACTCCACGAAGGCGAAGCCAAAGCTAGCCATAGTGACTCGATCCTTTATTAGAATAATGCGTTTCATCCCTTTGGCGCCTTCATTACCAACGCCAGAAGAATACCGCATGGCTTGATGAATTGCTTGAGGGCCTGAGAGTGGGTCGAGTCCGCGGAACAGCAGGACAGGACCCGGCGCGTTTCCTATGTCCCTAGTACCATCATTCCCGTTCTGTCGAGGTTGCCTGCCCTTATCATGTTGGGCGCTCTGAGAGTAATCAATCTTAACTCTCCGTCCGTTATGGGGCGCACCAGTCTCCAGCGCTTTGTAGAAAGCGGTGGCTGCGGATGCGCCGTGTGACGCTGGCGGTGGAACTTGGACAAAGGGAAACGATGGGTCGACAAAAGCGCGGGCGTGCTCCGTCGTCGGGAATTGCGCGAACCCAAAGCCTTTCGATGCACCTTTGAAAATCCAATGGCAGGTCACGTTAATGAAAGCGAAGCAGCAAATGTGAACGGGATAGTGCCTGTTGATTTCTCTCGAATTATAGTCACTGTTTCTATGTTGCAGCCTTGTGACACGAGATAGGCTTGTAGCTGGAATTGAGGAATGACTTCAGTCATGGGTGCATAAAGAGGATTAGAGAAGTCGACAGACATCGGCCTCGGTGAAGTCTGTGTCCAGTCCCAGGAATATGACATGGGGGCTCGGTTCGCTAGGTTGCATACGCTTCTTCGTGAAGTTGCCGCCAGGCCCGCCACGCTGTTGCTGCGGGCGTTCGTCGACTGTGTAATCCTGAGCGTAGTCATTTGACCGTTGCATCTGGCCGTAATTGGAATCTTCATGCGGGTATGAATTATCGAAGCCCTATATCAGAGCCCCGTCGTTAGAGGGACATTGGTTAGTGACTGTGCGACCTACGCCGTTATTGAATTTTCGCCGCTTGCCGTCGCCGTAGTAGTCCTCCTCGCGACCACGCACACTCCCCCGCGAGTCATTCCACGCACTACTATCAATCCAAGCGTCCTTCCCTCTGTCCCATTCACGATGTTGGTTGTATGCCATTCTAGCTTGAGAGTGACGATGGTGGTCGTGGTCAAGAAATGGTGTAAACAAGGGACAAACAAAGCCTGAATTATCTCCACCACAACTATGGGTCACGGTCAGTAATCCCAGTTCTTAGAATTAACTGGCCACGTTGGCTTACAATGTCCCTCGGAATGGTCTTTAGGAGCTGTCAGAGTGCGTGTTTTGCCTCAGGAAATGTTGCCATTGCTAAAGCTAGGTGTTCCTGCAGGAAGATCCCGCTATTGAGCGGTTCAACCGTATGGTGCGCTTTTGACTGCTTCCAGAGTTACAGAGTGTCGCTGACTTGATTTACATAGCGAGAGGAGGCATACTTAGGCTTCCGGTGGACAAGACGCACCGTACGAACAACTCTGCTTGGAATGTTCATTATACCAGGTGTATTGCTTTGGGCATCTGCGAAGACGGATGTGAGTTGCCGTCACACTGCCAATGGCCCAGGACTCTGAACTGTTATTGATCATCTAGGCACGATGGGCATGGACAGCCAAACTCAAGAACGAGCCTCTCGCGAAGCATGCTCACAGCGAACCCGAGACGGAGTAAACACAGTAATCCATTGTCGCCAGAGTCAGTGATATACTGCAATTAGATTCTCTTGCACACTTCTATTGCGACCTTACACCCTGCCCCCACAATCGTGCTCAATAATGCATGTGCTGGCGCCCGTTGGGAGTGATTCTCTACTGCAATATCCAAGTGCTCTAGTTCATCGTCACGAAACTCCTTCACAACATCTCTCAGCAACGGAATGCTCGGGTGGGTGGAAGGCAGGGCTTCCATTTCTTTGAGTTGACTGGCAACAAATGAATGTCATTTTTAGCACCCTTGAGCAATAAATTGAGGGAGTGTGCGCACTCGTCGTAGTGTTCCCCAATGACCGTCTCAACTGCCTCAGTACATGCCATAGCAGCTTCCTTGCCCATGAGTGCGGTGGCCGCCCCTAGCGCAAATCCTGCGACTTTCGCGACTTCGGAAAGCACGGTCGGGCGTATTCGGTGCTGAACTTGTAACTTGTCCATGACCATCAAGTGTTTCTTCTCCTGGTCCCACATATCCTAAGCCAGCGTAAGGTCGTACAGCTTCTGCTGAATGAAGTAACTCGTACTCACTTGTATCAGGGGCCCGACTTTGGGGTCGCGACCGAGAACGAACAACTGTCCATTGTAGATCCAATTGGCGGCAACCTCGCCTGCTTGATCTACGCGAAGAGCAGTATCCAAGATTTGGTGCTGTTCCGGCGTCAGTTCTGGTGTCGAATTGACGGCAGGGTCGTGCGCATTGGGAGAGCCGGTGTACACCACTGAAGCTACAGTTTTGCTTGCATTCGAAAACGGCCGATGGAGAGTATTCAGGCGTCGCGTCGAAAAGAGGACCTTCCTCGACAACATCCCCTGATTCGATGAAAGTTAATGGCGAAAGTAGAATCCTCGAATCCCACGCCGCCTGGACATAACGGTCACCTGGCAACCAAGCGCGTACACCAACTTGAACTTGAACCACCATCTCAACAGAGTCAGCACGGCAAGCAGCGCAAAAGAAATGTCCTCTTCACAGTGAGTTTCCCGACATTCCTTGATGACCGCGGACCCCGATCGCTACAGGTTTACACCGTCTGACCAGTTCGAGAAGAACAAAGAGAGGGACTGGGCAGCCAATCTAGGTCAACTACACTGTTCTCTATGCCATTGCGGTGTGTTGACAGCTCCGGCCAGGCATGCTGGACTGGGATAATACAAGGATTGTCTTTACGAAGCGCTCTTTGATCGAGTTTCTCAAGTATGGCGCCCGTCCTCGTTGAACCTCCATCATTGTGTTCACAACTACTGCGCATTCAGGTCCATTGATGTTACGGTAGATACCGGCTTCTCCAATATCCAGAAATTGCCGCGTAGGTCTCCGCCGCATGGTTTGATTCCTCCCTGTATTCATCTGCGTCAGGATATGCGAAATTCGGCAAGTTGCCCGCTACCTCTGACTCGGAGGTCGCGTCCACTAGCGGAGCTGCCAAGCCGTCGTTGTCTGGAAACCTCTTCAGCCAAGACGATGACGACGCTTTGGCCAACGCGCCGCCCAAGGATAGTGCTAAGGCTCAAGCTCAAGCTGCACCTGCTCAGGACCCGGCGAAATTATCGAGCCAGGACGATGAAGCTGGAATCCCCTTCAGTTCGCATATCAAACCTAGCAGGTGCGAACTTCCTCTGTGAAGAATTACTGCGCTCCACTAAACCCGGCCATCAGACGAGTGAGAACTATGCCAGGTGGGAAAGATAGCATTTCCAGTTTGTTAGGTTCCTCTGGTGATCAAGATGAATTCAAACCTACGCGTCGGTATGTGCATTGCATCTCTCCTCTACAGCTCCCAGGCTTATTTGTTTGTTTTGAACTACTAGTGTCAGACAAATTCCTGGAGGGCAAGACAACATCAATGGTGTACGGTCTCATTCATTGGGACATGAATACTCACCCACCTTTCACACAGATATTCTAAATTTGGAACAGGCGAAAGGTGTAGCATCGTATGTAGTAATGTACAAGAGCCCTGGTCCTTTGAATTCCTCGTTTTGATGGTAAGGATGCGGACACAGCCTTCGATTCCGTACGTAGTTGTGTGCCTGGAAGTGCGTGACGGCTCTAACCCGCGCCCTACCCGCGCCTCCAGTGACAGTCTGACTTGCTCCTCCTACTCATGCTCATTGTATACCACTGCCCACTTCCTTGTATACCACTATGAGCGTCACCGACGTCCTCAACGCTGCCGTGCCCGGCTTGCAAGCTGCTTTTGCCGTATGTTAGTGTCATACCTCCTTCCGGATTCCATGCAAAGACGACTTAGCTAGTTCCCCGTGATTCAGTAAACAAGACATACACAACCATCGAGAATATCAAGATCCATAGGGTGAGTTATTTATGATGCCCAGGATTCGTCATTCGAAGCTGAAGAAGCGACATGATGCCAGCAACAATGCTTCGATATGAGCGACAGATGCAAGACATTGCTGTTGGCGCTCCGTGACGGAACGAATGGGTTAGAAGGCAACGAAATAACCGAACTGATTGACGAGGTCGATGGGTACTTACTTCCAGGATGTTTCGGCTAGAGTGCACCTGTACTGATGACTCTACTTGTGTGTCTTGTGTAACAGCATCATCGAACGGATCGATACGAGGCTGGTGAGATGGTCGCAATTGAGCCATTTGAAGAGCTTCCTCCAGCAGAGCGAAATTAAGCTTGGGATAGAGAAGTCCCAGAGGGATATAGACATGGTCATGATGAAATTCAGCGTGCGTTACCCTACCTTCACTGGAAACTACCCCAACTTCCTTTCTCGATATCCAGGCACAGACTAGCTTGCACCTCCGCAGAGCACAGCGGGACCTAGCTGCAATCCAGGAAAGAGATCGCGCAGAGCTTCGAGAACTCTTGCAGCAGATTATCCAGAACACCGACGACGTCAAGGATTTGCTCGGAAATTCTCCGGAAGGCGTCGACCAGATGATGGGGGCACTGCAGCAGGCGAGTCCACTTCTCCACCACCATCTCCAGCGAATATATTGACGATGCTTTTACAGGAACTCCTCAACCCCAATCTCGCACCCTCCGAAGAGCGCACATTTATCGATGGGTTGTGGACTCTCCACGAGCAAACATCGAAGCTCCCGCCGCTAGTGGACCGTTAGTCTTGTGTATGTTTCCGTGCCTCTTCGAAACTTACTTTGCCATGGTAGTGACTGGCCAGGTTCGGAGGGACAGTACGCGTGCAGTCGCGATGGGGACGTTCAACGATATCTTTATGGGTGTGTTCTCCTATACGTTGTCGATGGATTCAGGTCCTGATTGTTCGCCTCACCTCTCAGGTACATGGCTTGACAAGGAAAAGGTCGCTCTCAGGCTCCCAAGATCGGTAGGGAACACCCACAATATCGTCAGAGTACGTGACGTTGAAACTCGCACATAAACCGAGCACTGACTTTTATTCTAGCGATTCCAAAGAGAGGTAGAAATCTGGCGGCGACTTCGCCACCCAAACATTGTTCATTTCCTTGGGATAGCATACATCGAAGATCAGCTGATGATGGTTCGTCTCAAAGCCGTTGAATGACAATCGCGTCTCATTTGCTCTAGGTCAGTAGGTGGATGGACAACGGCACCTCGACGGAGTACATCGATAAATATCCGAATGTAAATCGATTGCAACTTTTGTATGATGTTGCAACCGGTCTGGAATATCTTCATAGTCAGCGCATGGTACATGGCGATCTTCGAGGCGTAAGCTTCCAAGTTATTGTCCATTTGTTCTAGCGATTGATGTTAAGTAGAGCAACGTCTTGATATCGAAGCAAGGAGTGGCCTGCCTTTCAGATTTTGGTTTGTCCAAACTCCTTGAAGATGTACGTGTCGTTTCAGTTTGCTCCTACGAATTAACGCAATGTTCCTTCAGATTGGCCAGGGGATGACAGCTTCATCTGCCGACGCAACAAGTCCACGCTGGGCAGCCCCAGAGCTAATGAAGCATTCCAAACCAGCTTCTACATCATCCGATGTATGGTCGTTTGCAATGTTTGCCTTGGAACTCATGACTGGCGCCAAACCTTTCGCGTATCTACCACGGGATCTAATGGTTATTCGTGAATTGGACCAGGGGAGGTTACCAGAACGGCCAGGCCCTGAGGTGACGCAAAGAGGCTTGGACAACGACCTGTGGAATCTCCTGCGCAAATGCTGGAGCAAAAAGCCTGATTCTCGACCGTCAATGACCACAGTACGGATGAAGCTTGCTGATATTCGCGGTATTCGATATGGTGAATTGTTGCGTTTATTCACATTTAAAGCGAGGAGCTGAAAGGGATATCTCAGAACCTCTGCCCTCCTCATTGCCACACTCATCTTCTTCCCAGCCTTCCCCACCTTCAGTAAACCGTAGACCATCGCTTTTCGGGAGCTCTCGACCTTCCACTTCTAGCAGCGAGCATAGCACCAGCTCTACGCCGAGCCGAAGGATCCGCATACCGTTCCTATCATCACCAAGGCAAGACACCGACAAAATCATTGAAGAACCGTCCGAATTTTCGCCACAGGATGAGCTTTCGCCTTTGTCTGTCCTGCCAGCTCAAGGCGAAATTCAGCGCAAGCAATCTGGGGGAGAAGGCGGTGCTCTAAAGGCTGTTCGTGACTTCGCCATCCACGTCTTCCTTGCGAACTATGAGTAGTGGTAAGCGACGGTCCTCGGCCTCGTCATCGGCACCAAGCATCCCTCCGCCCACATCGGCCTCCCTTCCAACTGATTTCGGGTCACATATGCCATTGCGGAGAGGGTCAGATGGAGGAGCATCCCCTTCACCTGATCTTAGTGCTACGTGGTCGGATTCAGGTTCGGATTCAAGCCTCGTCCGCCGAGCTATCAGCGATCCTACCCCCATTTATCACCTTGACGTGGATGGCTCTGTGAGCTCAGGGACACTAGAGGGCCTCGTGGAACGGCTGCTTTCAAGCTCTAGTAAGTTGCTCACCAACAATCGATCTATTTTAGCTTTGCTTACCTCGATCTTCCCCATCTCTCTTCATAAGACCTTGACAAAGATGTAGAGTTCCGTGACACCCTCCTGACAACATGCTCCGACTTCTCTTCGCCAGAGGAGTTGATGACGGTCATCATAAGACGATTCAATGATGCGAACGTCAGCGTGGATCTTCAAGTCGAAAATCGCGGTATCCATGCTGAACGCTTAGTGTCAATACGTTTGAAGTCAGTACGATTACGGTATATCGGCCTTTTTATTAACGTTTGGTCGCAGTGTCATTGCCGTTGTCAAGTATTGGACGAATAGCCATCACATGGAACTCACACCCCCGCTGATATGGCAAATAAAGGAGTTTGCGCTGTCCACGTTATCGTCCAATACTTTCTCCCAACTGATGAAGGAAAGAGTCAAAGAGATTCTGCACATGGTTGACACTCGCGTATGTCATTTTCCATGAATCCTCTAACATTGCTCACTCCGGTTGGCATCCGTATGGCAGCAGCAACAAACGAACTCAGACTTGCAGAAGACTTCGCCGCTGCTTTCTCCTGGGCGCAAGATACCTCGAGCCTCTGAAATGACGCCGCAAGATCTAGCTATTGCATTGTGCTTGCTTCAGGGCGATTTGTTTACCAAGATCACTCCGAGTCAATGCATCGCGCTTCTACGCAAGCAGCCTCTAAACAGCGTCGAAACTCTCCAGAACACTGCACGTAAAATCGCATTTTGGGTGAAGAAGTCCATCCTCCGCTCTGACGAAATCTCGCACCGAGGACTAGCACTAAAATTCTTTGTGAACGTTGCTCAGGTATGTCTTTTTAGCTTAGCCATCATGACGCGATTCCATAATGTAACAAATCCACGTAGGCATGCCGTGCGAGGCACGACTATCTATCACTGGCTGTCATAGTCAAGGCCTTGAAGTCGGATACTGTATCGCGTCTACATTTGACCCATCAAGAACTAGGGGCCAATATGCAGCACGTTTGGCAAGAGTTGAAAGATTTTGTCGAAGATGTGAAGGCCTATCGGACTGTTCTGTGGCAATGTGTGGAGCAACAAACTCCATGTATACCATGGCTGGGTACGCAAACGTCTCCCTTTCCCGAGCTCATTTTCGTTTACACGGCTTCAGAACTTCATCTTCACGATTTAGCCACGGTGTTTGCTCACCATTCGCAAATCAAGGAGGAAGATGGCCGCGTGCTTGTCAACTTCGAGCGATATACCAAGTTTACTGAGAAGTTGAAAGAGATAACACGCTGCAAACCACCAGATCTAGAGAGTTACCGTGGCCAAGGGCAACTCGCTTATCTGGAGCATCAACTCCGGAACGTCGAGCAAACCCCTGGAGCCGAGTACGACTTATCCAACCGCAGTCTCGCGCAAGCAGGGGAGGAGTCTCGAGTCTTCAAACAACGACGCCGGGAGCTTAACCAACTTGGCTTCAGATAACCAGGGGAAAAGCTGGTTACTGCTCCCTTTTCTTGCTCTACTTATTCCGTGCCAGTAGTACCATCATTTTTATCCCTACGCATGGACTGTCTATTGTTACCCCAGGAGGAGTAGGAGGATATACTTATTAGATTACTATCTTAAAATATGTCATTTATACGGTGTTGTGAGTTTGTATAGTCAGTATCCTAGATAGTGTTGACATGACTTGTTCCGGTCTTGTACATGCGGTTAAAGAGGCTCCAATTTATTTCTGCACGATCTTGCAGTCTTTCTTTATTATTTGTCGTAATGAATCTAGTTGTGTGCTCTGATCCGTGGCGTTATCCAATCAATAGCTGCATTTGTGGTTAACTCCAGGGCATTACTACATTCCTCTGGGCGAACGGTACAATCAACAAATACATATATGAAGTCGTAGAATGGGCATCATGGGCCAAAACTCCATACTCTAATATCGCCATCATCACTGCCAGAGACAATCTTGTCTTCACCAAGACTGAGGCAAGTGACGGCTCCACAATGGCCTACCAGGGTTGCCGTACACCTGTTCTCCTCGCGTGACCATACCTACACGATCGACGATCAATTGAGGTGAGGGAATAATGTGAGAGGTTCTTTCTTACCTTGATAGTACGATCATGGCTGCCGCTGACTAACCTTAGCTTGTCGCAGGCTACTGCCCACACTCCCTCAATGTGACCGAAGAAAGTCTGCAGGGCTTCATTCGCCTCGATGTCCCAAATCTTGATCGTGTTGTCCAAGCTACCGGACACGAGGATTGGGTTCCGTTGTTTCATAAGACTGTCGCTAGGAACAGCCTCAAGTCTAGAGAAAGATGAATCATCGTCCGAATGGGATGGATAAGCAGTGGGATGACGGGTAAGCGAAGTTTGGGGAGCGAGAAGCGCTGTGGCTGGCTTCGGCGTAGAGGGGCTAGATATATCTTCAGGTTGGACAGGGTCAGAGGACGGCGAAGAATCTCCCTTGGCGCATTCATCATCAAGAAACAACAATTTCACGCTCTGTACTTGTCCTACATGACCGGTAAGCTGCCGCACACAACTTCGGGTGTTGAGATCCCAAAGCTTGATTGTCCCATCATCCGAAGCAGAGAAGAGCATTTTCCCTGGGTCGATCTCCGGACCGGCAGCACTACCACTAGAGATGGAGGGGGAGGAGATGTCCGCTACAGATGACGAGGGCATCGAAGGTGCGCCAGCTTTCGAGTCCCAAAGCAGGACAGAATTAACCCAGTCTCGATGCCCTCGCAGCGTGAACCCCCCTCCCGTCCGTAGGTTCCACACCTTGATAGTAGAGTCGACGCTCCCACTAGCCAAAACGTTGGCGTCGAAGTTCAAGCATACGACACCTTCCGTATGACCGGTTAATGTTCGGATACATTTGCCGCGCCGCCAATCCCACACGCGTATTGTATGGTCCATGCTTCCCGTTATCAACTTGACCTCATCGAACTGAAGAGCTCTGACGGCGCGTGTATGGCCTCTGAGACAATGAAGTTCAGCACCGGTCTCGAGGTTCCACACTCGAGCAGTGCGGTCGTACGATCCAGTGATGAGGATAGGGAAATTGGGATGGCTGAGTGTTTCGCTGAATTGAAGACACATGACACCGTCAGTGTGACCTTTGAGAGTTCGGAGGGTATATCGTCCCCTGCGCCAATTACGTTCGATAGCCAACCGTTCGCTGTAGACATCTTTCCAGGGACGTAATACGGACGGGATGGGTGGCGCTGTGTAGGAGATGAGGAGCGAATTAGAGGCGGATGACTGATTAGCGGCGGAAGATGAAGGTTCTGGATCATGAGAGTGCTCGAATCCAAACCTAGAACGCTTGGGCGGTCGTTCGACAGGGCAATCGATAGTGGCGGCTTCTTTTGACTTCGACGAAGACAGCGAAGACGACGGACAGGACGAATCAGAGAGCATACGGTGATATTTTCTCTTCTTCTCCAAAATCGGCAGCCCCCACCCGCAGTGTCGACACTTCTGGCCAATGTGTTTGCTCGCATATTCCTCTCCAGAGGATGTTATCGTCAGCCAGCAATTTCCATCTTTTGCTGACTTGCGCTGCGCGGCATAGCGACGTCGCATCAAGGTGACCGAGGATGCGTAGGCCGACCTCGCGAGGCAGCACAGAGAACGGGTCGATACGAATTAAATGTTCTAGTTGCTCGGTGAGAAGTGATAGCTGCGAGAAGCAACACATCGTCAGAAGCCCTTGCAGAATGAGAGCTCGTCGTGGATGTGACGACGACGAGAAGTTCGACCAGATAGCGTTCACTTGCTCCCGCTCCTCTACCGACAGCTTATCTAGCGACTAAAACACGATTAGCCGAGGGCGGGGGCAAGACTAGGAGGGTTCTCACAGACTGAAGCTTCGCATTTGTCCCCTCGTCCGCCATCCGCTGGTGGCGAGCGCAAAGCTTTCGCGGTGGTTGCTGAGGGGGTGGAGTCCCGGACTCTGTCTCATCGGGCTTCGGACTGGGGGACGGGGTGACCTCGTCGTCGTCCAAGCCGTGCCCAACATCGAAATCCATAATGGCCTTGGTTGCATGCAGATTTGGTGAATTGGTATCGTCATGAGTGGGAGAACTTGTCGAGGGCATCTCGTCGCCCTTTGGTGCCAGTCGTGCGGCTGGCAGGGTATCGCAAACGTAAGAGGTTGATTTTGAGGACATGGTGGATTGAGTTCAAGTCGTGGACATCTAAAGCAAAAGTGAGAGGAGATGAGGTGATGGCAATAATTTACGGTGTGCCAAGATTAGTGCAAGTCACGAAATGCTGCTGTCGGAATTGTCATGTCACGCCCTTCTTGCGCCACATCGCGCCTTTCCGAGAGTTTACTCGTATGGTGGAATCACTGGCATCGATGGTTCATGAAAACCTTGGAGACAACATATATATCCCCTTCTACTACATCGTGTTTACAAACTCGTGCTGCGTAGCCCCTCGAGATATACAGATAATAGGGTGGTCGTGAGAGCAGTGCAAATGGGGAAAACAGATCAAAGGACCTTTGCGACAAGCAGACAGCAAGAACAACGATTAATCGAGTGTAATCTTCATGTCTTCGAGTGGTATTGGTACGAAGTTGTCGAGGAAGATAGACCGAGAGTTCAACTCCGGTTCGAAGTGTGGCGGCACAAGCTGGCGGATGAGATCAGGGCGCACTGACAATTCTACGAGTAAATGGCGTCAGTTGAGACATACATGTCGTCTTGGAATCTGAATCACCTTCACGAGTGAAGTTAAATAGTGGTGGAAGCTCTCTCCCATTTGGCATCCTTGCACCCTCCTGTCGCAATTCGTCGAAAAATGGATGAAGCATGGCAAGAACCGCAGTCAGACGTGAACTCGGCGTGTACTGTAAAAGCTTGGATACGAGATCGATCGCTTCGGGCGAAGTGCGTGGTCGGAATACCTGAACACAAGCGAGGCGTCAGCAACATGACATCATTCAACGACAGAAGTCGCGTGCAAGGGGGATCTGCGCCGCACCTTCGAGAAGGGATGAGGTTTAATCTGGGGGAATTTGTGTTCCATGTAGTTGGGGTTCATCGTCTTGA
Organism: Pleurotus eryngii var. eryngii; assembly: GCA_029467805.1. Lineage (NCBI taxonomy): Eukaryota > Fungi > Basidiomycota > Agaricomycetes > Agaricales > Pleurotaceae > Pleurotus > Pleurotus eryngii. The sequence continues at coordinate 4,695,172 of SZVJ01000012.1, forward strand.
TTTGGTCTCGCGAGGGGGTGCCCAAGACCTTGATGATCTCAACTAGCTGGTCGATGCCACTCTCGCCAGGGAAGAGAGGCTGACCGAGCATCAGCTCAGCCATAACACAGCCTGTTGACCAGATATCTAGATCGACGCAGAAAGCGTGGGTCAGCAGAAGCAGCAACGGGGCCCGAAGCGACTTACCAATATTAGTGGTGTAATTCGTAGCGCCGAAGATCAACTCCGGAGCACGGTAATACCTAGAGCAGATATAACTGACGTTCGGTTCTCCGCTTTTGAGGATCTTAGCAGAGCCGAAGTCGCATAACTTCAAAACGCCAGTAGCAGGATTGAGCAGCAGATTCTGCGGCTTGATATCTCTATGACAGATGCCGACAGAGTGGATGTAGGCCAACGAACGAAGGATCTGGTACGTGTATAGTTTGATTTGTAACATGGGCATGGGCTGTTTGAGCTTGGCATAGTGGCGACTAGCGCGGTAAATTGTCTCTGGGACATATTCGAGCATGAGGTTGAGATAGACTTCATCTTTCTGGGATAGAGAAGGTTTCCCTGTGAGATGGGGAAAGACGCATCGTAGAGCCAACCGAAGCTCACCTTGTCACCATTCGAATAGAAAAAGGCTTTCAGGTTTACAACATTTGGATGAGAGACAAGTCTCATTACTTGGAGCTCGCGATTCTATTGAAAACCAGACGTAATTGGTGAGCAATTGATGTGGGGAAGGATGGTAGAACTCACCTTGAAGCGCTTGTCCTGTAAAACCTTTTTGATAGCCACCTCCTCGCCATCGTTTGGGGGACCGACGATCTTGGCAGAAAAGACGACGCCAAAAGAGCCGTTTCCAACGACCTTACAATTGCTATAGGATATGTTTCGCGTCTCGCCCGACTTGCCGTCGGATGCAATAACTTTGACTACCTTGTGCGGATCGTCGATGGCTGTGCACGTACGGCGAACGATGGTATCGTGAGTGATGCCGTATGACGGTCACGATGACGAGAAGCACATACGAGAAATCTTTACGCCGTTAAGGGGGCCGTGGATGGACATGGAGTACGATTGTGGGTGGAGACAAAAGCGGAAGGGTCGGGGAATATAAAAGCAATTTGACTAAGGTTCGCGGAGTCAAAGGCTGGGCGAAGGACGGCGGCGTCGTTGCGGACGACGGAGGGATGGCGCGGGCGCTGTTGGGGATGATGGTGTGGAGGAGAGGAGAGAAGGGAGGGGACCATGGTAGCTTTAAGAGGGCGATGTAGAAATTCCTTGGTGACAATGGTGAAGGGGGCCCCTTGGGAACAGAGCATCAGCTGACGCCAGCGCCAAATACCCATCAACTCCTCCCCTCCGCTGCGACGCTAATAGGATTGATTTACCGAGCTACTTTGGCCCAGTAGCTGTACACCCGAGAATTTTTCTTTGTCCCAATCCTCGCTGTACCTACAGAATCACCCCAGAAGCGAGCACTGCGACACATGCCACTCCCACAACAGTCCATCAGATTGAAACGGTGCTAGTAGTACGGTTCTTGCATCCCATTCAAGGAATGCATCCCTGAATCCCATCGCCACCCAAGATCTCATCATCACACGCTGTTGAATGCTTTCTTCAGGTCCTTTGCAGTTATTCAAAGGCTTGTCCCCCTTCTCGATTACAATTAGTACAGCGAGTTAATATTCGCGGAGCCGCCGTTGCACATCCCTCCCAGATGCAACCGGCTATTCAATACAAATAAAATATTATCGCCTGCGCCCCGAGCCTCCGACACCCGTTTGCCTCCGCAATTTTGCAAAAATAAAATGGGGCGCACAATACGCCGTCGGGAGTTCGATCTGGTGCGTCTCACTAACGGACTGTGCTGATTGTCTTCTGATCCGTTGCCACAGTGGGCATTGTCGCGAACAGTCGCGGTCGTTGAGTGCTGTCGGTGGATTGGAAAGCTCTGGCCCCATAAAAATCGTCGTTTTCATTGCGAGCGTAGTGAATGTATCATTTTTTCAAAGGGGTTTATCGACCGTGCCGTCTTTTGAGGGTTACTTTCCTTTGACAAGCTTTCCTACTTCCTCTCTGCTGTTCCTGTTTTTTTTTTTTCAGCTAGCAAGGCACGTCATCTGAACCCATTGCTCTAGCTTTCTGCAAAAGTACACGGGATTGGACTGAACTTCGCCTTTGATAGTCGTTTCTTTGCGTAGAAGGGAGCATCGACTGTTCGGCACGTCTCTCTTCTCCTTCATGTGGGTTGGAAACGCATTCTTTCGTTCTCATGAGCACTGCTGACATAATCCAATGTGCACCGTGAATGCATCGTAATCGCATTGAATGGCTATAAAATATTCAGCACTGGGGTAACGGATGTGATCACAATGTATTCCCGGGGGATATAGGACTATGTCAACAGTGTCAATATATTGCAGCACTGCGTGATTTACTTTGAACCCGCATTTGGAAGTGGGAAGCAAGCAGGCTGCCACTTTGATTGCTAGCCCCTATTCGCTTTAGGGTCACGAGCGCCTATAATCTTTGTGATGCATGGACGCTGTCGGCTTCCTCATCCGACGACAATCTCAAGTGCTCAAGTGACTCACTCGAGGGTTTGACTTCGCAACCACACCGCACACTGCCACTGCACACAGAGCAGTCATGGGGGGCAAAGAAATAAATAAAAATACAAGTTCATTCTATGCTCTGTGGCCTGGCCTGCCTGCGTTTCAAGTCTGTCCGTTGGGACCCGGTAGAGTATACGGCTTACCGGCTATATAAAGCCATGGCTTTTTCCCAACAGCCAGCGGAGGGTCCTGGAAGGGGTATTAATAAAACAAAGGGAAATAATGAATACGTTTAAAGCATCTCATGCACCAGGAGCTCGTTTCCTGTGCACCCACCTGGTACGCAACGACGACCGACCTTTCTATCACTATGCATGGGCCGTGCCATAGACCGTCGTCGACGCCACAGTACGTTTCGCCAACGGCGACGGTTCATGGGGGGGCCGACGACCCGTCGCACCCGATGCAGCCAATGTCTACTTCAGAATATGTAGGGGAAAACGGCAATAACGACCGTTACCGGTACCCGGAGCAATCTGTCAAATTCTCCGCCAGTCCACCAACGATTGCGCCCTCTCAGCTTGGGGGGTATACCGGTAGCGGGACTCAGGAAGACCCATACGTCGTTGACTGGGACTTGGGGGACCCCGAGTCGCCGTATAATTGGACAAAAAAAAAGAAATGGATTATTACCATGCAGGTGGGTCGCTCAAATCACTCGATTAATGAAAACGGTAGACAATAATGTATTTTAGCTGGCGTTATGTACTTTTACTGTTTCCTTCGGCAGTAGCTCGTATAGCGGCGGTCTTACCTACATAATGGCCGATCTAAATGTCTCGCAAGATGTTGCCGTCCTGGGGGTTTCCCTCTACGTTCTAGGCTTCGCTCTTGGGTGAGTAAAAGAAACTCCTGGTTCAAAATTTGTATGCTTTCTGATTGGGAAGTCTCTTATTATAGCCCACTCATATTTGCTCCATTGGGGGAGGTATGTGTTCTTACATACTTGGCTTACAGTTCTAGAGTGTCAACTAACTTGACCATTTGTGCTAGACGTTCGGTCGCGTGGGTATTAGCCTATACCATATGCTTGCCTTGAACCCATGACAATACCATTATTAGCGGGCGGTATTCCTGACGACTCTGTCCGCCTACACGGTATTGCATCTCGGCGGAGCACTGGGCAAGAACCTGCCGACTCTTCTATCTTGCCGGCTGTTGTCTGGCACAGTTGGGGCTTCGCGTACGTGTTCCCTCACCAAAATAGCGTACGGATATTGACGAACCACCATATTCTAGCACTAACGAATTCGGGTGGTGTCATCTCTGATATATGGAATGCCAGAGAACGTGGTGCGGCTACAGCGATTTATGCGACCGTTCCATTTCTTGGTCCGGGTGCGTCTTGTCCCTCCTGCTTTGTATCTCATCACTTAACGAAGGAAATCGAAGTCGTTGGGCCTATCATAGGTGGATATGTCGCTCAATCCCCAAGCCTCGGGTGGCGCTTCAATTTCTGGCTGATGATAATGCTTTCTGCCGTTACGCTTATTACCGGGTTTCTCCTCACCCCGGAGACAGTAAGCTTGATCTTGATTATCATCATCGTTTATGTTGATTGATATCCACTGCCCGCAGTACACGCCTGTCCTCTTGCGTTGGCGTGCCCAGAAGCTGATGCGAGCATCCGGGGTCACAGAACACTATGTTTCAACTTATGACATCTCCCGGCCTAAATCTCTCGGCCAGGTGGTCAGGCGAAACTTGAGCAGACCTTTCAGTACGCACACATTCCTTCACGTTCCGTTTCAGATTTTTTACCACCTTCCAACGGCACCATCTTGCCTGCTCTGTGCTTTACTTATTAGTCTTCCTGTTCACCGAGCCCATCGTTGCATGCCTCGCGACATACGTCGCGATCGTGTACGGCACGCTTTATGCACTGTTCTCTGCCTTTCCGATTATTTTCCAGCAACATAGAGGGTTTAGCGCCGGAGAGGGCGGCCTCGCGTTTTTGGGCGTCGGGCTAGGTGTGGTGATGGGCACGACCTCGACGAATATACAGAATAGGTTCTACTGGAGGGCGATGGATAAAAGCGACAATGGCCGAGCCCCGCCAGAAGCGTGAGTGCTACGCCGTGTCCTACAAACAAGTTTCAACGCGCTGACCATCTATAGGCGGTTGCATATGTCTATTATCGGCGGGGTGCTTTGCCCCATCGGACTATTCTGGTTCGCATGGTAAGTCTTCTCGTGTATTACTCCTTCCCTTGGATAATCTATCTCACGTCGAGATATTTTTTCAGGACATCACAGTCGCATATCCACTACCTCGTCTCCATATTTGCTGGCGTGCCCTTTGGTATCGGGGTAGCCCAGATATTGCAGGGTCTTACAGCCTATGTGATGGACGCTTATGGATTGTACTTTGCCAGCGCCATTGCCGCGACCGTCGTCCTTCGATCTATCGGCGGCGCCATCTTTCCGCTGTTCAGCACGTCGATGTTCAACGCCCTGGGCGATCAATGGGCCATGAGCGTGTTCGGGTTTATGTCTGCGATCTGCATGCCCATGCCCATCATCTTCTTCGTAAGTCCCTTCCCCCAATGTGTTATTCGGGATCTACGGTTAACCACGGGACTTGGGCTTACGATCGCTCACAGAAATACGGCTGGTGGATCCGCAGCAAGTCGAAGCTTGCGTATCATAATCCAGAGCCGCGCAGCAATTTCCCCTCAAGACCAGAGACGGTTACGAGCCACACGGAAAAGAAGGACGCGACTGTGATCGAGGCCATTGTGTGATCCCCCTTTCGTTTGACCCTACACTCGTAGAGGTTCTTCCCATCGAGCTATGTAACTCGGATTATAAACACTTACAAAAACGAATAATGCTAATAGAAAGGTCGTATGTAAGTTATCCTAAGTCCGAACCAAGCCCCTGACGAGCCGACTTTGCTTGTCATCCTTCTGAAGAAGGTGAGAGGAGTATGTGCCGAACTCAGTCGTATCGAAACTTGAAAAAGTACGAAGGCAACTCACCCGAGCATTAACTTATAACAACGACAAATGAGGAGGCTTGCTGTAAATCGATCTGGCCAGCATGCATTAAATAGTGATTTCCAGGCAAGTTGGAATGTGGATCCGAATGTACATGTGGCAAAGAGACGTTGGCAGAGTAGTGAGAGAAGGATAAATGACACAGGAGAATCATTATAGAGGTCATGAACATCCGAACGGCAGAAACGAGGGGTTGAAGTTGGGTTATGAGCTGTGAATGGGATGGGGTGGTTATATTGGGAGTATGGGAATATGAGGCAGCGCTATCGTGATAGAGAAAATGTATGCATGGAAGTTGAATGGAATGGAGAAAGACGGATTAGGCTGAAGGAGGAAGATGATTCGACGTGTGCGAATAAGAGAGATGGGAGGGAAATAATAAATAGTGATAATACACGAAGTGATGGGAGGGTAGTGATGGTTGGTAGTTCATCTCGGCTAAGGCAAAAGAATGGGACCATAATGTAGATGCCACTCTCCGTCCAATGCGGAGAACGAGCTGGCCACCTAACCTACTTCAAGAATTCCGACACATTGAAATTCTCCGGATCGAACGAGATGGAATCAAAATGCAGCGAATCCAACCGCATTTCAACGCTCACATCCCGATCATCAGGTATGTTCGATTTCTTGGGGACGGGTGTGTTCGACACGGCTCCAAGGTTACCGAGGGAATCAGCTAGACTATCACTGATGGCGCCCCCAACATGCTCAAACTCCGGTATTCTCCAATCCAAAGAAGGTCGTTTGGTTCTGGGCACATCGGGGGTCATAGGGAGGAAGGTGACTTCCTCCGTAGGCGTTTCTACGCCTGACGATGTTTCCGACGACGCAGTAGATGCGCTGACTGCAGTGGTTCGCGAGAGACGCGGTGCGTCTAGCTGGACACCGAGTTCAGATTCGGACAGCGATGCGACATCACTGTCGCGGCCTTGTGCTGAGTTGGCACTGGCGGCAGAATTCGAAGTTGCCACCGAACCATTTGACTGCCCAGAGGTAGAAGAGAAGGTGAAAATATTCCGAATGTTCATCAAGGAGAAACGCCGTTTAGTTCTTGAATCAAGGGTGTTGATAGTGAGGCTCGGGGAGGTAGGACGAGTATTTCTCGAGTCTGAGGGGGCGAGCCGATAGTCGTCACTTTCTGCAGTAGGCAACGAGTCTGGGTCAATAACGCCTTGGGCAACGACGTGCTGGTCATCGGAGGCAGAAATGCGATGGAGTTGGAGGGAAGGGGATGCGGAGCTGACAGTTTCTATCGTTGACTGGGTCGAACTTTGACCCATAGAAGAAGAATTCGATGTAGCCGAATCAGAGTGTTGAACCCCGAGTTCGGGTGATGAGTTAGCCCTGGGGGAGAATATTTGCGATAGGATCACTGATCCTCGTCGTGATACAGTAGGTCGATCTGGCTTTGGCGTTTGTTCAGCAGGGTTGTTGGCTGGCGTTTCAGTTTCCTCCTCGTAGTTTTGGGCTTGTCCGAAAGACGAAAATGAAGCTGCCCGTGAAGGTTGAGTATGACTTGGGACGGGAAATATCTCCTTGGCGTTGGGCTTCGAATGTCTGCTTCCCTTGCCTAGACTCCGTATGCTGTTCAACGCCTTTGCTGCTTTGAGTTTAAAGGTCATGGAGCGCTTGATGGAGTTTTTGGCACCACTCAGGTGTTCGCCTCGTTCCTGAGGTGCCATATCCTTGTCTTTTCGATTCCTACTAACCTTGACGACTTCGACGACCTCTGAATCGTTCCCTGTGTTCCCGCTATCCATTTCCGAGTTTTTGAACCGTTGCGCGGCGGTTTCAACCTTCTTCGGCATAACGACCTCTTCATGGGTGGCTGACCTTTGGAATACAGGAGTACCGTCAGCGATAACGCGCTCGGTCGCAAGAAAGTTCAGGCGAGACTGCAGTGAGTCCATGTCCGGCATCTTGGAAAACGTATGTGCAGGGGGTTGGGGTGCTTGTACCTGCCCAGCGTCGAAGCAACACCAAGGCAGCGCCTGGTCTTCCTCTGGAGGTACGACGAAGACGTTGGGCATTTGAGTGTTGAAATCCGGGGAATTTGTAGGCTGAATGGGTAGAAATTGTGGTAATGAGCGTGGGGGTGCCATTATTGGGATAATAAATTGACGGTAAAGATGAGACTCGGTAATGGACGCGGTTCAAAGTTCGTTTCCCAAAAAAGAAAAGCATCCTCTTTGTGCATCACGTGACCATATATTACTTCCTGTTTCGCGAGTTCCGTCTTCAAGGCCATTACCTTCGCTTTGAGTGCACATTCAAGCACTCGGAGACAATTGCATGAACAGCGTCCTTAAAAGTGCTCAATACGCTTTCTCAAACTCCATAGCTATGGCGCACGCAATGCACGTAACATTCCTTGGAACAGCCAGCGGTGGCGGACCCTCAGACACGCGCAACTGCTCAAGTCTGGTCGTTGACATTGGCAAGGGCTCATTATGGATGTTCGACTGCGCGGAGGGGACGCTCAGGCAGTTCAGCTGCCAGCCCCACACCAATCAACCCCGCGTAAGCGTGAACAAGATCTCAAAGATGTTCATTACGCATATGCATGGCGCGTCGTTCGGTCCAGTCTTTAATATGCATCCGCTGAATTTCATCTTAGCTGACCATATAATGGGAATTGTCCCAATACTCCGCAACATGCTTTACCCACCCAGCGCTGGCGAGTCCCAGGGACGACCTGTGAGTATTCACGTCCTGCACACACACCCGGCAAGTAACGACCCCCTGCTTAGCCTAGGATAGAAATATACGGTCCCGCTGGTATCCGGTCCTTCGTCAGATCTATATTACAGATGACCTATACAAAGACATCGGACCGCTATGTCGTGCACGAGCTTCTGCGACCTAGTGATACCATAGCCCCATGTGTCGAGAGCGATCTACATTCTAGCGAGGCATTGGGTCGCGATATTCTCTGCTCTTCCGAGGACGGGTTCTGGCGCGGCTTCACCAGCGGCGACGGCCCATTCGGGAAGGTCTTTGTCGATGCTGGACCGATTATCCACCGAGGTAGGTGCACGCTCTCCTCTGCTCGTCGCCCTGAGCTGCCATTGTTACAGAGGAATGCATCGGCTACGCAATCCGCGAATCTGTCTCGCCCAACCGCAAGATCGTAATCCTCGGGGACACCTCTGATCCCTCTGCAATGCTGCCCCTCTGCGCGTCGGCGTCACTGCTCATTCACGAAGCGACCGACACACATATCCCCCACCACATAAGCATCTCCTTGTCCAAGCGCTCGCCCGAGGCAGTGTTGGAGAAGACGCTGGGCAAGGGACACTCGACCCCCGCCATGGCCGGCGCGTTTGCAAAAGCGATCGGCGCAGAGAAGTTGATCCTGAATCATATAGGCGGGCGGTAATTGCTTTGTGCGCCTTGCATGATTCCATTGAATTTGATGCGTTGCTAGCTTCCCCGCGCCAAGAGGGCCGAGGGACACACAGCGAAATGCCGTCGTTGAAGAGATCGAACAGCAGGCGACGGAAGCGTGGGGCACTGGACGACGCGCTCAAGCTGCTAGCGACTACATGCACGTTGCGATACCAGCGACAAAATTCAAGTCTGGGCTTGAATACGCAACCGTTTCCAGGACTCCGCAAGAAACATACTCGGAACGCAATGGGCAGCAAAGTAGAAAGAGGGACAGCAATGGCGGCGGTTATGGGGACAGAAGTGACAATGTCAATGGCCGCTACAATTCGTCGAACTCCAACCACTGGAAACGGAGGCGGGATTGATGTCTCTGTTGTTTTATCATTCCTCATTTTCGATTCGTAACTAGCAATGGATCTTCTTGTGTATTCATAACGTGCGGTGTTACCAAACCAATCGCTGCATTTGTGCGGCTATCCTCCTTCACTGGGACGACTGAATTGCCAACCATCCTGGCGGATATCCTTGTACCAATAATCTACTTGCCCTACTCTACATGTATGCATACACAATTTCCATTGATTTCCTTGCTGTACAACAGCCGGAGCCTCAAAGAACGAACGCCTTGACCAAAGGCGACACAATCTCGCCGCCCCTCTTCTTGTAGAATTCAACAACCTTCTTACTAATGCTGGTAATATCTAGGGAGAGGTCAGACAAATCCAATCTCAGGGTCCACGTGCAACTTACTTGAGCCAGTGATGCCGAATTTCTCGTAAACCTTCTGGTATGGACCAGAGGCACCCCATCCTGCCAGACCATACTGTTCGTGGCTGTATTTCTGCCAGCCAGCTGTCTATGGAGATAATTTTAGTCTATACCCCTCTTGGACGAGATCGTTCTTACCGAAAGGGCTTCCAAAGAAAGAATTGGTGCGCCGCTTCTGAGCACGCTGAGTCTATACTCTTCGGATTGCTGGTCGAAAACAAGCCAGCAAGGCAAGCTGACAACGCGGACCTTGATCCCCTCGTCCTTGAGCTTGGAGGCCGCCTCAATCGCGATGGCCACTTCGCTTCCAGAGCTAACGATGGTTAGATCCTCGCCTTCTACCTCGTGGACCACGTAACCACCCTTGGCAGCTTTCTCTATCGTGGAGCCCTCCAGGTTGGGCAGGTTTTGACGAGATAGAGAGAGGACGGATGGTGTCTTCTTAGATTTCAGGGCGACGTAGTATGCGGCGGAGGTTTCGTTGCCATCAGCTGGGCGCCAAAAGGCGAGATTGGGGATGGCACGGAGGTGAATGGCAGTTTCTATCGGTTGATGTGTAGGACCATCTTCACCAAGACCAATCGAATCGTGAGTGGCTGTGGCGAATGGTTAATACATGTGGTCATTCCTGTGCACTCTCAACTTGACATACCGACCCAAATGACCTGGTGCGAACTGAGAGCAGAGAGACGAACTGCGCCAGCAGCATAAGATACAAAGTTCTGCAAAAATGATGAGAACCGTTCTGCGGAGTGTCAGATTATTCATACCAAGAATGTCGCGATGAAGGGAATGATTGCGCCATAAGCTGACAAACCGTTTGCAATAGCACCCATGCCGTGTTCACGTACACCGTAGCGAATGTAGGTTCCGGCGTATGTTCCCAAACCGGTGCTCGGTGGCTGGAAGTCGACGGAGCCCTTGACCTTTGTCAAGTTACTTCCAGTTAGATCAGCCGATCCTCCGACAAGCTCAGGTAACCCGGGGATGACGGAGGTAAGGACAATTTCGGACAATTTGCGAGAGGCTTGAGCGGCGTCACTGGGCTTGTATACTGGCAGATTCTTTTCCCATCCCTCCGGGAGCTCGCCGGCAATGCGGCGAGTGAGTTCTGCATGCTCCGTAGGATATTGCTTTGCGTATGCAGCAAACAAGTCGTTCCATTGGGCTTCGAGAGCAGCCCCACGCTTGACCACCTCAGCATAGGCATCGTAAGTCTCCTGTGGCACGTAGAATTTCTCATCAGGGGAGAAGTTGAATTTGGACTTCAAGGCTTGGATATCGTCAGCCTTTAAAGCTGTGTACAATTCCATTAGCTGTGAAGGAAGTACAATTGCAGTCGGGCTCACGCGACCCATGGACACCGTGTGTCCCTTGTTGCTTAGAACCGAAGCCAATAGTGGTCCTCAGACGGATGATGGTAGGCTTGGTCGTCTCTTTACGGGCTTCGGCGATAGCGGAATAAATTCCGGCCAAATCACTACGTGAGAGTAAAGCTTAAGAACAGGAGCAAGAGGGTTGCGACTTACTTATCACCATCGTCTACATGAAGAACTTGCCAGTTGTATGACAAGAACCGCTGTTCAACATTCTCAGTGAAGGCGACTGCGGTGTCTCCGTCGATAGAGATGTCTATCAGAGTATGTGAGATGACCCAATATGCCGAAGAGGAGAATCAAAAGAACGAACGATTGTCGTCATAGATCTGGCGGAATTGTGAGTGAGGGTGAATTATTTCGTAATGGACGGGGCTTACAACAATCAAATTGCCAAGTTGCAGGTGTCCGGCAAGACTTGCTGCCTCACTAGCAACACCCTCCATCAGGCAACCGTCGCCACAGAATACTGCGCAAGTATTAATCCCTGGGCATAGTTCGCATTAATTGACGATGCGACGAACCGTAGGTGAAGTTGTTAATCAGATCGAAGCCGTCTTTGTTGTAGACGGCGGCAAGGTGGGCTTGGGCGATGGCGAGGCCTACACCATTTCCAAATCCTTGTCCGAGAGGGCCGGTCGTGACTTCGATACCTGTAGGGGTAATCATTTTGTTGAAACGGAAAGCGCGATGAATCGGGCACGAGGCTGCTCACCGTCCGTGTGCCCAGCTTCTGGATGACCAGGGGTAAGGGAATCAAGTTGACGGAAAGCTTTGAGGTCATCCATGGACAGCTTGTAGCCCAGGAGGTGCAGAAGAACGTATTGGAGGACGCATCTTTGTGCAGAGTTAGAAGTGACCTTATCCCGATAGATATTCGTGCTCACGCGTGTCTAATATGAAAATTAACTCTAATTACCCTGACATGCTAGCGACGCTAGACAAGCTTACCCATTCGAGAGTACGAATCGATCACGGTTGAACCACTTCGAGTTCTTAGGATTAGTATTCACGAATCTATGTGCAGGTTTGGCTTTAATGTTTATATAATGTTGTACCAACTCACCTAGAGAAAAGGACGTGTGCGACTGGCGCCATGCCCATCGGTGCGCCTGAAATGCGGCGGTAATTGAGCACGAATGTTCACCGTCTGCGCGGCATGAATTTACCTGGGTGACCAGAGTTTGCCTTTCCTACGACATCTACTGCAAGCGTACGAATCGTCGCGATCGCTGCGGCATCACTCGGGCTGGAAACGAAGGACATGGTGATAGAGATGGATGAGTATCACTCAGGGGCTCGCGCTGATTTATCATATCGCAGTCGTTCCCACGCATTCCGCGATATACCCTCCCGCTCGTCGCCTATTTCTCAGATTCCGGCATTCAACGGTACAGAGGGTACCACACTTGAATTTCTCTCAGATGCATCCACAATTGTCGGACAAACGAACAGGTAAGTGTCGGCCCGAATTGCACAACTTCGGACACTGATGAACGGTAGTTTGCTGGGAGTTCATCCAGGCTCTGGAAATGTGCCATATGAGCACTTGGGCAAAATTCACGGGCGGTTGCAACACCCAGAAGGATGAACTGAATAAATGCCTGCGGAAGGAGGTGCGCAACCCACAACTTGAACTTTGGATGGGATTGATCGTGTTTCAAGTAGCGGATAGCACGGACTACCAGAAATCGCGAGGCTGCAAAGGAGCAGCGTGCCAAAACAGAGCAGGCGTGGAAGGATTTTAATGAAGACTAGGGATCATACATGTTTCAGTTCAGTGCCTCAAGCACCCTCTCCATGTAATCCGGGAACTCATCTCCGAATACCAGCCCTTAGCATGCACGATGGCCTCCACCCGTGAGGATGCTATTAGTTCGGCGTCAACAATGCGGCTTAGGGCGACGTGGGCTCGATGACACCTCGCCACTGGGACAACACATTGACGCGTCGATTGCCAATCAAATGACACCACCGCGTTTCTCGCCTGGCCGTTCGAGCGCTCAAGCGGGCTCATGTACGACCATTTGTCTGATAGATATAGCTGCGTATCAAGGCACTCTCCTGTCAAGCTTTATCTCAGATGAGAGCCGTGTCATTCAAGAGCCATCATAACCCAACTTGGTGTAAATATGCCAAAGGATAGTGAATTAACTCCAATTCGCTTAGGTTCTGCCACATACCCGGTTTGTTGGTGTTTTTTTTTTCATATGCCCATGCATGGCCCTTTATTTTGCTGTGATTCGGGTTGGATTCAAGTGCCCACTACGTATGTGACACTCCCGCTTATGGTATTGCCAGGCGATCGCGTGGCTCTTTAGCTGAATATAAGGTTTATGCAAGACCGACGCTACCTTCCTTTGCGCCAGACAACGTTTGGATGCGACTGCTACCATCTGTGTATACTTCCAAAGTCGCGAAGCTTCCTACTCCACTGAGCTTGGCTTTGACCTCACCTCCCAACTTTATCACCGAGACCGTGGTTTGCGCCCCCGTCCCCTCTGCAGAGGGAATCTCAATGTGCACTGATTGACCCTCTTCAAGTTCGTAAACTTGAATATGGAGATTCTCCGCATAGTTGTAATCTGGACGGCCGATGCCTGCTGGACCAAGGCAGAGCGCCGATCCTTGTCGAACCCAGACGGGGATGTCGCCAATAGGGACGTGTTCTGTTATCCACACTGGGCCTTGTACCGCACGCTCGGGGTGGAAGAAGGAAGTCCACTTGCCAGCGGGGAGATAGTAAACCGACTCCTCACCCAGGGGCATGAAGACAGGGGCGACGAGAAGAGAAGGGCCAAACATATATTGCCTGTCGAGATGGTGAGTCGTCGGGTCCTCAGGGAACTGAAGGAACATGGCCCGCATGATTGGATGTCCGTTCTGGTTCGCTTTGATGGCCTAAGAATTTAAAAATCATTGAGGCGACTTGAGAGAATTGTGTTATTAGACTCACAAGCTGATAAATATAGGGCATTAGTCGATATTTAGCATCAAGCCATTTCGACATATTTGCGGCCGCCTCTTCTCCGTATATCCAGGGCACCCGGTAGGAGGAAGACCCGTGCAGTCGAGTATGTGAAGAGAATACACCAAACGCAACCCATCGCTGGTATATCTCAGGAGGAGGATGTCCCTAGTAAAAGTGTCCATGAGCTATAAAGATAGAGTGACGTCCGCAGATGGCCGTACCTCAAATCCACCGATATCGTGCGAAGAGAAAGCAAATCCGGAGGCAGTGATAGAAAGGCAGCCACGAATGGTTTCTGCCATGGCTTCGAAGGTAGACTCACAGTCACCACCCCAATGCTAGGAATATGTTCCTAATAAGTATGTGATGTAATACTAATTGATCAGTCACCACGTACCACTGGGAATCTTTGCCCACCAGCCGCAGAAGAGCGAGCAAAGAGGACCGCTTGACCTCCACCCAAACGAGTCCTAAGCAGATCAAACACCAGTTTGTTGTACTGAACAGCGAAAGTATTGTGCATTCTGATTGGGTCAGATCCGTCGTGGAATCTAACTGACGCGTGCGGAATGCGTTCACCGAAATCAGTCTAGGATTAACATATACATCAGCGTCAGGTAGCGCGCCATGGAGTCCAAGTAACCCTACCTTGAACGCATCTACACCCAGGTCGATCAAGGCAGAGAGTTTATCGGTGTACCACTTGCAAGCGGCAGGGTTCGTAATATCCAAAATTGCAAGGCCGGGTTGCCATAGATCCCATCTGCGGCAGATTGGCATTAATATCGAGCATTTTCTTCCAAGAGACTTCGCCCACTGCCATACAGAACCATCCGTGCGCTTGATGAAGTAGCCTTCATTTGCCCCTTCTTTGAAGGTAGGAGAGAGCTGGGAGATATAAGGATTGACTAAGGAAATATTAGATATCATCTCGCTCTGAGGTCATTGAGGGCGTACTCCATACGCATATCTTGACCCCGTATTTCTCTTTGATTTCGGATAAATAGGCTTTAGGATCGGGGAAGTTGTCCGGGTCGAAAGTGAAGGAGCACCTAGGGTGATATCACAATGAGGGGTTGCTGTGAACGGATATGACCATGGACAACCATTCGTATTGTTTCATCCAGAAGCAGTCAAGATGAAAGACGCGAACGGGGCATTTGCGCTGTTGCATGCCTGCCAGGAAGCCTGAGACGGTCTTGCTCGAGTAGTCGGTCAAGAAGGATGTCGAAAGCCATAGCCCGAAAGTCCACGCTGGAATTATACTGTGAGGTGCGTTAGTCCGGGCACGATCGAATGGCCAATGAATGTACTTACGCAGGGCGTCCGGTAATGCGGGTGTACTTGTCAAGTATCTACAACAAGCGCGAGCCTCAGATACAATTGGAGGGACTTCGAGTGAGACGAACCTCTAATGGTGTTTCCCCGTAGATTATAAAATACTCCAGAGACTTATCGGCAACACTGACACCCACTCGGCTGACTTTCTCGCTGCCAACCTCTACTTCAACTTCCCCAGGGTGATTGATGAAAACGCCATAGTTCCTATTAGTAATATAAAAAGGAACGCATTTGTATGCTTGGTCACTAGAAGTTCCGCCGTCTATATTTCAAGCTAAAGGTTAGGCATGCAATTTTCAGGATGCTTTGAATACTCACCTTGATTCCAGATCTTGATGGATTGACCTGGGCACTATTTAGATAACGAACTTCCAAACATTGATAGCCTCTCACCATTCTTAACAAACGCGCCAAATTGCTCCCCGAACCCATATACGAGTTCCCCGGGGGATAAATTTAACTCGGAGTGAATATATCTAACAGTCGGCGGCAACGGCGCTGGGGCGGGATTGGAGCTAGTATCCAGGGCCAAGCAAGAGCTATTTGAAGCAGACAAAGTCGTCCACCTGACTGGGACGTCGTAAAGGCCTTGATGCTTGTATCCAGCAGATGTCAATATTCGCTTGGGAGATTTGAAAGTAATGGTGTATGGATTTTCCGTGATTTCCGCTGTCAGGCCACCTGTCGAGAGAGAGTATGACGAGTCGGGTTTAGAGAGGAACACCGCAGGCACTGGCTTAGCATTGGGGAACAATGGAATACTTGGATAAGCATCCCCGTTCGCGAAATGCTCGATGTTCACTCCGACTACGCCTTCCGTAGGAGAATGCACTTTGACGGTAAGAACAGGACCTTGATAATGGGTCAGACTTGTTGGTGGGAACTCCAGCAATTAGACATGAACCTCCCAGTGTGTCTCCGCGATGTCGAATGGGCCTGGTCGATACATGCAGAGTGTACCCATCAGGCTCCTCTAATACCCTAGTAACTTGAAGACCAAAGAATGGTTTGACACCGTTCTTCAGCAACCAAAAGCCGTCATTGAGCTTCATCTTGTGCAGAGAGTGACCACATTGTGTACTTTCTCCCCTGCGATATAAGTATGTCCTGGAGTGCAAGCGGACCGACTCAGGCCTGGAGGACCGTGGATTCAATTGTGCCGAGATTCCCCCGATGTCTTGATAACGCTGTCTTCCGAAGGCCGCTCTTGAACTCGAACCATCACCATCTCGGGGATTCCCACGGTTGACTCCCCAGTTCTTGAGGCTCGTCGTCAGCCACGCACAGGCTTCCAAAGCCACTCTTGCACTATGATGATGAGGGAAGGCAGCACAGTCTCCTGACAGGGGGTGCTCCTTCCATGCCTTCTGAGTTCTGGATGGACTATAAACTTCCTGGTGTTGGTGCTTCCTTGGTAAAAGGAGCTTAAAGTGGGTGTATTCATGCCCTTCAAGTCCTGGAACTCTAAACTTCCCTCTCTATCACTGCATGCACTAAACACTAATTATTCCATACTTGGGCATTAAGTAGCATGAAGTTATTTAAGATAACTCTTAAGTAATGTTGCCCAAAGTAGCAAAAATATTATGATTCATGTAGATTAGATAACAAGGACATTAGTATATTTGAATTAGCAAACAGTTATTGAACTCAGATTTGTGAGATAGCAGGTTCCATACTTCTGGAAACTGTATTTTAGTAAGATATGCTGCATCCATACTCATCAAACCTCAGGGAAATGTGACTACGTGTGACCACAACGTTAGCAAAGGATGCTGACAGCATGCAGACTTAGGCGCCAAAGCACATGAGATCATATTGATGCAATCAGCATGAACGGTGTGCAACATCTTAGCCAGTTATTTGCTTGCTTGCTTGCTCTAGCATGTCTAGACTACTTTGGAGCCTCTCTATCAATAGTTTCCATCAATGCCTCTGTGATAACGTGATGTCCCTGGTACTTCTTTGATGTCCAAGCAGCAAGCTTTCTGTCCAAGCCCCATCCATAAAACATCATAAACCACCATGATCTCCAGGCATATCTATGGAGTATGAGTATCTAATGGTTATTTAAATCAACGATGAGCTTACCTTCTCATAGACTCAAGGGGGACTGAATCCAAAGGTGTGATGACATTCTTCTCAAGATCTGCTTCCTTCGACGACTGTTATGGCATGACTTTCTTTTTGTTTTCCTTCTTAACCCCTGTACATCATGTGACGGACACATAGGTAGTTTACAACATCATGCTTACTCTTTATGATGTTGTGCTTATGCATTGCCCCCTGTATTTATAATAGCTTTAGTCAGAACCTCACCTTAACCGCATGAGCGCAGTCCATGACATCATGCCTCACAATGATGTGCTAACCATTCCATGGAAAGCTGGCAGGATAGGGTGTGTAGTAGACATGAGGACTATGCATGTAGTAGTAGTATATAAGGTTGAATACCATACCCAGAGATGTTAACTTGTTCTCTTGGGATTACCACTTACATAGTGCCTAAGTCATCATCTTCAACCCCCATTCTTCTCAGACTAAGCCCCCTTCTCTTTCTATTACAACCTTACTCACTTGTCACCTTGTAGAGCCCACATATACCTTTGTTGTATAAGTGTTGCCCTAACAACGATGCTGGGAACTCATGGTATATTCTCTTTGCATAGCCCCAGCATTGCTCAATAAAGTTAAGCTCACAGTGGAACTTTGGCAGGAACAAGACCTTGACCCCCTGTAACTTGCATGTAATCTCCAGGGGTGACTTGACAGCAACAAAATCTGGCTGATTGAACAATATGCAGTGACAACAGCAAGTTGTTGCACCAGGAAGGCATTTAAAGCCTTTGCACTCCACATGAAGTTTTGATTCCTCAATGAACCCCCTCTCACACAGTATGACTGCCATTCCCTTGAATAACCTGGCATCTTTGTGGTCTTGAGGGAAGTATAGAGATTGTGCCTCACCAGAAGCTAGCAACCCATCTCCCATTCTAACCTTCGTCTTGACAAGCTTTCCACCAGGATCATAGAGTGCAGAACCATCTGCTGCTGTTGCTGTCACCTCAACCCCCCAGTTCTTCTCTGGTTTTGAAGTCCCTTTGGGCATCTTCCTTGCAGATAGTGCATTGTCAGCACGTTTGAGGTGAGTTGTTGCATTATTGAAGACAAGGACATGTTCCTCATTGGGGTAGAATTTATTTAGGATGTCCATGGCCTTTTGTGCGTCCATGAGGATATCTTCATTCATGAAATACCCTTCCTTGTTCTTGCTGGCTCTAAATAGCACTTGACTTGATGTTATGGGCGCATCCAGGAGGCCCCTAGGGGCATGTTCACGTGCATTTCTGGCAATGGACTCGGGCCGCGCATACATGCGGCTACCCGGACTTCCCGTATTACGGACTTCGTACATACTCGAGCTCACTGTAGTTATTACCACCGGACTCCTTACTGTTTCGTGAACGCGCGGACGCCGCGTGTTCCTGAGGTATATAGTCCTGTACCGTACATACAGTTACCTTAGTTTGAATATTAGTTTCTTCACCGCACTCGCTCCTCACCTCTTCGCTGAGGTCTTCGTCTCTCTCCCCTCGCCTCCGCCCGTACCCTCGGTACCCGCGTAGGACTCCACCCCGAAATACAGGGCACGCAAGAGTGTGGGAGGCGCAGCCAGTAGCTGAAGCCAAGCCCGTACGTCCTTCGCTCCCCTCGTTTCCCCGCAGCTCTACGAGGAACCGCACAAACCGCGGGTCCGCGTAGCCCCGAGCCCCTCCGCGAGTGTGGCTCCTAACAGTATATTCGAACTCACAACCCAGCTCTTGCTCTCGTCCCCGCAAGTCCTTGCCAACGTCATGGCCGGCGGTACCCAAGCGGGCTCCTCGCGAACCACCCGCGTGAGCCAACACGCTGCCGCCACTCTCGTCTCTCCGCTGGTCTCCACGGCCCACGCACGCAGCCACGCGAACAAGGGAAAAGCTCCCGTAATTCCGTGTTTGCGCGCGGCGTCCTCGCCTGCCATCCCTCCGTTTCGCTCCCCTACGATCGCCGCAGGCGTTCCCGCGCAACCCGCTCTTGATCCAGAAACACCCAAATCCGAACCTGCCCAGCCCTTCGTCCCGTTTAACGTCCTGTCCCCAATCCATTCCCGCTCAGTCCCCTCAAACGAGGAAGGACACGCTCCCTCGCTCCTGCCGAGCGACCACGGGTTAGGACGGATGGACGAGGAAAGGCAACCTTCGGTTCACGGTTCTGGACCGCGGCGCCCCTGGGATTCAGACAACGGCTCTGAGGACCACTTCCGCCCCGCGGACCACGCGTTTCTCCATGCACTAACCGCGCTCAGTAGAGAAATCAAGGACCTACATCGCGAGTCATCCGCTACCCCCGCCGCTCCTTCCATTTCCCGTCCAAAACCTCGCACCCCCGACCCTTACGACGGCTCCGACCCGATGAAACTCAACACATTTCTCGTCCAGCTCAAGCTCTACTTCAACGCCACCCCCCTCGCTCGCCTCTGACGAGGATAAGGTGACGTTTGCCTGCTCATATCTCAAGGGGAACGCGTTTGCCTACTTCCAGCCCAAGCTGATTGACGACGCCGCGGACCCCGAATGGCTCCACTGCTACTCCACCTTCGTTCAAGTTCTCCAGGAGAACTTTGGTGCGTTTGACGCTACCGCGGAGGCCGAAGCGGCACTGGACCAGCTCAAGATGGGGGACAGGCAGCGCATCAGTAAGTACAATGTGTTGTTCCAGCAGCACTCTGCGTTGGTGTCCTGGGGCCCCGCGGCTCTCCAGCACCGTTACTACCAGGGTCTCCCCGACAGAATCAAGGATGCGCTCTTGAACCACTCGAAGCCGGGATCGCTCGCACGGCTCCGCTCCCTCGTGCAGGCCATTGACCAGCGTCATTGGGAACGGGAAGCTGAGCGAACACGCAACACCCGCGCCTCCGAGAAATCCGCGCCTGCGAAATCGTCCTCCGCGTCCACCCCGTCCACTAAGTCCTCCGCTCCCTCCTCTTCTAAATCTTCGTCCTCGGCTCCCCGCGCACCTGCAGCCCCCAAAGACTCCACTCACCTCGGCGCCAACGGCAAGCTTACGCCTGAAGAACGTCAACGACGCTTCGACAACGAGCTCTGCTTGTTCTGCGGCGGCGCGGGGCACAAGGCGAACAAATGCCCCAAAAGTCAGAAAAAGGCCAAGGGACGCGCAGCGGTCACCGAGCCCGCGGAAGACGCGGAATCTACCGCCCACATCTCTGATGCTGAGTCGAAAAAACTAACCGGCGCCCCCGAGTCTCCGGCTTGTGATGGTCGCCCACCTGTTCTATGGCCGGCAGTTGTAGATTAAACGGTTCCGCTCTCTCCTCGCCTTCCGCGCTTCATTTACTACTTACGTCTAATTCGCTCTCGGACTCCCTCGCTCATTTTCGTGCTCTCGTTGATTCTGGTTCGACCCATTGTTTCGTAGATACTTTGTTTTCTCGTTCACATGGACTCACTACATATCCTATAGCTCCTATTAAACTACTGCTCTTTGATGGTACCTCTAACAACTTCATTACCGAAGCAATAGATATCCATCTCCGGTTCCCGTCTGGCGACAATATGACCGTCACTTGTCTTGTGACCCCTCTGGATCTGTCCTGTTCTGTGGTTCTTGGATACGACTGGCTCTCCCGCTACAATCTGTTGATTGACTGGGCTCAGAGCAGCATCACCTTCCGTTCCCCAAATCTCGACACTCCTAGACAGAGCTCTTGCGTGCCGTCTGCGGCACGCGCTACTTCTTGCATTAAAGCATCTTCGACTTCTACGACCCCCTCGACTCCGACCTCGGCTCCGACTTTGTCCTCTCGACCCGACATCTCCTTGATCAACGCAGCTGCGTTCCGCGCCGCGTCCTGACTTGCGGGATCCAGGGTCTTCCAGATTATGATACGACCCGAAACCACATCCGCCAGAGCTGCTAGTGTAGCTGATCCCGACCTATCCGCGGTACCCGAGGAATACCACGAGTACGCCGACGTTTTTAGCAAAGGAAAGGCCGACACACTAGCTGAACACCGACCCTATGACCTCAAGATTGAACTCGAAGACGGCGCCGCGCCTCCGGTCGGCGCCATGTACTCGCTTTCGCAATCAGAGCAGCAGACCTTAAAGGAGTTTATCGACGAACACCTTGGACTTGGATTCATACGATCCAGCAAGTCGCCCCACGGCGCACCCGTCCTTTTTGTCAAGAAGAAAGACGGTTCCCTTCGACTTTGTGTCGATTACCGCGGTCTCAATCGCGTCTCGAAGAAAGACCGCTACCCCTTGCCCCTTATCTCGGATCTCCTCGACTCTCCACGCAAAGCCTCAGTGTATACCAAGATCGACCTCCGGCACGCGTACTATCTGGTGCGCATCACCGAGGGAGACGAATGGAAAACCACGTTCCGGACCCGCTACGGCTCCTTCGAGTGGTTGGTTGTACCTTTTGGGTTAACTAACGCTCCCTCCGTGTTCCAGCGTTTTATGAACGACATTTTCGCTGACCTTCTCGACGTCTACGTTATCATTTACCTGGATGATATACTAATCTACTCTGATAACATGACAGATCACAAGAAACACATCAAGGAGGTACTCCGTCGGCTCCGCCAACACAAACTCTACGCGCGTGCCGACAAATGCGAATTCCACGCGGACACCGTAGAATACCTCGGCTACATTCTATCTCCCCAAGGCCTCACCATGGACAACTCGAAAATCAAAACGATCCAAGATTGGCCGGAGCTGCGGAAGATCCGCGATATTCAGTCCTTCCTAGGCTTCGCCAACTTTTACCGCCGCTTCATCCGTAACTACTCGGATATCGTGGTTCCTCTGACCCGTCGCACGTGCAAAGGACTACCCTGGAATTGGGATCAGGCAGCGCGCGACTCCTTCGAAGCTCTGAAACGAGCATTTACCTCGGCCCCCGTGCTTACGCACTGGGTACCGGATGCACCACTCGTCGTAGAGACGGACGCCTCGGACTACGCGCTTGGCGCGATCCTCTCCATCTACACTCCAGACGGTGAAATCCACCCAGTCGCGTTTCACTCACGTACCTTCAGTTCTGTAGAGCTGAACTATGACGTTCACGACAAGGAACTCTTAGCCATCTTTGAGGCTTTCCGCGTCTGGCGACATTACCTGGAAGGTTCTGGTATGCCAATTGACGTGGTTACTGACCACAAGAATTTAGAATACTTCTCGACCACCAAGATTCTGACCCGCCGGCAAGCGCGCTGGTCCGAGTACCTCTCGCAATTCAACCTTCTAATCCGTTTCCGCCCGGGAAGGCTCGGCTCTAAGCCTGATGCCCTCACCAGACGATGGGATGTCTACCTTAGAGAGGGAGGTGACGACTACGCTACAGTCAACCCTCACAATTGTAGACCTATCTTTTCGAACGAGCAGCTGACCGCGTCTATCCGCGCAACTTACCTCTGGGAGCCCGCGCTCCGCAGCTCCATCATCATGGATACAGAAAAGTTACGTGAAGACATTATTGCTGCTTACCTATTAGATCCAATCACGAAGGCTCGACTCGACAATCTTGAACCACGGTGGTCGCGCACCGAAGACAATCTACTTCGCCTCGACGGCCGCGTCTACGTCCCCGACCACGGAGATCTTCGCCTCCGCGTACTCCGTTTTAAACATGATCATATCCTCGCTGGACATTATGGCAAGAACAAGACTATTGAACTTGTTCGCCGCGAATATACGTGGCCGAAACTCCGCGAATACGTTCAACACTACTGCAAGTCCTGTACAACCTGTATGCGTAGCAAGCCCCAGCGCCACAAACCCTACGGCAAGCTACAACAACTTCCCGTCCCCATTCGACCTTGGGACTCAATCTCTATGGAT
This sequence comes from Pleurotus eryngii var. eryngii, assembly GCA_029467805.1. NCBI lineage: Eukaryota > Fungi > Basidiomycota > Agaricomycetes > Agaricales > Pleurotaceae > Pleurotus > Pleurotus eryngii. The sequence goes on from SZVJ01000012.1 coordinate 4,718,539, forward strand.
TTCATCGAGAAGCTTCCGCCATCCCTCGGTTACGACTCCATCCTCGTTGTAATGGATCGTCTATCCAAGCAAGGGATCTTCATTCCATGCCACGATACCATCACTTCGGAAGGTCTAGCTAAGTTATTCGTTATTCATGTCTTCTCTAAACACGGAGTCCCCGCGCACGTCACGTCTGACCGCGGCTCCGAATTTGTCTCTCACTTCTTCCACTCATTAGGAAAAGGGTTGGACATGAAACTCCACTTCACGTCAGGATATCATCCTGAAGGTGATGGACAAACGGAGCGTACTAACCAAACCCTCGAGCAATACTTACGTGTTTATTGCAATTACCAACAGGATAACTGGGCTGACCTCTTGCCTCTCGCCGAGTTCACATTCAACAACGCTCCTAGTGTTACCACCGGAGTATCCCCGTTCTTCGCGAACAAAGGCTACCACCCCAACCTCTCTCTCAACCCCGACCTCGACCTTGCCTCGGCCCGCGCGCGGACCTTCGTAACCAACCTCGACGAGCTTCACAAAGAGCTGCGTACCGCAATGACCGAGGCGCAAGCCCGTTATCAAGGACCAGCTGATCGTCGCCGCGCCCCCGCGCCGGACTTCAAGGTTGGCGAAAAGGTTTTCGTCAAGGCCAAATTCTTCCGTACCACTCGTCCCTCGCACAAACTCGCGGAGAAATTCCTCAGTCCGTTCGAAATCATTCACCAAGCCGGACCCTCATCATTTACTATCCGTCTCCCGGAAAATCTCCGCGGGGTCCACCCCGTATTCCATGTCTCCATGCTTGAACCCGAGACGCCTAACACTATCCCTGATCGCGTTCAACCCCCCCCTCCTCCCATTGAAGTCGATGGTAACGATGAATTTGAAATAGCCGAAATTGTAGACTCAAAGATCGACCGTCGACGAAAAGTAAAGCTCCAATACTACGTTCAATGGCTCGGCTATGAGCACACCGATGAAGAATTCTCGTGGCTCTCCGCGGATGAGCTCGGGAACGCGCAAGAACTCGTTGCAGAGTTTCACTTGCGCTATCCTGACAGACCCGGACCCGCGTAGCGGTCCTTCACCTCAATTCCCTGTTTTCTCTTTTCTGCGTTGCCCGCGCTTCTACTTATCTCGTTTCCCTAAAGCCGCGCGCGACCGTGCACCACCGCCGATATTCACCACAACCCGCGCGCATACGCGCTTCATCACAACATTTTTTTCCTTTCCCCTCCTGCTCGCTCCGCGCGCCATCCTTCTCTTACTCCTACTCATATTTCTCCTAAACAAGTCCGACACTTAGATTATATATATAAAAAAAAAAAAAGAAAAAAAACAAACAGTAAGAAAAACATTAAAAGAAAGTAACCGTAGATATAAGTAATATTTTTTTCTTTTTCATTTTTCCTTCGCGGCATGACGAGGCTCCCGCGCTTACTCCTCCTCACTATCCTCCTCCTCCTCGTCGCCGCGCTTCTCCTCGTCACTCTTTTCCACCACCTTCATTTTCCCCTTCCTATCCTTTGTCCCCTCTTCTTCGTCGTCTGTCGTTCCCGCGCCCTCCTCGTCATCCGTCTCACTCGTTGACGGTGGCCTCGCCCCATCAATCTCCATCCCGTCCTCCGCGCCGTCCTCGCTCGCCAGCGCCATTCTCTCCAGCGATTTGGCCCAGGCCATCTTCTGCTCGTACTCCCGTGTGGCCAAGTCCTCCGGCGCCCCCACCACATCCGCGATCCAACGCACTGTGTGCGTCAACGCGTCGACCTTCGCCTCGAGCCGGGCAAGGGTCTCCGACCCGCGGAGGCTGCTGACGGACAGGTCGAACGCCTGCGCCGCCAACTCGCCCAGCGCGGCTACCACAGACGGCTCCGGGCTCGCCGCAGGTATTGTGCGCGCCGCGCCTCCGCCATTCCCGCAACGAACATGCCTATGCTTGCACTCCCAGCACGTCCGGGCCCCTTTGACGCTGATAAGGGGATTAGTACGAAAAAGAGAATGGTAATGCGAACTTTACTTACAGCCGCGTGTGACACTCTGAGTCGCGCTGCATGCACCCAGGACACGGCACCTCTCGCAGCGGCCCCTTGGGCTCCAACTCTTTCTCCGCGCCCTTCGTCGCCGCCGGCTCCTTCGCCTTCGCCGTCTCCCTCGTCCCCGGGCCCGTACCACTCCCCGCAATCGCACTAGTCGCCTCCTCGGCGGCATCGTCCTCGTTCTCGCTGCCCCTTCCTCGCGTCGCAACATAGTGTGCGACCGCCGCTCGCACGCGCGCATCCTCCGCGGCCTTCCGCGCCTTCAACTTCTCCCGCCGTCGAATACGGGCATCGGACTCCGCGACGGATTCGTCCTGCCTCCGCCGCTTTTCCTCGCGTCGCCGCCGCTCGTTGGCCTTGTCGTCGGGGTTGGCGGATTCGCGGGTTCGTTTGTTGGTTGGCGCCATGATTGCCTCGTTCCACCCGCGGCCCCGTTCTCCCTCTTTATAATCCCGACCCACTCCACCTCCGCGCTTCTCCCGCTCACGTGCGCGTTGAAGAAAATTTCCTCACGGCGCACGGACCGCAGCACCACGATCTCATACGCGAGCGCCTAGGCCTCTATGGGTCTCGGCCTAAAGGGGGAAGTACTGTTATGGGCGCATCCAGGAGGCCCCTAGGGGCACGTTCACGTGCATTTCTGGCAATGGACTCGGGCCGCGCATACATGCGGCTACCCGGACTTCCCGTATTACGGACTTCGTACATACTCGAGCTCACTGTAGTTATTACCACCGGACTCCTTACTGTTTCATGAACGCGCGGACGCCGCGTGTTCCTGAGGTATATAGTCCTGTACCGTACATACAGTTACCTTAGTTTGAATATTAGTTCCTTCACCGCACTCGCTCCTCACCTCTTCGCTGAGGTCTTCGTCTCTCTCCCCTCGCCTCCGCCCGTACCCTCGGTACCCGCGTAGGACTCCACCCCGAAATACAGGGCACGCAAGAGTGTGGGAGGCGCAGCCAGTAGCTGAAGCCAAGCCCGTACGTCCTTCGCTCCCCTCGTTTCCCCGCAGCTCTACGAGGAACCGCACAAACCGCAGGTCCGCGTAGCCCCGAGCCCCTCCGCGAGTGTGGCTCCTAACACTTGACTCGGAACCATCAGGCGAGCACAAATAACCATAATCCGCAGAAACGAAGTTGGCAACCATCAATCCATCAATGAAGCACCCTTGCCCTTGGGAAGAGGCTTGGCTGTCTCTGATTCATACACCCAGCGCCTACGCCTGTGATCATGATGTGGCGTTCTTTAGGGCTGTACACTGGCAGATTCATAGGTATCTCAACCTCTTCCTCAGCTATATTCTCATCCTTCCACCTCTGAGTCTGTGCTTGAATACTCTCCCATGCAGGCAGGAAGATGTTTTGTCTATAATTTATGACATCAACATGCTCATGGCCATCAACAAATTGGCTGCTTGGACGGATCGACCATCAGTATTCCATCTTTGACATCCATCATTGTGCTGTAGCCTCTGAAATCCGTGTCTTCATCCCTAGCCATGCCTTGACATCTCCGCGGTCGAGGTAGTCACATATGTCTTTGGTGCAGATGTACTCCCTGATACTCTGAAGATGTAAGTGTTAAACTTTAGGCAATTATAGTGTGATCAGAAGCTTGTTTAAGCGTTCTAATGACTTCTAATTGTCTTGGTAACAATCACTAATGATGTGTTGATGCAATCAATCAATAATATGTAATGAATTTCGCTCTATTGACTCTTTGTGTCTAGTACTCTAGACATGTAAGGAAAATGACCACCTAAGGTTCCCATGGGGACTGTTCTGTGCGAGGCGTGAATATAGGTGTCCACTAAATCATGTCCAAATTTGTTTAGCTCCAGAGCAGCTTGGGAACATGCCAGACATCATTCCAATGATGGCTCCATGTTTAATTTTCACTCCTTTTGCTTCCCTGCTGAGACCGAAGCGTTCCAGGGTCTGTTCCGGATGTCACAATAGAGGTCAATAGACCTACTAATGGGGCACTGAACATGGGAATGTTGCATTGACCGTGGGAGTCGAGCACTTCGAATTTATTTACAGATTGCTAAACAGTGCTTTTGCACTTTTAGCAATACTGTCAACACCAGTCATCCCATGATGACCTGGGTTATCCCAATGGGTGTTGGCAGTGTCTATGGGTGGTCCCCAATGCGTGGGAACCAGGCGCTTAACAGCGCAACTTTGTTATACATTTGTACAACAAGTGTATGCATCACTTCAACACAACCCCCTGATGCAACACTTGGTCAATCCACGTATTGGGGCACCCATAAACAACCCCCTGGCTCAATATGTCCTTCTATCCCAAAAGTCCCATCATCTCCCTCAACTTCTCTACTTGTGGTTTGGCCAGTGCTTTGGTGAGCAGGTCTGTGAGCATGTTCTCCGTTTGCAGATAGACTGGTTGTATGCGCTTGCAATCAACTTGATCACGTAACCAAAAGAAGCTCAAGTCAAGTTGCTTCATTCTGCCATGGTGTTCAGGGTTCTTTGCCACTCTAATAGCCGACTGGTTGTCCATGTATAGCGTGGATGGTGATGTTGGCTTGTAACCAATTTCTGAGAGAAGGTTCTTCATCCAGCATATCTCTTTACCAGCAGCAACCCCAGCAACATACTCTGCTTCAGTAGTTGACAGAAACAACCATCTGTTGTGCTTTACTGCTCCAGCAGACCGCTCCCAGCCCAATCTTAACCAAATAACCACTTGTAGACCTCCCTGTCCCTTTATCACCACCATAGTCGGCATCACTACATGTGACAAAGATTTCATCTCCTATGGTGGGATCAGGTCCATAAACCAACTTCATATCCATTGTGCCCTTCACATAGCATAGCAAGTGCTTTACAGCTTTCCAGTGGATCATGCCTGGGTTCGAGTTGAACCTAGCCAATGCACTCGCAGCAAAGGCTATATCAGGCCGGGACATTGTAGCCAAGTACAATAAGGAGCTGACAGCACTCATGTAGGGGATATCCACCATCTCTTGAGCTTCTTCATATGTCTTGGAACAGTCATCTGTGGTCAACTTCATACCTGGAGCCATGGGAGTTCCCACTGGTTTTCAATCAGACATATTAAATTGCGCAAGCTTGTTAACAATGTACTGACACTGTGAGATGTAGAGTTTGTGGTTGTCCCAATCTCGAGTTATTTCCATGCCCAGCAGATATGAAGTCTCTCCCAAGTTCCGCAACTTGAAATGCTTTTCTAGCTCAATAACAAACTTGTCAAGAGCCTCCTTTGACTTTGAAGCAAGAGTGATATCATCCACCCACACTGGGACTATGATTCTGACATTGCCATTATCATAGATGTAGAGTGAGGGGTCAGAGTAGATCTTTCTGAAGCCCATTGAATGTAGTGCTTCACCCAATTTCTCACTCCACAACCGAGGTGACTGCTTTAAACCATACAGAGACTTGTTCAATTTACAGACTATTCTTCCTTGACCCTTGGTTGCCCCTTGCTTAAATCCCTCAGGCTGTTCCATGTACACTTCAGCATCAATATCACTGTTTATGAATGCTTGTGAAATGTCAACTGAGTGCAAGTGTAGATCATCTCTAGCAGCTAGAGCAAGCACAGTCCCAATGGTAGCATGTCTAGAAGGCAAAGCAAAGGTCTCATTATAGTCAAATCCTGTTGAAGTGATGCATACACTTGTTGTACAAATGTATAACAAAGTTGCGCTGTTAAGCGCCTGGTTCCCATGCATTGGGGACCACCCATAGACACTGCCAACACCCATTGGGATAACCCAGGTCATCATGGGATGACTGGTGTTGACAGTATTGCTAAAAGTGCAAAAGCACTCTTTAGCAATCTGTATATAAATTCGAAGTGCTTGACTCCCACGGTCAATGCAACATTCCCACGTTCAGTGCCCCATTAGTAGGTCTATTGACCTCTATTGTGACAGCCGGAATGGGCACCGGAACACTTCAGTCTCAGCAGGGAAGCAAAAGGAGCGAAAATTAAACATGGAGCCATCATTAGAATGATGTCTGGCATGTTCTCAATAAGTACAGTTGTACTTACTCCTGTCCCCTAAGTCATGAGATCACCTGATCACATCATACTTAAGGCTATTTCATTGTATTCTGTAACTCTAACTTGTATGACTACTTACATGTATACAAACACTGGTCCTTGTACATTTCTGAGTGTTCCTGCCCCTTGGCAGGCTTTCATGAAGCCTCTCCAGCCATACTACCTACAGAAACAGACCATATGGTGCATACATAACATACAGTGCATGATTGTCCACATCTTAACACATCTAGAAACCAAGGTCTATCACTGTCAACACACCCAAATGAAGAACAAATGTACACTCCTTATTTGTGCACCTTATTTCTCAATTGCTAACTTTACCAATCACAAGTCACCCAGATCACTTACTGCCAATCAGTAAGTAATCATCAAACCTGTTTATTGGGCATCTATCTGATGACATTACAATTTTGGTAGTTAGCAGGTTTCCTAAGATTCTTCAAGAGGTGAGTTTGTTATAGCCTTAGGTGAGTTTCTTATATATATGTTTAAATCAAGAAGAGACTTACTGCTGAACCTTATGGTGGCCTATTAAGCTTGCAACATTGTTGAGACTAGTTTGTGCTGCAATGACATACTTATATAGTAGCTACAATAATTCATATTATAGTCCTCTCACCCTTGTTCATCCTCAGCTGGACTCATCAGGGAAACAGTGTACTTCAGTAGAATGCACTGCATATCTCATTGAATATTTCCAAATATTCCTGTATATTGTGATTGCATATTTCCCATATATGGTGATTGCATATTCCCCATATATTATTGTACTTGCATATTTCCTGTATACAGTGATTGCATATTTCCCATATATTGCAATCACATTTTCCTTGTATATTGTAATCACATATTCTGTAGATATTGCTCTCAGATATGAGTTATAATGTAGTGTAGAATACATGAACTCTATCTCATAAAATATGCAATGTATATCTGATCATTGAGATGACATATTGAACACAAATTAACATGAGGAATATGTAGCAACTACAGAATCAATAGCATATGCATTATTTAATCATTCCTGAAATACTACAAAAGATACTGACCATGTAATGGAAGCTGTAATAGACAATCAATGTGGAGTAAACAATGACTGATATTATTTGTATACTTACCAACACAATACATGTAGAATATCTAATCATTGTGGAGTGACTATGTCATTATGTCAATAGGATATTCTCAGGCTAAGGATTAAGTTTGTTTGACTGTGAGAATATTGCTTACTTACATTATCTACTTATTGTCTAATGTGAACATCAATGTGCATTCATTATCAAAGATAATTCTCACGTAGCAATTGCCTATTACACGCTACAATTATCCCATCCTGCACGCTGTGGCAAGGTAATTCTAGGAGCCTGATTTATAAGTAGCATTGTGCAGGGTCGCCTTCCAATTTCCCAGACCGATCGCCACTGCTATAGTGCTGACATTGCGTTGACACACAAATCTCGACACCAACAACAATGTCAGAACTACCTCTGTGGCAAGAGACACCCTTGATTATTTCGAGTGGGATCTCGAAAAGGCTTGGATGTAATGCACATCTCAAACTTGAAGTAAGATTCCCACGAAGATTGCACGACCAGTATGCTTACTGAGCTTGTTGGTACAGAACCTTCACCCATCCCATTCGTTCAAGTATCGAGGGATTTCCCACTTCATCCAACAAGAAAAATCTACACATGGCCCCTCGGTGCATCTTGTGGTCGCATCGGGGGGGAATGCTGGGCTCGCAGCAGCCTGCGCAGCCAATGCACTCAACGCCAAGTGCACCGTATTCATCCCGGACGGAGCAACCCAGTCCACCATTGCTTTCTTGGAAAAACAGAATGCAGATGTCGTTGTCGGAGGTGCGTCATATTTGTATGCCTTGGAAGCGGCGCGTGAGATGGTGAAGGCAGAAGCGAAGGCGTTCGTATGGGGCCACGAGTCGTGATCGATGGTTGTTGACTGGATGCGAATAGAGTGCTCGTGCCAGCGTACGAAAACAAGATTGTGTGGGAAGGCCACGCGTCGATGATCAAGGAAATATATATACAATTAGTGGACAAGCCGGATGCAATATTTTGCAGTGTTGGAGGTGGGGGTCTATTAGGCGGGCTTATCCTCGGATGCGAGGCAGTTGGTTGGGACGACGGTGAGCTTTGAATGTGCATCCCATGAGTTGCATACTGATTTCTCGGTACAGTTCCAATAGTCTCCCTTGAAACTATCGGAACGGACTGTTTCTACCACACCATGCAGCTCAACCGCGATCCTTCACATGACTCACCAGCAAATGCCAGCGCCGTCAAGGATGATGAATATGACTTGACGTTGGCATTTTTCCATAGATTTTCGTCGCGCGCTTCTGGATCCCTTGGAGCTTCGTCACCGTCGCCGGGGGTCGTCAAGATGGCGTTGGAAAGGAAAGGAGGGGTGAAATGTGTGACAATTCCGGATGAGCTAGCTATGCAAGCCGCTTTGGATTTCGCTGGTGTGTTGTTTGCGCATCTTGTAATGTGCGACATATATTCACGCGAAAGCAGACGACCATAAGATGCTCGTTGAATTGGCTTGCTCGACCACACTCGTGCCAGCCTACAAACCATCACTGTTCGCAAGACTTGTTCCTTTGAATGCCAAGAATGTGGTGTTCGTTGTATGTGGCGGCTTCAAGGTATCCCTGTCGGACATGAAGGAGTATAGAGATATTATCGACGGAGATTTGAAAGGCGAGGCCAGATCATGGAACGTATTCTGCGATGGTGAGGTGATCAAAGTGGAGAAATAGATCGCAATAGTAGACATAGAGAACATGTTCCCCCAAGTCGAACATAGAAATAAACAGTACACGGTGTAATAAGAAAGCTGATTGAGTGGTGCACCGAGGGGGGTACATCTTGAGCAATCTCAAGAAGGAACTTAACAGGTAGGCTGAAGTTGCGGCCAGAGAAGCAGTTGCATTCCGATCATATTGCTGGAATGTGATGAAATCAAACGATCAGCCACAGATGATATTCAAGTACATGAACTAAACTTTGCAAGGTTGTTGATGCTCGTACTTGCAAACCCAAAGATGGACAATGGAGATCACTGATGGTGACTGAACGTATATTCTAGTTCACAATCTTGGGTGCTTCCTCGAACACAATATTGCGACTCGAGGAATGCCCGTCGCTAGGAGCGCCATTGAAATCATATATTTAATTGATCAGGATATAGATATAACACATACGACAAGCCGCGGAAAGCTGAAGCGTGACTTGATAGGCGCGTACACAAGGGCACAATGGACCCCGAAATGGCTCTCAGGCTGAAATGTTGGGGTAAGCAGCACCTTTTCTGCTTGAAGGGGGCGGATCGTGTCTGTTTTCAAAATATATGCCCTCCGGCACCTCGGAGTAAACATAGGGCCATGAAAGTATGTATGCCTTAAAGTCTTACCGTCCAACCCCCTGGATCGTCCGGGCTCTCGATGCAATACAGGAACAAGAAGGCGGGTATAGGGGTCGACTGACCAAACCGCAATTTTGAGATCTACAAAACGCTGGTTATTCTCCAAACTTCATCGAAGGCAAAATATGCGTACTTTCTAAACTCCTGACTGCTTTCTGGCTTGTGGGGCACGAGATGTGGCACGGGCAGCTGGTGGCGCCCCAGAGTGTATTTCCACTTGGTCAAAAATTCTGTACACAGGCCGCTAGCTCTGTATATATATTTCGGGACGTACGAGGCTTTGTTCAACATCATTATCGAGTCTTGGCCGCATATATGCTGGTTTCGGGACGTATTTCGACCGTTTTTGAGCAGGGGAGCGACGTGCCCTGTGAGACCCGACAGCTTCGCCTCTGGGGCTCCACCAAACTCTGTTGCTTCTTTAAATACTTGCCTAACTTGAGGGCTTTGAGCTGCTGAGGCCTCCAGAGCGAAGATCCGCATTCCGACGATTAGATAGCATGGGCAAGAACGTTTCAAAGTATTATGGCAAACTTGACGGAGACTTGGCTAGAAATTGTGGTAGTATATGGCCAAAATGGAGAAAATAAATGGCGCATTTGGCGAGTGGAAATCAATTGGGTGAATCCGTCTGCTTGAGTCGAATTTGAGGCCTTGAGGAGACCTGGCAAGCCAACGAGCGGACTTCTGGAGGGAAATTTCCGTGGCTGATTTGGATTTTGGCGCAAACGCTCATCTCATTTCTTGCCGCTATTATCCTACCACAAATTCCACGCCGTTGCAGCGATTTTCCTGGTCTCGCTCCGTATTCTCAACTCGCTGAATTTGCTGATTTATGGCCTGGACGCCTTGCACATCGTTCCTTCGCGTATCACACAATCTTCTCGCCGCTTGATGGCATTTTTTGCACCGTTCAAATTCGAGATTGCTTTGCATTTCTTCGACTTTAGGATGCTTGAGGCGATAAATTCCTTCTGATAGCAGCTTGAAGTCTTGACGCACAATCAGACGAGCTTGATACACTCCTTCAGCATTCGTTGCGGTTGGAGTTTGGACTATCTGATACAAGCAGACCTTTTCCCAGAAGATGGGGCCATAGTGGATTGCAGGCTCTAGGAGTAGATGAGGACCAGGCTGAGGTTCACGTTGGTGAGTTTCATTGTCGCGAGTTCCTTGGTCGTCTTCACGCACAGAGCGCAGCTTCTCCAGCGAGCAAAGTAACCCCAAGATAGCCCAAGCGCTGTTCTGAGAGAGAGCTCAGCACGCAAATACGTGGATCAAAATTAAGCCATAGTTCCAGCGTGGAGGGTCCAGAGAACACCGCAATATACCAAGATTGTGTGGACGAAATTCTGCAAGAAAAGTTCTGGAGTCATTGCGAGAAGAGAACATCAGCGTCTCAAGTATCAGGTATGTTCCAAGACCTTATCATGCAGCGTTCTTGTCTTGAACTTGTAGGTTATTCTCCTCGTCGTTGGACTAGGATCTTCGTGGTGGTCAGACAGCTTGACGATCTTGAAGCATCCACGGCTGTTGCTGCAAGCGTCTTCGTCTTCATGTTCTTGAGGGCAATCTTGATGCAAGGTCTGTTTCTGGCACACATTGAATGTTACTCTGCTAACAATTGAAATTAGCGGCAGCGTCGAGTCATGAACACAGTCAAGCAGCGAACTTACTGTGACTCGGCCTTATACGCGCGTCACACATGACAGTCACGGGCGCGTTGCCCTATTTGGCCCTCCGTAGCCCGGCAGTCGGTGCGTCGGGCTTCGATGGCGATCGTGACTCAGGCCTTTATCCGGAGGAAGGTCCATGTGACCAGGGCCGAGGGCACCGCACGCAGGGCTCGCAGATTTGCGCCCTGTTCCTTCAGGATCCAGGCCAAAAGCCGTACTGGAATTGCCTCAGCTTGGAGCAAGAAAAGTTCGCCGTCGCCTCGTGTTCTATTTGGAAGCCATGGGGACGTGAAGTAACATCGAAGGCGCATGGCTACAGAGCCAAAGACGCCCCTACGCCGTGACTGAAGGATAATTGCCAGCGCGGAGAACCACATAGGCGTCGTGCAGATGAACTTGGGCCAATACGAGGCGATGTGAAGGGGACCGTTTTCGCTGTGGTCCAGCAAGCCATGTTCCTTGGTCTGGATGGTGCGATGTCTCGGCTGAGCGGCAATGGATAGGTGAAGCCAAAGCGATCCCTTGCAAATTCCACGCTTCTATATGGGAACCCAATACAGAAGATTTTCTTCGGGTAGATAACATGACTGCCACCTTCAATATAAAAAGCGCGACAAAGCCACCGAACCGTAGCCTCTCTTTTGGCCTCTACCACCAGCATCCGCAGTCTCCGCGTTTTCCACACTCGTTCTTGACAAAAATGCGGTTACTTTTCCCTCGCTCTCGTAACGGTGGATGCCACATGTACGCGCCGTCTATTGGGCAGACCCTGGACTGGTACCACATCTCGCAATTGCGACTACCGACCTACCGTTTCAGACACAACGCGCGTTTTCATCCGTACATTCGCTATGTCGAAACCGACCCTCTTATGGTAGGTGTCTTTGCATTCGCGACCCGCTCACACCAACCCATTTTTTTTAAAACAGTCAACCATTGACGAGCGCGACTCTCCTCGCGCGGCTCTTCCGCCGCCGCCTCCACCACCGGCCTATCTCGCCAATGAAGTTCCACAAGCCCAGGAGTTCGATGGCGACCGTGAGATAGAAGTTAATGAGGAAGCTGTAGAGAGACGACGGTTCATCCAGGTCATTTTGGCTGTATGTGTCCTCCGAAGCTCTTCTGACCTTTTTCTCATGTAGATCACTCAGAACCTCAAAGCCGCAGCAGAAAGGATAATCCGCCGTCAACCAAAGTAGACAAACAATATGATATTGTTCGTCATGTCTTTTTCAATGCTGTTCCACGTTCTCATCCTTGCGTTAGCTTGTACATACATTCTTGGGGCTATGCAGCCAGCTATCTCACCGTCCGACATCTGACTTCTTGCCAACATCACTTCTTGCTTCATATATAGATGTATCACCGCCGATAATGTGAATCAAGCAGCAAAGGAAGAAAGCTTAGAGTTTCGTCGTAGAAGTTCCGTCCGCATCACCGTTCCCCACATATAGTTTACGTGTCAGGAATTACGAAATATATAGTTCTTATGCTCAGCGTAGTGGACACAATTGGGAATCATAACAGTCTGCTGAACCGAACTTGAATCCAACCCTATGAGATACAGCAGTAATAGTGCACGAAGTCTCTTTAGGGAGTCATAAAGAACCAAAAATTATGTGGCTCACGGTAATAGTGAGCTTTTTGAGGAGATGTTACGAATTATCGCTGGTCGGCCTCCTCTTCCGCCCGTTTGGCAGCGCGCCGTACCAGGCGTTCAGCTTTTATCCGCGCTAGCTCTTCTCTGATCGCGCTCTGGTCCTTTGGTAGAGTTTGAAGGAGACGGCTTTCGGGAGGGAACAGCCGCTCCTTATACTATGAGACGACGAGGCGAAAGAATCATGAAAAAGCTCGACTGGTGCGGAAAGAATGACCCACAGGTAAAACATTCTCTCTGTACCATTGAGGGTCTCCGAAATGCACCAGAGCCGCTATAGGTACAAATAGATAGAGGGCAAATTTGAATACTTCGAGGTTTGGGCCGCCCATCGAGGTTGATGGTGGTGGTGAATGGACGAGGGAAGGCCTGGGAAGGCCCATCGCGCCAGTCCGGAGACTTGGGAAGGAAACAGGGGCTATTGATACACGTGACGAGTCGGTCGCGTCAAACTTATATCTGCCGCTGCGGTTCGTTCTACAGAACTCTTCTTCACCCTTCCAGCTTCTGCAATTGGTGGTGGCCTACGCATGTCTGTGTTAAAATAAGCTGCTGACTGTCGCGCGATATCCGAGTGAACAAGTAGTTGTATTGCGTTTGACTGGAACTCTAGCCACGCGCAAATCCAAATCGAGCGGTTTTCAACCTCAGGGAGCAAGGTAAAGGAGCACCTATGGACCTTGCTTTGTTGTTGCGGTTGTACGTACTCCTATTTGTAAGACGTGCGATGGGGCATCATGTGATGCATAAACAGTCAGGGGGAGGGGGGGTCCATCCAGCTCGTTTGGGATAACGAAGAATGTATTTCGTTGTCGCCAAGAGCTCTCTTGTCCGGCGACTGGTCCACGGTCCGGGAACGAATAGAACCGGATGTGGGACGCAGCCGAGCTCCTGAGATAGGAGCTACCCCCTAGAAGGGGCCGAACTCAAGCCGGCCTAGGCGAAGTATGTAAGTACGTAGACGTAGCTGAATCTATGTAGTAGATACTAGAAAGATATCGAGTCGATGAAGCGTATGGAATAGCAAGTGGATCAATGATGTAAAAGGGTAAGTGATTTGGGTGGGGGAAATAAGAAGAACAACTCGATGTGTGCTATCGAGCGTGAACGTAAGAAGATGCGCTGTAGGTAAGTGTGAATATATTTACCTATCGAGCGTGAACGTAAGAAGATGGGAAGCATAAGTACGGGAGTATGCTTTAAAAAGTACGCGCGAAGACAAAGGCGCAAGGGATCAAAGGGAGAGTTGGGGGAACAGGTGTTGCACGTGCTCTCACAGATAGACCGTGGATAAACTACGTCTATCCTCTCAACTGTCTCACGTGCGATGGGCGCTTTCTCCGTCTCCATGCTATTCGAGTTATGCTGCGCTGACTGCGATGAAACTCAACGCACCTTCGAATGAAACGCTCGTTCTCTATTTGAGACTACGCGTCCCAAGTTCGCGTCACCCCACAACAACCCACAGACAAACCTCAAATTTCGAGTCTTGAAATACGTAGATGAATGCTCTAGACGAAATCATCGATGGCTTGTATCTCGGAAAGTAAGTACTCCGCCGAATCACTTGCTGAAAAATTGATCACGAAATTGCTCCAGTATCTTCTCCCCACGCAACGGACGCATCCTTAAAGAAGCAAACATCAAATACATCTTATCGGTCACGCACGATACGATCTCCCTACCCAACGACCACGAGATACTAGCTCATCGCCGGATTGAGGTAGAGGATTACGGCGACGTAGTGAGTCTTCCTCGTTCTTTCGACAAGTTCTGGTGAGCTCACGATGGAGTTTATGATAGGATATACTAGAACACTTCGAAGAAGCCAACAAATTCATCGACACAGCCCTCCTTTCTGGATCTAGTGTCCTCGTACACTGCGTGCAGGGCGCATCACGAAGTGCATCTTTCGTCGCAGCATACCGTCAGTCTTCTCTCTTCGTTGGCGAGTGTCAGTTGACAGGGACCTACTTGACTCAGTGATGCAAAAAACGCGGATGGTCTCGAGATGAAACCCTCCAGTTCATGCGCTCCAAGCGGCCTGCAGTGAACCCGAATCAAGGTTTCTTGGAACAGCTCGAGGTGTATCAGAAGTCTGACTGCAAGGTCACTGCGGAATCACCAGGGTACGTTGATTGGGTGAACAGGAGAGACGAGGCGTTTGCGAAGCAGATGCAGGAGATGTAGGACACAAAAGCGCCTTGAGGGATTATTGCAATTGTATCTGTCCTAGCAGATGCTACATGTAAAGGATAGCAAATTGTCGATGGACATACAATACTAGCGGTTGGGTTCGATATACAAGTACATCGGCATCTTGCCTTTTCTGCTTTCCTCCAGCTTGAAAAGGTTCAGCACTGTTTGGCATATGTTCCCGAACTCTTGCCTCCAGCACCTTCCTCAAGTTTCCCTTTGCGATGCTCGCCCTTCTTCCTGTGGAGACCTTCAAGGATGCTCAATCCATGAGCTGGTGAATCCTTGCTGGATAAGCTTTCGGTGATTTCCATCTACATCACGAAATCCATAGACTCACGCTTTTCCAATGTGGCGATTGACATTAGGGGAAATTGTTTCCTACAACACCATTGACTTATCTTTGATGCACCGTTATTCGCGTAGATTTCATGCACTTCAAACCTACAAACCAGTGTGAAGCTAGCATGGAATGTAATTCAATTTTTTCATCATAACCTAAATATGTATATTGATGTTCCCACCACGAGATCCCAATATCAATAGCACGGCTACATTGATATTAGATGCATGGTAACATAACAACATCATGTTTCAATTGCAAATCCCAGGCTTCAATCTAGTGTTTATATTTATCTAACTATTGTTCCACAATTTTGGGAGCACATTATAATGGTATAGAATTGACTGCAAACTGGGATTCAATTTGTGACAAACACTGTGTCACAGCCCAGGCCTTGGGTCAATCATCAACATTTCATGCTGGCTTGATGGGGAATGAAATCTATTTGAAATAGTGCCTAACCATTAAAAAAATCAACAATCAACTTGTTAGATGCTATCACTCACTCTAACTGCCTGTAAGTACTCACTGAGTACTTCTTATCTCACATGGTGCAAGGTATGTTTGACCAACATATATTCACAGTACATACTTGCATAGTGAGTGTGATAAGTGTAGTTAAAAAATCTCACGTTCGAAACATGAGATGATAAATAAGGCACATGTGACTGTAGTCACATGTGGGCACTAGTTAGGGGAAAAGGGCAAGGAGTTTACACCTGCCTTCCTTAGATCACATTGTGCAATCTATGAAGAAAAGGAATGGATATAATGAGGGTGGTAGTCTCGGGATACGAGACAGGTCAGATCAAAGTGTAATAATGAGTCCGCTGCTGTGGGGCAGTGGGTATAGGTGGATAATCCACTGCTGTGGGGCAGCGGGATAGGAGGGTAGGCAATCTACTACTACAAGGTAGTGGGGCAGGAGGACATTAGTCCATGTCGTCATTGACGTCTTTCATGATTACAGAAGGGGTACCAGATAATGAGACCTCTGACGGGGCTATGCTGGAACCCACGGCATCACTGCTAAGGGAGGAGGTGGGGCCACTGTAAGGGCAACCTCAAGATGGCTGCACAGCGCAGGCCTAACAGAGGGAGAATCCAAAGAGATGAATAAGTCTAACTACAATACATGAGAGAGCTGCTCACCTAGCAGAGGGAGAATCCAAAGAGAACAGGATAGGGATTCTCCATGCTAGGAAGTGAAGTATATACTGTAGTAGCGTGGGAGGAATGAAGGATAACTGTACAGTACACCAGCCACAAGTCCGAACGAATATCACAAGGTATGAGGGGGCATGTGATAATGAAGTGGAAGGGGAATGAACAGGAGTCGTGCCAGTGACCTGGAGAAGTAAGAGCAAAGAGTAATGAAGTGGGGAAAGAGGATAGGGGTAGCCCAGACGAGCCCTGAAGTGTATATACTAGTCCGAGCGAGTCCGAAGCGAGTCCGAAGTGCGGGAAGACTCCGGAGTCACTGGACGTGACTCCGATGCGAAAGGAGTGGACGGAAAGGAAGTGGAAAGGAAAGGGGACGAAAGGGAGTGACGGGGATGTAGGTAAGAGTCCGTGGGGTGAAGGAAAGGGGAAAGGAATGAGGAGGAAGGGAGAGGGACAGGGGAATAGGAGAAAATAGGAGTGTCCCCTTACAGCCACAAGGAAAATAGGCTGGGGCGGTAACAAGCCCTCCCAAGGACACGGGCGGGCCACCCAGAATAAGAGGCAGTTTGAGTGATGCCTCAATGTTGGAACTTCTGGTGGTAGCCACTGGGAGGTTCACAGTAAAGGGAGGAACAGGATTAGCTATTCCCATGGAAGTGGAAACCACAACAGGGGGTCGTGGAGAAGTACAAGATTGGCCTGAGGAGGGTGTGATTGCAGATAGTCTGCTGCTGGAAGCAGCGGAGGATGTCTCTCCAGAATAAGCGGGGCAGGCACAGATGGCCCTGAGATCCGATTCACATTGTGATGGTTGTCCCGCCACTGGTGACTGTAAGGGGACACTCCTATTTTCTCCTATTCCCCTGTCCCTGTCCCCTTCCTCCTCGTTCCTTTCTCCTTTCCTTCATCCCACGGACTCTTACCTACATCCCCTTCATTCCCTTTCGTCCCCTTTTCCTTTCCATCCACTCCTTTCGCATCCGAGTCACGTCCGGTGACTCCGAAGTCTTCCCGCGCTTCGGACTCGCTCGGACTCGTATATACACTTCGGGGCTCGTCCGGGCTACCCCTATCCTCTTTCCCCACTTCATTACTCTTTGCTCTTACTCCCCCAGGTCGCTGGCACGACTCCTGTACATTCCCCTTCCACTTCATTATCACATGCCCCCTTGTACCTTGTGATATTCGTTCGGACTTGTGGCTGGTGTACTGTACAGTTATCCTTCATTCCTCCCACGCTACTACAGTATATACTTCGCTTCCTAGCATGGAGAATCCCTATCCTGTTCTCTTTGGATTCTCCCTCTGCTAGGCCTGCGCTGTGCGGCCATCTTGAGGTTGCCCTTACAGCAGAACAGGATCTCCCATCCTGGCACCAGAGCCCTACGGAAAACGTCCTGCGCCACTCCGGACTCGTTCCCGACGTCTCTCCGGTTTTGCGGACATTCCGGACGCTCTCCTGCTACTCCCACCCACCTCTGAGGACACAAGGAACTCCATCCCTCGCTCCCCTGACGACTCCGAAATGACGGGCGGTTCTAGCCAGATCCCGCCATCCGAGCCAGCCGACTCAGGACCGGACTCCGAGACTTTGCAGACCTTGTGGGCTCAGACGTACGAACACCAAACCCAAATCCGTTCCATCCATGATACACTTGCCCGAATCGAAGAACTCCTCCTAACACCCCGTCCGACTACTCCGAAAACGACTCCGGACTCCGAGCTGAGGGGCACCGAAGCCTCCCAGCACGCCCCGGGTCGATCCGAAAACACTCAGCGTTCCCGTCTGAAGCCTGCCTCTCCCCCAATCTTCGACGGAAACTGCAAGGATGGCCGTGCATTCTACAATGCGTGCTCCATCTACTTCCAGCTCTGTCCGGACCACTTTCCGAACGAGCAGGCCAAAATCCTCTGGTGTCTCTCCTTCTTTCAGAAGGATCGTGCCAAGGAGTACGCGGACATGGTGCTCCGGAGTCCGAAGGATCCGTACTTCGAGTCCTGGGCCGCCTTCGCAACCGAGTTCCGGACTCGCTTCCTTCCGGATCGGGAACGCGAAGCCGCCATGCTAAAGCTGGAGTCCACCCGGTACCACCAAGGCCGTCGGACCTTCCAAGAGTACCTCGATGAGTTCCGGGATCTCGTAGACCAATCCGGATACACCGAGGGCTCCAACATCACGATGAAGTTCCGCCGCGGATTGGACTCCATCATCCAGAGCCGCGTTGCCGAGTCCGCAGACTGTCCGGACGAAGATGACTTCGAGGAATGGTACAGAGCAGCGCAGCGGGTTGCTGACAATCGTGCTGCTAACCAGTCCTTCCACTTTGGCATGCACTCCGGTAACTCCGGACACTCCGGACACTCCGGACCCCTCGTCCGACCAGCAGCCAATTCCGGAGTCGCTCGGACTCCTGCGGGTGTACTTCCCGTGCCTCGGACTCTGCTCCCACCTCTGCAATCGCGTTTCCAACCCCCGCCTCCTCCGAAGGGTCTCTCACCGGGCGTCCCTATGGACGTCGACCACACCCGCTCCCGACCTGCCACTTCACAGCTCTGTTACCGATGCGGCAAGCCCGGCCACATGTCCCGCGAGTGCCCACTCCGGTACGATGTCCGGTTCATGACCACCGAGGAGCGGATGTCCGCCATTGAAGATCTCTTGACCGCGGCCGATGTTGTAGAAAGTGCGGAAACTTCGGAAGGAATAGATGGTGAGGGAACGGCCCCGGTTGAGGAATCGGGCACGGCGGATTTTGTCCGGACCAACGAGTGATCAGTGCGACCTTGTTGGTAAATAACTGATTTGCTTGTCTTAGCGTAGACGAAATACGAGATGATGACTCCGATCAATCCGATGATTCATCCGACGTTAAGCAAGCGACTCCGGTTACAATCCGCACACTCCGAAGGTTTCGCCCGCAGTGGGAACGGCGGCTACCCAGTAGCTATAAGATCTCCGCGCTGCCCGGCAAGCTTTCCTTAGATATACCCGTTGAAGTGCAGAGCACGGATACACAACACAGATGCACCCTTCAGGCCCTGGTGGACTGCGGGGCCACCGGAGTCTTCATGCATCCGCGCTTCGCTGATGCCCATGGTTTCACCCGACGCAAGCTGTCCGCTCCGATTCCGGTCTTCAATGTCGACGGATCACCAAACGAAAACGGATCCATCTCTGAAGTCGTGGACCTTGTACTCCGGTTCAAGGATCACACAGAACGGATGCTTTTCGCAGTCACTAACATCGGACGGCAGGACATCATCCTCGGATACACCTGGCTTCGGAAGCACAACCCCGAGATCGACTGGCAGACGAAGGATGTGACCATGAGCCGTTGTCCGTCCGGATGCGACACCTGTCGCAAGGAGTTCCGCCATGACAAGCTGGCCCGACGCAAGGAGTCCGTGCGACTCCGGGAGTGCCGTACGGGTCCGATGCCAAGGGTTGAGGAACTGCACTCTGATGATCTCCCACAGCTTCAGGACTGCGAGGACGACGACGATGATGACGAGACTACAACTCCGGACGACTCCGGACTTGAGAAGGGTGACCGTATCTTTGCAGCCATTCCTCCTCCGACTCCGAAGTACCTTCGGAGTCTTCAGGAAGAACACATCCGGGCTTCGGAGACGGTCTCGCAGCGCCTCGCATTGGCTTTCCAGCGCAACAAACCCCACGATCATCGGAACAGCGCAGTCCCGGACTTCCTTCAGGAATTCGAGGACGTCTTCGCAAAGGAGTCCTTTGATGAACTGCCCATGCCGCGTCCGTGGGACCACGCCATTGAGCTACTGGACGGAGCGGAACCGACCTCTACCAAGTGCTACCCGCTGTCCCCTGCGGAGCAGAAACAGCTGGACGAATTTCTGGAAGAAAATCTTCGGACTGGTCGGATCCGCCCCAGCAAGTCACCTATGGCCGCCCCAGTGTTCTTTGTCAAGAAAAAGGACGGATCGCTCCGCTTGGTCCAGGACTACCGCAAGCTCAACAACATGACGGTCAAGAATCGGTACCCGCTCCCACTCATCTCGGACTTGGTGGACAAACTCCGGAACGCTCGATACTTCTCCAAGCTCGACGTCCGATGGGGTTTCAACAACGTCCGGATCAAGGAGGGTGACGAGTGGAAGGCCGCATTTCGGACTACGCGCGGACTCTTCGAACCCTTGGTGATGTTCTTCGGACTGACCAACAGCCCGTCTACCTTCCAGACCATGATGAACGACCTCTTCCGGGAGCTCATTACGGAAGGTGTGGTCATTATCTATCTGGATGACATTCTGATCTACACCAAGACACGCGAAGAGCATCGCCGGGTTCTCAAGCGAGTCCTAGAGATCCTCCAGCGGAACAAGCTCTTCCTCCGAGCAGACAAGTGCGATTTCGAACAGACCAAGGTGGAGTATCTCGGAGTCGTCATCTCCGAGAGTAAGATCGAGATGGACCCCGTAAAGGTTTCCGGAGTCGCGGACTGGCCGACCCCTCGGACTCGGACTGAACTCCAATCCTTCCTCGGGTTCGTCAACTTCTACCGCCGCTTCATCAAGGACTACTCGCATATTGCTCGGCCTCTCTTTGACCTCACCTGCGCAAAAGAATGGCAGTGGAACGACTCCGCTCAATCCGCATTTCTTCGGATCAAGGAGCTGATCACTTCGGAACCTGTTCTGGTCTTTCCGAAGGAGGATCGGCCGTACCGGGTTGAAGCGGACTCGTCGGACTACGCTACGGGTGCAGTCTTGTCGCAGCTGGATCCGGATGATGGTAAATGGCATCCTGTCGCATTCTACTCTAAAAGTCTACAGGCTGCAGAGCGGAACTACGAAATACACGACAAGGAGATGCTTTCAATCATCCGGGCACTCGAAGAATGGCGGCACTACCTTGAAGGCGCGGAGACTCCATTTGAGATCTGGACGGACCACAAGAACCTGGAGTACTTCATCAAGGCCCAGAAACTCAACCGTCGCCAGGCCCGCTGGTCCCTATACCTCTCCCGCTTCGACTTCACTCTCCTGCATCGTCCGGGTCGGACTATGGGTAAACCGGATGCTCTCTCGCGTCGCTCGGATCACTCGGACGGTAAGGACGACAACAAGGATGTGGTTTTACTTAAGCCGTCCTACTTTGCCGTCCGTGCCACGGGTGTCACTCTTGAAGGGGAGGAGAAGGATATCCTCACGGCTATCCGGACTGGAGTGCGAGATGCGAAGTTCGAAGACGCAGTGGCAAAGGCAGCAGAGGAGTTGAAGAAGGCCCAGGGCAGTCGCAAGACAGTCCGGAGTGCGGAATGGTCTCAATCGGACGGACTCCTGATGTTCCGGGGTAAGATCTATGTTCCGGACTCACCGGACTTGCGTCGGACTATTGTAGCCCAGCACCATGACACCAAGGTTGCAGGACACGCTGGCAGATGGAAGACCCTTGAGCTCATTTCGCGCAGCTACTGGTGGCCAAACATGTCCCGGTACGTCGGATCCTACACCCGCCATTGCGACCTCTGTCTCCGGACGAAGGCCCAGAGGCATCCGCCCATGGGTGAACTCCATCCGCTTCCTATTCCGGATGAACGCTGGGATCGTCTGAGTGTCGACTTCATTGTCGAGCTTCCGGAGTCCGATGGATTTGACGCTGTCATGAATGTGGTCGACTCCGTAAGCAAACGCGCCCACTTCATTCCGACTCACACCACAGTGTCCGCCCTCGGATCCGCGAACTTGTACCTGCAGAACGTCTGGAAGCTGCACGGACTCCCTCGGTCCGTAGTGTCCGACCGGGGTCCGCAATTCGTCGCAGAGTTCACCCGAGAAGTCTACAGGATGCTCGGAATCAAGCTGGCTGCCTCCACTGCATATCACCCTCAGTCCGACGGACAGACAGAGCGGACTAACCAGGAACTCGAGTCTTATCTCCGGATCTTCGTCGGAGAGCGTCAGGATGACTGGGCCCGACTCCTACCTATCGCAGAGTTCGCGTACAACAACCGGGTCCATGCGTCCACTCAGCAGTCGCCCTTCCTCCTAGATACCGGCCGTCACCCTCGTCTCGGGTTCGAACCTCATCAGCCGCCGTCTCGGATGGAGTCCGCAAACGAGTTTGTAGACCGGATGAAGTCCGCAGTTGATGAAGCTCAGTCCGCATTGGTCAAAGCTCAGGACGACATGAAGCGCTACTACGATCAGCGTCGGACTCCTGCTCCGGAGTACCAACCGGGTGACAAGGTTTGGCTGGACTCATCGGACATCAACCTTGCGCGACCTTCCCGGAAACTCGGACACGCACGACTTGGTCCTTACAAGGTCGTCCGGAAGGTTGGCAAGGCAGCATACCGACTCCAGCTCCCTCCGGGCCTATCCCGTCTCCATCCCGTCTTCCCCGTGGTCAAACTCTCTCCCTTCGTTCCAGACCCCATTCCGGGTAGACGCCCTGTCACTCCGCCACCTCCGCAGCTCGTTGATGGAGAAGAGGAACACGAGGTAGAAGAGGTCCGGAATAGCAGACGTTTTGGTCGGGTCCTGAAGTATCTGGTGCGCTGGCGAGGCTATGGTATCGAGCACGACTCCTGGGAGCCCGCGAGCAACCTCCAGCATGCTGCCCAGAAGGTCAAGGACTTCCATGATCGTCATCCGGACGCAGTACGCTTACTCCGCACGAGTCCAATGACTCCAACGACTCCTCTACCACTCCGGATGACTCCTACAGCACTGGACCAGTCCTGGGAGCGCTGGCGCAGTCGGAAGGCTCCGGGCTCTGCGCAATCGTACTTCGACATCTTCTCGCAGCAATCCGGAGTTTCGGGTCTAGTGAATTCATGGCGTGGCAGGCAGGAATCTTCGCGTCGGGTCGCCGCAACCTTAAAGGGGGGGTGATGTAAGGGGACACTCCTATTTTCTCCTATTCCCCTGTCCCTGTCCCCTTCCTCCTCGTTCCTTTCTCCTTTCCTTCATCCCACGGACTCTTACCTACATCCCCTTCATTCCCTTTCGTCCCCTTTTCCTTTCCATCCACTCCTTTCGCATCCGAGTCACGTCCGGTGACTCCGAAGTCTTCCCGCGCTTCGGACTCGCTCGGACTCGTATATACACTTCGGGGCTCGTCCGGGCTACCCCTATCCTCTTTCCCCACTTCATTACTCTTTGCTCTTACTCCCCCAGGTCGCTGGCACGACTCCTGTACATTCCCCTTCCACTTCATTATCACATGCCCCCTTGTACCTTGTGATATTCGTTCGGACTTGTGGCTGGTGTACTGTACAGTTATCCTTCATTCCTCCCACGCTACTACAGTATATACTTCGCTTCCTAGCATGGAGAATCCCTATCCTGTTCTCTTTGGATTCTCCCTCTGCTAGGCCTGCGCTGTGCGGCCATCTTGAGGTTGCCCTTACAGTGACAGAGGACAGCCAGGTGGCCAGAGAGCCATGAAATCCACAAGCCTTACAGGTTTGTGGGGGAAGGATGGGGGTCGATTGGTATCTGATACTGACCCCAATAACTGACAGGTGGCCGTCAGATCCTGATCATTGTTGTGGTCGTCCATGACCCAGGCCTGGGTGAAGTCCCAGCAATTGTTGGCCCAGGCGTACAAGAAACCGCAATCGGCAAGGTGCCGAGTGACTGCACTGATGGTCAGGTTGTTGATAGACCCACCCAATGGGTGGAAGTTGCTGACATTCGTGATGATACTGCTGTACTGGCCGGAAATGGCCAGTAATTCACAAAATCACTGATTGAACAGTGTTTGCTGCCGCCTGAAGAAGGCACCCGCCAATTGTTTGGTGGGACTGAGTATGTGCATGGCGTGCCATCCCTGCACCTGGCAGAGGTTGAGAGGGTCCTGGATACCAGGCGGGGGTCTATGAACATGGCGTTCATAGTGATAATATGCTGCCCATCGTTGGGGCGGATTGTCCGATTGTGGGAGGGCCATGCCTGGACGGCGAATGTTAAACGATGTTTCCACTGCAGCTGGCAGTGGGGTGCTGTTGATCGGGATAGGTACATGCAGGTTGGCGCGTGCAGCCACCAGAGCCGGATGGGTTGAGAGCCCCACTGGGGGCTGGGAATGGTCCCCGCCTACTCTCATTGGGTGGGAGTGTATATTGTCCTTCGCCCACAGGGGAACACGCCAATTCCTGAGGGCAATTTGCTGGGCGGTGGTCAAAGGCCGCTGCTCGTTGTGAGTACGATTGGTGGTGTTGGCCACCACCTTGCACGTGTTTACTGCATCACGGTTCTCTCTGGAATGTGGGCAAGCCGATTGGCGTGTTCCCAAGCACTCTGGGTTATGGGGATTCCAGCTTTGTCAAACTGGGATTGTGATTCTTGTAAATTTACGAGACTGGGGTATGATGTTGTGGCTGCAGCTGCACTGGGCAACAGTGGATACTGTTAGGGCAACACTACACTATAAAAGTGACGCAGGCTCTACAAGGGTGGCGAGTAAGTAGGTTGATTTATAAAAGAGAAGTAGAAGGTGTCTTAGAGATGAGGGGAACGTTGAAGACGCTGACTTAGGCACTATGTAAGTGGGTATCCCAAGAGAACGAGTTATCGTCTCTGGGTATGTTATTCGTTCTTTATATACTACAGTCCGCGTGTCTACTACACGCTGTAACCTACAGGCATTCCATGGAACGCTTACTACATTACCATGAGGTATGAGGTCATGGACTGCGCCCATGAGGTTACGGCGAGGTTCTGACTAACGCGCTTATAAATACGGGGCCCGATACGTAAGCGTGATATTGTAAAGGATAAGCATGGTGTGGTAAGCCACTACGTGTTCGTCACGTGATGCATGGGAAAAGAAAAAGAAAAAGAAAAAGAAAACAAGAAAGCAAGGCAGACCGTAACATCACCCCCCCTCTACGATCTGTCAACTCCGTTTGACGACTACCTTTTTTCACCATGAGCTCTGTTGATAACAATCTGGGTGCGTTCTTCTCGTCGTGGCCCATCCATCGGCACGTCTTGCTTGTTCTGCTCCTCCTCTTCGCTGCTGCGGTGGTGGTTGGATACGCGGTTGTCCTCGTCTGGTACTTCCGGTTTGTGAATTTTGGTTTGGGTGGTATACGTTGGCTCAGTGTAGACATGTCGTGGTCTGAAGCCTACCAGATCGAAGGCCGCAACGGCGATCCTCCTGGGCGCTGCCCTGCGACGAGCGTGGAATGCCCTTGTCAGTGCTGGTGCGTTTTCCAAATTCTTCTCCGGTTCCCATGAGTTATGTTCGACGGTGTATCCTTTCCATCTGACCAAATATTCCAGGCGCCCCCTCCTCAAGCGGCTGTCTAGTACCTCTTCGACCTTGTACTCTCGTTCTCCTTGGATTTGCACCGGGGGTGGTGGTGACGTTTGTTGTCCAGGGATGGTGGGAGGGTTCGCTTTCTCGGTGCGATGGGTCGAGATGGTGGGGTGAATAGATAGTTTTTTGGGGAGTTTTAATGTTATTGCATTTTTGGTTGGTACCGCGATCACCTCGTACGGACCGATTTTCTTTTGCTCGAGTTTGCGCGACGGCCTGGTCGTGCTTAGGTTATCGGTGAAAATAAATGCTTTATCGCCTACTCGATACTCAGGCGTTTCTCCTACTTTTCTATCCGCATACTTCTTCATTTCCTCCCCCGCTCTCACTAACGCAGACCGCGCCTCTTCCCAGGTTTGTTTCATTCGCTCAGCGAACTTGTCGACCGCTTCCATCTTTGACTGTCTCCTTGGTTCCACCCCCATTCTTGGGTGTCTGCCGTAGTTTAGATAAAACGGGCTCTGCCGGGAACTCGTCTGGTTTTTATTGTTGAGGGAGAACTCGCAAATGGCTAACCATTCTGCCCAATCATCCTGTCGATGGTTGATAAACATCCGGAGGTAGGTTTCGATTTCTCGATTTGCTCGCTCCGTTTGTCCATCTGTTTGGGGGGTGGAAGGCTGTTGACAGCCGGGTTTGAATTCCCAATAGATTATTAAGTTCCTTCATTACTTGGGAGGCGAACTGGGGGCCTCGATCCGAGATTATTGTATTTGGGAGTCCGAAATCCTTCCAGACGTGGTCCCGGTATAATTTAGTGGAATGAGCCCGAAGGCTAAACACTCAAGAGAACGTAAGATGAAAGGACCAAACGTGGAGAGTGATATTCGTGAAGATGGGGGGAGGGATACAAGCGGGAAGTAAGTACGTTCTATCAGGGTCGCAGGTATATATATGGGTCAACACGTGATCAGGGGCTCGTTAGGGGAGTCGTCGTAAGCGTAGGCTTACACTCGCCCTCATCCTGAAGATTTGTCCGCGGGGCAACGGCGACGTAGAGTGGAGCGAGTAGTAGGGCGTCTGCCAGCGGAGGAGGATGTCGTAGAGGATGTCGTATGTGAGTCGAGCCAGACGTCCAATGCAGCCAGGTCCTCGACGTCTGCGCGGGGCAACCAGCGATCTTCTTCGGCACCATATCCTCTGTACCTCACCAAGTATTCGCGACCACTTCGACCATGCTTCTCATCTATAATCTTCTCAACAAACCATTCTTCATCGCCCTCGTCCGTCTGTATAGCGTCCGGTCTCTCGAGCTCACGGGAAGGGAAAAGGTCGGGATCGTTGGGAGTGAATGCGCGGAGTTGGGATGCGTGGAACGTAGGGAAAACGTTAGGCGAGTTGGGCATCAAGAGTGTGTACGTCGAGCGCTCGGGGAAGGCACGAGTGACCTTGTACGGACCATCGAACCGTGGCATGAACTTGGCGACACGTCCGTCACCAGAGTGAGTGTATTCACGTCGGCGGTTGGAGGTAGAAAGGTAAACCATGTCGCCAACCTTGTATGGGATTTCCTGACGACGAGATGGGTTAGCGTTGATCGACTGTGATATTTTAGCAGCAAGCAGTGAATCCTTAGCCTCAGAAACATAGGACTCTATCTTCTGGATGAGCTCATCGACATCGGTGTGAGCGGGGCTAACCCTATCCTCAATCGCGGGTATGGTTCGGGGCGAACATCCAAGGCGGAGTTGGAACGGGGAAAAACCCAGTCGAAGCGTTAACGGTGTTCATGTAGCAAAAGCGAACGTGGGGGAGCGCCTTCACCCACCCCTTTTGGTTACGGTCCACAAAGTATCGTAGCGCTTGAATAACCGTCTTGTTCGTCCGCTCGCTCGAGCCGTCGGTCTGGGGGTGGAAAGAGCTAGAGAGCTTAAGTTTAACCCCAGTCAGTTTGTGTAGAGCGGACCAAAAACCGAGAGACGAAGAGCTTATCGCGATCGGAGATAATCTCCTTAGGTAGCCCGTTCTCGCAATACCAATTGTCGAAGAAGAGCACTGCGGCACGCTCAGCACTGAGATCGGTATTGCAAGGGATCAGCCGGATGTCGGCCCCAAGTCGATCTGTAATAGTGAGCAAGTAATTGAACCCCTCGTCGTCCGGCAGGGGACCAATGAAATCCAAAGCTACCGCTTCGAAACGGCCGTCGGGGACGTTGAGAGAGTGCAGGGGACCGACCGGTTTCTGAGTAGGCGATTTGTTACGACAGCATTCAACACAGCCCGGAATATACGACTCTTCGAGGTCACGACGCATGTTGGGCCAATAGAACGATTCGCGCAGGGCGGCGTAAGACTTGGCTGCACCAAAGTGTCCAAGACTGTCGTGGGCGAGCTGAAAAAGCGATTCACGGACGTCAGCAACGCGAGGCACGACAAGGCGGTCGGAAACATAGAGAAGGCCGTTCCTCCTGCTAACCCCAGCCACGCCGACACCCTTTTCGAGCAGGCGCACACACCATGGGTCTGTGAGGTAGCCGTCCTTAATTTTCGCGAGAAGAGACTCGTCGGAAGAAATGGACAGAACGGGGGCGACGATTTGAGGCGACTCAGACTGGGTGGAGGACGCGAGTGCGGCGGCAACGAGCGTAGGTCTGATGGGGTCGGCGGTAGGCTCGGGGAACTCTCTGGAGAGCGCATCCGCTACGCAGTTGTCCTCGCCCTTGATATATTTGATGGTGAAATTATAATCAGCGAGAAAGATTTGCCAACGTAGCTGCTTTTTATTAAGATCGCGCTGCTTGCTGAAGTATTCCAAGGTCTTGTGGTCTGTGAAAACTTCGAACTCGGATCCTAATAAATCAGTTCGCCATTTATGAAGTGCTCGTACGATCGCGAGCATTTCCTTATCGTGTGTGGCATAATTCTTCTCCGCGGCGTTCAATTGTTTCGACTCGTACGCGACCGGCCGGCTCGTCTCCCAGGTCGGTCCAAAACTAAGCACGGCTCCAGTACCGAAGTCGCTAGCGTCAGTCGTGACGAATATGCGATTGTCCTCAGGATTCTCGTGATCTATCACCGTAAGGCATTCCCGGGACAGCACAAGGGATTTGATAGCCTCGAAAGCCCGCTGATGCGAGGGGAGCCAATTGACAGCCTCCTTACCTATTGCCTTGTTCGTCAGCGGCGTGAGCAGGGCTGTATGGTCGGCAAGCTTGGGTAGGAATATGGCCAGGTAACGGACCAAGCCTAGAAATTGGCGAACGTCGGTAGCAGTCCGCGGTGTGGGCCACTCAGCTATTTTCAGGGCCTTGGTACTGTCGGCCTCGATTCCGTTCTGCGAGATGTGGTGCCCAAGGAAGTCGATCGAAGTGCAAAACAGGGACGTCTTTTTGACGTTACAAAATAGGGCGGCGTCTCGTAGCGCCAGCAGGACCGATTCCACGTTCCTGATATGTTCGGACAAGGAAGAGGACCAAATGATAATGTCGTCAAGGTAAACGTGACATATCTTTCCAATCAAGTGTCGCAACGCCGCCACCATACGTCTCTGGTGAGTGGCAGGCGCGTTCCGGCACCCTTGCGGCATCACCAGCCATTCGTAAAGTCCAAAGGGAGTGCGAACGGCCGTGTATTTGACGTGATCCGGGTGTACCTTCGTCTGGAAGAACGCGTTCGTCATGTCGAGCTTACCCCAAATTTTACCCTTGCCACAGTCGGCAAGGATCTCGGAAACCAAAGGAAGGGGAAAGCGGTCAGGGACGGTGTTGTCGTTCAGCTCTCTGTAGTCGTTGACCCAGCGCGGGAGCGCGTTAGGATCACTCTTGGGGACGAGGAAAGCCGGGGAAGCGAATTCGGAGTCTGAGGGCCTGAGTTTGCCAGAGGCGAGGAAGTCGTCGAGCAGTATCTTCCAGGCCTCACGTTCCTTGCGGGGGCAGGAGTAACCACGACGGTTGATGACCTTCGTCGCGTCCTTGAGCTGAAACTTGTGAAAAACCTGGTCAGGTAACCGGTGAACGGGCGGTAAGTCCTCAAAGAGATCACCAAATTTCTTCTTCATCTCCAAGTCCATCCGACGCAGTTGATCCTGAAAGGTGGCCAAAGCGCTCATGTCCTCCAGACGCTCCTTGATGGCGGCGACCATTGCAGTTCCGTGAGCAGGCCGGGAGGGCCGCATCTTTGCCCTGCCTGATAAGGCACTGAGGAATTCATCGCTGCGAAACAGCTGTCCGTGAGCCGCTTTAGCCTTCCGGCGAGCAGCTCGCACGTCGCTCGCACGTGTGTGCCTCGACTTCCAAGCCGCGGGTGGTGCTGAAGCCAGCGTGGTTCCAGCGAGAAGGTCGTAAGAAGTGACATTGTCCATTTTCGAAATACAAGTTCCTGCAGAATGATCCATAATAAGTCCGTTCGCGGAAAGGAAGGGTAAACCGAGTATCACGTCTGTAACAAGCGAGGGGGAAACGAAGGCGCGGAGGGTTTTGATAAGAAAATATTGTCCAAGGAGCGAGGCTGGATAATAACGTAATGAGAGAGAGAAATTTCCTTCCCAGTACCCGAAAAGGCTGCGCAACATTTGAAAGGCGATTTGGCGAGCTGTCGTTCGAGTTTGAGGGAGTCGGCGATGTCGCCTCTAATAAGAACTACACCAGAACCGTTGTCAACAAGACCGTTGATACCGTCAATAGGAACAGGGCAGGGGCAGGAGGCTAGGGAGAAACGCCAGAAAAGATTGTGACATGAGAAGGGGGCGTACTCATCGTCAGACCAGTTGCCGGAGTCAATCCAGCTAGAACGTTCGACTTCAGGCATAACTGCTGCGGCGATGTTGCTGACGGGGGCGGCGTTCTCGTTGTTGACCTCTGAGATGGAAGCCGACGACTGCTCGTTGTTGTCGCTGTTGAGGACTGCGGCCACCGACGTAGACCCAGATCTAGAGTTGTAGTTAGCCGGTCGAGGTGGCACATCCTTCTGGGTCAACGTCTTGTATTTGCTTCCGTCGATGGGTGGGGCAATGCAACGTACGCCTAGGTGTCCAGCCCAAAACTTACGACACTTGAAACAACCACCGTTGTCCGCGAGCAATGCTCGTTCTTCAGGTAAAAGCTTGGGAATTGGAACGAACGAAGCAGGGGACGAGGCGGTGGGGTTGGCCACGTTCCGGGCCGCGAATGGGGTGCGGGTGGCTTGGGGAAAGCGGGAGGCAGAGGAGCGAGCATTGATCTTTGCCAAGGTCCTCTCGATTTCCTCCATCCGTTGTCTACGACGCTCGTCGATACGTTTGACTTCATCGAGCCATTCACGGAGTGATCCGGCGCTGTTAACGTTTTCACGGTTACATTCCTTTGCGAGGTCGCGGTCCATGTTTGCCTCAAGCGTATCGCGAAGGAATTCGTCATTGAAGAAAGAATCGGTGCCCGCTAGGAGATTGTTTCGACCCATCAGGTCGAGCGAGAAGTCCAGGAAGGGGCGGGTACCCTGTTGTATGCGTAAGACATCCATGCGTGTGGTATGCTCCCAGTCGGAGGGTAGAAACAGGGCACGCATATGATCCTTGTAATCGTCCCAGCTCATCTCCTCGAGGAGCGGGGAGTTGGCCGAAAGCCAGCGCACTGCATGGACACCAGACATGCCCCATGCGACAGAGACTACACGATTCTCCGCGGTTGTGGCCTTATGGCGGAAGAATTGTTCTGAACGGTTGAACCAGTCCCAAAGGACCGCAGCGTCGACATCCCCCTCGCCCATTGTAGGGGGTCGGGTGGGATTGGTCTGCTCGATTTTCGCTTTGGCGCCCATTGTGACCGGTTCCTGGAAGGGTGTGGCGAAGGGAAATGGGGGTGGGTGCGCAGAGAAACACGTCGTTGTGCGTATATGCGCGTTACTGAGTTCGGGGCTGTATATATGCGTGTCGGTGTTGAAGGAGTCGTCACCGTGTTTGGGCGAAGAGTGAAGAGATGCAACTGAGGACTGTGGTGTGAGGGGAGAAGTCGATTCGACGCAAGTAAGGTCCTGAGCGGGAACAGAGCGAGTTCTAAGGCGATTCGAGTGAGAAGCTGGGGCAAGGGTGGAACGGGGTTTTTGCTGGGAACTGGTAGCGGGGGAACTGGGGAGAGAAAACACGCCTAGGTCCGTTTGATGATCTACTTCTTGTGGGAAGCGATACCGGTATCGAGGGCTGGGAACGGGGAGGCAGGGCTGGAGTTGGTGAGAGCAAGAAGCTTGCGGACGTAATAGAACGCGATACTCTCACTAGCTTGGCGTTTGGTTGATTTCAAAAAAAAGTGGAATGAGCCCGAAGGCTAAACACTCAAGAGAACGTAAGATGAAAGGACCAAACGTGGAGAGTGATATTCGTGAAGATGGGGGGAGGGATACAAGCGGGAAGTAAGTACGTTCTATCAGGGTCGCAGGTATATATATGGGTCAACACGTGATCAGGGGCTCGTTAGGGGAGTCGTCGTAAGCGTAGGCTTACATTTAGCCAGTCCGAGTGATGACAGTTCTTCGGTGGTGGGTATCAGGCGGACCATCTTGGTGAATCGGTCAACTACCGTTAGGATGGCGTCGTATCCTGACGACTTGGGTAATTTAACGATGAAGTCTGCGGAGATGTCGGTCCATGGCTCAGTCGGAATGGGGTTCGGTTGGAGTTTTCCCTGTGGTTGGTGTGAGTAGGACTTGCTCCGTTGACATTGGTCGCATCCTTTGACGTATTCCGCAATAAACTTATTCATTCCTGGCCACCAGTAGTTGCGCGAGACCAGCTCGATCGTTTTCCACCTGCCTGGGTGTCCTGCTACTGCTGAGTCGTGATGTAATTTTACAATTTCCCTTCTGACGTCGACGTCTTTGGGGACATACACCTTTCCGTGATATAATACGAGATCCTGCTCTTGCGACCATTCCGCTTCTCTCAATACCTTGATAGGCGACCTCTTCAGCTCTTCAACTGCCTTCACCACTGATTCGTCGTAGTTTTTTATTTTTCTAATTTTTGACAGGATTGGCGATTCTGCCCCGTTGATTAGGACATGCCCTTGTTGCATGGCCTTGATTCGAAAGTATTCGGGTTTTAAAAGCACCGTCGTGTTGTCGTCCTCCCCCCTGTCTAAATCCGGTCGTCTCGACAGGACGTCTGCTTTCATGTTTGAAGCGCCTGGCTTGTGTTTTAGAATAAAATTGAATCTTGATAGATATAGTGCCCAGCGCGCCTGGCGTCTGTTGAGTTTCTTTGTCGTCATGAAGTATTCTAAGTTTTTGTGATCCGTCCAGATAGTAAATTGACGGGTGTTTCCTTCGAGGTAATGTCGCCAAGCCTCTAGGGCTTGAATGATAGCTAGCATTTCCTTGTTGTGAATATCATAGTTTCGCTCCGTTTCTGAGAACCCCTTCGAAAGGAACGCGCAGGGTCTCCATTTTTCGTCATCACATAACATGGAGAGCACTGCTCCCGAGGCGTAGTTTGACGAGTCTGCTTCTATCTTCATTTCCCGGTCCGTGTCTGGTAGGACTAGGATCGGTTCCTCCGTGAACGCCTTTTTTAGCCCTTCGAACGCCCCTTCTCTTCGCTTGTCCCATATGAACTCCTCTTCTTTTTTGGTAAGCTCGTGCAACGGTTTAGCGACGGTGGCAAAGTCCTTGATGAATCGTCGATAGTAGTTGCTGAACCCTAGAAACTGC
The DNA here is from genome assembly GCA_029467805.1 of Pleurotus eryngii var. eryngii. NCBI lineage: Eukaryota > Fungi > Basidiomycota > Agaricomycetes > Agaricales > Pleurotaceae > Pleurotus > Pleurotus eryngii. Next base: position 4,752,032 of record SZVJ01000012.1, read on the forward strand.
TGTACGTGCTGTACGTTCTTTGGGACGGGCCAGTTTTTTTTTACCGCTTCTATTTTCGCCTCCTCCATCTGGACCTTTCCATCCTTCACCACTACTCCTAGGAACTCTACTTCTTCAACTTCAAAGGAACACTTCTCCGGTTTTACATACAGATCGTTGTCCTCCATGATCTTCAGCGCTCTTCGTACTACTTTTCTGTGTTTTTCCACGTCATTGTCCATAAATATAAGTAAATCGTCTAGGTAGATGACTACTAGTCCTTCATCAATTAAGTCTTTAAAAAGCTCGTTCATCATGGTTTGGAAGGTAGAAGGGGAGTTACTGAGTCCAAAGTACATAACCATAGGTTCAAATGCTCCCCTTGGCGTCTGGAATGCGGCCTTCCATTGGTCTCCGTCCTTGATTCGTACATTGTTGTACCCCCATCGAAGGTCCATTTTCGTAAATAATCTTGCCTTGGAGATCCTGTCTACCAGCTGTGATATGAGGGGTAAGGGGTATGCGTTTCGAACGGTATATTTATTAAGGTAACAGTAGTCCTGTACCAATCGCTTCTTACCGTCCTTCTTTTGCACGAAGAAGACAGGTGATGTTTGTGGAGATTTTGATGGCCGGATGTAGCCTTTCTTCAGGTTTCCATCAAGGAAGTCGTTCAGTTCTTGCTGCTCAACCGGTGACAAAGGGTAGACCTTCGAGGCTTTGGGTTCGAACTCTGGGGCTAGTTCGATGGCATGATCCCATGGCCTCTCGATTGGCATCCTTTCCGAGTCGCGTTTCCTAAACACTTTCATGAATTCGTGATAGTAATCCAGAACCATTTCTTCCTCCGTTTTCTCTTTTTGCTTTTTCAGTTCCTCCTGGTTATGTTCAATTACATAGTCGTATTTCCCCATTGCTCTTAGGTGCATCTCTTCCTCCTTGCCTACTTCTACTTCTACCTGCGTGCGCGTCTTCCACATTCAGTCGATGTACATTCGGGCGACTGATTCGTGGTATTGGTTGGTCAGGTCGTCCAAGCTTCGGAGGTATCCGCTTCTCAGGCGGTTCCATTGTCTCACTCCTGCTACCGAGATGTTCCTTTCGCCCAGCTGGTACCTCATCACTTCCTCTGCTTCTTCGGCGCCTTCTTCGTCTCCTTCGTCCATGCACTCCTCCCACTCCTTCTTCGCCCATGTTCGACATCCTCTCGGGCATCGCGACATGACTACTTCTCCTGTTTTCCAATTGATCTCTGGGTTGTGTCGTTTTAGCCATGATAGTCCGAGGATTACATCGACGTTTCCCAGGTTGGTAACATAGAAGGTCATTACTTCTGCGTGTCCCTTATAGGTTATCCTTGCATCTACTTTCTCCGTGACTCTCCCCGCATTGTTGGGCGTCCCGTCAGCATTCCTGATAATGGCGGGGTTTGATAGGGTTTTTGTTTTTATGTTGTTTTTCTTTATGTATCCCTGATCGATAAATGAATCTGACGCTCCACAATCCAGCATTGATTCTGGGGAGAGCATGGTTAGGGTGTCGTGTGTTTTCAGGTTGATTTCTACTGGGACATAATTTTTGTCTGAGAAAGTTCTTCGCAAATAGATTTCCTTTGTTTTGTTTTTTCTTGCGTCTTAGGGGTCTTGTCTGTTGGTGAAGTAATAGATATATTGTTGGTGACTACTGGTACATGGTTTTCGGAAACAAAAGCGGAGTCCGGCTCCGAGACGAGTACGGCAAACTTGTTCTTGGAACTCAAGTCGACGCTTCCTGAGTTCCTTCGGAAAAAACCCTTTTTCGTCAGCTCCTCCCTCCAATACTCCTGCTGATCCTCATACGTCATCTGCCTGACGTCTAATCTTCTCTTGCAGTCTTGGGCCATGTGCCCTAATCCTCCACATTTATAGCAACGAATCGGCGCCCTTTGCGACCGATCCACATCCATCGCGTTTGGATCTCTAGCTGCGATTTGCGGGGCGGGGGGGGGTGTCAGCCTTGCCTGTTGTTGCGGCTGCTGCTGCTGCTGTTGTTGCCCTTGCGGGGGCGGTGCTTGTCGCTGGTATTGATTGGCGTATGGTCGCCACTGGTTTGTCGTTGTCGTTGTTGTGTTCTTGGTCGCAGGTCTGGCCGGTGCTGATTTCGCATAGGCCTGCTGCTCCCTCCATTGCCTGTCCATAGCGATGGCTTCTTCCTGCCACTCTTCCAACCTTGCCGGTAGGGGCCTCCTACCGTACACCTTGCCCAACAGTCCCGGGTTGAGTCCTCTTTTGAATGCTTCGGTTAGAGCTACGTCGTTGTAGCCCGTGTCGTCTTTGTAAGCATTGAACTTCATAATGAAGTCTTCTGCGCTGTCCATCCCCTGGTGTAAGTGGTTCAGGGTCGATATTGCTGTATCCCTTGGGTTTGGGTCGCCAAACGCCTCCTGTAGGCTCCGGCATATTCTTCTGAAACTAGATACTTGTTCGTCGTGCTCCCGTGTCCTCACCCATTCCAATACTTTCTTTGTCATGGTATCTTTCCAATTATCAACTTTCTTCCCCTGGACGTAGGATAGAAGAAAGAGGACCTTGGTCGGTTCTGTTGGAAAGTCGTAGGCGTTTACGTAGATGTAAACTTCAATACTTCGGATGAAACTTCGGCATTTGGATCGCTCCCCGTCGAAAGGCTCCGGTCGTGCCATTTTCGGGCCATTTCTGGCTTGGGGCATAATTGGATTTTCGGCAATGGGTGCGAGGGAAATGGTAGGTGGGAAAGGTGGTGGAGCCGGTGCTCCCTGAGGTGTGTGGGGTAGTGGGCGGCTTGCCCGGGTCATAACGCTGGGTGGTCGAGTTTGTGGGACCAGCGCCTGTTGGATACGCGCCTCCATCCTTGCTTCCATATCCGACATCATTTGCCTCATAGCGGCTAGGAGATCGGTAGGTTGTGTGGGTGTGGCGGGTTGTTCGGTGCCTTGCGGCGGCCATGGGTATTGAGCGGGGCTTTGGGGACTTGGTGATGCGGTATCAAGGGCTCCCGCCCAGACACCAGTTTCTGTGTTAGTGTCGAGGGCTCCCGCCCACGCACTAGGCCCTGCGTTGTCCGTCGACGAATTTCTCCCTTGAATTGCAGGCCGCCTCGGCCTGTCGTAGGGTTGCGCGGATATTGGCCTGGCAGTCGAGTACGACATTGTTGCCGCGGATGAAGTACCGTGCTGGGGTTTGGTGTGGGTTGTGACGGGGGTTGTCGGGTGTGTGACGGGGATGATAATGGTCTCGAAAAGCTGCGGAGTACTTTTCAGGATTTGCGTGGCGAGTTTCTTGTTCCGTCGATTGAGGGTGGGGTCAGGAATAAGAAGATACGGGAAAACGGTGTAGAAGTTGGAGCGGGTTAGGTGTGTGCGGGTCGGGGGCATACGAGGTTCCTGTCAACCAACGTTGAACTTCAAGCTAGTGCGCGCCGGCACCTGAGCGGACAACGATGGTGAGGTAGGGGTTCTTCGGCAAAAGGGTATACCGATAATCGATGATTATGGGTAGTGTACGATAGTCGATGACTATGGTGATGGATTTATGATTGGCAAACAGAATGCTGAGGTTGAGTGTCGTAGAGCGGGCGTGTGGGTTGGAACTCGTTCTTCTGTTAGGGCAACACTACACTATAAAAGTGACGCGGACTCTACAAGGGTGGCGAGTAAGTAGGTTGATTTATAAAAGAGAAGTAGAAGGTGTCTTAGAGATGAGGGGAACGTTGAAGACGCTGACTTAGGCACTATGTAAGTGGGTATCCCAAGAGAACGAGTTATCGTCTCTGGGTATGTTATTCGTTCTTTATATACTACAGTCCGCGTGTCTACTACACGCTGTAACCTACAGGCATTCCATGGAACGCTTACTACATTACCATGAGGTATGAGGTCATGGACTGCGCCCATGAGGTTACGGCGAGGTTCTGACTAACGCGCTTATAAATACGGGGCCCGATACGTAAGCGTGATATTGTAAAGGATAAGCATGGTGTGGTAAGCCACTACGTGTTCGTCACGTGATGCATGGGAAAAGAAAAAGGAAAAGAAAAAGAAAACAAGAAAGCAAGGCAGACCGTAACAGATACAGGTCTTCAGCTGGTTCTTTGTCACCCCAGTCCTCTTCCGAGTCATAGAGTCATCTTTCATTTCCACGATCTTTGTTGTGGATGTTCCCCCAGTGGTGGGGTCTCTTATCTTCTGACACACATCGCGTCGGTTGTCCAACTTGTCAATTTGGCATCATAGGTCACGAATTTCATCGTGAGAGTCATCGAGCTGATCTCGATAGTATCGCAGGTCATCTTCTAACCTCCCCCTCCCCTTCCTTGAAATTTCCTCGATAATGCACCATGAATTGTACATTCATTCTGCATACCAAGGTAGTTCAGGGTGCAGAATGGTGGCCATTCTGCGATTGATGGACCCCATCTGAGAGTCCATGTAATCTTGCATGCGGTGCTGGCCATAAGCCAAGCATGTAGTGCAGGAGGGGTCGGTGCATACGACACATTGATACCCTGGGTGTGCTACTTAGTTGCTGGGTGCCTCAGAAGTTCCATCCACTGGGGGTGGGGAGGGAAAGGATGAAAGTTGACGAACCTCATCATCTGTGAGCTTGTCATGGAATGCGCGATCTGCATGCTGGAGATTTCCTTCCATCCGAGTTATCGGGTGGGTTGGGACCACCCATGGGGTGGTCTGAAGGCAGCTGACTGCCTGTAGAAGCCATGAATTGGGGTAGTTGTTGATGTGATGTGGTGGTGGGTTGGATCAACAATTGATTTTTCTTTTCCAGTTCAATTCCCGACATCACATTTGCAGTGTAGGCACCACATGCTTACTACCCGATGAGCTGGCCGCAGTACTACCAGTGTCTCCGAGTGCCAATCTTATCATTGGTCTGTCGCAGCAGGTCCTCACATTGCTGGAGATTCATTAGCTCAAGATACCTCTCGAGAGCCTTGAGTTCTTCACAATGGGAATGGGGTTCCCAGGTGGTGTTGCCCAAGTTCCACTGTACCTGCAGTAGTAATTGCTTACCATTCCACTTATGGGCAGTGATTTCATCAACCACCCATTCCGCATCATCCAGAGTGCCCCAATCATACGGGTCAACTGAGGTGCGATTAGGAAATAGCAGGGCATCGTTCAGCACATGGGGCTGAAGTTTCGATACGTGAAACCTGGGATGCAGGTTCTGCGTCTTCAAAGACGCAGGTAATTTCAACAAGTAGTTGGAGGTCCCAGGGGAGGCCTGTAGTACCTTGTATGGCCCTATGTACTTGGGGGGTAGTTTTCTGGCCCTTCCTTTAGGGAGTGCTACGTTACTTGTAGATAAGTAGACAATGTCTCCAGCATTAATACTGGGCTTGTTGCGACGTTTGGTGTTAGCATGATATGTTTGAAACACGCAGCGTTCTATGATCGCGTTGTACACATCTGATAGATTCTGCCATGCCATTTTGGTGAAGGCTGCTACGCCGGGAGCACAATTGGTATTGCGCCTATGGACGTTCAACATGGATGGTAAGAATCCATAATTCGCCTCAAACGGGGCAAATCCAGTAGTGGAGCTGGCACTGGAGTTGAGAGCGAACTCCACCATGGGAAGCTTAGCCACCCAGTTGGACTGATCAGCGGTAACCACCAATCGAAGTATCTGGGCTATTGACTGATTAACATGTTCGGTCTGTCCATCCGTCTGCGGGTGGAACAAGGTAGACATCCTCAATTTAACACCCAACAATTGGTGGAGTTTGGTCCACCATTTGGAGGTGAATTTCGAGTTCTGGTTGGACACGATACTGGACGGCAGCCTGTGTAGATGACAAATCTCTTTTAAATATATCCACAAGAGTTCCATGGCGGTGGTGCAGGTGGTGACCGGAATCAAATGTACCATGGAGGTCATTCGACATATTACTACCCACAGGTAGTTAAAAATGATCAACCTCAGGAAATGGACTGATAAAGTCCATGCTGATGCTGTCCCATGGTGCTGTGGGGACTAGTAGCAAGTGTAGCATGCCAGGGGGAGGCTGGTAGTTCCCCTTGGCTCGCTTGCAGGGCACGCAGGAGTTGCAAAAGGTCACAATCATCTTTGTCATTTTTGGCCACCAGTACCATCACCAGATATACTCCAATGTCTTCTGGCTACTGAAATGTCCTACAATTGAGTGCGCTTGCTTGATAATGATACCCATCAGAGTATTATCCTTCAATGTGCCTGGTGGTATGCACAATACCACCTCTCACCTGAGGTTTTGGGTCCAAATGAGGTGGTCCTTCACAAAGAAAGACAAATAATCTGTAGGTTTAGCCAACACCTTCAATAGCAGTGGGTCCCGTAGGTATAATTCTTTCACTGAGGCAGTGAATTCATCCCGTTGATGAAGTAAGTCATGCAGATGTGTGCCTTTGGAGTGTGATTCCAGAATGGTGAGGTCATCTTCACCAGTTGGGGAAATTTCTCCTTCCAGGGCGGGGCCAAGGTGGTTTGCCTCGACATCCCGCTCCTCAATCCTGTTGACTGGGCATTGAGCTAACAAGCTCACTCCCTGTGGGCGGAGCTTGCAAATATGTTTCCATGACAGGAGGTCATGGTCGGGGGTCTATCTGCACGTCGGTGTTCATGTACTCGGATTTAGAATGGACGTCCTGAGGCATGTCCTCCAAGTAGTAACGTGAGAGGCAGTTGGCTACTTTGTTGAGTACACCCTTCACATACTTGATCTCAAATCGAAATCAAGAGAGATACTCCTCCACCGCGACTGTTGTGGTGATAACTTCTTCAGTTGGCTGAAGAATTTGAGAGCACGGTGATCCGTGACAACTGTGAACTTGTACCCCAGCAGTTTGTCCTCCCATTTGAGGAGTGCCTCGAGGATGGCCAACGCTTCGTGTTCGTAGACACAATAATTGTGTTGAGCTGGGGTGAACTTCTTGGACATGAAGCCTGCCAGGCGACAGGTCATCCATTCAGGTCCCTGTCCATACATTGCTTCAAGTCCTGACGTGGAGGCATTACATATCACCCAAACCATATCCGATTTAAGGGGGTCAATCAGCTTGAGTATGGGGTGTTGAGCACATAGCTCTTTGATCATGGTGAAGCACTTGTCATGAACTGGTCTCCAGACAAAGGTCTGGCCATTTTTCTCCATGGACTGCAATGGGCCTGAGTAGGCAGACAGGTCAGGGACAAAGTGTGCGAGATACTGCACCAGCTCCAGAAATCGTTGAACGTCATTGTACGACCGTGGTGTTCTCCACTCGCATATGCGGGTGATTTTATCCCTGTCAGGGTGTAGCCCATCATTGTTGATGATGTGTCTGAGGCAATCTACACGGTTGGCATACAGATCGCACTTCTTGGGTTTAAGGTAGAATTCAAATTCTCGAATTTTGGCGAAGGCCAGACGAAGATGCTCTTTGTGTTCCTCAATTGTATTACTGTATACGAATGCATCATCTAAGTAGACGTGAATGAACCTCCCAATGTATTCTCGGAATACCAGGTTCATTATCTGCTGGAATGTTGACAGAGCATTACAGTCACTCTGTTGCATGACATTGCTCAAAAGGGTGCCATATATAGTGGCGAACACAGTCTTCCACACATCCTGCGGTTCTACATGGATTTGTTCGTATGCATCGGAAAAATCAATTTTAGACTGATATTTTGCACATGCTACATCCAGGCAGATATTATCCTGGTCTGGGAATGGGGTAACATCAGGACAAGTGTTCTCGTTCTGTTTTCTACAGTCTACAACAGTACATAGTCCTCCTGATTTCTTCAGGACACATAGCATGGGGGCTGCTTGGTCCGTCTGACAAGTTTCCCACCACCCTGACTGGAGGTATTTCGAAATCTTGTCCAATAGGTGTGATTTCAGAGAATCAGGGCAGTGTGGCAAATAATAATTATATTTCTTGTCCTCATCATAAAGAGGGATCATGTGATTAATGACACAAAGAGGGGGGAGTTTGTTGGGCGAACCTCTCATGATATCTTTGCATTGAAATAACCATCTCGATTGTAAATGAGGTATGTGCTCCTCCACATATACTTCTACCCCAGACAATACAGCTTCAAAATCTGGGCCCATTTGTCTCAGGTATTCAGGACTGTCTTCTGCGTCATCGTCTCAAGCCATGCAAGATTGTCAGGCCTTGCTCAACTTCGTTGGTGATTTTCATGCTTCCAGGATCAATTGTTCCTGAATGGATTGTTCAACTAAGTCTAGTTGATCTGGTGACATGGCCATCTCGGTCACATCAACATCGATGATGTCACCCTGTTTCGATCTGGGTGCCTGCACCCGTTTCGACTGGGAATCTAGTCATTCCTTCTTCTGAACGGAGTGTCGTCATGCCATTTCAACAGATTCCTCCCCCTCTGTGAGGGAAGGGTACGCCTGATCTCCAACATGGATCACACAATTGGCAAAGTTCAGCAATACACTGTGCTTGTGCATCCACAGCATCCCCAGAATGAGGTCGTACCTGTCGATGTTAGCAACATCGAAGTATTCTCTGGAATCAATGGTTCCAAATACGGTGCAGATGTATGTGCCAAACTGTATGCTCACACTGCTTCCAACCATTCCCAACTGCAGTGGGATGATGTCCTTGAGATATCTGTATTTGACCTCTGCTACTCTAGCGAAGTTGGGACTTATGTGATCGGTTGTGCACCCTGAGTCGAAGAGGGTGTAGGCTCGTACACCGTTGATAGTCACATATTGTGCTATCAACTTCGTGGTAATGTTCGCCCATTTTGGGCAATCCACCAGATGGCCCGATGGTTGGTATTTAGGGCAGAAGGCAGCCAATCTTACTGCTCCACGTCCACTCTCAACAGGTGGTTCAGCCGGCATCATGCTGCACAATCGTACGGGCCACTCTGTATCCATCATGCCCATGTGCACGACATCATTGCTCGCATCGTAATACCTATTGAAATCGTTGTGCTCATTGTCAGGTAATGAATATTGTGACCCCTCCAGGCCATCTTCATCATGCTGGACGATATCACCATCACCTCCACAATTGCTTGTGGTATCAGGCGCTGAGTCATTCAGGGTTTGCATGGTGCTGCCAGATTTGTGGCCGACTTGGGCCACATTCAGGCGCAGTTGTCCATATCTAGGGCATCTCGGGTTAGTGGAGATGTGCCCGATGTTCCCGCATGCATAGCACTTCGCCTTAGAGGTGTCAAAGTGGCCACCACCAGAAGTGCAGTGGGGTTGCACTCTCATAGTCGGTTGAGAGGTGATATTCTGGGCAGGACGCGATGGTCCGGCTACGACCTGCCTGCCATCATTATTGGGAGTTCCTGCAGTGGTGCCCTGCTTGATGGTCTCTGGTCTATGTGTACCCATAGGAACAGGCTTGCTATGCCCAAATCTCTGACCAGAATGAGGTACATAGGCAGTGACTGTTGGCTTCTCGACCTTACCGCAAGCTCCAGGATGGTTCCTGGCACAATTGGCAGCCACTGCGTGAGTGTAGTGCTTAGCCATCACTCGACTTTCCTCTGCCTGGAGAGTGACTGAGTACAAGTCAGAGATGGGGTGTCATTTGGCATTGTAGCCACGATCTACTAGCCTGTCACAAATAGAGGCAGGAAGGCTGACGACAAATTGTTGTTGGAACATGTATGTGTCAGGAGGATGTATCATATGCTTCGCAGTGCATTCTAGGGTGTCCAAGAACCCACACACCCCTGTTGTAGCCGAGTATTCAGTGGAGAGGAACTCCTCCATAGCGTCTTGAATAGCTGTGGGCTGCATAAACCAATCATATAACCCAATTACGATGCGCAGGAACGTCCAACGCTGATCGTCGTTGGCGTCCTCAACCTCTTTGTCAAACCACACAGTGGCCTCACCGTCAAGGTGAATCCCAATCATTGTGATGCATTCCTCTTCATGAGCGGGAACACTATATTGGTTAATTCGAAGCCACCTCATGAGAGAGTGGAGCCATTGGTTGAATTTGTCCACATTGGTGTCACCAGACCATCTGTCTGGTTTCTGCGTGTGGGAGGGCTGCTTGGTCCTGGGGGGAAGCTCAAAAGGTTGACCCAGTCGTTTGTGTGTATCATGTCAGTGTATCGCTGATGAATAGTTCTGGAGTACCCAGAGACGTCCAGTTGATCTAGGGCACTGGCCATCCCCATGTCTCTATGAGAAATACATGGCCCTTGTGCTCCATTGCATTCAGAGACGCGATCATAGTCAAATTCTACACGCTTTTCCTCGCATGGGTGATGTTCTGTGTCATCCTGGGAACTAGGGTACCATTGCTCTCATGAGTTGCAACAGCCTCAAGGTGGTCCCCAGTCAGATCCGGGGTTTTCGTCAGTGGATGATCTGTTCAAGGGGAAGTCATCGTCTTCAGCGATGTGCCTCCCAGTAGTAGGAGGGGGGGTGTATGTATGTTCGTACCCTGGAGGCCTGCGGGAATTCAGTCTATCCTGCAGGGTTCGGTGCCGCTTGCAATGCCCATCGTCATCCCCATCATTAGATTGCTGACAGCACAATCCACATTGCAAGTTATGGTGGTTGTTGTCACTGGTATTGCCACAGCGGTCATCGTGGGCTCACTTCAGTTCACACTTGGGCTCCTTGGGAACACGTCCCATGGATTTCCTTCTGAATCAAAGTCAATGCCTTGATCAACGATGGTGGTGAGTTCATGGGTGGTCATTGTGGCATTATGCCACTTCTGTAGTATGACTCTATCATGAAACACGGTAGCCCTTCCTGGGATATGTGGAGGATGGGGAAGTGGCTCTGTGGGCGCAATCGGATGGGCAGTCTGTCAAGCGGCGGCTTTGTTATATATGAGCATTTTGGCGGCCTGCTCAGCACGTACCTGCATTAAGATATCCCAGATAGTATCAGAATCCAGCAGCTAGCCATAGAGGGACTGCAGGTGGGCCTTACGCAAGGCAGCAATTACTGCAATGTCATCAGTGATTGGGGGTAGATTGCTCTGGAGCCACTGCGATACCAACTCGCCAGGGATGCTTAGGTGTCCATCCAACACTCCAGTATCCATGGATGGCCGCTTTGCTGCACACTGTTCTCGCTGAGCATTGTTGCTCATGACGCTCACTGCAGAGCTTTGAGAGTGAAGTGTGCCTCATTCAGCACGGCTATCGCCTTCTTGCTTTGGGTGAAGAGGGTTATCTTTGTCATCACGAAGAGAACTCCTAGTGGGGGAGCAATGTGTTGAACCATTGTGTCTCGCCAGCATTGGCAGACCAGTCCCATCCATATGGGTGGGATTTTGACGAATTGTCTTGTCAGGAAACCTACAATAGCTCTGTGAGGGCAGTGGTTGTGAGTACAAGCCTTCAAGGTCGCCTACTGGTGGATATCCCTGCTCAGAGAGTTCGAATCCACAACATGGTCATGGGCTGAGGGGGAAAGGCATTGTGGTGAGGAAAGAAAGAGGGCCAGTGTGGCCTTCATCATTTCACTTCCAATCTCCGAGATGGTGGGAAAAATGGTGAGATCGTATGGATCTCAAACCAAGCTCACTGGTTCTCTCCCCATGGGATGTGTCAGGCACCTGGGGCATTCCCACATGGGGAATGGAAGCAGGCCCTTCTCCAGTGTTCTCAGCCATGAGTCTCTTTCGGCCTCTGCCTCCGTGTCTCATACTCGCGAAATGTGTTTTTAAGGAAACATAAAAAAGTGTAAGTACTCACTGAGTACTCCTTATCACGTGTGGTGCAAGGTACATTTGACCAACATATATTCGCGGTACATACTTACATAATGAGTGTGATAAGTGTAAAGTGTAGTTAAAAATCTCATGTTTGAAATGTGAGATGATAAATAATGCACATGTGACTGTAGTCACATGTGGGCACTAGTTAGGGGAACGGGAAAGGGGTTTGCACCATCCTCCTGTAACTATTGAACATATTCTGGCCCTCTCTCATCTACTTAATCTTGCTGATTCCTTTGATATTGCTGTCTATGCTGTTGCTCTATGTGTCTGAATTTGTTTAGCTCTGGAGCAGCTTTGGAACATGCTAGACATCATTCTAATGATGGCTCCATGTTTAATTTTTGCTCCTTTTGCTTCCCTGCTGAGACCGAAGCGTTCCGGGGTCTATTCTGGCCGTCACAATAGAGGTCAATAGACCTACTAATGGGGCACTGAATGTGGGAATGTTGCATTGACCGTGGGAGTCATGCGCTTCGAATTTATATACAGATTGCTAAAGAGTGCTTTTGCACTTTTAGCAATAATGTCAACACCAGTCATCCCCTGATGACCTGGGTTATCCCAATGGGTGTTGGCAGTGTCTATGGGTGGTTCCCAATGCATGGGAACCAGGCGCTTAACAGCACAACTTTGTTATACATTTGTACAACAAGTGTATGCATCACTTCAACACAACCCCCTGATGCAACACTTGGTCAATCCACATATTGGGGCATCCATAAACAACCCCCTGGCCCAATATGTCCTTCTATCCCAAAAGTCCCATCATCTCCCTCAACTTCTCTACTTGTGGTTTGGCCAGTGCTTTGGTGAGCAGGTCTGCAGGCATATTCTCCATTTGCAGATAGACTGGTTGTATGTGCTTGCAATCAACTTGATCGTGTAACTAAAAGAAGCTCAAGTTGAGTTGCTTCATTCTACCATGGTGTTTGGGGTTCTTTGCCACTCTAATAGCCGACTGGTTGTCCATGTATAGTGTGGATGGTGAAGTTGGCTTGTAACCAATTTCTGAGAGAAGGTTCTTCATCCAGCATATCTCTTTACCAGCAGCAACCCCAGCAACATACTCTGCTTCAGTGGTTGACAGAACAACCATCTGTTGTGCTTTACTGCTCCAGCAGACCGCTCCCAGCCCAATCTTAACCAAGTATTCACTTGTAGACCTCCCTGTCCCTTTATCACCACCATAGTTGGCATCACTACATGTGACAAAGATTTCATCTCCTATGGTGGGATCAGGTCCATAAACCAACTTCATGTCCATTGTTCCCTTCACATAGCGTAGCAAGTGCTTTACAGCTTTCCAGTGGATCATGCCTGGGTTCAAGTTGAACCAATCTGTATATAAATTTGAAGTGCTTGACTCCCACGGTCAATGCAACATTCCCATGTTCAGTGCCCCATTAGTAGGTCTATTGACCTCTATTGTGACAGCTGGAATAGACCCCGGAATGCTTCGGTCTCAGCAGGGAAGCAAAAGGAGCGAAAATTAAACATGGAGCCATCATTAGAATGATGTCTGGCATGTTCCCAAGCTGCTCCAGAGCTAAACAAATTCAGACATGATTTAGTGAACACCTATATTCACACCTCGCGCAGAACAGTACCTGTGGGAATCTTAGGTAGTCATTTTCCTTACATGTCTAGAGTACTAGACACAAAAAGTCAATAGAGCGCAAATCATTACATATTATTGATTGATTGCATTAACACATCATTAGTGATTGTTACCAAGGCAATTAGAAGTCATTAGAACACTTAAACAAGCTTCTGATCACACTATAATAGCCTAAAGTTTAACACGATGTGTTACCCAAGCTGAAAGAATGGTACCTGCAAGTTGGACATGAGGTCGGATATGGAGTGGCCATCTTTCAAACTGACAACGGCAAGCTTAAGTCAAATGCGATGGATGCTTGGTGTAAATCTATAGGCACCATTCATCAATTCACCGCCCCTTACATGTCAGTTCATATTGGTTCTGTTGAAAGGTATCACTGAACCATTATGCAGAAGGCTCACATGATGTGTGTGCAATCTGGCCTTCCAGCTAACTGCTGGGACAAGTTCTGTCTGACAGCATGTTATCTTTCAAACAGGATAGCCTCCAGTGTAATTGATATAACACCATATGAGGCTTGGTATGGCGAAAAACCAGACCTCTCACATCTATGGGAAATTGGTTGCTGGGCATTTGTGCTAATACAGGAAAAACATGTCCTGAAAATCTATCCGCACTCCATTGAATGTATTCTAATAGATTATATACCAAACGCCAAAGCTTACCAATGCTACAAGCTGAAATCCCATCATGTCATCAATTCATACAATGTGCACTTCATCGAGCGAAAGGATATTGTCAACAATGAACCTGGTGAAAGGCAACAACCTGCGACTCAACATGCTCAACCAACTCAACATGCTCAACCACCTGTTGAAGAACCAGAACCAGTAATTTGGTGTTCAAAGCGAGAGGTGAAATTGACTGAATGGCAGGCAGAGATCCAAGGAAAGCCATTTATCAGCAACCTGGATAAAGCACTAGAGGAGATAAAGGAATCACAGCACACCCAAAGAGCAGGAATCGCAGAGGTGGATGACTGGCTCAACAACCCATTTGCTCTCTTCACATCATCAACTGCAGCTAACCTTGCATCTTGGCATAGAGACAGTATCCTGAATCATCTCATTGTTCCTAGTGCCAAAAACATTAAAACGGGTCAACAATGTCTTTGTAACCAAAGAAGAGAATGTTTATGAGGATGATCCAACATTAGAGCAGGCGGTAAACTCTGAAGAATGGGAGAAATGGAAAATGGCCATTGTGGATGAATCAAAAAGCCTCAAGGAGATGGGTGTTTATAAGCCAGTGATGTGTGCTGATGGTGGTAAGGCACAAAGCCAGATATGTTGCTAAAGAATTCCAGCAGGTCGCCAGCAAGGATTACTCTGAAACTACTTCGCCCATAGCCTGAATGGAAAGCCTGCAAAGCTTGCTACATATTGCCACATTGAATGACTGGAACATACAACAACTGGATGTCAAAACCGCTTTCTTATATGGTTCACTGCCTGAAGATGAAGAAGTTTACATGGAGCAAATCCCTTACCTTGATGATCTGGCATATCCAGCTGATGAATATGTCTGGCTGCTTCTATGTGGACTATATGGCCTAAAGCAGGCAAGTCATCTTTGGAACAAAGAAATGAATGGAAAAATGGTTTTGTGGAACTTCACACGTCTTCATGCTGATACTTGCATATACTATAGGAAGCAAGACAGAGATACTGTCATCTCCCTGGTTCATGTTGATGACATGGTTGCCATCAGGAATAGGGCAAGTGCCAACAACAGTTTGAAATCTGAGATGTGCACTGCCTGGACGATCTCTGACCTAGGCAACATTGGCTTCTGCCTTGGTATCTCAGTTTGAAGGGATCGTCAAAACTGCACAATCCACCTTTCCCAAACAGCCTTGATTGAGAAGCTTGCAGAGATTGTGGGAATACCTTTAGACACCAACACAGTATCGACACCTATGGACACTAAAATCAAGCTCTGCTGTCCTCCTGTGGACGAAACTTTGCTGATATCCAAGGCCATGACACTTGCTAAATTGCCTTATCAACAGGTGGTTGGGAAGATGATGTACATCGCAACTTCGACTTGGCCAGATGTTTCATTTGTGGTCTCTAAACTAGCATAGTACCTAGATTGCTTTCAAGACACTCATTGGAAGGTGGCGCTATACACTGTGTGATACCTGGTTTGCACATGATGTCTCAAACTGTGTCTTGGAGGATTCCAGCCCTCTGTTCTAATTGGTTACTCAGACTCATCGTGGTCTGACTGTCTGGATACCCGCCACTCAACAATGGGATATTGTTTCAACTTCAGATTGGGCACTGTTTCCTGGTTGTCATGGAAGCAGAAGATGGTTACCAATAGCATGATGGAGGCAGAGTTCATTGCCATCAATGAAGCATGTCAGGAAGCGATGTGGTTCAGACACCTTTTTACTCAACTTGACATGGCCTGTGATCAGCCAACTACCCTCTACTGTGACAATAATGGTGCATTGGCCAGTAATCCTGGCTCTTCTTGTTAACACAGAACACTGTACACCCAGTTAGATGGTGTGCACATAACAGGAGAAGGTCTGGGGGTGTTAACACTGTACTCCAGTGTTAACATTTAACCGCGTAGTAGTTGTTAACACTGTACTTCAGTGTTAACAATACAGGGGAGTAAGATGTTAACAATTTGCACATATACATGTATGTTGTTAACAATTTACATGTATACGTGTATGGTGTTAACAACTTACAGGGAGTTACTTGTTAACAATTTACACATATACGTGTATGATGTTAACAATTTCCACATATATCCAAAAGATGTTAACAACAAGTATGGTGTTAACACTGTACGTGTATACCCAGATGTTGTTAACAACAAGTATGGTGTTAACACTGTATGTGTATACCCATAAATTGTTAACACCTAACTATATGTACAGTGTTAACAACATGCGCGTATACGCGTACAGTGTTAACAACATCCAGGTATATGCATACAGTGTTAACACCATACTTGTTGTTAACAACATCTGGGTATACACGTACAGTGTTAACACCATACTTGTTGTTAACATCTTTTGGATATATGTGGAAATTGTTAACATCATACACGTATATGTGTAAATTGTTAACAAGTAACTCCCTGTAAGTTGTTAACACCATACACGTATACATGTAAATTGTTAACAACATACATGTATATGTGCAAATTGTTAACATCTTACTCCCCTGTATTGTTAACACTGAAGTACAGTGTTAACAACTACTACGCGGTTAAATGTTAACACTGGAGTACAGTGTTAACACCCCCAGACCTTCTCCTGTTATGTGCACACCATCTAACTGGGTGTACAGTGTTCTGTGTTAACAAGAAGAGCCAGGATTACTGCATTGGCACTCTCATGCGATGCTGTCACTCATTCTCGAACGAAGCACATCGAAAACTGGGAAATGTTCATCAGGGAACAAATTGAATGGGGAGTAATTGATGCACAGTGTATTGATACTTGCAATAACATCTCTGACATCTTCACTAAACCCCTGGAAAAATGACCCTTCACCAAGTTCCACAAACAACTTGGCATCATTTGAGGGGGAATGCTCATAAGGGGGAATGGCTTTCTCATTGTGGTTTTCTTGGGTTTCTTTTCTTGAACACTTTCTATGAACCTCTATGGACACTCTACTATTTTCTTTTGTTTTCTTGGACACTTTCTATCTTTTTTTTTTTTTTCCTTCTTCTCCCCTCATTGACATTTTAGTCAGTGAGGGGGAATGTCAGATTTCACCAACTGATTATATCATCCAGGGCCTTGCTCTGGATTGACGTTCAGTCACTTCTTTCCTTAGTTTGCATCACACCACATACTGAGGTAAAGTTACCGTTTCATATCGTTCATACCCTAACTAATGTATCCTGTAGGATTACCTGTTAGGTATGACCACTAATGAAGTTTGCATCACACTGCATACTGAGGATTACCTGTTAGACTTTAAAACCTGAGAGTGCAACATTCGCTGTACTGGCGAAAGGATTTGTCTGGCTCACTGCAAGAGGTGTCCACGAACCACTGAGGTTGGTCCCACTCCAGGAATGGAAGTAGCAGCGACCATTGCTGCCAATGCATGCAGTGACAAGAAGGAACTCATCACCAACCTTGTAGATGTTGGAAGCCTTGAAGAGGTTGTGATTGTTCGAGTCTTGCAGTGCTATCACTGGCTTGCTCATTCCCATTAGAAAGTCACTCGCCAACGTCTGGGAGTGGTAAAGGTGCCCATTATTGTCTGACGAGAATAAATGGCAGTTGGATGAGTCACAGATAACCCACATGTCCACCCAGAATCTGCTTCCTATGTTGTTGGTAATGATGCTGCGAGTTCCAGAGTAAAAGTTCTTGGGCGGAGTCCAACCATTCAGACTACTGATTTCCGAGTTCATGAGTAGGCGGGTATTGCCATTCTGGAAGATGAGATACCATTTGTTCTGTGGCACCATGAAGAACACTTGAGGAGTGGTGCAGTAACCTGACCCAATCTGGGTCTGGTCGAGGTAGTAGAATGAAGCGGCATCAGCTTCGTTGAAGTTGGTGAAGCTCAGATATATGAGGTTGTAGCCTGTGTTGTGTGCCGTGCCTGCAAATATGTGATATTTGCCATTGTAGAAAATGATGGATGGGTCCTTCGAAACAGAAAGATTGCGACTGCCAACTTTGGGGCTGATGAGAATGCCGCTCAAGCTCCAGGTGAAGCTCAAGGGAAGGGTAGTTCCAACAGGGTTAGCAGCAGTACACATGCTACTAATGGTGGAGGCAGGGGGATTCGTAGCTTGTCCAGGGATATTGCCTGTTAGATACATTAGAATTTGGACTGAGAACGAGCGTGAGGCCCATAATCACCATCTTGGATCGAACAGATACCTATGGCACAGGCAGTCCCACCACTCAAAGCAAAGGCTTAGCAAGTTCACTGGGATCAACTAGATCGCTTACGTCCAGCCGCTCTGAAGAAGCAGAGATAAGAATCATGAATTATGGTGAGGAAACAATGTACACACCCCTCCGCATTGACCATAAAGAGGCACTGCAGCCAAAGCTGCAGATGTGAGTGCTGTAAGAAAGATGAGAGCTTAATGCATCCTGAGGTGCAGGAAATTAGTTCTGAACTGATGGCATCCCTTTTATACACATTTCTCTAGCAATAGTAGGTGAAGTCCTGAAGGATTGTGCTTCATGTCTGAGCTGGCACCCTGTAGGCTGATAATTAGCCAAAAACTTCACACGAATATTCTGAGTCAGAACGCACCTGGTTCAGATCGTATGCTTCGTTTGCGCTACTGATCAGAAAGGAAGAACATCTGAGGCTAAATCCGATTTAACTGAAGGCAACAATCAGAGTTTCGGTGAGTGTACCCATTGTTTCGCCGACAACCATGCAGTAAGTGAGCAAGATATCGGGACTCGCTTAACGACTTATCCGTGCATGTTAAGCTACGCCCAAAGAGGCTTGGATGCATTGTATGAAGTATGGAGTGTATGGAGTGTGGGAGGTACAACGATGGGTAGGTGAGATGTGTGACAGCAGCAATATATACAATTGGGCAACATCACAACAAGAACTAAACATTTGCGATTGAATCACTACAACATGGGGAGCTCCGGAAGAGATGTACAAACTGGAGCCGAGAGCCGGAAGAGAGATAAATCCAAAGTTACATCAAAGCGTTGAAAGCTTCAAATCATCCGTGGCGGCTGAGATAATCTTGATACAGAGCGTCAACGAACGACTTGTCGGTCTGTTTAGAAGGGATTGTTAGCATACATGCAAACAATCAAGGGAAAGCAACCACGAACGTGAATGAGGGTTAGTAACTCCATCACGTATTCATTCCTCGCTAGTTTCGTTTGACCGTTCATGCACGAGGACGTAACCGCACTGATGCCTTCTTTAACAATGTCGCGGCTTAAACGAGGTGCATTGCCGTCAGCCTTGACCTTTGCTGCTGACTGCTGGGGGGCTTGCTGAGATTGGAGTGGAGGAAGACCTAGCATAGACGAAATGCTGATGATGGCCGGGTCGGCGATAGGAGCAGCTGGAGGTGGAAGAGCAGGAATAGGCGAAGGAGAAGAGGTGGTTGCTGAAGCTCGTAAGTGGGGCTGGCGTTGGAGCACCGCGATCATGGGCTCAACGACATCCGCTCGCGTCGTCTCTCTCTCCGCTCCTTTCTGTTTCCCACTACCAAGTTTCCTAGCTTTTTTACCCCCAAAGTGGTTCGTCAAGTCATCACTCGTGCTCCCGTCACGCGAATGCAGTTGCTTCGCAGTACGTCCATTGAGTAATGGTACCTTTTTTGCATTGCTGAGATTGGGCGAGTGGCCATTGATTTGGCTTTGGGCTTTCACCCTCTGGAACGCATCCATGTCACTCAATGCAATCGTGTCAGAGAAATCCAGCTCAACTATGACATCGTCGTCATAGTTCTGATTTCCATCGGCGCCAGTGTTCTTGTTCCATAGCTCCGCGTCCGTGCGGAATGTCACCGCCGGCCGACTCCCGACAGAAGAGACTGCATCAGAGACAGAGGGCAGTTGGCGAGCAGCAGATCCATAGGCAGTGTTATGAGGATAAACAAAATCGTGCATCCTCGAGGAACTTGATGACCTTTCATATCCAGAGCCGTTAGTTGGAACCCGAGGTGTAACATCCCCGTGAATGGCCTCTTGCCCCGTAGACAGCCTATCCAGGACGGTGCCGGACTCCGAATAAGAAACTCCGTCCTCTGAGCTTAACATCCCATCATCTTCATCACCCCCTTCTCTCCCACTCCTCCGGGTACTTGAGCTACCGCTTGTCCTATTACTTGCGCGAGAAGTCGAGGGTGTGGCGGAGGATGCCCTAGAGGCGGGAAGTCCAAGGAGATTTATGATAACGTCCTGATTGAGTATCTGGGGAAGGGCTGTTGTTGTGGGCGTAGGTGAGTAAATAATGATCGACTCAGGCTCTGCTACTGTCTTGCTGCTTAGCCTGGAGTTCGACCGAGGCGATGTAGACGAGATGACCTTATTAGATGAAACGGAAAGACCACTATTAGAGACCACGTGCGTCGAAGGTCGTGAGTCGGCCTTCAAAACCGTTGGCCCTGCTGAAGCAAATATGGTGTTCAATAACGCTAATCCTGTCGGAGGTGCGCCGTTCGTGGCGTTGATTATGGGTGTCTCTGTGCGTACCGCTTGGCTAGCTACGGAGGTGCCGGCGCCGGCAAACAAAGAGTCCATGGTGGGTGAAGGAGCATGTCCATTCGTTGTGGTAGTTGACGGATTGAGTTTAGCAAACAATTTGTCCAACTCAGATGACTCCGCATCAACAGCACCCGTGGTGCTGACAACTCGACCGTTGGCACTTCCATTCAAAAGGAGAGTATGATTCGGTGTCATCGGTATCGTAGAAGAGGAATGTGTGATTCGTTCCTTGCTTTGTATGGCCGCAGTGGATTCGTTGGATGGAGGCACAGAGGAAGTACGGAGGTGCGGATTGGGTGGTGGCAGACGATCAGGCCCGTACCTGTATTCGTCAGGGTAGGGAATATTTTGCTTGACGTACGAATGTAACCTGCATGTAAGGATTATTACAAGCTGGCGATTCAACTGACTTGAAACTCACCGAACCATGACATCCATCATGGGCTCCCTCGAGTCGGTTGCAAACATCCATAACCCTATGGTGATACCGGGAGCTTTATCAGCCTCTTTGTATTTCTCTACATCCGGAATAAACCAAACGGGAGAAAATTTGTCCGGAACTTTGCTCCCAGCGGCCTCGCTTGACTTGATAATGGATTCAAGCCGACGAGCAGACCAAGACGGGTAGGAGCGCATCATGAGGTAGCTTCCAGAGGTACTGATGTTGTCCTCGGGATATAGTCGTTGATTATAGTCGTCCGTCCCCTGACGGTTGAGGATATAATACCCATAGGGTGGATACGTATCCCTATAGAATAGCTTCAGTTGACCGAAGACAGGAGGATGGAAGGAAACAAGTTAACCTTTCGTATAGGAACATACTTCCTTCATATCCTTGCTTTTCCCATTTGTCTCCGTTATGATGGTACACACATACATGGCTGAACTGATCGAAGATGGAGATAATTGATGGATCTCTCCTGCGGAGAACCTTGAGGTTGGAATTGTACCGAGTGGTAGGGGACATGCCCATCTTCGCTGGAGAGCATTCTGAATGTTGAGGTGTCGCTGTAGCTTGGCGTGCGTTGACCGCTGTCGAAGGGCGTGGTTTCGTCGGTTGCACGTACATTTGTTGTCTTTGAAGGTTTGGGCTATTTCGTGCACTGCTGCTTGCATTTGAGGGTGTTCGTCGCGAGTACATGATGAGGGGAGGGTTCAAGGATGTGTTCAGTGGCTGAATTGACACAAAGAGGAATACTTTCCCACGAACACTCTGCTTCTGGCATAAGCCCATAACCTCACCGAGGGAATCCACAAGTTAGCTTGTAGATTAATGTTGCAAGCGGAGCTTTAGGGCAAGCCGGCACATAGCAGAATGGCCGAGAATATTGGAGAATCTCACACTCAGTAGTTACTTGACTTAGCATTGACACCGGTAGTTAGTAGAATATTCTGGTAGCTATTTCACTTGTGTATTGAAGGCTGCTGTAGCTAGCCTGTCACAGCGTGCAAGATGGGATAATGTAGCGAGTAATATGCAATCACTACGTGAGAACTATCTTTGATAATGAATGCATATTGATGGTTACATTAGACAATAAGTAGATAACGTAAGTAAGCAATATTCTCACCCTCAATATGCAAACATAACATGAAACAAACTTAATCCTTAGCCTGAGAATATCTTATTAACATAATGGCATAGCCACTCCGTAATGATTAGATACTGTATGTGTATTGTACTGGTAAGTATACAAAGAATATAAGTCATTGTTTATTCCATACTGATTGTCTATCAGAGCTTCCATTACATAGTCAATATCTTTTGTAGTATTCCAAGAATGTTTGAATAATATATATGCTATTGATCCTATAGTTATTGTATAATCCTCATGCTATTTTGTGTTCAATATGTCATCCTAGTAATCAGATATTTGTTGCAAATTGTATGAGATAGAGTTTATGTATTCTATGCTACATTATTTAGGTGATATCTAATGCACTATGTATTTATTATGCCTTGTCTGACAATCACATATTGTATGATGTATTAATGCCATATCTATGGTGTGAATATATGATCCATATCTGGGAGCAATATCTATGGAATAGGCAATTATGGTATACAGAGAATATACAATCCCAATATATGGAGAATATGTGATCCTAATATATGGAGAATATGCAATCATGATATACAGAGAATAAATGATTCTGATATATGAAGAATATGTGATTGTGATATGCAGAATATATGGAGAATAGGTCCTAGTAATGCAGTTGAGGACAGTCAAATGCCGCTAAAAAATGAGAGTATTTAATTCACCCCTGGACTTGTGCGGGATGTGTAGCGGCTTGGAAATGCATTAGAATGATACCGGGCTCAAGGGAATCTGACAAGCTGTTCTTCCTAAATAAGTCAATTAATAAAAAAGTAGCACAAAATTTTGGCGCAAGTCAAAAACAATTGATAAAATCACGGAAAATTTGCCAAACACTTCCTTTCAATTAGTAGATCATGGATCCGAGAGATCAAAATGTTTAAGTTTGTGATTCATGGTGTCAGAGATACATGATAAACTGATAACCTGTGTGCTGCACCACAATGTACAGCCCATTCCTTCTTCGAATAACATGAAGTGATGGGGGTACCCACTGAAACAAGTGAAGCAGAATATCATTGGCCTTCGAAACCAGTCTGACTCTGCATCGGCGTCACCCAGTCCCACAGCATCTGATCAGGAAGGCTGGGAGGTTGTTCCTGAGCTTGTATTGGAATCTGATGGCCTCCAGGTCATTTTTAATAGTGTTAGGGTGAGCTGGGAACAGGAGGAGGACGCTTGGGATGAGTCAGACATTGATGAAGAAGCTGCAACTTGATAGGATGGCTGATGAGGAATTGGCAAGGAAATTAGCAGATATGGCAGAGAAAGCTGATGCTGCTGATGGGGAGTGGCTGCCACCGTGGTTAAGACAGCCAGTAAGGACAGCGAAATGTGTGAGAAGATGAAAATGCATAGAGATCTCATTTATTCACCATTGTATTTTGAGCAGAGTGTCCTCACGAGTATGTTACAGGCCCTGATGCATGATGTTTCATGCCAATCAGTTCACAGTCAGCAACATTATCGTAAAGCTTGGATCAGACAGACTTGCCTCAATGAATACAAATTTCTCACCATGCAAATGACCCCGAAATCCCAACTGTTAGGTGTGAAAGATGCTAGTGAGAGTGCGGGGGATGTTGATCAGCCAGCCGTCGATTCATCAATCGTTCTTGGCGATTTATGAGTGCATATCAGCTTGGTTTGACAGGAAGGGCAGCAGAGTGGGCGGTGTGAAAGCAGAGGCAACATCGCTCCTCATGATTGGTGATGATGGCACTTGTGTCAATCTTATTGCACTAGGGGCTACTAGGGGGTAATTAGTTGGCATCTGAAAGGCCCACAGAGGTACACACAATTCGATTTTTTGGGCCAAAAATATTGGTGCTGCCAAATTCTCATGGGAAAAACTTCAGAGTTGATTTTTCTAACACTTTTGACCATCCTGAGTCTGAATCTGAACACTGATTGCCTTCAAAAAATCTGGTTCACGTGCTAGTGTTTTTGCAGCATTTGACTGTCCTCAACTGTATATAGAAAATATATGGTAGTAGTATTGGATTTGACAGCAGTGGATAAAGATGTAAAGAATAGACTGTGCAACCTCTACTTTCCATTCATTCTCTTCTTTCCTTATATGTACATTCTCTTTCCGCTTTAGTCTGTGCACCTAGTATTTTAGGTGCTTCCCCCTATCTGTATGTCTCGACTTCACACCACATTCTGGTACAATTTGGTGTCTGATCTGGCAGGATCCAAGATATAAACACAAAACAACTAGCAGGTGACACTTACAGTGGTTGGTCAGTTGGTAGACTTCATATCAATTGTGAATTTGAGTTGCAAAATATGACACCCCTGGGCACCCCTTGATTTTGACAAGGGCTCATCTCAGCTAATGGTTAGCCTGTGGTTATCTTAATTGTGCTTACTACTGTTTATTAAAAACTCATGCAAAGAAAGATATCAGTATCTATGTTGGTTTGCCTAGATCTGTTCAATTCATTATGAGACCAATATGGAACTGAAGGCTTTGAGAAGATGCTCAGACCGGATATATCATATCCTACATAAGAAACATATGGTGCATAAGAAACATACAGTGCATATGAATTGTATGGTGCATATAAAGTGTACCCTGAATATGCAGCATATGTCACATAAGAAACATGAGATGCATAAGAAATGTACACCACATACAGAATATGTGGTGCATATGAAACATAAGAAACATACTATGCATATGAAATGTACAGTGCATATGAAACATACCCCACATATGAAGCATATGGCACATTGTTATGGACACATTCAGGAGCCCCCTTAGGGGCTATTAGAAGCACAATCACATGCCATTTGGACTTGGGCTCATACCGTGTTACACACAGATACTCGGACTTCTCAGGCACTCAGACTTGTTATATATAACTACACACTGTACTTACTACTACTGTACTCATGTGCAGATCATGTGCATGCGGTTACCACATGTCTCCTTGTATATAGTCTTGTCTTGTAGTTATCGTACCCCAGTTTGAATATTAGTTCCTTTACCACACTTGCTCTACTACCACTTCACTGTGGTAGCTCTTGCCCCATCCTCGCTCTATGCACATACCTTGCATATCGTGTATAGTCCCTCATCCTGAAATACAGGGCCCACAAGAGTGTGGGAGGCATAGTCCTTAACTGAAGCCAAGCCTGTATGTTCCCCTCACACTCTGTAACCTCCTCCCCTACTAGGCATCCACGTATTCCGCGGGTCCTCATAGGTCTATACCCCCACAAGTACCACTCTTAACACACATAAGAAACATACAGCACATAAGAAGCATATGGTGCAGAATGGGAGAGAGGGGCTAGGGGAACATAATAAGCTGGCAAGCTTAGAACATTACAGTAGACACCAAAAACCTGCTCCCATACCACATTGACATTTCTGCAAATGAATCTTGTTAGTGAGTATGACTGCACACCCTTGAGAGATCTCTGTTAAAATAAGCCAGTAGTGGTTGTGAGATATCTGAGTGAACAAGAGGTTGTATTGTGTTTGACTGGTACTTCAGCAAACACATGAGGAAAAGGATACATGGTGCGGCAGAAACTATCTACGTAGTCATGTGCCCCCTTAACCCCTCTGTACCGCCTAGATTGCCCAAATCTAACAATTTCCTCCTCCTCTTTGTTAACACCATTGTCATAGGCAAAGCTTGAAACAGATGGGAGCACATTCAGCTGTTTCATTCCTAATGTGCTGACACAGCTGCAGCCTTCTCCTGACATATGTGTTCCTCATCCTCTTCAGGCAGCATGGCAAGAGGGTTTTCATCTTCTGTGACTCGGAGTTATCCAGAGGGCATATGAGTGGCTTGACAAGGCTGGGAGGGTCAGGGTATAAATCATCTGTATAACAGCATCCATCATGTGGTGTTGCTGTACACCATATGGTATTTGAACATACCTAGTACCACCATGTGCCAAATTCTAACATCTTTTAACAGTCACCCCTCCTGATCAACGTACACCTTGTTCAATTTGTCCAGTGTATCAAGTCCCTTGACTGCATGGCTGCCCTTTCGAACCCCATCCTCTTCATTCATCGTAAACACTACAGCATATCATCTCTGCATGATCATTGTTGTTGCCTTTCTTTGTGGCTGGCCATCCTGAAATGAGCAGGTGTGTATGCATGTTGGTGCCAACACTCTGGGCTTGAGGAACTGTTTGATCAGTCTCAGTCAGGTTTACCCTAGGTGATTTCCCACATGGTGACCCTGATGCCAAGGTCTGTCTCAACCAAATACAGTGTTGAAGGCAGTGTCCCCCTGCTGGAATGAGTAGAAGGAATAGACAGTGTCCCGTACTCAGCATTAAAGTAGTGTCTTCCTCAATTCAAGGAGGGCTAAGAATGCATATACACCCTTGTGTTCTTTTTCTTTCTTTATTTCTAGATTTGACAATTTTGGTGGTACAGAGGGGTTAAGAGCACTTTGCTATGTAAAACACTCTTCAAGCTCATGTATGCCTAAATTTGGGGGCTTCTTGGGGTCCCAATCAAAGCAATATAATTTCTTCGCTCACTTGAAGGTTGGGCGACACTCGGTGGCTTATTCAGCCAATTTTCTGTCTTATTTCACAGTCTACTGCCCTATCAACCTACTAAGGAAAATCGTCGGCACGAGCGCCGTCTTGGCAGTATTAATCAGTGGGCGCTTTCCATTTTCATCCTCCTGCGGGCTCTTGCGTAGCGCGTCTCTGGCGGGGGACAGGGACAGAACAGGGACAGGGCCGTGGCAGCTCCAATGCCTTCTGAATCCCAACGCCGTACGTAACAGCGTTGATGCGTTGACGGTTGAGGGGGGTCGTGGGTGACTTGGGGATGCGGAGTCAATCATGATCGAAGACACCCAAATGGCGCCATCAACGCCTGTCGAAACGGCTGCATCAGCCTCCATTCACGCTGCAACCACGTCTTCAAGGATCTAGCAACAGAGTGGTTAGACAGTTTGTGTTACGCGAATACCCGCTGTTCTCCAGACCCGTCCACTCCTGCCAACAGACACAACGCAACTCCCTGCATACAACTCAGCACACACAAACCCAAACATGCCAACATGACTCACCAGGGAAGAAAACAACCAACATACCTTCACTCAACGCTACATGCACCTATTCGCCCAGCGACCTGACTGTTCCCTTCACTGAAACTTGCATCCCCATACCGATCTCGCAATCCACATTGCCCGCGACTAGCTAGAAGGAAAAGGCGAAGGTGAGTACACGCTCGTTGAATGGCGCGAATATGTGAACTCACCTACATGATGCACTTGTTTGTAGCTCCCTTGGTTGACGTCTGACCTGTGTAGCTCGATCGTCTGCCACACCTACTGCCGCTCCCATTCCCCTACACTGAACCGAACCACCAACACTCTGCCGCTCGTCCTGAGACACTGCCAGTGAACTCTGTGCAGAGCATCAGCCATCAGCAACATGACGTGACACGAATGAGAAAGTGTACATACGTACCAGCGCTGTCAGTGTTCCTTGACCTCGAGAGGCACACTCTTCCACTCCAACTCGAAGCGACGTGCCCAGACGTGGCCTGCGACGACTCTAGGTACTGAGAGTCAATGTCAGCGATTGGAATAGTGCAGAACGACGATGGGGAATGTATGGAAGATGTGGGGAACGAAGGGCGAAGAAACAAAGAGAACAGGGACGAGGCAATGCGAACGAATGAAGACGAACACAAGCAGAGAAACAGACAGAATACAAACTCGAACACCAATACAAATGGAAACAAGCGGAGTGCGATGCCCAAAGTGGCGGCAAACACAAGGGTTGGGATGCAAACAGGGGACGCAGTTACGACAACCTGTGAACACCAATGCACTTATGCCACGGAAGGCGGGGGACGGGGGACGAGGGGAATAGGTGCGGGGAATGGGGAACACGAATGGAAACAAAAACAGGGCAACGACGGACCAGGCAGAAGCAACATGTTAAACTTTAGACAATTATAGTGTGATCAGAAGCTTGTTTAAGTGTTCTAATGACTTCTAATTGCCTTGGTAACAATCACTAATGATGTGTTGATGCAATCAATCAATAATATGTAATGAATTCGCTCTATTGACTCTTTGTGTCTAGTACTCTAGACATGTAAGGAAAATGACCACCTAAGGTTCCCATGGGTACTGTTCTGCGCGAGGCATGAATATTGGTGTCCACTAAATCGCGTCCGAATTTTTTTAGCTCCGGAGCAACTTGGGAACATGCCAGACATCATTCTAATGATGGCTCCATGTTTTATTTTCACTCCTTTTGCTTCCCTGCTGAGACCGAAGCGTTCCGGGGTCTGTTCCGGCCGTCACAATAGAGGTCAATAGACCTACTAATGGGGCACTGAACGTGGGAATGTTGCATTGACCGTGGGAGTCGAGCACTTCGAATTTATTTACAGATTGCTAAACAGTGCTTTTGCACTTTTAGCAATACTGTCAACACCAGTCATCCCATGATGACCTGGGTTATCCCAATGGGTGTTGGCAGTGTCTATGGGTGGTCCCCAATGCGTGGGAACCATGTGCTTAATATGCGAACATACAGCACATCTTTGTTATACATTTGTACAACAAGTGTGTGCATCACTTCAACACAACCCCCTGATGCAACACTTGGTCAATCCACGTATTGGGGCACCCATAAACAACCCCCTGGCCCAATACATCCTTCTATCCCAAAAGTCCCATCATCTCCCTCAACTTCTCTACTTGTGGCTTGGCCAGTGCTTTGGTGAGCAGGTCTGCAGGCATGTTTTCCGTTTGCAGATAGACTGGTTGTATGCGCTTGCAATCAACTTGATCACGTAACCAAAAGAAGCTCAAGTCAAGTTGCTTCATTCTGCCATGGTGTTCAGGGTTCTTTGCCACTCTAATAGCTGACTGGTTGTCCATGTATAGCGTGGATGGTGATGTTGGCTTGTAACCAATTTCTGAGAGAAGGTTCTTCATCCAGCATATCTCTTTACCAGCAGCAACCCCAGCAACATACTCTGCTTCAGTAGTTGATAGAACAACCATCTGTTGCGCTTTACTGCTCCAGCAGACCGCTCCCAACCCAATCTTAACCAAATAACCACTTGTAGACCTCCCTGTCCCTTTATCACCACCATAGTCAGCATCACTGTATGTGACGAAGATTTCATCTCCTATGGTGGGATCAGGTCCATAAACCAACTTCATGTCCATTGTTCCCTTCACATAGCGTAGCAAATGCTTTACAGCTTTCCAGTGGATCATGCCTGGGTTCAAGTTGAACCTAGCCAGTGCGCTCGCAGCAAAGGCTATATCAGGCCGGGACATTGTAGCCAAGTACAATAAGGAGCTGACAGCACTCATGTAGGGGATATCCACCATCTCTTGAGCTTCTTCATATGTTTTGGGACAGTCATCTGTGGTCAACTTCATACCTGGAGCCATGGGAGTCCCCACTGGTTTGCAATCAGACATATTAAATTGCGCAAGCTTGTTAACAATGTACTGACACTGTGAGATGTAGAGTTTGTGGTTGTCCCAATCTCGAGTTATTTCCATGCCCAGCAGATATGAAGTCTCTCCCAAGTCCCGCAACTTGAAATGCTTTTCTAGCTCAATAACAAACTTGTCAAGAGCCTCCTTTGACTTTGAAGCAAGAGTGATATCATCCACCCACACTGGGACTATGATTCTGACATTGCCATTATCATAGATGTAGAGTGAGGGGTCAGAGTAAATCTTTTTGAAGCCCATTGAATGTAGTGCTTCACCCAATTTCTCACTCCACAACCGAGGTGACTGCTTTAAACCATACAGAGACTTGTTCAATTTACAGACTATTCTTCCTTGACCCTTGGTTGCCCCTTGCTTAAATCCCTCAGGCTGTTCCATGTACACTTCAGCATCAATATCACTGTTTATGAATGCTTGTGAAATGTCAACTGAGTGCAAGTGTAGATCATCTCTAGCAGCTAGAGCAAGTACAGTCCTGATGGTAGCATGTCTAGAAGGCGAAGCAAAGGTCTCATTATAGTCAAATCCAGGTCGTTGACTAAATCCTTTAGCAACAATCTGACCCTTGAACCGTTCAATGCTTCCGTCTGCATGATATTTGACCCAAAAGACCCATCTGACTCCAATTGCCACTTTTCCTTCTGGTAAAGGTTCCAATGTCCATGTCCCATTAGCAAGTAGCATGTTGTATTCAGCTAGTGCAGCCTCATGCCATTGTGCTGCATGAGGTGACTTCATTGCCTGAGCATAAGTCTCTGGCTCTACTAACTTGCCAACAGGACTAGCCTCCAGAGCTTCTTCTTCAGATTCAGAATCATCATCATCTAAAGCAGGAGTTGGATCTCGCATTTCCCAGACATCAGGAGTTGTCTCCCTAGCCCTTGGAGGCGCTGTAGGAACCTTCCACCATTCACCTGGAGGTCTGATGTCACATTTTGGTCTTCTAACAGCCACAGGTCTATCATCGACTTCAGCTTCAGCATCACTATCAACCACATGAGGTGCAGCTCTTCTACAATGAGGACAAGGTGGGGGAGTCTCCTCTGGCTCTGGTGTCATATTATCCTGTTGCGCTTCACCCTCCACCTGTTCTTCTTCTTTCACATTATCATCATCAACAGTGTCATCCTCACTGCTATTGTCCTCATTGTCATTATCAACTGCAGGCAAGTCTATGACCCTTTGTTGAGCATTGTCTTTTTCCATGGATGGTGCCTCTGGTGCGCTCTGCTGACTGGTTTTCGAAGGAGTAACTGGTTCCGAGATGGTGTGGTTGTCAATTGTTGAAGTGATGCATACACTTGTTGTACAAATGTATAACAAAGTTGCGCTATTAAGCGCCCAGTTCCCACGCATTGGGAACCACCCATAGACACTGCCAACACCCATTGGGATAACCCAGGTCATCATGGGATGACTGGTGTTGACAGTATTGCTAAAAGTGTGCAAACACTTTTTAGCAATCTGTATATAAATTCGAAGCACTCGACTCCCACGGTCAATGCAATGTTCCCACGTTCAGTGCTCCATTAGTAGGTCTATTGACCTCTATTGTGACAGCTGGAATAGACCCTGGAATGCTTCGGTCTCAGCAGGGAAGCAAAAGGAGCGGAAATTAAACATGGAGCCATCATTAGAATGATGTCTGGCATGTTTCCAAGTTGCTCCGGAGCTAAACCATTTCAGACGCGATTTAGTGGACAGCTATATTCATGCCTTGCACAGAACATACCTGTGGGAACCTTAGGTGGTCATTTTCCTTACATGTCTAGAGTACTAGACACAAAGAGTCAATAGAGCGAATTCATTACATATTATTGATTGATTGCATCAACACATCATTAGTGATTGTTACCAAGGCAATTAGAAGTCATTAGAATGCTTACACAAGCTTCTGATCACACTATAATTGTCTAAAGTTTTACAACTCCCAAATCAATTAAACCTTCATTGTCCTCCTTATGAATTGAGAACAGGTCATCATATGCATTGAAGTGTGCGCCGGGCTTCTTGGATAGGTGTGCCTTTTCTATGGCAGCCCACATTCCCACTGGATCATCCTCTAGACCTCGGAAATGAATCCTTTGGTCTGCTTCAACCAACAGGTAAATCTCCCCAGCAGCTCTTTCAGCTTTAGCCTCCCATTTGTTCAGCTCAGCTTCCATTGAGGGTTTAGATTCCCTTCCAGCCACTAGTCTCCACAGCCCTAGTCTCATCAGATAGGCTTTGGCTTCACCACACCACTCCTGATAATTAGAGTTGGTTAGTGGTTTCACCTTGACCCCAGCATCTGAAGTAGAACCTGTAGACATAGTGTTTCAATACAGTTTATAGTCTTGTTTGACTGACAATAACAATTTAAAGTCTTGTGTGGACTATCAATAACAACAGTGTTATAGTCTTGTTGTGACTTTCAATAAAGCTCCAATAGGCCAAAATGCGAGATCAGTACTCAAAGAGTCACTAATCAATCACAATAACCCCCAGTATAACAATAGGCAGCAATTCAATAATGCAGGAACAATCAATTAATGATGTCAAGTTAGAGCCCAGGGCCCATAACCTGTTAAACTTTAGGCTATTATAGTGTGATCAGAAGCTTGTTTAAGCGTTCTAATGACTTCTAATTGCCTTGGTAACAATCACTAATGATGTGTTGATGCAATCAATCAATAATATGTAATGAATTCGCTCTATTGACTCTTTGTGTCTAGTACTCTAGACATGTAAGGAAAATGACCACCTAAGGTTCCCACAGGTACTGTTCTGCGCGAGGCGTGAATATAGGTGTCCACTAAATCGCGTCCAAATTTGCTTAGCTCCGGAGCAGCTTGGGAACATGCCAGACATCATTCCAATGATGGCTCCATGTTTTATTGTCGCTTCTTTTGCTTCCCTGCTGAGACCGAAGTGTTCCAGGGTCTATTCCGGCCATCACAATAGAGGTCAATAGACCTACTAATGGGGCACTGAACGTGGGAATGTTGCATTGACCGTGGGAGTCGTGCACTTCGATTTATATACAGATTGCTAAAGAGTGTTTGCACACTTTTAGCAATACTGTCAACACCAGTCATTCCATGATGACCTGGGTTATCCCAATGGGTGTTGGCAGTGTCTATGGGTGGTCCCCAATGCATGGGAACCTTGTGCTTAATATGCGAACATACAGCACAACTTTGTTATACATTTGTACAACAAGTGTGTGCATCACTTCAACACAATGTCTGGATTAAAGAGGGTGATGAGTGGAAGGCTGCATTTTGGACAACCCGAGGACTCTTTGAACCCTTGGTGATGTTCTTCAGACTGACAAATAGCCCTTCTACTTTCCAGACCATGATGAATGACCTATTTTGGAAGCTCATTACGGATGGTGTGGTTATTATCTATTTGGACAACATCCTGATCTACACCAAGACGCGCGAGGAGCACTGCCAGGTCCTCAAGTGAGTTCTAGAGATTCTCCAAAAGAACAAGCTCTTCCTTCAAGCAGACAAGTGTGATTTCGAGCAGACAAGGGTGGAATATCTCGGAGTTGTCATTTCTGAGGGTAAGATCAAGATGGACCCTGTGAAGGTATCTGGTGTTGCAGACTGGCCAATGCCTCGGACTTGGACTGAGCTTCAATCCTTCCTCAGGTTCATCAATTTCTACCGCCACTTCATCAAGGACTACTCGCATATTGCCTGGCCACTCTTCGATCTCACTTGTGTGAAGGAATGGCAGTGGAATGCC
Source organism: Pleurotus eryngii var. eryngii (assembly GCA_029467805.1). NCBI lineage: Eukaryota > Fungi > Basidiomycota > Agaricomycetes > Agaricales > Pleurotaceae > Pleurotus > Pleurotus eryngii. Next base: position 4,785,414 of record SZVJ01000012.1, read on the forward strand.
AAACCTATTCTAGTGTTTCTGAAGGAAGATAGGCCATATCGGGTCGAAGTGGACTTGTCAGACTATGCAACGGGTGCAGTCTTGTCACAGCTGGATCCAGATGATGATAAATGGCATCCTGTTGCATTCTACTCTAAAAGTCTACAGGCTGCAGAGCGGAACTATGAAATACACAACAAGGAGATGCTTTCAATCATCTGGGCACTCAAAGAGTGGCAACACTACCTTGAAGGCGCCAAAACTCCATTTGAGATCTGGACAGACCACAAGAATCTCGAGTACTTCATCAAAGCTCAGAAACTCAACCGCTGTCAAGCCCGCTGGTCTCTCTACCTCTCCCACTTTGACTTCACTCTTCAACATTGTCTGGGTCAGACTATGGGTAAGCCGGATGCTCTCTCGCGCCGCTCAGACCACTTGGATGGTAAGAACAACAACAAGGATGTGGTCTTGCTCAAACCAGCCTACTTTGCCATCCATGCCACAGGTGTCACTCTTGAAGGGGAGGAGAAGGATATCCTCATGGCTATCCAGACCAGAGTTTTGTTAAAATCAGGGGCAAGAAAAGATGGCCAGACAAGGGTTTGAACCAAGGACCTTCTGGTTGCTTTCCAGACGCTCTACCACTGAGCTATCCGGCCTTGGTTACTGGTTGCACAACATTGAATATGTTCTCCCTATCACATGACCACCCAACCATTTCAATCAATACTGGCCAGGCTCATGCCCCTTTCCAGTCCATTTCAAATGGTGATCATGTGCTGGATTACATCATTCCAACAAGTTTGTGATGTGAAGTTTGAAGATGTAGTAGCAAAGGCGGCAGAGGAGTTGAAGAAGGTGCAGGGCAACCGCAAGACAGTCCAGAGTGCAGAATGGTCTCAATCGGATGGATTTCTGATGTTCTGGGGTAAGATCTACATTCCAGACTCACCGGACCTGCATCGGAAGATTGTAGCCCAGCACCATGACACCAAGGTCGCTGGCCACACAGGTAGATGGAAAACTCTGGAACTTGTCTTCCACAGCTACTGGTGGCCAAACATGTCCCGCTACATCGGATCCTACACCCGCCATTGCGACCTCTGTCTCTGGACAAAGGCTCAGAGGCATCTGCCAATGGGTGAACTCCATCCGCTTCCTATTCTGGATGAATGCTGGGACCAGTTGAGTGTGGACTTCATTGTTGAGCTCCCGGAGTCAGATGGATTTGATGTGGTCATGAATGTGGTTAACTCCGTGAGTAAACATGCCCATTTCATCCTGACTCACACCACTGTTGTTAAACTTTAGGCAATTATAGTGTGATCAGAAGCTTGTTTAAGCATTCTAATGACTTCTAATTGCCTTGGTAACAATCACTAATGATGTGTTGATGCAATCAATCAATAATATGTAATGAATTTCGCTCTATTGACTCTTTGTGTCTAGTACTCTAGACATGTAAGGAAAATGACCACCTAAGGTTCCCACAGGTATGTTCTGTGCAAGGCATGAATATAGCTGTCCACTAAATCGCGTCTGAAATGGTTTAGCTCCGGAGCAACTTGGAAACATGCCAGACATCATTCTAATGATGGCTCCATGTTTAATTTCCGCTCCTTTTGCTTCCCTGCTGAGACCGAAGCATTCCAGGGTCTATTCCAGCTGTCACAATAGAGGTCGATAGACCTACTAATGGGGCACTGAACGTGGGAACATTGCATTGACCGTGGGAGTCGAGTGCTTCGAATTTATATACAGATTGCTAAAAAGTGTTTGCACACTTTTAGCAATACTGTCAACACCAGTCATCCCATGATGACCTGGGTTATCCCAATGGGTGTTGGCAGTGTCTATGGATGGTCCCCAATGTGTGGGTGCACAGCACAACCTTGTTATACATTTGTACAACAAGTGTGTGCATCACTCCAACAATTCTCTCAAAGTATTCAGTTAAATAATTGTGAAACATGCACTATAGTATAGTGAACCTTACTTGGATTTCCATTCATATACCTACATGTAGGATAGGCAAGTGATTTTTGTAAGATATGGGGGTTGTTATTTTAGATATTGTTTGCTTTCTACACTACAAATTACTGAAATTGCATTCTCAATTCTCTGGCAAGTATTAATGGTAAATTAGTTAGAACAACATTCATATGATCTGTACAACAACTCTTGGAACTCATTCAGCATATATTTACCATAATCTGAGGAAGGTTACTACATACATAGTCAATGAACATAAAGAACATATGTAGAAAGATATACAGGATAAAGTTACATTTCTTTTGCAATATTCCACATTACCATTTGAGAAAGATCTTCAGATTATGTTTCAGTTAACAGGAGGTGGGACATGTTTACTCTATTTGGATTATCTCTTTCATTCCTTCTCAATATTTTGGGGCATGATATGCTCTCACACGCTCAGTGTATTGCTTTCAGATATGAGTCATAATGTAGCATAGAATACATGAACTCTGTCTTATAGAATCTGTGATGGATATTTGATCATTGAGATGACATATTGAATACAAATTAAAATAGGAAATATGCAATAACTATGGGATCAATAGCACATACATTATTCAATCATTCCTTAGATACTATGAAGGATATTGACTGTGTAACGGAAGCTCTGATAGACAATCAATATCAAATAAACAATGACTTATATTCTTTGTATACTTACCAACACAATACCCATACAGTATCTAATCACTGCGGAGTGACTATGTCATTATGTTAATAAGATATTCTCAGGCTAAGGATTAAGTTTGTTTCATGTTATGTTCACATATTGACTATGAGAATATTGCTTACTTACATTAATTTATTGTCTAATGTAAACATCAATATGCATTCATTATCAAAGATAGTTCTCACGTAGCAATTGCTTATTACACGCTACATTATCCCATCCTGCACGCTGTGTCATGGATTGCCCGATTTATCGAATTTACTGAGTTAGCAGGTGCCAATGTAAATCAACACAAAGATCACAAATCAACACACTTAAGTAAGTCCATAGGTAATCAAATGTAAGCTAATTCAAATGACAATGTAACTATGGCAAGAAGAATATGTGATATGTGTAAGAGCTCAGTTCATCGTGCCACGGATTTGTGTCCTGTTTGGAACACATCCGAAATCCAACACTTGAAAGGTGCAGGACTGTGTAAGTGCTGAAGGTATCTGGAGGCTGAAAGAGAGGGAAGCCAAACAGAACAGGAGCTACAGCCGGGAACAGCCGGGATGGTTCAAGCAAGGCCATTGAAGCTGCCACATCGGCGGCCCCTAGTTATAATGGCGGAAAGAGAATGAAGCTTTGTCCTTGGGAATGTGCGCACCCGCCGAGAATCCAGTGTCCGAGAAGGAAAAAGGAAGACCACTGTTTAGGATAGTCTCACGATAAGGCTTATTTTCTCACAATCGGTAACCAGTGTTAGATGATTTTCTGCTCTACTCACTCTGTAATGAGATATGCAGCCTTTATCAGACCCTCGGCGACACGTAAATATTCTAGCTGAGCGCGTTGCTGATGTATCAAGTACCAATTTTCCAGGTCATTACCCAGGTGAGGACCACTCATGGTCCCTCGATAAAGTCAACCAGGTGCGTCTGCCGGCGTTTTTACCTTTCCCTTTCGTGATCATGGACGCGGTAGAATTTGCAAGTCAAAGTTCAGAAACTATCGCAAAGATCCATCGATTTCGATATTGTCGGTGTGGACGCTTCAATCGCGAACGCGTTCAGGAGGATCATGATCGCCGAGGTTCGCCCGTTTACCTCAAGAAGGTGATGTAAAAGTGTAATGCTACGGATTAGGTACCTACGGTCTGCATTGAATCGGTCTATGTCTGGAATAATACATCAGTCATAGTCGATGAAGTCCTTGCCCAGCGAATCGGGATGGTCCCTTTGAACGTCGACCCAGCCGTGATGGAGATGAAGAAATGTGGGTACACGGCGCGTCGCGCTCTGAACGACGTTCTTACTCTCGCAGCCAGCTCCCGACGAACAGCCAACCGATCGCAACACAATGGTATTCAAGCTTCAAGTGGCATGCACGAGGAGCACAAATCGTGAAGACCCATATATCAACGATCAGGTTCTCTCGGGGCATCTCACCTGGGAGCCTGTCGGCGAACAAGTCGATGTCTTTGCTCACAAAGCGCCGGCGCCGACGAATCCCAACATCGTGCTCGCAAAGTTGCATCCAGGACAGGAAGTCAATATGGAACTACACGCTGTCAAAGGAGTGGGAAAGGATCATGCCAAGTTCAGCCCAGTTGGTATACGCTCTGTTTGCTCTCAGTCGAAACCCGTCATAACTCTGTGTACAGCTACGGCGTCGTATCGTCTCCTGCCATATATCCAGCTGAATCCGCAAAAGCCGGTTCCTCCGCAGCACGCAGAAAAATTCCAAAAGTGTTTCTCAAAAGGAGTGATTCGCATCGACCCTCGAACAAAAGCGGTTAGTGTCGACTCCGAAGCAGTCCGCGACGATACTGTCAGCAGAGAGGTGCTACGGCACCCGGAATTTGAGGGATGTGTAGAGTTGAAACGCATTCGTGACTATTTCTTGTGTACGTCAGGCCTTGACCACCGGCGGTGGTCGCATACCTATCAAGAGCTAATTCGTTGCCGCTTTGTAGTCAATGTCGAGTCTGAAGGAGCCTACCCTCCCGAACGACTTCTGCCAGAGGCGATCCATGTCTTCAGGAGCAAGATAGATATCATCCGAGAGGCAGCATTGAGTCTGAGGGCGGAGGATGTTGAGATGAATAACTAATAAATGTATTTTATCTTCATTTCTTGTTTGGCATGCTAAATAATCCATGTGCACTGCACCCTAAGTTGCTCTTCCAATTCCCTGAAGAGATTCTATACACTATATCTCAAGAGTTGGATTCAAGCAGTTATGATTCCCAATTGCGTCCACTACGCTGAGCATAAGAACTATATATTTCGTAATTCCTGACACGTAAACTATATGTGGGGAACGGTGATGCGGACGGAACTTCTACGACGAAACTCTAAGCTTTCTTCCTTTGCTGCTTGATTCACATTATCGGCGGTGATACATCTATATATGAAGCAAGAAGTGATGTTGGCAAGAAGTCAGATGTCGGACGGTGAGATAGCTGGCTGCATAGCCCCAAGAATGTATGTACAAGCTAACGCAAGGATGAGAACGTGGAACAGCATTGAAAAAAGACATGACGAACAATATCATATTGTTTGTCTACTTTGGTTGACGGCGGATTATCCTTTCTGCTGCGGCTTTGAGGTTCTGAGTGATCTACATGAGAAAAAGGTCAGAAGAGCTTCGGAGGACACATACAGCCAAAATGACCTGGATGAACCGTCGTCTCTCTACAGCTTCCTCATTAACTTCTATCTCACGGTCGCCATCGAACTCCTGGGCTTGTGGAACTTCATTGGCGAGATAGGCCGGTGGTGGAGGCGGCGGCGGAAGAGCCGCGCGAGGAGAGTCGCGCTCGTCAATGGTTGACTGTTTAAAAAAAATGGGTTGGTGTGAGCGGTCGCGAATGCAAAGACACCTACCATAAGAGGGTCGGTTTCGACATAGCGAATGTACGGATGAAAACGCGCGTTGTGTCTGAAACGGTAGGTCGGTAGTCGCAATTGCGAGATGTGGTACCAGTCCAGGGTCTGCCCAATAGACGGCGCGTACATGTGGCATCCACCGTTACGAGAGCGAGGGAAAAGTAACCGCATTTTTGTCAAGAACGAGTGTGGAAAACGCGGAGACTGCGGATGCTGGTGGTAGAGGCCAAAAGAGAGGCTACGGTTCGGTGGCTTTGTCGCGCTTTTTATATTGAAGGTGGCAGTCATGTTATCTACCCGAAGAAAATCTTCTGTATTGGGTTCCCATATAGAAGCGTGGAATTTGCAAGGGATCGCTTTGGCTTCACCTATCCATTGCCGCTCAGCCGAGACATCGCACCATCCAGACCAAGGAACATGGCTTGCTGGACCACAGCGAAAACGGTCCCCTTCACATCGCCTCGTATTGGCCCAAGTTCATCTGCACGACGCCTATGTGGTTCTCCGCGCTGGCAATTATCCTTCAGTCACGGCGTAGGGGCGTCTTTGGCTCTGTAGCCATGCGCCTTCGATGTTACTTCACGTCCCCATGGCTTCCAAATAGAACACGAGGCGACGGCGAACTTTTCTTGCTCCAAGCTGAGGCAATTCCAGTACGGCTTTTGGCCTGGATCCTGAAGGAACAGGGCGCAAATCTGCGAGCCCTGCGTGCGGTGCCCTCGGCCCTGGTCACATGGACCTTCCTCCGGATAAAGGCCTGAGTCACGATCGCCATCGAAGCCCGACGCACCGACTGCCGGGCTACGGAGGGCCAAATAGGGCAACGCGCCCGTGACTGTCATGTGTGACGCGCGTATAAGGCCGAGTCACAGTAAGTTCGCTGCTTGACTGTGTTCATGACTCGACGCTGCCGCTAATTTCAATTGTTAGCAGAGTAACATTCAATGTGTGCCAGAAACAGACCTTGCATCAAGATTGCCCTCAAGAACATGAAGACGAAGACGCTTGCAGCAACAGCCGTGGATGCTTCAAGATCGTCAAGCTGTCTGACCACCACGAAGATCCTAGTCCAACGACGAGGAGAATAACCTACAAGTTCAAGACAAGAACGCTGCATGATAAGGTCTTGGAACATACCTGATACTTGAGACGCTGATGTTCTCTTCTCGCAATGACTCCAGAACTTTTCTTGCAGAATTTCGCCCACACAATCTTGGTATATTGCGGTGTTCTCTGGACCCTCCACGCTGGAACTATGGCTTAATTTTGATCCACGTATTTGCGTGCTGAGCTCTCTCTCAGAACAGCGCTTGGGCTATCTTGGGGTTACTTTGCTCGCTGGAGAAGCTGCGCTCTGTGCGTGAAGACGACCAAGGAACTCGCGACAATGAAACTCACCAACGTGAACCTCAGCCTGGTCCTCATCTACTCCTAGAGCCTGCAATCCACTATGGCCCCATCTTCTGGGAAAAGGTCTGCTTGTATCAGATAGTCCAAACTCCAACCGCAACGAATGCTGAAGGAGTGTATCAAGCTCGTCTGATTGTGCGTCAAGACTTCAAGCTGCTATCAGAAGGAATTTATCGCCTCAAGCATCCTAAAGTCGAAGAAATGCAAAGCAATCTCGAATTTGAACGGTGCAAAAAATGCCATCAAGCGGCGAGAAGATTGTGTGATACGCGAAGGAACGATGTGCAAGGCGTCCAGGCCATAAATCAGCAAATTCAGCGAGTTGAGAATACGGAGCGAGACCAGGAAAATCGCTGCAACGGCGTGGAATTTGTGGTAGGATAATAGCGGCAAGAAATGAGATGAGCGTTTGCGCCAAAATCCAAATCAGCCACGGAAATTTCCCTCCAGAAGTCCGCTCGTTGGCTTGCCAGGTCTCCTCAAGGCCTCAAATTCGACTCAAGCAGACGGATTCACCCAATTGATTTCCACTCGCCAAATGCGCCATTTATTTTCTCCATTTTGGCCATATACTACCACAATTTCTAGCCAAGTCTCCGTCAAGTTTGCCATAATACTTTGAAACGTTCTTGCCCATGCTATCTAATCGTCGGAATGCGGATCTTCGCTCTGGAGGCCTCAGCAGCTCAAAGCCCTCAAGTTAGGCAAGTATTTAAAGAAGCAACAGAGTTTGGTGGAGCCCCAGAGGCGAAGCTGTCGGGTCTCACAGGGCACGTCGCTCCCCTGCTCAAAAACGGTCGAAATACGTCCCGAAACAAGCATATATGCGGCCAAGACTCGATAATGATGTTGAACAAAGCCTCGTACGTCCCGAAATATATATACAGAGCTAGCGGCCTGTGTACAGAATTTTTGACCAAGTGGAAATACACTCTGGGGCGCCACCAGCTGCCCGTGCCACATCTCGTGCCCCACAAGCCAGAAAGCAGTCAGGAGTTTAGAAAGTACGCATATTTTGCCTTCGATGAAGTTTGGAGAATAACCAGCGTTTTGTAGATCTCAAAATTGCGGTTTGGTCAGTCGACCCCTATACCCGCCTTCTTGTTCCTGTATTGCATCGAGAGCCCGGACGATCCAGGGGGTTGGACGGTAAGACTTGAAGGCATACATACTTTCATGGCCCTATGTTTACTCCAAGGTGCCGGAGGGCATATATTTTGAAAAACAGACACGATCCGCCCCCTTCAAGCAGAAAAGGTGCTGCTTACCCCAACATTTCAGCCTGAGAGCCATTTCGGGGTCCATTGTGCCCTTGTGTACGCGCCTATCAAGTCACGCTTCAGCTTTCCACGGCTTGTCGTATGTGTTATATCTATATCCTGATCAATTAAATATATGATTTCAATGGCGCTCCTAGCGACGGGCATTCCTCGAGTCGCAATATTGTGTTCGAGGAAGCCCCCAAGATTGTGAACTAGAATGTACGTTCAGTCACCATCAGTGATCTCCATTGTCCATCTTTGGGTTTGCAAGCACGAGCATCAACAACCTTGCAAAGTTTAGTTCATGTACTTGAATAGCATCTGTGGCTGATCGTTTGATTTCATCACATTCCAGCAATATGATCTGGAATGCAACTGCTTCTCTGGCCGCAACTTCAGTCCACTTGACAAGTTCTCTCAAGGATATGGCAGACCGAGGTATCTATCCCAACCCGAATACACCGCAGAAATTACTATTCTGCTCCCAGAATCTGCTTTGAAATATCTCGTATATAAGGTCTGTACCAGTTTCCTGGCCACGACGAAATTTCTACCGTCCCGCTCGCAGCGGGCGGCGCGAGCCCCTTAAATACTAGCAGTATACTAACACCACTTCACGGCTCGGGCGTGTGGTCTTTCGTGTACAGACGCTCGTTGATTTTGACCAAACATTATGGGTATCCGGAAACTATCGTATGCGCACATGAGGAAGGCCTCAAGCCTAAAAAATAAATCTAGTAGAAATGACATCCAGTCTTTTGTCCAGTCGATACAACTACAACCGCTGATCAACCCCCATTTGCAAGAATTGCTGCGTAACTCCAATTATCTTCTCAGGCGAAAGAGGCGGCGGCGGCGACGCCCGCCAATACAGCGGCCATGCTCATTCCGTTTTGGAGAGCGCCGTTGCCGCTGCCACCGCTGCCACCGGACGTTGGAGCTGCAGTGCCTGACGAGGGTGGTGCAGTCGCAAGAGCGCCGAAGCCACCAGTTGTAGGGCCATTATCTGCCTCCTATATATGGAGTCAATAACCTGGACGGGTAGAACAGCGTATAAGACTCACAGTTGGTTCACCAGCAGCACCAATGGCCATGGCTGCCGCGACGAAGTTGGCATGGGTGTTGCCAGTTGTTCGGGCATTGATGGAGCCGACCATACCAACGCCACAGTGCGTTATCTGTTAAGTTGTAAGCAGCTGGTTGGATGCCTCCATTTACAGACGTGCGCCTACCTGCTTGCAATGGAACCAGATTGCTGCAAAAATAGAACATCGATTAAAAGAAGATTCACATCAATTGAGTTATTTGAAAAACGTACGTTTCGTATCATCAGTTATGGTGATGCTGAACTGTGTCCCAGCGGTGAGGCCGGAGTCGAATCCAGCCGAATTGTTTGTTGATGCGGCAAGGTAAGTACAAGGGGCTGCGAAGGACGATTGAGTGACTGAGTGTGTAATTCCGGCGCTATTTTGAGATGGATTAGCAACGGTAAATATCTACGGGCATTAAGGTGTACTTAGGGAAGAAGAAAGTCACCACCGTGTTGTTGGGCGCGGTGATGTTTGCCGGGCTGAAGACGAGTTGTCCACCAGCTGCTACATCGACCTAGAGGATGAAGTTTCATGAGCTGTCGGAATGAATTATGGCACGTCAAATATTGCTTACATTAATGTGACCATCGGTGTTGGCGGGTGCAGAGGGTGCTGCTGCCGCTGCTGAAGAGGTTGTGGGGGATGTGTTCCCCGCGGGAGGGTTGTAGCCGTACTGAGCCAGCACCAAGGAGGGAAGCAGCGAGCAAATAGCTGCGGCAGTCTTGAACATCATCGAGGTTTCGTGAGAAGGGGGTCTGGGTGAGAGTGCAAAACGGGGGTCGTGGCTGTCGAGAAATGTTAACGCGACCACTTCATAAATACTTTACGACCGTATCGATGCTGCGGAAAACAAGACCTAATTTTGCCACGGAAGAGAGGGATACCCATATCCCGGTGCACTTTTCCCATATGAGTGGGAATGTGTCTCTAGGATGTCACCCAATGAAGGGGACTGATGGGAATGGTACGTGAAGGATGGAGGGTATTCCCGGCGAATCAGTCACCAACGATGATGGAGCAGGGGAGGCCAATCGAGTTCCGTAAAAACTCGATGAGATTCTAGGGCCTACAAAAATAACGTCTATTTTTGCGTTCCCATGTCCGAGTTAATCTGATATGAAGGATATGTTAGTAAGTAGAGTTGCGAGATTTAAAGGGGATCATTGGCGGCATCATGGGACAAACGAGCCCCTTAGAGTGGTCGTGCACGAAGCGCAGTAGTCCGGCACGTTGCCTATGCAATGGTGGGTGTATTTCCCAGGATTTGATGCGTCGCTGTTGCGTTATCATCGAAGAATTGATGTAGATAATTATAGTTGCGATCCCCTTTTCGCCCGAAGGCTACAACCCAAACTATCGTCAGACTAGCGCCTATCTCTCGAACAGGAGACATATTCATAGCCGACGGATGGGATGAATAGAGGCGAGGCAAGCATGAACCTCCAAGGAGGCCGTGAATTCAGTGGCGTAAGCATCATGGATCCAACCTCTATAGTTCATTAAGGGCTTCCTAGTGCTCAGTCAGTGAGGGCATGGATGCAGTGTGTTTCTCACAAGCGACGCTTTTAAACTTGATGAACTGATGGGTCCCCGAGACAGATCTCAGGCGGCGGACTGTTGACGGTTGTTAGAAACAGGAGTGCTTTGTCAGCAACATCGACGAACTCACCGTACAATCGCCCAAGCCGCCAATGCTTAGACTCGGTGGCGTTGGCATAGGCGCGTTTGAGAGGCATGAACAATCCAAACGATCCTTTGCCGAACTCTCCAATGCCCTATCTCAAGCCCAGGTCGATCACCTGCACTCTCAGCTGAATCAGTTCCGTACTGCCCTCACTCATTTCGCCAGTACCCACCGCGATACCATCAAGAATGACCCCACATTTCGCCGCGCGTTCCAACAGATGTGTTTATCTATTGGCGTCGACCCACTTGCCGGACCAAGGAAGGGCGGATGGTGGGCTGAGCTGCTGGGACTTGGAGATTGGCAATATGAGCTCGGAGTACAGATCGTAGACGTGTGTATCAGCACGAGGGAGAGGAACGGCGGGATCATCGAGCTAAAAGAGTTGGTGAGACTGGTCAGCAAACTGCGAGGCGTGGATGCCGGCGTCGTCACGGAAGACGACGTAGTACGAAGCATCAAGACACTACAGCCACTCGGGGCGGGATATCAAGTTGTAGAGCTGAATGGTACAAAGATGGTGAGGAGTGTAGTCAAGGAACTCGACAGAGATCAAGCAGTTGTGCTTGGTATGGCACACGAAGCGGGCGGGAGGATTGTTGTGGATATTCTGGTCATGCGTCTGGGATGGACACGAGAACGATCTCAAGCTGCACTGGATAACATGCTTCTTCGTGATGGTCTTTGCTGGATTGATGAACAAGATGAAGAAAGTGGCGTATCTTATTGGGTCCCTTCAGGAATGCAATGGGACGAATAATCCATGATCATCCAAGATTGTACGTACCAGATCTCACCCATCTATGGCCAAGGCCCTGACATCCACCCGCTACCATTTCCTCAGCTCCATTTACCCGAGTCGCTGTGCCCTTCAATGCCGTACCCAGGACCCCCGTGCCCTTGTCCGACTTTTGTAGTAGCTTGCACCCGGATGATGCACGCAGACGATCATCGAATAGCAGTGCAATAATGACAACAACGTTACAACTCATCCGCGCTGAGTATCAGGCTGAACACTGCTGCTCAATGCTGACAAGCTAGAGTCCGCTTGCGATACTTCTTGTGTTGATGAACTCGCTGGAGACGCGAAGTTAGTAGATGGAGTACTTAGTAGATGGGGTCACCCACGGTGCTGTGATCCATTGGGAGTCCTACGATCAGCACCCTTCGCCATGAATTTTATCGTCTTCACCGCCAATGTCTTCATATCCACCAATACTAGTATGCCCGTCTCCGAAAAGTTAGGCACCATGATGATTCGACATTTTCTCGATCCGCCGCCGCCGTCGTCTTCGGAGACAAGGCGAGTTCCAAATCGCTTTTGACAGCCCACGACGTAAATGTCAGGCGTTTCTTGTATTATAAATGGGTCCGTTGAAAAATAAGGATGGCACCAGAGTGTATCAGGCGCAGTGGGGGCCATATGCCTCCATTTTATGGTTGATTCCAATATCGACAGTCGTGTATGTGGTGGGGATTCCAGATACTTGAACATGTCATCCAGCGGTTGGCCAGAGTTGACAAGAAATTTACGAGGCACGGGCCGAGCTGATATAGATGCAGTAGATTCTTCATCTTCATCTTCGCCAGATCCAATTTCCAGATGAATGTATGTCGGATTTGTTTCGCATGAGAACCAGGGCATAGAAGTCGCGCTGCCTAACATAGCTCGGGGGAACGGCTGCTGCGGTAGAATGCTGCCAGATGGATCGTTGGATCCGGGGAGGATATGCACGGGCATGACTTGTGTTATGTCGAGTAAATAGCCGGAGAGTGTCTGGATGGGATGAGGTGAGAAAGGCGAGGGTTCGTTGCTGTCGCGCTTCTACCAAGTCGATGAATAAAGCCATACGGGGATTCGACGTAACATGTAGCTACTCACTCCTTTTTTGTCGTCCAGCGAGATATTCTCAACCTGGGGTCCAAGGTCTAAAGGTGCCAATGAATTGCCAGCAATGATAAGTCGCGATATTCGGGATGCCTCAAGTTGATCGCCAAGGCCTCCGCCCTCACATGTGAGGTATTCAACAAGCATATGGACGAGGATATCGGAAAGAGAAGACGTCCCGATGTCAAAGCCGGACACGAGAGCCACCCATTCCGGTTGCAGAGCATCTAGGTGTCTTGTCAACAGCGTGTCTGTGCGACGAAGACAGGCCGTACCATCTACGTCCATTGTTGGGGGATCAGGATCTGGCAAAGATGGCTGCGGAGCCAAGCCAGGCAGGCAAGTATCTGCGACCTCGAATTCCCCGCTAGGTGTCTCTATACCGAGAGCACCGATCACGATGCCTGTGACGAGCTGCATCTTCTTCAAGCGTTCTCCAACAAGATTTATGCGACCTGATTCATCCTCGAGTGATATGATGTCGTCTTCCGAACAGAATTTAGGAGGCGGAGCAGGTGGTAGGATTGATCGCTAGAGCAGGGGTCATCATGAAAGAGTAGGCGCGAAGATTTTGAAGGAACACACGTCTCTGGCGATATCCTCGAGTACGTTTGGCTTCAGCGGCATGTCCAGATATACGGTTCCAATGATATAGCACAATTTCCCTTTCTCGACCTCGAGTACACGATCCACAAGAACTGGATCACCGTCGAGATCCTTCCACTTTCTTCCTGCCCTTTCCAAGACGCACTCCCGAAGGCATTGTAGCCTCATATAATAGATGTTCGAGTATTGGTACTTGTAAGACTTGTTGGCATTTCCGATTACAAAGGAGGGCGTATCCTCCGAGCACGCAATGAGAGTCGTCGAGGCGCGTTCCAAAGTGGAAGAAGAAGTACTGTTATTCATGAATTGCGATGCTGAGTGTGAAGAGAAGAAAAGAGCCTACATGGGAACGTCCATAGTATCCTCAAAGTCGTGGTGGCGGATGGAGACAGGGGATGTGGCTAAATTCAATCCTCGCGAAAGGACGCGTCGGGAAAGTCTGGCTTTGTTTGTACTCCGAATCAGGTGGAAGAGACAGGGGAAATGGTTGCCTTCGCTTCTCTCTCTGATACTACCATGATAGCGGGCAACGTCCTTGACCTACCGCCCGAACTCTTGGAGGATGTGCTCTCGAATTTGGACAGTACGAGCGATCTCCTGCATCTAGCGTTATCGAGCAAGGCGTTCTCACAGCTTATCATCCCGCATCACATATACACCAGGTCTCTCGACGTACACCCCCGCCAGGTCGCCATCTTATCGCTGCTCACCAATGTACCATTATACAACTCAAGGTTTCATACCATACGAATAACGGATTCTTCGTTAAGATATGACGTACTCAAGAATCTAGGCATATTGAAGCTCACTAATCAGTTGGAATCCAACCGCGCCGAGGAGCTCCCTGCGATTCTAGCCGTTATGCTGCCCCAATTCACCCACCTGACAAAGTTTGCATGGACGGCACATATTGCACTACCTGCGGGCCTGATCCACACCCTGAAGGATTCGCCTCAGCCGCTCACGGAACTGGATATCCAGTACCATCTAAACACTGACCATGTCAGCACCACATGCTCTGGTCTACTTTTAAAACGTTGTAACTTATGCTCTTGACGTTTAGGCTGAGCTCTTAAGCCACATCGCCGAATACTTTCCTGGGCTGCGCTCACTCACGTTGAACCGCAGATATGATACCGGCGGCAGCGTGGTGACGGGCCACATACCAGACGTCTCGGCTCCAGTCGGCTCTGCCTACTGGCCAGACCTAAAATCTTTCATCCTATTCGGGTTTTTTCGTATCAGATGGGGCTCTGGACGGCTTCTTTCGTCGACATCCAACGATCGAACGACTGGGCGCGGACAGAGTCCAAAATGTCACGTACCCGTCAAACCTTTGTTCCCTCACTATCAGGGATATGACGACCTTGTGCATTCGACCTACGTCCATTCTGAACATACACTATGCGAATATTTCGATTAATCCATGGTCGGGGGGAGTCGCCCTTACAAAGTTCATTAGGCAGATGCACAACCTCTCTGTACTGGAATGCAATGGGGCCGTTATATCTTGGGACCTCCTAAAAACATTTCCAGTGAATCTTCCATTCTTGAGCAAGCTGAATTTTGTTGTGAAGATTGGTGCAGGCATCACCGTTGAACGTGTATGAATCCCCCACATTTGCTATTCGGCGACTGTGCTAACACACACGCCCTTATTCTCATCAGCTTTGCAGTACCGTCAGTGGCCTTCCAAATTTAACGCACTTTGCTTCTGTGGTACCGAACACAGAAGAACGCCCGCAGCACACCGTGGCCTATGTCATCAATAAGTTGGCCCGGAGAAGTAAATCGCTGAAGTATCTACATGTGGGTCCAGACGGTCGAGACCATCGACTGAAGCCGTACCTCTACCGTGATTGGTACATAATTATACGTGATACGGAGGGCGAATTCGAAGGAGTGCCGGTGAACCCTGCTGACCCCGGGGCGCGAGAAGTACTGGTCAGTCATTGGGAAGAGGAGCTCATGGCGTGAGTAGGTTGTTACCGGTATCTTCATAAATACTCATCGTTAAACCTAGAAACAGAGGGTTGGAAAAGCAGACATCGGTAGCCACGGCTCAGCCATCTACCTCACTGTCAGCCCATACTCCCAAGTCAATGAACACACCAAAGGCAGCGGACATACAGAAGATAGCGAGATCATCACGTTGAACCACTGCATGGGCCGCTGGCCCTATCGACGTTTGGCTAGTCACCATGGCTCTGCGCAGGCATTTGAACATGCACGGTAATATCGAAGATACACCAATATAAGTAGACCATAGACCTTTGTTATAGGATCAAAGGGACTTCTGGGGCATGAAGCAACACCATTCAAATTACACGGATTTGGTACTATGTACCCTACCCATCGACTATGGAAGTGACGGGCCAAACAGAATGGCATATTGCCCAGGGTAACGCGCGTCAATCAAGTCATTGAACCGAGGTTCTCGAGAACAATTTATTGCATAGTGCGAAGTTTGCATGGCACTGAACCTCGGAGTAGAAGATGCTAGCACGTCAGTGAGCGAGGCTAAGAACGCGGCCGGGCGGGGATGCAAATCGAGAGACCTGATCTCATAGCAAGACAGTACACATTGATTGATTTTCTATAAGTACACCGTGAATAAAGCCTCAGCCGATACAAACCTCAAGTGCGAAGGAACGAAAACCTGGGCGGGCGAGAAACACAAGCGCAATCAGGTACAGTCCTCATTAGTCAAGTCTTTTTCATCGGCCCACTTGGGAAGCCATTCTTCCCATCCAGCCCATTCGTTTTCATCATCGTGTGCGACGTGAGCGTCCTTCCCGGGTGGCCCGTGTTTCTTGTCCTTGTGAGGATTGATCAGCCTAGCGAGGACATGGGCGGCACCGTTACGGGAAGGGACATCAGTCAAGACAGCACGCTCGCCATTTACAAAGACCCTGTGGATGAAGAGCGAGTGCGGGTCCGGGCCAGGGAAGGGTACAGTAAGTTTGTATTTGGCGATAGTAAGGTCGAGGGTATGATTTTCGAATAGGGTGGGGACGGTGATATTCGAGGCGAATATGAGCTCAGGTTTGGGGAAAGGGGAAGGGGGGAGGCCGGACGAAGTATCTGGGCCAATGTGCCTGTATGGGCGGGGCATAGCTTGCGATATCGGGTACCTAACCTTGGGGTCAAAGGGAGGCTGGAAATGGCTCTCGAGATGAAATTCATCGTGATCACACCCATGTTCTAAGTCAAGACCTTCTAGAGACGAAAAGTTGTTTAGTTCAATTTCTTCGCCGGAGGTGGAGTTGTATAAGTAATCTGTTCCAGACATCAGTAATGCCTCGACTGACTCCCATCGGGCGACTGACCGGAGTGGATGAGAAGTTCAGGAACAGTGTGGTACTGCAGGATCTTTTTCAAAACGTGCTCGCCGAAGGGTGAAAACAAGAAGAGCCGTAGCTTGAGAGGGAGCTTATTGAAAGCCTTGTTGATAGGAATGAAGGAGGTGACGACAGGGGCGCCTTGCAATGTACCCTTCTCGCCCTTTTTACCGGGCTTGTGTCGGAGGTCAAGTTCTTCAACTAGACCAACACGTTGGATAGCTGAAGTCTGTTCACAATTCAGCAAGAGTACTGATACGAACGAAGAAGGGCGCATACATATGTAGAGAAGGCCTGGTAAAGCAAGAACGCTTCTTGGAAGATGGGTGGCGGAGGAAGCAATGGGCGGGAAATTGTGTGTACGACACCATTGGATGCCTTGGTCTCCCAAGTCAGCGTATTAAAGAAGTTGACCTTTAATGGGGAAGCGATCGGGCCTTTCTTTTCTACATGTATGCGCAAAGGTTTTCCGTCTAGTGAACCATCCGGTAATTCGAGAGACGTCGCGTATGTAATGTTGGCGGCGAGTTCGAATTGAGTGAGAGCATTTGGGAGGGTGTGATACGAAAGTATTGCGTGCAGTATTTTCTTGAGGAACTTCTTGCGTTTATCTTTATCTTCGTCCTCGCCGGGCGAGGATTCGCCAGTGTCAAGCATAGAGACCACGGCTTCCAAGTCATAAAATCCTGAGGTATTGTCTATGAGAGATTCAAAGTTGTCCTGGTGTGGGTGTTTGTCCTTGGGGTCCTTGAGCGCCCAATCAGGTACAGCGAAGAAAGTCAACCTGGAGGTATATTAGAGGTCATATGGCCTGCAGCTTGACTTAATTATCAACATACGAGGAAGAGCTATCGTTGAGGACTTTCAACGTCTCCTCATCGAACTCCAAAGCCTTGGTCAACTTCGTAAATCTGGAATTGATATATTTAGCTTTAGATGTCCGAGATACGACGCATATATAAGCTTACTCAGGACTTCCGCTGATGGTCTCGTAGATAGATTTCAGTACAGGAGCACCTGGAGGCTCGGCTGCACTTTTGGGGGGTAGGTGGATGGGTAGTTGCGACCCTGCAGAGACGTCGTAGAAGTAGCTGGGTTCGTCGTCGCCGTACTCGATGGCGGCTGCAGAGCAGGCTACTGCGGCCAGGAACAGTTGATATACCTTCATGGTGATGGGGGTGGGGAAGAAAGAGGATGATGAGCGAGTCCTGGCATTTATATATTATCTGCATAGGGCGCTCTCGATCAGCCGTTCAACTGCGGATGGATGACGCGGAAGTGGTGGCTTATGGCTTAGTGCGGAGTGCTGTTCAGGGGTCTCGGACATTTGGTGGTGAGCACGCAGCAAGCACGCACTGTTCTGGAGTCCATCATCTCATTAGGCGCTCGATAACATAGCTTAGATGCCCAGTTATCGAGACACCAAGAACAGTCCAGAACGATGTTGCAGAACATTGACATTCACAATGAAGGAGGCTCAATGCAGCCACCTTCGATGTTCGTTCCCATGTGAGTGCCTTGTGTTCATATTCGGCCTGAGAAATTATCATCATTAATACTATGGTTCGTGAGCAAAGCTATTGTCCAGTCGTAAACGGTAGCACCAATATCTATTCGGCCATTTGACGGAATTTGTCTTGGATTTCAGAGTACAGCGTATCCAGCTTCTCTTTGATTGGCTCTTTGCCTTGGGAAGGAGACTGGCGATCATGGGAAGGAATCGTGAATGGGCATTAGGCAAATTGTCACAAGAGTCGAACATACCTCAAACTTCATTTGCGACAATTTGAACATGACATCGGACGCAGAGTCCTTGATCTTGGCGAACGTGAGGTCGCCTTGCGATACGGCCTTAATAGCGGCGTCATGGAACCCGACAAAGTTCCGTAGCATCGCACTCGTCTTGTAGAATGGGCAATATCGGTCGTACTCGCTCATACCGTTTTGTTGCAGGAAATCGTCCTTGAGCATACGAGCCACTTCGAGCGTTATCTTATCGTTCTCTCCAAGAGCACTCTTTCCGACAAGCTGCACGATCTCGGCGAGGTCTTCCTCCTTTTGCAGGATTTCCTTCGTCTTCATGCGCAACTCGACGAAGCCAGGCTCTGTTGATTCGTAGTATGGTTCGAGGACCTTGATGTATTTCGAGTATGACAGCGACCAATTAACTGATGGGAAATGCTTGCGTTGTGCGAGTTTCTTGTCTAGACCCCAGAAGACCTGCACAATACCAAGTGTAGCGGAAGTAACGGGGTCTGAGAAGTCACCACCAGGAGGTGAGACACTGGATGAGGTTATCAAGGTGATGTTGCGAATTAAACTGAGTTCACTCACGCTCCGACGATGGATACAGTTCCCTCTCTGACCGGGTTACCCAGGCAGACGACCTTACCAGCACGCTCGTAGAAGCTAGCAAGTTTCGTTCCAAGGTACGCGGGGTAACCTGAATCTGCGGGCATTTCTGCGAGACGACCGGAAATTTCACGAAGAGCCTCAGCCCAACGGGAAGTCGAGTCAGCCATCATAGCAACATTGGAACCTTGGTCACGGAAGTACTCTGAAAGCGTGATACCGGTATAGATGGAGGCTTCACGGGCGGCGACAGGCATATTCGATGTGTTGGCAACGAGCGTTGTACGCTTCATGATGGGTTCTTGACGGTCGCCGACGTCCATAGTAAGTTCGGGGAACTATTAACAGTGTCAGCTGTTTCTCAAAACGAAACTGGGTGATATCCACCTCCATCAAGACTTCAGCCATCTACGTAGACGTCAAGTTCTAATCTAGCTGAAAAAGTGCACTTTGGCATACCTCATTTCCTCGCTCACCACAACCGACATAGACAATGATGTCGCTATTCGAATATTTGGAGAGTGCTTGCGAAATGACAGTCTTGCCACAACCAAAGGCTCCAGGAATAGCCGTCGTGCCTCCTTGTACACACCTACAACCAAACCGCTGAGCGTGGCTCTGGCACAATCAGGCATGCTCACGCACGGGAAGAGGGCGTCCAAGATACGCTGGCCAGTCAGAAGAGGGTGATCGGCTGTCTTTTTCTCGGCGACTGGTCGAGGCGCCCGGACTGGCCAAAGTTGCATCATGGTGTGCTTTGTCTTCTTGCCGTCGAACTCCGTTTCCAGTACGATGTCCTAGCATGTACAACGATAAATTTGCGCATCTATGAGAGTGGGCATCGGAGTCTCTGCACTTACATTGACGGCGTAACTTCCTTTCTCAGCTATGTGGGTGATGGTGCCCAATGCACGCGGCGAGAGCATGATTTTGTGTTTGTCGACAAGCGAATTCTCGTAGATATTTCCGAAAATATCACCCCCGGATATGTGGTCGCCAACCTACAGCATCAATAAGCACATCGAAGGCGGCGTCTTAGGACAGTCGGATGCGCACGCCGCACCTTGAAAGTGGTAGGCGTGAAGTCCCATTGTAATGATCGGTCAAGTGCATCGGTATTGATGCCGCGAGGTATGTAGATGGATTTCGAGAGTTCTTGAATCGACTGCCAACGGTAAGGATGTCAGCATAGCGGTAGATGTTTGGATTTCTAAAGACCTACTCGGAGAGGGCGTTGAATACCATCGACAATGTTCCCCATCAAGCCTAAATGCAGTATTGAGGGCGTGCTGAAGGGTTGTAGATTTGAGTAGAAATACCTGGGCCGAGCTCGACGCTCAGAGGCTTCCCCGTGCGCAACACCGGATCACCTACGGTTACCCCTGATGTCTCTTCGTATACTTGGATGGTAGCCTTGTCGGCTTCGATCCTTATGACCTCTAAGGCGCACATTGTGACATCAGCACTGCTAATTTGCAAACTAATTTCGTCTCTCGCTTACCTCCTACCAGCTCATCGTGGCCAACGCGTACCAGCTCGTACATGGCTGCGCCTATCATGTTCTCTGCGACAACGACAGGCCCAGATACACCAAAGACCTGGCCGAAACGGCTCTCGCGCTCCTCATCTCTGATCTTTGGGAGATCCCGTTTCGCGTTCTGCAGAGCACCAGCCATAGCGTAGCGTTACTTGGAGGATCGTGAAATGTTTTGGATGAGC
Organism: Pleurotus eryngii var. eryngii; assembly: GCA_029467805.1. Taxonomy (NCBI): domain Eukaryota; kingdom Fungi; phylum Basidiomycota; class Agaricomycetes; order Agaricales; family Pleurotaceae; genus Pleurotus; species Pleurotus eryngii. The sequence continues at coordinate 4,806,329 of SZVJ01000012.1, forward strand.
ACTGCAGTTTCCGTCGCCTCAAGCAAACAGGGATAGCGGGCTTTGAAAGTGGTTGGGAAATGCCGAGGCGCGTAAGAGATGGGCATGACGCGTTCAGTGACTCTGTTCACTGTTCCTTTGTACGACGAGCAAGATGCCCCCGAAAGCGTGCGTTTTCATTATTTGCTGGCTTGGACGATGTTTCTGATGCTAGATGCAGTGACTGGGAGAAATGTGCGCGCTGGAGAGCTGAACGAGTGGTCTAATGACTGACATCCGCGTTCGTAGACGAAAAGAAGGCCGACGACAAGGCTGAGGAGAAGATTGTCGGTATGTTGCTTGCTGTATGAGGTGGCGTTGATGAAGCTAAATGATATGTAGCTCTGGATGACAGCGACATCCAAATCCTCAAGACATACGTATGCTTCCCGCTGCTCGCCCGACTTGGATCATATTCATTCTAGTCCAGGGACAAGGTCCGTATGCCTCGAAAATAAAGTCGACTGAGGCAGATATCAAAGAGATACAGAAGCGAATAAACGAGAAGCTTGGTTCGTAAACCATTCAAGGTTTATTGGCTTCCGAACACACTAAACCTCAAGGTTACAGGCGTGAAGGAGTCTGAAACGGGTCTATCGTCGCCGAATTTATGGGACCTTCCTGCCGACCGACTACGAATGAGTGAAGATCATGCACTACAGGTTGCTCGGTGTACGAAGATTATCCCCGTGGATGCTGCGAAAGCCGAAGCGGCGCGGTCGGTGAATCCCCCTGGTGCGCCTCAAGGGCAGAAGGGTGCGGACGAGCAAGACCAGTATGTTATCAACATCAAGCAGATTGCGAAGTTCGTTGTTGGTCTCGGGGAGCGCGTGGCTCCGACAGATATTGACGAGGGCATGCGAGTTGGGTGAGTCAGCATATTGTTTTGCCCTTCGTGATGTATTCTCATGCTTTGCGCGTGAAGTGTCGACCGAACGAAGTATCAAATACAGATACCACTTCCTCCCAAGATCGACGCCTCGGTGACAATGATGCAGGTTGAAGAGAAGCCAGACGTGACGTATTCGGATGTTGGCGGCTGCAAGGAGCAGATAGAGAAACTCCGAGAAGTCGTAGAGACGCCGCTACTTTCGGTGAGTATATCAAGCAATACTTACATGTGTCGCTAACTCTACCGAAGCCCGAACGTTTCGTCAAACTTGGTATCGACCCACCGAAAGGTGTACTACTATTTGGCCCTCCTGGTACCGGAAAGACGCTATGCGCGCGTGCTGTCGCCAACCGAACTGACGCTACATTTATCCGTGTCATTGGTTCAGAATTGGTGCAGAAGTATGTCGGTGAGGGAGCCCGTATGGTCCGTGAACTCTTCGAGATGGCACGGAGCAAGAAGGCGTGCATTATCTTCTTCGACGAAGTCGATGCTATCGGTGGTGCGCGGTTTGACGATGGTGCTGGCGGTGATAACGAAGTGCAGAGGACGATGTTGGAGCTGATTAACCAGCTGGATGGGTTCGACCCGAGAGGAAACATCAAGGTGTTGATGGCGACGAATCGACCGGATACGCTTGACCCGGCTCTGCTGCGTCCTGGGCGGTTAGATCGTCGGGTAGAATTTTCGCTACCGGACAATGAGGGTCGAGCACATATCCTTCGGATCCACGCGCGGAGGTACGTTCCCCATTTTAGTAACTTTTGAAATTCTCATTCGGTTCGATAGCATGAGTGTCGAGCGAGACATACGATTTGACTTGATCGCTCGACTATGTCCAAAACACAACGGGAGCAGAGTTGCGGTCGGTGGCCACCGAGGTATGTCTCTTCATACCTTTATCTATTGACGTCAATCAACATGGTAATAGGCCGGCATGTTTGCGATTCGAGCACGGCGGAAGGTTGCTTCTGAACGAGACTTCCTGGACGCAGTTGAGAAGGTGGTCCGGCAAGGGACCAAGTTCTCCAGCACGTGAGTAAAGTGTCGCGTTTTTCTCAAGTCCATGTTCTGATTTTTCTTGAATTGCAGACCGTTATATCAAGTGTACAATTAGATTTTTATGTACTCTCCGTCGTTTACACTCTTAATCCGAGCCATGGGACTATTTGCGCATTTGGTGTTGTGAGCCTTGACAGCCGGACGGATCCACTATATGATCCTGGTGCCCGGAGCTCTGAATGATTCTCCCATGTTGCTTTCACTCACTCGCCTCTCCCAACGAAGGACGCTGAGGTCGTGGCGATGTTACTCGCCGCTGCTGGACACTCACCGGGCCCCTGAACCATCGTCTGCAGAGGTTGCCCAGCTGCTCACAAAGTACGCGGCGCACGCCCCGCTCTCCATCAACCTCGCCACACTCTTGTCGTTTGGACGGCCTCTCACGCCAGAATCAATCTTATCTTCAGTTCAGTATGCGCTCTCAGAGATACCCAGGAGGCTGGCGACGCGAGTGCGGTCGCTGGAGTCCCTGCCTTTCATTGTCGGCACGAACCCGTTTGTCGCAAAGACGCTGAATGCGTACAGGGAGAGTTTTCAGCTGCTGGCGACGTACCCTCGCGTTGGCAGCTTGGACGAGAACGCGAAATTCGTCAGTATGCTCGCCGAGCTGGTGCGAAGGCATGCCAATGATATACCGACCATGGCGAAAGGGTGTGTTGCTTCTGAACGGGTTTTGCATTTCAACTTACGACCAGGATACGGCTTCAGCTTTCAAGAGTGCGCCCGATACATGTCTCCGGTGCAGATCAGCACCTTCCTTGATGGCGCAATTCGCAGCCGAATATCTGTTCGGCTCATAGCAGAACAGCACATCGCCTTGTCCGAAGCTTTGGGCAATCCAGAGGGAGATCCCACTTGCTCTGGAGTAGTAGACATGGACTGCTCGCCGAAAGAAATGATCAAGATGTGCGGGTCCTTTGTCACTGAGCTCTGTGAAGCATCGTTGGGCGCCAGCCCTCGAATCGAAATTGATGGCCGGGTGGATGCGACATTCGCGTAAGCACCTTCAAATTGATATGTCCCTGCAATAGCCTATCTGACAATACCCCCGCTGGACAGATACGTCCCAGTGCACATCGAGTACATTCTCACAGAGGTCCTGAAGAACTCCTTCCGCGCGACCGTCGAGCACCACCACAGACGTCATGGAAATTCCTCCTCACACGAGCTCCCACCAGTCAAGATAACAATCTCGCCGCAGCCTATCATACCCGGCCTCCCCGTAGATACCCACAAGTTCCTCTCTATGCGAATTCGCGATGAGGGCGGAGGTGTCTCACAGGCAGACATGAACCGTATATTCTCATACGCTTTCACCACGGCTGGGCGCGGGTCGCGCCATGAATCCTATGAAAGCGATATAGACAACGATCCCTTTGTGAATGGACCATACTCTGCCCAGTATGTTGGTGGGAGCGCTGCTATCGGTTCAGGCAGTGCAAGTGGTGAAGCCAGCTTGTTTGGAGAGATTACGGGGAAGGGTTTTCAGACGGGCATGGGAACTATCGCTGGTTTGGGGTACGGATTGCCCATGAGCCGACTGTACGCCAAATACTTCGGCGGCTCGCTTGATTTATTCTCTTTCGAAGGCTGGGGCAGCGATGTCTTCCTCAAATTACGTTGTCTGGACGAGGCTGGGGACTCCGCAATATGATCATAATGAATGAGAAGTGTTCTCCACTGAGCGCACACCACTGAATATTGTTATTGCTCGTGTAAATAATCGTACTTACTAGTTTTCCGCGTAATAAGATGGTGCGTTCGTGATCCACATGTCTGGGAACTAGTTAAGCTCCAGAGTTCCGAAATTATATTGGTGTAGAGAAGTAGTTGCGAGGATAACGTGAACAATGCAATGATGCAATGGAATGAAAATAGATAGGGAATAAGGGCGTAACAGAAAAGCAGCGAGGATACAGAGCCTATCCAGAGTTATGTACGAGGGGGGAGAAAAGCCCAGCTTGGAGAACCCAAGAAAGATCATCCAGTTTAACTAAGAGTCATTGTCATAAGGTGTCCTATTTCGATGCAGTAGACTATGAGGAGAGTCAATTTCTAGACATCCACGAGGGATCCACCATATGACTCACAGCAAACCCGCTCAACGTCCGGCTTGAAAGGTATGAAGACGATGATGAGATGACCTGAGACTGGATTGTTCTATATGACCGAGAGGATGACCCAAGGGTGGCGGAGGCGTGATTCGAGTTGCTCGGTGTTGTTGGACCAACAGTAGCTGAAGTACGTGATGAACGCGCCGTTAACGGCGTAGGCGCGCCGATTTGCGACTTCTTGGGTGTCTCCAACAGAGTCTTACTACGACCACTCAGACCGATGCTTTTCGAAGATGACGAAGGCAATGGAGGCTTGGATCGTTTCCCGGCAGTCACGAAAGGATGACGCATAGCAGCCTGGGGCTTGATGCGACGCTCAGGGTCCCAAACAAGACATTTCGCGATGAAGTCCACAAAGTCCTCCTCATTGCACCGCAGGACTTGGGCGAGTGTCTTCGTACCAGGGCGGCGGCGACGACCTTTCTGGTTCACAAACGGACGAGGTGCACCATTCGTGTCTACCCAACATGAGCTGAGCTATCGACCAGGATGAACGAAACGACGTACCAAAGAACAACTTCTTCCTCGAGCTCCGGTTAATGAAGTCTTTGTCAGGCGCACCTAGAACCTCCATTATGCAAGCCAACTGTTCTTGCTCGTTTTCACCAGGGAAAATGGGGAAGCCAGTGTAGAGCTCGGCGAGAATGCAACCAAGACTCCACATATCGATGGCCATATGATAGTTCATCCCCATAATCACCTCCGGTGAACGGTAGAAACGACTCTGGATATACGTATAGACTAAACATGGATACGACATGAGTATCGCAAGTGCGGGTCGTAGGGTTTACCAGCTTACTTTTCTCGTGCTCGAAGCAGCTACTCCCGAAATCAATGACCTTGATCGCGCTCTTCATTGGGTGTTTCAACAGGACGTTCTGAAAGTTGGTTAGTCTCAAAATTTCAACTATGGATCAAACAATACCTCTGGCTTTAAGTCGCAATGCACGATGCGATGGTGTCTCATGAGAGACAGAGAAAGGAGCATTTGACTTGTGAAGCGTCGGATGAGAGCGGTGGTGAAGCCAACGAAACCATTCGCTTTGATGAGCTCATAGAGGTTGATACTGAGGAGTTCCGTCGCAATGCACAAGTGGTTTCGGAAATAAAAGTGTTCAGTCATCTTGATGACATGGTGCTTTTCTTCCGAGTCCTGTATGCTTGTTAATATCATAAGACCATATGAGAACATTGACAAGGACTTACCCATTTGCGAAGGTTATCCAGAATCTTGATCTCAATCAATGCCTGGTGGTGGAAGCGCTTCTTGTTGCGAATGATTTTAATGGCCACAGACTCCCCAGTGAAGTGATCTCGACAGTGCAACACTTGCCCGAACGAACCCTTTCCTAGCGTGTCAATCACTTCGTAACGGTATGCGAGATGGTCATGGGACACGACGAGGTAGTCGCCGCGCTCATCGTCATATCCGTAATTGTTCGTCGAGTTTTCGGGTGTTGCAGGTTTCTTCTTGCTCTTCGCGCCGATGCAGTATACAGATGGGTAGTCCAGAATTTCTTTCCGTTCATAATCTGACAAGAACTGATGTTGATTGCTCTTGAGCACGGCTGTCGTTTAGGAGTCAGTAAATGAAAGCCACGGTCACCTACGGCAGAATGCTTACCAGAAGGAGACATCGCGGTTTGCTGGAGGTATGGGTTCTGGGAAGCACAACAGTTCATCTAACTCTTCCTGGGTCGAACCCGATGCCAGCTTCTTCGCCTGCTGTCGACGTATATAGTGCAGCATTTCTTCGTCCCCAAGGAGTTCTTCCTCGTCTATCGAGCTTGGAACCGGCGAAGGTGTAGACAAAGATTGCGAGCTGGACGAGGGAGAGGTAACATTACGTTGAGCCGAAGAGGAATTAGAGGATCGTGGAGAAGGTAAAGATATCTTGGGACTGAGCAACTTATTGAGGCCTCTAGATGGTGACAACGCGGAGAAGCGATGGCTTGATACTTGTTCGCCACCGGCGGCCGCCGATGTGGTAGACGCTACAGACCCTGTGGACGACTTACGCAGGCCACTGAAAGATATCGAATCTCGGTTGCTCTTCCTGGGAGTCACACCGGTCGAACCCGAGCCAGAGGGGGCCGACACCTGTCGCGGGACGCGGGATGTTGAGGCGGTGGATGGGGATCCGCGTATGGAACCATGACGTGTTGGGCCTGCCATGTTCTTTGGTGTTTGGCTCTCACCATTGTCCATAACGCCAAACTCGTTGGTTGAAAAGCCAGTTGGAGACGGATTCAGCGATGAACCGGCTGTGACATTGACGCTTGCTCGTCGATTAACAAGCGTCGAAGCCGAACCTTTCAGTGGAGGGGAGGAGGTGGTAGATGTTCGGCTCGATATCCGAGGTATCTTCGTTGGCGTTTCTTTAGCGAGACCAGAATTGGCGTTCGAAGAAGTCGGCGGAGGACCCTCCCTCCCCTCCCTCAGCGTCTGGGAACTGTTGGTGGCAACGGTGCCCACGGAAGGCGAACCAGCGATGGTGGGAAGTTGATTTCTACCCCGCAGAGACGAATCTGATTGCTTCGCTAGCGAGCTGGCCGTCTGCGACATAAGTCGTGATGACGAAGAGGGAGTACGAGTCGCTGTAGATGAAGGAGGAGTCGACAAAGACGAGTTCGATGACTTCAGCCGAGCCACCCTTTGCGCTGTCGCTGGCTCCAAAGCAGATATTTGCATGGGAGGGAGATTGATGGGTGACTTGGGTTTTCGGGGATCCGTAGCAGAGAGTGTCTAATGAAACCACATAATTAGCCAATACATGATGATTGAGTTCATGGAGACTTCAAACCTTGCCACGTCTCCTACCCATGAGCACTGAGATCCTACTTTCGCTACGATCTTTATCTTCCTTCTTTTGCTTCTCCCTTTCAAGTTTCTCTTGTTTGTGCCTTTCCTTTTCGAGCTCCTTGTTGGCCTTTTGAAGTTCCTTGGCTGCAACTTCATGCAAACTCCGCCTGGAACTCGAGCCTTTCAGAAGTGAAGGTAATCCTAAACTTAACACTGAACTCTTCTTCGATGATGGTGTAGATGTGGAAGCTGGGTTGTATGAAGAATCATAGCCCTTGTTCCGGGTCTGAGCCGACGAAAGGTCACCAGAGGAGAACGTCGGAGAGACCGGGGGTAAAGAAAGGGGAGGCATTTGCATCGACTGAGAGGAAGACCTCCGGAAGAACGGTATCGAAGAGGGAGTTAAACGCTTCTGAGACTGACCGCGTCGCACCGAAGAGGTTGGACTCAGTGCACCTTGCGGAGGCGCCGCAAGAGCTGATGTAGTGTGGCTCGTGCTTGCGCTAGAGTCTGTACCCGGCCGGCTGGGGACAGGGTGCCCTTCGGGGGTCTTTGATGGGACAGTGCCAGGCATAGGCGGGGTGCGTACGGACCCAATAGAGGACATTGACGTTAGCGAAGCAGCAGAGGACATGGCATCCGGCTGCGTTGGAGTCCAAGGCTTAGTGGGAGGGACATTAGCGTTAAGAGACAACGGCTGATCTTTCGACGTGGATTTCCGGAGATGCTGCCCAAAGGTTGCTGACCGAGGGCTGAGAGGGAAGTTCGACTTCGAGCCAGCAGGAGAGGATCCCGGCAACTTGAGATTGAGACCACTAAAGCTCCACTTCTTGGATGGCGTCTTCGGGGCTGCCGGAGACAAAGACTCGTTGCCTGATCCTACACTCGAGCTCCCCGACGAAACGTGGTTGACATGCTGAGTGGGAGGAGAAGTTATTTGCGGTACTTCAAGCGATGCTCCGTGAATCTTGTCGCTACTATCATGACTGCTTCGTTTCTTATCCTTGTCGTCTCCCAATGAAGGGATCGTGAAAGAGAGTCCGGCCGAGGCGGCTGGAGGAGTCTTGAACGTCGAGAAGTCCTTAGGAAGTGGTGGAACAGGTGGGACGAAACCTTCATCTTGTGCATCTCCATTTACAGCCAATGAAGCCACGCGGTCCTTCAAAGAGGTAGCATCACCAGAGTGGATGCTAGACACGTCACTACCAGCACTATTTCGCCGTGCCTTCCCAGTTGAATGCCTACCAGAGGTGGCAGAGACTGACGTCGCGTTGGTCGTCACAGACATGGTTGCAGAATCCCTCGAACTAGGAGTACTCGCATAAGTTGTGGAAGATGTTGAGCCGCGCTTTGGGGTGAAGCTAGAGCGTGCACTGGAAGTGCCAGTCATCTTTGGAGTTTTGTCCAAGCCCGAAGATATACGTTGGTCGTCGCTGCTACCGAAAGCAGCCCCATTCTCGCCGATTTCTCCTTGATCGCTAAGGAGGATACCAATGCCAATCGATCCCCGATGTGCGTGGTCGGAAAGCTGCTCCTTATCGGAACTCGCTTTCGCGCTGCCTCTACGACTGATTTTAGCGGCTTCGGATATGTTTGGCGGAGTCGTTGGTCGACTTAGGCTTGATGGGCGACCGAAACTCCCCACGCTGGCTCGCGCGCGAGCGCTCTTCCCAGTAAGACCATCTAGTTTTCGTAAGGCTTCTGCCGTTGCTTCATCATCGAGGCCTGACCAACCTTCCTGAGTACCACGTAGCAATGAATGCGCGACACTTGGGGATGAATGAGCAGTGCCACCCAAAGGAGGGGTTCTCGAGCTTGTAGACGTTGGGTGTTTCAGGAACTGCTGAATGGACGAAGTCGAAGGTGATGGAGGCAGATGTGAATAGTCAGTAGTGTGGCCACGACGTGGGTGATGGGGTTCGGCATGGTTAGAGCCCGAGGACCCCACAGAAGCTTGTCTAGCGTGTCGCTCGGGCGCTTTAGAAGCAGAAGACCGGGTCGCAGACATGTTGATGCTATCCCTATGTCGATCTCTCCCCTTCTCGCGAGGCGTCGAACTCGAGGACCCAAGACTACGATGCTTGCGCACTGTCGCTTTATCATCTTGCAACTTATCTTTTGTCCCAGTCACCTTTGAAACCAGTAGGCCCGCCTGGTCCATCTCGAATTCATCAGAAGTGCGCTTTCGAGCACGTCGAGGCGTGAAAGCACTAGGAGGAGATATCGGACCCCCAGCAGGTATATTTGCAGGAGATTCTGTAAGCGTATCATGAGTCTCAGATTCTTCAACCAGTACTGCAGGCTTTGCAGGCTTGGGAAGAGCAGCAATAGGTTGTCGAGGGTACAGTATCTCTTCCCCACCGCTCTCCTCCGCCATAGACCGTCGCAAACGAAGGGGTCTTGATAACAGTTTCGAATCTGGGGGCTGCAGGAGAAAATATTTAGGGCTAGAAGATAAGCGAAAAGCCATCTACGTACCTCCTCCTTCTCTGAAGATTCCCCATCAATAGCTTCGATTGTCCAGGGGCTGTCTGGGTCTTCGTTCTCTACATCCTCTGGGACTTCTACGTCGTAAACACCATCAGCGGGTTCCACTTCTGAACAGGTATCCTCGCTGGGTCGGTCTTTCCGTGTCCAACGTGGGGTTGCAAGCTCTCCAACACCAACGAGCCCGCGTCGGTCGATGGAAGCTGGGTCCCTGGCGGGCGTCACGGGTTCGTTGACATATCGTTGATCAGGAGTTGTGCTACTGAACTGGGCAAGCGCAGAAGGCAAGGGTGGAATGGGCGAATCTGAGGGAGATCGAACGCCGAAGTAATAAGGATCCAGAGATGAAGTAGCAGATGCCGATCTAGAAACAATGTACTCCGGCTCCGAGTGGTGCTCTGCGGGAGAGACGTGGACGTCGGGCTGCATTTTGCGGTCTATAAGGTGAAAAGAGAGATAATGCGAAACCAGCACACCTGTTTAGATGCGGTACCTATAGCGTCGCGGTCAACGTGTTCGTAGTCTTCTGCTACGGCCTTGACATTGATGTCCGGTAGCTCGAGGGCAGGTGGTCGTCCTTTAGCCTTTGTTTGGGCCTTCTCACTCGACAGGTGCGTGGTACCAGGAGAAGACGGCGCCGACATCTGGGGTCAGGCTTGTCGTAAAGACTGCGAGAGAAAAAAGAAGGAAAAAGGACAAGGACAACAAGAAAGATAAAGAAATGAGAAACTGGTCGGTTTGGGGAGAGATTTGTCGGCGTCGAAATAGCCAACGACGGGCAGGCCGTGTGAGAGGCTGGTCTGCTTCAAGGTCAGAGCTCGTCGACCAAGTCACCGCATGTTTTTGTTGACGGATGTTTGCATCCCAAGCTATCAGCCCTCGTAATTGTACTCTTGAACTGTCCATGGTAGCAGATTGGCAGACCAAGCTGTAGCTAAGATTTGGGGAGATTGTTTTATGATGTTCTCTCACTATTACCCTACTTCGATGGAATTTTCAAGATGGTCTCCAGTGATTTTCGATGGTAATTAACGAGACGGAACAATGAGTAGACGCCGGAGGCGCCAGCTGCAAAACTTCTCCAAATACCACTCGGCGCTCCTGTGACCCTGTCGCGACACAATCTTCGTTCCCAACGATGTCGAGCTCTGTATGTCGCTTGAGGCTCTCGGGGCATTTTTCTCGCCAGCTCAGAGTCGCGCAAACTTCAAGACGACTATGTACGTTGTGCGGTATCTTTTCTCAGCGCTTTTCACCTTCGGAACGCACAGCTCGACGCCAACTTTCCGACGCGCCATCCACCTCGTCCGAGCCGGATATAGTGAGAGCGCCCGAAGTGTCAAACTCTCATGAAAGTAGCTCGTCGCGTTTGGCAGCCCCGGAATTCAAGGAGGTTGAAGGAACGTACGCGCAAGCGACTAACTCTCATTTTGCTCCGACGAAAAAATCGGATATCCCTTCAGTAGAACCTTACTTTGCTGAACATCTTGAAGGAGTATTCCCAACCCTGAAGTTTCCTCCAGAACTTGCAAGACGAATCTTAACGCATTCAAGTCACCCCGCTGCGATATATGGCCATAACGCCGTGTATGGCTTTCTAGGTGTGTAGCTTTATTTCAGTTCGTCTTACGGGCTTTGACTCTTGTGTGAAGGCCGTCGCGCCCTTGAGTCCTATCTCATGCTCTTCCTCCACTCTTGCCCTCTCCAGCCCTCCCATGACCTCGAGGATATAGCATCGCGTGCTTTGAACTCGTATGTCCTCGGGGAACATATAGGGTCCCAGTGGGGCCTTGGGCGTATCCTTAGATGGACACCTACCGTGTCAAGAGACAACCTAGACAAAGTCTCTTCAAACCCTACCGTGCTTCGAAGTGCTGGCTTGTACAAAGTGCAAGGCGACACAGTGGCTGCTGTAATAGGTGGTATATTCTACCAATTCGTAAGTCAAAGCTCTTGTTCACGAGTCCCGACTAACTTATAACCCTCGCACTAGGGCGCTGCTGAGGCCCATCGTGTCTTCCACACCCGAATCCTCCCTCGCCTCTTCCTCGGCCGTAAAACTGAGGGCCTCTCAGAGGTGTTCCACCGCAAAGCCCTCGCTATCTCGCAAAGCATGTCGGGTGAACCCCAGGATATTCCATCTCGCACCGCACCGCAAATGTCTGCCTCCACCGTTGGTGCCCTCCCACCCCGACGCAAGGTCTCTGGCTCCCCCTCGATTGCTATGAATTACAAAAGGGAGCTCGCGAAGAAGATTCCTCTTTGAGTATATCTACGCGACGAAGACATTCGGTTTTGGTAGCGGCCTTCGGTGGATTTGGGTTCGTCCTGGAGCAGTAATTGGAAGTGGTGTTATCAGCGGCTAGAGCAAAATTACATCCACGTACACCTTGTCTTTTATTGCATTGCAACCCATCTCATCACGCTATCTATATTAATATATTTGCAACGAGCAGGCTTATTCTATGCATCAAGAATTTAAGTAATCTAAACAAAACAAACTCTGTACTGAAGTCCCCCAAGTCCTTCCGTGCTCTGCACACCCCGCACTATCAGACAAAACCCCACACTCCGTGAAAAGCGAATTGTACATAGAGGGACTTCGAGATTGCCGATCCATTCTATACTTCCTGGACCGATGGCCGAAGCACAAGTCGGTAACCGAGATACGTGTCGAGGGACCGTGTCCAGCCTGGTGTTGAACGTCCGGGCGTCGTGCTGATACCCAGATTGACCAACAAAACTAGGACGCTGTTAAAGTGTGACCTAGACGACGCAGTGTCCTCCCTCCGCTCTATCCTACATACGTCCCTGATATCGGATGTGCCGTGAAGTTGAACGGCCAATGGTGGAGGTTTTTGAGACAAAGCAGACGTTATCCAAGGGAAGAAGGTTTTGCGGTGTTAATACCCGCTCGTGGGGTGGCCGAAAAGTACGCTGCTTCTGACACAAAGTTGATAAGTAACAGCTTCGATATTCTGTGGCTTCACCGTGTCGCCGGACGCAAACTTGGACCGATGCCGCTTCGCGAGGCGGCGGGGCTTCGATATGTCATGATGGTGGAGGCTCGTGGCTACACCAACCGTGGATGTAAAAACGAGAGGTATCAATGATCAGGGAAATCCATGATTTGGGTGGCGCCGCGTTTCGTGGCGTTCGATGTCATTGTTAAGCGAGGCTGGGCTGTCTGCCGGCAGTTGGCAGTCTTGGGGTAGGAAAACATATTATGAACTGGGGATTGACTGGGAACATGAGAGAACGTGGCAAATTATTAGCGATGATCTTTTGTTATGTGTGTACGTACGGTTTCCAGTGGATGTCTAGATACTCGGATTTACGGGTGTCATTCGGCAGGAGGTAAGTATGTAAAGGTTGCGATTGGCTCCAGAATATCATGAATCATGATGTGCCGTCGTATCGTTATAATATAGCATGCAATGCTGTGAGCGCCTGGGAATCAGCGAGCTGACCCTTCATTGACCCTTCGTCATGGTGATATCTTGCCTCAAATATGACCTAGACCTGGACAATGCGTGACGTCTTGGGGCCTTGGAAGTGAAAGAAGGTTTGTATCTCACTTCCCTGAAGTAGATCGCCAACCAAGCCTCTCATAAAACGCAAGAAATCAAGAGGCGAGTATTTGTCATGCCACCCAACTGTCCACAATCTGTCAACAGCCAGTAAAAAACTCAATCCATACCCATTCCATTATCGGTCGACCTTTCATTTCATTGTTGAAATGAACTAGGAACAAAACTGTAGAAGTGATCTGTTCAAGTAGAAAGTAACCTTCCGTCTATAGCGTGTGATTCGTACACCATCTTATCTCTGGTATGTGAGGCTCGAACGGTAATTTCTAGCTTGTTCGAGGTTGGAAGTATCGTCCTCTCCCATGCATATTTATAGATTAGGCGATCACCAACCTGTCAAACTCGCATTCATACTTGTTCGCCCTCGTGATACTATGGCGTCAGCTAGAATGCGAGAATGCTCGATGCTGGTTGGTACTTGAGATCGAAGCTCCCATGTATGACATTAATTCGACATTCACTAGATTAAGCCATATCAAGTGTTCTCAAGGCAGAAAGGAGAGGAAGGGGTCAAAGATGGAAATGTGATGAATGCAGATAGGAAGGAAGAAAGGGAAGAAAGAAGTGGCGAAATAAGTATAGCTTTCGGCGGCAAGGGTAGTCGTTGGTGTGGAAGGAGTTGCGTGCGACTGGATGCGGCAGGGAGTGATGGGAACTGACAACTTTCTTGGTCCTTTCTGTCATCATCAGCTGACGGTGATTGGGAGCTGAAGGTTCTAGATGCCTAGGCGTTTGGACAGGTGTGGTGGTGGTGGGAGGCGGTGGTATTACTTCGCAGAAGAGAATGGGGATTAGGTTGTAAGTAGCTTTCAGGATTGCTGGTTCGCTTGATAAGTGGGCGCCGTTCCTAGTCATGGGTGCCCAAGTGACGTTGCATTGTTGATGTTAGTGTTGCGAGTTCGGCGAAGGGCGCTGTTTGTTGCTTTTAGGTTATGTGAGTGATGACTATGAAGCACCATGTGTCCGTCCGCAAAGGTCGATTGTTGACTGATTCGGGCGGCTGTACACGTCTGTCGCTGGTTATTGCCATTGGACCGGCACTTGGCCGACACTGATTTGGCGCAAGGTCTCTGGAGATCTCCATGAATTCGCGAAGCTTCGAGAGGGGCGGCTCAGATAGGCAGCATCTTAGGGAGATCTCTTTGTATTGTCAGTTTGCGCAGCTTTATGATCTCTCCTTCTCAGCAAGGAGCTCGTCGATATTCTAGCCTGGGGAAGAATCAGGTATGGCAAGTACAATGAGGATCATAAGGTTCAAGCTCGAGAGTTGGGGGTTTCCCAAGTGCATGGTAGGCCATGATTAGAACATGAAGCGAGGGAATTCCGAGGCTATGAAAGCAGCATTGAAGTGTTGCTCTTCTTGCTTTCCCTAAAACCCAAGCTCCGAGAGGTCTGGGCAATACATGCCGGGATGATATGAGCGTGTTAGTGCTGAGTGGAAGAAACAAACTCCGATAACATGGAAAGATGGACAGAGACGATGGCGTCCTGTATTGGCGTCGGGGTTGTCCTGAGGCGGTATGTAGTCGCGCTCCGCGATGGAAGACAGGGTAAGGTTTTAGAGATATGCGGGAGCTCCGACCCTTTCCCGTGCATGAACCTCTGGCACAGTCCTCTTGGACCTTGGGTGGGCATTGTAAATATATAAAGATCGCCGTCCATTGAGCTGATCGCCTCTATTTTAATAATGAAGAAACTTACGTGAACGAACAACGGAAATGATTGTTTTATTTTCTTCCCAGCGGCTGTGGTAGTGGAGGGCAGATACCAATATTCCCATGGGCCACAAGGAGTGTGGGAATAAAGAGCTCGCGGAGAATATATAATAATCGGACTCCCCCCAACGAACTCAATCACAACTCCGTCCTGACTGTCGGCAAGTCAGCAAGTGCACAGCTCTCCAAGCTCAGCGAACAACAGTGCGTTTCTCTCAATCCCCGCCTTGTTCCCACACACTCACAAGTTTCATGGTGCGCCTCACAGCTCGGCTCACCATCAGGTCAACTTTGAACGAGGTCAGTCGTCTCACCTCCTCCGCTGCCTGCTCCTGTTCGCTGCAATTCAAATCTGAAAGGCACCATGGCCTCGACGGACGGCGGGAAGAGCCTCGATGCAGATGATCCCCTCGAATCCCCCACCGCAGACTCGGTTCAGCCTTCGATGACCATTCACCCGGTCTCATATTCTGGGATGCCCATGCATATGTATCCCTTTCCTCACGGCGTGATGCAAACTCAAGCTCATCGGTCCAAGCGCAGGCAGGTCAAGAACGCCTGCACAAACTGCCAGAAAGCGTGCAAGAAATGCGACGACGCCCGTCCATGCCTTCGCTGCGTCAAGTACGGTATAGCCGAAGAGTGCGTTGATTCGCAGAGGAAGGAAAGGAAGAAAGGGATCAAGAGAGGTCCCTACAAGAAGCGCGATGGAAAAGGTAAGCTTCCACCCGCACCCCTTTCCTCGCACCGTGATATCGCGTGGAGTGACACCCTTTGTTTCGGTCTTCTAATTCTTGAGATCGCGCAGGCAACAGCGTCGACCACCAAGTGGACGACCCAGTGCAGCCACAGCAGCAGCACCAACAGATGCCTATCTCAAACGGCGTTCCGCCACCGGGCCCTCCGCCCAACGGTTCGCCTCCTATAGGGTACCCCATGACCCCTGTGGGGTATCCTCCCGCGAACTACTATCAGTTCGCGGGTCCCCCCATGTCCAAGCCTGGGGAGGGGCAGCCTGCGTATTATCCGCCTTTCCTCGTACCGGCGGTCCCGCACCCTCAGCAACAACACGGGCATCCTGGTGCCGAAGGGGACAATCAAGGCTACCCGATGGCCCCTCAATTCTACCCGGCCTTTGTTCCCTTCCCTCAGGCGTATGGCCAATACATGGTGCCTGCACGTACTGACGGCCAAATGCCCATGCCAAATACTCACTACGCATATCCTCCCCCGCCTCACATGTATTCTCAGAAGGCTATGGGAGCTGGGAGCTCAGGTGAGATGCCTCATGGGGCACATATGGGACACGCTGGGCAGAGCAATCGCGGGCATCACCAAGTTCGTCATCATGGAGAAGAAGGCGTCGCGGGTAAGGATTAGGCGTGTGGGATGGGCTGCTGGAAGGGATACTCGTCGGCGTCTGTACATTTTACTCATGATCTCAAATTTTCACATATCGCTTGCTGTTTTGTATACAATCGATCTGACACTTTTGTTTTACCTTTCTTGTGTACGTGTAATTGTTTCATTTTGGGATTTGTTTGAATGAATATGGCAGACGGGGATATACGAATTTGAGCAAAAAGAATTCAAAAAAAACTGGTGAAATGAACCAAGAGGGAAGCAGTAATTATTGATGACGGCGACGCTGAGCTTGCGCTGGCGCTGTCATTCGTTGTTGGAGATCAAGATCTCCCAATGCGACTGAGGAAGCGCCCCAAAATCCAATTTTGAATGAGGCTCCGCTTGAGCAGCGCGGCGATCAACTCCTAAGCGTCTCGCCCTCATCGCTGCTTCCTATAGGGATGCTCAACAGGCACGCTGTCTCCGGGATCAAGAAAAGGTGGTACTGCGGGTAACGGGGCGAAGAATCGTTGCGCTCGCCCTTGACGTTGGACGACTCGCTTTCACGCCGTCGATGACACTAGGCAACGAGCAGACGAACGCCAATCAGCCTAGGACCCTGGGATCCTGAGTATAGCCTGCGCAGACCGTTCTTCTCAACCATTCAGCTCGGCGTGCCCGACGTTACGTGACGCTATGATGGCTGGGGATTGGGGCATGCGAAGCCACGAAGCTCCATTTCAATTCAACGGCAGATTACGCAACAAACACCACGACCCAAGAGGATACTGTGATACCGGCGACGACGGAGCGGTCGATGAAGGAGAATGTTAGTTTCTTCCTTTGGACAAGGTATATACCGGCCATGGTGGGTCTCTCCACGTTGCATCAAGGCAGGATACCCGGGACGAAAAGAAGACTTGGGACCAACTTGGGACACGGCGCGAGGATAGGCAAGGAGATCGAAGCAGCAAAGGTGCGTTCAGAGGCTGGGCTGGTCCATGTTCCACAATTACATGGCCGTGGCCAAGAACAGGCCATTTGGTTAGGCTGTGCACACAACCATAGTAAGTAACCACCCATCGGGGATGGAACTCGATGGGGAGCAGGTAGTGCAAGGCAAGGCGGAAATGAACAGCTGCATGTCATGCGGTTTGGTAAGTTGGTGGTCCAGGCAGTCATAGATACATCCCGATTACGGTCTTGAATGGTGAGAGATCGAAGGTCTACGGGAGGACCTCAAGCGTAGGACGGACCAGACGACAATCGTACGATGGCGACGGTGTCTTCAGTTCTTGAAATCCTATCGTTGATGGCGGGGAGATATCGTAAGTTGGAGCCGAAGAAGCTACAGAAACGTCCTGATTTTCCTTGATGGCAGATATAGGTCGCTCTGAGGATGGCCTGCTGGATACGACGTAGGCCAGGCTCCAGACGCCGTTCGAAGTAATTGACTAAGGCATACGAGCGCATCGAATCGAGTAAGTCGAAGAAGTTGACGAGGTGCATATATCACCAAGACGGCCTCGATTTCGAATATACGACACGATAGCAGTAGATCAAAGTTTTCATGCATGCATGATGAAACGATGGATGGATTGGGAGGAGGAGGTTCATACCGCCTACTTCCTTCTAACTTCTGACAAAGTTCCAGGTAGAGCGGCGCCGGTTGCTCACCATAGCCACTACTTGAACCATCGCCAGCCAGAACCTCCACTACCGCTAGGCGGAGTGGCTCTACGCAAGGGTGACTGCGACTGGTAGGAGGAAGCAGGCAATGCTAGTCATTTTTCTTTCAGACCTGGCAGAGCTGGTCGTGACAAGGTTGGCCTTGACCCGCGCCCGTACGGGCAGAATATGCGCAGGGATGGCCTCGATGGTTGAATAGAGGGGTGGACATACAGCCGTCGGATGATGCCAGGCAGAATGCGTGAAGCATCCCTCAATTTGGGGTTCCCAGGGTCCAGTTGTCCTTGGACTCCAGCCAGGACAACACGGCTTGTGTACCGAGTCGTGACCACTCCTCCTACATCTCTCTACCTCCTACACAACGAAAGGCCGTACATTGCAAGCGCCTTGGATACTGCCGGGAAGAATTGGCCTCCGGCGTCGTTTCGTTCTCGTAACTAAATGGGACCGTCGGATCCCCTCCGGTAGCAGCACAGAGACAAAGCGTAACACACGACGATACGTGTCTCGGCGATTGACCACGATGTATGGGCAGGTGTCGATCATCACTTTCTGAGCAGAATGCCGCTACTTCTGTTATCGAGCCGCCCAACACCTCCGCCACCGCCTCGCCGTTCGTCCCCTCTCCCTTTGACCAGATTACGCTGTCCCTTCGAAAGCACATCGATGGGTTCTCGTCTGGGTATGAGTCTAACAATGTGCCTCGCATTGCCAACCTGAGCACGGCGGGACATCACGCAAGGTTAATGGCGAAACTCACGAGGCGCCATGGCGCTGGCACGGACGCCCAGCCCCGTGCGATGGATATTGCTGCTGCTGCTAAAGGCGGAACGCTGGGCGAGGTCTTGCTTTGTTGACCGGCCATTTGCTCGCATGCTACGACATGCTTACTGTTCGAGTTCGTAACGGGCAGGTCGCATAGCACGGGACCTGATCCTGGTGCGTGTCGATTTAGGCGTGAATTGTCTTTTCGCTGCGTGACGTGTGTGTGCTGAATGACTTTGCTACCCCAGGTTGACTGCATACGTGTACCGAATTGACACGGCCGGTCCATCCCGATAATGGTCTCTCCATGATGTTTATCTTTTTTTAATGCCAAGGGCCAAACCGTTTGAGTTCGAACAAAATCAAGTCATAGGGCAGACATAAGTCGAATGTTGCATTCCTGTCAGCTCGGGCAGTTGTGTTCATGAACGAAGCCCGAGGAACGTCGAAGAAGGATCCATAAAGCGGCGCCAGGGTACTTCACAATTGGGAAGGAGGAGGACTATCGGGCCGTAGTGAGTTTTAATATTGACGAGACTGGTTGGGTATATTGACATCAGTTTGATGAGGCGTATACGTGTTAACTAATATTCACCGTCAAATCAGGTTGCGAGTAGGGATTGGAATTCTGGGAATTCCCTTTGTAAAAAGGTTCTCACCATGAAGAAAGACCGACGACTGCGTGTTCCGATACCCTAGCGGCTGGTGACTATCCTTGGCAAGTAGTGATCTATGACCTGAAGTCCCCCGACCGTAGGCTTATGTTGGGTATCATCGGAGAGACGCACGCAACGCCACCTGAAGCTGGAAGCATGGATGTCACATTTTGACGGCAGTAGTGTGGCTGGTGTGCGTCCCCAAAGTCAGAAGTTGCTAGCTATCTCGTTTCCAAGATTAGTCGCTCGCAATTCTGCAATCCCCTTGTTGTCTGCGACCTCGTCCCTCGCCTCTCGTACCGTACTGCATCCCCCTTCGAAGCTCGGCGTTCCTCTCCGATGCAGCTCATCGCGGCGGGTATTTTGAGGTACTTAAGATTCAGTACGTCTGTTGCGTCTTGGTCACAGTGAAGGGAGGGACTCCCGCGCAGCATGCAGAGGAAGGGTTGGCAAGTGACCTCGTGTCTGGTCAGTCGATGCACTTCCATCCCCTCGAGGACGATCAGTCCTATTTCCAGAGGCGCCGGGCTGCCTGGCATCTATATCCTTGATTATGAATCCTGTCGGCACCTGGATAACGAAGTACCTTGGTCTGTTCCGAAGCTTGATGCAATCTTGCTGCTTTCTGTCCGTCCCAATTTCCATTGCTCGGCATCTTCGCGGCGAAGACGAAAAGGAGGCGCAAGACACGATGAGACTACCGCGGGTATCTTCGCCGATTGCTCGCCCGTTTATCGGCCATAGAGGGGGTCCCCGCGGTGGTGAATGGTGAGTGTGGATCTGGTGGTTCAGGCGTGAAACCCCTGTTTCACAGATTGCCCATTTTCTCCGTCGTACAATTCCTCGGCCTCTTGGTATACATGCAAGAGATTCCCAGCACGCTCTATGCATGCAATCCAGAAGTGCGAGCCTAGGAAGGGTAGAAGGGAACGAACTTTAATATTTCAAATTCGCTAATTAGGGCTCCACTGTTTTTCTATTTGAAGGCCGTATCTTGATTCCTCAGGGGCTCCGTCTCGTTTATTATCGACATCTCAGTCTACAGAGCGTTAGCCCAACATATCTCGCCAGGATGGCTGGTACTCGGGAATCTGCTGATGCTCATGCAATAATCAGGCACGAGATTGGGGAGTATAAGCACCATTCTATACTATTACATTGGATTGGGTCATAGCAACTAAATCCTGTAATACATACTGTCCGAGGCATTACACGACGTGGTTAAGCAGAGTAAATCTTTTGTAGATGACTTCGAATATCTGTTAAGCTAGGGCGATCTTCAGCAGGCTGCCAACAAGCCAGCATCAAACCCCATAGGTCGTTGCTTATCCACTTGTCCGCATCATCGTCCCGCGGTCGCGGTGGGAGCAATCGTTTGACTACTTTCTCGTGGATGACGGCGGCATTGCGCTTCTGATTGGCATACGGATGTTTACCGGTCAAAAGTTCAAGCGCAGTCATCGCAAAGGCATATGAGTCGGTTGCCTTGGTCGGAGAATTGATGTTTCCCTCAATGAGCTCGGGTGCTAGCCAGCGGGCGCTACCCGAAGTTGTCAGTGTTACAGATGCTGCTTGTTCGGTCACCTCTTCAATTATCTTGGACATGCCAAAATCGCATATACGAGCTTCGCTCTAGATAGGCACCGCTGCATATTAATTAATCACCCGTTCATTGTTGAGGGAGGACTTACGCTTGCAGACACGAGAATGTTAGCCTGGAATCCGCGACGAATTCAGTAAGCATCAACGGTATCAAGTATTGCTACCTACGCATTTGACTGCCAGTAGGTCATTTAGCATGAATTACTCTCTGGGTCCACCAGGTGTACTTACCGTTTCCGTGCACGATATTGCAATTGTGGAGGTACTCCAGGCCAAGCGCAGCGCCTTTGAGCTACAGGGATGTACGTCAACTTAGTAAAAGACTTGTCGATAACCCTAAGTGTACCAAGCGAAGGCGATCTACATCGGGATGTGCAATAGTATATCTGGTTGAGCACCATCGTCAGCCACTGCAATCTAGCAGGAACCTACTCAACTCACTCTAGAGCATTTCCATTTGCTTGCCAAGGCGACACCTTGCGTGCAAGTAAGATGTCTGGACATGTAGAGACATTGCATAGGTGCAAATACCATATGGATATGATTCCCAAGATCGGTAACTATTCCATAGAACGGCAATATGTGGCCGTGCTTTAGCTCCGCCCATAAATTGATCTCTCGCTCGAACCGCTATGGAGGCCCGATCAGCTTCACCCTTTGCTAAACTGACGCTCTGAAGTACCTGACGAGCTCGACGATCCGATGATCTAACATTACGAAGGGCCTTGAGTGCAACCTAGGAAGAGATATTAACAAACTTATACGGGGGTCTGAGACAATGAAGTTACTTCTTCCTCGCCGAGCCACTTCCCTTTCCAGACATCGCTATAAGCCCCGCCAGCTACGGCCAGATCTCCCGCCTTGGTTATTTCACCGTTCAATATTTTCACTGAAGGCGGCAAGCCAGTGATGCGGTGGAGATTCATTAGGCTGCGTTGGTATTCCAGGTATCGTTCGCCGGTCTTGAGTATTGGCAACTCCAAGCGAGCGTCTGCATGTGAGATTGCCGCCTCACGCATATCCCGTAGTTCCTATTACGGAATTTGTCAGCGATAGCTCCACCTCCGTAGAGTAGTTAGCACGAGACGAGGAAAGCAATTACTTGTTGCGCGGCTTGCATCACAATCTCCGCGGCATGTTCGCCATTTGCTTGCATCTCAACGACTTGAGACATATCCTGACGGGACGTTAGAATATTACCAATCATCTCTCTGAGTTCCTGTATGTCTGCAGTATGAGCCCGATTGAATTCAATTGTCTCTCGTTGTAGGGTGTTCCCTATGATCTGGGCATTGACCTAGAATGTCGTGTGGCATTAGAAGAACAGTGACTTGTCAAGGAAGGAGTAGTACATTGAAGATGCTCAGGGCCCCGCTTAGCTCACTCTTACACTGATCAATACCTTTCTCAATGTCGCCGTTCCAAACTATGTGTCGTGAGGCTTAGGAGCTCGTCATACGGAGATTCTCAGCGGATGCTCACTAAAACATTGTACCCGGTTATATCGGGACCACTGCTTTACGCGTTTGAGAATATTTTCAAGTACCCTTATCATATCAACAATTAAATCAAGGAAAGGTCAATCGATTGAGATCAATGCTCACGGTTGGAGTTCGTCTACCGCTTGTTGCAGTTCTGTTCCAGTGAGTTTAGAAGAGTAATCCTCCAATGTAGTAATTAGCCTGGCGCATTGGTTAGCCAGTTGCCTGGCTTGTTGCTACCGCGCCATTCAGCTACAGTTTGGGTTCATCAAAAGATGGGTGGCCTTGGCAAAGCGCTACACACCTTCTTTACTTGGATGTCTTCACAACACGCTACAATCTCGTTCAGGAGTATCGCAGCGGCGCCAACGAATGGGATACCAGACAGGGAGCCCGCAATTTCAAGTGAAGCACCTGTGAGAGCAATGGCCCTGTTCATGGTCCGGGTCGTCGGCAGTTGCAGCTGGAAGCCAATAGGCGCCCATCGTACGGCTTGTAATCGTGATTTAGATTTGATTTAGATCGCAGACAGGGGTTGCTTGAAAACTTGACTCGACTCGACCGTTCAAACGGTCAAGCTTTCAAGCTTCATCTTCGACAATCACCGGTTAATATGGCGCCTCTTGCACACAAATCCATTAGAGGTCTGTCAGAATTGCTTACCCTGTCAAATTCTCGGCTGATCTCATCTGGTAGAGGGCTGGTTCAGAGAGATCTCCTCGCAATGGCAAGGCCAGGCGATGAGCCTTAAAGTAAACAAGATTATGCATGTCGAACAGTCCCTTTACCAGGATGTTTTGGTCTTCGAATCCGAGACCTATGGAAATGTCCTTGTGCTAGACGGTGTCATCCAATGCACAGAGAGGGATGAATTCTCGTGAGTACATGTCAAATTCAGATCACTATGTCAGGCTCACCAATGAGCATCCAGTTATCAAGAGATGATAGCACATTTGCCACTTGCGAGCCATCCCAACCCCAAAAAGGTTCTCGTTATTGGCGGCGGCGACGGGGGTGTCGTTCGTGAGGTCCTCAAGCATGATACCGTCGAAGAGGTCGTCCTCTGTGACATCGATGAGGTATACCACCTCCGCCGTTGTACTCCACTTGACACTGAACCTCCTTCAGGCCGTTGTCCGTGTTTCTAAGCAATACCTTCCACACATGTCTGCGCTCCTCAGTTCCCCCAAAGTTCGCGTTCACATTGGGGACGGCTTCAAATTCCTCGCCGAGAACGAAGCTACCTACGACGTAATTGTTACTGATTCATCTGATCCAGTTGGACCAGCCGAGTCTCTCTTCCAAAAGCCGTATTTCCAGCTCCTCCATGATGCCCTTACACCAGGTGGTTCCATCTCCACCCAAGGAGAATGCCTGTGGTTGCACCTCCCCCTGATCACCGAGTTGCGCGCCACCACCAAATCCATCTTCCCTGTCTGTGAATACGCGTATACCACCATCCCTACCTACCCTTCGGGGCAAATTGGGTTCACGATGTGTTCCAAAGACCCTAACCGTGACCTGAAGGTCCCGGTACGGGAAGTCAAGGGAACGAGGTACTACAATGCTGAGATCCACAAAGCAGCATTCGTGTTGCCTGAGTTCGGGCGTGCGATCCTTGAAGAGGGGAAGAATATCCTTCCTCTCTTCGGCCGTGCCGCGCTAGCGGCCAACTTGACAAAGCCTACGAGGAAGGTCCTTCTCCTCGGTAGTGGTTTCGTTGCTCGCCCATGTGCCGAGTACATCGTTCGAGACCCTCATAACGAACTCACCATTGGTAAGCCTAACAGCGATCCTACCAGTAGATTTAGCTTCAATCAAACCCAATCGTTTTAGCGTGTCGCACGATTGAGAACGCGAAGAAGCTAGCTGGGGGCCTTCCAGGAACGACAGCAACCACCCTTGATGCTACTGACGCCGCCGCTCTCGAAGCCGCCGTGGCCGCGCACGATCTCGTTGTCTCGCTGATTCCCTACACCCATCACGCCGATGTCATCAAGGCTGCCATCAAAGGGAAGACGCATGTAGTGACCACCAGTTACGTCTCCCCCGCTATGCGCGAGCTCGATGCTGCAGCGAGGGAAGCCGGTATCGTAGTACTCAACGAGATCGGGTTGGATCCTGGTATCGATCACCTATACGCTGTGAAGACTATCGATGAGGTACACGCCAAGGGTGGAAAGGCGAGTAGCATTATCTTTACTTGCTGTGTACCGTGGTACTGATCGTGGCTGTTCCTTCTAGGTCAAGCAATTCCTTTCCTACTGTGGTGGGCTTCCTGCGCCTGAATGCTCTGATAACCCCCTTGGATACAAATTCTCCTGGTCATCTCGAGGTGTCCTCCTCGCCCTCCTCAACTCTGCCTCTTACCTCTCCTCCTCCCAACAACTCGACATCAGCGGTACGGACCTCATGAAGTACGCTAAGC
This sequence comes from Pleurotus eryngii var. eryngii, assembly GCA_029467805.1. Lineage (NCBI taxonomy): Eukaryota > Fungi > Basidiomycota > Agaricomycetes > Agaricales > Pleurotaceae > Pleurotus > Pleurotus eryngii. The sequence goes on from SZVJ01000012.1 coordinate 4,830,974, forward strand.
CATACTACATCAACCCGGCCTATGCATTCGTCGCCTACCCAAACAGGAACTCCGTTCCGTTCAAGGAATGGTACAATATCCCTGAGGCAGAGACCGTCGTCAGGGGCACCTTGAGGTACCAGAGGTTCCCTGAGTTTATCAAGGCCTTGGTTGAGCTCGGGTGGTTGGATGCTGGGGAGAAGGGTTGGTTGAAGGAAGGCCTGACTTGGGCTGAAGTGACGCAAAAGACGGTAAACGCATCTACAAGCGACGAAAAGTACGTGCCCCCGCTTTTGTCTTCTCTCCCCACAAATGTGACCTCTGGCGCTGTACGGTGCTTTATAGGACCCTGATCGCGCAGATCAAGAGCAAGTGCAGCTTCCCCGACGACGCTGAAGCGAGCCGTATCATTTCTGGACTGCGTTGGATTGGGCTGTTTTCTTCTGAGAAAGTGACGCCCCGGGCAGGGAATCTCTTGGATACACTCTGTGCACAATTGGAGAAATTGATGAAGTATGACGAGGGGGAACGCGACCTAGTCATGTTGCAGCACAAGTTCTACGTCGAGTGGGCCGATGGAAAAGAGGTATGCGAGCTCCCATTTCTGCGTAGCGTGTCTCTGGATCGTAACGACGAGTAATTTGACTTCAGGACATCCTTACCTCGACGCTGGAGGCATATGGAATCCCGGGTGGACACTCAGCCATGGCTCTCACTGTTGGCCTCCCGTCTGGTATTGCAACCCAACTCGTGCTCGACGGCGTGCTGAACACCCCGGGAGTGCAAGCACCATATACGAAGGAGATCTGTGATCCAATTAGGAAGATCCTGGAGAGCGAGGGTGTCGGGATGGTAGAGAAGGTGCTGTAAGATCCAAAAATCGAGATCAGATGTAAAGGAGTTACATATATTACTGGTGATGATGTTGTATGTACCAAGTGAAATGTGATTCAAAACTACGTGCACTACGCTGCACGCTTGAATACCTTGGTTCGAGATGTCGCCTTATGCTTTTCTTACGATGATATGAAATATGAAGCCACTGAACTGCTTACACCACGCTGTTCACTCTTCTGCGTCAATCAAGATAAGGACAGGGTGTTACAAGATTAAGATCAACAACTATTCAGACATTAAAGGTACACATTCAGGATATGAGATCCGGGAATTCATAGTAAGGTGTGAGAGTAGGGCATGTGGGTGAGTCACAGGGAAATCATATTCTATCCTGTTGTTTTTCTAACGAGTAGCTGCTGCCAACTTTGGCGCGTGTAGTTTTCTCTTGTTCCAGACATTGGTTAGCATATTCACCTCGAAGTCAAATTTCCGTAAAATTACAGCGGTTGATAATACTAGGATGGCTTGTATAATGGACGGTCACAACACAAATCCTTTGACAATTATCTGTAAATCTTGATGGTTATCCTATGAGTACGGCTAGTAATGTATGAATATAGGTAGGTACGCACAGTTGAGATGATCCGTAGCGTGCCCTTTCAGCCGGAGGTAGAGGGTTGAGTTGGTCGTCTGATATGCTCGACTTGTACGGTCATTCCATCTTGGTGATACTCAATATAGTAAGCGAGATGTCTCTTTGGGCCTGGGCGCTAAAAGCGAGAGGTTAATGTGAATTTCTGATGTCCCATGATGAATAGCCATGCATCCGCTTTTCTCTGCCAGATTTACTACAAGGCCTCAGGCCTCAGGGCGTTGATTTGGCAGCGGCCAAAGTCTCTGGAAGATATGCCCTTCGACGTGATTTTCGCACTGTCTTTCCATCTTTCTGTGAAAGATACGAGTACGCTACGCGCAGTAAGTCCTTCGTAGCTTTTTCTAGGGTTTTGCTGAATTCACTGAGCAATCTTCAGCATTACCGGGAGTTTGGCCGATTCCACGGCTGCGCTACGCACCGATGAAGCAGCCGGTCACAGATCGGTCAGATCACCACCTCCCCGTCCTCAGTGTATCGTCGACGCTGTTGATGAACAGACGTGTTAACAGATCAAGCTCGTCGCATGGTCGTGAAACAAGAGTGTATGGAATCCACATGAATAGACATTATTCATCGATGTAAAGAACTTCTTCCGTCGAGCACCTCTGCCCAATCCATCCCATCATCCAACTGCAACCACCGATTTTCATTACGCCAATGACGGCATTTAGAAGCACTCTGCGACTCCATGTCAGCATCACCTTCATGAGCAGAGGGAAAAAAAGATACGTACTGCGATGAACAATGGCAGGGCCTGACTCGTCGTATTCTTGCTTAGAACACCAGAGATTCTGGAAGGTGCTGAGGGAGGCCAAGATAGAACCACCAATCCAGACGGAGTACTTTCGCTCAGGGGGAGCGACGATCTTGACCTTCATGCTTGAAGGCGACAAGGCGGTCAACTCCTTCTGCATGCGGTCAGCAATGCCGGGGAACATGGTGGTACCACCAGAGAGGACGACGTTTCCGTAGAGATCGCGACGGATATCAAGATCACACTTGAAGATGGAGTTGTATCTATTAGGTAAGGGCTTGTCAAGCAATGAAGTAAAATATAAACGTAAATTATACCTACGTTGTCTCGTGGATACCAGCAGCTTCAAGACCAAGGAAGGCGGGTTGGAAGAGGGCCTCGGGGGCACGGAATCTGACCCAAGAAAATGAGACTTATGCAGAAACTTCAATGTCTTAGTGGGTTTACCGCTCGTTACCGATGGTGATGACTTGTCCATCGGGCAGTTCGTAGCTCTTCTCCAGGGCGGATGATTGGGCGGCAGTTTGTAATTCCTGTTCGAAATCCAAGGCAACGTAGCACAACTTCTCCTTGATGTCTCTGACGATTTCACGCTCAGCCGTGGTGGTGAAGGGGTATCCTCGCTCCATCAAATTCTTGATCAAGAAATCGGTAAGGTCACGACCAGCAAGATCGAGACGGAGGATAGCGTGAGGCAAGGAGAAACCTTCATAGATGGGGACGGTGTGGGTGACACCATCACCAGAGTCAAGGACGATACCGGTTGTACGACCGGAAGCGTAGAGAGAGAGGACGGCTTGGATGGCGACGTAGAAGGCGGGTGCGTTGAATGTCTCGAACATGATCTGGGTCATCTTCTCTCGGTTGGCCTTGGGGTTGAGGGGAGCCTCAGTGAGGAGAACGGGGTGCTCTTCGGGGGCAACACGAAGTTCGTTGTAGAAAGTGTGATGCCAGATCTTCTCCATATCGTCCCAGTTAGTGACGATACCGTGCTCGATGGGGTATTTCAAGGTAAGGATACCACGCTTTGACTGGGCTTCATCACTGCGTGGCGGTATTGGAAATGAGTTGCATAGATAAGGATGATAGACGCACCCAACATAAGAATCCTTCTGCCCCATACCGACCATCACGCCTTGGTGACGCGGGCGACCGACGATTGAACTTATGAAAGCGGTCAGCCGCCGAGTTGTGCAGCTACTGCGTGTCAACTTACGGGAAAACAGCACGGGGAGCGTCGTCACCTACGCAAAGTCAGTCATCTTGATTTTAGTAAATAAACGATGTAATATGCACCAGCAACTGAAAAGAAGCGAGATCAGCAAACACGGTCAAAAGAGCGCGTCGAATCCACGTACAGCCAGCCTTGCACATGCCAGATCCATTGTCGATAACCTATATGATGGGCGAGATCAGAAAAGGACCTGCAAGTGAGACATTTTGAGGCGAACTGACCAAGGCAGCGACTTCGTCTTCCATGGACATGATTGATCACTCGTAAAACTGGAAAGTGAAGGAAAAGAGAAAAGCGGTGATCGTCGAGGTTGGAGGAAGAAAAGCTGCGCGCCCAGTTTATTGATTCCAACTTTTTATATAAGGCGAGGCGGTGCACATATCGCCTTATGTAAGCACCGCCTGCCCTTCATCACAGAATGTCGACAAGAAGAAGCCTTAGATCCCAGCGCCACACTCAAGACGACGAGCGCGACGTCGTCGATGATGAGCACGAATCAGACGACCGCGGCGAGAACGCGGAGAACGTCGACAAGGAACAAATGATCTGGGATTCGTTCAGGGAGGAGCACTATGAAGGTATGCGCGCGTTCTTCTCAACTGAATGACCTCCCCTCATCGTGTCCAGCGATTGAGCAGCTGCCATTGACGTTGCACAGACAGTTCACTCTCATGCGCGAACTAGATCAACAAGCCAAAGGTAAGCTTGAACTCGTTCATGCCAAGTCGAATCTCAAGACATTAGTTTCATAGGTCACACGTCAAATCTCTTGCCCACCTTGCAGCTTTATATTCGCAAGAGAAGGGAAATAGCCCATTCTAACGCGCCGGAGAACCTCCATGCAGAGTCAACATCTCCCGGCTTGAACCGCAAGGACGGCGATACTGACTCATCGTCTCCTAGCAGGCGGTCACCTGTCTCAAACGGAATGGAGGCGCAATCAACGAGGGAACTCCTTTCGCACATTGCTAGACTAGCCGAAGACCTCTCGAGCGCGTCTGAAGAGAAGGTCAACCTTGCTCAGGCAGCATGTGACTCAGTATGTTGTCTGTCTATCTGGTGACGCGACTTAACTTACTATGAATCCATAGATAGACAGGCAGATCCGTCAAATAGACCAGGCTATCAAGGAGCAAGAAGTTGCTATCTCTCTTGGCTCCCGTCCCGGCACCAGTCTTGCACCAGTCATTCTCCCTGATTTGGCCGCCGTTTCTCGTTGGTCGAGGGTGACCCATGTAGAGATCAGCGACGAGGAAGAAGGAGAGGCTCCTTTACCGTTGCAAGACGACGAAGGGATGGTGCTTGGGGTAACAACAAGTGCTCCTGGTAAAAGACGGAGAGGGAGGCCGAAGGGACAGCTCAAGGTTACGGAAGCTCAAGGTTTAGTGGGAGCGGAACCGCATCGGCGCGAGACCCGATCACTCAAAATCTTACCTCCGAAACCTCCAAACGATGACGAGGACGTGTACTGCCTTTGCCAAGGTTCGAAGGAAGATGCTGTCAGTCAACTTCCGGACTCGTGGCGGAGGAGACTGATGCTAACAGATTGTAGATGATCGCGTGCGATGGCGAGCACTGCAAGTATGAATGGGTGAGTATCAATGAAGTCGCTGTTGCGGTTTGCGTATTAACCAAGGGGTTTTAGTTTCATTGGTCGTGCGTCGGTGTGACCCAGGAAATCGAGGGCAAATGGTTCTGTCCCGAATGCAGGACCCAACCTCAGGCTCATGGCCGTCGTAGGAAGAGTGTTGTACAATAGATTGTACATACTATATGCATTAATAACCTATCTTACAACACCAAATTAAGTTTTCAGAACAGAAGTTACGGGCCATAAGCTCAATTGTCAGAGATTGTCATGTTCAACTTGTTCGCGAGAGTTTCCATGTACACGTCTACAGATTGTCAGCGCACTTGTATGGTGCGAAGTAAGCAAACGCCAACCTGTTTCGTGTCTCAGCTTCCAGTATTCCATCAATAATTCTTGCAGTTCGGCCTGGCTAGCTTTCAGGTGCTCTGCCATCTATTTGCATGCTAAGCACGACACGAGTTGTAGGACGAAGTAGGACAGACCTTAAGCTCTAAGTTGTCGGCCTCTCCTCGGTATTCCTCCACTTGGCGATCGTTATCACGTCGCTCGATCGCCATTTCGTCGTATTCTCGCTGGAGACGGTCGATCGTCTTTTGGCTCGTGTGCTTCTTATCTTCCGTATATCTCTGGGCACGCTCAAGCTTCTCGCGTGCGTTTGATAGTTGCTTCTCGACGCGCTGTTGGGAGATTAATATTAGAAGCCCATAGTCGATAGTCAACGCAACAGTACCTCTTGCTTCAGGGTAAGCTCGTTCCGCTCGATATGTTTCGACTCAAGATGGTCTTTCAGGTCCGCCAACTCCTTCTGAGATTCTTCGAGAGACCCGACCTCCTTCTCGATGATTTGTAGCTGTTCGACACACCCGCGCAGATCCTGATAGCTGACTTGAGAAGGGATATCGAATATTCCCACAGTTGACACACCTTTTCTATGTTTAGGAGGGCATTGATTTTAGTTTGAAGGTCACGGACTTTGGCTTCAAGCATCGAAGCTGTTCTGCGATCCTCTTGGGCCGTGGAACCCATCACGACGATAGTGCGTTTGATGCGTTCAGGGGATTGCACGATTCGCGACCGGGTCCGAGAAATAGATTCTGATACTGTTGATACCTCGTTATTCAAAGCTTCCTAGTTCATCGCATACATCACAGTCAAGCGCATATCTTGAATGACTCGAGAAACACTTACTTTGCGTTTGATGAGGGTTGTCTTCTCTGCTTTGAGTTTCTCTACCTCTTGGACGGCAGCGGTCTGCATTTCTTTGGTTGCTATCATTCTCGCGCGGAGGGCGGCATTGTCTTTTCGCAGCTGTTCGCATCTGGGTTCATCGTCTGCGATTTTGGCTCTATCGAAAGCAATGGGTGAGCTAAAATGAACGAGGGAAGACTGCTTCCACGCTCACTTCAATATAGAAACCCTTGCTTGTATGTCAACCAATTCACGAGCGACAATTTGACGTTCCTCCGTTATCTTCTGTGAACCATCGCGCAGCTCCTTGATAAAGGGGTTGCACCACTGTTCTGTGAACTTGATGAAGTTGATGAATGCGGAAAGTAGAACTAGGGTACGGTCCCGCTCTGGCTGACACAAGTCCTTCGAGCTGAAATCTTCAACACGAGCAGCTTGCGCAAATCGTGACCTTGGTCCATGGTGAGTGAGAGAATGGTGAATTTTGATGCATTCAACAACGGGTGCTCACATATGGTGCAGGAGCGCGTTGTGTGTAACAGCAGAGACGTAGAGATCCTTCGGGGATTATGGTTTTAGAATCCCTCTGATAGCGCCGCCTAAGGGACTCACCGTCTCTCCGACGACGGATAGCGCGTTCTGAACGGGTTCTCGCAGTATGTCGTGGTTGAGGCCGGTAACGAGTTGGAGGAAAGCGTAGTAGATGCCTTCAACAAATTCAGCTGTGGGTCGCAGGAGCTGTTCCTGACTGACGGAGAGACCCCAGCTGGAAAGAGCGGCAATGATATCCGGTATACTCATCTGCGGAAATATTCCCTTCGCCATGTCGGCGGCGGTAGTCGCGGTGGTCGCGGTGAACGTTGAACGTTGAACGTTGAACCCAAATCCCGCAGCGAAACAGGCGCGACTGAAAGTCACGCTTGACACGATCACGTGTACGGTGTGTACCGATTTGGGACCCGGCGCTTAGCTTTCTTTCACTTACAGCCTCGTCGCTGGCCTTTCTGCTACCACCATCTCCTCATGTCCGATCGCGTACGGACGAACCTGGACGAGGTCCTTCGCCACACAGGAACCAGCTATCGACCTCCGTTGAATCCCACTCTAGCCCTGTCGCAGCCCAGAAATGGCGTATGTGTTTCCGTTGAGTCGCGTCAAATCAATGCCACTAATGAACTTTCCCTAGACTTCGCGTTTTAAGCCCGCGCAGATCTCATTGACCGCGAGCTCAGCTTGTAAGCCAATTTCCTCACGTTGATCTCTCATTCATTATTGTTTCAGCTAAGAAGACGTTTCCGTCGTTTTCTACACCTGGGTTCGGCAGAAATACACCAAATACGTCCTTGTCAGTGGATACCGCTAGGTCGAGGGTTGTGACGCATGTAGTCTGCGTATCAAGCGACTCCGATCCTTCAACACCTTCCTCACGGAGTGTGAAGCGTTCCTCTTCCGATCCATCTTTCACTTCAGAGGATTCACCTCTGCCTAAACGCCGGAAGCAAGGGGAGGACAAAGAGAACCAAGTCGCGCCATTCACGAGCCCACAGCGGCCTAAGGGGAAAGCCAAGGAGACCGTTTTCCCGATCCACCTCGATATCCCTCGTCAAGAGGAGAGTAGTCCTTGGGCCAGGCTTGACCGGGACTTTCCAATGCCACCTCTATCTGGAACGATAGATACCAGACCACCCAACCCAGTCACTGACAAGTATCCCGATTTAGCCCTGGTGAGTAGCAATCGTCTGACGTGCACAGTAAATTTGCTAACCCGCTGGTAGCACTCAATGGCACGCTTGAATTCCCTTCTGGTATATAACATGGAAGAACGGCAGAGACGAACGGAGTCCATGGTCAAATACCATCGCGGAGAAGGCGATGATGCGGATGCAGATATCGTATTGCTCGAAGAGATGAAGTACGTCAGCTTACTAACCATGCTATTTCTTAGGAGTAACATTGTGGTTATAGACAAATAGTGGAGAACCGGATTGCGGCCATAAAACAAGTCCTCAAAGATCGCCAGCACGTAGCCACAAGCACCCCTAGTCGACCAGCCCCATCCACACCCTTTCACCAATCTGCCCCCCAGGCAGGACCTTCTACTTATGTCTCACGAGAAGTCATTGATATTGATGACAGCGAAGACTCTCCTCCCTGCAGTTCACAAAGACCCCCGAGCACACAGCTGGTGTCGCAGCCCACTTTCGGTGAAGAGCAGTTATGGGCATCCATGCCGGACATCGATGAAAGCATGCTTGAGCCTGACAATGAACTTATCCCGGCCACGGCTAAGGAAGGAGCTTTGTCAGGGAGCGATGAAGTAATGGCCAAGCTGAGAGGAGTCTTCAACTTGCAAAGCTTTCGCCAGAATCAACTGGAGGCCATCAATGCTACCTTAGCTGGAAAGGACGTGTTCGTCCTCATGCCCACTGGAGGCGGCAAGAGTCTATGCTACCAACTTCCTGCTATCTGCGAGAAGGGAGCGACGCAGGGGGTAACATTCGTGGTATCGCCCTTGCTGGCTCTCATATCCGATCAAGTAAATGCGTTGAAGGCCAAAGGTATCTCCACTGTTCAGTGGACCTCAGATTCGGGCGACCAGACTTCCGAAGTTCTTCGCCTCCTCAGAAGTAGCCGGAAGCCCAAACTCGTCTATGTGACGCCCGAGAAACTGCAATTGAATGGCGCCACAAAGTCTGTCCTGGCAGAGCTATATCGTTCAGGCAATTTGGCACGGTTTGTTATTGATGAAGCACATTGCATATCCACTTGGGGTCGGGATTTCAGGGAAGCGGTTCGTTGTTCCCTTCCTTTTTTATTGTCACGAAGATTCATTATTTCTTCATCGTAACAGTACACTGGTCTGCATGTGTTGCGGGAGGAATATCCAAATGTTCCCATCATGGCTCTCACCGCCACAGCTAATCAGGGCTCTGTCAACGACATCATATCGCGCCTGAAGATCGAAGGCTGCGTGAAGTTAGTCCAATCTTTCAATCGCAAGAATCTAAACTACATTGTCGAGAGGAGGAAAGGAAGTATTCTGGCGTCCATGGTAGAGTTTATTCAAGAGAAGCATGCAAATCACACGGGGATCATTTACTGTTTAGCTCGTAAGACATGCGAGGACGTGGCTAAGACTCTGAGGGAGACGTATGGACTGAAGGCAAGGCATTATCATGCTCAGTTGCCGACGTCGGAGAAGGAGGAGGTCCAACAACAATGGCAGAGCGGGAAGTGTTTGATCATGGTCGCGACCGTAAGTCCCTGTCAGATCTCGTGTTGGCAATGTACTTACTCTGCACTGCGTAGATTGCCTTCGGAATGGGTGTAGATAAAGCAGACGGTGAGTGTGACATTGCTTCTAGGGCATTCATTGGTCACTGACATTCAACGGCTATGTAGTTCGATTTGTAATTCACCACAGTATGCCCAAGTCATTGGAAGGGTACGTAAATTCGTTTATATTCGTGAGCATAAAGTAACACCCTCGCAGTTACTATCAAGAAACTGGTCGCGCTGGTCGTGATGGTCTTCCTGCAGATTGTCTTCTCTGTGAGGATGCATTCAACAAAATTACCAACTTCGTTGTATTAACTCGGTCTAGATTGGGCTTGGAGTGACGCTAACCAACTCGCAAATATGATAAAGCGAGGTAACGACAATCAGCCACCTTCTCCCGAGACGCTGGAGCATCAAATAGAAGGCGTTTATATGGTCGCCCGATTTTGCATGAACGGAGCACAGTGTCGTCGCACGCAAATCCTGCGATACTTTGATGAAGATTTCGATCCTCGAAACTGTGGAAAACTGTGCGATAACTGCAGTGAAGGCGGCGCTATTATCACCGAAGACGTATCAAAGTATGCCAAAGAGATGATACGACTCGTCGATGACCTGGAAAACGACAATGTCACACAAGCACAGATATTAGAGGTCTTCCGAGGCAGTCGCAGTGCCGGGGTCAAAGCCAAAGGGCACGACAGACATCCTTTGTACGGTGCCGGGCAAGACATGAATGCAATGCTACGCGACCAATTGGTCGCAGCTCTTGTCGCTGAGAGTGGACTCACACTGAAATACGTCTTGAATTCTCAGGGATGGAGTACAATCTACTTGAGAGTGAGTGTTTCGGATACTCTCCCATCTTTGGTATTGCTCATCAGGCAAATGTAGCATGGTTCACAAGCTGGCGCTTTCCTCAGTAGCGAGAAGACACTATCGCTATCATACCGAGCCCCGACATCAGACGAGAACGGGCACACGACCAAGAAGGCAAAAAAGCAACGTACCCTAAGCAGGTCAATGAAGCCGACTTCGTCCACGAGCAAAGCCGTAGCTGTCGAGGAACCTATTGACATGTACTTGGACGACTCCGTTGAAGATTACGACGACGAAGAACTTATCCCTATGAACCGAAAGAATGCTCCTGCAGTACAGAGCAGCCCGCGTAAAAACAAAGAGCCAGCCCGGCCAGTCGTTACCCCCGTGACAATCACCGAATTCACAGAAGAGTCAGACCCCTCTATGTTGTACGGCAAGTTGCGAACTCGTCGCGAAGAGGTGTTGTTTGCTTCTACTTACTCACTGACGTCTTGCCTTCTGATGCAGCAATCACAGATGGTTGAGAGAAATGTCTTAGATAGAGTCGATGAACAAATCCTTGAACTTTTAGCTGTTATGCGGCCCCAAGGTACGGTTGTCTTAAGCATTGGTGTTTACAAAGTCTTACCCGCGGATTGAACGTTTTCAGACGAGCAAGGTTTCAAGGATGTGGTTAAAGAGGCGCTGCAGGAATTGTATTCTGATCCAGAAGACCTCGCGAGTCTCGCGGACGCTAGATACCAAAGCTATGGAAAGGAAATGCTGCAACTCATTCGAGGGGAGCCGGAGCGGAGCAGGTGGGTGCACTATGACACAACACCCTCACTTAGACGCTAAATCCGCGCGGACTATAAGGCCCGCTCAAATAGATGCATCGCGATTTGAATACGCCGGCCCATCTTCTTCTAAACCACCATCGGCAGCAACAAGCGTTCGCCGAAGCAAGTTCAAGCCAGCGGCTGTCGCATCCTGATCTCAAATCCATCGTTACACACGTGGATCTATCTATCGCATATTGTAATCAATCATGATTGTATCATATCCTGTTCAAGTTTCTAGTAAATACATTATCGATTCGTTCTATTTCCGCCAATTCCGCCACGCATGCTGCAGCGGTACAACGGGTTATCGTCGCCGGCCGGGCCTCCTCAGTCAGTGCCTCATAAGATGACAATTACTAACACTTGATTGGGAACGATGGCTGAATTCGATCCTTCAACTCATCCTCACCGCCGATGTAAGCCCCCGCGTTGCCAAGGTTGGGCCAACTGCTGACACCTCATATCACAGATAATCCACTCTTAGACGAGTACATCTTAGTCTCACCCCACAGAACCAAACGGCCGTGGTTGGGACAAGTGGAACCTCCGCAAACGACGACACTCCCGATATATGACGGCAAATGCTACCTGTGTCCCGGAAACACGCGGTCAAATGGCGAGCAGAACCCCCAATTCGAGGACACCTATGTATTCGATAATGATTTTGCGGCACTACTACCTCTACCTCTACTGGAGGCGCCTAAACCGCCGCATCCACTCCTAACAACACAACCAGTCCATGGGGCTTGCGATGTCCTAATATTCCATCCACAGCACAACCTCACCCTTGCGCGGCTCTCTGTGCAGGAGATAGAGAAGATAGTGCAAGCATGGATTGAAATCTATAATCGTCGGGGGAGACAAGAAGGTATCAGATATGTTCAAATATTTGAGGTTCGTCGGGATGGAGATGCGAATGCTCTGAAATGTTAATAACGCATTACTAGAATAAGGGATCGATGATGGGCTGTTCGAATCCTCATCCACACGGGCAAACATGGTCTACCTCGGCAGTCCCCACTATACCATCGAAAGAGCTTGCGGCACTGCGCCAATATTCACTAACCAACGAGCCATCTGTTGATGCTCCTCGAGGGCCCGACGGTCCGTTTGTCCCCCGTAGCGCGGTACAATATTCAACTACTAACATCTTCAGCAGGGCGGGCGTGTATGCTTTGCGAGTACGCCCACGTAGAAGTTAAGACGGCTGAAGAAGGTCGGGTCGTCATGAAGAACGAGCACTGGGTCGCCTTGGTGCCGTGGTGGGCTACATGGCCGTTCGAGCTACTAGGTAACAGTAAACGTCGTTAGTCTATGAACTCAGCTAACGGCGTATGCTCTAGTTCTTCCATACACTCGCCATATTCCGTCCATCGCAGATTTGACAGATGTTGAGATAACCAGCTTCGCGGATATACTTTCGAGCGCCACGATCGTATATGACAACCTTTTCAGCTGCTCCTTTGCTTATTCCATGGGCATCCACCAGCGTCCTGTCCCGGAGGCACAGGATGATGTAGCCCACTTGCACTTGCACTTCGCGCCACCGTTGCTTCGCAGTGCGAGTGTTCGCAAGTTCTTGGTCGGGTAAGTTATCGTATGTTAATCTTCTGGACCGCGACTCAAACCGCAGACTAGATTTGAGTTGATGGCAGAAGCTCAGCGTGATCTGACGCCCGAGCAGGGTGCCGCTCGTTTACGCGCTTGCTCTAGAATCCACTATCTTAGCCAGTGAAGTTGAATGCCAGAAGCTTAATTATGGGTGCTCGTAATGAATAGGCTGGAGCCATCAGTGATTAGAAGTGATAATGGTTTGTCGTTGGGTAGCTCGGTGAGCGTGCCTGGATCAGCGAGAGCCCTGAGATAGAGCCGTAGTGGACTAGCAGCCGTAGGTCGCGGGAGGCCGAATTGTTTGACAAGGCAATCTAATGCCTTCCCGGTTGTGACGTTCTAGCAGCGGTTCAACAATACGCATCACGCCATTCTCATGCACCGACCTTTGTAAACCAGAGAGATTTCTCGTCGGAGCATGTCCCGACGCTGACTTTAATGTGTAAACGGTCGCCTACGGGGACGTCTCCGTTGGATTTGGAAGGATCACCAGGTTTAGCGTGGTGCCGTAGCTTCATCATTTCGACTTTCTGATACTTGGCTAATTTAGCGGGATCGGTGGGTATTTTGGGTGCTGTGCGGCGAGAGGACGAGGGTGCGGTGTTGGTCGAGGGGAAATGTTTTTCTAGCAATTTCAGAGCAGCTTTATTCTTTGGTTCCTCTTGAACAAGAGGCGGCGAACAAGAATGCGATTTCGGGTGTCGGTGCCTATTCAAATTTGGATCAGCAGCAATATGGTGGTGCATCCTTAAATCCAAGCTCACTCTGCGCAGAATGCCATTGAACAATGCTCACAGACTGCTCTGATCCTGCTGGAATTCTCTGGGTTGGATATAATGGCCATAAAGGCCTCAAGACTAGGTTTCTGACATTTCTCGAAATCACATCGAGCCGGCTTCTCAGAGTCTGGGACTTTGTGATTGGTGTCGTTATTTGGGCTAGCCGCAGCACATGGGTGGACATCTGGCTGTATATGGTCTCTGCAAAAGTATCTGTTGCATTGACAGAGAATTGGAAGGAAATCGACGGTGTTGCAGGATTCAAGCGAACACTGGACTCCGAGATGGAGCATGGTCCAGGTAGAAGCGCAGCCCCTGAGTCGGCCAACAGCAGCTGAGCTGCTGCGCCACCGCGCTTGTCCATCGACCATGAATCTCATAGTAAGCCCTAACCCCGCCTCCACCTCTCTGCTACTTTAAAGACCTGATGATGCATCCAGGAAATGCTCTTTGGCCGAACAGTGACCCCCGCTGAAAGGCTGCGACAGCATCAGCGGTCTCTTGCCAAAGCACAACGCGAACTCGATCGCGAACGGGCAAAGCTCGAACAGAGCGAGAAGAAACTCATGATGGATATCAAGAAGAGCGCGAAAGCAGGCCAGATGGTATGCACGTATACAATCCATATGTGCCTTGGACCCAACGACAACTGCCATCGTTTGTAGAATGCATGCAAAGTCATGGCCAAAGACTTGATTCGGACAAGGCGATATGTTCAGAAGTTCTACCAGATGCGCACTCAGCTGCAGGCAGTGGGCTTACGCATCCAAACACTTCGCAGTAATCAACAAATGGCGGACGCCATGCGTGGTGCAACTCGAGTACGTGATCGTATCCATACTTTCTGGACAGTAATTAACATCGCCCACTACTAGGCAATGGCAAGTATGAATCGTGGTCTCAACCTACCATCAATACAACGCATCATGAATGAATTCGAGAAGGAAAGCTCCATGATGGACATGAAGGAAGAAATGATGTCGGGTGCTGTGGATGATGTGATGGAGGACGAAGAAGATGAGGAGGAAGAGGGCGATAAGGTTTTGAAGGAGGTCTTGGATGAGATTGGCGTCAGCCTGGCTCAACAGGTATGTGTCCGTGTCCATATTATTCCACCTCGGCATAATGATACAATGCAACCAACAACAGCTTACTGATGCACCGACTGGGCTCGCAACAGCAACATCGGTTGCTTCCAGACAACCAGTGGCCTTGGGCGAAGCAGTAGGGGGCGCGCCGGCGGGTTCAGGTGCGGCTGCGGGTGGCCAAGGAAACAATGTAGGCGGAGGCGGCATGTCTGACGAAGATTCGTTACAAGCACGACTGGATGCTCTTCGACGAGGTTAACATGACCATTATCTAGACCTTGAGTGCAACTACAGCCCGTGCTTCCTGCGCACTGAGTTTCCAGGTGATCCCAGACCCGTTATAGAACTCGTCTACATCTTCTTCCTATATATCCATGTACCATATTAATCTTGAGAATTTCATAAGGGGACGCAAACTTACACTATCGAGGTTCAGAAGCGTCGATATCTGTTGGAGACGAACAAATTTCTCGCGTGCATCGCCGAACGCAGTCTGTGAGGCAAGATATGTTGTGATCGATCGGAGGTCACGATCGAAGCGGATGGCGCCGAGCTATACAGAAATTACAGAATCGACTCGGGATCGGGATGGAAGACCCTCACTTCGTTGAACTGGAGGCCCGTAATCAACTTCTCCCATGGTCGCAACAAGACATCTAGCATCAAGCCAAAGAACATGCGATAGTTATGCTCAGTGAACGATTCCTATTTTTCCCTTCAATTCTTCGATTCTTCTCGTAGAAAGTGAATAGAAACGAACCTTGTATGCTTCCATGAAACCTTCCCATGACTTGATGAATTTCTTTCGGACTACATCTTGGTATTCGGCAGCGGCGTAGCCGTTGTCATCGAGAACGTACGAGACATCTCGGTATATATCCACTAGGAAAGTGCGCAGCTTGGGCCGAATGAGCTGATTGAAGAGTTGTTCAACGCCGAGCTATGAATCACTATCAGTACCTTGCACATGGAAGTACAGTATAGAGTTGCGAGTTACTCGGAGTATAGATGTGAACTTGTTGCCTACGCCGGCAAAGGAAGACAGGTAGCTCTTCACCAATGGTTGATTTTCTCCGACAAAGTGCTGAGCTATGATAGGCGAGTCTTGGATACCTTTGATCAACCGTTCTACATGAGACGTTGATATATCGAGGTCGTTCAAGAACGTCTATCACTCGCTTAGCCTGGCGGACAACGGCTACAACAAGATACTTACGATGAACGATATTCGATTTTCTGCCTCCGCCCTTTCACCCCGATTGCCTGAACTAGCTGAAGGCCGATATACGTCATCAAGCTTCTTCTTGATGCCGCCAGCATAGTCTTGTTCCATAACATCTCTAAGTTGGCTGGTGGCCTTCTCAACCGTGGCGAGAGAGCCGGTTGAAAGCGAGCGTGATAGAACCACTTTGAGAACATAAAAGACATCATCGGGGGTGGTTGTCGATGATGGTCCCTGGCTCAAGTCGCGGCTTGAGACCAGATGGGCCTATAACGAGAACGGGCTAGTTAGTCTCATGCATGGGAGGATAGGGGCGCTGGCATGGGGGAACGGTACCTTTTCAACGACGCTACGGAGATACCAGACTTCCATTGGCATGTAACAAGTGCTTAGAAGCTCCATAAATAACTTATTAGACCCGGACTTTTCAATACAGCGTACGGCTTCTGCGTCAGTATGAATGTTCGTGTCTCCTTCCTTTCCGGAGTCGGAATCACTAGCGCCGTCCTGAAGGAGTGGGTCGCGACAGACAATAAGTGGGAGTTTAGTCGGTATGGAAGGACACCTACGAGGGTTTGACGGAGGAATTTACAAAACAGGTGCCATCGGCCGCTCATGCTGGCAATTTCTGTCAGCAACTTGTCTATTTCTCGGGGGTCGACGTCGTCTTGTTCTGGCTGTACCATCACCCTTCTGCCATTAGCGGAGCTTAGCGGATGGGTAGCGACGTCGTTTAACTATGATTGACGAATTAGCACGAGAACACTTTGCAGCGAGGGGACGTGCATGTCTTTTGATGCGTCGCTCTTCTTCCCATCCGTCTAGAAGCATCTTTGTTACACGGTCACATTCATCCAAGAGTTTCTCTACCACAGGGATCATTTTACCAGCCCCATAGTATTTCTCAACTACTGGCTGATGCTGATCGACGATCATTGCGACGCTTTCGTAGAGGGCAGTCAGTGCCGTTATGTAGTACATTGGCGAGGAGGCTGTGGTGTTTTTATTAGTTATCCATGATATGTTGACAGGCGGTGAAAGTAACTCGCTTTTCGCTGAGGCCAGAGGTCGAACGCGTACTAAATCGACTACAAACGCGGCATATACTTCCAGTCCTTCGACCTCCCACCCTATGGCAGGGAATAGCTTGAAGAAACGGCTTATTACAGCAGAATCGCGTGATTCAGATGCCTGCTTAAATTGCTGACGGAATACGCGCAGCAGATGCTCGCGTGCCTCTTGCAAAGTCTGTGCTGGCGGTAGATGACTTTCAGATGTAGGCTAGAGAAACAGATCAGTAGAATAGTAGCAAGGGTACGATCGCCACGGACGAACAACTGCTTGCTCCGCAAAGGGACCACCGATCACTTCGGGCGGAAGAGTCATGGCGCGAGCACAGTGTCTAGTTGCCGAATCCCAGTCCTTGGATTCTATGGACGCTTGCAACGCCGATAGGGACGACTTTTTGAAACTAGTTAACAAGGGCGGAGCGTCATGCAACGCACAGACCTTCAGTTCCACGACCTGGCCGACGCGATCTGAGGCCTCGCGTATTCGTTTCATTTCTTCATCCAGGGAACGAACGCGACCGCCGACGCGCTCCGCGGTCTGAGCAGTTTGTGAGACCTTGTTCGCGAGCAGAGCTGCCTCGCCATGAAGGTCGTCGATGAGGGGCACGAGCGTCGTCAGCCGTGCCAATGAATTGATGATGGGGTCGCGGGCAGAAAGCAAGTCCGAGAGGCTGCTGGAGAGATCAGCTTCCTCCGACTGGTACGCCGACAGACAGGACAAGATTTCTGGCAGCGAAGTCAACGTCCTTGGGTCCCTGAGCCGGACATCGTGCGCAGTCATAGCAGAGTCTGTGGATGGGCTGTGGTTAGTTCCTTCTGCCAAACATTGGAATGTTTGTATTCAACAGGGGTTTGAACTTGAACCATCATGAGCCTAGCGCAACTCCATCTAATATAGTCCATTCACCGGGCGGTATAAAGGCAAGGCGGAAAGCCATGGATTGGTCTGAAAGAGGTGCGTTCAATATTCCGTATTCTCTGATTCCAGTTCTGACTCTTTGCGCCCCCTAGTCGCGCCATGAGACTGCTCTCGGCCATCGTTGCACTCTCCGTCGCCTGCTCCTCCTTGAGCAAGGCAAACAATTGGGACAAGCCATGCTTCCACGGCGAATGCGCCTACGATACCATTGGCACTGAGGAGACCGGCTACGGCAGCATCAAGATTGTAGGTCTCCGTCTCGATACTCTCCTGACCCATGATTGACAACCTTCGCGTCGCTTCCAGTATGGTTCACCTAAATCTATAACCGATATCACGCCTGCTTCAGGCTGGGTTGTCTTGGACTGCGACCCCAATCTCCTTGCCCAGGATATTCGTCTAGTTTGCCGGAGCGACGACGACGAGGGCTGCAACCACATCTACGAGCATGACCCCATTCATAGGATCGTGCGGCTCCCCGAGAGCGTATGTACATCGCGCCGTCTGATCTATGGCAGGAGTAACGTTTACGATAGTGCGGCAAAGGTCCATTTGCTAGGATCGCGAGCATGCAGGTTGCCTCTGACCAGTCCATACCTGCCCATGCCGAGCAGAAGATTCTTCGTCGAGATGGCATCGTACCTCAAGTGCATCTGCTTAGTGTCGATTCCAACTTTGATGCTGTCCCTGCAGAGTAAGCTCTCCATGGTTCATCATCAACAGTCTTTCAGCCACTCACGCTTTAATCCCAGTATCGAGCCCGTTTCCTTCATCTTAGTCGGAGGAAATTTCCCTGGCTTAGAACTGGATTCTGATGTGCTGGGTTCGCTGCACCAACGCGATGCAGACAATATCTTCAAGAGCATTGCTCATGCAGTCTCCAAAGCCGCCAATGCTGTGAAGGACGTCGCTGTCAAAGTCGGCACTGCAGTCAAGGATGTTGCAGAAAGTCAGTGTAGCTATTTTACTATATCTCTAGACGGAGTTGCCAACATTCCCTTTTCCCCCTAGAAATCAACAACATCAACATCAACAAAACTTTCACCCCGCCAGCGTTGAACGTCCAGAAACACTTCGACTTGCTCGATGTTCATCAACATTGTGGCAGCAGCGACGCCGAGTTAAAGGTCTCGGTAGATGGCAACGCTCACGCAGAAGTCAGCGTTGGCGCAATCTTGATCGGTCATATCATCCCACCTAAGATCGAAAAGGCGGGCGCATTTGCTCGTGTGTGCCCTCCGCTTGTATACCCCTCTCCCGTCCTTATACCCTCTTAGAGCTTTCCGCTGAACTAGGCGCGCGTCTCATGATCAAGGCTATGTTGAACGTATGTTTTCCCTCTCTTCTAACCTACATCGACCATATTTCGCGTTATAGGGTGATTTCGATACCGGCAAGAAACAGATTGTCTCTGTTGGTATCCCCGGGTTCAGCATCCCCCCGATTTTCAAACTCGGCCCTTGGTTTGAACTCGATGGCCAGATCAAGGGCAAGATTGATCTAAACATCGACATTGACGTTGGTGCAAACTACGGAGGTAGGATGTTCCCTGATCTTGCTATCACACGATATGAACTAATGTACATGGCTTACTTAGTACATGGGGGTGAGAGAATGATTCGGCTTAACTTCCTGTTAGGTTCTGATGTTGCCACTAGTCCAATTCTGGTTCCCCCCTAGCGCGGGACCGTCTTCATCGAAAGAGGTCAAGCCCAAGGATACACGTACGCTACATGTTACCTTGATACAACTACTCCGTGCTTATTCTCAGATAGCTTTCAAGCTTTCTGCCGCGGCCGACATCAGTGCGAAGGGTACTATCGAAGGTCACATTATCCCCTCCGTCAAACTTGGGTTCGAAGTACTCGGCGGCAAGGCCAAAGCAGACGTCTACCTCGACATTGATGCTTATGCAAAGGTCAACCTCGATGCTCAAGCTAGCGCATCCGTCCACCATCGTTCTGTCGAAGGCGAGCTGAACGAGCAGCTCTATGCTCCCCCTTACGGTCGCGCTGCAAGAGAACTCGTAGCTCGTTCCGCCGATCAGGCGCAGGCAGCCACTTTCAACGGTTGCGTAGATGTCTCAGCCGGGTTGTCCCTTGGAGGAGGCGCAGAGGGAAGCATTTTTGGGCTGTGGTCGGCTGATAAGGCAATCACATTTTTCAAAAAAGAATTCCACTTGTTCAAGGTACGCTTTACCATATCCTGGTGTCATGGTGGGTACTCATGGCGGAATACGCTTAGAAATGCTGGGGTTCTGGGAAGGCCAGGCGTGACATGTCTACATCCTTGACAATGAGCAGTAAGAGGGCTATTGATGGGATTTTATGCCCTAAGACCCGGTCAGCTCCTGTTAGTGTCGAAGATGCTAATGTCAAGGCAAGCGAGTAAGTTATTGGTCCCATCATTGTTAACTATGTTCTAACATTTTCAATCTTCACTCAGCATAAAATGATTGATGATTGGGCTGAGTGTGTACCAATATATATTATCTGTATCACACCGGAGGCAAAGTCGAGCACGGTTGAACGACAACCGCCTTTAGGGCGGTTGCCGCGTAGTTGGCATAGCAATTACCTTGCTTGAAAAGCAAGGTCCCCCATGTTATAAAATTACCAGGCTCCTAAGACCAGTCTCATATCGCGAGACATTACCTTGCTTTTAAGCAAGGTCTATGGGGTTCAAATCTTCCTTATATGGGCTGAAACTCAGGTTCCCTTTTTGAATAGTTCCTTCGCACGCTCACTTATATCTTCCTCAGCTAACTGGACCCAGTACTTACATGCAAAATTAATGACTCCGGCAGAAGTTATTCTAGCACTACTTTGTAGCATAGCTTATAACAAGCATGTCACACTGGCTGATCTCATCAGCAACACAGATGACATTCTATTGGAAATGGAAACACACCTGTTGCTTTCTGCAGCAAATTTGCAGCACACAAATCAAATTAAATTGAAACAGTGTGTTGTAGAGGTCATGGGATTGGCATTGACATCTAGGAGATTTCATTCTGCAGTGAAGATAATGTCAGAAGAGCAGATTTAAGGATATGAGATTGCTGACACAATCAAGAGACTGCCAGAAGATGTGCCCATATTATAGAGTTTGCTGAAGATGCTTCTATATGTGAAGACAGGCATTGATAGCCAGTGCAAGATGTTGTGAGTAGGGGCTAGAACCCTCAAGCAACTGCACAGGACTTAACCATGCCCCACAGAGACTTAGCCTGCTGTGTGGGAATATTCTAGATAACTTAGCTTACTAAGTACTTTCTTATCCACAGCAAAGTACTTTGTAGATAATTCTAGTATAGTTTGCCTCTGTATATGGTGTGCCGATAGTTCAAGCTTCAATTTCGCAGGTGTATCTCCTACATATTAGCGCCAACATGTGTCACTTGTCACAGCACCACCTACCACATTCCTATTGACCAACTACACTGTTCAGTAAGTGATACCACAATCTAGATAACATAACACTTACATCGTCAACCTGACAGCTGGGCATTATAAACCCCCTCCAATGTGCTCAACCCATGCCAGCCTTTGCAGCCGTCTCCCAACCATTTTCTGGGCCAATGCCCAATCCAACTGGCAAGAACCAGTACCAGCAGCAACAATGTAAGTCCAATCTGTTGCAGCTTTCATCTGAAAACTAAGTTTTTTTAGATCCCTCTGAGGATGAGCTCTGGGCTGCACTGAACCTATATGCCAGGGAGAAGAATGGTGCCAGACTCAGTACCAAAGAGCAACAGGCATGGCTGAAGAAGGAGTTTGGGCTAAGCCTTGGGTATGTTCCCAAAACTTATCAGACCTGATTTGGCAGCCTGAGGTGTCATAGGTGAACCAAATTCTTCACACTTAAGAAGAGTCTTGAGGTCACTACTGTCTGTAGGAATCCGACATTGCCTCAGGATCATGTCCAAGCTGTCATCAAGGTTAAAGAGAGTGATGTGGCAGGTTTCTGGGGTGTTGGTCAAACACAGCAGCAAGTTGCCAACAAAGGGGTTTTGATTTCACGGTGAGTAGACATGTCAGAACAATTTAACAACCTGTTAACATCTACATTCACATTAGGTGAGAGCTTCGCACTGTTCTTCATAATTATTTTGATCCCGAATTTGATCAACACATGCCTGGTTCCAGACAAGGCATTCCACAAGTGCCCTTGAGCTCCCTCAGCCTGATGCATCAGGTCCATTGCGATGGCTATGAAAAACTCAACTCACAGGCACTTGGAATGGGCACTGTCACCCTTTCCATCTATGGATTCAAGGATCAATTCAGCTCCTTCATTCTGGCATTGAAGGTTCTTCCAGATGTGCGAAACGTCGAAACGGTGTGTCATCTCTACCTTGATATGGTTGAAGAATATCAGAGTAAGTAAATGCCTGTCTTTTTCTTTACCTGCTAACAAGCCTCTTAGGTGTTCCGCTCCAGCTTGTTATGGACAAGGGCAGTGAGATTGATGATATGGTTCATGCACAAACTTATCTTTGGTAAGTAATATACCACCAATACCTTGGATAATATAACTCAAGTACCAATGATTAGCTTGCAGGCAGCACCAGAGTTTGCTGAAGAACAATGGCCAGCCACCCTTTAAGTACAGAGCAAACAGAATACCCCAATCAAGTCATTCTGGCATTGGCAGCGTCAGAGTGAAGGCCTCAGCATCAAAGAAGTCATTCTTAAAGGCAAATCTAATGGCATATTCGATCCCAACAACAAGCTTCATGTGTATGTCCAGCCAGCTTTAACCACTATGACAATGATGTAATCTCATTTGTGTGCAGGCAGCTGTTTAAGTGGCTGTGGCTGCCACTTCTCCAAGCCTGTCTCAATGAATTTGTAGACTACTGGAATAACCACTGTATCTCAACATAGAAGAAGAAGTATCTTCCCTCTGGAATGTCACCATGCCAAATGTGGATAGCTCCAGAAAGTACATCTGCAGAGGCCCAGAATTGTGGTGTCGTGGTTGAGCCAGCCATAGTTCAGCAACTATGTGAAGGCATTGGTGGTACTGCTGGTTGAGCAAAGGCCTTTGTGTTCATTGACCAAGAGTTTCAGGCATATGCTGATGGGGCTCTTGAGACATTTGGCTTCCCAGAAGTAACTCTAACTAATGCATGGTCTATCTTCAGCACCGTTTACAATACTTTGTCATCTGTGTAGTTCCGTGGATCCTACGTGGTTGTTTCAATATATATTTCTCCTGTGGTGAACTTGGCTTGGAACCTCAGAACGACTACAACCCTGTTCATGTTAACCATTCAATATTATTCCAATAGGATATAAATACTGCAAACATGACACACTGAGCACAAGTAGTCCCACAATCCACTCACTGTTCTCCCTTAATGGAACCTAATACTACACCCTGTGGCAGTGACAACAATCTTCAAGATGGATGTGGCCATATCTTTGACTGTCTCCCTCACACTGAGGTGCTATGCCAACTTTGCAAATGGCTTAAGCAGCTGGGGTTATCGTGAGCTGAGGTCAATGCACTCTGAGTAAGTGACCAATTTACCACCTATATTATTCACTCAAGCTTGCAACTTAGGACTCACTGACTCAGTGTGATAAATGCGGACTGTGTGGTACATACATCACCAACCCCTGTGGAACATGCTGCCGTGTTGGTGTGTTCACTCTCTCATATTCTTAGTCTCTGATCAATGACAATTCCCACAGATGCAGCAGAGAAATGTGGCAACTGGAAGACACCTGAAGGTGACAACACTCAAGGCAGGACTAGAGTGAAAGGATCAAACATGGAGGTGTATTAGGGAGATAATGGAAGTAACAGTACAAGCGGAAGTAAGTAGAATAAGTACACAACTTCTGTATATAAGGAAATACCATAGTCACATGATCGTATCTAGGAGTCAGGAGATAGGGGAAGTGTAGTAAGATATGTAGAGATCTTACAGCAACTTGGTTGATTATGATAATGTAGCGGCTCATCACCGGCATACTCAAGTAACAGCACAAATGGGAAGAGGCCATACAGATTACATTGTTCAAGCTAATCAGGCCCCTGTCTCCACACCTCTAGTAGCAGGCCCAGCAACACCACACACAGAACTGAATTTGCTGTGGAGTAATGTTGGGCAAGCTGGAATATATAGTATTGTCTATGGTGCAACACACCTAGTCACCACTACTTCATAACAACGGAAATAAGAAGGTCAGATTTGCCCCCTTTTCTTATCCCTCTTTGGAAAATGCTCTAATTGATGAGGGGAACAAACCTGCCAGACCATTTGCTGAAATTCTCAAAACTGACAAGGTTATTTATTTTCCCTCCTGGTAGATTGGCCAATGGCACATGTTTCCTCAGCAACCAACCACTATTTTTGCAGGTTCAACAAAGGCTTTCACAAATTCAAGTATCTAAGTGGGTTTCGCAGCTCTGGAAGTCCATAGTAATGTTAATCCAACTTCATTCAAGGTTTGTTTTATATGTTTTCAGCAATTTTCCACTTCAAAAAATTTCCAAACCAATTTGGCCACTGTCCAAATTGGTGGTGACTAAGTGTGTTGCACCATATGAGATTCTGCGAAGTAATGCAGCTCAGTTCATTGATTCCACATATGGAAAGGTTTGCATTTCCTGCTCTGACACAATCACAATGCTTGGTAAGTTGTATCTACCACCTAATAATCACTTATACAATGTTCTTACCACAAATCCAGAGTTAAAAGAACAACTCCTAAATCATTTCAATTCTCATTGGGTTGAGAAGCACATCACTAACCTACAAATGTATGTCCTTATGTGCTACTTCATATATTAGACTAACATTACCTTTAATAGTGATGAAATTGAGCTCCGCATGAAAGGAAATGCCAGATTCCATGCCAATGACCAAGGGTTAACTGTTCACAACTGGATTCAGAAGTATGGGCAGGCAGAAACCCACGAGTTTTATGTCTCTGCTCCAAATAGTCTTGCCAAGAAGGCAAAGGGAACATCCTTGTCCATTGAACTGTACATTGACATGGAGAAGGTCAGGATCTATCATTTATACATGTGCTATTAGATCTAACCATAGGCTATATTTTCTAGAAAGAACTGATATTGACAGTGACACAGCATCAACCTCATTTGGCACAAAGCTTCTAAACACCAGTTAAAAAAGGAAAACTAGCACATCAAGGTGAGCCAGTTCAAAGCGTGTGAAAAGTAAGTTACTCACACTCAGTCCTAAACTTACCAGCATATGTCTTTGTAGCCACCACTGTCCCACTCACTTCATCATTCACACCAATCCGGAAACTCGAGGAAACACCAGTTGTCCAGACCACATGCAGTATCAGTTTCAAGTGAACGGTTTGTGCTATTGATCCAACAACTAGCACACCTGAGTTAACTGAAAGCAAACAAATTGAAACAGGCCTTCTGCAAATCAATCAGCTTGAACTTTTGGATGGGTCAGAAGGGCGTACAAAAAATGTGTATGGAGTGAGTACAGATCCTTGCTTCCTATGCATTACTTAGTACTTACTGGCTTCCCCAGTAGTTGGTGATTGGTCAGGATAGATTTGTGGCAAAGAAGTTGGTGGATATTGGAGACGGTTCAGTGTTAGATGGAGTCCCTTTGGAGGTCGCAACAAAGTATCTTACTGCTGAGATCATAAGACTTGCAAGAATGCAGCTATTTGTGAAACAGTTCTTTGCATGTGCCAAACATGAAGGTGGTGAAGTTGCAGGTATGTAATCATTTCATTGTGCAACTTCATTCCTTTTTGCCAAGTTATCACTCTGCTAAAGATTTTTGTATGACTGAGGCATTTCTCATCAAATTATACTGGACCCTGTTGGCTGTGCCAAAGGAAGGGAACGAAGACAACAAGCAAATGGTTGAAGATGAAACAGCACCTGTACTTGATTTAGTATACTTGGTTGAGCCACGCCAGACAACCACCACAGTCATCAAATTCTCCAGAATGCTGGAAGTCAGCAACGCTAACAACAAGAAGACGGCTACACTGATGGCCTTTGCTCACTTTGTCCTCAAAGTCACTGCTTGTCAGTACATGTTCGCAGATATTCAAGGTATGAAAGCTTAGCAGCAGTCACCAGCCTGAGTATACTAATTTCTGTCTTCAGAATCCATCGAAATGAGCACCCTCAATAAGTCTATCATCACTCTCTTTGACCTGATGACCCATACACCTCATGGGTAGGTTATTATTATTCAGTGAATATGTTCCGCACCATGCTAACAATGTCTTCACATAGCAAGTCTGGACTTGGGGACTGTGGACTACATGGGATCAGAGACTTCATCTGGCACCATCATTGTAACCAAATTTGCCTCACTCTCCGACTTTGCTCTGCTGCAATGCTCAATGCAACGTGCCAATCCCTCAGTGGTGGACAGGCTGACTCCCTGCCAGCTGACATTGATAATTTGGATGATCTGGATCAACTTGATGATGAGGACTGATATGGACTCAAGCGTCTTTCCCTCTTTTACCATTACAATATATATTAATTAATAGTGTCTACTTTTGATTGTGAGGGTTTGGACTGGGAACTGGGACTCTACACTCAACATCAACTGTCACCATGAAAGTTTGGTGTGCTGCTGAGATTGAAATTAAAGCTTGAACTTCCAGTGCTTCATACTCTGTGTATTTAAGTGTGCTCTTTAGGAGCCTTATGCTACAATTGATATACATTCATATTCCCATATACTGCGCACAACACAAGAAGATGATGTTGGAGTTAGCATTGCATGTTTCAAGTGCTTGCTGAATCTGAGCATGTGGTTGTCTAATCACAATGCAGTTAGAAGTAAATACATTTGATTATTCCCACATAGATAAATAGGTAGTGAAAATGAGATGATCCCTCACACATTTGCGAGGGTCTACTGCTATCTCACACCTAAGTAACCACAAAGACATGGTTATTTCTACAGATGATACATCAGTGACATAAGTATTAACTCATGCATCTGCAAGAACATCAAATGAGGAAGCATCTTAGAGCGCAAGTGAGCCAGGGTGCAGGAGCATTTCTAGTTGGTGGTGAACTGGTGGGGGAGGAAAGGGATGAGGATTAATTTTCTGAAGACAGTGAAGATGAGCCAGAAGATGGTGTCAATCAATTGCAAACATGGCCTGAGCAGCAGATAGATATGGTAAGTGTTTGAAATGGTTGATCAACAGAGATCATACCATAAACTAGCAGGCTCTTGTCTGCTTGAGTATCATGATGATGTTGAACTTTAGGCTATTATAGTTTGATCAGAAGCTTGTAAAAGTGTTCTAATAAACCTCTAATTGCATTAGTAGCAATCACTGATGTGTTGATGCAATCAATCAATAATAATTTGTAATGATTTGCACTCTATTGACTCTTTGTGTCTATTACTCTAGACTAGACATGTAAGGAAAGTGACCATATTCCAGGTTCCCACAGGTACTGTTCTGCGTGAGGCATGAATATTGATGTCCACTAAATTGTATCCAAATTTGATTATCTCTGGAGCAGCTTGGGAACATGCCAGACATCATCCTAATGATGGCTCCATGTTTTATTTTTGCTCCTTTTGCTTACCTATTGAGACCAAGGCATTTCAGTGCTTGTTCCAGCCATTACAATAGAGGTCAGTGTTATAGTCTAATCCTCAGCCCCTTAGGGGTACCCCCTTGTGCCCCTTTTTGAACATTCAGATCTTCAGAATCCCTTGGGCTCCACCCTTGAGGTATGTGGAAGACACCCGAAGGTGACAACACTCAAGGCAGGACTAGGGTGAAAGGATCAAACGCGGGGGGTATTAGGAAGATAATGAAAGTAACAGTACAAGCAGAAGTAAGTAGAATAAGTACACGACTTCTGTATATAAGGAAATACCATAGTCACATGATCATGTCTAGGAGTCAGGGGATAGGGGAAGTGTAGTAAGATATGTAAAGATCTTACAGTATGGGCATAATGCACAGTACCAAGATTACTTGTTACATGTTTCATGTACATGTGTACTTACATACTAACCTCACAGTATACACATGTTAGTTAGTATTTATAGTAGCACTAGTACACATGTAGTCTCAACTCTGAATCTTAGTTCCACTTCACCACCTCTTGTCTTCAGCAGTGGTGTTAGGGCAACACAATACACTATACAATGTACGCGGGCTCTACAAGTGTCGGAGTTAGTAAGGTTGTTTTATTGAGAAGGTAAGGGCTTAGTCTGATGAGGGAGAGGAGAGTCGAGAGGTTGAAGACGTTGACTCAGACACTATGTAAGTGGGTATCCCAAGAGAACGAGTTAACGTCTCTGGGTATGCTATTCATTCTTATATACTACAGTCCGCATGTCTACTACACGCGGTAACCTACAGGTATTCCATGGAATGCTTACCACATTATCATGAGGTATGAGGTCATGGACTGCGCCCATGAGGTTATGGTGAGGTTCTGACTAACGCGCTTATAAATACGGGGCCCGATATGTAAGCATGATATTGTAAAGGATAAGCATGGTGTGGTAAGCCACTACATGTTCGTCACGTGATGCATGGGAAAGGAAAAGAAAATGGAAAAGAAAAGGCAAACCGTAACAAGTGGACTCATCATCGCACTTTGCCTCAACTTGTCTCATATCACAAAAAATACCACCCTTGTTACATCTATTTCTCATCCTATTCTTTTTCTTCATAGATTGTGTAATGTGATCTAAGGGAGGTGGGTGTAAACCCCCTACCCCTTTCCCCAAGCTAGTGCCCACATGTGACTAAGGTCACATGTGCTTTATTGTTTTAATTTTTTTTAATTTTTTTATGTCTGCATTTATATACTGCAACAAGTATGCTAAAGCTACTAAGACATGGTGTGGGTTGAGTACAATGAATTAACACTGCATCCAGTTGATATGGGTTGGATTGGGCAGGTTGAGGTTGGGCTGTGTTTGGAGTAGTTTCTGAGGCAGGCAAGGATGGTAGGCATAATAATGGTTGGTCAGGTAGTGTTGGACATAGAGGCATAATGAAGGAAGTTTAAAGTCATTCCAGGACTCAGGTGTGGATACACCCACTTTAAGCTCCTTTACCAAGGGAGCACCAACAGTGGCAGACACTGGGAAGTTTTCAGTCCTTCCAGGACTCAGCAGGCTTGAACTTCATTTAAGCTCCTTAAAGAAGTACACCCCCTGGTAGGAGACCATGCTGCCTTCCCTCGTTGTCGTAGTGCAAGAGTGCACATGTGCTTTATTCATTATCTCACATTTCCAAATGTGAAGTTTTTATTAACACTACAACTTACACTTATCCCACTTATTACGCAAGTACATACTGCAAATATACATTGGTCAAATGTACCTTGCACCACTGGAAACCCGCCAGAGGCAGGAAACACTAGAAACATTACAAGGACCAGAGTATGGATTTGAGTAAGTAACAGTACAAGTTAGAGTTACAACTACGAGAGATGTGGTTTATATAGCTCTGTGTCAGGTGATCGTGCACTCATGATAGGAGTCAGGAGCATAGTAAGTACGAGTGTACTTACAACCACATGAGATAAGAGGTACTTAGTGAGCACTTACACTGAGTCAAGTTATAGTTACTTCGGAGTGCCTCAAGAAGATGAGAATGACTTAGTAGACAACTTACATACAAAGTCTGAAGGGGGTTAAGTCTTTAAGTTTTAGTTCCAACTTCATTTCCCACTGAGTAGGGACTTTCCCACTGAGTGGGGAAACACTGTATATATTAATGTTCCTCAACTTAAATTGTTGTTTAGTCATGACATTTTATGAGAAGGGTGGAGATAAGGCAAGTACACATGCCTGGGTATCAAATGCATCATCTATCAGCACCATCTCCTGGATTTCAATGCAACTCTGGATCCCACTTACCTTCCAAAACTCTTTCCAATCATCAACACACGGTGCACTTCCCAAATACAGACTTGTTCACTCTAAGGTGTTCCTATATGCAGTCAAGTCAAAGAATATCACTTACATAGACAATGGCTTTGCTAAACTCAATTCAACTGTCTACAACTCAGTATTTCAGCTTCTGAACTCAAAAGAGGGGCTTGTGGTTGAAGCTGTAAAGAAGTTAATGGGTAGGAAATATACATATGAGGCAGATGAGACTGTGACTAGTACATAGTATGCTACCAAGCCTTCTTGTATTTTTTCCCTATTTTTCGCTATTTTATTTGACGCTATGATGTTAGATCAAAGAGTCCACTTCCTCGGTTGCCTAATTGGGAGCTCTGACACAATCCACCCCTCCGGATTACCTAATAAGGCCATTTTTGATCCACCCCTTTCGGCCTAAATTCCGGTACTTTCTGATCAAACATTTGTCGGGATTGCCAGGGGTCCTAGCCAGGCTTCCTTTCGAGTACGATATTTCAATCGTTTTCCCCGATACAAGACTGACCTGCCAGGCTACCATAATCCATGCCCTCTCTGAATACCGAGCTAAAACAATCCTCCCACTTTCGAAAAACTTAGGTCATTTATTATAAATGTTTGACTATTCCAAGCATCTCTAAACATTACGGTATTCAAACGCTGGATTGCCTGGCTCCGATGAGTCAATAATACTCTTCGTATACCCTGCCTCATCTGTATGCTTCAGGGCGTCTTCCACAGAGATGACTTCGACATCTACTAAATTCAACGATTTCTTGAAGTATAGGGCGATTTCCTTCAGTACTGCACTCTCCGAGAAGGGTAGTGTCCGTCGGAATGCTGTCTGGGCACCAAATTGGGACATTCGTTTCTGCGTTAATATTGAGTGAGTATCTAGTGGCCCAGCCTACAACGGACGATACCTTGAAAGCCTGGATAAAAGGCATAGTTCGCTTATCCTTGAAAAAACCCCTCTCTGTTAGCAGCTTCTTCACTTTAGTGTCGTCCACCTTGTTGATTTCCTCAGAGTACGCCTCCTTTACGATGGCTACGCAAGCATCTTGCCACTCTGGGAACGCCGTGGCGACGTAGATACGAACACTCTTCGCCTTCTTCGGATCAAATAAAAGTGCACTGCTAGATTTTCCCTTAGTCCGACTCATCATTTTAATAAGTGCAACTTCAGCATCGCGGATGGTCTTGATCAATCCTCGCATGTATTGTCCACTTTCAATAATGGAGGGATCAATGGGCTCCGATGGTGTGGGCCAAAGGGCTTGTTGGATGGAATTTGGGGACTTGAGGGTGGTAGAATAGATGTGTTCGGCGAAGTGAGGAGCGATGGGTGCCGCGAGGAGAGAAGCGATACGGATCCAATACATCACCAAATCGGCGTGCATACCAATGTCCTGAGTGACTTCTCTGTACCAATCACGGGAGGTTTGCAACTCGTAAAAGCCGTACTTCAGCGCATCTTTGTAGTTCGTACTGTAAAGGGTAGGCATATCAATGTAAATGGAGGCCGGAGCTGAGAGCAGGACTGACGCTTCGTAGTGGCTTTGCGTAATGTTGATCAAGTCGTTGATTTCGTGCTCGAAGACTTTATCGTGATACGAATCCTTGGGGCCATGTCGTAGGTTGTCTTTGTCCTTGACCATCTCCTAGTATCGATCCGTCTGGTTCAAAATGCAACGAATATAAGACGGAGTCAAGACTACCCACATCACACCAGCCGATCAGAGTATGCACTCTGAGAATATTCGCATTGGCCGTCTTTTCGTCAAAGTTTGCATCTTCAACTCCATCGCCTGCGTCAGCCAAGCTCAGCCTCGTCGCATCGGCACCGAACTTTTGTATAGCCTCCTTCAACGTCAAGGAGTTACCTGTGCTCTTGCTCATCTTCTTTCCATTCAGCAAGAGGTGACCGTTCGTGCGCATACTGAGTGGCCATTTGTCTTCAGGGAAGATAGCGACATGATTGTACAGAGCGAAAGTCAAGTGGTTGGGTACAAGATCCTTGGCTGAGGAGCGGATGTCGAAGGGGTAGAAGTATTCATATTCGTGTTTAAGGGCATTGGCTTTCTCGATGGGTATCGGGGCTGGATCGGGGAAGGGTCCATTACAGAAGATGTATTCCCAAACCTCATCCGTCATCTGGTCGGCTGTGATACCCAAAGGTCCAGGCTTGCAGCCGTCTATGCTCCCCTCTATAAACGGTGGTAAGGAGGAGTACATTCCGAGCACGAGAGACTCACCATGCAGGAGTTGAGCAACAGTATAATATGACATATAGATGGTAGAATCACTGAGCGATTCGACCAAAAATTGGGGATCCCAAGGAAGGACTGAACCCAATCCATACGTTCTCGCGCAGGCCCATTGATTGAGCCACGTCAAAGTTTTCTCAAACGAGTGTCTCGTCTCTGGTGAATACAGCTGCATCTTCTTCAGCAATCTGGCCAGTGAAGTTAGAGGTTAGAGATCGAAACATCAAGTACAATCTGCGTACCCCTCGACCTGCGTCCTCCAATGCTTCTCGCCATAGTTCAAATACCACTGATCCATCAAAGCAACAACACACTCGTCCGCACTTCGACTTATGACTAACCCTTCAGGCTCAGCGTATGCAAACGCATCTCCTGCATCGATCATACTCTTCCTGACCTTGGGCTTCGCATCCACGACGCTCTCGCCTTTGAATTCCCCGACGAGCATAACACCGTTATAGAACCCTTCTTTGTAGGCCAGCTCCTTGGCCTCCGTCAGCTGCTTAGTATCCTTCTGCGATTGAATTTTCAGCTGTTTGACAATAGCAGGTGCAGTAAGCTCGCCATAAGCTAGGGTCTTGATGACAGGAACGGGGTCTATCGCCGCCCATGCGGGCTGAATTTTGTAGAACTCGGGTTTCTTGCGTAGATCGGTGAGGGTTTGGAAATCATCAGGAGAGTCGGATGGCACAGACGTGACCACACCGGTGCCCTGATACAAAAGCTGTTAATTCGGACGGTAAAATCTATGTTTGTTTACGAACCTTGGTGGCTAGAACGTTATCCATTGGCAAGACGTAGACCTCAGGATTGATAGCAAATGGCGCTTTGATCTTCGTGCCAACCAGTTTCGAACCATCTATTTCGACCAATTGTTGGATCTGGCCGCGAGGGGAGAACACTCCCTGGTATGTCATATTACGCGCCGCACGGTAGGTACACAAGTACGCCTCCTTGTCGCTGACGGCGAAGACGCCGTACTTGATGGCTGTACCAACAAAGCAGTTCGTCTGGCCGTACCTACGATACTTGTGCGATCAGTAGATTTTCTAAGTCAGAGCAAGTACGGAACACACATAGTTTCTGGTCGCAGGGTAGCTGCAACCAAGAAAATATCTCTCCCCCCGGTCTGTGACTCGATCTCGGACTTGGCTGCTGCACTCCATTCCAGAACGCGCATCTTTATCGCCGTGTATTCCTGAGGTCCCACTCCTTCGCCGTCCGAGCGATCGTGGTCCATGCAAGGTTGGCCATCTTTGGGACTGTAGATGGTGTAACGTTCGCCGAACTTGATCTTGCCTAGCTTGTGCAACTTGTTCACTTGCCACCGGACGAACGCGTCATAGTAAGGATTGGCTGGGGTGGTCAAGAAGCTACGTCGCCAATCAATGCGTGCCCCAAACGAGTTGTTGTCTGCCTGTTCGAATGTCAGAGCAGCATCGTGTTGAAGAAGAGGATACAGACCACGGCGATAGGTGGGAAGTAGGTCAACCAATACAAGGGATCGGCGAATTTCTTGATTTCTACCCTCGGAACGCCAATCGATTCCATGATCTGGAACTGGTAGGTGTGACCCGTTGCCTTTGCCTGTAGCTTGCCCTTCTTCGCTTTGGACTTGTCTTTCTCAGGAGCAGCAGCGACGTGTTCAACAGCAACAAAAAAATCCAGGCGCGTCGCTAGTCTCTACGGTAGTTGAGGCGGCGTTTTGGTCTTCTGCATCCTGAACTTCCTCGTACTCCTCGAAATCGGGGCCAAAGAGTTCCATCTCGCGAATGATTTTATCTGCAGACGCCTAAATATAATATATTAGACGCATAGCATAGTTCTGTGCCATGGACTGTACGCACCTTGATAGGCATTCCCGTAACGTGAAAACCGTGGGGGAATAAGACTCGTTTTCCCAGCATCCTCTGATACCCTGCGTTAAATTCGATCTTGGATATGGTAAAGGCATGTCCCAGATGAAGAGATCCATTCATGTAAGGATACGGAAAGTTGCCGAACCATTTGGGGAATTTCTCCTGGATCTCCGCCTTGGAAAGCCCAGCTATCTCGTCCGGAGACGGGGCCTTGACCTCGAAAAGTTTCTCCTTCTGCCAGCGCTCCTGGTACTGAACTTCGAGGCTTTTCAGAAAGTCTCGCTTGCCTGTCTGGAAGTAAGTTAGGAAAAACGGTAGCCACTAAATAAGAGCGGTAAACTCACCTGAGCTAGTTCCAATGTTTGCGACATCCTGGAAGTGTTGAGGTTGCGTCGGTAGGCCGTTAATAATGTACAAGGATTTTTAATCCTAATCGGATAAGCAAACGTTTTCAGAATCTTGAGAGTTACTATGTGGACTGGCCCATCGATATTCGGAAATCGATATGTGAAGCGGTTGAAAAAACAATTGCAGCGTGGTTAGCTACGAAGGGCGATTGTGACCGTGAAAGCTATTTACTGACTGTGGGAACTCCTATTGTGCTATGTCTTTAGACGTGAACATCCTTCACTATAGCACTTCCGGCTCGGGATACGTTGCCGGACCAATGACCTTTCTCTTTAACGACCACCGCGTCCTCGTCGTACCATGCACGCCGCTACCGGATACCGCAAATCTGACCGCTGATCTTGTTTCTATTGGCGAGAACTTGTACAGAACTCGTTTAGGTCAAGGCCGACTCGGACTCCGTATAGCGTCCGCAACATGCTCAGAGGGACCCTCGCTAATATGTTGGGCGCAGCCAGATATGAAGGTACTCCCTTGATATTACTTTATAGTTCTCCAAGCTCATTGAGTGAATAGACGGACGGCATATCAGTTCCTTCCGGCTGGCTCACGCAACATAACCAGATATTCTCCAAGTCTGCTTCAGGGATCTCCAATGTATCCATCTCTATCATCGAGCCTACACTAATCACAGAAGTATTCTTGACTGCATTATCTCCGGACGCACTTCAATTTTCTCGGGCTCATATAGGCGAGCTAGAAACATCGCTCACCCAGAAGTCCATGATACTTCGTCAATCCACGATGCATACAATCCCCGCGGCAATTATCGAGTCGTCTGGGTGGTCAAAGAGAAAGATTCTTCAGTATAGGCTTAATATGGTATCTCCAGTTACCCAAGGGTATGCTGAGAAAGGCTCGACGCGTTTCATCGTCGCCTTCTCTGGAGACTTTCCGGCAGAGCACACTACAGGTGACTCAGAGAATGAAAGTGATTCGGAAGGAATAGAGATCGATGAGGGTTTCCTCGCGGTGGGGTCTTCCAATCCACATTCATCAACTCTCGACCCTCTCTTTCAAGCTGAGCCGCTATCAGAAATTCAAGGAGATCATCCGGGGGACCATGTCCTGTATCTCAATGTCTCTGATTTTGGTAGGGTTGGCCTATTGAACGGTGACTGGGTTCGATGAACACTTATTATTACAAACGCCTCGCAGAAATGCTGACTATGTCTATTTAGGGTATCATCCATGCAAGCAATGTTTCCCGACGCCGTCTTGTGCGTGTCTATACCGATCCATCTGATTCGCGCCCGACGTGAGTGAATTCGATCTATCATCGCAGTTCCTCACATCTCCAGTCAGAGGCGTCATTACAGGCGCGCCCATGCTCCTTTGCAACATCTCCGAAGGCTTCGATTACTCCACAAAGAGCTTCTCGCTACGTACAAGCCCATTCGGGTCACTCGAACCCAATATTCCCATTGCCAGAAGTGCGACCATAGCCCGAGTAGCGACACCAATCTCGACCGACCGCAGTTACCAAACCTTGTTTCTCCTTGCCCTCAAACGGTATTTCGAAGGGAAGAAGAGGCTAGTCAAAGAAGGCGACTTGATTGCTCTAGAGATCGATACCGATCTTTCTTGGCGAATTGCTGACCCTCAGAAAACCGAGGTGTCATCACCCGACGATGACGAACCCTCATCTATGTAGGTGTTTCCTTAAATGTGAGGACCGCCATCTGACTCAGCTCAAGTTTTCCGTGTACTCCGACACGGGCAAATGAAGTAGTTTTCTTCATGATCACCCACATAGAGCACCCTGCAGTTACCAACGCCATCGACTCCCATAACGTTGCGTACGAATCGGCCGCTGGGGAGCTGGGCTTTTGGATAGACCCTACAATAACTAGGATAGTCCAAACAGGCTTAGAGCACACGCGTATACCCGACATTGGACTTTCTACCCCGGGTCAGTACTCCATGCACAAAGGGGTTGGTTATGTATTCAAACTACCTAGGCGACCAAGGACCTAGATCCCTTCTTGCCACTATCAGCAAGCAGGACTCAGCCTTATTATCCATCGGTAGTCCCTTTGATCAACTCCGTTCAGTATTGTCAGCAACGTTCGCTGATTTCGCTGTGGATTATGATTTGGACTTGTCTGTATTGCTGCAGGGAGCCCGGGGAACGGGTAAATCGACTGTTGCGTGTTGGGCGGCCCAACGCCTGGGCTTCAATATCCTCGAAGTCGGTTTCCTGCTCTGTTCCGGTCAAATAATTATAAATGATTTACATCGCTGCAGATAAATTGCTACAATCTACTCGGTGAGAACGACACGAAGACTGAGGGCATACTGCGCTCCCGTTTCGACAAAGCCATTCAATGTGCCCCATGCATACTCTTTCTAAAGCACACTGATGCTCTGGCGCAGACCACACAGGTCCTGGAAACTGGGAAAGGTTTGTCCTTCCTCCGTGTCTGTAACAAGCATTTACGCTCCTTCAGACCCAGCCATTGTAACCGCTTTAAAGGAATGCATGGAACAAGCGCAAGGCTCCTGGAGAACTACGAATTTCCCTGTTGTCGTCTTGGGCACAACAAGTGAACCGTCGAAAGTTCCCGGCTCCATTCTTGCATTGTTCAAACATCAGATATCCTTCGAGGTGCGCCCAACGTTGACCTATACTGATGTGCTTGCTTAACAATTTTCGAAGGCGCCCAATGAAGCTGAGAGATATGAAATATTGAATGGTTTGTTAGATGGAGCAATTCTAGCACCAGACGTTTCTTTGGCCTCCATAGCAACACAAACGGCCGCTTTAGTTGCTTCTGATCTCGCCAGTCTTGTCGCTCGGGCTCGTCATGTCTCCTTGCAAAATTTACCTGTCACGTTCGTCGCATCATTCTTACTCATATTCGCTAGCTGAACATCAAGTAGGCCGAACGTAGACCAGTCAAATATACCACTTACTGCCAGTGACTTTGATGTTGCATTAAGCAAGGCTCGAGCCTCGTATTCCGACGCCATCGGTGCCCCACGAATACCATCTGTCACCTGGGACGACGTCGGCGGGCTTGCACATGTCAAGTCAGACATTCTAGACACTATCCAACTACCTCTGGAACATCCTGAACTTTTCGCTGATGGTCTCAAGAAACGATCAGGTATGGCATCGCTGTTGGAACTACCCTTTAGTGCGGTCCTCACGATACACAGGTATTCTCCTTTATGGACCGCCTGGCACCGGAAAAACATTGCTCGCCAAAGCCGTTGCTACCTCCTGCTCTCTCAACTTCTTCTCTGTCAAAGGTCCTGAGTTACTCAATATGTATATTGGCGAATCCGAAGCCAACGTCCGCAGAGTCTTCCAGAGAGCTAGAGACGCTAGACCTTGTGTCATATTCTTCGACGAACTAGACTCAGTTGCTCCGAAGCGAGGAAACCACGGAGATTCCGGAGGTGTTATGGATCGTATTGTCAGTCAGCTTCTTGCAGAACTCGACGGGATGTCCTCTGGCAAGGGTGGTTCGGACGTCTTCGTTATCGGAGCAACGAATCGTCCAGACCTACTGGATCCAGCCCTCTTGCGGCCTGGCAGGTGAGTGGATCATTCATTCAACACGTGTCGTCAAATTAACACCTTACAGATTTGACCGCATGCTTTACCTCGGTGTGAGTGACACACATGAAGCTCAGTCCAACATCCTCGAGGCCTTGACGAGGAAGTTCCGACTGCACCCTGACCTGAATCTGAAAGAAGTGGCGGAGAGATGTCCGTTCAACTATACTGGCGCAGACTTCTATGCTTTGTGTTCCGATGCCATGCTCGGTGCCATGTCGAGAAAAGCAGAGGAACTCGAAGCAGTGATCTGTAAGACAAACATTTTCTTGCGTTGTAGTCCTTGCGTAATCATTTCTCCTACCAGCAAAGCTAAACGAAGCACCGGGTCCACACTCCCACCCCTTCCCTTTAACACCTCAGTACTATCTTGCAGAGATGGCTACGCCGGAGGAGATCGACGTGCTCGTCACCGAAGAAGACTTCGACATTGCCCTCAAAAATCTGGTGCCCAGTGTCAGCCAATCTGAAATGGAGCACTACGCTCGTGTACAACGACGTTTCTCGCAAAAATCCAATGATTAGTGTAACAAGATAGGTATACATACATACATATCATTACATGTCATTTGGTAGATCTAGCGATTCAAAACCATCTACTGGGATTGATCCCCATCTTCGTGAACACTCCTTTGAGAGGCGCGAATGCTCCCAAGGCCGAGCCTGTCGGTAGGGACACCGGTCGGCCAATGATTTCGTGGCTGCCGTCCGCAATGTTTGTTTAATAGGATTAAAATTAAATAGATGATTAAAACTTGCCTATATGCTGGTTTCCCATCAATCACTACCTCCACCCGCAGAATGGGCTCTGCGGAATTTCGCGTGTCGACCTCAACCACCGACCTACATGGAAGCTTAGTGAACAAACGGATGCGTATGTAAACAAACCGTAGCCAGGATATTACCATTTGTGGTTTCCTTTTGGCAAATATTTCAGCACTCTCTCCTGTGGCACTTCCTCAACCACAATCGTTGGCTCATCGCTGTCCTCCGTGAACGCAACCGGCACAAACCTCTTCACCTTCTCTAGACTCTCTGGAGCCAGCGTACGGAAGAACGGAACGTCAAACATATTCAACGGACTCGTCGAAAACTCGTACACGGGGTACCCATCCTCTGAGTTGAACTCGATTGCCGCGAATTCATGTCTGTCGCCGGAGAGGAATATGACGTTAGGGACGGAGTGGACCTTCTCAAGGAGAGCAGCCTTTTCTATTCTGTACCCCGCCCATGAATCCATCTGTGCGTCGTGTCCCCAGAGGGAGGTAAACGGGACTGAGGTGACGATGAATTTGAATGTCGCCGTATTGTTCACCTATAAATTGGGGGAGGGTCAATAACGTGAATGGCAACGACGACAACCTATGACGAACCCTTCCTAACCAAGAGTACAATTCAACGAGTTGTTTGTCTCCCAGCATCGTAGGGACTTCGTCGCCCTCGTCGACGCCAGACCTATATCGGCGCGTGTCCATGACGAAGAAAGCGACATCGGCGTAGCGGAATTCGTAATGATGCTCGTGCGGCATCGTTTTATAATTTCCGTCTGCATTGTAGATCTTGAACGCGTCGGAGGCGCTGGGGAAAGGAGGCATAGAATCGTTTCCTTTCCCAGCATAGTTGTTTAGAATCTGTTGAAGTCAGTTGGATATCTACAGAAACGGAAGGATTGTTGAACGTACTTCGTGATCATCGTAAGCATGGAAGATAGCTGCGAAGGCATATCAGTAGGTAAAGAATGTATCGGTGTATTGGAGCTTACGAAATTTCTCGTAGATTTTTCTGAAACTCGAACTTTGGTAATTGCGTCGGTAAAGTCGTCTGTACGCTTCTTTAGTGTCGCCAATAAACACAGGCACGTCGGCGTATATGAAGTCTCCCAGGAAAAGCATGAACTCCATCGGAGACGGGAATGGCTTGGAAAGCGAAGTAATAGTGGCAGCAGCATCTATAAGAATGCGTGAGATTCACAAATCTGCGAAGGCGATGGTGATACATTGCATACCATTTACACCGAGATAGTCAGCAAGTAGATCGAAGCCCTTGATTGTCCTCCCTTGCAGCGGGACGTACGGGAAATTAGGTATGATACACGACGTTACCGCAAATCGGAAGCGCGAAGCAGTCGTTAGCTGTGCGTCGGGGAAAGTACGGAATGGTATAGAATTCTGAGGATATTCAAGCAGCGTTCCGTTGCCCCAAGAAAGTCTATCTGCGCAAGATCAATATTTCCGAGACACAGCGATCTAAGAATTGCCTTCGTACATTCATATTTCGTCTTTGGCCATAATCCTTTCAGGTGCACCGTATCCACCCAGTCGTTCTCCTCTATCAGCTTCAACTCCGGGCCGGTTGTCCAATTCTGAAAGCTCCCCTTAGCCTCCCTCCATATTATATGCAATGACTGAGATTCCTCTTCAACCAGCGGATGCCGGACGGTAATTTTGACGCCATCAGGGTACACCGCTCCAATACGCGTGAACATGACGTCTTGTGCAGCGTCGAAGAATGGGTAGGCAACAAACTCTACTGCTGCTAGGAGCAGGAGCACATTTATGGCGGCATTAGCTAGTCTTAAGCCCCGAGATTGCGTGGGCAGAGATAGCACGATCGTCGTCAGAGCCCCCGCCGACTGGGGAGGCTGCATGCACACGAGGCGTAAGTTAAGATTACCCAGTGATGGAGTAAAAAGAGAGGCTTACAGGTTGATCCTTGGTCTCCTTCTGCGACGTCTTTGTCGTCCCTTTACTCCTCCCAGTCAACCAAAACGCCGATATCCATGCAATAAACAAAGTAGGGATAATCTGTTTGCCCAAGGACGTTGGAATCTAGCAACCGTGGGTCAGGTGGGGAATTTAGGGACTCAGCTGTGGGCGCACCACTCTAAGAAATATGAATATTGCGAGTCTGAAGAGAAGGGAGAACACGGTCTCCATGAGCTGCAGTGCCATTCTTGAAGTTGGCAGTAAGTGGTCCCAGTCAGGCAGAATATGCTTAGTCAGCACACCGGAGGCCAAATCAAAAACCCAACACGATCGACCATCGGACCGACGGTATTTCAAATGCATAAGCGTTGTTCAAGCATGCAGGTACGCTCATCTATTGATTACTAGAGTATCTATCAAGTAAAGTACTGATTTATAGTCGTGAATAAGTCATAGTGAATAAGTCATAATCAATAACCAAGATAGCAAACCCCCGCCTCCGCCCCTGCCCTCCTGCACCATTAATTCTTCAATACGCACAATACGCAACGCAAAGCAAAGGGAATCCAGCGTATAGGCCGATCCAGAAGACGACATTCCCTAGCAGTTTGTTCTT
Source organism: Pleurotus eryngii var. eryngii (assembly GCA_029467805.1). NCBI lineage: Eukaryota > Fungi > Basidiomycota > Agaricomycetes > Agaricales > Pleurotaceae > Pleurotus > Pleurotus eryngii. Next base: position 4,872,136 of record SZVJ01000012.1, read on the forward strand.
CTTGATCGCCGGGATCCTGCTAATCGCAATGAGCGGTATCTGCGCAAGCTGATCACCCATTAACCATCAACATTCAATGTCACAAATGGCAGTCACTGATACTGCTTAAACGTTGCGTACCTGCAGCAAGAACAAATACATCCTGATCTTCTGGGTAACAACGACCATGACGAGCTCGTGCGCGCATGCGCTCAGCAAGAACGTCACAATCATCGCGTTCCTTCTCGAGAGCTTGTAGCTCGTAATCGTCGAGGCGTACACGTGTCGCAGCAAGAAAGTGTGCACCGGCTTGTTCCATTTGCGGGAGAACTCGTCCCAGCTAGTCGAGTTCCACTTGCAATGCCGAGTTTAAGCTTAAACATAAATGTAGAGGGATGAGCGTACCCAGTCCTCATAGAAGCCACGATCGGCGAAACTACAATGAACACACTGTCAGCAAACGAAGGGGACGTCGCCTACCAAGAGCAATACGCACTAAGAGAGCTCTGCAAATCCGTTGCAAATACACTCTGTTGAGGAAGAAGCGAAAGGGTCAGCCTAGGCTTCTTCCAATAACCTATTCACAACGCACCGAAAATAATGAAGAATAGCAGGAGATACGCCATCATGAACGGTATCGATAAGTCAAGTAAGGAGCGGAAGAAAGACTGCTCTTTCAATGTCGGTACATGCGGGAGTATGAATGTCTCCGTGACGGTGTACAGGAGCGCGAACGTGCCGAACGTAGCGACCTGTAATTACTTATTGCTCAATACCCATCCACAAATGAACACACGACGTCAGTACACGCACCGTCTTCTCAAAAACATAAAGCGGTCTAATCCTCTCCGTCCGAGGATACTCCAGCTCGTACACCAAAGTCGGCACGAGCTGATACACCGCAAAGTTCTTCAGCGTAATATTCTCGGGCCACTTCACGGGATACGGCCCCCTTGTACTCAATTCACTCTGCAGCTCCGTCAAATCAGCTGCCATTGCAGAGATCTCTTGGTCGGGATGGTCAACAAGCGGGTGAACATGCAGCGCCTCCCCAGTCTGGGCCCCGGCTCCTTCCCCTCCACCCGTCGTCACTGCCGCCTTCCCAGTTTCCGAGGAGGGTGACGGTGTTGTTTCCATTTCCATTCCCCTGCTTCTCAGCAGCGACCAAGCGTTTGCGCAGGGCTGACGCCGCCGACGCGTCCATATACGAGGACTGCATCCCATCCGGGGCCTGCGGCGTCATCGACAACGGCGTCTCCTCGTGATCGCTTGTCTTCGACGAATTCGTCGCCGTCGCGTTGAAGTCAATCTCCGCCCGATGTGCCTTCGCGTCCGCAACTGCCTTCTCGTAGCCGCCCAGACGTGCTGTATGCTTGAGCAGGCCTTCTTCGAGGATCTGCGCCTGGTCGTGTATGTACTTGAGCTCACCATTGACGGTCATGTAGGAGTGCATCTTCATCATCATGACGAGGGAATGCAGGGTCAGGAAACCCGATTGGACCCACGGCCACTGACTGCGACATTGGGTGAGACATGAAGGTTCACCACACGCGGAACCACGTAGCAGTGTGACTGACGCACCGGTTGAAGGTCCAGGTAACGGACGTGAATAGGACAGTCGCTTGCAGCGTATGCTGGAGGATAATCCCCGTGTAGTAGTAGTTGATCCACCCCCTGCTTATCGCCTTCGCAAATGGCACGCACAGTGCCGTGCTCGCGACGAGTACGGCGTCGGATATGGCGAGGGTGATGGCGTCGCGCGAGAACATGGTGGCGAAGCGGAGGTTGAGGATGTAGCCATTGGTTTCAAGAGAACGAATGTATGTGTTGATAGTAAAGAGGAATATAGACACCCAGAACAGCGAAAAGAAGCCCTGATGAACAGCAAATGAACACCGTCAGCTTCGCATCCATTAAACCAGCAAGATAGCGAGTTAGCATCGAGTCATCCCGTGCCGCTGCGGAGCCCTTCATTCATTTCGCGGTGTGCGATCACTTACCCGAAATTCGTTCTGCCCTGATGTCGCATTATTCGTATCGAACACAGAGGTCCTCGGCGCAAACGTCACCAGCGCACGAAGCTTCTTCGACGTCTTTGAGCGGAACGGCTTGGAGACATATATAGTGCCCTCCGATGTTTTGAAGCCGCCGCTGTGAGTGCGTGTGTTCACTGGTGCCGCATCGATGGGCATGGTCGTCTTGGGTGATAATTTGTGGCGGCGGTGATGATGGAGAAGGAGATGAAAGAAATAAAGAAAGAGGGAATACCGCCGGCTCTTCCTCTCCAACTCGGACTGATGATGATGAGAAAGTCACCTTGCACGTGCCGACTCTACTAAATGAGACATCACGTGCCAATTTGGCGTCGCGGCTTAATTGGCGCATGGTAGACGTTGATTGTCAGTGAAAAGTACGTTCATTTATGTCTTTTTCGACGAAGGAGAAGATCGAAGAACACAGATCCCCCTCGGGGAAGCCGTCATCGTCGCCAGCACATTTGATATAATGTTTTACCATACAGTGACATTTACATAATTAGGGTGGGCAGTACGCTGGAACACTGATTGCACTCAGAAATATCACGTGCCAACTTCAAGACTTTACGAGCGACGATCACCTGAACTTGTATTTATCTCAAAGTCCATGTACTCGTTTTGCTCTCTAACTTGACCCTTCGTTTCGCTTACGATCAGGCAACCCGCGCTCTGCAACCTCGCGTGCCCGTTCGACGGTACTCTCCCAAGCGTTCCCCTTTTCCTGAGGCCCTCCCAGTCGGTCCCGCACTTTTTCCATATCCCCTGCGAGCCATTTTTGATCCGTCAAAAGCTTCCTCCATCCCATCCTGTCCCCCATGGCCCACGCACTCATCCACGTCCTGCCCCCCGAAACCCTCTCCGAAATCTTTCTCTTCTGCGTCCCCTCGGACGACTTTGTCAGGATCAGTAACAAGCACGCCCCGCTCGTCCTCACCCTCGTCTGCTCCTACTGGCGGCGCATCGCCATCGCCTCATCCCAGCTCTGGTCCTCGTTGCTCGTGCACGACAAACTGCCCACAGACACCTTCCCCCTTATCGATACCTGGCTCACGCGCTCGGCCGACCGCCCCCTCAAGCTCGCGCTGATGCTCTACGACGGTGGCGAACACCGCCGCTCCATCGCGCAGGGCCTCCTCAACCGCCTCGTCGTGCACGCCACCCGCTGGCAGGAGATCCACCTCCAGCTCCCGCGCAGAACATACGCCATCCTCTTCAAGCGCCTCAAGAAAAAGTACCAGACGAAGCGGCGCCCCCTGCAGCTGCCCTTCCTTGAGACCGTCACGATTCACACATCGAATGACGAGGGCCGGGGGGTCGGCGAGATGCTGTGCAGCGTCCTGCAAGCCGCGCCGCGCCTGCGTTCGCTGTTCTGGGCGGACTTTGGGTGCATGTCGTGCACGATCGACGTCCTTCCGCAGAGCGCGGGGCTCATGGAGCTCCTCCTCGACATGAATCTCACCGTCAACCAGGCCCTCCGCATCCTCAGCCACTGCCCCCAACTGCGCGAGTGCACCTTTGGCGCGCTCCGCCTCTGCGACGCCGCCCCGCCCCCAGAATCGCCGCTCCTCCTCCCTCAGCTGTCCTCGCTCACGCTGCACACGTGCCAAGACCTCAGCGTCCTCTTCGACTACGTCACCCTCCCCGCGCTGCGCAGCTTGAGCATCCAGTACGCGGCCGATAACATGGAGGGGCACGCGTTCTTCACTGCGTGGCCAGTCGCGGAGTTCGCGGGCATGCTTTGGAGAAGCAGGTGTCCCCTCGAGTCCCTCCAGCTGCACGCGATCGGTATGGACGAGTGGGCCCTCATCCAATCCATCCAGCCCGTCGAGCACTCCCTCAAGCGCCTGCGCATCCGCAACTTTGGCCCCGCATCCGTGAAGGACCACCTCCTCCATCTCTGGACGAACGCGCCCGCTATCGCCAACACGCTCGACTCCAGCCACCCTACTTCCCCCTTGCACTCCCATTCCACATCTGCCTCTGCCTCCGCCTCTCCCTCCACAGCAGCAGCCTTCTGCCCCGGCCTCGACATCCTCGAGCTGCACGAGTGCATCGACGCGTCCGCCGGCGCCCTCGCTGCCATGGTCGCCTCCCGTACACGCACGGCCGCCCTTCGCACTCTTGCGGACGCCACGCCCCTGCGCCACGTCGCCGTCTCCGGCGGGTGCATGGCGGACTACCGCGCGCTCTGGAAGATGAAGAAGGACGGTGTCCTGGCGCATGATCTGCAGATGGACCTGCGCAGCTTCTGAGCTTCGAGAAGCAGGATACGTGGTCCGATACTCGACATGAATTACGATTTACGAGCTATTTATTAGATACTTACATGCACACGACCGGACCTCACCCCACACACTTGTATCCTCTTTCCTCTTCTTTTCATCTTTCATCGCGGCCTGGAGCCTCCACATCACCCAAGACTATCTATTCACTCACACACCGATATCCCCTAGACTTTGTGTTCTGTTCTGTTCTGCTCGCATTTATGACCAACCGCCTAACCCATCTCTTGTCATCTTGCCACAGTGGCAGTTATTTACCTTATGGTTCAATGTCCCTGCCCCGTAGATGAGTGAAATGAAAGCAATAATTGATTAATGAGACGGCGACAACGCGTCTACGTCCGACTCGACTGCGTGTGGTGGCGGAACTTGGAGGTACATTCAAATTTGTTAAAATCAAAGACACTCTAGCTCGCTGGCATCTTCACAATATCCAAGTGTGCGCAGAAAAGTCCCTTCCTTCGATCCTCTGCTCGCGCTTCTTCAGTTCTTCAGTGCATCCAAGAATCGACAGTGCGTCCCAGAATCGTTGCGGCGCCCCCCCACTCGGACCTGCCCGCATCTAAATATAAAACATCCAAGGTGCAATGCCCACGTCCCCAAGCTCACGCTCGGGCAGAGAACGCGTCCGACCTTCGCCACATGCTTGTGCGACGAAAGCCGTGCCGCAGACTAGGACGCCCCCTCAATGATGCCGCAATGGAGTGAATATCATATATCATGCATCATCGGCGCAGGGTAGTATAGCCTGTACAGATGCGGGTGGAGTGGTCGTAGAGGGCGCTCGTGGCTGACCCGGATGCGTGAAGCTGAAGCTGGCATCTGCTATCCTCGGCGACCTGGGTACTACACATGCACATGGTGGGGAAGAGCGTTGACGTTGGGGCCTGAGGGGTGAGGTGGGTGGAGTAGAAGCGAAGAGACCGAGATTCGAGATGCACACAACGCCCAACTCGGGCAACTTTTGCAGCGACTCGCTTACCACTCGAATAGTGCTTGTAACTTACATGCACCATATGTGTTATAGAATGGAGCAATAAAATGGATACTGTGGAAGTAATGTGGTGGACATGGGTTCTAGTGTAATGACTTGATGTATTCCTGTAGGGTTTCGCATCAGAACGAGCGTATACGAAACGGACGAAGAAGATGGGGGGGTAGGGAAAGAACGCACCTGCTCCAGGTGTGCTATAGACTGCTTGAAGTTGCTGACTTGTTTCCAGCAGTCCAGAGGCGACGTTGCGTTATTCCTATGAAGATCGGTAAACAGCGAGAAGGATAGAGTGAAGGGGGAGAAGAGACGCGTACTGGTAGCAGGATAAGACGGCAGCCGAGGCCTGGTGTGCGGCCTCTATCTCTGGGGCATTCTGCTTCTGCTTGGACCTGAGCACTTTTTCCTGAATCTCGTCCAGATCGCCGAGCAGCGTCACAGCACTCTTGACCCCTGCTTCCGCACGCTCCGCTTCCCTTGCCTCTGCGTCCAGACCTCCGCCAGCCATAGCGCGTTCCTTGTCCAGATTCTCCTTCTCCAGCGCGCGTTCAATCTGCGAGCGGACGTCTTCCTCCTCGGCACGCAGGTGGGCGAGCTCTGCCTGGATGCGGGAGCGGACGTGGTGGTCAAGGGTGGACTGGCGCTCCGGGGGGATGCCGGGAGCTGCTGCGTGGTCTGAGAGCTGGGAGACGACGGCGGGGGAGAACTACAGAGGGAGGGTCGGTGGTGATATGAGTAAGTGAGAGAGCTGGTTACCTGGATCGACGTCTCTGGTTGGTAGACGTTGTCGTCCGAGTCTACGCGCGATTGAGACCCGCCCATTTTTGTTGTGAGTGTGTAAGTAAAGCAAGAGGCGGAGGTTGTTGGGTTGACACGTGACCACTTATTCATTATGTAACCATCCAGTACTATTACTATTACACTACCGAGTCGTGTCTCACTCACTTCACAGCGCCACCCCCTCCGCCGTCTGCGAATACGCCGACGTCGTCGTAGCCTGCGATATCCGGCTCGGCTGCTCCTCCCCTCCGCGCACCTGTCTCGAGCCTCTGCTCTGCCTCTGCTCCCCTCCCACATTCGAGTACGAACAACTCCGATTCATAGCCGCCTCGACGCCCACGCCCATCCGCGTGAACGCTGCGCGTACAAGGCTTGCAGGCGGCCGCGCGAGGTGCTCCTCCGCGCTCTCCGTCGAGTACCACGACGCGGAGCTGACCGACGACGGCATGTGTATCAAGTTCCTCTCCCTCTCGCGCTCGACCTCACCATCACGGTCACGGTTGCGCTGCAGCAACGACCGCGTTGTATCCCGGGACTCAAACGACGGCGTTGGCGACCCCAGCCCTGACCCCGACCCCGAATCGTTGCCACAAGCGTCGGGGTTGATGCGCTTCGGCGGGCGCAGCGGTTTGAGTGCTTTCGGTAAGGATGGTGATATTTGGGGTTGGGGTTTCGATGAGGATGGTATCGATTGTGATTGGTATTGGCGCGGTTGACTTGGAGCGAGGCCGGGCGGTCTTTGATGCAGCCCCTTTTCCAAATCCCCTCCCTTCCAATTGCTCTTGCCATTGCCGCTGCTCGGGGTGTTGCTGCTTGAGTCACTCGAGTTCTTGCGGCCTCTGCCCGTGAACGTCACCCGGCTGTTCGCCGGTTTCACCGCCACCGACACAGGGTGCGGAGAACCCGTTCCGCGCATGGTCATTGACGGATTTGATGGCGCGATGTTGTGCAGCGTGTTGTTCTTCGTCGCTTCGAGCCAGTACTACAAAGACCAGTGTCAATATTAGTATCGTCAATATCAAGAACCCATGTAACAAAGTTGAGAATAAGGAACAAAAGCGAATAAGACATACCGCTTTCTTGCTCTCCACCTCCCGCCGCCTCTTCAGCGCGCGACTAAAATACGCCCACGCCATGATGATCGCGATCGCGAGCGCCATCCCCGCGAGGGTGCCTCCGACGATCACGTTGATGGGGAGCCCCGAATCCCCATTTGAGCTTCCGTTTCCGTTCCCGTTCTCTCTTGCGTCTGAATTCGAAGTAGGAGGTAAACTCGCACTCGAAGCCGGGGGTGTAGGCGAATTTGAAGAAGGAGTAGGGGGGGTGCGGGTACGGGTGCGGGTGCGGGTGGCGGGGGCCGGTGTGGATGTACTCGCCTCGTCGTCCTCGTACGCTGATGAGGTCTGCCGCACGACGAGGTCTCGGGGGAACATCATCGTTCTGTCTGGTCAAGCTTGAAGCTTCAAGACAAGGATTCTGCACGTTTTGTACACCCAAAGCACTCTTTCACAAATATTATTCCAGTGGGGCTCCGGGCAACGCTCCCCGCAACATGTGGCCTTTGTACCTCACAAAGCGATCGCCCCCATCATCACGACATTACGATCCGCAGACTAAAGCACAGCCAACATGGGATTCTATTGGAGCAAATCTTGACATATGCTGGTATGCATGGCCTCTGGGGGGTCGAGGCCGCGCACTGGCGAGGGGTGCCCTGGCCATGAGGCTCCGAATCCCTGAAAGAACGCGGACATACTAGAACTGGAATTACTAGAACATGCATGCATGATGGCCCGGGATCGCTGCGGCGTTGGACTTGGAAATTGGGGGTCCACCCAACGACCGCAAATCTACCAAATCGTTCACCCTACCCGCCTGCCTGCCTTGCCCCTTGCCCCGCGAAGTCAGGGCCCCAGCTCCAGCTCATCGATGCATCGAATTCGAAAAGCTAAGAATACAACATACAAGCACCGACATCGACATCGACGTGAACACGAAGCCAAGATCGAGTTATACTTATCCATCGACAACATCCATCTCGGCAAGCACGGCTTCGTTCAGTGCCTCAGCGTTGGCCATGACCTTGTCCTCCAGTGCCGAGACGCGTTCCTCAGCTTCCTGCCGCTCCGATTCCAGTTGTGCGTATTGCGCTTGCAGCGACCGCTCCCTCCTCTCCAGCCTCTCCACCTCCTCCTTCAGCGCCTCCACCCGCCGCGGGCCCACCGCGCTCTCATTCACCTTCAACCTTGAAAAGCTCTCATAGTCCACCTTCACCTTCTGGAACTCCTCAAACGCCTCCGTCATGCGTTTCGCCAGCGTCTTCGCGCGGGCCTGGTACCCGCCGAGAGTCACACCCAGCTTCTTCTCCAGTTTCGCGGATTTCGCAGCCTCCTTCGCCATCTTCTCGCGGCACTGGTTCAGCAGAGCCGTATACCCGTCGATTCTCTGCTCAGGCGTGAGATTCGCGGGTTCCGTCCACCTGTTCTGGGCCGCATCGAAGACGAGCTGTTGCCTGACGCGTGCCCACGACACGGATTCGTCCACGCCCTCTGTCTTGGCCAATGCCGCGAGACCCTCCTTGAGCTGATCAGGATTAGCATCCGGGAAGCCAACCATCGTCGCTAGCTCAAGATGGATCGTGACCCTGGCTGCGTCGATGTCATCATTGGCAGGCATATGATACGCTGACTTGGTGGAACCGGGTTTTGATGAACCGGGCAGGGGGTGGGCGATTGAGTCGTGTTGTAGAATGTTAACAAGTTCCTCGTTGATAAGTTGCATTGTATCTGCAGGTAGAACGTCTTCTTCTCCTATACTAAGATCATTCATGAGTTGCGCCATGTCAACATTGGCCGGGCGAGGTAAATTCCGTTGCACGGCCTGAGATCGTCTCGCCAGAGCTTTCCGTTCGTTCTCCTCCCTTATCCTCTGCAGCCGTGCATCCCGTTCAGCAGCGTCCTCCTCTGACATCGGGGTTTGTCCATCAACGTCGCCATCGCCGCCTTCATCGTCAGGGACCAAAAGCTCGAAGTTATTCTCCGGTTTTGGCAAGTTTAGGAATCCCGCTTTCAGCGCGCGCTTGGCGGAGGATTCCCGCAGTTTCTGTTCCCTCGGTGTATCTCCAACAAAGGACGTTTGGTCCGCAGGATTGATGGAGAGATTGTCACGCATAGGCGTGCGCAGAGGTGTAGTGGAGATCCCGGCGCGCACCGTACGGGGGGTAGCGGCAACGTCGCCCGATTGCTCGGTATCGCGGGGGGTAGCTAGAGGGTTCGGGGTGAATGCAACTTGATGACGGGGGGTAGCGCTTTCGAATCCTGTGCCACCTCCAGGACCGATATGCAGAGGAGTATTCTCCTCGCCGAGCAGAGGGGTCTGCTGTATAGTCATGTTTCGTAGATTTCTGGCTTCCGTCAAGACATTGTCCTCTGTTGTGGTCAAACAGTGAGCTCATAGTTAGAGGGTAAGAGAATGGGTACTTACGCTGCGGGGCAGTCCTAGGTGTCCTTGCCATCCTCGCATTCTCCAAGCCCTCATATTCCGTCAACAACCTTCCACTTGCTTCACTCCCTCCATTCACCAAAGCCTTCGCACTCTCCCCAGCCTGCCCGATCTTCACAATGTCCTCCAACTCCGACTCTCCCACCTGCGCCGCCGGCAACACTAGCTTCCTCCGCCTCCCAATCGACTCTGCCTCCTTCAGCTTCTGGATCTGCGCGTCCCGTGCAGCCAAGAATTTTGTTTGGTGGGAGTTATCTCCGTTCTTCCCTTCGGCTGCTTTCTTTTGTCGTTTTCGCCGCTCGGCTTCTTCGTCGTCGGTTTTGCGCTTGTTTTCGAGGCGACGGAGGGACTGACCGACGGGTGCAGATGTGATACGCGCTTGCTCTTCGGAAGTGTCGTAGAACCCAGGAGCGGCTTTCTTCTCGAAGGGAATGTCCGCGTTGTACTATATATGTATACTACGTTAGCTAGGCGATGAGAATTATGTTACCGAGCCACGCACGTCCATGCCCTTCTTTTTCGAGTTGTTGCGCATGTTCCCAGATCTGTGGCAAAGTCAGAGAGTCCAATCGCTGAATTGTAGAGCGTACTCACAAGACACCAGCTGCCTTCAATTCACGACGCTTCTGCAAAGCCGCCAACCTCCTTGCCTCCTCCAGCTGACGCTCTCGGGCCTTCCGCTTGGCCTTCTTACCTTGGGTATTCGCAAGACGTGCACGAGCCTCGGACAACATTTCCTTCTCTAGAATCAACTCGTGAGTCGTAGTGCGCTTTTAGTAACAAAGCCGCGCACCGTCTTCGTCCATGTCAATGGGATCTGGACGTGCAGGTTTTGTCTCCGGGTCTGGGTCGATTTCACCAGGCCTCAGCCGACGCACATCATCCGCACTGGGTCCCGCATCCCCCTCTGGACCAGCCAGCCCCAAATCCTCGTTCTCTTTCGCCTCAGCCTCATCCAGCAGCTTCTGATACCGCTCCAAACACTGTGTGGCCGTTCGTCCAACAATGGGCGCTATGGTCCGCCATTGCGTTGGCATCAATTTTGCAAGGTGCAGAAGTTTTTCATCTTCTGTCTGCTTTGATAGTTCGAGCTAGCGATGAATGGGGTGTGTATGAACGCGCACCTTCGACCACTCCGTCTTCTTGATAGACGGGTCAAGCCATTCATACCAACGCGCCTTGCATTGTTTCGGTGTCTTGCGAACCAAGAGGGAGGATATACGGGCCCTACAAAAGATCTTTTAAGCACAAACAAGACCTGCGTGGTGGCATACTGCGTACCATTGATTTTTGCCGTACTTTGCTATCGCAGCCTTGAGAACCTCATCCTCCGTGTTCTGGATGTCGAAAGTGTGAACCAGGATGCAAGCTAGATGGCGCATAAAAGAGACATTACCTTCCAGACACCTAGAGAGCGTGTCAGAACAATACAGCGAAGAAAGTGAAGCGCGCGCACCTCCTTTGATAATTATACGAACCATAGTCACAAGTAGAAAGAGATGAGAGTGGTGCTTAGGGTTAGGGCTTAGGGAGTAATCCTGGCCGTGGGAGAATGATGCTGAGGTAAGCCAGACAAAGACCTCACATGGGTCAGAACGCCGGAGTCTTTGCGCATATTGTGGTCCGGCCTTCAAGGAACGGTGAGCCAGATGGCCGCAGCGTGACGCCGTCTGATGATGATAAATACACCCGGGGCGACCGTGAAGCCAGTTCATCGTGGATATATTTACCGCCAAACCAGTCCTCCCACCCATAAAAGGTCTGCGCTAATACCGGCATCTTGATATCGGCAATGCAGCGGCATTAAATTCCGCCAACGTAACGCCACCCAGGATGTTTGACCGGCATCACCCGCGGACAGAGAGTTAAGAATGGCCGCAAGAATCTCACAGCTTGTTCGCTAGAAGGGACGCTTGCCTGATCTTTATTTTCCGTGCTCTGGCTGCATATCCTGCTGTATGCAATCTTAAGGAATGGTAGGGACAGGTCACCAGTACAGGGACGGTCGTGACAAGGAACCAAAATGCGTATTTGGGGATGTTTGCGGAGGAAGGGAATAAAAAAGCTTGCCGGGTAGTTGCCGACCGATCGCAATTCAAACTGAGTTACCGCAGAAGGCCGAAGTTGTCTGGCTGAAAACCGACAACCTTGGTCCTTCTCTTATCCTTAAACCATCATCTTCGCCACCGTCTCCCCTCCTCGCCCCCCTCCTCCTCGTACCCGTTGACAAGAACATCCCTTAAAATCCCCGTGGCCGGCCAAAGTCGCGCGTTTACTGCCAGTTTGTAGATTTCAACCCCCGGCCTTCACTTTATGCTTTGATAACCGCTTCTCCAGCTCAGCCTGCTCCGTTGAAAACCCGGTTTTCGATGGATCCCCAGCAGTCCCTCCCCAACCCTGATGACAAGTCCGTTCTTACCCTTGCTTTCAGAATTCTCACCGTCTCATCGCTCCTCACCATGTAGCTCGAAGCCAGTCCTACGTGGTGCCCGCGCGTGTACCGTCTGCCGTGCTGCCAAGGTAAGGTCTCCCCTCAGCCGGATGTCTCTCACTCCACTAAGTCTGTACTCTGTATCGCCGTTCATTCGCACGACATCAGATGAAATGTGTTGGCGCCGAAGACGGCCAGAAGCAGTGCCAACGGTGTAAACGGGCTGGCCAAGAGTATGTAGTTTGTTCGCCGTGTCTCCCACAAATCAATGTTGATATCAAAGGAATTCTCCGCTAGATGTGTATTCGAGAAGCACCGTCGTGGCCGTAAACCCGGTTCAAAGTACATTCTGAACTTCTTCCCACTCATCGAATTCTCTTTTAACATTGTTCTGTGTGTACAGGCTCTCAGAGGCCTCCAAAATGCTCCGTCGCCTGGAGAAGGGGCTGAACAGTGCGAAGCTCAAATCGCAATCCAACGAGGCTGCCCTCGCGGCCTCCTTCCCTCCGAACGACTCCCGAAGTGAAGCCACCCACCCACTCCGCTCTGATGAACGCCCGTTTCCTCAAACCCACTTCCCCTCCAACCAATTACCGCCGCTTAACTTGCCAGCTTACCAGGCTAACGGGTATCCCAACTCCGCGTCGTCAGTGAGGCAAATGGAAATCGACGAGGAGGACGAGGACCGAAACGACGAAGGACTCTTCCCTGCCAAACTAATCAGAAAAGAAGAGAACCAACGTAACTCGTTCTTCCGAACTATCCTGAATCCGGAAGAGACTCCTGTGGCTGCGAGTAGCACTTCGAATCGACAATCACCATTCGTTCCCCCGCCCCGCGCCACTCCTCCCAGCGGCTTGAACGACCCCGTTACCGCCGGCCTCATAGACGAGAAGGAGGCGCAAGTGTTGTTCGATCTCATATTCTTACGCCTTAATCCGTTTATCAACCTTTTCGACCCCGAATTGCATTCCGTTTCTTATGTCCGCTCTCGCTGCCCATTTCTCTTCACCACTCTTATTATGGCCGGTTGCAAATTCTTCAAACCTCAGCTATTTGACAAGTGTAAGCGCCTTGCTAACGAGTTCGCTGTTCGGGCCTTCGCCGAACAGTGGAAACGTGTAGAGGTGGTCCAGGCGTTCGCTTGCTTGACATACTGGAAGGACCCTGATGACACAGTACGTCACTTTCATTCAATCCAGGCTACAATTTTCATTGCTCATGTTGCCACAGCGAACCTGGATGTTTATTGGTTACGTGAGTTTCCATATATGTGAACCAATATTCCGGCTCTGTTTCTCATCACCTTGTTAGGCTTGCCGCATGGCGATTGAGTTGGGGTTGAACCGTTATGTAGCTCGGCCACCACTCAATGAGACCGACATCCAGTTGCTTGAGCGACGCAATCGGGAACGCACCTACCTCGTCTTGTGGGTGCATGACCGAAGCTTGAGTACCCAGACCGGTCGCCAGTACATGCTGCAAGAAGACGAACTTGTCAGACACTCCGAAACTTGGCACGAAGAGGGTGGTCGCGTCCCACGGCCTGAAGACGTTATTGTGGCGGCCATGGTTCAATTACGTCGTGTGGCGGTACGTTCGCAACATCGCGATTCCCGTATCCATCTCATTCGGCAACTAGTCGGAGACCACCGACATGTTTTATTCATCTAAAGGACCGGGTATCAATCACCAAGACGTAAATTACGACGTTGTCCTGCACAACTGCAACGGGAAGCTTTCCTTGTGGTCTGACGCATGGACGCGGGAAATGCACCGAGGTAAGTCTATGCCCCATTCTGACTATGAATTCCCGGGCCCAATAATTTCTGCAGCTCGCGGGGAAACGTTCCATTTCTCCTTTTTGAATCTATTCCGCCTTGGTGTCCGTCTATTCTTGAATAGTTTCGGCATCTCCGCCGCGATGGCCCCAGTAAGTACTTTTGAAACGCCGTGCACACCGGGGTAAGGCTGATCTCGTGCCTAGGGGAGCCGCGCAAGTCCCAGCACGCAGGCACTATCGGTCTGTTTTGCAAGTGCATCTGACTCCTTGATCATCCTGTCAAAAGACTTTGCCTCTATGAGCATGCTTGTGGGACCTTCATCATCTTCTCCGTATAGCGAAATCCTTATCACTATCGTACCAGCGCTATGGCCAAGATTCAATAACTGTTATGTCTGCATACGCGGCTATTTTCTTGTTAAAGGCATGTGCTCCCTTGTTTTGCTTCTCACCGGAAAACTTACCCGTGAACCTACTAGCTTCTTCGCTCTCCCAACACGGTTGCCCTGCTTCCCGATGGCGCTGCAGAAGACAGTTGCGCACTAATCACTAGGACGGCGAATGCATACCATGAAGTCTCGACCTTGTCCCAGACGTCAACATTGGCGGCCTATCACTCTCGGTTCCTACATAGCTTGGTCGCAAGCAGCGAAATATCCAATTCATCCCGCCGAATGGAGAAGGAACGTTCCGACAATAGCATCCAGATTGATCCTCGGCTCCAAGGTAAGAAATACCAGCTCGGCTGTCACCGCTTCCCCCGGCTTTGCTTACCATTCTTTTGTGTGTTCAGGGAGTACTTCGTCGCATAGTTCCGTCCAGTTGTCCCCGCCGCAGATGCATTCACACCATCCGCCTAACTCTGCCGACCAGCCCTTCCATTTCCCTGCCTCACCTAATATTCCAGCTCATCCCACGCAGCAAAACCATTTCGCCGTCGACGGGACCATGAGATGCAGACATCCTTCGAACACGGCAGCGAACGTCCATGCTGGATCAAACTATTTCCCCGGGATGGTACCCCAACATGCGTCTGAACTTGATGCCAACTATTGGAAACATATGTTGCTAGAGTTAGGAATGGGATACGGGGAACACGCCGAGGCAACTGGGAATGCAAATGTGGACCAAGATCAGCGACACATGCCCGGACACCCAGAGCAGCCGCATCAGCAGTATCAGCATGCTATCCATCAAGGTCAAGGACATCAAGTGTCATACCAACACCTGCAAACCTCGCAGGGATACAATCATTAACTTCACTAGCTTTTATCGCATTTGTATAATGCTCTCCCTCGCTTGTTGTACGTCGTACTTCGTATTCCGCAATGTCGATTAGCTGTGCATGTTCCTCTCACAATTGCTTAGTGTCGAAACTGTCATTTATCCACGAACCATGGTAGTTTAGTCTGGAAGAGATGTAATCTATATTTATGAAACGAAAGATTGGCTCGTTGTATTCACGAATCTACGCCGATGGGGAAAATGGCCAATTCCGCGCCGACGGCCACCACCAAACGCGGAATGCCTGGGGCGGCCAGGAAATCGAAATCTCGGACGAAGTGCGGACGTGGCAGAATACTGAGAACCGTTGGCTGCGCATGAACGTAATTGATGTTATGCATGTGGATAACCGCGCCCTTAAGCGGCGATTGACTAGAAACAGCAAAATATTCCGGATATGTATGGCACCACCTATGAGACTCATCAGTACCTGCGACGGTGATCGCCATGGTTGTCCTCGTCTCTCGTACCTGAAACGGTGGGTGCCTTCGGGGAAGGTCGTCCCGCTCACTCGAGGCTTTCCGCCTTGTAATGTTGCAAGATCCCAGATGTGGAATTTAGGCCCGTAAGCAGCACCGATGCTAAGGAAATGAAAGGTGCGTCAATATCACCAACAAAGAACGGTCACATAATTGGGTTCTTACATGTCCATCGCATCTCTCCGCCACCCAGCAGATCCGCTCCACTGGACTGATATCCCAGCAGAACTATCAGTGAGTAGCGATGGTTCAGTGAGTTCCATGATGCTTGAATGGCGCCAGCTATCACGGTCCTTCTCATCATTTTCTGACCGCCAGTCAGTAAGGAATATCGAGCCTCGGCAATCTGCCACAACCAGTTCTTTGCTGGTCAGGGGATGAGAACAAACTGACACCAGGGGGTGAGAGAAAGGGATGACGTAGGCAGTTGGCTGGGCTCGAGGCGGTGGGGTAGGCGAGTCGTCTCTGTCCATCGAACCAGGACTAGAAGGCAGTTCGGTTGGCGGATAGAGGTCCCATATCATTAGCATCCTGTCATCTGAAGTGAATCAATGGTAAGAAAATCACAAAGAACCGCAATTGTGATACCCGAGACTGTCGCAACGTAACGCGAACTATCTTCTCCACGACCACCGCAGAATGTCATGTCGTTAATCTTGCCGTGGTGGCCGCTGATGCCTCCTGCGAAAGAATAGATATTTTCTGCATTAGACGGCGTTTTCGTTAGGTGATGCAGCCTGAAATCGAAGCTCGCTGCAACAAGCCTAGTTCCGACGTTAGCCATTTTGTGTATGACCACTGGTATAAGGAAGCTTACTGTATACTCCAATCATCCCCTGCTCCCGGTGATATCGCGTTAGATGCCCAGGCTAGAGCAGTAATTCTGGAGCCTATGTGAAACGAAGCAATGACTTCGCATTTTGATTCGGTCTGCAGAAACGCAATGTGAACAAACTATCGAAATTATGGAAACCAAAGTTAACTTTCAAGTCTGAGGACTTGAACAGAGTGCTCGCCTCCTATTGCGACTAGATCGCTTGCATCTTCGTTGCAGCAGGACCTGACCACGTAAATGTTAGTTCCATGACTGAAGCGGAGATCCATGGTGACTGTCGTGGTCGATATTCTCTTGGAGAGCGCGTCTGCCGTTCTTATGTTCTTTATTTGGATCTGTTGCGTGCAGCCAAATAGCATGACCGCGTTTGTGCACCTCTTGCCATGGGCGTCCACCCTCCAAATCGCAATAAAGCGCCAAATCCACTCGTATTCGCTGCGCTGTCTGTTCTGTCCTTCGCAGCGTTCTACACAGTTATCAAGAAAAGGGAGAAGACCGCTCCAGCGTCTTCACAGCCAAGGCAATTTGATCACCCCCTCGTACCACCTCAGCACAAGGAGTCGAACCAATAATGCCAGCCTTCATTGACAAGATCGCTAGCGCACTTCATCTGAAGAACGACGGCAACAGCAAGACGTCTGAGAAGGCCGTAGCTCCTGCAGCTGGATCACCCGTTTTCGACGCATCCAAAGTCACTGTCATCTTCGTTCTGGGAGGACCTGGCGCTGGTAAGGGAACACAATGTGCCTATCTCGTCAAGGACTTTGGTTTCTGCCATCTCTCTGGTACAGTCGGATCCCTACTTGCATATCAACCTTTCTGCTTAATCACGTCAAGCTGGTGATCTTCTTCGAGCAGAGCAAGTGCGTGAAGGCTCTGAATACGGTGACCTGATCCGGACGTGTATCAAAGAGGGCACCATTGTTCCTATGGAAGTGACTGTTAAGTTGTTGGAGAACGCAATGCTCGCTGCTCTCAAAGAGAGCCATGAGGGAGAAGGGTGGGCAGACGGCCACGGTCGGTTCCTCATCGACGGTTTCCCTCGCAAGATGGATCAAGCTGCCAAATTCGACAATGAGGTGAACACTATACCACTCTCCCTATGCCCTTGCATTTATGCGACGACCATAGGTTTGCTCATCTTCTCTCGTTCTCTTCTTCACTACAACAGAGGAAGTTATGCTGGAACGCCTCCTCGAACGTGGCAAGACAAGCGGTCGGGAGGACGACAACGCAGAAAGCATTAAGAAACGCTTCCGTGCGTCGCGCTGTCAGCTTTTCTAACCATGTTCTTACCTGTTGTACCTAGAAACCTACAAGAACGAGACCATGCCTGTGATTGAACACTATCAAGCACTAGGAAAGGTTGCAGAGGTATCGTGAGCCTTACAATGCCGTGACAATCTGACTTGAACTCTTTGTGCAGATCGATAGCTCCCCTACCATTGATGAAGTTCATGCCAAGGCCAACGAGGTGATAGGGGAGATACTGACCAGAAAGGCTCAGCCTTCGGCAACTGAAGTGCAAGCTCAGGTTTAACTTAGTTGTGAGTGCCCCTCCATTTGCCCTACATCTCAGTACTTATGGTGTCAGTCATGTAGTTATCATGTAGACACGATACTCAACCAATCTACCAATCTGTCTACTACATCTATGTGTAACTTAAGGACACAATAGCATTCACGCGTATATCGCAAATTGTTCGTTGCCAACTTGACTTCCTATCGAACACGACGCGTGACCTCCTGTTTCGATCTGGGTGATATAACCATCGGTGCAAATCATATGAGCGCGCTCGTCGTCCGCAGCCTGTGTCAATCGTGAGTGCCGTAGCCGCTTTGGTGAAATGGGGGCTGACCGGTATCCATTTCCAGCCCCCACATCTATAATATTCCACTGCTGCTTCCCCATTGCTATATCGAATATTCACATGGTCCCCACCACGATATGCACCAGTCATGGTACCCCACAAATGATTCACGTACTCCTTCCTACACTCCTCCGACTCAGATGTCGTGTCAGGATGGCGCAGAGGTCGCAAAACAACCACATCCAGACAAGCCTCGCTCGGGGGCAGCGACACCGCCAGCGGTGTTATTCTAAATGCCACCTCCAGTCGATCGACATTGACCGTCGAAAGGAAGTACGCAAATGGTCCCTCTAGCTTTGTGGCACCTTCTGAGACTGTACGGAACAGCTTGGTCGAAGGATCGTATATTTGTACGTCGCCCGAACCAGGTATCGGCGTAAATTCAGCGGTTGCATGGTACCATCTTGTCTGGTTTTGCTGAGCGGCCACTTTGAACCGCTCAATTCCCGGTATCTCCTTTCTGAGACTCTCAGAGTCATATAGGATTGACGCGTGGAGCGCCGTCGAGACGACTACAGACGACAGCAATGGGTGCGGGTTTCGTTCGCCGCTCGCCGACACGGGCTTGGTGAGAGCCACCGTGATGGGTTTGCGTGTCCCTCCACCGAGGTATGACTTGAGCGACCTGAGTCGATCATGGGGACCCTCTCCCTCGCCCGGC
This sequence comes from Pleurotus eryngii var. eryngii, assembly GCA_029467805.1. NCBI lineage: Eukaryota > Fungi > Basidiomycota > Agaricomycetes > Agaricales > Pleurotaceae > Pleurotus > Pleurotus eryngii. The sequence continues at coordinate 4,891,049 of SZVJ01000012.1, forward strand.
GGGAACACCGAGTAGTACAGGGCATTGGCTGTGCCACATGGGATCAATACGATCGAAACCTTGACATTTCTGCCTCCGTTGAGGGTCGTCGCGGAATTGATAATTTCATGCAATGTGCCATCTCCGGAGCCCAAAACAACAGTGATCTCCCGCACGCCTGCGTCGAGTGAGTCGATCAGCTCTTTCACAATGGCCCCTGCGTGCCCAGCGCGTTCAGTTGACAACCGTTTGAGTTGTGATTTCTTGTGTTGCGCCAGCAATGGGAAGACCTCGTCCTCGAAGACTTGCTTTGCTGTGCAGTCCCCAGCGACTGGATTGTAGACGGCTACTAGCATAGATAGTGGTGGTTGGTGATGATGAGTAACCAAGTCGCGCAATAATACGGATTGATCTTATCTTATCGCTCAGGGTCAAGTCCGCATTTGCTCCATGGAACCACCACTTTTGAATTCAAACCATGCCCTTCAAAGTCCCGCCAACCTTCAAGTCATTTACATTGGCCCTAGTTCAGCTAGGAAACATCGGCGCCAACAAATCCGATAACCTACGCCATGCTCGGGCAATGGTGCTCACAGCAGCCAGCGGGCGGGCAGACCAGCAGAAACCAAGTATAATCGTACTCCCCGCATGTGTTTAACCCTCCTATTCATATATCGCGCTAATTGGTGGAATTAGGAGTGCTTTAACTCACCATACGGGCATGTCCACTTCCCAGTGTATGCAGAGGAAATTGGATACACGCCCGGCACACCGTACGACATCGCGAAGAGCAAGAGTGAGTCCGTCAAGATGCTCTCCGAAGTCGCGAAAGAAACGAAATCGTGGCTTATTGGTGGTATGCTCGCAGTCCATGGGTGAAGACTCTTACTTGACTGTCGATCAGGCTCCATCCCCGAGAAAGACGACACCGACGGCAAGATATACAATACCTGCACCGTGTACTCTCCTGCTGGTGGGATATAGTACACGTAGAGATTAATCTCTTTCTCACCGGACGTTCTTGACATTCAGGGGAACTCATCTGCATGCATCGCAAAGTTCACCTATTCGATATAGACATTCCGGGAAAGATCACATTCAAGGTTCGAAAGATCTAGCACCTTCACCGGCTCCACTCATTATGGCCAAGGAAAGCGAGACTCTCACCGGAGGAAAGTCGATGAACTTCTTTGACACCGGTAATGCACCCACTAAGCTCAATGAGGTCCCCTCTCTAATCTGTCTCCTTCCGCTCTACAGAATTTGCACGTATCGGACTTGGGATTTGCTACGATGTTCGCTTCCCAGAGCTTGCGATGATCGCTGCTCGTAGAGGTCTGCCTTTTGATTTGATATTGCTCACCCAATCATTGGCTGATAATATTGTATTTACATAGGTTGTCACGTTCTAGTATATCCAGGCGCCTTCAACCTGACTACAGGGCCCCTTCACTGGGAGCTGTTGCAAAGGGGGCGAGCTGTAGACAATCAAGTCTTCTTCTCCATGTGCAGCCCGGCGCGAGACCTCACTGCAGGGTATCATGCCGTGAGTCCCTCAAATCAAATATACCTCTCTTCCATTATCACTCAGCTATCAATAGTGGGGGCACTCTATGGTGGTGAATCCGATGTTAGTGGACTTGACGCATCGCCGCTTAGAACCCCCGCTAACAATTTTGCACAGGGGACTGATCCTCTCCGAGGCTAATGAAGATGAAACCATCATTTATGCAGACATCGGTTTGTTCTCTATTCACGCTGTTCATCACATCATTTATTCTCTTTATATCAGATCCTGAGACCTTCAAAACAGCCAGAGCTGGTGTACCTGTAACGACCCAAAGGCGGTTTGATGTGTATCCCGATGTTAGCGTCGTCGCTTGAGCTTGAGCTTGAGCGCCCGGGTAGTGTACTAAGCGTAAATTTGATTTTGCCTATTTCGGCTGCTTTTGTAAGCGAATCGTGGCGCACATTCTTGAGTGTTCTCGCAAATTCTTTGAAGCTCAAAACAGCTTCATCTTCCACAACCATCATTACTAACTCTCTTTCTTCCTCCCGTTCCCCTCATCCTATTACACACAATGGTGAAGGAAACGTGAGCATCCGTCCTGCAGCATCCAATTAGCGTTAATGAGCGATGATCTAGGAAATTCTACGATCTCCTTGAAGTACCGCCAAATGCCTCAGAAGCTGATCTGAAGAAGGCTTACCGGAAAAAGTACTTGCGAAAATTGAAGATTGTGTTAGAACATACGCTGACATTCGCATGGTAGGGCCCTCCGACTACATCCCGACAAGGGTGGCGACCCCGAAGTGTTCAAAGAAGTGACGCACGCATATCAAGTTTTGTCAGATGCAGAGAAACGCAGTATTTACGATGCGCGGGGGGAGGCTGGACTGTCGGAACAAGGCGGCATGGGCGGTATGGATCCTCAGGTGCGTATCTCAGCCATTTCGGGTTTCATGGGCACGCGCTCAAGCCTTTGTTTTTCTCCAGGATTTGTTCAGTCAGCTATTTGGTGGCGGCTTCTTCGGTGGCGGCTCGGGTCGATCGCAGGGTCCAAGGAAGACCAAGGACCTCGTGCATCGCGTTTCCGTATCTTTGGAAGATCTCTACAAAGGCAAAACCACCAAACTCTCCCTCACACGCAATATCATATGTGTCAAGTGCAAAGGCAAGGGCGGAAAGGAAGGTGCTGTGCGACAGTGCGGCGTTTGTGGTGGTCGGGGCATAAAAATTACTATGCGTCAAATGGGCCCGATGATCCAGCAGATACAATCAGGTTGCGACGAGTGTAGTGGGACCGGAGAGGTGATCAACCAAAAGGATCGGTGCGGGACGTGCAAGGGCAAAAAGGTCTTATCGGACAAAAAGTTGCTGGAGGTCCACATCGACAAGGGCATGAAGGGCGGCGAAACAATCCAGTTCAGAGGCGAAAGCGATCAATCTCCTACGGCCGAACCTGGGGACGTTATCATAGTCATAGAGGAGAAACCTCATGAACGATTCACGCGCAAGGATAACGATCTCATCATCGAAGTCGACATCGATCTTCTGACAGCTCTCGCCGGTGGTCAATTTGCAATCAAACACCTAGATGAGCGCGCACTTTTAGTCAAGATTGAACCAGGCGAAGTCGTCAAGCACGGTACGTTGGATATTGCCCATCCTTTTTCTTTGTGTCTGATCGTTTTACTGCAGGAGATGTCAAGGTCATCCATGGTCAAGGCATGCCATCTCGGAGGCACCACGAACCCGGAGACATGTTCGTCAAGCTCAACGTCAAATTCCCCGAACACATGGACCCAGGCGTCATTCACCTTCTTGAACAAGCTCTCCCTCCCCGTCAACCTCTTGAAAAGTTTCCGAAGAACACTGCCATGGAAGAGGTTCACCTCGCCGATGTCGACCATCACACGAGGCACAATATGTCTGATGATGCGATGGACGAAGATCACGAGGAGCCTCGGGTACAGTGCGCTAATCAGTGATCTCGGCATTCGTCTTTCCTTCCACTTTATTTGTTCTACACATATTACATCCACACCTGCAATTTTAGAGTGATACTCACGCCGCAATTGATATATACCTTGCCATATTGTAGTACTGCAATTAAACCTATCATGAATCCCAGCGTGTCTAATTGTGTAATCAGTATATTGTTGTAGGTGAACAGTATTTCGGACGTACCTCTGGATTCGCTCTGAACTTTTCGTACATTTCGCCGTTGAAGAAGCTCACTTCGGTTTCGTTTTCTATTGAACGAGGTTTGCTGTTTGATTGGACGCAAAAATGTACAGGCACTCCGTACCGAATCCCAGATCGATAAGCAATTTGCTATCATCTTTGAATAGCCAGTCGTCATGATCAAGATTAATTATGAGGTTTGTGGTCTATCATGCTGCACTATCATCGCAATCCTGACTGATACAAGGGCAAATCCACGAACCTTGGCTCCATGCGCCTTCGAATATAGCTTGAGTGTATCTAGCTTTGATATCAGGAATCCGACGCGCGTGATCCATCATGAAGCTCACCAAGCTCCACATTCCTGTACGCTTTCCAGCCTGGCTGCGTTTTGATAGCTGATGGATGACAAACATATGGTAGCTCTCTGATTGTGTCGTAAAATTCAGCAGAACATTCTACCTTTCGAAGCGATCTCCTTGAGTTCGCCCACAGTAGTGGTCTCCAGATTTATATCATGGAGGACGAGACTACGTTCGGTCCGAAACTCAAAGGACTTGATGATGCGGACGGTAAGGGTGGCGTCGGTCGGGGGACGCGTCAGGTTCGTCAAGACATCGGGAATATCGCCTTCTGTCGACATGGTCAGACGCAAGAGAGGTCAGGAGGAGACGGCCAGGAGGTACCACCACCCAGGTACTTGCCATATTAAGCTCCTATTCCACGTGATGATGAGGTGACGGAACGGTTGAACGGGCCCGGAATCTCGGAACAGTTTACTTCTTGTCGATGACCGGCAGTCGACCATCAAATCCACGCCGAGCAGAGCTAAAAGAAATTTCTGCCCAGATGCGAGCTGAAGCGCTGACCCCGAACATGATCCTTTCCAAAGGCAATATTTACTCACCATCATTATTCTCCGCAATTTTTCCGCCCTGGTTATTAAGCTAGCAATATCCGTCTGGAGTACAAGTCTCTTTACGCCCGCAACCATGACCGACCCCCGCTCCTTCCTCGAAGCATCAATTCCTGAGCTCATCAAGAAACTCACCGTTAATGAGAAGATCGACCTGCTGGGTGCTCCGAACTGGTGGAATACTTCACCCATCGACCGACTGAAGATCCCCTCCATTCGTATGAGCGACGGCCCTAATGTAACATTTAAAAATTGCCCAATTACACACTGTTGACAAGGAACTATCACAGGGAGTGAGGGGATCATCGCATTTCGTGCCAACACCTTCACAATGTCTTCCAGTAAGACGCCGCACCCCGAGTCTCGTTACAGTTAATGACTTGCCCGTAGTGCGCCACTTCTCTGGCCGCGACCTTTGATCCGCAACTTATGTATGAGGCTGGCGCTTTTCTAGCGCAGGAGGCCAAAACCAAATCCTCTGTCGTCTTACTTGCTCCTACGTGCAACATACCCCGTTCCCCCCTCGGTGGGCGAGCCTTTGAATCATTTTCAGAGGATCCCCATCTGTCTGGTTATTACATATACCCACGTTTGACACCACCATGCTACTTACGATATATTCTCAGGCGTTATGGCAGCTGCGTATGTGAACGGCCTCCAGAGTGAAGGAGTGTCGGCCACGATCAAGCATTTTGTAGCTAATGATCAAGAGCACGAAAGGACTGCTGCAGAGTCTGTCATGTCGGAACGGGCTTTGCGTGAGATTTACCTGTATCCGTATGTTGCGTTACCTCTTGTCTCCCGCGGAGATAGTGACGTCGATGAACAGCTTCATGCTTGCACAAAAGCATGCAAAGCCTGGAGCATTTATGACCGCGTAGGCAATATTACCGTCTTATCCAAACCCATTATCTCATAGTCGCCCGATAGATACGGCCGCATCGGCGGGTTGCACTGCTCGGAGAATCCCACTCTTCTGCAGGGGATCCTGAGAGACGAATGGAAGTTCAATGGTATCGTCATGAGCGATTGGTATTTCATTCATTTAGTTGTTAATTCTGCCAAGTCTCACCCATTTCATCAAGGTTTGGCACTTACGGTGTCTCTGAGCCTCTGAACGCAGGTTTGGACCTGGAAATGCCGGGGCCACCCAGGTGGCGTACTCCCGTACTAATTCACCACTCCCTCACCGCGCAAAAGCTGCTGCTCCCAACCATCAATGAGCGTGTCACCAACCTCCTCACTTTCATCCAACAACAAGCGAAGAGAAACCCCGACATTGTGTATGGCGATGGTGTCGAGCGGAGCCGCGATTCTCCCGAGGCTCGCAAGTTCTGTAGGAGGCTCGCTGCAGAAGGAATGGTCCTCCTCAGAAACCAGAGTGACACCTTACCTATTTCTCAAGTTAAACAAATTGCGGTGATTGGACCGCATGTTCAAGAGCGAATTATCTCTGGTGGTGGTTCAGCAGCGCTCAAGCCAACCTATGTTACAACACCCTGGCAAGGTATCCAAAATGCTGTTCCCAAGGGCGTAACGACTGTTTACACCGTCGGATGTTACGGTGCGCTTGCTTGTAAAGGGTATCTATGCTCACAGGTAAATGGTTACCATCCGCTAGCACATAAATATCTTCCAACTCTGGAAAACAATTTGACCACTTCGGATGGCAAATCCGGCTGGCTTTGTACTTTTTATAACCAAGACGCGAATGGTAAACTAACGAAGGCGGTCGCCGATTTTATTCTCAACGACACCAGGGTAAAACTGAACGACTTCCTTCCTTCTGGACTGGCGGATGAATGGACTATCAAGTTGTCGGGAAAACTTGCGGTCGAGACCAGCGGGCTATACGAACTCGGGTTGACCGTTGCCGGTGAGTCTTATTGCCTGGTCCGGCCTTTACTTTTCAGTAGGTAGCTCAGGGTGAAATGAAGGTCGTGCTAAACTGTTCGTGGACGGAAAATTAACCATCGACAATTGGACAAAGCAGACACCTGGGGACTTCTTCTACGGGCGAGTGGCTCTCCATCTGGCCTGCATCTCATCTCAGATCCATATAGTCAAGGTACAATTGAGGAGAAGGCTGTCATAGAACTCAAGGCTAAAAGCCCAGTTGATATCCTTGTCGTGTACACAAATACTTCGCCCATAGATGACGGCCCAGACGACGAAGTTGCTGCGTCACAGCCTGCACTTATGCGGGGAGTTGTACGTGGATAACCTGTTTTACATCCGCAGTGCTGATGTACTTCCTGTATATGTAGCGCCTCGGCGGGTGTCCTAAGATTGATCCTGATCAAGCTATTCAGGAGGCTGTCGACCTAGCTGCGAAATCTGATGTAGTCATCTACATTGGAGGCCTCACCCCGGAATGGGAGAGCGAGGGATTTGATCGCCCTAGTCTGCAGCTTCCTGGACGGCAGGACGAGTTAATAACAAAGTTAAGCCGAGCAAACCCAAACACAGTAGTTTGTATACAAGCCGTAAGCATAAGAATGCTATACATCCTATATGTATCCTGATGTTTACACTTCTTGTTAGGGATCGGCTGTATCGATGCCTTGGGTAGACGACGTAAACGGGATTATTCAAGCTTGGTATTCGGGCAATGAAGCGGGCAATGCGCTTGCAGATGTCCTCTTTGGGAAAATCAACCCCAGTGGGCGGCTCCCGCTCACTTTACCCGTTCGCATTGAGGACGTTCCATCCCATCTTTGCATGCGCAGCGAGAATGGAAAGATCCATTACCGCGAAGACCTATTCGTGGGCTACAAGCACTATCAAGCAAGATACATCAAATCTCTCTTCTCCTTCGGGTGTGTTGTCTCCACCTAGCTTATCCAATTGCTCACCTCCTACAGTCACGGATTGTCGTATACAAAGTTTGAACTGTCGAGGGTGGGCTGTGCTATGCTACCTGAACAGCCATTCGGACTAGAAGTCAGTATCACCGTTAAGAATGTAGGCTCTACGACAGGGTCGGAAGTCATCCAGGTCTACGTCGCATATCCTCAACGACACCTCATACACCCCAAACTCCAATTGAAGGGATTTGCAAAGGCCAGAGACCTTCGTCCTGGAAGCTCCGCCACGGTCACCATCAAACTCGACAAATATGCTGTTTCTTACTGGGACGAGAGCAGTCATAACTGGGTAGCATCTGCTGGGGAATATGGGCTGTCTGTTGGGACTAGCTGCGATAACATTGCTCTAGAAAGCAAGTTCGAGGTGAAGGAGACCTTTTCGTGGTTAGAACTCTAGAACCTATACAAATAATTCCACGCTGCGTCAGCATTTCAACAGTAACGAAGACTGAATTTCGCCATGATCGGAAGTGGTGGTGTTATTGTTTGTCGTTCCACCTACAGCCAAAGTAGTGAACCGCCATAGCACGAAAACTCTAGCGCCACAACTGCCTGCATTATTGCGACGCTGTTCTCCGCTTCTAAGAAACAGCATTCGCTAGTCACAGCCGCCAGAAAAAGGCCTTTGAAGAGCAACCCGCCTCTCATGATGGCTAGAGTTCCTCATCGTACGCCACATTGTTATTATGTGCGTGTTCGAGTCTCATTCCGAGTTCGATAAACGCACTACCATCACTACCACCCGCCGTCCAGCATCTCTCAGTCGCGATTTGCAAAACAGAGACGACATGCCAGCTCTGATTCACTCTCTACACGAAGAGAACAGCTCCGTTCTCAGTCTTGCTGCTAGCGATGACTTGATCTTCTCTGGCGGTCAGAATTGCCACATCTCCGTAAGTCGTCGTCTTTGTGATCACGCTAGTAATGGCATCTAAAACGTATGCACGAACGTAGGTATGGTGCCGAAAGACTTTCCAACTCGTCCGGACGTTACGGGAACACACCGGAAGTGTGCTGGCACTCGAATACGCAAGCGAGCGGGATTGGTTGTTCAGCGCATCGGGGGACAGTACTGTTTGCGTATGGTCCACCAAGACACTTACCTTACTCTATGTCCTTCACCCATACCAAGAGACGGGCTCGGGGGATCTCTTCTCACTCGCTTGGTCACCGTCTCTGGGCACCCTATACATTGGCTGCCAAGACACTTCCCTACAGTGGTTCGACTTTCGTGGTCTCCAAAGCGTTGTAGACTCGGCTCCTGGATCGGGAACAAGCACACCCAATACTCGCAAACCTCACAGGTTCTTCGACAGTTATCCTCAGCACGAAAGGCGTCCTGCAGACCTTTTCGCAAATAATAGTGCCTCCACCTCTTTGAATAACATTCATTTTGAACGCACGGAGGTCGGGCAACTGAACAAGCTTCAAGTGTCGGCAACGAATGTGATTGATTCCGCCCACTACGGGTACCTTTACTGCATGGCGATCCTCGAAGGTGACAACAGTGCTAGCGAGGAGACACAGCTAGTAACTGGTAGTGGTGACGAAACAGTCAAAGTACGTCCCTTCTCATTCGGACGCCTTTTTTTTTCGTTCACAGGTTCAAATCAGTTATGGATAATCAAAGCCACGTCGCCTCTCCCTCAACTCGTACACACGTTCACTTTCCAACACGGTGCAGTCCTAGCAATTGCTGCTCGTGGCGAGACCATCTACGCTGGCTGTCAAGATGGCTATGTCAAGGTACTCGACGTCGAAACAAGGGCTTGTGTGAGGACGATAATCGTTGACGAGGTGTGTTCCCTAGTGTTCATCCATGGAGAACACTTATGACGCGTCATCCGATAATCCTAGGGCGTAGACATACTTTCTGTCTCTCTCCTTGGTTCGGATCTATACACCTTCTCAGCTGGAGGGCGTATCCAGGTAGGTCATTATGTCATTTTTGCACATCTCCTAACTCATCCCCTTGACATCGCCAGCGCTGGTCCGCGTCTTTCGATTGTACCGCTTCTTGGAAGGGACACGATGGGATCATCCTCTCGTCCAAAATCTCTCAACCCTCATCTCAACAATGGGCAAGCACAAACGAAGATTTCGACGTAGATTTAACTATCGACAGCTTCCAACTAATCACCGGAGGCAATGACGATTACATCAAGGTGGGTTCCTCCATCTCTTCACCGCTACGCGACTTGGGGTTCGAACATTTACAGATTTGGGATGTCGTTCCGCCCAAGACACGCGATCCATCCAGACACGCTATCACTTCGAAATCAACCATCGGCGAGTCACTCTCCTCATCTTGGTTGATAGGCCATCTAATTACTCACCTCACTATAGAATACGCGCTATCTAAGTTCGTGGCCTTTCAAAGCGTAAGCAGCCTATCAAAGCACAGTGAAGATTGCAGACAGGCTGCTATCTGGCTGAAGAAGTGTTTGGCGCAGCTGGGTGCCCAGTCAACATTAGTATGTCTAATTTTCACCTCCTTGGGTCATCACTTACCACATACCACTAGCTTCCTACAGGAGAAGGTGCAAATCCGCTTGTTCTTGGCACATTCAGCGGCACAAGCAAACCAGGAGTTCGGAAGCAGAGAATCCTGTTTTACGGGTAGGTGCTTCCGGCTTACTCTCGTAGAAGCTAGCTGAATGATTTTCTATAGACACTACGACGTGATATCAGCCCCGCCCCACGGTTGGCATTCGGATCCATGGACGTTAAGCGGCCGCAATGGATACCTCTACGGGAGAGGGGTTACTGATGACAAAGGACCTATCATGGCCGTTGCTTGCGCTGCTGCTGAGTTGCTGAGTAAAAGGTCTCTAGCCGTCGACTTAGTGTTCTTGATCGAGGGCGAAGAGGAATGCGGGAGCACTGGGTTCGGCGACGCCGTTAAACGACACAAGGAACAGATCGGCCATATAGATGCTATTTTTTGTCAGGTTAGCTTCATCCTCTTTGTTCCGTATCGCGTTTGTACGAACATTGATGACATTTTGTAGCAACTCGACGTGGATCGCAGATTCCCCGCCATGCATAACTTACGGCCTTCGTGGGGTCGTGCATTGTACTTTACAGGTGTGTACGCCCATTGCATCATCCGGAATCCATCATCCATCCATTGTAGATATCAAGCAACATGCCAGACTTGCATTCTGGTATTGAAGGCGGTGCTGTGGTAGAGCCCATGCTTGACATGTGAGTTGAATTCTTTCCCTGCTTCCCGTGTCATTGAATGATACACGAAGGGTGCGACTCCTTGCCACGTTGACCGATAACACTAACCGCGTGCAAATACCGAATTTCTGTACGTGATGATATCTCCCTGATCGCCTTGCCTGCTTGTTTGACATTTGTGCACACAGATGATAGTGTCCGTCCACAGACGGAGGAGGAACAACAGTTATATTTGACTCTGTCTCCTCTTACGCAGAGACCAGCATCTACCATCGCTTCGCGATGGTGCGAACCATCGTTGACAATTCACAATATCCAGATTTCTGGTCCGAGAAGTGCGCCATCATTCACGCTTCGACCCCCGGCTTCTGATGCGAAATGGATATATTATAGATGCCACAGTCATCCCAGGCAGCGTAAAAGCACAGATCTCCCTACGAATTGTCCCAGATCAAGATCTGAACACCATAGTCAAATCTCTCTGTGACCACCTCCATGCATCATTTGCCGGATTCAATTCTCCAAACGAAATACAGGTCCCGCTAATGCTACTTTCGCGATATAATATCTGATGTTCTTTTTCTAAGGTTTCCATTGACCATACAGCAGACTGGTGGCTTGGTGACTTGGATGGTCCATGGTTCAAGTCATTGGAAAAGGCTGTGCGAGACGAGTGGGGCGTAGAGCCATTGCGGATTCGAGAAGGCGGAGTAAGTCTTTCTATATTAACTTAAGCCCTCTGTTTAATTACTAATTGGCTCGTCCCAGTCAATCCCTTCCATCCCGTACCTTGAGAAGGAGTTTAAGTGCCGAGCTCTCCATCTTCCCATGGGACAGAGTACTGTAAGTACTCTAGATTGCCCTTTTTGATCTGCTTTCAGGATTTGACCCTATTACCAGGACCAAGCTCATCTACCTAACGAGAGGATATCACTGGCAAATCTTCAGAGAGGGAAGGCTGTTGTGGAACGATTTTTGCTCAACGTGTCTGAAATGACAACACCTTCGGAATGATGTGATATCGCCCTAACATTTCTGGCCAGACGCCTTGAAATTTACAACGTTGTACTCCTTCAATATACCTATATCGTAAGAGAATACCATAATGAAACTAGACGACGGCCTAGAAAAATGTGTCAATATCATTGCAAAGAAAAATGAATTCATCCTGGTCGTACCGGCCATCCGCTGGAGAAATCCAGTCTGTTGATCCCGAGCTACAGAAACGAAGGGCATGAGTCACTGCAGCTACGGCCGACCGAAAACACCGCCACTCACGAAGTTGCCCGAAGAAGTGTAGTAGTCTAGACAAACAAATCATCATACGCCTTCGTAGTTTCGAGAAAAGCGTACGTACGGTATACGAGGATAGGGCCGTCGCCGTCAGCCATGACATCTTGACCACCAGGACCAATAATCTATCCGAGCCACCACTTCAGTTGAAGGTTTGGTATAATGTATAGTCGATGACTCACGTTGTCGTGGGTGCCCAATACCAAGGTGCCTCCACCTGTGGTCAAGGCGACACCTGCCTGATCAACGTACGGGCCAGTAGGGCTAGATGGTTCCGGTTAATCTGATAAATTCGACCGACAAAGAGTGGCTGGATGATGGTTAACATACCTCGAGGATCTACCGACACGGATATTGTAGGTACTGGAAGTACCCGAACAACACTTGTCCCAGGACGTGAACAGATACCAGAAGCTCCCGGATTTGAATACGGACGCCGCCTCAATGGCACCTGAGGCAGTGAGACGTTGTGCAAGGGCTGTGACAGAGCTGCTAGATGGTTTGCCAGTCGACGAACTCAATCTAAGAAGGGAGATTTAGCGAGAGTGACTGGCTTATGTGATAAACCAGGACCGCACTTCACCAGTTTGATCCCAGTCCAGAAACTCCCTAGAGCTAGATACCAGTTGCTGCCGTCGATGATCAGGCTAGAGTCATATGATCAGCTTCAAGCCACTATTCAGAAAACGCATTTAGTTACTTTGGATCGATGGCCTAGACGGGGAATGCCGCGCTGTCAATTCAGCGTGATTTGTCTTCCGATGTGAGGAGCGTACGTTGTAACTATCCCCTGGGAATGTCTCGGTAACCAAACCTTCGTTTGTCCAGCTTCCTTTAACGCCAAACAAGCGTCAGAAGATGGTCACAACGTAGCATCAGGAGCACATTAACCAGGTAACCCGGTGGAGGATTTAGCAAAGAAAATTGCAGACTTGAGGTGCGCAATGAGTGTGAACGGATATTAGAATAGAAGAAACTCACGCGCTGCGAACCGAAGCTTGATGCCGCGTAGTATAGCTATACAAACATGAGTCGCGGCAGGGGACTCAGAAGGCTTGGACGGACTTACATAGAAGGTACTTCCGATCACGGTACAGTCTGTGCTACCTGAGTATATCCTAATATACTATAGTGAGTCACTTGCCTGGAGCCCAAAGATTCCTTGAAACGATATTTGAGTTTGGTACATAGATATACAGATGGTCGTGCTCGTGCGCACCCATTGGAAGTGAGAGTGTAGGTATCAGTCCACGGAGCACCGTTAGGCCACACCTTCCCAACCAAAGTCCAGGCGACTCTGTCGGTGGAGGTCCTGATTTCGAGGCCAGGCGCGGTTGCTAAAATTGTCAGCACGGATGCGGACTAGTCTATCGGTAAGGTCTCACAGAAGACAAACCACTTCCCGCTGCTGTCCTTGCACATGGTTGGATCATGGACCACGGTGTTGCCTGTGACGACCCCTGGTCCAACTACCGCATTTGAAACCGCGGTGAACACCGTAATAGAGGGTAAAAGGGCCTGCCAGAATTTCATGGTGGACGACGAGCTATGGTTAAGCGAAGGATGAAGGATGTTGGACCCCACATTTTATACGGCGGCATCAAAGTGACGCAAAGTACGACGGGTACCGAAGTTTTTGCTGCACCGACTTTCAAGCGTGGTCGCGTGTCTGTGAACAAGACATCGGCGAGGTATGATTGGAGCATCGAAGTATGAACGGACCGACTGAGCGGCCCGACAAGTGGTATAGTATCCCATTTCTTCGCTACTCCGGAGTCGCGTAGTTGAAGATAGCAGACCGAATAAGCGGGATTGTCAGGGCCGAAGTGGTGCAAGTCTAGCGACCGCCCATCTTCCCGTCTCCTCCCCCTCCCTCGGACTTGTTCTTCAATCCTTAAATCAACAGTGTAGAACACTCGACTTAATGTCGAGCATGGGCATTCTTCGCCGGCTTCCCCACTTTCGGCGTCTTGATGCCCATGAAAGTCTTCACCCCTACTCGATCACTGGGAGTTCGACGTAAGTAAGGGGGCGCCTTAATCACCGGGTTAGAACAACGAAGTCGACTAAGACATGGCATTCTTTGACTACGGCGTATGCGAGCCTGTGATCAAGTAAATTCCGAAGGCAGAACGCTCCAACAATAGAACTCAACTTGCAATCCTCTCCTGTGGCTACCACTTCATCATGTCCATTTCCAAGATTCAAGACGTGTTTGGGAAGCTGCGGTACATTTGATACAATTCCAATCGTAATTATTGCGGTCACGGTGCTTTCAGGCGGAAGGAGAACAGGTGAGTAGCTGAAGATGTCAGACGATGCATGAAATACGGTCCGAGGATGAGAACACTGTCATGATGCTTCAGGTACTGCTTGTTCTGGCTCAGGTTCAGAAGCTGGAACCTCTCGGCTTGGAGGGAGCGCTCCTCCTCTACCTCTGCCCCTGTTGCCACCTCGCTGTGAGCGCCCACGAGGGCTTCCACGACTCCATCTTGAGTCAGACGCCCCCCCGGCGGACTCTTCTGTCTCTGCCTCTTTATTAGTGGGAGCAGCGTGCTTCCAGTCAGCGGCAGGTTTTCCTGAGTCCCATTCCCGACTCTGTATCTTGTCCATTTTTCGCTTGGCGTTCTGTTCTCGCGTTCTGTTTACGGTCTCTTGTACTTTCTTGTTTAGAGCGATCTTCGCGCGCTCTGACTCCTGCATCTTTCTGAATGCATCTTCGTCTGCCTCGACGTCCTACATGAAATACCCGACATCAGTCGCTGGGGTTGCACCATGTGGTGCCGCCACCCACCAAACGACGTTGCTTTATCTTGTCGTTCTGTGCCTTGATCCTAGCCATGCGTTCCGTCAGTTCGTCTTCCGTCAATTTGTCCTGAATGCGAATGAATTGGGTATTATATTAGACACGTATGGCGCCGTACCCTCTGCGCGCCTCCCGTCTTGACGCGCTCATGATTCAGATATGGTTTCTTCTTCTCAGTTCTGGGTTCCCCGGCATCTACAGGAGGAGCAGGCTGCTCTGGTTCCTCAGCCACTGTGCTGGCCTGGACTTTTGTTTCATCGATTTTGAGCTGGTCGAAGGCTAGGCCAAGGGTATTTGGGGACGTATCATCTTCGGGCATGGTGTTCGTGAGCAAGGAGTGCAGAATTAGGCGATCAATGTGATCGCCCGTTCGGGAAGTCGCGGTTGCGGTGATTCGCTTTATCAGTGGTCCAGTTCTACGTCCACCTTGATTCTCGTCCACCATGTCTCTTTCCAACAAACTCTCCATCACTGACCTCGAGCTCGAGGGCAAGCGCGTCCTGATCCGCGTTGACTTCAATGTCCCTCAACAAGATGGCAAGATCACCAATCCAGCAGTAAGTTCAATGGCGACACCCCTATCTACGGCGAGATCGATTGATCCCGCTCCATAGCGCATCGTCGCAGCGTTGCCCACCATTAAATATGCCATCGAGAAAGGTCATTTCATAATTATATCGCTTTGATTGTAATGAATACTTACCTTCCAACGCCAGGCGCATCGACCGTGACACTCATGTCCCATCTTGGAAGACCAGATGGCAAGGTAGTGGAAAAGTACTCCCTCAAGCCCGTCGCTGCCGAGCTTGAGAAACAATTAGGCAGATCAGTCACATTTCTGAATGATTGCGTGGGCCCGGAGGTCGAGCAGGCCGTTGCATCTGCTCCGGCTGGTTCCGTCATTCTCCTCGAGAATCTACGATTCCACATCGAGGAAGAAGGTTCCGTCAAAAACAAGGACGGCACGAAGACGAAGGCTGATCCCGCAAAAGTCTCGGCGTTCCGAGACAGCCTCACCAAGCTTGGTGATGTCTACATCAATGACGCTTTCGGCACTGCTCACCGCGCCCACTCAAGTATGGTGGGAGTGAAATTGCCGCAGAGGGCCGCTGGCTTCCTTGTCAAGAAAGAACTCGAATTCTTCGCCAAAGCATTGGAACATCCGGAACGCCCCTTCCTTGCGATCCTCGGCGGTGCTAAGGTCTCGGACAAGATCCAACTTATTGACAACATGCTGGACAAGGTTTGTCTTGAAGATCGCAAAATTTACAAAATCTAACATAACGCGACCAGGTTAACTCGCTAATTATCTGCGGCGGAATGGCCTTCACCTTCAAGAAGACGCTCGAGAATGTTGCGGTATGTCTTTTCAAGCGCTTCATTGGCATCACAACATTCTGACAACGATTGGCAGATCGGCAATTCACTCTTCGATGCCCCCGGATCAGAGAAAGTCGCAGGGCTTGTTGAGAAGGCTAAGAAGAACAACGTTAAGCTCGTCTTCCCCGTCGATTTCGTCACTGCCGATAAATTTGATAAAGATGCTAAGGTATGAGAGTATGGCTTATCTGCTTTCGTGTCTTCATCACTTTCCGTAGACTGGCACGGCCACGGAAGAGGAAGGCATTCCCGATGGATGGATGGGTTTAGACGCGGGTCCAAAGAGTCGCAAACTCTTCCATGACACTGTCCTTGAGGCTAAGACTATCCTATGGAATGGGTGGGAGCTACATTCATTTGTTCACTTTGCCGGAGGTGCTGATTACACAATAGTCCTCCTGGTGTTTTCGAGTTCCCCGCTTTCGCTGAGGGCTCCAAGACTCTATTGGACGACGCTTGCGAGGCAGCTGCCAAAGGTGCCGTCGTAATTATTGGAGGAGGTGACACCGCCACCGTCGCAGCTCAATATCATGCGGAAGATAAGTTGAGCCATGTCAGCACTGGTGGTGGTGCGAGTCTAGAGCTTCTCGAGGGCAAGGTACGTTCCAAATCCCATCCTTCGTGGCACTGCACTCTCAATTTGAGCTGTCCTATAGACACTTCCTGGTGTTGCCGAGCTGAGCGAGAAGTGAATAGTAGATGGAAGCAAGAACAATAACGGTGTTGTAGTATCATTAAGTATAGTAAAGGAATAGACTTTCCCCTGTATCACGTGTCGACTAGAATCCCTGTTGAAGTCTAGGTGGCGGTTCTGAGCCTCAACTTGAGTCTTGACTACTATCGTTCGTCCACCGCTCGAAGCCAGTTGTTGGTCATGGCTCGGAATAAACGGAAATCTGCGCGCACTAATGCCAATGCCAACAAGTCGCTCTCCCCCTCGTCTCGGGAGCACTCTCCCGCGTGCACAGATGATCATGGTCCTCAAAACGCTTCTAAAGACGACCTCTGCCCCGCATGCCCCACTGAACCGTCACAAGCCATCCAAGAGATGGTAGAGAAGGAAAGCTGGGTTCGATGCGATGCCTGTAAAGCTTGGTACCATTGGAGATGCGCTGGAAACGGTGGCGAAGTTGAGACGATAGACAAATGGTCTGTACCCCGGACTAGTTATTAGTGGGTAACTCAACATGGAATAGGTTTTGTGGTCCATGTCTGGAAGCAGATCCCAAGCGTACTATCACTGTCAAAGGACCAGCGCGCAAATCATCCCGGAAACGGACACAAAGGGATTACGCCAATTTGAACGCAGGGGTAGGCTCGGATCCGAGTCGCTGGACGAGACTTATGGAGGGCAAGGCAATCAAGAACGCACGTTTCAAGCACATGCATGGAAGTGAGGTCGGGGTTGAGTGGCTAGAAGAGGATGAACAAGCCATGACGGAACCTATCATAATTGACAACCCCGAAGGGCTCGGAATGCAGATGCCTGCTTCTGATTTCACTGTTAGTGATGTCGCCGATATTGTTGGCGAGGACCATCCAGTTGAAGTAATAGGTGCGACTTCCTTCGCGCGTTCACAGCCAATCCTCTAATAATATCACAGATGTCTCGACTCAATCCACTTCCCCGGGCTGGACCCTCCGGCGATGGGCCGACTATTATGAACAGGAGCCTTCGGCTCGAGAAAAGGTCCTGAATGTCATTTCACTTGAAGTATCAGGCACCCCTCTAGCGGATCAAATACTCCCTCCACGAATCGTGCGGGAGTTGGACTGGGTAGAGAATTTCTGGCCGAACACTCGGAAGGGAAAGGGACATACATACCCCAAAGTCCAACTATATTGCTTGATGGGGGTAACTAACGCATGGACGGTACGCTCTTACCGAAGCTATACGAGTTCATTAACCTGACTTAACGTCCATAGGATTGGCATGTCGACTTCGCGGGCTCGTCAGTATATTACCATATCATCCGAGGTTCAAAAGTACACTCCCACTTCCATAGGCCACATGCACCTCCTGACCAACCTGCCGATCTAGGTGTTCTACTTCATCAAACCCACGGCCACCAACCTCGCCGCCTACGAGCGTTGGTCTGGCTCTGAAATTCAGAATCATGCATGGTTGGGAGACCTTGTGGATGAGGTCGTCAAGGTCGAGTTGACCGCGGGGAATACAATGATCATTCCGACGGGCTGGATACACGCTGTAGTATGTCTGCAAAGCTCGATTCATGCGAGTGCCTCTCATAGTGCATTCCTTAGCATACGCCCATGGATACGTTGGTATTCGGAGGCAATTTCTTACATTCTTACAATGTTTCTACCCGTGAGTTATCTGTCACCGTTGAAACGACATTTATTTATAGCAACACTGGCAGAGCTGCGGGTGCGCAACATTGAAATCACCACCGGAGTCCCAAAGAAATTCAGGTTTCCTATGTTTGCCAAGTATGCATCTTCGCAACCGGTATCGTCAATGTGCTTACATCTTGATTAGGCTCTGCTGGTATGTCGGTGAGAAATATCTCAGAGATCTCAAGAACAAGGAAGAGTTTCCTCCGCGAGTACTGGCTTCGATCGCAGCTTTGGCAGACTTCCTGGTCAGCGAAGCGAGAATTCTTGAGAAAGGTCCAGAGCAGGTGAAACGAGAGTCAAAGGAGCAGGTGCCGAGTGATCGTGTCAAAGACCCGCCTGCTATCTCCAGGGAACTACGATGGAGAGTTCGACAGGCCCTGGGGCATGATTCCGATGATGAAGATAGTCGGCCCAAAGAGAGTGCCAATCACTCGCGCAAACGTCCTAGATCAGAAAGCTCAGATGGAGTGGCCTCACATTTCAGGAATTTCAAGCCTAGGGGATGGGACAAAGTTACTTCCCAAGCTTATGAGGATCAGGTTGTCCAGGAGAAGGTCCAGCGACCTGCCATTGATGGCGACGACTGGATAGAGACGTGGCCAGATACCGCGAAGATGGAGGAGGACGATTGTATACTCGCGAACAAACGGATACGACGAGAGAGCATGGTGAGGGTGAGGCTGAAGAAGGACGGCGGGATAGAGAGGCAGCGAATAGACAGAATATTAGAAGACTGGACTTGGCAGCAGACATAGCAGTTTATGTACATTGACTGTGGGAAAAACATTTGGTGAACTTGATCGCGCATCAACTCTATTAAGAGCGTCCTCCTTGCCCTCAACGATGTCAGAAGCCGGCGACAGAAGCCAGCACGGTTTACCTCCAGAATCGCAACATCAGCAGCAGCAACAGCAGCAACCACTACAGTGCGATCCTCGAAGCAGACGACAGGGCGCGTCAGCAGACCCAAACTGGCAGCCTGCCCTCAGTTCCATCCCTGACGACGGCGACCTCTTCGACGAAGCAGCCTATGGGTTAGGCCCTCCGCCTTGTGAGATTTTTATTGGCTTGCAGCGCGTTCTGTGAAGCCTCATGTTGTCCTACATCCGAACTATCTGTTGTTCTCAGCTCAACCCAATGCAATAATGCAGCATCCGAACCGCTCGGTTCCTTCACTGCCTTCTCACCAAAACCAAAACCACGGACACGACCCAAATGCACCGCCAGTTCCTCAGTATGATCCTACGGCAGTCTTGGACCAGTTTGGTGCCATGAGAATTAGTGATCCTACGGGACAAGGGTCTCGATATCCTCCTCATCCCGGCGATCCCATCCCACGCGCCGCGTCTTCAATGTCTGTGCGAGGGCCACAGCATCAGCAGCACGCGTACGGTCACCTCAGGCACGCAAATACACTACCCCCAGGGCCAGGCTATGGTCAAGGCCAGGGACTACCTCATGCCTACGATCGTCAGTGGGCGAACGCGGGGGATCCTTCGATGTATCCGCCTCCTCAACAACCCGAGGGCTTCCTACCTAACGGACAATATGCAGCATATGATCGCGGGCCAGAGGGTGCCTATCAAAACAACCCAGCCTACCAGGGCTATGGCTCTCCTGAACTTGCCTACGATCAACCGTCATATAATTACCATCCCCAGCACATGCAGCCCCCTCAGCAACAGAGCTGGCAGGGCCAGCCTCCCCAGGCAGATTACAATATCTATGCCGCGGCTTCAGATGTGTTAGGCATGGCGCCTCCGGGTCCTCCAGCGGTACCTCCAGCGTATGATCCAAGCTATTCCACGCGTAGCTCCTACGCCGCTAGCTCAATATCATTGCCCTCTTCTCATTCCTCACAACATGGCCCTGGCCCTTATGGTCCGTCATCAGTGCATAGCCATAACGAACCAGAGATCGCCCCACGTCCGTCACTCGAACGATCTGGAACATCGGCTTCTGTCAATCTGCGAACGAGCAAGACTAAAGCAGTTGACTTGAGTGCTCCTCCCTATACTAAGGAATACATCGATCAGTATCGACAACGCATCAAGGCGGATCCAGACCCTGAAGCCCATTTCTTATACGCTAAGTATCTTATCGACGCCGCGAGGAAAATTCGGGCAGACCATAAAGATCAGCGCGCAGCGAAGAAGTATACCGAGCTTCTGATTACAGAATCACTGAAAGTCGTCCGCAAGCTTGCGACACAAGGCGAGGCATATGACGAAGCTCAGTTTTTCCTGGCGAATTGCTACGGTACCGGCGCACTTGGTTTGCAGGTAGATCACGAAAGAGCGTACCATCTTTATCTGCAAGCTGCCAAGCAGAATCACGCTGCCGCTTGCTACCGCGTCGCCGTGTGCAACGAGATTGGTGCTGGTACACGGAAGGAACCGCCCCGTGCCGCTGCATTCTATCGAAAGGCTGCCTCATTGGGAGACACTCCAGCGATGTACAAACTTGGCATGATCTTGCTAAATGGAACATTAGGTGAAGCAAAGAATCCCCGCGAGGCTATCAATTGGCTCAAGCGAGCCGCGGAGCAGGCTGATGAAGACAACCCACACGCGCTCCATGAGCTTGGTATTCTCCACGAACAAGGCGATAACCAGCTCGTCATCAGCGACCAAGCGTATGCCAGACAACTGTTCACGCAGGCAGCACATCTTGGCTATACTCCTTCGCAATTCAAACTCGGGCAGTGCTATGAATATGGTTCATTGACATGCCCAATGGATCCTCGTCGTTCTATTGCTTGGTACACGAAGGCGGCTGAAAAAGGCGACGCCGAGGCAGAGCTGGCTCTTAGCGGTTGGTATCTGACGGGGAGCGAAGGCGTGCTGAAACAAAGCGATTCAGAGGCATACCTTTGGGCCCGACGGGCTGCCAATAAAGGATTAAGCAAAGCTGAATACGCTGTGGGGTATTACGCAGAAGTGGGCATCGGGATCAAGCAAGACATCGAATTTGCGAAGCGATGGTACATGCGAGCTGCAGGTAAGGAAACCACATCCACCGAGACCTTGAGTTTGCTGACTGGTGTATAACCAGCGCAAGGCAACAAACGTGCCATGAACCGGTTGACAGAAATCAAACGGATGGGAAATAAGAGGATTAATGTGGCTAGACCTACGCGGCAACAGGCCAAAGACGAATGCGTTATTTGCTAATCCCAGGATGCTCTTACTTCTTGCTGTCGCGCACGTGATGGGGAAACCATCTGTACTGTAGAGGCTCGAAGGCTTGACGCATACCAGCCTCTTATACCACATTAAATCCATTACCCTCGTCTTGAGAAGCCATGAGCACCGTACACGAAGGAGATGTCAGAGCTCTTGGTCAATCCTTCCCGAAAAGTTGAATCTGACCAGGAATCAACGTAGAAATCTTTATTGGAGCACCTCGACATCAGACAGATCAACTGCCTCAATGAATCGGAGGACCATCCATTGAGCTCTATTCTTTCCAGTAAATCTAAGAACACGGGCGGGTCATATCTCTTGAGTGATGCCGATGAGCAGCTCCTGCTGAATATTCCAGTATGCACAAGGACTTTTTGTGTTTCCGACTTCAGAAATTAACCTGAATTATACAACAGTTCAATCAAACGATAAAGATTCGTTCACTTGTGATCCAATCTAGCAACCCAGCACAGGCCCCGAAACTCGTCAAGATATTCACCAATCGGACCGCATTGGGATTTGAGGATATTGAAGACGCAGACGAATCGGCTGCTGCCCAGATCATCGAGTTGACGGAGGAAGATACGACCAACGGTAACCCCCTCGTATTGAGATTCGTCCGGTTTCAAACTGTGAACAGTCTGCACGTAAGTTGATGTCGCGATCGAAATCATATGTAGCTGAATATTGACGCAGATTTTCGTGAGCTCGAACCAAGGGGGCGAAGATGAAACTAGAATCGACGCCATTGATGTCCTCGGCGTGCCCATCGAGTCCGTTTAAATTTGATCGTTATAACCTCTAAAGCCCCTTGCTAACTAACCTCTGTAATAGGACTACCAAGAATTTGAACGAGCTGAAGAAACAAGAAGAAAATTGATATGTAGGATTAGTTTGTAACCACTATTTTCCTCCGTATTCAGAGCAACATCAGTGAGCAACATGCTTTGGCATTGGGATGGAGTAGAAACTCAGAACTGTTAAAACTTGCCCTCCCATCTCAACTTTACACCACGGAACAACAGAGATGGACGGATGGACAGTACAACGCTGTTACAACTGACTTGGAATCTAATCCGTCTCCATGTCGGATCCATCGTCGCTCGAATCAGATTCTGGCATATGGCCGCCCGAAATATTCTCGCTGGGCGTATCTATTGATTATCGCGATTATTTCCGAGCAACGTTGGAAAAGGGGTGGACAACTCGGACGAAGTGCATTCTTCTAGATTGGGCACATATCTTGTAATGTCACGACTGTCTCCGCGTGGAATCGCGTGTAATTGGAGAAGTTTGTGACGGAGGGATTAATACTGATGAGCGAGACGAGCGCCGCGAGCTGCGGGACTGTAATTCGTCTTTCACACTCTGAAGGGGAACCAAGTGAGTATTTCTTCTTTTCGAACGAATAGCACTCACCTCCTCGTGGAACATTGGGTACGTGTAGTTATTTGTAGTCGCGGAAGGTATTGGGATACAGAAACCATGAAGCCTGGCTATCGAGGAACATGACCTAGAGATGACTCTGGACAGACCCTCACGTCCTTGACATGCACCTATGAGAGGTGGATGCCCTATTCTAGGTCAATGAGTTTGAGTGGAACCGAGTCGTCGAAATGGTTGATGAGCGCTGTGTTAAGCAAGCATCTGTCCTACAACCCTAAGCGGGGAGGACGAGTGTGCACTGAGTGAAAGAATAAGTAGCCTACTCACTGGTTGTTTAGCTAGTACTACGTTGTAGCTACGTTAGTGCTTATGCGACCTCTTAGACTTCTCTGGGTAGAGTAGTTGTTATTGAGTACAGTCAGATACAGGCTCCTTATATACTGTACTCGACCTATTCTAAAGATAGGTGCGCAGTCAATACTAAGCGTATATGACTCAGTATGAGTCATGGCTGACTCACGTCGTTAGTAAGAACCTTCTATGAAGTTCTACTGCGGACTGCGCTCTGACTCATGTCCTGATGGAAGCATGGTCATGTGGAGGTGCATGCGCAACACTCCCCCTCGCTAAGACGTTCCTCTGAACTTCGAAGCGGATAGTGAGGAATCAAAGAATTTGATTCCCAGCATGGACCTGAACAGTTCGAACTTCTGGAAACCCAGGTTTTTGGTGAACATATCTGCAGGATTTTCTGCACCATTGACAAAGAATAGTTCGACGTCTTTGAGCTCGACGCGATCATGAATGTAGTGATAGCGGATATCGATATGTTTAGTTCGTCTGTCAGACACAGGGTTTGAGGCAATGAAAATTGCACCCTGGTTATCAGCGTATATGGGTATACGTCTGATGTCTATGCCGATCTCTTGAAAGAGATTCTTTATCCACATGATCTGACGACAGGTGTCAGAGAGAGCCATATATTCGGCTTCAGTGGATGACAGCACAGTGGTTTTCTGAGCATGTGATTGCCAAGAAATTATTCCACCAGCTAATTGAACAAAGTATCTGGTCGTGGATCTGGGGCTAGACCAGTCCGAATCCGTGTACGCAAGTAATCCTTCTTGGTTGTTCTCAAAGCAAAGGGAGTAGTTTGGGGTCCCTGCGAGATAACACAAGATGTAGAACGCTTTCTCAAGGTGATCCTTGGAAGGGTTTGCGCTCTGCTGTGATAACTTGATCACTGCATAGGAAATGTCGGGACGAGTTCCTAGCATGATGTACAACAAGGATCCTATGACCTGTTGGAACTTTGATCGAAGCGTGGGGTCCACAGTTCCTTTGTAAGGTTGCAGTTTGTATCCCATGGGAAGTGGAGTCCGGGCGGTTTTGCCGTTCGAGAGATTGAATCTCCTCAGAACTTTTTGTAGGTAAGTCTCCTGATCTATGTAGATACTGGAGCCTTTCCTAAGAATTCGCATATGAAGGAATTCTTTGGCTTTGCCTAGATCGCAACATTCCCATCGCTTCATAAACTCGGTTTTTAGTCATAAGACAAGCTCCCAGTTAGAGCTGCAGAATAGTGCATCGTCCACATAAACAATTGCGATAACAATTAAGTTTTTGTGACGGTAAATGAATACTCCACTATCAGTGGATGCATGTTTGAATCCAAGCTCTTCCATAGACTTGGAGAGTTCTTTCCACCAGGAAAGAGCTGCTTGTTTGAGTCCGTAAAGGGCACGCCATAGGCAGAGAACGAAGTCCTCTTTTCCCTTGACTCTAAAGCCTTCTGGCTGTTCCATATAGAGCTCCTCTTTGAGTTTCCCATATAGGAAGGCGGTTTTTTACATCTAGGCCTTCTATATGCCATTGCTCAAGCACAGATAATGCGAGCAGCATGCGGAATGTCTCGTAGCGTACAACTGGTGAGAAGATTTCATTGAAATCAATTCCCTCTCATTGTGAGAAGCCTTTGGCAACAAGCCTAGCTTTTTTACAGCCATCTGACTTAATGTCAAATACCCATTGGCATTTAATTGCCTTTCAACCCTCAGGGAGTCGTGCCAGACTGAAAACCTGACGCTCATGGAGCGATTTAAGCTTCTCATGGCAAGCATCAACCCAGGGTTTTCTCTGATCAGGCGGTAATCGCATGATGTCATGGTAGGTCCATTCCCGGACGTTATCGGGTTTAGGATCTGGACTGTTTGTCGTCAGGTGCGACGCAGTTCCTAGCTCTGTCTCCGAATCTTCAACCGCTTTTGAAAGCAGGAAATTCATCAGACTTACTCCCCCTTCCTGAGTAATGCAGATTAAGTTCGCATCAGAACCAGACATATCCCAGTCATTATCGACTTTTGGATTGGAAGGTGGAAATTCCTTCCTTTCAGGGATGCTATCATCAGGTTCTTGGGTGCGAGGCGGTCAGTTACGCCTGCGTGTCGAACTAGTGGGCAATCGGGAGCTACCCGGTTGATCGTCCCCAACTTGTCAACGCCAAGTCCTATCCCTGTTTATGTCTCTTTGTATTTCCGATGGAAGACGTCGGTCTCCCGGATCGTTATAGACATTGTCTGGTTTTTCGTATTTCCTCTTCAACCTGAGAGGGTTGCGTCGTGGTAGACATCTAAACTCCTCATTATCTCCTGGTCTCGGATTGAAGTCCATTCTATCTGGATCTATAGGAGGTTCCACAGGTGAAGGGGAGCGATCTCGAGGTTGATCATCCTCATGACTGTCTTGTTCAGGGGAAGGAGCACAGGGTGGCTCATCACGGTGTCCGGGGTGATCAATGTCATCGTCGGCATTGGAGCCTGGTGGTGGTCCACTATTTCCCGTTGGTCCTATACCATGGTCTGGTTGATCGTCATCACTATCGTGATGGTCACTGTGTGTGAAGTCTTTGGGCTTGTTAGCCTTCTGACACTTCAGTAATAATTCTTCATCGAAGACTGCTTTAGTCCCGTGAAAGATATTATTATTGTGGATACACATGAATTTGTACCCTTTGATGCCTTCCGTAAAGCCAATGAATATCATTAATTCGGCTTTCGGGTGAAGTTTGTTATTTCTAACTGCATCAGGTAGGTGCACATATGCACCACATCCGAGAACTCGTAAATGAGTTACATCAGGAGCTTTCTCATACAGAGTTTCAAATGGAGTTTTCCACTTTAATCTCCGTATGGGTGTGCGGTTGTAAATATGTACTGCATACTCGACTGAGAATTCCCACCAGGAATTGGGTAAGCAAGAGTGGTGTCTCATCGCTTCTGCCTTATCCATAATGGTGCGATTGAATCGCTCAGCGCGCCCATTTTGTTGTGGTTGATGCGCAACTGATTGGTGAGTGATAATTCCATTTTTCTTGAGCAGCTCATCGAATTCTTGAGATTTATATTCTCCCCCTGCATCAGACATCCATACTTTGATGGTAGTACCGAATTGGGTTTTCACCATGGTGATAAAGTCATGAGTTGCTTTTACAGCATCGGACTTGTGCTTTAATAAGTGAATCCAGCCATGTGAGGAGAAATCATTTAAGAACGAAATATAGTATCGATATTTATGATACGATATCACAGGAAATTCTTTGAGATCCGAATGGATTTTCTCAAAAGATTCCTGGGCTCTAGATTCTGATTGTGGAAACGAGTCTGCAGGCATTTTGCCTTTTGCGCAGCCTTCGCAAGGTTTCTCACAATCAGGGAATTTCAACTCTGGGAAATTCTCTGCGTGCTTCCTGAACTGGTGTATAACGTCTTTGGACAGGTGTCCTAATCGACGATGCCAAGTGTCAAAGTCAACACTGTTCAATGCTGCTGGCGCACAGTCAAACGATTGTAGTTTAGACCCATTTCGTGACTGGAGACTGGAAGATGCTCTAGTCCAGTAGCATTGGTCATCAAGACCACGGTGGTATCCCGTTAGGAATATCTGATCGTGCAATTTTTTATTGATGTATTGCATAACATCACAGTTACCTTCGAGTGTCACGTCTGGATCCATTAATATGGTACCAGTGGACAGCAATCAAGTGGTTCCGAGTGCTGGCATGTAATATGCCGGATAAAGCCTTATGGTTTTAAATGGTCACACGATATTGCCTTTAGTGTCATTGCAGAGTTGTTCGTACTTGAGTATGATCGTTCCGACTCCACTAATGAAGGCAGGTGTACTGGCTGTTTTGACATGAATGTAATCTTTCGGTTTGAAAGACACAAAGTCGACAAAGTCAGACTTGTCGCCAGATACGTGCTGTGAACAGCCTGTATCGTGTAACCACCTTTCCATATTTGATGTTGCCTCAATTTCTTTATTGGAGAAGCTGTACATGTTTTTAGTGTACAGGTCATTAAATTGTCTACAGCGATCTATTGCGCAAGACAAATCTAATGTATCTACTGAAATATTTACATGGGCGATGGCCCGTTGACGTCGGTGTCTTTGTAGAACCACGCGCTGTAGTAAACATTTTATTAGAACTTCTTCTGAATAAGGAAAGAGTTTATGAAGGAGGTCGTACCTGTCATCCTCTTCTTGGAATGCTTTGTCCAAGAAATTTGGTTCATGACTCGGTTCGTCCGCATCTTCGCCAAAGATGGAATCGCTGTCCATGCTCACATCCGGTTTTTCTGGGTAAGGCGTTAAGGACCTTTGCCGTTTCGGTGTTCGTTCCATTTCTTCATCGTCTTCACCGTCAGAAGAGGTGTCAGGAATCTCGACGATATTGGGAGTGGACTTCTCAACCATATTGGAGTGTTCTGACAGATCGGGTAATTTACCAGTGATCTTTTCCAGTCTTCTGATATGTTCCGCACTCTGGGGAATCTCAGGCATGAGGTCGAGTAACTGTCTCATCCTTTGGTGCGTTTCGTAGTCACCACCACGGTAAACAGGCTTGGAGGTGCCATGATACTTTTGTGGGGTGTCTTCCCTATGCCGTTGGTTAAAGAACTTAGGCTTGGGAATTTGGTGAAGTCCAGCGAGTTTAACAGCTTTCACTGTACTCCTGGAGATTATGACTGATGGTCGTTGGTCAGGCGTGAATTCAGGTCCATTGAGTCCGACCATCTGTTTTGGCGGAGTCCCAACTTTGAATTCAAATTGGGGACCTTTTGGACGTGATGAACTCACCGCAGCGGTTCTTTCACTCCAATATTCAGGCTGTGCCACGATCCGTTCGATCAGGCGTTTGGCGGGATCCATGGGGAGAGGCGGAAATTGCCTCTGATCCTCCATGATAGGAAGCCTGCTGAAGTTCAGCATTTGGGCGAACCCTTCGCCAGTTCAGGTTGGTAATGCCATATTGGCATGACCTTGTCCTTGACCCTTAGTGCCCTTGCGAACACGTTTGCGCTTCAGTAGCTGCTGCTTGTCTTTCGACTGCGGCTGCCTTAAAGGCCCAGCTTCGGCATTTTCATGCTTGTGCTGCTTCTGTTGCTGGAATTGGGGAGGTTTTCCCTTCCCTTTCATGGCAGACAGTTTGTTCGCAGTGGAGCTCTGGTGTGACGAATGCTGCTTCTGGAGCTGCTTTCGTTGCCATTCGGCTTCAATGTAGCCAATGAGCTCATTCAAGTCCAGATTTTCCAATTTCTTGTTAATCTGAGCTTGAGCTACACCTTCGTACTCTTTGGGTAGACCGGCAAGTACGATCAGGGCGAGGAGCTGGTCTGATATGGGCTGGCTCAACTCTTTTAGTTTCGACTGTGCAGTCTGAAACTTGGCGATATCAACGTGAGGTGCGGAGTGGGAGCTGATCTTGAAATTCATGATCTGCTTCAACCACTCAAACGCTGCAGCAGTGTTGGTGCCAGCGTACGCAGCCTTGAGAGATTCCCAGGTATCCTTGGAATTGTCTCTCACGTGGGTGTTTAGGTTCGAGGCTATATACAATGTAATATACCCCAAGGCCATTCCGTCCTCCTTTTTCCAATCCCGGATAATCTTTATCTTGTCGGCTGAAATTGCAGCCGGATTGGCGGGGACCGGAAGCATATAGCTTCCGTCGACGTACATCCAAAGTCCTTTCGACTTTAGGAATGCAGATCGGGCCTTCCCAGGCCTTCCAGTTGGAACCGGTGAGAACTTTGAGGGACTGGGTGTGGTTTTCGGTTTGGTTCGACATTTTCGCAACTTGAGTTTGTTTCGGATTGGCTAGACCTGAAATTAAAGCTCCGTCAGCAAACCGAACTTCAATCCATGAGAGCAATCGAAAGATGCTCGATCAACAAAACCCCTTTTCCCTAAGTTTGCCCCGTTTGGCTAGCATATAGGGGGTGTGTGAGACCCTTCAAGGTGAATCACTTTACACCAAATTGGCTTTAACCATTCTGAGTCCAGTTTCAAACCGGCTTTCAGGGGTGCGCATACCGGACGGAGTTCAAGATTCTATCTTGAACCTTATCGTCCGGGCTAGCTTTTAGCCAGGGTTAGGTTATGGCTGACATAGTCACCACAGTGTGTAACGCCGCTAGTTTTTTAGACTAGGAGTGCGTCTACACATAAGTGGGCGTCTCCAGGGCCCATAACCTGTTAAGCGAGCATCTGTCCTACAACCCTAAGCGGGGAGGACAAGCGTGCGCTGAGTGAAAGACTAAGTAGCCTACTCACTGGTTGTTTAGCTAGTACTACGTTGTAGCTACGTTAGTGCTTATGTGACCTCTTAGACTTCTCTGGGTAGAGTAGTTGTTATTGAGTACAGTCGGATACAGGCTCCTTATATACTGTACTCTACCTATTCTAATAATAGGTGTGCAGTCAATACTAAGCGTATATGACTCAGTATGAGTCTGTATGACTCACATCGTTAGTAAGAACCTTCTATGAAGTTCTACTGCAGACTGCGCTCTGACTCATGTCCTGATGGAAGCATGGTCATGTGGAGGTGCATGCGCAACACGCTGAGCCCGGAAGGCCCTTCGAAAAAAGTCAATCGTGGAAGCCAGACCTTCACCATTGACGACTCCCCGTGCGCCCTCTGCTCGAAATGTCAAATCTCATTTCGGATCGTCAATTGTTCAAGAAGAGGGTGACGCTCGATGAACTTGAGGATGAGGGCCATTGACATGTCCAGAGTGTCTTCGTAGAAGAGAGCCTTCAAGCGGGACATAATTTCTTGATCCAGGCATTCATTCATCGATACTTCGTAGTAGCATTCGTACAGACGGAGGGTGGGAACATGTGCTATTGCGATCGCTAGCTTCATAGTGCACTGTGGTTTCCGGAGACGGTGGGGCCTGGTATCCTTTGATAGCGATGTCGAGAGAGCGAATGTATGGAACCCAGTCACATTGACCCTCCACCCCGTCGAGGAATTGTGAGGCAAGGTGGAGTTTATCCAGACGGACTGATCTGTAGTAGAGGGTTCATATAACCACGTCTCGAACCTTTTGTCAGGGTTATCCGGTGGAACAGCGATATGGTCCAGTAACTCGACAGGAGGGTCCATGCGGCTAGCCATATGGATTGGGATGTGTTGCAAGGCAAGTTGAAGATGATTATGGGGTCAATTGGTACCATGAGAGGCATAGATTGAGTGCTTTAAAGCGAGAAGAGTAGCAACGGCGTTCAGTGGGTTTGACTGTGAGCAAGCCATGCTTTGCCTCGGTTAGCAACGGCCCAAGGATGGTTCCAATCAAAGGGATTGGAAAGTTCTACCTTGTACGCCGACAACGCGATGTTATTTACCATATGAAAGAATCCTCATCGGTACTCTTCTGAAACAGAGTCATCTACAATATGACCATATGTGTTCAAGCATCTGTGTGGCATAATGAGACGGACTTCTACCGGTGAGTTGTCGAATAGCACGGGGAACACGTCAGCCAGTTCTGGGCGGCCATGCTGTCTTCATTGAAGTTCACCTAAATCAGAGAAGATAATGAACATAAAACGGCGTTCAGAGCAGCGATATGCTCACCAAGTGTGACTGGAAGTTATTTAAAACTGGCTCAAGCGCCCGAAGTTTCTGAAAGGAGACCTCCTATTAGGTTGTCAACAGACGGTCGTATCCTTGGCCCCAGTCGAGTCGATCGCCGAGGACAAGTCCAATAACTCGCAATTTGAACCTCTACGCCCACGCACCTCGAGTACCTCATTTCGATCGAATCTACATCATTTCTTTTCGACAACACTTTTGGTCAACAATTTCTTGCAAACTATACATGATTGCAGTACTTAACACAAGATTGCAGTACTCAACACAAAATAACGAGCTAGACGTATGGGCCCCATTCATTTTAGATGCTTATTCCGCGGTAAGTGCTAAGTTGTTGACGCATGCGAGTGACTTGTCCTGGGGTGAACTCGGTCATGCAAGAGTCATAGGAGTAGTCCATGAAATTGTCTAGTTTATAAGGAGATTAGTAAGGAGATAACAAGCAGACCAAAGTGGAAAACATACGGATGGGGTCAACACCCCCTCCAGGGCATGTGTCGCGACCAATAGGGCATCCAGATGCGGGAGAAGCCTCAGGAGGTGTGTCGCTGACGCTATCGCCCGGGGATCCACAACCACCTTGGAAAGTGTGATAGAGCCCGACCCAGTGACCGGCTTCATGTGTCAATGTCTTTTGTATGTAAAGAAACTGAAATTGAGAACACCGCACTAAACAGAAAGGGAAACGTTACGAACCTGACCAAGATTGTAGTTCGTGGTGGTACCACCGGGAACAGAAGAAAAAAGCATAACGACACCATCGTCAGTGGGACTACTAGAGTAGCTCGACGGGAAGGTGGCATAGCCAAGGAGCCCGGCACCGGCACCAGAGTTGAACCTAGGGCAATTATGAGAGGGAGATTCGGTATCGGGAATAAAAATAACCTACCCAACAGTGTAGACATTGAGAGCGTTAGCGCCTCCCCGGCGAAGAGAGCTTTTCATTGAATTTTGTGCCGAGTTTCCGGGGCCGGCAGTATTGAACCAGTTTGTGTTCACTGTGCGATCGATCCCGGCGAGTGACCAGGTAATACCTGCACTTGCGAATGCTCGGTTCATAACCGTCACCTGAGATTGGATTTGAGAATCACTGTCAGCATTATATTAGCACAGGGAGTTAAGACGATGTTCAAAGGGAGGGCACGGACGGAATGTTTCCTTGGCTGACGGCAGAGCCGGAACTGATGACATGGAAGTAGATGGGGATGGTAGCGGCGAATAGGCCAATTTCGCCCGGAGCGACTTTCTTTGCCTGGAAATCGGCTTCGGCGGCGATGAGGTTCTCTGGACTGATGAAAGTACCGCAAGCCCTATTTAAATGCAATATTGGTCAGGACTTGAACGACGCGAAAGAAACAAATTATGCTTACCTAGGGGCAGTGGTGTTCAATAGAGGACTACTGAGCACGAACGACGCGCCTACAATGGCAGCTACAAGCAGGAAGCGAAACATTGTATCCTAGCTGGACGGACCGCTATTCAGTGAAGTACCGAATACTGGAGACCATGAACGATGTTACTGACTTTTATACCTACGTGCCACCAGCAAATGTCTGTCATATCAGCAAGTGCAAGACATGTTTTCTCTTCGCGTGGCAACATAAAAGATAACGAATGCTGAGGCGTGGTGGCATGTGGCCACGGGTGCTGAAAGAGGTGGTGTTGCGAGGGTTTTTGGCTTGGTAGAGAGTTCACGGAGGGAAAGTAACGCCAAGTCCACATGTGTTGCTGCCTGTGAGCGCTGATGTGACGGCGATAATGTCGACCCGGAGATTTAGGACTTCGACGAACTTTGTCTTGTATCAGCACGTAGAAAACCTCGCATATGGAACGCACCTTTCTCCTAGGCTTCTCAACTTGGCTACAGCAAGGCTAGAGCTGTCAGTACTTCAAAGCTTCAGTAACCGAACTGTCTCGATACATATGGGATCCTTCATTTGGGACCCTTCCTTGCTGGTCACACCGAGAGCACGAGGTTCAGCTCGAGATATTGCGAGCGGGAGAGCCAGTAGACCAGTTCAGCATCTTGATGGACGACTCGATATTAATGTTGTGGTTGAAGTCAAACGGTTGATGATCACGATCTTGGCTGTAAGGCTTCGATCAGGGTCCAATAGGAGCCTTAGTTCAGGGGGAAGGCGTTCGTAGAGGTAGGCTAGCGGGAGTCTCTTCATGACCGCAAGGAAGCATGCCATTGTATGCGTACCAAGCGTAGTGGTTCTGCAATTGCAATTGATGCTTTCCATTTAACTTGTTGTGACACATACACTTTACAAACTTCCAAATTTCATGATCATTGCTTCCACGGATCCAAAATAACCTTCCCCCATTCTCCCTTGTCGAACTGTTTGTAAGCTTCAGGGGCGTCGTCCAAAGAAATTATTCTATCAATCAAGCTTGTTGGCTCGCCTACCCCGCCAAAAACGTCTTGTCGTTTGACTGTAAAAGACGGTGAGTGCTGTGTGTTGCAAATATATATAGCGACCTCACCCAAGAGATCAAATGCGGGAGGGAACATGGCCCGCGCTGGGCATCTCCCGAAGTCGAAAGAAACATTCTTGTTGTATAGCTGACGACCAGTGAATGGGACAGACGGTTCGCCGTGTACGCCTACGGAGACGATAGCTCCAAAGGCACGAACAAGGTCGTATGCAAGCGAGATCGCGCTGTTGTTGCCAACGATCTACACAAGCCGCTGAGTTGAGGAACCAAAGGCGCAGAAGCTCACCTACCTCCAGGACGGCCGTACACCCGACTCCTCCCGTCAACGTCTGCACGAGTGCTTTGGCCTCATCAATCGATGCTACGGCAAACTCCCCTTGACCTTTACCATCGGACCCGATCTTATCGTATACGGCCTTCATCTTCTCTCTTCTTGCCTCGAGTGGGTCGATAGCGACGATTCTGTAGGGAAGCTGCCTTCTTGCCAAGACATCCAAAAGACTAACTGCCGCACAGATGCCTACGGGGCCCAACCCTACGATGGCAAAGACTAGCAATCTGTCTTCCGGGGTAAGAACCTGCATTTCCAAATCCGAGGCCTGATCCGGGTTCAGAGCATAAGGCCAAGGGAGGCCATTGATCATTGGTAGGACTTTCGGGTGACTTGTGGCTTGTATTGCGGCAAATACCCCTGTGGGGAGAATATCTGCCAAAAGAAGGAGGGATGAGTCATTCAACCCAGCCAATGCTTTGGCTCTCTCGGAACCGGACAAGGTGCTATTCCATGTTGGCTTGCTCAGGCTAAACAATGTGCTTCCGGCTTTGGGCACTCGTACGTATTGCGCTTGACCACCGTCTAAAGCATCGCAACCAAAGAGTAGCCCAGTCGTGCACCGGCCCGTGTATCCTAGCCGGCAGATACTGACAATGCACATCTGCATCAGAGTTTCTCTGTATGGACAATGACACTCACTAGCATTCACCACAATTGGTTGTGAATGGCGACACAACCTTGTCGCCCACCTGTAAAGTCGAATAGAGGGCTGGGCGGCCAACCGCATCCGACCTGAAGCTTTCACCAAGGGTAATTATCTCGCCGATGAACTCGTGCCCCATTGTATGTCTTGAAAGCCTAGTAAGTGTCTCTACACAGGCAGGTTTACGGAGTATTCACGCATTCACAGTTGTGCCATGCCCACGGTAAATCTAAACTGATGTAAGCCCGCTTCTTATGAGTACCACTCGTTGGGGATACAAACATGGAGGTCGCTGCCACAGACAGCCGTGTACTGGTCTTAGAATAAGCAACACATTGAGTAATTCCCGAAAACTGCTGACCTTGACTTTCACTATAGCATCATCCGGATGTACAATACTGATGTTTGGCTAGTGAGTCCTGAAACCACAAATATGATAACGCCTCGAAGCGGTGTAGATGGCTCACCTAGGGATAGGAATCATCTCGACACGTACATCGTACGCTGGAGGATGCCATCTTGCCGCCTTCTGCAAGCTGCCTTTCTGTTCGTTGCTCCCCATTTGAAAGGTGGGGGGAAGACGCAGTATTGCAATCCCAAAATCGGCTAGATGCTCTCATCTGGTACCGGGCTCCGGCAAGGGGGTCATCATGTGGTCATCAGGCCGTTCGGTCAGTCCGCTGTCAGTTTACTTCCTCGTATGGAACCATTCCATCCTTCGACAACTGTACAAGGCTACAGCGAATCAATGTCAGTCGGTGTTCACTCGAAAAAAGCTCACCTGCTCATGGCTGTTGTTCCCGTAGCGAGGCCCTCATGATACCGTAACGAATTGCCAGGAAGTCTAGTGTCATCCGCTCTAAAATTGATAGTATGTACCCAATTATGCAATGTCCCTTAATTGAACGATGTGTAGAAAGCGGTATGGTATACAGACATATGGAAAACAAACGAAGAAAGAATCAAAAAGCGACTTAGGCAACCAGTGCCGCTAGCCTCCGAAGATGCGAGACGTTAAGATACGCCGGGACGTATGTTTCCAAACCCGATACCTCGCGGGGTAATGGTAGTTCGTATGGCCCAACTTCCTCCGTCTCCGGAGATAGAAGGAGATGGTCGTTACGATCATTGGCTTGTACTCGTGATGCTACCACTCGCAGTATTTCAGGCGGGATAGGGTTCTGAGACAGCAACTATGTTAGTACTGCGATGATATCGTGTACGGATCTGACTTGCCTCATAATCAGCGACGTAATAATTGGTGCACATTCGTTGAATTTGCATAGGGCTGAGCATCCAGCAGACATCGTAAATGATTTCAATGTCGGCCGCCGTTGCCTACCGTGATGATTAGTAGGTAGTAATTTAATAGCTTGAAGCCGCCAACCTTCTTGAGCTGCAGGAGTTTGGTGGCTTGCATCAAGTGCTCCAGCTGCAGAGTTCCTTCTGGCATGTCGTGCGACTTGCACCATTCCTCGATACGCGTGATATTGTATTGTATTTGCATAGCTGCGGGGTGCACACGTGGCGTCAGACTCACTGGCTCCGTAAGGCCCAAGGAATGGTAACGCACCTCGTTTCCATGAAGAGAAGTTGCGTCTCATCAACAAGTCATTGAAGCTGGTGACTCCTATGAGTTTCAAGAGTTCAGTCACAACTTGTTGCACGACCGACTCCTCCATGTAGTAGCTCTTCAAACTCTTCCAAACTTTATTCAGAAGATTGAGGATATCATCCATGTTGTACGCAGGGGTGCTATTCGAGTTGAGTAACCGGTTGAATAATCGTCCGCCACCATCGCTGGTGGTGAATCCAGGTAGGGACTGGCTTTCGACGAGGGCTGGGATGACCATTTTTGATAGCTTCTTCTTGGTTTCCACCATCCACGTGTGATAAATATTGTACTCGAGGCTGTCGAGATCGTGTTTCACAACAGTAACCAGTCGCTCGTAGTCTCCCCAGTCGAACGGTCGCACTGAGTTTTCTTCACCTGGACCAATGCCCTGGAGCATGTCACTTTCGGCGACACAAATAAAGGAGAGCATCTCATGAACGTTTGAGAGCCAGAAAATACCAGGGATGATGGCATCTTCCCCTGAGAAAGACTTCGTATATGTGGTTGGTTGCATGAAATTCACGAAAATGATGAAGCTCACCATGACATGCGCTTGTATTGTCTGCATAACATTGGCCAAGAAGCGTTCGCTTTCTGCGATGAGGCCATACCGCCACATTTCATTGGTGACAAGGCTGATGAGGTTGGCGGGGAATAGGATTTCTTTCACGGCAGGAGGACTGGTGGTGCTCGGCGTCGGAATCTTCAAACCACGTACAAGTCCCTCAAGAACATCTTCATCCAAGCGCTTGGCATCCATCATGAGACGAATCTTCTCTTCTGCTGGATCATCGTAATCCCGGATCTCAGGGAGACCATTGGCACGGAACCGCATGAAGTTGTCTTCGCCGTTGTATGCGACGGACACAGCCCGCGGGTTCATGGCTTGACTCTTCTTAACATCATACATAAGTTCGTCAGCAGATGTTCGATGATCAGATGGTTGGATTGAGAACACTCCCGCAGAGCTGTGGCGCCGTTGATGCCGGTTGGTGCTCACCATGCCGGAGCCTGCGACAAGGGGACCGCCGTTTTGTTCATTCAGGCGAAGGTTAGGAGCGAAGGTAGGCGATAATGGTGGGTTACCACGGGAGCCGTGTGTGAGAGCGTTGAGAGCGTTGGAGCGATTTAGTTGTTCACGTAAGCTGTTGACTTCGTTCTTGAGAGTAGCGATAACGGAGTAGTCTTCAGGATTGTGGACAGGGGTCGACTCAATCACTCGTTGTTGCTGCTCAAGCTGCATTGTTTGACGAACAAGGTCATCCGTGAGTTTTTGGATGATCTCTTCCTTCCCTGCAGCCTTCTGCGTGGCTTCTTCGAGTTTCTGCTCAACCTCTGCCTTCGCCTGTAGGAGAATATCCCGCTTGGCCAGCTCGGCCTCAGCGTTCTGTAGTGATGCATGGAACTGCTTTGCACGTCCATCGGCTTCTTCGTGTCTGCTGATCCACTGCGCTAATTGTTGCTCGAGCTCCGAAAGCTGGGCCTGAAGTTCCTTCTTCTCTTGCGTCCGCTTTTGAAGATTCTGAGTAAGCTCGACGACCTTATTCTCCAGTCGGTATGAGATCTCCTTGAACTTGGATACTGAACGAGCTTCTGCCTTGAGTGCCTTGAGTTGTTTGCGGGCCATGCGCCGACGAAGGCAGGATTGCAGGTATATAACGTGTTTGACATCCGTGCGGAACCCTCGCCTGGTGCGCCTGGAGAACTGTTAGTGTCTGTCTTGCTACGATGCATAGTGCTCACAGGCCACGAATGAGGCTCTGCAGTAGTGTTGCAGCCCCCGTACGCCGGTTCTCGTAGAATAGCTTGCGAGTTTGGGAACCACGCACACCTAGAAGCGGGTTACGTTATCTTACTGGAGGTTTCGTACAAGATGGTCAACTTACGACTCTGGAAAAGAACAATAGCACGACGAGTGTCTGCAAATTGTTTGCGCTGCAAGTAGCGGCGACATATGGTCTGTATGCGTTGAGCGTTGACGTTCCTTCTGACCACTTCCACGAACTTCTTCGCCATGATGCCGCGCCACCAAGTCTGGATCTTGATTGTGGCAGCTCGGAGCTCGCGGTATTTCACCATGGCCATATGTCTTCGCATATTCTTTTGGACAACAGTCACCATTGCATTGAGCCGAGCCGACCTCAGAGATTCCAGCGCCGCAAGCATACCAGATCGAAAGAAGATCTTCGTTAACCCACTCTGGTATTTATCTGGGTCATTGATCGTCTTCTCCAAAATGACCGCGCACAGATTCTTCAAATCTAATGCTTGAATCATGGGTTGCCATATGGATGAAGGCACGAGCATGTAGTATCTAGGCCCCGTTAGACCCCGTGAAAACAACGTATCAAGACAATCACAAACTACACACCTTTCAGCAAATTCTTCATATATCCATCTCGTAGGGTACCCAGCACAACTGATTCGGATTGTCTCCAAAACACCGCAAGCCCGCAGTTGGCCCAACACCTGCTGAGGCGTAAACTCCCACGGCTTCTTCGCCTCGTTCGGTTTGATACACCGAATGTAGTGGACATTCGTAACACTAAGCGTCTCCATGAGAGCAATGAGGGACGCCTTGAAGATAGATCCCTGCGTTGGCTTCCTAGCAGGTGCACCGCCGGGGCGTTTAAGACCAACAGACGGTGGGGCAGGGGACGAGTTTGTGGCTACGAATGATTGTCGTCCGGGGTCTGGAATGACTGAAGAACGACGGGAGCCGCCACTTCCCGAGTCAGACATGGCTGGTGAACCCGGGTGGGGACTGTCGGGGGCCTTGGCAGATAGAAGAGCAGCATCTAGGACCTCCTTCAAGAAGGGATTTTTGGTCGAGGCTAACAACGCCATCTGTTCATCTGGAACGGTATCTCTATTCTTTTCCAAGAAACCTTCAACCTCATAAGTGACATCGAGGGCATAGTGCGCGATGGTGAATGCTGAATTGCCGAAGCGAGGCTTTTGTAAACCTTCTTGTTTTCGGGTTTCACGAGTTGATTGTTCAACTTCTGGAGGAAGGAGGCATCGCTTCCTGACGGCATACGTGACTCTTCGTCCAGGAGCGCCAGAATACCGAGTTTCCCTTCGATAACGTCGATACAAGGTTGGTTATCAGAAAAATCGATGAACGTCCAGTTAATTTCCTCCTTGACATACTCTTCCTGCTCCAGTTTGAAAACATGAGAGTTAAACTGTGAGTTTTGGATCAATAACGGCAATCCAATGACGATCTCTAAAGACAGTACCTCTTGTTGCAGCTTTTCGTTGGCATAGTTGATGCTGAATTGCTCGAAGGAATTCTGCAAGCGCGTTAGTTAGCCGTTGTAGTGTAGATAAAAGAGCTCGCCTTTTGGAAATGTTCGAACCCGTAGATATCCAGTACTCCAATAAACATCTCAGCCCGATCAGCGGCGTCACCATTCTCTCCGGCTAAACTCTCGTTTACGATAGCCACAAGCCACTCGAACATGCATGCGTAGACGAATTTTGCCACACTATCCCGCACAACCGTTGCTTGGGCCGCATTGAGTGAAGTGATAATCTTTTCCGAGCGGGTCGTAATTTGTTTCTTCACGGTCCACTTCTTGAATTCAGCAAGATTGACGCCCAGGAACCGGGTTGCAAGCATGAGAGATGAGTCGTTGTCATCGAGGATGGCATCGTTCCGCGACGCTGTAATCTTCACGTTGCCGAGGTGCAGAAGAGCAGCTAAAAGCCTAAACACGGCCCATTGTTTCTCCACGCTTATGCCCACCGTAGACAATGCCTGCTGAGTCGCCCTAAACTCTTCAGCGTCGTCAACACCATTGATCGGCGTTGAGGTTGGGCCTCCCTGCTTCAAGAAATGGAACTTCGTGATGTCCGTATCCAGCCCAAGGTCCTTTCGCTCTTTCAGCGGAGCTCCAGCGCAAAGTTGGTAGAAAATGTGGTAATTTCGTTCGGTCAACGGTTGAAAGACGATACGCGAGCGTTCCAAAAGATACGTGCGTATGCGAGCTCCCACGATTTCTTGTTTGCCGTCGAAGAGAATCTGAAATAATATGCATATATAATGAGTTCACTTGTAGTGTAGGGACGCGGTCGTTACAACGCACCTGAATATACTTGCCAAATCGAGACGAATTATCATTCCTCGTGGTTTTGGCGTTGCCAAAGGCCTCTAATATAGGATTTGTTGCGAGGATCTGACGTTCTATCTCACTTGATTCGTCCAACGATAGCTTCGTCTTCGCTTTTGAACCAGAATCTGGAGGATTGACCGAAGCGAGATATCGCATGATGAATTTGGCCTGTAATATGTACTTTAGCGA
Organism: Pleurotus eryngii var. eryngii; assembly: GCA_029467805.1. Classification (NCBI taxonomy): domain Eukaryota; kingdom Fungi; phylum Basidiomycota; class Agaricomycetes; order Agaricales; family Pleurotaceae; genus Pleurotus; species Pleurotus eryngii. Next base: position 4,931,376 of record SZVJ01000012.1, read on the forward strand.
AGGCCAGGCGGCTAAATCATTCACCTGCTTACGGATTCTGTTTTACCAGCACCACTGAATAGGTCTAAGGAAGGGACATCTCGAAGTAAAACAAAGGACACACCTCTCTCCTGAGACAATGATGGTCTGACCCATGCCCTCCTTTCTCATTGCAGTGTATGCATCCTCAGCGATGGCGAACAGATGAGGCTCGAGGTCGCCTCGCTTCCGTCCACTATATGCTTGAATGATTTCCGGTCCATAAAGAGTCACTCGTTGGAAAGGATTGACCGCAATCAGCACTATTCCTGAGTATGTGTATATGTTGTGCTGCGCATAACGGTTGCGGATGGTATGGAGAACTGCTCGAGTGAGATGCTGTGAGGCGACGTCGGAGTGAACTACTCACCAGATGGCTCGTTCAAATGCGACAGGTCCGTCAAATCTTCAGCAGTCTCCAGGAGAGGTGGGTTCCGCAATGGAGGGAGGCCTTCCTTGCCATCCCTGATATCCTTCACAGATGTATTGACCGTGATTTCCTGTACGAAGTCAGTACAAAGCCATCATGTGAGCAAGTACTCAAAAGTCCACCTTGCCCCGCTCGTCAGTGAAGACGAGCTTCATGGAATCATCGGCGCCCTTTGTAACGGAAGTGACTTCGGCTGATACCCAGGCATGCTCCTTGTCTTCGAACCAGACGCGGGTTCCCTTGCTGTATATATTTTCAGCCATTTAATTGGCAGCCAGCTGGCCAGAAAACGAAGGAAAATACGCGTGTATGGTTATGTACAACGGTAAGCTACACGGCTAAAACTTTGGAACTGATCTCGCTTGACTTTATATTCCCATGGTCAATTTTTGTAGTTCCCACAGTTACATTTGATACATTGGTTGTTTCGTACTATCATTAGGTACAGCCTCCGTATGGTACTTTGAATGTGACTGGACTGCACACAGACATCGAATCTCAGGCGTCAAATTCTAGCAGAAATACTCGACCTCGAGCTGCAGCCTCTTCTGAGTTCAAGAATGCCTTACTCAGAGCCTTTCACTGATGAGCCCGAACCTCTGATCCGGCCTAGGTGTCTTGACCATAAGAGCGCAAATAATAGCTCTTGTCGTGATCGTACACAACGACTTTGTAGCAAAGGAAATGTCGCCATTCTTAACATATCCAAGGAACTGGGCCCAGTATCCTCGATTTTAACTTGCGGAACTGGACCACTGCTCGAGACATAGGGCTCGGTTGCTCGCTTCAAGTACACCTCCGTCGACGGAGCTTGATGTCCTTTCCCCAGTACTCGTAAGCTAGCTTTCTCTGACCGACGCAGCCATCTTCCTCCTGCTGGACCGATCCATTGGTCACCGTACCCCCTTACCTCCGCGCTTCATCTGCACTCAAACATTTTAACGTTTCCCCCTTGAGAAGCAACCCTACCATCTGGAATTCGACTTTGTCACAGTGGTGTGAAGCTCAATAATCAACTATTGAGTCATGTATGTGTCGAAATGGAAAGGCAAACAATTTACTGGAAAACTGAAACGGAGAACCAATGTTTTTTCGTGAACCAAAAACACCAGTCGTAGCCAGTCGTCCTAGCAGATTCTGCTAAATCAGACGACGGGGATACCACTGTTTCGCTGCTTCTTCCCGGTGTGTCTTTCACCCTTTTGCCTGTCACCGCTTGATCTTATAAGGCCGCCCCGTTCACTACCAACGATTCAGTCAAGTCATTAAGCAGCACGGTGAGAGATTGTAAAAGCTCACCGTATGGCATGGTTTTCTAGGTTGACTCGTGTTGCAGGCCGGTACGTAGCCTCAGTCTGGTAAGTGATTGTCTGTTTCTTGGCTTGGAAATAATTATGAATGGCACGTTTATTAACCTCAGCCGAAAAATTAGACAGTGAGTTTGTTAAACTTTAGGCTATTATAGTGTGATCAGAAGCTTGTTTAAGCGTTCTAATGACTTCTAATTGCCTTGGTAACAATCACTAATGATGTGTTGATGCAATCAATCAATAATATGTAATGATTTGCGCTCTATTGACTCTTTGTGTCTAGTACTCTAGACATGTAAGGAAAATGACCTCCTAAGGTTCCCACGGGTACTGTTCTGCGCGAGGCGTGAATATTGGTGTCCACTAAATCGCGTCCGAATTTGTTTAGCTCCAGAGCAGCTTGGGAACATGCCAGACATCATTCCAATGATGGCTCCATGTTTTATTTTCGCTCCTTTTGCTTCCCTGCTGAGACCGAAGCGTTCCGGGGTCTATTCCGGCCGTTACAATAGAGGTCAATAGACCTACTAATGGGGCACTGAACGTGGGAACGTTGCATTGACCGTGGGAGTCGTGCGCTTCGAATTTATTTACAGATTGCTAAACAGTGCTTTCGCACTTTTAGCAATACTGTCAACACCAGTCATCCCATGATGACCTGGGTTATCCCAATGGGTGTTGGCAGTGTCTATGGGTGGTCCCCAATGCGTGGGAACCGTGCGCTTAATAGCACAACTTTGTTATACATTTGTACAACAAGTGTATGCATCACTTCAACAGAGTTTGGCACGATGAGGTGCCTTAGAAGAAACTCACAATTGTCAGGCATGTTCACCGCGGAAGTTATTGGATTGTTGGTAGCAAAGTTGTTCAGTTGGCGATTTGGGTGCGCCGAATGTTCGTTGCTGCTGAAATGACTATAGTGATCAGAGCTTATATACACTCTGGCACCTAGGTGCTGTATTTAATTTCGGCGTTGAGTCTGCAATACCAGCATATTTTTAGTTGTCGTAGTGCGCGAACTTCCAGACATTGCGGTATGGGATCTAGAGATGTCCCCAGCGCACATTGATCACTGCCGAAGATGTTGTCCTTGAGTAGCCTCTATCATTTCGTGTGGGCTGGTACAATTGTCCTCCGTGTTCTCAATGGAGTTGAAGATGTGATGCGGAGATGCACAACAGCAGTAGATACCAAATTGTGAGCGCCCAGTGTGGGACCATTGCAATGTGCGCTTATAAATCCTTGCTCTTGTAGACACCCTTTCTCGGTGTAACAGCAGGGCATACGTCGCACTAGCACTCCCAAGCGGATATTTTATTTGTATTTTTATTTGTATTTTGTCTTATTGAAATGCCGACACCGCATTGAATCGCGATCGATCAGTCCATTCTACTAGTAATTTTCATATTGGAGCCAGGCAAAGCAACTTCCAGTCCTTTGTAATATTATTGCATTCCTGCTATTTATGTTTAATTGTAAGTGTCTGAAATGCATTCCGAAACTCTGGGTTACGCCAATTTATTGCATGATTAGCCCAGATGCAACTTGAAGCCTGCAGCGGCTCAGGCGTCATCTAAGGACAAACTCAAGGAAGCGGTCAGAGAGCTCCCAAATTGGTGCATTATGTAACATGCCCATCCTGGCATCCATCTCTTCATCTTCTATGAAACAAGATACAGTCAAAGTCCTGGACTGAGAGTTAGCCGTGGCATTGTAAGAGTAGCAAACTTTAGGCTACGCATGTGAGTGAGTAAGGGAAGTATTAGAAAATAAGGTATAGTACTCACTTCACATTTGCACAGGCAAAGATGAAGTGATCACTAGTGAGAAGGTAAACTATAAGTTGTTAGGAGCCACACTTGTGGGGCTTGGGGCTACGTGGTCCCGCAGGTTGCGTGGTTCCTTGTAGAGTTGTGGGGGGGGGAAAATGAGGGGAGCGAGGACATACGGGCTTGGCTTCAGCTACTGGCTGTGCCTCCCACACTCTTGTGTGCCCTGTATTTCAGGGATGGGTCCTACACAGGTACCGAGGGTACGAGCGGAGGTGAAGAGGGAGTGTCATGGACCTCAGTGAAGAGGTGAGGAGCGAGTGCAGAGAAGGAACTAATATTCGAACTGAGGTAACTGTATGTACGGTACAGGACTATATACTTGAGGAACATGCGGTGTCCACGTGTTCACAAAACAGCAAGGAGTCCAGTGGTAATAACTACAGTGAGCTCGAATATGTACATAGTCTGTAATACGGGAGGTCCGGGTAGCCATGTGTATGCGCAGCCTGAGTCCATCGCCAGAATGCATGTGAACGTGCCCCTAGGGGCCTCCTTGTAACAAGTGGGTTTAGCTACTGGCTTAGTACTTACATAAGCATCACTCCTAGCCTTACTACCATCACTACGCCTGTGTTTCGTCCATTATAGATTGGATCTAACACACTTGTGACCACCTGAGAGGCTTTGGGGAGTTCAACCGTTACACTCCTGGATGCGCCCATAACATAAGTAGTGTGATATGACTTGGAACAAGTAACTAGGTAAATATCATATGTATTAGATGGTGAAGAAGCGGGATAAGAGGAAGAGAACAGGTCACTAGGGTCCATGGAGCATATAAACAGATGTTGGGGTTGTGGTCCATATACAACTCCAAGATTGGGTTTGAGTTTGACAAGTGATCGGTTCTTGCATTTATGGTTGTTGTTCCAACAGGCATCACTAATGAAATCCCTGTTATGCCTGCTTACAAATCATGAACTGTTTGACCTCTTGCCTAAAACATGGTAAAAAACCAACATGGGCTTTAAATAATTCCCTCCTTGAGTGTAGAAAGTTGTATGTGCAGCCCTTCAGAACACACATGGACTAATCGCAGGCTATAGAAAGTCATATAGCCACCAACCCTTGTTGTATGCAGTAGAATAGAGGTCTTGATTGTACTTACAGGCTAGTTACAGCAGCCTTAAATACATGAGTGAATAACTACCAGAATATTCTACTGTCTGTGCTAAGTCAAGTAACTAACTAAGCATGAGATTCTTCAATATTCTTGGCCATTCTGCTATGTGCTGGCTTGCTCTAAAGCCCCACTTGCAACAACCCTTTCCCTATCAATGCCGGTCAGTGCTCATGGGAAAAGGACATCTTACAAACAGGGTCAATCTCAATTGCTTCTCATAATTGATGTGACATGTACTCCATATGCCTTACACCTGGTGTCACACTAAGTCAGGTTAATGAAATAGTGCCCAGATGGTTGTAGACTACTGCGTCGAGTTGCACCTGGTTGTTCATTGATTTCAGGATTATTGGAATAGAGAAAATACTCTGAGAAGGGGATGGATAGGGTGGGGTTGGCTATTAGAAATAGTATGTCAAGCAACAGTACTACTCCTAAGTTGATAGGGGTGTGTGGTGGTGTATTTACTTGTATGATAAGTATTAAGTATATATGGTAGTATAGGTCTATGTAATAAACCTAAGGGATGGACTAGATAACTAATAAAACTGAAGTCAGTAGTATGCCAGAATCCTACTTGTTTCAGATCTGGACTTGTTGTTGAAGTGATGCACACACTTGTTGTACAAATGTATAACAAAGTTGTGCTGTTAAGCGCATGGTTCCCACGCATTGGGGACCACCCATAGACACTGCCAACACCCATTGGGATAACCCAGGTCATCATGGGATGACTGGTGTTGACAGTATTGCTAAAAGTGCGAAAGCACTCTTTAGCAATCTGTAAATAAATTCGAAGCACTTGACTCCCACGGTCAATGCAACGTTCCCACGTTCAGTGCCCCATTAGTAGGTCTATTGACCTCTATTGTGACGGCCGGAATAGACCCCGGAACGCTTCGGTCTCAGCAGTGAAGCAAAAGGAGCAAAAATGAAACATGGAGCCATCATTAGAATGATGTCTGGCATGTTCCCAAGCTGCTCCAGAGCTAAACAAATTCGGACGCGATTTAGTGGACACCTATATTCACGCCTCGCGCAGAACAGTACCCGTGGGAACCTTAGGAGGTCATTTTCCTTACATGTCTAGAGTACTAGACACAAAGAGTCAATAGAGCGAATTCATTACATATTATTGATTGATTGCATCAACACATCATTAGTGATTGTTACCAAGGCAATTAGAAGTCATTAGAATGCTTAAACAAGCTTCTGATCACACTATAATAGCCTAAAGTTTAATAGTATTGCCTGTCATTGCTTATTGCTGCCTCAATACATGTGTTTGAATTGAATGTTGAATGACTAGATACTAAGTGTACTATGCACCCTGATACAAAAGCTGGTGCATTGTGTGCATCTCAATGACCTCTGAGTATCCACACATCACGCAGCACATGATGTTCTCCAGCCATGCTAACACCTTGGCAACAGCATATCCAAGAGTCTGAACCATGCCCAATTCTATCCCAACCCCTGCCAGTTGCAAGATTCCATCCAGGCAATGATTGGTGATGTTCTGAAGGCCTTCAAGATGAATAGTTGTGTTTGCTGAGCTTATCTTTGCAATGGCTGACCATGTAGTTTTGATACAGGCCTTCTACATATGCTTGAGGGCTTTTCCCAATGCAGGTGTTGAAATCAGCTGACAATTTTGATACAATGTGCATCCATCATGAAATGGTGGTGGGGTTGACACTAGGGACATCAGGAATGCATAAGTTGAAGACATAACAACTTACTTTGGTGGCGGCTCTCTCTGAGCACCTTTAAATAGAGAAGATCGTCTAGAATACATTAGTTTGTATGATATATTCATGTTAGTAGTATGAGTATGTACCCATGTGTTTCAGCATGATAACAGATAGCACTAATGAGTGTTTTTTGCCTAAGTACATATTAGTACTCAAAGGGTATACTGAAAAGTTCAACTTACCCATTGTAGCTGCACTTGCTCTTAGTGCAGTTAGCTGTAGCCTTCTCCTCCAGAGTTCTGTAAAGCTTGGGTTGTCTGGTGTGTTTGTAGGTATGTGGTGTGACTGTCTGGGAAACCTCAGGGGATGCTTTTCAATTACAGGACACCTGGTTTGTTTCTAGGTGCAAATAAGTGAGTGATTTAATGATTTGAAGTTATAACTCACTTATAATAGCTTTGTTTACTCTTAGCACAGTTGGCAATGAGCTTTTCCTCAGGAGTGTAATAGAGTGTGGGGTGACTGTGACCCATGGTGGTAGGTGGTAGATGAGATGGTGTTGGGGAATAATGAGCTGAGTTGAAACCACAAAAGAGTCCTGTCTGACCTTTAGTAATTATTCTTACCTTTATTCATTATGACAGAATGGTAACGATTGAGGATAAAACAAGTAGCATACCTAATTAGAATTGATATCAAGGCTATCATAGGACAATAAAATGGCCATATAGCAACTGATAATGCTTGTTGAGGAATTATTTCTTGTCTACCCTATTGCGTGTGATACTTTGCCAACTGCCTCTTTTGGCTGTGATCTGTTAAAATCAGGGGCAAGAAAAGATGGCCAGACAAGGGTTTGAACCAAGGACCTTCTGGTTGCTTTCCAGACGCTCTACCACTGAGCTATCCGGCCTTGGTTACTGGTTGCACAACATTGAATATGTTCTCCCTTTCACATGACCACCCAACCATTCAATCAATACTGGCCGGGCTCATGCCCCTTTCCAGTCCATTCAAATGGTGATCATGTGCCGGATTACATCATTCCAACACATGCCCCTTTCCAGTCCATTCAAATGGTGATCATGTGCCGGATTACATCATTCCAACATGATCAAGCCTCAGTCTGGTGTCTTTTCTTTGCAACTGTCCCTGAACCAGTGAGCTACAACATATCTCTGTGATCTCCACTAATTAACTAGGTTCAGGTTATCAATGCTGACACAACTTATTACTTCTGACATCACACTCATTGAGGCCCAGCATGTTGAAGATGTGAAGGCCAAATTTTTACTTGAGCTTTTACCCTTCTACCACCATGCACTGAATGAGGACTGAGCTTTCTTGACGGCTGCACAGATGCTTGTGCTTGATCAGTTTCTGCCCCTTGGCTTGAACCCTTCAAGCAAGGAATATCAGGATCAGGCCCTTGCAGATGCAAAGGTATTTGAATCACATCCATTTGGACTTGAGGCACCACTTAATTCGGAATCCTAGGCTTTTGAGTTTGAATTAATGATTAGTTGCATTCACCCAGACTACAGGCATATGGTTGAGAGTGCTGATGATTGGAGGCCACACCTTATGCTACAGGAAGATCATAAATGACAGGTGTGTATGTAACACTGAGGGTGGGTATAGTAGCTAACTTTGCTTGCATCAGTGTGAGGAGTGGGAAGTTACTGGAGGGGGGCCACCCCATAATCATCAGTACATCCTGGCCTTCAACATCAACAAGCCAAAAACATCATATCTGACTTCCTTTCTTTCTTGTTTTGTTGGTTAGCTTGTACTTGTAGTATCTCATTCCACATAGGAGCCAAAATTGTGACTGTGAGAAGACTTTTATAACTGTGGGATGAAATGTGGTTGAACATCTGGCTATGAAGTTGAGAAACTGTGGCCTTGCGAATATTCTGCAACATTGTTGCTGGACTGACTCCCACTTCCTCTACCAATGGCACACAGCCACTGGCTTGCTATAAAGGTTTGAAAGAATCATTATCCAGTAAGTAAAAATGTGCTGTCCAAAATGACTTGCAATTGACTTTGATTCCTTTGACAACGATGAAGATGTTTGACATGTCACTCCATGACCTATCCATTGACATACAGATTTCTCTATATCGAATATGAGCCAGATATCTCAATGTTCTTCCTATGTGGCCTATGCTGCTCCAGCACTTGACCTGAATCTCCTGTCTTCAAATATCCTGTCTCCCTCATTCCACACTGAAACAGTGCTTCATGCTGCTTCTGGACTTGGACCAAGATACCAACCCATCTGACTATGTTGACCCCACTCTCAAAGCTCACTTCTGAAAATGTACATTTGTGGGGGTATGTATTTTCTCAGTTTGGACTGCCATATTCTGACCCTGTCTAGGACAATCCCATGCTCATATGAATGCAAGAGAGAGATCTCTTTCTTGAAGAATTACTCCAACTTGAAGCCCCTGGAATCAACCAGGAATACTGTGCCACGAACACCTGCCTCTCCATTGGCCTGTACTGGTGTCCTCAGTGTGCGGATAGCCATCTCTTCTGTCACACCTGTTGAAGTGATGCACACACTTGTTGTACAAATGTATAACAAAGTTGTGCTATATTAAGCACACGGTTCCCACGCATTGGAGACCACCCATAGTTTGTTCGTAATGATGTTCTTTTGTTCTGTGCTACAATCAATGATGCTGGTATTGGCTATTTAGATGGTAGTACAATAGATACAAATGAATTTGTTCATGTTGCGTCCACTCTGCCTTTGGATCTGACACTATGGCATAGACGGCTTGGCCACCAACACCATGATGGAATTAAACAGATGATTAAGGATGACATGGTGATTGGATTGACATTGGACTCTTCTGCAAAGCCAGATCCTGTTTGTATTCCTTGTCTAACAGGGAAGATGCATGCAAATCCATTTCATTCGTCATCCAACAGAGCTAATGAGCTGTTGGCATTGGTACACTCTGATGTTCATTATGTCGGAATTGATTCCCACTCTGGTCAGAAATATTGGATTACATTTATTGATGACTACTCTAAGCTGAAAAGTGGTAGTCCCACTGAAGCTAAAGAGCGAAGTCTTTGCTGCCTTTAAACAGTTCAAAGCTTGGGCTGAAAACCAAACTGGCAAACATATCAAAGTCTTCAGATGTGACCAGGGTGGTGAATTCATGAGCAAAGAGTTTGACAAGTATTTGGAGGAGCATGGCATTGAAAGGCAGTTCTCAGTGCGAAACAGACCACAGCAGAATGGAGTGGCTGAACGTGCAAATAGACTCCTTAGTGAACGGATTACTGCAATGCTTGATGAGGCTGGATTGTCAAAGGCCTTTTGGGCTGAGTGTTTGGCTGCACTTGTTCATGTCTTGAACCGATGCATTACATCTTCAGTAGCTCATGCTACGCCATATGAGGTGTGGCATAGACGAAAACCTGATGTTGGGCATTTGCGAGTATGGGGATGTGTTGCTTATGTGCATGTCCAAAAGGACAAGAGGGAACACTTGGGTTCGCATATGGAGAAGTGTGTGTTTATTGGGTATCCTGATGGGTACAAGGGTTGGAAATTCTACAATCCAAAGACAAAGAAGGTCATCATCTGTGAACGAGCAGACTTTGACGAGCGCTACACCTACAGCGGCCAACTTCTTAAAGGCATTGACAACCACACCCTCTCGGAACCAGTTACTCCTTCGAAAAACCAGTCAGCAGAGCGCACCAGAGGCACCATCCATGGAAAAAGACAATGCTCAGCAAAGGGTCATAGACTTGCCTGCAGTTGATAACGACAATGAGGACAACAGAAGTGAAGATGACACTGTTAATAACGATGATAATGTGAAAGAAGAAGAACAGGTGGAGGGTGAAGCGCAACAGGATAATATGACACCAGAGCCAGAGGAGACTCCCCCACCTCGTCCTCGTCGTAGAAGAGCTGCACCTCGTGTGGTTGATGATAGTGATGCTGAAGCTGAAGTTGATGATAGACCTGTGGCTGTTAGAAGACCAAAACGCGACATCAGACCTCCAGGTGAATGGTGGAAGGTTCCTGCAGCGCCTTCAAGGGCTAGGGAGGCAACTCCTGATGTCTGGGAAATGCAAGATCCAACTCCTGCTTTAGATGATGATGATTCCGAATCTGAAGAAGAAGCTTTGGAGGCTAGTCCTGTTGGCAAGTTAGTGGAGCCAGAGACTTATGCTCAGGCAATGAAGTCACCTCATGCTGCACAATGGCATGAGGCTGCACTAGCTGAATACAACATGCTGCTTGCTAATGGGACATGGACATTGGAACCTTTACCAGAAGGAAAAGTGGCAATTGGAGTCAGATGGGTCTTTCGGGTCAAATATCATGCAGACGGAAGCATTGAACGGTTCAAGGGTCGGATTGTTGCTAAAGGATTTAGTCAACGACCCGGATTTGACTATAATGAGACCTTTGCTTCGCCCTCTAGACATGCTACTATCAGGACTGTACTTGCTCTAGCTGCTAGAGATGATCTGCACTTGCGCTCAGTTGACATTTCACAAGCTTTTATAAATAGTGATATTGATGCTGAAGTGTATATGGAACAGCCTGAGGGGTTTAAGCAAGGGGCAACCAAGGGTCAAGGAAGGATAGTCTGTAAATTGAACAAGTCTCTGTATGGTTTAAAGCAGTCACCTCGGTTGTGGAGTGAGAAAATTGGGTGAAGCAACTACATTCAATGGGCTTCAAAAAGATCTACTCTGACCCCTCACTCTACATCTATGATAATGGCAATGTCAGAATCATAGTCCCAGTGTGGGTGGATGATATCACTCTTGCTTCGAAATCAAAGGAGGCTCTTGACAAGTTTGTTATTGAGCTAGAAAAGCATTTCAAGTTGCGGGACTTGGGAGAGGACTTCGTATCTGCTGGGCATGGAAATAACTCGAGATTGGGGACAACCACAAACTCTACATCTCACAGCGTCAGTACATTGTTAACAAGCTTGCGCAATTTAATATGTCTGATTGCAAACCAGTGAGAACTCCCATGGCTCCAGGTATGAAGTTGACCACAGATGACTGTCCCAAAACATATGAAGAAGCACAAGAGATGGTGGATATCCCCTACATGAGTGCTGTTGGCTCCTTATTGTACTTGGCTACAATGTCCCGGCCTGATATAGCCTTTGCTGCGAGCGCACTGGCTAGGTTCAACTCGAACCCAGGCATGATCCACTGGAAAGCTGTAAAGCATTTGCTACGCTATGTAAAGGGCACGATGGATATGAAGTTGGTTTATGGACCTGATCCCACCATAGGAGATGAAATCTTCGTCACATACAGTGATGCCGACTATGGTGGTGATAAAGGGACAGGGAGGTCTACAAGTGGTTATTTGGTTAAGATTGGGCTGGGAGCGGTCTGCTGGAGCAGTAAAGCACAACAGATGGTTGTTCTATCAACTACTGAAGCAGAGTATGTTGCTGGGGTTGCTGCTGGTAAAGAGATATGCTGGATGAAGAACCTTCTCTCTGAAATTGGTTACAAGCCAACTTCACCATCCACGCTATACATGGACAACCAGTCAGCTATTAGAGTGGCAAAGAACCCCGAACACCATGGCAGAATGAAGCAACTTGACTTGAGCTTCTTTTGGTTACGTGATCAAGTTGATTGCAAGCGCATACAACCAGTCTATTTGCAAACAGAGAATATGCCCGCAGACCTGCTCACCAAAGCACTGGCCAAACCACAAGTAGAGAAGTTGAGGGAGATGATGGGACTATTGGGATAGAAGGACGTATTGGGCCAGGGGGTTGTTTATGGGTGCCTCAATACGTGGATTGACCAAGTGTTGCATCAGGGGGTTGTGTTGAAGTGATGCACACACTTGTTGTACAAATGTAGAACAAAGTTGCGCTGTTAAGCGCACGGTTCCCACGCATTGGGGACCACCCATAGACACTGCCAACACCCATTGGGATAACCCAGGTCATCATGGGATGACTGGTGTTGACAGTATTGCTAAAAGTGCGAAAGCACTCTTTAGCAATCTGTAAATAAATTCGAAGTGCTCGACTCCCACGGTCAATGCAACGTTCCCACGTTCAGTGCCCCATTAGTAGGTCTATTGACCTCTATTGTGACGGCCGGAACAGACCCTGGAACGCTTCGGTCTCAGCAGGGAAGCAAAAGGAGCGAAAATTAAACATGGAGCCATCATTAGAATGATGTCTGGCATGTTTCCAAGCTGCTCTGGAGCTAAACAAATTCGGACGCGATTTAGTGGACACCTATATTCACGCCTCGCACAGAACAGTACCCGTGGGAACCTTAGGAGGTCATTTTCCTTACATGTCTGGAGTACTAGACACAAAGAGTCAATAGAGCGAAATTCATTACATATTATTGATTGATTGCATCAACACATCATTAGTGATTGTTACCAAGGCAATTAGAAGTCATTAGAATGCTTAAACAAGCTTCCAATCACACTATAATGCTTAAAGTTTGAAAGTCACAACAAGACTATAACACTGTTGTTATTGATAGTCCACACAAGACTTTAAATTGTTATTGCCAGTCAAACAAGACTATAAACTGTATTGAAACACTATGTCTACAAGTTCTACTTCAGATACTGGGGTCAAGGTGAAAACCATGACCAACTCCAATTATCAGGAGTGGTGTGGTGAAGCCAAGGCTTATCTGATGAGACTAGGGCTGTGGAGACTAGTGGCTGGAAGGGAATCTAAACCCTCAGTTGAAGCTGAGCTGAACAAATGGGAGGCTAAAGCTGAAAGAGCTGCTGGGGAGATTTACCTGTTGGTTGAAGCAGACCAAAGGATTCATTTCCGAGGTCTAGAGGATGATCCAGTGGGAATGTGGGCTGCCATAGAAAAGGCACACCTATCCAAGAAGCCCGGTACTGGATGCACCACTCATCATAGAGACAGACGCCTCGGACTACGCACTCAGCACAATCCTCTCCATCTACACTCCAGATGGTGAAATCCACCCAGTCGCGTTCCACTCACGTACCTTCAGTTCTGTAGAACTGAACTATGACGCTCACGACAAGGAACTTTTAGCCATCTTTGAGGCTTTCTGTATCTGGCAACATTACCTGGAAGGTTCTGGTATGCCAATTGACGTGGTTACTGACCACAAGAATTTAGAATACTTCTCGACCACCAAGATTCTGACCTGCTGGCAAGCGCGCTGGTCTGAGTACCTCTTGCAATTCAACCTTGTAATCCGTTTCCGCCCAGGAAGGCTCGGCTCTAAGCCTGATGCCCTCACCAGACGATGGGATGTCTACCTTAGAGAGGGAGGTGACGACTATGCTACAGTCAACCCTTAGAATTGTAGGCCTATCTTTTCGAACGAACAGCTGACCGCGTCTATCCACGCAACTTACCTCTGGGAGCCCGCGCTCCGCAGCTCCATCATCATGGTGGAAGGCGCTCTGCCAGAGGTGAGTGTCAACACTGAATCGAGCAAGGTGAAAGGATCAAGCATATAATATTGAGATGAGAGAGAGGGGAGAAGGGGGGGGTAAGTAAGATACATGCGTGTTGAAGGTATATATACTAAGCATGTAGGTCAGGTGATCGTGCTAGGAGTCAGGGGAAAAGGGGCGTAGTAAACAGGAATGTTTACACATGGATACAGAAAAGTTACGCAAAGACATTATTGCTGCTTACCTATTAGATCCAATCACAAAGGCTCGACTCGACAATCTTGAACTGTGGTGGTCACGCACCGAAGACAATCTACTTCGCCTCGACGGCTGTGTCTACATCCCCGACCACAGAGATCTTCACCTCTGCATACTCTGTTTTAAACATGATCATATCCTCGCTGGACATTATGGCAAGAACAAGACTATTGAACTTGTTTGCCACGAATATACATGGCTGAAACTCCGTGAATATGTTCAACACTACTGCAAGTCCTGTACTACCTGTATGCATAGCAAGCCCCAGCGCCACAAACCCTACGGCAAGCTACAACAACTCCCTGTCCCCATTCGACCTGGGACTCAATCTCTATGGATTTCATGAGAAACTTCCGCTGTCCCTCAGTTACGACTCCATCCTCATTGTAATGGATTGTCTATCCAAGCAAGGGATCTTCATTCCATGCCACGATACCATCACTTCAGAAGGTCTAGCTAAGTTATTCGTTATTCATGTCTTCTCTAAACACAGAGTCCCGCGCACGTCACGTCTGACACGTGGCTCCGAATTTGTCTCTCACTTTTTCCGCTCATTAGGAAAAGGGTTAGACATGAAACTCCACTTCATGTCAGAATATCATCCTGAAGGTGATGGACAAACGGAGCGTACTAACCAAACCCTTGAGCAATACTTATGTGTTTATTGCAATTATCAACAGGATAACTGGGCTGACCTCTTGCCCCTCGCTGAGTTTGCATTCAACAACGCTCCTAGTGTTACCAATGGAGTATCCCCGTTCTTCACGAACAAAGGCTACCACCCTAACCTCTCCCTTAACCCCAACCTCGACCTCGCCTCGGCCCGTGCGAGACCTTCGTAACCAACCTCGACGAGCTTCACAAAGAGTTGCGTACTGCGATGACCAAGGCACAAGCCTGTTATCAAGGACCAGCTAATCGTCGCCACACTCCCACGCTGGACTTCAAGATTGGCGAAAAGGTTTCGTCAAGGTCAAATTCTTCCATACCACTCGCCCCTCACACAAACTCGCAGAGAAATTCCTCAGTCCATTTGAAATCATTCACCAAGCCAGACCCTCATCATTCACTATCCGCCTCCTGGAAAATCTCCGCGGGGTCCACCCTGTATTCCATGTCTCCATGCTCGAACCTGAGATGCCTAACACTATCCCTGATCGCATTCAACCGCCCCCCTCCTCCCATTGAAGTCGATGGTAATGACGAATTTGAAATAGCTGAAATTGTAGACTCAAAAATCGACCGTTGACGAAAAGTAAAGCTCCAATACTACATTCGATGGTTCGGCTATGAGCACACTGATGAAGAATTCTTGTGGCTCTCCGCGGATGAGCTTGGGAACGCACAAGAACTCATCACAGAGTTTCACTTGCACTATCCTGACAGACCCGGACCCGCGTAGCAGTCCTTCATCTCAATTTCCCTGTTTTCTCTTTCCGCGTCACCTGCGCTTCTACTTATCACTCGTTTTCCCTAAGCTGCGCACGACCACGCACCACTGCCAATACTCACCACAACCCGTGCGCATACGTGCTTCATCACAACATTTTTTTTTCCCTTTCCTCTCCTGCTCGCTCCGCGCACCATCCTTCTCTTATACTCATGTTCTTCTAAACAAGTCCAACACTTAGATTATATAAATAAATAAATAAAAAGCAACCATAGATATAAGTAATATTTTTTCTTTTTTCTTTTTTCTTTTTCTTTTTTTTTTTTCTTTTTTCTTTTCTTTTTTCTTTTTCTTTTTTCTTTTTTTCTTTTTCTTTTTTCTTTTTCTTTTTCTTTTTTCTTTTTTCTTTTTTCTTTTTCTTTTTTTTTTCTTTTTCTTTTTTCTTTTTTCTTTTTTCTTTTTCTTTTTCTTTTTTCTTTTTTCTTTTTTCTTTTTCTTTTTTCTTTTTTCTTTTTTCTTTTTTCTTTTTTCTTTTTTCTTTTTTTTTTTTCTTTTTTCTTTTCCTTTGCGGCGCGACGAGGCTCCCGCGCTCACTCCTTCTCACTATTCTCCTCCTCCTCATCGCTGCACTTCTCCTCGTCACTCCTTTCCACCACTTTCATTTTCCCTTCCTATCCTGTCCCCTCTTCTTCATTGTCTGTTGCCCCCGCACCCTTCTTGTCATCTGTCTCACTCGTTGACAGTGGCCTCGCCCCATCAACCTCCATCCTGTCCTCCACGCTGTCCTCGCTCGCCAGCGCCATTCTCTCCAGCGATTTGGCCTAGGCCATTTTCTGCTCGTGCTCCCATGCAGCCAAGTCCTCCGGCGCCCCACCACATCTGCGATCCAACACACTGTATGCATCAATGTGTCGACCTTCGCCTCAAGCTGGGCAAGGGCCTCCGACCCGCGGAGGCTACTGACGGACAGGTCAAATGCCTACGCCGCCAATTTGCCCAGTGTGGCTACCACAGACGACTCCAGGCTTGCCGCAGGTATCCTGCGCACCGCGCCTCCGCTGTTCCCGCAATGGACATACCTCTGTTTGCACTCCCAGCACATACGGGCCCCTTTGACGCTGATAAGGAGATTAGTAGAAAGAAAAAAACAGTAATGCGGATCTTCGCTTACAGCTGCATGTGACAATCAGAGTCGCGCTGCACGCACCTGGGACATGGCACCTCTCGCAGCGGCCCCTTGGGCTCCATCTTCTTCTCTGTGCCCTTCGTCACTGCCGGCTCCTTCGCCTTCCGCTGTCTTCCCTGTCCCAGGGCCTGTACTACTCCCCGCAACCATGCTAGTCGCCTCCTTGGCGGCATCGTCCTCGTTCTCACTGCTCCTCCCCCGCGTTGCAACGTAGTGTGCGACTGCCACTCGCATGTGTGCATCCTCCGCAGCCTTCCATGCCCTCAACTTCTTCCACCGACGAATACGAGCCTCCTTCTCCAGCTGGGCATCGGACTCCGTGACATTTTCGTCCTCCCTCCACCACTTGATGGCTTTGTCATCATGGTTGGCAGATTTGTGAGCCCGTTTGTTGGTTGGCGCCATTATTGCCTCGTTCCACCTGCAGCCCCGTTCTCCCTTTTATAATCCTAACCCACTTCACCTCCATGCTTCTCACACTCACGTGTGCGTAGAGGCTAATTTCCCTCATGGTGCACAGACCACAGCATCACGATCTCATACACGTCATGAGCGCCTAGGCCTCTATGGGTCTTGGCCTAAAGGGGGAAGTACTGTTATGGGCACATTCAGAAGGCCCCTAGGGGCACATTCATGTGCATTCTGGCGATGGACTCGGGCTGTGCATACACACGGCTACCCGGACCTCCCGTATTACAGACTACGTACATATTCGAGCTCACTGTAGTTATTACCACTGGACTCCTTGCTGTTTTGTGAACACGTGGACACTGCGTGTTCCTCAAGTATATAGTCCTGTACCGTACATACAGTTACCTTAGTTCGAATATTAGTTCCTTCTCCGCACTCACTCCTCACCTCTTCACTGAGGTCCATGACACTCCCTCTTCACCTCCACTCATACCCTCGGTACCTGCATAGGACCCATCCCTGAAATACAGGGCATGCAAGAGTGTGGAAGGCGCAGCCAGTAGCTGAAGCCAAGCCTGTACATTCTCACTCCCCTCGTTTCCCCCCACAACTCTACAAGGAACTGCGCAACCCATGGGACCGTGTAGCCCTGAGCCCCGCGAGTGTGGCTCTTAACAATAGGCATCATAGCAGTATGATGAGTGAAACAGAAGATGGCCTTGACAACTCCCCAACTAAACACAGTGTTAACCATGTTAACAAGTGTCAGGGTCCGATCCTCACCTCCTTAGGGGTACCCCTTTGCGCCCCCTTTCGGACAATCGGACCATCAGAATCCCTCAGGCTCCATCCTCAAGGTGTAGGCATGGTGTGCAGTACTTAGATTCACTGTTACATGTTTCATGTACATGTGTACTTACATACTAGCTGTTGAAGTGATGCACACACTTGTTGTACAAATGTATAACAAAGTTGTGCTATATTATGTTGAAGTGATGCATACACTTGTTGTACAAATGTATAACAAAAGTTGTGCTATTAAGCGCATGGTTCCCACGCATTGGGGACCACTCATAGACACTGCCAACACCCATTGGGATAACCCAGGTCATCATGGGATGACTGGTGTTGACAGTATTGCTAAAAGTGTGCAAACACTCTTTAGCAATCTGTATATAAATTCGAAGTGCTCGACTCCCACGGTCAATGCAATGTTCCCACGTTCAGTGCCCCATTAGTAGGTCTATTGACCTCTATTGTGACAGCCGGAACAGACCCCGGAACGCTTCGGTCTCAGCAGGGAAGCAAAAGGAGCGAAAATTAAACATGGAGCCATCATTAGAATGATGTCTGGCATGTTCCCAAGCTGCTCCGGAGCTAAACCATTTCGGACGCAATTTAGTGGACACCAATATTCACGCCTCACGCAGAACAGTACCCGTGGGAACCTTAGAAGGTCATTTTCCTTACATGTCTAGAGTACTAGACACAAAGAGTCAATAGAGCGCAAATCATTACATATTATTGATTGATTGCATCAACACATCATTAGTGATTGTTACCAAGGCAATTAGAAGTCATTAGAACGCTTAAACAAGCTTCTGATCACACTATAATTGCTTAAAGTTTAACACTAGCCTCACTACATACACATGTTAGTTAGTATTTAAAGTAGCACTAGTACACATGTATTCACTACTCTGAATCTTAGTTCCTCTTCACCACTTGGTTTACTCTTGTCTTCACTGCAGGCTCCTCTGCGGAGCCCGCCTCTCACCTTGCTCTCTCTGAAATTGGAACACTGCAGGGCTAGGAGGATGCAGCATCAAAAAGCTGAAGCTGAGTCCTGTATTCTCCTCTCGTCCATGCATCTGCACTCCCATGCTCCCCACACATTCCCACGCCCCCTCAATGGACAAGTCAGGAGGCCCCATGATACAGTTCTTAACAGTAGATTCAGAGTAACACTCCACATCCTGCACTAATTCATCATGACCTCAGACCTCATGCTCCGCAGGGCCCACCAGGTCCTGCTCCTAGTCAGGATATGATCTCCATGCCTCACCACTCCACTCCCACAGCCTGTCACTCATTCACCATTATGTCCCTTTCCATCCCCCACTTCGATTCCACCTTTTGTCTCACCCCTTCTCAGATTTCCACTCTCCTCTCACCTCCACACACTCCCTTGGAAATTCACCTTCAACCCCTTGACCCCCTTGACTGTGGCCACTCTTTGACTTTGAAAGCACCATTGACTTCCCATAATACAATCTGTTGATTGTGTGGGTTAAGCAATACTTCACATTTGAACTCATGTTTGACCTTCAGTTTGACCTATGAGGCCTGACCCCCTGCGCAACTCCATCACATGGCATACCACCATGGCGCTCCAGTGCACCTGCACACCCCTACGCTCCGAGGCCCCCCTCGGAAATTTTGTCCACTCTTTTTGCTGGGCTGTATGCTCAGCTTTCGTCCCTCCCTTCATCCCTTGTCCCTCTGCACATTTCCATGGGTTTTCCTTGTTGAAGTGATGCATACACTTGTTGTACAAATGTATAACAAAGTTGTGTGCTATTAAGCGCACGGTTCCCACGCATTGGGGACCACCCATAGACACTGCCAACACCCATTGGGATAACCCAGGTCATCATGGGATGACTGGTGTTGACAGTATTGCTAAAAGTGCGAAAGCACTGTTTAGCAATCTGTAAATAAATTCGAAGTGCTCGACTCCCACGGTCAATGCAACGTTCCCACGTTCAGTGCCCCATTAGTAGGTCTATTGACCTCTATTGTGACGGCCGGAACAGACCCCGGAACGCTTCGGTCTCAGCAGGGAAGCAAAAGGAGCGAAAATTAAACATGGAGCCATCATTAGAATGATGTCTGGCATGTTCCCAAGCTGCTCCGGAGCTAAACCATTTCGGACGCAATTTAGTGGACACCTATATTCACGCCTCGCGCAGAACAGTACCCGTGGGAACCTTAGGAGGTCATTTTCCTTACATGTCTAGAGTACTAGACACAAAGAGTCAATAGAGCGCAAATCATTACATATTATTGATTGATTGCATCAACACATCATTAGTGATTGTTACCAAGGCAATTAGAAGTCATTAGAACGCTTAAACAAGCTTCTGATCACACTATAATAGCCTAAAGTTTAACAGGTTATGGGCCCTGGGCTCTAACTTGACATCATTAATTGATTGTTCCTGCATTATTGAATTGCTGCCTATTGTGATACTGGGGGTTATTGTGATTGATTAGTGACTCTTTGAGTACTGATCTCGCATTTTGGCCTATTGGAGCATTATTGAAAGTCACAACAAGACTCTAACACTGTTGTTATTGATAGTCCACACAAGACTTTAAATTGTTATTGCCAGTCAAACAAGACTATAAACTGTATTGAAACACTATGTCTACAAGTTCTACTTCAGATGCTGGGGTCAAGGTGAAAAACCATTGACCAACTCTAATTATCAGGAGTGGTGTGTGGTGAAGCCAAAGCCTATCTGATGAGACTAGGGCTGTGGAGGACTAGTGGCTGGAAGGGAATCTAAACCCTCAGTTGAAGCTGAGCTGAACAAATGGGAGGCTAAAGCTGAAAGAGCTGCTGGGGAGATTTACCTGTTGGTTGAAGCAGACCAAAGGATTCATTTCCGAGGTCTAGAGGATGATCCAGTGGGAATGTGGGCTGCCATAGAAAAGGCACACCTATCCAAGAAGCCCGGCGCACGCTTCAATGCATATGATGACCTGTTCTCAATCCACAAGGAGGACAATGAAGGTCTAATCGATTTGGGAGTCAGGATTAGCAAAGCAATGGCTAATATCCAAAATCTGCGTCCAACAGGCTTTACCATTGAGCAGTTAGACGAAGAGTTGCAGTGCATGGCATTGATTCGGGCTCTGCCTGATGATTACAAGCATCTGTCAGCTTCTTTGTTGCTAATGGATAAGCTGGACAAGGATACTATACTCCAAGCATTCCGAAGCGAAGAGTTAAACCGTCAGCGCCAGACTGAGCAAGCGAATAGAGCCAGTCACAACAAGGGTTATGGAAAGAAGGGTGGGGTCAATAATGGGAAAGGCAGAGGTCACCCCACAGTTGATGCAGACACCTGCTCATTCTGCAAGGGCAAGGGTCATTGGAAGAGGGATTGCGAAGCATTGAAGAAAGTCATTGCTAGCAACAAAGACAGTGGATCTGGGGGGAGCAATGCCAAAGTGGCAGTGGAAAAGGCAGATGCTGTGACGGAGTTTGCTGGTCAGGCAAGTGCTCGATCTACGGATGAGGCTTGTGCTACATTTTCTAATGATACCCATTGGAATACAGATACAGGGGCCACTTCTCATATGACACCTCACAAAGAATGGATTCGCAATTATACCACTTATAGAGTGGCAATTAGGCTAGCGGATCACACTATTGTATATAGTGAGGGTGTCGGAAATGTGCTCTTTAGACCTGTTATTAATGGTAGACAAGTTAGAGATGTGGAAATCACTAGAGTACTCTATGTTCCTGCATTGTGCAATAATCTGCTTGCTGTTTTGTACTTGACTCGAAATAAAGGCTTTAATGTTCATATCACAAAGGATAAAATGGAGTTTGTTCGTAATGATGTTCTTTTGTTCTGTGCTACAATCAATGATGCTGGTATTGGCTATTTAGATGGTAGTACAATAGATACAAATGAATTTGTTCATGTTGCGTCCACTCTGCCTTTGGATCTGACCACTATGGCATAGACGGCTTGGCCACCAACACCATGATGGAATTAAACAGATGATTAAGGATGACATGGTGATTGGATTGACATTGGACTCTTCTGCAAAGCCAGATCCTGTTTGTATTCCTTGTCTAACAGGGAAGATGCATGCAAATCCATTTCCTTCGTCATCCAACAGAGCTAATGAGCTGTTGGCATTGGTACACTCTGATGTTCATTATGTCGGAATTGATTCCCACTCTGGTCAGAAATATTGGATTACATTTATTGATGACTACTCTAAGCTGAAAGTGGTAGTCCCACTGAAGCTAAAGAGCGAAGTCTTTGCTGCCTTTAAACAGTTCAAAGCTTGGGCTGAAAACCAAACTGGCAAACATATCAAAGTCTTCAGATGTGACCAGGGTGGTGAATTCATGAGCAAAGAGTTTGACAAGTATTTGGAGGAGCATGGCATTGAAAGGCAGTTCTCAGTGCGAAACAGACCACAGCAGAATGGAGTGGCTGAACGTGCAAATAGACTCCTTAGTGAACGGATTACTGCAATGCTTGATGAGGCTGGATTGTCAAAGGCCTTTTGGGCTGAGTGTTTGGCTGCACTTGTTCATGTCTTGAACCGATGCATTACATCTTCAGTAGCTCATGCTACGCCATATGAGGTGTGGCATAGACGAAAACCTGATGTTGGGCATTTGCGAGTGTGGGGATGTGTTGCTTATGTGCATGTCCAGAAGGACAAGAGGGAACACTTGGGTTCACATATGGAGAAGTGTGTGTTTATTGGGTATCCTGATGGGTACAAGGGTTGGAAGTTTTACAATCCAAAGACAAAGAAGGTCATCATCTGTGAACGCGCAGACTTTGACGAGCGCTACACTTATAGTGGCCAACTTCTTAAAGGCATTGACGACCACACTCTCTCAGAACCAGTTTCTACTCGGGAAATCAGTCAGCAGAGCGCACCAGAGGCACCATCCATGGAAAAAGACAATGCTCAGCAAAGGGTCATAGACTTGCCTGCAGTTGATAACGACAATGAGGACAACAGAAGTGAAGATGACACTGTTAATAACGATGATAATGTGAAAGAAGAAGAACAGGTGGAGGGTGAAGCGCAACAGGATAATATGACACCAGAGCCAGAGGAGACTCCCCCACCTCGTCCTCGTCGTAGAAGAGCTGCACCTCGTGTGGTTAATGATAGTGATGCTGAAGCTGAAGTCGATGATAGACCTGTGGCTGTTAGAAGACCAAAACGCGACATCAGACCTCCAGGTGAATGGTGGAAGGTTCCTGCAGCGCCTCCAAGGACTAGGGAGTCAACTCCTGATGTCTGGGAAATGCGAGATCCAACTCCTGCTTTAGATGATGATGATTCCGAGTCTGAAGAAGAAGCTTTGGAGGCTAGTCCTGTTGGCAAGTTAGTAGAGCCAGAGACCTATGCTCAGGCAATGAAGTCACCTCATGCAGCACAATGGCATGAGGCTGCACTAGCTGAATATAATATGCTGCTTGCTAATGGGACATGGACATTGGAACCTTTACCAGAAGGAAAAGTGGCAATTGGAGTCAGATGGGTCTTTCGGGTCAAATATCATGCAGACGGAAGCATTGAACGGTTCAAGGGTCGGATTGTTGCTAAAGGATTTAGTCAACGACCCGGATTTGACTATAATGAGACCTTTGCTTCGCCCTCTAGACATGCTACTATCAGGACTGTACTTGCTCTAGCTGCTAGAGATGATCTGCACTTGCGCTCAGTTGACATTTCACAAGCTTTTATAAATAGTGATATTGATGCTGAAGTGTATATGGAACAGCCTGAGGGGTTTAAGCAAGGGGCAACCAAGGGTCAAGGAAGGATAGTCTGTAAATTGAACAAGTCTCTGTATGGGTTTAAAGCAGTCACCTCGGTTGTGGAGTGAGAAATTGGGTGAAGCACTACATTCAATGGGCTTCAAAAAGATTTACTCTGACCCCTCACTCTACATCTATGATAATGGCAATGTCAGAATCATAGTCCCAGTGTGGGTGGATGATATCACTCTTGCTTCGAAATCAAAGGAGGCTCTTGACAAGTTTGTTATTGAGCTAGAAAAGCATTTCAAGTTGCGGGACTTGGGGGAGACTTCGTATCTGCTGGGCATGGAAATAACTCGAGATTGGGACAACCACAAACTCTACATCTCGCAGCGTCAGTACATTGTTAACAAGCTTGCACAGTTTAATATGTCTGATTGCAAACCAGTGGGGACTCCCATGGCTCCAGGTATGAAGTTGACCACAGATGATTGTCCCAAGACATATGAAGAAGCACAAGAGATGGTGGATATCCCCTACATGAGTGCTGTCGGCTCCTTATTGTACTTGGCTACAATGTCCCGGCCTGATATAGCCTTTGCTGCGAGTGCACTGGCTAGGTTCAACTCGAACCCAGGCATGATCCACTGGAAAGCTGTTAAGCACTTGCTACGCTATGTGAAGGGCACGATGGATATGAAGTTGGTTTATGGACCTGATCCCACCATAGGAGATGAAATCTTCGTCACATATAGTGATGCCGACTATGGTGGTGATAAAGGGACAGGGAGATCTACAAGTGGATATTTGGTTAAGATTGGGCTGGGAGCGGTCTGCTGGAGCAGTAAAGCGCAACAGATGGTTGTTCTGTCAACTACTGAAGCAGAGTATGTTGCTGGGGTTGCTGCTGGTAAAGAGATATGCTGGATGAAGAACCTTCTCTCGGAAATTGGTTACAAGCCAACTTCACCATCCACGCTATACATGGACAACCAGTCAGCTATTAGAGTGGCAAAGAACCCTGAACACCATGGCAGAATGAAGCAACTTGACTTGAGCTTCTTTTGGTTACGCAATCAAGTTGATTGCAAGTGCATACAACCAGTCTATCTGCAAACGGAGAATATGCCCGCAGACCTGCTCACCAAAGCACTGGCCAAACCACAAGTAGAGAAGTTGAGGGAGATGATGGGACTTTTGGGATAGAAGGACGTATTGGGCCAGGGGGTGTTTATGGGTGCCCCAATACGTGGATTGACCAAGTGTTGCATCAGGGGGTTGTGTTGAAGTGATGCATACACTTGTTGTACAAATGTATAACAAAGTTGTGCTATTAAGCGCACGGTTCCCACGCATTGGAGACCACCCATAGACACTGCCAACACCCATTGGGATAACCCAGGTCATCATGGGATGACTGGTGTTGACAGTATTGCTAAAAGTGCGAAAGCACTCTTTAGCAATCTGTAAATAAATTCGAAGTGCTCGACTCCCACGGTCAATGCAACGTTCCCACGTTCAGTGCCCCATTAGTAGGTCTATTGACCTCTATTGTGACGGCCGGAACAGACCCCGGAACGCTTCGGTCTCAGCAGGGAAGCAAAAGGAGCGAAAATTAAACATGGAGCCATCATTAGAATGATGTCTGGCATGTTCCCAAGCTGCTCCGGAGCTAAACAAATTCGGACGCGATTTAGTGGACACCTATATTCACGCCTCGCGCAGAACAGTACCCGTGGGAACCTTAGGAGGTCATTTTCCTTACATGTCTAGAGTACTAGACACAAAGAGTCAATAGAGCGCAAATCATTACATATTATTGATTGATTGCATCAACACATCATTAGTGATTGTTACCAAGGCAATTAGAAGTCATTAGAACGCTTAAACAAGCTTCTGATCACACTATAATAGCCTAAAGTTTAACATTCCTGTGGTTGCAGCACGGAAACCCACGCTCCTCTTCCCCTCTGAGATGTGCCACGCTTCCCTCAGAGTCCCTGCCCCCTGTGCACCTACTATTCCCTTTTCATTTCAGTTCTACTATGGAGGCTTGGACTTTTTGTTCGTTCAAGTGCCTCTGCGCTTCTGCGAGGAATTTTCCCACGCGACCTGTGCGGATCCACGTGGACAATACCCATCCTCCTACCTGGGCTGTCTTGGATTTTTCCTGCTGTTACATCTCCTTCTATAGGCCTCAAGATTTCATCTTATGTTGGTTATAGGTTATAGGTTTCATGTTCATTCAAGTGTTTTCTGCATGTTTCTGTGGATTTTTCCACAGTAAACGCACGGATACACATGGGCATTCCTCTCCTTCCATCTTCAACCACTTGGCCTTGTCATCTCCCCCCTCCTCTCCCTCCAACTTCAAGATATGTGCTATGCTGGGCAGTATTGGGCTTTTTGTTTATTTAAGTGTTCTGTGCACTCCGCAGTTTTGTCCTGCACTCCGGTGCAGATATGCACGCACTCTCCTTGCCTTTTCACCCTCGCATTCACCATACTCTTGATCCTCCACTCCTTCCCTTGCAAAACTTCAAGATATGTGTATTACTTAGGTGGTATTGGGCCTCTGTTCGTTTAAGCATTTCTACGCATTCCCTCATATGTTTCCCACAGTTCAGCATGGCTATGCACAGACTCCCCACTCCCTTTCATCTTCACCAACTTGAAAACTTTGCCCCCTCCCATTCCGCTTCTGTGGACTTCTTGTTTTGCATCACTCTGGGTAGCTTTCGACTTCTTTCATCTCACTTTGTCTGCATGTTTCCTCAGAATTTTCCCACACACACTATGCTGGCTACTCACCATCTCGCACCCCTTGGAGTTTTTTTTTACCTATGGACTCTGCATTTTTCTGTGGAAATTTGTGTTTTTGTACATGACTCGCACTTGTCAGTGCTGCACCTGTAAGGGCAACCTCAAGATGGCTGACAGCGCAGGCCTAGCAGAGGGAGAATCCAAAGATATGAATAAGGCTAACTACAATACATGAGAAAGCTGCTCACCTAGCAGAGGGAGAATCCAAAGAGAACAGGATAAGGATTCTCCATGCTAGGAAGTGAAGTATACTGTAGTAGCATGGGAGGAATGAAGAATAACTGTACAGTACACCAGCTGCAAGTCTGAATGAATATCACAAGGTACGAGGGGGCATGTGATAACAAAGTGGAAGGGGAATGTACAGGAGTTGTGCCAGCGACCTGGGGAAGTGGAGACAAGGAGTAATGAAGTGGGAAAGGAGGATAGAGGTAGCCTGGACGAGCCCTGAAGTGTATGTATGAGTCCGAGTGAGTCCGAAGGCGCAGGAAGAGTCCAGAGTCATCAGATGAGACTCGGATGTGAAGTGAATGGGCGGAAGGAAAACGGAAAGGAAGGGGAACAAAAGAGGAATGAAGGGGATGTAGCTAAGAGTCCGTGGGATGAATGGAAAGAGAAAGGAACAAGGAGAAGGGTGTAGGGACAGGGGAATAGGAGAAAATAGGAGAAAAATAGAAGTGTCCCCTTACAGCACCCTCATTTGGATTTCTTTTTAGGTTCTGCACCTCCCTCAGGCTCCATCTTTTGTGCCAACTCATGTTCATTCACTCCCCTGTCCATATTCCTTCGACATTTACTCCTTTTGCCCTTTGCTCTGTGCACACCCATGCATCTGTAGCTCCTATGACCTTGACCCTTGTGGGCCTCTTGGGAATCAGCCATAAGGGGGAGGTACTGTCAGGGTCCGATCCTCACCCCCTTAGGGGTTACCCCTTTGCGCCCCCTTTCGGACAATCGGACCATCAGAATCCCTTGGGCTCCACCTGTAAGGGCAACCTCAAGATGGCCGCACAGCGCAGGCCTAGCAGAGGGAGAATCCAAAGTATGAATAAGTCTAACTACAATACATGAGAGAGCTGCTCACCTAGCAGAGGGAGAATCCAAAGAGAACAGGATAGGGATTCTCCATGCTAGGAAGCGAAGTATATACTGTAGTAGCGTGGGAGGAATGAAGGATAACTGTACAGTACACCAGCCACAAGTCCGAACGAATATCACAAGGTACAAGGGGGCATGTGATAATGAAGTGGAAGGGGAATGTACAGGAGTCGTGCCAGCGACCTGGGGGAGTAAGAGCAAAGAGTAATGAAGTGGGGAAAGAGGATAGGGGTAGCCCGGACGAGCCCCGAAGTGTATATACGAGTCCGAGCGAGTCCGAAGCGCGGGAAGACTTCGGAGTCACCGGACGTGACTCGGATGCGAAAGGAGTGGATGGAAAGGAAAAGGGGACGAAAGGGAATGAAGGGGATGTAGGTAAGAGTCCGTGGGATGAAGGAAAGGAGAAAGGAACGAGGAGGAAGGGGACAGGGACAGGGGAATAGGAGAAAATAGGAGTGTCCCCTTACATCACCCCCCCTTTAAGGTTGCGGCGACCCGACGCGAAGATTCCTGCCTGCCACGCCATGAATTCACTAGACCCGAAACTCCGGATTGCTGCGAGAAGATGTCGAAGTACGATTGCGCAGAGCCCGGAGCCTTCCGACTGCGCCAGCGCTCCCAGGACTGGTCCAGTGCTGTAGGAGTCATCCGGAGTGGTAGAGGAGTCGTTGGAGTCATTGGACTCGTGCGGAGTAAGCGTACTGCGTCCGGATGACGATCATGGAAGTCCTTGACCTTCTGGGCAGCATGCTGGAGGTTGCTCGCGGGCTCCCAGGAGTCGTGCTCGATACCATAGCCTCGCCAGCGCACCAGATACTTCAGGACCCGACCAAAACGTCTGCTATTCCGGACCTCTTCTACCTCGTGTTCCTCTTCTCCATCAACGAGCTGCGGAGGTGGGCGGAGTGACAGGGCGTCTACCCGGAATGGGGTCTGGAACGAAGGGAGAGAGTTTGACCACGGGGAAGACGGGATGGAGACGGGATAGGCCCGGAGGGAGCTGGAGTCGGTATGCTGCCTTGCCAACCTTCCGGACGACCTTGTAAGGACCAAGTCGTGTGTGTCCGAGTTTCCGGGAAGGTCGCGCAAGGTTGATGTCCGATGAGTCCAGCCAAACCTTGTCACCCGGTTGGTACTCCGGAGCAGGAGTCCGACGCTGATCGTAGTAGCGCTTCATGTCGTCCTGAGCTTTGACCAATGCGGACTGAGCTTCATCAACTGCGGACTTCATCCGGTCTACAAACTCGTTTGCGGACTCCATCCGAGACGGCGGCTGATGAGGTTCGAACCCGAGACGAGGGTGACGGCCGGTATCTAGGAGGAAGGGCGACTGCTGAGTGGACGCATGGACCCGGTTGTTGTACGCGAACTCTGCGATAGGTAGAAGTCGGGCCCAGTCATCCTGACGCTCTCCGACGAAGATCCGGAGATAAGACTCGAGTTCCTGGTTAGTCCGCTCTGTCTGTCCGTCGGACTGAGGGTGATATGCAGTGGAGGCAGCCAGCTTGATTCCGAGCATCCTGTAGACTTCTCGGGTGAACTCTGCGACGAATTGCGGACCCCGGTCGGACACTACGGACCGAGGGAGTCCGTGCAGCTTCCAGACGTTCTGCAGGTACAAGTTCGCGGATCCGAGGGCGGACACTGTGGTGTGAGTCGGAATGAAGTGGGCGCGTTTGCTTACGGAGTCGACCACATTCATGACAGCGTCAAATCCATCGGACTCCGGAAGCTCGACAATGAAGTCGACACTCAGACGATCCCAGCGTTCATCCGGAATAGGAAGCGGATGGAGTTCACCCATGGGCGGATGCCTCTGGGCCTTCGTCCGGAGACAGAGGTCGCAATGGCGGGTGTAGGATCCGATGTACCGGGACATGTTTGGCCACCAGTAGCTGCGCGAAATGAGCTCAAGGGTCTTCCATCTGCCGGCGTGTCCTGCAACCTTGGTGTCATGGTGCTGGGCTACAATAGTCCGACGCAAGTCCGGTGAGTCCGGAACATAGATCTTACCCCGGAACATCAGGAGTCCGTCCGATTGAGACCATTCCGCACTCCGGACTGTCTTGCGACTGCCCTGGGCCTTCTTCAACTCCTCTGCTGCCTTTGCCACTGCGTCTTCGAACTTCGCATCTCGCACTCCAGTCCGGATAGCCGTGAGGATATCCTTCTCCTCCCCTTCAAGAGTGACACCCGTGGCACGGACGGCAAAGTAGGACGGCTTAAGTAAAACCACATCCTTGTTGTCGTCCTTACCGTCCGAGTGATCCGAGCGACGCGAGAGAGCATCCGGTTTACCCATAGTCCGACCCGGACGATGCAGGAGAGTGAAGTCGAAGCGGGAGAGGTATAGGGACCAGCGGGCCTGGCGATGGTTGAGTTTCTGGGCCTTGATGAAGTACTCCAGGTTCTTGTGGTCCGTCCAGATCTCGAATGGAGTCTCCGCGCCTTCAAGGTAGTGCCGCCATTCTTCGAGTGCCCGGATGATTGAAAGCATCTCCTTGTCGTGTATTTCGTAGTTCCGCTCTGCAGCCTGTAGACTTTTAGAGTAGAATGCGACAGGATGCCATTTACCATCATCCGGATCCAGCTGCGACAAGACTGCACCCGTAGCGTAGTCCGACGAGTCCGCTTCAACCCGGTACGGCCGATCCTCCTTCGGAAAGACCAGAACAGGTTCCGAAGTGATCAGCTCCTTGATCCGAAGAAATGCGGATTGAGCGGAGTCGTTCCACTGCCATTCTTTTGCGCAGGTGAGGTCAAAGAGAGGCCGAGCAATATGCGAGTAGTCCTTGATGAAGCGGCGGTAGAAGTTGACGAACCCGAGGAAGGATTGGAGTTCAGTCCGAGTCCGAGGGGTCGGCCAGTCCGCGACTCCGGCAAACCTTTACGGGGTCCATCTCGATCTTACCCTCGGAGATGACGACTCCGAGATACTCCACCTTGGTCTGTTCGAAATCGCACTTGTCTGCTCGGAGGAAGAGCTTGTTCCGCTGGAGGATCTCTAGGACTCGCTTGAGAACCCGGCGATGCTCTTCGCGTGTCTTGGTGTAGATCAGAATGTCATCCAGATAGATAATGACCACACCTTCCGTAATGAGCTCCCGGAAGAGGTCGTTCATCATGGTCTGGAAGGTAGATGGGCTGTTGGTCAGTCCGAAGAACATCACCAAGGGTTCGAAGAGTCCGCGCGTAGTCCGAAATGCGGCCTTCCACTCGTCACCCTCCTTGATCCGGACGTTGTTGAAACCCCATCGGACGTCGAGCTTGGAGAAGTATCGAGCGTTCCGGAGTTTGTCCACCAAGTCCGAGATGAGTGGGAGCGGGTACCGATTCTTGACCGTCATGTTGTTGAGCTTGCGGTAGTCCTGGACCAAGCGGAGCGATCCGTCCTTTTTCTTGACAAAGAACACTGGGGCGGCCATAGGTGACTTGCTGGGGCGGATCCGACCAGTCCGAAGATTTTCTTCCAGAAATTCGTCCAGCTGTTTCTGCTCCGCAGGGGACAGCGGGTAGCACTTGGTAGAGGTCGGTTCCGCTCCGTCCAGTAGCTCAATGGCGTGGTCCCACGGACGCGGCATGGGCAGTTCATCAAAGGACTCCTTTGCGAAGACGTCCTCGAATTCCTGAAGGAAGTCCGGGACTGCGCTGTTCCGATGATCGTGGGGTTTGTTGCGCTGGAAAGCCAATGCGAGGCGCTGCGAGACCGTCTCCGAAGCCCGGATGTGTTCTTCCTGAAGACTCCGAAAGTACTTCGGAGTCGGAGGAGGAATGGCTGCAAAGATACGGTCACCCTTCTCAAGTCCGGAGTCGTCCGGAGTTGTAGTCTCGTCATCATCGTCGTCGTCCTCGCAGTCCTGAAGCTGTGGGAGATCATCAGAGTGCAGTTCCTCAACCCTTGGCATCGGACCCGTACGACACTCCCGGAGTCGCACGGACTCCTTGCGTCGGGCCAGCTTGTCATGGCGGAACTCCTTGCGACAGGTGTCACATCCGGACGGACAACGGCTCATGGTCACATCCTTCGTCTGCCAGTCGATCTCGGGGTTGTGCTTCCGAAGCCAGGTGTATCCGAGGATGATGTCCTGCCGTCCGATGTTAGTGACTGCGAAAAGCATCCGTTCTGTGTGATCCTTGAACCGGAGTACAAGGTCCACGACTTCAGAGATGGATCCGTTTTCGTTTGGTGATCCGTCGACATTGAAGACCGGAATCGGAGCGGACAGCTTGCGTCGGGTGAAACCATGGGCATCAGCGAAGCGCGGATGCATGAAGACTCCGGTGGCCCCGCAGTCCACCAGGGCCTGAAGGGTGCATCTGTGTTGTGTATCCGTGCTCTGCACTTCAACGGGTATATCTAAGGAAAGCTTGCCGGGCAGCGCGGAGATCTTATAGCTACTGGGTAGCCGCCGTTCCCACTGCGGGCGAAACCTTCGGAGTGTGCGGATTGTAACCGGAGTCGCTTGCTTAACGTCGGATGAATCATCGGATTGATCGGAGTCATCATCTCGTATTTCGTCTACGCTAAGACAAGCAAATCGGTTATTTACCAACGAGGTCGCACTGATCACTCGTTGGTCCGGACAAAATCCGCCGTGCCCGATTCCTCAACCGGGGCCGTTCCCTCACCATCTATTCCTTCCGAAGTTTCCGCACTTTCTACAACATCGGCCGCGGTCAAGAGATCTTCAATGGCGGACATCCACTCCTCGGTGGTCATGAACCGGACATCGTACCGGAGTGGGCACTCGCGGGACATGTGGCCGGGCTTGCCGCATCGGTAACAGAGCTGTGAAGTGGCAGGTCGGGAGCGGGTGTGGTCGACGTCCATAGGGACGCCCGGTGAGAGAGCCTTCGGAGGAGGCGGGGGTTGGAAATGCGATTGCAGAGGTGGGAGCAGAGTCCGAGGCACGGGAAGTACACCCGCAGGAGTCCGAGCGACTCCGGAATTGGCTGCTGGTCGGACGAGGGGTCCGGAGTGTCCGGAGTTACCGGAGTGCATGCCAAAGTGGAAGGACTGGTTAGCAGCACGATTGTCAGCAACCCGCTGCGCTGCTCTGTACCATTCCTCGAAGTCATCTTCGTCCGGACAGTCTGCGGACTCGGCAACGCGGCTCTGGATGATGGAGTCCAATCCGCGGCGGAACTTCATCGTGATGTTGGAGCCCTCGGTGTATCCGGATTGGTCTACGAGATCCCGGAACTCATCGAGGTACTCTTGGAAGGTCCGACGGCCTTGGTGGTACCGGGTGGACTCCAGCTTTAGCATGGCGGCTTCGCGTTCCCGATCCGGAAGGAAGCGAGTCCGGAACTCGGTTGCGAAGGCGGCCCAGGACTCGAAGTACGGATCCTTCGGACTCCGGAGCACCATGTCCGCGTACTCCTTGGCACGATCCTTCTGAAAGAAGGAGAGACACCAGAGGATTTTGGCCTGCTCGTTCGGAAAGTGGTCCGGACAGAGCTGGAAGTAGATGGAGCACGCATTGTAGAATGCACGGCCATCCTTGCGGTTTCCGTCGAAGATTGGGGGAGAGGCAGGCTTCAGACGGGAACGCTGAGTGTTTTCGGATCGACCCGGGGCGTGCTGGGAGGCTTCGGTGCCCCTCAGCTCGGAGTCCGGAGTCGTTTTCGGAGTAGTAGTCGGACGGGGTGTTAGGAGGAGTTCTTCGATTCGGGCAAGTGTATCATGGATGGAACGGATTTGGGTTTGGTGTTCGTACGTCTGAGCCCACAAGGTCTGCAAAGTCTCGGAGTCCGGTCCTGAGTCGGCTGGCTCGGATGGCGGGATCTGGCTAGAACCGCCCGTCATTTCGGAGTCGTCAGGGGAGCGAGGGATGGAGTTCCTTGTGTCCTCAGAGGTGGGTGGGAGTAGCAGGAGAGCGTCCGGAATGTCCGCAAAACCGGAGAGACGTCGGGAACGAGTCCGGAGTGGCGCAGGACGTTTTCCGTAGGGCTCTGGTGCCAGGATGGGAGATCCTGTTCTGCTGTAAGGGCAACCTCAAGATGGCCGCACAGCGCAGGCCTAGCAGAGGGAGAATCCAAAGTATGAATAAGTCTAACTACAATACATGAGAGAGCTGCTCACCTAGCAGAGGGAGAATCCAAAGAGAACAGGATAGGGATTCTCCATGCTAGGAAGCGAAGTATATACTGTAGTAGCGTGGGAGGAATGAAGGATAACTGTACAGTACACCAGCCACAAGTCCGAACGAATATCACAAGGTACAAGGGGGCATGTGATAATGAAGTGGAAGGGGAATGTACAGGAGTCGTGCCAGCGACCTGGGGGAGTAAGAGCAAAGAGTAATGAAGTGGGGAAAGAGGATAGGGGTAGCCCGGACGAGCCCCGAAGTGTATATACGAGTCCGAGCGAGTCCGAAGCGCGGGAAGACTTCGGAGTCACCGGACGTGACTCGGATGCGAAAGGAGTGGATGGAAAGGAAAAGGGGACGAAAGGGAATGAAGGGGATGTAGGTAAGAGTCCGTGGGATGAAGGAAAGGAGAAAGGAACGAGGAGGAAGGGGACAGGGACAGGGGAATAGGAGAAAATAGGAGTGTCCCCTTACACCACCCTTAAGGTGTAGGCATGGTGCACAGTACTTAGATTCACTTGTTACATGTTTCATGTACATGTGTACTTACATACTAGCCTTACTACATACACATGCTAGTTAGTATTTAAAGTAGCACTAGTACACATGTATTCACTACTCTGAATCTTAGTTCCTCTTCACCACTTGGTTTACTCTTGTCTTCACTGCAGGCTCCTCTGCGGAGCCCGCCTCTCACCTTGCTCTCTCTGAAATTGGAACACCACAGGGCTAGGAGGGCACAGCATCAAAAGCTGAAGCCAAGTTCTGTATGCTCCTCTCATCCACGCATCCGCGCTCCCGCACTCCCTGCGCATTCCCACACTCCCTTAACGGACAAGTCAGGAGGCCCCGTGATACAGTTCTTAACAACAAGCCTTCATACAACACCAGAGAAATTGCTATTATCACTTCTAAACAGTGCTGCACACCACCAGGCACTCAATGATATGATTGATTGTTTTCTGTTAATCCTCCAGGCAATGGAACAGCATCCAAGGCTGTTGGCAGCATATTTGCAAGGTGCGAACAAGTGGGTATTGTGTCAGTGCAAGAGCAAAGTGGTAGAACTGTCATTGAAAACAAATGAGTTTCATTTCACTGCAAGATCAATGACAGAGGAGCAACTATGTGCCTATCAAGTGGAAGAGGCTGTTAAGAAGACCAAGAAGCTGGCACCCACTCTGTGGGGAATATTGTTGTCATTACTCTCTGTGGATGACAAGATCAATGTTGTGTGCAGGCAACAACATCCTTCCAGTCACAATAGATAGCCATTGCCACCTGGATTTGAAACAAACATGGCTGCTTGCTGAAGTACTTCAACATGAGCTTGCATATGGCTTCGATACTCCAGACATGTCGCAAGTCAGACATGTACCATATAATTGATTAATTTCAATCTCAGTAAATTACTACATCCAGTTTTATTGAGTGTGAGAACTACAATTAAATAAGCAAATAAGCAACAACTTGGGTCACTCTCAGCAAAGGGCATGGGAATGAATTCAGAGGTCTCAGTGACATATTTTGCCAGCCTCTCTGCTAAGAGTTTCAAGCTCGCTTGACGATGTACTTGTTTACATCACATCTTAGCACATGTCACATGCTTGAAAAAATCATACAGGGATTTGTCTGTTCAGAAGTAAGCCAGACAAAGCAGAGCAAACAAAGGCAAGCACAAGCATGCAAAAGTCTGTTACCCAAATAAGGGTTTTTTCCAACTTGGGGACCTAGCTTTTCAAGCAAGGCAATATCGGTCTAGCAAGGGATCGCGTGGTATATACCTTGTAAGCAGATGGATGTAGACCCCCTTCTGCGATGCCGTGAATAACTTGCAACACAGATGTTCAGTGTCCAGGTGGCGTCACCCTCACAGCAGGAGATTCTTGCGATGACAGCAGCTACAAGGTTTGCGCTTCACATAACGGGAGTAGCGCACACTTTGATGAGCTCTAGGCTGCTCTTGAACTCAAACCATCACCATCTCGGGGTTTCCCACAGTTGACCCCCCCCCCCAGCTCTCAAGGCTCGTCGTCAGCCATGCACAGGCTTTCAAAGCCACTCTTGCACTACGACGACGAGGGAAGGCAGCACGGTCTCCTGCCAGGGGGGTGTCCTTCTTTAAGGAGCTTAAATGAAGTTCACGCCTGCTGAGTCCTGGAAGGACTAAAAACTTCCCAGTGTCTGTCACTGTCAGTGCTCCCTTGGTAAAGGAGCTTAAAGTGGGTGTATCCACGCCTGAGTCCTGGAATGACTCTAAACTTCCTTCATTATGCCTCTGTGTCCAACACTGCCTGACCAACCACTACTATGCCCACCATCCTTGCCCACCTTGGGAACTACTCCAAACATGGCCCAACCCCAACCTGCCCAACCCAACCCATATCAACCAAGTGCAGCGTTAATTCGTTGTACTCAACCCACACCGCGTCTTAGTAGCTTTAGCATACTCGTTGCGGTATATAAATGCAGACATAAAAAATAAAAAACTTTGACAAGCTCTACACCAATCGCGGCAGTCCTTGGGTATATCTGAAAGGGGATTGAGGGAGAGTAAGAGAGATTTACTGGGGCTAGTTGTGTGGCATACAGGTGCTTGAGTAGAAGTCAACTTGAAGTCAACTAACTAATGGGAGTACATACCGTGCATCGAAGAAGCGCTAAGAAAATACGGAAAACGGGACAGTTGCTGGCATACCACTCCTAGTCGTTGGCTGCCCAATTATTGTTTGTTCATGTTGACGCGGGCATACCAACATGATTGCGAACCTCCTAGTACTACGTTCGCAACAATTGTACGACCACCCGTGGTTTTGCTGGTTTTGCCTATATTTCCTCTTTCCTCGTGTCGTTTTGGACACGTTCTATGGATGCCCAGTGGGCTGTCAAGTGAAGAGCCTTTATCCGAGTTTTTCGAAAATGACCTATAGCCTATGGGTTTCTTTGGTACGTGTCTCTGCCCCGCTACCTGTATATTCCGCAGCTTGCCTACATAACCCGATTCTCCCTCTCCCCATTACCCCCAGCCCCGAGCGTCCACGATTGAATGTCGCATGCATAGAGTGTGTACGTGCCGTCCTAACATGTTCAATCAGTGGGATTCTACACATGTATATGTACGTCCTGCTCCAGGCCGGCGACCGGGCGCGCCGCGCAATGAGCAGAACGTCGGCGTCCTATAGGCCGCCGTTCACATCGCGCCCTCAAGTCTTGTGGACTTCGTGCTGCCCGTCTCGCTCACGCATCTTCCACACGATACGATGGCGCAGTTCATGAATGCCCTCGCTGCCGTAGGCTCACCAGAAGCGCTACTTCGCCCGTTCACCATTCTTGGACACTTTACTTGAGATTTCAGTACTTGTCGACACGGGGATCGACACGGGATGCAGAGCGCACAGCGCGCCGTCGTCTCGATGCGGATCAGTTCGGTCAGCCCGAGCCTTTAATAGTGCTGGCTGGAAATATCCATGATTGTCCAATATTGGGCATGTGTGATGTTCGTCCGTGTACCGGGTAACGACGGTGTCCCCCGAGCGAGTTACTCAGATTACCGCCTCGAAGGCGAGGGGTTATCATTGAGGGGCCGTGATATGAAGATCGTGGATGAAGTTTGCTCGTCCTACCGTCCCGTCGTACACACGTCTCACGCGCACGCTTTGTGGAATTCGACTTGGCCTCTAATACAAAGGAGTTTCTCGCTAGTACTCGCAGCTACATCAAACAATTATTACCGTACCGCTCAAATGACAATGCGCTCGGGTCACTATTACTTGTATTACGTTCAATATTCATCCATTGACACTTCGAAGCGAGTGTATTGACGGCGCGTCTCGCGCATCCATGGATTACTATTAAACTAACTTCGCTGCTGTACCGAACAGTGTAACGTCACGTGGTCAGCACCCACTGCTGTGCTGCGGAACCCGGAATTGACAGGTTTGCCAGGAGCCAACCAGCGTAGTCGACTGCGCAGCGTGAGTTTGCAGTCCGCTGTCCGATGCCAGAGCTTTGGGCGCAGCTCTTACTTTCCTTTTCAACTACCATGCTCCCGGTCCTCGACCTCTATCATCCATTCCGCAAAGGCTAGAGAATGAGAGCAGAATCCCACAATTTCTACGATTCTGTGCAGCGAGGACCCGCCATAAAGTAATTACCCACCTGGCTTGTTCTTGTAGGTCCAAATACTGATTTGGTTCCCTAACTAGGTCTTCGATGCATACGCATCAGCTACCAGAAGAGGCAAATCCCGAGGATATTTCGCAGAGCCTCAGAATATCATCTTTACATCATACACGACTGCCCAGGACGTATAAGTACTCAAGGCAGTCTGACACAGATTCAAATTCAACAATGCCGCGAACTGTTGAGCCCGAAGCTATACTCGAAGCAACGATTCACTATCATGCCCCTCCCTGGGAAGCCTCGAAACTACCACCTCACCCTCGTCTACATGGCCGACCGACGCCTAGGCCGAAAGCTTCTTGGGATAATGTCTCTTCCTCATCTGCATCTTCATATGCTGCTTCTACCTCATCATCGTCGTTTACATTGTCGTCCGACTCCACGGGAAGTTCGTCTGCACCTTCTGCCCTTTTCGACAGCCAAGGCAAGCCGAGCAGCCATACTAGCAGCAGCACGTTTAGTTCACAACTGAAGGCTCTCTATCGCACGATAAAAGAGTTGGAGGCTCGAATCAAAGGGGATTCGCCAGCAGATGCTAGCCAGGGTAATATGGGGACAACAGTTGAGGAGTTCGAGCGGGAGAGTTGGCGAACACGAATAGCCGATCACAAGAGGTGAGCGATACCATTTTACTGCGGTTGCAGCCTGTTGACCCTGGTCGCAGGTTGGCGGACACGATATACAATATTCTCGAAATGACCCTTGCTCCTGGTATACCCGCATCCCTTCGCTCCATACCCACGAAGTACAACCTCATCTCTTGCTTGTGGAATACTGGCTTCCACCACCTCCTCGAATCACTTCGCCGCGCGTCCTTCACTTCACTCCTCGCTCTCGAGCATCTGCAAGATTTCATATATTACGCCTACACATTCTACACAGGCTTATACGAAGAGCGAACTCTAGGAGGCTTCAAGAGCGACTGGCTTGAGGCTCTCGGCGACTTGGCGCGGTATCGGACCATCGTAGCGACGATGGTGCAAAGCAATTTCGGCCACAGAGCACTTTTGACTGCGGCCGCACTTTCGGGGGTTCCTGGGAGCGAGAACCAGCCCGCAGGCGCAGAAGCGAGTAGTGATATCAATTCTCAGGAGCCTAGTATTGGTGTTGCAGCAGCACGATCACTGGAGGTCTTACCGGAGAAAGAGCGGTGGCGGAAAACCGCACAAGGGTGGTACGGGAAAGGGATTGCAGATACACCTGGAAATGGCCGTCTACACCATTGTCTCGCCCTTCTTTCCCAAGAAGTAGAAGGTGAAGAACTGCGGACGATTTATCATTTCGTCAAGAGGTCAGTTATCACTTACCCCATTTTAGCTTAATGTGACGATGATGATAATAGCATGACCTCCCTTCATCCGTTTCTCGCGTCGCGCGAGCCTGGAATCCTCCCCATATGGTCTGCCGAATTGCAAGCCCGCCGACTTCTCCCTGGTGCTAGTGTTTCCGACCTCTTCGTACTCATCCACGGCATGCTATTCACGGCAAACCAGCTGTGCAACTTTGAGACTATACTTGTCCGATTCCTGGAGAAACTAGCAGTGGATGACGCCGAAGACAAGGAATGGATCATGATGGCTGCTGTCAACATCGGGGCCGTCCTCGAATATGGTAAGCCTGAGGGCACCTTAAAGCAGGCGGGGGTTTCAAATGCGGAAGGTTTTGCCCCTCAACCTCAGAGTTCAGCGAGGAAAGACCAGATGGACGTCGACGACATCAATTTCCCAACAACTGATCCCGAAGCGAAGCCTCACGTTACCCTCTCACTCGCTGCTCAATTAATGTCTGCCATGCTCTCCCAAGTCCTCCGTAATCCCATTCGAAGAGACGTTCCAAATCCTTATCTCACCATCCTCCTCACCTTTCTGGCAACGATCTTGAAGAACGAAAAGGCTTTGAAACTACTCAAACCCTATATCCCTTGGTCAGACCTCGCTAATTTCTTTTCGAACATACCGAGCAATGTCACCGAGAAGGTGCTATGCACTGGGGAGCGATGGTCCATGCTAACCAGCAAATGTGCGCCCCTTCCAGAAGATTGGTGTATCAGAGCGATGGCATGGGTTGGTCGCAAAGTTTTCGAGCGTGGCTATTGGTCCAAAGAGGAAGAAAGGGCCGCGGAGCTTGAGCTTCTAGACGACATGGACGGTCGCGTCGGGGACAGTTCCACAACGAGGTTCAGCCTGTCCGACGCCCGGTGGACTCGGATCGTCAGATGTGCAGTCGGCATCGCTAATCTCGTGGACGGCTTTTCGTGGGTGGATAGCACGAGACGATGCCGGGTGGACAGGCTACTCGCTGAGAAGCTTCAACGAGGCGAGGGGCTTGGTTACAACGAACAGGGACAAGAGGGATATGGAGGAATAGGCCGACGATGGGACGGTTCCATGGATGTCGACGAGGAGCTCGCAACGTTCCTGACTACCCAGAGATAGTCCTATTCACGCTATATTTATCAGTGGACACCACACTAGTCGGGCACAGGGCCTACAACCAATCGTTTACTGCGTCGCGGGCAGCGGGGTTACGCTCAGTGACTTTCACTTAGGTTACCGCTCCGGCTTTCCGCCAATAGTTACGACTTGCATACACAATCACTTTCTGCATCGCTGTTGGGCCGCCCCGTACAGCAATCACTTCATTTTGCCATACCCATCATATTTTTATTTCATTTAGCATAGCTGCGGCCCCGCCATTCGTTTACAATTTTTTTCCTTCGGAATGTCCATGTAGTTAGTTTACAACAGGTGTATAGTATCCCCACTCAATCACTGTCTATCGTCCCTTTGCATGGTACTCATCATTAATAGCATATTTTATGGAGTAAATTAAGCTTCTTCTGCTTGCAGTAAGGGAACGGAGTGCTCTGGCTTTCGGGGCGAATTCGATGGAGAGTGCTCTTCCCCTTGGAGAGTTTGATCACTCCCATTGTCAGTCCACCGAGGTTGTGGGTCATCGGCGCGGTCAGGCAGAGCGATGTAGTTGCTACCAGGGATGACTGGAGCACCGGATTTGTCTAGCTTTAGTTGTCGGGGAAGTAAGACCAGTCCGACGAGGTAGGCGATTGGTAGGATCTAATACGAGATGCAACTAAAATTAGAGGGGCCAAGGTAAAGTAGCATGTGGCTTACAATGACCCAAGCCTTCCACAGGCCCCAGACGGCAGACGGCGCAGGATACCCAAAGGCGGTTTCTAACAGCTGAAGACCGCTGTATGTCTAATGTATATATGAAATCAGCATAACGGTATTGGGAGCAAGGGCCGAGTACACGCACCTGGAATACAGCGAGGCACAGAATGGACAGACCAAGTACTACATGGAGGATGTTTATTGGTGGATGTGCGGGAGCATCGGGGGTCAGTGGTCGTGACTCAATTCTTCGGCCTAGGAATAGTTGCAAGATGAACACCCCATATAGGACGAAGCCGTATATCTGTGCAGTTTATGTCAGATACAGAGGATCTCATCAGGTTTGGTGCAGAACATACATGGTGAGCACCGCGGAAATGACCTGCGCCATCGCTGGAGACCGCTAGCGGTCCGAGTAGGAAACCGAGCGTGATGACCGGAAGTCCTAAAAGCATATTGGAGATCCAATGCACCTTGAACCAGTGCGACGACAACGTGCGACCCCATCTTGCTACCAGAGAGCCAATTGGGAGGAATAGAAGGAATCCAGTAGAAAGAAGCAGTCCGTGAAGCACTATCAACTTCCCATGATTAGAGGGATTGCTTTCTTCTGGTACCACAGCTGCGTCGGTAGCCTGAGTGGGAGTGCTAACTGATGCAGACTTGGTCATGCTGATGTTTGCTGGTGAAACTTCAATCGTAGGGCGTGATGGCGTGGTGGCCTTCGGGGGAGTCGCAGGGCGCGTGGGCGCGGCCGGAAGGGCAG
Organism: Pleurotus eryngii var. eryngii; assembly: GCA_029467805.1. Classification (NCBI taxonomy): domain Eukaryota; kingdom Fungi; phylum Basidiomycota; class Agaricomycetes; order Agaricales; family Pleurotaceae; genus Pleurotus; species Pleurotus eryngii. The sequence goes on from SZVJ01000012.1 coordinate 4,973,109, forward strand.
TAAGATGTTCGGTACCTGGAAGGTCCTTCGTAAGGTCTAATTCGAAATAACCTGCGCCAAAGTGCATGCTGATAGTTTCGTCTGCGTCTCCGCCTGATGGGCGTGTTTTAGAGAAGGCCCAAATATATCGCTCATTGGTATGGCCTTCAGGTAGAACGGTCTTATTCCTCGGAATCTTGAACGCCAGGGTTTCCCAATCTGGTGGAGCCCACTACGGTAGCGTGAAATTGCGCGAGTTATTGACCCATACTATCCATTGAGTCGCAGCACTCACGAAGTCAGTGACATCCTCAACAAAAGCGCGTCTTGGGGGAGAACGAACAACATGGGGTTCTCTGTAGTGCTCCGTTATGCGCTGGGAGATCGAAGTTGCGTTACTACGGTTCTTCCAGGCGATCACCATCTGTGTATTGATCATATGCTTTCCAAAGCCACTGAGAACGGACATGAGCAAGGTTTCGGACACTAGAATGTAGAAACCTACATGGCCATCCATCCCGCAGGTTTTAGTTTCGCGGTCAACTGGTCTAACCCGTCGTCAGTACTTGCAGCGATAAGAACAAGCGCAGCCGCTTACAAACTACGGAATGCTCGTCCGCCGTCGCGTTCACACACATATGAAAACCACACCATGAATCCCCCTTCAAAGCGAGCGCAGGAAGAACATATGATAGACAGAGCAAGAAAAGAACAGGAAAACTGGGACAGCGGAACATGATATCGGAGGGAGGGATGCGAGCGGCAGGGCCAAGCTGGCCGCGTCCTTATATACTAGAATTGAATTAGACATGCTCCATTTGAGCTGCTTGACACCCTTCTAAACATTCCCAAAGCTTACCGGGCAACCAGTCAGCATAATCCCTTTTGGTCAGCCAGCCACTTATTCTCATCAATAGACTGTGAGAAGGGGTCCTTCACCGTCCAACGAGAATCCACGCGTATCTCACCGCCATCATCAGAGCCATTTACCGTGTGATCAATATCATCGAGAGCGATGTTCGTGGAACAGGGCCTCCATGTCAAGCGGAACGCCAGGCATGTTCAGGGATGGATCCTCCATCCCCTGTCACTGACATTCAGGGGGCCTAGCTCTGGGCGAAAACCATGTCAAGTTGCAATTTTTATATATTGTACACACTTCCTAAGACTTCACGTAAGTTGCAGGTCAGGTCTACTCGAAAACCCAACCTTCCAAGGCGCTGGTCCACTGGACGACGCCATCTGGGAACCACCTATCGCGGTCTTAAGTCTTTGACATCATTTTGTCATTGGTAGAGACGTACAAAGCGATTTCCTTTTCGGCGCTCTCAACAGAGTCGGATCCGTGACAGATATTGCGTCCAACAGCAAGACAGAAGTCACCACGGATAGAACCTAGTGCAAAGTCAGTAAATCCTGCGATTACAGTGGGAAACGTCCGCACCGATGGGAGATGCCAGGGGGTTGGTGGCACCGAGCATGACACGGCCAGTCTTGACAGCATCAAGTCCTTGCCATACCATGCAAACGACAGGTCCGGAGGCCATGTACTTGATCAAGCCAGGGAAGAAGGGCTTCCCCTTGAGATCAGCGTAGTCTACGCACGATCGTCAATCACTTAGACATTCACCAATGTATCATCCACTCACGCTTCTCAAGATGCTCAGGAGTCGCCTGGGTCATCTTGAGGGCGATGAGCTTGTAGCCACGCTCCTCAAACCTGGCGATAATCTTTCCAACAAGGTTGCGCTGAACCCCGTCGGGCTATGAATTGAATGGCGTCAGTCAGTGATCTGGTCACCGAAAGCACAAGCGTTATCTTTTCTTACCTTGATCATGATGTAGGTACGTTCAGAGGTGGACATTTTTGCTGATGGTTGTGGTGAAGAAAAGAAGAGCTGCTTGCCCCCGCGCTGAATTTATAGGCATCGATCCCATTATCATGCGAATCCCATCCATCAGCTTGACGCGATCTAATCTAATCTACTTGAGGACAAAGGCCTCAGATTCAAGCAAGTGCAAATATAAGCCCGACAGTTTCCGGTCATTCTGCGGCCTTTACTCTCCAACTTGAACTCCTCCAAAATGTTTGGTCCCCTAGGTCCTTCGCTGGCGCCTCAAATCAGAGCTTCACGCTCCTTGACCAAGTGGCTGAAGCCGTTTGCTACGTGGTATGCTAACTTGGCCGGGTACCGCCAAATGGGCTTTAAATATGATGACCTTCGTGAGCCTTCCATACGCCATGCTTTGAATTCTGATCTTGAATCGCTGGTAGTCGTCGAAGAACGTCCGGACGTTCAGCGGGTACGCGCCATCGCAAAGAAACTCTATCCAGGATAGCAACTCACGTCAATGTCCAGGCATTGTCTCGTTTAACCCCTCAGCAAGGTTACGACCGTATTTTCCGCATCAAGCGTGCTTCTCAAGCCAGCGTCGTGCATAAGCCATTGCCGAAGGATCAATGGATAAAACCAGAAGAGGTGTGTTCTACTCTGCAATAGCCCATATATGTCCTCATGCGTGGTGCACAGGATATTCGTTACTTGAAACCTCATGTAGTAGAAGTTGCCAAGGAGGATTCGGAGAGGCAAGCTTGGGATCACATCGTTGTCGCTAAGAAGTAAGCCCAGCAATGTCGTGCCCAACATCGTTAGCCCTGGTATGATACAATGTCTCCAAATAAAGTCCATTAATGCGATCCACTTTCGCCTGTCCACGCCGACATCCGGGGGCCTACTGCTTTGCCCACTTCGCTGTCTTGAAGTAATCTACTGCATGCGGAGCTACGTTCTATTGGTAAACACGCAATGGAAGGACAGCCCAAGCGCCTGCCTGAAACAAATTTGCTTGTCGTGGCAGTCCGACCGTCTTAATCGTTGTACGTCGTCTCGTTCCCCATCTTGTCATTGTTGATGCACGCAGTGCTTGCCATACCATACCAGTAAATTCGGATGCTGTACAGGTTGGTTTTTCCTTGTCGGTGCGTCCGTCCGATAGACTGTTGGTTTCACTGGTGCTCCAAGCCCTGTAGTGTCTCGGGCAACAGCAGAAATAATATCAGTTCGCCGAACCCTTGCAAGGGCATGAGTGCTATTATCCAGATCCCATGCGCGAGGCGAGACCATCGGACCAAAACATAACAGTCATTTCCGTGTTATCGGCATATCCATCATGAAAACCCCGTGGCGCTTACAGCCTTCGAACTTCCAAAAGGTAACGCGACACAGCAAAATTAGGGCCTTGTTGATGCGTAGCCCACTTCCGACTTGGAATCTCCGAGGCTAAGGCGCTTATTCATCTCAGAAAAGGAAATTCAGTGGCCTTTCGTGAGTGTCGCATGCGCTTCAAAGTGAATACATATGGGTAACTCTAGAGTGCTCAATAGGTTGAACCTTTTTTGAACCTGTGATCGGGTGCTTACGTTCGCCCTTCTGATCAGAAAGTCCTGCTCACAGCAGTAACACCACTTCGACCTCCTACGCCTACCGATCTTCTACGATGAGTTAAAGTCCAATTCCCCTGTGATTCAGATATCGAAATTATAATTAACAATTTACCGAAAGGCGCCTTTCTACTTTGCTGCCGAGTTCACTCGCTTCAATATAGTTGAAGTATGCTGTTCGATGGCAGCTCGTACTACTGGGAGAAATGGGCATATTGCAAGCTTCTTCGAGCTTTCGGCGCCGCGCTGGTTTCTTCGTTAATGTGGCGTGCGGTGAGAACGACCGCCTTTACACCCAATTCAGCATCCTCGACAGCAGTTGTCTCGTCTGGTGTACTTCGACTTCATGAAACTCGACAGGTGTCTAGCGCTCGATGCAATCGATGGCCTGAGAGGTGGGTTATCATCTATTCTATGCTGCAATACTGACTTCTTCCGTAGCGATCGACTTGTGCATTTGACACTTTGCTCTAGTAGAGCAATGAAACTATACCGCCATGCCTCCTCGTCCTCGACGCCAGCGAGAGCGATGTCCCAATTGTGGGAGATGAAATTACACCATTGCGGTGAGTTCAGCGACAGCAGCGGGTATATAAACCTGCTTGTGCTTCGAGGGGATGCATCAACACAACACACTCGAAACACAACACACTTCCAACATGTCCAACACAGATAACTGTAGGCATTCACAATCTTTCAAAGAACCGTCTTCTAACCGACGGCCTGTATGTAGCTTACAAGCGCGCTGTTCACAACCACTACCAAGGACTTCGCATTACCATCGCATATGACAGCACTCCTCATGGTCTTCAGCACCGGCAAAACTTGGACCACTATGCCAACCAGCAAGTACCCTCTTATTCTCGAGATATTCGCTTGCTTAATCCGTGGTTAGTCAACGGTCAGGCGGTATTGACCAGCCGTGTCGCGGGCACTTCCAAGAAGGAAGCTGAAGAGAATGCAGCGAGGCAGGTGTGGGACACCGTCATCAATGCTTAGGGGGTTTGACATACTCCGGCACCTCGCCAGCGTGGCCTTCTTGTGTACCCACTTTGAATACCCTGCTCTGCGCTCTCGTTCGCTTTGTCTTTGTTCTGAAACCAGCTTTCATTTGATTTGACCTTCGTCCCCTCCATTAGAGACGTGCAAACCATTCATTGCGCTACGTTGCGTGTGCGGGTTGGCTCAAGAACCCGTGGACCTGGTTCATGCTATACCAGCGAGACGCCTTTAAAGTCCTCCGAATGACCCGCAGATGCGACTATTGACCAATGAAAGCAATGCAGCGCGCCCAGTCTTTTTTGTTTTGAGATATTCTCAGGTGGCATACACTATGGATATCGTAGGGTTTTTGAATGCTCAGAACACTAATTTGTAGTGTACTCATATTGTGGTTTAGCGTTAGTTTAGCGTTTGTCGGTACTCGTCGCTCCTTGGAGTTCCATCGTCGCTTCACGCCGCGAAAAGAACATTGAGCAATTTCTAGCATGAACACATTGGGTACTAGATTGGCATTGGCCCTGCAGTGTGAGCAAGCCCTCCGAGGCGAATCAATTACCTCCAGCAAGTAGTATCTCCTATTTCCTCAGTTTGGCGGCCACTGCCATGAGTACATGAAATCAGTAGCACATGCCATATCAATTTCCGGGCCAACGCATTTCAGCCTATTGGGTCTAAAACGTTGTTCAGTCAAACTCTCGTCTTCATCATGGAATCCTTGCGCCCATTAGTAGAGGAATGGTTGTTCCTAGATCAGGTATGTCACTCTGATTGCTTTGTGTCGTACGAAGCTGATGAAGGCTCTTGCAGAATGCAGAAACCAGACAAGAAATACAGAGACTTTGGTCTGAAGGGGACACTGTAGAGCTTGAGAAACGCATGAGGCTTGTAGATCGTATGATATTATGGCCGTTTCGTGACTGAGACAACATGCAGGAAAAAGGATCGAGTTTGGGACGGCAGGTAAGAGTTCCTACATCTTAGTGATACGAATGGGTTCTAAGGACCATTATAGGTCTACGGGGCAAGATGCAGGCTGGATGGTCGCGCATGAACGACTTAATTATAATTCAAGCCTCACAGGTGTGTTTGTTTGTTACTCCACCCCGAGCAGACTCAAATGGAGTCTTGCTATTGTAGGGACTTTGCGCGTATGTTCTCGCTCACGTTGAGAATGCTCGCGAGCGTGGTGTCGTCGTTGGGCATGATCATCGACACCATTCCAAGCATTGGGCCGACTTGACGGCTTCCGTGTTCCTCGCGAACGACGTAAAAGCGTACCTTTACCGTGATCTCGTACATACGCCTATGTGAGTGGTGCTTCATGTCGTTCACAACTTTGGTGATGATGATCGCTCTGTTCAATAAGGGTGCCCTTCGGCGTGAAGGCCCTTGGGGCAGCCTGTGGCGTCATGATCACAGCAAGCCACAATCCCAAGGTTTGGTCAAGCCAATTTATTCTCTCCCTATTCTTATTGGTACCCATTCTCAAAGGATGACAACGGCTACAAGGCAAGACACATGTCGTATTGCCCCGCAGATGTCAGCTAATGCGAAAACATAGGTATACTGGGAAAATGGCGTGCAGATCATAGGCCCCCACGACGAGGGCATCTCTGACTCTATCAAAGCCAACCTTACACCCAAGACTTGGGATACATCCTCTGTTAATTCTTCGCCTTTATGCATCAACCCGACAGAAGACATGCGAGAAGCCTACTTCGCTAACCTCTCGAAATTGAGCCTGTATAAGTGAGCACCTGATGGTATAACTTGAGCTGACATTCACTGATATTTATTCAAGGTCTCTGAACGCCCAATCAATGGTGAAGTTCGTGAACACCTCGATGCACGGTGTTAGCAATCCCTTTGTAACGCGCGGTTTCGAGCTGTTTGGTCTTCCACCATTTGTCGCCGTCAAAGAACAAAGAAATCCGGATCCAGACTTCCCCACTGTACCGTTCCCAAATCCAGAAGAGAAGGGTAGGCAACTTCATCCCCACCTTTTGTCCCTTTATTCATTATTGCACTAGGCGCTTTGGTATCATATATATCTGTAATATTCACGAATATACTCATCATGCGCCCAGGATCTAGCAATCCGCACAGCGGAACGTGAAGGCGCACGGTATGTCCTGGCACAAGATCCGGATTCCGACCGCTTCGCTGCCGCCGAGAAAGGGTAAGTGGATATACTTCCACCGTTGATATTTCCATCGAGCTAGCTTTTGGTCGCTAGGCCCGATGGCAAATGGATTGTCTTTACCGGAGATCAACTCGGAGCCCTTTTCGCGTCGAGAGAACTTGCCATATACAAGCAGTCCGGCAAACCGCTGGGTACGATTCTGCGATTTTGGTTGCTATCATCATATTAACTATTAACAATGGTTTCTGGTATACTTCACACTTGCAGAGAAACTAGCTATGGTTGCCTCCACGGTCAGCTCTAAAATGATCGAGGCCATGGCCCATGTTGAGGGCTTCAAGTTCGTTGAATGTCTAACGGGTCCTTCGCTTGCATGCAATCTTCCCTTTCGGTTCGATACTAATGCAATGGATCTATCCAGGCTTCAAGTTTATTGGAAACACTGCGTTGACGCTTGTGGAGCAAGGTTTCGAAGTGCCATTCGGGTACGAGGAAGCGATTGGTTACATGTTTGGCCCCCTAATCCGCGACAAAGATGGTGTCGCCGCGACGGTACACCCCCAAGCTGGTTCATCTGTCGAGTATACCGATCTGATAGACTTGCTTTCTGAAAGGTTTCCTTCGCAGAATTGGTCACATCGTTGCAACGGGAGGGCGAAACAGCCAGTTCCTACATCTCCAAATTATACGAACGGTGATTGATATATTATACTACCATTTTCTTTCTTATCTGAATGCTGTCTTCCTGTATAGCTACGGTTACTTCAAGGTTGGCAATTGCCCAAGATCTCTAGACGTTCCCTCATGTGTGCCGTTCAATTAGACGAGCAATAGTTACTTCGTTTGCGACGACCCATCCAAGATCAACGAAATATTCGCCCGCATACGCAGCTACCCAGTGAGAAATATACACAAACCCCTTAGAAATCTTTCCTGACGCAGTATCTTACTTTGTTGTGGATAGACTGCTTCCTCCAGCAATACGGCGACATCTCCTACCCACTCCGACGCTACTTACCCGTCGAAAATCGCTGGACTAACGGTCGCAAGCATCATAGATCTTACTACAGGTTACGATAGCACAAATGCGCCGTCGTTCAAACCTCGATTGCCACTTTCTTCAGGACATATGATTCAATTCAGAGCAGGAAACGACGAAGTTAAAATTGTTCTTACAACTAGGTGCGTCTACAGTGTATTGCTGAATATGTTGTGGAAATATATCACCATATTCCAGGACGAGTGGGACGGAGCCAAAGGTAATTGATGTTATCCATGTCAAATGCTGTACACGCCAACACATCTTGTAGATTAAATACTACCTGGAAGGCAGTGGCAGGGACCGAGCGAAAGTGGAAGCCATTTTGCCAAAGGTGGTTGAGGAACTTGGAAGGGAATGGATGGAAGCTGAGAAGCATTCCCTGGGAAGCCCGTCAGCCTGAGTTATGTAGATGCCTAAAACCCGATGTCTCCTGTACCCTATTTGCATCCCTTGTGGCAAACCGCGTGAGGTTCAAACACTCCACAACAACGCGGTCTCTCGATCTCTCATGGCAAATACTACTGTAACTGGCGCGAAGGCCATCCATGGGCAGAATCCTCAGGCGAGGGTTTCGTTTCTTTTATCTCGTTATGGCTGCGAACCTACTATCTTAGTTTCTAGTTGAAAATGTCATCCGAAACCGAATTTACGAATCGTCGTACTGGAAAGAATACTGCTTCGCTTTGACTGGTTTGTGGCGGACGTCCCTTGAGCTGGTAGAGCATCATGGCTGACACTTGGATAGCTGAAACGTTGATTGATAAAGCTATTGAGATCAAATTTATCGGTGGTGTCTACGGAAATCAGCGACCAACAGAATTCCTATGCCTGCTGCTGAAACTCCTGCAGATTCAGCCAGAGAAGGAAATTCTGATCGAATATCTGCAAGCAGAAGAGTTCAAGTTTGTTTCATAGACAGAGCCCGAGGACTTATCCTGACGTTGACGTTGAACAGATACCTTAGGGCCCTCGCTGCATTATATGTCCGCATGACTTTTAGTGCAGTCGATGTGTATGAGATACTAGAGCCGCTGTTGAAAGACTACAGAAAACTAAGGAATAGGAATATGGGTGCGCTAATGAGTTTGGCTTAATGTCCTGCTGCTAATGCTTTTTTGGTTTGTAGCTGGCTATAGCCTAACGTTCATGGACGAATTTGTTTACTCATTGCTTACGGAAGAGCGCGTTTGTGACATTATACTGCCCCGCCTGCAGAAACGCTCTGTTCTAGAAGAACGCGGAGATATCGGACCCAGGAAGAGCCGCTTGTTGGATGCTATGGAGGGTAAAAGCGACGCTGGAAGCGATAGAAGCCAGAGCCGTAGTGGGAGTAGAGGGAGGAGTCGCAGCAGAAGTAGAAGCGTTAGCGATGCGGGAGGGCGCGGTGTCAGTCGGGGGAGAAGTCGCAGTAGAAGCGAGAAGACACCTTCAGAAGCTGGTTCAAGATATGTGTCGCATAGTCCCTCCCGTTCACGGTCCGGTTCGCGATCACCGTATCGATCCCGTAGCCGTAGTATATCCCCCGACAGAATGGACGAATCCTGAGTGCAATGTAGTATTTCTTCCGATTCGTGTATACCCTCCTCCGAAGTAGAGCGCTTAATAGCTGAGAGCACTCGCTTCTGACCATGACGGTGGCTGCTACTCGACTTCCTGTAATCGCTATATGCGGAACAACTGGTGTTGGGAAATCGCAGCTAGCTGTTGAACTTGCTCTTCATCTCTCCAAAACCGCTCCGAATCGCGCAAAGATCATCAATGCCGACGCTATGCAATGCTACGCGGGGATGGACATTATAACCAATAAAATGCCCGAAGCCCAGAGGCATGGCGTCGAACACCTTCTAATGGGATTCAAGCAGCCTGGTGAACAGTACGTCGTTGGTCAATGGGTGCAGGACTCCATGAAGGCGGTCAGTTATGCGCACACCCATGAAGGGGTTCACGTATTCATCCACTACCCAGTAGATAGAAGAGACCCACAAGCAGAACAAGATACCCATAGTCGTTGGTGGCACTTCGTACTGGATCCAACACCTGCTGTTTCCGAACCGACTATCACAATCTGAGCTTCATGTGCCTGCCGGACCGCCAGAATTGTCCGAAGACGTGGTACACAATCTAGCATCTCTGCCGCCAGAGTTGCTGGACTTATTCAGCTCGCTTCCCGACCATCCCCCATCGGCATCTGATGATCCAACACTTGCTTTATCGCTCCATAAACTACTATCTCGTCTGGATCCCGAGATGGCAATGAGATGGCACTGGCGGGATACGCGGAAGGTGCTCCGTAACATAGAAATTGTAAGGGAGACCGGAAGGATTCCCAGTTTAATTGCTGGCGAGCAATCCAAAGAGAGGGTAAAAGCCAGGTATGTTAGTCTCCTCCTCCTCTTCAATCCTATACTCATCGTTGTCCAAAGATACCGTGCATTATGCTATTGGTTATACGCAGAGCCCGATGTCCTGAATCCACGCTTGGACGCTCGTATTGACGAGATGATAGAGGTTAGTGTTGTGTTTGTGACATGAACAAAACCAATCGGCACTTTCAGACAGGTCTTCTGAACGAGATCAAGGAAATGCGTCGTATTGCAACTGCAGGATCAAACGACGACACCTCTAACAGAGACACAGACTACACCCTTGGTCTATATCAAGCAATTGGTATCCAATTTCACTCGCATTCCTCGAGGTGTGCAACTAATCATGGATCGCAGGATATAAAGAATTTCACGAATACCTGACTACGCAAGATCCATCCGACAGGTTATTCCACGAGTCTGTGGACAGTATGAAGCACTCGACGAGGAAGTATGCCAAACGCCAAATATCATGGCTGCGCAATAAATTGTTACCTGTTGTCAACGAAGCCAACACAGAAGACTTTCTCACCCCTACATACGTGCTAGATGCGACCGGTGAGTATTCTGAGCCTCTCGGTCATGACCTTAATCAACCTCGGCCTAATTAAGAACTTGGCGAAAGCTGGCGGTCTCGCGTATTGGACCCTGCCCTCCGAATTACTGATGGTTAGTAATATCTGCTACTCTGCACATCTTGAGCAATCGTTAATAGAGTGTAGCATTTCTTGACTTCCGGGAGTTGCCCGATCCAAAGGGTCTTTCCAGCGCAGCGGCACGACTACTTAATATTCCTCGCCGGCCAGTCGAGTATGTTTGTCTCGCCCCTGCCTATATATACCTAATGTGGGTTGCCTGTAGTCCCATTTCAGTCCTTCAAGCCCGGCGTAAGATAATTTGCCAAACCTGCACCACAGATCCCGAGCAACCGTGCATGATCGAAGATGGCACACAATGGGAGGCCCACCGGACGACGAAAGTGCATCGCCGTCTTGCATCGAAAGGGACTAGGGTGCAGATGCAGATGATGATGCAGGCAGAGAAGCAGGCAGAGCGACGGATGAAGCGCAAAACCCCACAGGCCCCTGGAAGTTTAGGGAGCCATCTTCCGAGTGTTCTGGTCAAGTAATTCTCCAGGCTTCATAATCAATACATTTACTATTCAGATGGGCGTTGGATTGTAGTGCGAAATGGATAGATGCAGCAAACGGTCAGGAGATCAGATGGGCGATCACTCGGCGGAAAATTGTGGTCCTCGCGCTGTGTATCTTTGCTAGTTGTATGGGAATGAGACGGAGAGCTGGTGTTAAATTTCTCTTATGGCCGTCAGAATGCTGAGAAAATCGACACTGTCGAGCACATTATATATCCTACGCATCCTGTTTGTTCAATTTTTGTTTATTAACCTTTCCCCAACTGCGACCCATTAGTTTCGCGCACAATGCAAGAGGCCTTAGGTAATTGTCATACAGGTGTATACAGTACTACTATAGAGCACGCGAAGCAACCCAAGGGCGATGCTTCCACGGACTTCAAAATCATCGGTTTACACTACTTACATAACCGCCGTCAAGAGATGCGTTGTTTATCTTTATAAACAAGTGGGGGTATCGACGTTGAGACCTTGTCGTTGGGGCGAGGAGAGATTAACTGTGCTCATTCTTGGGAGACGGATCTTAAGCGTTGGCGTCGATGTTGTAGAGCTCGCAGTCGGAGCCTTCGCCTTCACCTGGGCCTTCGCGCGCGAGTTGGCCGGGCGTTTCGGCGTTATTGTTGCTTTAGGCTTATCAGATTCGGGCTTGTCAACCTCAGACTTATTCGAGGCCACCCTACGAGTCTTTGGAGCCTTTTCTTGGGGCCGTTGAGATTGAGACGTAGAAGGAGGCTCGTCGGGCTCAACCTCGTCATCTCGTTGTTTCCGCTTCCTCCCCCGCTTCTCCTTTGGGGGATCAACTTCTTTCTCATTCTGCTCTTTCTGAACAGTTTTACGAGCCCGGCGTTTCACCTAAGACCATTGAGTCAGACGGCAAGTAATGGCTCCAGAGCCCGTACCTTTGGGGGAGACCCTGAAAGGAGGAGGCTCGTTTGATCGGTATCCTCCAACTACATGTAAGGGGATCAGAAGGCATCGATATGATAAACGTGTCCTACGCACCTTTATAATGATACGGGGAGCCGGGATGATATCTGGAGGTCGCATCTCCCGAGGGGGTACCACTCCGGCATGTACTAGGTATTCAGAAGCGGACATTGTCTTCGCTGGTCCTGTTCTTCTCGCGCTCGGAGCTGCTTCTGAACGAATAACTGAAGACCCCTATAAACAGCTATTTAGACAATGGGAGTTAACTCTGAGGTAGACGAGCGCGCCTTAGTAGTTATACTAGTCGCCGTATCCTCTCTTTTATTCCTCGACCGCAATTCCCTGGCACTAGGTTCCGGCTGAATACTGGCGGCAGACTTCCGCCTGCGTTTGACAGGTGCTGTTGAGGGCCCGGCGGAAGATATCGAGCTAACAGCCGATTCATTGGTGATGGCCCGGGGGGGCTGTTTTAATTAAGTTACCACGATGATCAAGACGGGCACGCGACGAACCTTGGGGACTGAGAGAAAGGGATTCCTTGATATGATACGCGCGTGGTGATTGCCCGAAATATCTTCTGCGTCCGTTTGTTTACTTGTATCAACCTTGGACCGTGAAGAATGCTTGGAGATGCCGTTGACCAGAGCGTTGGTTTTGGAAGGGGAACGGTGTGGGCGAAGATGTGTCATTGCTTTAAACCCCATGAGCAACTGCAAAAGCGTAAGTTCACATGAAATAAGCTAGATGAAGAGAGAAGTCAAGCACGTACACTGGCCGCATGCAAATCATCCGCATTGTGTGATGAATCAAGAGGTGGGAATATATCTTCCAGGTCACCTTCCAGAGAACTTAACGAAGTGAGGGGTGATGACATGCCCGAGTCCTCTTCCTCGGAGATCCTTTCCGAACATTGATATAGTAGTCTTTCGCTGCGCCAAGATAATCACTCACTGTGATTGAATACCATGTGTCCCGTTGATGCGGTTCCAAAAGTCCAACACGATAACCCTCTCTGGAACCCGATAGCGACGGCCATTGATCAACACCTCATCCACGGCTACCTTCGCCTGCGTATCATTTGGCATAGTCTCCGGTTGTATTACTTCAATGTTTCCGTTGTTGAACTGGTTTGGTGCTGTAATATCTATTGGTGGTGCGTTGTGTTTAGGTATTCGACGTTTTAGCGGCTTGGGTAAAATTCATTGTAAGATAACAATAGCAGGGGGGCGGAGACGTATGAATGACTTACTATGACTTGCTCGGCGTGATTCGGACACATCCACTTCTTGGTAAAGGTTGGCATAATAGCAAGGGGCGGTTCTAAGCAATCAAGATGCCAATGAAGACTGCAGTAATCGCAAGAGACAATCGGACGCCATGTTTCTGAGACGTTGATAGACGATGACCGCCGTGCTCTTTTGGCTGCGGGAGCTGCGGCCGCGACAGATTCGGGCAGTGCGGATGTCCCACAACGAAAACAAAGAACAGGTACTCCGTTTCTGTCACGAAGTCGATGCTGATCTCGCTCATCTAGTTGACCATGCCGACTACTCGTATAACGATGAGTAATTGCGCTGCAAAAGCAAGTAAACAAGCCACAAACTTTAATCGAGGTTGTTTGGTCTCAGAGCCGTCGACATATGCTCCGTTCGGAGCGGTAGCCACTGGAAAAGGGGTCATTTTAACAGCAACTTTCGGTGCCGTATATGCGCACCGTCTTTGAAAAACGTCCTGATATCTTCTGGCAGTTGATACTCGTTCGGGTTGGCGTGTAGGAGCTGTTGAATGAGGGGTGAGAAGAGCCCTGGCGGGGGTCTTTGCGGTGGAAACTAGAGCCAAGAATCAGGAGTTTACGCAGTGAAGCAACAATACGACGCTCACCTGCTTTGCCGTGCACGCAGGACAATACCATTTACTATTCCCTTCATCCACATTCTCCTCTGGCGGGTCGAGACACCAGAAATGAAAAGCTCGGGGACATCCGTCACAGTAGATAAGAGCACCTGTAGACCGACACGCAAAACAATGGTCCTCGTTGTTGTTGATCTTAGATGATTGAGCTGGGGTTTGCGCTAAAGAAAATGGGAATACAGGACGTACCATAGGCAGAGGTGGTTCTGGGGTGTTCAACACTACCGTCTTGGGCTCCTCCTTCACCGTTACGGTAGTAGACGACACCTCCTTCACCTTCCCCTTGTCCTTTCTTGGTCTCCCACGGCCGTTTGAGGGTTTGCTGGTCGAGGCTTTAGCAGAAGCAGAAGCAGAAGTGTCTGGCATATCGTCCGAAATCGGAGCCGCATCCACATCGATTGGCGCAGCCTGCAAGGCAGAAATTGAACTGCCTTCGTTGCTGGCGGAGGGAATCGGAGCAATGGCCGTCTGACCGTTCTGATGGCGTGCAGTGGCACGTTGAGCACGCCCGGACGCACCTCTGTAGCATGGTCGCAAGATGCATTAACGGGGTCAAAATCCCATCAAAGACCGGCATAAGTCGAACAGCGTAGAGTTAAACATACAGAATGGGGTTTCAATGAGAAGGCTTTCTTTAGTGAAAGAAATGGGAACTCACCCTCGCTCCGCTCGCATGCGTTTTGTACGAGGTCCGTCCATTTGTGGTATACTGGCAGCAGGCGTAACCGCCAGAAGTGCCGAGTAGGTGGAGTTGGGGTCTAAGGGCGGCAAATATGATACAGGTTTCTTTGTGTCTCTCTTCAGCGCAGCCTGCTGGACAGAAGTGATGGAAGGCGGCCCAGGAAGGATTTCTGTAGCAAGGGAGGAGTCACCGTCAAGGTGGGGGGGTTGTGCCACTTGCACGCCCGGCGACATGTATGGGGGCATGGTCGATGCCATGATTTTCGCTGTCTGAAAATGCGTTCGGAGGGTCGTTTGTCTTGAACTGTCCTTTACATGGGTTGTCGCAGCAAAGCACAACACTTGCGGGGCGAAAAGAGCAAGTGCCTCAGGTCGCTGTGGTGGCGGTCAAGGTCAAACAGAACGGCGGCTCAAATTCACGCCTCGGCAACACACTATCTATCTACCGCATATACATGTAACATACAACCGTAATCCCATTTCTCTCGTCGTCGCAGACAACGGCGCGAGCACCTGAAGGGGCTCTGCATACAAATTGACTCACCACCTCTGTTGCCACTGATGTCTTCGCAACGACATCCACAATGATGGAAACGGGAGAGACCCCCGAACGTGTACAGCACAAAGCTACGTCAAAGATATCAGCAATTGTCTCGACTGTGCCGCTAGCTATAGCCACGTACTATACAACAAGAGGTAATCAGAGTGGCATCAGAACTGCCATCAATTAGGAGGGCGGAGAGATGTTGGATAGCGAGCACTATACTTTGCATATCAAAGGCTAAGGCGAAGGCAACTTGATGGGGTATGACGAGGAGCGTGGAGATAGATGCCCGTATGTAAAAGCAGACCTCGTCCATGCGTCCGTACGGGATAGCAGCGAGGGATACCGCAGGGAGTGCAAATTGGCCTGCAGCTAATAATAAGCTTAGGATCTTGTTCAGCTTCTTGGAACATCTACGATAAACGCACCTTGATCGCCCTCTATGCACATCAACAGCTACGTGAGTCCGTCAGCATTGCCACATCATTCCATTCTTACACACAACCATAAGGAACACCGCAGCGAAATACAGTCTTTCCGCCGGTTCAGCAAGCGAGGTGCTGGTGCTTGTCGATGGCATGTTTAGCTAGTTCGTGCTTCCACTCACAAAAGAGCAACCAGCGTCAGCCACCCCCAATTGCCAGTCGGTGTCACAGAGCCGCCAGAGACCACCGTTGTTGGTGAGGGCAGCTTCAGCAGAATTCTCTGTCATGTCATTATGGACGCACCGCAATATCTTCCAGGCGCCCAGCAGGCGCCTCGAATTTGACGCAAATAAAAAGCAACCGCCAAGTCAAAGGTCCTAGTTCACCATTCCCAACCGGCTACCGTGGATCACGCATGTGGCACCCACGGCCACTCGAGTTAATCAGGAAATACTAGGCAGAGCGGGCCACAGACTTGAACACCATATACATCCATTGGGAGAGCGCTCCGCTAGACATCCCAATATCTCAAGCGCTCGTCGCTGAAGCTAACAGCCAATGGGTGTTGTGATGATCACATCATCGGTCGTCCCCGAATATCTCGACTGCTGAGTACACAGAACGCCAGAGCGCCGCAGGAAGTGACTAGCGCTGGCTACGAAGGGTGAGGGCCTCTTCCATTGCACGGATGGCGGTTCGTTGTACGGGAACAAGAAACGTTTGTCCTCTTTCCCGAAGCCCGGAGTGCTAAATGGAACATCTAACATATGGGAAGTCATCTTTTTTTTGAGGGATCGCCTCGCCGGATTCGGGACGCCTGAGTCTTGACGGCACGCACTGTTGCTTTGCAGTCGATTCAGGCGGACAGTGAGGCGAGTGTTGACAGGGTGACCGTCGCCGATCTCCAGTAGTCAGACTTCCAGCTTCCAGTGCAAGGGTATAAGATTAAGGTGGCGGTCAATGAGCATGCATCTACTGGTGGTCGCTGTTCACGAACGTCGCGCAGGCTGAACGACGCGCTCCTCGTTGTACTGAAGGAACATGCATGGGAGCGAATATTCCATTTCCGAGTTCTCAGGGGCCTTCCCCTTTTATAACCACCGAATAACGCTACTGTATTTACTCACCAGTTTCCCGCCGAACGACATCGCTGGGAGAGTTGGAGGGACAAGTTCGGGACAAACGGACGCACATTCTCCTCAATCTAGGCGCTGTTTAATAGCTGACGTTTTCACATGGTGCATGCTTCGAAATCATGGCGACAACCTCTGCTTTCTGCGGGCTTGTTATGCGCTGAGAGCTTCAATGGACGCAAACCGTGGTATCCAGTGGATAAGATATCGAACGTGGGCGGAGGGACGGTATTCATTGGTGACTATTTTGATCTGATGTCGTTTTCAATATTCTGAGTGATGAAGTTTGTTGCCTGCACGCAGATTCAAGTGGTGGACGATACTGGACCATATGACCATTGGGATGAATTAGAGCAGTACAAATAACGAGGGTTAGTTGGGGAAGACCTCGAGGCACTTTTGCAACCATGCTTTGGCTACGCATCCTTTCCCTCGTCGCGACCGCATCAGCATTGAATATCTTGTTGAGCAACGATGATAGTTGGGTATCAGCTAATATTAGATACGCATTCTGCCCTTATCATAACTGCTTATATCTGACACGATGACAGGGAAACCTACAAGGCCCTACGGGCAGACGGCCACGATGTTCTACTAGTCGGATCAGCCGTCCAACAATCCGGTAAAGGTGGATCGTTCGTTCTGCCTGCCGTGAACATCACCGCGCCTGGAGGGGAGTTCGGATCGGTCCAGATTGGTGCCCCACCCTTTGGGAGCGATCCCATGGATCAAAACCTCTGTGGGTGACTGTCAACTACTACAATGCTTCTATTCCTTGAACAAAATGGGTAACTGGTCAGGGTACTTCAACGGAACGCCGGCTGCAACTGTGGCCTTCGGACTCGACATCGTCGCGCCCATGCACTTCGGAAATAGAACTATCGATCTGGTTGTGACAGGTCCGAACGAAGGCAGCAACTTGGGCCCATTTTTGTACACGCTCAGCGGAACTCTTGGGGCTGCATACGCGGCCGTGTACAGAGGGGTATGTATCCCATCCCCCTCAGCAAACAGTTGATGATTCAAGCCATGCATTAGTTCCCCGCAGTGGCGTTCTCTGGATCAAATGGCACTCACCGTTCATTTACGGAGGTCACTGATCACGGCGATGCCGCGACTATCCAGGGTAAGGTCTGTGTCTTTATGTGCGATGCATATCATGATGTGCATCAAACTCCCTAACCCAATTTCAGTTGGTAGCAAATTTCGTCGCCGCGTTGTCGGCGGGAATCAACACTACGACGACTAGGTTGTTAGATCTTGGTGTCGGCGTAAGGTGAGTTTTTCAAGTTCGTGTGCTGTATCAACGCCTATTTATCGACGTACAGCGTTGGATTCCCCGTCGTGGGTGGAGATAATCCATGCGTGGACGTAAGCTTCTCCACACGATGCTTTGTTGGAACTCCATGCTGATAAGAGGCTCAGCCACCGTTCACCGCCACCCGTATAACTGGAGGAGCTCTTATGGATAAGATTCGCATAAAACGCAACTACGGGAATGCCCGAGTTCGACAATGTGTACGTTCATTCTCCTTCCGCGGTTCACCAACCAACCGAGATATCTCAGTGCTTTCGATGGCCTCAACGTTAATTTCACCGGTGACCCGAGACTACCAGGTGGGTCGACTCGGAATTCAGATCTAGTGACTGACGTTCCTTACCTTCGTTGCATTCAGGTGAAACCAACGTGACAGAAAACCGCCAGACATCCGTTTCGGTCTTTGCTGTCGACTATGATGCGCCGATTCAAAACAGACTAATCCCCATTTTCGGAAAGACGTCCCTCCCAGAGGCAGCCTGATGAAAGTATATTGGACACCCAACGATCGAACCGAACATACGAATGATACATACGAGTAGTACAAGGCCATCATGTGTACAGAATTATACGATAAATACTAACGCTCATAACGAATCTGGTAACTTCGCGATACAACCCTGGATTCCTTGTAACATCACCAACCTGTCGTAATTTGGTTTTCCGCAGGTCTCTTTCCCGCACTTTGCATTCCAGCAAGCCTGAGCTTCTGGCCATTCCTCCATGTCGAGACCCCCCACTATGTCACCCAGCGGCCTGCGGTCCATCTCCATGAACATCCGGATTTTGAGCTCTCGCCAAGTGTGGTTATCAAGTCTTTCACCGCACTCGCGGCAGAAACGCGGATCAGAGTTTCCCGCGTCAAACACTGTCTCAGTGTCGAGGAGGCGCTTGAACTCGTCTCTTCGTTTGCGATGAAGTCCCAGAAGGGCCAAAACGTCCTTGGAGGGAAGTCGTTGTAAATGCTCTTGATGTTCTTCGTCATAGAGAGACAGCGCTAAAGTATACCTCGAGGCCAACTTGGCTTCCTCTTCCCATCCGAAATGTGTGGCAACAGCGAACAAACGAAGAGGACTGGAAAGGAACAGGGGCGTGGTGATGGCAGCCCGGATGGCAGCTAGTGGGCCTGGCGTATTCCATTCTTCGGCCAGCTTTAGCACTCCCTCTACTTCGACATACCCTTGCCACCGGGATGTCGACAACCCGCACAGCATACGAAGTAGACGCTCTAATATTGCATCCTTTTCGTTGACCGGGATTAGCACATCATTCCCTGCTGTGCCAGTCGCATGTGGCGATATGCCATTGCGAAAAAACTCCGTGGTATTAACCAACACAAAGGACGGAACTCTGTACAGAGTGCCTTCGGATGAGCGGAGCACGACGTTAGCTTCCGGGCTGGCGAAGGCGGGGTGATATGTGCGGGGCGTGTCTTCTGGTCGTGAGCTCTCCATGGTAAGAAGTGAACAAGCTATTGGGGGCGTGGATACCTCGTGTGGCTTGGAAAAGCCCGTTCTGGCGCTTGCTGAGCTGGATTAATTGGCTCAAGATTATATATGAGGCGTGCGAGGCATCGGTGCAGTCAAGACAGAACCCTGCAAACTTACCTGAAGACCTGAATTGCATTTCTCGGGGGCAGTGGCGGTGAGATCTTATCTATCAATCAATCTTATCTTGTCCATCTACTTCTTGCTTGTTAGATAGTGCTGACACCTTGGCTGACACACATAACTAGATGCTTCGAAGTCGTTGCGACTTCAATATTCGATGCCAGCCTTTGTGCCCATGTGGCACATTCTCTGGCGTTAGCCACACCATCAAATCTACGTCTAAAAACAACTCAAGGGAAATAAGATCAATGTGTCGGATACTCGGGGCGTTATGTAAATCAACTAGACAAGCGACTCACAACGGCCCAAACAGAGAATGGAGAGACTGTTGCCCTAGGCATGTCCAGCGGGTAGGCCACCACAACTGATGACCAGGGGCCTGAGTCTTGACAGCGATGTGACTTAATCAGTGGCAAAGTGTAAACTACTTATAAGAATGTTCGTGGTGTTAGCGAGAGTGCTCGCACGAAGTCCTTCGCGTCCGAACCCGGTCAGAATGTGTACATGCAAAATCTCTCCCATCCCGGAGCTATGGTCGAACGTAAGCAACACGTCTAGCCTGGAGTCTGCCTCGAGGTAGCGGTTTTTTTTTGCTATGCTTTCTCTTGCACTGATTGCACTAGCCCGAGGGATTATGGTCTTGATGATTATACGCAGTGATTAATACATATTCACCTTGAAAGGTTGCATGTGAGGTGCCATTGCTTTTCCGCAGCGCTCGACGATGTAGCGCTATCCAAGCGCCGTGTATTGAGCACTTGGGGTCTGGGTTGTTGCACCAGGTAGCGGAGTTACAATGTATCAATAAACACATCAAAGCGGAGTTATACATTGTATTGATAGGAACAGTCCGCGCAGAGCCCAGCGGAAATTGCCCAATATGGTAAGTCTACAATGTATGCAATAACAACCATCCACACGGAGCAGCTCGCACATCGGAAGGGCCGAGGGATTGACCGGCAATGCAGCAGAATGCTGTGGAATGGTTAGTGAGGTGGCTAGGTTGTTTCCAATCATTCCTATACAGGCACAATGAGGCAGCAGGAATAAAATGTCAGCAAATCGGTCCAACATCGGGCTACCGATGTAGGCCGATTCTTTGCCATTGTGGCTGATGGTTTCAGCTAGCATGTAGCCGAGACCTACTGGGATTCTGTATATGATGCATCAGTAAAGAAGTCGGCCCAAATAAGCAAAGAATTGGTACATCTGACGTCCGGTGCAGGCCGATGTTTTGGGATACAGGCCGATGTTTTCAGGTAGTAGGTAGTGTGCATGTACTGTATTGTTATACATCATGATACCCAGACCAAAGCAGCGGCCCATGTAGGCAAAGCGTCACCACATCGGCTGTATGACGGAGGCCGAGGATTTGCGAAACAGGCCGAAATTGTACTGTATTGTTATACATCATGATACCCAGACCAAAGCACCAGCCCACATAGGCAAAGCATCGCCACATCGGCTGTACGACGGAGGCCAAGGATTTGTGAAACAGACCGAAACTCTTAGCAGGTGAGTAGCTTGCATGTTCACAGATGAAGTGCATGATACACAGACCAAAGCAGCACGGCCGGCTAGTAGCAGCTAGGTACGGTAAAAACTCGGGTGAAGGCGGTGCATATTTAGACAGAATGTCTACACATTGGATGTCTGGTGGAGACCGAGGTTTTGCGAAACAAGCTGACGGACTCAGCTGGTGGGTAGCGGGTATGTCCGAGTTTTGCAGTACCTGCCAATGTATTTTAGCCAATGAGTAGGGGGCATGTTCTACCATGTGGTATACAGTACCAAGTCTAAATGATTTCAACATTAGACCTCAGGCAGAGGCCGAAGGTTTGCAGGTTAGGCCGATTTGTCGGCAGGTGAGTAGCGGGTATGTACTGTAGTATGATATATTCAAAATGCAAACAAAGCATCATTATTTACATCAAGAATAATGGATAAATATGGAGCAATGTACGACGACTGTTCAATCACAAGACATCATCGGCAAACTCGGCATCCGGGATATGTTCAAAGTGGACATGTTGATAGCGCGCTTGGAGGGGGGGTGAGTTGACAATGTGAATGAAGAAACGAAGGAACGAACATACATTGAAATCCTGGAGTATGGAAGGTCTGTAGGTATGCCCGAATGTCATCGGGAATGTTGACATCCCCATCAGAGTCATCAGAGTATTCCGAGTAGGCGTCATCCACTTCATCAACAGGTGAACCCATGCGACCAACCTCAGGAGATGAAGGAATATGGGAGATATTGGCTTGCATCTCCACCATGCTGAATGCATGCGAGTTGTCGGCTTCATCATCTGTATAGCCACCAAGGGACATTGCATCCTCGTCATCTTCGGCCTCTTGCTCGGCAGGCAGTGTGTGCTGACGATGGCGGGATAAGTCGACGCCCGGGGTATTTTCCTCCATACTCTCATCATCGGCCATCTCATCATCAGAACTTGGGTCCTCGGTAGACTGACCACCCAAGCTCGCCTCATCGTCGGAAGCCGCGAGCGAGGCGTGATGGTCATCGGCGATCTCGTTGGTGGAACTCGGGTCCTCAGTCGACTCACCACCCAAGCTTGCCTCATCATCGGAAGTTGCGACCGACTTGTCAGGTTCATATTCCATGGCCGATTCACCACCGAGAGAGGCATCAGAGCCACTGGCTGAACCGGCTAACGGCTGAGCCGAGGCTTGTCCGATGGCCAATCTCTTACCTACGATGCTTGACGATGTGCCTCCAAGGCTCTGGAAAGAGTCATCGTCGCTTTCCAGAACGTCCACGACAGGTATTATCAGAGGTTTTGGGGTATCGGAGCCAGATGGGATGTACTCCGGTGAATTGTGACGAGGAATAGTCAGCTCAGACCGGCGCAAGGATGACTGCACACGGTCAAGGGCTGCAAAGCCGGTCATTTCAGCCTTAGCCCGGTGAGGAGTATATGAGTAGATATATGGAAAAGAGAAAAAGGAATCATACCTGTGGCTCTGAGAGTTTCGGTGTTTGGAACACTGACGCAAGCCGATCATGTGGACGATTCGCCGAGGTAATGTGTGGTATACTCCCATCATCTTTGGGTTCAATTGGCGTCAGTGGCTGGAGGTTGTAAATGAGGGGGAATTGTGCATCGTGAATCTTTGATGCCTGGTTGAGCGTGTCACCTGAGCGTTCAGACCCAGATGGCAAGGTTCTGAAGTATCCGTCGTGCGTTTCCGAAGGGCCGACATCGGAGTCCAGGCGAAACTCGGCGAATACCTCTTCCAATGATAAGTCGGGGCCCTCACTCCAAAACGCATTTGTCCGGTTTGGGATCGCCTTGAGCGACTGGCGAGCGACCTTGTTGATAAGGTCAATGAGTGCGTGATTTTTCCGCCGAAGGTCCTCCATGGCCTTCGTCACCTTCTTTTGGTTCGCATGCTCGGGAGCCAGCTTGTTGTCGTCCAAAATTCGCTGGATCTCAGCATCCAGCTCAGTGGCGTTTTCTTGCATCTCGGCCTCGTCCGCATTCTCAGCTTCCTTGTAAATTACGGCTTCGTAAATATCGAAGAGGGCGGCCACCTCCTGCCCATGAGCTGCGATGTCCATCATTCTGTCATTCATCACGACCTCCAGTGTGGACATCATCTGCATCATGATGTCAAGCCGCTCGATACATCAGTCACAAGGCGGCGAGGTAATCGGAATGGCAGCTTGTGCCGCGTACCGAACGATCAGTACGCTGAGTGGGCGGTGTACCACATCTGCATCTTTGTACAAAGGGATATTTTTCTTGCCTTCACTTTCGGATAGCTGTTCTCCCCATGCCTCCAGACATTGAATGATCGTCGCTGCAGATAGAATGTGGGGCGAAGGTGAGTTTCAGTCCGCCTCAGCTGCTCGGCGTGATGCCGATGTTTCCCACCAAGCATGCCTATAAGCTAATGGTCGATTAGCTTGTTTCAGACGATTGATTCACGCGAGATTCAGCGCCTTTCCGAGTTCGCGGGAATCTTAAAATGACGCGGGCATGATCGAATCCTCCTCGAGGCCTTTGGCAAGCATCCGAACAATTGGACCTGGTGTCACAATGTGTCCCAGGGCAACCGATGCACCGATTGTGCCGAGGACGTATTCCTAAGGGATCAAGGAATCAACGGTTTGTGAGCACTGACACCACAGCATCTTACAAGTTCTCTGCACAACAGCGCGACGGGGACTGTGTCCCAGCTGCGCCTCATAGCAAGCAAAATATCCAGGAACCGATGATCAGCATAATCAACAATTAATTGCGATGGAATTCGTCGATTGCATGCTGCGGCCTGGGGTCTCAGGGGTCCGGCATTGAGTTGATCGTATGAAAAAAGAGGGATCGCGTTCATCAGCATGGTGGTAGTGAAGATCAATCTGCTCAACTTAAATTTGGGTAGTAATACAAGATTGTTGATTCACAGATACATGAATGGCATGTGATGTTAATTAAATCATGTGACAAGGTGAAGCTGTGCTCGATTGTATTTGATGAATTCCCCTTCAGCCACCTGAGCCTGCTGCAAGTACTGGGCGGCCTTGCGTCAGGCATAAGCTTTTGCCCCCGGACTACTGTCGGAGCTCCAATCCACCCATACATCATGGTTGTGCTTGAAATATCTAACAGTCCACTCCATTTCGTACTTTACCAATAGAAGTTCTTCCTGCCAGCAGGAGGCGAGTGCGCGCGATTTGAGATAAAGCACACGATTACCTAGTTCGATGATGCGGTCATTGACCACTGCCCATTGTCATTAAAAATTACTCACTTTCTTGTAGGGCAGCCGGAGCCGATTCATCATCTCGGCCAACATGCCAAATCCAGGAAAGGTTCAAGGTTGTAGACCCAGGTTGGTTTGGGTTAACAACATATGTATTACTCTTGATGTCTGCTTTAGACAGCTCCTTGAACTTGCGGAGGATGGTATCATCGGCCTTCAGTGTCATCATCGTGTGCCGACATCGGGCATAAGCATACACAAGATCGCTTCGCTTCTTGTTCAGTGTGTTAATTCGATCACACGATCTCGTTTTTATGAGTTGCCGGCCAGCACCGTGCAATGTGTGACTGTATAACATTGACTTCTCGGCAATGATCTCGCGAAGCAACTTGAGCAACACATCGGCCTGACACTCTCGCAGTCCCAACTCATGTGATCTGAGTTGCAATGCACACTGGGGCACTGTTGATGGCAAAGGAATGATGATGTTTTCAGCATGCAGGTGTGCGCTGGTATGACTCAGTGATGCCGTCGTTGGATGCTCAGCCAGCGGAGGAGAAGCGACGGCTGCAGTGAGAACCGTAGGAACATCGGCTTCATCAGAAGACTCCTCGTCATCAACATCAATCTCATTGTCTGGTGGCTCAAAGTCATTCAGGTTGGAAAATAATGCGTCGCCAGGAAGCGGCTCGGTCCCCGTCAATGATGCCGGTGGGTCAACGTTGCGAATGTCGGACCCATCAATGCCCAACACACGACTCTGCAAGGCGATGTCGCTTATGCCCTTGGATATTTTCTCCCTCAAGTTTGCGATTTGCCTCGCCTCGTCTGCTCAGCTGTTCTTCAACGCGCGCTTAGCCCGGCATAGGACATGCCATCTTGACAATTCGAATATGAGTGGGCAATATTAATGTAACAATCAGAACTGAACTTACTGCAACTCTTGGACCTCTATCGCTTCTCATATCCACTGGTATTCGCCATTCAACGGCTCATCCTCAGCAGGAACCGCCAGATGGTCTTCATAGCTTGCAGACATCCCATAGATATCCATCACTGATAAATCAATGTAACGAGTGTTCTCTGCTTCAACAACGGCATCGGTCCATGCCGCGATGTTTCTCGCGCTGACACGCTCTGCGATTTCATCCCTTGTATCTTCTGCATCGGCTGCCCGCTTGTCGGCGAGAACATATCGTTTACAAAGCATTCTGACTGCATCTGGAGTGAATCCATTTATTCATAGGACACAGCAAATGGATCACACCAATGTTCAATGCTTTCTTGTGGTTGGAATTACAGATATGGTCATCCAACATTTCCGCTCGGTGAGCGAGTGTGGCCGTCCTCATTGCCAGTGTCACTGCATTGAGATTTGCCCATAGCGATTCCAAAATCTCGCCTATGACGACTCCGGATTGTGGGATGAACATAGACGAGAAGCGAAACAGGCACTTTTCTTTGTGCCCATGGACGTGGAATTGGCCTATCGCAAAGTCCGTGTCAAGGCCGACAGGGAGCCGGCGGCCGATCCGCCTCTGGAAATGGACACTGTATTGACAGGCAATGTCATAGAAGAATAGAAGCCCCCTGCTCTGGATCCATGTTGGAGTACTTTAGTGACTGGAGTAACACCTAGTTGACATTTTTCTGCTGTTCGCCTCTGTAGAGGTCGGCGACACTGCCCGGGGCGAAGCATCCGTGCCGCAGGCAGGTGATCGCCACAATGCCATTGATATCACATGTTTTGGCGTACAGGAGAGTGTTCTCTATCGCTCGAAAGCTGTTCTCGCAAGGTGCTTTCTGTCTCTCGGTTAGTCACGGTTGCTGCCGCGGTCAAGCCGCTACACACCGTCTTGATATTCTCTGCTGCCTGCAAAAACTCAGTATACTCTTCACGATGTGGTAACATGCTTGACCCAGGTGATAGCCATACATCCTTGTCTCCGGTGGATTTTCGGATATGGTCAGCCTTGAAGTTTCCGTCAGCCATGAGCGTTCGGCGGTAGACCCACCTACGCAACAATCTGAGCAATCAGGATTCTGAAGCTAACCACATAACGCACTTGTTTTGATCTTCTTTCCAGTTGTCAGGCAGGTTCACACCTGGTTGCGGACAACATGGACAAAATGGCGCAAGCTCGGCTGTGCGAACTTCGCCGATGGTGTTGCCATCGCTCTCTCGCGTCTTGTTCCGACCACCCCATTTCAGTTTCTTCAGCCATCGCCAGCATCGAGACAAGCGCCAGAGTTCCACATATCGCTCAACAACTACCTGAGGTGCCAAGGGCTCAGTCTTTCACCTTAGTAGCTGATAGTATTGGTATGCCGATGTCTTACACTCCAGATTGGCCAAGCGGAAGTCCTCCAGAACGTCAAAGGTGAACATAGTCTTGAATATGGTGAAGCTTGCCAGCATCAGTCGCATCCGTACGGCACCAGCGATCCTCTCTTGCGGGCCCCCACATCCACATTGTATGTATGGCAACGAGTGAAGACCATTTGTGTGCACGAATAAAACATATGGATTTTGGTCAGGATCCATACTGGGAGCAATCGGGTGGTCAATCGGCGCCTCAGGAAGACCGGCCTTCCCCTCGTCCTCCTCGTCGGCACCATCCAGGTCCTCTTCTCCACCGTGTGCATGCCTGGCTTCCTCTTTCTCAAGCTCTTCAATGATTTCATCAATGTCAAAACGCTCCTCCACTCCACCATCGCACTGCTCGATGGTAATGTCGGCGTCCGCTCGCCGGTCTCGGTATGTATCTTCCACTTCTTCAACTTCATCCTCCCCTTCATCCTGACTATCGCATGTGGCTTGCAACCTTATTTGTTCGTCCGCTTTGTGCTTCAGCCATTCGCATCGCCGATCGGTGTTACCGTGATTGACGATCACGCACATGCCGACCTCCCAGAGGCTACCTGGACGAAATTATTGGCCAGTCCATTTCTGGATCCGATGAAAGGGCATTTCTAGGTGTGCATTCCACATACATTCGCGACAAAACATTGTTCTCTGGTGACATTCCTTGCATCGCCAACTTGCTCTTCTGCGCTCGCATGCACAGCGTGTGCTAATCAAGGCCTCATGCTCCATCAAAGCATTTATCACAATGCCGGCACGCGCGACAAATTCCTCCAAATAGTCTCGTTGGCTTTATTGCAATTCTCTTTGTCTAGCTTTGGCAATAGTGCATGAATTAATATGCTCACCTTCGTCTTCGATGCAGCAGATACTGCGATTTGTTCATCCTCTGTGTATTCCTGGTCAAGAACCATTGGTGTGGGTCCTGTCGGGGACAACAGTCGGTGCATTTGTGGCAAACCGAATTCCACTATCCTGGTGTGGGACATGATCATAAGCGGTGTATTCATGCTCAGTGCCATCAACAGAATCAGTCTCGAATTGAGTTGTTGCCCAAGTGGACTGAGAAAGCCTCGGATGGTCGAGATCCAACACTTGTTGTCGCTTTCTGGGAGGCATACTGTTGTTGGGGAGCAAGCAACCTTCTTGTAACATTCACATGTGTAATAAGTGACAGCTGCGATGCATGGTGGCACACCTTGCGGTCAGGGCATGGTCCCATGATGTCCCTCACTTTGAACGCATGTATAAATATGGGAAGTGTGGGTATTCATCACCCCGACTTTCACCCACTTTCACAATGGCAACAGTCATGCAACTAGCGAAATACAATCAAGGGGAGAGAGCAGTTCTGAAATTGTGGAAGCCAGGCTACCTCGCTGCGAAGACAACCTCAGAGCGCAAGACAGCCTTTGCCGTTGCGGCTGCAGAACTGTTTAATTACTGGATTACACAAATGAAGACAGATGCGGAGAAGAAGAAGGGTTTCAGTCCAGAAGAGAAAAAACAGAGGGAGGGGGTGAATGTCATGGTTATTGTCAATCAGATGGGTATCTAAATCTCACCCCTTGCACACTAGGAACTTCTTGTATGGGTTAGAAACAACTGGTGGGCCAAAAGACATCGCAAAAAGGTCACCGAAGATGGCGGTCGGCTGCTCCGCATCGGCTACCAAACGGTACTACCAAGAATGGATGCTTACAAGGAGCGCATTGAGGAGTATGCTAATCAATACTTGGAGGCTGCTGTGCTCGGTGAATTAGAAAAGGCGAAATCGGCTTACGCGGAGGGTCGTTCGCTGACCGAAAACATTGGTGAGATGGTGCAAGGGGAGGAACCAGACTGGGTGGAGGTTGAGGCCAGGATACGAACAGCGGCCACAAAGCGAAATTCGCTCGGATACTGAAGCATGGCGATGTGGCAGATTTACTTTGCCATGGAACCACTAGAACGCGATGCGGTGAAGGAAGAGATAGCAAAGCTCCAGGTGGAAAGGAATTCTGAGCCAGTGCGACGACAGTAAGTGACCGACGGCATTGACCGCAGAATGACCGGCATTGACTTTGAATAGATATGCGATGCTCAGGGCACTCAAGGCATTGGATGCAAATTGCCGCAACATGTTCAAGAGGTTTGGAATGCTCACATACAGTATCGCCGTGTTCTTGGACCCCGAAGGAAACCCGAAGTTCACTAGGTACTGTGTTTCAGATCCCATCGCTTCAACGCTAATCTAACCTTCAGCTAGTGTGGATGCAGGTCGGCTTATCTTTAAGGACAATTTTATCAAAGACAAGCGACTCAAGGACCAAGTCTGGTACCACTTTACACAACAAGTGGTGGCACTGAACAAAAAGAGGTTTGGAAAGGTAGATGATCCAACCGCTGTGGACAACGATATCCCGGTCGATGTGTTGGATAGCCAAATCCAACTGTCCAAAAATGCCGACGGTACACTGATACTACCATCGCGTTTCGTCGGCAATGTGCCTGTACATTCAAAAATTGTCAAGCAAACACTGCGACTCTTTCTCAATGCCCATTACTGTGAGTAGGAACATTTTTAGCAATTGGCGGCTGACACCGATGCTGCCGATAGTCCTCGCTTCAGGCCGACATGACACGAAGGTGCCATGGACAGTGCTACATCAGCATTGTGAAGAAGCGGTCGCAGCCGACTATCTGCCGACTGCCCCAATGTTCAAGTTTGGGCAACCACATAACGTGGTGGCGGAACTGGCAAACGAGTGGTACAACATACTGCTTGCTAAGCAGGAGACAGAACAACCGTTCAAGTTCAGGGTGTATTACAACACGAAGGAGAAGCAGATGATGCCAGCAAGGTACAGTGCCGACCGGTTGGTACGCACTCGACCAGTCACAACCCCAGCACCTATCCAATGGAAGCTCAAGGCAACGAAGATCATTACAAGTGATCAGTCAACAACGGTTGTAAACAGTAGTAGTCCAGCACAACCATCGACGGGTGATGGGTCTGTCCGCGCGGGAAGCGAGGCGAGCGACATGCTACCCAATGTGCCACCACTGGGAAGGGCGCAATTATCTCGCACGTCCAGGCATGTAATTATCAGTGACAATGGGACTTGTTCAGGATCGCCCGCACCGAGCATCCCGATGCAAAGCGAATCTCCCCTGCCCACACCCGCGTCTCCTCTGAGGAAGATTAAGAAAGGAGGCAAGACAAAGCCTGGCAAAAAACGATTGAAGGGAGCAAAAGCCGATGTATCAGCATCACTCGCCTCCGAGCCGATTGCTATTCGACCAAAACCTCGCAGACTTCAACGCCCAGCCACAGAAGAAACAAATGATCCAGAGCTACAATATCCACCAGAACATTCAAACCCAGCCGGCCGAGTTACAGATCGGTCCGAGGCGTGTGCGATCAACACTGCGCAGCATACAAATACGCTTACGACCCAGCCAAGTGCAACCGCAAGGAAGAGAGTAACAGAGGAAGAGAGGCTTGCAAGGGATGCAGAGCAGTATCAGGCAGCCGAGGGCAGCAAGCGGCAGTCCAAGAAGTCGAGTCGCACTCTTAATCAATAATCTCTCTCATGTGAATTCGAAGTCAACAAAATGTATTATATTACAATAACAAACTTATTATATTAAAACTAAGAAAAATGATATTAAAATAAAGTTTGTATTTTACTTCTTCAATCTCTTTGTCTTGGTCAAGGCACTTCCTGTAGCCTTTTGCTTCGCGGCCTTGCTATCATCGGGCGTGGGTGTCCGAGACGTCGAGCGAGTTGACCGACGAAGGGTGTCTGTTGGTGTTGCTGACCGTGCTCTTGTCATCTGCGGGGGAGGCACTTGCAGCTGAGCAAGTGTGTGGCTTAGGTTTGCCAGGGTGGTGTTCCCATGTGGAGTCAGCTCTTGCACGGTGATAATCAGTGCCGCCGCAGCAGGCGACGAGGCGAGGTCCATGTTGACATCCTCGCTGGTGGCTTGTGCCTGCAAGGGAGCGGGAGGCAAAGGGGCGGTCGGCAAATCGTGCGCCAATGATGGTGAATGCGTTGGGGATGGTGAATGCGGTGGCGGCGTCAAAGGGGATGCGGGGGCTTGCGATGGGGATAATGGACGATGTGATGCCAGCGGAGGGGTGCAGGGAGGCGCAATGGTGGGTGGGGGTGGGGGCATGTCGGGAAGTGGCAGAGGAAGCGATGCGGGTGCTGGGGGGGCAGGCTCTGCAGGCTCTGTGACAATGGGGGCGATGGGTGTATTGGAATGGCGTTGTGCCCATTCACCGACCAGTGTTCTCTTGTCTGTTGAGCCTGCTGCCTGATACGCCGGCTCGCTCCTTTGTTCGACTGAGCCTTCCGCGTCGGCCAAGCTGTTTCGACTGAGCATGTCGAGGACCAGCTTGAGTCCCCGATCCACACTGTCTAACTTGTTGGAGTTTGACTCCAACCTCCTGTTTACCTCTCGGCCCAACTCGCCTATTTGTCGGGCCATATCGTCCATCTGCTGA
The DNA here is from genome assembly GCA_029467805.1 of Pleurotus eryngii var. eryngii. Lineage (NCBI taxonomy): Eukaryota > Fungi > Basidiomycota > Agaricomycetes > Agaricales > Pleurotaceae > Pleurotus > Pleurotus eryngii. The sequence continues at coordinate 5,004,367 of SZVJ01000012.1, forward strand.
TTTGTCTCCTGCACAAATGCTTGCCACTCGGCTGGCACCGGTGGGACCTCGTCCCTCTGTCTGCGCATTTGCGAGATGAGGCTGTTGGGGTCGTCAAGCTCCCGCACTCGTTCACACCGCACCTTCTTTTGTCAGCACCTTTGGCACGAGCCGACAGGGTTCCTCGCCAGATGCTGACATGGGACGTCCGCCTTCATGCACTGGTGACATCCTGGTTCAAACTCACCGTTGGTCGGCCCAAGCGACGGCAAGCGGGTCGTTCCATGCATGTTTCGCTCCACTATCTCGACCTTCGGCAGGGCCGTGGAACCCTTTCTGGGTTTTGCCTGCTGACGAGGATTCCGTCATTTGCTGGACTCGCTTTCTTCGTCGTCATCGCTCGGCTCTGGGAACTCCTCACCCTCATCGCTCGAGGGCTCACGCCGTCGGCGGGGCTGCTGCTCAGTCAGCGTCATAGCCGGTTGGTTATATGTGCTTCACTTACCTTGCTTGGGCCGGCTACTGGTCGCCCAGCTTCGCCCACCTCATTGGTCTCTGAACTGACCATCGACTTCGACTTGGCGGTGGCACGCTTCTTTGGCGCAACCATCTTATGCACTGTTATCTCATCCGTAGCCTTCCCCTTGCCCTTCTCCATCCGTCGCCTCATTGCCTCATCCAACGTCTCGATCCTCGGTCGGATGAGTGCGTTGAATTCCTCCTTTTTAATGATCTTCATCTCATCTCATCTTCATTGACTGTCGGCGATCGTCGCGGCCCCCTCGGCTTGGACTGCACCCCACTGTGTCCCTGAACCACTTTTCGCCCCTCATGATCCTCCATGTCGCGTCGCTTCGGAGCGGTCAGCGCTTTCTCCTTGGGCGCTGCTGCCTTCGGCACCCCTGATGGCCCTGTGCCATCCACCTCCATCGCGTCCTTGGCCTTGGCTACCTGCTCTCCTTTCTTTCTGCCATCCACATCAGACTGATCACCTCGCCTACCTTCTGACTGCTGCTGCTTCCGTAGCTCCTGGGCGGCCTCGGCGACGGCGCAGGCTGTCTTCGTGCGGGGGTTTTCAAAAAACTCCCTTACCAAGTTGTCCGTCTTCTCCTTCAACGCGCTTAGCGTCCGCGTGATCAGCCACTTGGCTTCTATCTCCTGTTTGAATTTCTGGTTCGATGCCCTTTTCGTGAACGCGTACTGTAATGATGGTGGTCGCTCTGTCAGTCATGCAGGTGCCACAGAAAATACACTTACCATTTCCTTTCTGTTGTCCATGAACCAGGTCAAACCTGTGCCGGCAGCGACCTGGGCAAGCAGCTGCTGCTGCAGCTCGGTGAATGTGGCGGTGACGGCCTGTTGCGAGGAGATGTCGTATGCGATGGTGGCGGACATTGTTTGAGATTTAGATTGCTGAGGGGTTGAGTCGGCTGAGCGTGCTGGTGGTGCGAAGTGAAGTGAAGTTGAAGAAAAGTTGCTGACGTGACAGATGAACCATTTGCGGATCACAAGATCACTTCACTCACAGTCACGTGATATTGATGATCAGCCGAATCCTTATCGGCCCTTCATCGACCACCACTACCACCAATATGCAGAACAACGACAGCACTGTCCGAGCCCAATCAACTTTCGCCCTACGAGACGAAAGTACAAATGAAAGGATGGAGGTTCCGTTATCCCTCCTTGACCTTATCAAATATGAATATGAGAAGGAGAAGATAAAGGCTGCAATGGAAGTGGACACAACAAATGATGACGAGGTACGTGGTGTTAGCGGTGGATGGGAAAGACAGTTTGACTTAATTCATTGAGGTGTAGCTTCCCCGGTTCACGGGGATACATCCTTCATTGGCGAACATGATATCCAGGTGCTGGCGAACCCAGTATGACATCGGTGTACCGATGGACAATAGCCACTAACAATGATTATTAGTTTCTCACAAAGGCACAAGTCACAGAGCTGCATGCATCAATCAAGGCAGCACAGGAGCGGTGGGGCATATCCTACAAGGATGCTGCCCACCGGCTCTACCTTCAAAAGATGGCGCAAGTTCAGGTGGAGATGGCTGAGGTCGAGCGACTGAAGGCGATGATGGCGCGATGTCGTCAGTTAATCAATGAGACAATCCGACGGCACTCAGGTCAGGCCGGCAGTAGTTGATGTAGTAGCTGATGTGCTCTATTGTATAATATATCATACTACATGCCTGCTACTCACTGGCTGACAATTTTGCACTTGCTATTGTGTACTTAACAATTGGACATACTGGATACTCACTGGCCCAGACCGTCAGCTTGTTTTGCAAAACGTCGGTCTGCACCTGACATCCGATGTGCAGACGTTCTGGCTAGATCTGCAGGTGCCTTCCCCTGGGTATTATTACATGTAGCAATCTGGCACATTCCCACTACTTACCGGCTGAGAGCGTCGGCCTGCACTGGACATCTGATGTGGCGACGTTTGTGACTTGGAATTGTATGCTATATCATAGAACATGTCGGCCACTCATCGGCTGAAAGCTTCGGCTTGTTTCGCAAGCCCTCAGCCTGCACCAGATGTCCAATGTGGCATTGCCTTCATTAAATCTGTGTGTGCTTTGGTCTGAGCATCATGTATAGCAATACAGTACACACCTGCTGCTCACCAGCTGAAAGCGTCGGCCCATTTCAGAAAATGTCAGCCTCACCAGAAGTCAGAGGTGCCGAGGTTTTGGACTTCATATTATAACCTATGTCATGCTGGCTAACTTTTGTAGTAAATACTATGCAATTGGATGTGCCAGCTACTCACCAGCTGTAAGCCTCAGCTTATTTCGGCAAACATCGGCCTGTACCGCACATCCGAGGTGCCGAGGTTTTGGACTTTGTATTATCATAGAACATGCTGGCTACTCACCAGCTGAAAGTGTCGGCCTGTTTTACAGAATGTCGGCCTGCATCTAATATTGGATGTGCTGACATTTTCAAAACTCGGACATACCTGCTACCCACCAGCTGAGACCGTCGGCCTGTTTTGCAAATCCTCAGCCTGCATCGTACAGCCGATGTGGCGACACTTTGCCTACATGGGCCACTGCTTTGGTCTGGGTATCATGTACTACGTGAAAGAATCTGCCAGCTACCTACCAGTAGAGAACATTGGTCTGTTTCACTAACCGTCGGCCTATCCCGGCTAGCCGATGTGTTGACGCTTTGCCTACGTGGGCTGGTGCTTTGGTCTCAGTATCATGCACTTCATCCGTGAACATGCGAGCTACTCACCTGCTAACAATTTCAGCTTGTTTTGCAAATCCTCGGCCTTTATTGTACAGCCGATGTGTCGACGTTTTGCCTACATGATGTAAGGGCAACCTCAAGATGGCCGCACAGCGCAGGCCTAGCAGAGGGAGAATCCAAAGATATGAATAAGTCTAACTACAATACATGAGAGAGCTGCTCACCTAGCAGAGGGAGAATCCAAAGAGAACAGGATAGGGATTCTCCATGCTAGGAAGCGAAGTATATACTGTAGTAGCGTGGGAGGAATGAAGGATAACTGTACAGTACACCAGCCACAAGTCTGAACGAATATCACAAGGTATGAGGGGGCATGTGATAATAAAGTGGAAGGGGAATGTACAGGAGTCGTGCCAGCGACCTGGGGAAGTAAGAGCAAAGAGTAATGAAGTGGGGGAAGAGGATAGGGGTAGCCCAGATGAGCCCCGAAGTGTATATACTAGTCCGAGCGAGTCCGAAGCGAGTCCGAAGTGCGGGAAGACTCCGGAGTCACTGGACGTGACTCGGATGCGAAAGGAGTGGACGGAAAGGAAGTGGAAAGGAAAGGGGATGAAAGGGAATGAAGAGGATGTAGGTAAGAGTATGTGGGATGAAGGAAAGGAGAATGGAACGAGGAGGAAGGGAGAGGGACAGGGGAATAGGAGAAAATAGGAGTGTCCCCTTACACATGAGCCTCTGCTTTGGTCTTGGCATCATGTACTATGTGAAAGAATGTGCCAGCTACCTACCAGTAGAGAACGTCAGTCTGTTTTGCAAATCCTCGGCCTCCGTCATATAGCCGATGTGGCGACGCTTTACGTGGGCTGGTGCTTTGGTCTCGGTATCATGCACTTCATTCACGAACATGCGAGCTACTCACCTGCTAACAATTTCGGCTTGTTTTGCAAATCCTCGGCCTTTATCGTACAGCCGATGTGTCGATGTTTTGCCTACATGAGCCGCTGCTTTGGTCTTGGCATCATGTACTACGTGAAAGAATGTGCCAGCTACCTACCAGTAGAGAACGTCGGTCTGTTTTGCAAATCCTCGGCCTCCGTCGTACAGCCGATGTAGCAACACTTTGCCTACATGGGCCGCTGCTTTGGTCTGGGTATCATGATGTATAACAATACAGTACATGCACACTACCTACTACCTGAAAACATCGGCCTGTATCCCAAAACATCGGCCTGCACCGGACATCGGATGTACCGATTCTTTGCTTATTTGGGGCCGACTTCTTTACTGATGCATCATATACAGAATCCCAGTAGGTCTCAGCTACATGCTAGCTGAAACCATCAGCCGCAATGGCAAAGAATTGGCCTACATTGGTAGCCCGATGTTGGACCGATTTGCTGACATTTTATCCCTGCTGCCTCATTGTGCCTGTATAGGAATGATTGGAAACAACCTAGCCACCTCACTAACCATTCCACAGCATTCTGCTGCATTGCCGGTCAATCCCTCGGCCCTTCCGATGTGCGAGCTGCTCCGCGCGGATGGTTGTTATTGCATACATTGTAGACTTACCATATTGGGCAATTTCCGCTGGGCTCCGCACAGACTGTTCCTATCAATACAATGTATAACTCCACTTTGATGTGTTTATTGGTACATTGTAACTCCGCTATGTGGTTGCACAAGTAGGAGCAGCTGAGTTAAACGAAAGCAATCAATTTGACTGTCTTCGAACATAGTGTCACCTCCATGGAATTTGTGAGTGCTTCGGCAGTGTCATTCGTAGTTCTATCTACATGTGTGTTCTAGACCTCACGATTTACTGATATGTTTCCATTGCTTGTAGATTGTTCAACATAGCTTGATCGCTGTGGCATCGTTTTGGAGACGATTCAAATCTACTCCAGATACTTATTTGTTGTCAAATGGTGAACGATATACTTGGAGGAGCGCTTTGACTTTCCGCGGAATGGACGATTTATCTCTACATAGCAATCTAGTCGACTCCCGAGACTACAGCCAAGGGTACATAAAGAGTGTAGGAATAACTGTTTCTTCGCAGTTACTCGGGTGTGTGAGAATATGTATGGAGTGATATTCTACCGTGTGATAATATGCCACCTGATTTGGTGGTTACTTGAAACACTAACTCTAACAGAAAGTTCATCTAGTTCCCAGTCTCCTCACCAGCACGTTCAAGTAGATACCTCTTCTATCTAGACATAATTATCACCCAGCGATTACTGTACTATTTTGCTCAAGTGTTTACGCACTGTGACATGTTACACAAGGGTAGTGTTGCCACGGCTCAGCTCAGCTCAGCTTCGGCCCAGCTAGGGTGGCTCATCCAGGCCAATCTACCATTAGCTGAGCTGAAGCCGTGGGGAACGGCTGGCTTCAGGCGGCTTCGGCTTGGCTAACAGCCCAGCTGTGGCTTGCTGCCTAATCGGGCTTTTCTCATTTCCCTACTGCTCACGACGACAACACCAGCCGTGCTGACCTTAAACTGCTCAGGGACCGCGCAGGTCCTGTACAAACTAGCCTCTATCCTTTTATCACCTATGTTTTTGCATTCTCCAAGGACACGTACCTGCATGAGACTCGTCAAAGACAACATACAAGAAATGCCAAGTCCACCTTGTTTTGTAGCTCCCATTGTGGGCTTCATGCCTCAAAATCGAGTACAGCGTAGCTGGCAGCTTAGGGTTAGTGTTTTTAGGGCCCTTTGATGGCTAGGTGCGCGCCCAAGATGATCTATGTCCATTATTTCGTGCTGATTAGGCTGTGCATCCGTTCTCTTTGTGCTTCAGTAGCCTACTCAACGGAATCAGTCGCGTGGGTCCAAGCTATACAAATTGTCCTTGCTCATATGAGTGTACAAGCTGTAGCTTAAATGATCCTTGTGCAATGTCAAACATCCTCCCACTCGTTAGCGTCGCCCGAGCCTTCCTCAACAATCGCCTCATCATCTGCCTCTTTTGCCTCTGCCACCAAACTTTCAAGAAATGTGGCAATGTCAGTAGGCCGATTCTCAGCCTCCGCCAGAGCTTCAAGATGCAACAGCTCTTCAGCTTTGCTGGTGCCACTAGTGAAGCTCAGTGGGCGGACCGCTCTTGATCGAGAACTTCATAACTTGCAGCATCTCCATCAAAGCAGGCTTCATCCGGCTTTGGCATGATGTAGTGGTCTCCTTACCAGATGAAAATACATGTTCGCACGGCACAGACGACCCTTGAATCGGCAGAATGTCCATGGCGAGGCGATAAATGCGTGGATATCGTAACTTGTTCTCCTGAAAGCACGCTGGGTGATACTGTTTAAAGGCATAATGAAAATGAAGTCACGCACCTGCCAAAAGAGTAAGCTGGAGCTTGAAAATTGCTTGTCGATCAGATAAGCCTCGACTTCAGTCTCAAGATCGGAGTACTCGGTCACAACGGGGGTATCAAGACCCAACAGGTTTGCTGCCCAGGATTGCTCCAACTGATCGGCTGGTGCAGCGTTGGATCCTGGGGACAAGCTGGAACGATCATCAGAGGGCGAGTCATACTTTCGAAGCTGGTGAAAGATGATTTAGCTAGAGAATAGCATCACAAATGAACAAAACTCGCCTCTCGCAGGAGAATGTTCTTTGCCCACTGGTATTTATGAGGTAGGTATTTACTGTAGAGTGACAATTTCATATTCGGGTTGATTGCTGGACACTCTGATTAGTAAAACAAAAGGTCAGAAGGAAGTAAGCATATCCATTGCGAGGACATAGGCTGGAACATCATCCGCACGATTCCGGTAGACTTGAAGCTTGTTGAGACCTTGCTGAATGATGTGATGGAGTTCAGGGCGCTCTTCCTGAAGCAACTTCCACATGCGCGTCATTGCCTTGAACGCTGGAATTGCGTCACAGAGTGTTGGTGTTTTCTCGCCAGAAAGATGTTGTTGAAAGGCATGTGGGACCTGTGACATAATCACCAATGATCAATCTGTCGCATCATTGTTGTGAGTACAAAACCTTACCTGGAGTACACACTTAAAGCTTCGAGGGGCCTCCCACTCCGTGTTGCCCAGCTGATGTTGCTGGAGCTCAGCAAAGTCCGGTTTGGTTAGGAATCGATTAATAGCCTGCCGAGACATAGGCCGAGTTAGGCTCAGGATGGTAAATGCAAAAACAGGCTTTGAGTTGTTACCTCACGAAGCAGCAGAGCGCGATCAACCATCAGAAGCGTCAATGACCATCGAGTGTCGACATCCTGAAGAAGCTGCAAATCCTTCTTGTGCAAGGCTTCTGTTACTTGTTTGAAATATTGCCATTGCAGGAAGACACACAAATCTGTGGAGAGGTCAGAAGGCATGAAAGTAGCTAACCAGCAATCGTGATGCACGTACTGCGCAGATGAGTGTTCGGACCATGGCAATTGGATCGCGGCCCATGGCATCACGTAAAGTCGCAGCGTCTGCCGTAACTGCTGGTACAAAGTCAGGTGAATCCTCAGCGGCTAGGTCCATATCAGTCATCACATCAATCACTGCCTAGCATGCTAGATTAACGATGTGAGGAAAGCATCTGAACACCACGAACCGTGACATCAGCGAGATTTTGACTTGGGAATGATTGAGATACCTTATTTGCTGCGCAAGCCTTGTAAAATCAATGCATATGTGTCGGCGATGTAGTTCTTCTTCCAGGAATTTGACAAATGTGTTGTTGTTCGAGGCATTATCCATTGTTATCCAACCAAGCTGTATGACGGAACTGAACAACAGGTATTAAATGTATGGTGAAGGCAAACCGAAGCACCATGGCAGTGGACATACCCGCGCTGTGATCCCAATGCGATCTGTGATGAATAAAAAAAGCATGCACCATATGCTCACCAGTGTGTCAACCAGGAACATGATGAAACCCGATCAAATCTGCGCGCAGAATTAGAGTTTGCTTGATGCCGCTTCCAGTGTGAACTTCGATAACCTGGATCCAATGTGCTGTTACGGCCATGTACAGTATGAGATTGGGGTCTGTCCACATGTCCATGGTTGTGGATATTTTCCCTACAGATTTCTACCAGAAATATGTTATAACATCAGTAAAGGAGTCGAGGACTCGTTCTTGTACAAAACAAACCTCCATCTCATCCTGTAATCGGTCTAAATGATCATACCACATCTGTTGCACTCGCTTGCGGATCGTTGTCCTGTGGGGAATATCAGAGTCACGAAGCTCTTCGCGAAGCATCATAAAGACGGCGCGCAACTGCAGTGATTCAATGACATTGAGTGACTAAAACAGTATCACTAACTCAAACCGATTCAGAAATACGAGCTATACACACCTGATCGTCAGCGATGATCCACTCAGTCACAGAATTGACGAAAGCCTCTGGAGAGTATTTGCGGTCATTTGGAGGGGCACTATTACCTGGCGGCGCCCAGCCCTGCTGTCGGCAATACTTAGCAACAACCGGAATGGCAGCTTTGGCCTTGATCTCTATGCCCAGCACATCACATCCCTTAATCCACTCATCACGGTGACATATGAGCAAGTGACGGCGGATAGGATCAGTGGCAGTGGTCATGGAGAAGATGCCGCGACCGCGCAATGGAAGCGGCGGAGGGTTAGTGTTTGCGGAGGGGTGAGCGACAACTCGATCTCGACTGCCAGTGGTTGATGCAATGAGTGACTGAATAAAACGACAGGATCGCAGCCGATACTCACTGACAAAATACACAGAACCAACGATCATCTTCACGCTGGACAAAAGCCCAGACATCTGAAGCTACAAAGCGGCCTCTGCTTTGGCCTGGAGCAGCGCCATTACGCTGCTGTCGCCGCAAACTGCGATTCACGCTGTGGGGACCAGCGCGTGGGAGCCTGGGAGTTTGTGCTGGGGTACGTGACGCTACGGGAAATGTATGCGGATGCACTCGAGGTGTGGCGACAGCCTGGGCTCACACAGGAGGAGACGAGGGCAGCGGTGAAGTACAGCTGGGTGAATCGGGATCACTGATGTTGCTAAGGTCAATGTCCTCATTGGAATCCAGGGCCAGAGCGCGACACAGAGTTGTCGCAAAGTCGTGGTGCAATGTTCCTGACTGAAACGGGTTCTCGGTATCATCTTCGAGAGGCTCAGTGATTGTGACATGGCGCTGCGGGATAGCCAGGGAGCTTGATCCGGCAGGCGGTGGTTCTGCGGGACCTGGTTCTACTTGTATGTTCACAGAGTTTGAGCTGTGAGCGGGCTGCGTAGCTAGATGAACTAATAAGATCAATGAATACATACATAGATATGATACCTTGCGCTCACTATCTGATGCGACCGGCTGTGTTGGCGCAGCCGTTGCATTGTGAGCGCCATCGCGTCTGCGACGGGAGGGTGCTTGTGTCTGTGCTGCTGCCATGCTGCCATGGCCGGTATATTGCCATCAGGAACATTGTCTGATGGCGGAGCAAGCTAAGAGCAAAATTTGAGTAAAAGAATTTACAAAATGGGATCCAAATATTCAGATGAACTTATGTGGTGCACCTCCTTGCACATGGCGAGGGGGAAGAGTATTTCTCGTGCTTCGCCAAGGGGGATCGATCGACACGTCATGCGCTTGTGGGGGAGCTAGAAAGACAGGTGAGCACAAAAATACATGAGGAAGGAGGAGAGAGTAGCTTGCCTAATGCCTGAAACGTTGTCTGTAGCATCCCGTTCGGAAGCTGTGTCGTAGTTTCGTGGTTTTTTTGTCGGGGGTGCCATGATGAGTTGGAGAGATGCTGTTGAGTGCTACTCAGGTGTCAGTATTCCCTGGCTTTTGAGGAAAAACCTACATCTGAATCAAGAGCTTATGACAATGCTCTGACATCTTTGAGCACACTGGATGACTTCATACTGCGACGCGATGCAAGGCGGGGACCTTGCAACTGAACAACAGCTGGAGCCACTGAACAACGAGGAGATCCTTGAGGCGCAGTCACCAAGCCGGCTATCCACTGAAATGAGGAAAAATGTCTTGTCGATGGCTGCAAATCGCGCCCAATGACGTGCCGGTAAACATTTGAGGGTTCAAAGTGGTGAATAACAATTGCGCAGCATGTTTTGCAGTGCTAGCCTTCGTGGTCGTGCTTGCATCATGGCTATCCATATTGGGTTAAAGCCGACGGCTAAATAGCCTGAAAGCCAGGCCAGCCATCCCAAGAGCCAAGCCCTGGGGATATTAGCCGCATGCCACGGCTTCAGCTCGGCCAGCCCATTTGCAGCTCAGCTCATTTGGCTAGCGGCTCCTGAGCCGGGCTGTGGCAACACTACACAAGGGGTGTTCAAAAGTAAAGTGTTCAAATGAAGTCCCACGCACCTTTTAAGGCAATTTGGTGGCTTAGCGCTCATCCGGCTGAAGACCAGCATCTAAAAATGGTTATTTTCTCGGTATTTGGGGTTTGTGATGACACGTTACAGCACACTTTGAAGTTTTCATTTGAAGGCCTCTGTTATCCGTTACTGAACACTTAAGCGAAATAGTACAGTGCATGCCTCTACCACTGAACATCTCCTGTACAACACTGTTCTCTGTCAACTTATCCCGGCGCATTGATCAATGACTCCATGTCTAGCTTACAGAAGGCCTGTAAACGGCTGGGCCCAGGAGGGCAGACACGTGCTCAATCCTGTTGCGAAGCAGTGGCCCAGTTCACTTGCGCACATGGACGTGCATGCTTTTTGGTGGGTTCTTTCCTTCCCCTGGCCGTATCACCTGAATTTATTTTCACAGTTGACAATTTCAAGTTCTGAATGAACCCGTGGTCGATGTAAGGAAGGGCAGTGCCGAAGAGCAGGCAGCACAAATTCTGTGGGGTATGGTCGAAAGCGGTCAATTCCAATTTCGTTTTTAAGTCAAACAGGGGTCCAGGGGGAGAGCCATGTAATTGATTGGATACACCTCTGTGTTTTCATGATATATGACTCGGCTATCTATAATGTCCTCATTGGATTCCAGCTCATCTCGCAAAGCCGGATAGCTTTCTTTCAATGGTCATCTGAAGGAATATCTTCAAGAGGTCTCTATCATACACGGCTTCCCACGGTCAGCCCGTGCTACTCTCCCACAGTCAAATGTTTCATTTTCATCGCCTCTACCTCAGGTGGAGCTGTGTTTGAGGACCATGTCCATTTTTCCCTTTGTGTTAATTCTGCATTCATGATTCTATTTAGGCTCCCATTCTCACCATGATTCTCTTCTTGATGTCCTTTCTCCAATTTTGCAGCCCCTGGATATCCAGGCGGTTCGTCGCTCGCCTGCTGTCGACAGTCATCTGTGCAATTCTCATCGTCGTTCGCCCTTTCTCAAGATATGGAGTCCCTTACGCTTTCCTAGCACTCTCGTTGAAAGAACTCATTTTCTCCGTCCATGAGACCATCGCACAGCAGCTGGAATCCACAATCCTCGGCTTGTTGGGTGGATTGCTCGGGATAGGGTTATCGTCGCTCGGAACGTTCATTGCTTCCCTTTCCGACCGTTGATTCAGTGACGGCGCGGGCCATTCGTGCTATTTTCTTGGCCTTCACATGCTTTGGGGGCGAGTTTTTCTTTACGAGTCTACTAAGTAAAAGAATTCTTCATATGCCCAGTTGCAGGTGGTTGGGCCAAGAGTCGCCTGCCTCGCCTTACCCATGCTGCCGTATCTGTTGTTTTATCGCTATTTGGTTGCTCACAGCGGACGTCACCCTTGAGGAAGTGTGTATGTCGCCCGAACACATATCCGATCGCAGCTGAACCTGTCCTTAGACCATTCGCGATTACGCCGTGAGCTTCCTCTGGGTACTGCTAGTCGCAGCTTTCGCTCCCCTTATATCTCCTCCCTGATGATCCTCCCGGTGGTCATCTGCTCAGTTTGCTACTGACATCGCACGGCGTTCGCCATCTCGCAACGACTGCCTTTTCTCACAGCTTAGAAGCTGCCTTCTCTTGCTCGCCACTCCTATCGCAGCGCAGAATCAGCTTCTAAAGATGTCCGTGGCGTTGAATCAGAGATACTCCGAGGCAAGCTTCGAGCTTCGGGTGGGCCGAGGTTGGCGGTGAGTATGCGGCACCGTGTAGTCTGTTCCGTCTTATACTAAATTTGCCTACGCAGTGAAAATCAATCAAACCGCTGATCGGGACAATCGAACATCTTCGTCGAGAGCTCTCGTGGGGAATGGTGCACTCGAGGACGCAACCTGCTCCTCTGCATGTTCACTCTACTTCTCCAGACGAAAAAGAAAAAGATGCCAACGCCTTCCGCGTGCCAGCCTATGAGCTTGGGCATGCCGTCTTGACTTCAATGAGAGTTGTTGAAAGAACCGTCTTGACGTGTTATGAGCTCAATATCATGCTCGACAGCGTGATGAAGCCAAGGGAAATCTAGATGAAGCACTGAATAGCTATACAAAGCCGCTGTGGTAGCTAGAGACGTGCTCAAGAGTTTCACAGATGGCTTGGACATGCAGCAACGCGCAGAGGACGGCGCCATCGGGTTTCCCCAGAAATCTTCGATCTCTGCCTTTTCATGATATCACTGTTACAGGTAAGTCCCCCAGCTCTTTTCTTCCCTGCAAAGATTACCAATCGTGAGCTCCTAGATGGCTCACGAGATGAAGCATGCCTTGTACCTCTGCAAGAAGCTGACCACTCTACACGAAGTATCGTCGCCTCGCCTGTGGCATCCGCACTTCTCGTGGGCTTGGCTCGGCGCGGCTCCATCCACGTTCATCATGGAAGAACGCGGCGCGATTTTGGACGAGGATTCCCCCGACCCCCAAGCAGAAACAGCACTCTCACTCACAGAAACGCTCCAGGGTATATCAGAGAACCAATATCCCTCAGATCAGCCTGACGACAACGATCCCGATGGATATCCAAACAACGACCCGGACGACACCCCAGAAGTCCTACGTCGTAGGAGAATTCACGGAGGGTCATGAGCATGAGGTGGATGGCGTCTGTGATACATCACGTCTGGAACTACGCCGCCGTACTGAGGACTAGGCTCAAAGTATCCAGAACACTGAGGGCCGTGCAGCACTCCTCCCATTTGAGGCATGCAATCAAAAACTCTGGTGGAATTGTACTGCTCAGCCTTCCTGCGTTCCTACCTACCGATTCATCTGGTGAGTTGATCCGCTTGTTGCGGTTGTGTTGATTATAATCGACCGTGAAGGATATTCGTGGTTTTTACTGGGCCCGTGGCCAATGGATGGTGATTTCGTATCTTGGGTGCTCGAAACGAACACCGGGGCTACCGTGAGCAATCATTCAATCACATATAATTGAAAAGGCGTTTCTGAGAGTCGCACTAGTGGCGCGTTGGATATCTGCGAATTGTAAGCTACCCCCCTTCGGTTCCTAGTACACGACCATCTGACCCATGGATGTGCCAACCAGTCGGGTACTATCCTGGGTTGCGTCTACGGGTACATCATCGTAAGGCTTCTTCCCTCTTATTCTCAATTTCTCTTAACAATACGCTTACCAGACCTACGTGATATGTCAAAGCAATCCTTACGCGTTGGTGCTGATGCTGACTGTAGGCATCGTAGCTCCTCCCCCGCTATTTTCATTAAATCGGACAAAATGACCATTCAGCTTTCTGAGTTACCTATCAGCTGGATCATCACAAACACAACTTTCCCTTCACTAGGTGTCGTAGCGTACGTGCCTCTCCCCGCTTCGTCGGGCGTCTCTCTCTCACTCAGCCTTCACTGCCCAGAGCTGTCACACTTCCCACCGTTGACGTTCGTGAAGTTCTTCAGCCCCAAGAGCGAGCCGTCTCAGATCAGTACGTCGCCCTCTCATCTCTCTTACTCTTGCTTTGCAAAGGCGTTGACGCTTCAAACATCTAGTGCTCGTAGTCCTTCGCGGACTCATGATCGCAGCCGGCATCATAGCTGCCCTCTCGTCAACAGCCTCTTCTTTCCGCGCCATTGTCGCGTCATGTTCCTCAACAATATCAGCAGGACCATCGGCATCGTCAGTCAATTGTATTTGTCCCTCAGCCGGTGCGCGCCGAATGACTCCGCCCCCTCCAACAAGCCTACTGACGTCTATGTCCTTCTGTGCAGCGATCTCTTCTGCAATTCGCTAACGTCCTCTGTCCTCGAAAAACAAAAGATCCTGAAACTCGAAGTCAGGATTCGCAATGCCCTTCATCGTGAGTTTTATACGTATTCATCTAGAGGGCGCTCACCTATTCTGCCCAAGGCATGAACCTCTTGCTCATAACGATGAACGACGAGCTCAGTCTTGTACCAGCAAGTCCCTATCTGTCCCCTGCCCCCTGATCCTCATCTGACCCTCCTTCATTGTCCAGAAACCAATGAAACGCTACCGCCAAATCGTCATCAACCTCCAAAAGCTGCTCGACCTCCTCACGGGCATCCGCAAAATCCGCGAAAAAATCCCGCGACAAAGAGACCGTAACCGCCGTTGTCACTCAGCGCCGCGAATTCGTCTCGTGCGTCTGCGTCTGCCTATTCGCCGTGGAGCAGGTCTTCCGTGCGCGACAGCCTCTGCCACAGTTCCTGCCCTCCGCGCGCTTGGCGCTGATGACTCTGGAGATGCACGTTGAAGAGAGGATTAGGCAGTCGCGAGAAGAGCATCTTGGTGGGCTGGGGTTGCCCATCGTGTATGCATTTGCCGAGGCGGATGTGCTACGGGAGTTGGTGGATACACTTGAAGACTTGTTGGAGCTCAGTCGCCAGCTGTTCGGGACGAGTTCGTGGTATAGCTATGGTCCCTTGGATATGTCTGTTATGACCAGTATCCACGAGGAGGTTGGAGAACCCAGCAGGAGTCGTTGATGTTTTACTTTCTTGCCTGCGTAGACTTTTTAGAAAATAGACATAGATTAGGGTCATCAGCTTACACCATAATTGCAATTATATAGAGTATAAAACGAATCTACGGGGCGTGTAGTGCCATGATATACGCAGCAATATTGTAACTTGCTCAGACAAATTGAACATCGGAGCATGGGTTACGTTCTTTGGATGAGGGAGTCCTTCGTAAAGTCATTTCTTTGATACCCTAGAGCAAGCTGTACTACGTGGTCGTCCCCGGAGCTGCGAGGCCATTATGCGGTTGGGCAACACCTGCCTCAGCTCTCCCAAAGATTGCCTCCATGACCTGTTCGGTGGGATGCAATATTTCCGCCCCCCGATCCCCCACCAAGACAGCGGACCCGCTGTTGAGGCCTGAGGCGTCGAACGGCGCGCTAACATATGCTTCTTCGCCCCATCCCCACCCACCTTCCCTACCGAATGGCAAGTGCTCTCCACTCAACTGATCTCCCGCCGAACCCATCCCTGCACCATTGCAATAGGTGAAGAATGGACTTGATGACCCGCTGGCGACGAATGGTGTGGGGTGGAAAATAGAGGAAGTCACTACGCGGTAGAAGGAGATGGTCTAATCTGAAGTCGAACACAGCGGCGAAGGTTTGGCGGAAAGCAACGTAGGCAGTGACGGATCCAATTATGCCTCCTGCAACAACATCGTACCAGTTGTGGAATATCAGGAAGCATTATTGTCAGCCTAGATGAATGTGGAGGCAGTAATTTGAACTGACATTCGTCAGTTGTCAAAGCTCCAGCGATGAGATCCGCGCCTAGGATCGGGGAAAAGAACAGAACCATCTTCCAATATGCCGGATTATGCGCGCTCAGAGTTGAGGGTTTAAGTTGAACGACAAGAAGATGAGACCCGCGAAGGCTGCCGTTGAATGGCCAGATGGCATAGATTCGAGGGCATCATTGAATCGCTTTCTGTCACCAGTGCAAATTCTTCTATCATACATGAGAGAACTGAAACCGTTGCCGGAAGAGGCTGCACCGGCTGGTATTGAGGGTCAGCATACGGCGTAGAAGTGGGGGCGGAGGCCAACAATTAACCATTTAATGAAGACCTAGTACCGAAGCAAAGTAGTGAGTGGATAATTCGGATGGATTATAGAATAGGTAGCTACCTGAAATACAGCAGCCGTGATGAGACTCTCTAGCACGCCCATTGTCACGGTGAGGAGATCATTCATGCTTCTGCGGCGGGCTTGGAACAGGCAGATGAATAAAAATGAAAGGAAGAATGCAATTAGGGCGGCGGCCCATATAGGAATGATTTCTTTGCGGAGGGGGTATGCAAACTGTGGGTACACTACTTGTCCATCCGCGAAGTAAACTGGGAATGATCTTTTTGGCGCCGGCGCTATATTTGACGACAATCAGGGGCTAGTCAGGGACGTAAAAATGTAACTTACAGGCAAAGTAAACTCCCGATCCAATGGCACTCTAAGGCCGTTATCGTAATGGGATGGGCAGCGCTGCTCCAAAAATCGTGATGTTTGCATGTATTTGTCACCTGCCAAATCCGAAAATATGTCGGTTCTTACGTTGATGTTTACATTACGCAGTAATTATAAAAGTCTACAGTCAACTCTGTTGTAACGCATACCCCTCGGTGGAAGCCCAAAAGTATGTGTTATGATAGAGTATGTGTTGGGGGAGAGCCTGTTGTAGGGTAACCCCTTAGGCCACAAAATGCATTAAATCAGGAAATTATGTTGTCTAAGCTATTTACAAGCAAAGTAGCCAGTGATATAGCTTGGTGTCATGTCTCGGGTGGCTTCCAACTGTGTTTGATGTCCAAAACTACCAAGAAGAGCCTCCAGTTTGCATGCAAAACAGATCGTTGATGTCAGCAATGTAATTCCTGAGTGTCAAAGCAGCTGTAAGAGCTCCTTGCAAGACGGTTTCTCCACCACCTCCTCATTGTCGCTGTCGTTGCCGTCATTTTATTTCCATCATCACAACAGCTGCCTGCATCTCCTGCCACCGCTTCGAAGATCTCCTCTCTGAAGTGTCACTCATGTTCTGTTCCTCAGCAAACTGGATTATTGTAACGGGT
Source organism: Pleurotus eryngii var. eryngii (assembly GCA_029467805.1). Lineage (NCBI taxonomy): Eukaryota > Fungi > Basidiomycota > Agaricomycetes > Agaricales > Pleurotaceae > Pleurotus > Pleurotus eryngii. The sequence continues at coordinate 5,021,473 of SZVJ01000012.1, forward strand.
AACTTTCCGAGGTCCGCGAGACGGAGAAAAGAGCTATGAGACGGCGAGTCAACCGAGACCTGTGTTGACGAGACGAAGATACAGGAGGGAGCGGCGGAGTACAAGTACGCTACGCGGGAAACGCCGAGAAGAGTCCGTAGTGTTAACGACTACAAGCATAGCATACAGTGAGTGCATATGATCTACGAAAGGCCGTGAACTAACTAGAATGTCCGTGAATACTTAGAATGGCTGTGACCTGAGGGCCTGACCCTCACATCATCCCCCCTTTAAGGGAGACAACGTGGTGCGACGAGTTTTAAGGCTCGGGGTCATAACACACAGAGGGATGCGAGACTCTACCAGAGCGAGTAGTAGTCTGCACGGGAGGTACATACCGAGATCTCAATCTCTCGCGTATGACTGGAGGGGAGGCAGGGCGGGCAGGGAGCGGAGGGCAGGGCAGGACGAGGAGCGGCGGCATGGACGAGTGGTTCAACGGGCGGTTCGAGATCTGTGAGGGTAGGACCAGAGGTTAGTTGCATAGTGTTATAAGTAGGAGAGTTTAGTATCATAAGGGGAGAGTATGTATGGTTGATAGTGATAGGATGAGGCCGTGGGGCTTTAGGATGTCTACGATGAAAGCGATCGACAAGCTCGTTGGCAGAAGTGGGAATATCCGAGAGGGGGATCCAGAATCTTCGGAATCGGGCTGGTCTTTCCAGCGCACGAGATATTCGTAACGATGTCCAAGTTTTCTGCAATCAAGAAGAGAATGAATGGAAAGAGCGGGGTCTTCAGCAAGTGTAAAAGGTTGAGATTCAGAATGGGGGTGAAAGGTGGAAGGATCGGTGTAAGGTTCAAGTAAAGAGACGTTGAAAACGGGGTGAAGGCGAGATAGGTAAGAGGGAAGATCAAGGAGGTAGGACGATGATTTGACCTTTGCGAGGATGCGATAAGGACCCAAGCGACGGTGGTCAAGTTTGTTGGAAGGACAAGTTGTTTTGATATGGCGTCGTAGAAGCCAGACGAGTTGGTCAGGCTGAAAGTCGGGAGCAGGGAGGTGACGTCTATCGTAGTAAAGGGATTGTTGCCATTGTGCAAATTCGAGCTCAGCGCGAAGCTCGGCATGGAATATGTGCAAGTTGTTCGGTGAGTGAATCAGCGGTGGGTGTGGTAGAGAGTTCGGAGAGGCGAGGTTCGAAAGTGGGATGGAAACCGAGATTGGAAAAGAAGGGAGTGTGTTTGGTGGAAGCATTTTCTAGGTTATTGAAGGCAAATTCCGCAAGTGGGAGGTAATCGACCCAATCATCCTGCTGGTATGAGCAGTAGGCACGCAGATACGTCTCTAGAGTTTGGTTGGTGCGCTCTGTGAGACCATCTGTTTGAGGGTGATATGCGGTGGACGTGCGAGGATCAATACCGAGACGCGAACAGAAAGAAGTCCAGAAGTTTGAAACAAAAAGAGAACCACGGTCAGAAACGATAGAAGAAGGAATACCATGAAGGCGAAATATGCGGTCCAAAAATAACCAAGCAAGATCGGGAGCAGTAAGGGTTTCGGAAACAAGGAATGAAATGAGCAGCACAAGTGAAGCGATCGCAAACGACCCAGATAGAATCATAATTATGGGAAAGGGGGAGTTTAACAATGAAGTCCATAGAAATGGATTGCCAAGGGCGAGAAGGTATATCTAAAGGTTGAAGAAGTCCAAAGGGTTTATGACGAGGCATTTTGATATGAGCACAAATGTCGCACGCATTAACATACTTGCGAACATAAGTGGTCATGCCAGGCCAGGAATAGTCTCGAGAAACGAGGCTGAAGGTGCGCGTGCAACCAGGATGACCTGCGATAACGGAATCATGACGAGAGGAAAAGAATTTCGGAGCGTAAGGAGGGTGGAACGTAAAGACGACCTTGGTGAAAGACAAGTCCAGCTTCAGTGCGAAAGTTGGTGTCTCCAGTTGCCACCGCTTCGCGCCACGTAGTGTCCTCTCGAAACGCTGATTTAAAGCGCTCCAGGAGTTCAGAGCTGTCAATAGCGAGAGTAGTGAGGGCGGAAAGTAGAAGCAATAGGAGATGTGACATGAAGTGGAGGGTCATGTAGAAAAACTGGGAGTGTTTCGGAGTAAGCAGCACTTGATGTTGAGCTTCAAGGTGCTCATCCCCCCTTTTAAGCTCGAAATCTGGTCTGCGCGAGAGGGCATCAGCGACGTTCAATGAGCCTGGAGCCCATTTTAGGCGAAAGTCAAAATCGGAAAGGAACTTTGCCCAGCGCGCCCTGTCGGCGGTTAGCAAGTGAGAAGACATGAAGTATTCGAGGTTTTTATGGTCGCAAATGACGGTAATTGGGGGTGAGGGGAGCTGAGAGTCCAAGCACGCATGTCACGAAAAGATTTGATGACAGCGAGAAGTTCTTTATCGTGGACTTCATAGTTGATTTCAGCAGGCGACATTTTTCTGGAGTAGAAAGCGACAGGGTGGAGATGGCCAGTCTCATCCGGTTGCTGGAGTACGCCAGAAATTGCGAAATCGGATGCGTCAGTGGTGAGAGTGAGAGGAGCTGAGGAGTCGAAGTGGTGTAGGATGGGTGCAGAAAGGAAGAGTGATTGAGTTTTGCGAAGGCGTTGTGTTCAGCATCACCCCAGCGCCACTCGGAGGAGTTCCTGGTGAGGTTAGTGAGAGGAATAGTGATTCGAGAGTAGGAGCCAATGAAACGGCGGTAGAAATTTGAGAATCCAAGAAAAGATTGTAGTTGCTTAACTTTAGTAGGCTCCGGCTATTGCGAAATAGCTTCGAGCTTTTTGGGGTTCATCTTGATGCCTTCAGCGCTGATGATGTAGCCCAAGTATTCGACTTCGGACTTGTCGAATTCGCATTTTTTCGCATTAGCGCAGAGCTTAGCATCTCGAAGGCGGTCGAGTACCATTCCGACATGTTTGTCGTGTTGCTCTTGAGATCTTGAAAAGATTAGTATATCGTCAAGATAAACAACACAAATGATGTCCAGGATGTCACGAAGAACATCCTGAATGAATGCTTGAAAGGCTGCCGGAGCGTTGGTGAGACCATAAGGAACGATGAGATGCTCAAAGAGTCCCAAGTGCGTGCGGAACGCAGTCTTCCACTCATCACCTTCGCGGATGCGCAAGTGAGAGTATGCCGATTTAAGGTCGATTACGGTGAAGACTTTGCAGCCCTGGACTCGATCTAAAAGGTCAGAGACGAGAGGGAGAGGATAACGGTTTTTTCGCGTGATGGCGTTCAAACCACGGAAATCTACGCAAAGGCGGATTTCTCCAGTCTTCTTTCGAGTGAAAAGAACTGGAGCACCAGCAGATGATGTCGAACGGCGGATGTGACCGCGCTTGAGATTTGAGTTGACATACTCGGCGACGGCTTCATGTTCCGTTGGAGTTAGGCGGTTTATAGTGGACCAAAGGGAGGTGTCTTCCCCTCTTCTAGCTCGATTTCGATGTCGTATGGACGGTGTTCAGGGAGTTTATCGAATTCGGCGGGGTTGAAGACCGTATCCGCCCAAGGGAAGTACTTGTTCGGAACATATGCTTTGAAATCATGTAAATCTGGTGGATGGGGAGGCGGGGTGTCAGTAGAAAAGGAATTAATGAAAGCGGGAGAGGTAGAGTCACGAAGCGAAGGTACGAGATCTCTTCGCTACGCTTCATCAACCGTTGAAACTGTTTCGCACTCAACACTGCGATATTTGGTTTCGGCGGAGGCTTGGGGTCTAATGGTGATGGCGTGAAGCGTGCATGACCTGCGGCGAGCAAAAAACGATGACAGAAATGAAGTCGGGAACCTGATTTGTGGTGGTGAAGGGGTGGTGGAGGGAGAATGAGAAGATATGAGCCATGGAGCGAGGAGGGGATTGGTTAGACCAAGGCCTATGCCAATACCGTGGGAGAGACAAGTGAGGTTGCACGCTAGGACCAAGGCCCTTGGCATGAACCGTTGAAGGGGACTCTAATCCGCAGCAGTCGAGAGAGAGAGTTCCCTCGACCCAGTTAATATGGGGATTGTGACGGCAAAGCCAATCGAGTCCGAGAATGATGGGATATGAGACAGAGACTACAGCGAAACCGCAAATCTCCGAATGAGAACCTATAGAGAGTTGTGCAAAACACGTCCTGGGTGATCAGACCAGAAGCGATGGGACGGTCATCAACCACCATTATTGGTACAGGGATTTCTTTCGAGCGACGAGGGAGAGAGTGGCGAGAGGCGAACGGATCTGAAATGCAGGAATCAGTAGCACCACAATCAACCATGGCAATGGTATGAATGGGCGAACGATTAGGAAAATGATAGTTTAATAGAAATAAAGAAATGACCAGAATGTAGAAGATGAGATGAAGAGGCGGAGGTAATATACTTTGGAGATGGGAGAGAAAGGGTATACGAGCCATCGTTCAAGTGAACATGGCGGGCCCTCGATTCTCGAGTCGAGCGGTTGGATTTGTCCCAAGATCCGCCGAAGGCCCAGGGACCGTAGTACCTTCGGTTAGGCTTTTCCCGACTGGGAAGAGCCTTGAGCCTGCGATTCTTCGCAAACTCTTGCATGCGCTTCTTGGCAGTAGCAGACATGTTCAGGCAGTTGAATTTGTTGTGTTTGGCGCCACCGCAATACTCGCAAAGACCAAGGTCTTTACGACGTTGGCGTTCTTCGGGCATAAGTGGTCCACGAGGGCGCGATGTGCGGATATTGTCAATCTCCATGGCTTACCAGGTGGGAGCGTGGAGGAGGAAGGAGCTGGAGGAGGAATGGGATGAGGGGTAGAGGAGGACGAGGGAGTGGTGGATGACTGGGATTTCGATGATGACAAACTTTCCGCTAGGTTTATCTTGACGCTTGCGCTCAAATTCACGCTGGCATATGCGGTTATCAATCTTCATCGCAAGATCGACGTAATCCTTGAATGCAGTAGGCGGGCTCAAGTTGCTGACAAGGATGTCCTTGATTTCGTCCTTGAGTCCTGAATAGAATGCGGCGATCTTGCTATTGTCGGTCCAGTTTAAGTGGATGAGGAGTTCGTGGAAGCGTGAGGAGTACGCTCCAACTGAGTCCGTTTGGCGCAAGGCTTGAATCTTGCGATAAGCTGTTCCAGCAAGATCTTGGTCGCCGAAATGGCTCTTGAAAGCCTCGCAGAATGAGGTGAAGTTCTGTAGAAGATATGGTTGGTTAGCTTTAACGGATGCATACCACAACTTTGGGGATCCATTCCCCAGATAAGTGCCCATATAAAAGCACTTGTCTCTGTCAGTTGGTAGCTGGGCTCGCTGTAGCTCTACCCCATCACTGACTTCTGCAATGAAACCAGGCACATCAGATGCTTTTCCTGTAAAAATGCGAGGTTCCTTGAACTTTGCAGCGCTGCGAGGGATATCTGCTGGTTGGGGAGCGAGGGGAGCTGCGGGAATTTGTGAGGGAGGTGGAGCCGGAGGTGGAATCGCATTGGCAACGTTTCCCAGCTGTGCTGCGACTTGATTGAGAAGGTGGGCGTGGTTGTCCATCGTCTCGTTGTAGCGACTGAGGAAGGTCGCGAAGTCTTGCCACGTTACTGGGTTTGCTCCTGCGAGAGTTTGGCCAGATCCGGAAGGCTGGCCTTGCTGAATGGGGTTGGTAGAACCTTGGCTCCATTGAGCGGAGGTGCCTTCGTCATCCGATGGGTCCATGTTCGAGAATAGATGGGAATCTGATAAGGTTAGCTGAGAGTAGGATAACAATTAAATACCGGTTTTCTAGTTTATGGTCTCGTCAAACTGTAACGGGTAACTTTCCGAGGTCCGCGAGATGGAGAAAAGAGCTATGAGACGGCGAGTCAACCGAGACCTGTGTTGACGAGACGAAGATACAGGAGGTGAGCGGCGGAGTACAAGTATGCTACGCGGGAAACGCCGAGAAGAGTCCGTAGTGTTAACGACTACAAGCATAGCATACAGTGAGTGCATATGATCTACGAAAGGCCGTGAACTAACTAGAATGTCCGTGAATACTTAGAATGGCTGTGACCCGAGGGCCTGACCCTCACAATTATTGCCATTGAGAAGGCTTGGCAATTGCTAATAGTGAATGGAAATGTTTGGTTCCAATGCACACTGGCTTTAGCTTGAATGGCATAAGATTGCACAGTGTAGAATTTCCTCAAAAAACTACCAAGTATGCATTATGACCCCCCCAATTCAGGTATGCCTTATGGTATATAGGAGTTATGCATTATCTCTGTGAACCAAGTTGGTTTCGCCCAAAAGTTATGTGTTATTAGAGGTTATGCATTACTATAGATATGTCTTATGACAGAGTTGACTGTAGTAGTATGGTTTGCAGGAGGAAAATTAAACAAAATGTCAACACCATGGTGTCTGAGCCATGTGCCCAATGGGACATGCCCAGCTGGGTATGCGTGTGAGGTGCGTGAGGCACCCTTCATGAGTTTCTCTTCGCAGTGCCTACAACCAAATGGCATGATGGTGGTTTGTGAGAGAGAAGAAGGGGAAAGGATGAAAGAAAAGGCGTGCATGTTGCAAGTGGAGCTTTAGGGCAAGCTGGCACATAGCAGAATGGCTGAGAATATTGGAGAATCTCACGCTCAGTAGTTACTTGACTTAGCATTGACACTGGTAGTTGGTAGAATATTCTGGTAGCTATTTCACTCGTGTATTTAAGGCTGCTGTAGCTAGCCTGTAGGTAGTACAACCAAGTCCTTTATTCTACTGCGCACAACAGTGCAGACGCAGAGAGTTTGTATACCCTCACCACAATGGGTGGAGGAGTGTCCTTAAAATAGAGAGACGTATATTGGTAGGCAAGCTCGTACTTTTAAACTTCTAGTGATACGCGACATTACGCTTTGCTGGAGTCGGTGGTGTTATCGTCACGCGCACGACCGCAGCCTCGCCTGTACCAAACAACGCAGGGTAAGAAGGCGACAGCTCTATCGTCCAACCAGAATCCACGCAAGAGTGATCGGCGGAAGGATGCCGGCGAAGGCGCGAACGTTCTCGAGTTCCGGGATGCAAGAGACCATTGGGCGTGCGAGTTCTTGCGTTCTTGTCGCGCCGTCGCGTAGGGCAGAAGGAGAGTGATTCGATGTCACGGTAGTCTAGGCGCCCGCGGCGGCGGGGTTCTTGTCAGTTGGGCTTGATCCACATTCAGCGACCACGCTAAGAACGATGGTACCAATGATAGTTACGACGATGAACACGAGGATAGTGATGGCGAATAGAAGGACTGTCGAAAAGGCGCGTGAGTTCCATGCTCCAGAAGGGAACCCAGACTCTGGGAGACCGCCGTTATATACTTACTTGGGCTGAGTTTTGAGCTAGCCATGGGGATGAGACAAATTTTGTAGAGTAGTGTGTCGAAGCCTGTGGGTTCTGCGGGGCCAGGGGGACCTCTGAGATGATGGTTGATGTTATTGGAGAACTCGAAGAAAACAGGGGCTTTGACGCTTAGATGAAATAAGATCTTCAATATCATGTCAGCGCTGAGTTTGAACCAATTGTTGATCTCCCTGCGGAGATTTAACTGGCAACAAGCGCCTAAACGAGTCGTAACTGTGAAATGCAATTTGTACGCGACACTTGACGACAACCGACACGACGCTCGACGACCCCAAGAGCCAAAACGCCCGCTCTTCCCCCACCCATGGACTCATTATTCGGCCGTAAGAAGTCCAGGCCACGCCAGTCTTCTGTTTCTACCCAGGATCTTCGTGCTTCCGTCCCCTATGACAAGTTGGCACCGTCGCCTCGCGCCCCCGTCCCAGTGGGCAGCACCTCACAAGGATTACGCGGCAGCGGCGTTGGAATGATATCCGCACCAATAACGAACCCAACACTCACCTCCAATGGCACTGAACTCAACAAGTTTGCTATGTCGCGGAGCAAGGCAGAGCGAGACCGGGTATACGAGCAACACCTAGGGAAGCGACCAGGCTCGCCAAGTACGTCTATATCTACCGCGGAATCCTCTACCCTCTACAGCGACTCCGGCGCATCTTCGTCCAACAATCGCATGAGGCGAAGCGAGGCGTCCTTCTCAACATCTTCTTCGTCTGGCCCGCGAAGCCCACTTGTATCAGATTTTGGGACTGGCTCCTCTTATGGACCCTCCGGTACGGTGCGACCCAATTCAAACTACTCCACTCGCTCAGAATCAAATCGTACTTCGAAATTTGCTCCTTCACTCGCTAGTTCAGAATCCTTCCAATCACAACACCCACATATATCTCAATTCTACCAAACGCTTGTACATCCTAACGAAGACTTCCACTTTCCACGGCCGGAGCGCGACGAAGAGATCGAAGACATGTTTGAGAATGTGAAGCTGACACGAAGTCTGGAGAACATCCCCAAGATGTCGATAGATCAGAAGTGGCACATTGTCTACAATAACGAACTCATGAAATGGGAGGAAGAGAAGAAGAGGGACGCATTGACTCGTAAACAGATAGAGCTGGGCAAGTCGGGTGTGATCTCTGAAGGCGCGCCGGAATGGTATATCCGCAAATTCCTGGACCGCACGATTACACCCAAAGAAGCAAGCGGGCTGCATGTATCGCTACGGAGTGAAAATATAATGTATTTCCGCAATTGCCTCCTTTCGACGGCGATATTGACTCCCTCATAGCTGGTTTAATCACTTTCTTGAATTACAAGGCGCTTCTGTGTTAGCACAGACACTAGCGCAGTTGCGGAAGACATCGAGGTGAGGGTCGGCTTATGGCTCCCCGTACGAAGGATAATTGACGCTTGTTGCAGACGAGAGCAGGATATCCAACTCGAGAATGAGATTGTCAAGATACTGAAGCGTATTCTCAACTCGCGTGTATGTGACCATCCACTGGAGCCCCGCTCGTGCTTCTCGCTCACAATCTCATCAGGGAGCAATGAAACAAATCAACGTTCCGCTTTTGGTTCCACAAGTTGCCTTGTCATTAGCCACTCCCCACATTCCTACTCGAAAAGTTATTCTCGAAATCCTCACTTACTTTGCCGCGAACAATGAGGGCGAGTTTCAACCGCTGGTTGTGTCCGCGCTCGAGGCATTGAGCACGACGCAAAATGAGAGTGGCTGTTACCAATATTGGTTCAGAGCGTTGGAGATTACGCTTGCTGGTAGGGGGAAGATGGGAAGCTTGGTTGGAGCCAGCGATGAGGTTAAGAAGTCCGGGGCAGTTGAGGCATCATTGAATGAATACGCTGTACGTCCTTGGTGTTATTATACTGAAGACGGAATTGCTTAATCACTGCGCCTCACTCAAGCTCTCTAACATAATCCTCGTCAATGTCATTCTCCAATTTGTTGATGACCTTGACCTACGATTCCACCACCGATCGCAAATGGAAGCCGCTGGGCTTCACCGAATACTCGCGCAATGCGAACAGTTCGGGCTGCCCAGTCTCGACAAGAATATCAAGATTCTTCGGGACATGCTTGACGATGATGCTACTAGGCTTCGCGAGGAAATGGACCAAAAGATTCTTCGGGACCTCAGCAACCCCCAAGATGTCTACAATGCTATCTCTGGCAAGATAGAGAACACTAAGGCAGGAGACCACTTCTTGTCGATGATGCAGCATTTGCTGTTGATACGAGAAGAAGGTCCCCCTCTGGTGCACTATTTTCAGCTTATTGACTCTTTGGTAACCGATGTAGTGCTGGATAAGAAGTTGGCTGGGGCGGAGCAGCGACTTGGGCATTCTGTCGACCGGATAATAGCCCAGTTCAACGAGGCAGATCGCTACCAGTCTCTTTCTGAAGAAGCTACTGAAGCTAGGAACACGGCTTCCCGCCTCCAACGCGAGAAAGATTCTCTGGAGGAAGAGATTTCCCAAGGTCAAGACGGTCTCGTAGGTCGCTTGAAGGAGCAGCAGAAGCATTTAGAGCAACAGCTTTCTATCTCGCGCGAGACAAACGAACCGACTCCAAGGCCAGCTTGCTACCCAGAAGTCTGGCTACGAGGAGCGGATTGCGCAGCTAGAGGCCCAGATCATGGAGTTGTTTCGTATGCTTCGCGAAGTGGGTAATAATGTGGACGCTATTCTTGATCAAGGCGCCATGGATCGGAGGACTCTCGTCGATACGCTTGAGAAACAATTCCAGCGGAACAAGACGATAAGTATATTGGAAGGAAATAAGGGCTGGGGAAAGATGGGCGGCAAGTCGAAACGAGGAGGGACGGGCGGCGGTGGCGATGAACAAGGCGATGGCGAAGATGGTGAAGATGGCGACGACATTGACGCAACGCCAGGGAAGTCGAGTTTGAGAAGGGGGTCGAAGAGTATAGGCAGTCGAAAGAAGTCGACGAAAGGTGCGAGAGTCACAGGGGGTACTACCAAGTTAGATGAGGCCGGCAGAGTATCACAATTCATGGACGCCGACGAGGATGATGCTAGGGAGCAAATTCAACAGCAGCTGGCCGCCGGAACACAAGTGGTGCGTTTAGTGCTTGGCCTCATACTGGATCGACATTAATCGTGTTGTAGTACCCGCCGCGAGACGGTCTTTTGCAGAATTCACGAAGCATCCGGGCTTCGCCGAGACGGAAGGACAGGCCTGTATTAGGCGAAGCCCCTTTCAGACCCCACAACGCCAATGGTCTCGGACAGTCCGACCTCTTGTCACCTCACGCGGAAGAAGCAGGCGACCAGAGTGACTATAGTCGCTCTTCGTCTCCTGGCGGTGATGGGGATGGTAGCGAACAGGGTCAGTCAACGAAGAGTGGCTTCACAAATCTGACTGAGGACACGCAAGCGACGTCCGTGAGCTCTGGTTCAAAGGAGGGCCTAGGTATTGGCATGACGTTCGTAGATCAACTCAATCAGCGGTTTGCGAAGGCTCAAGCTGAGCGAGATGGACCTATTCCTGGATCTGTCGTTGTTGACGGTGCACCAAGCACAGAACCACAGCCTGGCGGTGCCCCTCCTCCTCCTCCTCCTCCGCCGCCGCCGCCGCCGCCACCACCACCACCACCACCTCCTCCTCCTCCTCCACCCCCCGCCGCCTGGTACGTCTGGTTCGTTCTCTCCCCCACCCCCACCCCCACCCCCACCTCCACCTGGCGTATCTCCCGCTCTCGCCGCGTCGCCGTTTGGCACTCCACCTCCGCCACCTCCGCCCCCTCCCATGGGTAGTCTGTCAGTGCCTGGCTCCTCCCGCACATCACAAGTCGGTCACAATATCACAAATATGCTCTCCAATCGTAAGGACATGCCTTTCACCCCTAGCACGAAGATGAAGCAACTGCAGTGGGACAAACTTCCCCACCAGCAGGTGGGGAAGACTCTCTGGGGAGAGGAGGCACCGAAGGAACATGAGATGTTGATGAAGTTGCAGATAGACGGTGTATGGATGGAGATGGAAGAAGACTTCAAGGCGAAACAGCTTGTTATAAACCTCATGGGTAATGGTTCGTCCAATTTAGATACCCTGCCTCTAACGTAGCTCTTCAATAGCCAGGCAAAAACAAGCTGAGCTAAAGAGTGTCCTCGACCCGCAGACGAAGAAACTCGTCGGTAAGCAGAGGACATCATCTCACACTATCCACGATGTTAATCTTTCCAACTAGAAATTCTGATCCATCGCGTCAAGAAACTGGAACCGGAAGAGATCGCTAGACGGATCCAGCAGTTCGACCAGGATCTCTGCACGGAGCTGTTCTTAAGCGAGCTCAAACCAGTGCTTCCTTCACCAGAACAGGTACAGAGCAAAATTCAACACGCAGCCTACCTCCAAAGCCTAATCCATAACATACAGATCGGAAAACTGAATGTGTATCGCAATGCCGCCCCAGAAGAACTCGCCGGACTTCACCCCTCAGATCGGCTCATGGTCCAGCTCATTAAGATTAACCGGCTTGCACCACGAATAGAGGGCATGCTCTATAAATGCAAGTTTGAGGAGACATGGGGATTGTTAAACGAGGTAATCACACTCCATTATGCACCCATCGAAGACTAAACCGTGTGTCAGGGCGCCAAAAATCTGGCGGAGGCAGGGCAATGCTTGCTCCAAGCTAAGCACTTCAAGGAACTGCTGAGCGTGAGTTGTCCTGCTCATTATTTCCACGCAAATTCAAATCTCGAATCAGTTAATTCTCCTGATTGGTAACTATATGAATGGCACGGGCATCAAGGGGGGTGCCTTTGGGTTCCGGGTCAGCAGCATAAATAAGGTTGGTGCTGATCAACAATGGTCTCCAATGGTCCACTAAGCAACATCATTAGATGGTAGATACTAAATCTGTCAACAACACTACTCTTCTGCATTTCCTGGAACGTACGGTTGCAAAGCATTTCCCGAGATGGAGGAGTTCCTTGAAGAAATCGCGAAACCAGCTGAAGCTTACAGAAGTAAGTCTAGAAGGCCATTCAATTACTCTTTGATCGCGAGACTCACGTTGATTTTTAGTACATCTCGCCGAGATTCGCAAAGGCTTGACGGACCTTCGCAACGGGTTGAAGACGATACGGCAGGAACTTGGCGAATATTTCGCTGATATGGACCAGAGCGATAGATACGGCGCCCAGATGTGGAACTTCATCGGCAAAGCGAACTCGAGACTCGAGGACCTCACGGATAACGTCAACCTCGCTGACACTACCTTCACGGAAGTCTTAAAATACTACGGTGAAGAGGACAAGAATGTCACCTCTGGTGAATTCTACGGGATTTTCAAGACTTTTGTAACCTCTTATAAGGTGCGTTCTCGTTGCATACATAACTTCACTTGACTGAGGGCTTGTACTCTGCAAGAAATGCAAAGTCGATAACCAAACGGCGGCAGAGGAGCGCTCGGCTAACGAGAAGCGTAAACAGGCGGCAGAAGATGCTAAAGTCAATCGGCAGAAAGTGCGCGAGGCGGCCCAGATGCAAACGGATGACGACTCCGCAGTGCTCGACAAACTCATCGGGGAGCTGGGTAATGGAATGGTCCTGGGTCGACGATCAAGAAAACATCGCCCGACGGTCGACACTCGCTCGAATCAACCACCCACTTTTGACTCAATTGGAGGAACAGATATTGACGAATCCGAGCGTGCTCTTGACATGCTAGCGCAACTACGAGCCGATGGATTTGAAGCACCAATGCCAGAGTCACCATCCATAGGGGCTGCGCAGCGTCGACGACGCCGGAGGACGGAAGCCAACAAATACAACCCCTCCCCTCCCGGACCTTTATCCCCTCTCGCAACTGAGATAACGCTTGGGGATTCTGGCACAGATTCTACAGAACCACCGGATCTGTGATACCCGCTGTGACCATTGTAGCCATTTTAGATGTATCTTTATCAGTTACTTTCTCTTTTCTCCAGCATCTACCGCATCAATTCGCATATTCTTTATTCACGCTTCCCAATGCTAGCCCGAATCTGACACTACAGAACCAGGGGTATGTGTTTCCCTCGAGTGTCCATCGCCATGGTGGGCCTCCTGCTGATGGTGGGGGCCGTTCGTTATTTTGTGCATTTCTGGGGGTAGTCTGAAGACCGTTATATCTGCTGTAGAATGGGTGCGCTTACATTTGTTCCCCCAACAGATCTACATGTTGTTTTCGCACAGCATTCGATTCGAAGTCCAGCCTGTGGTACACATGACTCGCCCTCCGTCAGGCAAAACTCTTCGTCTCTCGTCTGCAATATCCTGCTCCCTCTAGTTGATACTGCGAATGAGGGCCTAGTCGACAGCGACACCAATGCCAATGTATACGCCAATATTGTTCTGAGGGTGCGCATCGTTTTGGTTGAAGGTGAGATGCATCAGCGAACGCTGTCGTGGCTAATTATGTGGCCATTTGGCCAAGGACACCCCAGCTCAACGAAGTCCTGTTAGGCTGTCTGGAATAGGATGGTGTCATACTTATGAAGAGAAGGCTGGTCATCTGACAGTAACTGTCCCAGCTTTAGCAGTTGCTAGCTCCATTGTGTAGAGTGTTTATTTCGCCGAGTGTAGATGTCGAGCGGTTCGAGCGAAGCGCCTGTATCCCTGGCGTAGGGTCCTGTGGTCCGAGGAAAGGAGGTCGCTTGTGCCCTAGCTGAAGGGAGTGTTACCCACTCAGGGGACGAGCGAAGTCTGTACGCGCATAGTAGTGATGTAGTAAGAAAGTTGTATTATTCGGAGTTACAATAGTAGTATATGATGATGAGCGTGATGACCACTTCTAGTTAGGGGATGTATTCATCCGTCGTCACAGTGCCCCCTAGTGGTTATCACGCTTTCTTGCCGGAATAGATGAGAAAGAAGAGGCACGAGGTTAGAGACGAGAGATGTGGAAAAAAAAATGTGGAAGAATACAAGATAGCAAGACGAAAGGAGAAAGGAAGAAAAGGAAAAGAGAAATCATAGTCTAAGTTCGCGGGGAGAGCTATTTCTTATGGTAGTGTTGGCGATTGTGGTAGTAGCGACTTTCGGGCCCTTTAGTTCTTGCTGTAGCATTGGATTCTTCTGAGATTGAGGAAGGTTCAAGAGAGATTCTTTCTGATAGTGATTTGTGGTTTCTGAAATTTTGCGGAGCAGCTAGTTCTCATATAGCGCGAGTAGAGCGAGAGGCGACAAATTGCTGCGTAAGAGAGCTAACTCGTGTTTTCTTATGTGAATGCTGTGTTTGAGGTGGAGAAGGAGTAGAGCCTCCAACCGTCCCCGTGAGAACAGGTTGTATGGGACTGTACTACGTCTCCTGTCACTGTACTGTTTGGAGTCTACCGCTAGGGTTTACGGGACGGTGTATGGAATGGTTGGTTGCTGTACATGGGTTGCAAAACATGCAACACTTCAACCGTACACAGAAGTCATGGGTCCCAAACAGGTGCTCGGAAATTTTCAGTAGACGTCACAAGTCAAACTCGTGACAGGCCGACGATCCTTCGACCATGGCAATAAGGCAACACACCTTGGATCCCAATCCAAAGCCACCAGTGATGCGTATATCAAGGTAATGTACTCTCTTTTCTTTCCCACCAAGTTGTCAGAGTCCGATCCTCACCCCCTTAGGGGTCCCCCCTTACGCCCCTTTCAGATACTCGGACCTTCGGAATCCCTCAGGCTCCGCCCTCGAGGCTTATGCATGGTGCGCAGTACTATGATTACTTCGTTACATGTTTCAGGTACATGTGTACTTACATACTACTAGCCTCACTACATACATGTGTTAGTTAGTATTTATAGTAGCCCTAGTACAACATGTATTCTTCACTTTGAATCTTAGTTCCTCTTCGACACTTGCTCCACTCTTGTCTTCGCTGTGGGCTCCTCCATGGAGCCTGCCTCTCCCCATGCTCTCTCCGAAATCGGGACACTGCAGGGCTAGGAGGGCGCAGCATCAAAGCTGAAGCCAAGTCCCATACGCTCCTCTCATCTGCGCTCCCCGCGCATTCCTGCGTCCCCTATATGGACGAGTCAGGAGGCCCTGCGATACGGTCCTTAACACAAGTACTCTCAATATAATGAGCGAACAATGTGCCATCGGTGCAGATGGTCAGCTTCTCGATGAATCCAGGATCACTTGGTTTCATGATGCCAATGACGAGGCACCAGTGCGAACTGGCTCTGCAGCAGCAACTACGCAACTTAGTGAGTACTTCGTCGCAAATTCATTGATATTGTTTATTCAGTAGTTGCAGTCTTATCTTTTGCAGAAATCACGGAGGGCTCAGGTCATGGGTCTCGCAAACGTTCAAATCAAAAGATGATGGATGCCCTCAACTCTGACAAGTATGATGAATATGGCAACCTGGTTCATGTTCGTCCCTCAAAGCGATGTCGCCAAACTGCACGGAAACGGCCAAGTTCAGCCACTGGCAGCTCAGTAGACCTCCACCCTGCAATCGAGGCCAATGTTGATTCAGATGATAAGGATTACCCGGCACTTACAGATGGATCTGACGACGAGGATGAATCTGACAGTAAATCGGAAGATACTCCTCCTGTGACAAATGCTGAGGTGAGTTTTCCTGCCAATTGCTTGTACACTGCTAACCATCTTAAACTGACAGATTGCAGACATACTTCCTAGCAAAACTGTGCCGAAGACATCCATCAAGAATCGTTCTCAGACTCGCAAAAAGGATCAGGGTGCTCATATTGAGTCTGCGCCAAAACACTCACCCAAGGTAACAGTCAAAGACGTCAATGATGATAATGGTTCCTTTATGGTAAGTGCTGGCTTTGTATGGTGTTGAAAGGCTGTTATGATACCACACTCTTTTAGAATCATACTGCCGAAGCAGCCGCAAAAGGGAGTACAACACCATCGAAACCCAAGCAAGGCAAGCATAGTGCCGTTTACCTGTTCTTTGAGGAAGTCATGATGGACGCAAATGGTGAGCGGGTCCCTGGTGCTGAATACTTCAAATGCTATCATGGTAATTGCTGCACATTCAAGATCACAAAAACCAATGAAAAATAATACCAATGGTTAGCCCCATGTACATTTTGCATTTCAACATCTAATCACTGCGGGCATAAGCCCATAACCTCACCGAGGGAATCCAGAAGCTAGCTTGTAGATTAATATAAATAATTTCTTGTTTCCATCACCAGTGGTATTAAGATGTAAATGTAAATAACAATTACAATATATTCTCATTTACTCCATTGGGGATAATCAAAATACCATCTGCGATGGCAGCCAGAAGTTATTGAAAATAGTAATCTAAATATCTTCCGGTTATCTTCTAATTACCATCGACGATGGAAATCAGAATACCTTCTGATTTCCACGCCAGATGATTGGCTGAAGATAATCCTATTACCATCAGGATACCCTCGTCGAGGTTATCCTGATGGTATCCTGATTTTCCTTCATCTTATCTTCAGGCTTCCCTCGGCGATGGTATTTTGATTATCCTCAATATCTATATCGGGAAGTCTGTTATCTACAACTCATGTGACTTTTGAAGTCGGCTATCGCCGGGTCACTTTGGCCCATCACACCGTCGGCTGTGACGCGGGTTTTTCTTTTCTGCTTTCTTACCATCACGTTCGCGTACGTAGCAGGAACTATATGTAAGACATTTTAAACAAGTGTCCCAAGTCGCTTCACGACTCCGTGCGAGCTTAACATCGAAGTTGTGCATAGTTTGCTCGAAAATGTGGGATTGAGGGCGGGACTGAAGCTAAGGCTGGTGCACGCGCGTATACTCAGCAATTCCCTTCCTCATTATTGGGTTTATTTAGCACACTATCACTGTGACTCAAAGTCTCCGTTGACGAAGCGACAAAGCTCACCATCAACCGCGAATATTCCCTCAAAGAAGGCACAGACTGGGATTGATGCGTAAGAGAGTCAAAACGTCGATCTCGACGACGCCATCTACCCAAGTCCTGCCGCTTCCTCGCAAGCAAAAACAGCAGATACAATCATTCCTTTTAAGTACTACCATCCTGCGCCTATATTCATCACTACCTCTTATTTATAATAGGTTTATTTACCATCATGATGCATTATTTTTGTGATATTGCCCGCGAATCATACCCAGCCTCTATTGACGGCAGTTCTTCTCCTTCCCAAAAAAATCCATGTTGTTCATGTGCGCGTCGCCGCCGGCCGCCGGCCTTGGGAGTGCGCTCAGAAATTGTAATATTGCCATGTTATACTACGTACATCATTTGTAACTATCTAAAGTTCCCTACAGTATACTGATGGTACGTTTGTGATAAGTATTGATTTCCTACAGTGTACCGATGTTACGCTTGTGCTAAGTATGTAATGTATGTTCAACGTAGTAGATTTTGTATGTACGATAATCAAGTATCTTTTGTACTCAAAGCGCTGTAAGTGTATATACTGTCCAAAAGAATTAGTCCAAACAGCTAATGTGTCGCTGGATCAGTTCGAAAAGTGGGTCCAAAAATATGCTAGATACGCTCCTTCACACGCAGGTCAAATCCGCGTCAATGGGCTTGCCGTCCGTGTATGCGACATGTCCGAATTGATCGTGTAGGTCGAGGTACAGATGCGCTATTATTGCATGATCATCACCCAAATAACCTCTCACGGTGATATGATTTTGATCCCCCTGCCAGCTCTTGTGAGGGCCTCGCCTACGCCTGTAAATGTACTTAGACGGTGACCCAGCGAGATAAACTTTGGACGGCATAGCTGAGAGTATCAGCCATATCGTTCTTAACCGTCGCGGAGGTCAGCGCGTCCTCGGTGGTCTGCACAACGCCCGCTCGTTTGTCTAGTTTCTTCGAGTATAATTGGGATATGATGGAGAGCTCCGTCACTTGGTAGCTGAAATCGATTTGGGTAGGTGATAATCGTTATAGATGCGAGGGTGTAGTCAGGAGAGGTCGTTGCCGCAAATCGAGAAAGGTAGGCGTGTGTGTCATTTGCTGTGATTTTGTAAGGGGACACTCCTATTTTCTCCTATTCCCCTGTCCCTGTCCCTTCCTCCTCGTTCCTTTCTCCTTTCCTTCATCCCACGGACTCTTACCTACATTCCCTTCATTCCCTTTCGTCCCCTTTTCCTTTCCATCCACTCCTTTCGCATCCGAGTCACGTCCGGTGACTCCGAAGTCTTCCCGCGCTTCGGACTCGCTCGGACTCGTATATACACTTCGGGGCTCGTCCGGGCTACCCCTATCCTCTTTCCCCACTTCATTACTCTTCGCTCTTACTCCCCCAGGTCGCTGGCACGACTCCTGTACATTTCCCTTCCACTTCATTATCACATGCCCCCTCGTACCTTGTGATATTCGTTCGGACTTGTGGCTGGTGTACTGTACAGTTATCCTTCATTCCTCCCACGCTACTACAGTATATACTTCGCTTCCTAGCATGGAGAATCCCTATCCTGTTCTCTTTGGATTCTCCCTCTGCTAGGTGAGCAGCTCTCTCATGTATTGTAGTTAGACTTATTCATATCTTTGGATTCTCCCTCTGCTAGGCCTGCGCTGTGCGGCCATCTTGAGGTTGCCCTTACAGCAGAACAGGATCTCCCATCCTGGCACCAGAGCCCTACGGAAAACGTCCTGCACCACTCCGGACTCGTTCCCGACGTCTCTCCGGTTTTGCGGACATTCCGGACGCTCTCCTGCTACTCCCACCAACCTCTGAGGACACAAGGAACTCCATCCCTCGCTCCCCTGACGACTCCGAAATGACGGGCGGTTCTAGCCAGATCCCGCCATCCGAGCCAGCCGACTCAGGACCGGACTCCGAGACTTTGCAGACCTTGTGGGCTCAGACGTACGAACACCAAACCCAAATCCGTTCCATCCATGATACACTTGCCCGAATCGAAGAACTCCTCCTAACACCCCGTCCGACTACTCCGAAAACGACTCCGGACTCCGAGCTGAGGGGCACCGAAGCCTCCCAGCACGCCCCGGGTCGATCCGAAAACACTCAGCGTTCCCGTCTGAAGCCTGCCTCTCCCCCAATCTTCGACGGAAACCGCAAGGATGGCCGTGCATTCTACAACGCGTGCTCCATCTACTTCCAACTCTGTCCCGACCACTTTCCGAACGAGCAGGCCAAAATCCTCTGGTGTCTCTCCTTCTTTCAGAAGGATCGCGCCAAGGAGTACGCGGACATGGTGCTCCGGAGTCCGAAGGATCCGTACTTCGAGTCCTGGGCTGCCTTCGCAACCGAGTTCCGGACTCGCTTCCTTCCAGATCGGGAACGCGAAGCCGCCATGCTAAAACTGGAGTCCACCCGGTACCACCAAGGCCGTCGGACTTTCCAGGAGTACCTCGACGAGTTCCGGGACCTTGTAGACCAATCCGGATACAGCGAGGGCTCCAACATCACGATGAAGTTCCGCCGCGGATTGGACTCCATTATCCAGAGCCGCGTTGCCGAGTCCGCAGACTGTCCGGACGAAGATGACTTTGAGGAATGGTACAGAGCAGCGCAGCGGGTTGCTGACAATCGTGCTGCTAACCAGTCCTTCCACTTTGGCATGCACTCCGGTAACCCCGGACACCTCGTCCGACCAGCAGCCAATTCCGGAGTCGCTCGGACTCCTGCGGGTGTACTTCCCGCGCCTCGGACTCTGCTCCCACCTCTGCAACCTCGTTTCCAACCCCCGCCTCCTCCGAAGGCTCTCTCACCGGGCGTCCCTATGGACGTCGACCACACCCGCTCCCGACCTGCCACTTCACAGCTCTGTTACCGATGCGGCAAGCCCGGCCACATGTCCCGCGAGTGCCCACTCCGGTACGATGTCCGCTTCATGACCACCGAGGAGCGGATGTCCGCCATTGAAGATCTCCTGACCGCGGCCGATGTTGTAGAAAGTGCGGAAACTTCGGAAGGAATAGATGCTGAGGGAACGGCCCCGGTTGAGGAATCGGGCACGGCGGATTTTGTCCGGACCAACGAGTGATCAGTGCGACCTCGTTGGTAAATAACCGATTTGCTTGTCTTAGCGTAGACGAAATACGAGATGATGACTCCGATCAATCCGATGATTCGTCCGACGTTAAGCAAGCGACTCCGATTACAATCCGCACACTCCGAAGGTTTCGCCCGCAGTGGGAACGGCGGCTACCCAGCAGCTATAAGATCTCCGCGCTGCCCGGCAAGCTTTCCTTAGATATACCCGTTGAAGTGCAGAGCACGGATACACAACACAGATGCACCCTTCAGGCCCTGGTGGACTGCGGGGCCACCGGAGTCTTCATGCATCCGCGCTTCGCTGATGCCCATGGTTTCACCCGACGCAAGCTGTCTGCTCCGATTCCGGTCTTCAATGTCGACGGATCACCGAACGAAAACGGATCCATCTCTGAAGTCGTGGACCTTGTACTCCGGTTCAAGGATCACACGGAACGGATGCTTTTCGCAGTCACTAACATCGGACGCCAGGACATCATCCTCGGATACACCTGGCTTCGGAAGCACAACCCCGAGATCGACTGGCAGACGAGGGATGTGACCATGAGCCGTTGTCCGTCCAGATGCGACACCTGTCGCAAGGAGTTCCGCCATGACAAGCTGGCCCGACGCAAGGAGTCCGTGCGACTCCGGGAGTGTCGTACGGGTCCGATGCCAAGGGTCGAGGAACTGCACTCGGATGATCTCCCGCAGCTTCAGGACTGCGAGGACGACAACGATGATGATGAGACTACAACTCCGGACGACTCTGGACTTGAGAATGGTGACCGTATCTTTGCAGCCATTCCTCCTCCGACTCCGGAGTACCTTCGGAGTCTTCAGGAAGAACACATCCGGGCTTCGGAGACGGTCTCGCAGCGCCTCGCATTGGCTTTCCAGCGCAACAAACCCCACGATCATCGGAACAGCGCAGTCCCGGACTTCCTTCAGGAATTCGAGGACGTCTTCGCAAAGGAGTCCTTTGATGAACTGCCCATGCCGCGTCCGTGGGACCACGCCATCGAGCTACTGGACGGAGCGGAACCGACCTCTACCAAGTGCTACCCGCTGTCCCCTGCGGAGCAGAAACAGCTGGACGAATTTCTGGAAGAAAATCTTCGGACTGGTCGGATCCGCCCCAGCAAGTCACCTATGGCCGCCCCAGTGTTCTTTGTCAAGAAAAAGGACGGATCACTCCGCTTGGTCCAGGACTACCGGAAGCTCAACAACATGACGGTCAAGAATCGGTACCCGCTCCCACTCATCTCGGACTTGGTGGACAAACTCCGGAACGCTCAATACTTCTCCAAGCTCGACGTCCGATGGGGTTTCAACAACGTCCGGATCAAGGAGGGTGACGAGTGGAAGGCCGCATTTCGGACTACGCGCGGACTCTTCGAACCCTTGGTGATGTTCTTCGGACTGACCAACAGCCCATCTACCTTCCAGACCATGATGAACGACCTCTTCCGGGAGCTCATTACGGAAGGTGTGGTCATTATCTATCTGGATGACATTCTGATCTACACCAAGACACGCGAAGAGCATCGCCGGGTTCTCAAGCGAGTCCTAGAGATCCTCCAGCGGAACAAGCTCTTCCTCCGAGCAGACAAGTGCGATTTCGAACAGACCAAGGTGGAGTATCTCGGAGTCATCATCTCCGAGGGTAAGATCGAGATGGACCCCGTAAAGGTTTCCGGAGTCGCGGACTGGCCGACCCCTCGGACTCGGACTGAACTCCAATCCTTCCTCGGGTTCGTCAACTTCTACCGCCGCTTCATCAAGGACTACTCGCATATCGCTCGGCCTCTCTTCGACCTCACCTGCACAAAAGAATGGCAATGGAACGACTCCGCTCAATCCGCATTTCTTCGGATCAAGGAGCTGATCACTTCGGAACCTGTTCTGGTCTTTCCGAAGGAGGATCGGCCGTACCGGGTTGAAGCGGACTCGTCGGACTACGCTACGGGTGCAGTCTTGTCGCAGCTGGATCCGGATGATGGTAAATGGCATCCTGTCGCATTCTACTCTAAAAGTCTACAGGCTGCAGAGCGGAACTACGAAATACACGACAAGGAGATGCTTTCAATCATCCGGGCACTCGAAGAATGGCGGCACTACCTTGAAGGCGCGGAGACTCCGTTCGAGATCTGGACGGACCACAAGAACCTGGAGTACTTCATCAAGGCCCAGAAACTCAACCGTCGCCAGGCCCGCTGGTCCCTATACCTCTCCCGCTTCGACTTCACTCTCCTGCATCGTCCGGGTCGGACTATGGGTAAACCGGATGCTCTCTCGCGTCGCTCGGATCACTCGGACGGTAAGGACGACAACAAGGATGTGGTTTTACTTAAGCCGTCCTACTTTGCCGTCCGTGCCACGGGTGTCACTCTTGAAGGGGAGGAGAAGGATATCCTCACGGCTATCCGGACTGGAGTGCGAGATGCGAAGTTCGAAGACGCAGTGGCAAAGGCGGCAGAGGAGTTGAAGAAGGCCCAGGGCAGTCGCAAGACAGTCCGGAGTGCGGAATGGTCTCAATCGGACGGACTCCTGATGTTCCGGGGTAAGATCTACGTTCCGGACTCACCGGACTTGCGTCGGACTATTGTAGCCCAGCACCATGACACCAAGGTCGCAGGACACGCCGGCAGATGGAAGACCCTTGAGCTCATTTCGCGCAGCTACTGGTGGCCAAACATGTCCCGGTACGTCGGATCCTACACCCGCCATTGCGACCTCTGTCTCCGGACGAAGGCCCAGAGGCATCCGCCCATGGGTGAACTCCATCCGCTTCCTATTCCGGATGAACGCTGGGATCGTCTGAGTGTCGACTTCATTGTCGAGCTTCCGGAGTCTGATGGATTTGACGCTGTCATGAATGTGGTCGACTCCGTAAGCAAACGCGCCCACTTCATTCCGACTCACACCACAGTGTCTGCCCTCGGATCCGCGAACTTGTACCTGCAGAACGTCTGGAAGCTGCACGGACTCCCTCGGTCCGTAGTGTCCGACCGGGGTCCGCAATTCGTCGCAGAGTTCACCCGAGAAGTCTACAGGATGCTCGGAATCAAGCTGGCTGCCTCCACTGCATATCACCCTCAGTCCGACGGACAGACAGAGCGGACTAACCAGGAACTCGAGTCTTATCTCCGGATCTTCGTCGGAGAGCGTCAGGATGACTGGGCCCGACTCCTACCTATCGCAGAGTTCGCGTACAACAACCGGGTCCATGCGTCCACTCAGCAGTCGCCCTTCCTCCTAGATACCGGCCGTCACCCTCGTCTCGGGTTCGAACCTCATCAGCCGCCGTCTCGGATGGAGTCCGCAAACGAGTTTGTAGACCGGATGAAGTCCGCAGTTGATGAGGCTCAGTCTGCATTGGTCAAAGCTCAGGACGACATGAAGCGCTACTATGATCAGCGTCGGACTCCTGCTCCGGAGTACCAACCGGGTGACAAGGTTTGGCTGGACTCGTCGGACATCAACCTTGCGCGACCTTCCCGGAAACTCGGACACGCACGACTTGGTCCTTACAAGGTCGTCCGGAAGGTTGGCAAGGCAGCATACCGACTCCAGCTCCCTCCAGGCCTATCCCGTCTCCATCCCGTCTTCCCCGTGGTCAAACTCTCTCCCTTCATTCCGGACCCCATTCCGGGTAGACGCCCTGTCACTCCGCCACCTCCACAGCTCGTTGATGGAGAAGAGGAACACGAGGTAGAAGAGGTCCGGAATAGCAGACGGTTTGGTCGGGTCCTGAAGTATCTGGTGCGCTGGCGAGGCTATGGTATTGAGCACGACTCCTGGGAACCCGCGAGCAACCTCCAGCATGCTGCCCAGAAGGTCAAGGACTTCCATGATCGTCATCCGGATGCAGTGCGCTTACTCCGGATGAGTCCGATGACTCCGACGACTCCTCTACCACTCCGGATGACTCCTACAGCACTGGACCAGTCCTGGGAGCGCTGGCGCAGTCGGAAGGCTCCGGGCTCTGCGCAATCGTACTTCGACATCTTCTCGCAGCAATCCGGAGTTTCGGGTCTAGTGAATTCATGGCGTGGCAGGCAGGAATCTTCGCGTCGGGTCGCCGCAACCTTAAAGGGGGGGTGATGTAAGGGGACACTCCTATTTTCTCCTATTCCCCTGTCCCTGTCCCTTCCTCCTCGTTCCTTTCTCCTTTCCTTCATCCCACGGACTCTTACCTACATTCCCTTCATTCCCTTTCGTCCCCTTTTCCTTTCCATCCACTCCTTTCGCATCCGAGTCACGTCCGGTGACTCCGAAGTCTTCCCGCGCTTCGGACTCGCTCGGACTCGTATATACACTTCGGGGCTCGTCCGGGCTACCCCTATCCTCTTTCCCCACTTCATTACTCTTCGCTCTTACTCCCCCAGGTCGCTGGCACGACTCCTGTACATTTCCCTTCCACTTCATTATCACATGCCCCCTCGTACCTTGTGATATTCGTTCGGACTTGTGGCTGGTGTACTGTACAGTTATCCTTCATTCCTCCCACGCTACTACAGTATATACTTCGCTTCCTAGCATGGAGAATCCCTATCCTGTTCTCTTTGGATTCTCCCTCTGCTAGGTGAGCAGCTCTCTCATGTATTGTAGTTAGACTTATTCATATCTTTGGATTCTCCCTCTGCTAGGCCTGCGCTGTGCGGCCATCTTGAGGTTGCCCTTACAGATTTGAGTAAAGGTGCTCGCGTGTGAGCTATGGATGTGGTGAAAGATGAGCTCGGGATAGATGGCGTATATGTAGTTTGCTGCATTTTGAATAGAGGCGCGTGTGTGTGAGTTCCGAGACGATGTCGTTGTGGTTTGCTAACAGAATGACGATTTGGCAACTGGCCACCGATTAACAGTTGTCTGCTTGCCTCTTGAAATTAAAGTTGTTATTACTTGGATAACGTGAATTCTTTCAGCTGGTGGAGGCGTTGGGATGGCATGAACCGCAAGTTCACCCACCCCTACATTATATTCTTCCCAACAGGCTCCTCCGCGAGATTCAAGGAACTACGTTCAAGGAGAGATCAGCCTGGCGAGGCTATATTATTGTCACAAAATACCAGGACAATCCCTTTTCTTCAATGATTAACGCATCCATAGCCGACTTCCCCATACTGAAAAACTATTTTACGACCCGTGGCTCGCCTTCTCACATCCAATGTCGTTGAATTGTCCCCATCGCCGGCGACACAAAAGGCATCATTACCAGAAAACAGGGGTTAGGCGTCTATTCTCGCAGCGGCAAGGTTAAACGTTAATGGCTTGTAAAGAAAATAAGCAAACAGGGCATAACAATGAGGAACATTTTGTTTGACCGTCTTAAGCAAGGGGATCTGATCTTATCGTAAATCATGTGACTTGCTCAGTCGGCATCCCCCGCGTCGGTCTCGCCCAAAAAGACTCGGGGTAACACGGCAGAAGTTTTTTCGCCTCTTGCATTAAACTACCAGTCTATTAGACACCCGATTATAATTATATCTAATTATACACACATGCATGTAACGGTCAACGCACATTAATGTGATGCATATCTTAACAGGTACAAATGGATGTAAAATAGCTTCAGTGCCAATGTCAGAGTTTGACGGTTGAAATTGGAAGTGGGTTCGAGTTCCGTCATGTAGCAAGCTTAAAAAGAACAGTCCTCTCTGATACAAATATCTTCAAACTTGTGCCTGTAAAATCTCGTTTTGTGCCGCAATCTCCTTTGACATTTTCCTCCTTCGCAAACTTCTATCGTGTGTAACACATAGGTCTAGTAGTATCATATATAGTCAGTCACTTAGTTATAGTCAGTCACTTAGTTTCATCTTGGCCGTGTAGTCCTTACTACAAAGTTTCACAGATGCTGGACGACGGAGATATTTTGTCTGACTTAACTGACTTCGAAGAAGACTCCCAAGCGGACGTATGGATCCTTCAAGATTGCCCTTGTGCCCAGTTTCCCGCAAACTCAAAGCAAAAAAAAACCCTTCCCAAGTGCCTGGAATGTCGAGCGGGCGCTCACCCAGATTTATGTCGATTCAAAGGTTTGCCCGATTTCTATGCAGGCTGCGATCTCAATCTCATTTCACCCTAGGGACAAGAAGGATCGCGAGGGACTCGCTATGCCTCCCCGACCTGAGGGGAGGGAATTTTACTAATTGGTATCTATCCGCAAGCACGCGACCTGACGTTGACTTCCCTCGCATTTTCAACCCTCGAATGACCCGTCAGCACGTCGGCATGATGAAAGTGGGTTCACTTCGATGTCGAGTTCGTTGTCACTGACCACATATAGTCTGCAATTGCTCCACTTTTACTTCCAGTAGTCTCACAGGCGCTGGAGGCTATTAAGGAGCACTCGACCGAGGAATCCATAGTCCCAATACAGAAGTCCTTGAGCATGGCGATTACATGTGGTATGCTGCGTCAGGTTCATGGGATTGTCATGATTCTTATGTTAAGTGGTAGATCGCTGTGAGTGGACTATGGGGCTAGTAGCTTGGATTTGCCAGCTTTGCGGCGCAATGTGCTGCTTGACATGCCACTCGTCTAGTCCGCTATGCGACGATCGCTGCGAGCGCTCCCCAATGGTGCTTGCATCGATGATGTCCATTCCCGACCTTCGACGTCTGCGCCAGGACTTAAGATGCATGCCACGAAATCGCCTCGAAACCTCTGCAGGTAGTGCCCCGCTGGCGAAGGTGATTAATACCGCTCGGATTACTACGGAGAGCGGCATCCATGTCATAGAGGGTGAATGCTCCCAAGACGATTTCGAGATCATCTGGTCCCAGGGCTTGCCATTGATGGTTCGTGGAGTGCCTGGACTATTGTACGACTGGTCTCCAACGGGGCTCTCTTCTTTTCTCGGAGACGACGCTTGTGACATCGTCGACTGCAAAACAAATCGTGTAACGAGAACGACAGTAAATACATTCTTGCAGAACTTGGGGAAATCAAAGACGGTAGATGGGCCTTCCTTGAAGCTCAAGGTGAGTCTACCTACGCCTTCATCGTCTACCTACGCCTTCATTACAGCCTATATGTAGGATTATCCAGAAGACATGCTATTCAAAGATAAATCACCGATATTAGCTCGTGATTTCAAAAGTGCTCTCCCCGTCCCGATGTACACCTACGACGATGGTCCACTAAACCTGGCGGCCATGTATCCATTGGAATACGATTGCAGACCGGACATCGGTAATGTGTAATCAGATTCTTGGAAACATGAAGATGACTGATAGCAAATGCGTATATAGGTCCGAAGGTCTACGCTGCAACTGCGAGTAAGCATGACAACCACCACCACGGCAGTACTCGTTTGCATATGGATATGGCAGACGCTGTAAACATCATGGCATCTGGCAGGGCCTTGTGGCACATTTTCCGTAGCGAAGACGCAGATGCGATCTGACAAATTTTGAAACATCATTGTGACTTTGCCGACCCCATTAATTCGCATCAGCTGTATGTGACGCCCGAGTTGCTGGACGTCTTGGAAACCAAAGGCATTAAACCATTCACGTTCGAGCAAAATCAAGGTGACTGTGTCTTCATTCCAGCAGGGTGTGCCCACCAGGTATGCATTTCTTCTCCCTTCTTATTTTTATGATATATATGTCCCCAGGTGTCCAACATCACGTCCTGCATCAAAATTGCAGTTGATTTTGTGTCTCCTCAGAGCTTGGAACGATGTGCTCAGGTAGCAACGGCCTTCCGCAATTGCGAGACGATACACGAATGCTTGGAATTTACGTGGCTCTTGCTGTACGCATGGATGTCAGTCACGGCCATGGACGACTTGTTATCCCCTTCATCTACCAATCTCAAGCGGAAGTAGGTGTTTAACTTCCCGCTGCTAACTGTACTCAAAGTTTTTTTTTGACTAGAGCGCCACCCTCCGATGACAGCATACAACTGTCAGAATTGCAGATTAATATTGATCTGTCCTCGGCAGACCCAGAGGAGACCAACGATCCGGTCCTTACCGTGACGGCCTCCTGTACATCGGTTGACACAGATCAAAAGGAAGCCAACGATCTCACCGCGACGGCCTCCGGTACAGCGCTTGACTCAGAGGAAGCCAATGATCTGATCTTCACCGCGACGGACTCCGATACACCCATGTGGCCAGTTAACTCAGAGGAAACCAAGGCCTCCGGTACCGGTACACCAGGTGATTCAGAGGAAATCAACGATATGGTCCTCAGCGCGACAGACTTCGACAAAGAGCCAAGAGATATTCTGCGAGCGACAGGCGACCTGAAGAGCATATGCATGCCCCTCGCCCATTTTGCCGCAAGTTCTACCATCCTTTCATCCACCATCGCTCATGGGAGTGATCCTGTTCTCAATGGCACCTATTTTCAACCGAGTAGCCCCTTCTTACCCGACTTACCCCGCAAACGGCGGAAGAAAAAGAACCTTCGTGTCTGAAATGCGGCAAAGAATTCCCAGAGTGCAAAGGAGGGCGGCGTAGAAAGGCATGCCGTAACAAGTGTCAGCATTGTAAGCGTATTGAATGTACTGGGCACTGTAGGGAATGATAATATAGTCAAGTTCTTGGTGGGAGGCTGGTTAGATCGTGTGGACGTTGGTTATGTCGAGAACGGGGTCGCCTCGGAGAGTCCCGCATGGCTATCATTAAATTTCCATGTTTGGTATGCCAATGAACTTTCACTAATTTTCTGGGGCGTGTCTACGATTTTGCAATGAGCTGTAAAGTATAGAGATAACATATAGAGATATAGAGATATCGATTGCTCGTTGCAATGAGGCCTTTGAGCAATTCAAAGGCTTAGCCATCAATATCCGAGCAGGACTGCTGAGCCACCCGCCATTGCGCTGCCTGCTGGTACATATACTGCTCAGATACTCCCCTCTTCTCACGACATCAACACCGGTATCTCCTCTCACTCATCAACGCCATTTAGACCCAAAATCTTGATGCCGAGCGCCAACTTACCAGACGAAATGCTCAGGCATATTTTTATCTGCTTGATGACGCTCTTTGCCTCCACGGGAGGTGGTTCGGGGCAGCAGCCGTGGTTGATTGTCACCCAGGTTTCCTATCAATGGAGGAGAGTAGCGCTTAGTTGTGGAGAGCTATGGTCGATTGTCGATCTTTCCTGGCCGGAAACCAAAAAGGCGACACATGTCAAACGAGCTGGTTATCACAACCTTGATCTTATCTGCACACACGCCCTTCACACCGTCACGATTCCCTCGCGTCTATACCTTTCGTTGGACCGGGTTGAAGCCATACAAGCGATGTTTAGAAATCATGAAGCGGTGGTGGAGATGCGAGTTAAGTTGAACCCCCGATTCCTAACAAATCTGAAACGCCTCGAGTTGGGTATGAAGAGAACACCAGGGCCACTACCTAGGGGGCTATTTGTGATGAACTCGCTACATACTATCACAACGATCACTTTGACCAACTTCATCATGGTCGAAAGCATCCCACTCCTTCCGAATTTGACGGTTCTGAAGCTGGACATCGTCCAGACCACCACAGAGGTCATTCTGTCATCTCTGGTCGCCGACCTCCAGCTCCAAGCATGCTGGCTGACATGGGCCACATCACCTCACGATCAGAACAGCACGATTGTGCTCCTGCACCCACCGATCGCGACGCAGCTGCGCTTCCTGGACATCAACACCTCTTGCCCAGCAATAGGCGAGATACTAGCGTCGTTCTCCTTCCCAGGCGATTGCTACCTTGGTTTGCTGTATTCCGGATCGCCCCCGGAGTCGGTCCTAAGCTTTGCTCGCAGTTGTATGGCCAGACCCTTTCAAGCGTCCTTTAATAGACGAGTTGGAAGTCGTACACGATTCATCGGTCCCTGTGAATGCCGGCGATGTTGGCTTCTGGATGGTACCCCTGCACTTCCAATTTCGGATTGACGAACTATCCGAGTTTATATCGGTCATGTCGGCACTCCCATTCCAACAAATCACCAAATTGAACCTTATTCATGGCGATTTCATGTGCTCCAAGGCCTGGGTCGGCTTCCTGTACTCCTTCGACTACGTGACGGAGGTTAGACTCAGCTACCCAAGTGATCTGCTAGCAGAACTCTTGATCGTTGAGGGGAGACGAACCCTCTTCCCATTGTTAACAACGCTCGCACTCGAGGTGTAAGTAATCTTCGCCCTTCGCCAGGTAGCACATTATTTTCTGAGCTTACGATTCCTCTTCCGTAGCACTACTCCAAGTACCGATACCTTATTAAAGGCCATCCTAGGCGGCCGGCGTCGCGCAGGGTGTCCTATATTGAGATTTTGTGTCGCTGATGCTGGAGGGACGGTCGATATGGTAGAAGACCCTTGTAAATACGAAAGAACGACTGACACAACTGACTTCATGGCATTCACATATCGACTTTGACAGATTTACCACTCATAAATATACATACACAGACTAATAGTACGTGCGGTAGAATAAATTTCCTTATAAATCATGCGACCTCGGTTCAGTCGGCATGTGTTAAAACGACACATAGTCTAAGTAGACATTACCTTGCTTGGAAAGCAGCTGGCCATGGGTCACCCCCCCGGAACCCGCCCATTGATTAATTCGTCTGGATTCTTAACAGGCACAGCTGCCTCTGTGGTATATGGCTCCGGATCCGTACCCTAAATGTTTGTAGCCAGTCATACGTATTTTTCCTTGTATTGCACTAAATTCTCATTGCCCTCTTCCACTGAGTGAGCTCGACCGCAGGTCAAGCGACGAGGTGCTTTTACTGTAAATTTCATCACCAGCCCAAATGCAAGGTATTTTAGCACCGCTAGGCGATCCCTAGTGAAAGAAGAGATAATCATTTTAGCGTCAACATGTTTAAAACTGCATGGTGCATTGTAATATCAGGTTGTTTTCTTGAAATACAAGACAATCAATATTGTTGATGCCGCATTGGTCGATGACATTGTATGTTGTGGCTACGTGTAGCTATAGGTTGCAATTGCATGCGCTTACGCGTGCGTGCGTGCAATGCGATGCGCATGGTCATAGGACCCTGATAATGCCGCAAAAGGCATGATCCCCAGGCTGGCCAAAGTGTACTCACAGATTTGACCTGGAAGTGTATGAATCGGCTCAAACCTAGCCAAAGTTGGCGGTAATATGTACGATTTTCGGAGGAGGCCCTTCGGGCCTACCAAAGTGTATGAATTCGGGGCTCAGGCCTTAGTATTAACTCATAAAATTGTCCTAAATGTCTGAAAATCGGTTCAGGGCCTCTGAAAAAGGCCTCAAACAGTCTGAAAAGCACAAAAATGGGTCCAGGCCCCACTCAGGCGTGTACAGACGTTGGCTTGCAGTGCACGAAATAGATTATCAGACACCTTCCGGATTATATACACTGGCATGTTCATGTTCCAGATTTGAAGCCCGTTCAATGTGTGATATGTGCTATAATCTAATCAGTTGGATATGTTGCTAATTCATGAAGAACACCGAGCAAACACTGAACATAGGCCCCGCCCGACCTTTGAGTGTACGAACCCGGATCAGCCCTGTCTCAAATTTGCCCAGATGTACGAAATTTGGACCTTGGTTTTCGTCCAATTTTGACCCCGAAGTGTACGAAACGCCTCAGGCCGGGCGCCCTTCGGGTGCCCCCAATGTGTACGATATGGGATCATGCCTTTAGCTGTATTATCAAGGGTCCTATGGTCATGCACCCCGGTTGGGTGCGGGTTTTGATCCATGCCATATATGTAACCACATTTGTATTTCCTCGAAGCAAAAAACCTTCAAATTTCGGACAAAGAAATCAGCTAGCTATATAAGGAGAACGGTACACGATTGTGGCCGCTCCACAGGTACATTTCAAACCTGCAGTGTCACGGCTGACAGCAATGGAATGGTCGATGGTAAGCAAGATCTATCTACATAGCCTTGATTATTAGGGTCCTCATGTTCATGATCAAGGTTAACACCACAAAGGCACGACTCAATCAAGATGCTATCGATGCACGTTTTCGTGATCGGATTAGGAGGTCGATAGTATAGACCATGCATATGTATTATACGTATACGTAGCTGCATCAACACTCAGTTAACTCGGATATCCCACCTCATCAACATGTCTACATCCAGTGTTCACAAAAGCCATTATAGGCTCAGCAGCCCAGCTGTCGACAGGCCGAGCGTCAGTAGACCATGATTACCCATTGATCACTGTCTAACATATACGTGATAACTTAGATTTTAACGACGAATTTCCGTAAATCGGAGCCCAATGATACGACGACTTACCGCAGAGAATCCAAAGGCAAGGCGGCGGCAACTAGCGGCTTGATTGACAAAACGACACTCGAAGAATCATACTGCATCTGCTCTCTGATTATTCTACTAATCCCGGTGCGGGACAACTGGCCATGGAACAGTTGGCGGACACACTGTCCCAGCTGCATTCAACTTTCCATCGCGACGACTTCATCGCTACTGCTTCCCGCCATCCTCTCGAAACACTCAGCAGTGTTCTCCGCAAAGCCTGATCATCTTGCATGCATCATCGATGGGCAAGTGGCTTTAGGTGTCCCTCCGTTAGTTTTTCGGATTTTCGTCGTTCATGACCTTATACTGATTCATACCTAATATAAGTCCCGTTTCTGACGCTCCTTCGATTTCTCAGCATGGATCCAATGCCTCCGCACAAAGGTATACGGTATCGCCTTTCTACGTACCTTATTTATTACAACTAATGAATTTTAAGTGCTACCGCGCCGATCCAAGGCTCGTCCTCAAACCAGGCCTCATCTTCAAACCAGGCCTCATCTTCGAAGCATTCAAACTCGGAAGCACGCAAACCTATATCGGTCCGTGTCAAGATTGAGAGAGTCTCTACCTCGACAGACAAACCGCCAAAAAAGTACAGTTCATATGTATATCCATTCCCATTGCTTAATCTGATCGATTGCGTATACAAAGGAGGGAACCTCTCGCGCGCGCGCCACTCTCATCGACCCCGGACGGACAATCAAAGTATGTTCTTTTTTGATTTTTTTTAATCGCATCCTCTGATTGCGTGTACAAAGGAACAAACCCTCCGAAAGCGCGC
The DNA here is from genome assembly GCA_029467805.1 of Pleurotus eryngii var. eryngii. Classification (NCBI taxonomy): domain Eukaryota; kingdom Fungi; phylum Basidiomycota; class Agaricomycetes; order Agaricales; family Pleurotaceae; genus Pleurotus; species Pleurotus eryngii. The sequence continues at coordinate 5,054,871 of SZVJ01000012.1, forward strand.
CTCTCACCTTAGAAGAAATCTTAGCGTCAGTGTCCAAGGTGGATTCCACGAGCAGCTGCACCTATCGCAACTGCACGTGGAACGTGGTAACGCGAGATCACACCACACCCCAAAAATTGCACAGACTCCGTTGTATCACACCGCTTCCTCCTCCGACAACCTTTCGTTAATCAAGAGCCTGGAGAGCCCAGTCCCTTTGATACCCTCAGTGTGGACGACCCACCCCGGTGACACATTTATCCTTCGTTATGAAAGACTCGGCAATGTCCGCTGATAGCAATACCCAGCGTGTCTGGCACCGCAAGAAAGACTGGGAAGACATTACCAGAGATTGGATCGATGACTTGGACGCCGCCCGCATCCCTCATCCTGATTGTCACGTAAAGTCAAGCCCCATGTTTGACCACTTCTTATCCAAGAATCAAGGCAAGCCAACCTGGATCCTTTCTGAGTCGCAGAACGCAAGCTCGCAAGACACAGTCAGTCAAAGAAGGAACGGGAATCTCAACGGGAAGCTCAGAAGCGAGCTGATACGAAAAAACTCGGAGTGATTGAGGATTGATCGCGCCAAGTCCTTGTTCATATCGGGAACTTTCATATATCCTTCCCTTTGTTGTACAAACACGACCTTAGGATCAGTTAGATGCCTTTGTGTATACGTATGCCATGTGATCAGATTTTCCATATATATATATAGAGAGAGATTCATCTATGAATATTCAGTGGATCGTACGCGTCAAGATGCCCTCAGTAATGGACCTTGCTGCCCTCCTATCCGTTCTTACGCTTGTCACTCAGCTATCGGACAAAACAAAAGTAAGTCATATTCGACATGCTCGTTTTTTCACTCACTCTCTCCAGGTCGATCAGCTAGAATCAGAGGTAATCCCATACCGGGTACAAAATGAGCAAGATTTCGAGTATATTAAACAGATATCAAGTGGAAGGTCGCAGAGCTAGACGCGAAAAGCCCTTTCCCTTGATGCATCCGAAGGAGAGGTAACAACGACCTTGCCATCCCACAACGCACTAAATCATAAGGGCCAAAGAACGACCGTCTACGCACAGATGCTGCCACGGAAGTTATTAGCGAAGAGTCGACTTCTACTCGGCTCGCAGAGGTATATGATGCTATTATTTTCACGAACTACCATTTGAAAAAACTATGTATGCCACAGGCAGAGGCATCGAAAGCGATGGTCGAGGAATCCACGAGGCTAAGCGTTGAAAGGAAATTTCTGAAGGGCAGAAATGACGAACTGGGTGAATACGGTACGTCCTAAGTCTTTCTCACCTAGTGCTCTCTACCAATGTCTCCTCAAGTTGAGCAATATGCGAGAGATACGTGCCGATCTGGAGCAGCAGGTAGGACTTTCATTAGTTGTTTAGATCGCATTGCTATGAACATCCGCTCGAATAGTGCAAGGACCTGACGGCCACCGTCGATAGCTATGCAGAAGACTTGTCAGAGTATGATCAGAAGGTGCGACGGTTTCCTTCGAATGGTCAGTTATAAAAAAGCCTGTCGCTAGATCGAAGACGTGCGGAAAGCACGGGACGAAGCGAAGACAGAGGTCTGTTTTCAATTAATATTATCTGTCTCTCTGTTACCAAGGCAATATCAATATCCTTGTAGGCCACAAGGTTAAACAAGAAGTTGGAGCAGGCAGAAACTGACATTCAACTCTATATTAGCCAAGTTTGTCTCCCAATTTGTTCGCTTTGACGGTCCGCACACCATTGACAAACTGAAGGTCAAGTCATTGGAAGAGGCTCTGGGGGACTCGCGGTCTCAGGTCTGTTGTATTCATTCTTTAGCCCAACAATTGCATTGATGATCCCCAGATCCGTGACTATAAATCACGTCTCACTGCTAGCGCCAAAGAAGTCAAAACGCTAACAGACGAAAATGCCCGCCTCAAAGATGACTTCAACCCGTGAGATCCGCCAACGACATCGCACCTGTCCATTGACTTACCAATCTCTATCCATAGGTGCAGGGCTCTCACGGATCCCCATGGATCGATGTAAACGTAGACGAAGCAAACTACTTCTGGTGTCCAGGCGGAAGCCAATGTAATGAGTTTTGACGCATCGATGATGGAAGGTAGGGTTTCAATCACACTTGGAAAGCTGTTGATTGGTCATGCCTGTAGATTGCCTGACACACAGTTGAATGACGTCCTTTAAGAACCGCGGAAGTTGTCTCAGTCAGCTGCACCGCCGTCCAAATTTGAAGCATCTGCATCGCCGCCGTCTGACTACGACATTAATGAAATGACAGTGGCGAAATTGAAGGAATTTTTAAAGAGTATGAACGTAAAAGCCCAAGGGTCTCAAACTCGATCTACTTGAGCAAGCCCTTGCCGCAGCCCGGGAGGAACGGGAGCGATTGTCACGTTTAAATGATGGTAAATCCGCTAGCTAAACTATCTCGACTATATACATGCTATAGCTATGTACTCATGGCGTATACAGAACATATGTACACGTGTACATGTATATATCCCGTACCATCAGCTTCTGTTATCAACACGAGGATCAATATGATTATAAATTGAGCTAGATCGATATTGAGTATAGACACCTAATTCTCCATCAATGGGTCGCTCGCAGCGGATTGTTGTCTGCAATGTCGAACTCATTGCACGGTATGGGGATCCGGACACTCAGACTCGCATCGGTAAAGGGAGGCACGTTACAAGAGGGACCAAGCATAACCACACTCGAGACGATCGTCGAATGGCAGCACTGTACAAAAGTTCGAGTGGGCCTGTTGCACCCAATCGCCTTTCGACAAGCTTGAAGCCTCTATCAAGGCTTCAGGAAAGAAGGCATTGGGCGAGATTAGTCGAGATGGAGCTAGCTATGGTTTATCAACATCCTGTTGCCCCCCTTATCCACCCTCTCGTATTCGTAAGGATCCGAAGGACGGCCTTGAGAACCCTGCATGGACTGGCAGAAACCCAATGAAGGCGATCACGCTTTAAAAGAGGCGTCGCATTCCAACGTCCCCTTTTTACACTTAGAGTATCGACTATCCTATCTCATGTCTACTGCCGTAAACATGAGGCCATCGAGAGAAACGCACGTCTGTCATTGCCCTTCTGGAAGCCGCACACTATCGACTGAATAATGAAAAAAACACTTCATTGGACAGTACAGCACGCTCAAGGTGACACATCAGATCGAGAGAATATTGTTCACACAGGCAAGTGTGTCAGTTCTATATAGCAAGCGAAATGGGAAGTTAAACAGCGCGCGCAGATGTATACTTTCAACCAATGGGTCTCAGGAACCTACAAACAGGGCAGCGTATCTTCTATCGGCCACCCTACACACATTGTATTTCGGGCCACGACGAGCACTCCAGGTACATCTGGCCGGCCTGAAAGATATTCTTGAATTCCAATGGCACTCCAGCGGCATCAGCACTAGACAAACCTTCCGAAAGACCCCAAGACTGTAATTTCTGCTTTGCATCTAGATCCCGTAGTCCATGCCTATGTAAGCTGCCCGACGTGTACGCACTCTACCCATACGACCGAAGTGATGGTGGAGCCCGATCTTGCACACATCACGAGACCGAAACGAGCCCGGTTTGTGGCACACCGTTATTCAAAGAAGTGACGACTGGGCTACGTTCCAGATTCGTGCCGCAAATTAAATATTTGCATCAAGACTTCAAGCATTGGCTGGGGCGTTTGTTGTCGAGGAAAGGCGTAGAGGACATCCTCGACGCTTATCCTACCAGCTTAGACAACGACGGAACACATCCTATAACCGACATCTGGCTGGCGGCCGTATTCAAGGAGCTAAAAGATTGCGACGGACTTCCTTTTCTAGAGGGGAAAGGAGAGGGCCGTCTGGTGTTTGGATTCTCCGTCGACTCATTCGAGCCAATCGGGATGAAACCAGGCAAAAAAAGCTACTCCTCTACTGGAATATGGGTCATTTGTTTACAACTTCCCGCCCTCATTTACGCTATCTCCCTGAGAATATCTATCTCGTAGGCGTCATCGCTGGTCCGCATAAGCCGGACACTCATCATATCAACCCATATATACAGCTACTTGTTCAATGAATTCAAGCCGTTCTGGTCGCCGGGTGTCTTCTTCACACGCACCGCGCAGATGTTGTTCTGGGAGGACCATGAAAGCTCTACTTGTCCCCCTCATCTGCGACATGCTCGGTGCTCGCCAGGTGGCAGGTCTTCCCCGGAACTGTAAATGCCCACTAATTTCTGCACGACGTGCGACCTTGACGTTGACGACCATCGACATTCTCGATATAAAAGAATTATTATGCGCGACGCACAAACACGTGCGGCGTATCGCAGAGTTGTGGAAATCCGCAAGGTCGGCCGACGACAGGACCGCAATATTTGAGGCCTTTGGTCTACGCTGGACTCCCCTACTCGAGATGCAATATTGGGACCCAGTCAAGTTTATCGTGATAGACACGATGCACGCTCTAGACATCAACTTATTGAAGCATCATACTACAAAATCTATTTCGCTTGAACCTCAAGACTAAACAAGGAGGAGGATGGATCAGGGCCCGCCAAAGTTATCAAGCGTCACGACGTTAAGCCTGCAGACGTCAATCAATGCAAACGTTTGATCTTGGCCAACGAGCTCGATCTACTCTACAAGCGTTCTTGATTATCACCGGTCGGTTCTATACGTCATATCCAGCGAACTCAGCATAACGGGCGAACCAGCAAAGTGGGTCCTTGGTACAAGGTGGATTTTGGCGAAGAATATAGCGCGTTGGGCACGTCTTATTTCTCTAGGATTCAACCACAACCTGAACTATTTTCTAGCGGCAGAACGAGGAGGATCCGGACGTTATTGCCTTTTGCTCAGAGACCATCGGTGGCACTGCTATCGGCGATGACGCTGACGGCTGATGCCGATACTGATGATGATAATGCTTATGTTGACGTTGATGCTGACGCTGTTTGTTGACGTTGATGTTGACGCTGCTGCGTCTGCTGCTGCAGCCGCCGCCACCAAGCTCTACGCAGCCCTCAAATCATTGAGACTTCCATCGAACAGAACAGGGCTGACGAGATTTCGCAGAGAGCAGGTATTACTGTACCTGTATTTGAGACCATATGTCAACTCCTCGACATCGATCCCACTGACATAAAAGAGGTGGTGACTTGAAGATGTTGTTGGCACAAGGATTACGTTTGGCGGAGGTGCGTCGTTCATTTTCCAGCGTCAAGGGAGAGTAGCCGCGGCTCATGTGCGTAGCTTAATTGCCTCGGGCAAGAAACCTTATCAAAACTCTCCGTGAGGGATCTCGAGAGCCATCGATTTCCTCAGCCAGTCCGCGGATGTTGAAGCTACCAATCTGAATATCAAAGCAATTCGCCTACGGCGAAACGCTATCATATCCTGCGGTGCTGACGACGATAAATGGGATGGCCTACACCGAGCTCGTGGGGGTAACGGCTACTGGGCTAGAAGCGTGTTGCCGGTTGTTAAACATTGAAACATCTGAACTGCGCCACGAACAAGAAAGGCGATGCTAGCAGAGGTTTTGTGCGCAAGTTTGATCCAAGCAATCAATCAATCTCACATCGCCATGCTTATGATTCGTTGCACTCAGATTGCCCCGGCCGATGATACGGCATTCGCTACTTTAAAAATGCATATACAAGAACATGAACACTAATGAGAGTCAGCGCCAACGTCAACACCGTCGTATCGTACTAGGAAAGGACGTAAGGTCAAGAAATCTGGACGGATATGCATAATAGACTCAACTCCCGAGTTGGGTCGCAGTGGTATCTCGCGAATGGTCAACTACCTACGAATTATCTTGCAGACCAGACACGAGTTTTAGAAATGCACCATTCATTTACCGATCACCCTGGTGTACGATTATGGCACACACGCCTAACGATAGGATGAATGAAAGCACTGCTGGCAAATTTCATGGATCTCATCAACGCCGTTCGCGTCGCCAATATGCGAACCACATCTCCTGGAGATGTCGAATCATATACCACATATATGCATCGATACATGGTCGAAGCCCAGAAGCTTTATAAAGACGAAGGAATAAAGCCACATCAGCATGCTGCATTGCACGTTGGCACGATGCTCGAGTGGTTTGGGCCCCCGTCCACGCTCATAGCGCCCCCCCCTACTACGAACGTTATATCAACTTTATGCACCGTGCTCAAATAAACAGGAAACCAAGTAAGACATCCATGATTAAAGCTTTTTATGACGCTCAATAATTGTGGTCATAGGCGACATGGAAGTCTCCTTTATGCTAGCTTCTGCCCGCCAGTGGCCAATATGCGTGCCTTCTTGCCAACGAAGAACGACACACGGAAACGGCAATATCACTGAAATGATGCACAGACTCACAACACTCGCCCGGTGAGCCAGCCAGAGGCTATCATATCGTGTTGATGACTTCGATGCTGCACATGGCTTTTGGCGTCACGATTTGAGAGCAGAGTACACTTTGGGCTCAAGACTTGCAGGTGATGTATCAGTTGAAGATGGCTATCGCGCCTCTAAGCGAACTTCTCTCTGCTGGGGCTGTGGACTTCGATCATGCACTCTTCTACGACGACGTGTACGTTGGAGGTGGGATCCCCCGCCCTATGGTGGAGACGGACACCCATAGGATCGAGTAAAATGGAGAATAGCTTTGTCATGTTTCGCCCGAACCGTCAGCCGAAGCCTCCAGCAGGCCAGATTGGACCATATCGCGCAGTTCTCTTATGAACTGGTGTTTTCTAGCCATTAGCTCTTTTACAACCGGGGAAGCTGGCCTTCGATCCATACAACGTTATGGACCGGCGGGCAGGATATCTTGCACTCGCTCTCGCGATTTCACGTTGTCACCGGTCTGGCGTGTTTTTATGGCGATCACGAAGGGCCGAGCGACGATGAAGACGAATTATTTTCCATATTCTGTTGTTGGAAAAAGGCGGTTTCCATGTTCTCTGGCCCACGACATATTGCTATGATGATGAAACCACAAGTAAAGATTTCAACAAGCAAATGCACCATAGCTGCCTCCTTTGATTGGTATCGTTATGTCGTTCACTATGCACTGGTTGATATCGTCGCCAAAGATCTTGCAGCGCAACTTCTTCCTAGATTGCTCGGCATAGTCTCCGGAATGATTGAGTATACTATAATATAATTGAATAATCATCTGATTAATTCAAAACAAGCCTGATACTGTGATCAGTGTAGAAGGTACCGTAGTTTTGTATAAAGGGGGACTCTCACGGTCACTATTGAATATGTATGTTTTTAAATATTCCACGGTCAGACTGCACATACGTACACTTCCGACTAATGTATGGTGCGCTTCACCTAGTTCACACTTAAGTGGATACAAAGAAAATGAAGACACGATCCTCTCATCACTATTCCTTTGGCAAACTACACTACATAGCAAGGAGAAGAAAAGATCCCCAGACCGATTTTGGTAGCTTCAAACCTGAGGGAGTATTTTTTAAGTCGCATCGATTTTGCGGTCTCACGTGCACTTTGCCATATACGGATAATTTGTAGTTGGGGTAAGCTAGATAGGGGTAATGATACTGAAAGATAAGAGATTGATAAAACTACTGCTAATATATAGCTGCGCCAGTCTTTTGAGTGCGACATGTGATTATATGCCTCAAGCTGAATTAACGGACCTGGAAAACTGTTTGCATCTTTGCCCCCAATTCTCCCTTGTAAGCATCCATCCAACGAGCATTGCAGGTCCATTTTCGGGTTGTGGTTGACACCCCATCCCAGCGGCAGACTCAGATCACTTGAGCCTGAAATCTCAACTGGATTCTCCGCCGCTATTGAATTTGGCAAATATTTGCACTTCTTTTTAAGGCCATTTGGATTGCTTTTTGGTTGAAAAGTTGTGTTTTTTACCGACTAGTGCTATATTTTTTGTGTATCCTGACAGTATTTGTACAATTTACTGAAAATGAAGGTTTGATACTTGAGCAGCTCCCCTGACTACCGCAGCAAAAAAACTTCTCACTGACCGATATGTGCGCTTGTTCCAACTTAGACGTGACTAGGTGAAGCGCCACAATAGCTCGTTTTTTTCTCCCCGGGTAACGCCGGGTTAAAGTAAAGGGATACTTAATGCAAGGAATAAGTCGATAGACAACGTCGTGCACCGAGGACGGTTGACAACAACGGTGTTGTCAAGCGTGCTTGAGTGAGAGAACTGATTAGCTAGAACGTCATGATAATTGAACGCCATACAATTGCAAGTTGCTGAAAAAACAGGTGGCTGCGAATTCAGCACTAATCATCAAATGGAAGGGAAAAGATCTGAGAGCATCAACGGTAAATACAGTCAGCATTAAGCTACTTAACGACAGTTAGCACGAGGCCCGAATGAGGTTTCACAGTACCTAAGTAGAGTATAAAGTATGTATCAAATTATGAGGGTCTTTCACAAGCAATTGCAACTGCAAAGAAAAGAAGACAACAGGATGCGCTCCGCCATGGAAGTTCGTGACTATTTTGCGAGGAGGAGGAAACTAAAGGGTGCACAATGAAATGCATAAAGTATAGTGATTCAATTTCCAATCGGATGGCCAGGCGGTATCCCGACGGGTGTGGCCCTGGCCAGGGTTGTGCGTGTCCGGCACTACCAAAAGGCTATTACTGAAATTGTCTATGAATTATAATGGACATTAGATCTATACTATCTCAATCCAATGAGGGGACAGATCAGAAATCACGCGATGTACGCTTCAAGTCAATGAATCAAACATGTCTACTTCTGGACAAAACACCTTGGACAACAGCCCCGTCAGTCGGACTCTCCTTGAAGTCGGGGTCTGTAAGAACACCTGACCATGCGCACGGGGCGCGTCGGCAGATATATATATTGGGGGCGGTGCTCACAGGGACCTTCGATTGAAGGGTTTATCAACAATTCTCGGTGTTGTTAGGGGAGGGAAAAGTTTATATATTGATTCACCGCCATATATGTACCGGGGACCCCCGGAATATAGTAGAAGAGGCCCATGGGGGAAGTGGACAAAAGTGAAGAAATTTTGGCGTTTTGGCTATTGAAAATCGGACAAATTGACCACAAATTGGCCAAAGTACTTCAATTTAGCGGACAAAAATCCGTTGAGGCCCAGATATAGGCCATTAGTAGTTTCGGACACAAAATTAGTTGTTGTGATTTCCTGAAGGGGCAATTCGAACTTAATCGACTGGTTCGAATCCGGCAAGTCCAACATTCTTAACAGCACTCCAAAATAAAGGTACCAAAGCTTAGTACGTAGCACTCTAAATGTAATGCTCAGGCACTTCAACTAACTGGTTGTTTGTAGCGCTAGGTTAGACACCAGCGACCTTCGCGAGTGAAAACAAAAAGGCAACCACAGTCGCAATTTACGGTCAGCTAACCAACAATTATACATTAGAGTGCATCCAACTACGGTATAGCCAATGAGCCCTCCTTTGGTGACTCCAGTAACTCGCCATTTCTCCCAGAGTATACAAGCATGTCTATCATATTCATTTGCAATTGTAGCCAAATCAAGGCAATTGTTACTACCTACAACCTGATCACCATTGAATTGACAGTCGCCGTAGACACTGCCCATCACCCGGAGTTGCTCCCACGGCTCACCGAAGTCTGACGTTAGCAATCGATGTGGTTGTTCGCTCCGTTCGACTTGGCAATCCCCAACGGGCTAAAGACCAGGATAAGGTGGTGGGGGTGGGCGTTCTACCTGAGTGCCGTGTACGTGATGCCCCTTGACTACAAGGGCTACTTCCAAAAATCGGCAATTTTAGAGGCCAACTAGGCTAATACCATTACAGACAAAATTGAAAATTGTGTTGGGAGCGGCTACTTTTTTGTTCGGACAAAACTGCAAAAAAATCGCCCAATGGCCTTTCTCCTATTCCGGGGATCTGGTACCGTTATGGTCCCATGGCCACAACATGACCATTATAAAGCTGCGCGGTCAGTAGATCCGAGAGATCTCGTACATGTGACATCGTGGAAATATCAGAAAAGAAACGTGCATACCACAGGGAAGGGGGGGGAAAAGCCAGAAACGGATAATATTGTCCTGGGTTAGCCATCAATGCTATGCGCGGTTGTACGTTAAATCGCCCCCGGATAGAAGCCGATGAGGCCACCAGATGCAGAATCATACCACAATGATATTGATATCTTTGACGCATATATTCAAGCTAATTAGTGTCGAAACTCAATTGTAAGCGCTCCACGCTATTCATGATGCATTCGCGGACCCACAATGTCGATCGATAGATAACTTACTTCCCTGGTTGATACAATAATTAATCACAAGTGCATGTAACCGTACCGACACAATAAAGCTCAGGATGAGAACGTTTTTTTGGAATATCCCATGTCGTAGCATCATGAGGACAAAAAATGGGGTGAACATTTACAAAACGTGTTGAATCATGTACTCGGTCTAGCTCAGGGGTGGTGGGTAGGACTGATCCTGCTTCACCAGGATAGCGGGGCTTACTCAGTATCAATGAAGGCGGGGCCGGGATCTAAAC